>JAIOJX010000026.1:53777676-56277676 GCA_022376925.1 Tragulus kanchil
TGTGCTACAGTCCATGGGGTTGCAGACAGTCAAACATGACATTAACGGATATTAACTAATAAGAAGTCAAAGGTTATTCTGAGGTTCCCTGGTTGGCCAAATAGGCTCAAGATCCTAATATGCCAAAGAACACAGAAGCAGAGAGTTCAGTGACAAAAGTGAATTCTCAGTCCATAATAAATGTGACAGGGTACATGGTGAAGGAAGTAAAAACTCAAGTCAGGGTTAGAAATGGCCCGCACACGGTGGCCAGTGAGCTCAGAAGTGGATGGGAATGCACTAAGCAGAACAAGAAAGTGAACCTGGGAAACTTACAGAAAATCCACACCTGACGCGGGCTTTCACAAACCCCACATCTGAGCTAAGAGCTGCTCCATGACAACGTGCAACAAGGTTTACGCTAGTGACCATTCCTGTTAGAAGGGCTATCCTTCCTCTTAAGGAGTTGAGCCCTACTTTTTGATATCTGAAGATGGAAATCTGGACAGATAAATTAGCTCAAAAGAGGGAAGGGATGCCAGCTTTTTTTTTTTTTTTAAACATATATATATTTAAATTTTGGCCTCTTTTATCAGTTTTTATTTACTTATTTTCATCCATCCTTATTCTTTGGCCTGTGTGGGCCTCCCAATGCAGTGGTCTCTCTTGTTGCAGAGCACTGGCTCTGGGCACATGCGCTCCAAAGTGCTGGCTCAGAGTTGGACATACCAGTCCAGCCGCTCCATGGCATGTGGGATCTTCCTGGGCCAGGGATCGAACTGGCGCCCCTTGCAGTGCAAGGCGGATTCTACACCCACCGGTCCACCAGGGAAGCCTGGGATGCCAGTTCTGAATGTTCACTTGTGTCAAAGGGCTCTGAAAAGATCTTCAAAATGTTATAGCCAGATGCCCAGTGATACTGGGTCTTTCAAAGGACATGAGGTATTAGCGAGGGACCCTTCCTGAAAGTTCCTCGCACCAAGAGAAGGATGGAGAAGGAGGAGAGCCACCCGTGGTCCCCATGGCCTCTTCTCATCTTTCTCCCCAGGCCCAGAGGCAGGACTGACAGGAAACTGGTGAATGGCTTTGGGAAGTGGAGAATGAAGAGTGGGACCATTCCGTAGTCACACCAGATATCACCCCTGCCTACATGAAGGTCTTCCAAGGCCAGGGGAGCGTGTCCTACCACTTCTCATCTTAAGTCTCCTCTCTCAGCTGCCCCCGGGCATCCACCCCTCACAGCGGCTGTTTTGAGACGTTTTCCCTCTCTAGGACAGACCTGTCTTTCTGACTGTCCTTCGACGTCCTCCACCCGATTCAAGATATCCACTTTCAAAGGGCAGAAAAACATTCAATTGTGTCAACCCGATGACAGGCACCCTCCATTTACAGACAATTATGCAGAGGGCTTTCAAAACACTCACACACAGCTCTGCATTTATGAAGCAGGCGAGGCACGCTTCACCCCTGTTTTATAGATGCGGCAAACCAAACTCAGGTATGTGAGGGCTGCTAAGGGGGCTGTGGTCTGGCCGCCAGCACAATTTGCCTTTCAGGGTGTATAAGCTTTTAAAGTCTAAGCATTTGATGAAATACCTGATGACTTGAATTTATGTAACCCATGACAAGTCACGTTTGAATAAGGAGTTGCCTCTGTTTCTGGCTTTCTGAAGTAGCACTGGGCTGCCAGCCCCCTAAGAGTGTAAGGACTCAGCACAATCATGGCACACCCATCGTCTCGCTTTCCTCCACACTTTAGTTAAGAGGACTCAGCGAGGACCATTTCTTGGGGGAACCCACTGAGAAGAGCAAAGATGCAAAAAAATTAGGAGCCATCAAGTCTGTGTCCAAACCCAGGCCCTACTCCGCTGCGTCTCGTGGAGAAATGACCAAATCTCTAGCAGTCTTCAATTCCTCCTTTGGGTAAAGCGCAACAGGACCTGCTTCAGAGAATTTTCAGAAAAGCAAACAATACATGCTGAATGTTTACTGCAGCGCTCCAGCTGATCTATACATTAGAATTACTAGGGGAAGCATCCCCCACTCCCACCCCGTTACTGCGGTTTAGCTGGTCTGGGATGTGGCCTGGCTTTGTAATTTTTAAAAGATTCCCCAGCTAACCCTAACCTGCAGGTACCTTTAGGAACCACAAACTTAGCATAAGAATTCAATAGAGTGTAACTACTATTACATTGAATCTCATCATCAACAGAACTTGAGACCTGAAGGCATACTACTTCAAGGGAGAGGGAACCAGAGATTCCAACAGTGACCCTGTCTTCCCCCAAATATGTCATTAGTTAGGGTAAAATGGGGCGGGAGAAGGAAACACTCATTAAAAGGCGGGCGCATTTTTGTACTCAAATTGCTGCAGCGCTGGTAGGTGTGGGCCACCTCTTTCATTTCGAAGTTTTCAGTAACAGTAAACACTATGATGTTCCAACTAAAAAGCATCTTAAGACTCAAGGTGTGTCACGGAGAACACCACGGTGAAGTAAGAACAAGTCTTGAGGAATGAAAGGCAAACATTTCATGACACTCGGAAGACGACGCTAAAGCCACGATTCGATGCTTAAACACCTTGCCCCTTTCAGTAACACGATGCCCGAAACAGCATGTTTCTGGAACCTGCCTATTTAAGCACACAGGCACTGCGTGAGGTGCTGGGATTTACAAATACAAACGAGAATGGTGTCTGCCCATGAAGAAAAACCAAGGCAGCTGCGAAATCCTCCACAGTTCACACCCAAAGAGAAACTGAAAAAAGTAAAATACATAAAACAGGCGTGGAGTGTGTGCAAGGCTTTGAGCATCCGGGGCGGCAGCAAGGCGCGCAAGCGGCGCCAGGGCTAGGCCTGGGGTTCCCGCTGGCGCCCCATGTGCCTCGGCAGGTTTTCGCCCGCCCGCCCCCGGGGCCCGCCCGCCGCTCACACTGCAGGATGATCTCTTCGAACGCCTGCCTCTGCAGCCGGTCCCGGCGTCTCAGCTCCTCCGCGATGTGGCGCTTCCAACGCGGGAAGACTGCGGCGCGGAGGCCCGACGACATGTTGCGTGCTGCCCTGGCGCTTCAGCGCCGCCGACCCGAGCGGAGACTCACGGCTGCGGCCCGCACCATGAGGGAACCAGTGGGCGCGGGAAGGCCAGCAGCCCCTGCGCTCAGCTCCACGCACAGGCCGCCGCCGATTCCATCCAGGACGGACTTCCGGCTCCTGACGGAAATGGCTTTGGGCCGAACCGGAAAGCCCGCCTCCTCACCCGACGTCTTACGCCACACGCACGCGCGCTTCCGGCGCCGACTCAGGCCGCTGGCTGATGGCATCATCTAGAGGCCGGAAGTCCCAGTGGCGGAGATGGGGCCGCTGGGAGGTGTTTTGGCTAAGTTGGGGGCTGGGGGGTCTTCCCCAAATATGTCATTAGTTAGGGTAAAATGGGCAGAAGGAAACCCTCATTAAAAGGCGGGCGCATTTTTGCTCTCAAATTGCTGCAGCGCTGGTAGGTGTGGGCCACCTCTTTCATTTCGAAGTTTTCAGTAACAGTAAACACTATGATGTTCCAACTAAAAAGCATCTTAAGACTCAAGGTGTGTCACGGAGAACACCACGGTGAAGTAAGAACAAGTCTTGAGGAATGAAAGGCAAACATTTCATGACACTCGGAAGACGACGCTAAAGCCACGATTCGATGCTTAAACACCTTGCCCCTTTCAGTAACACGATGCCCGAAACAGCATGTTTCTGGAACCTGCCTATTTAAGCACACAGGCACTGCGTGAGGTGCTGGGATTTACAAATACAAACGAGAATGGTGTCTGCCCATGAAGAAAAACCAAGGCAGCTGCGAAATCCTCCACAGTTCACACCCAAAGAGAAACTGAAAAAAGTAAAATACATAAAACAGGCGTGGAGTGTGTGCAAGGCTTTGAGCATCCGGGGCGGCAGCAAGGCGCGCAAGCGGCGCCAGGGCTAGGCCTGGGGTTCCCGCTGGCGCCCCATGTGCCTCGGCAGGTTTTCGCCCGCCCGCCCCCGGGGCCCGCCCGCCGCTCACACTGCAGGATGATCTCTTCGAACGCCTGCCTCTGCAGCCGGTCCCGGCGTCTCAGCTCCTCCGCGATGTGGCGCTTCCAACGCGGGAAGACTGCGGCGCGGAGGCCCGACGACATGTTGCGTGCTGCCCTGGCGCTTCAGCGCCGCCGACCCGAGCGGAGACTCACGGCTGCGGCCCGCACCATGAGGGAACCAGTGGGCGCGGGAAGGCCAGCAGCCCCTGCGCTCAGCTCCACGCACAGGCCGCCGCCGATTCCATCCAGGACGGACTTCCGGCTCCTGACGGAAATGGCTTTGGGCCGAACCGGAAAGCCCGCCTCCTCACCCGACGTCTTACGCCACACGCACGCGCGCTTCCGGCGCCGACTCAGGCCGCTGGCTGATGGCATCATCTAGAGGCCGGAAGTCCCAGTGGCGGAGATGGGGCCGCTGGGAGGTGTTTTGGCTAAGTTGGAGGCTGAACACCGTGGGGGACTGGGGTTGGAGGAAAGAAATGTTAAAAGGGCAGCTTACGTCTACCTGCTGTTATATTTGCTTGCTTTTCCTTGTTTTATACTTTCTTTCTCAGCCTGTCCCCATTTTCTTCAGGTCAGTTTATGGGCAGAAGTAAACCACCCACATGGTAGCTGTGTGATACTAGATGAGTGACAACTTCCCTAAACCTCAGTTTCCTAGTATGTAAAATGAGGAAGGCCCTAAACCGGGGTTGGGGGTGGGGAGGGGGAATGATACCTACTTTACAGGATTGCCCAAAGGGTTAAAAGTGATAACTGTAGAATGCAATTCACACTGTGCCTATGCATGGTAAGTCTAACTTTACCTAGACACTCGGTATCATTCGAAGGTCTAATCAGAGTTTGGTTGCTTTAGCAAGAGCATACCATTGACCTGGGAAAAAACTATTTTCTTGAAGAAATGAATCGCAAAGAACAGCTAAATAAAATGTGAATACATTAGTTATGTGAATCATTAGAAGCCTAGAAATTGTTTATGACCTGTAAGTAAATGAGTCCTTTAAAGATATTTTAAGCGGGGGGTGGGGGGAATACAAGCAAGATTTTTGGGGGAGGACCCCTTTTATTGGTTTTTCATTTGTTTATTTTTAATCCACTTATTTATTCTTTGGCCTGTGTGGGCTTCCCACCGCAGTGGCCCCTCTCGCTGCAGAGCATAGGCTCTGGGCGCATGCGCTCAGGGGCACGTGGGATCTTCCAGGTCCAGGGATGGAACCAGTGCCCCTTGAGCTGCAAGGCGGACTCTCCACCCACTGGACCACCAGGCAAGCCCACAAGCAAGATTTTGAAAGAAATTAAGACAGCTTGCTAACAGACAAAAGCAAGAGATGAAGGACTCAGGAAAAAATGACATCTGTGAACTCAATGGAAAACCTTGGTCTGTAGTAGCAGCTGAGCTTCATTTGCCTTTAACAAGTTAGTGAATGTATTGCCTCAAACTGGGACTGGACTAAGTAGGAGGGAGAGGAGAGGAAAGGAATGTCAGAAACTGCCTTCCTTTCAAACTCTCAAGTCAAGAGAAAGATCCTTCACAAACAAGAAAGCCTTTGATCTCCAGTGGAGCCCCTGAGTAGGACAGTTAAGCTTTGGGAGCTATAAAAGCTGTTTTGTTGGCTGTTAGTACTGAGTGATCTGGGTGTATGGGAAAAACCCATGGGGATCAGAGATAGCAGGGACTTCCTAACACACTAAAGCAAGTGAAGAAGCAGGTTGTGAAAGTCACCAAGAATGCCTCTAAGTGTAATAGTGCTACCAATCTATAAAGAGCCTAACATCAAATCTTGACACTTGAATAAGGTGATTCCCCACACGAGGTGATGATTAAAATGAATCGCAAAGAACAGCTAAATCAGGTAAGTCTAACTTTACCTAGACACTCGGTATCATTCGACTATTTTTTAGCAAGAGCATACCATTGACCTGGGAAAAAACTATTTTCTTGAAGAAATGAATCGCAAAGAACAGCTAAATAAAATGTGAATACATTAGTTATGTGAATCATTAGAAGCCTAGAAATTGTTTATGACCTGTAAGTAAATGAGTCCTTTAAAGATATTTTAAGCGGGGGGTGGGGGGAATACAAGCAAGATTTTTGGGGGAGGACCCCTTTTATTGGTTTTTCATTTGTTTATTTTTAATCCACTTATTTATTCTTTGGCCTGTGTGGGCTTCCCACCGCAGTGGCCCCTCTCGCTGCAGAGCATAGGCTCTGGGCGCATGCGCTCAGGGGCACGTGGGATCTTCCAGGTCCAGGGATGGAACCAGTGCCCCTTGAGCTGCAAGGCGGACTCTCCACCCACTGGACCACCAGGCAAGCCCACAAGCAAGATTTTGAAAGAAATTAAGACAGCTTGCTAACAGACAAAAGCAAGAGATGAAGGACTCAGGAAAAAATGACATCTGTGAACTCAATGGAAAACCTTGGTCTGTAGTAGCAGCTGAGCTTCATTTGCCTTTAACAAGTTAGTGAATGTATTGCCTCAAACTGGGACTGGACTAAGTAGGAGGGAGAGGAGAGGAAAGGAATGTCAGAAACTGCCTTCCCTTTCAAACTCTCAAGTCAAGAGAAAGATCCTTCACAAACAAGAAAGCCTTTGATCTCCAGTGGAGCCCCTGAGTAGGACAGTTAAGCTTTGGGAGCTATAAAAGCTGTTTTGTTGGCTGTTAGTACTGAGTGATCTGGGTGTATGGGAAAAACCCATGGGGATCAGAGATAGCAGGGACTTCCTAACACACTAAAGCAAGTGAAGAAGCAGGTTGTGAAAGTCACCAAGAATGCCTCTAAGTGTAATAGTGCTACCAATCTATAAAGAGCCTAACATCAAATCTTGACACTTGAATAAGGTGATTCCCCACACGAGGTGATGATTAAAATAGTTAACAGATTTGCAGAACCAGCAATTCCCCTCACAGAAACGTATGCCAACAAATATTTGGACAAACGCCCACAAAGAGGAAGCTGCCAGAGCATTGCTAATAATAATGGAAAGTTAGGGAAAAAAATCTGTATTTCCAATGAAAGTTAAATTACTGTATACTGTTCAAAAGTTTATAATACAAGGAATATAGTAAGCCCCCTACATATAAACCTTCACATTTCAAACTTTCAGGATGCAAATGTGCATTTCGTCAATGTTGATCGTGAGTGAAATTGCAATTTGCCCTCTGTCTCCTGTTGCTGATGATCCTTCAGCTCTACTGTCTCCCACCTCCTCTCCCTCCTCCTGTCAGTAACTTCTCACCTGTTCACTTGATGCCAGCCCCTGTATGCCAGCTGTTGTACTGGATGACTGTACTTATTTTTAATTTTTTTTTCTTTTTTTCTTTGGCTGCACTGGGTCTTAGTGCAGTATATGGGATCTAGTTCCCTGACCAGGGATCGAACCCAGGCCCCCTGCATTGGGAGCTCAGAGTCTTAGCCACTAGACCACCAGGGAATCCCCCCTATACTTTCTAAGGTACTGTACTGTAAGATTAAAAATATTTTGTGTTTGTTTTTCTGGATTAGTTATGTGAGAAGTAATCTAAACCTCTTACAGTATGGTTCTATATAGCCAATTGTGTTACAGCTTTGTTGGACTTACAAACATATTGGACTCATGAACCCACTGTTCGAATGACACTTGTTTGTAGGTAGGGGACTTACTGTATATGATATAAATCTAATTGATGTAAACGTCCCTGGGTCCTCATAGACAAAGTTTGTTGAATGAATAGAGAATATGATTTTTAAGTTGCAGTTACAAAGCGCTGCAGGTCTGCCCTCTCCCTAGCCAGCCAGCTTTGTCTAGGGAGCGCTGTAGCCTCCGTGGAGCCTCCTCCTCTCTCCTGCTCACCACGCTCCCTCCCACTGCAGGGCCTTTGGATTTATGGCACTTCTTTTGGGCCAACGCTTCCCTCCTGACTTCTCTGAGTTAATTCCTATGAGTTAATTCTCTGCACAGTAGTCACTGCCTCACAATCTTCAAATAATAGAACTTCACAGCTCGGTCAGGTCTCCCTATGACATGTGTGCCTCCCTGTTCTAGCACTTAGCCAGTTGCAGCTTCACATGTATTTTATCATTACTTTCTTAGGGCTTGTCTTCCTGCCATAAACTGTAACCTCCACAGCAAAAGCTGGGTCTGTCTTTGTTCGTCACTTTGTCTCCAGTGAGAGTGTGAGCCTTTCTTTCCCTCCCTCCACTACCTTGGCCTTTTGGTGTGGCTTGTGGGATCTTAATTCCCCAATCAAGGATCTAATTGGGATCCTTGGCAGTGAAGTGAAGTTAAAGTGAAAGTTGCTCAGTCATGTCTGACTTTTGCGACCCCATGGACTGTAGCCTGCCAGGCTTCTCAGTCCGTGGAATTTTCCAGGCCAGAATACTGGAGTGGGGGGCCATTTCCTTCTCCAGGAGTCTCTCCAACCAGGGATCAAACCCAGGTCTCCTGCATTGCAGGTGGAAAACTATCTTGAGTCATCAGGGAAGCCTAAAGCCGTTGAATAAAAAAGATACACAACTTGACAGTTGTGAGTTAAGTTTATCGTAGGGGGGCAATGGTGCAAAATGAGACCGGCAGCCCAGAAGGCAGCACCTCAGATACCTCTGAGAGATTGCTCCAAAGGGGTAGCGGGTCAAGGTCAACATATAAGGTTTTGGTAAAGAAGGAGCTCAATACCATGAAACCCTCATTTTACAAAGGTTTTCTGTCAGTCACAAGGATCTGACATCACCATAAAGGATTTAGTGTTTTCTCAAGGTTACAGCTTTGTTGGACTTACAAACATATTGGACTCATGAACCCACTGTTCGAATGACACTTGTTTGTAGGTAGGGGACTTACTGTATATGATATAAATCTAATTGATGTAAACGTCCCTGGGTCCTCATAGACAAAGTTTGTTGAATGAATAGAGAATATGATTTTTAAGTTGCAGTTACAAAGCGCTGCAGGTCTGCCCTCTCCTAGCCAGCCAGCTTTGTCTAGGGAGCGCTGTAGCCTCCGTGGAGCCTCCTCCTCTCTCCTGCTCACCACGCTCCCTCCCACTGCAGGGCCTTTGGATTTATGGCACTTCTTTTGGGCCAACGCTTCCCTCCTGACTTCTCTGAGTTAATTCCTATGAGTTAATTCTCTGCACAGTAGTCACTGCCTCACAATCTTCAAATAATAGAACTTCACAGCTCGGTCAGGTCTCCCTATGACATGTGTGCCTCCCTGTTCTAGCACTTAGCCAGTTGCAGCTTCACATGTATTTTATCATTACTTTCTTAGGGCTTGTCTTCCTGCCATAAACTGTAACCTCCACAGCAAAAGCTGGGTCTGTCTTTGTTCGTCACTTTGTCTCCAGTGAGAGTGTGAGCCTTTCTTTCCCTCCCTCCACTACCTTGGCCTTTTGGTGTGGCTTGTGGGATCTTAATTCCCCAATCAAGGATCTAATTGGGATCCTTGGCAGTGAAGTGAAGTTAAAGTGAAAGTTGCTCAGTCATGTCTGACTTTTGCGACCCCATGGACTGTAGCCTGCCAGGCTTCTCAGTCCGTGGAATTTTCCAGGCCAGAATACTGGAGTGGGGGGCCATTTCCTTCTCCAGGAGTCTCTCCAACCAGGGATCAAACCCAGGTCTCCTGCATTGCAGGTGGAAAACTATCTTGAGTCATCAGGGAAGCCTAAAGCCGTTGAATAAAAAAGATACACAACTTGACAGTTGTGAGTTAAGTTTATCGTAGGGGGGCAATGGTGCAAAATGAGACCGGCAGCCCAGAAGGCAGCACCTCAGATACCTCTGAGAGATTGCTCCAAAGGGGTAGCGGGTCAAGGTCAACATATAAGGTTTTGGTAAAGAAGGAGCTCAATACCATGAAACCCTCATTTTACAAAAGGTTTTCTGTCAGTCACAAGGATCTGACATCACCATAAAGGGATTTAGTGTTTTTCTAGATATGAGGAGATGCAAAGATTGAGATCATAAAATCTATTTCTAAAGAGCATCCACCTATCTAAAGACCTGTCCCACCAGATTCCCTGGAAGGCACAGTGCCTCACTCCACCCTGAACTCCCTCAGGGAGTGTTGAAGGTCAACAGTTGCAAAAGGGTTCGTCCTCCATAGAGGCAGATCACAAACACCGTTATGATTCAATCGTTGACAATACAATTGGTAAGCACCAATTTGTGGCTGAAAAAGCACAGAGTACTAACCATTGAACTGTCAGGAAATTCCCTTGAAGCTTTTCATAGATTAAGTGCTCAGTAAATGTTTAAATAATGAATGACATATAAAAAATATTTTCTCCGGACAGTAGCATTGCTGGTGTTGTTTCATTGTATGTATTTTCTGTACCTTATACACATTTCCTAGTTGTTGTGGTGGCTCAGAGGTAAAGAATCTGCCTACAGTGTGGGAGACCTGTGTTTGATCCCTGGGTTGTGAAGATCCCCTGGAGAAAGGAAAGACTACCCACTCCAGTATTCTTGCTGGGAGAATTCCATGGCTCCTCCATGAGTTGCAAAGAATGAGACATGGCTGACCATGAATGAGACTTTCACATACATGTACAGAGGGATGGCAGAGGATGAGATGGTTGGATGGCATCACCGACTCAATGAACTCATGAGCATGAGTTTGCTGAAACTCATGTCCACTGAGTTGGTGATGCCATCCAACCATCTCATCCTCTGTTGCCCTCTTCCCTTCAGTCTTTCCCAGCATCAGGATCTTTCCTAGCATCAGAGATGAACACAGATTTATTGATAAAATCATTTCTTCAGGAAAGTGCTCAGTTCTGTGCTAAGTTGCTTGTTGTGTCTGACTTTTGGTGACCCCATGGACTGTAGCCCATCAGGCTCCCCTGTCTATGGGATTCTCCGGGCAAGAATATTGTAGTGGGTTGCCATGCCCTCCCCCAGGGGATCTTGGCCCAGGGACTGAACCCACGTCTCTTAGGTGTCCTCCATTCGCAGGTGAATTCTTTACCATTGGTCTCCCCTGGGAAGTCCCTTGCCTTCAGGATACTGATCCCCAAATAAAGAGGAGGCAGCCAGGGACACAGCATCCTGCAGAGATGAGCTCAGGACTGGCCGCTCTGTGTAGCGTGTGACTGCCCACACTTTCCAGCTTTTGGTCCTGAACCTCTTCTTTCCTGTGTGGAAAGAAGGACATTTTCCCAATTAGGCCAGTTTCTTAAGCTTCTGAAGGTCCTGAACCTTTTTAATTGCTAGATCAGTGAATACAAATTTTTTCTCGGTAAGCACCAATTTGTGGCTGAAAAAGCACAGAGTACTAACCATTGAACTGTCAGGAAATTCCTTGAAGCTTTTCATAGATTAAGTGCTCAGTAAATGTTTAAATAATGAATGACATATAAAAAATATTTTCTCCGGACAGTAGCATTGCTGGTGTTGTTTCATTGTATGTATTTTCTGTACCTTATACACATTTCCTAGTTGTTGTGGTGGCTCAGAGGTAAAGAATCTGCCTACAGTGTGGGAGACCTGTGTTTGATCCCTGGGTTGTGAAGATCCCCTGGAGAAAGGAAAGACTACCCACTCCAGTATTCTTGCTGGGAGAATTCCATGGCTCCTCCATGAGTTGCAAAGAATGAGACATGGCTGACCATGAATGAGACTTTCACATACATGTACAGAGGGATGGCAGAGGATGAGATGGTTGGATGGCATCACCGACTCAATGAACTCATGAGCATGAGTTTGCTGAAACTCATGTCCACTGAGTTGGTGATGCCATCCAACCATCTCATCCTCTGTTGCCCTCTTCCCTTCAGTCTTTCCCAGCATCAGGATCTTTCCTAGCATCAGAGATGAACACAGATTTATTGATAAAATCATTTCTTCAGGAAAGTGCTCAGTTCTGTGCTAAGTTGCTTGTTGTGTCTGACTTTTGGTGACCCCATGGACTGTAGCCCATCAGGCTCCCCTGTCTATGGGATTCTCCGGGCAAGAATATTGTAGTGGGTTGCCATGCCCTCCCCCAGGGGATCTTGGCCCAGGGACTGAACCCACGTCTCTTAGGTGTCCTCCATTCGCAGGTGAATTCTTTACCATTGGTCTCCCCTGGGAAGTCCCTTGCCTTCAGGATACTGATCCCCAAATAAAGAGGAGGCAGCCAGGGACACAGCATCCTGCAGAGATGAGCTCAGGACTGGCCGCTCTGTGTAGCGTGTGACTGCCCACACTTTCCAGCTTTTGGTCCTGAACCTCTTCTTTCCTGTGTGGAAAGAAGGACATTTTCCCAATTAGGCCTCAGTTTCTTAAGCTTCCCTGAAGCCAAAGAGTCCTTGCATAGTTGCCTTAATTTTGTCAAAGAGTCTGCTAGATCAGTGACCTCTCCAGTTGCCTGGGTAACCCCAGCACAGCCCTCATTCTCCTGGAGGCACAGGGCAGTCCTGTCCTGGCACAGTGACCTGCCTGGGATGAGCACCTAGGAAACCGTTCAGTTGTTCTTCCCAGCAGGTTCACATGGCCTGGTCCAGCCCTCACAGAGACCATATTTCAGGTTTTTTAGACATGGCCCTCTGATTCCTGTGGGCCAGGACCCTGCCCTAGACCTTGGAGATGCACCGGTGTGATCTTACCCTGGAGGTAGCGTGACCCTCCCCTTCCCTCCCACGGCCTTTCCCCCCTCCCTCTCCCTCCTTTCCCCCTAGTTGTCTTGGTTCTCTTTCCCTGTTTTCCCTCAAGGCCCCATCTTTCTGGTGTCCAGCATGAGCTCCACGCCTGTGATGTTTATGTTTGTCAGCTGTTCTCTGCTGCACCCCATTTAGGGTCGTGTGTATATTTATATGTGTGGGCTGCACCCCAGTTGGAGATGTGTGTGTGTGTATTGTATGTGTGTTTGTGTTTACAACAAAATTAGTCACTTCTACTTGTAAGGAACATTACAAACAAGTGTAGCAAAATTAAATATCATAATTAAATATGCATAAAATTAACATGCATACTTCATATTAAAATCCATACACACACACACAAAAAAAAAATAACAAAAAAATATATAAAAAAAAAAAATCCATACACAAAGAGTTGATGACAGGACAGCAAAAGAACTGACCAAACTGAGGACTTGCTGCTACAGATTTTAATGTTTGGAACCTGAAACTGGAGTATAAAATTGTTTAAAGATAATTTAAGAAAATTAAATCTATACCTTAAGAAATACTAATAATATAGGACCGACTGATAGCCTATTTTAGTTACCAAATGTTAAAAACAAAGTACGTGTTAGTATGCAGCTATTTTTGAAAATGGGGAGAGAAGATGGTGAGAAAGGGAAGTGGAATTGGTCAGTTAAGGAGGCGAGAGTAAAGGACCTTTCTGCTCTGGTTGGGAAGGGGTATAGTAGCGATGTGTCTAGAAGACAATCAGATCTTTGCTTCTTGCTGGTGGCTCTCCAATGCCTTATTAAACTGTAGATTATCGGGACTTCTTGGTGGTCCAGTGGTTAGGACGCCATGCTTCCCCTGCAGGGGCCAGAGGTTTGATCCCTGGTCGGAAAGCTAAAATTATCTTTCTCTTCTCAGGTCTTGACTTTTGCTACAGAAGCTCTACCTCCCCACCCCGTTGCCATAACCTTAAATATTTTCTGCTTCAGGAGGTGGGGAGTGGACGGGAGGGAAAGAAAAGCACTCGTTGTCTCATTCAAGCAAGAACTAAAGTAAAAGGCAGTAAGTCTGAGTGTCAGTGGACTGATTTACTAGGGGGATTGGAATGACAGGCAACCTTAAGTCAGCCTTCTTGCATCAGCAGTACTCACCCCCTTGTGGCAGTCAGGAGGATTTCAGCGGCAAACAACAGAAACCTTAGCTACCTTAAACCAGGGTGGAGGTAACAATATGGCAGATGGGCCAAATCCAGCCGCTTTGGTTTTGTGTGGTCTTCAAGCCAAAGAGAATTTTTGCGTTTTTGAAATAAAGAAGGGCCTGAGTGTTGGCCTTTAACTTACATGTCCCCAGTCACCTACTGGCCAATCAAATCGACCAACAGCCCTTGCTGCTGCTCTCTGGATCCACCGCAGTGATGGAAGCTCAACCTTGACTGAGCTAGGCTCGGGGACTAAGCAGGCGGGGCCTTTGGGAGGGGATTAGGTCAGGAGTGTGGAGCCCCAGTGACAGGGATCAGTGCCCCCAGGGGAAGAGACAACTGACAGGTGACCTCTCTGTGGGACTGTCTGCAAACCAGGAAGAGGGTTCTCACTGGATATGGAATCTTCTGGCACCTAGAGTGCTGGCCTTTTGACTGTAAAAAATAAATACCTGTTATTTTACACACACACACCCCACCCCCACGCCCCGGGTTGTGGTGTCTTGTTAAAGCAGCCGGGGCTGATGGAGACAGAGGCCCCATCCATGCTGCTGAAACTTTGCGTGTTAGTATGCAGCTATTTTTGAAAATGGGAGAGAAGATGGTGAGAAAGGGAAGTGGAATTGGTCAGTTAAGGAGGCGAGAGTAAAGGACCTTTCTGCTCTGGTTGGGAAGGGGTATAGTAGCGATGTGTCTAGAAGACAATCAGATCTTTGCTTCTTGCTGGTGGCTCTCCAATGCCTTATTAAACTGTAGATTATCGGGACTTCTTGGTGGTCCAGTGGTTAGGACGCCATGCTTCCCCTGCAGGGGCCAGAGGTTTGATCCCTGGTCGGAAAGCTAAAATTATCTTTCTCTTCTCAGGTCTTGACTTTTGCTACAGAAGCTCTACCTCCCCACCCCGTTGCCATAACCTTAAATATTTTCTGCTTCAGGAGGTGGGGAGTGGACGGGAGGGAAAGAAAAGCACTCGTTGTCTCATTCAAGCAAGAACTAAAGTAAAAGGCAGTAAGTCTGAGTGTCAGTGGACTGATTTACTAGGGGGATTGGAATGACAGGCAACCTTAAGTCAGCCTTCTTGCATCAGCAGTACTCACCCCCTTGTGGCAGTCAGGAGGATTTCAGCGGCAAACAACAGAAACCTTAGCTACCTTAAACCAGGGTGGAGGTAACAATATGGCAGATGGGCCAAATCCAGCCGCTTTGGTTTTGTGTGGTCTTCAAGCCAAAGAGAATTTTTGCGTTTTTGAAATAAAGAAGGGCCTGAGTGTTGGCCTTTAACTTACATGTCCCCAGTCACCTACTGGCCAATCAAATCGACCAACAGCCCTTGCTGCTGCTCTCTGGATCCACCGCAGTGATGGAAGCTCAACCTTGACTGAGCTAGGCTCGGGGACTAAGCAGGCGGGGCCTTTGGGAGGGGATTAGGTCAGGAGTGTGGAGCCCCAGTGACAGGGATCAGTGCCCCCAGGGGAAGAGACAACTGACAGGTGACCTCTCTGTGGGACTGTCTGCAAACCAGGAAGAGGGTTCTCACTGGATATGGAATCTTCTGGCACCTAGAGTGCTGGCCTTTTGACTGTAAAAAATAAATACCTGTTATTTTACACACACACACCCCACCCCCACGCCCCGGGTTGTGGTGTCTTGTTAAAGCAGCCGGGGCTGATGGAGACAGAGGCCCCATCCATGCTGCTGAAACTTTGCTGGAACTCTCAGCAGGCTGAGGGCCTTCCTTCCCAACCTCCCTTCCTCCCTCCTTTTCTCCCTCCCTGCCAGGGTCTGACCTGCACATGGTCCAACAGCTCCCACAGCCTCGTCCAGTGACTCTATCCCTCACTTCCCTCCTAGACTCTCCCTTAGTATAAATCTGTTGCATCTAATTCTGCCCTGGCATGTGCTTCTCAGGGAAGCAGAAGAGGTAGTGATGAAATCCAAGTGTCAGGAGAGGACGGGGGAGGAAGAGGCTGCCAGCCCTGCTACAGACATTTTGGGGTCCTAGACCCCCAAGTCCATTCTCTTTCCCTCTAACAACATCATGGCCCGGGGAGCCTATGTTTCCACCACAGGACTGAACCTTTCTGACCCATTGCTCTTTGGAGCAGCTATGGATGCTTGACCCAAGATGGGGCAGATTCCTCTTCCAGGGGCCAAGGCATGTGGAGCTGGACTTCAGGGTCGGAGCAGCTATGCAGAGCCAGGGCAAAGCCAGAGAGACCAGTGTCAACTACAAATTGGCATTTACCCATTACATTGCTAATAACTGAACAACAAGGGCATTTGCCATCTGCCTCTGCAGAGACTAAACGCCTTGCTTTTGGGAGCTGCTGACCTTCAACACTCTCTGAGGTAGTTCAGGGTGGTGTGAGGCACTCTGTGCTCCAGGGAATCTGGTGGGACAGGTCTTTAAATAGGTGGATGTTTTTAGGAACAGATTTTATGATCTCAATCCTTGCATCTCCTCCTATCTAGAAAAGCACTAAATCCTTTCACGGTGACATCAGATGCTCGTGACTAATTGAAAAAACCCTTTGTAAGATGACTGTTTATTGGTATTGAACTCCCCCATTCATCAAAGCCATATATATTGACCTTTTTTCCCACTACCCCTTTGGAGCAGTCTCTCAGAGCTATTATGCCCCCAAATAAAACTTAACCCACAACTCTCAGGTTGTTCATCTTTTTTTTAGTCGACACCAGGAACAAGAGGGCAGTTGGCTATGGACAGGAGCAAGGAGCGTGGTCAGAGGAAACGTCCAGGGAAGCCAGGGTCAGGAAGAAGCCCTGCTCTCCAAGCTGTGTGCTGAAGCCTGCAAGTCATCAGCCCTCCCTCGCGGCTCACTGCTCCATCTCCATCTGTAGCTCCTTCCTTGTAAGCTGAGAGCCTTGACCAAAATGGAAATTTAGAATCTGACAGCTGGAAAGCCCCTTCAACATAATTTTATGGCAGAGACTCAAAGCAGGGAGTTCCCTCCCCGTCCTGCCTACCTTTGCCAGAATCTGAGGAAATGAACCACGTGTGGGTCACCTCCTGGGTCTGGAGTAGGGGGCTCCTAGCAGGGAGAGAATGGCCCCACTGTGGCCTTTCTCAAGTCTGGTCTCATAACTGGGGAGGTGACAGCTCTGCATGCTGCCACATAGGGGGTCTGCCACCCTCTGCCAGGCCCCTGGGTGATTTCTCAAATGAGGGCTATGAAGGCAGGTCTCTTGGCAGGGGTGGGGGTGAATGGGATCTTGTCTGCTCCTCCCTGGCAGTCCTGCATTTCCGTTCTCTCATGATTCACAGCATCTCTAAGATCAGTGAGTGGGAATTTGCTTTACCTTTGGGTAACTAAATAGCCCATTTCTATTAGTTTTTCCAAATAAATGAAGTCTGCGTAGATCTTTTAAAGGAGAAATCAGAGACTGCCACTGCTACAAAGCTGCTGCCTCCAGAAACTGGGAATTTTTTTTTTTTTAATATTTACTTATTTATTTATTTATTTTGAGGGGGATGGGGTGGGGAGGGAGGGGAGCAGGTGGGCCACTTCTATTGGTCTTTCATTTCTCTATTTTCATCTGTCATTGTTCTTTGGCCCATGTGGGCCTCCCATTGCGGTGGCGTCTGTCGCCGCAGAGCACCGGCTCTGGGCGCATGCGCTCCAGAGCGCCGGCTCGGTAATTGGACACATCGGTCCAGCTGCTCCGCGGCACGTGGGATCTTCCCAGGCCAGGGATCGAACTGGCGCCCCTTGCACTGCAAGGTGGTGTCCTTACCCACTGGACCACCAGGGAAGCCCAGAAACTGGGAATTGCCAGCAACCTTTTAAGCAGCTTTTCTGCCCCAAAAAAACCTTAAATCCCATTGTGGATGAACACTTGTATTATGGGTTAGAGTTACTTAAAAAAAATGAGTGAGTGCTTTCTCGATACAATAGCTAGATCATGGAAGCAACCTAGATGTCCATCAACAAATGAATGAATAAAGAAGCTCTGGTACATATATACAATGGAATATTTCTCAGCCACTAAAAGAAATGCAGAAGATTCAGTCCTAATGAGATGGATGAATTTAGAACCTATTATACACAGTGAAGTAAGTCAAAAAGAGAAGGACAGATACAGTATACTAACACATATATATGGAATCTAGTAAGTTTGTACTGATGAATACACACACAGAGCATCGATGGAAAAACAGTCATAGAGAACAGACTTATGGACATTGGGGAGAGGGCAAGGTGGGTGAGAGACATGGAAAGAGCAACATGGAACCGTATACTATCCTATGTAAAAGAGATAACTATTGTCAATGCACTTTGGGACTAAGGGATCGTACATGGGGGCTATGTGACGGCCTAGAGGGTGGGATGGGGGGAAGTGGAATGTACATATGACTAATCTGGAATTATACATATCTGTAAACAACAAAACTCTGTAAAATCAAAAGAGCAAAATAAAAAAACTTGTGATTCTGAAAAGAAAAAAAGAAAGAAAGTATATTAAAAAATGAGTGATTGCTTTTCCTGAAAGATAAGGTATTTGTTGTTGTGAGTCTATTCTGGTTGAGATTAAAAAAAGAAAAACTCTGTAATTTTGGTTGCTATTTAGCGAGTGAGGTTAAAGACGAAGTATCCAGAGAATTCAGATGATTTTTTTTCCTACCTGTTTATTGCTACCGACCCATCTCCCTCCACCCTCCTCATGCATTCGTGCTCAGTCGTGTAACCCCATGGACTGCGGCCCACCCTCTGGGCTCCTCTGGCTCCTCTGTCCATGAGATACCCCAGGCAAGAGCACTGGGTTGCCATTTCCTTCCCCTAGAGAACTCAGAGAATTTTTTACAGGGTTGTTTTGAATTCTGAATTTTTGAATTTTGAAAAAAGTTACTAACATGGCACCAGGTTAATAAGAATCACACGCAGGGGAAATTTTGGGGACTATTGGAAATGTGACACAGTGTCAAAAGTACAGGAAAGCAGAAATCCAGCTATGAAACGAGTCAGTGGTGTGTCTGCTGGGCCACAGGGCAAATGTGACAGAAGTTTTCCTTGTACACACACACACACACACACACACCATGAGATGTTTTCTGAAGTCTGTCTCTGATTATTTGACATTTGCATTCCAAGTGGAGTGATTTGCACATTCTGATACTGGGCTCAGATCCATTATCCAACTCAAGGGCAAAGTCAAGTTAAATGTAGAAAATGCATACAAGTGACATTTCAGCCTGAGTTAATGGAATTTATTTTTGACAGAGCAAATGACCTTTCATCACACAATTATCTGGGGATTTATAAAATGTTTTAGGGACCTGAAGACTCATTTGTTTTCAGAAGAACATTTTCTTGATAGTTTTGTTTTATTTATAACAAAATAGTTGTCTTAGTGAGAGACATGGAAAGAGCAACATGGAACCGTATACTATCCTATGTAAAAGAGATAACTATTGTCAATGCACTTTGGGACTAAGGGATCGTACATGGGGGCTATGTGACGGCCTAGAGGGTGGGATGGGGGGAAGTGGAATGTACATATGACTAATCTGGAATTATACATATCTGTAAACAACAAAACTCTGTAAAATCAAAAGAGCAAAATAAAAAAACTTGTGATTCTGAAAAGAAAAAAAGAAAGAAAGTATATTAAAAAATGAGTGATTGCTTTTCCTGAAAGATAAGGTATTTGTTGTTGTGAGTCTATTCTGGTTGAGATTAAAAAAAGAAAAACTCTGTAATTTTGGTTGCTATTTAGCGAGTGAGGTTAAAGACGAAGTATCCAGAGAATTCAGATGATTTTTTTTCCTACCTGTTTATTGCTACCGACCCATCTCCCTCCACCCTCCTCATGCATTCGTGCTCAGTCGTGTAACCCCATGGACTGCGGCCCACCCTCTGGGCTCCTCTGGCTCCTCTGTCCATGAGATACCCCAGGCAAGAGCACTGGGTTGCCATTTCCTTCCCCTAGAGAACTCAGAGAATTTTTTACAGGGTTGTTTTGAATTCTGAATTTTTGAATTTTGAAAAAAGTTACTAACATGGCACCAGGTTAATAAGAATCACACGCAGGGGAAATTTTGGGGACTATTGGAAATGTGACACAGTGTCAAAAGTACAGGAAAGCAGAAATCCAGCTATGAAACGAGTCAGTGGTGTGTCTGCTGGGCCACAGGGCAAATGTGACAGAAGTTTTCCTTGTACACACACACACACACACACACACCATGAGATGTTTTCTGAAGTCTGTCTCTGATTATTTGACATTTGCATTCCAAGTGGAGTGATTTGCACATTCTGATACTGGGCTCAGATCCATTATCCAACTCAAGGGCAAAGTCAAGTTAAATGTAGAAAATGCATACAAGTGACATTTCAGCCTGAGTTAATGGAATTTATTTTTGACAGAGCAAATGACCTTTCATCACACAATTATCTGGGGATTTATAAAATGTTTTAGGGACCTGAAGACTCATTTGTTTTCAGAAGAACATTTTCTTGATAGTTTTGTTTTATTTATAACAAAAATAGTTGTCTTAGTGATAGAAAGTTAAACCAAGAGAAATTCTGTCAGTACATTACTCAAGGAATCTACTCATCTCTTCCTTCTTTTGGCATTTCAGTCCTGCTGTAAACCCTATGGCTGCTTTCATTCTGTGTTTTGATGTGGGCCATTTTAAAAGCCTTTATTGATTTCGTTACAGTACTGCTTCTGCTTTATGGTTTTCTTTTTTTTTTTTTTTCCTCAATGTATGTGGGCTCTTAGCTTCCTGACCAGGCTTCCCAGTGACTCAACAGTAAAGAGTCTGCCTGTCAATGCAGGACATGCAGATTCAATCTCTGGGTTGGGAAGATCCCCTGGAGGAGGAAATGGCCACCCACTCCAGAATTCTTGCTGGGAGAATCCCGAGGACAGAGGAGCTTGATGGGCTAGAGTCCGTGGGATCGCAAAAAAGTCGGAAATTTCTGAGTGACCAAGCAGCAGCGGCAGCATCTCCTGACCAGGGATCCTACCTTCATCTCCTGCATTGGAAGGCAAACTCTTAACTACTGAACCACCTGTGGCTGGCTTTAAAATGTTCTTCCCTCTGTATTTTTGATTATCTTGGTAGTATTGGGTTCCACCGGAGTTCTGACTTTAGTAGATTATAAAGACAATCAAAGTCTTTAAATATATTTAGTCATGTAAATTTCCATAGATTTTTTAAAAACCACTTTATACTTTCATCCACATGTAGAATCATTTTTTTTTTTTTTTGCCAATTTTGGTAATACAATTTTAAAAAAACTTTGCTATTTGATAGATGACAATTATACCTGATTGTTGTTTTAACTGGGTAAAATTGAACATCTTCCAATCTATTTGTTTACTCATGAATCATTCTTTTTGGGGTAATCGCTATCTAAATCTTTTGATCATTTTGTCTAGACAAGAAATAGACAATTTCCTGTGAATTGTTTAGGGGGAAGGCCAGGAAGACATGATTCAAAATTTTTTTTTTTCACAATTTGTCCAAGATCCTTTCTTTATAAGGCAGATGGGATGTGGTGAACTGGTCGCTGAACTACTGAGGGTGTGCAATTAGCTAGCGTCTTCTAAGGAAGTTGTGAAAGTTCCTCACTTGGTATTTTTTAAGCATCATCATAGCTGAGTGTTTCCATAGCTTAACATTTCTGTATCTTTGGTATGCAGAATTTCTGCTAAGGTATTATCATCAGGGTGGTCTTCTGAGGGAGAATAAGACAAAGCTATTGTAGAAGGCCACACAGTTGCCTAGTGAGTCCTCCACTACAACAGCGATACTGGACAGACAGCTCTGAGCAGCCCCAGAGCACCCAGTCACGACAGCTTTGCATTCATTTGGGAATCCAGCCCAAGACAGCCCTAAGGTCAGAGTCTGCCTCAAATATTCAAAAACCAACAGAGAAGTCTTTGTGGCTACAGCACTCCTCTGAGAGGAATATACACAAACATATTTGTATACAATTCTGCCTCGGACACAATGGAGCTGGATTCAGCAGCCAGCCCTTCTTTCTGGGTTCCTGCCTAACGGCTGGTAGCCCCACAAGTCAACTTCCTAATACTCCATCAGGGCATGTGTGCATGCTTAGTCGCTCAGTCACATTTGACCCTTTGTGACCCTTTGGACTGGAGCCTGCCAGGCTCTTCAGTCCATGGGATTCTTCAGCAAGAATACTGGAGTGGATTGCCATTTCCTCTTCCAGGGGGTCTGACACAGGGAATGAACCTCTGTCTCCTGTATTGGCAGGCAAGTTCTTTACCTGCTGAGCCATGGGGGAAGCTCCCATACACCCTCCATTTCTCCACAAGAGAGTTGGAAGAGTACCTTCTTTGACAGAATGTTCATCTTTAGTTAGGAAAAACTGCCTATTTTATCTTTCCAAAGTTGCTTTCCTAGAATATTACTGAATTCACATACTATGAACTGAACTGTTTACCCCTCACCCCCCCAGTTCATATGTTGAATCCTTAAATGCAAGGTGACTGCATCTGGACATAGAGCTTTCAGGAGATAAAACTCGATGAGGTCGTAATCCAATAGGATTGATGGCTTTATAAGAAGAAGAAAGGAGAGGGAAATCTCTTTCTCGCTTTTTCTGCTGTGTGAAGACTGAGAGAACAGCTGTCTCTGAACCAGGAAGTAGGCACTCACCAGACACTGAAAGGTGTGGCATTTTGTCCTGAGCAGATCATCACAACTGCAAACCCATCAGAACTGCAGAAGTCAGCTCTGGAAATTTCAGCTTTATGTTTGTGAAGATCACTTTTCTGACCCTGTTGGGAGACAGTCCCTGCAATGCCTCGTGCCCAAGCCAGGACGTTCTTGCCACTGATTGAGGATTTGAAAATGGGAGGCAAACTAGGTATTTATTCATCAGGGTGGTCTTCTGAGGGATAATAAGACAAAGCTATTGTAGAAGGCCACACAGTTGCCTAGTGAGTCCTCCACTACAACAGCGATACTGGACAGACAGCTCTGAGCAGCCCCAGAGCACCCAGTCACGACAGCTTTGCATTCATTTGGGAATCCAGCCCAAGACAGCCCTAAGGTCAGAGTCTGCCTCAAATATTCAAAAACCAACAGAGAAGTCTTTGTGGCTACAGCACTCCTCTGAGAGGAATATACACAAACATATTTGTATACAATTCTGCCTCGGACACAATGGAGCTGGATTCAGCAGCCAGCCCTTCTTTCTGGGTTCCTGCCTAACGGCTGGTAGCCCCACAAGTCAACTTCCTAATACTCCATCAGGGCATGTGTGCATGCTTAGTCGCTCAGTCACATTTGACCCTTTGTGACCCTTTGGACTGGAGCCTGCCAGGCTCTTCAGTCCATGGGATTCTTCAGCAAGAATACTGGAGTGGATTGCCATTTCCTCTTCCAGGGGGTCTGACACAGGGAATGAACCTCTGTCTCCTGTATTGGCAGGCAAGTTCTTTACCTGCTGAGCCATGGGGGAAGCTCCCATACACCCTCCATTTCTCCACAAGAGAGTTGGAAGAGTACCTTCTTTGACAGAATGTTCATCTTTAGTTAGGAAAAACTGCCTATTTTTATCTTTCCAAAGTTGCTTTCCTAGAATATTACTGAATTCACATACTATGAACTGAACTGTTTACCCCTCACCCCCCCAGTTCATATGTTGAATCCTTAAATGCAAGGTGACTGCATCTGGACATAGAGCTTTCAGGAGATAAAACTCGATGAGGTCGTAATCCAATAGGATTGATGGCTTTATAAGAAGAAGAAAGGAGAGGGAAATCTCTTTCTCGCTTTTTCTGCTGTGTGAAGACTGAGAGAACAGCTGTCTCTGAACCAGGAAGTAGGCACTCACCAGACACTGAAAGGTGTGGCATTTTGTCCTGAGCAGATCATCACAACTGCAAACCCATCAGAACTGCAGAAGTCAGCTCTGGAAATTTCAGCTTTATGTTTGTGAAGATCACTTTTCTGACCCTGTTGGGAGACAGTCCCTGCAATGCCTCGTGCCCAAGCCAGGACGTTCTTCGGCCACTGATTGAGGATTTGAAAATGGGAGGCAAACTAGGACCTAATTTTCTGTTTTCACATATAACCATAAGATGGAAGCATTGTAAAAGGTCTGAAGCTAGAGACAGAGGGAGATGTTTCTTAGAATTTTAATCATTTCCTGTATAGCTGCTGTAGTGTGAATATGCAGTCATCTCCTCTTGTACAGGAGATTAATTCTGGGAGGTAATTGGTTTATTTTTTGATGTAAAGTGCTTAACCCACTTCCACACATCCTGGCAACATAACCAAGCTCTTGACAAGGTAAGCACAGGTTTGGAGCCTGAGACAGGCTCAGAATTCTCTATTTTTCTTGTATGAGCTTTGCCAAGTACCTGACCTCTCTGAACCTCAGTTTCTTCCTCTGTAAAGTACAAATAAGACCCACCCAGCAGAGTAATGAGGATAAAGACATGAATGCGCATGACAGTGCATTTTTCTTTGGCCAGAAGGCATCCAGTATTAGGACCTCTCTGAGCATTCTCTGTGAATAACCTGCTGGATCTGTGTGAATTTACCTGGTTAGTGATTAGACTGTCAGGCGGGCAAATCAAGAGCTGGAGAGCTGGAAGATCATTCTATGATCCTAGATACACACTTGCCTCCAGGCGAATGATGAAAAAAGATCCCTGGGTTGGGAGTGGCCCTTGTTCAGTTGCTAAGTGGTATCTAACTCTTTTCTTCGACCTCGTGGACTGCAGTACACCAGGCTTCCCTGTCCTTCACTATCTCCTGAAGCTTGCTCAAACTCATGTCCACTGAGTCAGTGATGCCATCCAAGCATCTCATTCTCTATTGCCCTCTTCTCCTCCTGCCCTCAATCTTTCCCAACATCAGGATGTTTTCCAATGAGTTGGCTCTTCATATCAGGTTGCCAAAGTATTGGAGCTTCAGCTTCAGCTTCAGCATCAGTCCTTCCACTGAATAGTCAAGGTTGATTTCCTTTACTATTGACTGGTTTGATCTCCTGCTGTCCAAGGGACTCTCAAGAGTCTTCTCCACTACCACAATTGGAAAATATCAATTCTTTTGCACTCAGCCTTCTTTATGGTCCAACTCTCACATTCATACATGACTACTGGAAAAACTATAGTTTTTGACTAGATGGATTTTTGTTGGCAAACCTGCTCGATCTTGTTAGTGATTAGATTGTGATGTGGACAAGCCAAGAGATGGAGAGCTGAAAGAACATTCCAGATATATATGCCCGCCTCGGAAAGGCCAGTGCTGGAAGGATCTGCAGGGAGTGGTGGGAGATGCTTTTTACAAATTCGGGAGGTAATTGGTTTATTTTTTGATGTAAAGTGCTTAACCCACTTCCACACATCCTGGCAACATAACCAAGCTCTTGACAAGGTAAGCACAGGTTTGGAGCCTGAGACAGGCTCAGAATTCTCTATTTTTCTTGTATGAGCTTTGCCAAGTACCTGACCTCTCTGAACCTCAGTTTCTTCCTCTGTAAAGTACAAATAAGACCCACCCAGCAGAGTAATGAGGATAAAGACATGAATGCGCATGACAGTGCATTTTTCTTTGGCCAGAAGGCATCCAGTATTAGGACCTCTCTGAGCATTCTCTGTGAATAACCTGCTGGATCTGTGTGAATTTACCTGGTTAGTGATTAGACTGTCAGGCGGGCAAATCAAGAGCTGGAGAGCTGGAAGATCATTCTATGATCCTAGATACACACTTGCCTCCAGGCGAATGATGAAAAAAGATCCCTGGGTTGGGAGTGGCCCTTGTTCAGTTGCTAAGTGGTATCTAACTCTTTTCTTCGACCTCGTGGACTGCAGTACACCAGGCTTCCCTGTCCTTCACTATCTCCTGAAGCTTGCTCAAACTCATGTCCACTGAGTCAGTGATGCCATCCAAGCATCTCATTCTCTATTGCCCTCTTCTCCTCCTGCCCTCAATCTTTCCCAACATCAGGATGTTTTCCAATGAGTTGGCTCTTCATATCAGGTTGCCAAAGTATTGGAGCTTCAGCTTCAGCTTCAGCATCAGTCCTTCCACTGAATAGTCAAGGTTGATTTCCTTTACTATTGACTGGTTTGATCTCCTGCTGTCCAAGGGACTCTCAAGAGTCTTCTCCACTACCACAATTGGAAAATATCAATTCTTTTGCACTCAGCCTTCTTTATGGTCCAACTCTCACATTCATACATGACTACTGGAAAAACTATAGTTTTTGACTAGATGGATTTTTGTTGGCAAACCTGCTCGATCTTGTTAGTGATTAGATTGTGATGTGGACAAGCCAAGAGATGGAGAGCTGAAAGAACATTCCATGATCCTAGATATATACCTGCCTCCAGGCCAGTGCTGGAAAGGATACCTGCATTGGGAGTGGTGGGCAGGAACAAAGCAGGGAGGAGGGTCTTTAGGAAAAAAAGGACTGGTTAGTTCCCAACCAGCTCCACAAGCCTCACCTGGGGAGATATTTAAAATGCACATTCCTGTGTTTGCCTCTCCCAGGTCCTCAGAGGCCCTGAATCAACTTCTCTGTGGGTGGCCCCAGAACCTGCATTTTTATTTTTTTAACCTTTTATTTTGTATTGGGGTATAGCCAATGAACAATTGTGTGATAGTCTCAGGTGGCCAGCAAAGGGACTCAGCCATATATATACATATATCCATTCTCCCCCAAGCCCTTCCCCACATCCAGGCTGCTACATAATATGGAGCAGAGTTCCCTGTGCTATGCAGTTGGTTGTGCACTTTAAATATAGCAGTGTGTACATACCGGTCCCAAACTGCCTAACTATCTTTTCTCCCCATCCTCCCCCACCAACCTCCTACAACTGTAACAGATCCTGTATTTTAACAACTTCTCAGGTAGGTGATTCTTATGACACCTGAGTCTGAAGGTCCAGTAGAGCCATGTCATGAACAGGTTACTGTAGATTTAGGATCTAAGTTATAAGTAAAGGTTTTGAATGGCTTGCTTAGAACAGCTTGCAACTTAAATGTAGTCCCATAACAAGCACTATTTATAGGCTATTTATTGACCACAAAATTTGGAGTTTATTATATGTCATCTAAGATTAGTCATTAGATCATGTAAAATATTCCTAAAGCTGTGCATTATCACCTGTGCATGCTAAGTTGCTTCAGTCCTGTCCGACTCTGCGACGCTATGGACTGTAGCCCACTAGGCTCCTCTGTCCTTGGGATTCTCCAGGCAATTAGGGTGATTAATAGGAGCAATGAAGACTCTTTTTTATATGTATTCACTGAAAGCCAATTAAGTCAAAGATTAGGAAAGACCCACAGTGGTCTTTGGGGCTTCCTAGGTGGCTCAGAACCCACTTCCCAATGCAGGAGACTTAAGAGTTGCGGATTTGATCCTTGAGTCAGGAAGATCCCCTGGAGGAGGGCATGGCAACCTACTCCAGTATTCTTGCCTGGTGAATCCCATGGACAGAGGAGGCTGGCAGGCTATGGTCCATAGGATGGCACAGAGTCAGATACAACTGAAGCAACTGAGCAAGCACACACTCATGGTGGTCCTTAGAACATGGGCACCATCAAGACTGTTGCGTCATGAGGTCTGATGTTTGGTTTGCTGCTTGAGGGTCTGATGCCAAGTTGCACAGCCAATGAAATGGCACCAAAATGAATCTGCAATGAACAGAGAGCAAAGGTTCACTTAAATTTAGCATTCTGACTTCATTAAAATTCTTTATCTCAGTGCATAGAACAGACTGTGAAAAAGAAATTACAGAATGACATGAAACAACCCCTCTGTCATTTGGAAGTCTATATTTAGAATTATTTCTAAATGTTTCCGCACCACTGGGATTGTGCAAAAGATTTTCCTCTTCGTTTTGCTACACTATGAACCAGAACCAAAAAATGTAAGACGCTAGTTTTAATATTTTTTGTTAACACCACATTGTTGAATGGTGTAATGCCAACGATGGAAAGGATAAGTGAGATGCCTGTATTTTAACAACTTCTCAGGTAGGTGATTCTTATGACACCTGAGTCTGAAGGTCCAGTAGAGCCATGTCATGAACAGGTTACTGTAGATTTAGGATCTAAGTTATAAGTAAAGGTTTTGAATGGCTTGCTTAGAACAGCTTGCAACTTAAATGTAGTCCCATAACAAGCACTATTTATAGGCTATTTATTGACCACAAAATTTGGAGTTTATTATATGTCATCTAAGATTAGTCATTAGATCATGTAAAATATTCCTAAAGCTGTGCATTATCACCTGTGCATGCTAAGTTGCTTCAGTCCTGTCCGACTCTGCGGCTATGGACTGTAGCCCACTAGGCTCCTCTGTCCTTGGGATTCTCCAGGCAATTAGGGTGATTAATAGGAGCAATGAAGACTCTTTTTTATATGTATTCACTGAAAGCCAATTAAGTCAAAGATTAGGAAAGACCCACAGTGGTCTTTGGGGCTTCCTAGGTGGCTCAGAACCCACTTCCCAATGCAGGAGACTTAAGAGTTGCGGATTTGATCCTTGAGTCAGGAAGATCCCCTGGAGGAGGGCATGGCAACCTACTCCAGTATTCTTGCCTGGTGAATCCCATGGACAGAGGAGGCTGGCAGGCTATGGTCCATAGGATGGCACAGAGTCAGATACAACTGAAGCAACTGAGCAAGCACACACTCATGGTGGTCCTTAGAACATGGGCACCATCAAGACTGTTGCGTCATGAGGTCTGATGTTTGGTTTGCTGCTTGAGGGTCTGATGCCAAGTTGCACAGCCAATGAAATGGCACCAAAATGAATCTGCAATGAACAGAGAGCAAAGGTTCACTTAAATTTAGCATTCTGACTTCATTAAAATTCTTTATCTCAGTGCATAGAACAGACTGTGAAAAAGAAATTACAGAATGACATGAAACAACCCCTCTGTCATTTGGAAGTCTATATTTAGAATTATTTCTAAATGTTTCCGCACCACTGGGATTGTGCAAAAGATTTTCCTCTTCGTTTTGCTACACTATGAACCAGAACCAAAAAATGTAAGACGCTAGTTTTAATATTTTTTGTTAACACCACATTGTTGAATGGTGTAATGCCAACGATGAGAGAGAATGGGTAAAAAAACCTGTTGTCCATATGTTGCAGCATGAATAATAATTGCCTGAGTGGAAACAAGGAAAGAGCAAGCCTCAAAAATCCATGAACCATATCAACTACCGTGTCTCAGGATGCCACACAGTGGGCTCAAGGATGCACTTCCATGCATCAGAGGTGGCATCCTCATGGATCTTTGGAGGTAGGACCTCTAGCACCTGATCATCTTGAGAAAACCTCATTCAAGGAACTTCTGGGTACAAACAGGGAATGCCACTGGGTATTGATCATGATTTCCACTTTTCACTTATGCATGCTAAGTTGCTGCAGTTGTGTCCAACTCTTTGTGCCCCTTGCACTGTAGCCCACCAGGCTCCCCTGTCCATGGGAGTTTCCAGGCAAGAATATGCCCTCAACTATACTCAGGTACATTTCTTCACTCTTCTTGCAAATGACAGTCAGAAAAGGTAATTAACCTCAACTAATCAAGGGCAAAGTAGGGATCTGAATCCAGCTGTGGGTTCCAATTTCTCCCCTTCTTCTCTTACACCTCTTTGTCTCCTGGGCACACGAGCCATGTGTTCCGTCTTTGGAACAGCGTTTTTCAAAATATGACGCCCTGACCTGGAACCAGTATCAGAATGGTCTGGAATGCATGTTGAAATTCAGATTCCTGGGCACCATTGAGACCAGGGGAACCCTTCCTTCAGATGGGCCCAGGAGTCTGCACCCTCACAGGTTCCTCCAGTGACTCTCATGCATAGTGAGCTTTGAGCATCATTCTTTTTGAAGTGTCCAGAAAAGTTACGAGATCCAGTAGCCTCCGTTTAATGCTTTGACAGGCCAGTTGGAGAGAACAGCCCCCCATGAAATCAAGGCAAAAACTTTTACTTACTTTTGCATCGTCTGTAGTGAACTGCGAAATCCCAGCCTGGTTTCCACCTGGTGCTCAGTATGCTTTTGAGCCGTCTTGCTTTGTGATGAGGTGGTATTTACTTGAGGAATCAAATCCTTGTATTAACATAAGCAAAACATAATTAGAAAAATCTGTTACAAAAACCATTCTGTTTTCCAAGCCAAATATAAATGACTTTGGAGTAAGTCATGCCAGGAATCCCACTTTGTTAGTTCATGTAATTAAGAATGACTGTAGTGCCAATTGCTGTCAATGTCTATTTTTCTTAATTGCTTGGACATGTGCTCCTCCTCCCCAGCTTCTATTCCCAGTGTATGAATAGTTTGAAAGAGTTATCAGGGATCTTAAAAACAAAAACAGGATGCACTTCCATGCATCAGAGGTGGCATCCTCATGGATCTTTGGAGGTAGGACCTCTAGCACCTGATCATCTTGAGAAAACCTCATTCAAGGAACTTCTGGGTACAAACAGGGAATGCCACTGGGTATTGATCATGATTTCCACTTTTCACTTATGCATGCTAAGTTGCTGCAGTTGTGTCCAACTCTTTGTGCCCCTTGCACTGTAGCCCACCAGGCTCCCCTGTCCATGGGAGTTTCCAGGCAAGAATATGCCCTCAACTATACTCAGGTACATTTCTTCACTCTTCTTGCAAATGACAGTCAGAAAAGGTAATTAACCTCAACTAATCAAGGGCAAAGTAGGGATCTGAATCCAGCTGTGGGTTCCAATTTCTCCCCTTCTTCTCTTACACCTCTTTGTCTCCTGGGCACACGAGCCATGTGTTCCGTCTTTGGAACAGCGTTTTTCAAAATATGACGCCCTGACCTGGAACCAGTATCAGAATGGTCTGGAATGCATGTTGAAATTCAGATTCCTGGGCACCATTGAGACCAGGGGAACCCTTCCTTCAGATGGGCCCAGGAGTCTGCACCCTCACAGGTTCCTCCAGTGACTCTCATGCATAGTGAGCTTTGAGCATCATTCTTTTTGAAGTGTCCAGAAAAGTTACGAGATCCAGTAGCCTCCGTTTAATGCTTTGACAGGCCAGTTGGAGAGAACAGCCCCCCATGAAATCAAGGCAAAAACTTTTACTTACTTTTGCATCGTCTGTAGTGAACTGCGAAATCCCAGCCTGGTTTCCACCTGGTGCTCAGTATGCTTTTGAGCCGTCTTGCTTTGTGATGAGGTGGTATTTACTTGAGGAATCAAATCCTTGTATTAACATAAGCAAAACATAATTAGAAAAATCTGTTACAAAAACCATTCTGTTTTCCAAGCCAAATATAAATGACTTTGGAGTAAGTCATGCCAGGAATCCCACTTTGTTAGTTCATGTAATTAAGAATGACTGTAGTGCCAATTGCTGTCAATGTCTATTTTTCTTAATTGCTTGGACATGTGCTCCCTCCTCCCCCAGCTTCTATTCCCAGTGTATGCATAGTTTGAAAGAGTTATCAGGGATCTTAAAAAAACAAAAAACAGAAACAAAAAAATCCCAAAGGTGATCTTACTCATTTTTGTAACAACTTGTTCTGGCTTTTGCCCACTGCCCCTTTGTCCACCCTCCCCCCACCCGTTCTCTGCTCTCCTCAGTGTGTGTCTGGAGGCTGACCCCAGGGACAGTATCTCCACGTGAGCTCCCTTGACCCTCTGGTCTCTGGTTGAGTCTGGCCAATGGCAAGAATCAGCAGGAAATAAAAAGGCAGGCAAAGATGGAAGTCAAAGTGTCCTAACTCCATGCCCTTCACTATTGTTATTGGTGTTCTTGTTTTTTTCTTATGGCTATAGCTTCTGGCAGGGGTGGGGGGCCCTCTTCCTGGCTTCAGTCCACACAGCCTCGGATAATACCACTCCACTTCAGACCTATGTGTCGTGATGGCTTCCTGCTGTTGCAACATCCTCAGACGCCTGTACCCTGTAAATAGTGTCTTCATTAATGCCTCTCTTGAGTGTGTGCTGTCCTGTGCATTCAGATGCCTCAGTCTATAGTTATGGGTTATGTGCCTACAAAGATGTCTATCTAGTCTACCCAAATTACTAAATTACTTTGCCAGTATAATTATTGAGCTAAAATTACTGGGTTTATTTTCACTTTCCTAAGGAGGAAAGATAGAGAAGGACTGTGGGGAAAGGAAAGATGCAAGAGTCTAAATTTAACCTGATAAAAAAGGGATTGCATGAGCTAGGATAGAGAGAGGAGACTGAGGAAGGAGTATAGAGGTGGGTGGTGAAAGGGGAAAAGGGAAGGGAGGAGAGAGGAGAGGAACAGTGGGCTGCCAGGAGATGGAGAGGGTAGGGTAGAGTGGGTAGAGTGGTTCTTAGGATTTTACAGTGGCTTTCTGTGGATGACAATACATTCCTTGCTGCCTAGCAGGAAAACTCAGTTATGATCCATGCTTCTCTGCAAGGCTATGCTTTTTGTTTTTAATTTTTATTGGCATATAGTTGCTTTACATTGTTGTGTTAATTTCTGCGGTACAGCAAAGTGAATCAGCTATTGTTGTTCAGTTGCCAGGTCGTGTTCAACTCTTTGTGACTCCATGGACTGTGGCCCGCCAGGCTCCTCTGTCCGTGGAATTCTCCAGGCAAGAACACTGGAGTGAGTTGCCATTTCCTTCTCCAAAGGATCTTCGCCACCCAGGGATCTGCATCTCTTGCATTGGCAGGTGGATTCTTTACAGTCTGAGCCAGCAGAGTGTAGTATCAACAGTGTGCATGTGTCATTCCCAATCTCTCAACTCTCCCACCTCTCCTCTTTGCATCTTGGTGTCTATACTCTGAGGTGTGAGAGTTGGACCATAAAGAAGGCTGAGTGCAGAAGAATTGATGCTTTTGAACTGTGGTGTTGGAGAAGACTCTTGGGAGTCTCTTGGACTACAGGGAAATCAAACCAGTCAATTTCAAAGGAAATCAACCCTGAACATTCATTGAGAGGACTGATGCTGAAGCTGAAGCTGAAACTCCAATATTTTGGCGGCCGGGTGCAAAGAGACAACTTATTAGAAAAGACCCTGATGCTGAGGAAGACAGAGGGCAGGAGGAGAAGGGGGCGACAGAGGATGAAATGGTTGGATGGCATCACTGATTCAATGGACATGAGTTTGAGCAAGTTCTGGGAGATGGTGAAGGATGGGGAAGCCTGGTGTGCTGCTGTCCATGGGTTGCAAAGGGTCAGACACAACCGAGTGACTGAACAATAACAACAACAACAATCTATATATTTGGCTGAAGAATTTTGAAATATACGAGTTCTTGGACATTTCTCCCATGAAAAGGTGGAATCTATTTCTCTTCCCCTGAAAAGTGGGCTTACTTAGACTAGAAGGCAGCAGGGGGTCTGCATGAGGGCAGACACTAAACCAGCAGTGTTCCAGCCTCGGGTGAGGTCCCAGCTGATGGCCAGACCTGCCCATGAGTGAATGTTCAGAGGGTTTCAGCCCCCAGCCTTCAAGCTGACCATCTAATGGTGAATGGACAGAATGTCCCCAACATACTCTGCCTGAATTGTGAGCCAAATTCGTAGGAGCCAAAAAGTGTAGTGGTTAGTTATATGGCAATGGATGACTGGGATATTCAGACTTGGGTTTCTTAAATTGGCCTTAGGTGGACCAGTGTTTAATTGTTGGTAATTTCTGCGGTACAGCAAAGTGAATCAGCTATTGTTGTTCAGTTGCCAGGTCGTGTTCAACTCTTTGTGACTCCATGGACTGTGGCCCGCCAGGCTCCTCTGTCCGTGGAATTCTCCAGGCAAGAACACTGGAGTGAGTTGCCATTTCCTTCTCCAAAGGATCTTCGCCACCCAGGGATCTGCATCTCTTGCATTGGCAGGTGGATTCTTTACAGTCTGAGCCAGCAGAGTGTAGTATCAACAGTGTGCATGTGTCATTCCCAATCTCTCAACTCTCCCACCTCTCCTCTTTGCATCTTGGTGTCTATACTCTGAGGTGTGAGAGTTGGACCATAAAGAAGGCTGAGTGCAGAAGAATTGATGCTTTTGAACTGTGGTGTTGGAGAAGACTCTTGGGAGTCTCTTGGACTACAGGGAAATCAAACCAGTCAATTTCAAAGGAAATCAACCCTGAACATTCATTGAGAGGACTGATGCTGAAGCTGAAGCTGAAACTCCAATATTTTGGCGGCCGGGTGCAAAGAGACAACTTATTAGAAAAGACCCTGATGCTGAGGAAGACAGAGGGCAGGAGGAGAAGGGGGCGACAGAGGATGAAATGGTTGGATGGCATCACTGATTCAATGGACATGAGTTTGAGCAAGTTCTGGGAGATGGTGAAGGATGGGGAAGCCTGGTGTGCTGCTGTCCATGGGTTGCAAAGGGTCAGACACAACCGAGTGACTGAACAATAACAACAACAACAATCTATATATTTGGCTGAAGAATTTTGAAATATACGAGTTCTTGGACATTTCTCCCATGAAAAGGTGGAATCTATTTCTCTTCCCCTGAAAAGTGGGCTTACTTAGACTAGAAGGCAGCAGGGGGTCTGCATGAGGGCAGACACTAAACCAGCAGTGTTCCAGCCTCGGGTGAGGTCCCAGCTGATGGCCAGACCTGCCCATGAGTGAATGTTCAGAGGGTTTCAGCCCCCAGCCTTCAAGCTGACCATCTAATGGTGAATGGACAGAATGTCCCCAACATACTCTGCCTGAATTGTGAGCCAAATTCGTAGGAGCCAAAAAAAGTGTAGTGGTTAGTTATATGGCAATGGATGACTGGGATATTCAGACTTGGGTTTCTTAAATTGGCCTTAGGTGGACCAGTGTTTATCAGAAACAAAAAGATGATATGGAAAGAAGGTTTTTTATACTCTTAGCAGACTCCTGAAAAGTGTTCTTATGGAGAGTTAAATACCTAGTATTGTGACAAGCTCTGTGGGCCTGGTATGTGGGAGGGACTTAATAAATCTACATTTTGGATGAACAAGTAAGTTATATGGGGCAGGGAGTGAGTCCCTGGGAAGGCTGCTTCAATACAATAGCCATAGAGGGTGGGCTTGTTGGACTCAGAACCTGGATACATGGATGATGCAAGTTTAGGCTGGAGTTCCTTTGTTCTGTTTAATAGAGAAGGGAGGTCCAGTGGCTCAGACTCAGAACTCCCAATGCAGGGGCCCAGGTTCGATCCCTAGTTCAGGAAACTAAGTCCTTCATGCAGCAGCTAAGGTTCTGAGTGCTACAACTAAGAGTTCACATGCTGCAATTAAACATCCTGCACACTACAACTAAGATCCTGTATAGCCAAATGAATAAATGTTTAAGAAGATTTTTAAAAATAATAGAGAAGGGAGCCAGGAGACTGCTCAATGATGTAGTTATCTGTCAAAAGCAGGGAAAACAGGAGTCTAAAGGTTAGAAGTGGAAATTTTCGGAGAGAATACCCTCTTCTTGGAGGTTGTGGCTATTGCAAAGTGACAACCCCCAAACATGGCACAGATGGACTGTGAACACGATGGAGAACCATGCTGTTCTGCAGCACAACATAAGAAGGCTGTGGAGAGTTCTGTGTAGAGGGAGGCCAGCTCAGGAGGGCAGAGACGTCCTAGAGAAAGCACCTCAGAGGGACTTCAGAATTTTAAAGAACAAAGACATCTACTAGTTATTTGTGAATTGTTGGCTGTAATAGTCTGTGATGAGGCAGTCAAACCTTCCCCCAACATTTCAGTGAGGTCTTCTTCCAAATGGACTTCTGCTCATGGACCAGCACGGGATGGAAAGGGGTCAAACCCCAGAAATATGGGAGAAATATGCAAGTGGAACTGGAGACTGCTCTTAAGAATCTCTTTCTTTGGTGTTTGTTCTGGAAATTAAAATATATATCCTTAACACGTCACACTTTATTTAGAATTAATATTGTACCATTTCAGGCTTCCCAGAGCTTCTCTGGTGGCTCAGACAGTAAAGAATCTGCCTGAAAGGTAAACTTGGGTTTGATCTCTTGGCTCGGAAGATCCCTTGGAGAAGGAAATGGTAACCTACTCCAGTATTCTTGCCTGGCAAATCCCATGGACAGAGGAGCCTGGCAGGCTACAGTCCATGAGGTCACAAAGAGTCAGACACGACTGCTTAGCACGCGTATACCATTTCAAGTGAAACATTTAAGTCTGGCAATCATTTAATTTCACTTCCCATCCTTTATCCTTTTTTTCCCCTTTATTGTTTGTGTTATAATTATCGTAAGTATTTCATCTGCATACTTTATAGAATCTATAGTAAAGTGTTATTGCTTTACATAGTCATATTAAAGACATTAAGATAGGGCTTCCCTGGTGGGTCAGTGGGTGAGGAGTCTGCCTTGCAGTGCAGGGGGCACCAGTTCTGAAAGGGTTCTACCTCAATTTGAGACTTACACCCAGGGCCCAGACCTAATCAAACCCTGTTTGGGGCTTGAACCCATGTAGCTGAGGTTTAACCCCAAGCCAAAACCCTGCTTGGGACTTGAACCCATCTGGCTAAGGCTTAACCCCAGTCAAAAACACTGTCTGGGACTTGAACCCACACAGCTGGGACTTAATCCAGCACTCACCCAACGTCTGGACCCACTGAGGCTCAGGTTCTTCATGCCTCAGCACAGAAGGAATTCAGCGAGAGGCAGAGTGACAGGCAAGAAGTGGATTTAGTAGGATAGGGCATTTGTAAGAGGTGCAAGCAGGCAGGCAGGAAAGCTCTGCTCCTCCTCTTTGAGTGGGCAGCAGCATATATATAGGAGGGTGGAACACCGCCTCCCTCAAGTAGACGCAGATGCAGACACAGGGCGTACATCATTAGCTCCTCCTTTCCCAGCTCTTCCTGCTTTACTGAATAAGGAGCAGCATTCTTGAGTTATCGTTAACTTACTGGCCTCCCAACTTTTTCCAGGTTTTACCTTTCCACCTACAGTCCCCTACTAGGACTCCACAACTACCTAAACTATTCTACTCTGTCCCTATCAGTTCGATCCCTGACCCAGGAAGATTCCACTTGCTGCGAAGAGGCTGGATGGGTGTATCCAATTATGAGCCAGTGCTCTGGGGTTCATGTGCCCAGAGCTGGTGCTCTGCAACGGCAGAGGTCACTGCAATGGGAGGCCCACTCAGGCAGAAGAATAAAGATGGATGAAAATAAATAAGTAAAAAATCAATAAAACAGGCCAAAATTAAAAAGAAAAAGGAAGCTGGTAAATTTTTTTTTCTTTTTTTTTGGGTTGGGGGCAGGTTGGGGAGGGAGGGGGGCGGGCAGGCCACTTCTATTGGTCATTTTCATTTATCAGTTTTCATCCATCTTTGTTCTTTGGCCTGTGTGGGCCTCCCATTGCAGTGGCCTCTCTCGTTGCAGAGCACAGGCTCTGGGCGCACGCGCTCCAGAGCTCTGGCTCGGTAGTTGGACACATCGGTCCAGCTGCTCCACGGCACGTGGGATCTTCCCAGGCCAGGGATCGAACCTGCGCCCCTTGCACTGCAAGGCAGCGTCCTTACCCGCTGGACCACCAGGGAAGCCCCTAGAAGCTGGTAAATTTTTTAAAAAAGAAATTAAAATAAAAAAAATCTTTTCTATTTACCCACATATTTTACCATTTCTAATATTTTTCATTCTTTCCCAAAGAACTGGGTTTCTACCTATTGTTATATCCCATCAGCCTAAAAAAAATTCCGTTAGCGTTTGTTTTTTTGGTAGTTGATCTGTTAACAACAAATTTTCTGTTTTCTTTGATCTGAAAATGTCTTGATTTCATGTTCATTCTAGAAGGATATTTTTACTGTGACTAGAATTCTGGGTAGACTTTTAAAAATGTCTCTTTCTCTGCTGAGATTTTCTATCTTTTGTTCCAGGAATATTTTCCTTTATGTCCCTGGGTGTAATCAAAGTAATTGTTGTAACATCTTTATCTGCTAATTTCCCTGATGTCTGGAATGGGAAATGCTTATCTTAACTCTAAGATGGGTCACGTTTTCCAGAGTCTTTCCATGTAAAACAATTTTGGTTTATATCCTGGACATGGTGAATGATATTGTATCCTGGATACTGTGAATAATAAATTGCAGATCCTGTTACGTTCCTCTGGAGAATACTGACTGTTTTTTTTTTTTTTTTTTAAGTAGTTCGTGTGACTGCACTCAAATGGCAGAACTTGTCTCTACGAAGATGTTAAGTAGCCTGTCCAAAGTCAGGCAGCTAATAGGCAATTAACATTAGTTAACTTACGAGTTAAATGCATTGTTTCTGGGGAATATTTACTTATCTAAGTTTTCATTGGGCTTCCCTGGTGGCTTAGATAGTAAAGAATCTGCCTGCAATATGAGAGACTGGGGCTCAATCAGGAAGGGTCAGGAAGATCCCCTGGAGAAGAGAAGGGCAAACCACTCCAGTATTCTTGCCTGGAGAATTCCAAGGACAGAGGTTCCTAGGGGGCTATATTCTATGGGGTCACAAGAGAGTCAGGCACAACTTAGTGATGAAACAAACAATAAAACATACAAAGTGAGAGCGAGGGCTTGGACCAAGCAGAAGCAAGAAACAGTAGGGTGATGAACATCCATTTGAGAGGGGCTCAGGGCTGACCCTGGGCTCACAGAGTCCTGTACCCTGCCCGCTCAGGGGCTGTTGTCACCAATCCTGTGAGGCAGGGCAGTCCAACTTCCTCCCCTCCCATGTGCCCTTGTGACAGACCCCAGTCCCTGAGGTGACCTCCACATGCCTGTCTCTTGAAGCTGGAAGGAGCCTAACTGCCTGGTGATGTGTCTGTAAGTTTATAAGGCGTGCCTCCTTTCTCCTAGTTTCCAGCTTTTAGTAGCTGTGGTTAGGTGTCAGATGAGTGTCCTTATCTCCAAAAAAATTAGTCTCAGGGGAAGTGTGGTGCGGTAGTTATTCCTTTCCGGGGTGAGTCCCTCTCCCCTCTCCTGGGGAGATTTGGCAGTGTCTGGTGGGAGATATGCTGCTAGACATCCTACAGTGCTCAGACAGCCCCCCAGAAAGAATGATTCAGCCTCTAATATCAACAGTGCCAACGTCGAGAACTTGACCCTAAGATGGGTCACGTTTTCCAGAGTCTTTCCATGTAAAACAATTTTGGTTTATATCCTGGACATGGTGAATGATATTGTATCCTGGATACTGTGAATAATAAATTGCAGATCCTGTTACGTTCCTCTGGAGAATACTGACTGTTTTTTTTTTTTTTTTTTTTAAGTAGTTCGTGTGACTGCACTCAAATGGCAGAACTTGTCTCTACGAAGATGTTAAGTAGCCTGTCCAAAGTCAGGCAGCTAATAGGCAATTAACATTAGTTAACTTACGAGTTAAATGCATTGTTTCTGGGGAATATTTACTTATCTAAGTTTTCATTGGGCTTCCCTGGTGGCTTAGATAGTAAAGAATCTGCCTGCAATATGAGAGACTGGGGCTCAATCAGGAAGGGTCAGGAAGATCCCCTGGAGAAGAGAAGGGCAAACCACTCCAGTATTCTTGCCTGGAGAATTCCAAGGACAGAGGTTCCTAGGGGGCTATATTCTATGGGGTCACAAGAGAGTCAGGCACAACTTAGTGATGAAACAAACAATAAAACATACAAAGTGAGAGCGAGGGCTTGGACCAAGCAGAAGCAAGAAACAGTAGGGTGATGAACATCCATTTGAGAGGGGCTCAGGGCTGACCCTGGGCTCACAGAGTCCTGTACCCTGCCCGCTCAGGGGCTGTTGTCACCAATCCTGTGAGGCAGGGCAGTCCAACTTCCTCCCCTCCCATGTGCCCTTGTGACAGACCCCAGTCCCTGAGGTGACCTCCACATGCCTGTCTCTTGAAGCTGGAAGGAGCCTAACTGCCTGGTGATGTGTCTGTAAGTTTATAAGGCGTGCCTCCTTTCTCCTAGTTTCCAGCTTTTAGTAGCTGTGGTTAGGTGTCAGATGAGTGTCCTTATCTCCAAAAAAATTAGTCTCAGGGGAAGTGTGGTGCGGTAGTTATTCCTTTCCGGGGTGAGTCCCTCTCCCCTCTCCTGGGGAGATTTGGCAGTGTCTGGTGGGAGATATGCTGCTAGACATCCTACAGTGCTCAGACAGCCCCCCAGAAAGAATGATTCAGCCTCTAATATCAACAGTGCCAACGTCGAGAACTTGACCCTACGGTGAGGAACACTTTCCTCTATTTTCAGTTCTAGAAGGGTTAGTTCCTCCAGGAGTTAACCTGCAAAAGGACCCTACTGTTGCTTTGTTCTAGACCATCTGTGGCTGTGATAGGGACAGAGTAAAAGGACACAGTAGGTGATTAAATAGTTAATCCTACTAGGGGGATTATAAGTAGAGAAAATATGGGAGACCACCGTGAGCTAATGATTACTCTAGAAGGCAGATTTGCTTCACCACAAAATCAAGCAGGCTGGCTTAGCAACAAGACCATGCAGCAGAAGCACAAGGCATGCCCCCAAACAGTAACTCAATGGTGGCACAAGACCCACATCCTGCCCAGGGAGCGCAGTAAGTTGGCGATCCCTAGGACATGCTCTCTGCCCACATGCTCCTGCTGCTTAGTCACTTCAGTCATGTCCAACCCCAATGGACTGCAGCCTGCCTGGCCCCTCTGTCCATGGAGTTCTCCAAGCAAGAATACTGGAGTGGGTTGCCCTTTCCTTCTCCACTCTGCCCACACAAAACCCAGAGATCTGTGGACCTAGGTTGACAGGTAGAGACAAGAACACTCCCACGCTCCACCTGGAGGAGGAGCTGACGATGGAAGCAAGATGTCTGCTAAAGAAAGACATCTTCTCTCTCCCACTTTTCCTGTGCCTATAAAACTGTAGTCCCATATGTTCTTCGGGTACGGGACTTCTTGCCTGCACAAGTATCCTATTCTAATAAATCACTTCTTATCTGCCACCTTGCCCCTTGATTTTAAGCAAAAGGATCATCTTCATCTAGCTCCCCACTTATCTGGCCAAGCTGGAAGGAGCCTAACTGCCTGGTGATGTGTCTGTAAGTTTATAGGGTGCCTCCTTTCTCCTAGTTTCCAGCTTTTAGTAGCTGTGGTTAGGTGTCAGATGAGTGTCCTTATCTCCAAAAAAATTAGTCTCAGGGGAAGTGTGGTGCGGTAGTTATTCCTTTCCGGGGTGAGTCCCTCTCCCCTCTCCTGGGGAGATTTGGCAGTGTCTGGTGGGAGATATGCTGCTAGACATCCTACAGTGCTCCGACAGACCGCCAGAAAGAATGATTCAGCCTATAACATCAACAGTGCCAACGTCGAGAGCTTGACCCTACGGTGAGGAACACTTTCCTCTATTTTCAGTTCTAGAAGGGTTAGTTCCTCCAGGAGTTAACCTGCAAAAGGACCCTACTGTTGCTTTGTTCTAGACCATCTGTGGCTGTGATAGGGACAGAGTAAAAGGACACAGTAGGTGATTAAATAGTTAATCCTACTAGGGGGATTATAAGTAGAGAAAATATGGGAGACCACCGTGAGCTAATGATTACTCTAGAAGGCAGATTTGCTTCACCACAAAATCAAGCAGGCTGGCTTAGCAACAAGACCATGCAGCAGAAGCACAAGGCATGCCCCCAAACAGTAACTCAATGGTGGCACAAGACCCACATCCTGCCCAGGGAGCGCAGTAAGTTGGCGATCCCTAGGACATGCTCTCTGCCCACATGCTCCTGCTGCTTAGTCACTTCAGTCATGTCCAACCCCAATGGACTGCAGCCTGCCTGGCCCCTCTGTCCATGGAGTTCTCCAAGCAAGAATACTGGAGTGGGTTGCCCTTTCCTTCTCCACTCTGCCCACACAAAACCCAGAGATCTGTGGACCTAGGTTGACAGGTAGAGACAAGAACACTCCCACGCTCCACCTGGAGGAGGAGCTGACGATGGAAGCAAGATGTCTGCTAAAGAAAGACATCTTCTCTCTCCCCACTTTTCCTGTGCCTATAAAACTGTAGTCCCATATGTTCTTCGGGTACGGGACTTCTTGCCTGCACAAGTATCCTATTCTAATAAATCACTTCTTATCTGCCACCTTGCCCCTTGATGAATTCTTTTCTATCCTGAGACATAAAGGACTGTGGCATCGAAGCTCTTCAGAGCCCCCAGAAATGACACCCAGGTGGTCTCAGCTGGACAGACTGGACTCCTGGTGACAAGTTGGAAAAATCATGGGCCGACCAAGGAAAAGCTTGAGGAGACCCATCCCTGCTGTTGATGGAGCCTGGCTGACGCTGGGCACTGGGGCCAGGACGGGGCCTGGCGGCTCGGGTCACTCCCGCCAGGTCCAAGGCTTGGCTCTCCTACCCCAGATGACCTGGGTGTTACCCCAGGAAGTGATCTGGGCAGCAGCGTGCCGTTTGTTGGGTCTGGGGCCAGGACCTGGCCCTAGAAGCCAGCAGGGAAGGAATCACCCAAGAGAAGGTGTTCTGAGAAGCTCACACAGCTTTTACACCAGTGACCCTTGAGGCATCTGAGACTGAGATGGAAACATGAAGAATGAGGTGGTTTTGTCACATTGATTACAATAGACATTTTCTCGGGTGGACATGCAGCCAGGGTTATTTATTTATTTTTTTAAGATTTCTTTTTTTTTAAAAGAATGCATTTAAGGATTCTTTTAAAATTCTTGAATCTTTCTGTCAGTGTTATTGACATTTTTTTATTACAGATTTTATTTAATCTTTAGAGTGAATGTTTTTAAAGATAACATTAAGAAATGTTTTAAGATAACATGATTATTTTATTTGTTTATTTTGACCATGCGATGGGGCATGCAGGATCTTAGTTCCTTGACCAAGGATTGAACTGGTGCGCCTTCATTGGGAAAACAGAATCTTAACCACTGGACCTCCAGGGAAGTCCATTTTTTGAAAAAATTAAAAAAAAAATGTTTTGGCCATGCTGCACTCGACATGTAGGGTCCTCTGATAGGATCAAGCTCACGCCCCTGCAGTGGAAGCTTGGAGTCTTAACCACTGGACCACCAGGGAAGTCATTACAGCCAGGATTACTTATCTCTTGCAAGTCTTCTCATTTTCACAAGGACCCCACGAGGTTGATGTTACTATTCTCTCCTTTGTACAGATGGAGAAAGGGAGGCAATGCTGAGTTAAGCACTTGGGCAAGGCCGTACCGTGAGTGGGCAGTAGGGCTGGGGAAAGTCCCCCAGACCCCAAGATCTTCAGCACCATAGTGGCAATCATTCTCAACACTAAATCATAAAATGCTCTCCCAGCAACCCTTGGAGGAAATCGTTTCATGACCTTTTGTCTGTGTGCGTGGCAATGTGACCTCCAGCTCGTGCATTTGCCTCTTTGGCCTATTGCCTTATCTGTCATGGGTCCTCCCACAAAGGGCCTGACACACTTTGGCACATTTAGGCAGTCCCAGCTCCAGAGTCTGTTCTCAGCCACCACCCGCACTGAACGCTCTTCTCTTTTGAACAATCTTTTAAAATAATAGAAGCAAGGCACACCATTTTGAGGTATATGCTCAAAATGAAGTATAAAAATTCGATTTTCATCTCACGCACTAAAGCATGATTCCACATAATGCAGAGGACGGTCTTGACCTCTGCCCCACCCCGCTGCTTCCCAGGAGCTCTGGCTGCATTGTGGGTCAGTGTGTCCCTACCTGTCACTCCTCCTGGTGTCCCCCTGCTCTGTACACCAGGTTGGGGTGAGGCATGTGAGACATGTGAGGCATGTGAGGTACGGTGACCCTTGCCGGGGTGTTGAGTTTCAGGTGGAGCCGGTTCAGGGGAGCCCTGAGAGGGAGCTCTTGCACTGAGTGCCTTACCTGCCTCATGTCACCCTTGACCTTCATACAGGCACGAGCCACTGTGTGTCGCTGCTCAATTCCCTGCAGGCTGAAGCTTTGGTTGTGAGTCATTTCCTGGGCGAGGAAAGTGGGAAGAAGCCAGAGCAGAGGCTCAGAGGGGACAGAGCGGCCCAGGACTGCGTGGGTCACGGAGCTGCTGTGTGGTGATCGGGGTGATGGCCAGCTCATCCCAATTGGCCAGGAGTGCTGGGGTGTCTGGCTGGGTGCCAGTTAAGGGGCTCCCAGGTCCGCTCCCTTTGGTTCAGGTCCTCAGATCTGCTCCATCTGTATAAAATGACCCTGGGGGTCCCCTTGGCTTGAACTTGTCCATCTGCTTCAACTAGTCCCCTGGCCTCAACTAGCCTTTGCCTCAAGGCCCTTTGTCTCAGGCCCAGGCCAGTGGGCAGTAGGGCTGGGGAAAGTCCCCCAGACCCCAAGATCTTCAGCACCATAGTGGCAATCATTCTCAACACTAAATCATAAAATGCTCTCCCAGCAACCCTTGGAGGAAATCGTTTCATGACCTTTTGTCTGTGTGCGTGGCAATGTGACCTCCAGCTCGTGCATTTGCCTCTTTGGCCTATTGCCTTATCTGTCATGGGTCCTCCCACAAAGGGCCTGACACACTTTGGCACATTTAGGCAGTCCCAGCTCCAGAGTCTGTTCTCAGCCACCACCCGCACTGAACGCTCTTCTCTTTTGAACAATCTTTTAAAATAATAGAAGCAAGGCACACCATTTTGAGGTATATGCTCAAAATGAAGTATAAAAATTCGATTTTCATCTCACGCACTAAAGCATGATTCCACATAATGCAGAGGACGGTCTTGACCTCTGCCCCACCCCGCTGCTTCCCAGGAGCTCTGGCTGCATTGTGGGTCAGTGTGTCCCTACCTGTCACTCCTCCTGGTGTCCCCCTGCTCTGTACACCAGGTTGGGGTGAGGCATGTGAGACATGTGAGGCATGTGAGGTACGGTGACCCTTGCCGGGGTGTTGAGTTTCAGGTGGAGCCGGTTCAGGGGAGCCCTGAGAGGGAGCTCTTGCACTGAGTGCCTTACCTGCCTCATGTCACCCTTGACCTTCATACAGGCACGAGCCACTGTGTGTCGCTGCTCAATTCCCTGCAGGCTGAAGCTTTGGTTGTGAGTCATTTCCTGGGCGAGGAAAGTGGGAAGAAGCCAGAGCAGAGGCTCAGAGGGGACAGAGCGGCCCAGGACTGCGTGGGTCACGGAGCTGCTGTGTGGTGATCGGGGTGATGGCCAGCTCATCCCAATTGGCCAGGAGTGCTGGGGTGTCTGGCTGGGTGCCAGTTAAGGGGCTCCCAGGTCCGCTCCCTTTGGTTCAGGTCCTCAGATCTGCTCCATCTGTATAAAATGACCCTGGGGGTCCCCTTGGCTTGAACTTGTCCATCTGCTTCAACTAGTCCCCTGGCCTCAACTAGCCCGTCTGGCCTCAAGGCCCTTTGTCTTCCAGGCTTGCCCAGGCTGACCTTGGTTCCCTGCCTTCTTTGTTAGTGATAGCCTTGCCCACACAGGGGAAGCCTCTACCTACGTCTTTCGGGGACACCCCTGCAGTCCTGAAGGCCTAGCTCAGCTGTCTCCCTCATTGCTGCCTAGACCTTTTCCTTCGGCTCCATGTGGAGAACCTCTGAGAGCCCTCCCACGCCATCTTGTCTCCGAGGAAGGGGGAGGCACTCATGCTCGTTGGACTCCTCTGACGTGCCAGGTGCAGACCCGAGCTCACTGAACCTGCACAACCACACCACACCCACAGCTCCCTTCTACTCACTCTACAGATGAGGAGACGGAGGCTCAGGAACGCTCAGTGTTTGGTACAAGATCGTATTTTTAGGAAAGGAAAGACAAGATATTTACACTTCACTCCTTCTGACTCCACAACCCAAGGTACCTACCAGCGTTCCTTGCCATGGTCCACCTTGATCAACGTGCTGATCCTAAGGCCCAGCACACATCTTCAGCGTGTGGTTTAGGGAAGACCACACACCTGTTTAAAACCACTCCCAGCCCAGCGCAGTGGTGGGGTGCTGGGACCTAAGCGAGAAGAACTGACCAGAAAGGAGACCGTGCCTGGGCCCCACCTGCCTGTGCTGTTCCCTGAGCAGTGCAGGTTTCCCAGAAAGGAAGCTGGCAGGATGGGGCGGGGCAGGGGGAGGGGCGGTATGGGGGGGAGGTCGGAAGGGGTGGTGTCTGTGGGTGGGGGTGTCTATGAGGGGTGGCGAGACCAGGCATTTGCATTTGCATTACAAAGGGTCTCTTTCTGCTGGAGTGAAGGCTTCAGAGCGGGGCTGGCTGCCTTGCAGAATGCCTCTAGGCCTAGGCCTTCAGATCGCTGGATCTCCATGGAAATTTGTTTGCCAGAGAAAGAAGCTATTTTAAGGATGTGCGAAGAGAGACCCTGTAGGCTGGGGTAGGGAAGGTAGCTGTGGGAGAGAGCTTTTCTGAATGACTCACTAATTTCCCTCCTACCGGGTGGAAAACAGTGGCATGGAAAAAGAATTGCAGCCAGGGGAGAGGAGTGCACCACAGACCCTGACTCTGGTCCCTGGGTGGACAGCTTGGCGCCACAGCAGCCGTGCTGGGGGTGGGCTTGCCTGATGCACACTGCTGTTCGAGAAAGGTCTCCAGGGTCTCAGCACTTGCCTGTTGTCATCAAATCTGCTCTTTCCACCCAGCTTTCGTATCATACGAAGAAGGAAAAAAATGGCTACTTAAAAAGAAAAAAAAAAAAGATGACTACAGCCATTCCTGTAACCCCAGGGCATACAGAACTCACCAGAGGGGCAGGGGACACTCTTGTGAGGAAAGCTTAATTGAATCCACCTCCATGGTTAGGATGCTTGGTGAAGAACAGCTGAAATAACAGAGGTAAATTACTTCACGTGGGAAAGAGGTGGGAATTTCTGGGTTCCTCTCTCACCTGGCTAGTGCAGGACTTCCGTGTTTGGGAGGCCCATGATAGGGAGCAAGCAGACATGGTGGAGAAATCTGGCCCCGAAAGAGGGTGGAGGACCAAGCCTGGGGAGAAGGGTGCTCAGGGACCTAGAGGGGTTGAGTGTAAGGCTGAGTAGCTGAAAGGACAAGTGTGAAAAGCTGTTTGTTTCCCAATTTCCAGTTCCAGGCATCACAGAGGGCCCCGCGGTCCGTCAGCTTACAGTCAAAGTCTGTCTGGTGTGGATAGAACTGGGGTTGGAGCTTGGGGGAGAGAAGGGGGGGTACTGGGCCTACTCAGGGTGCCAGAACTCAGACCACTGCTGCTCCTAGGACCCCTCAGACATGGTGAGGATGGCCTGGATGCCCATTCCAGGCAGGGGTGGCTTCAGGCAGCTCCCACGCTGGCTCTCTGAGCTGGGCGCTGCTCTCAGATCCATGAGCAGTGCAAACTGCCCTTGAATGGGGGGACCCACGACCTGGCAGATTGCTTACACATGTCTACTGTCTCTGGCGCTCACCAATGAACACTTGCAAAAGCCAGGAGGAACTTGTGGCTGCAGGGCATGCCTGGAGTCCCACAAAGACGTGTGCCGCCTCCAGCTAATCCTGGTCCTTTTGCTGGCTCAGTTGCTAAGCTGTGTCTGACTCTTTGTGACCCCTGGACTGTAGCTGGCCAGGCTTCTCTGTCCATGCGATTTTGCCTGCAAAAATACATTCCCTTCTCCAGGGGCTCTTCCCGGCCCAGGGACTGAACCTGCATTTCCTCCACTGGCAAGCCAACTGAGCCACCAGGAAAGCCTCCTGGTCCTTGCCCAACTTCACACCCATCCTACAGAGTCCCCTCTGTTAGGATGACGCGGCCCTGTTCCACTGTGAACCTCCATATCTGCCCCTTCCCTGGGTGGCCGCTCTGCTGCCTAGACTGCTCAGAAGCACGTCTGTGGCTAAATGTCAGGGAAAAACGCCAAGCGGGGGGAGCTGAAAAAGGCACAATTTATTGCTCACACAGAATGACAAACGTGGGAACGTGAGGTGCGTACCTGTCGCCCTGAACTCACAACACTTTGTTTCCTACATGAATCTTGTTACATCAAAAAGCAACACACACACACACAAAAGTCACTAGTCCATTCTCCAGTAACCAAGGAAGGAGGGCCAAATGCCACAGAGTGAGGAAAGAAAAGACTGCTTTGGGGGCCAGGAACCAAGAGGCCTGCCCTCCGGGAAGCCAGGTGGGAGCGCTGGGTTTCTGCAGCGACTAAGAAACAGCAAAGGCTCTCGGTGTGGCTCACTCCACGCCCTAGCGGTGCCTGCCCACCTGGAGGAGGGCACAGGGGACTTGGTACCAGCCCGGCATCGCCAACCTGGGCTGAAGCCAGATCTCTTCACTGGAGAGCAGGAACTGATTTTCCGTCTACTTTGGATTGAAGACCTAGGCAGACCCAGAGGGATCCCCGTTCTCCACGGCAACTCGGCCGGATCTCAGAGGCTTGAGCTAAAGCAGCTTGCATCACTGGAGCTAGACAAAGCCAGGTTCACCGTACCCTAAATTAACCACCCACTCAGCGCTCCCCAAAGGTCAAGCCCTGTTTCCCTCCAGGAGGGCACCGGCCTTAACCTTTAATGCTTTGTCCAAACCACTCAGGACATCCGGTTTTGAAGCTTGTGGCTGCAGGGCATGCCTGGAGTCCCCGTGTGCCGCCTCCAGCTAATCCTGGTCCTTTTGCTGGCTCAGTTGCTAAGCTGTGTCTGACTCTTTGTGACCCCTGGACTGTAGCTGGCCAGGCTTCTCTGTCCATGCGATTTTGCCTGCAAAAATACATTCCCTTCTCCAGGGGCTCTTCCCGGCCCAGGGACTGAACCTGCATTTCCTCCACTGGCAAGCCAACTGAGCCACCAGGAAAGCCTCCTGGTCCTTGCCCAACTTCACACCCATCCTACAGAGTCCCCTCTGTTAGGATGACGCGGCCCTGTTCCACTGTGAACCTCCATATCTGCCCCTTCCCTGGGTGGCCGCTCTGCTGCCTAGACTGCTCAGAAGCACGTCTGTGGCTAAATGTCAGGGAAAAACGCCAAGCGGGGGGAGCTGAAAAAGGCACAATTTATTGCTCACACAGAATGACAAACGTGGGAACGTGAGGTGCGTACCTGTCGCCCTGAACTCACAACACTTTGTTTCCTACATGAATCTTGTTACATCAAAAAGCAACACACACACACACAAAAGTCACTAGTCCATTCTCCAGTAACCAAGGAAGGAGGGCCAAATGCCACAGAGTGAGGAAAGAAAAGACTGCTTTGGGGGCCAGGAACCAAGAGGCCTGCCCTCCGGGAAGCCAGGTGGGAGCGCTGGGTTTCTGCAGCGACTAAGAAACAGCAAAGGCTCTCGGTGTGGCTCACTCCACGCCCTAGCGGTGCCTGCCCACCTGGAGGAGGGCACAGGGGACTTGGTACCAGCCCGGCATCGCCAACCTGGGCTGAAGCCAGATCTCTTCACTGGAGAGCAGGAACTGATTTTCCGTCTACTTTGGATTGAAGACCTAGGCAGACCCAGAGGGATCCCCGTTCTCCACGGCAACTCGGCCGGATCTCAGAGGCTTGAGCTAAAGCAGCTTGCATCACTGGAGCTAGACAAAGCCAGGTTCACCGTACCCTAAATTAACCACCCACTCAGCGCTCCCCAAAGGTCAAGCCCTGTTTCCCTCCAGGAGGGCACCGGCCTTAACCTTTAATGCTTTGTCCAAACCACTCAGGACATCCGGTTTTGAACTGAGGGGTCTGGGAATGTGGCTTTAGTTGACTGAAGACACAACCTGTCATGTTCATAAAGCACTTCGTATGGTCCCTGGCAGGTGCCGAGTGCTCCATTCACGTAGCCATTATTATTATTAATATTATTATTATTTATATCTCCACCCACAAATCAGCACTCTCGTTCCTTTCTTCAAAATGGCAGCCGGAACAAGGCTCTTGGGTCCCAAGTACCAAGATCAAGCAGGGGGCCCAGGTGTGGGGGTTGTTAGGTGTCCGTCTGGTGTGCTTCTCCTTCTGACTTCAGCACTGGCCGTCAAGCTTCACTGCCAGTGCACCTTGCTGACCACACACAAGCTGGGCCCTCTCCTGACAAACACGAAACCCTGCACAGGAAACCGGGCAGGAGGAGAGAACAGGGGTCATGGGAGAGGGTCCTAGTGGCTTCGCGTTGCTCCTCTGGGCTCCTGTCTCGCTGGTGGCTCTCCAGGGGCTTCACTGTGGGACAAGAACAGAAGACTCTCAGTGCTGTGTGATTGCCAGGCCAGAAGTAACTCAAGGTTCCCATGTCTCTGAACGCCCCCGGCTAGGGCAGGCTTCCGCTGACATAGTGTCGAAGTGGGCCAGCACACTGGTCTCACTTTTTATACTCTAATAACTATGTATATTTGTTATACACATTCACAGCAATATGTAAGACATATGAAATAATATGGGATAGATAATACATAGAACTGACATGTACATCATACCATGTGGTAACACTATACAATCAAATGTAATCCTCCCTACAAATCTATGAGGCCGGCTCCACGGCTGGCTTGTTTACTAATTGATGGGCCAACAGATGCCCAAGGCACAGAGCCAGAAATTGCGGGGACAGCTGGGATTCAAACCCAAGACAGTCTGGCTCCAGAATCTACTCTTTTTTGGGGGGTGGGGAGGGAGGGAGGTGGGCGGGCCACTTCTATTGGTCTTTAATTTATTTATTTTCATCCATCTTTGTTCTTTGGCCCATGCGGGCCTCCCATCGCGGTGGCGTCTATTGTCGCAGAGCACTGGCTCTGGGCACATGCGCTCCAGAGCTCCGGCTGGGTAGTTGGACACATCGGTCCAGCAGCTCCGTGGCACGTGGGATCTTCCCAAGCCAGGGATTGAACTGGCACCCCTTGCACTGCAAGGCGGTGTCCTTACCCACTGGACCACCAGGGAAGCCCCAGAATCTACTCTTAATCATTGTTTGTTTTGCTCAAAAAGGAACCTATTTTATAGGAAGGATGGGGACTATGAGTCTCAAGTCTCTGAAACACTGGAGAACAAATCGCTAACACTAAGGATGATGGAGTGCTGATGATCTGGGCTCTCTGGTGTTAACAAAGCCTTCTGCCTCTGGGCCTCACACAGAGGACTCAGTTTACACAGAGCCCCTCCTGTAACCCTTTCAACTGTAGGAGCAGGGACTTTGGGTACAGGCTCGGTTCAAATTCTGTTTTCACTTCCCTTTTCATTTGCAGTTCCTAGAACAGGGTTTCCAGCCTGGGTCGGGTTGTTCTGTCGCCTAAATGGACGTAGATGAAAGCCCACATGCACCAGGGCACGTTCTTGGTCTGCTAGCTTGTATCAGACAGGTGCACACGCAGGCACCGCTCGCGCATGTGCACTGAGCACATGCCTGGACACGGTGGTGTGTCACTCATATGCAGGCTCACTCTCAAGCCCCTGGATCCCTCGCCCGCACATGCACACCCGCCTGCGCACCTGCATGGTGGCCCTGCTAAGGGCGGTGTCTTCAGGCCGGTGCTTGGCATGGTGCGGCAGCTCGGTGTGGTCGCGGTAGTCGCGGCCCTTGGAGTGCTGCAGCTGCAAGACGGCCGGGCTCTTGACCGGGAGGGGCGGCCGCTGCACCTGGGCCGGCGGGGGTGGCTGGCTAAGCTCCGACCTGGAAGGCTTGATGGGCCTCTTGGCCGGCACGGGCACAGGCACTGGCACCGGCACTGGGACCTGCGAGCCAGCCGGGGTCTTGGGCTTCCCTTGGCTCTGGCCCTCGGAGGTTGAGCAGGTGAAGGAGCGGACCCGAGGTGTGGGGCTGAGGAAGGGGGCGGGCGGGGGCGGGGGCGCCAGCTTGCCAGTCGCCTTGCTGCCCTCGGCTTCCTGGGCTTTGGAGAGCAGGATGCTGGGCGACCCGATGACCGGGTCCAGGCAGGGTGGGGGCTCCTTCCTCAGCATCTTAGGGGAGTCTTGCTCCTTCCTAGGAGCCGGCTTCGGGAACGGGTTCACGGACCCGTATAGCGGGTTCTCAAACATCTCAGGCTTGGTCAGGGGCGGCTCCTCCAGAGGCGAAGACTCCCCCACGCTCTTTGCCATGTCGCCGGGCCTGGAGCATGGGAAAGAGGACACACAGAGAAGAAACACAGCGCAGATGAGAGCTTCATGTGGGTCAAGTATCCTTTAGGGTGATAAAGACCTCTGGAGCTAGATGGAGGTGGTGGTGGCCGTAAGGCCATGAATGCACCCAACGCCACAGAGTTGTTCCCTTGGAAAATGTTAGGCTTAATTTTATGTTAGGTGAGTTTCACTGGGATTAGAAAGGCAGAAGGCACGGTTACTCTTGTGTCGACTGCTGCATAGGTAATCTAGCTCTTCCCTTGGACATGTCCCGTCGAAGAAACTGTCCAAATGAGAGCATCTGTGAGCAAGGGGGACTTCACTGAAGGAATGAGGGAGCTTACAGGGCACCCCAATACCCAACCCACCCTCTCCATCCTCATCAGAGCAGCCCACCCTCCACCGCCCACGCCCCTATCACTGCTGGTCACGGACCTCCTTTCCCAGCTTTGCCCCAAGAATCCCTCAGTCTCTCCACTGTGAGTCCAGTGAATTCTGCTATGACCCCCGAAGGAGCAGAAGTCTTGCAAGTAACCAGGCTGCCCACTCAGTGACCGCCGGTGCTCTTCGAGGGCCCCAAGTTAAGCAGCTCCATTTAATAGAAGCATGGGAGCCCCCAACCTCCCCAAGTGTGAGATGGTGCCCACTGGGCACAGGCGGTGGATGTGAACCAGAGAAAATCTGTGCTCAGGGGACCAACCCTCCCTATTAAACACAGGGCTTTTTCCTCTGGGTAAAGTCCTTTCCCTGGAGAGCTCCTGGTGAGCATGGCTTCCTTCATGTCTTTGCTCAGAGTGAGAAGGAAGCAATGGCGTTCATGTTGAAAATTAGGAGCCACCTGGTGAGATGCATCTGAAAACAAGCCAGTAGTGAGAACATCGGCCTGTGTGACTTATGAACAGAAGAGGTGAGCGCCTCCTTTGTCTCTTTCCTGACTGACTGTGGCTCTGGCTAGAGGTGTTGCCTGCTGAGCAAACTATGAGAACTGGTGGTGGGAACACATTTTACTTTCTGGTCAGTGGCATGATCTCCCCGGGCAGTGTTCTGGGTTCTGTTTTCTGCAGAATAAGGAAGCTGTAGAGAAGAAAATGTGGGTCCCTGGGAAAACACACTGAGTGTTCAGGCTGTGACGCTGCGTACTGACAGCGTGTGCTGAAATGCTGCTCAGAGGCTGCGGAACAACCACAGCTGATGACTCTTGAGGGAGGAGGTGTGGGCAGCGGGCAGAGGGCACAAATCATCCTCTCTCTGGTGCCCATGAGACAGGAAGATTGAGGGTGTCAGGGCATGGAGACTTGGGCTGTCGCTCGTTACTCTCTGAAAAGACGTGGAAGCCACGGCATAAACAGAAGTGCTGGGGCCTTGAACAAAGACGCTGGAAGGCCGCCCCTGCCCTGCTCTGGGCCATCCTCGGCACCTGCTCTGGAGCCTCAAAGACCTTCGCTCTGAGTGAGCCCGGGGAGGAAGGGGCAGGGGCGGGAGAATGGCACTGAGCAGAAGAGGCAAGAAAGAGAAAAGAAACAAGGGTGCCCTCTACTTGAAGCCCACCCTTGGGGATGAGCTAGGAAGAATCCTGCTGCAGAGAATTAGGGGCAGAGCCAGCAAGAGGACCCCTGGATGCAAGTGTTTTGGTGACTGCAAAGCTCACTCCCTTGGGAAAAGACGGGGTAGGGCAAGCCCCTCGAGGAGGGGGCTTCTGTCCCTGTCAGAGAAGGCAAGGCTTGGTGGGGTGGATGTGAACCAGAGAAAATCTGTGCTCAGGGACCAACCTCCCTATTAAACACAGGGCTTTTTCCTCTGGGTAAAGTCCTTTCCTGGAGAGCTCCTGGTGAGCATGGCTTCCTTCATGTCTTTGCTCAGAGTGAGAAGGAAGCAATGGCGTTCATGTTGAAAATTAGGAGCCACCTGGTGAGATGCATCTGAAAACAAGCCAGTAGTGAGAACATCGGCCTGTGTGACTTATGAACAGAAGAGGTGAGCGCCTCCTTTGTCTCTTTCCTGACTGACTGTGGCTCTGGCTAGAGGTGTTGCCTGCTGAGCAAACTATGAGAACTGGTGGTGGGAACACATTTTACTTTCTGGTCAGTGGCATGATCTCCCCGGGCAGTGTTCTGGGTTCTGTTTTCTGCAGAATAAGGAAGCTGTAGAGAAGAAAATGTGGGTCCCTGGGAAAACACACTGAGTGTTCAGGCTGTGACGCTGCGTACTGACAGCGTGTGCTGAAATGCTGCTCAGAGGCTGCGGAACAACCACAGCTGATGACTCTTGAGGGAGGAGGTGTGGGCAGCGGGCAGAGGGCACAAATCATCCTCTCTCTGGTGCCCATGAGACAGGAAGATTGAGGGTGTCAGGGCATGGAGACTTGGGCTGTCGCTCGTTACTCTCTGAAAAGACGTGGAAGCCACGGCATAAACAGAAGTGCTGGGGCCTTGAACAAAGACGCTGGAAGGCCGCCCCTGCCCTGCTCTGGGCCATCCTCGGCACCTGCTCTGGAGCCTCAAAGACCTTCGCTCTGAGTGAGCCCGGGGAGGAAGGGGCAGGGGCGGGAGAATGGCACTGAGCAGAAGAGGCAAGAAAGAGAAAAGAAACAAGGGTGCCCTCTACTTGAAGCCCACCCTTGGGGATGAGCTAGGAAGAATCCTGCTGCAGAGAATTAGGGGCAGAGCCAGCAAGAGGACCCCTGGATGCAAGTGTTTTGGTGACTGCAAAGCTCACTCCCTTGGGAAAAGACGGGGTAGGGCAAGCCCCTCGAGGAGGGGGCTTCTGTCCCTGTCAGAGAAGGCAAGGCTTGGTGGGGTGGGGGACTGGAGATGAACACTTGTAAAAAGTCTTATTTCCTTGGGCTTCCCTGGTGGTCCAGTGGGTAAGGACACCACCTTGCAGTGCAAGGGGCGCCAGTTCGATCCCTGGCCTGGGAAGATCCCACGTGCCGCGGAGCGGCTGGACCAATGTGTCCAATTACTGAGCCGAAGCTCTGGAGCACTTGCGCCCAGAGCCGGTGCTCTGCGACAACAGAGGCCACTGCGATGGGAGGCCCACAGGGGCCGAAGAACAAAGATGGATGAAAAACGATAAATGAAGGACCAATAGAAGTGGCCCGCCCGCCCCCCTCCCTCCTCAACCCGCCCCCACAAAAAATAAATAATTGGTTTTTTTTTTTTTTTAAAGTCTTATTTCCTTGACTGAAAGTCACAACAAACCAGCTCCTGCGGTAGACATGGCTGTGGAATACGTGAAGCCATCCCGGGGCTCAGGGTCGATTCCTGGGACAAAATGACTTCACTCCCCAGACCCGGAGTCTGTTCTTTGCTAAAGGAGGGAAGCACCCAGCAGTGCTTTCTTCTTTCTCTCTTACTTTTGCTATTAAAACTTCTTATTTAGTACTGGAGTATAGCCAACTAACATGCTGTGACAGTTTTAGGTGGGCAGCAAAGGGGCTCAGCCGCACATACGCCTGTATCCATTCTCCCCCAAACTCCCCTCCCATCCGGGCTGCCGCATCACACTGAGCAGTGTTCCCTGTGCCAACAGGAGTAGGTCCCTGTTGGTTATCGGTCCTGAATATAGCAGTGTATATAGGTCCATCCCCGACTGTCCAACTATCCCTTTCCCCAGCCATAGGTTTGTTTTTCTAAGTCTGTGGGTCTCCAGAAGGGCCCTCTTTCTGACCATATGACTTCAATCCAGGTTGCCCAGTCATCCAGGTTTACCTAGGACTCAAGGGTTTCCTGGGGTGTGGGATTCCTAGTGCAAGAAGAGGGGACAGTCTTGGGCAAAGTGGAAGAGCTGGTCGCTCTGCTTGGCTGGAGACAGCCCCTTTCCCATAGCTTCTCTCAGGCTGAGGGAGGGGTCACGAGCAGCAGGGGGCTGCAGGCAGGCCTTGCAGGGAACTGCCAGCTTCGGGCCTCTCATCACCTCCTTGCTGGGAGGGAAGCCTAGCCCCCACCCCATCCCTTGTCTGCAGATGCCCCCTTTCTGCAGTTGTCACCTGTGAAATGGGAGAGAACTGCTGGCCACAGTGCTCCAAGCTGTGCACTTGAACCTGAACTCGTGCCGTGTTTAGGTTAGCAGACACAAGGAAACATTTATTTAGGGAACTTAAAAACATTGCCCTTGAACAATTCCCTTGTTCACTGTGGAGGTTTCTAGCTCTGTTTCCCGGGGTTGCCCAAGAGAGGACCTTGGCGGAAGAGGAGCCTCAGAACCTGCCAGGCAGTGGGTTTTGTTCCCGTTTTTCCAGGACAGGAAATGGAGGCTGCGTCTCTTTTTCCCAGGTGTCTTACAGAAAGACCAGAGTCGACAGTATTATCAATAAATTATGAAAACTAGAGGTACAGAGACAGACAAGGCTGAGCCCAGGGCAGGACCTGTCCTGTCCCATCCTTCTCTTTCCTTCTGTCCCTTCTGTCTTTCCATTCATCTGTACAGTTTTTTTCTTTTTTTAAGAGAAAAACCTTAAGAAAGAGAATTATAAACCGCCCTTCAATCCAGAGGAGACCCCGGCCACACCTGGCACGAAAGGGTTGCGAGGGGTGGGAGGCGAGGGGGACCGTGTCTGACATCACGCCCTTCCCTGGCTCTTCACACACGACAGAGAAGGCCCCGAGGAGTGCAGAGAGGGGAAGACAGGCCCAGAGTGGTGCCCTGAAGTCATCACAAACATTCCCCGCAGCCGCTGAAGGAGGCCTATGCTAATGACACTTTGCACATCTTCAGTCTCTGTTAATTAAGGTCTGCCCTTATAATTTCCTGCACTCTGTGGTTGCGGGAAACTTGGAGGGCTCTGGATCCTGCATTCGCTCGAGGCGCATGCGGGTGGGTTTGCTCAGCGAAGGCAGCCGCTGTGCGGGCTCCCCCTAGGCTCCCAGCCTCCGGACACACGCTGCCTGGAGCAATGCTAGATGCAGGTCAGCACCCCCAACCGCTGGGCTTTTCCTAAAGTTCCACAGCCAGCTGGGCCTCTCATCACCTCCTTGCTGGGAGGAAGCCTAGCCCCACCCCATCCCTTGTCTGCAGATGCCCCCTTTCTGCAGTTGTCACCTGTGAAATGGGAGAGAACTGCTGGCCACAGTGCTCCAAGCTGTGCACTTGAACCTGAACTCGTGCCGTGTTTAGGTTAGCAGACACAAGGAAACATTTATTTAGGGAACTTAAAAACATTGCCCTTGAACAATTCCCTTGTTCACTGTGGAGGTTTCTAGCTCTGTTTCCCGGGGTTGCCCAAGAGAGGACCTTGGCGGAAGAGGAGCCTCAGAACCTGCCAGGCAGTGGGTTTTGTTCCCGTTTTTCCAGGACAGGAAATGGAGGCTGCGTCTCTTTTTCCCAGGTGTCTTACAGAAAGACCAGAGTCGACAGTATTATCAATAAATTATGAAAACTAGAGGTACAGAGACAGACAAGGCTGAGCCCAGGGCAGGACCTGTCCTGTCCCATCCTTCTCTTTCCTTCTGTCCCTTCTGTCTTTCCATTCATCTGTACAGTTTTTTTCTTTTTTTAAGAGAAAAACCTTAAGAAAGAGAATTATAAACCGCCCTTCAATCCAGAGGAGACCCCGGCCACACCTGGCACGAAAGGGTTGCGAGGGGTGGGAGGCGAGGGGGACCGTGTCTGACATCACGCCCTTCCCTGGCTCTTCACACACGACAGAGAAGGCCCCGAGGAGTGCAGAGAGGGGAAGACAGGCCCAGAGTGGTGCCCTGAAGTCATCACAAACATTCCCCGCAGCCGCTGAAGGAGGCCTATGCTAATGACACTTTGCACATCTTCAGTCTCTGTTAATTAAGGTCTGCCCTTATAATTTCCTGCACTCTGTGGTTGCGGGAAACTTGGAGGGCTCTGGATCCTGCATTCGCTCGAGGCGCATGCGGGTGGGTTTGCTCAGCGAAGGCAGCCGCTGTGCGGGCTCCCCCTAGGCTCCCAGCCTCCGGACACACGCTGCCTGGAGCAATGCTAGATGCAGGTCAGCACCCCCAACCGCTGGGCTTTTCCTAAAGTTCCACAGCCAAGACCCCTCCCTGTGCAGGCTGACTGCTCTCCTCGCCTTTGGGATTCCCAGGTCCAAATGTGTTCCTCAACGTGGTCTCAACAAAAGGGAAAGTCGCGCCTGAGAGCAACCTCGTGGTTCAGAGGAGAGAGGGGAACTGGGAGCTGGGGAGGGACTTCTACAGGGAAATTCCCATCTCTGTTCTGCAGGGCCTTCCCGGGAGTGGGAGGTTGACGATGGTTTACTGCTTATAGAAACGTAGTTTTTAATGAAGCTTGTTCTTACAGAGAGTGTATTTCTCTTTGGCAGTATGTTTAAAATTTTTCATCCTGTTTTTTAAAAGCCTTTCAAGGGACTTCCCTGGTCCTCCAGTGGCTAAGACTCCTCACTCCTCTTAATACAGGGAGCCCGGGTTAGACCCCAGATCAGGGAACTAGATCCCACGTGCCCCAGCGAGGAGTCTGAACACCACAACTAAAGATCCAGTGTGCTGCAACTAACACCTGGCGCAGCCAAATACACAAATACTAAAAAAATTAAAAAAAAAAAAAACCTTTCCAGGTTACGCCAATAAGGTAAGAATCAGAGATTCGCAAGCATTTCTCAAGAACCTACTGAGTTCTAGGCCCCGAGGCTGAGTCAGTGACCCAAGTAGACACACGACCCCACCCTCACGTGGCTTCTGTTTGAGGCCCGGGCTTCCTGTTGGTGGGAACCCAGGGAAGGGCGAGGTCTTGGTGAAGAGGAGGCTCACCTTGACTCCTGCGTCCAGAAGCCGGGGGCCCGTGGAGCTGTTGATATAAACTTCTTGGGGGATATGGGTGGTTGGGAGGGTGGCGTCGGGGGGCTCTCTCCCCTGCCAGGCCCCAGGGAGGAGTCCTTAAGCGGCTGATCGTAGCTCCAGGCGGTGGGCTGCTGATCGGGGGATAGGGTCTGCTTCATGTGCCCGAAGGTCCCCACCCCCATGTAGCTGGGGTTGATGAGGTCTGTGATGCCCGAACTGCTGCATGGAGGGACCCTGTGTGGGGAGAGGGGACACACAGTCACACCTCAGGACTCCTGAGGGCAGCACCAGCCTGAGGACAGTGTCCTCGGATGCCCCTCGGGGCTCCTCAGGCTCTCCCCAACTCCTTCCTGTCTGGGGCAGTAGATTGACTCATTCATTCATTCATTCATTCACAGAACAGAGTAGTTGCTGAGGGCCTGGTAAGACCAGGGCCACCAGGGGGAAATATGGTTGTAAGTGAGCCACCAGTCTCTGTTCTTATGGAATTAACATGATGGGGATCAAACAAAACACACTTAGTGACTGAGAGACGAGAGAGCTATACCTGCTGAAGTCTGGCTGAGAGTGACAATGTTAAGAGTAAGTGCAAAGGCCCTGTGGTACGGGCAGTTGACCTATTTCAGGAACCGTCTCAAGGCCTGTGAGCAAGTGGGGAGAGTGGGATGAGAGGCTGGCGTGGCCAGCAGGGTCAGGTGACTCTGGGGACTGCCGGGTGTGGGTGGTAAATGGGGGCGTTCTATCTGGGACAGTCTGCTTGCGTGTTTGTGAGGCCTCAGGATGGACACAGCTATGTGGGTGTTTGGAAGAATGAGTGTGGCGATCACAGAGTTCAAGGCTGGAGGCTTTACTGTGGGAAGTCAGCATACGGCTCTCAAGGGGGTGGCAGACCTGGTGAGATGACCCTGAGGCACATACTGTGCTGGCACTTGGCGACAGAGTGTCGTCCTTCCTTATAAGATGCTGTTCTCGGGAGAACTGACTAGTAAGTAGGTACCATATGAGAGTAAACCCGTCCATCCTAAAGGAGATCAACCCTGAATATTCATTGGAAGGACTGATGCTGAAGCTAAAGCTCCAATACTCTGGCCACCTGATGCGAAGAACTGACTCATCAAAAAAGACCCAGACGATGGGAAAGACTGGAGACAGAAGGAGAAGAGGGAAGCGGAGGATGAGATGGTTAGATAGTATCACTGACTCAGTGGACATGAATTTACTCAATGGACATGAGTTTGAGCAAACTCCGCAAGATAGTGAAGGACGGGGAAAACTGGCGTGCTGCACCCATGGGGTCGCAGAGTTGGACATGACTGAGTGACAACAAAGTTCTGTGTATATGGGGTAAAACACATGCTCCCAAGCTCTCATCTGTTCAGTCACCCTGGTTCTGAGCAAAGTCTGCTTCCATCCATCAAGCCTACTTCAGAAATAAGTGTTAATTCTGATACTGGTCAAATGGAATACAGTGTTGACCGTCACTGATTCTGACTTTGGAGTCAAGCAGACGTGTGAGAGCTGTGGTGTCTTCCTTGATGGAACAGAAGTGGGAAGGGACGACTGAGAGGACACTTCAACGCCCATGCTGCCACAGTCAGAGCTGGAAGGGATGGGAGACGCAGTGCCTGGGACGGAGGTGGGTGTGGGGGTGGGCGAGGGCTAAAGGGACAGGGAGTAGGGGCTGAAAGGAGAGGAGCAGGCTGGACTCTCTGGGAGCCACCTGGCACGGCTTCCCCTCTTGGCAGGTAAGCTGACCCGGTCACCATCACTCCCCTCCCTGACTTGAACTTGAGACCATATCAGTGAGGAGAGGTGACCTTGCTATTTGGGGACAGCTGGCTTGTAGGTAAAGAAGCCACCCGATGATACAGGAGACACAGGAGATGCACGCTCAATTCCTGGGTCTGGAGGATCCCCTGGAGGAGGACATGGCAACCCACTCCAGTATTCTTGCCTGGAGTATCCCACGGACAGAGGGGCCTGGGGGCTACAGCCCATGGGATCACAAAGAGTTGGACACGACTGAGCCACTGCGCATGCATGCACACATGTCCCCTTATGAATGCAGGCATTGATGTCCAGGCTCTTCCCAGCCCAGTCTCTGCTGAGAGCAGCCTGTGTGCACTTTGCTCCAGTGACTTTCCCCTTAGGAACAGGCTGGGGCTTTAAACCCTGGAGCCATGACTGCTAATGTCCTCGGTCCTCAGGAAATATGACAACCGTCCCATGGGATCGTCTCTGCAGCTGCTTCCTCCTGGACTGAGCATCTTTCCAGTAGGCTGTGCCTTCTGAAGGGACTGCACCTAGCAGGCCTTGGTTTCTCCAGGACATGAGTTTGAGCAAACTCCGCAAGATAGTGAAGGACGGGGAAAACTGGCGTGCTGCACCCATGGGGTCGCAGAGTTGGACATGACTGAGTGACAACAAAGTTCTGTGTATATGGGGTAAAACACATGCTCCCAAGCTCTCATCTGTTCAGTCACCCTGGTTCTGAGCAAAGTCTGCTTCCATCCATCAAGCCTACTTCAGAAATAAGTGTTAATTCTGATACTGGTCAAATGGAATACAGTGTTGACCGTCACTGATTCTGACTTTGGAGTCAAGCAGACGTGTGAGAGCTGTGGTGTCTTCCTTGATGGAACAGAAGTGGGAAGGGACGACTGAGAGGACACTTCAACGCCCATGCTGCCACAGTCAGAGCTGGAAGGGATGGGAGACGCAGTGCCTGGGACGGAGGTGGGTGTGGGGGTGGGCGAGGGCTAAAGGGACAGGGAGTAGGGGCTGAAAGGAGAGGAGCAGGCTGGACTCTCTGGGAGCCACCTGGCACGGCTTCCCCTCTTGGCAGGTAAGCTGACCCGGTCACCATCACTCCCCTCCCTGACTTGAACTTGAGACCATATCAGTGAGGAGAGGTGACCTTGCTATTTGGGGACAGCTGGCTTGTAGGTAAAGAAGCCACCCGATGATACAGGAGACACAGGAGATGCACGCTCAATTCCTGGGTCTGGAGGATCCCCTGGAGGAGGACATGGCAACCCACTCCAGTATTCTTGCCTGGAGTATCCCACGGACAGAGGGGCCTGGGGGCTACAGCCCATGGGATCACAAAGAGTTGGACACGACTGAGCCACTGCGCATGCATGCACACATGTCCCCTTATGAATGCAGGCATTGATGTCCAGGCTCTTCCCAGCCCAGTCTCTGCTGAGAGCAGCCTGTGTGCACTTTGCTCCAGTGACTTTCCCCTTAGGAACAGGCTGGGGCTTTAAACCCTGGAGCCATGACTGCTAATGTCCTCGGTCCTCAGGAAATATGACAACCGTCCCATGGGATCGTCTCTGCAGCTGCTTCCTCCTGGACTGAGCATCTTTCCAGTAGGCTGTGCCTTCTGAAGGGACTGCACCTAGCAGGCCTTGGTTTCTCCAGAACTGACACAAAGAGGTGCTCAGCCAGTGTTGGCTGAACTGACCTTGCCACACAGAAGAGTGTGCCTGGCCGTGTCACAGTCGCACCAGCCTTCCCAGAGCCTGGGGTTTGTGGGCAGAAGCCTTGGAGCTGGCTGCGGGGCAGGTCTTTTGCAACTGGCGCCGTTTTTCCTACTGAGTCCTTGCTTTCCTGCTCTTCCACTTCCCCACTCCTGGTCTTGGGTCTGTACAGCCACGCTAGTTGGCAGTGAAGCTCTGGCACTCCCCCTGACACCCTGTTTTACCTGTTGGCCGGTTCCCACTGCTTCATGGGGTCATGGTTGGTGAGGCTCTTCAGGGTCTTGGGGCCACTGGGCTCATCCCGCTCTGTCTTCACAAAGTCTGTAAGAAAGGGGCCAGGAAAGAGCGGGTGAGGGCACAGCTCGCAGGGTTTGGGCCAGGATGACCCAGAGGGCTTCCCTTGGCATGCTGAAGTGAATAATGGCTGCCTGGGGACAGATCCTGAGACCTTGCGCGTGTTCAGTAATTGATTAGTTAGGCTCAATGCATGGCTCCTGGGTTGGGGAAGAGTTGGTATGTATGACCCAGATCATGCCACATCTCCAACTTGCTGGAGTCAATAAGGGACGAAACAGGCAGACAGTTCTTGGCAGAGCTGAATACAAGAAATACAAGGTGGTGCCACAGGCACGTTCAGTACCCAGAGCCAGCCTGTTCACGAGCTGACTGCGGCGCTGGGACCCCAGCTTTACATCTGACTCTGGTTATGGTGGCAAGGACACCAAGTCCCCCTTGGGTCTAGATCCTGAGAGAGGAAGGAGCTCCCTGAGGACCAGGAGCCCCATGCATGGGATGTGGCATCCTTGATGCCCAGAGCTTTCTCACGAGCAGGGGCTGCCAGACTGTTCACAAGCATGGGTCCTTCCGTCTCACTGCTCACGTGAGGCAGGACTCCACCATGTTTATGAATTTACGGTGCTTAGCCATGGGTGAACCTGCATGTTCCCCCTTGGATCAGCTGCTTCTTTGGTGTGTGATCTTCAGCCAGTCACCGAATGTCTCTGTGCCTCGGTTTCCCTGTCTACCGATCCAGGACAATACCTGGCTCTCGGATCTATTGTGAGAGAGAGAAGTGAGGTGATAATCTAAAAGATGATCATTTCATGTATCAAGTATAAAATGAAAACTGGATTTATTTCAGGCATTGTCATTCGAGTGCTTTTCAGCAAGAATTCAAGCGAACAGGATAAGGAAAAAATGATCTACTATCTGTGTCAAAAGGAAGAAAGATTTGATTAACAGATTTGGAGCAGCTCTGTGTTTCTCCAGTCTTATTATTTCAAGCAGAGAGGTTTTCACGGGATGGATACTATTGAGAAGGACATACATTAATTTCCAGGTTTCACAAAATTGATGCAGGGTTCAGAGAAAATCACAAGTCCCCGTCTAGACATTTCCTTGCATTCTCTTTACGTTATCAGATCTCTTGATCACATTTCGATTGTCTCACAGTGGAGCAGTGACAGTTTTTATCTCAGAGCTGTGATATCTGAAATTGCCTAACGCAGCAGTCTCCAGCTTTTTCGGCAGCAGGGACCAATCTCGTGGAAGACAGTTTTTCTATGAACCGGGGATGTGGGGATGGTTTCGGGGTGATTCAAATGCATTACATTTATTGTGTACTTTAATTCTATTAGGATGACATCAGCTCCTCCTCAGGTCATCAGGTACTGGATTCCGGAGGCTGGGGACCTTGGCCTAATGGGCATCAGCAGGCCTCCTTTGGGGATGGGTAGGGGATGTACTCCCTGAGGCTGAGATTTCACAATGGGCTCGGAATCACCTGCGATGAGCATTCGCTCCAAAGCGTGGCTTCATTGGTGTCCTTTCTGAGCCCCAAATAAATGCATCCTCCTGACCGCTAGCCAGAGTTCGCAAGTGGCAAACAAGGGGCAGAAAGGTTGAGTTCAAGTTCAAAAGAGGTGCCAGGGGACTCTGCCATGGGAGAGAAGGCCATGAGATGTGTGGTCATGAAGGGTGGCTGGGACGAGGATCAGGAAGGGCCAAAGCAATGAGTTCAGGATAAGAATGGGGCCTCCGGGAGCGTATGGTGCATGAAGGCAGTTAGAAGGGGCAGAAGCCTGGATGGGAACGAGGAGGGCAGGCTGTAGACATGTACGAGGGTGCATGTGTATGTGAGTGCACACGTGTGGCCACAAGGAAGAACAGGGAACCACGTGGGAAATTCTAACCTCAACTTCAGCCATGGCTTCAGTCTCCCTCACCCCTCAGCGGGAAAGAGCTCATCAGGGATCTAGAAGTCTGCTGTGTAACACTGGTCCTTCTGGTGGCGGTGTGGACAGAGAGTGACAAGGCTCACGGGAGACCTGAGGACCCAGGGAGTCCACACGCTTCACCTTCTTAGAGATGTAAATTGACGGGGGCTGGGAAGGGTGGTTTGTGACTGTGGATCATTGCAGTTTCCAGGGAAATTCTTGAACCTACTAAGGGCTGGGCAAGACTGTCTCTGAGGCTCCCCCGCAGATGCTGGATTTCTGTCTGAGGCCTCAGCACACAGAATATTTCATTCCTGTTGCCAGCCCAGAGGTGTTGAAGAAGGAGCAAGGGAGGGGTGTGTCCACTTACCATAGAGCTTCTCCCTCATCTTGCCCTGAGAGGTCTGCAGCTTAATCTCTCCCTGGAAGTGACCCGTCATCTCTCCGTGGTGAGTGAGAGGCGTGTAGATGGGAAGCTGAGTTTCTGTGGCTTCTAACCGTAGAGCAATGCAGCCTTCACCTGGGGAGGTGGGGAGACAGCAGTCATGTCAGGAACCATGCCTCCCCTGTATCACTGGAGAAACACCATGCATTTGGCCTGGAAATTTAGCTCCCCCTCTCAGAGGTGGTGCAGTTGGTAAAGAATCTGCCTGCCAATGTAAGAGGCACAGCAGAGGCAGATCCGATCCCTGGGTGAGAAGGCTCCCCTGGAGTAGGAAATAGCAGACCAATCTAGTGCTCTTGCCTGGGGAATCTAAAAGACAAGAGGATCCTGGTGAACTATAGTCCACAGGGTCACAAAGAGTTGGACACGACTGAGGTGATTTAGCACACATGCCCAATGATCTTGGGAAAAAATTGGGACAAACATTCCAGGACAACTCCTCAGCAATCTGGGACGAGGTGGGAACGAGGAAGGGCCCAGGCATGAAGGCAGTTAGAAGGGGCAGAAGCCTGGATGGGAACGAGGAGGGCAGGCTGTAGACATGTACGAGGGTGCATGTGTATGTGAGTGCACACGTGTGGCCACAAGGAAGAACAGGGAACCACGTGGGAAATTCTAACCTCAACTTCAGCCATGGCTTCAGTCTCCCTCACCCCTCAGCGGGAAAGAGCTCATCAGGGATCTAGAAGTCTGCTGTGTAACACTGGTCCTTCTGGTGGCGGTGTGGACAGAGAGTGACAAGGCTCACGGGAGACCTGAGGACCCAGGGAGTCCACACGCTTCACCTTCTTAGAGATGTAAATTGACGGGGGCTGGGAAGGGTGGTTTGTGACTGTGGATCATTGCAGTTTCCAGGGAAATTCTTGAACCTACTAAGGGCTGGGCAAGACTGTCTCTGAGGCTCCCCCGCAGATGCTGGATTTCTGTCTGAGGCCTCAGCACACAGAATATTTCATTCCTGTTGCCAGCCCAGAGGTGTTGAAGAAGGAGCAAGGGAGGGGTGTGTCCACTTACCATAGAGCTTCTCCCTCATCTTGCCCTGAGAGGTCTGCAGCTTAATCTCTCCCTGGAAGTGACCCGTCATCTCTCCGTGGTGAGTGAGAGGCGTGTAGATGGGAAGCTGAGTTTCTGTGGCTTCTAACCGTAGAGCAATGCAGCCTTCACCTGGGGAGGTGGGGAGACAGCAGTCATGTCAGGAACCATGCCTCCCCTGTATCACTGGAGAAACACCATGCATTTGGCCTGGAAATTTAGCTCCCCCTCTCAGAGGTGGTGCAGTTGGTAAAGAATCTGCCTGCCAATGTAAGAGGCACAGCAGAGGCAGATCCGATCCCTGGGTGAGAAGGCTCCCCTGGAGTAGGAAATAGCAGACCAATCTAGTGCTCTTGCCTGGGGAATCTAAAAGACAAGAGGATCCTGGTGAACTATAGTCCACAGGGTCACAAAGAGTTGGACACGACTGAGGTGATTTAGCACACATGCCCAGAGATGATCTTTTGCAACAGCCAAGGCAGGGATTATGGAACAAACATTCCAGGACAACTCCTCAGCAATCTGGGGAAAACATCTCAAGCCTTCAATGAACTCCACGTGGATTAGTGGATGCAAAAAATTTGAATCACAGAAAATCCAGCAGAAAACCAAAAGTAAATGCTAATTTGATTGCTGGAGCGAATAATTAACTTCCCAAGGCTTTGGAGCAGTGCGAGAAATGACAAAATAAGACTGATAGATAAGAGGATATAAGTTTAAAACTTCCACCCAGAGGGAAAAACCAAAATGGGAAAAGGACGGGCTGAGACCATTAGCTGCAGCCAGCTTCACACAGAGGGGATTTGATCTGAGCTCCTCAAAGTTCAATTTCCAGCAGATTAACAGGCAGACAACCCCACAGACATTTTCTACAAAAAGAAGTGTAGCTGGTTAATCTCAGCACTGAAAAGTAAATGGAAACCCATTTAGTCTTCTGAGTCATCAAAACCGCAAACTGAGGCAGCAGTAAGGGACTCTCTCACAGACATGAAATTGGCAAAAGAAGAAGGAAGCTAAGAGCACGCAGTGCCAGCAAGGGTCTGGGGAGAGCTGTACACTTGGACATGACAAGGTCAACAGGGCAGGATGGAGCCTTCACAGCCATCAGCTTGATAACGAGTGCTAAGAATCACACACATACGTATACCCCTTTAGCCAGGAACCACGGCAACCTGTCCTCAAGAGATCATTCAAAAGAATAAACACAGCCAAAGGAGAATGAAAAACATCCACGAAGAAGAACAGGCAGCCTTGTACACTGTTGGTGGGAATGTAGATTGGTGCAGCCACTGTGGAGAACAGTATGGCGGGGCCTTAAAGAAAGAAAAAAAGAGCGAACTAAAAATAGAGTTGCCTTATGATCCAGCAATCTCACGGCTGGTCTTCTATCTGGAGAAAAGGAGAAAACCCTAATTCGAAAGGTACATTTACCTCTATGTTCACAGCAGCACTATTTATCATAGCTATGACATAGAAGCAATCCAAATGCCCACCAACGGATGAATAGAGAGAGATGTAGTGTATAGACACAATGGAATACTCCTGATCCAACTAGCCGGTCAGGCAGATTTCCAATGCCCAGAGATGATCTTTTGCAACAGCCAAGGCAGGGATTATGGAACAAACATTCCAGGACAACTCCTCAGCAATCTGGGGAAAACATCTCAAGCCTTCAATGAACTCCACGTGGATTAGTGGATGCAAAAAATTTGAATCACAGAAAATCCAGCAGAAAACCAAAAGTAAATGCTAATTTGATTGCTGGAGCGAATAATTAACTTCCCAAGGCTTTGGAGCAGTGCGAGAAATGACAAAATAAGACTGATAGATAAGAGGATATAAGTTTAAAACTTCCACCCAGAGGGAAAAACCAAAATGGGAAAAGGACGGGCTGAGACCATTAGCTGCAGCCAGCTTCACACAGAGGGGATTTGATCTGAGCTCCTCAAAGTTCAATTTCCAGCAGATTAACAGGCAGACAACCCCACAGACATTTTCTACAAAAAGAAGTGTAGCTGGTTAATCTCAGCACTGAAAAGTAAATGGAAACCCATTTAGTCTTCTGAGTCATCAAAACCGCAAACTGAGGCAGCAGTAAGGGACTCTCTCACAGACATGAAATTGGCAAAAGAAGAAGGAAGCTAAGAGCACGCAGTGCCAGCAAGGGTCTGGGGAGAGCTGTACACTTGGACATGACAAGGTCAACAGGGCAGGATGGAGCCTTCACAGCCATCAGCTTGATAACGAGTGCTAAGAATCACACACATACGTATACCCCTTTAGCCAGGAACCACGGCAACCTGTCCTCAAGAGATCATTCAAAAGAATAAACACAGCCAAAGGAGAATGAAAAACATCCACGAAGAAGAACAGGCAGCCTTGTACACTGTTGGTGGGAATGTAGATTGGTGCAGCCACTGTGGAGAACAGTATGGCGGGTCCTTAAAGAAAAAAAAAAAAGACCAACTAAAAATAGAGTTGCCTTATGATCCAGCAATCTCACGGCTGGTCTTCTATCTGGAGAAAAGGAGAAAACCCTAATTCGAAAAGGTACATTTACCTCTATGTTCACAGCAGCACTATTTATCATAGCTATGACATAGAAGCAATCCAAATGCCCACCAACGGATGAATAGAGAGAGATGTAGTGTATAGACACAATGGAATACTCCTCAGCTCTAAGAGAAAGAAATAATGCCATTTTCAGCAACAGGAATGGACCTAGAGCTTATACTGAGTGCAGTAAGTCAGAGACATATCATATATCACATATATGGAATCTAAAATGTGGTTCAGCATATTTACAAAACAGAAACAGACTCACAGACATAGAAAAAAAACTCATGGTCACCAAAGTGGAAAGGGAGGGTTTGAGACTAGCTGATAAAACCACTATATATAAAATAAATAGCAAGACAATACTGTATATCAGGGAACTATATTCAATGTCCTATAATAAACCTTAATGGGAAACAATATGAAAAAATATGTAACATATATCTCCATCAATCTTATGTACACCAGAAACTAACAACATAGTAAATCAACTGTAGTCTAACAAAAAAATTAATGTTCACCGAGAGCTCCATTTCAGCATTACTGATAACACTAACAGAAATAATTGGTAGAGCCTCAACAGTGGCAGTTAGGAATACTTTTAAAAATGAGGGTATAATAAATTCATGGAATATTATGAAACCATGAGAAGCAATCATCATGAACACTGGGTTGGAGGATCATGGGAAATGTGTCTTACCTAATACTAGGTGAGGAAAGCAGCATTTAACTGGTGTCACCATGATAATTATTCATATAGAAATCTATGTGCCTATGGATGAACATGGGAGTGTGAAAGCAAATAATAAGAGAGAGCTGGAGGATTTTTTCTGAGTTTATTACAACAAAATACGTATACCCCTTTAGCCAGGAACCACGGCAACCTGTCCTCAAGAGATCATTCAAAAGAATAAACACAGCCAAAGGAGAATAAAAACATCCACGAAGAAGAACAGGCAGCCTTGTACACTGTTGGTGGGAATGTAGATTGGTGCAGCCACTGTGGAGAACAGTATGGCGGGTCCTTAAAGAAAAAAAAAAAAGACCAACTAAAAATAGAGTTGCCTTATGATCCAGCAATCTCACGGCTGGTCTTCTATCTGGAGAAAAGGAGAAAACCCTAATTCGAAAAGGTACATTTACCTCTATGTTCACAGCAGCACTATTTATCATAGCTATGACATAGAAGCAATCCAAATGCCCACCAACGGATGAATAGAGAGAGATGTAGTGTATAGACACAATGGAATACTCCTCAGCTCTAAGAGAAAGAAATAATGCCATTTTCAGCAACAGGAATGGACCTAGAGCTTATACTGAGTGCAGTAAGTCAGAGACATATCATATATCACATATATGGAATCTAAAATGTGGTTCAGCATATTTACAAAACAGAAACAGACTCACAGACATAGAAAAAAAACTCATGGTCACCAAAGTGGAAAGGGAGGGTTTGAGACTAGCTGATAAAACCACTATATATAAAATAAATAGCAAGACAATACTGTATATCAGGGAACTATATTCAATGTCCTATAATAAACCTTAATGGGAAACAATATGAAAAAATATGTAACATATATCTCCATCAATCTTATGTACACCAGAAACTAACAACATAGTAAATCAACTGTAGTCTAACAAAAAAATTAATGTTCACCGAGAGCTCCATTTCAGCATTACTGATAACACTAACAGAAATAATTGGTAGAGCCTCAACAGTGGCAGTTAGGAATACTTTTAAAAATGAGGGTATAATAAATTCATGGAATATTATGAAACCATGAGAAGCAATCATCATGAACACTGGGTTGGAGGATCATGGGAAATGTGTCTTACCTAATACTAGGTGAGGAAAGCAGCATTTAACTGGTGTCACCATGATAATTATTCATATAGAAATCTATGTGCCTATGGATGAACATGGGAGTGTGAAAGCAAATAATAAGAGAGTGCTGGAGGATTTTTTTTCTGAGTTATTAGTACAGTGGGCTTTCCAGGTGATGCTAGAGGTAAAGAATCCGCCTGCCAATGCAGGAGAGATAAGAGATGGGGGTTCCATTCCTGGTTTGAGAAGATCCCCTGGAGAAGGGAATGGCAACCTACTCCAGTATTCTTGCCCGGGAAATTCCACGGACAGAGAAGCCTGGTGGGCTACAGACCATGGAGTTTCAAGGAGTCGGACATGACTGAGCCTCTGAGCACACTAACATGAAGCGCTGTTCGTCAGCATGCACACCAAGAGGAAGACGTGAATGACGACCTCAGTGTTTGAAAGGACAATGGAGCCTCAGCCCTGCGTTCCTGTTTCCTGCTGGCAAACCTCCTGACATGCTGGCACCAAGTGGATCCTTTCCTTTGCCCCATCACACTCCTTGGGCTCTGCCCACCCCTGCCCTGGCTCAGGGACCCTCTTTCCGGTGGGAAGGAGTAGAAGGCTCGATTCCTAAGCGGTGCTGCCTGGGTTCAAGTCACACAGCAACTTGTCAGGGTCACTCAGGGGCTGGGGGACCTTGGGCACGTTGCTGCACGTTGCTTCATTTCCTCGCCTCTGCAACGAGGGTGGTGATGGCACCTAGACCCTGCAGCTCGGGGCAGAGCTTGTACAGCAGGCAGCAGACACACGGGGGGCACCCTTCCTGTCTGCAGCCAATTCCTGCCTCCCTGCCGATCGCATTAACCACCTTCGGATTCCTTCCCCTGGAAACAAACTGCCTCCCTGGACCCGGATGCACAGCTCAGTGGTCCTCCTGCCCTCAGCCTCCACACCCCCACTCCCTCCCTCCCCGCACACACAGTGCTCCCAAGTCCACGGATGGTGCCCAGGCCCCCGTGTCTGCAGGATGCTGGCCTTTATTTGACTGGATCTCTTGGCTGCATTCGTTGTCATAACCGCACTCCTCTTGAGCAGCTCTGATGGTGTCCCTGACCCGAGGCGTTCACGTTCCTCCCACTTCTCTGCTGAGTCTCCTTTGCCTGCTTCTTCCCACAGCTGACCCAGTTCAGGAATGGAAACATTAGCTTAGCTACTCAAAGCACGAGCTGGGCCATCCTCCACCCTCTCCAGATCCCATGGTCCAACAATGTCCCTTCTCAGGACCTCTCAGTTTTAAACTCTCTTTTTATTGTTACTAGCTTTATTCTGGCTCCCTCATCCATCATGCGTTGTTGTGCAGTCACTCAGCCGTGTCCGACTCTCTGCGACCCAAGGGACTGTGGTATACCAGGCTTCCCTGTTCTTCACTGTCTCCCAGAGTTTGCTCAAACTCATGCCCATTAAGTCAATCACACCATCCAACCATCTCATCCTCTGTCACCCGTTTCTCCTCCGACGTGAATGACGACCTCAGTGTTTGAAAGGACAATGGAGCCTCAGCCCTGCGTTCCTGTTTCCTGCTGGCAAACCTCCTGACATGCTGGCACCAAGTGGATCCTTTCCTTTGCCCCATCACACTCCTTGGGCTCTGCCCACCCCTGCCCTGGCTCAGGGACCCTCTTTCCGGTGGGAAGGAGTAGAAGGCTCGATTCCTAAGCGGTGCTGCCTGGGTTCAAGTCACACAGCAACTTGTCAGGGTCACTCAGGGGCTGGGGGACCTTGGGCACGTTGCTGCACGTTGCTTCATTTCCTCGCCTCTGCAACGAGGGTGGTGATGGCACCTAGACCCTGCAGCTCGGGGCAGAGCTTGTACAGCAGGCAGCAGACACACGGGGGGCACCCTTCCTGTCTGCAGCCAATTCCTGCCTCCCTGCCGATCGCATTAACCACCTTCGGATTCCTTCCCCTGGAAACAAACTGCCTCCCTGGACCCGGATGCACAGCTCAGTGGTCCTCCTGCCCTCAGCCTCCACACCCCCACTCCCTCCCTCCCCGCACACACAGTGCTCCCAAGTCCACGGATGGTGCCCAGGCCCCCGTGTCTGCAGGATGCTGGCCTTTATTTGACTGGATCTCTTGGCTGCATTCGTTGTCATAACCGCACTCCTCTTGAGCAGCTCTGATGGTGTCCCTGACCCGAGGCGTTCACGTTCCTCCCACTTCTCTGCTGAGTCTCCTTTGCCTGCTTCTTCCCACAGCTGACCCAGTTCAGGAATGGAAACATTAGCTTAGCTACTCAAAGCACGAGCTGGGCCATCCTCCACCCTCTCCAGATCCCATGGTCCAACAATGTCCCTTCTCAGGACCTCTCAGTTTTAAACTCTCTTTTTATTGTTACTAGCTTTATTCTGGCTCCCTCATCCATCATGCGTTGTTGTGCAGTCACTCAGCCGTGTCCGACTCTCTGCGACCCAAGGGACTGTGGTATACCAGGCTTCCCTGTTCTTCACTGTCTCCCAGAGTTTGCTCAAACTCATGCCCATTAAGTCAATCACACCATCCAACCATCTCATCCTCTGTCACCCGTTTCTCCTGCCCTCAATCTTTCCCCACATTAGGGGCATTTTCCAATGAATCAGCTCTTAGCGTCAGGTGGCCACAGTATTGGAGCTTTCGCTTCAGCATCAGTCCATCCTGTGAATCCTCAGGGTTGATTTCCTTCAGGACTGACATCCATCATGTTGATCACTGCAAACTCTACCTCTCTAAGTTGCACAGCTGACTGTGTTACCATCTTGCTTGACCCTTCAGTGGCTCCCTGCTGGCCCTAGGTGTGGTATTAACCCCTAACCTAGCTTGTATGGAGCTGCTGATCCGAATTCTCTCTCTCTCTGGTTACCTGCTCCCTCACTCCAGGCTCTAGCTGAGCCGAATGTATGAAGTTCAAGGGCAAACATGGGCTAGAGCCAGCAGCAGGCTGAAGACTTTACGGAAGATACTGTCTCTCTAGGAGACAGTTGGTGGGGCAACAGGCCTTCTCAAGCTGGCCTGGGCTGGGCACTGAGCAGGGCTGGGCAGACCTGGGCTCAGCCAGTTACTACCTCTGCGACTTGGTGACTCACCTCACCTCTCTGAGCCTCAGTTTGCTCATTGACTAACTGAGAGCATAGTGTCTGCTTCACAGGGTCATGTCGGGATCAATTAAGCCAAATTCCAAGCGCCTGGCATGGGATCTGACCTGGGAGAGGCTCGTGGGTGGGAGGTGCCGTGTCATCCCTCCCAGGAGCCCCACGGTTCAGCAGGATGACTTTCCGGGAGCCGTCCCTGGGCAGGGTGGGGATGGGCATCAGGGGGCTCCTGTGAAGGAGACACCTCCCCTCCCTGCACTAGAGGCCTCGGCAGCCAGCGTGGCCCCCGCAGCACCTGTCCTGGGACCCTTACCATAGGATTCGTCACTGTCGGAGGACTTAATGCTGATCAGGATGTGCTGGTCCAGCAGGTATTCGGGGTCAGAAATGATAGGCTTCAGCTGCAGAGAGAAGGGCACAGGCTTAGCACAGACCAGTGGGGGACAGGTGGGCGAGGGCTGCCAGCACAGGGGTGGGGCGTGCGTGGGGAAGAGGATGGTAGACATTCTTCTTAAACAAATGCAAATCTCTTCTTTTGCTGTCCAAGAGAGCAGGGAGGTATCCATACGTCCGCCCCTCTCAGCATGGCGGGGTTAATTTCCTTTCTGGGCCCGCAACACTGCACCCCATGCCCCGGGAAGAGAGCCTAACCTCAAACATGCCTCACCCCCACTGCCTGCCTTCCCGGCCCTCCTGGAATCAAGGGAGGGGACAGGGCCAGGCCAGTACACAGAAGCTGTTGGGACCAGGAGCCAGGTCTGAAAGCACCCACTCCCCACCTCCTACCGGGTGCAGCCCTCCACACAGGCCCTTCCTGGGATGGAGGCTGCCTGGAGGGGGCCCTGCAGGGCCTGTCCTCCATTCAGGAAGGAGGAAGCCTGTGTCCACCTGCAGGGCCCCCTGAGTGGGCCTGGACTGTCTGCGGGTTTTTGAAGGACGGCTTAGTAAGGGGGACACACAGACCCCAAGTTCCAGCATGTCCCCTAGTCCCTGCTGGAGCGGCCTGGGGCACACACAGGCCGTGCTCTGCAGATGGGTGAGGCCCCGTGCCATCGGCACAGGGCTGGCTCACAAGCATGGTGAGGGGCTTGGCAAGGCCACCTGCTCCTACCTGCTGGCTACAACTGGTAACTTTCTCACACTGGAAGCTGTTCCTCGTGTAGACTCCAGCACAGAAGCGCCCAACAGAAAGGTCACAGGCTGCCCCATTCCCTCTCCTCCATAGTCCCCAAGACAACCCTAGGGCAGGCCTCTGGGTCGATGCTGATCGACAGGATGGATTCTATTCAGAACGTTCCAGAACGAATGGACATCGCAGTGGGAGCTCTGGCCCATTCTGAGGCTCTAGCTGTGCTGTCAGAACTCAGTTCTCTGACTTGCAGTGACAGCGAGCTAGAAATTAGCCCAAGACTGGGGTGCTGCTGAGGTAGGAAGAGGACCCCCACCCACCCTGCCGTCCTGGGCAGCAGTGGGAGGTGGAATCTCAACAGAGAAGGTCTGTGAGGGACACAATGCCTCATGAGGAATGGGGGTCCTCTGTCAGGTGCCTCTGCGGGATTGTAGAGGGCGGGGAGAGGAGGTGACAGAGGTGGGGTCCCTGGGGTGCTGGGGGAGCAGAAGAGGCTGAGAGCGGGGCTAGGGGAGCCCTGCCGAGGAGCCAACATCAGGGATGGATACAGAAAGGGATGTCAGGAGCAGATGAGGCACTGCAGAAAGACCCCTTGGTGAGAAGGCAGGAGGGACGGAGCCCCCTGGGAGGCGGCCGTGGGGTGGAGAGGACGGGGCAGGGGCAGGAGCGTGGGATTGGGCACCAGTGGGGATGTGGGGACAGGGAAGCGGGCTGCAGAGACTGGGATGCTGACATCATTTCAACTTCATGGAAGTAAGAAACATGATGTCTGGGTGCTTCCTGGGGGCAGCGGGAGCGGATGCATCAGGGTGGGGTGGGGGGTGAGGTAGACGTTGCCCTGAAGCCCAGAGCCACCAGGACTTGGGTCCTGAAAACAGCCCCAGGACAGGGACTTCTGTCCGCTCTGCCTCAGTCTCTTGCATGCAGCATGCATGTGTGCTCAGTCATGTCTGACTCTGTGGCCCCTTGTAGCCTGCCAGTCTCCTCTGTCCATGGAATTTTCCAGGCAAAAATACTGGAGTGGGTAGCCATGCCCTCCTCCAGGGGATCTTCTAGATCCAGGGATTGAACCTGTGTCTCCTGTATTGGCAGGGCGGACCGGAAGGAACACTACGGGGGAACTGGGGCTCAGGGTGAGGGTGTGGGTCTTGTTTCCGTCACTGCAGCTGTGTGACCAAGAACAAGCCTCTTTGACACCTGTCTTCCTTTCTTTCTCTGTGAAGTGATACAGTCAGACAAAGCACCCTCAAGATCCCTTCCATGATCCATCAGGGAAACTGAAATCTGTTTAGGAATGGGGCCACTACGTGCAGGTGAGAGTTGGACCATAATGAAGGCTGAGCGCCAAAGAAGTGATGCTTTCAAACTGTGGTGCTGGAGAAGACTCTGGAGAGTCCCTTCGACAGCAAGGTGATCAAACCAGTCAGTCCCAAAGGCGGTGGGAGGTGGAAAACCAGGGAAGGGGGTCTGTGAGGGACACAATGCCTCGTGAGGAATGGGGGTCCTCTGTCAGGTGCCTCTGCGGGATTGTAGAGGGCGGGGAGAGGAGGTGACAGAGGTGGGGTCCCTGGGGTGCTGGGGGAGCAGAAGAGGCTGAGAGCGGGGCTAGGGGAGCCCTGCCGAGGAGCCAACATCAGGGATGGATACAGAAAGGGATGTCAGGAGCAGATGAGGCACTGCAGAAAGACCCCTTGGTGAGAAGGCAGGAGGGACGGAGCCCCCTGGGAGGCGGCCGTGGGGTGGAGAGGACGGGGCAGGGGCAGGAGCGTGGGATTGGGCACCAGTGGGGATGTGGGGACAGGGAAGCGGGCTGCAGAGACTGGGATGCTGACATCATTTCAACTTCATGGAAGTAAGAAACATGATGTCTGGGTGCTTCCTGGGGCAGCGGGAGCGGATGCATCAGGGTGGGGTGGGGGGTGAGGTAGACGTTGCCCTGAAGCCCAGAGCCACCAGGACTTGGGTCCTGAAAACAGCCCCAGGACAGGGACTTCTGTCCGCTCTGCCTCAGTCTCTTGCATGCAGCATGCATGTGTGCTCAGTCATGTCTGACTCTGTGGCCCCTTGTAGCCTGCCAGTCTCCTCTGTCCATGGAATTTTCCAGGCAAAATACTGGAGTGGGTAGCCATGCCCTCCTCCAGGGGATCTTCTAGATCCAGGGATTGAACCTGTGTCTCCTGTATTGGCAGGGCGGACCGGAAGGAACACTACGGGGGAACTGGGGCTCAGGGTGAGGGTGTGGGTCTTGTTTCCGTCACTGCAGCTGTGTGACCAAGAACAAGCCTCTTTGACACCTGTCTTCCTTTCTTTCTCTGTGAAGTGATACAGTCAGACAAAGCACCCTCAAGATCCCTTCCATGATCCATCAGGGAAACTGAAATCTGTTTAGGAATGGGGCCACTACGTGCAGGTGAAAGTTGGACCATAATGAAGGCTGAGCGCCAAAGAAGTGATGCTTTCAAACTGTGGTGCTGGAGAAGACTCTGGAGAGTCCCTTCGACAGCAAGGTGATCAAACCAGTCAGTCCCAAAGGAAATCAACTCAGAATATTTACTGGAAGGACTGATGTTGAAGTTCCAATACTTTAGCCACCTGATGCGAAGAGCCAGAGGGAAAGACCCTGATGCTGGAAAAGACTGAGGGCAGGAGAAGAGAACAGCAGAGGAGCAGATGGTTGGACGTCAATGGACATGAGTTTGAGCAAGCTCAGGGAGATAGTGAAGGACAGGGAAGCCTGATGCGCTGCAGTCCATGGAGTCACAAAGAGTTGGACACAACTTAGCAACTGAACAACAACAATAAGGTGCAGGTCCACATTTAACCACTGCTGGGAAGGATGCCACAAACCACCTTGAAAGAGAGGCAGCCACTTCCGCCCAGTTGAAGCTCTGCCACTGGCCCGCACCACTGACTGACGAACTCAAAATCCTTCCTGTTCTTGATTTACCTTTGGGAGGGTCTCGCCAAACTTCACCACCAACTCTCCTTCACTTCCTTCTTCATTTTCTCCTTCCTGACTCTTGACAAAACCTGTCGGGGGACAGGAAGGCAGGTTTTCAGAAGAACAGCACACAGGAACCAGACAGAAAAGAATTCTGGGGTCAGTCCACCAGGACCACTGAAGACACCTGCCCTCCTCCTCTACCTGTAGGGGCCACAGCATTGTTGAGGAGTTAGGCTTGTTGGGGATTCTGTTTCGGTGCAGGGGGTGGTCATTTGCCAACGTGGTCTAATTATTTTTAGGACACTCAGAGATTCCCCTCCCTCTCAGTTCTTCTTTGTAACAAACCAGGCAACAAAGGAATCATCACATCATAGGCGAGAAGAGGAACCATGACGGCTCGTCCACGCCACTCAAGATAGCAGCCTTTGGAAATGCTAATTTAAGCTTCCTAATATGCTGTTTCCATAGAAATGTATGCAAATGTCTCGATAGTTTATTAAAGACACCCGCACAAAAATCCTCATCATTTTAGGAAGTGCTTTGCCCTTGTTCGGTGAACTGGGACCCAGAGACTTCGTGGAGAAGGCAGACCTGTCACCAGGAGGGAGCCCAGGCAGAGTCTGAGGAGGAAGGGGGTGGGACAGCACTGCAGCAGGCGGCACATGTCTTGTTCCCAGTTTCTGGAAGGATCTGTCCTCCTGACACATAATGCCTGCTATTGTGGGGTTGATGCCCCCTCTGCCCTCCAGACCATCTGAGCAAGGAGAGCTAGAAATCACCCAGACCACGCTGCGGAGCAGCTTTAGACAGCATGCCTCAAAATGTCACCTAGAAAGGCTGTTTCCTAAACACAGCTTGTGCACATTGCTGCTGGCTGACAGAAGGCTGTCCATCGCTAGCTTGCTTCCAGATGCTCAGACTGCCTGAGAAAGATGCCTGCGGTGCAGGAAAAGAGCAGAGGACCCCAGGGAAGAACAGGTGAGGACCAGCAGCTGCTTCACCGTGGCGCTGGCCTCCATGAACTCTGGACCTTTGCCCAGGACACTCTGGTTGTGCTGGAGCTCTGGCTTGGGGACCAAGCAGAGGATCCAGGTAGTAACTACACAGCAGAAAAGAATCAAAATCCTTCCTGTTCTTGATTTACCTTTGGGAGGGTCTCGCCAAACTTCACCACCAACTCTCCTTCACTTCCTTCTTCATTTTCTCCTTCCTGACTCTTGACAAAACCTGTCGGGGGACAGGAAGGCAGGTTTTCAGAAGAACAGCACACAGGAACCAGACAGAAAAGAATTCTGGGGTCAGTCCACCAGGACCACTGAAGACACCTGCCCTCCTCCTCTACCTGTAGGGGCCACAGCATTGTTGAGGAGTTAGGCTTGTTGGGGATTCTGTTTCGGTGCAGGGGGTGGTCATTTGCCAACGTGGTCTAATTATTTTTAGGACACTCAGAGATTCCCCTCCCTCTCAGTTCTTCTTTGTAACAAACCAGGCAACAAAGGAATCATCACATCATAGGCGAGAAGAGGAACCATGACGGCTCGTCCCACGCCACTCAAGATAGCAGCCTTTGGAAATGCTAATTTAAGCTTCCTAATATGCTGTTTCCATAGAAATGTATGCAAATGTCTCGATAGTTTATTAAAGACACCCGCACAAAAATCCTCATCATTTTAGGAAGTGCTTTGCCCTTGTTCGGTGAACTGGGACCCAGAGACTTCGTGGAGAAGGCAGACCTGTCACCAGGAGGGAGCCCAGGCAGAGTCTGAGGAGGAAGGGGGTGGGACAGCACTGCAGCAGGCGGCACATGTCTTGTTCCCAGTTTCTGGAAGGATCTGTCCTCCTGACACATAATGCCTGCTATTGTGGGGTTGATGCCCCCTCTGCCCTCCAGACCATCTGAGCAAGGAGAGCTAGAAATCACCCAGACCACGCTGCGGAGCAGCTTTAGACAGCATGCCTCAAAATGTCACCTAGAAAGGCTGTTTCCTAAACACAGCTTGTGCACATTGCTGCTGGCTGACAGAAGGCTGTCCATCGCTAGCTTGCTTCCAGATGCTCAGACTGCCTGAGAAAGATGCCTGCGGTGCAGGAAAAGAGCAGAGGACCCCAGGGAAGAACAGGTGAGGACCAGCAGCTGCTTCACCGTGGCGCTGGCCTCCATGAACTCTGGACCTTTGCCCAGGACACTCTGGTTGTGCTGGAGCTCTGGCTTGGGGGACCAAGCAGAGGATCCAGGTGCCTACAAGGGGCTGAAGGGTCTGTGTGCCAGTGACTTCCCCATCCCTGGAGCAGCAGTCGTACAGGTCCCTGGGGCCCCTGCAGTAACTGGGTATCCCCTTCGACCATCCACCTGCAGCCCTCCTCTCAGACCCTTCCTCTCCACCAAGGCTCGTTTGTAAGACCTTCCCAGAGAGAGGAGAGCGGCACCACCACCAACAGGGCGTTGGTAACGGAGCCCTGCCTGCCCCCAGAAGGCCATTCAGCCGGCACGTACTCTCCAGGCAGCTGGAGTGGAGCTCCAAGTAGAATTTAGTCTGGGACTTGGTCTTCAGCGTGGCGAAGCACCCAAGAAACTCGATCTGCCCTTGGCTGTCGACAGTCCCTGGGCCTAGAATGGACGAGAGCAGAGATTTGGTTGCACGGTGTGTCTGGAGATGGAGCACTTTAAATCAGTCCCCTGCTCCCTTCCTCTCCGACACTGAGCTCCTTCCTCACATCCAGGGAAGTGGAGAGTCTACGCAGAAGGAGAGGTCTCCCCTGAAATCTCACCACCCACACCAAGGTCCCTGAGGGTGGTAACAGCCCCTCTGAGGAATCGAAGTCGGTGCAGAGCAGGGAGGGGACAATTCTAGGCTCAGTTTTGCCGTTAAAGCTGGTATAACGGTTCGGGGGCTCGATGCCCAAATCTCCCTTGTTTCTAAGTTCATGCAGTGTGGGACGTCTGCTCTTTCTCCCAGGCACTCCTGCTCCTTACTCTGAGATCCCTTCACTCATTTGTATCAGGTACCTTGCAAGAGCCCTAGATGATGCTTTTGTGAGTGTCCTGAGACCATCTGGCTGTCCCAATGGGCATAGCTTGCCCTAGAAAGGCTGTTTCCTAAACACAGCTTGTGCACATTGCTGCTGGCTGACAGAAGGCTGTCCATCGCTAGCTTGCTTCCAGATGCTCAGACTGCCTGAGAAAGATGCCTGCGGTGCAGGAAAAGAGCAGAGGACCCCAGGGAAGAACAGGTGAGGACCAGCAGCTGCTTCACCGTGGCGCTGGCCTCCATGAACTCTGGACCTTTGCCCAGGACACTCTGGTTGTGCTGGAGCTCTGGCTTGGGGGACCAAGCAGAGGATCCAGGTGCCTACAAGGGGCTGAAGGGTCTGTGTGCCAGTGACTTCCCCATCCCTGGAGCAGCAGTCGACAGGTCCCTGGGGCCCCTGCAGTAACTGGGTATCCCCTTCGACCATCCACCTGCAGCCCTCCTCTCAGACCCTTCCTCTCCACCAAGGCTCGTTTGTAAGACCTTCCCAGAGAGAGGAGAGCGGCACCACCACCAACAGGGCGTTGGTAACGGAGCCCTGCCTGCCCCCAGAAGGCCATTCAGCCGGCACGTACTCTCCAGGCAGCTGGAGTGGAGCTCCAAGTAGAATTTAGTCTGGGACTTGGTCTTCAGCGTGGCGAAGCACCCAAGAAACTCGATCTGCCCTTGGCTGTCGACAGTCCCTGGGCCTAGAATGGACGAGAGCAGAGATTTGGTTGCACGGTGTGTCTGGAGATGGAGCACTTTAAATCAGTCCCCTGCTCCCTTCCTCTCCGACACTGAGCTCCTTCCTCACATCCAGGGAAGTGGAGAGTCTACGCAGAAGGAGAGGTCTCCCCTGAAATCTCACCACCCACACCAAGGTCCCTGAGGGTGGTAACAGCCTCTCTGAGGAATCCAAGTCGGTGCAGAGCAGGGAGGGGACAATTCTAGGCTCAGTTTTGCCGTTAAAGCTGGTATAACGGTTCGGGGGCTCGATGCCCAAATCTCCCTTGTTTCTAAGTTCATGCAGTGTGGGACGTCTGCTCTTTCTCCCAGGCACTCCTGCTCCTTACTCTGAGATCCCTTCACTCATTTGTATCAGGTACCTTGCAGGTAGAGTCTTCACGTAGATGATGCTTTTGTGAGTGTCCTGAGACCGGCTTTGAACAGCGTGCTGTCCTTCCCTACAAACTGAGCCACCTAAGAACAGGGACACACATCCCCTCCCTCCCTCCCTTGCCTCCTTCCTGCTTTCCTTTCGTTTCCCCTTGATTGAAGACAATCTGACAAATACAATTGTATATATTTAAAGCGAACAACATGGTGAGCTAATATATAATACAATGTGTTGATATACATATAATGTGAAATGATTTCTAAGAGCAAGATAGTAACATCCACCATGTCACATAATTAATTGTTTGTGTGTTTTGGTAAGAACGCTTAGGAACTACTCTCAGGAGATTTTAAGTGTACAACATTGTGTCATTATCTATAGTCATCATGTGGCGTAGGAGAGCCCTGAAACCTGATTCATCTTAGAAATGGAAATCTGTACCCTTTGACCTCCATCTCCTCCGCCTCGACTCCACCACTTTCTGGCAACCACCACTGTACTCTGTTTGTATGAAATTGGCTTTTTAAAAAAGATTCCATAAAAGTGATACCACATGTATATCCTGTACTTGTTTTTCTGGCTTATTTCACTTAGCCTTCCTTTGTTTTCTGTCTCTCTCTCTTTCCTTTTTTAACCACCCAGCACCAAGGCCAGGCTCTGCTTAGGCAGATGTTAATTCCAGTAATCGGTGTTTGTGAGCATCTACTTTGTGCTGAGTCCCAGTGGACAGCGGGCAAGGCTGACCCCGGGGATAAAATGAGGGTCCTCCTTGAGAGTGTGATGCCTGAGCTGCAGGAACTCAGAGAAAGGAGAGAAGAGTGGGAGCCAGGAAGAGGAGGCAGATTCTGGAAAGGCACCACCGTTTGAACCAGGAAGGGGACAGGATGGGGGGTCAAGGCTTGTGTGGAGAGCGGAAGTCACACTGCTGGGCGTGGATGTCAGACCAACAGCCCATGGGCAAGAAGGTCTCAGGAAGACAGGGCTCCTCACAACCTGAAGGACACAGAGAAGTCCAGGCTTTTCTACATGCTCTGCACTCAACCCTCCTAAACGAGCTCGCACTGTCTGAGGATGGTGGAAGTGGGGCGTGGGCAGAGGAAATGACAACATGCCTTCCTGGTCACCCAGGCCCAGCGCTGGACATGCCGCAGACAACATCGAGACCTCTGTTCAGACGAGGCTGGCCCGGCGACCATGACTGAGCTGGATTATTTGCAAAATTACCTGCAGATCTGTTGAGTATTATTTACTCCAGTGTTTCCCCAAACTCAGTCATCCGCATCCTGTCTCCACAGCTTTTACCACCTACCACGCACCTGCCCTAATATTGACTTGACGTTTTCTTTAAATAGACTCACTTTGAAAACTTACATAAACGTATTTAAATAAAAAAGCACATCACAAGACTAAATGGAATATTGCTTGCCTTGCACAGAAGACTCACATTTAAAGCATCTTCAAGTAAAAATACATTCCTAGTAAGCATTCATCCAAGCCCTATCCAGAATCTGGGTGGTGTCATCTGGTGTCTCTGGTGACACCTGTGCCCCACCTTGGGAAACACTTACTCTTCCCAATTTTAAAGACTGTATTAAACCCAAACTCCACCACTTCACCCATGACTTTGAAATTGGCTTTAAAGATTCCATAAAAGTGATACCACATGTATATCCTGTACTTGTTTTTCTGGCTTATTTCACTTAGCCTTCCTTTGTTTTCTGTCTCTCTCTCTTTCCTTTTTTAACCACCCAGCACCAAGGCCAGGCTCTGCTTAGGCAGATGTTAATTCCAGTAATCGGTGTTTGTGAGCATCTACTTTGTGCTGAGTCCCAGTGGACAGCGGGCAAGGCTGACCCCGGGGATAAAATGAGGGTCCTCCTTGAGAGTGTGATGCCTGAGCTGCAGGAACTCAGAGAAAGGAGAGAAGAGTGGGAGCCAGGAAGAGGAGGCAGATTCTGGAAAGGCACCACCGTTTGAACCAGGAAGGGGACAGGATGGGGGGTCAAGGCTTGTGTGGAGAGCGGAAGTCACACTGCTGGGCGTGGATGTCAGACCAACAGCCCATGGGCAAGAAGGTCTCAGGAAGACAGGGCTCCTCACAACCTGAAGGACACAGAGAAGTCCAGGCTTTTCTACATGCTCTGCACTCAACCCTCCTAAACGAGCTCGCACTGTCTGAGGATGGTGGAAGTGGGGCGTGGGCAGAGGAAATGACAACATGCCTTCCTGGTCACCCAGGCCCAGCGCTGGACATGCCGCAGACAACATCGAGACCTCTGTTCAGACGAGGCTGGCCCGGCGACCATGACTGAGCTGGATTATTTGCAAAATTACCTGCAGATCTGTTGAGTATTATTTACTCCAGTGTTTCCCCAAACTCAGTCATCCGCATCCTGTCTCCACAGCTTTTACCACCTACCACGCACCTGCCCTAATATTGACTTGACGTTTTCTTTAAATAGACTCACTTTGAAAACTTACATAAACGTATTTAAATAAAAAAGCACATCACAAGACTAAATGGAATATTGCTTGCCTTGCACAGAAGACTCACATTTAAAGCATCTTCAAGTAAAAATACATTCCTAGTAAGCATTCATCCAAGCCCTATCCAGAATCTGGGTGGTGTCATCTGGTGTCTCTGGTGACACCTGTGCCCCACCTTGGGAAACACTTACTCTTCCCAATTTTAAAGACTGTATTAAAACCGAGGCCCAAAATGCTGGCATATTCGCCAAAGAGAGAAATCATTTCTGGGCTGAAATCATGATGTGGTTTGATATGAAGGACCTGACTGGGTGGATTGTGGACTTGCCCAGAAGGATGAGCCTTTATCTAACGCAGACAACTGGTTGCTGCAGCCAGAAGATGTGTACCCAGGCCGCCTGTCTGCATGGAAAAGAGGGGACAGACACCCCCCCACTCACCATTCTTGGAGACAAACTGGGAGGTGACGCCTGCCTCGAATGTGGCGAAAACAGGGCTGTGGTCACTGGTCATGATGTCACTGGTGCTGCCTGCAGGGGAAGGAAGGAATTTCTGAGTAGGGGAGGAAGAATCCTCTGGTCGCGCCAAGGATGACAAACGTACACTGGAAATCAACTGATCTTTATGGCCTCCACAGGTTTCATGGTTTTGTACCTGTTGTTCCATTACCTTCCACAACCATGCTCAAAGGTCTCAGTGAAAAACCTGTGACCCCGTCTCCTCCATGGCTAAATGGGCCATGGCTCAACATTTCCTAAAGACTTGTGAATTTTTAAATACACAGATCATTGCCCTGGAGGAGGGTACGGCAACCCATTCCAGTATTCTTGCCTGGAGGATCCCAGGGACTAAGGAGTCCAAGGGGTCGCAAAGGGTTGGGCATGACTGAGCACACACAGAAGGTGGGAGCCAGGAAGGTGGCCCCTGTGCAGCAGCGGGATTCCAACTCTGGCGGGGTGAAACAGGGCTGGATAGCTTTTCCATAATTATTTAATATTGCGTCTTATGCATTTTCATCAATGTACACGGAGATCTCCCCAAATGTATGTGTTTATACTCACAATAGGGATTAGGTTGATCCCTATGAATGAACCAGTAGTTAATTATTTTTGATCTACAAAAACAACACATCTGTATGGCTCAAACATAATAAGCTCTCTTCAAGAAAAATCTAGATTTATTCTTAAAAATGCTCCATAATTCAAATGTTTCCCACACCAGAAAATATTTGCTAATAACATGTTGCAGCCAAGACAGGGCAGGATGTACCGCTTCTTTCATGTCACCTGACTGGGGCTTCAGGGAGTTCTCCCTGTTTATAGATAGACAGACTGTAACGCTTAGTTTACAGCAGTAAAACCTCCTCACTTGGTACTCACCGTAGGACTGACACACCACATGCACCAGTGGGTAAGACTTCCAGAGGACTCGGTCACACCAGGAGGGCAGATTGTACTTCATCTGCAAGTCAAAGACAAGGCTTTGTAAAATGTTGTCTAATAGAAAGCTAGCTGGTTGGGCTTCCCTGGTGATCCAGTGAGTAAGGACACTGTTTTGCAGTGCAAGGGGCGCCAGTTCAATCCCTGGCCTGGGAAGATCCCACATGCCGCGGAGCGGCTGGACCGATGTGTCCAATTACCGAGTGGGAGCTCTGGAGCGCATGCGCCCGGAACCAGTGCTCTGCAACAATGGAGACCACCACGATGGGAGGCCCACATGGGCCGAAGAACAAAGCTGGATGGAAATTAGATAAATGAAAGACCAGTAGAAGTGGCCCAACCACCCCACCCCCCTCCCTCCCCAACCTGCCTCCCCCCCTGAAAGAAACCATTAAAAAAAAAAAAAAAGAAAGCTAGCTGGCTAGATATAGGTATAGATAGATATATATATTTATATACATAAAATATGTTTATCTCCATAGCCTGGAGATAAAAATGCTGACAAGAACATTATACTATAAGATATGAAAATTCAGACCAATCTCTTCCATGAACATAAATACAAAATACTTAAGAGCATTAGCCAATCAAATCTAGCAGTATATTTTCAAAGATAATACATCATTACCAAATTGGATTTATTCCAGAATTGCCAAGGTATGTTAATATGAAAAATCATTCAATATAACCCACTATATTAACAGAGTAAAGGAAGAAAATCATGTGGCATCCATACATAAAGAAAAAGAATTTGACAAAATTTTATACCCATTCAAGATTAAGTATGTACACTGAAGAACACACGGGAATTGCCTTAATCTGATATAGTGTTTGCAAAACAAAGCAAAAACTACCCCCTACAATATTTAAGACTTTTACTCTGAGGTTAAGAGTGAATCATGAATGCCTGCTATTCCTATTTTTAATCAGCATTACCAGGTCAAAAGCAAAGAGTCAGAAGAAAGAGCAGATAGCAACACCTCTAGAATCATGAGTAACACTGCCATCCCGATTTATTCTCCTAACATTATTCCACACCTACTGTCTGAAAATGCACCAGTGGGTAAGACTTCCAGAGGACTCGGTCACACCAGGAGGGCAGATTGTACTTCATCTGCAAGTCAAAGACAAGGCTTTGTAAAATGTTGTCTAATAGAAAGCTAGCTGGTTGGGCTTCCCTGGTGATCCAGTGAGTAAGGACACTGTTTTGCAGTGCAAGGGGCGCCAGTTCAATCCCTGGCCTGGGAAGATCCCACATGCCGCGGAGCGGCTGGACCGATGTGTCCAATTACCGAGTGGGAGCTCTGGAGCGCATGCGCCCGGAACCAGTGCTCTGCAACAATGGAGACCACCACGATGGGAGGCCCACATGGGCCGAAGAACAAAGCTGGATGGAAATTAGATAAATGAAAGACCAGTAGAAGTGGCCCACCCACCCGCCTCCCTCCCCAACCTGCCTCCCCCCCTGAAAGAAACCATTAAAAAAAAAAAAAAAGAAAGCTAGCTGGCTAGATATAGGTATAGATAGATATATATATTTATATACATAAAATATGTTTATCTCCATAGCCTGGAGATAAAAATGCTGACAAGAACATTATACTATAAGATATGAAAATTCAGACCAATCTCTTCCATGAACATAAATACAAAATACTTAAGAGCATTAGCCAATCAAATCTAGCAGTATATTTTCAAAGATAATACATCATTACCAAATTGGATTTATTCCAGAATTGCCAAGGTATGTTAATATGAAAAATCATTCAATATAACCCACTATATTAACAGAGTAAAGGAAGAAAATCATGTGGCATCCATACATAAAGAAAAAGAATTTGACAAAATTTTATACCCATTCAAGATTAAGTATGTACACTGAAGAACACACGGGAATTGCCTTAATCTGATATAGTGTTTGCAAAACAAAGCAAAAACTACCCCCTACAATATTTAAGACTTTTACTCTGAGGTTAAGAGTGAATCATGAATGCCTGCTATTCCTATTTTTAATCAGCATTACCAGGTCAAAAGCAAAGAGTCAGAAGAAAGAGCAGATAGCAACACCTCTAGAATCATGAGTAACACTGCCATCCCGATTTATTCTCCTAACATTATTCCACACCTACTGTCCTCACAGCACCTAAAGCATTTGATTATATTTATATTTATCTGCAAGCTGACTTCCATTAAGTGATATAGAAACTTTTTGAAAAACAGGAATCTTGTTGACTCTTTGCTATAATTCGCAGAACTTCACCCATGGAAGACTATGAGTAGTTGAATATGTTGTTAAATTGTCATGTGACCTAAAGCTCCTTGTCCAAGTTGCTATTGCAATTTAAAAAAACATGCATGCTACTTGTAAAAATATACCGTAAAAGAAGAGATTAACTCACTGCATCTGTCATCCTTAGCTTCATCTGCTGCGGATTGTGGATATAATTTTCCCAGAAGTGACTTTAAACTCTTTCCACTGAAGTCCTGGCTCCATGATCATGCCCCACAGTTTCAGACACCTGGACCCTCCCTTAGAATGAGATTCACGTGGCTGTGCTCCCAAAACTACCCTCCTCACTATTTCAGAATATCTCGTAGTTTTATATTCTCTTGCTTTTTTCCTGACTCAGATCAACCCCTCTACTTGTATTTTCAATCCAATCTCTGCTTATTTTCTCCAACCCATTGAGTAACACACTTTAGCTACCCTTTCCCCCTGCACTCATTCATCCACTTACGTACTTAACCATCCATCCAGGCAATCATTCCCACATCAGTCCATCCATCCACTTACACATCTATCCCTCACCTACTTATCCATCCATTCATCCACCCACCTATGTAATCATCCAAATATGCACTATGACAAGCCCTCACCAAGATATACTGTGAGCAAGATATCTGTTGGGTGCGACAGACAAGGCAAATGGGCATCAAGAACAACCCTCCTAAAGGATATCCCCTTTCCTTTTATGTTCCAGCTCTTCCTCCTGAGGGCTGTCACTCAGTTGTGTCCAACTCTTTGTGACCCCATGGACTGTAGCCTGCCAGGCTCCTCTATCCATGGGATTCTCCAGGAAAGAATACTGGAGTGGGTTGCCATTTCCTTCTCTGGGGTATTTTCCTGACTGAGGGATCGAACCTGTGCCTCTTATGTCTCCTGCAGTGGCTGGCTATTTCTTTATCACTCGTGCCAAGCCTGCAAACATAAATGTTTTCATCCTAGAAGAAAGAGCAGATAGCAACACCTCTAGAATCATGAGTAACACTGCCATCCCGATTTATTCTCCTAACATTATTCCACACCTACTGTCCTCACAGCACCTAAAGCATTTGATTATATTTATATTTATCTGCAAGCTGACTTCCATTAAGTGATATAGAAACTTTTTGAAAAACAGGAATCTTGTTGACTCTTTGCTATAATTCGCAGAACTTCACCCATGGAAGACTATGAGTAGTTGAATATGTTGTTAAATTGTCATGTGACCTAAAGCTCCTTGTCCAAGTTGCTATTGCAATTTAAAAAAACATGCATGCTACTTGTAAAAATATACCGTAAAAGAAGAGATTAACTCACTGCATCTGTCATCCTTAGCTTCATCTGCTGCGGATTGTGGATATAATTTTCCCAGAAGTGACTTTAAACTCTTTCCACTGAAGTCCTGGCTCCATGATCATCCCCCACAGTTTCAGACACCTGGACCCTCCCTTAGAATGAGATTCACGTGGCTGTGCTCCCAAAACTACCCTCCTCACTATTTCAGAATATCTCGTAGTTTTATATTCTCTTGCTTTTTTCCTGACTCAGATCAACCCCTCTACTTGTATTTTCAATCCAATCTCTGCTTATTTTCTCCAACCCATTGAGTAACACACTTTAGCTACCCTTTCCCCCTGCACTCATTCATCCACTTACGTACTTAACCATCCATCCAGGCAATCATTCCCACATCAGTCCATCCATCCACTTACACATCTATCCCTCACCTACTTATCCATCCATTCATCCACCCACCTATGTAATCATCCAAATATGCACTATGACAAGCCCTCACCAAGATATACTGTGAGCAAGATATCTGTTGGGTGCGACAGACAAGGCAAATGGGCATCAAGAACAACCCTCCTAAAGGATATCCCCTTTCCTTTTATGTTCCAGCTCTTCCTCCTGAGGGCTGTCACTCAGTTGTGTCCAACTCTTTGTGACCCCATGGACTGTAGCCTGCCAGGCTCCTCTATCCATGGGATTCTCCAGGAAAGAATACTGGAGTGGGTTGCCATTTCCTTCTCTGGGGTATTTTCCTGACTGAGGGATCGAACCTGTGCCTCTTATGTCTCCTGCAGTGGCTGGCTATTTCTTTATCACTCGTGCCAAGCCTGCAAACATAAATGTTTTCATCCTAAAAGAGCCTATCCCTGACAATTTTCTTCAATTATTTTTTCTTCTTTAAAATTTTTTTTTTCTTATTGCCATTTTTCTTTCAAGAATGTTCTGTTTTCACCGCCTCTATTTCTGGACTGCCCATTACTCTTTTTTTTTTTTATCTTGGGATATATATAACCTGGGTTCCCAGGTGGCGCAGTTGGTAAAGAATCTGCCTGTTAATGCAGTAGGCACAAGGGATGCATTTGATCTGTGGGTTGGGGAAGATCCCTGGAGTAGGAAATGGCAACCCATTCCAGTATTCTTTCCTGGAAATTCCATGGCTAGAGGAACCTGGTGGGCTACAGTCCATGGTGTTGCAAAGTGTCCAGATATGACTGAGTGACTAAGCACACACAAATATACAACCTATGTATAGTAGTGTCATAATCTATGTCGTGTAGTTGGAGGATTTTTTACATTTGTAGATGCCCATTTAACCACTACCCAGATCAAGATGTAGAAAACGTCCATCATTGCAAAGGTCCACTCATGTCCCTTCCTCGCCAATAGTACCATTTCTGAGAGGTAACCACCACTGTGACAAAGATTTCACCACTGATTAATGTTGCCTACTCTTGAACCTATAAACAGACTCATTCAGTATGTATTCTTTTATGTTTGGCTCCTTTGAACCTTTTTCACTCTGTTGCTTGTGTAAGTCTTTTTCATTTCATTGCTGCAGTTGTGTGTATAAACCACATTTTTACTTACGGAAAGAGGGTTGTTCCCAGTTTGAGGACACATGACAGCCTCACAGTATACTGTGAGCAAGATATCTGTTGGGTCGACAGACAAGGCAAATGGGCATCAAGAACAACCCTCCTAAAGGATATCCCCTTTCCTTTTATGTTCCAGCTCTTCCTCCTGAGGGCTGTCACTCAGTTGTGTCCAACTCTTTGTGACCCCATGGACTGTAGCCTGCCAGGCTCCTCTATCCATGGGATTCTCCAGGAAAGAATACTGGAGTGGGTTGCCATTTCCTTCTCTGGGGTATTTTCCTGACTGAGGGATCGAACCTGTGCCTCTTATGTCTCCTGCAGTGGCTGGCTATTTCTTTATCACTCGTGCCAAGCCTGCAAACATAAATGTTTTCATCCTAAAAGAGCCTATCCCTGACAATTTTCTTCAATTATTTTTTTCTTCTTTAAAATTTTTTTTTTCTTATTGCCATTTTTCTTTCAAGAATGTTCTGTTTTCACCGCCTCTATTTCTGGACTGCCCATTACTCTTTTTTTTTTTTATCTTGGGATATATATAACCTGGGTTCCCAGGTGGCGCAGTTGGTAAAGAATCTGCCTGTTAATGCAGTAGGCACAAGGGATGCATTTGATCTGTGGGTTGGGGAAGATCCCTGGAGTAGGAAATGGCAACCCATTCCAGTATTCTTTCCTGGAAATTCCATGGCTAGAGGAACCTGGTGGGCTACAGTCCATGGTGTTGCAAAGTGTCCAGATATGACTGAGTGACTAAGCACACACAAATATACAACCTATGTATAGTAGTGTCATAATCTATGTCGTGTAGTTGGAGGATTTTTTACATTTGTAGATGCCCATTTAACCACTACCCAGATCAAGATGTAGAAAACGTCCATCATTGCAAAGGTCCACTCATGTCCCTTCCTCGCCAATAGTACCATTTCTGAGAGGTAACCACCACTGTGACAAAGATTTCACCACTGATTAATGTTGCCTACTCTTGAACCTATAAACAGACTCATTCAGTATGTATTCTTTTATGTTTGGCTCCTTTGAACCTTTTTCACTCTGTTGCTTGTGTAAGTCTTTTTCATTTCATTGCTGCAGTTGTGTGTATAAACCACATTCATCTTTTCTACTGTTGACGGAAAGAGGGGTTGTTCCCAGTTTGAGGACATTATCAACAAAGCTGCTATACGTGTCCTGTATCTGTCATTGGGTGAAAAAATGAACTCCTTTCTTTTGGGTGTACACCAAAGCAGAATTGCTGAAAAGGGCAGGTGTGTGTTTAGATTTCAAAGATGCTGCCAAACTGTTACTTCTTAACACTGCAGTTCCCAGCTTCTCTGGAGAATCACTGGAGGAGCTTTACAAAGACCTGGTGAGCCGGGATCCAACCCTGATCTGTTGCATCAGGACAACTGGGGAGGAGGAAGAGACACCTGGAGTCTGGAAGATTGACCAGTGATTCACCTATGCACTCTCAATGATGAGCTGCTCTTCATCTCTTGCAGTCTGGGTTTCACCTCCAAGACTCTATGTCAAGGGGCCTCCTTGGTGGTCCAGAGGTTAAGAATTTGCCTGCCAATGCAGGGGACATGGGTTCGATCCCTGGTCTGAGAAGATCCTATATGCCTCCTGGCAACTAAGACCAAGTACCACAACTACTAGGCCACACTCTAGAGCCCGTGCTCTGCAGCAAGAGAAGCCACCACAATGAGAAGCCTGCACACTGCAAGTAGAGAGTAGCTCCTACTTGCCACAACTAGAGAATGCCTGCTAGTAGCAACGAAGATCCAGTGCAGCCAATCAAAAAAACCCCAACTCTGTGGCAACTTTTCTTTTGGTGTCCTCCCACACCCCTGACCCCAGGCCTGGCTGCTTGTGCAGGGCTCCTGTGAATGCACACGCTCTCCTTGACTCACATTCCACGATGGCGACCGACCCTGGCCGGTCTCTCTGCCTGGCTTCAGTGATGCCTTGGCCTGTCCGCCTGGACCTCACACCGCCTACACACACTCTTCCTGTCTCCTCTGTAGTCTCTGCGTCTTGCTCTCCTCTCTGAATGAAGATGATCCCAAATCTGTCCGCAGCTCTTCCACTCTCATCTTCCATGTGCTCCTTGGTAGCCTCATCTATGCTCACAGATTCGACCATCCTCTCTTGTGCAGACAGCGCCGAGATCTACAACCCAGCCCTGGGGTCTTGTGCTAGCATCTAGTAGTCTCAGCTGCCCTCCGGATGTTTTCTTTGGGATTTTCCACTCACGTTCCACAGTGAGTCTGAAAACAAGCTCTGTTTTCCCCTCTGAGCCAGCTCTGCCTCTGACCTCACAGTTTCTACCAAGGTCAATCAGATGGATCAATATATTCCGCCTTTTCATCTTTTCTTGCATTTGAACCGCTTCCCTTCCTGCTTCAGACCCAGCTGCTTCTCAGCTGGAGCCTCCAGACTGGCCTCCTTGTTGGTCCCCTGGGTCACCCTCACCTTTTACACTGATGCAGGCTGGTCTTTCTGTGTATCACTGTGATGCCACCAGTCCGTCCGCTGAGCTCGCGGTGCCTTCCTGAACCAGGTGCCTACCAAACAGGGGAAAGCGCTTCACCTGGCACCAAGGACCTTCCTGCCTGCTTTCTCAGGCCCCAGTCTCTTTTATCTCCTACTGAAGTCCAACGAGACCATCCCACATTGCCTCCAAATGAACCCCCATGGGCCTTTAAACCCCAGTGGTGCCTCCAAACCAGACGAACTGAGGCACACAGCCGCCAGTGAGCACCTCGCTAGTGTCCTGCCCCAGGGCTTAGCCTCCCAAGGGCAGCAGTCCTGGGTCTGCTCTCCTCCCCTCAGTTGTTTTCCTCCCCACTCCAACTCCGCTTTGTTCTGGCATCTCCCCAACTCTTGGACTTCCTCTCTCGCTTCCATCCAGTCTCCTACCTGCCCCTGAGCCCAGGTGATGCCCAGGATGCTCTCCAGGCCTCTAGTGGCTCGGGAAGCTCACCACTGCAGCACTTATAACCCCCAGAACCCAGAATAGGGTCAGCTCCCCCAGGTTGGGTCCCAGAAGGGGATGAATGCCAGAGTTTCCTGCCTCGGCATCTGCTCTGACAATCCTTTCAGCCTGAAGTGGATCAGCTCCCCCAACCCTTGTATGGTCTGCTTGTTGAGATCCAAGGTTCCTTCAGGCGCCACCGACAGCCCCTCTTAAAGAAACCTCCCCAGTTCTTCCCTGCCCTGGGGGTCACTTCCCTCTGTGAGCTCTCCTCATAGCACTAAAGCATCTCTGTCTTGTCTTGTCTTTCTTACTATAAACTCTTTGAGGGAAGACATCTGACTCATCTTTGGTATCCCACTACCTAGGACAGTGCCTAGCCCATCACAGGTCATCAGTAAACACCTGTCAAACAAGAATGAACGAGCACTTTATAACAGTTTCCTCACTGTTTCAGGGAATATAAAGGGTCTCATAACATATTAATTGGTATTTCATGACCAGCTGAACTTGCCACATGAATTTTCCCATGGAGAACCATATGCTCATAAGCCTGTAAAGGCACTGATAAGTTCTGTAGCAAAGAAGTTGGGATAATGATGATTCACCCGGCAGATTAGCAAATATATTTGAGGACAGGACTTTAAAAATATGCAAGTATAGGGGCTTCCCTGGTGGTCCAGTGGGTAAGGACACCAACTTGCAGTGCAAGGGGTGCCAGTTTGATCCCTGGCTTGGGAAGATCCCACGTGATGTGGAACAACTGGACCGATGTGTCCAATTACTGAGCTGGAGCTCTGGAGTGCATGCACTCAGAGCCGGTGCTCTGTGACAACAGAGGCCACTGTGATGGGAGGCCCACACGGGCCAAAGAACAAAGATGGATGAAAACAGATAAATGAAAGACCAATAGAAGTCACCGCCCACCCCCCTCCCTCCCCAAAATATGCAAATATAGAAAATATGCAAACAGTTCATACAGCTTAATACAAAAAAGCCAAATAACCTAATCAAAAATAAGCAGAAGACCTAAACAGACATTTCTCCAAAGAAGACATACAGATAGCCAACAGGTACATGAAGATACTCAGTAACGCTAATTATCAAACACAAATCAAAACTCTAATGAGGTATCATCTTGTACTGGCCTTTTTTATTTTAAAAAGTCTACAAATAAATGCTGGAGAGAGTGTGGAGAAAGAGGAATCCTCCTACACTCTTGGTGGGAATGTAAATTGGTGCAACCACTATGGAGAATAGTAGGGAGTTTCCTTAAAACCCTAAAAATAGACTTGCCATATTATCCTGCAATCCCACGTCTGGGCATATATCTGCAGAAAACTCTAAAAATTACATGCATTTCAACGTTCACAGCAGCACTACTGACAATAGCCAAGACATGAAAGCAAGCTAAATGTCTATCAACGGATGAATGGATAAAGAGGATGTGGCATACACACACGTGTACACATACATGCACACACACGCATGCACGTGGGAACAGAAGCGGCATGAGCCCGCTCCTTGCAGTGTGCCAGTCTGGTCACCCAGCCTCTCTTCAGAGAAGGGTTTTGTTCTGTGACATGATCAACATAGGCTTTCTAGTGTTAACTTCCTTTTTACTTTTTTGTTACCTAGTTGATGAGGGTGTTCTTCACTTCCTGTTCGCCTGTATGGGGACGGACAAGAGCGGGGTGAGATGTACCAGGTGGGCGGCGACGGAAGGCAGGGAAGGACTCACCCCTGTGGCTTTCTGCTTCGTGTAGGCGTATTTCTCCCGAGTCAGTCTTTCAAAACGATAGGTGGGTGCAAAGGTGATTTCTTCCTCCTCTGAAATTAAACAAAGCCGTGGTTTCAGTTTTGATTTTCCCACGGGTCACATCTGGACAAATTTCCCTCTTTTCCAGGCCTCATCCTTTCCCCAGTGAAGGTGTCTGGGGAAAACGGAGGCAGCATGGTGGGGGGAGAGGACCCCCGAAACAAGGGAGGCGGTTCTCACCAAAGTGCAGAAAAACCTTTTGCTCCTTCCTCTCCGTGAGCAGCTGGTCGTGGGACAGGAGGTCCGCGTACTGCTGCTGCTTGATCTTCTGGATGATGGCTTCTGCCTCCTGGAGCAAAGACCCGGCCAGGTCGCTGGTGAGATGACCCCCTCACCGGCATGATGAGGCACGCTGCTGCTGTCTGCCTGTCACACTGGGATCCGGAGCCCCTGAAACGGCCCTCGACTCTGGGCAGCGCCAGGGATGGCTCCAGGGATGTTGGGTGGGTGCTTATTTACACTCAACTGTTTAATAAGGAAAGTCCTGCAAATGTGGTGATGTATGAACCCAATAACACAACTTCCTGGCCGTTCTAAATTAACAGAGGGACACTATTTCCGCACACTGACTTCTAGCATCCTTTTCATAAGACTTCCTTAGATGGGTAGGTAAGTCTCCCTTGCTCTCTTGTTCTCTTGGTGAGACAGCTTGTTTGGAAGTCTATGAAAGGATAGGAAGCCCTGGCCCCTGAGTCTGCAGGCAGCAGGCCTCCACGATCTGGGCTCGGACTCCAAGAGCTGCTGTGACGTTGGTGGGCTGTGCCAGCCTTGGATTCCAGCTGTCCCTCTCCCCAGACCTATGTTACATCTACTTGGGCAAATGCACTGGGTCGACCTCCTAGGGGGCGAATGTCTGCACCGGCCCCTCATTCTGTGAACAGTTCTTAATCAGGATCTATAGGGCTCCTCCCCATCCCACCCCCTCTGCTTGCTCAGTCAGCAGAGAGAGGAGGAACTCTTGAGGAGTATCTTAGGAGGAAGGGAAGGATCGGGGAGGATGGGAGGGGTGCAGACAGGTCAAGAGCTGCTGTGAGAGGCCGAGGAGGCTGAGGGATGTGGGGTGTCTGGGAAAACACCTACAAGGGAAGCCTGAAGGCCCAGGCTCAATCTCAACTGTCAGAGATCTGTCATGATCCAAGGCCATCTTCTCAGGCCACTTGTGCTCCCAGGGTCTCTCCTGTTTGTGAAATCAGGTCTGTTTCTGCTGTCCCCTCTCCCTTCACAGACAACAGTGCCAAATATTCCTGTTATACAGGGATGGTTCTGCTCCCAGGCCTCCTGTCCCCTCCTTCAGGAGCGCAAAAGTGGCCACATCTCACTCCCGATGTGTCCAGAGGCCACGCCTGCCCACCCCCTTCCCGGGGAATCCTTCGCCTTCCCGAAGTGAACAAGGCCATCTGAGCCATGCGGACCCTCAGACTGCTGCCCACTGGACAGGTGTCCAGCTTGAGGAACAGCTCAGTGACCATGATTTGGAGAGAAAATTGAGCTGATCCTCACAGACTTCAGCCTTTCTTGGGGATCTGGGACTGGCAAGTTGGAGAGCTGCTGCTACTCAGAGAGGGAACCAGAGCAGCAGAGAGGTGGTGAGGAGGGGTGGCCAGGACAGGTGTGTGGGAGGAAGGTGTGAGCACAGGCCGATGGTAAAGAAAGGCAGTGACTCTATAATGGGAATAGCATCCAGTCCCAGAGGAGTGGCTGCTCTGGCCCAGCCTAGTCTGTGTGTTTCCATGGCCCTCTGCCCTGAGCCGGTTCAAGGGATCCCCTGAACGGTGCAGCCCCAGCCCAGCCCAGGCACACAGCCCCTCACCCAGGTGGGCAGCTCCACGCGGTAGTTGAGATCACCGAGCCAGAAGAGGTGGGTGAACCGGTGAGTGATGTTAAAGGAACTCAACTTCTTGTCTCCCAAGGCCAGAAACCGGAGAATGTTCATGTAGTTTTGGTTTCGCCTAATGAAAGGAAAAAGTAGCCAGCTTATGCAAAGGGTCATCGGTTCCCTACTCCACGTGCCAGGAAGTCAGAGGGGACATGCAGGAAGTGAGACTTCAGCCTCCAGCCCTCCCCTCTGCAGTTAACCACCCATCTGATGTGGTCCCAGGGATGCAGAGCAGGGCCCCGGGAGCATCCACTCCACAGGGACTCAGAATCATTGATCTTCTCGACTCTGCCTGACCACTAGGCAAAACGGGCTTCCACCTGTGAGGGTGTCCCTTGAGAAAGAGAGTGGTGTTTGGGTATCTCTTGGGTAAGTGACACAAGGAAATGTCTGTTCTGTTCTATAAGCAAGGTTCACCCACACACCTGTGCTGTAGTTGCCTTTCACGAGACCATGGGAAGAAATCTCAGGCCAACAGGGCAGGGTCCTGGCTGGGGACTGAGCTGTCCTTATGCGACAGAGGGTTTGAAATCTGTCTGGGCCAAAAAACCCAACATCTGCTCTTGGGCAGTGAGCTCCCTTACCTGAGTTTCTTTTCGCTTCCAGAAGTCAGGTGGCTATTCACAAATCCCAAGGAGGTTCCGTTGAACATGAATGACACCCCCACAGCTCCCTTGTTCCCTAAAGTGAGAGGAGAAGGAGAAGTCAGAACATCCGATAGGCAAAGTTGCCAAGTGGCAAGTGAGCTGCTGCTACTCAGAGAGGGAACCAGAGCAGCAGAGGTGGTGAGGAGGGGTGGCCAGGACAGGTGTGTGGGAGGAAGGTGTGAGCACAGGCCGATGGTAAAGAAAGGCAGTGACTCTATAATGGGAATAGCATCCAGTCCCAGAGGAGTGGCTGCTCTGGCCCAGCCTAGTCTGTGTGTTTCCATGGCCCTCTGCCCTGAGCCGGTTCAAGGGATCCCCTGAACGGTGCAGCCCCAGCCCAGCCCAGGCACACAGCCCCTCACCCAGGTGGGCAGCTCCACGCGGTAGTTGAGATCACCGAGCCAGAAGAGGTGGGTGAACCGGTGAGTGATGTTAAAGGAACTCAACTTCTTGTCTCCCAAGGCCAGAAACCGGAGAATGTTCATGTAGTTTTGGTTTCGCCTAATGAAAGGAAAAAGTAGCCAGCTTATGCAAAGGGTCATCGGTTCCCTACTCCACGTGCCAGGAAGTCAGAGGGGACATGCAGGAAGTGAGACTTCAGCCTCCAGCCCTCCCCTCTGCAGTTAACCACCCATCTGATGTGGTCCCAGGGATGCAGAGCGGGGCCCCCGGAGCATCCACTCCACAGGGACTCAGAATCATTGATCTTCTCGACTCTGCCTGACCACTAGGCAAAACGGGCTTCCACCTGTGAGGGTGTCCCTTGAGAAAGAGAGTGGTGTTTGGGTATCTCTTGGGTAAGTGACACAAGGAAATGTCTGTTCTGTTCTATAAGCAAGGTTCACCCACACACCTGTGCTGTAGTTGCCTTTCACGAGACCATGGGAAGAAATCTCAGGCCAACAGGGCAGGGTCCTGGCTGGGGACTGAGCTGTCCTTATGCGACAGAGGGTTTGAAATCTGTCTGGGCCAAAAAACCCAACATCTGCTCTTGGGCAGTGAGCTCCCTTACCTGAGTTTCTTTTCGCTTCCAGAAGTCAGGTGGCTATTCACAAATCCCAAGGAGGTTCCGTTGAACATGAATGACACCCCCACAGCTCCCTTGTTCCCTAAAGTGAGAGGAGAAGGGAGAAGTCAGAACATCCGATAGGCAAAGTTGCCAAGTGGCACGAAATCAGGGTGAAGTAATGTCACTCATCAGGAAAGAGCAGGTGTGGATAGAGTGGAGGCCAAGAAAGAACTGAACAGCTTTGTCTGGGGTGAGAGATGGCAGGTGGTAGAGACTGTGAGCGAGATTCCTGCAGGACAACAAGAAAATGGGATGAGCGACCGGCAGCCTCGGGTTTCTCGGCAGGCCTGAGGGCGGAGGCTGCTGGTGTAGGTCATCCCAGCATCTTCCCACCAGCCCAAGCAGGACCATCAAAGGCAGCCAGAAATCTCGAGAAGAAGATGCAGAAGGAGGAGCCTACAGTTGGGGTGGCGCTGACCTTCCATCAGCTAATTGCAGCTTCCTGGAAAGGCCAACACCTGCACTGAGACAGGTGGTTCTCAGCATGCGTTCCCCAGACCAGCAGCAACAGCACCACCTGGGAACTCATTGCAAGTGCACATCTCAGGCCCCACCCTGGATCTCCTAAATCAGAGCCTTGGGAGTCGGGCTTCCCTGATGGTCCAGTGGGTAAGGACACCACCTTGCAGTGCAGGGGGCCCCAGTTCGATCCCTGGCCTGGGAAGATCCCCCGTACTGTGGAGCGGCTGGACCAATGTGTCCAACTACTGAGCTGGAGCTCCGGAGCGCAGGCACCCAAAGCTGGGGCTCTGCAGCAAGAGAGGCCACTGCGATAGGAGGCCCACATGGGCCAAACAAAGATAAATAAATGAAAGATCGATAGAAAAAAAAGAACCTTGAGAATTGTTGCTACTGCAGAGTAGCTAAGTTGTATCTAACTCTTTGCAGCCCCATGGACTGCAGCACATCAGGCTTCCCTGTCCTTCACTACCTTCTTGAGTTTGTTCAAATTCATGTCCACTGAGTCGATGAGGCCACCAACCTCTCATCCTCTGCTTCCCTCTTCTCCTTCTGCCCTCTGTCTTTCCCAGCATCAGGATCTTTCCCAATGAGTCGGTTCTTCGCATCGGGCGGCCAAAGTGTTGGAGCTTCAGCTTTAGCATCAGTCCTTTCACAAATCCCAAGGAGGTTCCGTTGAACAGGGAACACCCCACAGCTCCCTTGTTCCCTAAAGTGAGAGGAGAAGGAGAAGTCAGAACATCCGATAGGCAAAGTTGCCAAGTGGCACGAAATCAGGGTGAAGTAATGTCACTCATCAGGAAAGAGCAGGTGTGGATAGAGTGGAGGCCAAGAAAGAACTGAACAGCTTTGTCTGGGGTGAGAGATGGCAGGTGGTAGAGACTGTGAGCGAGATTCCTGCAGGACAACAAGAAAATGGGATGAGCGACCGGCAGCCTCGGGTTTCTCGGCAGGCCTGAGGGCGGAGGCTGCTGGTGTAGGTCATCCCAGCATCTTCCCACCAGCCCAAGCAGGACCATCAAAGGCAGCCAGAAATCTCGAGAAGAAGATGCAGAAGGAGGAGCCTACAGTTGGGGTGGCGCTGACCTTCCATCAGCTAATTGCAGCTTCCTGGAAAGGCCAACACCTGCACTGAGACAGGTGGTTCTCAGCATGCGTTCCCCAGACCAGCAGCAACAGCACCACCTGGGAACTCATTGCAAGTGCACATCTCAGGCCCCACCCTGGATCTCCTAAATCAGAGCCTTGGGAGTCGGGCTTCCCTGATGGTCCAGTGGGTAAGGACACCACCTTGCAGTGCAGGGGGCCCCAGTTCGATCCCTGGCCTGGGAAGATCCCCCGTACTGTGGAGCGGCTGGACCAATGTGTCCAACTACTGAGCTGGAGCTCCGGAGCGCAGGCACCCAAAGCTGGGGCTCTGCAGCAAGAGAGGCCACTGCGATAGGAGGCCCACATGGGCCAAAGAACAAAGATAAATAAATGAAAGATCGATAGAAAAAAAAGAACCTTGAGAATTGTTGCTACTGCAGAGTAGCTAAGTTGTATCTAACTCTTTGCAGCCCCATGGACTGCAGCACATCAGGCTTCCCTGTCCTTCACTACCTTCTTGAGTTTGTTCAAATTCATGTCCACTGAGTCGATGAGGCCACCAACCCTCTCATCCTCTGCTTCCCTCTTCTCCTTCTGCCCTCTGTCTTTCCCAGCATCAGGATCTTTCCCAATGAGTCGGTTCTTCGCATCGGGCGGCCAAAGTGTTGGAGCTTCAGCTTTAGCATCAGTCCTTTCAATGAATATTCAGGGTTGATTTCCTTTAGGATGGACTGGTTTGATCTCCTTGCAGTCCAAGGGACTCTCATCAGTCTTTGCCAGCACCACCATTAATTCCTTGGCTCTCAGTCTTCTTTAGGGTCCACTTACATCTGTACGTGACTACTGGAAAAACCATAGCTTTGACTAGATGGACCTTTGTTGGTACAATGATGTCTCTGCTTTTTCATACACTGTCTAGGTTTGTCATCACTTTTCTTTCAAGGAGCAAGTGTCTTAATGTCATGGTTGCAGTCACCACCCACAGTGATTTTGGAGCCCCAGAAATAAAGCCCTTCACTGTTTTCATTCTTTGTCCATCTATATGCCAGGAAGGGATGGGACTGAATGTCATGATCGTCATTTTTTGAATGCTGAGTTTTAAGCCAGCCTTTTCACTCTCCTCTTCCACCTTCATCAAGAGCTGTTTAGTTCCTCTTCACTTTCTGCCATTAGGGAAGTGTCATCTCCTTATCTGAGGTTATCACTATTTCTCCCAGCAATCCTGAATCCTTTAATTTAGTATTCAAAATTTGAAACGTCCTAGCTGGCTGACGCTCTATCTGGGCTGGGCAGTGAGAGGGCCCTGGGGACGAGCCAGGCCAGGCCTCCTGATCCCTGCTCATCTCCTCAGCTCTGGAGACAGTGGCAGCCTCACTTCCCTGGCCCCAGGAGGCCCCTCCTCTCACCTTTCTCTACATCCTTCAGTGTGGCCTGCGTTTAAGTCCTGGTCCACCACTTTCTTTTCCTGGGGCCTCGGGAAGGTTCGGGAGCATCGCTGTAGCCTCCAGAGCTGAGTCTGTGAGTGAGGCTAACCATGGTCCCTGCCCCCACATGGTGCTTATATTAAATGATACACATGGCCTTGCCTATACCCTCCAGGAGGTCTCAGCTCTTCCAGCAGTCAGCCAACACTCACCAAGCTCCCGCCCTGTGCTAACCATGACTGGGAGCCTTTTCAGGGGAGGGAAGTTGGGGAACCAGCTCCACGGAGAGTGGAGGGGAGGAGGGGTCGGTGCATGAGAATTCCCCTGCCTTCAGGCTGCCCGCTGGGGGCCTCCCGCTTCCCTCTCTGGCCTTGTCTTGTCACCCCCTAGAGCTGAGACCAGGGGCCACGGGACCTTTGCTTTGCTGCTCCCACAGCGTGGAGCATCCTTCCATGATGACCTTCCCGCTGCCCTCGGAACGGCCCCTGGACTCCACCTCGAGTAGCCTCTGGGGCCTCCCTGCCCCGGCCACATGCTCTCTGCTGGCCTGCTCCCTCCCACGCCATCCCACGGTCCATCTGTTTGACCAGCTGGGAGTCGAGAAAAACCCTTGCATGTCTCTGCTTTTCATACACTGTCTAGGTTTGTCATCATTTTTTAAGGAGCAAGTGTCTTAATGTCATGGTTGCAGTCACCACCCACAGTGATTTTGGAGCCCCAGAAATAAAGCCCTTCACTGTTTTCATTCTTTGTCCATCTATATGCCAGGAAGGGATGGGACTGAATGTCATGATCGTCATTTTTTGAATGCTGAGTTTTAAGCCAGCCTTTTCACTCTCCTCTTCCACCTTCATCAAGAGCTGTTTAGTTCCTCTTCACTTTCTGCCATTAGGGAAGTGTCATCTCCTTATCTGAGGTTATCACTATTTCTCCCAGCAATCCTGAATCCTTTAATTTAGTATTCAAAATTTGAAACGTCCTAGCTGGCTGATGCTCTATCTGGGCTGGGCAGTGAGAGGGCCCTGGGGACGAGCCAGGCCAGGCCTCCTGATCCCTGCTCATCTCCTCAGCTCTGGAGACAGTGGCAGCCTCACTTCCCTGGCCCCAGGAGGCCCCTCCTCTCACCTTTCTCTACATCCTTCAGTGTGGCCTGCGTTTAAGTCCTGGTCCACCACTTTCTTTTCCTGGGGCCTCGGGAAGGTTCGGGAGCATCGCTGTAGCCTCCAGAGCTGAGTCTGTGAGTGAGGCTAACCATGGTCCCTGCCCCCACATGGTGCTTATATTAAATGATACACATGGCCTTGCCTATACCCTCCAGGAGGTCTCAGCTCTTCCAGCAGTCAGCCAACACTCACCAAGCTCCCGCCCTGTGCTAACCATGACTGGGAGCCTTTTCAGGGGAGGGAAGTTGGGGAACCAGCTCCACGGAGAGTGGAGGGGAGGAGGGGTCGGTGCATGAGAATTCCCCTGCCTTCAGGCTGCCCGCTGGGGGCCTCCCGCTTCCCTCTCTGGCCTTGTCTTGTCACCCCCTAGAGCTGAGACCAGGGGCCACGGGACCTTTGCTTTGCTGCTCCCACAGCGTGGAGCATCCTTCCATGATGACCTTCCCGCTGCCCTCGGAACGGCCCCTGGACTCCACCTCGAGTAGCCTCTGGGGCCTCCCTGCCCCGGCCACATGCTCTCTGCTGGCCTGCTCCCTCCCACGCCATCCCACGGTCCATCTGTTTGACCAGCTGTGTGGAGTCCAGTAGCCCTGTGTGCGGCGGGCAGGAGCCTGGGGGCCCAGCGCCGGGCTGGGTGGGGCTGGGGGCACAGTCAGCTCTGTCCCACTGGGGGTGGTCCTGTCCCTTCACGGGAGGCCTGTACAGGTGGTGGGAAGGGGCTGGTGGGCGGGGCTCCAGGACTAGAGGCAGGCTCCTGGGCAGCAGGGGTGTGGGCGTCAGAGCAGGGAGCTGCTGCCACAGGAAGGAAGGAAGACAAGTGGGTGTGGACAGGGGCAGCGTGCGGTTAGTCAGCAGAAAGGCTGAGGCACATTCAGGGGCAGCAGTGCTTCTGTTTCCTGCCACCTTGGGGGCTCTGTCCTGTTCAGATGACAATCACCAGAAACCGCTGGCCTCGCCCTCAACTTCACCCATGTCTCCCGTGTGGGCACACCTGCCCCACGCCCTCCCCCACCTCTCACACCCAGACCGACAGACTCACACGCACAGACCGACAGATACACTCACAGACTGACAGTCATATGCACAACAGACCGACAGACACACACACAGAAACTGACATGCTCACACGGAGACAGCACACTCACCCACACACGCTCAAGCATAGAGACTCACATACACAGACGGATAGACACACACACTCACAGACTCACACACATGTAGGCTGGGAGTACCACCCTCCGCGCATTTAGAGTGGAGGATCACCCACCCTAGATGGGCTGCACATGCGTGCGGAGGCAGAAGCGAACTCACATAGGACACACCCCGAGTCCCCACTCACCCAGTGTGTTGGCGATGCCGGTCTTCACATGGTTTGTGCAGATGTGGCTGATTCGGTTCTCGTGCTCCGGCTTGGCCAGCACCACGATGCGGATATTCCAGAGCGTGTGGATGGCGATCTGGGGGAGAGGACGGGGCTGTGACCCTGGACACAGTGCTTGATCTCAGAGCAGGAGGTTCACACCAGCCCTTGGCCCAGCTGTGGGACACCCTGCCTGTCCCCTCTACACGTCAGGGGACCCCTACGATGCCTCACAGATCACACAAGTATCTTAAAGATGGAGCCAGCACAGATGAGATTTCGATGAGATAAAGATGACCTATAAGCTCAGGCAAGGGAGAGGGACACCCCCACCGATCAGCAATGCCCAGGGACCCCACTAATTACCATATATAGGTGCTCTGGCTCCAAATGGTGGGGGGGTCCACTGAGCACACCCTTGCCTCTGAGATGCTCCTTACTTGCCAAGCCCACTGGCCCTGGAGCCCCACCCAGGGCCGTGGCCCCTGCTTACTGTTTTAAAGGTCATGCTGGTGATTTCTTGCAGGGAGTGTTTGAGTATCTCCAGCCACTCCTTCTCGCTCAGGGGGTCCTCCTGGGTCCCAATCACGTAGATGTCATGGGGGATGTAATCCGCAGAGTCATCCCGCGTCTTTCCCTGCCCCTTGGAGAGAAACCAGGACGTGATCTTCTTGGGAGGGGGGGCGTTACCTTCAACAGCAAAACCCAACACCAAGTGAGTCAAAGGTACATACGGACAATTCAAAACAGATGTGGGGAAAACATGGCGGGGGGGGACGGAGGGGGGGGCGGTCACATAGTCATTGAAAACCATTCAGGCCATCCAAAAAAAATACCTTAGATACAGAACTAGGCACTATCATCTCCCAGGAAGTCAGGTAGAATGAGAATTTGGTTACATTGCTTTGTAAAGATAACGTTATGTTTCAAAGGCTAGTAATGGCTGAAGATTTCATACAGCAGCTTGAACTAGTAGCACAAGAGGTCAGCCACTGTCCTAGTCTTTGGGGCTACAGTGGTCACTGAGACACGGGCCTTATGGAGTTTACTCTCCATTGGTGATGAGACCACACCGTCAGCCTACAGGTTTACGCTGGAGCCTTCTAACCCATGGTTAGGAGACAGCAGTGCCGTCATTGCACAAAAGACGTTTCAGCCAAAAACCAAGAGATGACGTACAGGTGTCAGCCAGAGACATGGAAGAGCCCGGCGGCCCCTCCTCCAATGCCATTTCAGAAACGGAGCTGAAACAGCTCAATAAAGAAAACATTGATAAAGATTTAGTTCCCTCAAAAGCCTCTTGGAGGTTGAGTCTCCTTTATTCCCCCAGAGATAAGTTTCTAGGCTCACAAGTGCTAGGAAGCCCAGAACTGGAGTGACCTGACGGCCACCGAGCTCTGTTCCCGCTCTGGCTCAAGCCCTGGGGAGCACAAGCCCTGGGGCCTGGTGGTCTCTGCTCGGGGAGTCTCTCCCACGCTGCCCTGGTGCAGCAGGGCCCCGGTCAGCTCCTGCCACGCCCGGTCAGCTCCTGCCACGCCGTGGGAAGGGCATCCTCGGCAGCCGTGCCCCTGGACGGCCTGAACTGTGCTCAGCCAAATCTAAGACGTGCATGCGTGCAGAGGGAAACAGGGGAAGGGGTGGGTGCCCACGTGCACGAACCCCCAGGTGTGAGAGCTGAGGGACTCAGGCAGCCGGTAAGAAACTCTGGTAGGGAGGCAAGGACACAGGAACTAGGCCAGAGTTCTATTGGGTTGACCAGAAAGTTTGTCCAGGTAAAACCGAGCAAATTTTCTGGCCAACCCAATACTTCAGCGCCGTCAGGGCCCTTTGGATTTCAGGGCATGAAGACCTGGTGGGGCGGAGGCTGGTGGAACCAGGGTGGGCAGATGTCCCAAGTTCCCTCAGCCCAGCCCATCTTCCACCCAGGAGTCCCTTGTAGTTTTTTCATTCAGACTGCCCCCCCCAACCATGAAAGGCTTCTACTCGGCCCCTTCCTCCCAGGTGACAGTCTACTGCACAGGGAGGGGGATGGTCCTGACTCGGCTCCAGGCAAAGTGGGGACGACAGATGGCCAGTTAAATTCAAATTTCAGATAAACAATGAATGAGGTCAGCCACTGTCCTAGTCTTTGGGGCTACAGTGGTCACTGAGACACGGGCCTTATGGAGTTTACTCTCCATTGGTGATGAGACCACACCGTCAGCCTACAGGTTTACGCTGGAGCCTTCTAACCCATGGTTAGGAGACAGCAGTGCCGTCATTGCACAAAAGACGTTTCAGCCAAAAACCAAGAGATGACGTACAGGTGTCAGCCAGAGACATGGAAGAGCCCGGCGGCCCCTCCTCCAATGCCATTTCAGAAACGGAGCTGAAACAGCTCAATAAAGAAAACATTGATAAAGATTTAGTTCCCTCAAAAGCCTCTTGGAGGTTGAGTCTCCTTTATTCCCCCAGAGATAAGTTTCTAGGCTCACAAGTGCTAGGAAGCCCAGAACTGGAGTGACCTGACGGCCACCGAGCTCTGTTCCCGCTCTGGCTCAAGCCCTGGGGAGCACAAGCCCTGGGGCCTGGTGGTCTCTGCTCGGGGAGTCTCTCCCACGCTGCCCCGGTGCAGCAGGGCCCCGGTCAGCTCCTGCCACGCCCGGTCAGCTCCTGCCACGCCGTGGGAAGGGCATCCTCGGCAGCCGTGCCCCTGGACGGCCTGAACTGTGCTCAGCCAAATCTAAGACGTGCATGCGTGCAGAGGGAAACAGGGGAAGGGGTGGGTGCCCACGTGCACGAACCCCCAGGTGTGAGAGCTGAGGGACTCAGGCAGCCGGTAAGAAACTCTGGTAGGGAGGCAAGGACACAGGAACTAGGCCAGAGTTCTACTGGGTTGACCAGAAAGTTTGTCCAGGTAAAACCGAGCAAATTTTCTGGCCAACCCAATACTTCAGCGCCGTCAGGGCCCTTTGGATTTCAGGGCATGAAGACCTGGTGGGGCGGAGGCTGGTGGAACCAGGGTGGGCAGATGTCCCAAGTTCCCTCAGCCCAGCCCATCTTCCACCCAGGAGTCCCTTGTAGTTTTTTCATTCAGACTGCCCCCCCCAACCATGAAAGGCTTCTACTCGGCCCCTTCCTCCCAGGTGACAGTCTACTGCACAGGGAGGGGGATGGTCCTGACTCGGCTCGAGGCAAAAGTGGGGACGACAGATGGCCAGTTAAATTCAAATTTCAGATAAACAATGAATAATGTTTAGAATAAGTATATGCCATGCAATAACTGTCTAAAATTCATATTAACCAGAACTTCTGTATCTACTTAATTTTTTAAAATTTCTAACTGAATATATAAATTAAATAATTATGTAATATAATTCATATTAGTATAAAAATGGTTCATGGATTCACTGGCACAGCACATACATGCACTATGTAAAACTCGTTCAATGGATAGTTGATGTATATTTGCATTTACTTCTAGCTGAATTGTTATACTAAATAATTAGTGTAATTTATATTCAATATAATATAGTATATTAATATATTCAGGATATTATATTTAGTATATATTAGTATATAAATATATATAGCATATATATTGAGCATATATTTCTGCTTCCTAGGTGCCTCAGTGGTAAAGAATTTGCTTGCCCATGCAAGAGACCTGGGCTCAATCCCTGTGTCAGGAAGATCCCCTGGAGAAGGAAATGGCAACCTGTTCCACTATTCTTGCCTGGGAAATCCCATGGACAGAGGAGCCTGGAGGCTACAGTCCATGGGGTCACAAAGAGTTGGACACGGCTGAGTGAGCACACATATGCATTTCTAGCTAAATACCTATACTAGAAGATAATTTGTTGCTTATATGAGATTCAAATTCAACTGGGCATCATTTTTTATCTTTCTCTCTCAGCCAGCCTGTCAGCCCAGATCAGAGAGGAGGTTATTTCTTCCAGGCCTGAAGCCCCCTGCTGGGCAGCCCAAGGCTGGCAGGTGCCCAAGAGCCCCTTCACCTACGTATTCAGACTCTACCTAAAACGTTCCAGTTCTGACAAGCAACATAACACATTCCAGCAGCACTTGGGGACTGAGAATGGGTAACCGCCTCTTGGGATTGGGGTTGGGGCAGACAGACGAGAGATGTCTAGGCAGCAAAGCAGAACCCAGGGCAGGGGGCGGGCCGGGAGGAGGGGCAGCGGACGGACCCACCCATGTTCCAGGTGCCGATGAAAATGGTGATCATGTCGGGCTCCGGCTGCTCTGAATGCTTGTTCTTCATCTGCTGGAGGAGCTGGCAGAAGCCTTCTCTCTTCTAGGGATTGAAGGGCAGACACACTCAGAAAGGCCTCTGCCTCCCTGTACATGACACTTTCAAAGGACTGGTCAGCTTCGAGAAAACTGGGGGGAGCGCAGGTCACTGCGGGACTTCCATCAGAGCCATCTGGAAATAGCGTCCGAGGTCTTAAGAGAGCAGCTTCTCTCTGACCCCACCCTTCCGCTGCAAGGCCCCAACTAAGGAAAGAACCAGGGACCCTGAGGAGACCCGACCACATCTTGGGGACTGCAGCACCTGTTTCAATACAGAAAATAATACAGACCTTCCTGTCCAACCTTAGGATATGAATTACTAACCACATTATGGGACATCCATAGGCTAACAGACCATAGAGTTAAACTTCTTGGTGCGAAAACACTTCATCAACAAGGGCAGATGGTCAAGATGCATTGTTTAGCATGAAAAGCCAGTTGACAAAAATCTATGAACAGTGCCACTGCATTTGTATTAAAAAAAAACATAAACCACAAAAACCATCCTGAAAGATAGATTTCAAGGATGGCTAGTGTCTATGAGTGTTTCTATTTTAAACTTTCTGTTTACTTGTATCAGATACGTTTTTACCAATAAGCATTAGATTACTTATGTAATGAAAGATAATTTAAATGAAAGAAACTAATGAAACAAAAAAGACCCCATGAAGGCTGTCGTGGCCTTCCCAAGAGTCTTCATTCTGTTGTTCTGGGTACCCAGTAGGGCACAGAGTGGATGCGCCCTGTCATGGCTTTTGGGTCAACAGCAGAGGCTGATCAAACATGCATGCTCGAAGACTGAGGCTGTACCACAATGCTTGACTGTCTCAGACCTATGTAGATGGCCATTTCATAGGATTCCATCTAATTTAGTTGAATCTAACTTTCCCTGAAGAAAGTGGCTTACTAAGAATTGTGATCACTGTCTTTAGGAAACCTGCCTTTAGTTAGGGATGACTTCTCTTGACCCCTGTGCCTCACCTTTGCTCCGTGACAGCAGCAAGCAGAACCCAGGGCAGGGGCGGGCCGGGAGGAGGGGCAGCGGACGGACCCACCCATGTTCCAGGTGCCGATGAAAATGGTGATCATGTCGGGCTCCGGCTGCTCTGAATGCTTGTTCTTCATCTGCTGGAGGAGCTGGCAGAAGCCTTCTCTCTTCTAGGGATTGAAGGGCAGACACACTCAGAAAGGCCTCTGCCTCCCTGTACATGACACTTTCAAAGGACTGGTCAGCTTCGAGAAAACTGGGGGGAGCGCAGGTCACTGCGGGACTTCCATCAGAGCCATCTGGAAATAGCGTCCGAGGTCTTAAGAGAGCAGCTTCTCTCTGACCCCACCCTTCCGCTGCAAGGCCCCAACTAAGGAAAGAACCAGGGACCCTGAGGAGACCCGACCACATCTTGGGGACTGCAGCACCTGTTTCAATACAGAAAATAATACAGACCTTCCTGTCCAACCTTAGGATATGAATTACTAACCACATTATGGGACATCCATAGGCTAACAGACCATAGAGTTAAACTTCTTGGTGCGAAAACACTTCATCAACAAGGGCAGATGGTCAAGATGCATTGTTTAGCATGAAAAGCCAGTTGACAAAAATCTATGAACAGTGCCACTGCATTTGTATTAAAAAAAAACATAAACCACAAAAACCATCCTGAAAGATAGATTTCAAGGATGGCTAGTGTCTATGAGTGTTTCTATTTTAAACTTTCTGTTTACTTGTATCAGATACGTTTTTACCAATAAGCATTAGATTACTTATGTAATGAAAGATAATTTAAATGAAAGAAACTAATGAAACAAAAAAGACCCCATGAAGGCTGTCGTGGCCTTCCCAAGAGTCTTCATTCTGTTGTTCTGGGTACCCAGTAGGGCACAGAGTGGATGCGCCCTGTCATGGCTTTTGGGTCAACAGCAGAGGCTGATCAAACATGCATGCTCGAAGACTGAGGCTGTACCACAATGCTTGACTGTCTCAGACCTATGTAGATGGCCATTTCATAGGATTCCATCTAATTTAGTTGCGAATCTAACTTTCCCCTGAAGAAAGTGGCTTACTAAGAATTGTGATCACTGTCTTTAGGGAAACCTGCCTTTAGTTAGGGATGACTTCTCTTGACCCCTGTGCCTCACCTTCTGAGCTCGCGGCCGTGAGCAGAAATGGGTTTCGGACCTCTGCCCACGTGCCCAGCACAATGCCTCCCTGACTTGTCTGGCCCCCACGTCCTTGTTTCTTCCCCAGTTCCTTCTCTATTGTTCCTCCTAGTAATTTTACACTCTCTCAGACAATTCTGGGACCCTCTAGACACCCCACTGGCCTCCTACCAGCTCACCCCTGTCACATAGGTAGAAAGAGCCGGGTCCCAGCACTTGATGGGGCAGTCCCCACGAGCCCGTGCCAGGAGTCCTGACCCTCAGCCAAGGCAGCCACCCTCGACGCACTGGGAGCTCTCTAGGCCCCGCCTCAGCCAAGCCACATCCTGCAGGATAAACAGCAGGGCCATGAGGCTGGGTTTCAGGTTCTGGCTAGCATGTCTGAGGTGAGGGCTCAGGTCGCAGAGATACCATCGGTATAGACACCCCCACAGCACCCAGATCCCATGTTTCTCCATCAGCCCACTCACCTCCTATTCCAGCAGCCAGACCTGGCAGGGGCTCTCACTGCTGCAAGGTGAGGTCAAGTGTAAAAGTGAAGGTGGATGCTGGTTGAGACACCAACTTAAATCTGGGGTGTCCAGGTACATTCATGGAAGCTCAAAGTCCCCCAGTGGGGCTCGGGACTGGTAAGACGTGAGGACAAAGGAGACACTTTCCCAGGGGCTGGCATGGCGGCAGCGGGAGAGGCTAGAGCTGCAATGCTTCAAACCCAGCTGGCCTGGAATGCATCCCCCCTCTTTCTGGCTTTGCTTCAGGTGGGAAGTGGGTGTGAGAGCTGAGCGAGCTGATGGTTCCAGCTTCCAGGCACACAGCAAGCCTCAGAAACTATGCATCCCTCGCTCCCCTCTTGGCTGGCCTTAACTTTGTTGTCACTTACTTTGGAGTCAGCAAAAACATATTCCTTCCGCAGGGTCTTCTCCTTCTCCGTCTCCACCATGATCACCAACTTGTTTGGGAACTTCTGAGACTTGATGAGCTGCAGGACTTAAGAAGGGTGGAAGTTCACTTTTCCCATTATCACTCAATATGTACAGAGTTACCGTGCACTCTGGCACCTGACCACCGGCCATCCTGACTGTTTCACGCTCAGCCTGAGCACTGAATCTGCCTGGTCTCCCAGATCCTCGCTGCTCTTCGAGGGCGGAGCTCAGGGTTGGGAAGGGTGGAGCCTGCCACAGGCAGAGATGGTCTGACCAGAGCAGAGACAGTGTGCCTGTCCATCCTTTCGGCTCCCTCTCCCTCTCCCACCCTTCTTTCTCTCTCCTCCTCTTCCCTACCTCCTTTCCTTCCTTGCTCTTCCTCCCTTCCTTCCTGTGCTTGTTTTTAATTTATATCTAAGTGAAAAATGAAACATTTTGATCAGTGATTAAGCTCAAGTTGTTATGAATAATAGTACTTCCCAACTCCACCTCTCTCCACTGTCCTGCTCCCTAGAGGCAACCACTTTCAATTTCCTTAACGGATTCTTTTGAATTTTATTAATCCTTCGTGTCTTTAAATTAGAAGCTTATATTGCAACTCCCTGGTGTTCAGTCTTAGGTATTTCCTGTTACATATGGACTTCCCACTTTAGAGGATGACAGTTTAGCTCTCTTTCACATTTACAGCCTGTTCCTTCACCTCACCATTCCCCTCCCCTGCCAATGTATAATTTCAGTCCCTCCATTATCCTGCTTACATCATCATTTTGGCCATATAAGCATTCAGGGTTTGTTATTATGGAAATGCTCTTGACAGACAATTCTTTCTTCCATGAGGTCAACACAGTCATCAATGTCATGGTCCTGAGGGAGCCTCTCCCAGGGCCTCTGGGTCTTCTCCCCTCCAGACTGGTGACCTTGAGGTCTGAAGCGGGGCCATCACTTAGGACCCGCCCTCCCCATCATCCAGGAGATTCATTTGCATCTGTCTCTCTCATATTGGACCCCATGGCTTCCTCTTCCTTAGGTTTATGCCTTTATTTTGGTAAAACAACATCTCCAGCAGCTTTCCAAGAAACAGGGGATGGGGTGAGACCCTTCTGGAGGCTTTGCATGTCTGAAAACTCAACCCCCACACTTCTGTGACACAGTTCAGTAGCTCTGTCATGTCTGACTCTAAGCTGGGAATAATTTTCCTCAGGACTCTCGAGACCTTGCTCCATCATTTCTGGTTTGTGGCACTGGCATTGCTGCTGAGACAGAACATGCCATTCTGATTCACCTGCAGGCAGAAGAGTTCACACAGCCGGCCTGACAGCTGTCCTGGGAGAGTCTGCGTGACGGTGGCCTTTGGCTGGCATTTAGGAACTTGGATTTGGGGAGGGTCCCCAGCAAGCCTGGAACTAAGAGTCACTCACCCTGCCTCTGCTGCTTGTATGAAGAGGGTGGTTTACGCAGAATACTAGTTTACCTTCCGGGCTACAGTCCACACGGTCACAAAGAGTCAGACACGACTGAGCAACAAACATTGACTAGTTTTCCCCTCGAGAGTCTGGAATTGGGTGTGTACCAGGCAGAAAGTGCGTACAAGACCAGCTCCCAGTAAAATCCTGAGAGTCTGAGTCTCGAACAAGCACCCCTGGCAGACGGCGTTGCACAAGTGTTGTCAAAACTTGTAGAAGCGGGGATTCAGAACATCTTGTCTGACTCGGATGGGAGGGGCCCCTTGAAGCTTGTATCTGGCCTCTCCTGGACTTCACCCCAGGCAACTTTTCATTTTGCTGACTGTCCTGTGTCCATTCACTACAGTGGATCACAGCAATATGACTCCATGCTGAGTCCTGGGAATTTCCCCGGAGACTCACTGAACCTAGACGTGGTCTTGGAGACCCATGTTTTTGTTGTTTAGTCATGTCCGACTCCTTGTAACCCCATGGACTGTAACCCCCCAGGCTCTTCTGTCCATGGAATTCTCCAGGCAAGAATACAGGTGTGTCGCCATTCCTTTCTCCAGGGGATCTTCCTGACACAGGGATAGAACCTGAGTCTTTTTCGTCTTCTGCATTGACAGCCGTACTCTTTTTGGGGGGGCGGGGTTGGGGAGGGAGGGGGGTGGGCGGGCCACTTCTATTGGTCTTTCATTTATCTATTTTCATCCATCTTTGTTCTTTGACCCGTGTGGGCCTTCCCTGTGGTCACAGAGCACCGGCTCTGGGAGCATGGTCTCCAGAGCTCCGGTTCGGCAATTGGACCCATCGGCCCAGCCGCTCCGCAGCACGTGGGATCTTCCCAGGCCAGGGATCGAACTGGCGCCCCTTGCACTGCAAGGCGGTGTCCTTACCCACTGGACCACCAGGGAAGCCTGACAGGCATACTCTTTACCACAGAGTCACCCAGGAAGCACTGGGGACCCATAACACAATCTGTAATCTATCTTTTGCTTTGAAGTTTTTAGGATTTTGTCTTAGACTCCAGTGTTGTCAGAGTTCTCAACGTTGCATGTGCCTCAGGCTATGCTGGAATGTGATGGGCCATTTTTAGTCTAGAAACGTGGTGTTGTTCAATCCTGAGGACTTTTCTTGAATTGCTTCTTTAATGAAATTTCTCATTGCTTCCTGTTTTCTCTTCCTGACCCTGATTATGTTGGTATTGGATCTCCTGGACTGGTCTTCTAATCTCTAAAAACCTCTTCTCTTCTATTTCTCCTCACTTTGTCCTTTTATTCTACCTTCTGGGAGTTTTCTTCAATTTTGTCTTTCCATCCTTCCTTTGAGTTTTTATTTTAAACATTTCTGAAAAAAAAATCTGCTATAATGTTCTTCTTTCTTCTTCCTAATCTCCTTCTGCTCTCTTCCTCCTCCTTCTTTCTCTTCATTTTTTTTTTTTTTTTGTTCTTTGAATGTTCCTTGAATAGCAGTCTGTTCTGGTTTCATGATCCAGTTTCTTTTCACCATCATAAGTTATTTTCTCCAAGTTTTTTGCCTTTTTTGCTTATTTCAGCCTTGAGTCTCACTGTCTCTTATTCCAAGCTTCCCTCCAATATCCGGGGGTCCTTGGATGGGTTCCAACAGTGACAGTGGGGGACTGTCCAGCAAGGCTTCTCCCGGAGGTGGTCTCATGGGCTGATTCATGGAAAACCTCTTCATGACAATGTCTTTATAGTTTAATCCCTGGGTTGGTCACCTTCCTGCCTGCAGCATGGCAGGAAGCATCCCAGGGGTGGGGATGCTTGGACCTGGCTGGCAGCATCCCAGGCTGGGCAAGGATGAAGGCCGGCATCCCAGCCTTCAGCAATAACTGTTATTGACTCCCTGTTTTCAGTAGGTTCTTCTGTCCTTATGAGGCCTGGTGTCTCCTAGTCCCTTACCTTCTCCAGAGAATAAGCCTGAGGTCTTCCACCTAATAGGTGAGGGGAAGCCACTGGCTGTGTGGAATGGACATGGATCTGGTGTGTCTAAGTCTTTTAAAAAGATTTTCATCCAATCCTCCTGTTTCTAAGCCTAGCTTCACCCCCACCCCAGGGGCCCCCGATGCTATCGATGCCTGCGCCCTTGTTGGCTATGTGGTATGAGCCAGGCATCTTAGTTTTTCCTATGACATATTTGAAATTTACCTTTTTCAGTTCCTATAATTTGGTTATCATGATTCATCTGCTTTCCAGAATTGTGCGGCCATCATGTTCTCTCCTATTTTCTTTATCCCTGTGACATCTGTCTTTAGGAAGGGAACTGACCACCATGTGCGTGTTCAGCAGTCTCTTGAGGGGAAGTCTCACTCAAGGGAAACTGGGAGGGTCTCATCTTCTCAGAAATCCCATCAGCCTGGTCAGCGCAGCAAGTGTGCTGCGGCACGAGTCCTGCCCAGCTCTTCTAAACCTGCTGCTGAGAGGCTGAGTCTCCTTCCCTCGGAGAGACTAGTTTTCCTTCACACCTGTTTGCAGGACTGCGCGGCTGCCCCTGGGATGTGATATCTTGCTGGCTCAGAATTAGTACAACCAAGACTGATGTGAGTGTTAGTAGCAGAGTCAGTAAGTGGCCCGCTTGTTCCCACATCTAGTTAAATAGAATGTTATTGGTTCCTCTTCCAAGAGGGAGGTTCCTCTTGGGGGACTAGGATCCCTCTCCATCTCATCTATAAGCAGGTATGGGCAGGTCTACCACCTGAACCTGCAGATCTTGGACTTCCCTGGTGGCTCAGACAGTAAAGAATCCACCTGCAACGCAGGAGACCCAGGTTCAATTCCTGGGTCAGGAAGATCCCCTGGAGAAGGTCAGGGAACCCACTCCAGTATTCTTGCCTGGAAAATTCCATGAACAGTGGCAGTCTATAGTCCACGGGGTGGCAAAGTACTAGACATGACCAAGCATGCCTCCAGAACATTCTCAGTCTGTCCATCTTTCCCCATCTGAAGCCACCACCACTTCTTGCCCGGCTACTGTCACAGCCCTATAACTGCTCTCCCCATCTCTGTCTGCCCCCTGCCATTATTATTCTCACCGCAGCTGCCAGAGTTTATTTTAAAGGGGCATCACACCATGTCCCTGCTTAAAACCTCTTCCTGGTGGCTCACTGCACATAGAACACATCCAGGGTCACCAAGGCCCTGTGACTGGTGCCCCATCTCTGCACTCCCTGTGCTCCAGCCGCCCCACCTTCTCACACACTGAGCTGCTCGTGCCTTAGAACCTCTGCCCAAAGGCTTCTCTCCCTAGCTGTTGCACGGCCAGCATCCTCCTGATGCCCAGCGTCAGCTCCCAGTGTGTTCGGTCACTCCCTCCATGACTATCATATCCTCTTTAAGTTCCCAGCCGAGAGTTTATCACTCTCTGATGCTTTCCTGGTTTGTGTGCTCATTCCTTTTTCTCTCTGACCTTTCCTTGGATGTAACCTGCCTTGGGTCTAAGACCCCACCTGGCTAGTTCGGCTCCACATCCCCAGCACCCAGTCAGTAGTAGCTGCTCCGGGAGGGAGCCAGCTCCACAATGCAGCTGGCTTTTCCTACATATGGGAGCCATCGATGCTAAAGACTTCCTCCAAGAGGGCAGCACTTTACAATAATAATGGTTGGAACCTGTGTGCCCTGATTGCTAAGGACACGCCTCACCCCACCGGCCCCTACAGCAGCCCTCTAGGAATCCGTTTGACAGATGTGGACGTGGAGGCTTCAGGTCGTTCAGGAACGCGCTCAGGGTCACACCGTTATGAGCCGTGGATGTGAATGCAGAGCCCCTTGCCCCTGAAGCACATTGCCTCCCAGTGCCAGCTGTGAGGAAGCCACCTGAACACACAGCCACGGGAACTGTGTTTTTTCATGGATTCGGATTCATTCATCATCTGTGTACTCAGCATGTTTGTTGAGCGTGTACTCGGCCAAGCACTGTTCTAGACTCTGGGAACTTAGCAGTGAACGAAGAGCCCCTCCTGGGCTCGGTGAAACCCACACGGATGGCGGGGAGGGGTCAGAAATTTATGAGCGACGTTACAAGTGCTCCATCAGCAGCCACCAGGCACGCACCTGCGGAGAACCTGGTCCCATGTGAGGGCCTGCTGATTCCCGGGTGTGTGAGGTGAAGCCTCCACCCTATTTGGGCAATCTCTCAAGGTCATTCCAGCTCATGGGCGACATGGCAGGGGGCAGACAGCATGGAAGCACAGCCCATGCTGCCAACAGGCATCTGCCAGGCAAGGCTAGTGAGGCAGGATTTCCCCTACTTGTCAATGCCGGCCAGCAGCCATGGTCTCCAACTCGAACCTGTCTCTAGAGCATTTCATCCTACAGTCCAGCTTCTAACAGAACAAGATGAGAATTCTCCACTTCCAGACAGCAAGAAACGACTTTTAACGTAACCACATGTACACAATTTCTATGTGTGTGTGCATAATTACAAGTTTCATGAAAAAATATTTGCTTTTACTCTGTATAAAATCACCGTGATGTTTTCTGCTTTATTGTCCTCTGTTCTTTCTGCTCTCATATCATTAACAACAAAAATACTAATCACGACTGTGTGTGTGTTAGTGGCTTTAGTCATGTCCAACTCTTTGCGACCCCATGGACTGTAGTCTGTCGAGCTCCTCTGTCCATGGAATTCACTAGGCAAGAATACTGGAGTGGGTTGCCATTTCCTTCTCCAGGGAACCTTCCCGAACCAAGGATCGAATCCGGGTCTCCTGAATTGCCTGCAGATTCTTTACCATTTGAGCTACAAGAAAGTCTGGGATGGCCAGATAAGACACGGGATGCCTGGGATTCCTGTTCAAAAAAAGGCATACCTTTACACTCTAAGTATGCTCCAAGTATTGCATAGGATATACTTATACTACAATTTTTCCATTGTTTATTTGAAGTTCAGGATTAACTGGGCATCCTGTACTTTTCTTTGCTGAATCTGACATCCCTAGTCGTATGCTACTAAGCAGAGCTCGAGTGCCTGAAGAATAAAAAGTTCCGTTTACAGACTGGAGGGATTTTGTCTTCGAGGAGTCTGAAAACCTGAACTGGAGTACAAACTGTTGTGGGATGGTGGGAATTTATCTGAGGGGCAAGTTCATGGTGCTTCTTAAGTGTCTCAGGTAATCTGTCGGCCAGGTGAGAATAAAAACGAGATCAAAAAAGGACATGTGGCTTGGAAAAAATATGATGCTATGATATGTGGATGCTGCCATTGTACAGATGGAAAGACTGAAGCTTGAAGCTACCCACTCCCAGGCAGGCAGGGCTCTGAGCTCAGGCTGTGAGGTCAGGGCCACACGGGAGCATTTTCCACCGCTCTGCTTGGTTGCCGCCCAAAGCCCTGCTGCCCTTCTTTCTCTCCCCTTGGCCTTGGCCACACTGCCGGCTCTCACTTGCCATCCTTGCCGTCAAGGCCGCCAACTCCAGATTCTGCCCCCAACACTGCCTCCTACCCCAGTCAGTCTTCACCTGTCGCCTGTGGCCTCCGGCACTCTGTAGCAGCTGAAATCATCATACGGACACACTCACTGGCCACTCAGCGTGATGAAACGCAAATTCCACATGTGCAGAGTTTTTGACCATCCTGCCCGCCCGAGACCCCCAGCGGTTGGCCCATAACAGCGCTCCACAAGCCTTGGGTGTGGGAACATTTTCCATTTTACTGATGAGCTTGTTTGAAATGCAAAGCCTCAACTGTCCAGAGTTGGGTCCTAGGTGCTAGACTTTCCTAAGGAGACTTACATGTAGATTAATTCATGGGAGCTTTATCATCCCCATTTAACAGATGGGGAAACGGAGTCCCAAGAAGTGCAGCGCTGTGTGCAAGGTCACACAGGTGCTAAGTAGTGGAACTGGGATGGTAGTTCAGACAGAGCTCAAGACTTTAATGCCATGCTGAACAGTCTCGCTGTGCTGCCCTGGAGAGGCTACCTGATTTGATCGGCAAGCCCTGAACCAGGCACAAGGATGACCACACACACTGGCCAGGCTCCTAGCAGGGAAGAGTACATACACATGCAGGACCACCACCCACGGCCAAGGGTAAGCTCGTTTCCCCAGGGTGGAAGAAAGCGGGTGGAGCGTATGGGGCAGGCCTCAAGATGCAGGGGGCACACGAGGGGTTTTAGAGCTGCTGGGGGCTATTCCATAGGCAGGGTGAGGGCTGGCGGGCACCGCAGCAGAAGGTGGAAGGTGGAAGGTGCTTGGCAGGACTGACTTCCCAACAGCCTGCTCCTTACAACCAGCCACAGTAAGGGTATTAGCAGAACAAGAATTTTACAGACATGAGGAGCCTTACTTTTCTTGTGGGTGTAGAACTTGTCCTCAGAGCCATCCTTGGACTTCTTAATTATCAGTTTCCCAGACTCAACATCGACTTTGAGATGCACTTTCTGAGGAATTCCCAGAGATTCGGACTTCACCTGTGAAAAGGAGAAGGAAGACGGGGAAGAGGAGATGCTGGTCATCCCTTCTCTGTACTTACATAGCCAGCCCATGAACCTCTGTCCTTGTGGCTGGGCAGCCCTCGGCTATGCGTCCCTCCCATGGGGGACCTCTGGGCTTCTGTTTCTGAGTCTCCCTTGCCCCAACGGGTGTTTTCACTGGCAGCTCCTGAGAATCACTCAAATGCAGAAGCCCAGCTTGTCTGCACATCAGCTGTTCCGCCAACAGGCTTGGTGGAGGAAACAGATGCGCTACTAGAAGACACTTCATGAGCTGTTTAATTTGACAACACTCATTAACCTGATGTGTCATCTCCTTCCACAGAGGATTTTAGTAATAGATATAAGCTCTCGGGCTTCCTTACAACCAATAAATGAACATTTACTGATAATAATTAGGAAGAAGACAAAGGTCTAAGCACAATCAGAAGATGGAGATGCATTTTTCCCCCCATTCAGCTGTAAGCAATATCTCTTGGCTCTGTACACTTCGTTTTATTTATTTTCTTATTACTACGTTTTTAGCATGAGCTACGCGGATCTAGGCTTCCCTGGTGGCTCAGACAGTAGAGAATCTGCCTGCAATGCAGGAGACCCAGGTTCCATTCCTGGGTCCGGAAGATCCCCTGGAGAAGGGAATGGCAAGCCAACTCCAGTATTTCTGCCTGGAGAATTCCATGGACAAAGGAGCCTTGTGGGCTGTATAGTCCATGGGGTCCCATAGAGTCAGACACACTGAGCATGCATGCACCCATGCACAAGTGAAATCCTAGCTCCCGAGCCAGGGGTGGAAGTCACACCCACGGTGGAAGCGCAGAATCTTAACCACTGGACCAGCAGGGAAGTCCCAGAAATACATCTTGATATAGAATTTTCATCAGGGCTCACAAGGATGTGCAGGTGGGAGCCCATCCTGTTTCTGAATGTGGAACCCGTGCTGGGCAAGATGCTCCACAATCTCTGGGGTTTACAAGAAAAGCAAATTTCTGGGCCTGGAGAGTCCAATTCAGTCACTTTCAGGGACATCATAGGAATCATTTTTCTCCCCTGGCCCCCATCTTAAGGCACGATTTGGCGGCCTGTTTGGGGGCCTCCTGCTTGATGACACGGCCCCTACTTGGAGAAGGATGAAGTTTGGGTGTCCTGGGCCAATGAGAAGCTCCTCCCGTGGGAGCCTATCTATGAAAAAGGCTCCATAGGTTCAACTGGGCATGCATTCTAATGTTTCATCCTCTTTCCAGGGAGTGAGTTCAGCTGACTGCCAGTCTCAGCCAGCCTGCCGAGCTCCCTGTGGAGCCCAGCGCCCTCCTTGCACAATGACCAGAAGGCCCACCAGCCCCTGAGTGTGAAGCACGAGTCCTCGGACAGTTACCTCAAAGGTGACCGGCGGGATAAGAGAGCGCCGGTGGGAAAACTCCGGACCCTCGTGCAGCAAGGCCTTGACCTGTGGGCAGAAAGGCATGGGGCCTTCAGGTTGGGAGGTGACAAGAAGGCAGCCCGGGTTGGGACAGAGTCACGGGGACGCCTGGGCATTCTCTGGGGGAAGGGGGACCACAGAGAAGCCCAGGGAAACTGCAGGACCACCCTCCCCCCGCACACCTTGTCTTCAATGGAGGACAGGAGACTTGTCACTTGGCTGAGCTTGGTCACCATGTTGATCGTATTGGCCTCACCAGGCACCTGGGACATGAGGAAGAGAGCAAACAAGGGTGGGCTGCTGAGGGCCAGCCGGGGAGAGGCGACAGACACAGCACTTTTCAGGCTTTGTCTCCGTTCTTCCCCTTCAACAACCCCAGGAGGACAATTATTATCCCTCTTTGCAGATAAGGAGATCAGCGATTTGATAGGTACGATCGTCTCAAAATTATTATGACCAAAACACACACCTTCTTTCCTTCTTCCATCTATCTCTGCTTCTCCCCCAGTGCTGCTTACCTTTTCCACGTAGTTTCTTAAAACTCAAGGCCCGTCCTGGAGCATACGCTTTCCACCCTTCTCTGAGTACTGCATCGCTACTCCCGCTGGACTTTGTAAACTCAGCCAGCCCCTGCCTGAAACCCCCTTGTCCACCACCAGGAGAAAAATGATCCAAACTTTTAAAGACACTCCTAGGTGTGGCCACATACACCTGCCCTCCTGATCTGCTCATGGCCTTGAGCCATACTTCCTGAGGAATCCTAGAAACATAAATGTCACCTGGGGAGGTCATTTCCTCGCCATTCAGATCTCAGCACCCCAAAGAGGTCTTCCCTGACCGCACGAGCCAAAGTCGTCTCTGCTAGATCACCCTGCTTGGCTTTGTATTGATGGTCTATTTGTTTGTTGTCTGTTTCCCCTGCTAGTTCTCTGTGACAACTGGGACCAGGAGAACTGTGTCCAGCAGAACTGTGTCCAGCACTATGACCTTGGTGTTTGGCCAGCAAAGATGCTCAGAAAAGCTGTTCACCACGTGCACGAGGCCCAGAGAGCTGCAGCGACATGTCGGAAGTCACACAGCTAGGGCACAGCAGGACATGAGACCACATGTGCTTGGCACCAAGTCCACGGTCTCAAGCGTTTATTCACAGAAGAAATGTTTATAAAACCTCAATTGTATGCCAGACACGGTGCCAAGGTGCTGGAGAGGTAGAGTTAAAAGGACACCATCCCTGCCCTCCACAAGGATGAGAAAACAAGACTATGTCGAGCACCAAGCAGAGTAGAATGAGGGTGATCACCAACCAGGTACTGCCCCTCTACCACCCAGCCCTCTCCCCACCAGTCAGCCAGGTCACACAGGCTTCTAGCTTCAATTTCTCCTGGAGAAGGGAATGGCTACCCACTCCAGTATTCTTGCCTGGAAAATTCCATGGACAGAGGAGCCTGGTGTTCTGTAATCCATAGGGTCACAAAGAGTTGGACACAACTGAATGACAAACCCTTTCACTTTTTCCCACTGACCACTTTATCTTTTATAAATATTTTTATGTATTTATTTGGCTGTACCGGGTATTCGTTGTGGTATGTGGGATCTTTAGCTGCAGCCTGCGGGATATTTTAGTTGCAGCATGTGGACACTTAGTTGTGGCAGGAGGGATCCAGCTCCCGGACCAGGGACCGCGCCTGGGCCCTTCTGTATGGGGAGTGTGGAGTCCTGGCCTCTGGACCCCCAGGGAAGTCCTCCCCAGCCACCTGCATGCATTCCTTCTGCCAGCACTGACCGCCATCACTGCCGGCCATCAGCAGCCACTACCTCCACCACAGTCATCACCACAGCAGATAACATTGGTCAGAACTTGCCCTGATTGTTTTTGGTTTGGCCCTTGCTCCTTGATAAAGCTCTCAATCCATCTACAGTTACTATTGAGACTGTAAGGGAAGGACTTGATGGAATGGAGCTGAGATGCAGGTAAGGATGGACCAGGAGCACAGGTGGGACAGTACAGGATCCCTTGTTTTAGGGGTGTTTTTCTCATAAAGAGTCAAAAAGATAAGCAGATTCAAGCCTCTCATCCTCTCCCCAGACACTCTGAGTCCTTTGTTGGCTACTCTGGTCATCACATGGTGGTAGGAGGGGGCCTTCCCCACTCTCTCTTGGAATCTGTCTTTTGGCGCAAAGTAGAAATGAAGCTACCAACAAAGTGGGAGTTTGCTCTTGGAACAAAAGGTACTAAGGAAATCTGGAGTTTTGCGTGTGTTGCCTCCCTAGGTAGAATTCACACGACCGTGAGATGCTGCATAGGCTCTGCCTGGAGTGTTGAAGATACACGCACTCATCTGCTCCTCCCATCTACTGACTCTTCGGGTTCTTGGTTTTCAGATGGGGACACTGAGCCTGAGTGGGGAGCCAGTTGTTCAAGGTCACCCAGTTGATGTTGACCTGAGATTTGTTTTGGGTCACTGGGTCTCAGCAAGTGGGGCTCTTGCCCTCTAGGGACATTTGACAATGTCTGGAACATTTTGGGGTGGTCAACATTGGGGGATGCTAAGGGCATCTCGTGGGTAGAGGCCAGGATGTGTCAACATCCTACACTGCACAGAACAGTGTCCTATAACATAAAATGACTGGCCCTGAACTTCACTAGCACTGAGGTTGAGGGAAAAAAATTCACAACTCAACCTCCATGTGGGTGAACTGGTCTGAGTGCCACCTGTGGGTTTTCAGAAGCTGACCCAGTTATTTCAGTGAGCGTTTCAGCTGAACTCAGAGGATGTGGGCGCCAAGATTAACGGCTCTCTTTTCTCACATAGGGCAGACCCAGGGCTCTCCCCAAACCTCCCCAGTAGTCACTTTGCGAATGTTGCACTTTGCACCTCCCAGCAGTTCTCAGAGAAACTCCATGCAGGGGTCCCCATCTTATCTCGCCTACCTAAGGGAAAGGGCCTCTTGCTGGTGAGAGGCTACCGTGGCCTACTGTCTCGCCCCACCGTTTCACTTACTCTCTCATATAACCCTGCAGTGGCAGATAGAACTAAGCCCATTTCACAGATGGGGAAAGTAAGGCTGGGGTGGCGGGGTGGGGGGGAATCAGGTATTGAACTTGGATGTTTCTGATCCACAGGGCAGGGTTGTTTCCTCTACTCAGGGTAGGCTCAAATTCCCTCTTCCATTTGTGAATGTCTGAAGGCATCAAGATAGTCTCTGCCTTTTCTTACAAGTCAGGGCCTCAGACAGGAGGGTGGCAAGCAGAACCCTTTCTCTAAGTCCTGCTGCCGCCCCTTCCTGTGGCTACTCTGTCCTGGCACCAAATGCAAACACTGTGGCCTGGGCACGCAGGCCAGCACGCTCAGGTGTGATGGCTGTCAGCTTATCCAGAAGCTTCTCCCTCTTCAGATAGGAGAGTTGCGTGCATGTTCTTATAGTCAAGCTATTTTAAGTTCTAGTGTCTGGTGGGGCTCCTGTTTTGTCTAGATTTGCCTTTACTTTCCCCCAAAGTAATCCATCTCATTCACTTTGAGGAAAGCAAAATTACATTTGTTGTTTTTCCCTGATCATTTTTTAAGTTGCACAAATAGAATACAAAAACATTTTCTCAGTTAAAAACTCCAAAACACCGTCTGAGCAAACCTGACCCAGGTCCCTTCTGTTCAATTCCATCTCCTCCGAGTGGTGACCAGAGTAGCCATCTGGGTATAAACAAGCCTGGAACCATTTCCATGTCTGGACTTACGCCCTAGTTCATATATTGTTCAACCGTTTGCTTTTTCCACCTAGCAATATACCCTGAAGATCTTTCTACATCAGTGCATCCACCTTAAGAATCCTACCTCCTATTTTTTGCTTTTAGAGACAAAGCTACAACAAACATCTTTGCCAACCTCTGTGCAAATGTGTAGGCCCTACGGCAGCTGCCCACAGGAAGCTGGCTGGCTTGCAGGATGCTGGGCATTTAACATTTTCTTGCAAAAGGCTAAATTGCCTTTCAGAAAACCCATTTCCACTCCCAACTGTGAGCCATGAACCTGGGAGCCCCTGACCTCCATATTTGAGCCAACTCCTGGCTTCACCAATCAAATTTGCCTGTGAGAGAGGCAGAGGTCTGCCCGCTTTGTAGCTCATTTTCGGTTACTAATGAGGTGTTACTAACATCTCTTCAAGGGTATCCTGGCGATTCCAGGCCCCCTTCAGTAAAACAGCCTTTTAAAATCCTCTTCCTGTATAAAAAATTTGGTTGCTTTTACTTAATCATGTGTGGAAGGGTTTGCCTTTTAAACATATTCATTCCTTGTCCCTTTCAAGTGTCTTGTCTGGCGGTCCTGCCCGTGTTTTTAGCTTTGCTAACCGCACTCTGTGTGACACAGACAACTTGGCCTTGGCCCCCTGCCAGGCTGTGAGCCTGTGTGTGTGTGTGGGGGGACGGGAAGATAAACCTTACTGGGGGTGGGGGGCAGGATGCTGAGGTTCCTTCGCCCTTCTTATATTCTGGGGCAGTTCAACAAAGCCGATGCTTCCTTGGGACAACGACCTCTTCTTCCCGCCTCCCCCCATTCAACCCCACCCTGGCCCCTCCCACGCAGGTTTTATCAGCCTCATCTTTCCATCCCAAAGCCTTTACCTGAGGGCGAGGACGCAGGCCAGGGGAGAGCTGCTGGTCAAACAGCCTCTGCAGAGACTCCAGGGTAGGGAGAGTCCGGATGACTTCACTGGGGGCAGGAGACAGGGTGAAGGTCAAGGATTAGTGAGGACCCAGCAAGGCAGCGCACGCACAGGCTCCAGCTGGAGCTGAGGTGTGGTCACACCCACTCTGGCAAGGGCAGAGATCCTTTACCTAAGGACAAGCCCAGGCAAAGATCCAGGCCTGCCAGCTCTGGTGCACCTCCCGAGTGAGACCCCCCTCCCCATTCCTGCTCGTGTCCCACCAGGACCAAACTGGAGCCGCAGTGTGTAAATCTGAGTTACCTTTGGTTAGCCACCCTCAACTACATAGCCTGGAATCCAGCCACACAAAACTCCTTGGAAATAATGTAGCTATCCGTGGTCTCCGGCCTTCAGTGAAGAATCACACCCTCATCAAGTGCTAAAGATGCAAATGTCTGGGCCCCAACCCGATTTGGTCTGGAATCTGCATTTTAATTTCATGCCCCAGGGGCTTCCGGTTGGGGGCCGTCTGTGTTTTCTGGTTCAAATCCCTTCCTAGCAGCTGAGGTGGAGGTTTGTTGTTGTCTAATCCACTGACAGGCCCAGGACCTGGGTGACTCTTTGTTCCCATCCCTTCCATTTGCCCATTGCTTTGGACAGGGTGGGCAGAGTTCTAGTTTTCTTCTGTTTTATCAAAAACTGCTCGTGTTTTACACATTGAACATTCTTAGTGGTTTTTCTACCAAGCGAATGTGCCCAAATCCATTGCTAGATATTTGGGTGATTCTGAGATCTTGGCGACTCTAAGTTAAGGCTGCTATGAACAGCTTTGTTCATATAGCTCTTTTTTTGTTTCTTTTCTTTTCAACATTAAAAAAGTTATTTATTTTAACTGGAGGATAATTGCTTTAAAACAGTGTCTTGGTTTCTGATGTATATTAACACAGAACAGCCATAGGTATACATATGTCCCCTCCCTCTTGAACCTCCCTCTCCCCTACCCTCCACACCCCACCCCTCTAAACTGCCCCAGAGCACTGGATTTGAATGCCCTGTGTCCTACAGCAAATTTCCACTGGCTATCTGATTTTACATATGGTATTAATATGGTTCAATGCTTCTCTCTCAGTTCGTCCCACCCTCTCCTTACCCTCCTTGTGTCTACAAGTTTGTTCTCTATGTCTGGGTCTCCACTGCTGCCCTGCAGATAAGGTTCATCAGTACCATCTTTCTAGATTCCATATATATGTGTTAATATTTCTCTTTCTCTTTCTTTTTTTTTTTTAAAGATTTATTTATTTATTTATTTTGGGCGGGGGTCGGGTTGGGGAGGGAGGGGAGCAGGCGGGCCACTTCTATTGGTCTTTCGTTTCTCTATTTTCATCTGTCTTTGTTCTTTGGCTCCTGTGGGCCTCCCATCGCGGTGGCGTCTGTTGTCGCAGAGCGCTGGCTCTGGGCGCATGCGCTCCAGAGCTCCGGCTCCATAATTGGACACATCTGTCCAGCCGCTCCGCGGCACATGGGATCTTCCCAGGCCAGGGATCGAACCGGCACCCCTTGCACTGCAAGGCGGTGTCCTTATCCACTGGACCACCAGGGGAAGCCCTGTCTTTCTCTTTCTAACTTATATCACTCTGTGCAATAGGCTCTAGGTTCATCTGCCTTATTAGAACTGAGTCAAATGCATTCCTTTTTATGACTGAGTAATATTCTACTATGTATATGTACCACAGCTTCTTCATCCATTCATCTATGGATGGGTATCTAGGTTGCTTCTTTATTCCAGCTATTTCTTTGTTAGTTATTCTCAATTACAGTTGTAAGACAACGAGAGAAAATGGCTCTTGATTAATATTGCTAAGCCTCTGAGTGATGGTGGCCTTGGGCACTGTTCTAGCCTCCTCATCATCTGTGCTATCTGAAATAGCACAGATGGACACAACAGTGGACATTAGAGTGGATATAACAGTGCATTTCAATATTGATAGATTGATTTGTATATCTTTAATTTCTAATGTCTAAGCGTTTTTGTATGGGTTGGCTTCTTCTGTATTTCTCTTCCCAGAATTCATGTCCATAGTTGGTCTTCCATTGGGAATCTTGTTGGTATTTTTATACACTGGTATAAACTCTTATTGCTTTGTTTTTGACTTAATCTAGGTGTTGTGTTTCTTCCCCCATTTTGTTGTTTCACCCTAGGTAGGCTAGATTTCATTTTTAGGCTAGATATCGTTTTTTATTGCTCTATTTTTCATCTTTTCCTTGGAAATGTTTCTGTTTACCTTAGTTAAAAATTTATCATCAGTATTTACTTATGAGCAATCAGTTGCTCATTTTAAATGGGTTTCTCACTCTTCTAAAAGCTATGTTCTGGGCAGACAGGGCTCTTGGTTTCTATCCCACCTCCACCAGAGCTGATCAGTTCACATAGTGATATTCTGTTTAAACCACCACTTCATAAAAGAATTCCAGACCCTCCCCCCAAATTCTAAAGCACTAATTCAGAACATGTTTTAATATCAAGTAGATCTCCCTCATTGTTCTCCTTTTTAAAAAATGGCATTTTTAAAACACAAGTACAAATAAATAAATAAACACAAGTACATATACACAAACTGAATTGTTAGAATCTTCTAAGAAGAATGCTGTTATTCTCTGTAGTTTCAACTTTTGTAAAATGTTGAGAAACCTGACTCTCAGACATGTCTGGAGGTATTGGTCTGGGTCAGAATGACAGTGACACATAGGGACTTCAGTTATAAGACTTGAACACTGGTCTTATCATACAGAAAGGATTTGTCTAAGGAAGTTAACTTCAGCAGGGTCCCTGGGAAGCTTGTCTCAAATTCAGGTCACCCGCTTGAAGAAAGATGAGGAGTGAAGATTGGGCCCACCTTGGTCTCAGAGAGATAGCTATTTCTGATCCTTTATGGATGGGTATCTAGGTTGCTTCTTTATTCCAGCTATTTCTTTGTTAGTTATTCTCAATTACAGTTGTAAGACAACGAGAAAATGGCTCTTGATTAATATTGCTAAGCCTCTGAGTGATGGTGGCCTTGGGCACTGTTCTAGCCTCCTCATCATCTGTGCTATCTGAAATAGCACAGATGGACCAACAGTGGACATTAGAGTGGATATAACAGTGCATTTCAATATTGATAGATTGATTTGTATATCTTTAATTTCTAATGTCTAAGCGTTTTTGTATGGGTTGGCTTCTTCTGTATTTCTCTTCCCAGAATTCATGTCCATAGTTGGTCTTCCATTGGGAATCTTGTTGGTATTTTTATACACTGGTATAAACTCTTATTGCTTTGTTTTTGACTTAATCTAGGTGTTGTGTTTCTTCCCCCATTTTGTTGTTTCACCCTAGGTAGGCTAGATTTCATTTTTAGGCTAGATATCGTTTTTTATTGCTCTATTTTTCATCTTTTCCTTGGAAATGTTTCTGTTTACCTTAGTTAAAAATTTATCATCAGTATTTACTTATGAGCAATCAGTTGCTCATTTTAAATGGGTTTCTCACTCTTCTAAAAGCTATGTTCTGGGCAGACAGGGCTCTTGGTTTCTATCCCACCTCCACCAGAGCTGATCAGTTCACATAGTGATATTCTGTTTAAACCACCACTTCATAAAAGAATTCCAGACCCTCCCCCCAAATTCTAAAGCACTAATTCAGAACATGTTTTAATATCAAGTAGATCTCCCTCATTGTTCTCCTTTTTAAAAAATGGCATTTTTAAAACACAAGTACAAATAAATAAATAAACACAAGTACATATACACAAACTGAATTGTTAGAATCTTCTAAGAAGAATGCTGTTATTCTCTGTAGTTTCAACTTTTGTAAAATGTTGAGAAACCTGACTCTCAGACATGTCTGGAGGTATTGGTCTGGGTCAGAATGACAGTGACACATAGGGACTTCAGTTATAAGACTTGAACACTGGTCTTATCATACAGAAAGGATTTGTCTAAGGAAGTTAACTTCAGCAGGGTCCCTGGGAAGCTTGTCTCAAATTCAGGTCACCCGCTTGAAGAAAGATGAGGAGTGAAGATTGGGCCCACCTTGGTCTCAGAGAGATAGCTATTTCTGCAGGATTCTCATTGTTTCCAGCTAGAACATTCAACATCTCTTACTGTTTTCTTAAATTTTTTTTTTTTTGATTTTTTGCTTCTTTTTGCTTTAGCCCGCCCCCCAAAAATCTCCTACAGTTTCTTTTTCTTTGGTTAAAATGTTTAATGGAATGATTTTAATGTTTACCTGTCAAGTGTGCTTGGTTCTATATTGACACATATTGCATTATTAAGGAGGTAGCTTTCTATTCCAGGAGGAGGAAATGGCAACCTGCTCCCGTGTTCACACTTGGAAAATCCCATGGACAGAGGAGCCTAACGGGCTATAGTCCATGGTGTTGCAAAGAGTTGGACATGAGTGAGTGACTGACTGACTGCGCCTTCTATTCCTTAACTGATTTTTAAAAATTAGGAGTTACTTTTATCAGATCTATTAGGACTTCTATGCAAATGATTCCTTTATCTCTAATCTACAGCTAAATTATGGTGTTTTCTTTATACTGACTCACCTTTGGACAAATTTCATACATTTTTTATATCAATAATTATATTTTCTAGAATATCACTGAAATATTACACAAATATTAATAAGTGAAACTGGATATTATTTATTATTTTAGGCTATATCTTGATTAGGTTTTTAGTTTTGAATCGTGCTTTTCTTCAATACTGAATTAGGTGATTTTTGTCATTTCTGAATAATTTAAATATTATGGTTATTATTCCTTGACAGTTCAAAGGAGGGAATGCATGGTAATTTTTATATTTCATATTTCACTTTAAATATTTATTGCATTTAATTGTGATTTGAAGATTTATAGCTATGTAATTGTACTTCTTATGATTTGTAAGTCTCTAATGCAAATTATTAAATTTCCTCCATTTCTAATCTTTAAAAGTTCCTTTAATTGACTTTTTTCCTAATCTATTTTTGTTTTTATTTTAATTATTTCTCCCCTGTTCTTTCCCTTTCCAGTTGTTATTGTTTATTACTTAACAGAGATTTCTTAAAGACTCTCTTTGGTTCACTACTGTATCTCTGGCCCCTGGAACAGTATCTAGCTCATAGTGGCGTGCATGCTAAGTCAATTCAGTGGTGTCTGACTCTTTGTGATCCTATGGACCATACCCCGCCAGGCTCCTCAGTCCATGGGATTTTCCAGGCAAGATTACTGGAGTGGGTTTCTATGCCCTCCTCCAGGGGAATGTCCCAACCCAGGGACTAAACCTGCGTCTCTTTTTTCTCTTGCCTTGGCAGGTGGGTTCTTTACCACTAGTGCCACCTGGGAAGCCCTGGTTCATAGTTGGCACACATTCAATCTTTGTTCAAAATATTGAATAGATGATCATCCTGTCAAGTGTGCTTGGTTCTATATTGACCTTAAATTTTCTATTCCAGGAGGAGGAAATGGCAACCTGCTCCCGTGTTCACACTTGGAAAATCCCATGGACAGAGGAGCCTAACGGGCTATAGTCCATGGTGTTGCAAAGAGTTGGACATGAGTGAGTGACTGACTGACTGCGCCTTCTATTCCTTAACTGATTTTTAAAAATTAGGAGTTACTTTTATCAGATCTATTAGGACTTCTATGCAAATGATTCCTTTATCTCTAATCTACAGCTAAATTATGGTGTTTTCTTTATACTGACTCACCTTTGGACAAATTTCATACATTTTTTATATCAATAATTATATTTTCTAGAATATCACTGAAATATTACACAAATATTAATAAGTGAAACTGGATATTATTTATTATTTTAGGCTATATCTTGATTAGGTTTTTAGTTTTGAATCGTGCTTTTCTTCAATACTGAATTAGGTGATTTTTGTCATTTCTGAATAATTTAAATATTATGGTTATTATTCCTTGACAGTTCAAAGGAGGGAATGCATGGTAATTTTTATATTTCATATTTCACTTTAAATATTTATTGCATTTAATTGTGATTTGAAGATTTATAGCTATGTAATTGTACTTCTTATGATTTGTAAGTCTCTAATGCAAATTATTAAATTTCCTCCATTTCTAATCTTTAAAAGTTCCTTTAATTGACTTTTTTCCTAATCTATTTTTGTTTTTATTTTAATTATTTCTCCCCTGTTCTTTCCCTTTCCAGTTGTTATTGTTTATTACTTAACAGAGATTTCTTAAAGACTCTCTTTGGTTCACTACTGTATCTCTGGCCCCTGGAACAGTATCTAGCTCATAGTGGCGTGCATGCTAAGTCAATTCAGTGGTGTCTGACTCTTTGTGATCCTATGGACCATACCCCGCCAGGCTCCTCAGTCCATGGGATTTTCCAGGCAAGATTACTGGAGTGGGTTTCTATGCCCTCCTCCAGGGGAATGTCCCAACCCAGGGACTAAACCTGCGTCTCTTTTTTCTCTTGCCTTGGCAGGTGGGTTCTTTACCACTAGTGCCACCTGGGAAGCCCTGGTTCATAGTTGGCACACATTCAATCTTTGTTCAAAAATATTGAATAGATGATCATTTCAGTACTTTGCTTGACTGTGGAAATATCTAGGTAATTAGGGCATGACCCATGATGCCTTCAGGAGACTGAGAGACTGGATTAAGTTTATATGCTCAGCTCATTATTCTACCCTTTTCTTATTCTCTCTTTTTTCAATAGAGAATTTAAAGCTATGGCTTTTCCTTCAAGTAGTGCTTTGGCCACCATCACCTAGAGTTCTGATATACAGAGGCTTGCTTTCTCTGGGTTCCCAAATCTGTCCCACGAAGGCTATCATTATGTCAAGTGCCTTTCTTCATTCAGCTGTGACTGAGGAGATGATCTAAAAACATCCAGATGGTTGGGTGGTTGCGGCTAGTTCTATTATCTCTATTTTCATCATACTGTGTGCTGGGAACACAGAATGCACACATTTGCTTTGAGTGTGTTCATATCCAGCTGCTCAGTAGGCTGCTGGGTTCTTATTTTTAGGATCATCAGCACTCTAAAATTTCTAGAAAAAAAATTCTTGGAAACTTCTTGAAGAGAAGGCATGGGATTCATCCATTTGTACCAATTTTTTAAATTGGCAAAGACTCCTCAGGCGCTTGGATGATATCTAGGTTAATCTCAAGGAGAAGTCTTCTTGGAGATGCTGTCTCAGAATTTTTATTATGTCATCAAAGAGTATGAATACGATTAAGTACCATAATTTTTAACAGTGATAGTGCTACTTGTAATTGATGACTTTCTGAATTCATCTTCCCTTGGGGTTTACAAGATTGTAAAAAGAGGCTTCGGTACTCCTGTTTGGTGGCTGTGTAAATGGATCATCATGAGGCTTCTCAGTATCTTGATTTAGCCCCTAGATAAGCCTGAAAACTTTTTTTTTTTAATGTATTTAGTCATCAGTTGTGCATTATTTTTTCCCTGCTTCTTGGGGAGTCCACCCTACCAGCTATAAGTTGAATCTTTATACCCTCTTTCCAAAGACTATCACTTTTTAATCTCACATACTTTGCAGATGTTTACCTACTCCTCCCCAGGGTTTTTTTTTTTTTTTTCTTTCTAATATATATACTTCCCTGACACTCCTTTGTGTTTTAAATTTGATTTGAAATCTATGTGTTTATTTATGGCCTCCAATAAAGCAGTTATATGAAGTATTTTTGTTTTGGTTGGTTTCTTTTGTTAAAATCCTTACTCAATTGATAGAATATCTTCTCCCATATTTTAACATTTTATTTTAAAGTCCTACTTGAGCTTCACTGGTGGTCCAGTGGATGAAGAGTCCTTCTTGTGGTGCAAGGGGCACTGGTTCGATCCCTGGCCTGGGAGGATCCCATGTGCCGAGGAAAGGCTGGGCAGGTATGTCCAGTTGCGAGTCAGCACTCTGGAGCGCATGCGCCCAGGGCCGGTGCTCTGCAGCGAGAGAGGCCACCGCAATGGGAGGTCCACACAGGCCAAAGAATAAAGATGGATGAAAAATAAACGATGACTTAGAGGCAAGAAAAAAAAAGTAAAATTGAAGTCCTACTTATAATTCTTCTCATTTCCCCATTTCAGGGGTTCTCAAGTATTTCCAAGACTCTGGAGTCTTAATTCTTTGTTCACCTTCTCTGGAAAGGTTTCTGTCTGCTTCCAGAGAGTCTAACTTAGGATTACAAATCTTCCTTGACTTTTGTGCTGCTGACGCTCTTTCTTTCAGTTGCAGTCAAGGACAGTGCAATGACTTTTTGGCTAAGGAGCCTCTTCCACTGCCTCACTTCTTCATTCTCTGTGACTTTCTTATCCTTACCCCAGTGTCTGTGTTGGGCCAGGTGCTCTGAGTGGACAAACCTGTCTACCTTTGGCAACATCATCAGCCCCCATTCCGGCTCCTCCTCCTCCACCCTACTCTCAACATCTGCCCTGGGCCCTCTTCCCCTTCTTATGCCCTCCCCACTGTGGGGACCTGCTCCTCGCCCCCCCACGCCCCCAGCTTCAAGTGCCAACTGCGCTTGAAGCTTGACTCCTATATGCATACCCTTGCCCCTGAGGTCTCCTGGGCTATACCTTCTAGAACTAAATCTCCTTGATTCATGGCTCATTCCACCAGAGGTCTAGTAGTGCCTCAAGCCAATGGCAGCTAAGAGAAAAATGCTCCTCCTCCATCCTCTCCTCCTTGTCTTTCTCCATCTGAGCAACTGGCCTTACCCACCACTTCGCTTCTTGCACCAAAAATCTAGGGGTCACCCCTGATTTGTCTTCCCCTGAACCTAATCCATCTGCCAGCCCCACCATCCATACCCGCCCAGGAACACCAGCTCTCAGCACCCACATGCTCCCAAGCCTTTGGTCATTTAACCAGTATCAGCTATTCTTATGTGTCGGGCACTGCCCAACTCAGGACTCAGCAGGATGCAAGACAAATCCCCGCCTCCTTTCTCTTCCCTTCTGTGGGTCAGCCTCACATCACCAGCTCCCAGTGGTCTGCTGCTTTGGGTCTGTCTCCTAAGATCCAGTCTCCACGAGCCCTGACTCAGATTACAGCACAATGCTGAAAATCTCCACCAGGCCTCCGGGAGGCCTGCGCCATGTGGTTCCTGCCAGGATTGCCAGATGGAACCCAGGTTGTTGTTTAGCCGCTCAGTCATTTCCAACTCTTTTGCGACCCCATGGACTGTAGCCCACCAGGCTCCTCTGTCCCTGGTATTTTGGGGCAAGAATACTGCAGTGGGCTGCCATTTCCTCCTTCAGGGGATTTTCCCCACCCAGGGATGGAGTCTCTTCTGTCTCCTGCATTGTGAGGCAGATTCTTTACCACAATACCACCTGGTTCCTAAGAGTTTCTAAAATTCCCTCCCTAATTGCATCTGCAAGCTGACCTACCACTTTGCCTAGGAACAGGAGACTAACAAGGAGAGGGTAGGGATTTAGAACATCACATGTCTCTACTTCTAACTCTAGCTTAACTGTCTAATAAATAAAGGCGTGGAAAACAACTAGCTGAGTTGAGGAAGCTGTTGGGACCACAAGGATGAGGTGACCCAGATTCTAGGAAAGTCCAGGGAGCAAAGCAGTGTTGGGCCAGTGTGCTCAGGGGCTGGGTGAAGCTTGTGGAGAGGTTTAAAAGTATAGCTTCTCCTGGACAAGGAAGCAGCAAAGGACAGGATCTTCACTGTAGGAGAAATAAAAGTTTGCCACCACTCAGCTTGAAATCATGCTTCTTAAAAAGAAAGTGCCTGTGCGTATGTGTTTTGTAGTGATAAACGATTTACGACAGTCCCATGGAGAAATACCCCTCCATGGAAATCTTTAAAAAGGATGGCTCAGGGCTCAGTTGGTTGAAATCACATCAGTTAAAAGCCAGTTCGTTAAAATGAAACCTGAGTGGCCAATTTGAGGAGGGCTCAATTTGTCAAAGAAGTTATTTGTTGAATTTACCAAGTGTACTGATTGTGTTCTTAAGAGCCTTGGAAAGGAAAGTTCCATTTGATTACTGACGATAAAAGATTTTGCATATTAACTAAGTGAAGGTAGGTATGACACCAGAGAAATTGACAAAAGAATTTTGAAACTGATGTATATGTTATAAAGCACAAAACCGTAAAGGCTGATAAAACCTCCCCCACATAAAAGGCTGTTTTCCCAATCAAAATGCTGACCTTTCCTTTGTCATGGGATTGTTTTGGGTCCTTGCGACTTCTTTCAGGTGCTTTCAAGTGTTATTTTCTATTGTTTCAAGTACTTAAAGTATTCTTTTATCAATTCTTCAGATAGCATACCAGCCTTCATTTTATTTCTAATAGTTAAAATGCTTTGGCGGTGGTTCAGTGACTCAGCTGTGCCCCCTCTTGGCGACCCCAACGGACTGCACCATGCCAGTCTTCCCTGTCCTTCACTATTAACTTTAATGGTAGTGAAACTGAGATGCTGAAACAAACTGGATTTTTTCTAACCCATCAGACCTTCCATGAATTCAGTCACAGAACACTGAAGGTTTGCAGAATTGGCTCACTTTAAAAACCTGCCTGAGCTGAACTGAACTGCTGCAATCTTGAGCCATTACCACCCACACAGAAAATAGGTTGATTTTAATTTATCTCCTCTTGATGTCCTTCTGTGCTTATCAAGTCTGCTAGCTGCAGCAAGAAGGACAAATAGCAGCTAAAACCTTAACCTGTGGAAGGGCTGGCGGTGTACTTCCGCCCACCCCTTCCCATAACAACTGGCCTCAAATTAACTTTCGTTTTTTTTTTTTTAAAGTCACCACCACCAAGTTCAAATAGCATGAAAACAAAACCTCCAACAACCACAGATTTCTAAGCTGCACCAACTGCTCAATTATTCCAAGTGACAGCCAGGCCAGGTGCAGGGGCCACCCTGGTGAGCTGGTTCCCCGGCCCCGTCTGCAGCTGCCCGCCCCCCAACCACGGGCAGCCATTACCCATAGAGCTCTTTGCAGAGGAGGGAGGTCAGTTTCTTCAGATGAGGGAGATTGCAGGAGCCCGATTTGACGAAATCACAGTCCAGGGTGAGCTGAGTGCTCAAATAATCTTGGATGGCTTTCAGATGCTCTTCTGGAATCCTGGGGGGCAGGAAATGTAGAAACAACATGTTTATTCAGTTCCTTTAGCCACAGACACCAACAGTAATAGGTAGAAGAAGAAATCGTATTCTCAGACTGTGTAACTGAGATACCAGCCTTCCTGGGTCTTGCCAAAGGGATGGAGAACGGGTCAGACAACAGTTTAGGACCTGCAAGGCAGGTTCCCTCTTAACCCAGCCATAAAGGCTTTTCTGGTTCGTGAAAGGAAGTCATACTCTACTGGCTGAGGATGGAAATAGTTATCCTTTGACAAGGAGACAGAACAGCTCTGAAAATGTACAGAGGACTTGTTTCCTACAATGCTTTGGCGGTGGTTCAGTGACTCAGCTGTGCCCCCTCTTGGCGACCCCAACGGACTGCACCATGCCAGTCTTCCCTGTCCTTCACTATTAACTTTAATGGTAGTGAAACTGAGATGCTGAAACAAACTGGATTTTTTCTAACCCATCAGACCTTCCATGAATTCAGTCACAGAACACTGAAGGTTTGCAGAATTGGCTCACTTTAAAAACCTGCCTGAGCTGAACTGAACTGCTGCAATCTTGAGCCATTACCACCCACACAGAAAATAGGTTGATTTTAATTTATCTCCTCTTGATGTCCTTCTGTGCTTATCAAGTCTGCTAGCTGCAGCAAGAAGGACAAATAGCAGCTAAAACCTTAACCTGTGGAAGGGCTGGCGGTGTACTTCCGCCCACCCCTTCCCATAACAACTGGCCTCAAATTAACTTTCGTTTTTTTTTTTTTAAAGTCACCACCACCAAGTTCAAATAGCATGAAAACAAAACCTCCAACAACCACAGATTTCTAAGCTGCACCAACTGCTCAATTATTCCAAGTGACAGCCAGGCCAGGTGCAGGGGCCACCCTGGTGAGCTGGTTCCCCGGCCCCGTCTGCAGCTGCCCGCCCCCCAACCACGGGCAGCCATTACCCATAGAGCTCTTTGCAGAGGAGGGAGGTCAGTTTCTTCAGATGAGGGAGATTGCAGGAGCCCGATTTGACGAAATCACAGTCCAGGGTGAGCTGAGTGCTCAAATAATCTTGGATGGCTTTCAGATGCTCTTCTGGAATCCTGGGGGGCAGGAAATGTAGAAACAACATGTTTATTCAGTTCCTTTAGCCACAGACACCAACAGTAATAGGTAGAAGAAGAAATCGTATTCTCAGACTGTGTAACTGAGATACCAGCCTTCCTGGGTCTTGCCAAAGGGATGGAGAACGGGTCAGACAACAGTTTAGGACCTGCAAGGCAGGTTCCCTCTTAACCCAGCCATAAAGGCTTTTCTGGTTCGTGAAAGGAAGTCATACTCTACTGGCTGAGGATGGAAATAGTTATCCTTTGACAAGGAGACAGAACAGCTCTGAAAATGTACAGAGGACTTGTTTCCTACTTCATCTATTCCTCAAGACAGAATCTGAGGGCTGAGGGATGCTCCAGTCCAGAGATGGCAAAAGACTCCAGCTCACAGGCCAGCTCCAAGCTCACGGCCAAAGGCCACCTGGAACTCTGCATTGAGGAGGTTCTCGGTGATCTGAGGCTCCCAGGAGGAGTCTCTGTGATGAGTGGCGCAGCAGGGGTAAGGTAGTGACAGCCTTGGTGTGGGCCTTCGCACCCTAGAGCCCTGCTCCCAGTCTGGTCCAGGCCTTTTCAACTAGCAGATGAAGCGCATGGCCCTGAGGCAGGACCTGTCCTCACACAAGACAGCCCAGGAAAGGCAGAGCCCAGGCCTTATCGGATCAGGGCCAAGTCCGAGGCCTGACCACACCTCTGTATTCTATCTCCCAGCACCATCTTTTTCTGGATAACTTCTGAGTTTTTGTGAACCTTGTAATCAGAGCAAGTATGTCCTGAATGTGGCATACCAGTCACTCTGCGCAGCATTTTATGCTCGTTTGCTTTCTTTTTTATTTTTATTTATTTTAAATTATTGCTTTATTTTTCTTAATTTGGCTGCACTGGGTCTTAGTTGTGGCATGTGGGATCTAGTTCCCTGACCAGGGATCAAACCTGGGCCTCCTGCATTAGAAGCACCGAGTCTTAACCACTAGACCACCAGGGAAGTCCCTCTTTCTTTTTTATTTTTAATATTTATTTATTTATTTGGCTATGCCAGGTCTTTGTTGCAGCATTTGGGATCTTTAGTTGCAACATACGGGATCTAGTTCCCTGACCAGGGATTGAACACTGGCCCTCTGCATTGGGAGCACAGTCTTAGCCCCTAGACCACTGGGGAAGTCCCTCTTTTTCTCTCTCCTTTCATCAATGTTATGAGGCAGATATTACTACTATTCCTAGTCTACAAACAAGGAAATGGGGGTTTATGGGGGTAATGGATGTTGATCTACGTGAGTGAAAAAATTGGTACAAGCCTTACATAGCTTTGCTCTAGCCTCGACATGCAGTCAAGTTGAAAGAATGAAAGGCTGTTGCTCCTAAGATTGAAAAGATGTAGATTAAGCATTTTGACTTCTTTAGCTTGAAGAGTCTGCAACCATTACACATGCCAGTCACCATAATATTTAAGTTTAATCTATACTTACTGAGTCTTGATCCAGTTTCTGCCTCAGTCTGGTTTACTAAAAAGAACAAATCTCTCCTTTAGCATTAAGCTATGTACTTGAACAGTGTTCAGCTCCAAGCTCACCGGCCAAAGGCCACCTGGAACTCTGCATTGAGGAGGTTCTCGGTGATCTGAGGCTCCCAGGAGGAGTCTCTGTGATGAGTGGCGCAGCAGGGGTAAGGTAGTGACAGCCTTGGTGTGGGCCTTCGCACCCTAGAGCCCTGCTCCCAGTCTGGTCCAGGCCTTTTCAACTAGCAGATGAAGCGCATGGCCCTGAGGCAGGACCTGTCCTCACACAAGACAGCCCAGGAAAGGCAGAGCCCAGGCCTTATCGGATCAGGGCCAAGTCCGAGGCCTGACCACACCTCTGTATTCTATCTCCCAGCACCATCTTTTTCTGGATAACTTCTGAGTTTTTGTGAACCTTGTAATCAGAGCAAGTATGTCCTGAATGTGGCATACCAGTCACTCTGCGCAGCATTTTATGCTCGTTTGCTTTCTTTTTTATTTTTATTTATTTTAAATTATTGCTTTATTTTTCTTAATTTGGCTGCACTGGGTCTTAGTTGTGGCATGTGGGATCTAGTTCCCTGACCAGGGATCAAACCTGGGCCTCCTGCATTAGAAGCACCGAGTCTTAACCACTAGACCACCAGGGAAGTCCCTCTTTCTTTTTTATTTTTAATATTTATTTATTTATTTGGCTATGCCAGGTCTTTGTTGCAGCATTTGGGATCTTTAGTTGCAACATACGGGATCTAGTTCCCCTGACCAGGGATTGAACACTGGCCCTCTGCATTGGGAGCACAGTCTTAGCCCCTAGACCACTGGGGAAGTCCCTCTTTTTCTCTCTCCTTTCATCAATGTTATGAGGCAGATATTACTACTATTCCTAGTCTACAAACAAGGAAATGGGGGTTTATGGGGGTAATGGATGTTGATCTACGTGAGTGAAAAAATTGGTACAAGCCTTACATAGCTTTGCTCTAGCCTCGACATGCAGTCAAGTTGAAAGAATGAAAGGCTGTTGCTCCTAAGATTGAAAAGATGTAGATTAAGCATTTTGACTTCTTTAGCTTGAAGAGTCTGCAACCATTACACATGCCAGTCACCATAATATTTAAGTTTAATCTATACTTACTGAGTCTTGATCCAGTTTCTGCCTCAGTCTGGTTTACTAAAAAGAACAAATCTCTCCTTTAGCATTAAGCTATGTACTTGAACAGTGTTCATGCCTGTTGCCATGTAACTTTGAGACCATCAATATTTGCTTTAGGAAGCTATGTCTGTTCAAAAGGTTTGTTGTCAAAAAGTGTTGACATAAAGTCTATCAGAGAAGATTGATTTTACTCAGCAGTCTTGTACTAACTATGACCTAACTGATTAGATCTAATTAACTGACACAAAAGGCTGTGCAGGTTGTCTTGTAATTAAGAATAATCAAAAGGAAGTCTTCTGGGTACAAAGCTATTTTACAAGCAACATAGATTAACATGCAAACACAAGGCAGGATCTTGGTTTTGGGGGCCCCAGAGAGAACTGAGGGCAGGCACCATGGTCCCTCCGACGTGTTCCCCCTACATAGGTGCATCTCTAAGCAGAAGTTTTAGGCAAGTTCCACGGCTGTCTGTTCACTGAGAAGTCACACCACAGAGGGCTGCCCAGGAGGCTCGGTGGCAAAGAATTTGCTTGCAATGCAGGAGATGGGGGTTGGACCCCTGCCGGGAAGTTCCCCTGAATTGGGAAGATCCCCTGGAGAAGGAAACAGCAACCCACTCCAGTATTCTTGCCTGGGAAATCCCATGGAAAGAGAAACCTGGCAGGCTATCGTCCATGGGGTCACAAAAGAGTCAGACAGGATTTAGCAATGAAACAAAAGCACACCAGAGAGGGTAGGTCTCCTGTGCTCAGCAGCCCTCCGCTGCCCCCACCCCTGCTCAGGAGGCTGCATGGAGGCTTGATGAACATCTTGTCCTGCCCCATGGGTCCCCGAGTTCTGAGAGGAGCTGCGTCCTTAGAGAAGAGGGACTGAAAAGAAGGTGGAGCCAAGAGAACAGTGTGAGGGTCAGGAGGAGCTGGGCAAGGGGGCACCGCTGAGCATCCCTGCCTGTTTCCTCAGGGATGCCACTGCATTTGGCAACTAAAGCCAGAGAGAAATAGAACCTCAAGGAAGCCAAACTATGGGCTCTGCATGAACTATTTTAATAAACATGTGTATCCATAAATATCAGAAGCATCTGCAAGTCATTTGATCAAAAAGTTTAATCTATACTTACTGAGTCTTGATCCAGTTTCTGCCTCAGTCTGGTTTACTAAAAGAACAAATCTCTCCTTTAGCATTAAGCTATGTACTTGAACAGTGTTCATGCCTGTTGCCATGTAACTTTGAGACCATCAATATTTGCTTTAGGAAGCTATGTCTGTTCAAAAGGTTTGTTGTCAAAAAGTGTTGACATAAAGTCTATCAGAGAAGATTGATTTTACTCAGCAGTCTTGTACTAACTATGACCTAACTGATTAGATCTAATTAACTGACACAAAAGGCTGTGCAGGTTGTCTTGTAATTAAGAATAATCAAAAGGAAGTCTTCTGGGTACAAAGCTATTTTACAAGCAACATAGATTAACATGCAAACACAAGGCAGGATCTTGGTTTTGGGGGCCCCAGAGAGAACTGAGGGCAGGCACCATGGTCCCTCCGACGTGTTCCCCCTACATAGGTGCATCTCTAAGCAGAAGTTTTAGGCAAGTTCCACGGCTGTCTGTTCACTGAGAAGTCACACCACAGAGGGCTGCCCAGGAGGCTCGGTGGCAAAGAATTTGCTTGCAATGCAGGAGATGGGGGTTGGACCCCTGCCGGGAAGTTCCCCTGAATTGGGAAGATCCCCTGGAGAAGGAAACAGCAACCCACTCCAGTATTCTTGCCTGGGAAATCCCATGGAAAGAGAAACCTGGCAGGCTATCGTCCATGGGGTCACAAAAGAGTCAGACAGGATTTAGCAATGAAACAAAAGCACACCAGAGAGGGTAGGTCTCCTGTGCTCAGCAGCCCTCCGCTGCCCCCACCCCTGCTCAGGAGGCTGCATGGAGGCTTGATGAACATCTTGTCCTGCCCCATGGGTCCCCGAGTTCTGAGAGGAGCTGCGTCCTTAGAGAAGAGGGACTGAAAAGAAGGTGGAGCCAAGAGAACAGTGTGAGGGTCAGGAGGAGCTGGGCAAGGGGGCACCGCTGAGCATCCCTGCCTGTTTCCTCAGGGATGCCACTGCATTTGGCAACTAAAGCCAGAGAGAAATAGAACCTCAAGGAAGCCAAACTATGGGCTCTGCATGAACTATTTTAATAAACATGTGTTATCCAGACATAAATATCAGAATGATCACAATAATGAAGCAACATATTCAAAGCACTGGATATTTAACTTCTTGATAAACTGCACAAAGCTTTCCAGACGTGTGCAGAATATTCTCTTGGTGGGCCTGGAGAAGAATGAGGGGCCATGTAAAGGTGGAAATGTAAAAACACCAGGTATCTTAGCAACCGGTGGCCTGTGTGTTCCTTCAGACCTTTCCTCTGTATTCTGCCAGATCGGATGGCAGGTGAGCAGCCTTGGGTGTCACAAGTGAAGCTTTCAAGTTGGAGATGTTACATTAGCCCTGCCAATAGGATGTTCTTTGGGGGGCCTTTTTCTCATAAAGAAACAAAAAATGTTTTGTAATTATGAATGCCTGGAATTCATTCATCCAACACGGATCCAGGAGTGCCAACTCTCTCTGCTAGGTGATCTGCTGGGTGCTGGAGACACAGTTCTGCTTGTGGAACGTCCTCTCCATGTGGAGGTCATCCCCTGGCCTGTGCTAAAGTCAGGGCCTCTGACTGGCAAAATAACTAACACCTCTCCCAGGCGACACCCCCACCTCGCATCACCAGCCTAAGCCTGCCAAGGGAGGCGAAGGAGCTGCAGGACCTCACTGCATGGACCAGTCTGGCACCACCTATGGGACAAGATCCTGAGAACCCTGGCTCAGGGTGAGGGAGACAAAGTGTGACAAGGGGGCTTCCCTGCTGGCTCAGCAGTAAAGAATCCACCTGCCAATGCAGGAGACACGGGTTCTATCCCTGGTCCGGGAAGATCCCACATGCCTCTGAGTAACAAAGCCTGTGTGCCGCCACTGTGGAGCTTGTGCTCTAGAGCCCGGGAACCACAACTAGTGAGCCCTCACACTGCACCTACTGAAGCCTGAGCACCCTAGAGCCTGTGCTCCGCAACAAGAGACGCCGTGGCAATGGGAAGACCACACATGGCAGCTAGAGCATAGCCCTTACTTGCCGCAACTAGAGAAAAGCCCATAAAGCAACAAAGACTCAGCACAGTCAAAAACAAATACATACAAACAATTATAAAAAAAATACAGTGTTAGAAGGATCGCACCCCACACCTTCCACCACAAAGGAAGGAGTGGCACATTGTGGAGACCTCCCGGTCCACACCACACATGGACCCTTGCTCTGCCCCATCTCCTGGTAACAAGGATGGTGGCCTCCTGTTCACGGGGCCCAGAGCAACTCCAGGCTGAGGGGCAGGCACCTCCTCCAACGGGACCCTCTGAGTCAGGAGGCCGCACGGCAGGAAAGGTGTTTGGGATGGGAAAAGATGCCACATGAGTTTGCAGCAAGCCCCGGCAAGGGAATCACAGCCTAGGCCCCTGAAGTCTGGAGCAGGGCCGTGCCATGTGCAGCAGAGACTTGTCCATCCTTCCAGTACCAGCTGCCAATAGGATGTTCTTTGGGGGCCTTTTCTCATAAAGAAACAAAAAATGTTTTGTAATTATGAATGCCTGGAATTCATTCATCCAACACGGATCCAGGAGTGCCAACTCTCTCTGCTAGGTGATCTGCTGGGTGCTGGAGACACAGTTCTGCTTGTGGAACGTCCTCTCCATGTGGAGGTCATCCCCTGGCCTGTGCTAAAGTCAGGGCCTCTGACTGGCAAAATAACTAACACCTCTCCCAGGCGACACCCCCACCTCGCATCACCAGCCTAAGCCTGCCAAGGGAGGCGAAGGAGCTGCAGGACCTCACTGCATGGACCAGTCTGGCACCACCTATGGGACAAGATCCTGAGAACCCTGGCTCAGGGTGAGGGAGACAAAGTGTGACAAGGGGGCTTCCCTGCTGGCTCAGCAGTAAAGAATCCACCTGCCAATGCAGGAGACACGGGTTCTATCCCTGGTCCGGGAAGATCCCACATGCCTCTGAGTAACAAAGCCTGTGTGCCGCCACTGTGGAGCTTGTGCTCTAGAGCCCGGGAACCACAACTAGTGAGCCCTCACACTGCACCTACTGAAGCCTGAGCACCCTAGAGCCTGTGCTCCGCAACAAGAGACGCCGTGGCAATGGGAAGACCACACATGGCAGCTAGAGCATAGCCCTTACTTGCCGCAACTAGAGAAAAGCCCATAAAGCAACAAAGACTCAGCACAGTCAAAAACAAATACATACAAACAATTATAAAAAAAATACAGTGTTAGAAGGATCGCACCCCACACCTTCCACCACAAAGGAAGGAGTGGCACATTGTGGAGACCTCCCGGTCCACACCACACATGGACCCTTGCTCTGCCCCATCTCCTGGTAACAAGGATGGTGGCCTCCTGTTCACGGGGCCCAGAGCAACTCCAGGCTGAGGGGCAGGCACCTCCTCCAACGGGACCCTCTGAGTCAGGAGGCCGCACGGCAGGAAAGGTGTTTGGGATGGGAAAAGATGCCACATGAGTTTGCAGCAAGCCCCGGCAAGGGAATCACAGCCTAGGCCCCTGAAGTCTGGAGCAGGGCCGTGCCATGTGCAGCAGAGACTTGTCCATCCTTCCAGTACCAGCTCCTGCCATGCTTCCGGGCCTGGTAGACATGGAGCATCTGGGTGGGGCCGTTCAGTGCCCATTCAGTCAGATCCGCCCTGAGGGCTGGGCTCCCTCAGACCCACCAACCTTGGAAGCCTGTCCTGGGACGGAAGGGGCACCCCCAGGAGGGAACCCAGAGTGAGATGCCCTGTGGGTGCGTGGGGCCCGCCAGGTGGGGACTCACCCGCCAGTGTCCATAGTCTGCAGTCGCTGGAACAATGTCTCCGAGAGGCTTGGCCGGCTGATCTCGGCAGAGCGAGGGCTCTCATTGGAAGCAGGGGCCTCCTTAGCCTCGCATGGCCCCGCAGACACAGGGATGTTTCTGGGCGGCAGCTCGGGTGGAGACAGGACTCCTTCTGCCCGAGACAAAAGCAGGAGAGCTGTCTGGGCCGCGCTCCCTCTCTCGGCATCTCCCGCCCGCGGGACAGGGACGTGAGGCCCTCCCCCTTCGCCCTCTGTTGGTGATTTGTCTGTCCTCTTGTCACGTGGGGCCCAGGCTGGGCGCCCGCCTAGAGATACCCCTATACTGTCCCCTCCTGTCCCTGCTTCCTTGCCAGCTGACTGCTAGGGAGCTGGCCGAGGGCAGGGACCTGGTCTTGGTGGTCTCTGGCCCAGGCCCAGCACTGGCCTTATCCCATTGAGACCCCTGCAAACATCTGTTGGTCACAGGTGGAACCCATAAAGCAACAAAGACTCAGCACAGTCAAAAACAAATACATACAAACAATTATAAAAAAAATACAGTGTTAGAAGGATCGCACCCCACACCTTCCACCACAAAGGAAGGAGTGGCACATTGTGAGACCTCCCGGTCCACACCACACATGGACCCTTGCTCTGCCCCATCTCCTGGTAACAAGGATGGTGGCCTCCTGTTCACGGGGCCCAGAGCAACTCCAGGCTGAGGGGCAGGCACCTCCTCCAACGGGACCCTCTGAGTCAGGAGGCCGCACGGCAGGAAAGGTGTTTGGGATGGGAAAAGATGCCACATGAGTTTGCAGCAAGCCCCGGCAAGGGAATCACAGCCTAGGCCCCTGAAGTCTGGAGCAGGGCCGTGCCATGTGCAGCAGAGACTTGTCCATCCTTCCAGTACCAGCTCCTGCCATGCTTCCGGGCCTGGTAGACATGGAGCATCTGGGTGGGGCCGTTCAGTGCCCATTCAGTCAGATCCGCCCTGAGGGCTGGGCTCCCTCAGACCCACCAACCTTGGAAGCCTGTCCTGGGACGGAAGGGGCAACCCCAGGAGGGAACCCAGAGTGAGATGCCCTGTGGGTGCGTGGGGCCCGCCAGGTGGGGACTCACCCGCCAGTGTCCATAGTCTGCAGTCGCTGGAACAATGTCTCCGAGAGGCTTGGCCGGCTGATCTCGGCAGAGCGAGGGCTCTCATTGGAAGCAGGGGCCTCCTTAGCCTCGCATGGCCCCGCAGACACAGGGATGTTTCTGGGCGGCAGCTCGGGTGGAGACAGGACTCCTTCTGCCCGAGACAAAAGCAGGAGAGCTGTCTGGGCCGCGCTCCCTCTCTCGGCATCTCCCGCCCGCGGGACAGGGACGTGAGGCCCTCCCCCTTCGCCCTCTGTTGGTGATTTGTCTGTCCTCTTGTCACGTGGGGCCCAGGCTGGGCGCCCGCCTAGAGATACCCCTATACTGTCCCCTCCTGTCCCTGCTTCCTTGCCAGCTGACTGCTAGGGAGCTGGCCGAGGGCAGGGACCTGGTCTTGGTGGTCTCTGGCCCAGGCCCAGCACTGGCCTTATCCCATTGAGACCCCCTGCAAACATCTGTTGGTCTTGGACAGGTGGAACCAGCAGCCCCAGCAGGACAGCCCGCTGTGGGGCAGAGCAGGGGCCCTGGACCAGCAGAGACTGGGCTCCCGTCATAGGAGGAGGGAGGTAGTGGGGGAGAAGGCAGGCTCTGGCCACTCTATTCCCCTCTCTCCCACCCAGGCCTTCTTTTTTCTAAACTTTCTCTCCAGCCTCTGTCCTCCTCTCTCCCTCCAGACCCTCAGAGACAATGGAAGAGAATGAGGGGATCCCTCCACCCAAGTGACCAGACTGGGCCTGGAAGACAGGACTCCTGCCCAGTCACTGGGAAAACGTCCATCCTGCATGTATCACAGCTGGGGGAGAGGCCTGAGCCCCTGGGGGCCTGTGACCTCTTGTTTCAGCCTTTTCTCACATGGAATGGCCACCCCATGACCCTGGCCACAGAGCTTCCCTGGGGAATATTCTCTTGAAAGCGTGAGCCCTTCACTTCCTCACTTGGCCTGGGTTCATCCAGTGGTTATGAGTCCGTTTTAGAGCCCCAAGCGGAATGGCAGCACCTTGAGGAGACCTGAGCCAAATCTGACACCTTGGACTGGACTGGTCGGGGCAGGGGTCGGTAGGGGAGGCCCGGGTTCAAGCCAACAACAAGGGCCTTGTTTGGGGAAGGGAAGCCAGCCGCCATGAGATTGTGCTTCTCTTTCCAACACTTTTTTTGGGGGTAGGGGGCTTTTTCCAGTGTGGTGGTCTTTTTTCTAGATGGCCATGACCAGAGAGGAAGACAAGCTGGCTTGGGTGGGTGACAGGAAGCGCGGAGGGCATTTCTGCAGGATGGCATATTGATGTCGAGGCCCGCCTGGACTCCTGGGGACAGGTGGGTGACGTGCGGCCTGGGCACAGCCCTGGTGAGTGCCCCAGACTCACGGTGGACATGTCAGCTCTGGCCCTCTCACAGCCAAGGGCACCTCTTACTGGGGCCAAGGGAGGTGAGAAGGGGCGCAGCTGCCTCAGCCTGTGGGGTGCCCCCTCAGTGACCTGCACACCCTCTGACGCACTCTGGCTGGCCCTCACCTCCACCAGGAGCTGGCGAAGCGGCTCTTCAGAGCTTTCCCTCTGGAGAGGCCGCCGAGGCATTGTGCAATCACTCTAGTGGGTCCCCAGGGAGATGGAGGAAAGGTGGCCCGCCGAGGTGGGGAAGGACACCCAGCACATGGCTGGCAGCAGCCAGGGACGGGCACAGCCAGGCCGGGGAACTCGGCATCTCTGGTCTAATCTGTCCTTGCAGGGAGACCCCCGGGGGTCTTGGTGACTCCAGGCCCTGGGACTTAGGGGGAGCCCTGACCAGTGGAGAGGCTCAATTCTATATCTCAGCGGGTTCTTTTAAGACATGGACTTTTGAGGGGAAGAGAAAGGGCACTTTCTGGCTGCACCGCCTCGCTCTGTCCGACCCTTGACTCTGAGTCTGTCCCTCCTCTGTCAAACCAGCAGGACAGACTCTCAAGTACCTTTCAGGGCTGTACTTTTTTTTTTTTTCCTTTTTTATAAATAATACTTCTGAAACACTTTGCTCATGCTTCCAGTTTGGGCAATGTTCTCTTCTTCCCTCATTCCCTCCACAGCAAAATCCAGCTAATTTTTTTGACAAGGATTTTAACTGCATTCAGGGCTTAGTTGTACCAGGCTGGGGTCTGCCCTGACTCATTTGACGACACTCTAAGAGGTAGCTAGGATTGTTAGTGTCTCTTTAAGAGAAGGCTGTGGTTCAGAGAGGTGAAGTAATATTCCCCTGAGGTCACAAAGCTCACAAGATGGGGAGCAGGAGGTCTGACCGGATCTGTCAGATCCCAGGGCCTGTGTTCCTAATAGGTCCTTAACCACCCTGTCACCTGCTTTGATGGTCACCCAATTTACAAGCACTTGAAGTGAGAGAAATACCCCCCCAAACTTGACCATGGGACTCAGATGGCAGAGTCCCAAAGGCACTCTCCCTCCGTCCCTTCCTACCTGTCTCCTCCTCTGGCTCGTCGCCTGCGTCCTCTTCCTCCAAGGGCACGGGGTACTGCAGGTGGGTCACCAGACCCATGTTTTCCTTCTTGTAAAACTCGATGAGCTGGTCCAGCTTGGTGAAGAATCTCATGGGGACGCCTTCAGACGCCTGAGGACAAATCCCAGATAGAAGCCCGTTGAACTGACTGGAACACCACCCAACCACAAAGGCCACCTGCAGCAGAGACCAGTGAGGCCGAAGGAGTGACCACAATCCAGAAAAATCCCTAGGCTCCCACACAGGGCCTGCCCACCACGCCCGTACTCCTGCTGCCTGTAACCAGCAGCGCCGGGGAGCCAGTCTGCAAAAGGTACACATAGAGCAGTTAAAACATTTTTTCTCATTTTTTTTTAAAGTCCTTTCCCCCCCAAAGTATTATGTTACAGAAATTATGCATTTTTGTTATGGAAAAAAAATTAAATTCAAAATTAAAAAATAAAAGAAATTACCCCTAGTCCTACAACTCCAAGATACCTATTTTCAATAGTTTAGAATAATTTTTCTAGACTGTGGTGTGTTTGTGTGTGTCTGTTTGATAAGGGGAGTTATTAATCACCCTCCCCCAAGATCATTAATTTTTAAATATGGGAAAAATCTATTCTAGTGATTGTTTTGCTTTTATTTTTTATCTTTTTCTGTTTGATATGATTCTGTTTTACCAAAACTCAGAAAATGGTTAAGGCAGCGCAAACATCTTCCTTGATTTGTATCTCTGTTGCTAATGACAGGGTGAAAGAGGGGGTAATTCTGGATTGTTCAAATGCCCTGGGGCCAGGTCTCCTTATCTCTTGCTCAATGGCTGCAGCTGGAAATTCAAGTTCGGCTTCAGTCACTGAGGCCCTGCCCACATGAAGGACCCTCCCATAAAAGGGGGGCTCTAGTCCATGCTGACCGGATCTGTCAGATCCCAGGGCCTGTGTTCCTAATAGGTCCTTAACCACCCTGTCACCTGCTTTGATGGTCACCCAATTTACAAGCACTTGAAGTGAGAGAAATACCCCCCCAAACTTGACCATGGGACTCAGATGGCAGAGTCCCAAAGGCACTCTCCCTCCGTCCCTTCCTACCTGTCTCCTCCTCTGGCTCGTCGCCTGCGTCCTCTTCCTCCAAGGGCACGGGGTACTGCAGGTGGGTCACCAGACCCATGTTTTCCTTCTTGTAAAACTCGATGAGCTGGTCCAGCTTGGTGAAGAATCTCATGGGGACGCCTTCAGACGCCTGAGGACAAATCCCAGATAGAAGCCCGTTGAACTGACTGGAACACCACCCAACCACAAAGGCCACCTGCAGCAGAGACCAGTGAGGCCGAAGGAGTGACCACAATCCAGAAAAATCCCTAGGCTCCCACACAGGGCCTGCCCACCACGCCCGTACTCCTGCTGCCTGTAACCAGCAGCGCCGGGGAGCCAGTCTGCAAAAGGTACACATAGAGCAGTTAAAACATTTTTTCTCATTTTTTTTTAAAGTCCTTTCCCCCCCAAAGTATTATGTTACAGAAATTATGCATTTTTGTTATGGAAAAAAAATTAAATTCAAAATTAAAAAATAAAAGAAATTACCCCTAGTCCTACAACTCCAAGATACCTATTTTCAATAGTTTAGAATAATTTTTTCTAGACTGTGGTGTGTTTGTGTGTGTCTGTTTGATAAGGGGAGTTATTAATCACCCTCCCCCAAGATCATTAATTTTTAAATATGGGAAAAATCTATTCTAGTGATTGTTTTGCTTTTATTTTTTATCTTTTTCTGTTTGATATGATTCTGTTTTACCAAAACTCAGAAAATGGTTAAGGCAGCGCAAACATCTTCCTTGATTTGTATCTCTGTTGCTAATGACAGGGTGAAAGAGGGGGTAATTCTGGATTGTTCAAATGCCCTGGGGCCAGGTCTCCTTATCTCTTGCTCAATGGCTGCAGCTGGAAATTCAAGTTCGGCTTCAGTCACTGAGGCCCTGCCCACATGAAGGACCCTCCCATACGAGGGCCCGCCCACACGAAGGCCCCACCCCTGTGATCCGTCTAGTCCATGCTGAAACCTACTGCTCCTAAACTAACATGCTCAAAAGTGCTGTCCAGGATTTCCCCTGGTGGTCCAGTGGGTAAGGACACCGCCTTGCAGTGCAAGGGTGTCGGTTCGAGCCCTGGCCTGGGAAGATCCCACGTGCCGCGGAGCGGTTGGATCGATGTGTCCAATCACCGAGCCGGAGCTCTGGAGCGCATGCGCCCAGAGCCGGTGCTCTGCGACGACTGACGCCACCGCGATGGGAGGCCCACAGGAGCCAAAGAACAAAGACGGATGAAAATAGAGAAATGAAAGACCCGTGAAAGTGGCCCGCCCGCTCCCCTCCCTCCCCAACCCGACCCCCGCCCAAAAATAAATAAATAAATCTTAAAAAAAAAAAAAAAAAGCGCTGTCTGAGCTTCTGAGATCAGACACATTCAGGGTGGTATGGCCGTAGAGCATTCTCCCTGTGCAGTTCCCTGACCCACCTCGCCTTGGTGTTCCAAGGAACAGCACCACTATCTCCCCACTGCCACGGCCAAAACCCCAGAAGACTGCCCCTTCTCCCCACAGAGAGGGCAAAAGTGGACAGTGTAAGGTCAGGGGTTCCTGGTGTAGCCAAGAAGATGCTGAGCGAGGTTGCGCCCCCAGGTGGAGGAGAAGGATGTAGCCAGGCTTTAGGGAGGAGCAGGGAGCCTGGGGCGGCTGGGCAGGAGCAAGGCTTCAGGCTGCTGGTGTGGAGGATGAGCACCAAAGAGGCGCGGGCCTCCGGGAAAGCCCCAGGCCTGGAGGGCACAGCACGCTGCCAGGCCTGGCTTTTATTTTTTATCTTTTTCTGTTTGATATGATTCTGTTTTACCAAAACTCAGAAAATGGTTAAGGCAGCGCAAACATCTTCCTTGATTTGTATCTCTGTTGCTAATGACAGGGTGAAAGAGGGGGTAATTCTGGATTGTTCAAATGCCCTGGGGCCAGGTCTCCTTATCTCTTGCTCAATGGCTGCAGCTGGAAATTCAAGTTCGGCTTCAGTCACTGAGGCCCTGCCCACATGAAGGACCCTCCCATACGAGGGCCCGCCCACACGAAGGCCCCACCCCTGTGATCCGTCTAGTCCATGCTGAAACCTACTGCTCCTAAACTAACATGCTCAAAAGTGCTGTCCAGGATTTCCCCTGGTGGTCCAGTGGGTAAGGACACCGCCTTGCAGTGCAAGGGTGTCGGTTCGAGCCCTGGCCTGGGAAGATCCCACGTGCCGCGGAGCGGTTGGATCGATGTGTCCAATCACCGAGCCGGAGCTCTGGAGCGCATGCGCCCAGAGCCGGTGCTCTGCGACAACAGAGGCCACCGCGATGGGAGGCCCACAGGAGCCAAAGAACAAAGACGGATGAAAATAGAGAAATGAAAGACCAATAGAAGTGGCCCGCCCGCTCCCCCCCCCCCCCCACCCGACCCCCCCCCCAAAAAAAAAAAAAAAAAAAATAAAAAAAAAAAAAAAAAAAAGCGCTGTCTGAGCTTCTGAGATCAGACACATTCAGGGTGGTATGGCCGTAGAGCATTCTCCCTGTGCAGTTCCCTGACCCACCTCGCCTTGGTGTTCCAAGGAACAGCACCACTATCTCCCCACTGCCACGGCCAAAACCCCAGAAGACTGCCCCTTCTCCCCACAGAGAGGGCAAAAGTGGACAGTGTAAGGTCAGGGGTTCCTGGTGTAGCCAAGAAGATGCTGAGCGAGGTTGCGCCCCCAGGTGGAGGAGAAGGATGTAGCCAGGCTTTAGGGAGGAGCAGGGAGCCTGGGGCGGCTGGGCAGGAGCAAGGCTTCAGGCTGCTGGTGTGGAGGATGAGCACCAAAGAGGCGCGGGCCTCCGGGAAAAGCTGCCCAGGCCTGGAAGGAGCACAGCACCCCGGTGCTGTCACTAAGTGCCTGTGAGTCACCCCCATTATCATGATGGCCATCAGTTCAATGACAGTCATATGCTTTATAAATGCGTTGAGCAGGGGCTATCTTTGGAGTTGGAGGCCAGGGGTCCAATTGGTCCCCCAAAGGGCTTCCAGCTGCCCTCTTAGTTGAAGGGAAGGGAGCCCGTCCCCCATGGGGAAGGAGAACAGGGAAGCAGGGTAAAAGTGGCTGAGCCCTGGGCTGAGCGTGGCTGGACGGCCTTGACTCGCCCCCTTTCGAGTACAGTGCCCACTGCTCTAGCATGTCGTCAGTGCCACAGGGAAGTGGGGCTGGGAGAGCAGACAGGCAGGACGACCCAGACTGGGACAGACGCCGACATCCGGGGGTGGTCCGGGACGCAGACCTGTCCCTGAGACCTGCTCCCAGTGGTCACCCCACTTGTGTTGCAGATGCATCTGCCTTCAGAGACTCCAACTCTCTCACTCCCCTTCACTCAGGCTCCACACTTGCCTCCCCTCCTCTCTCTCCACATGTATTTGTGTGTGCAGTGCAATGCACGTGTGTAAATCTCTATGTGAGGGTCTGTCTATGTATTTGTATGTGGCTTAAGCTATCTCGTCAATGAAGAAAGCCTTTAACAGAAGGGTGTTTTGATTCTTTTCAATGAATTCCCGTGCTTTCACAAAGCCCCATAGTACGGCAATCCCTTTGAGCATTATCAAACCCAAGAAGTCTCAGCAGCAGCAGCCAGACCTCCTAAAAAGTCACTGAAATGGGTTCAAAACCCAAAGTGAGAGGAATAACAATAATTTGACATGATATAAGGTTGATGAACTCGATTCAGTTAGAGCCGTCGTGACAAGTGTCTTCCTGTCAAAGGATTTACAGCTAATGGATGACAATCTGCGAGGTGCATGGAAAAGGATGTGAAAATAGCAAAGAAGGTCAAAGTGAAACGCCTCATGTGTGAGTCTGGAAAACGCTTCTCAGCAGGAGGACGTCTGGGGACTGTGTGCTTGAGGGAGCGCATGAGCCGTGGGAATTCAGAGGCACCGATGCTGAGACATGTAATATTTTATGTACAGCTAACAGCTAAAGCACAAACTGAGACATGCCATCAGTCTGTGGGCACATGTGATTTCAGAGATGTTAACATGCCATTTAAAAGAGATGTTAAAATGAGCCCCTTGGAACTGATGAAGTGTGCTGGATACTAAGCATGCAGAAGAACAAATGTGTGTGTGGGTTAGTCACTCAGTCGTGTCCGACTCTTTGTGACCCCATGGACTGTAGTCTGCCTGCCAGGCTCCGCTGTCCACGGAACTTGCCTGGCAGGACTACGGAGTGGGTGGCCATTCCCTTCTCCAGGGGATCATCCCAATCTACCGACTGAACCCGGGTCTCCCACATGGCAGGCAGATTCTGTACTGTAGGAGTCACCAGGGAAGCCTGCAGGAAGAACAGAAGATTCTGAAATTCACCTAAACACTCTGGATCCAGTGAGGAGGGAGGTGGGAAGTCCTGAGTGCTGTTGGGGAGAGACACCGGGTGCTAGGACTGGACGCAGTGGCCAGGGAACCAGGGCCTGGAGAATGAGGGCTGCTGGCTGCCCAGGTGGCGCCAGCTCCCAGGAAGGTAGACAGACAATGAGGGTTGAGTCCAATCCTCCAGGAAGGGGAGCTGACCAAGGAGTGGGCACCGGTGGGCCTGCTGTGGCGCATCGCCTTCCCGCACATGTTGTAGTGCAGCTCCCGGGAGGGCAGCAGCCAGGCCAAGCCTCGGGCCCTTAAAGGCCAAGTCTGCAGGTGGCAGATGACCCCAAAACAAAGACCTGCGGTGCCCACGTGGGTCAGCGGGGGGAGCAGGCTGTCTGAGCAGGCGGACACAGACATGACACAGAAGAATGGTGAAGGCAGGACACCAGCAAGGCCACGGTTAGGGTCTCCCTGGGAGAAGAAAAGCTATGACAAACCTAGACAGCGTATTCAAAAGCAGAGACATCACTTTGCCAACAAAGGTCCGTATAGTCAAAGCTATGGTTTTCCCAGTAGTCATGTATGGATGTGAGAGTTGGACCATAAAGAAGGCTGAGTGCCAAAGAATTAATGCCTTTGAACCTTGGCACTGGAGAAGACTCTTGAGAATCCCTTGGACTGGAAAGAGATCAAACAGTACATCCTAAAGGAAACCAACCCTGAATATTCATTGGAAGGACTGATGCTGAAGCTGAAGCTGAGTCAATCCTTTGGCCACCTGATGCGAAGAGCCGACTCACTGGAAAAGATCCTAATGTTGGGAAAAATAGAAGACAGAAGGAGAAGAGGATGACAGAGGACGAGATGGTTGGATGGCATCACTGACTCAATGGACATGAGTTTGAGCAAGCTCCGGGAACTGGTGAAGGACAAGGAAGCCTGGCTTGCTGCAGTCCATTGAGTTGCAAAGAGTCAGACGCGACTGACTGACTGAACTGAACTGGGGGAGCTCTTCTTGAGAGGATGTCCTTGTAGGTCTCTACCATTAGCACTGAGATTGATGGGCTTCACAGACACTCTTTGGAGTGCTGAGGTTCAAAGCACATTCTAGAACAGGGGAAGGATGAGAGAAAGGTCAGTGCTGTTGGGGAGACACCGGGTGCTAGGACTGGACGCAGTGGCCAGGGAACCAGGGCCTGGAGAATGAGGGCTGCTGGCTGCCCAGGTGGCGCCAGCTCCCAGGAAGGTAGACAGACAATGAGGGTTGAGTCCAATCCTCCAGGAAGGGGAGCTGACCAAGGAGTGGGCACCGGTGGGCCTGCTGTGGCGCATCGCCTTCCCGCACATGTTGTAGTGCAGCTCCCGGGAGGGCAGCAGCCAGGCCAAGCCTCGGGCCCTTAAAGGCCAAGTCTGCAGGTGGCAGATGACCCCAAAACAAAGACCTGCGGTGCCCACGTGGGTCAGCGGGGGGAGCAGGCTGTCTGAGCAGGCGGACACAGACATGACACAGAAGAATGGTGAAGGCAGGACACCAGCAAGGCCACGGTTAGGGTCTCCCTGGGAGAAGAAAAGCTATGACAAACCTAGACAGCGTATTCAAAAGCAGAGACATCACTTTGCCAACAAAGGTCCGTATAGTCAAAGCTATGGTTTTCCCAGTAGTCATGTATGGATGTGAGAGTTGGACCATAAAGAAGGCTGAGTGCCAAAGAATTAATGCCTTTGAACCTTGGCACTGGAGAAGACTCTTGAGAATCCCTTGGACTGGAAAGAGATCAAACAGTACATCCTAAAGGAAACCAACCCTGAATATTCATTGGAAGGACTGATGCTGAAGCTGAAGCTGAGTCAATCCTTTGGCCACCTGATGCGAAGAGCCGACTCACTGGAAAAGATCCTAATGTTGGGAAAAATAGAAGACAGAAGGAGAAGAGGATGACAGAGGACGAGATGGTTGGATGGCATCACTGACTCAATGGACATGAGTTTGAGCAAGCTCCGGGAACTGGTGAAGGACAAGGAAGCCTGGCTTGCTGCAGTCCATTGAGTTGCAAAGAGTCAGACGCGACTGACTGACTGAACTGAACTGGGGGAGCTCTTCTTGAGAGGATGTCCTTGTAGGTCTCTACCATTAGCACTGAGATTGATGGGCTTCACAGACACTCTTTGGAGTGCTGAGGTTCAAAGCACATTCTAGAACAGGGGAAGGATGAGAGAAAGGTCAGTGTGCCCAGGGTTGTGAAAACTTCTGAGCTGCCCAGGGTCGCTTGGGGAAGCAGTCTAGGGAGGGCTGTTGGAGGCTCTGTGTGCCCAGGAAGGAGCAGCCCAGCCACAGCCTTCTCATGCCTGCGCTGGGCTGCAAATGGTCTTCTGTCGAGGCAGGATGGCCAAGTCAAAGCCAACATTGGGAATTGGAGCTTCTCAGTAGACAGTGCCTTGACCATGGGCCAGCAGGAGCACCGGGACCCTGTGGGGACGGTTGCCTGGTCAGGTCCACATCTGCCTGGCTGTGGTGCAGCCCGTAGTCAAGCGGGGTCTGCTTGCTGTCATGTCCCCAGGTGCCACGGGACCTGACTTTGGGGGAAGAGGTGCTCAGCTACTAGTGCTTGGATGGGCTTGAAGTACTGGGATCAGGATGGCACTCAAGGGGAGAGATGGTCAGAGCTGGCCCTAAGGGGGCCAGGGCCAGGGACACAGAGAAATGACTCGGGGCGGGGGAGGCAGCAGGGGAGCACCCCCCAGCACTTCGCCCCCAACCTGATCCCCCAGAGTGAGGCCTTTTCAACAATTTATGGTAAGTGGCCTGACTACAAAGTTGCCATGTGTATCGTCAGGTCCAGGCAGAAAGCAGGTGCTATGTTCAGGTGCAGGATTTGGGAAGAATTTACTGGACCTGGTGTAGGAATACTAGTAAAGGGGGTGCAGCTCCCCACAGCCAGCAGTGTCTGCCCTGGGCCGACCACAGGGGAGGGCAGACATGGGACCCAGAGAGGCTGCCAGGCAGAAGATGAAGATTCTGTGAAACCAACATCCAGATCCCGCAGGCAGGGAGCAGGGACCGTCCCCCACCCTACCCCTCCCCTCTGACTGAGTTGGGCTTCCCATCGGCACAACCCAATTAGAAACCAGGAGATTCAGAGGGGCTCTGGGCTTCCCTGGCTCCGTGATAAAGAACCCACGTGCAATGCAGGTGAGACACAGGCTTAGGAAGAGGAAGATTCCCCTGGAGAAGAAATGGTAACCCACTCCAGTATTCTTGCCTGGAGAATCCCATGGACAGAGAAGCCTGGCAGGCTACAGTCCATGGGGTTGCAAAGAGTCAGACATGGCTGAGTGACTAAACAACAACAATAATGGAGCTTGAACACAGCGGAGCAGAGCCAGGAAGCCGTGGAAAGGCAGAGCCTGTGCATCCTGTGTCCTGCAGGCAAGGGCAGCCCTACGGCAGGAGGGGAACAGCCAGGTTTCTGGGGCAGGGGGGCCCTGGGTCCCTAACAGCCACCAGACTTTGTTCCTCATTCCATAGCCGCTGCCCTCCTGAAGAGATCCAGCAAGTCATTTTGAAACAGAGAAGGAAACCCTGAAGACCCGTGCTAGCTGAGCACAGCAGACTTCACCCCGCACAGTCACAGATGTGGGATTTCTGCCCTGCGGCAGCTCTAGTTTCACTACGAACAAATACCTTCTCTCTTCAGGATACACTTAGTTCACAGAACAGAAAGCTTGATCTGAAAAAGTCCAGAGCAGAAATTCCTACAGTAAGTCAGCCCTTCATTCATGAAGTGCAGGGCAAAGAGCAGGCAGCCTTCAGGGATGAATAGAATGGATGTGATTTTATGTTCATCATGAAAAGTGATGCAGAAAAAAAAAAAAAAATATGGTTAGCTCAGATCCTGAGACAAACCATGGATAGTTTTCTTGCCTCCCCTTTCCGGGTCTATGGAAATTTCTAGGTGATTTCAGGAAGTCCCCACATCCAGCACCTCACCAAGCCCAGCTGGGCCTGCCTGCCCTACAAGCTACTTGGTTCAGCCTCCTAGGGTCCCCCAAGTACCTTGCACGGGTAATGACAGGCCCAGCCCTGTTTTGAGAGATGTGTGCTTTGCATAAGACCAACCTCATGGTTCAAAAGTTGTAGCTGGAAACACAGTAGTGTGGTTTACTGAGCTTGGCCTTGCAGGGAGAAGTCCTTTCACCCTCTGGTTTGGCACCTGTGCTCACCCGGGTGCAATACTCCTGGGAAGGCAAAGCAAGGGGGACCTACCTCCCACCCAACCCAGACCATCCAGGGCTTTATTCATTTCATAGGGTCTTTAAAACAAAGGACAACTGATGTCCTGACTGTGGGAGGCTCAAGTCTGCGGCCTCTGAGAAAAAGTGTGTTCCGGGAACCAGTTCCTGGGCTCTGGCTCACAGACACGGTCCCAGGGAGGCGGAGCAGGGCAGGGAGGCTGGGGCGCTGGGCAGGCTGATCTCTCCCAGAAGACAATTCTAACTTCAGCGCCGTCTGCTGTCTCTAAATGGAGAACCGAAAGGAGGCAAGCTCCCGACTGCAGCAAGGTCAAAGGTTTCTGGGGCAGGGGGGCCCTGGGTCCCTAACAGCCACCAGACTTTGTTCCTCATTCCATAGCCGCTGCCCTCCTGAAGAGATCCAGCAAGTCATTTTGAAACAGAGAAGGAAACCCTGAAGACCCGTGCTAGCTGAGCACAGCAGACTTCACCCCGCACAGTCACAGATGTGGGATTTCTGCCCTGCGGCAGCTCTAGTTTCACTACGAACAAATACCTTCTCTCTTCAGGATACACTTAGTTCACAGAACAGAAAGCTTGATCTGAAAAAGTCCAGAGCAGAAATTCCTACAGTAAGTCAGCCCTTCATTCATGAAGTGCAGGGCAAAGAGCAGGCAGCCTTCAGGGATGAATAGAATGGATGTGATTTTATGTTCATCATGAAAAGTGATGCAGAAAAAAAAAAAAAAATATGGTTAGCTCAGATCCTGAGACAAACCATGGATAGTTTTCTTGCCTCCCCTTTCCAGGTCTATGGAAATTTCTAGGTGATTTCAGGAAGTCCCCACATCCAGCACCTCACCAAGCCCAGCTGGGCCTGCCTGCCCTACAAGCTACTTGGTTCAGCCTCCTAGGGTCCCCAAGTACCTTGCACGGTAATGACAGGCCCAGCCCTGTTTTGAGAGATGTGTGCTTTGCATAAGACCAACCTCATGGTTCAAAAGTTGTAGCTGGAAACACAGTAGTGTGGTTTACTGAGCTTGGCCTTGCAGGGAGAAGTCCTTTCACCCTCTGGTTTGGCACCTGTGCTCACCCGGGTGCAATACTCCTGGGAAGGCAAAGCAAGGGGGACCTACCTCCCACCCAACCCAGACCATCCAGGGCTTTATTCATTTCATAGGGTCTTTAAAACAAAGGACAACTGATGTCCTGACTGTGGGAGGCTCAAGTCTGCGGCCTCTGAGAAAAAGTGTGTTCCGGGAACCAGTTCCTGGGCTCTGGCTCACAGACACGGTCCCAGGGAGGCGGAGCAGGGCAGGGAGGCTGGGGCGCTGGGCAGGCTGATCTCTCCCAGAAGACAATTCTAACTTCAGCGCCGTCTGCTGTCTCTAAATGGAGAACCGAAAGGAGGCAAGCTCCCCGACCCACCCCGGGAGGAAGCGGGCAAGGGGGCATCAGGAAGACGCTGCTGCTGCCGCCGCCGTGGGGCAACCCCCTCAGGCTCTGCCAGCCTTCATTTGAAAATGGAAAAGTATATACAAGCATTGTGGAAATTTTACAAACAATGGAAAAGTGCTAAGACATGAGGGAAGCGGGGATTTGCTCATTGCCTCGCTATAGTAATTCCCTGTGTTGAGTCCCTCAGTCACATCCGACCTTTGCAACCCTAGGGACTGTAGCCCGCCAGGCTCCTCTGCCCATGGGATTCTCCAGGCAAGTCTACTGGCATGGGCTGCCATTTCCTCCTCCAGGGGATCTTCCCGACCCAGGGATGGAACCCGGGTCTCCTCTCTCCTGCACTGGCAGGCAGGTTCTTTACCCCTGGTGTTGCCTGAGAAGCCCAGGAACATTCTAGAAAGATCTAAAGTGGGGAGACAGCACCATTTGTCTGCTGTGATGAGAATGGTGGGGCGGGGGGCGGGGAGGTGGCACGACCATTTCTATTTTCCTGGGGAAGAGACCCTGGGCCTGTGGAGGCTGGACGGTCTCGGAGGCCTTAGAAGCGCTGGTGGGGAAAGCTGGCTTCAGCCCAGGCCTCGGAGCTGGGGCTCCCACTCACCCACAGGGGCAGCTGCCCTGATGCAGCAGAGCGAGGGGGAGTGTGGAGTTCAGCTGTCTGGGCCCGGCCCCCACGCCCTCCCCCTCAGCATGGCTTGTTCCACTCAGAGACCAGCTCTGCTGGGGCTGGACTCCGGCCCCTTCCTATGCTGCCCGCCTCTCTCTGTCTGGAAGCCACCTCTTCCGGCCCTGTCTCTGCCAGTCCCTTCAACGCTCTCCTTGGTCTTTGTTTTGCCCTCACCACGGGTCTGAATCTTTAACCACCTCCTCGCCCCCAAACCTCCAACTTGGGTAAGGAAGGAAGAGGCAGAGGGACTAGATCATGGGTCTCTTGGTTCTGGTGGGCCCTGCAGAGTTTGGATCTTGTTCTAAGAGAGGTTTAAGAGGAAGCTACCCTGCTCCTCACCCCCCACATTCCCTCTCTGGTGCTTGAACTGGGGAGGTGGAGCAGGAGAGGCCAGGATGGAGAGGAGCCTGGAGCAGCCCAAGGACTTGTTAACACACCCTGGAGGAGCTGGTGCCCAGAGAAAGTGAGCTGAGAGTGTCAACCTAGGGAGCTTGGTTGCTTTTGGTGCCATTTAATGCGATGGAAAAGGAGGGTGGGCAGGCATGTCTGTGAAGAGCACTGGAGACCAATTTCAGGTTCAGAACTCCCTCTTCTGACCTGGAAATGGGCACCAGGATGTGTCTCCTTAAAAACTGATCAGCATTTCCTCTTTCCCTTCCGGTCTCCTCTTTTCTTCAAGACACATGTATCTGTCTGCTTCCTTTCCCTGCTCTTTGAAGTGGCCGCAGCCACTGGGCTTTGGGGCTGGAGCCAAGGAAGTGGTCAGCAGGCAGAGGGTGCAGGCAGGGCAGGAAGGTCAGGGCTCCGGGGCAGTGGACAGGAGACTGCAAAGGATGAAATACAGGGAGAAATGGCAGCTGGGCTTCTTGCTGCCAGAGACAGGAGAGAGGATAGACCCTTGCCAGTAGGGTCGGGCTGGAAGGGGAAGTGTCACTGTGAATGCAGGTCATATCTTTACTAACACAGATAAATACTGATGCAGGTGTGAGAGTGTTTATGTATGGCCACACACATTTTCTAGTTCTGTCTTCCGAGAGGATCTATAACACCCAGTTACAATGAGCCTACCTAAATACAGTAAGTCCCCTACATATGAATGAGCTCCATTTTGAAAATGGGGTCATAAGTCCAATTTGTTTGTAATACAGTCCAATAAAGTTAGCCTAGGTACCCAACTAACATAATTGGCCAAATAGTACTATACTGGAATCAGTTCATAATGCTTTTCACATAAATAATATATATAAACACAAAGATAAAACATTTTAAATTTTATAGTACAAGAGTTTGAAAACCGCAGCTGGCACACAGGGACTGACATCGAGCAAACAGGCGAGAAGAGTTACTGACTGGAGGAGGAGAGGAGGTGGGAGATGGTGTAGCTAAAAGATCATCAGAAACAGGAGATGGAGGACAAGCGGCAATGTCACTCATGCCTGACGCTGATGGAACACACCTTCGCATCTTTGAAAGCTTGCAACTTGAAGGTTTGTATGTAGGGGACTTACTGTACCACCCTCCACCTAGAAGAACCAGCTCCTTGGATGGCTGAATCTAGGGCTGATATAAGAAAGGGTTAAGTTTGTCCTAGAACATCTGTTGCCCCAGAAGGTAAATGTTCAAAAAGTGATGACGATTTGTCAGAAGGATGCAGGAGTCAGGAGACAACTGAAAGGACAGCTGAAAGGACCATCTGGCACAATCTGAGCATCAGAATGAATAATAAAAATAGTCATAGTTCATTGAATAAAATAGGAGTTCATGAGTATATATGGGTGTAAATAAATGAGAAGCAAAAGCTCTTTCCACAGTAGAATGCCAATTAGTTACCGTCACAGGGATGACGGAAACAGTCACTGTTTGGCAACCATCATGGTAATAATGGAGTCGGAAAATAATCAACAGATGCCAAAGATGCCAAAGCTAGTGGGTGAGACTCTGAAAGGAGAGGGCTGTCTATATTGTCCCAAAGCATCTTCTCACAGAAGAGTTAATCATTTTAAAGGGGAAGATAGGGGTCTTTCAATGAGGATTCCTGGCTGACCCCACCTTAACCAAGTAACAACGTTAACCTCACCAGTAACAGGACAAAGTGACACAGTGCTCTCCTGGGATGGGTACATGGAGGACACAGCAGGGCTTCTGTGGTGCCTGCCTAAATGCAGCCCTGGGACCCAGCTGCATGGAGACACCTAATAATACTGAGAGACAGTCTACAAAATTACCAGCCTATTCTCTGCAAAAATGCCAAAGTTCATCAAACCCGTCGGTCCTAAGGGAAGTCAACCCTGAATATTCATTGGAAGGACTGATGCTGAAACTGAAGCTCCAACACTTTGGCCACCTGCTGCGAAGAGTTGACACATTGGAAAGAACCCTGATGCTGGGAAAGATTGAAGGTAAGAGGAGAAAGGGGGCGACAGAGGATGAGATGGTTGGACGGCATCATTGACTCAGTGAGCATGAGTCTGAGCCAACTTTGGAAGATAGTGAAGGACAGGCAAACCTGACATGCTGCCATTTATGGGATGGCAAAGAGCTGGACATGACTTAGAGATTTAACAACAAGAAAGTGAAAGTGTGTGTCTGACTCTTTGCAACATCATGGACTGTAGCCTGTTTGCCAGGCTCCTCTGTCCATGGAATTCTCCAGGCAAGAGTACTGGAGTGGGTAGCCATGCCCTTCTCCAGGAGATCTTTCTGACCTAGGGATTGAACCAGGGTCTCCTGCATTGCAGGCAGATTCTTTACCACTGAGCCACCAGGGGAGACCCTAACAACAAGGAATGTGATAATTACAAGCAACAAGGGATCCTGGATTGAACTTTGGTCCAGAAGGGCAGGTATAAATAAATAAATATTTGTTTATATATGAGTATATATATTTATATTTTATAAATATGTATATGTAAAAATATAAACAAAGATTTATTTTTAATATAAATATTTAAATAATATCTATATATTGCTATAAAGGGCATTATTAAGACAGCTAGAGAAATTTGAATGGGATCTTAAGAGTCTATGTTAATTTCCTTTTTGTGATGTTTGAACAGCAGTAATGTAAGGGAGAGTACATATCATTTAGGAAAAGCACTTTGAAATATTTAGGTATAATGGGTCTTTCAATGAGGATTCCTGGCTGACCCCACCTTAACCAAGTAACAACGTTAACCTCACCAGTAACAGGACAAAGTGACACAGTGCTCTCCTGGGATGGGTACGTGGAGGACACAGCAGGGCTTCTGTGGTGCCTGCCCAAATGCAGCCCTGGGACCCAGCTGCATGGAGACACCTAAAAATACTGAGAGACAGTCTACAAAATTACCAGCCCATTCTCTGCAAAAATGCCAAAGTTCATCAAACCCGTCAGTCCTAAGGGAAGTCAACCCTGAATATTCATTGGAAGGACTGATGCTGAAACTGAAGCTCCAACACTTTGGCCACCTGCTGCGAAGAGCTGACGCATTGGAAAGAACCCTGATGCTGGGAAAGATTGAAGGTAAGAGGAGAAAGGGGGCGACAGAGGATGAGATGGTTGGACGGCATCATTGACTCAGTGAGCATGAGTCTGAGCCAACTTTGGAAGATAGTGAAGGACAGGCAAACATGACATGCTGCCATTTATGGGATGGCAAAGAGCTGGACATGACTTAGAGACTTAACAACAAGAAAGTGAAAGTGTGTGTCTGACTCTTTGCAACACCATGGACTGTAGCCTGCTTGCCAGGCTCCTCTGTCCATGGAATTCTCCAGGCAAGAGTACTGGAGTGGGTAGCCATGCCCTTCTCCAGGAGATCTTTCTGACCTAGGGATTGAACCAGGGTCTCCTGCATTGCAGGCAGATTCTTTACCACTGAGCCACCAGGGGAGACCCTAACAACAAGGGATGTGATAATTACAAGCAACAAGGGATCCTGGATTGAACTTTGGTCCAGAAGGGCAGGTATAAATAAATAAATATTTGTTTATATGTAAGTATATATATTTATATTTTATAAATATGTATATGTAAAAATATAAACAAAGATTTATTTTTAATATAAATATTTAAATAATATCTATATATTGCTATAAAGGGCATTATTAAGACAGCTGGAGAAATTTGAATGGAATCTTAAGAGTCTATGTTAATTTCCTTTTTGTGATGTTTGAACAGCAGTAATGTAAGGGAGAGTACATATCATTTAGGAAAAGCACTTTGAAATATTTAGGTATAATGGGTCATTGCAAGCAACTTATTCTCCAACAAAAATAATAACATGAGAGCAAGAGAATGAGAAACTTACTATACTAAAGTATTGACTGGGGAAAGTGAATGAAGGGCAAACAAGAATTTTTTGTACTATTTTTGAAACATCTCTGTAGATCTAAAGTTATTTTCGGGGCTTCCCCTGGTGGTCCAGTGGGTAAGGACACCGCCTTGCAGTGCAAGGGGCGCCGGTTCGAGCCCTGGCCTGGGAAGATCCCACGTGCCGGGTGGAGCGGCTGGACCGATGTGTCCAATTACCGAGCCGGAGCTCTGGAGCGCATGCGCCCAGAGCCGGCGCTCTGCGACGACAGACACCACCGCGATGGGAGGCCCACAGGAGCCAAAGAACAAAGACAGATGAAAATGGAGAAATGAAAGACCAATAGACCTGCCCGTCCCCCTCCTCCCCAACCCAACCCCCACCCAAAATAAATAAATAAATAAATCTTAAAAAAAAAAAGTTATTTTCGAAATAAAAAGTGAAGAAGATAATCAGGGTGGAAAAGATCTATATCTTAATCAGGATAGTGGTTCTATATAAACACTCTTTTGAATTATACATTGTAATAAAAAGTTTTTAAAAAATTAACTTGTGTAACAGCTCATTTAATTAATGTTCACCCAAGAACACACACACACCGAAAGGGGGAAAGGGTTAAAAGATCTTGTCCAAGCTCTATCAGAATACTCAGGAGATTTTTCACAGAACTAGAACAAATAATTCCAAAGTTTATATGGAACTGCAAAAGACCCTGAATTGTAAAGCAAGACAGAGGAAAAAGAACCGAGGAACCCCCCACGACACAGCACAGAATTAAAACATGTGGTACTGGCACATTTTTTCAGCTATGAGTAAAATATATAAATAATATTTGATATATGTGGAAAAATCAAAGATTTATTTAATATAAATATTTAAATAATATCTATATATTGCTATAAAGGGCATTATTAAGACAGCTAGAGAAATTTGAATGGGATCTTAAGAGTCTATGTTAATTTCCTTTTTGTGATGTTTGAACAGCAGTAATGTAAGGGAGAGTACATATCATTTAGGAAAAGCACTTTGAAATATTTAGGTATAATGGGTCATTGCAAGCAACTTATTCTCCAACAAAAATAATAACATGAGAGCAAGAGAATGAGAAACTTATTATACTAAAGTATTGACTGGGGAAAGTGAATGAAGGGCAAACAAGAATTTTTTGTACTATTTTTGAAACATCTCTGTAGATCTAAAGTTATTTTCGGGGCTTCCCCTGGTGGTCCAGTGGGTAAGGACACCGCCTTGCAGTGCAAGGGGCGCCGGTTCGAGCCCTGGCCTGGGAAGATCCCACGTGCCGTGGAGCGGCTGGACCGATGTGCCCAATTACCGAGCCGGAGCTCTGGAGCGCATGCGCCCAGAGCCGGCGCTCTGCGACAACAGACACCACCACTGCAATGGGAGGCCCACAGGAGCCAAAGAACAAAGACGGATGAAAATGGAGAAATGAAAGACCAATAGACCTGCCCGTCCCCCTCCTCCCCAACCCAACCCCCACCCAAAATAAATAAATAAATAAATCTTAAAAAAAAAAAAAGTTATTTTCGAAATAAAAAGTGAAGAAGATAATCGGGGTGGAAGAGATCTATATCTTAATCAGGATAGTGGTTCTATATAAACACTCTTTTGAATTATACATTGTAATAAAAAGTTTTTAAAAAATTAACTTGTGTAACAGCTCATTTAATTAATGTTCACCCAAGAACACACACACACCGAAAGGGGGAAAGGGTTAAAAGATCTTGTCCAAGCTCTATCAGAATACTCAGGAGATTTTTCACAGAACTAGAACAAATAATTCCAAAGTTTATATGGAACTGCAAAAGACCCTGAATTGTAAAAGCAAGACAGAGGAAAAAGAACAAAACTGGAGGTATACTCCTCCCAGACTTCAGACTATACTGCAAAGCTACAGTAATTAAAACAGTGTGGTACTGGCACAAAAACAGACACATAGATCAATGGAACAGAACAGAGAACCCAGAAATAACATCACATAACTATGGCCACATAGTTGGCCACATGGCCAACTAACACCACAATTAATCTATGGCTAAAGAGCAAGAATATACATAGATAAGAATATACAGAGATAAAAGAATATACATAGATAAAAGACAGTTTCTTCAACAAATGTACACATGCTAAGTCACTTCAGTCCTGTCTGACTCTTTGCAATCCTATGGACCACAGTCCCCGGGCTCCTCTGTCCAATCCTATGGACCACAGTCCCCGGGCTCCTCTGTCCACAGGTTTCTCAAGGCAAGAATACTGGAGTGACTGCCGTTCCCTTCTCCAGGGGATCCTCTGGTCCAAGGTATGGAACCAACGTCTCTTACATCTCCTGCACTGGCAGGCAGGTTCTTTACCACTAGTGCTACCCGGGAAGCCCCTTTGACCAGTAGCGATGGGAAACTTGGACATTATGTAAAATAATGAGACCAGAACATTCCCTCATACCTTACACAAAAATAAACTCAGAACGGTTTAAAGACCCAAATATAAGACATGAACCATAAAACTCCTAAAGAGAGCATAAGCGGAAAAACTCTTTGACATAAATCATAGTAATATTTTCTTGGATCAATCTCCTGAAGCTAAAGAAATAAAAGCAAAAATAAACAAATGGAACCTAATTACATTGAAAAGCTTCTGCACAACAAATGAATCCATCAACAAAACCTATACAACAGGAGAAAATCTTTCCAAATCACACGACCATTAAATGACTTAAAAATTCAGGATATAAAATTGAATTATACATTGTAATAAAGTTTTTAAAAAATTAACTTGTGTAACAGCTCATTTAATTAATGTTCACCCAAGAACACACACACACCGAAGGGGAAAGGGTTAAAAGATCTTGTCCAAGCTCTATCAGAATACTCAGGAGATTTTTCACAGAACTAGAACAACTAATTCCAAAGTTTATATGGCACTGCAAACGACCCTGAATAGTAAAAGCAAGACAGAGGAAAAAGAACAAAACTGGAGGTATACTCCTCCCAGACTTCAGACTATACTGCAAAGCTACAGTAATTAAAACAGTGTGGTACTGGCACAAAAACAGACACATAGATCAATGGAACAGAACAGAGAACCCAGAAATAACATCACATAACTATGGCCACATAGTTGGCCACATGGCCAACTAACACCACAATTAATCTATGGCTAAAGAGCAAGAATATACATAGATAAGAATATACAGAGATAAAAGAATATACATAGATAAAAGACAGTTTCTTCAACAAATGTACACATGCTAAGTCACTTCAGTCCTGTCTGACTCTTTGCAATCCTATGGACCACAGTCCCCGGGCTCCTCTGTCCAATCCTATGGACCACAGTCCCCGGGCTCCTCTGTCCACAGGTTTCTCAAGGCAAGAATACTGGAGTGACTGCCGTTCCCTTCTCCAGGGGATCCTCTGGTCCAAGGTATGGAACCAACGTCTCTTACATCTCCTGCACTGGCAGGCAGGTTCTTTACCACTAGTGCTACCCGGGAAGCCCCTTTGACCAGTAGCGATGGGAAACTTGGACATTATGTAAAATAATGAGACCAGAACATTCCCTCATACCTTACACAAAAATAAACTCAGAACGGTTTAAAGACCCAAATATAAGACATGAACCATAAAACTCCTAAAGAGAGCATAAGCGGAACACTCTTTGACATAAATCATAGTAATATTTTCTTGGATCAATCTCCTGAAGCTAAAGAAATAAAAGCAAAAATAAACAAATGGAACCTAATTACATTGAAAAGCTTCTGCACAACAAATGAATCCATCAACAAAACCTATACAACAGGAGAAAATCTTTCCAAATCACACGACCAGCAAGTTAATATTTAATGTACAAATAGCCCAGACAATTCAATAAAAAATCCAATTAAAAATGGACAGAAGATTCAAATAGACATTTTTCCAAAGAAGACATATAGATGGTTAACAAGCACATGAGAAGATGCTCAACAGTGCTATGAGAAACATAAATCAAAATCACATGAGGTATTACCTCACACCTCTCAGAATGGTTATTCTCTAAAAGGCTAGAAATAACAAGTGTTAGTGAGAATGTGAAGAAAAAAGAATCCTTATGCGTGGTTGACGGGAATGTAAATTGGTGTGGCCACTATGGGAAGCAATTTGGAGGTGCCTTACAAAACTAAAAATAGAACTGCAATATGATCCAGCAATTCCACTCCTGGGTTTATACCAAGAAAAATGAAAACACTGCTTCAAAATGATACATGCACTCCCTGTGTTCATAACAGGACTATTTACAATAACCAAGATACGGAAGCGACCCAAATGCCCGTCAACGGGTGACTGGATTAACCTACACAATGAAATACTAGCCATATAAAAAGAATAAAATGACGTCATTTGCAGCAACATGGATGGACCTAGAGAATATTATGCTTAGCGAAATAAGTCAGACAGAGGCAGATATATACTTTATGATACCACTTATAAGTAAAATCTAAAAAGTCATACAAATAGATGAATATACACAACAAAAGCAGGCTCACAGATAAGGAAAGCATATTTGTTATCAAATGGGAGATACAAGAGGGGAAGGACAAATTAGGATGTGAAATTAAGAGATATGAACTACTGCATATAAAATAGAGAAGCAACAAGAATACCCTACAGAGCATAGGGGATTATACCCTATAATGGTATATAATGTGCAGAATGCCAAATCACTATGCTGTACTCCTGCACTTAACACAGTATGGCAAATCAAATATACTTCAATTTATTTTAAAATGCATCTTCCCTAAAATGTCTATTTTTAATCCCCCTAAAGCTTTTCTGGTCTGTATACTTCTGGAAGTCTCTGTACAAAAACTACATCTTGGAAACATCTTTGATGCTCCCATAACTGAAACAGTAAAAGTACACAAAGAACAGAAGACAATCACTGCATCACTGTAAGAGAGGCGGATTCAAGTCCTGGGTCAGGAAGATCCTCTGGAGGAAGAAATGGCAACCCACTCCAGTCCTCTTGCCTGGAGAATCCCGTGGACAGAGGAGCCTGGTGGGCTACAGTCTGTGGGGTCGCCAAGACTCAGACGCCACTGAAGTGACTCAGCACGCAGTCACAGCAGGTATGCATGCTCTCAGCTGACCAGGGGAGGAAGAGTATTCAGTCTCACACACTTTCAGGGCTGAAGCTGAAATTCAGGTGCACCAGGCAATGGGCTGGTCTCTTGCAAAGATCCCATCCATTGAGCTGTTTTGTGACCAGGAGAGGGGGGCACAGCCTGACGAGAGAGGAAGGGCATGGGGCTGGGGTAGGTATTGACATAGTTTCTTTCTCTCCCAGAACTTGTGGGTTTGGTTTAGTTCTGGGAAAAATAAGAGAGAGATGGAGACTAAAGCCAGGTTTTAGGGGAGCGGAACCTGGCGGACTGGGAGATGGGCCTTGGCACAGAGCCCCAGAAAGGAACAAGGATCCTGGTGTTCTCGTGGTGCACTGGGAAATATGAAGCTTCTTCAAGGGTCTAGCTTGCCACAGCCCCCCACAAGCAGGAGAGAGGAAGGACACCTGGTGTGGAGCCGCCGCTGGACAGCCAGGATGTCTCAGTACTATTCAGGGGACCTCTGTAAGAGGCTACCTTCTGGCAGTCAGGCTGCAAGAAGCTGAAGCTGCCGTGCCTGCTACAGGCCTGGTGCTGTGAATTTATGGGGCTGCAAGCCCGGAGCTGTGAGCCGTGTCTGGAGGGCAGAGGAAGTGGGTGAGGAAAGAGAGCTCTCTGGATCCGGGTCCAGGTCCTGGGGAGGGGGTCCTTCTTTCCTTGGGTCATGCTTTGAAACTAAGACAGCCCTGGGTGCCAGTCACTCGAGGGGAAAAAAGGTCATGTGACAAGGACGCCGTTCCCTAATGTGTGTCCTACGGCAGGCGCAGGGGAGGGGGCCCTCTGAGGGGTCTCCATGAACCTCTCTGGCCCTTCCCAGGTGAGGTTCCCACTTCCCAAAAGGAAGAAACTGGAAGTGGGCAAGAAGTGTTAGTTGTATTATCTAATTCACAGTCTCTCTAATATCGCAGGTAGGAGCCACTGCTCCATCCTCCAGCTGAGAAATCTGTCTCGGAGAGGTTGAGCTGCTTGCCTGGATGGTCAGAGACACAGTCAGAAGACCAGCACCCAGGGGACCGTTCGAGATGAGGAAGGGTATGGGAGATGGTGGGGAGGGCACTTTCTAGCTAGATAGGAGGCTGGGACCAGACCCAGGGTGCCGCCGGCTCAGGGTGCAACCAGGTGGCTAGAGATCCCCCTGCAGATTCCAGCTCCCAGTGGCTCAGCGGGCGGCTTGGGTGGTGTGAACGCCGGCACGTGGGCGCAGCTCTCATTCCGGGTGGCAGCAGGCACCCTCCACATGGCGCCGGGCGGTGGTGGGAGGGAAGAGGCTGGCATTTGCTATCTGCAGGCGCAGTCCCCCCTCTGCTGCCTGCCCATGGCAGGGTCCTAAAACCACTGGTGTGGAGGTGTGAAGATAGTGAGCTTCAACACCTGCTTGTGTGGAGTCTCCTTCATGCAGAAGGGAAGGATGTGAGAGCTCTGGGAGGAGGCATGAAGGAAAAAAAGGAGAACCTGGGTGCCAGGCTGGCCAAGTCCCACCCACGGCAGCCAGGGTGCATCACGCACAGGGCTCCCCCCAACCTCTTTCTGCCCAGATCCAGAGGTCCTGGCCTGGTGAGGGTGGGCTCTGTCTCGGGCTCAGCCAGCAGGCTAGGGTTTTCGATCTACCCTGCTCGAACCAGCTCCCTCTCCTCGAGGCTAGATCCCTCAGCTTTGCTCTTGCCTCCTTTTGGGCAGGCTTCCCAGAACGACTTGGCATGGGCACCACTCGCCCGCCATCTCCACTCTTACTTCTAAACCCACATCCCTCCCTGAGCTTCAGAGCCGACACCCTCGTTTCTCAGCCTGTGCCCCCTCCTCGGGTTGGCAGACTCCTACCACTGCTTCCTATAGCCATTCCTCTCCAGGCTGCCCCTGCCCCACCACCAGCCCGACAGAGCCCTGGAATCGGCAGCCTGGCCCCTGCCGCCTCCCACCGCGAGAGCCCAGGGGGTGGGATCTGCTCTTAGACACGGCGGTCTTGTGGGCTTGTCCTTTGTTTTTTTGCCCACGAGTGGAATCCCCCACTGGGGTGTTGAGATCAGGGGGCCCCAAATCTCTGCCTTTCACTCTCGGGTGTCTGTGCAGTGGGAGTAAGTCCCGCACTCTCCTTGCAGACTGAGCGGCTGCTACAGCGCTTTGAACCGCTCACATCAAAGGTGCTGCTAACGGGGCTGGCTTAATGGCTCTCAGGTGCCGCCGGCTCAGGGTGCAACCAGGTGGCTAGAGATCCCCCTGCAGATTCCAGCTCCCAGTGGCTCAGCGGGCGGCTTGGGTGGTGTGAACGCCGGCACGTGGGCGCAGCTCTCATTCCGGGTGGCAGCAGGCACCCTCCACATGGCGCCGGGCGGTGGTGGGAGGAAGAGGCTGGCATTTGCTATCTGCAGGCGCAGTCCCCCCTCTGCTGCCTGCCCATGGCAGGGTCCTAAAACCACTGGTGTGGAGGTGTGAAGATAGTGAGCTTCAACACCTGCTTGTGTGGAGTCTCCTTCATGCAGAAGGGAAGGATGTGAGAGCTCTGGGAGGAGGCATGAAGGAAAAAAAGGAGAACCTGGGTGCCAGGCTGGCCAAGTCCCACCCACGGCAGCCAGGGTGCATCACGCACAGGGCTCCCCCCAACCTCTTTCTGCCCAGATCCAGAGGTCCTGGCCTGGTGAGGGTGGGCTCTGTCTCGGGCTCAGCCAGCAGGCTGGGGTTTTCGATCTACCCTGCTCGAACCAGCTCCCTCTCCTCGAGGCTAGATCCCTCAGCTTTGCTCTTGCCTCCTTTTGGGCAGGCTTCCCAGAACGACTTGGCATGGGCACCACTCGCCCGCCATCTCCACTCTTACTTCTAAACCCACATCCCTCCCTGAGCTTCAGAGCCGACACCCTCGTTTCTCAGCCTGTGCCCCCTCCTCGGGTTGGCAGACTCCTACCACTGCTTCCTATAGCCATTCCTCTCCAGGCTGCCCCTGCCCCACCACCAGCCCGACAGAGCCCTGGAATCAGCAGCCTGGCCCCTGCCGCCTCCCACCGCGAGAGCCCAGGGGGTGGGATCTGCTCTTAGACACGGCGGTCTTGTGGGCTTGTTCTTTGTTTTTTTGCCCACGAGTGGAATCCCCCACTGGGGTGTTGAGATCAGGGGGCCTCAAATCTCTGCCTTTCACTCTCGGGTGTCTGTGCAGTGGGAGTAAGTCCCGCACTCTCCTTGCAGACTGAGCGGCTGCTACAGCGCTTTGAACCGCTCACATCAAAGGTGCTGCTGGCAAGGGGACGGGACGCTTACGCCTCTGGCTGGTACTGAAATGACAGCTCTCAGATGCCGCCTCTGAGGTTGGTGGTGTCCCCGTAGGATTAAGAGGGCAGAGGACGACCGTGCTGCCTGCCGTGTGCGGTCTGAACAGCAGAGCCCTCCTCTGGGGACCTTGGCCCCACAGTGAAGAACACGGGAGGGGATGGATCCTTTGTCAGTAGAGGCACAACTCAGAAATCGAAGCACACCCCGCCTCACAGAGGGGCTGTCAGCTGACTATGGAAAAGGTCTCTGTGCTTCCTTCCACCGCTCACATGAACAGATGCCTGGACGGTGGAGAAGGGCTGCCCCGCTGGAGAATCTTGCAGCCACGCCCTCCACCAGGGTACCGAGAGTGCCGTCACCGCACCAGAGCACAAAGAGCTTACATCCTTGTCGCTCGACACTGGGCTTGGCCATGCCGCTGGCTTTGGTCAATGCAATGTGGCCCAGAGTGTCAGTTCCCCGCTCAGGGCTTGATGGACATTGTGGGTTTCAGCTTGCCGCTCCTGGACCCCTGTTGATCTGAGGAGAAGAGGTGCCCTAGGGAGCCTCCAGCCCTCCAGCATGGGGAGCAGGCCCAGATCTGAGTGGAAACCTGCTGGAGTCCAGCTGTGCTAGCTGAGTCCAGGAGACCCCAGCTTAGCTCAGCCAACAGCCCCAGGAGAGGAAAATAAATGCTTCTTGCTGTAAACTGCTGAGACTCCTGAGTGTTTGTTACCCAGAAAATGTTGACAAATACAAGCTTGAAGGGATGAATGAATTTTTCCTGAAATTCTATCTCTTATTAAACCTTCATGATATAATTTTTCCATTTACCAATGGGAAAACTGAAGGCAAGAGCTTAGGTAACTTGTTCAATATCACACAACTTGTAGGATCCCTGGGACCTGCCACAAGGGACACACCCTCATCCCCGCCTCATCTGCTCTCCAGCCTCCAGGGGCCACTGTCCTGTGATCGCATCTGCCATGTAGACCTCCAGAGCCCTCGGGGCCCTGTCATCTCGAGTCTGGACCGCCCTGTGGCACCAGGGATCCTGTTCCCGTGGCTCCTTCCACTCCTTAAACATCTGTAGGCCTTGCCTGTCAAAGCCACTGTCCAGGATCAGATCCTCAGCCCACCTTATGCACTTGGTCAGGCCTGGAGGAGACCAGAGCTGGTGGCACATCAAGCCAGTGGGCAGACCACCCACCTGAACTAACCTCTCACCAGGGGCTCCACCCAGGGCTCTGCCACGGGTATTCAGCAAAGACCAACACAGTTATGGAGCAGCACACATGCAGGATTGGGGTTAATATCAACGTGGGGTTTCTCACCACATGCAGGTCCGTATATAGACTGTGGACCAGTTCCCAGGGAATGTCTTACCCAGAGCCCAGGTCCCTTTACTTTCTGTGCTCCCAACCCCCTCTTTCCTGGGGGCTCTGTGCTTTGCTGCTCAAAGCTTGAGCCTGTACCCTTAGATGACTCTGCTTGCAAACTGGAGCCACCTCATGCGTATGAGGTCCAGGAGCAGCCAGGCAGTCTGATTCCCTGTGCCCAAGCCAGCCCACTCATACCTGGACGCAGTTCAACTCTTCACTTTGACACAGAACAAACCCCGAGGTGTAACCCACACTCCCGAGCTCCCTGGCGGGCCAGACTGGGTCTGAGACTTCACCTGAAATTGTGCCTTTGCTTGACTTCTCTTCTTCCCCATTCTGTGTCTCCCAATCTCTTGCTGCATTCTCCAGAGGGAGCCTTTCTTTAATCAATCACTGATACCCAAGCTTGAGGTCTGCTTCTGAACGAGCTGGATATTTGACAGTCAACTGTCCAAATCAGTCCTTCTACCTGTCTATCTTAAGTTCTCCATCAGCAGCTGATCCAAGGATTTACCCTCAAGCCCTCAACCCAAGCCCATCGCCAACAGCAAAGAATGTGGGCCTTCACTTTGTGGAAGACTTGATTATACTTAAAGTCCTTAGCTTCCATTTACTCTCCCAAATGGGAGATCCTACCATGAGGACCCTATCACCACCCTCGGCTCTCTCCTTCTCTCCCTGCTGGGCTCAGCAGACTCCAGGCTCACATCCTACCTCACTCTGCACAGACCAGTTGAAAACCCAACTCTGCGACTGGGCCTCTGGTCCTGTGAGTCCCTACAGCGAATGCCAAGAAGGAATGCAGGGTGTCAAGTGAGACACAGCATGCTTGAAAATTTGGCACTAAGGGGACAGAATACATCATGCATTTACCTCTGCACTGAGAATGAATGAATGAAAAGACGAACATTGTTTCGAGAACCCAATCAAACTTACCTATGTTTCTGTTGGTTTTTACCATTTTCAAGATGAAGAAACTGAGGCTCAGAAACACCAGATGACTTGCCCAGTACGTGGCAACACCAGGACCTGAACCCAGGTCTCAGGTTCCTTACTCTCAGTTCTGGAGTCTGAAAGGCTGCTGTCTTCCAGGGTCTCAGCCTATGTGCTCTGAAACCTTTGGTATGAGGAAGCCTATTTTTTGAACTGCACCCAAAGGACTTTATTTACTAATGGATATTACATAATCAAAAGCCTCCCTCCTTCCCTCCTTTTCCCCCTCAACATCTTGTGTGGTGTAAAGGATTCCAGAAGTGCAGACCAGTGCAGCCATTCCAGAGAGCAATCAGATACAAATTAGACAAATTAAAAATATGAATATCCTATGACCCAGCAATTTCTCCCTTGAGCCTATTCTTCAAAGTTCACCTTGGGCTACCTATGTGGGTGGTCATCACATGTTTATTTTTGGTGAGAAATCTTGGGGGCACTGGGTGCCCATCATGGGGACAGTGGACAGGTAAAGGGTGGTCAGTGTGTACAGTGGGGTGTTGGGCAGCAGCCAGAAGCCAACTGGATGCGTATGTAGCAAGATAGAAGGATCCTTTGAGGGAGAAAGTAGAAAATAGAATGAGGATTCTGATATCACTTCAGTATATTAAAAATGCATGCATGCAAAACAACAATACATATTTTGCAAGAACCTATTAAGATGAAAAGACACCCACTCAAGGGTTGCCCGTTAAAGGGAGGGTTATGCAATCGCAGTGTGGGGCCAGGAGAGATCCAAACAGTTGGTGAAGATGCTGCTTTATAGTGAGAACGCGCTGTGGCTTTGATCACGTCATCTGATTGCGAAAGTTGGGTACTTTGTTGTGGCATTTCTGATCTGACCTGAACTAATTACCAAAATCTTCTGCATCACAATGTCTTCCTTGGTCAAATGCAGAGGGAAAAGTGCACAAGGGGAAGTCCTATGCCATTAGAAAGGAATGTGGTGCGAACAAACAGGCACAAAAGCTGAAGCTGACTGTGTGAGTGACATAAGCAGGGTGTGAGCACCAGGGCAAGGTGAGGACTATGGCCCTTGGAGCAATGTCCCTTTAAAGGGACCAGCTTCTGCTAAGCTCCGGTTATACTCCCATGGGGTGACGCAGGCCGAGAATTGCCAGAATTTCAGAACATTCAAGGAGAGGTAAAAATAGACATTCTTAGATGAGATCTCTAATTTTTAATGCTTGTAACTAAGTTTTTCAAAACACACCACATCCACCACAAATTCAAACCTTAGCTCCACCGTTAAGTAGTTGTGTGGCCTGGAGAATGGCATTCGGCTTTCCAAGGCTCAGCCAATGAGCCTTGAGCTCCTGGTTCATGAGTGAGGCTTCTCAAGTCTGCCCAGCCAGGCACTAAAATGTCCTGAGTCCAGGGCCGTGGCTCCACTGTCATCAGGGGAGGACCTGCTCTGTGTTATATATGCTCATTAACACAGTATCAACTCTTATTTTTCAGAGGAATAAACTGAAACTCAGAGGAATGGAAAATGAACAAGAGTCAGATAGAAAAAAGGGTCTTCTCAAAATGTGATGAAAAGGAATGGGTAAAACTGAATTGAAATAACTTATAAATAAGGGTTTGGGGATTAAATGGACTCTAAGTAAAGTGGAAGTGATTATCAATCTGTCTGACCCCTAACAAGTTATAGGAGTCTCAAATGATGACATCTGGCATTCCAGGAGTCAGGTGGGGGGCTTTCTGGACAGCTCAGTGGGTAAAGAATCTGCCTGCAATACAGGAGATGCAGGTTTGATTCTGGGGTTGGGAAGATCCCCTGGAGGAGGAAATGGCAGCATACTTCAGTATTCTTGCCTGAAAAATGTCATGGACAGAGAAGCCTGTCAGGCTATAGTTCAAAGGTTTGCAAAGGGTCAGACACACCTGAGAGACTGAGCATGCTCGCGTGGTCCCAGGGACTTCCTTTGTGGTGTAGCAGTTAAGATATCTCACTCCCATGCAGGGGCCCAAGGTCTATCCTTGGTCAGGGAACTAGGTCCTGCATGCCACAACTGTAAATAAAGTGTATCACAACTAAGACCTGAAATAGTGAGAAAAAAAAAAAAAGAAAGAGAGAAAAATAAAAGACATCTGTGGTCCCACAGGCAGCAGACCGCATCCTGGCCATGGCAGTAGGAAAACGTTTATCACCGACCAGTGATGTGTTGAGGCCCACCTGTGCCTACTTGTACTGGTTAAAAACCCAATTTTTCCAGAACCCTAAGAGTTGCATGTTAAATGTGGCCACTATGATGGGAGCCTTGGTGACAAACACACAGAAACTGGCCAACACTGAAGATCAGGGCTTTGTTTTCTTCCCTAAAGAACTGATTGTCAAATGTTTGCCACTGCAGCAGGCTCAGCGCCGTTTATCACTTTGGCAAAATCATTCTCTCAGTTCTTAAAGGCCTGGCTTCCTGTGCACATTTGACTCACCCTCTGCGTGGCCCTGATCTCAGGAAGCAATGCTGGATCGGGAAGAAATACCATTGACACCAGATGGTTAATGTTTCATGAGGGAGAGCAGAGGAGATTACTGTTCAGTGAGGCAAAACACTTTGTAATGAAGATGGCAAAGGCAGAGATCAAAACAGGAAGCTTTCAGCCTGCTGTGCTGGGTAGGTGGGATTGTCTGAACCTACGAGATGCTGAAAAGGAAGGATGGCAAAGCGTTGGGGTTGCCAGGGTAAGGGATGTGGGTCCTCCCGTTCCCCAGCTGGGCTCACCCTCCATCTCTAGGGGACCACGGCTCAGTGCAGGCAGACAGGAGTGGACGGGCAGTTCGGGGGTAAACATTTGCTCTGCAGAGGAACCGAAAGGCACCGTTTGCAGGTTCCTGTTGCTCTGAGGAAGTGACAGAGGCACCCGTACATGGTGAGCCTGAAGTCCAGGACAAACACGGGAATGCAACAATACCAAAATACCAAACCAGGAGTGAGACCAACAGTGAACGTTGTTGTCACTAATCTGCATCACCTCTCTGTGGGTCTCAGCGAGCATGAACCAAACCCAAACATCCTCCCAGTAATGCCTCGAAAAGACGAGATAAATCTATCAATCTGTTTACAGACAACAAGATCATGTATCCAGAGAAGCCAAAAGAATACGTTCGAAAAATGACTGCAATTCATAAAGAGTCTCTTGATGTGGGTTGAGGGAGGAGAGTGAAAAAGCCTTCTTAAAATTCTATATTAAAAAAAGCTAAGATCATGGCATCCAGTATCATTACTTCATGGCAAATAGAAGGGGAAAAGACGGAAGCAGAGACAGACTTTCTCTTCTTGGGCTCCAAAATCACTTTGGATGGTGACTGCTGCCATAAAATTAGAAGACAATTGCTTCTTGGCAGGAAAGCTATGACAAACGTAGACAGTGTGTTAAAAAGCAAAGACATCACTTTGCTGACAAAGGTCTGTACAGTCAAAGCTGTGGTTTTCCAGTAGTCATGTATGAATGTGAGAGCTGAACTAGAAAGAAGGCAGAGCACTAAAGAACTGATGCTTTTGAATTGTGGTGCTGGAGAAGACTCCTGAGAGTCCCTTGGACAGCAAGCAGATCAAACCAGTCAATCTTACAAGAAACCAATCCTGAATACTCACTGGAAGGACTGATGCTGAATCTGAAGCTCCATAAATTTAGCAACATGAGGCGAAGAACCAACTCATTGGAAAAGATCCCGATGCTGGGAAAGGCAGAGATCAAAACAGGAAGCTTTCAGCCTGCTGTGCTGGGTAGGTGGGATTGTCTGAACCTACGAGATGCTGAAAAGGAAGGATGGCAAAGCGTTGGGGTTGCCAGGGTAAGGGATGTGGGTCCTCCCGTTCCCCAGCTGGGCTCACCCTCCATCTCTAGGGGACCACGGCTCAGTGCAGGCAGACAGGAGTGGACGGGCAGTTCGGGGGTAAACATTTGCTCTGCAGAGGAACCGAAAGGCACCGTTTGCAGGTTCCTGTTGCTCTGAGGAAGTGACAGAGGCACCCGTACATGGTGAGCCTGAAGTCCAGGACAAACACGGGAATGCAACAATACCAAAATACCAAACCAGGAGTGAGACCAACAGTGAACGTTGTTGTCACTAATCTGCATCACCTCTCTGTGGGTCTCAGCGAGCATGAACCAAACCCAAACATCCTCCCAGTAATGCCTCGAAAAGACGAGATAAATCTATCAATCTGTTTACAGACAACAAGATCATGTATCCAGAGAAGCCAAAAGAATACGTTCGAAAAATGACTGCAATTCATAAAGAGTCTCTTGATGTGGGTTGAGGGAGGAGAGTGAAAAAGCCTTCTTAAAATTCTATATTAAAAAAAGCTAAGATCATGGCATCCAGTATCATTACTTCATGGCAAATAGAAGGGGAAAAGACGGAAGCAGAGACAGACTTTCTCTTCTTGGGCTCCAAAATCACTTTGGATGGTGACTGCTGCCATAAAATTAGAAGACAATTGCTTCTTGGCAGGAAAGCTATGACAAACGTAGACAGTGTGTTAAAAAGCAAAGACATCACTTTGCTGACAAAGGTCTGTACAGTCAAAGCTGTGGTTTTCCAGTAGTCATGTATGAATGTGAGAGCTGAACTAGAAAGAAGGCAGAGCACTAAAGAACTGATGCTTTTGAATTGTGGTGCTGGAGAAGACTCCTGAGAGTCCCTTGGACAGCAAGCAGATCAAACCAGTCAATCTTACAAGAAACCAATCCTGAATACTCACTGGAAGGACTGATGCTGAATCTGAAGCTCCATAAATTTAGCAACATGAGGCGAAGAACCAACTCATTGGAAAAGATCCCGATGCTGGGAAAGACTGAAGACAGAAGAAGACAGTGACAGAGGATGAGATGGTTGGATGGCATTATTGATTCAATGGACATGAACTTGGGCAAACTCCGGGAGATGGTGAGAGACAGGGAAGCCTGGTCGTGCTGCAGTCCATGGGGTCTTAAAGAGTCAGACACAACTTAGTGACAGAACAACAAGATAATTCAGAAAGATAAGCTTACCCTACAAAAATCATAACATAGACCCCCAACAAAACCCAACCAGAAAATGTCATGGAAAAGACAGGTTCTGTTTGTCAAGTTAGCTAAAACTACATCACACCCAGTAACAGTGAGGATGTAAGAGCTATATGGAGAAAGTACAAAAGATAGCACAGGACTTCCCTGGTTGTCCAGTGGCTTAGACTCTGAGTTCCTAATGCAGGGGACCCAGGTTTGATCCCTGGTCAGGGAACGAGATCCCACATACTGCAACTAAGACCTGGAGCAACCAAATAAAATAAATACCTTTTTTTTTTTTTTAAAAAAAAGACCGCATAAGAGAGATAGCAAAGAAAATCAGAACAAACAAAATAATGCTCCATTCTCTGATAGGACTTGACAGTATCTGAGTTATCTTCTAATTTATCTATAAATTTAATGTAATTATACAAAAAGTCCAACTGGATTTTTAGGGTACTTTACAAGCTAATTATAAAATTCATCTGGAAAAGAAGATGCATGGAAATCATCAAAGAATAAATAAAACACTAAATAGAACTCAGTCTACAGGATACACATAATAAAGCAACAAAACAACAAAACAACAAAGCAACAAAAACAGTACAGGACTGAGGGAAGACTAGATTCATCAGTCAGCAAAACTGAAGGAAGGTTCCCCAGGTTAGGACTATGTGAATTTAATGCATGATAAGATAGCATTGGAAACAACTGGGAAAAGAATGGATTATTTAACCTACAGTGTGGCTTTCCCTATACTCTATTTTTTCTAACCAAATGCAAAAATAAAGAGCTGAACATCCAAGTTTATATAAGTGTTAGGAGAAAATAATATTTTCCCTGGATAAATAATATTTAGATGAGTGAGTCACAAACCTAGAACCCATAAATGAAAACATTTGAGTACAAAAAGTTGTAAACTTCCACATGACAAATGAACCATAAACAAACTTTAAAAAAAAGGACAAGCTGGGAGAAAATATTTACATTGGAAGTAACAAAAAATTAATATGCACAATGTATGAAGAGCTTTTTATAATCTGAAAATTTTTTCAAAGGAATAAAATGACAAAGAATATAAATAGTCAACGCACAGGAAAAGAAATACACATAGCCAACGCATGTATGAAAATACACTTATCCTCATTTCTTTATAGATTTGGCTGCACTGGGTCTTTGCTGCAGCACAGAGGATCTTTCTTAGTTGTGTGTGTGGAGTCTTAGTTGCAGCATGTGGGTTCCGGTTCCCTGACGAGGGATTGAACCCAGGCCCCCTGCATTGAGGGTGCACAGTCTTAGCCACTGGACCACCAGGGAAGTCCCTGCTTATCCTCATTTCTAATGAGGAAAATGCAAAATAAAATATTGAGATTGCATGTTTCCCATTGTTGGATGAAAGTAACAAACACAGATAATCTTCAGTATTGAGATAATGTCCAGTAATTGAGAAGACAGGGGCCATGGTGGGTGCAGACTGGCGTCGGGTGTGAGATGACTCATTGGAGGAGGCTTGGGCAGGTCACTTTGGCGGTATTTAGAGTACAAACATTGTAAATAGGATTCCTTCAACCTAGGAATATTTCATCCTGAAGAGAACTTGCACATATGCACAGCACAGACAAACCTACTGATTATTGCAGTTTTGTCTCTTTTTTAATAACAATAACCGAAAAAAGGGGGGCAGGATTGTCTAAGTGCAGAGGGGTGAACAATATTGAGCGACAGCTGAAAATCGCAAAGGTGCATGAAGGAACCAGGCTCGATCTCAAAGACAGATCACTAACGGGAGAAAGCAAATCGCAGAACAATATGAACAGCATGATCCCATTAATCAAAGAAAGAAAAAGAAAACCCTATACATTTGTACAGGCTCACGTTTCTACGTGAACGCACCTAAGTGGCAGTTGCTGTTAGTGGTTCCCCTTGCAGAGGTGGGAGGGGAGGCAGAGGCGGGAGGGGGTGGGGAGGACGGACTTTCACTTTCTACTCTGTGCTTCTGTTTTGTTTGAACGCTTTAAAAAAGATACATTCATGTTTCCCTTCGGTAGAAAAAGAAAATCAAAAAAGGAAAGAAAATGAAAAAAAGAAAGAAAGCAACAGCAACTATTGTAAGCAGACCTGTCCTCTTCAGACAAGAGTCTTAATGCTGAGGTCTCGCCACCTGCCCCTGACCTCGTGACCCGGAAGAGCTCCGCCTGAGGACAAGCCTTGGAGGCTCAGTCCCTGCTCACAGACACAGTGATCGCTAGTGAAGCTTTACACAACAATGGCCAATTTTTTAAAAAATAACCCCACCACCCAGTCTTTGCCTTGAGTGTTTTAAATTCAACACATACGCTTTTCCCAGAGGGGTTGTAGGGAATAAAAGGTAATTTAAAAAGAAATCTTTTTTTGCAAAGCATTGTAAATGTACTAAGTGCCACAGAACTGTTCATGTTAAAATGCTTAATTTTGTATTATGTGAATTTCATCACAATTTGTACAAAAAACCCACACAAACAGCAACCACTCTCCCCAGGCCAACCTGCCATCTACAGAACTGACTCCAAAACTCCCAGCCCAGAGCTCAGACCCTTCATATCCATCTGACCGCAACCTTTCCCTCCTCCAAGTTTATCTGCTGGGAGAACTATTTGGGACCCCACATGACAGTAAAACTACCCCCCAAGATTTTGGGGACAGTCCTATTTCCTGTAATAAAAATTTTTAAAATAAAGACAAGAAGTGAAAAGCTTTAAAAAGTATTATTACAAAAGTTGTATCTTGGCCATGGTTAAAAAGAATGAAAATAGTATGAAAAGTATAAATTGGAACATAGAATCCCCCCCTGCCATTGGTAACCCCCCATGGAAACCCCTATTCCTGTTAACATTTTCTCAGAGACCGCTCTGGCGTTTGTGTGGCATATGTTCTATCCCTTAGCAAACAAAAGCCAAATGTCTCAAACAATAATATCATCTTGCACCTTCTTCTTTAACATTTTGGAGATATTTCCAACCTTTTACACACAGGTCTATCTTAACTTTTAAACACTGGTCAGACTACATTTCAGGTAATGGTTCCCCGCTCATCATATTTACATGGTTTGCTGGTTTTTCTCGGTCCCCATTTTGAAGTAATGCTGCAGTACATGTCCTGGTACATGCATCTTTGCCCACATGACCTGCTGGACACATTCCTCTGGGGAGTGAGGGGCATTCCTCCTGGGGCCCAGGCATCACAGATGTTCATGGATGGTGACCACGTGCCCTCAAGGGTACTAGCCTGGTGTGCATTCTTTCCCATCCTGTGTGATACTTAAACTGTCATCTTCTCCACTTCCACATGGTGTTCAGACTCTAAGAGGTATCTCCATGAATCAAGGATCCTGTTTAAATGCTGATTTGGAGTCAGGATGTCTGGGCCTGATTCTCTGCGTTTCTAACATGCCCTAGGATGATAAACAGATGCTGCTGGTCTGTGGGCCACACTTTGAGTAGCAAGACTCTAGAGCAATGCTGTCCAGTAAAATAAAATGTGAGCCTTATATGTAATTTCAAATTTTCTAGTGGCCTCATTAAAAAGAATTTTTAAAAATCAGATGAAACTAATTTGATGACTAGATTTTTCCCTTGTTCATACAGTAAAAACATTCCCAAAAACCCAAACCCCCTCTCCCAGGCCAACCTGCCATCTACAGAACTGACTCCAAAACTCCCAGCCCAGAGCTCAGACCCTTCATATCCATCTGACCGCAACCTTTCCCTCCTCCAAGTTTATCTGCTGGGAGAACTATTTGGGACCCCACATGACAGTAAAACTACCCCCCAAGATTTTGGGGACAGTCCTATTTCCTGTAATAAAAATTTTTAAAATAAAGACAAGAAGTGAAAAGCTTTAAAAAGTATTATTACAAAAGTTGTATCTTGGCCATGGTTAAAAAGAATGAAAATAGTATGAAAAGTATAAATTGGAACATAGAATCCCCCCCTGCCATTGGTAACCCCCCATGGAAACCCCTATTCCTGTTAACATTTTCTCAGAGACCGCTCTGGCGTTTGTGTGGCATATGTTCTATCCCTTAGCAAACAAAAGCCAAATGTCTCAAACAATAATATCATCTTGCACCTTCTTCTTTAACATTTTGGAGATATTTCCAACCTTTTACACACAGGTCTATCTTAACTTTTAAACACTGGTCAGACTACATTTCAGGTAATGGTTCCCCGCTCATCATATTTACATGGTTTGCTGGTTTTTCTCGGTCCCCATTTTGAAGTAATGCTGCAGTACATGTCCTGGTACATGCATCTTTGCCCACATGACCTGCTGGACACATTCCTCTGGGGAGTGAGGGGCATTCCTCCTGGGGCCCAGGCATCACAGATGTTCATGGATGGTGACCACGTGCCCTCCAGGGTACTAGCCTTGGTGTGCATTCTTTCCCATCCTGTGTGATACTTAAACTGTCATCTTCTCCACTTCCACATGGTGTTCAGACTCTAAGAGGTATCTCCATGAATCAAGGATCCTGTTTAAATGCTGATTTGGAGTCAGGATGTCTGGGCCTGATTCTCTGCGTTTCTAACATGCCCTAGGATGATAAACAGATGCTGCTGGTCTGTGGGCCACACTTTGAGTAGCAAGACTCTAGAGCAATGCTGTCCAGTAAAATAAAATGTGAGCCTTATATGTAATTTCAAATTTTCTAGTGGCCTCATTAAAAAGAATTTTTAAAAATCAGATGAAACTAATTTGATGACTAGATTTTATTTAACCCAATACATCCCCAATATTAGGATTTCAGTGAGCAGTAAAAACATTATGAGAGGGCTTCCCTGGTGGTCCAATGGGTAAAGAGTCCGCCTTGCAGGGCAAGGGGCACCAGTTCGATCCCTGGCCCAGGAGGATCCCACGTGCCACGGAGCAGGTGGCCCGGTGTGTCCAGTTACGAGCCAGTGCTCTGAAGCACATGCACCCAGAGCAGGTGCTCTGCAATGCGAGAGGCCACTGCAATGGGAGGCCCACTCAGGCCAAAGAATAAAAAAGATGGATGAAAATAAATGAATGGTGACTTAGAGGCAAAAAAAATTATGAGATATATTACCTCTTTTAGTTTTAAAAAACTGTCTTTGAAATCTGGTATGCATTTTACATTTTGTCCATCTGAATTTGGACTCACATCACATGTGCTCGAGGACCACATGGGGCCAGTGGTTACTACATTACCCAGCTCTAGAGAGCCCGCTGGACTCTACAGGGCTGGGGAACAAGGTCTCTTATTTCTCAGATCCCAGGAAGCAGCTCTGGACTAAGAGGATGGGAGGCAGAAGAGGGGCGTGAGGAGGCAGTAGTGAGAACAAATTCATCAGCCAAAGGACGCATGGCCTGAAACCACCCTGAGAGAAGGGTGCAGTAGGAGGGAACTCTGGTGGCATGAGGACTCTAAACAATATAGCTATTACCAGTACTATTGTTACTATCTGTTACCAGGCAACATTCCCAGTAACTTTTTTTACATGAAAAAAATTGAGATGTAATTGACATGTAACGTTATATTAGCTTCAGGTGTGTACGATTTGATGTATATATTGCAACATCACCATTCTATGCCAGGCTAATCTCTATCACTGCACATAACTACAATTTTTTTCTTATGACGAGAACTTTTAACACATACTCTCTTAGAAACTTTCAAATACACAGTATTATTAATCAGTCACCATGCTGTACATTGCATCCACAGGACTTATTTGTCTCTTGGGGCTGCACTGACTCTGTTGTGGCTCAGGGTCTCAAAGTACACATTATGAATTAAAAACTTATCAAATTTTCTAGTGGCCTCATTAAAAGAATTTAAATCTAAATTTGATGACTAGATTTTATTTAACCCAACACATCCCCAATATTAGGATTTCAGTGAGCAGTAAAAACATTATGAGAGGGCTTCCCTGGTGGTCCAATGGGTAAAGAGTCCGCCTTGCAGGGCAAGGGGCACCAGTTCGATCCCTGGCCCAGGAGGATCCCACGTGCCACGGAGCAGGTGGCCCGGTGTGTCCAGTTACGAGCCAGTGCTCTGAAGCACATGCACCCAGAGCAGGTGCTCTGCAATGCGAGAGGCCACTGCAATGGGAGGCCCACTCAGGCCAAAGAATAAAAAAGATGGATGAAAATAAATGAATGGTGACTTAGAGGCAAAAAAAATTATGAGATATATTACCTCTTTTAGTTTTAAAAAACTGTCTTTGAAATCTGGTATGCATTTTACATTTTGTCCATCTGAATTTGGACTCACATCACATGTGCTCGAGGACCACATGGGGCCAGTGGTTACTACATTACCCAGCTCTAGAGAGCCCGCTGGACTCTACAGGGCTGGGGAACAAGGTCTCTTATTTCTCAGATCCCAGGAAGCAGCTCTGGACTAAGAGGATGGGAGGCAGAAGAGGGGCGTGAGGAGGCAGTAGTGAGAACAAATTCATCAGCCAAAGGACGCATGGCCTGAAACCACCCTGAGAGAAGGGTGCAGTAGGAGGGAACTCTGGTGGCATGAGGACTCTAAACAATATAGCTATTACCAGTACTATTGTTACTATCTGTTACCAGGCAACATTCCCAGTAACTTTTTTTACATGAAAAAAATTGAGATGTAATTGACATGTAACGTTATATTAGCTTCAGGTGTGTACGATTTGATGTATATATTGCAACATCACCATTCTATGCCAGGCTAATCTCTATCACTGCACATAACTACAATTTTTTTCTTATGACGAGAACTTTTAACACATACTCTCTTAGAAACTTTCAAATACACAGTATTATTAATCGAAGTCACCATGCTGTACATTGCATCCACAGGACTTATTTGTCTCTTGGGGGGCTGCACTGACTCTTTGTTGTGGCTCAGGGTCTCAGCCGCCCCACGGCCTGTGGGATCTTAGTTCCCCGACCAGGGATTGAACCTTCATCCCCTGCATCGGAAGGCAGATTCTTAACCCTTGGCCCACCAGGGAAGTCCCCTTATTTGTCTTATCACTGGAGATTTGTACGTTTTGATTGCCTTCACTTTACGACTCACAGCACACTGAAAATTGTGTACCGTTCACCCTAGCTGACCAGGCGTGATATGGTTATTGCCAAATTTTTGCAAATCTTTTCTCCCCCAAATATCACAGGACCGTTGACATTTAAAGATTGCCTCAGTGAGTGCTCAAAGCGCTTCACATAAGGTCCTTAGACTATTTTTAAGATACCAAATATATTACAGTTTCTAAAGTTGAATTTCAGAGAAACGCATTAACAGTGACGGTTTCCCAGAAGAAGCAAGGCTAGGCTTCAACGTCAGGGGATTTTATTTCTGTTTCGCATTTTCAATCTGAACTTCCTTACCCTTCTTGTGACTTTCCTAAGAGAAAAGCGGAGGCAACAAATGTTGATCTGCAGGAATCCTTCTTAATACAGAAGAAAGAGGACTTAGCGCAGAGAGTAATTTGGTGGGCCCAGCCAGGCCGGGTAAAACCACAGGACTTCAAGCAGCATTCACATTGGAAATCTACTTATTTCTCCTTTTCTCTCAGACATGCTGCTTTATTTACTTTTCCTGTTTCTTCCTGTGTCACCGTTTCCATCATGGGGCCCACATTTGTTCACCCATACCAGGAGGAAGAACCCTTTGAAGTCACCTCTGGTGGCATGAGGACTCTAAACAATATAGCTATTACCAGTACTATTGTTACTATCTGTTACCAGGCAACATTCCCAGTAACTTTTTTTACATGAAAAAAATTGAGATGTAATTGACATGTAACGTTATATTAGCTTCAGGTGTGTACGATTTGATGTATATATTGCAACATCACCATTCTATGCCAGGCTAATCTCTATCACTGCACATAACTACAATTTTTTTCTTATGACGAGAACTTTTAACACATACTCTCTTAGAAACTTTCAAATACACAGTATTATTAATCGAGTCACCATGCTGTACATTGCATCCACAGGACTTATTTGTCTCTTGGGGGGCTGCACTGACTCTTTGTTGTGGCTCAGGGTCTCAGCCGCCCCACGGCCTGTGGGATCTTAGTTCCCCGACCAGGGATTGAACCTTCATCCCCTGCATCGGAAGGCAGATTCTTAACCCTTGGCCCACCAGGGAAGTCCCCTTATTTGTCTTATCACTGGAGATTTGTACGTTTTGATTGCCTTCACTTTCGACTCACAGCACACTGAAAATTGTGTACCGTTCACCCTAGCTGACCAGGCGTGATATGGTTATTGCCAAATTTTTGCAAATCTTTTCTCCCCCAAATATCACAGGACCGTTGACATTTAAAGATTGCCTCAGTGAGTGCTCAAAGCGCTTCACATAAGGTCCTTAGACTATTTTTAAGATACCAAATATATTACAGTTTCTAAAGTTGAATTTCAGAGAAACGCATTAACAGTGACGGTTTCCCAGAAGAAGCAAGGCTAGGCTTCAACGTCAGGGGATTTTATTTCTGTTTCGCATTTTCAATCTGAACTTCCTTACCCTTCTTGTGACTTTCCTAAGAGAAAAGCGGAGGCAACAAATGTTGATCTGCAGGAATCCTTCTTAATACAGAAGAAAGAGGACTTAGCGCAGAGAGTAATTTGGTGGGCCCAGCCAGGCCGGGTAAAACCACAGGACTTCAAGCAGCATTCACATTGGAAATCTACTTATTTCTCCTTTTCTCTCAGACATGCTGCTTTATTTACTTTTCCTGTTTCTTCCTGTGTCACCGTTTCCATCATGGGGCCCACATTTGTTCACCCATACCAGGAGGAAGAAACCCTTTGAAGGTGCACAGCATGGGGTGAGGTTGAGGGGTACAGAGGGCTGGGTGTGGGGTGGGGAGGTGTCCCCAGCCATCTGGGGGCCAGAGATGGTCACAGGTCTGGGGCTCTGTGATTGGCTCAGTCCCTCTCAAGATTGAGGAGGGGTGGGCAATGAGGAACAGAACAAACGGGCGCCCTGGGAGTGTCTGAGCCCCCTCCTCATTCAGTATGCAAAGTTCACCGTCAAAATAGCCATTTCCCTCTGACACATACAACAAAGGAAGATCATCTTCTTCACTGTTTCCATTTCCCCTTTTCTCTCACTCTCAGTAAAGGTCCTGCACTTAAGAGGCTGCCTGGTTCAAGCTCCCCCCCTGCAAGAACAGAGCGGCTCATTTCTTGGTGCTGCTTGGATAGAGCAGGTGTTTATAGTTGTACAAGCTCATCGACACTGAGAACCTGGAGTAATCGTTATCTTTCAAAAAACCTTCATGGTCCCAGTGGTCCTGGGTGTAGGCGCATCCTCCATTTCCCCATCGCCCAGAGTTCGGGAGGGATATTTTTATCCTTAATTACAAATCCCTGAGATGCTCTCCTTTCCAGCTTGCTTTTCTTTGTGTGAAACTCTCGAGGTACTCGGAGACAGAAATGACAGCTGGCAGACAAGCTCTGTGTCCTTAGCCTGGGAGTCAGCTTGCAGAGGAGCTGCTTCGAGGCGGATGTAGCCTGGGGCAGCTCCTGATTAACTCTGCAGCCTTCCCCCGTCTCCGTGTTGCCTTTACTTCTTCCCAGACCCATCTGGCTGCACCTACTGCACCCCAGCAAGTAGGCAGAGCAGACTATGAAACACCTGCCCCCATCCCTCTTCTCTCCTCTCCGTGGATGTCCTTGTTAAAGGAGGAATTGTAGAACTCTAGAGCTCGAAGGCACTTGGAGGTCTCTAGTCCACTTCCTTCCTCTTACAGATGAAGAAATGGAAGCCATTCTTCTCTCACTCATAAATGTATGCCTCCTTCAAGCTTTAGCAAATACTGAAGATAGCTCAGGTGGTAAAGAATCTGCCTGCAATGCTGGAGACCCAGGTTCCATCCCTGGGTCGGATCTCCTGGAGAAAGGAATGGCAACTCCCTTCTGTATTCTTGCCTGGAGAATTCCATGGACAGAGGAGCCTGGCAGACTACAGTCCATGTCACAAAGAGTCAGACTGAATGACCAATACTACTGAGCCCTACCCTATGCCAGGTACTCTCCTAGGACTTGCAGATAGAGGCATGAGCAAGACAGACAAGGTCTTAGCTCTCCTGGGTTTCCCATCCTCATGGTGGAGACAGATGAGAGACAGGGGGGTCAACAGAACCCAAGGACTATCACCGTGGGGGTAGAGCCACAGCCCCTCAAAGATGCCCATGTCCCCACGTCTGGAAGCTATGATGGTGTTTTGCTATGTGCTGTGGCAGGATTAAGGTGGAGAGGGAATTAAGATGATCTTGAATTATCTAGGTGGCCCAATTGAATCCCAAGGGTCCTCATAAGGGAAAGAGGACTTTGGAGAGACAGACCCAGAGAGGTGGCATGGTGACAAAGCCTGACTGGCCATCCCTGACTTTGAAGATGGAGAAACGGGCCATGAGCCAAGGAGCACAGTCCTGCTGGCTCCTTGATGTTAGCCCAGTGAGACCCATTTCAGACTTCCAAACCCCAGAACTGTAAGATCACACATCTGTGTTGCTTTTAAACCATCACACTTGTGGTAGTCTGTTACAGCAGCAATAAGAACTCATACCACTGCAGACAATGATAAGGATTATAAAGAGAAATAATTCAGGAGTAAAATGAGGGCATGACTAGATGAGGAGACCTGGGAGTACCATCAGGGCAGTCAGCCCTGTGGTGACATGGAGGATAGAGTCTGAAGTAGAGGCCAGGGCCAGTGCAAAGATCCTAGGAGGCCAGGGCCGAAACACCTGCCCCATCCTCTGCTCTCCCCTTCGTGGATGTCCTTGTTAAAGGAGGAATTGTAGAACTCTAGAGCTCGAAGGCACTTGGAGGTCTCTAGTCCACTTCCTTCCTCTTACAGATGAAGAAATGGAAGCCATTCTTCTCTCACTCATAAATGTATGCCTCCTTCAAGCTTTAGCAAATACTGAAGATAGCTCAGGTGGTAAAGAATCTGCCTGCAATGCTGGAGACCCAGGTTCCATCCCTGGGTCGGATCTCCTGGAGAAAGGAATGGCAACTCCCTTCTGTATTCTTGCCTGGAGAATTCCATGGACAGAGGAGCCTGGCAGACTACAGTCCATGTCACAAAGAGTCAGACTGAATGACCAATACTACTGAGCCCTACCCTATGCCAGGTACTCTCCTAGGACTTGCAGATAGAGGCATGAGCAAGACAGACAAGGTCTTAGCTCTCCTGGGTTTCCCATCCTCATGGTGGAGACAGATGAGAGACAGGGGGGTCAACAGAACCCAAGGACTATCACCGTGGGGGTAGAGCCACAGCCCCTCAAAGATGCCCATGTCCCCACGTCTGGAAGCTATGATGGTGTTTTGCTATGTGCTGTGGCAGGATTAAGGTGGAGAGGGAATTAAGATGATCTTGAATTATCTAGGTGGCCCAATTGAATCCCAAGGGTCCTCATAAGGGAAAGAGGACTTTGGAGAGACAGACCCAGAGAGGTGGCATGGTGACAAAGCCTGACTGGCCATCCCTGACTTTGAAGATGGAGAAACGGGCCATGAGCCAAGGAGCACAGTCCTGCTGGCTCCTTGATGTTAGCCCAGTGAGACCCATTTCAGACTTCCAAACCCCAGAACTGTAAGATCACACATCTGTGTTGCTTTTAAACCATCACACTTGTGGTAGTCTGTTACAGCAGCAATAAGAACTCATACCACTGCAGACAATGATAAGGATTATAAAGAGAAATAATTCAGGAGTAAAATGAGGGCATGACTAGATGAGGAGACCTGGGAGTACCATCAGGGCAGTCAGCCCTGTGGTGACATGGAGGGATAGAGTCTGAAGTAGAGGCCAGGGCCAGTGCAAAGATCCTGGGGCAGGGAGGAGCTTGCCCTTGGCAGGATTGACTATCCCTTCAATGTCTTCCCAGGAAGACAGAGTCATTCTCTTGTCTGGTTTCTGGATCAGCCAATGTCTTTCTTGCAGACTTCTGAGTAGCCCTTAGGTCTATTCATCTGAATGCCTGGCTTCCCTATTCAAGGCCTGGCACTGTGTCCCCTCCTTGTCCCAGTGTGAGGCACTAAGGCCTCTTTGTAGGATCCTAAGAGTATACACTTGCCAGAGATGTTAGACTTGGGGGAACACACGTCTCCAAGACTTTAGAACTTTCCCCGCCCCAAGTCATGAGGAAGCAAAAATATAGTGGAGAGACAGGGAGACACTCTGATACCCATCAGCCTCCTGGAATTTTTTGACTTCGACAGTCAGGAGCAACTGAAATGCAGGGACTTTGGTAACTTCCTATTTAATCTCTTTGTAGAAAATGACTAACTGATGACCTATTAATTAATTCAATATCAAGGTGGGGGAGAAATTTGGATTTTTCTGTCTTGAGGTTGCTCAGATGGGGGATACATCTCTGTTAAGAACCGGGCAAGGGGGTTAAGGTGAACCTCAAAAGGTCTCGAGCACTGAGAGGGAAATTGGATCCCTATCTTTCAAGTCAGGTCCAGATGGGCCTTTCATGTGAGGAGTGGTCCTGAAGACTGCCCTGGGCTGGACTCCAGGGCAGACACAGAGGCAAATGAGACCCTCCCTCTGTTCACAAAGCACCCACAACCCCCTGGGGGAGACTGTAACAGGGCTGAGTACCACCCACATGGCAAGGGTGTGGTAGTGGGAAGAGGGGAAGTTCTGGGGGAGCATAGGACAGAGCATGGTGATTCTGGGGAAGGACTGTCTGGGCCATTTGTTTTCTCCAATTTAAGGGGCACTCCTTGTGCTGTAGAAGGTTCCCCAAACACTTCTACTTCAAGCTCCATAAATCTGGGGCTCAGGGGAACATCGTGCTAAGTGCTTGTTATGGATCTCTAAACTGAACGTTCTGTGCAGGCAGGGACTGGGTCTGTGAGGTTGACTTTTGGACCTCCTGCACCCAACTAATATTTATTGAACGAATGAATAGATGAATGAGGGGCTGTGGGGAGTCTCAGCTAAGTCATTCTGGAACGTGGTCCCTCAACTTAAGAGCAGGGTTTTCTTGAACCTCATTCAAGAAGGTTAATGGCTCAAATGCTATACAACTCACAATTGGCCCCATGTCTGTGGTTGAGAAAGCAAAGGCCAGTAGCCAAACCTGGCGGCAGCATCAGATTTTGTTTGGTGCTCACCTTCCAACCAGAGGGCCCCATTGGAACAGAGCCTGCCCAAGATGCAGAGGTCCAAGACCAAGGCATGAAAAACCAGCTGAGTTAGTAGATATGGTGCATAGTGGACCCAGTTAAGAATGACAGCAACAAATATCTACTGCATGCCCGCAATATGCCAGGAACAGCTCTAAGGAAACAATGAATAAATCAAGCAATGAGCACTGAGAAGGAAATTGGAGCCCCATTTTTCATTTGAAGAAAAAATGGGGTATAAAGCCAGATACTTACAAGTGCCATGAAGATAAAGTCAGGTAAGAAGGGGTTTGAGAGCCATAGGTGGGGGCCAGAAGGCAGGTAGATCTTTTTATGGAGTGACCAGGGATGATTTTCTTAGAAGCAAGACTCTTTCCCTCTGGGGAGCTTTCAGGAGCCTCTCATATGTACTAAGGTTAGACCCAATGCCTGACCTTGAGAGTGAAGCTGAGAGAAGACACTAAACCATTCTGCAAGAAACAAATAATTGCTAAAATATCGACAGATTTTTGTGCTTTTTCTGGTTAGAGGTGGAAAAGGGATATCAAACCTCGAGGATAGGGGCTTCCCTGGTGGTCCCGTGATTAAGAGTCTACCTTGCAGTGCAAGGAGCGCTGGTTTGATCCCTGGCACGAGAGGATCCCATATGCCGCAGAGCGGCTGAAAGGGTGTGTCCAGTTATGAGCCAGCGCTCTGGAGCGCATGCACCCAGAGCCAGTACTCTGCAATGAGAGAGGTCACTGCGACGGGAGGCCCACACAGGCCAAAGAATTATGATGGATGAAAATAAATAAATGAAGGACCAATAAAAGAGGCCAAAATTAAAAATAAAAACCTCTAGGATGTGGTGTGTGGAGATAAAGTGGGGTGAACGACTGGGCAGCAACACGGCACAGGCTACAGCTGAAAAGAGTGTAGAGCTGGAAATACACCCGTCAGCCCATGGCTTGGGAGTTTCTGGTGCAGTAAAACCTGATGTTCAACTTAAGATTTTCTTTTCTCTTTTGAAATTCCCCTAGGATAGTCCAAATGTTGGCCTATTAAGGTACTTTTAGCTGCAAGTAACAGAAAACACAAGTTAACTACTGTACATGAGCAAAAAAGGAATTGACTACCTCACAAACAGGAAGTCTAGAGGCCAGGCAATAACCAGACTGTTCAGTCCTGCTCAGTTAACTCAGTGGCATCACTGAGGACCCAGGTCGTTCATCTTTCTGCTCTGTCCTCTGCTCAAGGCTCATGGACACAAAATTTTGCAATAAATCAAAAGCAAAAATAAAAAGAAACTGAGAAGGAAATTGGAGCCCCATCTTTCATTTGAAGAAAAAATGGGGTATAAAGCCAGATACTTACAAGTGCCATGAAGATAAAGTCAGGTAAGAAGGGGTTTGAGAGCCATAGGTGGGGGCCAGAAGGCAGGTAGATCTTTTTATGGAGTGACCAGGGATGATTTTCTTAGAAGCAAGACTCTTTCCCTCTGGGGAGCTTTCAGGAGCCTCTCATATGTACTAAGGTTAGACCCAATGCCTGACCTTGAGAGTGAAGCTGAGAGAAGACACTAAACCATTCTGCAAGAAACAAATAATTGCTAAAATATCGAGAGATTTTTGTGCTTTTTCTGGTTAGAGGTGGAAAAGGGATATCAAACCTCGAGGATAGGGGCTTCCCTGGTGGTCCCGTGAATTAAGAGTCTACCTTGCAGTGCAAGGAGCGCTGGTTTGATCCCTGGCACGAGAGGATCCCATATGCCGCAGAGCGGCTGAAAGGGTGTGTCCAGTTATGAGCCAGCGCTCTGGAGCGCATGCACCCAGAGCCAGTACTCTGCAATGAGAGAGGTCACTGCGACGGGAGGCCCACACAGGCCAAAGAATTATGATGGATGAAAATAAATAAATGAAGGACCAATAAAAGAGGCCAAAATTAAAAATAAAAACCTCTAGGATGTGGTGTGTGGAGATAAAGTGGGGTGAACGACTGGGCAGCAACACGGCACAGGCTACAGCTGAAAAGAGTGTAGAGCTGGAAATACACCCGTCAGCCCATGGCTTGGGAGTTTCTGGTGCAGTAAAACCTGATGTTCAACTTAAGATTTTCTTTTTCTCTTTTGAAATTCCCCTAGGATAGTCCAAATGTTGGCCTATTAAGGTACTTTTAGCTGCAAGTAACAGAAAACACAAGTTAACTACTGTACATGAGCAAAAAAGGAATTGACTACCTCACAAACAGGAAGTCTAGAGGCCAGGCAATAACCAGACTGTTCAGTCCTGCTCAGTTAACTCAGTGGCATCACTGAGGACCCAGGTTCGTTTCACCTTTCTGCTCTGTCCTCTGCATACAAGGCTCACTTTCCAGCTACTTCCCCTCATGGTTGCAAGATGGCAGCAGCAGCACCAGCTATTACATCCTCCAAAACCTCCAGAGGCAGAAAAGGGACCATTTCATCCTGTGTCTCCTTCTAAGACAAATAAACCTTTACCAGAGGTCTCGTGGAGCACTTCCCGTCATATCGCATTGGGTTGCTATTGCCTCCTATTGCCATCAATTACACTGTGTGTGCTGCGCTTAGTCCCTCAGTCGTGTCCAACTCTGTGTGACCCTGTGGACCGCACCATTATGTTACAACGTTCCTGTGCTTAAACCCACCAACCACAGCTAGTTTTGGCCCCCTTGTGGGCTCTGCTTTGGGCAGCAAGGAAGAAATGGGGCCAGGTTCTGGAGCAAGGTGTACCAGAAGACTTGGAGCATGAGAAGCAGGGTCAGGGGCCATAGCGGGTTGGGGAGAGAGTAAAGAGAGTCATTTGGAGATAGAGAGGGTGAATAGAAACCGGAAGAGCTGGGATAAATTCATACTCAAAGACCAAACAGAAGAAAAGTCTCCTGAGCCAAAGAAAGACCCAGGTTTGCAAACTGAAGAGGTTGAACGTATCCCAGGACCTATGAGTGAGAGGAAAATGACAAGGGTGGTAAAGAATTCCCACCAGCTTCAAAGCAGAAAACAAAAAATACTAGTTACCCATAGTGGGACTGGTGTCAGCTTGGCCTTGAATTTTGTATCTTAGTATTTTATACACTAAGTTTCTTTATATATATATATTTTTTGTTTTATATTTTCACCATGCAATGAAGCATGTGGGATCTTAGTTCCCTGACCGGGGACCAAAACTGTGCCCCCTGCATTGGAAGCATGGAGTCTTAACCACTGGGCCACCAGGGAAGTTCCTGGACACTAAGTTTCTGAAGACAGGAGAACACCATCTCAATAGAATTTTGAGGGAAAATTTGGTCAAGAATTTTATCTCTATCAAATTTCGTTTTGAATCTGACGGCAACAAGAAAATGTCTTGAGATATTCAGGAGCTTGGAAAATAGACTTGTCCTTGCTCTAAAACACATGAAACTAAAATGAATTGAAATGAAATAAAATGACATTAAAATGTAGGCTTCTAGAATGTGGCGGTCACAGCCTAAAGGAACTGCTTGGTTGCTGTGGACCCTGCCGTGGACTCTGCAGTGGGCCACATGGCTGCCGAGTCCTACAAGGCAGCCCCACCATGTATGGTTTCAGTTGCCTGTGAGTCTTCTGTTCCCTCTTGTGCAATGTCAGGAAGTCTGTGTTCGAGCCACATCCTTCGCCCGGCAGCTCAGACGGAATCTTTCCTTCACTTGGTGACCACTCAGAACAATAACAGCGGCCACCCTCTTCCTGAGCTTAGTAACAATGGATCAACCGTCAAGACTTCTGGACACTTGTGACGGAACGGCTTTTAGAAAGTTGTTTTCTTTCTCTCTCCACAAGCCACACTGCCCACAGCAACGTGACGATCACTGTCAGGGACCAGGAACTGAGTCATGAGGCTCTCACCCGAACGGCTCAAACCACTGGGGTTTTCTTCTAAATGGGGAAAGAAGACTAAGAGCTGGGATGAATTCATACTCAAAGACCAAACAGAAGAAAAGTCTCCTGAGCCAAAGAAAGACCCAGGTTTGCAAACTGAAGAGGTTGAACGTATCCCAGGACCTATGAGTGAGAGGAAAATGACAAGGGTGGTAAAGAATTCCCACCAGCTTCAAAGCAGAAAACAAAAAATACTAGTTACCCATAGTGGGACTGGTGTCAGCTTGGCCTTGAATTTTGTATCTTAGTATTTTATACACTAAGTTTCTTTATATATATATATTTTTTGTTTTATATTTTCACCATGCAATGAAGCATGTGGGATCTTAGTTCCCTGACCGGGGACCAAAACTGTGCCCCCTGCATTGGAAGCATGGAGTCTTAACCACTGGGCCACCAGGGAAGTTCCTGGACACTAAGTTTCTGAAGACAGGAGAACACCATCTCAATAGAATTTTGAGGGAAAATTTGGTCAAGAATTTTATCTCTATCAAATTTCGTTTTGAATCTGACGGCAACAAGAAAATGTCTTGAGATATTCAGGAGCTTGGAAAATAGACTTGTCCTTGCTCTAAAACACATGAAACTAAAATGAATTGAAATGAAATAAAATGACATTAAAATGTAGGCTTCTAGAATGTGGCGGTCACAGCCTAAAGGAACTGCTTGGTTGCTGTGGACCCTGCCGTGGACTCTGCAGTGGGCCACATGGCTGCCGAGTCCTACAAGGCAGCCCCACCATGTATGGTTTCAGTTGCCTGTGAGTCTTCTGTTCCCTCTTGTGCAATGTCAGGAAGTCTGTGTTCGAGCCACATCCTTCGCCCGGCAGCTCAGACGGAATCTTTCCTTCACTTGGTGACCACTCAGAACAATAACAGCGGCCACCCTCTTCCTGAGCTTAGTAACAATGGATCAACCGTCAAGACTTCTGGACACTTGTGACGGAACGGCTTTTAGAAAGTTGTTTTGTTTTCTCTCTCCACAAGCCACACTGCCCACAGCAACGTGACGATCACTGTCAGGGACCAGGAACTGAGTCATGAGGCTCTCACCCGAACGGCTCAAACCACTGGGGTTTTCTTCTAAATGGGGAAAGAAGACTAAGAGTCTATGAGGCAAATGGTTTCAAATTCCCTCTTCACCTAAAGTTGCCTTAAAACCCATGTGTGTTCCTCTCTTGACTTCAATAGTCACCATCCTGCGTAGAATCTCAACCATGAGAAAATACAGGAAGTTTGCAGCAAATGCCGCCACAACGGGGGGTGGGGGCAAGGGGTGGGATGGAGTCGGGAGTTAGGGCGTGGACGGGCGGGAGGTTAAGGGGGTGGAGGGTGGGGTGGGGGAGGCTTTTGTTTTCTGCTTTATTCTTTCTGGTAGGAAGGATGTCTGAAAAACAGCAAGGGTTGAAGGGTCAGAGGAATGGAGCTGAAGGGCCCCATCCACTTGGACGGTAGCATCAGGCCATTTATGTGGACAGTCCTAGGGCCCCCTCTCAGTTCTGCTCAAGCTGACCCATCAGGACGGCTCATCCTGCCTTGAGCTAGGACTTGGAGTCCTCGGGAGTAGGGTCATTGCAAAAGGCCTTGGGAACCTCACAGCTCATTCTGGAGTTAGCACTCCTTCTTCTCGGGCCACTTCCCTTTCCATGTCGGGGAGGGAGTCTGAGTCTTATGAGAACCCCACTCTCTTGGTGTGGGAAACAGGGCTGAGAGGCTGGGGCTCAGAGCCCTGCCCACCCCTGGCACCAGCAACTCAGCCTGCAGTCGGGAAGATTCTCAGGGTCAAGGGCAGCTGTTGAACAAGGACAAATCCACAAGCTGCTGGGGAATCTGTGGAAACCCACAGTCCAAGGAGCAGAGCTGAGGGAGTCTGATCACTCCCTTCCCACCACCCCTAGGTGCTGCCTAGAATCTTCTAGAACATGGTCAGTCTCCCTTCCCCTCCCCACTCTATGCTGCTTTTATGCCTCGTGCCTGGTTGTCTCTTTTCTTCTAACAGGATAGCCCACCACACTCACCTCTCTCCCTCCTGCTTTCTTCTTTCACTTTTTCTTCCTCCCTCTTACATTTTTCTTTTCTTTTTTGTTTTGTTTTTTTTTGGCATGTATGTGGAATCCTTGTTGCCCAGTCAGGGGTCAAATCCATGCCCCCTGCATTGGAAGCAGAATTCTCACCACGGGAGGACCAGGGAAATCATTTGCTCTTAGCATTCCTTCTTTCCCTTTCTCTTTCCTTTGTTCCTTCTTTCCCTCTTTCTTCCTTGTCTTTCTCCTTCTCTCTCCATCCCATTGCCTGCCATTCTTCCCTCCTCCCTCACCTGAACTCAAGGTAGAACTGACCTATACTGATTCCCAGGTGCCATCATCTTATCTGAATTCTGTTCCTCTCATAGAACACAAAGATGGTAAAGCTGTGTTGGTGGATTCCCACTCCCTCCACGCCAACCACTCCCCCTGGGCTGGGTATTATACACGTGGTCTGGGATGTGTGTGTGATCCCCACTTTCCAGAGGGGGTCACACCCATGCCCAAGCCACCCAGGGGGCACACACTTGACTTGAACCAACTGGGAATGGGGCGCTTGGCTTGAGTTCCAGGTGCCTCACTGATTTACTGCAAAGGCCAAATGTCCTCTGTGATCAAATATTATCTACAATGGTGGCAGGAAAAGAGGCCTCTCCCTTTGAGAGGTTCCATCTCCCTGCTTCCCTGTCTCTTGGGACAGAATCTGTCCCAAGGCATTCAATGCCCAGCAGGGTTTGGACACACTTTCTGGGGTCGAAGGAAGAAGGCTTAGGCAGTTCTGGAGCCTGGGCGACGGCCCACTTCTCCAGGGTTCAGTAATGTCCATTCTTGAAAACACGGAAGCTTACACACTTCCCTCCTGTCTCTGATTTGTCATTAAGTCTAGGAAGGCAGAGTGAGAATAAGTCACCCAGTGTCAGCACTGCTCCTCTTCCTGAGCTGTCTGGGACTGTCACGGGCCATGACACACAGCCAGCCTCACCAGGTCGCTCTGCAAGGAACAGAGACTGAGTGGAGACTGAGTGGTTCTTTGGTTTTGACAAAAAGCCAGAGGCCCCAGTGAGAAGAGCAAAGGTAATTAGAATATGCTGAAAGCCTTTGCTGCTTCACTAGGCAGTGCTTCAGGCCAGAGGCTTGTCTGGCGCGCCTCCTATTCTGGTGGCACCCAACAGACTCAGGGGTCAAATCCATGCCCCCTGCATTGGAAGCAGAATTCTCACCACGGGAGGACCAGGGAAATCATTTGCTCTTAGCATTCCTTCTTTCCCTTTCTCTTTCCTTTGTTCCTTCTTTCCCTCTTTCTTCCTTGTCTTTCTCCTTCTCTCTCCATCCCATTGCCTGCCATTCTTCCCTCCTCCCTCACCTGAACTCAAGGTAGAACTGACCTATACTGATTCCCAGGTGCCATCATCTTATCTGAATTCTGTTCCTCTCATAGAACACAAAGATGGTAAAGCTGTGTTGGTGGATTCCCCCTCCCTCCACGCCAACCACTCCCCCTGGGCTGGGTATTATACACGTGGTCTGGGATGTGTGTGTGATCCCCACTTTCCAGAGGGGGTCACACCCATGCCCAAGCCACCCAGGGGGCACACACTTGACTTGAACCAACTGGGAATGGGGCGCTTGGCTTGAGTTCCAGGTGCCTCACTGATTTACTGCAAAGGCCAAATGTCCTCTGTGATCAAATATTATCTACAATGGTGGCAGGAAAAGAGGCCTCTCCCTTTGAGAGGTTCCATCTCCCTGCTTCCCTGTCTCTTGGGACAGAATCTGTCCCAAGGCATTCAATGCCCAGCAGGGTTTGGACACACTTTCTGGGGTCGAAGGAAGAAGGCTTAGGCAGTTCTGGAGCCTGGGCGACGGCCCACTTCTCCAGGGTTCAGTAATGTCCATTCTTGAAAACACGGAAGCTTACACACTTCCCTCCTGTCTCTGATTTGTCATTAAGTCTAGGAAAGGCAGAGTGAGAATAAGTCACCCAGTGTCAGCACTGCTCCTCTTCCTGAGCTGTCTGGGACTGTCACGGGCCATGACACACAGCCAGCCTCACCAGGTCGCTCTGCAAGGAACAGAGACTGAGTGGAGACTGAGTGGTTCTTTGGTTTTGACAAAAAGCCAGAGGCCCCAGTGAGAAGAGCAAAGGTAATTAGAATATGCTGAAAGCCTTTGCTGCTTCACTAGGCAGTGCTTCAGGCCAGAGGCTTTTCTGGGGAGCCTCCTATTCTGGTGGCACCCAACAGACTCAGGTGGAAGGAGTGAGTTATTTAGAAACTGTGGCTGAGCTCAGAAAAGAGTATGAGGTTTTGCCTCAACATGAAAAGAGGAACTAGAGTTAAAATAAGCCCCAATGGCTAATGACGGAAGCTCTGACAACCCCACCGTCAGGAACATGGCTGGACTGTGCGTATAGTTTAAGTTGCTCCTTGTGCACGGCCGCTCTGACCATCTTGTGCGGTGTGGTATTTTTATAGGAAGGCGTGTCCTTAGGAGTCGAAATTGCCCAGGCTGCCTCGGCAGCCCCAGCTTCCTGTACCCTAGTTACCTGGTGTTGGCCACCAAGAAGGTCCTGGGCCCAGTGCCGGGGCTGGAGACACACGCGTCCAGCAGGGCCCACCTCTTCTATGAGATTGGCCTGTCTGTCACCCTGGCTGAGCATGGGCCTCACGTACGATGCCCTGTTCCTGCAACGCTAGACCCTTCTCTGAGCCATGGGTGGGCGGGGGCTCAAGACAGGCTTCATACACAGACCTGAAGGGGCCTGGTAGAGAAGGCTGTTGATGGCGGAGCCAACCAGATTCCCTCTCGGGAAGGCAACTCCGTAGAGAGTCTATTGGTGGGAGCAGGGCAGAGCCCCCGAGAGGGGCTGAGTTGTAACAGGTAGCACATGGGCTTCAGGGCCCCAATGCCTTCTGGTCCCAGGCCCCAGCCTTCTCCTTCCTTGTCCCACCATCTTCATCAGGGTTGTCCACCCTCCTTGCCCAAGTGAGCCAAAGCGAATCTCTGTTCTTCTCAACCCCCAAAGCCTGGTGGGACCCCAGGTTCTGAAGCTGCTGCAGGACTGTCAGCCATTCCCAGGAAAATGTGAAGCCACAGCGGCAAGGACCAACGGCGAGAGGGAGGGCTGCCCATGGGGTCGCAAAGAGTCGGACATGACTGAGAAACTAACACATAGACCTCGATGCAGCCTAGCCGGTACAAGTCTCAGTACAAACTCTAAAAATTTTTACAATAGTCATACTTAAAGTCTTCTTTCCTTTGAAGGAATGAAAGAAACCACAAGGGAAAGCCTTTGCTGCTTCACTAGGCAGTGCTTCAGGCCAGAGGCTTTTCTGGGGAGCCTCCTATTCTGGTGGCACCCAACAGACTCAGGTGGAAGGAGTGAGTTATTTAGAAACTGTGGCTGAGCTCAGAAAAGAGTATGAGGTTTTGCCTCAACATGAAAAGAGGAACTAGAGTTAAAATAAGCCCCAATGGCTAATGACGGAAGCTCTGACAACCCCACCGTCAGGAACATGGCTGGACTGTGCGTATAGTTTAAGTTGCTCCTTGTGCACGGCCGCTCTGATCATCTTGTGCGGTGTGGTATTTTTATAGGAAGGCGTGTCCTTAGGAGTCGAAATTGCCCAGGCTGCCTCGGCAGCCCCAGCTTCCTGTACCCTAGTTACCTGGTGTTGGCCACCAAGAAGGTCCTGGGCCCAGTGCCGGGGCTGGAGACACACGCGTCCAGCAGGGCCCACCTCTTCTATGAGATTGGCCTGTCTGTCACCCTGGCTGAGCATGGGCCTCACGTAACGATGCCCTGTTCCTGCAACGCTAGACCCTTCTCTGAGCCATGGGTGGGCGGGGGCTCAAGACAGGCTTCATACACAGACCTGAAGGGGCCTGGTAGAGAAGGCTGTTGATGGCGGAGCCAACCAGATTCCCTCTCGGGAAGGCAACTCCGTAGAGAGTCTATTGGTGGGAGCAGGGCAGAGCCCCCGAGAGGGGCTGAGTTGTAACAGGTAGCACATGGGCTTCAGGGCCCCAATGCCTTCTGGTCCCAGGCCCCAGCCTTCTCCTTCCTTGTCCCACCATCTTCATCAGGGTTGTCCACCCTCCTTGCCCAAGTGAGCCAAAGCGAATCTCTGTTCTTCTCAACCCCCAAAGCCTGGTGGGACCCCAGGTTCTGAAGCTGCTGCAGGACTGTCAGCCATTCCCAGGAAAATGTGAAGCCACAGCGGCAAGGACCAACGGCGAGAGGGAGGGCTGCCCATGGGGTCGCAAAGAGTCGGACATGACTGAGAAACTAACACATAGACCTCGATGCAGCCTAGCCGGGTACAAGTCTCAGTACAAACTCTATACAAGAAGCCACAGTCATGTCTTTTCCAGCCTAAGGCCTAGTCATACTTAAAGTCTTCTTTCCTTTGAAGGAATGAAAGAAACCACAAGGGGAAAAAAGATCAAAAGTCCTGACTAACTTTTAACTTAAGACAGTTTAAACTCCTTTCAGCAAACCACCTGGCAAGGATGCCAACCTCTGCGGGAAAGTTCACACAGCCCTAGACTTGGGCAAAATTCAAGGTCACGGAGCCCCATCGGCTCCCCAGGCAGGCCTCTCTTGGGGCAGCCTGGCCCCTGACAGGTGAGCCACCCACGAGCAGCAGCCATCCCAACGGTGAGAGGCTGTCAAGTCTTGAAAGGATCGTCCAGTGTTAGGATACCAACCTGTGTCCCTGGTGACGAGGCCGAGACATGGGGGTGTCCCAGACTATCTCCAAACACTCAAATGTGTGTTCTTTAAATCCCAGGACAGATGCATGTGAGGAAACGACGAAAACACCAGGAGCTATGCTCAGCCTGACCTGTGTGTGTGTGTCTGTGTGTGTGTGTGTCTGGGTGTGCATGCACTCAGTCATGTCCAGTTCTTTGCAACCCCATGTGCCCCACGGACCTGCCCATCATCCAGCTCGGTCTGTACTGCTGTGTGCTAAGTCACTTGAGTCGTGTCTAGCTCTGTATGACCCCATGGATGGTAGCCATGGGATTCTCCAGGTAAGGATACTGGAGTGGAGAATACCATTCCCTTCTCCAGGGGGTCTTCTCGACCAGGGATTGATCTGTCCTTCTGTATTGCAGGACAGATTCTTTACCATCTGAGCCACCAGGGAAGCCCTCTGCATCCTAGTTCTGCACAAAATGCATTGTTGCCTTTATCTCCAGAATCAATGACTACATGCCACCCGGCCCCTTCCACTTTTATTTTCTTTTCGACTAACCCCCACAGATCCTGTCTCTGCTCCTCCATGGCATCCCAAGCCTGGCCTATCCCAGCTGCTCTGCTCGGCACATGGGTGGTGTACTCCACCTGCTGGTGCCCCTCACCAAGGCCCCAAGAGCTAAGCATGACTCCTCTGCTCCTGCTGGGGAGAGCAGCGCCTCCTGTATTCTGCCCACCCTCTTCTATCTTGGGGCAGCCAGGTAAAAATAGCTCCCCTGGCCGCGACCTCACTCTGCCATCATGCACTGTGGTCACACAACACCCATGGTGTTTGTCACAAAATCTGTTTGGAGGGTCATCTTCCCAGGTTTGGTGCACCTAGTGTGTCCTTTAACCAGTTTTTCCCCTTTTCTTTCTTTTTTGGGGGGTGGGAGGGATAGGCAGGTTGAGCTGTGGGGTGTTAGTTCCCAGACTAGGGATGGAACATGGACCCACAGCAGTGAAAGTGCCAAGTCCTAACCATGGACCGTCAGGAACTCCCTCTTTAAGCTTTAATGCAAGATTTACACATCAGGGAGACTCGTGTTAGGATACCAACCTGTGTCCCTGGTGACGAGGCCGAGACATGGGGGTGTCCCAGACTATCTCCAAACACTCAAATGTGTGTTCTTTAAATCCCAGGACAGATGCATGTGAGGAAACGACGAAAACACCAGGAGCTATGCTCAGCCTGACCTGTGTGTGTGTGTCTGTGTGTGTGTGTGTCTGGGTGTGCATGCACTCAGTCATGTCCAGTTCTTTGCAACCCCATGTGCCCCACGGACCTGCCCATCATCCAGCTCGGTCTGTACTGCTGTGTGCTAAGTCACTTGAGTCGTGTCTAGCTCTGTATGACCCCATGGATGGTAGCCATGGGATTCTCCAGGTAAGGATACTGGAGTGGAGAATACCATTCCCTTCTCCAGGGGGTCTTCTCGACCCAGGGATTGATCTGTCCTTCTGTATTGCAGGACAGATTCTTTACCATCTGAGCCACCAGGGAAGCCCTCTGCATCCTAGTTCTGCACAAAATGCATTGTTGCCTTTATCTCCAGAATCAATGACTACATGCCACCCGGCCCCTTCCACTTTTATTTTCTTTTCGACTAACCCCCACAGATCCTGTCTCTGCTCCTCCATGGCATCCCAAGCCTGGCCTATCCCAGCTGCTCTGCTCGGCACATGGGTGGTGTACTCCACCTGCTGGTGCCCCTCACCAAGGCCCCAAGAGCTAAGCATGACTCCTCTGCTCCTGCTGGGGAGAGCAGCGCCTCCTGTATTCTGCCCACCCTCTTCTATCTTGGGGCAGCCAGGTAAAAATAGCTCCCCTGGCCGCGACCTCACTCTGCCATCATGCACTGTGGTCACACAACACCCATGGTGTTTGTCACAAAATCTGTTTGGAGGGTCATCTTCCCAGGTTTGGTGCACCTAGTGTGTCCTTTAACCAGTTTTTCCCCTTTTCTTTCTTTTTTGGGGGGTGGGAGGGATAGGCAGGTTGAGCTGTGGGGTGTTAGTTCCCAGACTAGGGATGGAACATGGACCCACAGCAGTGAAAGTGCCAAGTCCTAACCATGGACCGTCAGGGAACTCCCTCTTTAAGCTTTAATGCAAGATTTACACATTTGGGGGACTTCCCTGGTGGTCCAGTGGTTAAGACTCTGTGCTTCTAATGCAGTTGGCCCAGATTTGATCCCTGGTCAGGGAACTAGATCCCACATGCCACAACTTAGACCCAGTGCAGCCAAATTAAGATAAATAAAGCAATAATTAAAAAAAAAAAAGATTTACACATTTGGACTTCTCATGGTGAACGACTTTCCATGAGCATCAGTCTTTGACAGAATAAGTGTCTATGAAATGAAAGGCATTATCTTTTGCTCTTCCTTAGGACAATTTTCCAGCCCCTCAGAAACTGCAGTCTGCTCTCCTGTAAGCTCCCTCCCATCTCTCCCTCATGGCCCATTACTCATTTGAATGCACCGAGAAAATAATCAACAACCACGGTTACTTTTCCTTCCTGCCTGAGCATCCTTCTTCTGTTATTTCCCCTCCACACCCATGAACACAGACACTGTCTGCCGTGCCCTCGCCACCATGTCTCAGGGCAGGTCCCTGTGCAGGATCGTGGTCTACCCGCTAAGCCACCCCGCCCGGGTTTCTCTGGGGGAAAGACAGGCTCAGACAAGCCCCATGCCTAGGCTGCCTGGGACACCTGCTTTCTTCCTTTCTTCCTCTTTGGCTGCCAATATGGATTCTAGTCAAAGTCATATTTCAAGGTTATAAAAGACTTACCTGAACTGTGAATTTATCATCTTCATTGGGCAGAATCCTGTACGTGTAAACACAATTCCGGTACCTGAAATAGACAGAATGCTGAATTAGAACTTATACATTCCTTTTTCTGGGTATCGAGCCACCTTGGACAGAGGCACCACTTGCCCCCTTCTCCCTCACCCCCCAGGACCCAAGGAGCCTTCGGACAAGGTGGGTGGAGTCACTGGGATGTGATTTACTTTGGGTTTGACAGCTGTGTGGGCTGATCTAAAGAGGTCCTCTCTCTGAGAGGGCTTCCTCAACCTCTGGGCTGTCATGTTGGCCAAACAAATGGAGCCAGAGAGGGTGTTTCAAGAAGGAATGAGAATCCAATGTGGTTAAGCACAGTGGGCACAGGACAAATGGAAGGCAGGCATGGCTACAGAGGGCCATGCTGGCCATGGCGAGGCTCACGAAGCTTTGGGGGAAGGCCCTCACCCTCTGTGGCTGCCTCCCCTGCAGAGTTTGTCCCATGAACTCATTCTCCCGAAGGTCGAAAGCCAGCCACCGTTCCTTCAGAAAACTGGATTTTCCCAGCATCCTTTGGGTTGCTGCTAACATAGAAATGCAAGGAATTCTGGATTCTCTCCCCTCTCTAGAAGCTCAGTCTTCTTCTGGTCTAGAGGACTCCAATGTGAGGAGGAAGAAGCACCATATTTTACTTTCCTAAAATCGTGGAGAGGAAGTGGGAGCTGTCAGGTCTGAGCATGTAGGAAAGGGGCCCATTGGTGGGTGGTCCAGCTGAGGGATCCAGCTTGCAGAGAACCGCGTGGCATGGAGGTCCCCTGGCTTGGTTGCTGAGGCCACAGACTTGGTATATGGAGGGCACCACTGGGGTCTTCCCTTGTGGCTCAGCTGGTAAAGAATCTGCCGGCAGTGCAGGAGACCTGAGTTTGATCCCTGGATTGGGGAGATCCCCTGGAGAAGGGAATAGCTACCCACTCTTGCCTGGAGAATTCCGTGGACAGAGGAGCCTGGAGGGCCACAGTCCCTGGGGGCTGCAGAGTGAGACAGGACTGAGTGACTTTCACTTTTATTCACTTGGATTGTACAATCTCAGGTGAAATGGCCTTTCTTACCTGAACTGTGAATTTATCATCTTCATTGGGCAGAATCCTGTACGTGTAAACACAATTCCGGTACCTGAAATAGACAGAATGCTGAATTAGAACTTATACATTCCTTTTTCTGGGTATCGAGCCACCTTGGACAGAGGCACCACTTGCCCCCTTCTCCCTCACCCCCCAGGACCCAAGGAGCCTTCGGACAAGGTGGGTGGAGTCACTGGGATGTGATTTACTTTGGGTTTGACAGCTGTGTGGGCTGATCTAAAGAGGTCCTCTCTCTGAGAGGGCTTCCTCAACCTCTGGGCTGTCATGTTGGCCAAACAAATGGAGCCAGAGAGGGTGTTTCAAGAAGGAATGAGAATCCAATGTGGTTAAGCACAGTGGGCACAGGACAAATGGAAGGCAGGCATGGCTACAGAGGGCCATGCTGGCCATGGCGAGGCTCACGAAGCTTTGGGGGAAGGCCCTCACCCTCTGTGGCTGCCTCCCCTGCAGAGTTTGTCCCATGAACTCATTCTCCCGAAGGTCGAAAGCCAGCCACCGTTCCTTCAGAAAACTGGATTTTCCCAGCATCCTTTGGGTTGCTGCTAACATAGAAATGCAAGGAATTCTGGATTCTCTCCTCTCTCTAGAAGCTCAGTCTTCTTCTGGTCTAGAGGACTCCAATGTGAGGAGGAAGAAGCACCATATTTTACTTTCCTAAAATCGTGGAGAGGAAGTGGGAGCTGTCAGGTCTGAGCATGTAGGAAAGGGGCCCATTGGTGGGTGGTCCAGCTGAGGGATCCAGCTTGCAGAGAACCGCGTGGCATGGAGGTCCCCTGGCTTGGTTGCTGAGGCCACAGACTTGGTATATGGAGGGCACCACTGGGGTCTTCCCTTGTGGCTCAGCTGGTAAAGAATCTGCCGGCAGTGCAGGAGACCTGAGTTTGATCCCTGGATTGGGGAGATCCCCTGGAGAAGGGAATAGCTACCCACTCTTGCCTGGAGAATTCCGTGGACAGAGGAGCCTGGAGGGCCACAGTCCCTGGGGGCTGCAGAGTGAGACAGGACTGAGTGACTTTCACTTTTATTCACTTGGATTGTACAATCTCAGGTGAAATGGCCTTTCTGTTCTCTCACCCACAATCTCCCACCCCACTGCTCCCACTTGGGATTCTCGTAGGTTTCCACAGACCCTGAAAACTTGGCCACCCCTCTAGACCCCCAGGCGGGAAGCACACTCCAGCCTGCAGAAGTTGGCGTTGTTTCTGTGATCAAGGTGGTGATTCAGTACAAAACATTCGCTCATTTAGCCCCTCTTATGTGCTCAGTACTCAGCCTTTATATCTGTTTACCTAGATTTTAAAAGTTATACACTAGTTAAAACATACAAGACCACACAGAATGATATAAAATGAAAAATAAATGTCTTCTTCCCCAGTCCTGTGAATTCTTTAGAGTTCCTACTCCTTTTTGTAAATCATTCCAGAACGTTTAAACATACACATAAATTGATGCATATCTTTTAAATGCAAATAATATCATACTATGTATGCTGTTCTGAAATTGGCTGTTTCCCCCACCCCAAAATATTAACCATCTGCCCAAGTCACGTCTCAACATCTGGCCAGCTCATCGTTTACTTGTCTAGACAGTGATGATGGACAGGTAGTGTGTGTGTGTGTGTGTGTGTGAGAGAGAGAGAGAGAGAGAGAGACAGACAGACAGACAGACAGACAGAGAGAGAGAGAGAGAGGGAGGGAGAGAGAGTTACCCACTCGTGTCCAACTCTTTGCAACCCCATGGGCTGTAGCCCTCCAGGCTCTTCTGTCCATGGAATTCTCCAGACAAGAATATTGGAGTGGGGTTCCATTTCCTTCTCCAAGGGATCCTCCCAACCCAGGGACTGAACCCTGGGCTCCCTCATTGCAGGTGGACTCTCTACCATCTGAGCCACCAGGGAAGCCTGGACAAGTGGTTATTTGGGGCTTTTCACTGTAAATAGGGCTTAACTGTGCTTCAGTGACATCTCTGTTCTGACCTCTTGTGTACGTCGGTGAATCCTGAGGTTTACTTTCCCCCTCAGTAAAAAGGGGAGGAAAATATGCAGCATCTGCCTGTTATGTGAATTCAGCACTGAGTACCACTAGTCCCTGGGGGCTGCAGAGTGAGACAGGACTGAGTGACTTTCACTTTTATTCACTTGGATTGTACAATCTCAGGTGAAATGGCCTTTCTGTTCTCTCACCCACAATCTCCCACCCCACTGCTCCCACTTGGGATTCTCGTAGGTTTCCACAGACCCTGAAAACTTGGCCACCCCTCTAGACCCCCAGGCGGGAAGCACACTCCAGCCTGCAGAAGTTGGCGTTGTTTCTGTGATCAAGGTGGTGATTCAGTACAAAACATTCGCTCATTTAGCCCCTCTTATGTGCTCAGTACTCAGCCTTTATATCTGTTTACCTAGATTTTAAAAGTTATACACTAGTTAAAACATACAAGACCACACAGAATGATATAAAATGAAAAATAAATGTCTTCTTCCCCAGTCCTGTGAATTCTTTAGAGTTCCTACTCCTTTTTGTAAATCATTCCAGAACGTTTAAACATACACATAAATTGATGCATATCTTTTAAATGCAAATAATATCATACTATGTATGCTGTTCTGAAATTGGCTGTTTCCCCCACCCCAAAATATTAACCATCTGCCCAAGTCACGTCTCAACATCTGGCCAGCTCATCGTTTACTTGTCTAGACAGTGATGATGGACAGGTAGTGTGTGTGTGTGTGTGTGTGTGTGTGTGAGAGAGAGAGAGACAGACAGACAGACAGACAGACAGAGAGAGAGAGAGAGGGAGGGAGAGAGAGTTACCCACTCGTGTCCAACTCTTTGCAACCCCATGGGCTGTAGCCCTCCAGGCTCTTCTGTCCATGGAATTCTCCAGACAAGAATATTGGAGTGGGGTTCCATTTCCTTCTCCAAGGGATCCTCCCAACCCAGGGACTGAACCCTGGGCTCCCTCATTGCAGGTGGACTCTCTACCATCTGAGCCACCAGGGAAGCCTGGACAAGTGGTTATTTGGGGCTTTTCACTGTAAATAGGGCTTAACTGTGCTTCAGTGACATCTCTGTTCTGACCTCTTGTGTACGTCGGTGAATCCTGAGGTTTACTTTCCCCCTCAGTAAAAAGGGGAGGAAAATATGCAGCATCTGCCTGTTATGTGAGTTCAGCACTTAGACTAGTGCTCAAAACCCACTGAACTCTGCAGATGCTGACGTTTGTGAGTGGCTGTGGGGCATCCCTAGAAGGAGAGGGGCTGGGCTGAAGGACGCAGACACTCTGTATTTTGCTAGAGACTAATGATTGCCTTCCAGAGAAATTGTTGCACTCTGTCTCCTACTAACCGGATATGAGAGTGTCTATTTCCCCACACCCTGCCAACTGGCTGTTATCAGACATTTTAATCTTTTGCAAATGTGAGAGATGATGGTTGGCTTTAATTTGCCTTTCTTTATGAGAAAGGTAGAACGTGTTTTCAAAAGTCTCGTTGGTGTTTCTTTTTCTGTGAATTCCTTTTCAAGTCTTTGGCTCACTTTTGTTGTTTTAAATCATCTTTGTCTTATTTATTCATAAGACTTTGATATATGCTACAATCTGTTTAGGAGTTATTATTTTTTTTTAGCTTTTATTTTACTTTTAACTTTTAGAGTTTTGTTGTTTACAGATATGTATGTTCCCAGATTAGTCATATGTATATCCCTCCTATCCCACCCCTCCAGACCGTCACACAGCACCCCTGCAGGATAAGAGTTATTATTTTTAACAGTATGTATTGATTTTTTTTTCTTTTAGCTGTGCAGAAGTCTTATAAATTGTATGTGACCCATCTTATAATGTTTCAATGCCTTTTGAAAAAATGAATGTTTAAAGACAGTTTTGGAGAATGTTTTGGGTGATTTCACTCCTACGTGTCTCTTCATTTCTCATAGGAAGATTTCCTCTCTTCCTCTGATGCCTCTCCTTCCCATCTTTCCCTTTCCCATCTTGTCTCTACAGCCTGAGATGACCCCACGAGTGGCTTATTACAGAGAAGGCCCTGATGAAGCGTTGATTCAGTACCACCTCGCCTCCCAGAGATGTCCCCAGAAACAGGGAACCCATGCAGACTCCCACCCCACTCCCCCATCTCAGTCCCTGCAGCCTCAGCCCTCTTTGCAGAGCCAGCCAGCCCCTGCCCCCGCCGGAGGACTGCTCCGCTCTTATCTTTCTCAGCTCATGCTCCCAACACACTTCCTCCTCTAGATATGCAAATAAGGCCAGGGCGAGAAGGGTCTCTTATTTGGCTGAGGGCAGCGGCCCCAAACATCGGCTTGTAAACAGAAAGAAGAACACAGTGTCACTAGGAGCGGAACAGGCACAGCTCACGGAAAGGGAAGGCTTTCAGTGAATCGAGTGTGGCAGACAAACCTCATGGCTTTCTCAAATGTGTTCTAGAAACTCTGAAACAGCTCCGGATTACTCAAACAGGCCAGAGTCAAAAGCTAGAACAACAGAGCATACTTTGCCCTTCATAGTCACCTTCAGTCTCTCCCAGGCATGGGGGTGGGAGCGCAATGTCACCTCTGGGGCCCGGAATCAATGATCTTCAAGGAAAAGCGTGAACCTCCCCGCCACCACCACCCCTGCCACACACAACTGCTGGAGAGAGACTGGTCCAAATTGCATGCTGGTGTGGGTTGCTGGGCGCTCTGCAGGGATGTGGAGGGGCCACTCCTGAGGCTCCCACACTCACAAGCAGCTGCGCTTCACCTTGGTCCCACACACTTGACACATACGCATACATACATGTGCACACACATAGACAGATAGATCGTATGATAACATATATATGTTGTTTAGTGTCTGACTCTTAGCGACCCCATGGACTTCAGCACACCAGGCTTTCCTGTGCTTCACTATATTCCAGAATTTGCTCAAATTCATGTCCATTGAGTCAGTGATGCCATCCAACCATCTCATCCTCTGCTGCCCTCTTCTCCTCCTGCCCTCAATCGTTCCCAGCATCAGCGTCTTTTCCAATGAGTCAGCTCTTCTCATCAGGTGGGTACACACACACACACACACACACCCACAGAATCTTCCATATAAAATGTTTATAGTGAAGATTCCACAACTAAATCACCTTTGACAATTGCTGCTCTGGAACATAGTCCAGACAATGGGCTCCCTGGGGACTGTGGCTCCCATTCTGCCCTTTCCCACCTCTTTATAAAGATTTAGTAACAAGGTGGGGGGAGGCGGAATTAACTCAAAGCACTCGCTTTGCATGCCAGTGGGACCAGGATTGATACAATAACAGTTTAGGGTGTTGACCTCTGGTGCTCTGCAGCTCTTCCTTCCAGTGACTGGGCCACATTTCAGAACAAGAGTGTTAGGGATGTCCCCACTGGAGACCCGGGCTGGGATGCTTCTGGGTTGGTCTCGGGTGCCTGTGAGCTCATTCTGTCCTCAGATGCAGTGGCACTCATGGCAAATTTCCCGTGTGACTCCCTACAGCTGCTGGGTGACCATAGGTGCCCACGCTGCTCCCAGCAGGAGGTGCTTCCCCTGGGAAGGCACTTTCCAATGATAGTTTGGAAAATTTCACTCGAATGTAAGAGGATAAGCAAATGGAAATAGGTAGAAACTACTTCATGGCATTTTATTTATTCTCTCAGATAAATATTACTATTTCTGTGTGACTATTCCTAGCCAAATAACCACTGAGAGCATGCCCAGAAGCATTCTTTACTATGATGAGAAAGAGAGAGAAATCAAACCCGGAAACTCAAGAATCTCATTAGTGTCTGCCTCACCCCACTGATTGACTGAGCCTGTTCCAGAATTGTTTTGAAACCCCTTTCTAACTCATTATTCTTCAGTTCTAATTTCTAACTGTATGTTTTCTCTTTTCTCCTTGCTTGAGTGTTGCAGACACCTGGACAAGAAGGGATGGGAGAACAAGAGTTGGAAACTCTATATTCAAAAAGTCACTTGAGTCCAATGTAAAAATTAGAGAAAATGTGTGTATACCCTAGGAACCAAGGGTGTTTATCATCCACCACTCAAACCTCAAACAATCCCAGTCAAAAAGAGTAAGAAAAAGAAGCCATCAGGTCAAAAGAGAGGAAGCAGGAGAAGGCAGCTCAGGTGGCCAGGTAACGGGTAGGGTGAGACGTCCAGAGTGTAGCTTGGGGGCTGCTTGGCCCCCTGCCCCAACGGCCTGGGAGTTCTTGCCTGAGACCCTGGGAGAAGCCCAGCCATCCATGGACCACTCCACCCCACATCACTCAACCGCATCAAATGGATCTCGGATCAGGGGCTCCACCCCCAGGCCTGCTGATCCTTTTGTCTTTGGGAAGAAGAGCTGGGCAGAAATCCATTCCAATCTCTAAAAAACCACCGGATCCAATTTTTCCTGACAGTTCTTTGTTGGAAAAGAAAAATCAGCAGACCTATCAAAAACATTGCCGCTCAAAAAGTACCATTTTTCTAAGAATTCAAAGAGGGTGTCTCCATGTTATGTAGAAACACTGCAAAGGGAAAAAGGGGGGAAAGAAAACCACACACATTCTGGAGAAGTCTGAATTGCAAGCTCAGGAAGATTTAAGAGACAATGGCTTCTCTGAAACTGGAAAGACCCATTGCAAACATGGAGCAACAGGAGATAAGAAAAACTGATCAGAAGTGAAAAACCTAGAGTACCACGGTAGCATTCAACACCACGAGAGAGGCAGTGAATCTCGGCTTCGTGTTCTGGAGAACTTTAACAAGGAAGAAGATAAATCGGAGAAAGTCAGTCGGTACAGAGGAGAGGTGAAGATGAGATATTCAGAGGACATAGCTCTGTTCTCCAACTTGTATACAGCAGGAATTTCTGAACCCACAGATAGCTTTCTAATATAAAATGAAAAAGCAGAACAGGTAAATAAATCTAAGCACATATATTTGAAATTCAGAAAGTTAAATGGACAACGCTCTTAAAAAATTTTTCTTTTTTAATATGGACCATTTTTAAAGTTTTTGTTGAATTTGTTGCAGTATGGTTTCTGTTTTATGTTTTGTAGGGGCTTTTTTGTTTATGTTTTGGTTTTTTTTGGTTGGTGAGGCATATGAGATCTTAGCTCCCCAAACTAGGATTGAACCTGCAGCTCCTGTATTGGAAGGAGGTCTTAACCACTGCATTGCCAGGGAAGTCCCTGGACAGACCTCTGACACACAGGAAAGCAAAAAGAAAACAATGCAAATGACCTGGACATTGTCCTTTTGCCCTCCCCTCTAACCCCAGTGGACCCACTCTCTCCCTCTGCACCTGCCCGTGTCAAGCAGGCTGACCTGTGTGGACTGCTTTGCTAGCATTAAGCTGATGGGAGGTGCTTGCAGGGTGGAAGGACAGTGAGATGGGGGCATTTGCTCCCCCTGACTCCACCCTCACCAGCTGCAGGTCAGCAGTGGCTGAGTTCAAGGCCATGGCTCAAGTCAGACAGCCCCGCCTCCTCAGGACCAGGAGTGGGAATGTCCTCCCATGGTTGGGGCCCCAGGCTGCTCCACCATCCCCATGCCCAGCCTGCTTTGATTATGTCATCTATTTCCTGCTGAGATCCTGGCCAACACAGCTACTAAGCAAAACCAGCAAGGAGTAAAGGAAGATAGCAAGAGCAATAAAGTAGGAACCTTAAAATTATAAAAGAGCATATATAACTGTACACCAGAAAATTTGAAAATCTCAACAAGTAGACTATTTACTAAAAAACATCCATGACTTATCAAAAATTATATGAACACAATGAGGTCCAACTGTTTAGAGTGGGGAACTATCTTCAACGTATGTGCATACTAAGTCACTTCAGTCATATCCAACTCTTTGTGACCCTATGGACCATAGCCTATGGTCCATAATTTGTGTATGATTTGATTATTTGGCAAGAAAATCCATGAGAAGCAAATGAAAACAATTTTAAATAATGAGGAATAAAGCGATAAAAATAAGAGGTGAATTTATACAATCAACTTCTCTCTATGTTACCAGTTACCCTCAAAGAGTAATTAAAGAGGAAAAGGTATTCACAACAGTAGCAAGTTATGGATGATCAGAAGTAATCATAATTAAGAAATATGTAGGACCTGTGAAGAACATTACTAAATTGAACATAATAGTGATAGATATATTTATTTTTAAAACTAAGTAATAATGAAACACCCATTTGCAAGTTGTATGATGAATTTCATGCAATTACAATCAAAATTCCAATCGTGAACTTCCATGGTGGTGCAGTGGGTAAGAATTCACCTGCCAAGGCAGAAGACACGAGTTCAGTCCCCGGGTCGAGAAGATTTCACACGCTGTGGGGCGACTAAGCAGCAACCACTGAGCTCACATGACCTGTGCTCCTCAACAAGAGAAGCCACCACAATGAGAAGCCTGTGCACCGCAGCTAGAGAGTGGCGCCTGCTCGCTGCAACTAGAGAAAGCCTGCAGGCAGCAGCAGAAGCCCTCAGCACAGCCAAAAATGAATTTTTTTTAAAGTTCCACTAGTGTTTTTTCCAACTTGACAACATTATTATCTGGTTCATCTGGAAGAATACTTAAAGAGAAAGAACATGCAAATCATAAAATAAAATAGTTTATAAAACTGTGGCAAGGTATTCCATATGAACTTGGTGTAAGAGAAGCAGACAGACAAGCTAAACAGGAAATAAAGAGGTACAGAAGACTTAATACATGGTAAGAAGGGACCATAAAGGGCGAGAGGTTGCAAGAAAGATGATTCCTCAGGAAAAACACACAGAAATCTCTGTCTTACATTCACTAATTTCAGAGATTAAAGTGTTCAGTGTAGAACAACAACAAAATAAGGCAAAAAACCCTACATTTTCTCCATCTCCTTTTGCCAAATACTGTGCCTAGCATGTGAACACACTTTTCATTCAATCCATCCATCAATCCTGCTACATGGGTTTTCTTATCCCTGGTTTTCAGCTGAGGAAACCATGGCCGCATGGGATTAGACAACTTGTCAGAGCTTGGAAAAGCAGATTCACCCCTTAGCCTGAGCCTATGAGCTCAAAAGGCCCTGCTTCCCACAGGAAGAAAAAGAACAAAATTTCTGGGTGCAGAAGGACTCTCTACATTGGGAAGCAAAATGAAAAAAGTCAAGAAGAACAAGACTGATCGACTTTACAAAAATTTACAATCTCTGAATGTGAAAAAAAGTCATAAAATTTAAAGGCACACCACAGTGAAAATATTTGCAACACATATGATATAAGAAATTAATGTGGGTAGGATGGAGGGAATGGAATATGCATATGACTAATCTGGAATTATACATACCTGTAAACAACAAAACTCTGTAAAATCAAAAAAGCAAAGTAAAACGTGATTGTGAAAAAAAAAAGAAATTCATGCAAAGAGATGATAACAGAAAAACTACAGTTGCAAAAGAAGAAAAGGAGAGAGAGAATGGAGCAGACCATCCACAAGAGAGAAGTGATGAAGGTCAATAATTCAAATGAGTTGACCACGACTGCAGTCAAGAAATGCAAATCAGAGTGAAGAGAAATTGGCCACTTTCACCTTGCAATTCAATAATGGTTTTTAAATGAAAATATTCAGTAAAGGGAGACTGGAATGAGGTCTCCCTTTGAAAAGGGTGCTGTCTGGTACAGCTTACCAGAACATAAGTCATAACAAGATTTCTGGAAAGCAATTTGTCATGATCATCAAGAACCTTAGAAACATTATCCTTTGATCTAGTAATTCCACCCCTGGGAATCCATCACCAGAAATGTCACATATTTGCACAAAGACCTTCATCACTGTCATATTTAAAACAACAAAACACTGTAACTTGAATGTCTGAAGATTGTTTCATAAATTATAGCACATCATGTAACAGAATTTGTGCATCCATTAAATATGATATTTAGGAAGAAATGTTAACTAAATGGGAAAATGCTAATGTGGCTAGAAAATGCAGATTAAAATTACATGGTGTTAGGCATACATTAATATATTCTGGTATGTATCTATATATATATCTATATGTTTATATATAGAGAGAGAATATAAATGAGAAAATACAGCAATAGATTGACAGTATTTGTGTTAGTCACTCATCTCAGTGATTGGGCAATTATTTTCTTCCTTTATACCTTGAACTCTGTATGTTAGACTTTTGTTGTTCAGTTGCTAAGTCGTGTCCAACTCTTTGTGACCCTGTGGACTGCAGGATGCCAGGCTTCCCTGTCTTTTGCCATCTCCCAGAGTTTGCTCAAACTCATGTCCATTGAGTCCGGGATGCCATCCAACTATCTCATCCTCTGTCGTCCCCTTCTCCTCCTCCCTTCAGTCTTCCCCAGCATCAGGGTCTTTCTGGTTACTTGAAAAATTGTTGCCCTGATTACCAGAAGGTCTGTTTCTACACTACCCCTGACATACAGGATGCCTCAGCAACCCTTTCCCCACCAGAGGGCAGGTTTCTAGTTGGCAATTGAGAGGGCTGGACCAACTGATCCTTTGGGAACCAGCCCTGTCTGGTGTTATTTACAATAGGTAATTGAACCCAAATGGTTTGGGTCCTGGTACTTGAAAACACAATGGTTTTCTCATGAATGGGCCAAAGGGAGAATGAAACCAGCAGGGGAGAGAGGAGGGAGCCAGTCCACAGAGCTGCGGGCTTGCCCCGCACGCTGCCTGGGGTCATGGGCTGATAGGCTCTGGACACCCATTCTCACCTCCTCCTTTTGGGTAAGCTTCCTCAGAGCCTTAAGACTTTAGTTCTCTCGGTCTCTCCTTCCTACATTGGTACTTAATCACTCTTAAGATGGCCTCCATGTCTCAACGTTCTCTTCATTCTCTGGAGTTCATTCTGGGGTTTTTCCTGGCACCTGTGCCTCTGACCCCTTTCTCCCTCAGACCTCGAGGCACTCCCCCGGGGCCCTCACAGTGCCCGGCCACTCAAGCTCTCTTCCTGCCATGAACACTTCCTCTGAGGAGGCCCCGCAGGATGGTCTGGTGTCTCCCGGAGGCTCCCACAGCCCCGAGGAAGCTCAGGAGGTGACACGCAACCACCAGCCTCCTCCCCGCTCCTGCCATGGAACCTCCTCACAGACGGACCCTCCTTTCTCTGCCTCCAAGATGTCACCACCTACGTTGAGCCTGTTACACGAAATCAAGTCAGTCAGAAGGAGAAAAACAAGTATCAGATATTCATGTATATATATGGAATCTAGAGAGACAGTCCTAATGAACCTATTTACAGAGAAGAAATGGGGATGCAGACTTGGAGAATGGTCTGGTGGGCACCGCAGGGGAAGGAGATGGTAGGACAAAAACGAGAAAGTAGCCTTGACGTATATACACTATCGTGTAAAACAGATGACCAGCAGGAAGCTGCTGTATAGCACAGGAGCCCGCCTGGTGCTCTGTGGTGACCTAGAGGGTGGAATGGGGAGCGCAAGAGGAAGAGGACAGATGCAACATGACTGGAAACTGCACCCCCATGCTGATTACCAGAAGGTCTGTTTCTACACTACCCCTGACATACAGGATGCCTCAGCAACCCTTTCCCCACCAGAGGGCAGGTTTCTAGTTGGCAATTGAGAGGGCTGGACCAACTGATCCTTTGGGAACCAGCCCTGTCTGGTGTTATTTACAATAGGTAATTGAACCCAAATGGTTTGGGTCCTGGTACTTGAAAACACAATGGTTTTCTCATGAATGGGCCAAAGGGAGAATGAAACCAGCAGGGGAGAGAGGAGGGAGCCAGTCCACAGAGCTGCGGGCTTGCCCCGCACGCTGCCTGGGGTCATGGGCTGATAGGCTCTGGACACCCATTCTCACCTCCTCCTTTTGGGTAAGCTTCCTCAGAGCCTTAAGACTTTAGTTCTCTCGGTCTCTCCTTCCTACATTGGTACTTAATCACTCTTAAGATGGCCTCCATGTCTCAACGTTCTCTTCATTCTCTGGAGTTCATTCTGGGGTTTTTCCTGGCACCTGTGCCTCTGACCCCTTTCTCCCTCAGACCTCGAGGCACTCCCCCGGGGCCCTCACAGTGCCCGGCCACTCAAGCTCTCTTCCTGCCATGAACACTTCCTCTGAGGAGGCCCCGCAGGATGGTCTGGTGTCTCCCGGAGGCTCCCACAGCCCCGAGGAAGCTCAGGAGGTGACACGCAACCACCAGCCTCCTCCCCGCTCCTGCCATGGAACCTCCTCACAGACGGACCCTCCTTTCTCTGCCTCCAAGATGTCACCACCTACGTTGAGCCTGTTACACGAAATCAAGTCAGTCAGAAGGAGAAAAACAAGTATCAGATATTCATGTATATATATGGAATCTAGAGAGACAGTCCTAATGAACCTATTTACAGAGAAGAAATGGGGATGCAGACTTGGAGAATGGTCTGGTGGGCACCGCAGGGGAAGGAGATGGTAGGACAAAAACGAGAAAGTAGCCTTGACGTATATACACTATCGTGTGTAAAACAGATGACCAGCAGGAAGCTGCTGTATAGCACAGGAGCCCCGCCTGGTGCTCTGTGGTGACCTAGAGGGTGGAATGGGGGAGCGCAAGAGGAAGAGGACAGATGCAGACAATCATGACTGACTCACATTGATGTACGGCTGAGGCCATCACAACACTGTAAAGCAACTATCCTCCAATGAAAAAAACGTAACAGCCAGAGCTCAGCTGGTTCTGACCGTGTATGCTTGCTGCCCACATTCTCCCATTTTATCCTTTCAATATCCAGTGATGCCCAATGGGCAAAAGATATGAATAGACATTTCTTCAAAGAAGGTATACACATGGCCTATGAGCGCAGGAAAAGACACTCCACCTCATTCATCCTCGAAGAGACTCAAATCAATGTCACAGTAAGATGCTACTTCACATCCCGTGAGATGGCCGTTATCAAAACAATAGTAACAAGGGTTGGTGCAGATGTGGAAAAAACTAGAACCTTCATATGCTGCTGTGGGAAAGTTTGATGTGTCCACCAAAAGTACAACCCAGAATTACCATATGACCCAGCAGTTCCACTCAAGACTGCTGTAAACTTTACACATCATAGAGAAGCGTGTACAGAATGTTCACAGCAGCAGCATTCAACATAGATCCCCAAAGAAGAGCACCCCAAATGCCCATCAACTATGAATGGCTCAGTAAGGTGTGGTCTATTGCCACAGGGCTCCCCAGGTGGGGCTAGTGGTAAAGAACCTGCCTGGTCGTGAGAGATGCTGCTTCAATCCCTGGGTCAGGAAGATTCTGTGGAGAAGGAAGTGGCAACCCACTCGAGTATTCTTGCTTGGGAAATCCCACGGGCAGAGGAGTCTGGTGGGCTATAGTCTATGGGGTCACAAAGAGTCAGACACAACCAAAGCACCTTAGCCTGCACACGGCCCCATGTGGATGCAATGGGGTATTATTTAACCATGAAAAGGAATGACTCACACTGCAACCTGGGTGAACCTTGGAAGCATTATGGTAGGCGACAAAAGTCAGGTACAGAAGGCCACGTGTGACATCGTTCACTGATATGAAATACCCAGAATTGGCAACTGGTCAGAGACAGAAAGTAGATCAGCGGTTGCCACAGGCTGGAAAGGACGGAAATGAAATGACCCCTAACAGAGTCAGGGGTTTGGGAGGGGAATGATTTACGTGTGCTGGGGTTAGATGACAGTGACGGCTTCGCAACTTCCTGAACGTACTGAACGCTGCTGGACTGTGCACCGTCTGAAAGATGTGTGAGTCTATGCGATGTGAATTATACTGCAATAAAAAATTAACCCAATGAGTGGGCCTTTCACCAGCGAGGATGCTGGGTGGGTACAGAGAGATTAGCATCTCACGAAGGCTAGAATTCACATCAGGTCCAACCAAGCACAGAGGGCTTGCCCCTCAGAACTGTGTCACGTGGCCTGAATTAGGGCGGGAAGAGTGCACGCCCCTGCTCCGTGGCCGGGGCAGGGAGGGAGGCCTGGAGCCCCAGCTCTCATCCCCATGCTGGGGCTCACACTTCAGGTGATGGGTCCACTCAATAGAGATGCGCCGATGTCTGTGCACAGGTGAATCTCGTCTGTTAGGTGGGCAAGCGTGCAAAACACACCAAAGTCAGAGTTGCCCCTTGTTCTGGAAACATTGCTCCAGGGCGCTGGGCAAGGGCACAGAAAACCTGAGACACTGGATTTCCATGGGTTTTCTGAATCACCACACACAGAAGGTACCAGGGATCTGTTACATTCAGAGACCTTCCCAGGCATGTCCCTCCCTTCCAGTCCTGCGTGTAGAAGAAACGCTCAGAATAGTGGTCCTTGGACAGTTGGAGACTTGGACAAGTTCTTAGGCAAGCCAGCTTTCGGGAGCTGCGGTCCTTCTGCTCTGATGGCTGTCCCTGCCAGTACTTCCCCCACTTTGTCAACACCAGACAGGAAAAACTGTCTTTCTATTTGCATCTGCACAGAAGTAACTCATGAGCCATATTTGCCGTTGTTGTTGTTCAGTCACTAAATTGTGTCTGACTCTCTGACCCCATGGACTGCAGCACTCCAAGCTTCTCTGGTCTTCACCACCTCCTGGAGCTGGCTCAGACTCATGTCCATTGAGTTAGGGATGCCATCCGACCATCTCATCCTCTGCTGCCCCCTTCTCCTCCTGCCCTCCACCTTTCCCAGCATCAGCGTCTTTTCTAGTATAAACTTCACTACACTTTGAAAGTGAATTGGAGGATGGAAGATTGCATTGAACCCCTTCATACCACAGTAAATAGCCTTAGACTCCACCCCTTCCCCCTGCCAAGCTCCTTCTCTGTGCTGCATAATCAGGGCTCTCCCCTCCAGACCTTCCTTGCGATGTGAATTATACTGCAATAAAAAATTAACCCAATGAGTGGGCCTTTCACCAGCGAGGATGCTGGGTGGGTACAGAGAGATTAGCATCTCACGAAGGCTAGAATTCACATCAGGTCCAACCAAGCACAGAGGGCTTGCCCCTCAGAACTGTGTCACGTGGCCTGAATTAGGGCGGGAAGAGTGCACTCCCCTGCTCCGTGGCCGGGGCAGGGAGGGAGGCCTGGAGCCCCAGCTCTCATCCCCATGCTGGGGCTCACACTTCAGGTGATGGGTCCACTCAACAGAGATGCGCCGATGTCTATGCACAGGTGAATCTCGTCTGTTAGGTGGGCAAGCGTGCAAAACACACCAAAGTCAGAGTTGCCCCTTGTTCTGGAAACATTGCTCCAGGGCGCTGGGCAAGGGCACAGAAAACCTGAGACACTGGATTTCCATGGGTTTTCTGAATCACCACACACAGAAGGTACCAGGGATCTGTTACATTCAGAGACCTTCCCAGGCATGTCCCTCCCTTCCAGTCCTGCGTGTAGAAGAAACGCTCGAATAGTGGTCCTTGGACAGTTGGAGACTTGGACAAGTTCTTAGGCAAGCCAGCTTTCGGGAGCTGCGGTCCTTCTGCTCTGATGGCTGTCCCTGCCAGTACTTCCCCCACTTTGTCAACACCAGACAGGAAAAACTGTCTTTCTATTTGCATCTGCACAGAAGTAACTCATGAGCCATATTTGCCGTTGTTGTTGTTCAGTCACTAAATTGTGTCTGACTCTCTGACCCCATGGACTGCAGCACTCCAAGCTTCTCTGGTCTTCACCACCTCCTGGAGCTGGCTCAGACTCATGTCCATTGAGTTAGGGATGCCATCCGACCATCTCATCCTCTGCTGCCCCCTTCTCCTCCTGCCCTCCACCTTTCCCAGCATCAGCGTCTTTTCTAGTATAAACTTCACTACACTTTGAAAGTGAATTGGAGGATGGAAGATTGCATTGAACCCCTTCATACCACAGTAAATAGCCTTAGACTCCACCCCTTCCCCCTGCCAAGCTCCTTCTCTGTGCTGCATAATCAGGGCTCTCCCCTCCAGACCTCCCCTGACCCTGTGCGCAGCCAGACTTGCCGGCGTCTCTCTCCTCCTCTCTCCTAGGAACAGTAAGTTCAGGTCCTGGCCCTGCCATTATTAGTACTGTAGACATGGCATGTTACCTAATCTCTCTGGGCCTCAGTCTCTGCATCTGTAAAGTGGGAATAATAACCACACTTCCTCCAAAGGCCATGTGGACAGTGAGTGAGTTAGTACCTGCAAAGAGCTTAGAACAGAACCTGGCATACAGGTGCCCCGTATAAGTCATCTGCTGTTATTTTTAGGCAGAATAGATCAGCCTATTTGGTTTGCAGAGCAAGGCTCATGGCCTGTCCCACTTCAAGGGGGCTATTACCTTCTTTCCCAAAAGTAGGATGCCTTTTTGGAAAAGTGAGAGCACTTTTGGTGACTTAATGTCCTCCTGGGGCTTCTTCATCTTTCTGGTTGTGCTCACAAGGCTGCCACCTCCAAGTTGCCTTGTATTGGCCCGGGGAGGTGGCTGTGGGCTTGCTCACAAGGTACCAAGTGCAGGCTGCCTTGTACCGTCCCTGAGAAGGTGGCTGTAGGTTTGCCTGGGCAGCTTGTGGTCGCCCAGGTGCTGAGGGAAACCAAGGCCATGTCCCTGCCACAGCAGGCTGGGCTAGGCATTGCTTTTCTGAGTCCCAGGCAGTACACGCCTGCCCTTGCCCCTGGGAGGGAAGCCAACTCTCTCCCATGTGGTTTAGTGGGACACACGCTGACCCAGGCAGCTCCATCCTGCATGGTGGCTGGTGGACCCAGAGTATACATACGAGCTCTCTCTCTGGGCTAGGCTGCTGCTACAGAGAGGGGAGTGTATCCCCAATACCTCTGGGCCTTCTAGGTTGGCCCACCCAGCCAGAGCAAGGTGAGCCTGGCCCCCACTGACCCATGACCCTATATGTTGATGGACCCCCCGAAAAGGCACACCTCTTCTCTGCAGCAGAATGCAGCTGGCAGGTGCGCTGGCCCCACGGATGTGCAGTCCCGGCGGAAGAGGAGGAGGCAAGCGTGGCAGCATCTTAACATTCTCCATATAAGAGGGGCCAGACACGCTCCTCAAGGGACCCCTCTGGGCTCCCTAGCCTGCTGGCAAGTTCAACTGGGGCCAGGCGAGCCTGACCTAGATCTCTCCCAGAAGAGCCCACTGCCCCTTTCGAGCTCAAGCCCCTTGCTGCAAGAAGGCAGAGCTGGACTCAATCCTTGTGGTCAGCTGCCTAGGGTCCTCTCCTCCAGCTCTCTGCACCCTGAGATGGGCCGTGGGGTCCTCCTAAAGCGGGGCTCTCTGAGCGAGGAGGAGAGACCTGTGCTTTCCTGCTCAGTGGCAGGGGGCAGGCCGACCTCCCAAGAGGACCTGCGGCTTTGCTAGGCTAGGGCAGACGTGCACTCCTAGGTCACGAGGGGTGCTCTCAATTGCAACCTTGTCTTCTGGTGTCTCCCTCACCCCCTCTAGTTCCATTTAAATAGTCAAATCCTGTCCTTTTTCCCGAGCTTGCAGCCACTCCCAAGGAAGCTGCCCTCAGTTCCTGGAGCTCCCAGCATCCCTGCCTGAACCGGGGGTGGGAAGCCCTCTGCCGTCCCCTCACTCGCTGGTGAGGGGATGGGAAGACGATTGAGCCACTGGGGCCCAAGCAGGGCGGGGCTGGGCACCCTGGCCCCTGAGGTATTTTCCCATGTATATTTTTCTAGCACAGGAGGACCAGTCTTGGAGGCATCCTTCTGAGTTCTGGCTTACTTTGGGGCAGGGTCATTAAAAGGTCTTGACCCCACAGCTGCCCTGCTCGGGGTCCTGCCCTCTCAGAAACTCCCAGAGAGAAGCAGAGGGAGAAGCCCAATGCTTGCAAAACTCACACCTGTGGAGCCCAACTGGGTGCCCATCACCGGCCGAGAACCTAGAGGACAAGGTTTTCAGGAATCCAAGGAACAGAGAGCACTAAGGATGGGATGGGAGTTGTTTCTTAGGAAGCTAAGCCTACCTGATATAAAGGGCTGGCTTTTGGACTTTTTTTTGAGCATGTTCTTCCCTGATGGTGGTGTTAAAGGTTATTTTTCACGAAATGAGTGGCTGAGAGATGGCAGTTAGATGTCACTCAGCTAGTTTTTTTTTTGGCCACTTCTATTGGTCTTTCATTCATTTATTTTCATGCATCTTCATTCTTTGGCCTGTGTGGGCCTCCTATCGCAGTGGCCTCTGTCGCTGCAGGGCACTGGCTCTGGGCGCATGCGCTCCAGAGCTCCGGCTCGGTCGTTGGACACATCGGTCCAGCCGCTTTGCGGCACATGGGATTTTCCCAGGCCAGGGATTGAACCGGTGCCCCTTGCACTGCATGGGCCGTGGGGTCCTCCTAAAGCGGGGCTCTCTGAGCGAGGAGGAGAGACCTGTGCTTTCCTGCTCAGTGGCAGGGGGCAGGCCGACCTCCCAAGAGGACCTGCGGCTTTGCTAGGCTAGGGCAGACGTGCACTCCTAGGTCACGAGGGGTGCTCTCAATTGCAGCCTTGTCTTCTGGTGTCTCCCTCACCCCCTCTAGTTCCATTTAAATAGTCAAATCCTGTCCTTTTTCCCGAGCTTGCAGCCACTCCCAAGGAAGCTGCCCTCAGTTCCTGGAGCTCCCAGCATCCCTGCCTGAACCGGGGGTGGGAAGCCCTCTGCCGTCCCCTCACTCGCTGGTGAGGGGATGGGAAGACGATTGAGCCACTGGGGCCCAAGCAGGGCGGGGCTGGGCACCCTGGCCCCTGAGGTATTTTCCCATGTATATTTTTCTAGCACAGGAGGACCAGTCTTGGAGGCATCCTTCTGAGTTCTGGCTTACTTTGGGGCAGGGTCATTAAAAGGTCTTGACCCCACAGCTGCCCTGCTCGGGGTCCTGCCCTCTCAGAAACTCCCAGAGAGAAGCAGAGGGAGAAGCCCAATGCTTGCAAAACTCACACCTGTGGAGCCCAACTGGGTGCCCATCACCGGCCGAGAACCTAGAGGACAAGGTTTTCAGGAATCCAAGGAACAGAGAGCACTAAGGATGGGATGGGAGTTGTTTCTTAGGAAGCTAAGCCTACCTGATAAAAAGGGCTGGCTTTTGGACTTTTTTTTGAGCATGTTCTTCCCTGATGGTGGTGTTAAAGGTTATTTTTCACGAAATGAGTGGCTGAGAGATGGCAGTTAGATGTCACTCAGCTAGTTTTTTTTTTGGCCACTTCTATTGGTCTTTCATTCATTTATTTTCATGCATCTTCATTCTTTGGCCTGTGTGGGCCTCCTATCGCAGTGGCCTCTGTCGCTGCAGGGCACTGGCTCTGGGCGCATGCGCTCCAGAGCTCCGGCTCGGTCGTTGGACACATCGGTCCAGCCGCTTTGCGGCACATGGGATTTTCCCAGGCCAGGGATTGAACCGGTGCCCCTTGCACTGCAAGGTGGTGTCCTTACCCACTGGACCAGCAGGGAAGCCCCTAGTTTTTCATTTTTAAATCTCCTTAATTGGCAACATTGAGGGTGGTGGTGAAATGAGGTCTCCCAGGTTTGTGGAAAGTTCGGTGGTTCATGGTGTCCCACAGCCTACAGGGGCTCCTGACCCTGTGGGAAGGGTGACTTCCCTGCAGAGCTGAAGGGAAAGGGGAGCCTGGGGTCTGGGGTGAGTGCCTGGCTGCATGGCTGGGCTCCCTGGGGAGTGCTCCCAGCCCTGGTGTCTGGAGCTAAAAGGCCCTTAGGGCTAGGAGACTGACAAGAAGTCCAGCCCTGGGCTCAGAGGAAGGTGGGTATCTGGGGCTGTGGGCCACGGGTACCCTTCCCAAGAGGCCGACCCTGCACATCTGCTGAGGCTCCAAGAATAACCAGTGCAGGGGAGAGGAGGGAAGGAGAGGCCAGAGAGAGAGGAACAAATATCACACACCCTCCTGGCTCCTAGTTTGCCACCAGCCAGCAGGGCTATGTGGGCGCTTCTCTGGTGGCTCAGACAGTAAAGAATCTGCCTGCATTGCAGGAGACCTGGGTTCAATCCCTGGGTAGGGAAGATCTCCCAGAGAAGGGAATGGCTGGCTACCCACTCCAGTATTCTTCCCATGGACAGAGGAGCCTGGTGGGCTACAGTCCATGGGGTGGCAAAGAGTCAGACACGACAGAATGCCTGACACACACACAGCAGGGCAGTGTGGACAAAGGCCTCAAGCTCTCGGAGGTCTGCCCACCTGCAAAGCTAGGGGCGGTAAGACTAGAGGTTCCATGGCCTCGCCCAGCTTTGGCTCTGGCTGTCACAAGGGTCCCAGTGTGGAGTCAGAGGCCCATGTTCCAGTCTGCAGCTGATCCCGACCACAGCTGCCTGGTCAAGCGGCTGCTGGGAAGGGTAGTGAGCTGGAGCCTGGATGCTCCCGAGGCCCCGGGGGAGGGAGAGAGCTCCACGTGGGCCAAGGGGAAACAGACCAGAACCTTCTGACTATTTCTACAGCCACGCCGACAGGTCCCCACAGGAGCTGGGCCTGCACCGAAGTCTGGGTCTTCTTGCCTCCCCCCAGGGGTGAGAACTGGGGGCTTGGGAGGGGTGTGGGACCTGCAAGGTTGGCTGGGCCTTGGGATGAGGAGCCAGAGCTCAGGCCAGGCCGCCAGCTGAGAGTCGGGTTAATTTCTAAAGGCTCCCAGCTGACTCTGGTGAGCACTCTGGCTTCTCAGGCTATCACTGGGCCCAGGCTCACACTGGCTTGACAGGCACCGCAGTGGGATGGCCGCCGCCTGGCTGTCTGGGGGAAACCTCTGGGGGCAGACGGCCTTGGCTTTGACTGTCATCACTTGGTGAACCCATCTGAGCCTCAATTTCCTGGTCTGCCAAAGGGGCCAACAAAAGGACCTGCAGTTCAGATTCTCGCAAGGTTGAAACAGGTTGATGCACAAATGCTTAAATAGGCGTGTGGTCCGTGACCCACTTCCCCACCTGCGTGGTCAGCCTGCTCAGAGGTACCCCTGTGAAAGCCCAGGGGTGCTACCTGGGAGGTGTAGGTGAACGCACCCTTCCCCCACCACGCCCGGCCCCAGTGCGGCTGGTTAGACCGCAGGGCTGCAAGGCCGACGGCCTCCTTCAGACATTGGCTGAGAAGGGTGTTTCAAAAGGAGCCTTCAGTCAGTGGCCGGGTCCTCGGTTTGAGAACAGCTGGCACATTCAGCAACGCCCCAGCACTGGGGGCGGGGGAGTCGATGGAGGCAGAGAGACCTAAAAAGCTGGAGACGGCCACCGAGGCTGAGGACGAGAGAGAAGTGGCTCCTGCCACTTGGTAACGTGACTTCCTCTGCTCCCAGGGCCCCCACATACAGCTTCTGAGTGAACTGAAAATCCTTTCTTGAGCGGCTCCCTGTCTTCACAGCTCCCCCAGCAACAGCTTCCTCCAAACGCCCAAAGTCTGGCACAGGAAGGGTCCCCTCTTGCCACTTCCGTTCTTCCACAAGGGTTTCCACAGTGGGCATCCTTGACCAACGTCTGAACTGACAGAGTTGCTTTCTAACACACCCATCACCACGGAGCCCTGAGCTTCTGCCCAGCTCAAAGAGCCAGGGCCCACTCCTCTTTGGCCCTGGAGCCTCAAGGAAGCCCCTGACTCCACAGCTCACCAGTAGCTGGGGTGTGCAACCAGGGCCCAGCTCTCAATACATGAACTCCAAGGCTGAGCAAATCCCTGAAGGGCCTCAGCTGGAGCCACCGTCAAACCTAGGGAGTGTGCAAGCTCACTGGACACAAAAACAACCCTTCCCAGAGTGGGGGCCCAGTGAAGTCCTGAGTCAGCTTGCCCTGTGCTCAGCGGCACCTCCATGCCCAGGTGGGAGAGGCCAGGCCGGGCCAAGCGGCAGGGGTGGGCAGGGCCCGGTACTCACAGCACGCAGAGCGCGTACGCCCGGGAGATGGACTCGCTGGCGCGCACGAGGAAGCTCCCGTCCTTGCCCGTCCTGGAGAGCAGCTCCTCGGCCTTGGAGCGGGTGATGTTGCCATGGTTCCAGCAGGGGACCATGGCGGGGGTGGGTCTCCCCGGACCGGGCCGGCGGCCTCCGCACAGGACCTACACCGCCGAGGGGAGCTGGCCCCTGCACTGTGACCCTCTGTGCGTCCCCTCGCCGTCGCCCCAGCTGCTGCCACCAGCTCACTGACCGACTTCCTGTTTCAGGCACTCTGCGAGGGAAAGGAAACTGAGCTGCAGAGAACTTCCTCATTGCGGAGACCAAGCAAGAGAGTCCTCCACCTCCCCCCGCCCACACTGCCGGCTGCCCCTCCCTCTCACCCCTACCCCAGCCCACCCCTTCTCCTTCCTTTAATGGGTCTCGCTCCCCTGGAGGGGTGCACGTCAGCTCAGATCTTCCTGGGGGAACAGTCAGCCCCTCTGGCATTGGGAGGTTCAGGGCCAGCTTCTGAAGGAGCGAGGCCAAAGCAGTGGCCATTCTGAGGCCCGTCCTGATGCCCGCGTGGGGTGGCCACGCCCTGGATATTAACCCCAGCTCTCTGCCCCACCCCAGAGCTTTCAACCGCCTTGTCCACTCCTTCCAGCATGCTCCTGGAACAGAGGCTCACAGAGCGGAGCTTCTCAGCTGGAATTGAGGCATGCCCAGAGCAGGGCAAAATCGGGGCAGGGAGGGTAAACTGAGCCACCACGTATTGGGACACAGCCCTGAGCTTCTGCCAGCTCAAACACCCTCCTCTTGGCCCTGGAGCCTCAAGGAAGCCCCTGACTCCACAGCTCACCAGTAGCTGGGGTGTGCAACCAGGGCCCAGCTCTCAATACATGAACTCCAAGGCTGAGCAAATCCCTGAAGGGCCTCAGCTGGAGCCACCGTCAAACCTAGGGAGTGTGCAAGCTCACTGGACACAAAAACAACCCTTCCCAGAGTGGGGGCCCAGTGAAGTCCTGAGTCAGCTTGCCCTGTGCTCAGCGGCACCTCCATGCCCAGGTGGGAGAGGCCAGGCCGGGCCAAGCGGCAGGGGTGGGCAGGGCCCGGTACTCACAGCACGCAGAGCGCGTACGCCCGGGAGATGGACTCGCTGGCGCGCACGAGGAAGCTCCCGTCCTTGCCCGTCCTGGAGAGCAGCTCCTCGGCCTTGGGCGGGTGATGTTGCCATGGTTCCAGCAGGGGACCATGGCGGGGGTGGGTCTCCCCGGACCGGGCCGGCGGCCTCCGCACAGGACCTACACCGCCGAGGGGAGCTGGCCCCTGCACTGTGACCCTCTGTGCGTCCCCTCGCCGTCGCCCCAGCTGCTGCCACCAGCTCACTGACCGACTTCCTGTTTCAGGCACTCTGCGAGGGAAAGGAAACTGAGCTGCAGAGAACTTCCTCATTGCGGAGACCAAGCAAGAGAGTCCTCCACCTCCCCCCGCCCACACTGCCGGCTGCCCCTCCCTCTCACCCCTACCCCAGCCCACCCCTTCTCCTTCCTTTAATGGGTCTCGCTCCCCTGGAGGGGTGCACGTCAGCTCAGATCTTCCTGGGGGAACAGTCAGCCCCTCTGGCATTGGGAGGTTCAGGGCCAGCTTCTGAAGGAGCGAGGCCAAAGCAGTGGCCATTCTGAGGCCCGTCCTGATGCCCGCGTGGGGTGGCCACGCCCTGGATATTAACCCCAGCTCTCTGCCCCACCCCAGAGCTTTCAACCGCCTTGTCCACTCCTTCCAGCATGCTCCTGGAACAGAGGCTCACAGAGCGGAGCTTCTCAGCTGGAATTGAGGCATGCCCCAGAGCAGGGCAAAATCGGCGGGGCAGGGGAGGGGTAAACTGAGCCCCCACCACGTATTGGGACACAGGGCCGCCCAGGCACCATTCAGCTCTGGGTGGGTGCTGGGAAGATCACCTGTGGGAACTCGGGGGACAGCTTGGCGACACTTTATACCCATCTCCAGGGCCAGTGGGGGTTGGGAGCCTGTGGACTTCCTTTTCCAGGGCAGTGTCTCCTGATCCCTGCAGCCCAGCTGAGGGACACACACGGCCCTTTTACAGGGTGACACCTCTGGGTCTTTCTGGGACACCTGGGACACTCACACATGCCTCCAGGACAAGCTGGCCACCTGGTAAGGACGAGGCTCCTTCCTGGGTCCCATGGCTCAGCAGAGCTGGCCGTGGCCGAGGACCGCTGCCCTTGCCCACAGCTCAAAGGGGAACCCCTGCAGGGAGGTGGGGACCCCACCCAGGATCAGCAGGCTCTGAGGGCTCTGAAGTGGACACCCCGCTTGGGCCACGGACGGGGCGCCCTCAGTCCTCGGGTCAGTGGACCAGGGTGAAGGGGCGGGTGCCGACCTGTTACACAAGGTCCCCCATCCTGACTCAACCCTCAGGCCCCCAACAGGACAGGAGACGCCATGTGCAGGTGCCTGGGCCAGGCAAGCCTCCACTAGAATCTGGCTCCCCTGCATTCAAACAGCAGGAGCTGCTTGGGTTTCTTCTCCTTCTCAGTCTTGGTTTCTTTGCCTGGAGGAGCTCACGTGTGCCAGCAGCCTCCAGCCCCTGCTGCCTGCAACAGCACGGACAACAGTCAACTCTGAAAATCAAAGCAGCTGCGCTCTGATTCAGGTGGACAGAATCCTGGACTTGCCTCTCCTGCCTCAGGGGAGAGCAGATGGGGGAGGGGGCGAGGAGGAGGCAATTAACTCAAGCCTGAAGCTGGGAAACTGCCCACTCAGCAGGCTGCAGGGGTGAGCTGCTGCCTCTGCGGGGTCATCTCAGATGTCCTCTCGAGTCTGGGGGGTCACATGGTCAAGGCGTGGCTACTCTCCGTTAAGGCCTTCGGTGGTTCTAAGGGCAGTTCCTTTTGGAAACCTAGCCCAGCCAACTGCCTGCTCCTCACACTCACCTCCTCAAAGCCAGTGCCTCCCAAGCTGCTCTGAGCTTCCCCGCCCCGAACGCCACCCTTCCCTTGCTCCTCCCTCTGAACCCAGCGAAGAAACTCCCAAGCCTTCAAGCCCGCATCAAGCCCCTCTGGCCAGGTAGGCATCCAGGCCCTGAGCTGGGTATGGGGATCCCGAGCAGGGGCTGAGGCGTGGCCTGGGATGCCAGTACCCCGCCGCCCCCAGCGGAGAGCTCTCCTCCCTGGACCCCAGCTCAGCTTCTCACCAAATCGACCTTCTCCTTAAGAGACGTGCTTCTCGGAATCCCCCACCATATACTTCCCAGCCTTCTCATTCCCCTGCCGACCTCCGCCAGCTTCCTTCCCACTGTCTGCCTCGAAGCCCTGGGTCCCTCCAGGGCCCTGCGGGAGGATCCATCCACAATGCTGCTCCCGTACCACCTTGACGAACTCATCTGCAGAGACCCTCTGTCACATCCGAGACCTCCCCCTGCCCCTCAGCTTACAACATCTTCCTCCAACACTCCTTCCCACCCTGCCTTCCACACCTCGACCCCCACTGAGTCCCACAGCTCAGCAGGGTCAGGGTGGCCAGTGGGGCCGTCCCTGTCAGTTGATCCAGTGTTGGTTTCCTTTGACACACACAGCACATATGAGACACATGCATGCAAAAAAAGACACATGCGTGTCCTACAAGGTCCCCTAAATTTAAAAAAAAATTTATTTATTTATTTTCATCCATCTTTATTCTTTGGCACATGGAGGCCTCCTGTTGCAGTGGCTCTCTCATTGCAGAGCACTGGCTCTGGGTGCATGCCCTCCAGAGCACTGGCTCATAATGGGACACACCGGCCCAGCCTCTCTGCAGCACTTGGGATCCTCCAGGGCCAGGGATCGAACTGGTGCCCCTTGCATTGCAAGGCGGACTCTTTACCCACTGGACCACCAGGGAAGCCCCAAGGTCCCCTAATTTTTAAGGTCCATTCTCTCACGGTGGTCCAAGCACAGATTGGAAAAGAATTTCCAGACACAGGGCCTTTCAGAAGGGAGTGAGTTTATTATGAATAGAGCGCAGAGATGATGTGGGCACTGCAACCTCCTGACAGAGGGAGAGCTGACTATTTTTGTGGGTTAGTAGACACTTTTCATAGCCTCAAGACGAAGAGAATTCCTGCTCCAAGGTTGGCTTTAGGTGATTGGTTAGGGCGCTATGTGGTGATCACTGAGGTGGGCATTTTTGCCTAATTTGGAGCAGCACGAAGCCTTCTTGTGATGATCAGGGGTGGCGGGGGCTTTTGGCGGCATTTACCAAGGGGCTCAGTCGATTTCGGAGGGACCTTAGTTCTAGACTCTGCTCCTATGGCCTTGGGCAGGACTCCAGATATCTGCACCTTCCCTTCCTTCCCAACCCAATTATATAAACCATTTGACACTCTCAGCCCCCTTGTCCCCCGGCGCTTCTGCCCCTGACATTCAGAAAACCCCAACTTCAAGATCAAGGCTTTCCTTACAGTGAATGGGGCCTCAGTAAAGATTGTCTGCAGGGCCCTTGCCTATATAAACAATTCACTAAAACTTGTATTTGAACATTCAGGGGCCCATGTATGATAGGGATTTCTCGATGACAATTTAGAAGAATGGACGGATGCCTTGCATTGCATAAGGGATGGCCTTGCAGCCAACCCAGCCAGGGACCAGCACTGCCTACCAGTGGTGCCCACAATAGTTGGCCTCATCACAGCAGAAGGGCACATGCAACCCCTATAGGGTCACTCCTAGCGCATAAAGTTCTAGTAATTAAAGGGGAGGTTTCTGTTGGGCCGCATAGGACATCTCCTACTTCAGGCCACTTTTCCAAGATTAATATAACCAACCTACCTAACACAGAGAAATAAGCACAGAACATTGGGCAAAATAAGGAGACAGAGGAATATGGGCCAAATGAAGGAACAAGATACAACCTTAGAAAAAGAACTAAAAGAAGGAGAAATAAGCAATCTATCCTATAACGGTTTCAATCATAAAGATGCTTACCAGACTCAGGAGAGGCATGGATGAACACAGTGAGAATTTCAACAGAGTTAGAAGATATAATAAAGAACCAAAAAGAACTGAAGTATATAGCAACTTAAACAAAAACACACTGTAGGGAATCAACATAAATTAAATGGTACAGAGGAGCAGATCAGTGATCTGGAAGACAGAGTAGTGAAAACCAACCAAACTAACAGAAGATAGAAAGACTTTTTTAAAAATGAGGATTGTTTAAGAGACCTCTAGGACAGCATCAAGCGCACTAACATTTGCACCGTAAGGGCCTCAGAAGGAGAAGGGAGAGAAAAAGTACCAGGGGATGTATTTAAAGAAATAACCACTAAAAACAGCCCTAACCTGGGGAAGCAGACAGACACCCAAGTTCAGGAAGCACAAAGCGTCCCGAATAAAATGGACCTAAAGAAGTCCAGGCTAGGCTACATTCTAATTAAAATGGAAAAGATGAAAGATAGAGAATCTTTAAAGCAGCAAGAGAAAAAAGCAACAGACGAGGGAACTCCCATTAGACAATGAGCTGACTTTTCAGCAGAAACTGTGTAGGACAGAAGCAGGCGGCATAAAATATTCGAAGTCATGAAAGAGAGCCTCTTCAGAAAATGGTTTTGGAAAAGCTGGACAACTACATGCCAAAGAATCAAACTGGATTACTCTCTCTCACACTATGCACAAGAAAATTGTTTGCTGGTTAAAGACTTACATGTAAGACCTGAAACCATGAAACGTCTGGAAGAAAGTGTAGGCAATATGTTCTCTAACATCAGTGTTAGTAATATTTTTTGGCACTGTGTCCTCAGGCAAGGGGAACAAAACCGAAAATAAACAAATGAGACTACATTAAACTAAGAAGCTTTTGCATAGTGAAGGAAACTTTCAACCAAATGAAAAGGCCTTCTCCTGAAGGAAAGAAGATAGTTACAAATGATATAGCTTACAGGAACTTAATATCCACAATTACACAGACAATTCTATGTCAAAAACTAAACAACCCAATTGAAAGTCTTTTTCAGCCCCTCTAGAAGACATAAAAAAAAAAAAAACATGGGGAAAAAATAATAACAGACTAAGCTTCAATGTTGAAGAAATGAACTTCCATGGCAGGTGCCAACATATAGGAGGGACTCTGCTTCTGAAACCCCCAGTGGTGGCAGGTGACAGGGACAGGAGCCAAGAGAGAGGTGCAATGATCCCATTGGACCATCAAGCTACCTGTCCAGGTGTTCTTCCACTGTGGACAAGAAGCAGAGTGGGCTTCAAGGTCTGAGAAGGGGTCAGGTGAGGAGAGGGATCATGGATTTCCAGCTATTGGGATGGGGCAGAGAGGAGGCAGAGATGTAGGCTCACTTCACACATGGTGGGACAATATTTCTAAGGCTGAATCACCATGCTTCCCTTTCCCTCCTTGGGTCATCAAAGCTCTTTACTGTACCCCAGGGCTCCTCAGTCCCCACCAGCCTGAGCAGAATGGTATCACCCATACAGTCCTATGGGAAGGAAGTAGAGGGCAAAAGTGGTTACTCATTGAGTCACCAAGAGCAAAGGGAGCTCAGAGAGTCAGTGCTGTGTGTCAATGTGTCTGGGCCAGAGCACCCAGATATTTGGTCAGACATTGTTCTAGATGTCCCTGGGAAGATATTCATAGATGTGATTAGCGCTTGAATCAGTAGACTCTGGGTAGAGCACATTGCTCTCCATATTGTGAGTGGGCCTCATTTAATCAGTTAACGACCCTAGAGAAAAAGACAGAGGTTCCGCAAAGAGGAGGGAATGTGGTGAGCAAACCACCTTCAGACTCAAACCACAACCTCAGCTCCTCCCTGGGTCCCCCGTCTGCAGGCCCACCCTACAGATTTGGGGTTTGCCGGCCTCCAGTCATATGGGCCAATTCCTGGAAATAAATCTCTCTATAGACAGTCTTTCCATTGGCACGGTCTCGCTGGAGAACCTAACACAGAAGGAAACACTTGACTATGAAGTTTGAAAGTGCTCACTCGGCCGGTGTCATCAGGAGCCAATGTCTCTCACCCCACGCCTGATACAAAGGCATTTGGGGCTGGAGAAGGTATGGAGTGGACACTCAGAGGACCAGGTAGAACCAGGAGACCTGAGCCTCCAGTGGTCAAGCACCATCCCTCCCAGTGCGAGGGGCCCAGGGCAAGTGGGTCAAACCCCCACCTGGGAGGAGCAGCAGCATCCTTTGTCCTGAAAACCTACCTCCCACCTTTGAGAGGTGGACCCCTCTCAAATAAAAGGCCAAGGACAACTGTTATTGAGGGATCATACCCCTGACCCTCTGCTGGAAAGTCTCCCTGCCCCCAGCCCTCTCTCTCCCAGCCCCCTTCCCTATTTGCTCTGGGGTCTGTTGCACGCCTGGCTCCCTCTGTCTGCTTTCTCCTCCACTTAGGCTACTGGCATCTTTGGAATAATCTTTCCACATCCTCTCCCTAGACCCATACTGATGTCGATTTGCTTCACTTTTGGTTCGACAGTCCTCTGAATGCTTGGCTAGGCGTCTCCCAGGCCCCTAACCTCAGGCCTGCCCAAGAGTAGGAAGGTGACGCCTCTTCACAACACTGTCCGCTCTCACCACCCCCTGCCTCGGATAACTCCGCTTCCGAGTGTACGCACAGGAGAGAAGCCAGGGCCTGAGTCTCACTAGGATGCCTGGCATCTGAAGGGTGCCTGTGGAGCTACGCAATGTGCCTGGCGAGGTGGGCGCAGTCAACCCAGCAGAGGGCTCAGAGGCGACCCTCCTGACAGGTGCCTGGGGGCCAGAGCCCTGGGGGTGGGGCTCCAGGTGGCAGGTGGTGTCAGTGATGCTTGCTGCTGGCTTATCTGCCTTGGTGTGAAAGAAGACAGCATTCTGGGTATTTTTTTTGCCAGAGACTAGAAATAACGTGAATGGGTCTGATTGTGAGCCTTGTTATTCCCTGCCACCAGGGGGAGCCTTGAACTCTGCCCTCTGCCCCAGAGTTCTGAGGGACCTGCTGCCGGGCTTCTCACTTTCCAAGGGCCCAGATCACATATTCCTCTAGGAACGATGATGTCAGCAGGAATGGAACCAACTTCCCACGGGGCCCAAGGGCCCACGGAGGCCATGAACTCTGCTCCAGGATGTCTCAGGAGTACCACAGGCCTGGCAGTGAGTCACCCTCCCCTCCAGCTGAAGATGTCAGAAAATCAGGTGGACCTGGACTGCCACGGGAGAGGAGGAAGCTGGGTTTCAGGGAGAACTGGACGAGGGGCAGCCACAGCCACAGAAACAGTGAGGGTCTTTTGCCAAGATTGCTAAGGACCCGGAAAAATATTCCTAATACAATGTTAAGTGAAAAGAAGAAAGAGAAAGAGAGAGGGAGAAAAAAAAAACCTCGGGAAACCAGCTATGGGAAAAGCTGTATCTTGAGAAATCACCAAATATGAAGAGCGAGAAGTTCGGTGGCAAATCTTCCTTCTACTTGATTCTTTATGACCACATGCTACTTCTATGAGAATAAAGATTAAATACATTTAAAAAAGACAATGCTGGTTCTGGACAGTGTGTGTGAAATCCCACGGGACAGCTTGGCTTTATGTGATTGGCTGGTGGCATTCCAGGTGACACCGCCTCCAGCTTGCCTCCCTCGGGATTCGTGAGGAAGAGACTGACTTCTTTTCTTTAACTGAACGGTAATACATGCACAGAGTAAAAATTCAGCCAGTGCAATGCAAAGTAAGTTTTCCTGCCATGGCAGACCACCCCCTACCCCACCCACTGCCCCAGTGTGTGGAGTGGGAAGTCGCTCAGTCGTGTCCAACCCTGTACGACTCCATGGACTGCAACCCACCAGGCTCCTCCATTCGTGAAATTCTCCAGGCAAGAATACTGGAGAGGGTTCCATTCCCTTGGTGTACCTGGGTCTCCAGGTGGCAGGTGGTGTCAGTGCTTGCTGCTGGCTTATCTGCCTTGGTGTGAAAGAAGACAGCATTCTGGGTATTTTTTTTGCCAGAGACTAGAAATAACGTGAATGGGTCTGATTGTGAGCCTTGTTATTCCCTGCCACCAGGGGGAGCCTTGAACTCTGCCCTCTGCCCCAGAGTTCTGAGGGACCTGCTGCCGGGCTTCTCACTTTCCAAGGGCCCAGATCACATATTCCTCTAGGAACGATGATGTCAGCAGGAATGGAACCAACTTCCCACGGGGCCCAAGGGCCCACGGAGGCCATGAACTCTGCTCCAGGATGTCTCAGGAGTACCACAGGCCTGGCAGTGAGTCACCCTCCCCTCCAGCTGAAGATGTCAGAAAATCAGGTGGACCTGGACTGCCACGGGAGAGGAGGAAGCTGGGTTTCAGGGAGAACTGGACGAGGGGCAGCCACAGCCACAGAAACAGTGAGGGTCTTTTGCCAAGATTGCTAAGGACCCGGAAAAATATTCCTAATACAATGTTAAGTGAAAAGAAGAAAGAGAAAGAGAGAGGGAGAAAAAACCTCGGAAACCAGCTATGGGAAAAGCTGTATCTTGAGAAATCACCAAATATGAAGAGCGAGAAGTTCGGTGGCAAATCTTCCTTCTACTTGATTCTTTATGACCACATGCTACTTCTATGAGAATAAAGATTAAATACATTTAAAAAAGACAATGCTGGTTCTGGACAGTGTGTGTGAAATCCCACGGGACAGCTTGGCTTTATGTGATTGGCTGGTGGCATTCCAGGTGACACCGCCTCCAGCTTGCCTCCCTCGGGATTCGTGAGGAAGAGACTGACTTCTTTTCTTTAACTGAACGGTAATACATGCACAGAGTAAAAATTCAGCCAGTGCAATGCAAAGTAAGTTTTCCTGCCATGGCAGACCACCCCCTACCCCACCCACTGCCCCAGTGTGTGGAGTGGGAAGTCGCTCAGTCGTGTCCAACCCTGTACGACTCCATGGACTGCAACCCACCAGGCTCCTCCATTCGTGAAATTCTCCAGGCAAGAATACTGGAGAGGGTTCCATTCCCTTCTCCAGGGGATCTTCCTGACTCAGGGATCAAACCTGTGTCTACCGGCATTGCAGGTGGCCTTCTGCATTGCAGGTGGATTCTTTACCATCTGAGCCACCAGGGAAGCCCCCTGCTGCCCTAGGGCCAGCATCTTATGTATTCTTGCAAAACTTTCTGCACACACACAAGGCTTCTTTTCTTTCCTTTGTACCCTGTTGTACATCTTGCTTTTTTCACTTAAAGATGTTTCTGAATATTTCATGAAGCGTATTCTTTGTATCTGTCATGTTCTTTTCAAAGCCAGCTTACTTCTCCTATAGCCCAATGCAGTGCATTGTACCTATGGCCTGTTGACAGGTGCTTAGATTGTGAACAACATTTGCTGCCACAAACCATGTAACAACCTGCACACTGGCCATTCGTCTTTGGACTTTGTGCAGTCAAGTATCTACAAGATATATATCCTAACATTAAGAACATCTTTAGGGTAAGGGCCCAGCAAGCATTACTCGGTGGCCCAGTGGCAAAGAACATGCCTGCATTTGATCCCTAGGTCAGGACAATCCCCTGAAGAAGGAAATGGCAACCCACTCCAATATTCTTGCCTGGAGAATCTCATGGACAGAGGAGCCTGGTGGGCTACAGTCCATGGGGTTGCACACACATGTCAGTAAGTGTCTTGAGTTCCTGTAGGTGTTCTGAATGATGTCATCAGGTCAAAAAGTCAGATTCCATCCAGGCTGAGATGGGATTGCAAATACACACCAGTAGGTATCTTGAGTTCCTGAAGGTGTTCTGAATGATGTCTTTAGGTCATAAGGTCAGATTCCATCCAGGCTGAGACATGCCTAAACAGTGCCTCATGACTGGCCTCCTGACTCCACTTTGATTTCATTTCATTTTATTTTACTAGCTGTGCCGTGCAACTTGCAGGATCTCAGTCCCCTCATCAGAGATGGAGCCCCGGCCACAGCGTGAAAATGCTGAGTCCTAAGCACTGGACCCCAGGGAGTTCCCTGCAGTAAAATTTTTACCCTCTTATATTTTAAACTCTTTCTGCCGCCAGTTTTCCAGATGTCTAGGGCATACGATGTATAGAATATTTGACAGGGAAACTATTGGAAGAAGAGACCAGTAAAGTTACAGTTTCAGTAGCTCAGAATTAGAAGGTCAAGCGAAGAAAAAGGTGAGAGCTCAAGATGGTTACAAAGCTGCCCGGCCGCGGCAGGGAAAGCCGGGACTCCGCACCACCAGCCCACCAGGCATGCCCTGGCTCCATCTGAGACAGTTCTCTTAGCGATACCAATTCCATTTCTACTTCCCTCTACTGGTAGCTCTGCATCTTCCTTGTGCGAAGCCCAGTGCGTGACACCAGGCAGTCAGTGACCGAGGTAACTGAGTTGTCAGAATAATTACTCTTCTCGCCAGGCTCCCTGACCCTGGGGTCAGATTTGCCAAACTCTGGAGACAGTACCTCTGGCCCTCAGACTTGGGTACACCTGTCTGGGCCACTTGACCACCTGGCTGCCACTGACCTGTCCTGGGGCAGCCACACCACCCTCGGCCCCTTTGCCACTTCACCCGCTCTGTCCCGGTCCTGGACACGTCCCAAACCTGAGTTGTGATCACCTTCCCTTGGCAGGACCTGTTACTGTGTCCCCTAAATGCATCTTCTGCTCACAGCCATGGGGGTTACGTGCCAGTTGCTTTCCAGCTTCCTGCTCTGTTCTTCTGCCTCTCGGCCCTGACAGCCAGCAGTTCTCTTAGTGGATGAGCCAAAATCAGAATGCCCGGTTGCTTCCAGCTTTATTCCCATCAGAAACTTCTGCCTAGTGTCCTCATGTGCACTTCCTCTTCCCGTGTGGTTGCCCAGGGTCTCAGGAAGCCCTGGGTGCTCCTGACTACATCCTTGCCCATGGATCGACTCCTAAAACTGCATGGAAGTCATCTCTGGATTGCCCCTCCGCCCCCTCTTCCTTCCACCTCTCTCCACGGCACCCCCTCTCCCACTACTGCTCCAGACGTGCAGGCTGCCGGAAGCACGGAAACGTTTTCCTGACATGCGTGCTAAACAGCATCCCTCCTCTTGGAGCCCGAGCCCGGAGCCTGCACAGCGGGGCCTGCTCCCGCTCAGAGCACTTCCTAGCACGACTTGCACTTGCACTGTTCTGTGCACCTCCCTTATCCCCTTCTCAATCACCCCTCCTCAAGAGGCCACATCAGTCATATTCATCCTCAGGCCACAGCATCTGGCCCACGCTGCCGGAGAGCAGGTATCCTCGTCAGCGTACATGCAGTAAGCTGCCCGGCCGCGGCAGGGAAAGCCGGGACTCCGCACCACCAGCCCACCAGGCATGCCCTGGCTCCATCTGAGACAGTTCTCTTAGCGATACCAATTCCATTTCTACTTCCCTCTACTGGTAGCTCTGCATCTTCCTTGTGCGAAGCCCAGTGCGTGACACCAGGCAGTCAGTGACCGAGGTAACTGAGTTGTCAGAATAATTACTCTTCTCGCCAGGCTCCCTGACCCTGGGGTCAGATTTGCCAAACTCTGGAGACAGTACCTCTGGCCCTCAGACTTGGGTACACCTGTCTGGGCCACTTGACCACCTGGCTGCCACTGACCTGTCCTGGGGCAGCCACACCACCCTCGGCCCCTTGCCACTTCACCCGCTCTGTCCCGGTCCTGGACACGTCCCAAACCTGAGTTGTGATCACCTTCCCTTGGCAGGACCTGTTACTGTGTCCCCTAAATGCATCTTCTGCTCACAGCCATGGGGGTTACGTGCCAGTTGCTTTCCAGCTTCCTGCTCTGTTCTTCTGCCTCTCGGCCCTGACAGCCAGCAGTTCTCTTAGTGGATGAGCCAAAATCAGAATGCCCGGTTGCTTCCAGCTTTATTCCCATCAGAAACTTCTGCCTAGTGTCCTCATGTGCACTTCCTCTTCCCGTGTGGTTGCCCAGGGTCTCAGGAAGCCCTGGGTGCTCCTGACTACATCCTTGCCCATGGATCGACTCCTAAAACTGCATGGAAGTCATCTCTGGATTGCCCCTCCGCCCCCTCTTCCTTCCACCTCTCTCCACGGCACCCCCTCTCCCACTACTGCTCCAGACGTGCAGGCTGCCGGAAGCACGGAAACGTTTTCCTGACATGCGTGCTAAACAGCATCCCTCCTCTTGGAGCCCGAGCCCGGAGCCTGCACAGCGGGGCCTGCTCCCGCTCAGAGCACTTCCTAGCACGACTTGCACTTGCACTGTTCTCTGTGCACCTCCCTTATCCCCTTCTCAATCACCCCCTCCTCAAGAGGCCACATCAGTCATATTCATCCCTCAGGCCACAGCATCTGGCCCACGCTGCCGGAGAGCAGGTATCCTCGTCAGCGAGGGCTGCTGTAACAAAGGAGCATGGACCAGAGGCCTTCAACACTGGACACTGGTCAGTGTTTTCTCACAATTTTGGAGGCTAGAAGCCCAAGATCAGGGTGCAGATGGCTGCTTCTCACTGTGTGCTCACAAGGCTGCCCTCTGGTACCTGTAAATGGAGAGAGACAGACAGAGACGGACACACACACACACACACACACAGAGGGGTCTCTCTTCCTCTTACAAGGTCACCAACCCAGTAGGATTAGGACTAGAACCTTTTGAACTCAGTTAATCTTTTTTTTAAAATTGAGGTATAGTTGATGTGTTATATAAGTTTCAGGTGTAACAACGTAGTGATTCACAATTTTTAAAGGTTATACATCCAATATAAAATATTGGCTATATTCCCTGTGCTGTACAGTATATCCCTGTAGCTTATTTTCTTTATTTTTTTAGATTTTTAAAGATGTGGATCGTTTTTAAAGTCTTAAATCTGTCACAATATTGTTTCTGTTTTATGTGTTGGTGTTTTGGTTGCAAGGCATGTGAGATCTTAGCTTCCCATTAGGGATTAAATCCACACCCCCTGCTTTGGAAGGCCAAGTCTTAACCACTGGACCGCCAGGGAAGTCCCATAAGTTTATCTTATACATATTAGTTTATGCCTCTTAATCCCTTAACCCTACGTTGTCCCTTCCTCCTTCCTCTACCCTTCTGGTAATCACAAGCTTGTTCTCTCTATCTGCAAGCCTGCTTCTTTTTTGTTTTATTCACTAGTTTGTTGGACTTTTTATTTTTTAATTTTTTAATTTTTATTGATTTATTTTGGCCACTTCTATTGGTCTTTCCTTTATCTATTTTCATCCATCTTTGTTGTTTGGCCTGTGTGGGCCTCCCATCACAGTGGCCTCTCTCTCCGTGGAGCCCGAGCCCGAGCCTGCACAGCGGCCTGCTCCCGCTCAGAGCACTTCCTAGCACGACTTGCACTTGCACTGTTCTTGTGCACCTCCCTTATCCCCTTCTCAATCACCCCCTCCTCAAGAGGCCACATCAGTCATATTCATCCCTCAGGCCACAGCATCTGGCCCACGCTGCCGGAGAGCAGGTATCCTCGTCAGCGAGGGCTGCTGTAACAAAGGAGCATGGACCAGAGGCCTTCAACACTGGACACTGGTCAGTGTTTTCTCACAATTTTGGAGGCTAGAAGCCCAAGATCAGGGTGCAGATGGCTGCTTCTCACTGTGTGCTCACAAGGCTGCCCTCTGGTACCTGTAAATGGAGAGAGACAGACAGAGACGGACACACACACACACACACACACAGAGGGGTCTCTCTTCCTCTTACAAGGTCACCAACCCAGTAGGATTAGGACTAGAACCTTTTGAACTCAGTTAATCTTTTTTTTAAAATTGAGGTATAGTTGATGTGTTATATAAGTTTCAGGTGTAACAACGTAGTGATTCACAATTTTTAAAGGTTATACATCCAATATAAAATATTGGCTATATTCCCTGTGCTGTACAGTATATCCCTGTAGCTTATTTTCTTTATTTTTTTAGATTTTTAAAGATGTGGATCGTTTTTAAAGTCTTAAATCTGTCACAATATTGTTTCTGTTTTATGTGTTGGTGTTTTGGTTGCAAGGCATGTGAGATCTTAGCTTCCCATTAGGGATTAAATCCACACCCCCTGCTTTGGAAGGCCAAGTCTTAACCACTGGACCGCCAGGGAAGTCCCATAAGTTTATCTTATACATATTAGTTTATGCCTCTTAATCCCTTAACCCTACGTTGTCCCTTCCTCCTTCCTCTACCCTTCTGGTAATCACAAGCTTGTTCTCTCTATCTGCAAGCCTGCTTCTTTTTTGTTTTATTCACTAGTTTGTTGGACTTTTTATTTTTTAATTTTTTAATTTTTATTGATTTATTTTGGCCACTTCTATTGGTCTTTCCTTTATCTATTTTCATCCATCTTTGTTGTTTGGCCTGTGTGGGCCTCCCATCACAGTGGCCTCTCTCATTGCAGAGCACCAGCTCAGGGTGCATGCACTCCAGAGTGCCGGCTCAGTAGTTGGACACATCAGTTCAGCCGCTCCACGGCACGTGGGATCTTCCCAGGCCAGGGATTGAACTGGCACCCCTTGCACTGCAAGGCGGTGTCCTTACCCAGTAGACCACCAGGGAAGCCCTGTTGGACTTTTTAGATTCCATGTATAAGTGATATCATACAGCATGTCTTTTTCTATCTGACCTATTTCACTAAACATAATGCCCTCCAAGTCCAACCGTGTTGCTACAAATAACAACATTTCATTCTTGTCTATGTTTGAGTAATATTCTGCTGTGTACATATGGGCCACATCTCTATCCATCCATCTGTTGATGGACACTTAGGTTGCTTCCATACCTTGGCAATTGTAAATAACGCTACTATGAACACTGGAGTGCATGCAGCTTTACCATCTGAGTCACCAGGGAAGCCCACTGGGGTGCATGTATCTTTCCGAATTAGTAGGGCTTTGGGGATATATACCCAGGAGTAGAATTGAAAGCTCATTTAATCTTAATCACCTCTTTAAAACACCATTCTGAAATACAGTCACATTGAGAGTTAGGGGAAAAAAATCCGGGCCACATCAGTACCCACTAAATATTTACTGAATTACAACAGCAAGGAGATCAAACCAGTCAATCCCTAAAGGAAACCAACTCTCAATATTACAACTAGACAAGACCCCGATGCTTCCCATTAGGGATTAAATCCACACCCCCTGCTTTGGAAGGCCAAGTCTTAACCACTGGACCGCCAGGGAAGTCCCATAAGTTTATCTTATACATATTAGTTTATGCCTCTTAATCCCTTAACCCTACGTTGTCCCTTCCTCCTTCCTCTACCCTTCTGGTAATCACAAGCTTGTTCTCTCTATCTGCAAGCCTGCTTCTTTTTTGTTTTATTCACTAGTTTGTTGGACTTTTTATTTTTTAATTTTTTAATTTTTATTGATTTATTTTGGCCACTTCTATTGGTCTTTCCTTTATCTATTTTCATCCATCTTTGTTGTTTGGCCTGTGTGGGCCTCCCATCACAGTGGCCTCTCTCATTGCAGAGCACCAGCTCAGGGTGCATGCACTCCAGAGTGCCGGCTCAGTAGTTGGACACATCAGTTCAGCCGCTCCACGGCACGTGGGATCTTCCCAGGCCAGGGATTGAACTGGCACCCCTTGCACTGCAAGGCGGTGTCCTTACCCAGTAGACCACCAGGAAGCCCTGTTGGACTTTTTAGATTCCATGTATAAGTGATATCATACAGCATGTCTTTTTCTATCTGACCTATTTCACTAAACATAATGCCCTCCAAGTCCAACCGTGTTGCTACAAATAACAACATTTCATTCTTGTCTATGTTTGAGTAATATTCTGCTGTGTACATATGGGCCACATCTCTATCCATCCATCTGTTGATGGACACTTAGGTTGCTTCCATACCTTGGCAATTGTAAATAACGCTACTATGAACACTGGAGTGCATGCAGCTTTACCATCTGAGTCACCAGGGAAGCCCACTGGGGTGCATGTATCTTTCCGAATTAGTAGGGCTTTGGGGATATATACCCAGGAGTAGAATTGAAAGCTCATTTAATCTTAATCACCTCTTTAAAACACCATTCTGAAATACAGTCACATTGAGAGTTAGGGGAAAAAAATCCGGGCCACATCAGTACCCACTAAATATTTACTGAATTACAACAGCAAGGAGATCAAACCAGTCAATCCTAAAGGAAACCAACTCTCAATATTCACTGGAAGGACTGATGCTGAAGCTGAAGCTCCAATACTTTGGCCACCTGAGGTGAAGAGCTGACTCACTAGACAAGACCCCGATGCTGAGAAAGATGGAGGGCAGGAAGAGAAGGGGTTGACAGAGGATGAGATGATTGGATGGCATCGACTCAATGGACATGAGTTTGAACAGACTTTGGGAGATAGTGAAGGACAGGGAGGCCTGGCCTGTTGAAGTCCATGGGGTTGCAAAGAATCCAACATAACTGAGTGACTGAACGATAGCAGTCAGTGAATGTCTTTTCACTGGCAACCATGTGTAAGGCACTGTGCTAAGTGCTTGGCATGAACTGCCTCATTAAATCCTCATGAAGCCCCATGAGGGAGGTCCTATCATTATCTCCATTTTACTGGTAGAGGAACTGAGAACGAGAAAGGTAAAAGAGTCCATCTGCAAGTTAGGGGAAGATCTGAGATTCTAGCTCATGTATGCTGAATCTCATAACCACTATGCACACTCTGTACTTTGACTTTGGTGGGCCCAGAACTCTGTGCTGGACTCTGAAATTCTCAGGACAGAGCCTTTGCTCCCTTCACCTAAGCCCTCCCCAGCATTCTCTCTGGAAGCGCAATCACAGCCATCACCCAGACCATTGTTAGAAGTAGCAGAGATGCAGGAGTCGGGGATCCAGGCCTGGGCTGATGGGCCCCTGCATGAAACTTCACCTGACCCTTTTCAGATCCATGGAGACAGGTATGGACCACGGAATCAGTATGAGTCTCTGGTAGAAGAGAACCTGGTGGAAAATTCTCTACCTAATCCTCTAGGCTTTTGTTGTGAACTCAGATATGAGTTGTTGAGCACTGGAAGAGAGTTGCCTTGGCTGGGTATCAAAACATCAAACTGCAAATCCCTTCCCACCAGAAGGTCTTTGTTCAAATTACAACTGTGACCTATTTTTTTTGGCGGGGATTGGGGGTTCAGGAGGGAGGAGGGTGGGCGGGCCACTTCTATTGGTCCTTCATTTAAACTGTGACCTATTTGATGTCCCATATCTGTAGTCCTAAGTTCTGGCAAAGAACATCCAGGTGCATCTTCTTAAAAGACTTACTTTGGTCCCACCACTCCCTTATTGAACGTCTTTGAGTAGTTCTTACTGCCTATAGAACAAAGTCCAGAATCCTTTCCCTGCAAAGACTCTTTCTCTGGCCACTACCTGCTTCTCTCCTTATTTCCCACCCTGCGCCTGGGGGTCTGGTAGAGTCCTCCTCACTCCATGTCTTGGCACCTACTCCTCCTCAGCCCATTATAGCTGCAGTTCTTGAAATGTTTGTAACCCAAACATTCGCCTCTGGAGTCCTCCTTCCATTCTCATCTCTAGCTAAGTTGGGCAGTGAATGTCTTTTCACTGGCAACCATGTGTAAGGCACTGTGCTAAGTGCTTGGCATGAACTGCCTCATTAAATCCTCATGAAGCCCCATGAGGGAGGTCCTATCATTATCTCCATTTTACTGGTAGAGGAACTGAGAACGAGAAAGGTAAAAGAGTCCATCTGCAAGTTAGGGGAAGATCTGAGATTCTAGCTCATGTATGCTGAATCTCATAACCACTATGCACACTCTGTACTTTGACTTTGGTGGGCCCAGAACTCTGTGCTGGACTCTGAAATTCTCAGGACAGAGCCTTTGCTCCCTTCACCTAAGCCCTCCCCAGCATTCTCTCTGGAAGCGCAATCACAGCCATCACCCAGACCATTGTTAGAAGTAGCAGAGATGCAGGAGTCGGGGATCCAGGCCTGGGCTGATGGGCCCCTGCATGAAACTTCACCTGACCCTTTTCAGATCCATGGAGACAGGTATGGACCACGGAATCAGTATGAGTCTCTGGTAGAAGAGAACCTGGTGGAAAATTCTCTACCTAATCCTCTAGGCTTTTGTTGTGAACTCAGATATGAGTTGTTGAGCACTGGAAGAGAGTTGCCTTGGCTGGGTATCAAAACATCAAACTGCAAATCCCTTCCCACCAGAAGGTCTTTGTTCAAATTACAACTGTGACCTATTTTTTTTGGCGGGGATTGGGGGTTCAGGAGGGAGGAGGGTGGGCGGGCCACTTCTATTGGTCCTTCATTTAAACTGTGACCTATTTGATGTCCCATATCTGTAGTCCTAAGTTCTGGCAAAGAACATCCAGGTGCATCTTCTTAAAAGACTTACTTTGGTCCCACCACTCCCTTATTGAACGTCTTTGAGTAGTTCTTACTGCCTATAGAACAAAGTCCAGAATCCTTTCCCTGCAAAGACTCTTTCTCTGGCCACTACCTGCTTCTCTCCTTATTTCCCACCCTGCGCCTGGGGGTCTGGTAGGAGTCCTCCTCACTCCATGTCTTGGCACCTACTCCCTCCTCAGCCCATTATAGCTGCAGTTCTTGAAATGTTTGTAACCCAAACATTCGCCTCTGGACTTAGCTCCAAGTTCTCCTTCCCTTCCATCTCTCATAAGCCCTAGTCCTTGCCTGCACCCTTCCTTTTCCCCTCCCCACGTACACACACTTAATCTCTATCACACACATCATCCACACCCTGGACTCCTCTCCTTGGGGCTTTCAGTCCCCTTATCAACCCCCTCCTCCTTGCCGTACCTCCCTGAAAACCCCCAGCCAGATTGCCTCCTGATGGGGTTACTGACCCTCACCAGCAAAGTCCCTCCGCTGCTGCCTAGTCACTTCCGTTGTGTTTGACTCTGTGTGACCCCATGGACTCTAGCCCACCAGGCTCTTCCATCCATGGGATTCTCCAGGCAAGAATACTGGAGGGAGTTGCCATGTCCTCTTCCAGGGGGCTCTTCCAAACCCAGGGATAGAATCCAGGTCTTCTGCATTGCAGGCAGGTTCCTCAGCACTGAGCTACCAGAGAAGCCCCATATCTCTCTATACAGATATAGATAGATACCTGAGACCCTACAAACTATAGCTTGCCAGGCTTCTCTGTCCATGGAATTTTCCAGGCAAGAATATTGGAGTGGGTTGTCATTTCTTCCTCTAAAAGTCCCTCTAGCAGCAGCTCAGCACCGAACCAATCCACAGCTCCCAACCAGCAAGGTAGCCAGGGGCTTCCAAACACCGCTTCTGCCGTCCCTATTGGTTGCCCTATCAAGGTCTGCACAAAGGCTTCCAGTTCATCTTACTTTCCTACCTTGCCTCTACACACTCTTCAGAACAGTTCCATTCCAGAAGCTATTTAAAAAAAATAATTTTTGTGCCCACAAACAGGAGATGGGTCTCCCAGACCACCTTTGCATGCATCTGCACTAGCCTCTAGCCCCCTTGTCCTTCCATATCTCCTGTCACCTGCTGGGACAGCTCCCAAAGCCCACCCTGACCCTCCTGGATATACTCCTCTCCCCTTAGCTCACTCTTTGCCCTCCTCTTATAAGCAAACTAAGTGTTTTTCCATCTTAAAAAAACCCCAGCAATCTTTCCTTTCAGTGGTTCTCAGCCTTGACATGCATTCGAAAGGCCCCATCCCAGGCCACTTAAATAGAAATCTCTCTGCTGGGGTGCACACATCCCATGGCTGGTCCTATGGGCAGCCAAGACTGAGAACTAGGCACCCACCTGCCTCCTCCTTGCTCGGGTCTCACACTGTCTCTTTCACCTTAACTGATGACTCTGGGAATGGATGGTTCTCCCTCTCTGCCACGTTTCATCACCTTCCATGAACCTTCTCATCCAGGTCTCCACAGGCTTGCTGCTCCCGAGTCTTCGTCACAGCATGGACCCTGTAGACCTCTCCTGCCTCCCTGCAATTCCTCTCATTGCTCCTCCAGTTTTCCGTCTCCCTCTCTGACCATCCCATCTCATCCTCACCCTCTGATAGACTGACATTTCCCCCACTTGCGTTCTTCTCTCTGTCCATCCCATGCTCTCAGGGCGTTTCCCCCACTTAACAGCTTCCAAAACGGCACTTTCTGCCCTCACCTTCTTCCTGAGCTTCCATCCACACCTTTGGCCACCTACATGCATATCCAATGGACACCTAAGCCCTACCTCATCTGAATTTCCCATCTTTACATCGTAAACTTGCCCTTCCACATCTCTAGGTTACCCAGTCTCCAAGCCAGAGTCTGAGTGGCATCTTTATCCCACCCACACCTGATGGACCACTAATGGAGCCCTCTGGGGTCCGCTTCTTTCAATGAACCTGGTTTTATTCCCCTTGTGTGTGGCTTGTCCCCTGTATTTTCAGGAGGACCTTCACCAGCCCATCCTTCCTGAGGCTGAATGAGAGGCCCACCCGCACCTCTCATTCCGCCCTCTGCATTTCTACCAGGCAATCTCTCTAAAATGCAAATCTGAGCCTGTGCTTCCTCCAGGTGCAGCCCTCTGATCATGTATGCTAAGTTGGTTCAGTCATGCCCAACTCTGTGTGACCCTTTAGACTGCAGCCCTCCAGGCTCCTATGCTCATGGGATTCTCCAGGCAATAAAACTGGTGTGTTGCCATTTTCTTCTCCAGGGGATCTTCCCCACCCAGAGATAAAGGCCCCATCTCCTGCACGGGCAGGCAGATTTTTTTTTTTTTTTTTTTTTTACCACTGTGCCACTTGGGAAGCCCATGTGTATCTACCTCTGGTCTTTAACCAGGTTATAAAACACATCAGGGAGAAAGCAGGGACCATGATTTATGAATTAAAGAACAAATGCATGACAATCATTTGTTTCTGGGAGATCAACTGTGTGAATATATAATAGAAGCTCATCATGAGGAATCGTGCCCTCCATTTACAAACTACACATTTCAAGAGAATTCGACTGTTGATCATTGACTCAGTAATTCCTTTCAGAGGATTCAATTTATAGAAATAACCACAGGTAAGGGCTAAGAAGCTCTCACAAAGATATTCATCTCCATGTGTTTATAACAGAAAAAATGTGAGTAACTTCAATGTCTTATAGTCTAGGAGTAGTTGAACACTTTGTGCCACATCGCTCTGATGTCTTATCTTTTGCAAGAAGATGCTGTGGAGGAAATGCTTACAATACAACCTCAGGTGGGGGCAGACATCATGATTGATTGTGCGGCCTAAGTTCAGTACTGGGGATGAAAGAACAGTATACGGATAAAAGCCCAGAAGAAAAGGAGAAGGAGAAGGGATAGGTAGGGAGTCTGGGATGGACATGCACTCACTGCTCTGTTTAAAATGGATAACCAACCAAGATGTACTGTATAGCCCAGGGAACTCTGCACTAGGTTATAGGCCAGCCTGGAAAGGAGGGGCGTTTGGAGGAAAATGGGTACATGTACACGTATGGTTGAGTCCCTTCATTATTCCCCTGAAACTATCACAATATTGTTCATCAGCTATACTCCAGTGCAAAATAAAAAGTTTAAAATAGGGCTTCCCTGGTGGTCCAGTGGGTAAGGACACCGCCTTGCAGTGCAAGGGGCACCGGTTCGATCCCTGGCCTGGGAAGATCCCACATACCTCGGAGCGTCTGAACTGATGTGTCCAACTACCGAGCTGGAGCTCTGGAGCACCTGCACCCAGAGCCGGTGCTCTGCAACGAGAAAGGTCACTGTGATGGGAGGCCGAAAGAACAAAGATGGATGAAAATAAAAAAATGAAAGACCAATAGAAGTGACCCCCCCCACCCCCCGCCAAAAAAAAAGAAAAAAAAGTTTAAAATAAAAAGAACCCAGAAGAAAATGTGCTTCTGGTTAGTGGGATTATGAGTGGTTTTTAAGAATTGCTTCTTTGTACTTGGAAATATCTGGCACCTGTTACTTTGAAACCCTCCCCTAAAAACAGTCCAGAAATGGAAGTTGAAAAAGCAACACCTTGCCAAAAGTACAGTCAGCTTTCTCACCTCTGCTTGGAGCAGCGGGATTGAAGCACCACGTTGAAATGTTCATTCCTTCCTTTCATCTGCACATGGTGGGGATGAGACGCGGGCGACAGTGTGGCCCCAGCACCGAATTCTCCGACGCAGCACGGGGGCCTTGGAGCCCTGGGGGCTCTGGCTCCTCCCGGCTCTGCAGGAATCGCCGCTTTCTCAGGCAGCCCAGGCTAGCAAGTCCACAGGCGAGGGCTGACCTCCAAGCTCTGTCTCCCGCCCACTCTGGTGAGGCTAGGAGGGAAGGTGAGGGAAGGCTGCACAGTCCCCAAGGGTTAAGGACACAGCCTCTGGGGACAGGTCAAGCAGAACACCTCATCCCAGAACCCGCACGCACGCATCCCTCTGAACTGCTTGAATGTTCAGGAAGAGATGATGGAGATAATGCTGAACAGGTGTGGGAACACTGGCTTGGACTAGGAAAACTCAGTAGCTCTGCTGGCCCTGTCTCGAGTGGCTGTGTGGTCTTGAGGAAGTCCACGCGGTCCCTGGAGGAGGAGAGGGGAGAAGCTGCATGAGTGTCTGCCTACGGGCGCACGCATGTGTGCATGTGTGTGTTCACAGGTGTATGCGCGTGTGTAAGTGCACGGGTGCATGCGGGAGGGCTTTGGCAGGATTCAAATTCACAGGGGAGGGTGCAGACGCTCCCACAGCTGTGCTGGACCGCCCCGAAAGATGACTCTTGTAACTTTTTCATTTTGGGTCTTGACACATTTCAGACAGCAGCCACTGTCATGAGACAGGCTGTCCAGCGGCTTCCTTAAACTCAGGTCCCATGGCCCCTTTTTTCATGAGACAAGGCCTGTCCAGCAGGCTGGGGATGGCCTGCGGAGCTCTGGAGCACCTGCACCCAGAGCCGGTGCTCTGCAACGAGAAAGGTCACTGTGATGGGAGGCCGAAAGAACAAAGATGGATGAAAATAAAAAAATGAAAGACCAATAGAAGTGACCCCCCCCCCCCCCCCCGCCAAAAAAAAAGAAAAAAAAGTTTAAAATAAAAAGAACCCAGAAGAAAATGTACTTCTGGTTAGTGGGATTATGAGTGGTTTTTAAGAATTGCTTCTTTGTACTTGGAAATATCTGGCACCTGTTACTTTGAAACCCTCCCCTAAAAACAGTCCAGAAATGGAAGTTGAAAAAGCAACACCTTGCCAAAAGTACAGTCAGCTTTCTCACCTCTGCTTGGAGCAGCGGGATTGAAGCACCACGTTGAAATGTTCATTCCTTCCTTTCATCTGCACATGGTGGGGATGAGACGCGGGCGACAGTGTGGCCCCAGCACCGAATTCTCCGACGCAGCACGGGGGCCTTGGAGCCCTGGGGGCTCTGGCTCCTCCCGGCTCTGCAGGAATCGCCGCTTTCTCAGGCAGCCCAGGCTAGCAAGTCCACAGGCGAGGGCTGACCTCCAAGCTCTGTCTCCCGCCCACTCTGGTGAGGCTAGGAGGGAAGGTGAGGGAAGGCTGCACAGTCCCCAAGGGTTAAGGACACAGCCTCTGGGGACAGGTCAAGCAGAACACCTCATCCCAGAACCCACGCACGCATCCCTCTGAACTGCTTGAATGTTCAGGAAGAGATGATGGAGATAATGCTGAACAGGTGTGGGAACACTGGCTTGGACTAGGAAAACTCAGTAGCTCTGCTGGCCCTGTCTCGAGTGGCTGTGTGGTCTTGAGGAAGTCCACGCGGTCCCTGGAGGAGGAGAGGGGAGAAGCTGCATGAGTGTCTGCCTACGGGCGCACGCATGTGTGCATGTGTGTGTTCACAGGTGTATGCGCGTGTGTAAGTGCACGGGTGCATGCGGGAGGGCTTTGGCAGGATTCAAATTCACAGGGGAGGGTGCAGACGCTCCCACAGCTGTGCTGGACCGCCCCGAAAGATGACTCTTGTAACTTTTTCATTTTGGGTCTTGACACATTTCAGACAGCAGCCACTGTCATGAGACAGGCTGTCCAGCGGCTGGCTTCCTTAAACTCAGGTCCCATGGCCTTCTGTGGCTGGCGCATGTGTTTGATAAAGGAACAAAGGCCAGAGGTGGACTTACCGAGAGCAGAAGGGGGCCCCCAGATGGGGAGGTGTGCACACAAAGGCTGCAGAAGCTCTCCGTGTACCTTCACGACTTCAGAATCGTGTAAAAATTCACGGTCAGCCATTCTGTTAGGTTATGCTACTTAGACATGTATTTTTCAGCTACAGAATGGCCAAGGAGGAGCCAGACTTAGCTGCCAAGTGCTCAGAGGCGTCATTCAGGATTTGTGACAGAGAAAGGGCGCTAGTGGAACTGGGGGCGGGCGGACTGCAGCTGATAGAGGAGGTCACGGCTGTAAGAGGTCAGCAGAGAAGAGCACCAGCGGGCTGCAAACCCACTGGCAGCAAAGGGAGGTTCACTGAGACCCCGTGGATGTCTATTCCAGGCCCAAAGAGCATCCTCTTCTGGTCATTTTGACCAAGTTAGACAGCTGTGCCTGGCCATGCCTTCTCCTCGGCAGGCACAGAGGAAGCCTAGGCAAAGAGGGGCTTTGCCAACCTCTCCCTCCCATCATCAACCTCCCTCAGCTGGGCTCTAAGCCTTAAAACCCACAGCACATGCAGGAATAGGAGTTCCTACAAGGGCTCGGTGCGACAGCCCAGAGGGGTGGGGTGGGGGGGACTGGGAGTGGGGAGGGAACCAGGGATATGCATATGATTGATCTGGGAACATACATGTCTGTGAACAACAAAACTCTGTAAAAAAAATATATAAATTTTTTTTGGGGGGAGGGGAGGAGCGGGTTGGGAAGGGGGCGGGCCACTTCATTTGGTCTTTCATTTTTTTATTTTCATCCATCTTTGTTCTTTGGCCTGTGCAGGCCTCCCATCGCAGTGGCCTCTGTTGTCGCAGAGCACAGGCTCTGGGCGCATGCGCTCCAGAGCTCCGGCTCGGTAAGTGGACACATCAGTCCAGCCGCTCTGCGGCACGTGAGGCCAGGGATCGAACTGGCGCCCCTTGCACTGCAAGGCGGTGTCCTTACCCACTGGACCACCAGGGAAGCCCTGTAAAAATTTAAAAAAAAAAAAAAAAAAAAAGAAAGAAAAGAAACTCACAGCACGGTTCTATCAGGAAGACCACCAGGCTGGCGAGGGAGGTCTTGCAGAACCGAGAGAGGCTTCCTGCATCTTGAACAAAGTGTTGAGGAGGTTGGGCTCCACAACAGGGTTTCTTCAAGTTCTCAGACTTTCACACACATCAGAATCACCTGGAGGGCTTGTTAAAAGCCGGCTTGCTGGGCCCCACCCTGGGTGTTTCTGATTCGGAAGGTCTATGGGCTTCCGCGGGATCCAAGAGCTTGCATTGCTCACAGATCTACAGATGGTGCTCCAGCGACTGCACCATGGGAGCCTCTGCTCTAAGTGCAGGGCAGGTGGAAACCCATGACATGGACCCCAGAGGCGACACCAGGGAAAGGCCAGAGGCTGAGGTCCTGGCGGCCGGCAGTCAGCTGGATGCTGGTAAGATGCTAGGTCCACCACTGGAGTTCCCTTGTTGCTTCTCCCGAATCACCCCTCAGGTGTCACCTCCTCTTATTCTTGACCATGTTTATCATTCTGCAGTTGCTCAGTCACGTCCGACTCTTTTGCAGCCTTGTGGACGGTAGCCCCACAGGTTCCTCTGTCTATGGGATTTCCCAGGCAAGAATACTAGAATAGGTTGTCATTTCCTTCTCCAGGAGCTCTTCCTGACCCAGAAATCAAACCCGTGACTCTTGCATTGGCGGGCAGATTCTTCACCACTGAGCCCCCAGGGAAACCCTGACCACGTTGACATTCTCTTTATTGCTAACCTGTTCAGAGTTGCATTTCCCTCTAAGTTGCTTATGTGTTTATCATCCACTTCCTCTCATGCGGTCCAAGTTGCTTGAGGACAGAGGCTCTGCCTCGTCCCTGTTGAATCCCCAGCTCCCAGAACATCTGCTCTATGGCTGACGCTAACACTCCATTGTGTGACGTTGGCCTTTGCCACCCCTCAGGGAAGCGAACTGAACTCTCAGCCCCGGAATGGGTGGTGTGGGAAAGGTGCCCTTGGCCACGTCCCTGACCACAATCCATTCCTGGGTCCTTAGCAGACCTCTTCTGCAAAGCGTCAGCAGTGCGTGTGGCCACAGGAGAGACCATGGTGTGTAGCTCTCAGTTCTCTACCATTAGTTCCCATGAGTCATCAGAGGTCTGGACAGAGCAATGAGGGGAAATAAATGGGGACATGGTGGAAATAACGACCTTGTCCTGGGGGTTCTGATAGTGACAAGAGCCCTGACTCCTTGGCACTGGTCATGTTTCTGAGCTCTGGTCTCTGAATGACAGGGTCTTCAGTGGCCTCCTCTCCCTGGGGAAGGTCCCTGGTCCTCAGGAAGCCTGCCCCCAGCAGACAGGCAGGGGCTGTAGAAATGCACAGGGTGTAGTCAGCCTTACGTTCAACAGACTAGGCAGGGCCTCGGTGCTACTCCCTGTCCACAGACAATGACTCTTGGGACGTGGCCCAGGTCCCTGTGGGCTGACTGGTGAGGAGTGCAAGGTTGCCATGGTAACATAGTCTCTCTACCCTCTCCTGGGGCTTGGAGGATGGAGTCCTTTTAGATCATGAAGGTCTGGATTCCCTGGGATGGTGGGGAGTCCTGCAGTCTCAGGAAGAGTGGCAATATGGGTGACAGATGCCAGCTCTACTCTTCCTCCTTCCTTGAGCCACCGGATGTCAGGATGGACCAAGAAGGAGTTCAAGGAGCACATGACAGAAGCGTGGCAGAGGAGGAGATGGTGAGATGGCATCACCGACTCCGTGGACATGAATCTGAGCAAACTCCAGGGGATGGTGAAGGACAGGGGAGCCTAGTGTGCTGCAGTCCATGGGGTCACAAAGAGTCAGACAAGACTTAGTGACTGAAAAACAATAGCAGTGCAGAAATGATCCCTTTGCTAGCTTCTTGTATTCTGTATGTTGTGGGGGCACTATGACCTTGTGGTGGCCCCGGATGCACTGTCATGCTCAGAGCTGACCACAGAAGCACCCCATTCCTCAGTCCCCCTTTCCAGCTGCTGAGGCAAGAAGAGCAGGGTTCTCCTGGTTCCTTGTTGTCTCTGTAACAAACCCCCACCCCCTTGTGGCTTGAAACTACACGTGCTTATTCTCCTCGAGTTCTGAAAGGTAGAAGCCTAGAATCGATTTTCCTGAACTAACGTCAAGGTACGAGCATTTTGTTTCAGTGTGGTGGTCCTCACTGTCTGGAAGTCAGCCCTCCCCCTGCCTCCCTGTGCTATGGACCTGTGTGATCATGCCTACACTCCCTATCCACCCACCACCAGCTCACCCAGGATGAGCTCACCTATCTCAAGATGCCCAACTCCAACCCATCTGCAAAGTCTCCTTAGGCACGAAAGGTCAGTCACAGGTTCTAGGGCCCAGGAAGTGGATATCTTTAAGGGTCATTATTCAGCTTACCAGGTGGCACTAGTGGTAGAGAACATGTCTGCCAATGTAGGAGACCTAAGAGACGTGAGCTTGATCCCTGGGTCAGGAAGATTCCTTGGAGAAGGAAATGGCAACCAACTCCATTAGTCTTGCCTAGAGGATTCCATGGACAGAGAAGCCTGGAGAGCTACAGTCCATGGAGCTGCAAAGAGTTGACATGACTGAAGAGACTTAGCACATATTCAGCCTACCACACAGGCCTTGTCAGGGCCTTGGGGCCCCCTCCCCAGAGGCAGGCATGCAGCCACACCCACTCCCCAGCCCTGAAATCCCTTCCTCAATGGCTTTCCAGAGCTGGTTGCCCAGGACCCCGGAGTCCAGGCCACTGTGGCTGTTGCTAGAAGACCGAGATATAGATGTGGAGAGAATCCTGTGACCATCACTGTGGGAAAGGCCACACTTGAGGCTGAGGTTACAGGTGGCGTGCAGGCAGATTAAGCTGAGGTGGGTGGTAGCAACTCTGAGTCCATACCGAGGCTGAGGGGTCTCCCTGCCTGGGCCGGGGTGCAGGTGAGGCCAGGCTCCCTGCTGGGTCTGTGCCCGGCAGTGGGGCCACCCGGCAGAGCACTACACAGGGCTGGGCCAGTAGCCTCCTCCCAGCCCAGGCTTGGCAGTGAGTACACAGTGGACGCGCACAAGGGTGCAAACACACATGCACACACACACACACACTGTACCAGCCCCAGGAGTCCCAGGTAGTGGCAGTGGGCTCACAGCTGGCCAAGACCCCCTCCCGCCATGTGGCCAGCCTGGTGTAATTGATCTGGGGGGTCCCTTTCTCCAGGCTTCAGAGTCTGAACTGCTTCTAACACTTCCACTCGCCCGTCCAGGCCTGAAGCTCACGTTCTTTGTGTTTGCTTGTTTATCCATTTGTTTGACAAGTGGTTTTTAGGGGAAATTAGGAGGAGGGAAGGGGCCTGCTCGAACTGCATATCCACCTCTGTGTGTGTGTGTGTGTGTGTGTGTGTGTGTCTAAGGACACAAATTGCAGTAAATACTCAGCTTCACTGAATGAATCCTGGTTGGATCCCAGAACAGAAAATGGACCTTGGTAGAAAAACTGGTGAAATATGAATAAAGTCCAGAGTTGAGTTAATAGTACTGTACCAGGTTAACATCTTAGTTTTGACAACTGTACCACAGTTAGTTTAAGAATGTGAGGGGAGACTGGGCGTGGGGTATTCAAGAACATGTCATACTCTTTTTGCAGCTTTTCTGTAAATGTAAAATTATTCCCTCAAAAAAGTTTATTAAAATATTCAGTTCCAAAATTTTTTTTAATTAAAAAACTATCAGTTTCAAAGTTTTACAACCCAACACCATCTCTTGATTTGGAGGTTTAACTGGCAAATCCACTGTTTAGTTTAATGTTTATTACTGAGGTATAACACGCATCAAGTGAGGTACACCAATCTTGTGTTCTCAGTTCATGAAGTTTTTAACACACCTGCCCTGCCAGTACCAGATCAAGCAAGAGGAGGTCCCCGCTCCCTGAAGCCTCCTTCTAGTCCATTCTTAACGAGCAGCTTTCCCCCAGCAGAGCTGGCTACTCCTGACTGAGACAGCAGATTGGTTTTGTCTGTCCTTGAATTTGCTATAAATAAAATCATAAAGTGTGTCCTCTTTCGAGTCAGTCTTCTTTCACTCAACACAATGTCTGAAACTCAGTCATGCTACTGTGTGTGGCACTTCATTGTTTACTGTTGTATTGTCAATCTGTCACAAAGTTGTGTCTGACTCTTTGCATCGTGAACAACAGCACACCAGGTCTCCCTGTCCTTCACTATCTCCCGGAGTTATTCAAACTCACGTTCATTGAATTGGCGATGGCATCCAACCATCTCATCCTCGGCTGCCCCCTTCTCCTCCTGCTCTCAGTCTTTCCCAGCATCAGGGTCTTTTCCAACGAGTTGGTTCTTCGCATCAGGTGGCTAAAGGATGAAAGCTTCAACTTCAGCATCAGTCCTGCCAATGAATATTCAGGGTTGATTTCCTTTTGGATTGACTGGTTTGATCTCTTTGCTGGCACTTTCAAGAGTCTTCTACAGCACCACAGTTCAAAGACATCAATTCTTCAGCACTCACCTTTTTTCTTTATGGTCCAGCTCTCCCATCCATACATGACTACTAGGAAAACCATAGCTACGAATGTGACATTACTTGGAAAAGAGTCTTTGAAGATGTAGTTAAGTGAAGGATCATCCTCGATTATCCAGGTGGGCCCTGTGTCCTTAAAACATACAGACGATGGAGAAAGGAATGGCAACCCAATCCAGAATTCTTGCCTGGAGAATCCACTGGATGGAGGAGCCTGGCCGGCCATGGTCCACGGGGTCACTAGAGCTGAACACGACTGAGCAACTCCACCAGCATCACCACCGTGTACGTTGGGGCGGGTGTGTAGCACCACAGTTTCATCTGCTGTGGCTCCCACTCTGAAGATGTTTCCAACAGCTCCTTGTGCTGTGCACTTCCACCCTCTAAAATTCAGTGAAATTCATATGGAAGGTATAGAGGTTGTAAGTATTCAATAAACCACTGCCAACAGAGGCCTGGGGCTTCTGGATGGGGCAGGGAAGGATGTGCCCCCAGAGCCTTGTGGGGAGCCCAGCCCTGTGCATGCCTTGGTTTGGGGCTTTTCACCTCCAGAACTATGAGAGAATTAATTTCTGTTGTTTTAAGCCACGAAGTTGTGGGGATTTTTTTTTTTTTTAATTTATTTTGGGTGGGGGTTGGATTGGGGAGGGAGGGGAGCGGGTGGGCCACTTCTACTGGTTTTTCATTTCTCTATTTTCATCCGTCTTTGTTCTTTGGCTCCTGCGGGCCTCCTATCGCGGTGGCGTCTGTCATCGCAGAGCGCTGGCTCTGGGCGCATGAGCTCTAGAGCTCCAGCTCGGTGATTGGACACATCAGTCCAGCCGCTCCGCGGCACGTGGGATCTCCCCAGGCTAGGGATCGAACTGGCGCCCCTTGCACTGCAAGGCGGTGTCCTTATCCACTGGACCACCAGGGGATGCCCATGGGGATTTGTTTTTACAGCCCTGGGAGACGAATACAACGATGTCAACTGGCTTACATTCCCTAGACCCTGCCTTACCTCCCTGCAGAGCCATACTCTTGCTCTCTGCTCCGAAGTGCTGAGGACACACACACAGACGTGCAGAGATACACACACACACATACACACACGCAGCCGCTAATTCACATCTCTTTCCCAGCCTGCGTCCAGGAACAGGATGAGCATTTATGAAAGAGAAATGGGCTGAACTAGATAATTTATGAAGACCTGCAGGAAACCCAGGCTGTGGGGGAGCAGGCAAGCGGAGCCAAGGAGCCCCAGGAAACCAGGTTCCTTCAGTTTCTAGGCTGAAAATAGAATCCTCTAGGCTGACAATGGAGGAAAGGGGCCCGGGCAGTTCCACAGCTTTCCCCACGGGGTCACTAGAGCTGAACACGACTGAGCAACTCCACCAGCATCACCACCGTGTACGTTGGGGCGGGTGTGTAGCACCACAGTTTCATCTGCTGTGGCTCCCACTCTGAAGATGTTTCCAACAGCTCCTTGTGCTGTGCACTTCCACCCTCTAAAATTCAGTGAAATTCATATGGAAGGTATAGAGGTTGTAAGTATTCAATAAACCACTGCCAACAGAGGCCTGGGGCTTCTGGATGGGGCAGGGAAGGATGTGCCCCCAGAGCCTTGTGGGGAGCCCAGCCCTGTGCATGCCTTGGTTTGGGGCTTTTCACCTCCAGAACTATGAGAGAATTAATTTCTGTTGTTTTAAGCCACGAAGTTGTGGGGATTTTTTTTTTTTTTAATTTATTTTTGGGGGGGGGTGGATTGGGGCGGGAGGGGGGGGGTGGGCCACTTCTACGGGTTTTTTCATTTCTCTATTTTCATCCGTCTTTGTTCTTTGGCTCCTGCGGGCCTCCTATCGCGGTGGCGTCTGTCATCGCAGAGCGCTGGCTCTGGGCGCATGAGCTCTAGAGCTCCAGCTCGGTGATTGGACACATCAGTCCAGCCGCTCCGCGGCACGTGGGATCTCCCCAGGCTAGGGATCGAACTGGCGCCCCTTGCACTGCAAGGCGGTGTCCTTATCCACTGGACCACCAGGGGATGCCCATGGGGATTTGTTTTTACAGCCCTGGGAGACGAATACAACGATGTCAACTGGCTTACATTCCCTAGACCCTGCCTTACCTCCCTGCAGAGCCATACTCTTGCTCTCTGCTCCGAAGTGCTGAGGACACACACACAGACGTGCAGAGATACACACACACACATACACACACGCCGCTGCTAATTCACATCTCTTTCCCAGCCTGCGTCCAGGAACAGGATGAGCATTTATGAAAGAGAAATGGGCTGAACTAGATAATTTATGAAGACCTGCAGGAAACCCAGGCTGTGGGGGAGCAGGCAAGCGGAGCCAAGGAGCCCCAGGAAACCAGGTTCCTTCAGTTTCTAGGCTGAAAATAGAATCCTCTGGGGAGGCTGAGACAATGGAGGAGGAAAGGAGCCCAGTGGCAGATACCACACACACACACTTTAGATCACACATTCAACAAAGGGATGCGAGAGGCGGCCTCCCCAGTCGAGAGGGGCCGAGGAGGAAGAGAACTGCCAGTCTCTTGGTGGGCAGAGTTCTTGAGGGCAGCACACTGCCAGCTCACCACTCACTGGGGCGAAAACTCAGCTGGGAAGGCTTGTTTCAGGGTGAACATGACGAAGACAATCGCCTTGTAATCATCCGATTCATATAGACACCCAAACTGGGGTGACCCGTCCGGGCCGGTCCCCATGCTCTGCAGGTCTGAGTAACCGCAGCTGCCCGGAGCCAGCAAGGTGGGCTCCGACCAGGCCAAGGCTTTGGGGGGCTGCCGGTTCAGGTACACGCCCAGGTTCTCTCTTTGCCTTGGGTTGGTCGGGTGGGTGTAAAGTAGCCACCAGTCTAGGGGTTTTGACCCCACGTGGGGGCTGGGGAAGCTGACGACGCTCCCTTGGCAGCCAGAGGGCGGCTCCACCAGCTTTGGCACCTTCTGGCTCTCCTTGAAGTCCAGCCCATCGTTGGTGCTCTGGGCCTGGACCCTGACCTGGAGGGAGGTCCTTGCGTTCAGATACACCACCCTCTGTGTCCCATCCCCGACTTCGGCCACCTGGCACTCCCCGGTGTCCCGGGTCACAAAGTGCCCTCTGGCCCACGTGAGCCCGTGGTCGTGACTGACAAAGCAGAAGGAGGTGGGGAAAGGCGCCTGCAGGGGGTGGAGGTTTTGGTACGCGTAGGCCGGCAGCACCAGGCTCCGCGTCTGGTTGTGCAGCTGCAGGCCGTGCCCCGGGCCCACCGCGAACGTGGCCCAGTTCTTGTGGGCCGGGCCAATGACAGAGTCTGTGAGGTCTGTGGCGGGGCTCCAGGACCTCCCGTGGTCCTTGCTGGTGACCTGGCACAGCCGCGTCATGTTGACCCTGGTCTGGAGCTGGTGTTGCTCCGACACCTGCCCAGGGATGGCGTTGAAGAAGAGGAAGATGGTGCCTGTCGCCTCGTCATACAGAGGGCTTGGGTTCATGGACCGGTGGCCCTCCAGCTGGGCGTGGACCATGGCCTCCTGCGAGTGCCACTGCAGAGGAGAGGAGAAGAAGCTGGTGATGGCCAGGGACAGCGGGGGGTGGCTGTCTCAGGGGGTTAGGATCAAGGGTGGTGGAGAGCTCTCAATCCAGCACGCATTCACCCCCACACCGCCTCCCAGAGTGGGAGCTGGGGCTCCGCCTCTCTCCCTCCAAGACAGCCCCACCCCACTCAGTCCCTCCAGCACCTATGACGCACGGGACCCCAAGTACAAAGATACTTCAGGCACCAGCCATTCCCAGCTCCTTCCTAATTCCTTCAGCTTAGCAGCTCCACCCAGCTTGCCATTCTTAAAAAGTAAAGCCCTAGTAATAGCCACAGTAGTCACAGTAGTCTGCCGGGGTGGGACAGAGCCTGACAATCACCTCCCACCTTCTACACGTCATGCTCTATTAATGCAGTCAAGGAGGGAGCAGCACCACAATGCGAATGGCTCACAGGGGGCTTCCAGGTGTGTGCTCAGTGGCTTCAGTCATGTTCAGCTCTTTGGGATCCCATGGACTGTAGCCTGTCAGGTTCCTCTGTCCATAGGACTCTTCGGGCAAGAATACCAGAGGGGGTGCCCATGTCCTCCTCCAGGGGATCATCCTGATTCAAGAATTAAACTTGCATTTTCTGTGTTTCCTGCATTGCAAGTGGATTCTTTCCTCACTGAGCCTCCTGAGCTTCCATAGTCCCTAAGTGTAGTTCATCAATGCTGCGGTCCTTGCTATCTATGCTCGTGAACAGCCGTCCCCCAGTGAGCGATGCTAAGGACAGATGTGCAGAGAGTCTAATGTCCATAGTCTCATGTGACCCTCGCCTCTTACCTGGGTACTACCTGTGCTCCGGGACACTATCGCTGTCTGCGGGGAGCTGCCCTGTCTCAAGGGGTTTCCCTTTAAGGGAACATAGCCCTGGGAGCTGCCCTGGCAACAGGGGCTGATAACAGCATAGCTCTCTGTCCCGCCACCCCACGTATTGTGAAGACATAGCCAAAATATCGTAAAGAGCACCTGTGTTCCCAGACTCTGTAACCTTGGGCAAAGCATAATAATGTAACCTTGGGAAAAGCATGAAACCTTGGACAAAACATAGTAACAGAATGCGCGTCCTGGGAAATGTATTATCTTATGAAGCTTTTACTATATATTCCTTGCTTGAAAGAATAGTTTGTCAGCGGCTAACAGAGTGCTCTGTTGTGTTGCTGGCCCTCTTGACCCCATCTTTTCTATAATCTTTCTTTCTTAGCCGTGACTCTCTCCCTCTCTGGACCTGTTCGACTGTCGGCTGGACCGACAGCTGTCTTACATCTGTAGAGGGAGAGGCTTATATAAGGTAGGTGAGCTGCCCAAGGCCGTAGTTCTGGTAAGTCGTAAAGCCAGGACATGAACCCAGACCCATCTGCTTCAAACCCATGCTCTAAGCCAATACAAAGAGATAATGAACACATAATAAAAGTAGTAATTGTATTAAATCCTTCATATGTGGTAAGTTAGCCTTGGACGTCTTCTTCAGAATCACTTGATCTACATGCTGGAACTTCAGGAAGCAAGCGGTCGCTCCAATCACCCAGCCCAAATTAATTCTACTCAAAGGATTAACTTTCTCCCAGGTAGGTGATGCTGAGCTGGTCCTCGCTCAGCTTCTCAAGGATGTAGAGGGATCTTCTCAAAACCCGTTTTCCCGGCTGACTTGTAAGAAAGCGGATGTGCCCGTTCAACCAGACTTGTTTCAGGTGAACCTGTGTAAGATTTGGGCGATCCCCTGGGGACACCTTCTCTGCCCGTCCCGGATGGCTCCCTGAGTCCTCTGTCTCCTAGACTGAGCCCTCTGTGACCCAGCCCTCAGCCATCTAAAGGTGGGCTGGTCCCCGTATGCCCAGCAGAGCCTTACCTGGACCTGGTGGGCGGACACATCATAGCTGCCCCTGCGCAGGACAATGAGCTTCGCGTGCTCGTCCCTCGTGCTCGTCCGCTCTTCCGCAAAGGCCAGTAGGGTCTTCTGCTGAGGCAGGTAGAGCAGAGCAGGGATCCTGTAGGTGTGGACTCCCACCTGGAACACCTTCTTCCACTGAAGGACGGGACAGGATGCCATGACGCCTGAAGGAGGAATAGTAGAGGAGTTCCTGGAGTCACATCCTCAGATGCGCCAGAGCCACCCTTCCAGGTGGGGGCAGCTCATCCCACAGGCAGCCGATCACACTGGGGGCCTGTGCCCCTCCCACAGGAGACCCACCCCCTTTATTACACTCTGTACCCATGCTCGCTGACTCTCGTGTGCCTCCCATGGAGTTTGGCAGCACCTCTGTCTGCGAGATGTAAGGAACGGTTATCTGGAAAAGCATATTTTGTGTTGTGTTTTTATTACAGGTTGATAAACCTCCTTATGACAGATTTGTGATCACCTACAACCGCTTTTGCCAAACACAATACTTTAATCAGATGCTGAGTCCCAGGTGGGATAGGAGGGGTGCTGAGCAGCATTCTGCCGCTGTCCAACTGCCAGAAAATGACACATGCAAGCTTTTTATAACTCTGGAGCCCTGGAAGGTTGTCTTAGAAAAAAGTGGGGGTGGGGTTAGAGGGAGTTTTGATTCCTAAGGTTCTCCTTCCCAGGCTGCCTGAGGCTAACGCCCAGCTGCCCCGCCATGTGGGCTCCACCCCTAGGGCAGGGCCTGGGTATCGGGAATGGAACAGAGAGGTCCCTGACAGCTCATTCAGGCTCAGAGGGTCCTTCAGAGGGTCAAGAAAATGATACTTAAAAATAAGCATCTCAGGGGCTTCCCTGGTGGTCCAGTGGCTAGGATTCCATGCTTTCACTGCAGGGGGCACAGGTTTGATTCCTGGTCAGGGAACAAAGATCCCACATGGCATGAGGTCAAAAATAATACATACATAAATAAAAAGGAAGCATTTTAGGAACTTCTCCAGCAGTCCAGTGGTTGAGACTTCACCTTTCAATGCAGGGGCTGCAGTTTCAATTACTGGTTGGAAAGCTGAGATCCCACATGTCTCATGGCCAAAAAACAAAACACAAAAAAGACGGAAGCAATGTTGAGCTTCCCTGGTGGCTCAGCCCATAAAGAATCCACCTGCAATGTGGGAGGATCCTTGGGTTGGAAAGATCTCCTGGAGAAGGGAACGGCTACCCACTCCAGTATTCTTGCCTGGAGAATTTCATGGAGAGAGAAGCCCGGCAGGCAACAGTCCGTGGCGATGCAGAGTCAGACATGAGTGGCTTTCATTTCTTTCAACATTGTAATATGGGCTCAGTGGTAAAGAATCTGCCTGCAATGCAGGAGACCAGAGTTCAGCCCCAGGTCAGGAAGATTCCCTGGAGAAGCAAATGGCAACCCACTCCAGTATTCTTGCCTGGGAAATCTCATGGACAGAAAGTCCATGGTAGCACAGGAGTCAGGCACAACTAAATGACTAAACTACCACCACTAATACTGTAACAAATTCAGTAAGGACTTTAAAAATGATTCACATCAGAAAAATGTTAAAGAAAAAAAAAAAAGCATTTGGCCAGAAAAGCAGGCAAGGGCCAGAGGTAATTTAGTAGCCATGCATGACAAGACCTCCATCCGTGCTGGGCCCCTTGGGTCCCCTTCAAGGGGCTGAAAAGAACTTCTTCCTGGTCACACCCCAGGAAGGACTGTATCTGATGTCTGTCCTGCCCAGAATATACAAACATGACCCCCTTGTCCTGACTCAGACACTCTGAAGGCTCCCAGCTCCAGGGCTCTCCGAGAGCCCCGCTGAGACGTCCTTGATACTCTCAGCCCAGCGCTTCTGTCTGCACAGCTTCCCACCATCCTCCCTTCCTCTTCCAAGGCACGGACCCCAGGAGGTGCCCCCATTAACCACCTGCATCAGAACCTACTTCTTGGGGAGCCCCACCTGCAATGTGAGTCAGGGGAGGGGAAGGGAAAAGCGGTGCGAGCCCTCAGAGTCACACGGTCTCTCCTCTGTACACCTTTCCCAGCTGCTTGCCTTTTCCCTACCACGTACATGGACCGTCTGTTTAAAACTTAACTCAACAGTTTTGAGAAAGAAATACAATCTATCGTTATTTTGCTCAATCCATGATGAGGATTATTGTTCAACACAAAAGCCTATGATTGCTGAAGTACAGATGGAAGAACAGTTTCAAATCTAGACCTGCAAGGGACAGCCCAAGAAATGGGGCTTGGAATACATAACGGTGGCCAAGCTGAAACTTTAACATAAAATATAGATGGGAAAGAAAAGTGATTAAAAATAGAAATGAAAATACAGGAGAATTATACAGCTCAACAGCATCCTCTAGAAAATTGATCAAGGGTTTGTTTAGGCCCTTAGGTATTTGCCTAGGAGGAGAATTGCTGGGTAGGATGGTAATTCTGTGCTTCATTTTGGGGGGAGCTGCCAGACTGCTTCCACATCAGCTGCGCCATCTTACGTTCCTACGAGCAATGTGTTAAGGTTCTAATGCCTCCATGTCCTCATCGACGCTGGCTATTGTGTCCTTTCTGATAATAGCCATGCCAGTGGGTGTGAGGTGGTGCCTGATAGTGGCTTTGATTGGCATTCGATACAACGATGACTAACGACATGGAGCATTTTGGTGTGCAATCACTGACCAGGAGAGCTGGGCTTTAGCATGGAGGCGATGGCAAGATGTCAAGCTCCTTTAGGCAAGGAAGCGATCTTACCTGATTCACCTTTTAGGAAAGCCCTCTTTGGGCTTCAGCAGACAAGAGGCAGACGGCGAGTCTGTTGCCACTTTCCAGGTGAGAGATGGCAGACAGCAGAATTCACAGGATTGGAAGAGTGATTAAGGAGAAGTTGAGAATGTCCTACTTTATAGTAGTCTGAATTGATTTCCACAGCCTCTGTGACTGTTTTCCTCTTTTTGACTTTAATTTCCTTTAGGGTGCGGACAGAAGGTTTCATTCCTATTGCAAAACTGTATTGTGTTCTGATGTGCTTGCATTGTTCCAGAAACGTGGGCTGCTTCTTGAATGAAGCAGAGGTCCGGGCCTTGTGGAGTTGGTGCTCTCACAGGGATGGGTGGGTTCCTACTATTGCCCCAAGCCAAAGAGTGGTCATTAGGGCTGGATCTGTCCAAGTGCCTGACAGGGATGACCTTATTTGACGTCACAAATCCCACAAATTTGTGAGGCTGACGGTGACGCCCTGTGGAAACATTGTGGGCTGGACGGTGCTAACCCCAGTTATTTTGCTCAATCCATGATGAGGATTATTGTTCAACACAAAAGCCTATGATTGCTGAAGTACAGATGGAAGAACAGTTTCAAATCTAGACCTGCAAGGGACAGCCCAAGAAATGGGGCTTGGAATACATAACGGTGGCCAAGCTGAAACTTTAACATAAAATATAGATGGGAAAGAAAAGTGATTAAAAATAGAAATGAAAATACAGGAGAATTATACAGCTCAACAGCATCCTCTAGAAAATTGATCAAGGGTTTGTTTAGGCCCTTAGGTATTTGCCTAGGAGGAGAATTGCTGGGTAGGATGGTAATTCTGTGCTTCATTTTGGGGGGAGCTGCCAGACTGCTTCCACATCAGCTGCGCCATCTTACGTTCCTACGAGCAATGTGTTAAGGTTCTAATGCCTCCATGTCCTCATCGACGCTGGCTATTGTGTCCTTTCTGATAATAGCCATGCCAGTGGGTGTGAGGTGGTGCCTGATAGTGGCTTTGATTGGCATTCGATACAACGATGACTAACGACATGGAGCATTTTGGTGTGCAATCACTGACCAGGAGAGCTGGGCTTTAGCATGGAGGCGATGGCAAGATGTCAAGCTCCTTTAGGCAAGGAAGCGATCTTACCTGATTCACCTTTTAGGAAAGCCCTCTTTGGGCTTCAGCAGACAAGAGGCAGACGGCGAGTCTGTTGCCACTTTCCAGGTGAGAGATGGCAGACAGCAGAATTCACAGGATTGGAAGAGTGATTAAGGAGAAGTTGAGAATGTCCTACTTTATAGTAGTCTGAATTGATTTCCACAGCCTCTGTGACTGTTTTCCTCTTTTAGACTTTAATTTCCTTTAGGGTGCGGACAGAAGGTTTCATTCCTATTGCAAAACTGTATTGTGTTCTGATGTGCTTGCATTGTTCCAGAAACGTGGGCTGCTTCTTGAATGAAGCAGAGGTCCGGGCCTTGTGGAGTTGGTGCTCTCACAGGGATGGGTGGGTTCCTACTATTGCCCCAAGCCAAAGAGTGGTCATTAGGGCTGGATCTGTCCAAGTGCCTGACAGGGATGACCTTATTTGACGTCACAAATCCCCACAAATTTGTGAGGCTGACGGTGACGCTCCTGTGGAAACATTGTGGGCGCGGAGGTGGAAGGCTGTGGACTCATGCTAACCCCAGCCCTTATGGGCTGCTAGTGGAACTGTTTTTCATGGGTGTATTTAGAACCAAAGCTGGCAGAGGATGAGGCTCCCCAGATGGCACCAGTGGTGAAGAGTCCACCTGCCAATGAAAGAGAAGCATTTGATCCCTGAGTTGGGAAGATCCCCTGGAGAAGGTATAAAAGGGAAGGCAAAATGGTTTACTGATGGTTACTGATTAGTGACTCATCTGTAAGCTTACTCTCTGTTAGCATTGATTGTTGTCTGTTACTATTTTGATGATTGTAAGAGGGAATGAGCATGTGTAGCCAATCCCAATCAAAGGGGAGGGTCTTGCGCCATTGATTGGTTCAGCCTTTAAAAACCGCCCTTTACCTCCAGTCGGGGCCCTCGCAGGAAACTTAGTTCCTTGCGGGTGGTCACTGGCGCCAGCCTAAATAAACCTCATTTCCACCTACCACGAGCGGAGTTGGGTGCTTCACTGAGCGCGCCTCACAACAAAGGAAAAGGTAACTCATTCCGGTAATCTCATGGACAGAGGAGGCTGGAGGGCTACAGGCCCTGGGGTTACAAAGAGTCAAACACAGCTGAGCATGTGTGCTCCCTGGCAAAGAAAAGGTCAGGAAAAAGGGGACACCAGTATCCTCTTAAGGACTCTTCTCTATCCTCGGCAACTCAGTGTGGGCTCAAACTCGCATACCCACCAGCAACACCAGTTCCCAAATGCCTTCATAATAATAACAGCAAACATTTCAGTGGCTCTTCCAAAGTACTGGATACTCTTTAAGTACCCTACATGCTTAGTCACTCAGTCATGGCCTACTCTTTGTGACCCCATGGACTGCAGCTCACCAGGCTCCTCTGTCCATGAGGATTCTCCAGGCAAGAATACTAGAATCAGTTGCCATGCCCTTCCCCAGAGAATCTTTCCAACCCAGGGGTCAAACCCAGGTCTCCTGCATCGCGGGAAGATTCTTAAGCCTGCATCTGAGCCACCAGAGAAGCCCAGGAAAACAGGAGTGGGTAGCCTATCCCTTCTCCAGGGGACCTTCCCGACTCAGGAATCAAACTGGGGTCTCCAGCATTGCAGGCAGATTCTTTACCAAGAGAAGCTACCAGAGAAGCCCTTAAGTATCCTACAATATTTTAAAAAACATGTTCTGTAAATTGTATTTACAAACTGTATTGTTTGTAATACAAATCACAAATATTCACTCATTTTATCCCCAAGACACTCCCTTGACATAGACTCTGTTATCATCCTATTGTACAGATGAGGGAACTGAGCTCACCCAACCCAGCCCTCCAGTGTCTGAGCTGGAGCTAAAATGATACTTCTAGCCCCGTGCAAAACTGCCTCCCAGAGAAGTCCTGGAAATGCCATCTTCCTGCATCTCAGTACATTTCCAGAGGTGCTGGGGCACCTCATGCAGGTAGCTGGCCCACTGGCCCTACCTCTGGCTCCAAACCAGCAGCAGATTCAGACTGGCTTAGTGGGAACAGAACTGAATCAGTAGTCAAAAACTGGGATTCTGGTGATAGATCCACTCCTAACAGGTGTGTTTCTTTGGGTAAAAACCCGCTTCCCTGGGTCATGTCTCCCCACCTGGCAAGAAGGGAGCTGTAGGGATGCATCTCCAGGGAGGGGGCTAACTGGGACCTGATTCTTGGGGGAGGAGAAGGTCCTCAGCAAAATGCAGTCTTTCCCACAGGCATCAGGCAACCAGAGAGAAGACAGCATCTGGTTGAACTTCAAGAAGCTGCCATTTCATAGGTCAAAAATAGAGGCGTAGCGATGCCTGTGGTCCTGCCTGAGGCCACCAGCAGCTGGCACGGCTTGTGGGCTTGTGGGTGCTGAGCCCAGAGTAAAACATCTTATAAAGGACTCTCACTTGTCTCCACACGGCATCTCAGAAGCTGGAATGCTAAGAAGTGGGCACTGAGGCAGGGGATGACTTCCTGGAGTTGGTGGTTCCTGGAGTTGGTGGTGGAAGTGGGTGGATTGGAACCTGGATCTGCCTGGTTGCAGAAGCCACACCCCTAACCACCAGGACCGCCCACCACAGGCTCCACAGCTGGGACTCTGAGCCCTGAGGGGCTGGCTCAGTAAAAGGTGAGAAGTGGAGGGCCCCTGCCTGCTGCTCTCCCTCTCTTGCTGGGAGAACAACCTCACGGGCACCATCCAGATCCAGGGGCCCATCATCAGCCTTCACCCGCCCACTTTCGGAAGGTGCTTTCACAGTTTATAAATCTGTCCTGAGCCCCTTCTGCACCGTGCTGGAAAACAGATGAACAGATAGGGCCCCTGCCCTCCAGGAGCCCAGAACCATGAGAGTCAATCAATCTAGGGCCCCCCCGGGCCCTCTGTAAATTGTATTTACAAACTGTATTGTTTGTAATACAAATCACAAATATTCACTCATTTTATCCCCAAGACACTCCCTTGACATAGACTCTGTTATCATCCTATTGTACAGATGAGGGAACTGAGCTCACCCAACCCAGCCCTCCAGTGTCTGAGCTGGAGCTAAAATGATACTTCTAGCCCCGTGCAAAACTGCCTCCCAGAGAAGTCCTGGAAATGCCATCTTCCTGCATCTCAGTACATTTCCAGAGGTGCTGGGGCACCTCATGCAGGTAGCTGGCCCACTGGCCCTACCTCTGGCTCCAAACCAGCAGCAGATTCAGACTGGCTTAGTGGGAACAGAACTGAATCAGTAGTCAAAAACTGGGATTCTGGTGATAGATCCACTCCTAACAGGTGTGTTTCTTTGGGTAAAAACCCGCTTCCCTGGGTCATGTCTCCCCACCTGGCAAGAAGGGAGCTGTAGGGATGCATCTCCAGGGAGGGGGCTAACTGGGACCTGATTCTTGGGGGAGGAGAAGGTCCTCAGCAAAATGCAGTCTTTCCCACAGGCATCAGGCAACCAGAGAGAAGACAGCATCTGGTTGAACTTCAAGAAGCTGCCATTTCATAGGTCAAAAATAGAGGCGTAGCGATGCCTGTGGTCCTGCCTGAGGCCACCAGCAGCTGGCACGGCTTGTGGGCTTGTGGGTGCTGAGCCCAGAGTAAAACATCTTATAAAGGACTCTCACTTGTCTCCACACGGCATCTCAGAAGCTGGAATGCTAAGAAGTGGGCACTGAGGCAGGGGATGACTTCCTGGAGTTGGTGGTTCCTGGAGTTGGTGGTGGAAGTGGGTGGATTGGAACCTGGATCTGCCTGGTTGCAGAAGCCACACCCCTAACCACCAGGACCGCCCACCACAGGCTCCACAGCTGGGACTCTGAGCCCTGAGGGGCTGGCTCAGTAAAAGGTGAGAAGTGGAGGGCCCCTGCCTGCTGCTCTCCCTCTCTTGCTGGGAGAACAACCTCACGGGCACCATCCAGATCCAGGGGCCCATCATCAGCCTTCACCCGCCCACTTTCGGAAGGTGCTTTCACAGTTTATAAATCTGTCCTGAGCCCCTTCTGCACCGTGCTGGAAAACAGATGAACAGATAGGTCCTCGCCCCTGCCCTCCAGGAGCCCAGAACCATGAGAGTCAATCAATCTAGGGAGCAAGGGAGAGGACCCACAGCCTTCCCAGAGGAACAGCCTTGATCTCGGGGCAGTTTGGAGTGGAGCATTTGCCTGTTGGCTACCATATTGAGCTGGGGCCTCTCTGTGACAAGCAGGCAGCTGGGGGCGCCTCATCTGCCAACAGAACTGGCAAAGCTGGGCAGTGGGGCAGGAAGCCTGAAGCTTGGGAGCCTCTCCCTAAAATAAACCTCCATTTCCAGAGGACTCCACACCTCTTTTCGGGCCCAGCATGCCATGATTCCCAACCCAAGATGACAGGATCTCTCTCAACACCCACACCACTGAGCATCGATCTGGAGGTTCAGACCAGCAATAAATCAAGGGCCAAATCAGGGGTTTTCCTGAGATGAGCCTTCTTCCCCCGTTCCCCGTCTGGCATGTCCTCTGGAGAACAGAGCAGGTGCCACATCTGGCTGGGGTTGAGGGGCTGTGAGCTAGCCTGTTCTTTAAAACTGCCCCTGCCTCAGACATCCCCAAAAGTCACATCATCGCTCCATAATTACCTGGTACAGAAGAACTCTTATTTATGCCAACAAGGAAACAGGTGGGCCGACTCCTTGAGAAAGTTGTGGCTTGAGGAATATATTCCAGGTCAGATCCTGGGGCCCAGATGGGAGGTCGGGTGTGTGAGCAGAGGCCGTGGGGACCCAGCTTCTAGAGCAGTGACACACTCATGTTCCTCCAGCCTCACCTGGAGCCTCAAGGCCTCTTCAGTCAGGTTTGTGCCTATAAACACCCAAAGGAGGCCGCACCTCTCCGCCCACGCACCTGCTCGTGTGTGTGTGCGCTCCCAGAGGACAGGCCCAGCCTTGGCCTAGTAAGTACGCAGCCTTTCATTAGGTAGGAAGCAATATGTCTAGTTCTCTACGCAGTCATGCTGAATCAGAACGAGCCACGGGCAGCCTGAGTCAAGCTCGCCCCTTTAGTGAATGCATTCAGCCAAAGGTGCACACAGAGGGAAACAGACTTCCCAGGGTCTGGGAGACAATGGAAGTGCAGGAACGGGGAAGAGGAGTGGCTGGAGCTTAGGAGGACTCAGCTCGCCTTCTGACTCTGCAGTTGGGTGAGCAGGCCTTGACTCAGCATGAAAATTCAGCTTACATTTGACTCCAAAGGACCAATTAATGCAGTGTTCAAAAATACTTCTTAAACATTCTGTGTAGCCAACGCCATGCTAACTTGGGCTGGAGATGGAGAGGAAGACCACAGAGACACTCCCAGAGCTCCTAGGGCTGATTATTTATGTGGAGAAACAAGCCAAGCCCACAGGGAGCAGAGGCCAGTGAAGTCAGGGCCCTGGCGGTGCCCGGCGGATGGTGATGGAATCCGTGATAAAGAGCAAGGGGAGGGGTGAGAACCGGGGGAGCCAGGGAGACCGTTGGGCCTGGGCCGGGAGGAAAAGTGAAACATACAAGGCAGAGTTGGAACACCTGAACCAGAGAGCACAGAGCACCCAGTGGGCTCCTGCACAGAAGAGGTGGGAGAGAACACCCTGAGATGACTGTGCGTGGGGACAGTGAAGTGGGTACCTGGCCTGGAGGGCCCTAAGGGCTTTGACTATAGTCTGTTTGCTCTCTGATGGCTTTATGATGTTTATCTTTAATGTTCTGCAGTGCCAGTGTGACTTGTCCAGGTGTGAATTTATTCACCTTGTCTAGGACTCAGCACACTTTGTCAAACTCAGAGCTTATGTCTTTCTTCAGTTCTAAAACTCTCAGTCATTAATGCCCCTTGTCCACTGTCTCATCTCTCCTTCAGAACAGTCTGTTAGATGTAAACTGGGTTTTCTTGATATATTTGCTAAATGTCTATTGACTTCACATTTTTCATCTCTTTGCTTCCTGGTGCTTTATTCTATGCGACTTTCTTAGACATATCTTCAAATTACTAAATCTAAAGTTGTGTCTAGCTAAGATTTTTAAAAATGTACTCCTTTTAATATCTGTGATTCCTACTTAGTTCTTTGAATTTACTGTTTTTGTTTTGTTTTTTAGTTTCCTAAACATAAAAGAATGAGCTACCAAGCCTTTGAAAAGACTTGGATGAACCTTAAATATATATTGCTAAGGGAAGAGGAGTGGCTGGAGCTTAGGAGGACTCAGCTCGCCTTCTGACTCTGCAGTTGGGTGAGCAGGCCTTGACTCAGCATGAAAATTCAGCTTACATTTGACTCCAAAGGACCAATTAATGCAGTGTTCAAAAATACTTCTTAAACATTCTGTGTAGCCAACGCCATGCTAACTTGGGCTGGAGATGGAGAGGAAGACCACAGAGACACTCCCAGAGCTCCTAGGGCTGATTATTTATGTGGAGAAACAAGCCAAGCCCACAGGGAGCAGAGGCCAGTGAAGTCAGGGCCCTGGCGGTGCCCGGCGGATGGTGATGGAATCCGTGATAAAGAGCAAGGGGAGGGGTGAGAACCGGGGGAGCCAGGGAGACCGTTGGGCCTGGGCCGGGAGGAAAAGTGAAACATACAAGGCAGAGTTGGAACACCTGAACCAGAGAGCACAGAGCACCCAGTGGGCTCCTGCACAGAAGAGGTGGGAGAGAACACCCTGAGATGACTGTGCGTGGGGACAGTGAAGTGGGTACCTGGCCTGGAGGGCCCTAAGGGCTTTGACTATAGTCTGTTTGCTCTCTGATGGCTTTATGATGTTTATCTTTAATGTTCTGCAGTGCCAGTGTGACTTGTCCAGGTGTGAATTTATTCACCTTGTCTAGGACTCAGCACACTTTGTCAAACTCAGAGCTTATGTCTTTCTTCAGTTCTAAAACTCTCAGTCATTAATGCCCCTTGTCCACTGTCTCATCTCTCCTTCAGAACAGTCTGTTAGATGTAAACTGGGTTTTCTTGATATATTTGCTAAATGTCTATTGACTTCACATTTTTCATCTCTTTGCTTCCTGGTGCTTTATTCTATGCGACTTTCTTAGACATATCTTCAAATTACTAAATCTAAAGTTGTGTCTAGCTAAGATTTTTAAAAATGTACTCCTTTTAATATCTGTGATTCCTACTTAGTTCTTTGAATTTACTGTTTTTTTTTTTTTTTTTTTTTTTAGTTTCCTAAACATAAAAAAGAATGAGCTACCAAGCCTTTGAAAAGACTTGGATGAACCTTAAATATATATTGCTAAGTGAAAGCAGGCAGTCTCAAAAGGTTACATACTGTATAATTCCAGCTATGTGACATTCTGGAAAATGCAGATTAAGGGGACAGTTAAAAGTCCAGTGGTTGCCAGGGCTTGTGTGAATAAGAGAGGCACAGATGATTTTTAGGGCAGTGAAAATACTCTGTATGATACCATATGACAGATACATGCTATTATACATTTCCTATACAAAACCGAGGGTGAACCGTAATGTAAACTATGCACTTAGGGTTGATCAAGACATGTCAATGCCAGTTCATCAACTATAACAAAGGACCTGCTCTGGGGGGATTATTGATAATGGGGGAGGCTATGCATTCATGGTGGGGCAAGAGACATATGGGAACTCTCTATATTTTCCCCTGGATCTTGCTGTGAACCTTAAACTGCTCTAAAAAATTAAGTCTGAATGTTAAAGGTATGATTTCTCATTTTTGTTTTATAGATTTTACTCCTTGATCTCTTTAAACACCTAAACATACTTACTTCTTAAAAGTCTTTTCTATTCTATTGTTTCTATTTCCTTGTGGGTCAACTCTGTCACTGTTGTGGGATGCTTTCCTTCATATTGGACTTGCCCAAATGTTTTATAATTCTGCTGTGTGAGCTCACCCTCAGTGAGAATGAGCTTTTTGGTGTGGTGTTGGAGCTTTTCCCACTCGTGCCCAGGCTGTAAGTACCCCCCACCCAGTCACCTCTGCCTAAGTCTGAAAGGTTTACAGTTTCTCAACTTCCTTTCCCAGTTTCTATCTTTCTGTTCAATATGAGTGGTGAAAATCTGGACTATCTGTGCAAAACTAAATTATCCTTAGTTTCTAGAGGATTTTATTTCTACTCATGGCCTAGAGATTTTTTTAAACTCTGAGTCATAATTTCTCTCTAAACTTCCTGCTGTGTTCAGGTCCAAAGGCTTTGATTCATATTCCCCCATAACTCTTAAATTAAAACAAACACATCTCCTGGCCATGTGAATAACGGTCCCTTAATAACGATATCACTGAGGTAGATACAGAATGACCTTAAATATATATTGCTAAGTGAAAGCAGGCAGTCTCAAAAGGTTACATACTGTATAATTCCAGCTATGTGACATTCTGGAAAATGCAGATTAAGGGGACAGTTAAAAGTCCAGTGGTTGCCAGGGCTTGTGTGAATAAGAGAGGCACAGATGATTTTTAGGGCAGTGAAAATACTCTGTATGATACCATATGACAGATACATGCTATTATACATTTCCTATACAAAACCGAGGGTGAACCGTAATGTAAACTATGCACTTAGGGTTGATCAAGACATGTCAATGCCAGTTCATCAACTATAACAAAGGACCTGCTCTGGGGGGATTATTGATAATGGGGGAGGCTATGCATTCATGGTGGGGCAAGAGACATATGGGAACTCTCTATATTTTCCCCTGGATCTTGCTGTGAACCTTAAACTGCTCTAAAAAATTAAGTCTGAATGTTAAAGGTATGATTTCTCATTTTTGTTTTATAGATTTTACTCCTTGATCTCTTTAAACACCTAAACATACTTACTTCTTAAAAGTCTTTTCTATTCTATTGTTTCTATTTCCTTGTGGGTCAACTCTGTCACTGTTGTGGGATGCTTTCCTTCATATTGGACTTGCCCAAATGTTTTATAATTCTGCTGTGTGAGCTCACCCTCAGTGAGAATGAGCTTTTTGGTGTGGTGTTGGAGCTTTTCCCACTCGTGCCCAGGCTGTAAGTACCCCCCACCCAGTCACCTCTGCCTAAGTCTGAAAGGTTTACAGTTTCTCAACTTCCTTTCCCAGTTTCTATCTTTCTGTTCAATATGAGTGGTGAAAATCTGGACTATCTGTGCAAAACTAAATTATCCTTAGTTTCTAGAGGATTTTATTTCTACTCATGGCCTAGAGATTTTTTTAAACTCTGAGTCATAATTTCTCTCTAAACTTCCTGCTGTGTTCAGGTCCAAAGGCTTTGATTCATATTCCCCCATAACTCTTAAATTAAAACAAACACATCTCCTGGCCATGTGAATAACGGTCCCTTAATAACGATATCACTGAGGTAGATACAGAATGACCTGAGAATAACCTATGTATTGAGGGCACCCGGAGATTAAAGATTGTTTATCTTTCTTGCTCTTGAGATCAAATATACATTTATATCCCATATATATGCTTTTATATTTTTCCAGCGTTTCTGTGTTTAGGAAATTTCATGTGATCTTGGGCAAGCTTTCAATATTTAACCTGTATGTCTGGCCTCCTCATCACAAGACTGTAATGATGATTAAACAAGGCTATTCATGTGAAATGCTTAGAACAGAACCTAGACCAAGTGGGGTCAATAAATATTATGACAATTATTTCTGCTTCAGTTCAGTTATTTTTCTTGACCAGACCTTGTCTATCACCTCTATATAATTCAAATATATTTTTCAAATAATCACAACAATTTTTTTTAACTTCCAGCTTTCCAATTCCTCTCCCTTACCTATCCTCAACAGAAACTCAACACAGGAAGTTAATCCTAAAAGAGGTTCTCTTACAATGAATTAAACTTACTACCCTTGAGTGTTCAACTTCTGCTGATGAACAACTATAATAATACTGTAAAATAATTGACTTATTGTTATTAAATTCATGAATGATCTAGCAAAAATTATTGCCTAGAAAATATCACAAAAGCTTCTGGTCGAGGGCATCCCAGTTCTTGAAAGGGATTTCTTAGTGCCTTAGTCCATTTAGCACTAAGAATAAACAACAGAAATTTATTTCTCACTGCTGTGGAGGCTGGGAAGTTCAAGATCAAGGTACCAGCAGGTTTGATGTCTGGTGAGAGCCCTTTGGTCTTCCTTAGGTGGCGCTAGTGGTAAAGAAGCTGCCTGCCAATGCAGGAGACATAAGAGATGCAGGTTCAATCCCTGAGTATCCCTTAGAGGAGGGCATGGCAACCCACTCCAGTATTCTTGCCTGGAGAGTCCCAGGGACAGGGAAATCTGGCAGGCTGCAGTCCCTAGGATCGCAAAGGGCCAGATGCAACTGAAATGACTTAGTGTGTACACACCGACAAGAGCCCTCTTCCTGGTTCATAGATGAACGCTCTTCTCTCTGGATCTCACACAGTGGAAGTGGCAAGCGAGCTCTCTGGGGTCCCTTTTATAAGGACACTTTGGTCCCTCATGGGTGGAGCCCTCACCTATGTGGGACCTCATCACCTCCCACAGAGCCCAACTTCTATACCATCGCATCGGGGGATTGTTTTCAACATATAAATTCAGGCTGGGAGTGGGGACACGTTCAGTCTATGACAGTCAGTTTCATTCCAAAATATTTCTATAGTAGAATAGTAGACAATTGTTTAAAAAGAGTGAAGAACTTCGAGGGTACTGAATTGGAAAACTACCAAGAAATACATACAGAGCAATATGTACACACTGCGGTCCTGCCTAAGTAAAACAAAGGATATAGGGGTGTGTGTGTGTGTGAGAGAGAGAGAGAGAGAGAGAGGGAAATTGTGTATAGAGAGCACATTTCTAGAAGGATTCTACATGAAACTGTTAGCAGAGGTTATGTAAAATGTTTTCGAGCAGGAGAATGACAGGTTCAGGCCTGTGTTGGCAGACTCACATGGCATGTTGAGTGGGAAGGGTGAGAGGACTGGGAGGAACTGGGAGAGACTGAAGCCAGGAGACCTAAAGGAAGTTAATCCTAAAGAGGTTCTCTTACAATGAATTAAACTTACTACCCTTGAGTGTTCAACTTCTGCTGATGAACAACTATAATAATACTGTAAATAATTGACTTATTGTTATTAAATTCATGAATGATCTAGCAAAAATTATTGCCTAGAAAATATCACAAAAGCTTCTGGTCGAGGGCATCCCAGTTCTTGAAAGGGATTTCTTAGTGCCTTAGTCCATTTAGCACTAAGAATAAACAACAGAAATTTATTTCTCACTGCTGTGGAGGCTGGGAAGTTCAAGATCAAGGTACCAGCAGGTTTGATGTCTGGTGAGAGCCCTTTGGTCTTCCTTAGGTGGCGCTAGTGGTAAAGAAGCTGCCTGCCAATGCAGGAGACATAAGAGATGCAGGTTCAATCCCTGAGTATCCCTTAGAGGAGGGCATGGCAACCCACTCCAGTATTCTTGCCTGGAGAGTCCCAGGGACAGGGAAATCTGGCAGGCTGCAGTCCCTAGGATCGCAAAGGGCCAGATGCAACTGAAATGACTTAGTGTGTACACACCGACAAGAGCCCTCTTCCTGGTTCATAGATGAACGTCTTCTCTCTGGATCTCACACAGTGGAAGTGGCAAGCGAGCTCTCTGGGGTCCCTTTTATAAGGACACTTTGGTCCCTCATGGGTGGAGCCCTCACCTATGTGGGACCTCATCACCTCCCACAGAGCCCAACTTCTATACCATCGCATCGGGGGATTGTTTTCAACATATAAATTCAGGCTGGGAGTGGGGACACGTTCAGTCTATGACAGTCAGTTTCATTCCAAAATATTTCTATAGTAGAATAGTAGACAATTGTTTAAAAAGAGTGAAGAACTTCGAGGGTACTGAATTGGAAAACTACCAAGAAATACATACAGAGCAATATGTACACACTGCGGTCCTGCCTAAGTAAAACAAAGGATATAGGGGTGTGTGTGTGTGTGAGAGAGAGAGAGAGAGAAAGAGGGAAATTGTGTATAGAGAGAACATTTCTAGAAGGATTCTACATGAAACTGTTAGCAGAGGTTATGTAAAATGTTTTCGAGCAGGAGAATGACAGGTTCAGGCCTGTGTTGGCAGACTCACATGGCATGTTGAGTGGGAAGGGTGAGAGGACTGGGAGGAACTGGGAGAGACTGAAGCCAGGAGACCTATTTAAAAGACATGGCGGTGCGACAGGTGAGAGTTGATGGGGTCTGTTCTGAAGCAGGGAGATGCAGTGGAGGAGGGAAAGGAAATTGGATTCATTTTTGATGTGTTTCCAGTGGTAGCCCCAGGACCTAGCACAGTACCTACACCCCACTGTACTTGTGCTTAGTCGCTCAGTCATGTCAGACTCTTTGCAATCCCATGGACTGCAGCCCACCAGGCTCTTCCGTCCGTGGGGATTCTCCAGGCAAGAATACTGGAGTGGGTTGTCATTCCTTCCTCCAACACATCTTCCCAACCCAGGGATCGAACCCAGGTCTCCCTCATTACAGGTGAATTCTTCACCATCTGAGCCACCAGGAAGCCCAAGACTACTGGAGTGGGTAGCCTATCTCTTGTCCAGGGCATCTTCCCGATCCAGGGACTGAACCGGAGTGTCCTGCATTGCAGACGGACTCTTCACCAGCTGAGCCACCAGCAAAGACCCCTGCAACCACTAGGTGCTCATAAATGCATCAAATGAATGGTCTCCTGCAGAGAAGATATAAGACTGCAGCCCTTCTCGGCCTCTGCGCGGTATCTCAAGACAGCAGCCCACAGGCCCTATGACCCTCTTCTGGAGTTTGTTCACCCAGCCCTGGGGCCTGGGAGGCAGGGGGAGGAGACAGGGCCCACAGGCCCTCGTTTCTCTTGTGCCCTCCGCTCTGCCCACCTGGGCGTGTGGCACCAGCTCCCGCCCCTCTCCTCTCTCTCCACCAGGCCCTCCGCCAGCAGCACTGTGGGCACCCTCTGGGCTGGGCTCTGTGTATACATGGAAGGGAAGGCGTGTCTCCAAAAAGACGTGGGCCTAGCCTTCCTTAGGCCCTGAGTAAAACAAGAAAGGAGGGGAAGAGCGCCAAGAAAATCAGATATAACCCTACATTCACATACACATGCATGCATGCACATGCGGGCACCTGACATCATAAGGAGAGGCTCAAAATAGGTGTTCTGAATGCATGAGACAATAAAGGAGGGAGAGCAGAAGGATAAGGTCTCTCGGGAGGCAGCTGATAAAGAAAAGAAAACTGATCCTCCTGAAGAAGAGACATTCCCTCAGCCCCCACACACGTGAAAGCTCTACTGGGACTCTTCGGTCATTGAGGACTCTGAGGGGAAGCAGGAATAATTTCATTTTTTCTGATATTTGCTGAGTCTGCTGTGGGGTTTGGTTTGTAGTGTCCTGCTCACGTGCTTGTTGATGAACGAAGGGGTGTGTGGATGTATGTATGTTTGGAGGGATGGGTGACAGGTGTGTGGGTGGATGGATGGATGGATGGATGGATAAGAGACCGAGTCTATCTAGCTTTCAGAGGAAACACTGAAACCATTGTTTCATGGCAGTCAGAGGGCTGTGGTAGACAGCTTTCGAAATCAGCCCTCAGGGCTTCCCCTGGTGGTCCAGTGGGTAAGGACACCGCCTTGCAGCGCAAGGGGCGCCGGTTCGATCCCTGGCCTGGGAAGATCCCATGTGCCGCGGAGCGGCTGGACTGTGTCTAATCACCGAGCCGGAGTTCTGGAGCGCATGCGCCCAGAGCCGGCGCTCTGCAACGACAGACGCCACCGCAATGGGAGGTCCACAGGAGCCAAAGAACAAAGACGGATGAACAGAGAGAAACGAAAGACCAATAGAAGTAGCCCGCCTGCTCCCCTCCCTCCCTCCCCAACCCGACCCCCGCCCAAAAATAAAAAAAAATCAACCCTCAGCCATCCTTTCATCCTGAGACTCGTGCCTCTGTGTGACCCCCAACCTTTGAACATAGGCTGTATCTGCTGGCTTCCTCCCAGCAAGCCAAATATTGTGAAAATGAAGGAATGCTACTTGTGTGAGTAGACTACCAAAGCCAATGACTTCCATCTTTCCAGCGGTCACACACCCTGGGGACAAGCTGCCACAATGGAGAGGCCCTCGAGGGGGGCCTCAGGTCCACTGTCAACGAGGAGCTGAGAGCCTCAGGCCAAGAATCAGCAGGAACTGAATGCTGCCCGCCAGCTCATGAACCTGGAGGGAGATCCTACCCAGGGGAGCTCTGAGACACGGTCCCCATCCCACCGGTACCCGGAGTGCAGTCTGTGAGGGACCCCGAGCAGAGAACTCATCCAAGCCCTGCCCAGATTCCTGACCCACAGGCCCTGTGAGAGAGCAAATATGTGTTGCTTCCAGCCGCTACATCTTAAGTTAGATTGTTGCCAGCGAACAGATAGCAAATACAATAGCTGATTGAGTTTAATATAAAAAGGGGCATGATGGTAATTAAACCTGTCAAATGATGATAGGGGCTAAGAGCCCAGATTTCAGTCCTGATTGGGAAGGGTTTGAATCCAGGATCCCCACCTTACTAGCTGTATGGCTGTGGGCAAGAGGATCAATTGCTTTGAGCCTTTGTTTCTGTGTCTTTTAAAAGGGGGTAATTCTCTGCTCACAGAGATAGCACAAGGATTACAGATAACAATTACGTAAAGGACTTAGCCCAGGGACAGCCTGGGTTGTCCAGGTGGTTAAGACTGGGCTCCCAACGCCAGGGGCTCGGGCTCAATCCCTGGTCCGGGAACTCAATCCTGCATGCCACAATTAAAGATCCCACACAAGGCAATAAAGATCCCATGCGCCACAATGAAGACTCGGAGAAGCCAAAAAAATAAAGTACTTCGCCCAGGGCCTGTCACTGAATAGACGGTAGCTATTAGCAACAACAGTAGTAATAGTAACAGAGTAAGGTGCTAGTGTGACGAGTGTCCCTGCCTGGAAGGGATGGAGCTGAGTCATGATGCCATGTGCAAGCACTTTCCAAGTCTCAAACTGAGCGCCGCAAGGTTGCCTGGCCAAGACCAGGGCCTGGTGGGTCAGGTGTCATGGGGCCACCAGGGTTACCTTGAGCCTGGGTGCAACCTCTGCAGCTTCTGGCCTTTGCTGTAGGCAGCGCCTTTCTTCCTGCATTGCCTCTGGGTCAGGGTCAGGTGTGGGGCCACCGCCCCGGCTGGGCCCACAGGCCCAGGAAGGTAAACACCCAGGCAGGAAATGATTGTGACGGGCACAGGGCCAGCGCATGATCAGGCGGGTCTGAAGGTCGGGAATGCGTCCCAGGGAGCCTTTTCCAGGAGAGGCCAGAGGCTCCGGCTGCAGGTCCTCTGGGACGGAGCGGAGGGGTCCAAGTACACCTGCCTGCCTGAGACCCCCAACGGGACACAGAACAGGCGAGCAAGAGACGTTCAGGGACTCCACCCTTCAGGAGCTCCTCACTGGTAGGTGAGCAAATGGCGGGGCTTTTATTTTTAATGAAATGAAATGGAATCAGATGGAATGCAGGCTACAGCCAGGGCAGCCCAGGAAAGACCCCAAGCAGGGGTGTGAAGGGCGAGGCAATGCCACTCACCCTTCCCTGAGAAAGAGCTTCAGGAGAGAAAACAGCCCTGGGCCTCCCTCGTCTTGGCTTCACCACCCTCCCCGCTGGGATTCAGCTTCACACCTGTAAACTGGGGTAATAATTCTTTCCAGGCTCCTCTCCTGTGAAGGCTCGAGGAATAAGTGAGAAAGTGAACATGACTGGCTGCAGAAGTTCCAGGGCCCCCAGGTGGTTAAGACTGGGCTCCCAACGCCAGGCTCGGGCTCAATCCTGGTCCGGGAACTCAATCCTGCATGCCACAATTAAAGATCCCACACAAGGCAATAAAGATCCCATGCGCCACAATGAAGACTCGGAGAAGCCAAAAAAATAAAGTACTTCGCCCAGGGCCTGTCACTGAATAGACGGTAGCTATTAGCAACAACAGTAGTAATAGTAACAGAGTAAGGTGCTAGTGTGACGAGTGTCCCTGCCTGGAAGGGATGGAGCTGAGTCATGATGCCATGTGCAAGCACTTTCCAAGTCTCAAACTGAGCGCCGCAAGGTTGCCTGGCCAAGACCAGGGCCTGGTGGGTCAGGTGTCATGGGGCCACCAGGGTTACCTTGAGCCTGGGTGCAACCTCTGCAGCTTCTGGCCTTTGCTGTAGGCAGCGCCTTTCTTCCTGCATTGCCTCTGGGTCAGGGTCAGGTGTGGGGCCACCGCCCCGGCTGGGCCCACAGGCCCAGGAAGGTAAACACCCAGGCAGGAAATGATTGTGACGGGCACAGGGCCAGCGCATGGTCAGGCGGGTCTGAAGGTCGGGAATGCGTCCCAGGGAGCCTTTTCCAGGAGAGGCCAGAGGCTCCGGCTGCAGGTCCTCTGGGACGGAGCGGAGGGGTCCAAGTACACCTGCCTGCCTGAGACCCCCAACGGGACACAGAACAGGCGAGCAAGAGACGTTCAGGGACTCCACCCTTCAGGAGCTCCTCACTGGTAGGTGAGCAAATGGCGGGGCTTTTATTTTTAATGAAATGAAATGGAATCAGATGGAATGCAGGCTACAGCCAGGGCAGCCCAGGAAAGACCCCAAGCAGGGGTGTGAAGGGCGAGGCAATGCCACTCACCCTTCCCTGAGAAAGAGCTTCAGGAGAGAAAACAGCCCTGGGCCTCCCTCGTCTTGGCTTCACCACCCTCCCCGCTGGGATTCAGCTTCACACCTGTAAACTGGGGTAATAATTCTTTCCAGGCTCCTCTCCTGTGAAGGCTCGAGGAATAAGTGAGAAAGTGAACATGACTGGCTGCAGAAGTTCCAGGGCCCCCCTGCGAAATGATGGAGGGGATCCTTGATGAAACATTATGAAGAATTTCAAGAATTAAGCATTTTAAAATGATTAAGAACTACCACAGCAGAGCACTAGGCTAAGTGAGGGGTCCTTCTAAGGCCAGGGCCTCCTGTGTGTGACTCAAATAAAGGTACACGTAAACACTGAAGTGCTCAACACATTGTGAGTCCTGAGTGCCCGTGGCTTAAGTCTCGGGGTCAGGAAGCACACCTGGGGGGTGGAAGCCACAGTGGTGAAATGAGGCTGACCGAGAGGCTGCTCCCCTGCTGCTCAGAGGCCCCAGCCTCCCCCCCTTCTGGACTTGCACCTCTGGCCTGCAGCCAGCCAGAGCCTGGTGCAATTCAGATGTCTGCGGATGCAACTTTCTCCGGTGTGGCAATAGTAGGTTGCTCTTTTCAACCTTGATTTAAAGTTTGAGATGTTCATCTGCAGCAATATGGATGGATTATGAAACTGTCAATATGAAGTGGAGTAAGCCAGAAAGATAAACATCATATGATAATGCATAGATGTGGAATCTAAAGTATGACACAAATGAACTTGCATACAAAACAGAAACAGACTCACAGGTGTACTAATAGAAAACAAACTTATAGGTAGAGGGGAAAGGGAGGAGAAGGCTAAATTGGGGATTAATAGACACACACTACTACATCTAATATAGATAAACAACAAGGACAGACTACAGAGTACAGAGTCAAATATTTGGTAATAACCTATAAGGGTAAAAGCATCTGAAAAAGAAGGTACAGAGTCAAATTTATTTTTAATGAAATGAAATGGAATCAGATGGAATGCAGGCTACAGCCAGGGCAGCCCAGGAAAGACCCCAAGCAGGGGTGTGAAGGGCGAGGCAATGCCACTCACCCTTCCCTGAGAAAGAGCTTCAGGAGAGAAAACAGCCCTGGGCCTCCCTCGTCTTGGCTTCACCACCCTCCCCGCTGGGATTCAGCTTCACACCTGTAAACTGGGGTAATAATTCTTTCCAGGCTCCTCTCCTGTGAAGGCTCGAGGAATAAGTGAGAAAGTGAACATGACTGGCTGCAGAAGTTCCAGGGCCCCCCTGCGAAATGATGGAGGGGATCCTTGATGAAACATTATGAAGAATTTCAAGAATTAAGCATTTTAAAATGATTAAGAACTACCACAGCAGAGCACTAGGCTAAGTGAGGGGTCCTTCTAAGGCCAGGGCCTCCTGTGTGTGACTCAAATAAAGGTACACGTAAACACTGAAGTGCTCAACACATTGTGAGTCCTGAGTGCCCGTGGCTTAAGTCTCGGGGTCAGGAAGCACACCTGGGGGGTGGAAGCCACAGTGGTGAAATGAGGCTGACCGAGAGGCTGCTCCCCTGCTGCTCAGAGGCCCCAGCCTCCCCCCCTTCTGGACTTGCACCTCTGGCCTGCAGCCAGCCAGAGCCTGGTGCAATTCAGATGTCTGCGGATGCAACTTTCTCCGGTGTGGCAATAGTAGGTTGCTCTTTTCAACCTTGATTTAAAGTTTGAGATGTTCATCTGCAGCAATATGGATGGATTATGAAACTGTCAATATGAAGTGGAGTAAGCCAGAAAGATAAACATCATATGATAATGCATAGATGTGGAATCTAAAAAAATGATACAAATGAACTTGCATACAAAACAGAAACAGACTCACAGGTGTACTAATAGAAAACAAACTTATAGGTAGAGGGGAAAGGGAGGAGAAGGCTAAATTGGGGATTAATAGACACACACTACTACATCTAATATAGATAAACAACAAGGACAGACTACAGAGTACAGAGTCAAATATTTGGTAATAACCTATAAGGGTAAAAGCATCTGAAAAAAAACTATGCATATTGGGCTCCTCCAGAGGCTCAGTGAGTAAAGAATCTGCCTGTGATGCAGGGGACCTGGGTTTGATCCCTGGGTTGGGAGGATTCCCCGTAGAAGGGGATGGCCACCCACTCCAGCATTCTTGCCTGAAGAATTCCATGGACAGAGGAGCCAGGTGGGCTACTGTCCATGGAGTTGCAAAGAGCTGGACATGACTGACTGACTAACACTTTCACTTTCATGTGTCCATATGGAGAAGGGCACGGAAACCTACTCCAGTGTTCTTGCCTGGAGAATCCCATGGACAGAGGAGCCTGGCGGGCTACAGCACACAGGGCGGCAAAAAGTCAGACACGACTGAAGAGACTTAGCACGCATGCACTCATGTATGCATAACCGAATCACTTTGCTGAAACGAATACAACATTGTAAATCAAATATACCTCAATAAAAATACCTAGTTTATCAATTGCACCAGCAAAACTAGAAACATAATTAAATTAAATAAAATCTGGGATGGTCACAGTTCCTTGCTAAATAGAACTAGAACTTGGGGTTCTTATACTCTGACACTTCAGCTGAGTTCTGAAATGGTAACTGAAAAAATCCTTATGGTGGGAACATCCCCACGCCACCCCCACACCCTGCCACCATCACATCTCTGTCCTCCCCATGCCTTCTCCCTCTCAGATTTTCTCTTCCCCTCTCACTTCTGGCCCCATTGGGCTTTGCTCTGCTTCGCCTGGCAGCAGTAGAAACAATGGGTCTGGGAGGTGCTTTAAATGTTCTGGCCTATGAAAACAAACAGACCATCTTCCTTGATCCCACGCTCAACTGCACCCCTTCCTGGTGTCCACAGTGTCTCAAAAGCCCTCCCTCGGAGGGGCTCTCCACAGGATACGCGGGGGGGGGGGGGGGGCATGGGGCCAGAGAGGGGGGAAGATCATTGCTTTTGTGTGGGAGACCTCTCTGGCCTCTGTAAAGGCAGCCCAGGAAACTTACAGGGGTGGACAGTCCAGCCCAGAGGCTTGGAGGAAAGTGGCCAGGTCTAGCCGCCACGCCCTGCTGGCTCCACCATGGACACTGTAGTCACTGCTTGTTCCAGGAGTTAGGGAGCCTGCCAGCCCCTGCTCAGACAGCCAGGTCCCAGGATGAGTCCATTGTCTCTCTAGGTAAGGCGATGCTCAGTGCTGATGCTCTAAGGTTGCCCCAGCATCACCCTGGAAAGATGAGAGTCCTTCCTTTGTTCTTTCATCAAATAATCGCCCAGCACTTGGGCAGGTGAGGCTTTGGCGAGGGGCTGGGGTCATGCATGGGATCAGGGAAGCCCTCAGACTAGCAGAGAAACAGGACAGAGGCTCCTCTAATGAAGCTCGGGTTCTTCATGTCTTTTTGCAGAAAAGAATTCAGTGAGAGACAAAGTGATAGGTAAGAAATGGATTTATTCAGATACAGAGAAAAACACACTCCTCGGACAGAGTATGGACCATCACAGAGGGCGAATGTAGCAGCCTTGAAAATCTGGTATGCTTAGCTTTCCTGAGCTGGGTAATTTCATATGCTAAAGAGTGGGAGGATGATTCCAACTCTTTTGGGGAAGGGGTGGAACTGTCATGGTGCCTCTGGGTGTGTCATTTAGTTTGCTGACTTGAGGATCAAGGTCTAAATAAATTTCTTTGAAACAACTTCATACTCTGACACTGGAGTTCTGAAATGGTAACTGAAAAAATCCTTATGGTGGGAACATCCCACGCCACCCCCACACCCTGCCACCATCACATCTCTGTCCTCCCCATGCCTTCTCCCTCTCAGATTTTCTCTTCCCCTCTCACTTCTGGCCCCATTGGGCTTTGCTCTGCTTCGCCTGGCAGCAGTAGAAACAATGGGTCTGGGAGGTGCTTTAAATGTTCTGGCCTATGAAAACAAACAGACCATCTTCCTTGATCCCACGCTCAACTGCACCCCTTCCTGGTGTCCACAGTGTCTCAAAAGCCCTCCCTCGGAGGGGCTCTCCACAGGATACGCGGGGGGGGGGGGGTCATGTGGCCAGAGAGGGAGGAAGATCATTGCTTTTGTGTGGGAGACCTCTCTGGCCTCTGTAAAGGCAGCCCAGGAAACTTACAGGGGTGGACAGTCCAGCCCAGAGGCTTGGAGGAAAGTGGCCAGGTCTAGCCGCCACGCCCTGCTGGCTCCACCATGGACACTGTAGTCACTGCTTGTTCCAGGAGTTAGGGAGCCTGCCAGCCCCTGCTCAGACAGCCAGGTCCCAGGATGAGTCCATTGTCTCTCTAGGTAAGGCGATGCTCAGTGCTGATGCTCTAAGGTTGCCCCAGCATCACCCTGGAAAGATGAGAGTCCTTCCTTTGTTCTTTCATCAAATAATCGCCCAGCACTTGGGCAGGTGAGGCTTTGGCGAGGGGCTGGGGTCATGCATGGGATCAGGGAAGCCCTCAGACTAGCAGAGAAACAGGACAGAGGCTCCTCTAATGAAGCTCGGGTTCTTCATGTCTTTTTGCAGAAAAGAATTCAGTGAGAGACAAAGTGATAGGTAAGAAATGGATTTATTCAGATACAGAGAAAAACACACTCCTCGGACAGAGTATGGACCATCACAGAGGGCGAATGTAGCAGCCTTGAAAATCTGGTATGCTTAGCTTTCCTGAGCTGGGTAATTTCATATGCTAAAGAGTGGGAGGATGATTCCAACTCTTTTGGGGAAGGGGTGGAACTGTCATGGTGCCTCTGGGTGTGTCATTTAGCTTGCTGACTGAGGATCAAGGTCTAGTCTGCATCTTGGACCCATTTGATTCTAACGGGTGTATGTTGTGTCCCTGGGCTATGTCATTCTTTTCAAACTTTGTGCCCTGCCCCTTTCCCTCCTATTTCAGAGGGGAGGGCTTCAACCCATGAGGCCCAGACCCCGACGGTTCCCAGAGATCATAGCAGGGGCCCACATGGCCAGCCTGTCTCAGGGACACCCACCCCTCACTTCTGGATTCCACCACTAGCTGGCTTTGCCTCCATCGCCTTCACTTTTGGCTGGATGTGCGTGCACCAGCACTGGTGTCTCCCACAGCTAAGAGTGCTGACCACCCAGGATCCAGGTCTTTGAGGAGCTTAAAATGGGATGTTGATTCATTATTTCATGACTATGCTTCCTACTAGAAATAAATGCTTCAACACATAGGCCGTCCCATGGACGAGCATCTTGGACTGTGCTTTAAAAGGCTGAGACACTTGGGAGTCACTGGGTCAGGGACCAGCCAGGATCAGGAAGGCAGGCGAGTTGGAGCAGAGGACCTTGACCCCTAGGCTCTGTCTGAAAGTGACAAAGGCCAGTCTTAGGTGGCTGACTCGGGGAGCACGTGCTAGTCCGTATGATCTGCTTGGGTTTGTCTCTCAGCCATGCCTGACTCTCTGTGACCCTATGGACTGTAGCCCCCCAGCCTCCTCTGCCCGATGGAATTCTCAAGGCAAGAACACTGGAATGGATAGCCATTCCCTGCTTTTCCAATCCAGGGATCAAACCCGGGTCTCCTGCACTGCAGGGAGATTCTTGACCATCTGAGCCACCGAGGAAGAGCTTATCTCCGTATTTCAATCCACCAGGGCAGTGTCCTTGCAGACTGACTCCTCAGAGAACACCTCACCCAGCTGGTCAGTATTTGCTGCATGCTTACCCCAGGCCAGCAGCGATAAGGAGGTGATAAGGTGGTCAGAGCCCCTGCCCCTTGCCAAGCTCCCCACCTTCATTCCAGGCCTTTCAGCGGCCCCACCCCTTTACTGCCGTCCAGATACATGGATAAGAGAACCCAATTTCCTATTCATAGGCAATTCATTTGACATCTTGAGCCAAAACAGATTCACGTTAAATCCCACTAACGGGACAAAAATCTTCCAAGTATTTTAAATTTATAAAACCTTGGCATAACAGACTTTATTTTTCATGATGCTCTCTAGACGTAAATCCACTCATGAAAGTGAGTACATCTATAAAGATATTCTTGCTCTCATCTAAGTGAAAATAACATTCCTTGGTGAACTCTGGTTTTTTTTTTTTTTTTTTTGCATCGAACTTCTTGCATTTTATTTCTCAGGCTATCTTGTGCATTAAGCAACGCTACTTTGTGAAACATAAGATGATACATACAAAGTCACTACCAAATGTATTTATTGCAGGAAACAAAACATTTCTTAAGAAAGGCAAACTGGTTAAAAAGTCTGGAAAGTGTTCAAAAGTAGGTAAAAATAGAAGAAGACACGCACCAAGGATATAAAACAATTTTTAGTAAAAAAATCCCACCTTTAAGCAGCATTTTCTTAAATAAAGTTCTTTTTTAAGTCATTTAAAGGACACTGCACACAAAAATGAGGACACTCAAACAGAGGCCGACTCCCTTAAAACTGGACTGTTAGATGAACTGGTCATTAAGCACAGAGATTCTTTCTGCGAGTTTTTGGCAAATTAGTCTGAAGCCACTTGACCTGGAGCCAGTATAGGAGGCAGGCACCTCCCCGCCTGCACACAGGAGGACCAGGGATCTCAGGGGAGAGGTGTGCCCGTCCTGAACAGTGACCACCAAGAGTAAGGGCGAATTGTCAGCTTTCAGCTCTTTATTCTAAAGACATATTTACACTGAACAATCTTTACACACACAGTGAATACAATGAGGGAAAGGGGATGCTTTCTTAATGAAAAGGGCCTTAATAACTTTGTATACGTGAATATAAGAATCATACACAACCACTTTAAACAAGACAACCCCTTGGCACCCCCACTGCCCCCGGTCTCTAGCCATCCCTCTCCTCCCCCTTCCCCACAGGGCTGAGCAACTGATGCGACAGGAGAAGCAAAGAGGAGGGAGAAGTGGCCCAGTCGCTGGTGGGAGCAGAAGAGGCTTTCTGGACACTGATCAGCCCCTACTTGGGGCTGAGAGGCATTGGGGGGCAGCGGGTGCCCAGCCTGGCTCTCCAGGGTGGGCCTTGAAGCAGCAGTGGGCATCAGCAGCAGCATTAGCAGCAGTGGAGGGAAGATGAAAGGGTGGGTAGGCAAACGGGGTTTGCTGTGGGACTTGGGGGGCCCTGACTCCCCCTGCCCGCGCACATTCATGGGTGGCGGTTAGGCTCCCGTCTTCCCTTTCTCCCTCTGAGGAGGCCTCTGAGAAGAGAGCCTGCTGAGATCCACACTCCTTCCCATCTTTCCTTCGATCCTCCTTTCCTTCATTGTTTCCTCTCTCCTTTCTGTCTCCCCCTTCCCGTCTCCCCAGGGAAAGGCCACTGGGAGAGAGAGGCCGGTCAGCATGAAGGGAAGGCCATGGAGTCCAACGGGTTAAGGCCACCTCCTGGCTCCTGGGAGTCTCAGGGCCCGAGCTGCCCCTATGAACACACCTGGGGTTTGCAAGTGTTGCCAGAATGGGGGCCGCTGGCCAGTCACGGACCTTTCCAGGCCAGGTTGGGGAATGGACCAGAGGGGCAGGCCAGGGAGGTGGGAACAGCTCCATCGCACCATGAGGCAGCTCACTGCTGGCTCCTTCTTCCTTCCTGGGCACCCCGGGCCCCAACCCCAGGAGAAAGGCACTTCATGGGTTTGGAAAACATCATCAAGAAGGAAGAGGATGAAAATAAAACAAAACAAAACAAAAAAGAAGGAATAGGACGTCATGACGTGGAGGGTCAGGAGACACAGGCTCTCCTGGCTCTGGGGACTCTGAGCGGGTCACTGTCCCCCTCCGGGCCTCCGCTTTTATAGGAGTTTGCATAAGGAGATGGAGCTAAGTGATCTCCAAGGTTCCCTCTGGCCCTGAGAGTCTGTGATTCTTGGCAAAACCGATCGACCTGCTTGGCTTTCGTTCCTGGGAGGGTTCAGAGCTACCTCAAGCCCATTGCCTCCCCTCCTGAGCTGGAGCTTACACTCGCTGGGAAGAGTGAGTGGGAGGGGCTATCAGGCAGCACAGCAAGGCCATGAGAGAGAAGCTTATGGGAAACCCAGGAAACTCGAACAAGCTTCTTGGCCAATCTGGTACTTTGCAGCCCCGTCTCTTTCACTTCTTCCTGAATGGGGCCAAAGTCAGGGAGGAGGAAGAGGCCACAGTTAACTATTCTTCCTCTTCTCCAGTGTGTCGCCTCCTCCTTCTCCAGAGGGCCAAGCCCCCACTCCCATGCCCCCCAAGGCACCTTGTCTGCACCCCAAGGCCCCGTCCCTCTTCCCTCTCGCTGGAGTCACATTGCTCGGCTCCCTTTGGCCCTCTGGAGGCCCAGGGAAGGGTTGAAGAGGCAGGCGTTCTGCTCAGCCTGCAGGGCATACCTGAGGCAGGAAGGGCCAGAGAAGGGGTTGGTGTCGGGGCATCAGACAGAAGAGGCAGGGCTTAAAGCAGGAGGGAGGGCTGGCGCTCCAGTGCGAGGTCTCCCAAGTCAGGAAGCAGGGGCTGAGTGGATCCTTGATGGGGCAGGAGCATGCCATTCCATTCAGGGATGCAAGTCCGGGAGAAGGCCCGATGTGAGTAGCCAGAAAAGGGGTCAGGCGAGGCGAACGGATGCAAGGGCTCCAGAGAAGCAGGCCAATCTACAAAAAGCGAGGGGGGCGGGAGCCCGTGGATCCTGCTTCAGCTCCATCGCACCATGAGGCAGCTCACTGCTGGCTCCTTCTTCCTTCCTGGGCACCCCGGGCCCCAACCCCAGGAGAAAGGCACTTCATGGGTTTGGAAAACATCATCAAGAAGGAAGAGGATGAAAATAAAACAAAACAAAACAAAAAAGAAGGAATAGGACGTCATGACGTGGAGGGTCAGGAGACACAGGCTCTCCTGGCTCTGGGGACTCTGAGCGGGTCACTGTCCCCCTCCGGGCCTCCGCTTTTATAGGAGTTTGCATAAGGAGATGGAGCTAAGTGATCTCCAAGGTTCCCTCTGGCCCTGAGAGTCTGTGATTCTTGGCAAAACCAATCGTCCTGCTTGGCTTTCGTTCCTGGGAGGGTTTAGAGCTACCTCAAGCACATTGCCTCCCCTCCTGAGCTGGAGCTTACACTCGCGGGGGAGAGTGAGTGGGAGGAGCTATCAGGCGGCACAGCAAGGCCGTGAGAGAAAAGCTTATGGGAAACCCAGGAAACTCGAACAAGCTTCTTGGCCAATCTGGTACTTTGCAGCCCTGTCTCTTTCACTTCATCCTGAATGGGGCCAAAGTCAGGGAGGAGGAAGAGGCCACAGTTAACTATTCTTCCTCTTCTCCAGTGTGTCGCCTCCTCCTTCTCCAGAGGGCCAAGCCCCCACTCCCATGCCCCCCAAGGCACCTTGTCTGCATCCCAAGGCCCCGTCCCTCTTCCCTCTCGCTGGAGTCACATTGCTCGGCTCCCTTTGGCCCTCTGGAGGCCCAGGGAAGGGTTGAAGAGGCAGGCGTTCTGCTCAGCCTGCAGGGCATACCTGAGGCAGGAAGGGCCAGAGAAGGGGTTGGTGTCGGGGCATCAGACAGAAGAGGCAGGGCTTAAAGCAGGAGGGAGGGCTGGCGCTCCAGTGCGAGGTCTCCCAAGTCAGGAAGCAGGGGCTGAGTGGATCCTTGATGGGGCAGGAGCATGCCATTCCATTCAGGGATGCAAGTCCGGGAGAAGGCCCGATGTGAGTAGCCAGAAAAGGGGTCAGGCGAGGCGAACGGATGCAAGGGCTCCAGAGAAGCAGGCCAATCTACAGAGGAGTAGAGAGACATTGCAGGGGGTGGGCGCGTGGTAGCCCCGTGGATCCTGCTTCAGGGAGGCAGGGGGCTCTAATAGGGCGGGCACAGCAGCCGGCACCAGAGCTTCCACCAACATGCCCGCCAGGGCCGTGGGCAGCGCCTCTGCCCTCTGGGCTGCTCCGGGTATCTGAGAGTGCCTTTCTCCATCGCCTTCCCGTCCGAAGTCTGCAACAGGGTCCCTCCGCACACGGCGCTCAGGGAGAGGCAGAACAGCAGGAGTGCCTGCACGCAGACCCACAGATTCATGCTGGTCCTCGGGCCACCGCCGCCGTGCGGCCCCCTTGGCGAATTCTTGAATGCTGGAGAAAAGCCCTCTTTTCTGCCAAGGTCCTTTTTAGCTTTGAACTTAAAAAAAAAAAAGGTTTTGTGGTTCTTTGTTTCTGAATTAAAAAGGCATCTGGTACGTGGGCCATTTTTGTGGTGCCTGAAATAATCAGAGCTGTCCCCTGGAACTAACTTTCTACAGTTTTCTGGCTTCTTTGGGATTGGGTCAGAGTCAAGATCAAAGTCATTCTCCGTTCTGCTAATATGGGTGGCAAGTCAAGGGTAAGACAGGGAGAGATGCCAGCTTGGGGTCAAAATGAAGTCATCTTGATGCTCAAGCGAAGATCATCAGACCCACCTAAGCTATGCTTACAAAAAGATTATTAAAGCTGATTTGTGTATCCATTGGCTGAATAGCATAGAAACTGCCACAATAAAGAAGCCTGGGCAGATGTGTGGCATCCTTTAACCACAGCCATGGGCTTTGGGGCACATGGCCCGGCAGGGTCAGAATCTCCGAATTCTCTATAATGCTTTCTGGGCTGCATGAGGCAGGAAGGGCCAGAGAAGGGGTTGGTGTCGGGCATCAGACAGAAGAGGCAGGGCTTAAAGCAGGAGGGAGGCTGGCGCTCAGTGCGAGGTCTCCCAAGTCAGGAAGCAGGGGCTGAGTGGATCCTTGATGGGGCAGGAGCATGCCATTCCATTCAGGGATGCAAGTCCGGGAGAAGGCCCGATGTGAGTAGCCAGAAAAGGGGTCAGGCGAGGCGAACGGATGCAAGGGCTCCAGAGAAGCAGGCCAATCTACAGAGGAGTAGAGAGACATCGCAGGGGGTGGGCGCGTGGTAGCCCCGTGGATCCTGCTTCAGGGAGGCAGGGGGCTCTAATAGGGCGGGCACAGCAGCCGGCACCAGAGCTTCCACCAACATGCCCGCCAGGGCCGTGGGCAGCGCCTCTGCCCTCTGGGCTGCTCTGGGTATCTGAGAGTGCCTTTCTCCATCGCCTTCCCGTTCGAAGTCTGTAGCAGGGTCCCTCCGCACACGGCGCTCAGGGAGAGGCAGAGCAGCAGGAGTGCCTGCACGCAGACCCACAGATTCATGCTGGTCCTCGGGCCACCGCCGCCGCGCGGCCCCCTTGGCGAATTCTTGAATGCTGGAGAAAAGCCCTCTTTTCTGCCAAGGTCCTTTTTAGCTTTGAACTTAAAAAAAAAAAAAAAAGGTTTTGTGGTTCTTTGTTTCTGAATTAAAAAGGCATCTGGTACGTGGACCATTTTTGTGGTGCCTGAAATAATCAGAGCTGTCCCCTGGAACTAACTTTCTACAGTTTTCTGGCTTCTTTGGGATTGGGTCAGAGTCAAGATCAAAGTCATTCTCCGTTCTGCTAATATGGGTGGCAAGTCAAGGGTAAGACAGGGAGAGATGCCAGCTTGGGGTCAAAATGAAGTCATCTTGATGCTCAAGCGAAGATCATCAGACCCACCTAAGCTATGCTTACAAAAAGATTATTAAAGCTGATTTGTGTATCCATTGGCTGAATAGCATAGAAACTGCCACAATAAAGAAGCCTGGGCAGATGTGTGGCATCCTTTAACCACAGCCATGGGCTTTGAAGGCCAAGGCGACGCGTGTGTTGTAAGCATGGGGCCCAGGCAGGGTCAATGTCTACCTTTTATCTCTCTCTGAATTCTCTATAATCTCATATGTCTGTTTTCTTGGGAAAATCTGTTTGCTTTAAATAAGAATGTGCTAAATTAAAGGCGGCAAGAAATAGTTTAGAAATGGTACTCTCAACCACTCTGTCAGAGTCTGGCTGCCTCCACCACTCTCTGGCTGTGTGACTTTGGCTGAGTCAGTCAGCCTCTCTGAACCTCTTAGTTCTCTACTATGAAAATGGAGGAGATGGGACAAGGGTAGGAATGATCATATAAGCTCACTCCGAATGTTTAGCAAAATGATGCTGAACTACTATGAGTAGTGAGTGTGGTCCTCACTACTAGTATCCCAGTAGGTCTTGAGGGGGAAAAAATGCACCTTTTTTTGCCCAATACAAAAATTGGCCTTAAGTGGCAAAGGAGAGGGAGTTCCCTGGCGATCCAGTGTTAGGATGCGGTGCTTTCCCTGCCGAGGGCCTGGATTCAGTCCCTGGTTGGGGAACCAAGCTCCTACAAACCATGCGGTGCAGCCAGAAAAAAAAAAAAAAAAGAAATAGCAGGGAGAGAATTGGTCAGTTCACATAGTAGAGAATTGAGCACAATACACGCATGTGTAAATGAGAACCCTCAAACATAATGTAAGCAGGCTTCCTTTGAAGAGTTGGCCCTGTCCTCCCGCAGGGCTCCAAGCTCGTCGAGGCCTCGCTTGACCCCACTGTTCATGCCTGCCTGTGGTCAGCTGGGAAGACCACACACCCAGCAAAGTCTCCCTCGAGGTGTCAGCCCATTGGATCCAACAAATATTTTCCTCCAGTGAACATGTGGTGAGTCAAGGCGTTGTTTCTTTTTTATTATTATTATTATTTTTTATACTTTGGACACTTCTATTGGTCTTTCATTTATTTATTTTCATCCATCTTTGTTCTTTGGCCTGTGTGGGCCCTGCATCGCCGTGGCCCCTCTCGCTGCAGAACACTAGCTCTGGGCGCACACACCAGAGAGCTCAGGCTCAGTAACGGCACACATCGGTCCAGCTGCTCCGCGGCACGTGGGATCTTCCCAGGTCAGGGATGGAACCTGCGCCCCTTGCACTGCAAGGCAGTGTCCTTACCCACTGGACCACCAGGGAAGCCCAAGGCATTGTTTCTTGCAAAACCCTAACGCTCCAACGTTTTTTCCTTGCAGTTTTATCGAGATCTAATTTACAGGCAGTACTGTATGCATTCAAGGTGGGCAACTTAGTGACTTGACGTCTACACATCGTGAAATGATGACCACAATAAGTTTGGTGATGATCTAGCATCTCATATTGATATAACATTAAAGAAATAGACTAAAAAATAGTTTTCCTTGTGGTGAGAATTCAGGACTTACTCTTTAGCCACTTTCATATGGAACGCACAGCAGTGTTACATTCATCATGTTGTACATTACATCTTATAACTGGACGTGTGTATCGGTTCCGTGCCTTCATCCAATTCCCCCTCTCCACACCCCACCCCACATCTCTCTCTGAGTTGGTTTGCTTTTGAAGTAAAATTGACCTACAATGCTATCTTAGTTCCTGTTACAAAGCCTAATTTGATATTTCTATATGTTTCAGCATGATCACTGTGATAAGTCTAATGACAATATGTCATCATACAAAGGCACAGTATAGTTATTGACTATATTCTCCACACTGGACATTTCTTACCTGTGACTCACTTATCTTGCAAATGGAAATCCGCACCTCTTAAACCCCCTCGCCTGTTTCTTTTCTTCCCTACTCTCCTCACCCTGGCAAACCGCCTAATGGTCCTCTGTACCTGTAACTCTGTTTCTGTTTTGTTACGTTCATACATTAGTTTTATTTCATAGACTCCACATGTAATGAAATCATACAAGTCTCTGTGTGACTTATTTCATTTAGCATAATAATACCCTCTAAGTCCATCTATGTTGTTTCAAATGGCAATATTTCATTCTTTTTTTGTGCCTGAGTAATATTCCATTGCATGTATATCCATTTATATATACTTATAAATATAGCAAATAGTCTCTATCCATGTATCTAGTGATAGGTACTTAGGTTACTTCCATATCTTGGCTATTGTAAATAATGCTGCAGTGAACATATGGGTGCATATTAGAATTAGTGTTTTTATTTCCTTCAATATGAACCCCCAGGAGTGAACTGCTGGACAGCTGAGTAGTCCTATCTTTAATTTTTTGGGGGAATCTCTGTACAGTTTTCCATAGCAGCCAATCTAAATTACAATCCCACCAAGAGCACACCAGGGTTAGCTTTCTCCACATCTTCACCATCACTTGTCATTTGTTATGCTTTTGGTAACAGACATTCTGACAGGTGGTATCTCATTGTGGTCTTGATTTGCCTTTCCTTGATGGTGGTAAGTGATGTTGAGCATCTTTTCATGTCTGTTGGTCATCTGTACATCTGCTTTGGAACGATGTCTAGTCAGATCATCCATGCAATTTTGAATCAGATTGTTTGTTTTTTGATATTGATTTGTATGAGTTCTTTGTGTAGTTTGTATATGAGCCCCTTACAGGAGATATCATTTGGAAATATCTTCTCCCACTCAGTAGATGGCATCTTCATTTTGTTGATAGTTTCTGTGTGCAAAAGATGTAGTTTCATTTATTTATTTTTGCTTTTGTTCCCCTTGCCTGAGGAGATGTATCCAAAGAAATATTACTAAGACCAATGCCAAGGGGCCTACTGCCTATGATTTCTTATACAAGATCTGTAGTTTAAGGTCTTACAGTTAAGTCTTTCATCCATTTGGCATTTATTTTTGTGTGTGGTATGAGAGCATAGTCCAGTTTGACTCTTTTGCATGCACCTGTCCGGTTTCCCCAAAACCATTTCTGGAAGAAGCTCTCTTTTCCCCTTTGTATACTCTTGTCTCTTCTATTGTAGATTAATTGCCCATACAAATGTGGGTTCATTTCTGGACTCTCTATTCTGTCCCATTGATCTGGCTCCATCTGTTTTTGTGCCAGTACTATACTGTTTTAATTACCACAGCTTTGTGGGGTTCTTTAAAATCGCGGAGCATATCTCTTGCTTTGTTCTTCCTTCTCAAGATTGTTTAGGCTATTTAGGATCTTTTGTGTTTCTGTGCAAATTTTAGAATTGCTTATGCCAGTTCTGTGAAAAATTGCCATTGGTATTTTGCATTGGATTGGTAGCTTGCTTTGGGTGGAATGGTCATTCTCACAGTATTCATTCTTTTAAGCCATGAAGATAGCACATCTTCCCATGTGTTCGTGCCATCTTCAATGTCTTTTGTCAGTGTCTTACAGTTTTCCAAGAACAGATCTTTTACCTCCTTTGTTAAGTTTATCCTTGAGGTACTTTATTCTTTTTGATGCAATTGTAAATAGGATTGTTTTCATAATTTCTCTGATAGTGTGCTGTATATAAAAATGCAACAGATTTCTGTATTTTAATTCTGTATCCTCAACTGAATTCACTAACTTCTAGTAATTTTTTGTGGTGTATTTAGGATTTTGTACTTATAGCATCACTTCATCTGCAATTGTGATACTTTTACTTCTTTAGATTCCTTTAATTTAGATTTATACTCCTTTTATTTCCAATGAAATTCTATTATTTCTTTTGCTCATCTGATTTCCTGTGGCTAGGACTTCCAGTACTCTTATCAAGGGTTCTCTGCCCCACTGGTGTGAGTGGTCAAGAACCCGGTTGCCAGTGGAGGAGAGATAAGAGACATGGGTTCAGGCCAGGCTCCGGGGTGTGTCCATCAGCCTCGGAGAGATTGAGGAAGTCGAGTGAGAGGCTTTGGCTGTCCAGGGGCTGACCAGCTTTCCAGTCAGTATTCCAGAAATGGCAGGTAGAATCCATTATGTATTGGTGCTGATCCATGTTGATAGCTACCCAGAGAATCTACTGAAGACAAGGCCAATCTTGGCTTAAGGGGGAAAGTGAGGTGCTTGATTAGCAATGTCTGTCGATGGCAAAGGACCAGGAGAAGGTGGTCTACATGCACCTGACCTGCCACTCCCTGTAGGAAAGAAGGCTTTGGTGCAGACTGATGCTTGGGAAACCAGGGAAGAAGCTGTGGCTCAGCTGTGTGCCCCTGAGCAGCTCTGCTGAGGGAGGCTTGGCTTCCTCGTTTGTGGGGTTCTTTAAAATCGCGGAGCATATCTCTTGCTTTGTTCTTCCTTCTCAAGATTGTTTAGGCTATTTAGGATCTTTTGTGTTTCTGTGCAAATTTTAGAATTGCTTATGCCAGTTCTGTGAAAAATTGCCATTGGTATTTTGCATTGGATTGGTAGCTTGCTTTGGGTGGAATGGTCATTCTCACAGTATTCATTCTTTCAAGCCATGAAGATAGCACATCTTCCCATGTGTTCGTGCCATCTTCAATGTCTTTTGTCAGTGTCTTACAGTTTTCCAAGAACAGATCTTTTACCTCCTTTGTTAAGTTTATCCTTGAGGTACTTTATTCTTTTTGATGCAATTGTAAATAGGATTGTTTTCATAATTTCTCTGATAGTGTGCTGTATATAAAAATGCAACAGATTTCTGTATTTTAATTCTGTATCCTCAACTGAATTCACTAACTTCTAGTAATTTTTTGTGGTGTATTTAGGATTTTGTACTTATAGCATCACTTCATCTGCAATTGTGATACTTTTACTTCTTTAGATTCCTTTAATTTAGATTTATACTCCTTTTATTTCCAATGAAATTCTATTATTTCTTTTGCTCATCTGATTTCCTGTGGCTAGGACTTCCAGTACTCTTATCAAGGGTTCTCTGCCCCACTGGTGTGAGTGGTCAAGAACCCGGTTGCCAGTGGAGGAGAGATAAGAGACATGGGTTCAGGCCAGGCTCCGGGGTGTGTCCATCAGCCTCGGAGAGGTTGAGGAAGTCGAGTGAGAGGCTTTGGCTGTCCAGGGGCTGACCAGCTTTCTAGTCAGTATTCCAGAAATGGCAGGTAGAATCCATTATGTATTGGTGCTGATCCATGTTGATAGCTACCCAGAGAATCTACTGAAGACAAGGCCAATCTTGGCTTAAGGGGGAAAGTGAGGTGCTTGATTAGCAATGTCTGTTGATGGCAAAGGACCAGGAGAAGGTGGTCTACATGCACCTGACCTGCCACTCCCTGTAGGAAAGAAGGCTTTGGTGCAGACTGATGCTTGGGAAACCAGGGAAGAAGCTGTGGCTCAGCTGTGTGCCCCTGAGCAGCTCTGCTGAGGGAGGCTTGGCTTCCTCGTCTTTAGAAAAGAGAGGCAGCGGAAGCCCTTTCCAGCTCCCTGAGATGGAGACGAGGCTGTGAACGGGAGGAGTGTCGCCTGTCACCGACTGCCCAGGCCTTCATTTGGGGGCAGAGGGCTGAGTGGCCTGGCTCTAAGATAATCCTGGGCCCCGACTCCCGTCTTGGCAAGAGGGCATGGGGCTTCTTCCTCCTGATGTGGGTCTGAGCCTGTGTCTTCGCCCCGTGAGCCCTGGTCTGCCTCGAGGAGACCATCCTCTTTAGCAGACCCTGCCGGTATGCACTGCTGCACATGATTCTCCACTTCCAGACTTGCTGAGACAGAGCAGGGCTTCCCAAGAACTCCTGCGGCTTCATCTGGACCCCTGGGGGACTGGTTAGAACACAGCTGCCCTCTCCCCCTGCACACACCTTCTCCCATCAGGGCTTCTGGTAGGTCTGGGGTGGGACGAAGACTCTGCATTTCTTATAAGCGCCCAGAGGCTGCTGCTGCTGCTGCTCAGAGGGAACCAGGTTTTAGGAACCGCTGGCATAGAAAGAGGGGAGAAAGCCTCAGTTCGAAGAGAAATGAACTATGTGGCGTCTGGTTCTTCCAAGTCGCTTCAGTGTTTCCGGCATGGCAATCATTTCCTTTCCACATTTCCGATTCTTCACATATCCATGTACCATGTGCGCCATTAATACAGTTCACAGACTGGCTATGCATTGAATTCTCTATTTTCATCCTAAACACGAATACCTATGAAATCGCAGCTTTGATGTGCTAATTGGATTTCTCTGAAGACACATACAACATGGGGCTATTAATTCTGTGCCTGTTTGATCGCTGTACCTCTTAGAATCAGCCCATTGGTTCAAACGTCCTGCACTTGGAAAGAGTAGGAGGGACCTACTGAAGACAAGGCCAATCTTGGCTTAAGGGGGAAAGTGAGGTGCTTGATTAGCAATGTCTGTTGATGGCAAAGGACCAGGAGAAGGTGGTCTACATGCACCTGACCTGCCACTCCCTGTAGGAAAGAAGGCTTTGGTGCAGACTGATGCTTGGGAAACCAGGGAAGAAGCTGTGGCTCAGCTGTGTGCCCCTGAGCAGCTCTGCTGAGGGAGGCTTGGCTTCCTCGTCTTTAGAAAAGAGAGGCAGCGGAAGCCCTTTCCAGCTCCCTGAGATGGAGACGAGGCTGTGAACGGGAGGAGTGTCGCCTGTCACCGACTGCCCAGGCCTTCATTTGGGGGCAGAGGGCTGAGTGGCCTGGCTCTAAGATAATCCTGGGCCCCGACTCCCGTCTTGGCAAGAGGGCATGGGGCTTCTTCCTCCTGATGTGGGTCTGAGCCTGTGTCTTCGCCCCGTGAGCCCTGGTCTGCCTCGAGGAGACCATCCTCTTTAGCAGACCCTGCCGGTATGCACTGCTGCACATGATTCTCCACTTCCAGACTTGCTGAGACAGAGCAGGGCTTCCCAAGAACTCCTGCGGCTTCATCTGGACCCCTGGGGGACTGGTTAGAACACAGCTGCCCTCTCCCCCTGCACACACCTTCTCCCATCAGGGCTTCTGGTAGGTCTGGGGTGGGACGAAGACTCTGCATTTCTTATAAGCGCCCAGAGGCTGCTGCTGCTGCTGCTCAGAGGGAACCAGGTTTTAGGAACCGCTGGCATAGAAAGAGGGGAGAAAGCCTCAGTTCGAAGAGAAATGAACTATGTGGCGTCTGGTTCTTCCAAGTCGCTTCAGTGTTTCCGGCATGGCAATCATTTCCTTTCCACATTTCCGATTCTTCACATATCCATGTACCATGTGCGCCATTAATACAGTCCACAGACTGGCTATGCATTGAATTCTCTATTTTCATCCTAAACACGAATACCTATGAAATCGCAGCTTTGATGTGCTAATTGGATTTCTCTGAAGACACATACAACATGGGGCTATTAATTCTGTGCCTGTTTGATCGCTGTACCTCTTAGAATCAGCCCATTGGTTCAAACGTCCTGCACTTGGAAAGAGTAGGAGGGGACCGTCTGGATGCATCCAGACCTCATGAAGATTTTGAATGAGAGAGAATTTAAAGAAATCATAGTCCCTCAAGGACTCTGCTACTGTTGACTCCTTCTTAGAATATCTCCTTCTTGAACTCCTCCCTCACCCAAATGGAAGCAGCAACCCATCCCTGCCGCCCCCTCGGCTGGAGGCCTTCCACCTCCTCCTGCACCCTGTTCTCTTTGCTGTCCCCACACCCCCGTCTCCCCATCGCCAAAGCCTGGGCACACTCTGCCAGTCCTGAGTCCAACAGTCCTCCATGTGCCTCAGACGACATAACCTCCTGAGTAAATCTTCCTCAGGGCCTGCCTCACCTTCCTTCTACCTACAGGGCTGTCGGAAAATCACAGGACCACACTGGGAGCCGGGGAAGGCACTGGGAAGGCCACGAGGCCAGCATGGACGTCAGAGATGACAGAGGGAAAGAGAGGCCAGAGGGGGAGCAGATGGGTGGATGAGGGATGTCAGGAAATTCCCTCCTGCCAGCCCTCGGGGGCCTGCATCTGGGAGGAGACCACATCCATCTCAGGATCCAGGGCTCAGCACAGCAGGAACACAGCCATGCTCAGCAAGTGAAACCCACAGAGACACAGCTGACCATTTTAACTCACGTCCTAAAATCAGTTTTAAAACACAAATAGGGAAGTCCAGCTTTGGACAACTGGGAAGTAATCACAAGAACCCCTTCAAACTAGGATAAGAAATGATTTGGGGGCTTCCCTGGTAGTCCAGTGGGTAAGAAAACCACCTTGCAGGCAAGGGGCGCCGGTTCCATCCCTGGTCTGAGAAGACCCTACGTGCCTCAGAGCCACTAGATCAATGTGTCCAGTTACCGAACTGGAGCTCTGTAGCACATGAGCCGGTGCCCAGAGCCGGTGCTCTGCAGTGAGAGAGGTCACTACAATAGGAGGCCCACACAGGCCAAAGAACAAAGATAAATAAATGAAAGATCAAGAGAAGTGCCCTCCCCACTCCCCGGAAAAAAAGAAATGATTTTAAGGGCTTCCCTAGTGGTCCAGTGGGTAAAGAGTTGGCCTTGCAGTGCAGGGGGCGTCGATTTGACTCCTAGTCTATGTAGATCCCACATGCTGTGTACTGGTGCATTCAATTATGTGCCAGTGCTCTGGAGCACATGTGCCTAGAGCTCATGTTTTGCAACAAGACAGGCCACTGCAATGGGAGGCCCACGCAGGCCAAAGAATAGAGATGGATGAAAATAAGTAAATAAAAAGCCAATGAAGAAGGTCAAAATTAAAATATATATATTAAAAAAAGAAAAAAGAAATTATTTTAAGAGACTTTATTGGAAAAATACAAGAATAAAACAAACACCCCCTCTTGCTAAGGGCTAATCAGGAATGAAAAATGGGAAAGCTATTTCTCCCTCCCTGTGTGTGAGTGTGTGAGTGTGTGTGTCTGTTTGTGTGTGTCCGTCTGTCCGTCTCTCCACACCAGCTGCCCTGCTACAAATATGCATGGTCAGTCATGGCCAATTCAAAATACCTCCCCCACCCCCATGGCCAGGCAGCCCAGAGCATCTGCTAACTGGCCTGATCTCCAGTTCAATCCCCATCTCTGGGAGGTAGAACCTGATTGGCTCAGCCCAGCCTCTGGCTTGATTCCTCCCAGGTCAGAGGTCCAGTCCGGGGTCAAAGTCTGTGCAGGGTCCTCCTCATCCAGAGCTAAGGATGGAGCAAACACCGTAGAAAGGGGTTCTAGAGCCGAAGGAGGGAAGGATGATTGCCTTTTGTACAAATCCCTGCTCCTCATCACCATTCTGAGAAATTCAGCTCGGGATGAGGTTTTTCCAACCAGAGATGCAAGTACTCTCTTCATTCTTTTGCCAAGTGCTATAAACTGAATATTCATGTCTCTCCAAGATTCATACATTAAAGCCCAAAGCTGTAACGCAATCACATTTAGAGCTGAGGCCTTTGGAAAGTATTAAAGTTAATTAGGCCACGAGGGTGGAGCCCTTCTGATGACATTGTTGTTGTTTAGTGGTTAAGTCAAGTCTAGCTTTTTGTGACCCCATGGACTGCAGCACACCAGGCTTCCCCGTCCTCCTCTATTTCTCGGAGTTTGCTCAAACTCATGTCCATTGAGTCAGAGATGCCTTCCAACCATCTCCTCCTCTGTCATCCCCTTCTCCTCCTGCCTTCAATCTTTCCTAGTATCAGGGTCTTTTCCAGTGAGTTGACTTTTCATATCAGGTGGCCAGCTTTAGACTCAGTCTGACGAGGTTAGTAGCTTTATAAGAAGAAGATGAGTACAGTTTTCTCTCTCGCCCTCCATTCTCATCCCCACCTCTCTCCCCATCTCTTCCTGCCTCTCTCTCTCTCTCTCTGTCTCACTTTCCTCATGCACAACCCAGGAAAGGCCATGTGAGGACACATCAGGAAGGTGGCCGTCTGCTGGCCGGAAGGGGGCCCTCACCCAAACCCTAGAACCTGACTTTCTTGATGTTGGACTTCCAGCTTTCAGAACTGGCAGCAAACACATTTCTGTAGTTTCAGCCCCAAGTTTGTGGTATTTTGTTAAGGCAACCCTGCCTGACTAAGACACCAGCACTGGTCTCATCATTTTTAGCAGGCAGGCCTTTCTATAAATCCTCTAGAATTTGAATGGATACATGCGTTCACGGCAGCTCCACCATGCAAATGGCCTCACTGCTGGAATCCAACAGAGACCCAGTGTAGAGAGTGCAGCCTCCTGCACATAAAGATCCCAGTCTGGCTGCTGAGATGACAATCGCCTGTTTTCATGAAGCGCCTGTTTTGCACTGTGCCTGGGATCTTGGCCACTCTGGCCCGCCTCCCTCTGGCTGGTCCCCAGACCTTGGCCACAGGCCTGAGGCAATTGAGCCAAAGGGAAGGAATTCCTTTTGTACAAATCTGCTCTCTTGAGAAATTCAGCTCGGGATGAGGTTTTTCCAACCAGAGATGCAAGTACTCTCTTCATTCTTTTGCCAAGTGCTATAAACTGAATATTCATGTCTCTCCAAGATTCATACATTAAAGCCCAAAGCTGTAACGCAATCACATTTAGAGCTGAGGCCTTTGGAAAGTATTAAAGTTAATTAGGCCACGAGGGTGGAGCCCTTCTGATGACATTGTTGTTGTTTAGTGGTTAAGTCAAGTCTAGCTTTTGTGACCCCATGGACTGCAGCACACCAGGCTTCCCCGTCCTCCTCTATTTCTCGGAGTTTGCTCAAACTCATGTCCATTGAGTCAGAGATGCCTTCCAACCATCTCCTCCTCTGTCATCCCCTTCTCCTCCTGCCTTCAATCTTTCCTAGTATCAGGGTCTTTTCCAGTGAGTTGACTTTTCATATTAGGTGGCCAGCTTTAGACTCAGTCTGACGAGGTTAGTAGCTTTATAAGAAGAAGATGAGTACAGTTTTCTCTCTCGCCCTCCATTCTCATCCCCACCTCTCTCCCCATCTCTTCCTGCCTCTCTCTCTCTCTGTCTCACTTTCCTCATGCACAACCCAGGAAAGGCCATGTGAGGACACATCAGGAAGGTGGCCGTCTGCTGGCCGGAAGGGGGCCCTCACCCAAACCCTAGAACCTGACTTTCTTGATGTTGGACTTCCAGCTTTCAGAACTGGCAGCAAACACATTTCTGTAGTTTCAGCCCCAAGTTTGTGGTATTTTGTTAAGGCAACCCTGCCTGACTAAGACACCAGCACTGGTCTCATCATTTTTAGCAGGCAGGCCTTTCTATAAATCCTCTAGAATTTGAATGGATACATGCGTTCACGGCAGCTCCACCATGCAAATGGCCTCACTGCTGGAATCCAACAGAGACCCAGTGTAGAGAGTGCAGCCTCCTGCACATAAAGATCCCAGTCTGGCTGCTGAGATGACAATCGCCTGTTTTCATGAAGCGCCTGTTTTGCACTGTGCCTGGGATCTTGGCCACTCTGGCCCGCCTCCCTCTGGCTGGTCCCCAGACCTTGGCCCACAGGCAGGCAGGAGCTGGCCAAGGGCAGTGGCCAACCAAAGCCACTCACCACAAAAGGAGTGGCCCTGTCCCCAGCTCACTCTTTCCTACTGCTCATAGCCCGTCTGGTGGTCAGACGTGTGACAGAGGCTCAGCATCCACGGATTGGGTAAAATTCTCGTAACAAGGGGACAACCCTGCAGCAGCTGGCTCCCACTTCACTTTGAGAAAGTAGGTTGTGCCCTGTTCTCCCCATGAGCTGAGAACAGCTGCTGTCCCTGTGGTCCCCAGAGGGGACAGGACTCTCAGGAACTGCCTCCAGACAGTCCCTGGAGGCAAGGCATAGATTTCGCTCACTGGGACAGAGCCAAGGCTTGCACGGACCCTTGATCTGTCTTAGGGGTTTTTGTTTGTTTTGTTTTCAAATTTCATACCTGCTTTGTATGTTGAATATGATATCCATTTTATAATCGTAGAGTCTTTTTAACAGCCAACGATAAGAACAAGTTAAACAAGTAGCTCATTCATTTAGCTGCAAAGAGTAACAAGCACAGCCTGGGCGTATCGTTCTGGGTGTTGAGGCCATGCCAGGCACCATAATCGCATTTAATTCTTGCACGTTCAGTGCACAAATGAGAGACACTTCCAGAAGGAAAGAGAAGCCAGAGAAGAGGGGAGCTCAAGCTTGGGATGACGGGGAGTGTTAGGAAATTCCCTCCTGCCAGTTCTCTGGGTCCCTGAGCAAGGTGGCCACTGCTATCTCATGGCTGGAGCCCAGTACGGGGTGGACACAGGAGTGAGCGGATGGAGCCCCCCACCCCGGAACGCAGCTAGCTCGTTTCACTCCACGTGAGCGTGGAGAGTACCATCGCCTCCAGACGGGGAACTGAGGGTCGAGGGTGTGCCGAGAGCCCAGGGAGACCCATCTCGGGAGCCCTCCTAGGACTCTGGGGGCCCTGCAGCTTCAGCCTTAGACCTGGGAGGAAAGGAGGAGACCCCCCAGAGCTAGCTGGGGTGCACAAGAGATGAGCTGGGAGGGGCCACTCCACTCCACCCACCCACTACTCACTGAGCAGTCTGCAAATAAGGGACTGTGGGTCACAGTCACTTGGGGGAGGTCACCTCCGCACCTGGCTTGAGCCTCTGCCCCACACTGCCCAGGGCTCCCCATGAGAGCTGCCCCCATGGTAGGAGGGGGTGCTGAACAGACTTGAGTGCCTAAAGGAGCCTGCTGGCCCAGCCCCGAGACAGACAGGACTGCCCGGCCCCAGCTGTTGCTCTCTCACTGGTCCTCGCTGGACTTCCTATGTGCTCCACCTTCCAGGACACCTCTCCACCCTCCCTGTGCTCACCCCTCTCCTCTTAGTGCCAGGCGGGCTTCTGGGACGTGCAAAACCAGAATTCAAATCCGCCTCCATCACTCCCCAGATGTATGACCTCGGGCATAGATTTCGCTCACTGGGACAGAGCCAAGGCTTGCACGGACCCTTGATCTGTCTTAGGGGTTTTTGTTTGTTTTGTTTTCAAATTTCATACCTGCTTTGTATGTTGAATATGATATCCATTTTATAATCGTAGAGTCTTTTAACAGCCAACGATAAGAACAAGTTAAACAAGTAGCTCATTCATTTAGCTGCAAAGAGTAACAAGCACAGCCTGGGCGTATCGTTCTGGGTGTTGAGGCCATGCCAGGCACCATAATCGCATTTAATTCTTGCACGTTCAGTGCACAAATGAGAGACACTTCCAGAAGGAAAGAGAAGCCAGAGAAGAGGGGAGCTCAAGCTTGGGATGACGGGGAGTGTTAGGAAATTCCCTCCTGCCAGTTCTCTGGGTCCCTGAGCAAGGTGGCCACTGCTATCTCATGGCTGGAGCCCAGTACGGGGTGGACACAGGAGTGAGCGGATGGAGCCCCCCACCCCGGAACGCAGCTAGCTCGTTTCACTCCACGTGAGCGTGGAGAGTACCATCGCCTCCAGACGGGGAACTGAGGGTCGAGGGTGTGCCGAGAGCCCAGGGAGACCCATCTCGGGAGCCCTCCTAGGACTCTGGGGGCCCTGCAGCTTCAGCCTTAGACCTGGGAGGAAAGGAGGAGACCCCCCAGAGCTAGCTGGGGTGCACAAGAGATGAGCTGGGAGGGGCCACTCCACTCCACCCACCCACTACTCACTGAGCAGTCTGCAAATAAGGGACTGTGGGTCACAGTCACTTGGGGGAGGTCACCTCCGCACCTGGCTTGAGCCTCTGCCCCACACTGCCCAGGGCTCCCCATGAGAGCTGCCCCCATGGTAGGAGGGGGTGCTGAACAGACTTGAGTGCCTAAAGGAGCCTGCTGGCCCAGCCCCGAGACAGACAGGACTGCCCGGCCCCAGCTGTTGCTCTCTCTCTGGTCCTCGCTGGACTTCCTATGTGCTCCACCTTCCAGGACACCTCTCCACCCTCCCCTGTGCTCACCCCTCTCCTCTTAGTGCCAGCGGGCGGGCTTCTGGGACGTGCAAAACCAGAATTCAAATCCCGCCTCCATCACTCCCCAGATGTATGACCTCGGGCAACTCACTGAGTTTCTCTGAGCATCAGAATCCTCGTCTCCAACATGTAACTAATCATAGTAGCCTCCCTCTCCAGGGTTGTGCAGGAGGAGCAAATGAGTCAAGGGGAAAGTAACAGAAATACACTTAATCCCCTCTGAGAGCAAGGATGCCATGTCTGTAGCTCAGGGCATTTCCCTTCCAGGAGGGTCTGTCCCAGTACGGTCACTATTTTCTGGCCCAGGTCACCACTCTCCTGTTCAGACTTCAAGCCTGAGTCCTGTCCTCTTCAGAGACCAGGCTGGGGCAGCTGCGGGTGACCGGGTGTCTCCCCCTGACCTGTGTACACGGCTGCTCCCAGACCCTGGGGAGGACTTGCAGTCAGTGCTCCACCTGCAGATGGCAGCTTGGTGATTCCAGGAGGAGTCTCAGCCATCAGAGAGGGGTTCCTCTGGAAGAAGCAGCCGTTAAGGCCCCGGAAGCAGATGAGATCCAAGAGAGGGGGCAGCAACAGAAGAACAAGGAGGATGCTGGAACCGGGGTGGACGTGACCCGTGAGCAGAGGGGGCCCTTAGACCCTCCTCTAATCCTGTCTCAAGTGGAGAGGGTGCCACACATTGGAGGGAAGACAGAGGACAGTCCTCACCCAAAACCCCGCTGAGGGCTGGGGCAGCTTGGGGTCCAGCTGGCGACATTGGCAAGAGTGGGAGAGGGAGGGAGCTGATTGGCGCTGTGTGTGGCTGGATGCCGGGGCCTCCGGTCGGTGTCTGACCAGCTTACGGTCTGGAAATCTCCACTGTATCCACCCACCGCTCGAGGAGCCAGAAAGCTCTGGCTTGGGTGTGCCCAGCTCAAAACCTACAGTGAGCCACAGCAGCCCGTGGGGGGAACTCTGAGTGAAGCCTGCTGGCCCAGCCCGAGACAGACAGGACTGCCCGGCCCCAGCTGTTGCTCTCTCTGGTCCTCGCTGGACTTCCTATGTGCTCCACCTTCCAGGACACCTCTCCACCTCCCTGTGCTCACCCCTCTCCTCTTAGTGCCAGCGGGCTTCTGGGACGTGCAAAACCAGAATTCAAATCCCGCCTCCATCACTCCCCAGATGTATGACCTCGGGCAACTCACTGAGTTTCTCTGAGCATCAGAATCCTCGTCTCCAACATGTAACTAATCATAGTAGCCTCCCTCTCCAGGGTTGTGCAGGAGGAGCAAATGAGTCAAGGGGAAAGTAACAGAAATACACTTAATCCCCTCTGAGAGCAAGGATGCCATGTCTGTAGCTCAGGGCATTTCCCTTCCAGGAGGGTCTGTCCCAGTACGGTCACTATTTTCTGGCCCAGGTCACCACTCTCCTGTTCAGACTTCAAGCCTGAGTCCTGTCCTCTTCAGAGACCAGGCTGGGGCAGCTGCGGGTGACCGGGTGTCTCCCCCTGACCTGTGTACACGGCTGCTCCCAGACCCTGGGGAGGACTTGCAGTCAGTGCTCCACCTGCAGATGGCAGCTTGGTGATTCCAGGAGGAGTCTCAGCCATCAGAGAGGGTTGCCTCTGGAAGAAGCAGCCGTTAAGGCCCCGGAAGCAGATGAGATCCAAGAGAGGGGGCAGCAACAGAAGAACAAGGAGGATGCTGGAACCGGGGTGGACGTGACCCGTGAGCAGAGGGGGCCCTTAGACCCTCCTCTAATCCTGTCTCAAGTGGAGAGGGTGCCACACATTGGAGGGAAGACAGAGGACAGTCCTCACCCAAAACCCCGCTGAGGGCTGGGGCAGCTTGGGGTCCAGCTGGCGACATTGGCAAGAGTGGGAGAGGGAGGGAGCTGATTGGCGCTGTGTGTGGCTGGATGCCGGGGCCTCCGGTCGGTGTCTGACCAGCTTACGGTCTGGAAATCTCCACTGTATCCACCCACCGCTCGAGGAGCCAGAAAGCTCTGGCTTGGGTGTGCCCAGCTCAAAAACCTACAGTGAGCCACAGCAGCCCCGTCAGGAACAGACAGAGGAGAATCTTAATCCTCTCTCCCACCTGGCTGACGACCAGTGACCCCTGAGGACACCACCTCCAGCCTCCATGTGTCCTATCCCTCCCAGGCCCGCTAATTCCAGAGGCAACACTCATGTCTTTTTCTAGGGGAAAGGGGCCTTGCCAGACTAGAGGGGTGGCTCTTGAGGTGTGGTCTCCAGACCGCAGCAGCAGCCGCTGAGAACTTGTTGGAAACACAGATTTGCAGGCCCCACCCCAGACCTCCTACCTCAGAAGCTCCAGGGTGGCGCCCAGAATCTGCATTTAACTGTCCAGGTGAAAAGAGCACTGTAGTGTGAGAATTACAGAGCCTTGAGAGCAAGGGTTCACATGACATGGAACAGCATGGACGAGTCTCCAGGGCCTTAGCCACAGGAAAAAGTCAGACCAGAGGGAACATTCTGTAACAATTCCATTCCCAAAAGACCAAAGCAGAGGAAGCTAGTCCATGGTGTTGGTAGCCTGAATTCCCCTCGGGACAGGGAGGAAGCGGTTGAGGAGAGTGTCAGGGGCCCTGGCAACATTCCCTTCTGGGCCTGGGTGTGGTTACAGCATGTAAACATTCAGCAACTGAGAATATGGGCACTTGCTGTATTCTATTATGCTGTGCTACGTGGCTGCAGCCATGTCCAATTCTTTGTGACCCCGTGGACTGTAGCCCACCAGGCTCCTCTGTTCATGGGATTCTCCAGGCAAGAATACTGCAGTGAGTTCACCATGCCATCCTCCAGATCTTCCCAACCCAGGGTTGAACCCAGGTCTCCGGTATCTCCGGCATTGCAGGCAGGTTCTTTACTGGAGCTGTACCTGGGAAGCCCGTTTTCTACTATAATTAGATTTTTTAAAAATTAAACTATATGACAGAGTAAAATAGATGTGTTGCCTCTTTTTTTCATTGCACAGCCTAATAGTTGATTGAAATCACTTTGGGATGACCTAAGGGCGCACTCTGGGTTCCAGAGTAAAATGTTGAGCATTCTTTTATCCTTGGCCAATAAGGCTTTATGAATTCCACCTAAAAGTGGCCTCAGCAGACAACGGGACAAGCTGTCTAATTAAAACCAGAAAGGAGGGCTTCCCTGGTGGTCCAGTGGATAGAGAGTTTGCCTGGCAGTGCAAGGGGCACCTGTTCAATCCCTGACCGGGGCAGATCTCATGTGCTGCGGAGCAGTGGGACCAGTGTATCCAATTGTAAGCCAGCCCTCTGAAGCACATGCGCCCAGAGCCAGTGCTCTGCAACGAGAGAAGCCACTGCGATGGGAGGCCCACACAGGCCAAAGAATAAAAGATGGATGAAAATATAAAAATAAAAGAGACATGATGGGGAAAAAAAAAAAAAGGCCAACCAAAACCAGAAAGGAACTGTAAGTCAACATGTCTAAAATTAACACTGCCATCTTTGGTCAACATTCCTGCTCCCGTTTCCCCCCACCCCTGGTTTATAGGTAATATTTTCAGAAAACAAGCTGCCTCATTCAGTTACCTTCACAAAGAGTTTGCCTTGGAGGAGACACCAGGAAATAATTTTGCACAAGGAGAGACATTTTGCAAATGTTTGACTCTGGTTTGGGGGCTGGGTTGCAGGCGAAAAGAAGAGCCTTGCCTCATCTGCCAAGGAATTTTCCAGGCGAGAGACATTTCAGGACGGTGGTGACAACCACAGAACGCAGCTTTGTGACTGCATGGCCTATCTGCCAGTGGGCTAGAGGAGCCTCGAAGCAACGCTCTTGATGAGGATACCCGGGGCCCTCCTGGGGGGACTTGATCCCCCTCCTTTCCCTTAAGGATGTCAACTCTCCCTGAGACCTTCCCCTCTTCTGTGTGGGAAGCTAACAGACAACTAGACACACCACCTCTAGGTATTTACCCAGGGGCTCCAGCTCAAGATGATCCCTCCAAATATATACCGAACATTCCACCAAGAGGAGGCAGGCCAGTCCATGTCCCCTTCCAAACTGCCTCTAAAGTGTACCCCAGGGCTTCCCTGTTGATCCAGTGGTTAAGAATTCAACTGCCAATGCAGAGGACACAGGTTCAGTTCCTGGTCCAAGAAGATTCCACATGCTGCAGGGCAACTAAGCCTATGTGCCACCACCACTGAACCCCACACGCCTAGAGCCCATGTTCTGCAACAGGAGAAGGCATTACAATGAGAAGCCCATGAAACACAATTAAAGCATAGCCCCACGTACTGCAACTAGAGAAAGTCCAAGTGTGGCAACAAAGACCCAGCATAGTCAAAAACAAATAAATACATAATTTTTAAAAGTAAAAAATAGGGCTTCCCTGGTGGTCCAGGGAGTAAAGAGTCCACCTTGCAGTGCAAGGGATGCCAGTTCGCTCCCCGGCCTGGGAAGATCCCGCATGCTCCTGGAGCTGGTACTCTGCAACGAGGGAGGCCACTGCAATGGGAGGCCCACAGGCCAAAGAACACTGATGGTTAAAAAATAAATAAATGAAAGACTCATAAAAAAGTGGCCAAAATTTTTTTAAAAAAATGAAAAAATAACATATATATAACATATATATATATATATATACATACACACACACACACACACACACACACATATATATGTCTGTCTGTATATAGGCTTCCCTGGTGGATCAGCAGTAAAGAATCTACCTGCAATGCAGGAGCCTCAGGAGACAAGGGCTTCCCTGGATCAGGAAGATCCCTTGGAGGAGGGCACTGCAGTTCGCTCCAGTGTTCTTGCCTGAAGAATCCCATCGGCAGAGGAGCCTAGTGGGCTACGGTCCATAGCATTGCCAGGACACAACTGAAGCTACTTAGCACACATACATATATACATATGTGTATAAAGTCTCCTCCAATCAGGCAGAAACCTGCTCTGTGTCACTGCAGAATCACTTCTGATGTGTGAAGCCATCAGCCGGCACGGAAGGAGGCACAGAGAAAGAGGAGTCTGATGAACTGTTTGTGTGTATGACCTTGAGGGAACGAGAGAAAGACCACCTACTGGAATGCACGGACCAGAGCCCGTGCATCACCCAGGACAATCTCTGCTGTGACATCACTGATATCCACTTCAGCCCTACTGATCTGGGCCTGGGGCCTAGGAAGACTTACATCTAATAGATGCAGCTCTTCAAAATTTGAAAATCACTGTCCTGCATCATCGTCTTCCATAGAAGCCCTAGAGAGACATCCTTAGTACTAACAATTTCTTCTGAGCAACTGGTCGATTTGTATCCCTGAAGGTGAAGAATGAGTCACTGACACTTTCCTTGTATTAGCACCACACTAAGTTGATTACTGTTGCTTTGTATTTTTTTTTTTTTTAAAGATTTATTTATTTATTTTGGGCGGGGGTCGGGTTGGGGAGGGAGGGGAACAGGCAGGCCACTTCTATTGGTCTTTCATTTCTCTATTTTCATCCATCTTTGTTCTTTGGCTCCTGTGGGCCTCCCATCGCGGTGGCGTCTGTCGTCGCAGAGCGCTGGCTCTGGGCACATGCGCGCCAGAGCTCTGGCTCGGTCATTGGACACATGGGTCCAGCCGCTCCGTGGCACGTGGGATCTTCCAAGGCCAGGGATCGAACCGGCGCCCCTTGCACTGCAAGGCAGTGTCCTTACCCACTGGACCACCAGGGGAAGCCCCTGTATTAAGTTTTGAAGATAGAACATCTAAGTACAACTTTATTCTTTTTCAAGATGGCTATGGCATGGGTCCTTGAATTTTCATATGAATTTCATGATCAGTTGATTAATTTATGCAAAGAAACCAGTTGGGATCTTGATTTAGACTGTGCTGAATGCATAGATAAACTTGGGGAACAATAACACTTTAATGATATTAATTCTTCTCATTCATGAAAATGGAATGTAATATTTTTTTTAGTGGGCTACGGTAGCATTCAGGACACAACTGAAGCTACTTAGCACACATACATATATACATATGTGTATAAAGTCTCCTCCAATCAGGCAGAAACCTGCTCTGTGTCACTGCAGAATCACTTCTGATGTGTGAAGCCATCAACCGGCACGGAAGGAGGCACAGAGAAAGAGGAGTCTGATGAACTGTTTGTGTGTATGACCTTGAGGGAACAAGAGAAAGACCACCTACTGGAATGCACGGACCAGAGCCCGTGCATCACCCAGGACAATCTCTGCTGTGACATCACTGATATCCACTTCAGCCCTACTGATCTGGGCCTGGGGCCTAGGAAGACTTACATCTAATAGATGCAGCTCTTCAAAATTTGAAAATCACTGTCCTGCATCATCGTCTTCCATAGAAGCCCTAGAGAGACATCCTTAGTACTAACAATTTCTTCTGAGCAACTGGTCGATTTGTATCCCTGAAGGTGAAGAATGAGTCACTGACACTTTCCTTGTATTAGCACCACACTAAGTTGATTACTGTTGCTTTGTATTTTTTTTTTTTTTAAAGATTTATTTATTTATTTTGGGCGGGGGTCGGGTTGGGGAGGGAGGGGAACAGGCAGGCCACTTCTATTGGTCTTTCATTTCTCTATTTTCATCCATCTTTGTTCTTTGGCTCCTGTGGGCCTCCCATCGCGGTGGCGTCTGTCGTCGCAGAGCGCTGGCTCTGGGCACATGCGCGCCAGAGCTCTGGCTCGGTCATTGGACACATGGGTCCAGCCGCTCCGTGGCACGTGGGATCTTCCAAGGCCAGGGATCGAACTGGCGCCCCTTGCACTGCAAGGCAGTGTCCTTACCCACTGGACCACCAGGGGAAGCCTCTGTATTAAGTTTTGAAGATAGAACATCTAAGTACAACTTTATTCTTTTTCAAGATGGCTATGGCATGGGTCCTTGAATTTTCATATGAATTTCATGATCAGTTGATTAATTTATGCAAAGAAACCAGTTGGGATCTTGATTTAGACTGTGCTGAATGCATAGATAAACTTGGGGAACAATAACACTTTAATGATATTAATTCTTCTCATTCATGAAAATGGAATGTCTTTCCATTTATTTTATTATTTTTTTAATTTTTATTTTTTGGCCACTTCTATTGGTCTTTCATTTATTCATTTTTCATCCATATTTTGCTCTTTGGCCTGTGTGGACCTCCCATCACAGTGGGCCCTCTCGCTGCAGAGTGCCGGTTCTGGGCACATGTGCTCCAGAGTTCCGGCTCGGTAGTTGGACACATCGGTCCAGCCGCTCCACAGCACGTGGAATCTTCCCAGGCTAGGGATTGAACCGGTGCCCCTTGCACTGCAAGGCGGTGTCCTTACCCACTGGACCACCAAGGAAGCCCTTTCCATTTATTTTGTTGTTGCTCAGTCACTCAGTCATGTCTGACTCTTTTGCAGCCCCATGTACTGCAGCATGACAATCTTTCCTGTCCTTCACCATCTCCCTGAATTTGCCCAAACTCATGTCCATTGAGTTGGTGATGCCATTCAACCATTTCATTCTCTGTTGTCTCCTTCTCCTCTGCCTTCAATCTTTCCCATCATTGGGGTCTTTTCCAATGAGTCATCTCTTTACATCAGGTGGCCAAAGTATTGGAGCTTCAGATTCAGCATCAGCAATATTCAGGGTTGATTTCCTTTAGGATTGGCTGGTTTGGTCTTCTTGTTGTCCAAGGGACTCTCAAGAGTCTTCTCAGCATCACAGTTCAAAGGCATTAATTCTTCGGCACTCAGCCTTCTTTAAAGTCCAACTCTCATATCCACACATGACTACTGGAAAAGTCATAGCCTTGACTATACGGACCTTTGTAGGCAAGGTAAAGTCTCTTTCTTAATTTCTTTCAGCAACATTTTATAGTCTTCAGAATATAAATTTTTTATGGTTTTTTGTTAAATTCATATTTTTAAAATATTTTCACGATATTGTAAGTGGAATTCTTTTCTTTTTTTAAAAAAAATTTTTTTTGGCCTATTTTCATTGATTTTTTTTATCCATTTATTTTCATCTTTTTTCTTTGGCCTGTGTGGGCCTCCCATCTCAGTGGCCTGTCCCATTGCAGAGCACTGGCTCCAGGCACATGCACTCCAGAGCGCTGACTCGCAATTGGACACACTGGTCCAGCCGCTCCTCAGCATGTGGGATCTTCCCAGGCCAGGGATCAAACCACTGCCCTTTACACTGCAAGGTGGACTCTTTACCCACTGGACCACCAGGGGAGCCCGAATTCTTTTCTTAATTTCATTTCTGGTGTGTCCATCCCAATAGTTTTCTTTTTTTAAAAAAATTTATGCCTATGACAGTTTGGGGATCATATAGAGCTGTAAACAACAAAACTCTATATAAGCAAAATAAAAAATATATATTTATTTTTTTATTTTTGGCTATCCTAGATTTTCACTGCTGCCATAGGCTCTTCTCTAGTTGTAGGGAGTGGGGGCTACTCTAGTTGAGGTGAGCAGACTTCTTGTTGTGGTGATTTCTTTTGTGGAACTTGGGCTCTAGGGCACATGGGCTCCATAATTGAGGCTCCGAGGCTCTAGAGCACAGGCTCGATAGTTGTGACTCATGGGCTTAGTTGCTCCGCAGCATGTGGGATCTTCCTGGATCAGGGATTGAACCAGTGTCACTGGCATTGGCAGGCGAACTCTTTATCACTGAGCTACCAGGGAAGCCCCCAATAGTTTTCCTAAGGAATTCCTTTAGGATTTCCTAAACACAAGATCATGTCACCTGCAAAGAGAGTTTTACTCCTTCCTTTTCAATCTGTGAGTATCTTTTTATTATTTTTATTGACTAATTTCTCTAGCTGTCACCTCCAGTGTAATGTTGGACAGCACTGGTGAGAGTGGGTATTCTTATCTTCCTCCCTGTTTATAGGAAAACATCCAGTCTTTCACAATCAAGTGTGATACAAGCTGTGGGGTTTTTATAGATGCCCTTTATCAAGTTGAGGACATTTTCTTCTTTATCTGATTGGTTGGCTGTTTTTATCATGAAGAATTGTCAAATTTTTCAAGTGCTAATTGGTGCCAAATAATGGATATATCACGCAGTTTTGCCCTTTGTTTCATTGGTATGGAACATTATATTAATCAATTTTTCTATGTTAAAACAACTGTGCATTCCTGGGATAAATTCTACTTGGCTATGCATAATCCTTTTATATATTAGTTTGCTAATCTTGTGTTGAAGTCTTTTTCATTTATATTAATAAGAGATAATGGTCTCTATTTTTCCTCTTGTGACATGTTTATCTGATTTTATAATCCCTCCAATTTTATTTTTTAAGGTGGAAGGGGCCCCTGAATTCTTTCTTAATTTCATTTCTGGTGTGTCCATCCCAATAGTTTTCTTTTTAAAAATTTATGCCTATGACAGTTTGGGGATCATATAGAGCTGTAAACAACAAAACTCTATATAAGCAAAATAAAAAATATATATTTATTTTTTTATTTTTGGCTATCCTAGATTTTCACTGCTGCCATAGGCTCTTCTCTAGTTGTAGGGAGTGGGGGCTACTCTAGTTGAGGTGAGCAGACTTCTTGTTGTGGTGATTTCTTTTGTGGAACTTGGGCTCTAGGGCACATGGTCTCCATAATTGAGGCTCCGAGGCTCTAGAGCACAGGCTCGATAGTTGTGACTCATGGGCTTAGTTGCTCCGCAGCATGTGGGATCTTCCTGGATCAGGGATTGAACCAGTGTCACTGGCATTGGCAGGCGAACTCTTCAGGGAAGCCCCCAATAGTTTTCCTAAGGAATTCCTTTAGGATTTCCTAAACACAAGATCATGTCACCTGCAAAGAGAGTTTTACTCCTTCCTTTTCAATCTGTGAGTATCTTTTTATTATTTTTATTGACTAATTTCTCTAGCTGTCACCTCCAGTGTAATGTTGGACAGCACTGGTGAGAATGGGTATTCTTATCTTCCTCCCTGTTTATAGGAAAACATCCAGTCTTTCACAATCAAGTGTGATACAAGCTGTGGGGTTTTTATAGATGCCCTTTATCAAGTTGAGGACATTTTCTTCTTTATCTGATTGGTTGGCTGTTTTTATCATGAAGAATTGTCAAATTTTTCAAGTGCTAATTGGTGCCAAATAATGGATATATCACGCAGTTTTGCCCTTTGTTTCATTGGTATGGAACATTATATTAATCAATTTTTCTATGTTAAAACAACTGTGCATTCCTGGGATAAATTCTACTTGGCTATGCATAATCCTTTTATATATTAGTTTGCTAATCTTGTGTTGAAGTCTTTTTCATTTATATTAATAAGAGATAATGGTCTCTATTTTTCCTCTTGTGACATGTTTATCTGATTTTATAATCCCTCCAGTTTTTGTATTTGTGATGCCTCTTCTGTAAAATAATCTTTTAGTAGCCAAGTATTCATTTTTCAGTCGGCCTTCTGTTTCATTGACTGACTACCGTGTTCCATTACCACACACTTTTTAATTGTTGCAGCTTTTTATAATATTTAGAAGTAGACTCTATTACATATATTTCTCCAAAAGTTTGAGATAATCTTGCCATCTGCCAGTCTGGCCTATGAAGTTTATCATCATTTTACCAAAACATTCCAATGAGAGTTTTTAAATTGGAATTTGTTAGTTGGAATGGCACTAAAACCATATATTAACATGTTTTTAATTTTCCATTTTCCTATCCAAGAAAAAGCCATGCTTTCCTTGTTTTATTTATTTATTTATTTGCTTTTCTTATTTTAAACTCAGCCTTTGCTAAAGATATCAGCTCCTTCCACCTCCCAAGCTTTCCGTTTATATAGGTTGTATTTATTTACACAATTATCCTTATTTCCTGACTTTGTTTCTACTATGGTTGGGAGTAGCTATTTTCTTACTGTTGACATGCAGTAAATCTGTCCTATTCTAACCCTGGGCTGAATTCTTGATCATTCCAATAGTTTCAATTGGTTCTTTGGGCTTTCTAGGCCTTCAAATCATCTGCAAATAATGATTATTTCGTCTTCCTTTCCAACAGCATTTGTTTTATGTCTCATTACTTTGACTAAGACCCCTAGAAATAAGTTAATAATGATGAAAGTAGCATCCTGCTCTGACAGTTTCAGCATCTTTGCTTTCGAGACTTGATCAGTGCCCTTTCTCATGATGAATTTTCCTTCTAGTCTTATTTCTAAAGGTCCTTCCCAGAGACTTGTATTTAATTCTGTTGCTATATTGTATTAAAACTGCCTAATGATTATGAAACTGCCTCTATTGTACTTGATTTCATGTTGAAAACTACTGTGCATTCCTGGGATAAATTCTACTTGGCTATGCATAATCCTTTTATATATTAGTTTGCTAATCTTGTGTTGAAGTCTTTTTCATTTATATTAATAAGAGATAATGGTCTCTATTTTTCCTCTTGTGACATGTTTATCTGATTTTATAATCCCTCCAGTTTTTGTATTTGTGATGCCTCTTCTATAAAATAATCTTTTAGTAGCCAAGTATTCATTTTTCAGTTGGCCTTCTGTTTCATTGACTGACTACCGTGTTCCATTACCACACACTTTTTAATTGTTGCAGCTTTTTATAATATTTAGAAGTAGACTCTATTACATATATTTCTCCAAAAGTTTGAGATAATCTTGCCATCTGCCAGTCTGGCCTATGAAGTTTATCATCATTTTACCAAAACATTCCAATGAGAGTTTTTAAATTGGAATTTGTTAGTTGGAATGGCACTAAAATCATATATTAACATGTTTTTAATTTTCCATTTTCCTATCCAAGAAAAAGTCATGCTTTCCTTGTTTTATTTATTTATTTATTTGCTTTTCTTATTTTAAACTCAGCCTTTGCTAAAGATATCAACTCCTTCCACCTCCCAAGCTTTCCGTTTATATAGGTTGTATTTATTTACACAATTATCCTTATTTCCTGACTTTGTTTCTACTATGGTTGGGAGTAGCTATTTTCTTACTGTTGACATGCAGTAAATCTGTCCTATTCTAACCCTGGGCTGAATTCTTGATCATTCCAATAGTTTCAATTGGTTCTTTGGGCTTTCTAGGCCTTCAAATCATCTGCAAATAATGATTATTTCGTCTTCCTTTCCAACAGCATTTGTTTTATGTCTCATTACTTTGACTAAGACCCCTAGAAATAAGTTAATAATGATGAAAGTAGCATCCTGCTCTGACAGTTTCAGCATCTTTGCCTTCGAGACTTGATCAGTGCCCTCTCTCATGATGAATTTTCCTTCTAGTCTTATTTCTAAAGGTCCTTCCCAGAGACTTGTGTTTAATTCTGTTGCTATATTGTATTAAAACTGCCTGATGATTATGAAACTGCCTCTATTGTACTTGATTTCTTGAAGATATAAACAGAAAATAGCTTTATTTTCCCTGATACGACCACCAGTCTTCTTAAGCCCTCATCCACTTCCCTGTTTCCTAGCAGGGCTCTCACTGGCCTCTTGTCAGATCCCATAACTTCTCTGTCTCCTTCAGTTTATAAAAGTGATTCATTTCTGTATTTAAGATTCTGTCCTCATTTTTTCCTCAAAAAGATGTTATCTATTTAATTTTGAATAGGTTGATGCATTGATATAACCTTTAAAAATAAAAAATACTAAGTGTTACAGCTCTTTTAGAATTTGTCTAGCAAGTTTTCTGGTTTCTGTTGGAATCCTCCCCCAAAAAGTAAATAAATAAAAAACATTAAAAGATATGTAAAGTTTTACTCCCTCCCAATCCTATTTTCTATCTCCCTAGGCTTCTTCCTCTAATAAAAATACATGTATACATGTAATCATTGGCACTAAGTTTTTGTAGTTCCTTCCAGGAATTTTTAGGCACACCCAAATAAATTTGATGAGATTTCAGTGGTGAGGACCTTCGAACACTGAACTCCTTAATATTGTACTCAAAGTTCTTTGGTTCCTTGAGAAGCTGCTTTAGAAATTCCATTGTCTGAAACTTTTCTGTAAATCTAAAGTAAAAGGTTTTCTTCTTAAACTTCCATTATCTGAAGTTTCTCTGCTTTCCCATGTGCCTACCATCACCTGCAGGGGTCACCTGGAGTCATTTCATTTAACTTTTCCCTTTCTCCTTCACCCCCATGACATGGCTCAACCTTGCTTTGACCTTGGCAGACAGTCTGAAGTCTGCAGACAGGGTTTGGGAGGCCGGGACACCTGGCTGTAAGTAGAGGGGTGCAGTGGGAAAGGGGATGTGCCTCAAGTCCAGATCTCCATTCTTTCTGTCTTACAGAAGAAAAGAGAGATGGAAGAGGTGTCTCTCAAGCTTTTCTGAGTTCCTAAACCCTTTAAGAATGTGATAGAGATTCTGGACCAGTAATCAAGAAAACCTTTTTGTCTAAGTCTATGTTTCCAACAGACAGAAACAAGAGAGATGGAGACCTACAGCACAGCCCTCTATATTGTATTAAAACTGCCTGATGATTATGAAACTGCCTCTATTGTACTTGATTTCTTGAAGGTGTAAACAGAAAATAGCTTTATTTTCCCTGATACAACCACCAGTCTTCCTAAGTCCTCATCCACTTCCCTGTTTCCTAGCAGGGCTCTCACTGGCCTCTTGTCAGATCCCATAACTTCTCTGTCTCCTTCAGTTTATAAAAGTGATTCATTTCTGTATTTAAGATTCTGTCCTCATTTTTTCCTCAAAAAGATGTTATCTATTTAATTTTGAATAGGTTGATGCATTGATATAACCTTTAAAAATAAAAAATATTAAGTGTTACAGCTCTTTTAGAATTTGTCTAGCAAGTTTTCTGGTTTCTGCTGGAATCCTCCCCCAAAAAGTAAATAAATAAAAAACATTAAAAGATATGTAAAGTTTTACTCCCTCCCAATCCTATTTTCTATCTCCCTAGGCTTCTTCCTCTAATAAAAATACATGTATACATGTAATCATTGGCACTAAGTTTTTGTAGTTCCTTCCAGGAATTTTTAGGCACACCCAAATAAATTTGATGAGATTTCAGTGGTGAGGACCTTCGAACACTGAACTCCTTAATATTGTACTCAAAGTTCTTTGGTTCCTTGAGAAGCTGCTTTAGAAATTCCATTGTTTGAAACTTTTCTGTAAATCTAAAGTAAAAGGTTTTCTTCTTAAACTTCCATTATCTGAAGTTTCTCTGCTTTCCCGTGTGCCTACCATCACCTGCAGGGGTCACCTGGAGTCATTTCATTTAACTTTTCCCTTCCTCCTTCACCCCCATGACATGGCTCAACCTTGCTTTGACCTTGGCAGACAGTCTGAAGTCTGCAGACAGGGTTTGGGAGGCCGGGACACCTGGCTGTAAGTAGAGGGGTGCAGTGGGAAAGGGGATGTGCCTCAAGTCCAGATCTCCATTCTTTCTGTCTTACAGAAGAAAAGAGAGATGGAAGAGGTGTCTCTCAAGCTTTTCTGAGTTCCTTAGCCCTTTAAGAATGTGATAGAGAATCTGGACCAGTAATCAAGAAAAACGTATATACACATACACACATAGCCTCTGCACACAGTCTATGTTTCCCCCCAACAAACCTCCACAGAACTCACAGGACACCAGGCTCTGAGTCCTCAGATGGGTGGGGAGCTACCAAGAATTCCTAGTGTGGCTCCTCTGTCTGGCAGCCCCTCTACCAGCACAGTCCACTCTACTCGGAGACCGCGACCCTCGAAGAAATGAGGTTGGGAGGGAACTGGGGTCTGCCTGGTGGTCCTGGTGTATTCCTAACACAGCCCTTTCTTCTATAAAAATCATCCTGGTTCAGATGCTGTATCTTCTATGGTCAACCTGTGTGTGTGTGTGTGCATGTGTTCAGTCATGTCCAACTCTTTGCAGCCCTGCAGACTGTAGCCAGCCAGGTTCCTCTGTGCATGGGATTTTCCCAGCAAGAATACTGCAACGGGTTGCTATTTCCTCCAGGGAGTCTTCCTGACCCAGGGACTGAACCTGTGTCTCTGGTGTCTCCTGCATCAGCAGGCAGATTCTTGACCACACTGTGCACCTGGGAAGCCCACGATCACCCCAAGGCAGGTAACCATTCTGCTACTCCAGCCGATGGGGTAGCTGTGGGATGTGGAGGGTTTGTGCTTTCCACAGCTGCCAGACAACATCATCCTGTCAGAGAAGCCACCAACCGGGCTTGGCCCCAGTGGATGGCAAGAGCTTGCTCTCCCAGGGTTCAAGACATCCTATCTCTAAGTTTACTGCCTCAGGCCCGGTCACCCACTGACAGCCCTTTCCAATCTTCCAAAGACTCTTACTTTTTTAGGTCCACACATCTTCCCTTCCCTAGCCTTGGTTCCCAGAACTCCCCGCACCCCATTTTTGCAACCCTGTCTTGAATTATTCAGCAAATGTTTACTTGCAAGCTAGTTACACAGCCGCTTTCAGCATTTTCCCCATAAGTGCCGCTTCTGAATAGAATGAACAAACCTCAATTATAAAATGAGACATGAATGCATCTAAATTGCAGTGGTTAATCTGTAATTTTCATTGATAAAGATGCGATCTCCAGGATGCACAGATTATTTGCAAATTTCCTCAAATGTGAATGAGTGCAGAATCCCACACTGTGAATGGCAGCGTTAACCTGATGACCCTGATGGAAAGCTGGTCTCTCTGTCTTGTAGAGCTCTCCACACCAGGGATGCTGGAGAGACGCTACTGATCTCTAGTTATTCTGCCGAGAAACAATCACACTTATTTCCATGGAGACCAGGGACTCTGAGGGCTTGGAGAAACCCCAGAAGACATCAGTGGATAGTTCATGGGAGACTAATGAGCCAGCCAATGTGAGACCCGAGGTCCTTTCAGATGCAAGGCTGCAACAGGCTGACCAGGAGAGGCAAGACAAAGCACCCCATAACCGCCCGATCCAGAGAAACTCCGTCTTCAATCGCGCCGTGAGGCACCAAAGCAGAGGTAAAGCCAGAGGCACTTGCGAGAGGAACACCAGCCCCCCAACAGGTCAGTATCCAGCTGGAGTCAAAGGCCCCAATTAAATCAAAGGAGCATTAAAAGCATTGAGAATGACCAAGGGCAGGTCCAATAAGGGGCGCATTCTGAAACCATTATCCAAAGAATTCAAATTTCCCCAATAAGATGATGTGAATACTTCAGGAGGAAGTGTTGGCCAAAATGATCCGATAAGACTGGCCTCTATTTAAAAGAGGGGTCTGGGTCAGGACTCTGCACACACCCCAGATTCCATGCATTCTAGAAGGGAGGCTTGGAGCTATGTACATGTAACTGTGTGAGTTTCCTGAGTGGTGAGAATCTCTCCTGCTCTCTCTCTGCCGCCATGATGGCCAGAGCTTCTTCCACCCTGCAAGTATGTGAGATTACTGCCTTGGGGTTAGTGCTAGGAAAGATGGAGGACAGGAAGAGACAGGGACAGTAGAGGATTTGAGATGGGCACATGGCATCACCAACTCAGGGCACATGAGTTTAAGCAAACTCCAAGAGATGGTGAAGGACAGGGAAGCTTGAGGTGCCACAGTCCACGGGGTCCCAAAGCATTGGACACGACAGTGACTAAACAGCAACAATACCTTGGGAATAGCTTTGCAGCATGATCCCTTATTTTTTATTTTTTGGCCCTGCTGCATGGCATATGGAATCTGAGTTCCCTGAGCAGGGATCGAACCTATGCTTGCATTGGAAGTGTAGGGTCTTAACAACTGACTACCAAGGAAGTCCTTTTCTGCTGATCTTTTAAACCAGTTCCTAGCACATTTTATCTGCTCACAGAGTGTTTGTTGAGCAGAATAGATACAGAAGCATTTACAAATAGGGGTGATCAGAGCTGAGCCCTCTTCCCCCTGTAGCTGGCCTACGGGCTAAGTGGCAATGCCTGGGTTGTTGAGCAGGTGACAGTTGCTTAGCCCCTGGGAGACTAATGAGCCAGCCAATGTGAGACCCGAGGTCCTTTCAGATGCAAGGCTGCAACAGGCTGACCAGGAGAGGCAAGACAAAGCACCCCATAACCGCCGATCCAGAGAAACTCCGTCTTCAATCGCTGAGGCACCAAGCAGAGGTAAAGCCAGAGGTACTTGCGAGAGGAACACCGGCCCCCCAACAGGTCAGTATCCAGCTGGAGTCAAAGGCCCCAATTAAATCAAAGGAGCATTAAAAGCATTGAGAATGACCAAGGGCAGGTCCAATAAGGGGCGCATTCTGAAACCATTATCCAAAGAATTCAAATTTCCCCAATAAGATGATGTGAATACTTCAGGAGGAAGTGTTGGCCAAAATGATCCGATAAGACTGGCCTCTATTTAAAAGAGGGGTCTGGGTCAGGACTCTGCACACACCCCAGATTCCATGCATTCTAGAAGGGAGGCTTGGAGCTATGTACATGTAACTGTGTGAGTTTCCTGAGTGGTGAGAATCTCTCCTGCTCTCTCTCTGCCGCCATGATGGCCAGAGCTTCTTCCACCCTGCAAGTATGTGAGATTACTGCCTTGGGGTTAGTGCTAGGAAAGATGGAGGACAGGAAGAGACAGGGACAGTAGAGGATTTGAGATGGGCACATGGCATCACCAACTCAGGGCACATGAGTTTAAGCAAACTCCAAGAGATGGTGAAGGACAGGGAAGCTTGAGGTGCCACAGTCCACGGGGTCCCAAAGCATTGGACACGACAGTGACTAAACAGCAACAATACCTTGGGAATAGCTTTGCAGCATGATCCCTTATTTTTTATTTTTTGGCCCTGCTGCATGGCATATGGAATCTGAGTTCCCTGAGCAGGGATCGAACCTATGCTTGCATTGGAAGTGTAGGGTCTTAACAACTGACTACCAAGGAAGTCCTTTTCTGCTGATCTTTTAAACCAGTTCCTAGCACATTTTATCTGCTCACAGAGTGTTTGTTGAGCAGAATAGATACAGAAGCATTTACAAATAGGGGTGGTCAGAGTTGAGCCCTCTTCCCCCTGTAGCTGGCCTACGGGCTAAGTGGCAATGCCTGGGTTGTTGAGCAGGTGACAGTTGCTTAGCCCCTGGGGGAAGGACAGCACACTGCTGTGTGTGCTGGGGAGACGTTAACTGGTTCAAAGCCGTTCATTAAACCCTGTCAAGTAGCCTTTTGCCACATGTCCAACCACCCTGGAAACAGAGACAGAAAAACAGTATTTATTATTTCCCTTGATTCTGGGGGTTAATTGGATGGCTCCTCTGTCTGGACCATTTTATCTGGCCTCTGCAGCAAACTGGTGGCTCATGGGGGGTTGGAAGGTCCAGGACAGCCTCTCTGGCTGATGGAGAGCTGGTGGGTCCACGAGGGCCACAGCCGGCCACTCGTCCTCCAGAGGCTAGCTCGGGCTTGTCCACAAGGCACCAAGATTCCCAGAGGGCTGGCATAGAGGCCAAAAGGTCTTGGGACCCAGGCTCAGAGCCCGCGCTCTCACTTCTGCTGCAGTCTCTCAGCCCCAGCTGTTCACGGGGCAGGTCCAGGAGAAAGTGGATGGAGAAATTGACTCCACTGTGTGGTGGAAGGAACCGTAAGGGAGTTGTGGTTGTCTGTCGTCTACTACAAACAGAGTTGTGTGCTGAGCACCGGGCGAAGCAAGAGAAAGACATGGATGAGAAGATGACAGCCGTGGGAGCAGACTGCTTGGTACATTATATGACTCTCTATGCTTGAACATTTCCGTAAGAGTTAAAAGCAGGGACTTCCCTGGTGGTTCAGTGGTTAAGAATCTGCCTTACCTATGTTTTGTCCCTAACATATGCATACCTATGGTTGACTCATGTTGATGTTTGGCAGTAAACAACAAAACTGTGAAAAAAAAAATCCACCTTGCCGTGGAAGACATTTGGGTTCTGTCAGTGGATGGAGAACAACCAAAGCACAAATCCACGTGACCGTCAGGTACGAATACTGCTAGCTTCTTGGAAGTGTAGGGTCTTAACAACTGACTACCAAGGATAGCCTTTTCTGCTGACTTTTAAACCAGTTCCTAGCACATTTTATCTGCTCACAGAGTGCTTTGTTGACAGAATAGATACAGAAGCATTTACAAATAGGGGTGGTCAGAGTTGAGCCCTCTTCCCCCTGTAGCTGGCCTACGGGCTAAGTGGCAATGCCTGGGTTGTTGAGCAGGTGACAGTTGCTTAGCCCCTGGGGGAAGGACAGCACACTGCTGTGTGTGCTGGGGAGACGTTAACTGGTTCAAAGCCGTTCATTAAACCCTGTCAAGTAGCCTTTTGCCACATGTCCAACCACCCTGGAAACAGAGACAGAAAAACAGTATTTATTATTTCCCTTGATTCTGGGGGTTAATTGGATGGCTCCTCTGTCTGGACCATTTTATCTGGCCTCTGCAGCAAACTGGTGGCTCATGGGGGGTTGGAAGGTCCAGGACAGCCTCTCTGGCTGATGGAGAGCTGGTGGGTCCACGAGGGCCACAGCCGGCCACTCGTCCTCCAGAGGCTAGCTCGGGCTTGTCCACAAGGCACCAAGATTCCCAGAGGGCTGGCATAGAGGCCAAAAGGTCTTGGGACCCAGGCTCAGAGCCCGCGCTCTCACTTCTGCTGCAGTCTCTCAGCCCCAGCTGTTCATGGGGCAGGTCCAGGAGAAAGTGGATGGAGAAACTGACTCCACTGTGTGGTGGAAGGAACCGTAAGGGAGTTGTGGTTGTCTGTCGTCTACTACAAACAGAGTTGTGTGCTGAGCACCGGGCGAAGCAAGAGAAAGACATGGATGGGAAGATGACAGCCGTGGGAGCAGACTGCTTGGTACATTATATGACTCTCTATGCTTGAACATTTCCGTAAGAGTTAAAAGCAGGGACTTCCCTGGTGGTTCAGTGGTTAAGAATCTGCCTTACCTATGTTTTGTCCCCAACATATGCATACCTATGGTTGACTCATGTTGATGTTTGGCAGTAAACAACAAAACTGTGAAAAAAAAAAAATCCACCTTGCCGTGGAAGACATTTGGGTTCTGTCAGTGGATGGAGAACTAAGATCCCACAAGCCACCAAGCTACTGAGCCCACGTGCCACAACTAGAGAATTCACGTGCTACAACTAAGATCCAATGCAGCCAAATACGTAATTTTTTAATAAAGAGCTAAAACCACACACAAAGAAGTAGAAGTCTCTGCCCCTTGAGAAAGCCCCAATATTGTAATGATGTCATTTATTGCAAGCAGTGCATCAAAGTTTACAAGACAAGTAAAGGCGAAGAACTAGACCTTCTGGTAGAGTTAGGAATGATCCCACAGAAAAGATGTTATTTTAGGTGAACTTTGAAGATTGCATTAGGACATGGCCAGAAAGAACGGCAGCTAACTTGGCTGAGCCCTTGCAGGTCCTCAGGGGCTAAAGTAGACAGGCATTTCAAAGCATTTCCTGCCATATCCATTTTACAGATAAAAAAAAAAATAACTGAGGCCCAGAGAGGTTGGGCAACTTACCCCAAATCACACAGCCAGTGAGTGGTAGAGCTTGGGCAGAGAAGAGGATTTGAGGAGTTCTGTCCAACAAAACTACAACTGCAAGCCACGTGTCACTTAACGGCAGATTCAGGTTGATGTGTGGCAGTAAAGAACAAAACTCTGTAAAAAAATAAAAGAAAATAAATTTTACAATATTAAAAGTAAAAAGAAATGAGTAAATTAATTTTAACAATGCATTTTATTTAATCCAATATATCCAAAATACTATCGTTTTATCATGTAGTCAATACTGAATATAAAAATTAGTAGTGAGATATTTTATATTCCTCTTTTTTTTTTACTGTTGTGAAAATCTGTTGAGTATTTTATTCTTACAGTCTCTCTTGATTTGCATACTAAATTTTCATTGAGAATTCTTGGTCTGGATTTAGATTTCAATAAATGCACAATCAAAGAAGTCATTTACAGCCAGAAAAGTTATTAAATGTACAGCCAGAAGTTAAAGTAGAGATAATCCCTGGATTACTTCAAACATTCTCAGAATTTCTTGGTTACTTGACTCATGTTGATGGCAGTAAACAACAAAACTGTGAAAAAAAAAATCCACCTTGCCGTGGAAGACATTTGGGTTCTGTCAGTGGATGGAGAACTAAGATCCCACAAGCCACCAAGCTACTGAGCCCACGTGCCACAACTAGAGAATTCACGTGCTACAACTAAGATCCAATGCAGCCAAATACGTAATTTTTTAATAAAGAGCTAAAACCACACACAAAGAAGTAGAAGTCTCTGCCCCTTGAGAAAGCCCCAATATTGTAATGATGTCATTTATTGCAAGCAGTGCATCAAAGTTTACAAGACAAGTAAAGGCGAAGAACTAGACCTTCTGGTAGAGTTAGGAATGATCCCACAGAAAAGATGTTATTTTAGGTGAACTTTGAAGATTGCATTAGGACATGGCCAGAAAGAACGGCAGCTAACTTGGCTGAGCCCTTGCAGGTCCTCAGGGGCTAAAGTAGACAGGCATTTCAAAGCATTTCCTGCCATATCCATTTTACAGATAAAAAAAAAAATAACTGAGGCCCAGAGAGGTTGGGCAACTTACCCCAAATCACACAGCCAGTGAGTGGTAGAGCTTGGGCAGAGAAGAGGATTTGAGGAGTTCTGTCCAACAGAACTACAACTGCAAGCCACGTGTCACTTAACGGCAGATTCAGGTTGATGTGTGGCAGTAAAGAACAAAACTCTGTAAAAAAATAAAAGAAAATAAATTTTACAATATTAAAAGTAAAAAGAAATGAGTAAATTAATTTTAACAATGCATTTTATTTAATCCAATATATCCAAAATACTATCGTTTTATCATGTAGTCAATACTGAATATAAAAATTAGTAGTGAGATATTTTATATTCCTCTTTTTTTTTTACTGTTGTGAAAATCTGTTGAGTATTTTATTCTTACAGTCTCTCTTGATTTGCATACTAAATTTTCATTGAGAATTCTTGGTCTGGATTTAGATTTCAATAAATGCACAATCAAAGAAGTCATTTACAGCCAGAAAAGTTATTAAATGTACAGCCAGAAGTTAAAGTAGAGATAATCCCTGGATTACTTCAAACATTCTCAGAAGTTTTCCAATAACGAAATTGACTGTTTTTACACTTCAATTTAAATTAACTTATTTTAAAAAATGAAGAATTTACTTTTTCAGCCATGCAAGCCATATTCCCAAGTATGAAATGGCCCCAGGGAGCTATCAGCTACCCCATCGGGGACTTGCAGGGTTAGAGTGTGGCAAGCAGAGGAAAGTAGACAGAGCTGCCCAAGGTCAGGGTCGGCGGTCTTTCTGAGCAAGAGAAAGATGGGCGTGAGGCTGCATCTGAGACGCTGCTGGAGAGGGAAACAGGATTGAGGGGAGAACCCACCTGCCTATGCAGTCCCTGGGTCGGGAAGATCCCCTGGAGGAAGGCATGGCAACCTACTCCAGTGTTCCTGTCTGGAGAATTCCATGGACAGAGGAGCTTGGCGGGCTACAGGCCACAGGGTCGCCCAGAGTCAGGCAGGACAGAAGTGACCTCACATGAAAAAGCCTTGGGTTTGTGGCCTTCAAGCCAAACGGAGGCTGCTGACACCAGCAGAGGCTATAGACACAGGGGTAAAGTGATTCACTCATTTCACTTCCCTGAAGTTAACTCCAGCACGCCAGCATCTCCTGATTCATGGTCCAAGGAGAAAACCCTCTTCTGCTAAGGAGCAGACAGAAAGGGCCACCCAGCATGGGGCTCCTCTCTCATACCCACCAACAAGGAAAGACACTGGTCCTCTGAGTGAGCAGTTTGTGATCTGGGTCTGGAAGGTGAGGGCCATCTCCATCTCATCTGCCAAGTGGTGCCCTTTCAAAGCCATACTACCAACCCCCTCATTAACTACCAACCCCCCTACAGCTGATATGACACTCTAGGAGAGGTGACTTATTACATAATATCTATTAGGACACAGACATCGTAAAGTCAGATGTTAAACAACTGGTAAGGTGAAAATGATTTTCATCCAGTAGAAATGATAACACCGATGGTTATGGTTTAAAGTCCTCTGAGATATTAATTAACCAGGTTTGTATCCACAATCAAAGAAGTCATTTACAGCCAGAAAAGTTATTAAATGTACAGCCAGAAGTTAAAGTAGAGATAATCCCTGGATTACTTCAAACATTCTCAGAAGTTTTCCAATAACGAAATTGACTGTTTTTACACTTCAATTTAAATTAACTTATTTTAAAAAATGAAGAATTTACTTTTTCAGCCATGCAAGCCATATTCCCAAGTATGAAATGGCCCCAGGGAGCTATCAGCTACCCCATCGGGGACTTGCAGGGTTAGAGTGTGGCAAGCAGAGGAAAGCAGACAGAGCTGCCCAAGGTCAGGGTCGGCGGTCTTTCTGAGCAAGAGAAAGATGGGCATGAGGCTGCATCTGAGACGCTGCTGGAGAGGGAAACAGGATTGAGGGGAGAACCCACCTGCCTATGCAGTCCCTGGGTCGGGAAGATCCCCTGGAGGAAGGCATGGCAACCTACTGCAGTGTTCCTGTCTGGAGAATTCCATGGACAGAGGAGCTTGGCGGGCTACAGGCCACAGGGTCGCCCAGAGTCAGGCAGGACAGAAGTGACCTCACATGAAAAAGCCTTGGGTTTGTGGCCTTCAAGCCAAACGGAGGCTGCTGACACCAGCAGAGGCTATAGACACAGGGGTAAAGTGATTCACTCATTTCACTTCCCTGAAGTTAACTCCAGCACGCCAGCATCTCCTGATTCATGGTCCAAGGAGAAAACCCTCTTCTGCTAAGGAGCAGACAGAAAGGGCCACCCAGCATGGGGCTCCTCTCTCATACCCACCAACAAGGAAAGACACTGGTCCTCTGAGTGAGCAGTTTGTGATCTGGGTCTGGAAGGTGAGGGCCATCTCCATCTCATCTGCCAAGTGGTGCCCTTTCAAAGCCATACTACCAACCCCCTCATTAACTACCAACCCCCCTACAGCTGATATGACACTCTAGGAGAGGTGACTTATTACATAATATCTATTAGGACACAGACATCGTAAAGTCAGATGTTAAACAACTGGTAAGGTGAAAATGATTTTCATCCAGTAGAAATGATAACACCGATGGTTATGGTTTAAAGTCCTCTGAGATATTAATTAACCAGGTTTGTATCCACAGTTTCAAGTTCATTTCTGATTTTCATTTGTCCACTATGCATGTTTGGAAATGAATAGATGGATGGATGGATATGTGCATGTCTATAAAGTTTCTTGCATCCTATTATGATTTTTCATAGCAACGGCATTCTGGGTCACTGCATAGAGCACAGAGGCTGGCGATTGCGCCTTCGGGGGCCTGAGAGGAAGGACAACCTCTTCACTCCACTTCCTTCCCCTCTCCGGGTGGCAGCTGCTACTGTCCTAGTCCCATAGAGCCAATAGGCTGGACGGGGGAGGTGCACACTCCTCACTCCATACATTTCTCACACGTCACAGGTTCGCTGGGAAATGGGACTTCTGTTGACGAGCCCTCGACTCTGACTTTGCCACGGAGCAGAACGCATCGCTGGAGAATACCAACCCAGACAGACTCAGGAACCAAGGGAACAAGGTGAGAGAGGCACTGGCCCATGAAACAACGTAACAGTGGTTGATCTGCAAAGTCTGGGCAGAGCTACAAGGGTATCTTGTGCTTAAAAAATAGCACAAGTGTTTTAGTTGTTCATGCCTTAAAAACTACAATTTCCTAAACAAAACAAAACAAAACCCTCCACTGTTACTCTCCTATCACAAAACTAGGAAATTTAAGATACTAAATTAAAAAAAAAAAAATCACTGCATAAGATACTAAGTAAAAAACCAAAATCGCTACATCGCCATTACCGAGGGGTTTTTATGTGTTGTAACTGTTTCAGGTGTTTTTTCTGTGTTTTATGCATATTTTCTCTTCATACAATGGGATCTTATATACACGCCATCTTGAACCCTACTTCCAGGCACTTGGAGGTATTGGGGTTGGGTTCTAGATCTTCATAATAAAATGAATGTTGTAGTAGAGGGAGTTGCACTAATTTTTTTGGTTTCCCAATGCATATAAAAGTTATGTTTACACTGCACTGTGGTCTACTGGGTATGCAGTAGTAGTATATCTAAAAAGTGTACATACTTCAATTTTAAAATGCTTATTTGCCAAAAAAAAAAAAAAAAAAAATCCTCACCATCATCCACAGCACAGGGTTACCACAAATGTTCAATTTGTTAAAAAAAAAAACCAAACAAACCAACAACTATCCAATAACTATGAAGCACAATAAAGCAGAGTGAAATAAAACAAAGTATGCCTATATATAATGTTACTAAGTATTTTTCTACACCATCATTTAATGGCTGTATAATCTATAATATGACTGGATTGTGATTAATTAATCATGCTCCTGTTGTTTGGATGTTTGGATATTGTATCGGTCGGGACTGAATTGAGCTGTTTGTAACCCAAAGACCCACACAACACAGCCCATCGAGGCAGAGGTTTATTTCACTCTCATGTGAAAGAAGTGGGGAGGGCTGTGGCAGCAGCTTCTCCTGCACTGGCAGGCAGGTTCTTTACCACTAGTGCCACCTGGGAAGCCCAACAGCAGCTTCTCATGCCACCAGGGACCCAGGCTCCTTCCAGCTTTTCCTCTGCCATCTGCCAAAAGGACTGCCAGAGCGCCAGCCATCACAGCCACAGTTCTGACGGAGGGAAGAGGAAAAGCAGAGGATAGACAAACACAGGCCAGCCTAGTCTGTCCTCCTTCAAGGAGATTCCCTGAAGCTTACTCAACAGTTGGTGGCCAAATTGGGTCTTATTGGCAAAAAGTCCATCACACGGCAACCTCTACCTGCAAAGAAGCTAAAAAATCTGTGTTGTTTCTTAAATCAGGTGTATTTATGCCCCCTCCCCCAAACTGATTCCGTTGGAAAGAAGAAAGAATGAATACAAGGGAAGCAACAGCAATTTCTGACCTGAGGGAATTATACATTTTTGCTTTACATACACACCTCAACAAAGACCTATATATCGGTCTTCGTTGAAGTATGTGCGATCTTTGATCTTCATTGAGTCACGTGGAATCTTTTAGTCGTGACTTGCAAACTCCTAGTTGCAGCATGTGGGATCTAGTTCTCTACCAGGGATCAAACCTGGGCGCCCTGCATTGGGAGCACAGTCTTAGCCACTGGACCGCAGGGAAGTCCCCATTTTTGCTATTTTGTAAGCTATACTATGATGAATATCATTGTGGCAAAATCCTGAAGCCACTCCCTCGTTATTTCATTAATTCCTGGGAAGTTCACACTCTACAGATCCCTGGAGGATTATGAGAAATAGCATTTCCATATCCGCCCTCGGGAGCACGGGCTGGGCCACCTGCCCTGCCAAGAGCTGGTGAGGCACCCTTTGCTTCCTGATACTCCTTTCCTCCTAGGGCCTCAATTTATATAGCAATATAGTAACAAGGGGGAGGAAGGCATGGCAACCCGCTCCGGTATTCTTGCCTGGAGAATCCCATGAACAGAGGAGCCTGGCTACAGTCCATGGGGTCACAACCAAACCACCAAACCATGGTGGTAGCAACCAAACCACCACCACTTACGCTAAAAGCACATTCACAGAAACATCCAGAATAATGCTTGACAAATATCTGGGCCTCATGGCCCAGCCAAGTTGATACACCAAATTAACTATCACACCCCTCACCTTGACCCTGGTGAGGGGGACTTCAAGAGATGGGGGTGGAGCTTGAAAATCTCAAATGTGGGGGTATAGGGACTGGCGATACAGCATCTAGAGGTGAGCTGGCTAGCAGCCCGCATGTGAGGGGAGGGGAGCCGGCTGGGCAAGGAGTGAGGGGCATTACGCGAAAGTCAAGGCAGAAGTGTGTCTTAGAACCAAGTGTGGACCCCCAGGAAAGGAACCAGCTCTAAACCCCTCTGAACAGGACTCCACCTGAAAGGCTGCCTACTAGGGGCCAGGTGGACCTCGGCAGAAAGTGGCTGCAGAAACTTGGACACTTGTGGGTGATCTTCTTGAGGGCTTTGCACAGGCCCAAGAACTGCAGTCAGAGGCCTCCTGCCCTACTTTCTGCCAAGGCATCTCTGAGGAGCTCCCACAAATGCGCCACTTCAGGGATCCAAAGTGCAGCCAGGGGAATGGAGAGAAGACCGCATGAAGCAGGCTTCCCAGCTCTGGGGGGAGGGGACCGGAAGAGCTTTCAGGCACACTTTTCATATCCAGCAGAAGAGGCTGGTTGTTTATAAGCCAAAGTGAAAAGCAGGGGTGTTTCATTGGAGCACAGTCTTAGCCACTGCCCGGGGTATTTTGTAAGCTATACTATGATGAATATCATTGTGGCAAAATCCTGAAGCCACTCCCTCGTTATTTCATTAATTCCTGGGAAGTTCACACTCTACAGATCCCTGGAGGATTATGAGAAATAGCATTTCCATATCCGCCCTCGGGAGCACGGGCTGGGCCACCTGCCCTGCCAAGAGCTGGTGAGGCACCCTTTGCTTCCTGATACTCCTTTCCTCCTAGGGCCTCAATTTATATAGCAATATAGTAACAAGGGGGAGGAAGGCATGGCAACCTGCTCCGGTATTCTTGCCTGGAGAATCCCATGAACAGAGGAGCCTGGCTACAGTCCATGGGGTCACAACCAAACCACCAAACCATGGTGGTAGCAACCAAACCACCACCACTTACGCTAAAAGCACATTCACAGAAACATCCAGAATAATGCTTGACAAATATCTGGGCCTCATGGCCCAGCCAAGTTGATACACCAAATTAACTATCACACCCCTCACCTTGACCCTGGTGAGGGGGACTTCAAGAGATGGGGGTGGAGCTTGAAAATCTCAAATGTGGGGGTATAGGGACTGGCGATACAGCATCTAGAGGTGAGCTGGCTAGCAGCCCGCATGTGAGGGGAGGGGAGCCGGCTGGGCAAGGAGTGAGGGGCATTACGCGAAAGTCAAGGCAGAAGTGTGTCTTAGAACCAAGTGTGGACCCCCAGGAAAGGAACCAGCTCTAAACCCCTCTGAACAGGACTCCACCTGAAAGGTTGCCTACTAGGGGCCAGGTGGACCTCGGCAGAAAGTGGCTGCAGAAACTTGGACACTTGTGGGTGATCTTCTTGAGGGCTTTGCACAGGCCCAAGAACTGCAGTCAGAGGCCTCCTGCCCTACTTTCTGCCAAGGCATCTCTGAGGAGCTCCCACAAATGCGCCACTTCAGGGATCCAAAGTGCAGCCAGGGGAATGGAGAGAAGACCGCATGAAGCAGGCTTCCCAGCTCTGAGAGGCGGAAGGAGCTGGAGACCGGAAAGAGCTTTCAGGCACACTTTTCATATCCAGCAGAAGAGGCTGGTTGTTTATAAGCCAAGAGTGACCAGAGAGTTTTGCACATGGGCTGCCTGAAATTTCACCCAAGGCTGGTCAGGCAGCGCCAAACCACAGAGCAAGCTTTAGAGGAGAGTTGAGGAGGAGACGGGAGCCCTCAAAAGTCAGCCATGTTCCTTCTGCCTTGGGCTTCCTGATGACAGGGGTTTTGGAGTCCTAAGTCAGTCTCAGGAGCCCGTGGTGACATTTGTTTCTATTGTGTTTTCTGAGCTGCATTTCTATGGCTAGGTAGGTCATAGTGTATCTGTAATGGAAAGCTTTCTAGACAGAAACCTCTTGATGGGCTGCTGGGCTCCCACAGCTCTGAGTGACCACTTTTATAAAGCTTTAGGTATGAGTTTCTCCTGGGAAGCATTACCATTCTACTAATGAGGCACCGTGTCAATTACTGTTTGCCATGAGATATCTGGGGTACCATCTTGTGTACTGCCCATCCGCACCTGCTCATTTCACTAGCTCCTTGGGAGTCAGAGGCTCAGATCTTTATTACTGTAAAGTAATTTGACCTCTGCTCTGGCCCATATCTCTGTGTCCCTGTCTTTGCACACTGCGTCCCTCGTATAAAGTGCCAGGGTTGATTCAGCATCTCTTGCTCCGTTTCCATGGTCACTTTCCCAATGCTGTTGACCATCCATTCATGTTAAAGTCTGAAGTCCTCTTTGCTCTAGGCCAGAAAAAGAATTCTCTGACTCCTGTGTAATTTGTGCATGTCAATGCAAGCTTCTGATCTCAATTAGACCTCCTTCAAAAAAAAAAAAAAGAAGAGAACCCTACAATGTACAAAGCCTGGAAGCAACTGAGGAAGGGCTAGAGTATAGTCTCATGCTAGGCCCCAAATATTTTAGCCCTTTTTGTTTTGTAATTGCCACTACAGTAAATGCTTTCATAAAGGCAATTTTAATAGCACTTATTAAAGAAAAGTTTACATTACAACAAAATGTACACATCTTGGGTATACAGCCCGATGAATGTACCAGCTTGGGCTGTCATAACATAATACCACGTACTGGGTACTTAACCACAGAAACTGGTTTCTCACCGTTCTGGAGGCAGAAGTCCTAGGTCAGGGCACCAGTACGCTCAGGTTCTGGGAGGACTCTCTTCCTGACTTGCCTTCTTACCGTGTCCTCACGCAGTGTGGGGAGGACCTAAGCTATGGACTTCCCCTCTTAAAGGGGTCCCACATTCCCAAAGACCCCCTGCTCCAAATACCATTACACTGGGAGTCAGGGCTTCAACATATGGATCTGGGGCAGGGGTGGGGCATTACAATTCAGTCCATAGCCATGAACGTTTACATATGTACACACCCTCTTGACCACCAATCAGACCAAGATCTAGAACATTAGCCGTAAAGCTAAGACCCTTTTCCCGTTAATAGTCACCCTTTTCAGACAGAAACAGCTTCTGAATTCCATAACCCTTAGATTAATTTTGCTGACTCCTGAACTTCATAAAAATGGGATCACACAGTATGTCATCTATGATGTCTCTCTTACTTTGCTCAACACAATATTTGAGAATCATATTCACATGTGTGTATAATAGTGTTCTTGTTATTGCTAAGAAGCATCACCACGATTCGCTTATCCATCCTTCTGTTGATGAGTATTCAGATTGTTTCTGATTTTCGACTATTACAAAGCTGTTACAGACTTTCCTAGACATGTCTTTTTGTGGACATATCTACTTATTTCTCCAGAGTGTGTCCCAGGAGCGGAAATATCAGGTCTTAGGATAAGTGTTCATATGTGTTAACGTTGATCTTGGTGGCTCAGATGGTAAAGAATCTTCCTACAGGAATCTCTGCTGGAGACCTGGGTTTGATCCCTGGGTTGGAAGATCTCTTGAAAAAGGGAATGTCAACCCACTCTAAGATTCTTGCCTGGGAAATCCTATGTACAGAGGAGCCTGGTAAGCTACAGTCCATGGGGTCAAAAAGAGTTGGACATGACTGAGAGACTAAGCATGCATGCAGCATTAATATTTAATGCTGTTAGAAACAACTGAGTCATTTCTCAAAATGATTGACTATTTTACACTCCTATCAGCAAGATACCACAGTTGTGGTTGCTCTAGATTCTCACCAACGCTCAGAATTGTCCATCTTTGTAACTGCATCCATTCTAATACATTGTGGTTTCTCACTGTTTTATTTCCCCTGTTGACTCATGATGTTGAGTACCTTTTCATTGGTTAGTTGACCATTCATGTATCTTCTTATGTGAAGTTCTTGTTCTTATGTGAAGTTCAATAATTTAGTGTTACTGTTTTTAAATTTGTTGGATGCTATATACATCTTGACCACAAGTCTTTGGTCAGATAAATGAAATGCAAATATGTTCTATTAGTCTGTGGCTTGTCTTTTAATTTCCCTCTTGTTTAAAAAGCAGAAATTTTGATGAAGACTAGCTTATCTTTTCTTTTCTTGTTTGTCCTTTTCCATTCTAAGAAAGATTTGACTGCTTCAAAGATATTCTCCTATGCTTTTCCTATGGAGGTTTAATACTTTCACATTTAGGTCTAAGATCCACATGGATGTCCAGTTGCTCTGGCATCATTTATTAAAAGGAACTTCTGTTTCTCCCAATGAATTGCATTGATATTTGGTTTGGTTTTGATTTCGTTCTTCCAAAAATCCACTGACTGCAGACACATGGGTCTTTTCTGGACTTTTATTCTGTTTCATTGATCTAATTGTCTTCCCATCTGCCAATATTTCACTGTCTTAGATACTGTAGCTTTATGCTAAGTTTTAAAATCTGGTAGTGTAAACCCTCCTACTTCATTCTTTTTTAAGATTGTCTTGGCAATTTTAAGTCTTTAACATTTCCATATAAATTTTAGAATCAGTCAGTCAATTTATATTCTGAAAAAAATGTTTGCTAGGATTTTTGTTAAGATTGCAGTATCTCGGGCTTCCCTGGTGGTCCAGTGGGTAAGGACACCGCCTTGCAGTGCAAAGGGCGCCAGTTCGATCCCTGGCTTGGGAAGATCCCATGTGCCGCGGAGCAGCTGGTCCAATTACTGAGCTGGAGCTCAGGAGTGCACGCGCCCAGAGCTGGCGCTCTGCAACAACAGAGGCCACCATGATGGGAGGCCCACAAGAGCCAAAGAACAAAGACAGATGAAAATAGACAAATGAAAGGCCAATAAAAGTGGCCCGCCTACCCTCTCCCTCCCCAACCCGCCCCCCAATAAATAAATAAATGTTTTTTTTTTTTTAAAAAGATTGCAATATCTCTATGGATAAATTTGGAAATTATTGATACTTGAAGATTGAACAGTTTAAGGTCCCAATCTGTGAACATGTCTTAATTTTCCATTTGTTTAGATATTCCTTAAATTAATCCAGCAATGACTTTATAGTTTACTATAGAAGATTTATATGTATGGTTTTGATCCTATTTTAAATGCCTGTGTTGTAATTTAATTTTTCAATTGTTTTAGTAGCATACATCAATACAATTCATTTCTACATATTCATTCAGTATCCTGTGACCTTGATAAGCTCACTTATAGTTCCATGGTGTGGATTCTCCATGCATACAATCCTGCCTTCTGTGAATAAAGATAATTTTAACTTTTTCTTTCCAATCATCATGCCTTCTATTTGTTTTTTCTTGTCTTACTGCACTTGTGAGGACTTCCTTTATGGTATTGAAAGATGTGGCAAGAGTAAGTATCTTTGTCTCAATCCCTGGTCACAGTTGCTTTGAATGTAAAGATTAGGAACTATTCAAAGTTTTCAAGTAAAAGGCACCTATGGTAAGGAAAGAATCCAGGTAAAAGAGACAAAGTCCAACTCGATAGGAAGTGAAACACCATCAGCAGGAGAGCCACTCGCTCCTTTTCTTGGGGTCCGTGGGACCTATTCATTTCTGCTCTGTGGAGCACTTCGTTCTCCTGCTCTCTTCTCAGACCATCTACTCTTGTCACCTTGCCCATGATTCAGAATGGCAACTAGGGCTGATGGGACCTTTCCACTTAGCTCTCCACCACTAGCGGGGATTTTTGTGTCTCTAAGAATTTCTAAGGAAAAGAATCTGGTCGGCATCCTTGGGTCAGGTGTTTAGCTCTGGACCAACCAGCTGAAAACACAGGAGGCAGGAGTGAGGAGTTCCTTCCCACACCCGAGGGAACTGTGTTGGGGAGACTCTTGGAGAAGCATGTGAAGGAGAGCTAGCCACAAAACGTATCTCATGTCGCGTCTGGGCCTCCCACCTAAGGGCATCCCAAAGAGGACTTGGTTGAGGTGAGACGCAGGAGAATGGAAGTTGGAGCAGTAGGGGCTCGAGGCTAGATGAGAGGATTAACATCTTCTGAGACGCAGATGAACAAGAAACTAGTTCTCCCTTTTCTAGAAGTTTAGCCAGTACTGACATGAAGCACGTGATGATCTTCTTCGTGGTCAGTGCCTGTCCCCAGAGGCTCTTTGATTCAAGGAAGCTGTTTTAGGGTTTGCTGTTCGTCAGTCATCTGGGGCAATATAGAGCTGAAGAAATGCAGCCTGACTCTAATCAGCCTCTAGAGCTATCAGTTTATAAGGAACACAGGAAAGAGAGGAACCAGTGAAACACACAGCAGGCACAATCAACAGGATCCCGGCAGGATAGATGACCCAATTTCTCAACGAAGTACAAACAGAAAACAACAAAGTGAGGCAGAGACTCAAAGGCTCTTAAGCAACATCAACCAACTGCAATGCGTGAATCTTACTTGAATCCTATCTCAAACAAACACGGTTTTCCTCTTCAGGGAGGGAAAGTTTCAGAAACAGGAAATTTTGAGTCTGAATCAGATATTTGATGTTCTGTGTGCTTAGTCATGTCTGACTCTTTGCGACCCCATGTAGCCAGTCAGGCTCCTCTGGCCATGGGATTCTCCAGGCAAGACTACTAGAGTAATGGCCATTCCTCCTCCAGGGGATCTTCCAGACCCAGGGATCCTACCTGAGCCTCCTGCGTTGGCAGACAGGTTCTTTACCACTAGCGCCACCTGGGGAGGCCCTTAATGACGCTAATAAATTTGTTAAAGCATGTTAAAAGTACGATGACTATTTTTAAAGTCCTTTTCTTTTAGAGATACACTCTGAAATATTTTGGATGAAATGATCTGCTGTCTGGGATTTGCTTCAAAATAATGCAGGTCCAGGAAGGCGTGGGTAGGAATAAAGATGGAAGAAGATAAGCCACGAGTCTTTAACTGCTGAACTGCTAAGAGGGAACTGTGTTGGGGAGACTCTTGGAGAAGCATGTGAAGGAGAGCTAGCCACAAAACGTATCTCATGTCGCGTCTGGGCCTCCCACCTAAGGGCATCCCAAAGAGGACTTGGTTGAGGTGAGACGCAGGAGAATGGAAGTTGGAGCAGTAGGGGCTCGAGGCTAGATGAGAGAATTAACATCTTCTGAGACGCAGATGAACAAGAAACTAGTTCTCCCTTTTCTAGAAGTTTAGCCAGTACTGACATGAAGCACGTGATGATCTTCTTCGTGGTCAGTGCCTGTCCCCAGAGGCTCTTTGATTCAAGGAAGCTGTTTTAGGGTTTGCTGTTCGTCAGTCATCTGGGGCAATATAGAGCTGAAGAAATGCAGCCTGACTCTAATCAGCCTCTAGAGCTACCAGTTTATAAGGAACACAGGAAAGAGAGGAACCAGTGAAACACACAGCAGGCACAATCAACAGGATCCCGGCAGGATAGATGACCCAATTTCTCAACGAAGTACAAACAGAAAACAACAAAGTGAGGCAGCGACTCAAAGGCTCTTAAGCAACATCAACCAACTGCAATGCGTGAATCTTACTTGAATCCTATCTCAAACAAACACGGTTTTCCTCTTCAGGGAGGGAAAGTTTCAGAAACAGGAAATTTTGAGTCTGAATCAGATATTTGATGTTCTGTGTGCTTAGTCATGTCTGACTCTTTGCGACCCCATGTAGCCAGTCAGGCTCCTCTGGCCATGGGATTCTCCAGGCAAGACTACTAGAGTAATGGCCATTCCTCCTCCAGGGGATCTTCCAGACCCAGGGATCCTACCTGAGCCTCCTGCGTTGGCAGACAGGTTCTTTACCACTAGCGCCACCTGGGGAGGCCCTTAATGACGCTAATAAATTTGTTAAAGCATGTTAAAAGTACGATGACTATTTTTAAAGTCCTTTTCTTTTAGAGATACACTCTGAAATATTTTGGATGAAATGATCTGCTGTCTGGGATTTGCTTCAAAATAATGCAGGTCCAGGAAGGCGTGGGTAGGAATAAAGATGGAAGAAGATAAGCCACGAGTCTTTAACTGCTGAACTGCTAAGGGGAGTTCACTATACTTTTCTGTCTACTTTAGTATATGTTAAAAATTTTCCATAATAAAAAGCTGGCTTTCATCTACTTTTGAGGGCTTCTTTCTTAAAAAAATAAAAAGGCAAGAGTGGAAGTGGAAAGATCCTTTAGCTCATATCCCTATCTGCCTGTCTCTGTCCCTCATCCAGGATGTTGGGCAGAATCACCAGCTCCCACACGGATCATGGTGGCCTGGGGGGTGTTGACCGTCGGACTGAGCACTTGTCAGCAACAGGGGAGGCTGTTGACATCAGGCTCCCTCAAGGCCGGACCATGTCAACATTTGTTCCCCTGAGCACTGTGCACATACCTGGCCCACCAGAAGCATTCAGTATTTGCAGAGGTGGGGAGGCTCCCTGGACAGAGGCCACAGCCTGGGAACTTGACTCCCCACTGAAGACACACTTGTGCAGGCTAGTCCTGCCAGGGCCCAGGACAGCTCAGACCAAGGCTCTCACAAAGTCAGGTCATGATGTCACCAGAATTGGTAAATACTCCTTGCAGGCCCAGCGGGAAGGCAGTGGCTCTTATGCAAAGGGTGTGCCTGCCCAGCTGCCTTTTAGAGGTAACCCACTTCTCCAGCTCTCCTAGAAAAGACAGGAGACAGGGTCCCCTCGGCAACTAGAATGCAAACGGAGCATCGGCAGGTAACTTCCTCTCTGGCATCCCTCTGCCTGGGCACTGGCTGAGCCCTGCTAGTACTGTGAACGTGAACACCAACTGTGCAGCATGAACCAAGGACCCGGGCGCCCTCAAAAGAGCTCAAGCCACTTGGACGTGGTGACTGAAGAGGTTTAGATGTTCTATCTCTGAAATCATTTCTATTCTTACACTATCTCAGAACAAATATAACTGTGACTTATGTTTCACAGTTTAGGCAGCTAATTTCATACACTTCTGACAGTTCTGTCTTATTTTCAGCAGTTCTCAACGTTTCTTCCGTCTGGGAAGTTGAAGGAATGTATTCCCCACCTCCCTACCGGGGCTTGACACGGACTGAGGGGCCAACAGCTCCTTCAGGGTGACCTTCATCCAGGCGTGACCTCCGGCTCTCCCCTCTCCTGCTCCGCCTAGAGGAGACTAAGAGGCTCAGGAACTTGCAAGGACTCAGATCTTAAGGGATTAAAAGGACAGTCTCTTAGACTTGTTAGCTCCTTTAACATTTGACATAACAGCAATAATAGTAATAAGAACGGTACATGTTGGGCTGAGCTTGACCCATAGATTTTGCCTATGTAATTATATCTTTGTTGTTTTAAACTGCCGTTGTTCAGTCGCCAAGCCATGTCCAACTCTTTGTGACTCCATAGATTGCACCACACCAGGCTTCCTGTCTCTCATCATCCCCTAGAGTTTGCCCAAGTTCATGTCCATTGAATCAGTCATGCCGTCTAACCATCTCATCTTCTGTCACCCCCTTCTTCTCCTGCCCTCAATCTTTCCCAGCTTCAGGGTCTTTTTCAAAGAGTCAGCCCTTCACATCAGGTGGCCAAAGTATTGAAGTTTCAGCTTCAGCATCAGTCCTTCCAGTGAGTATTCAAGGAGATTGGTTTGATCTCTTTACTGTCCAAGGAACTCCCAAGTGTCTGCTCCAACCACAATTCAAAAGCAGCAAATAAACTGTTGACATCTTCCCATTTGTGGAATTGTCCTTTTAGGGCTAGTTTACCTTAATTTTGGTGATTCTAGGTTATTTAACCTATCATTCTTTTAATTTTTAGGCTTCCTCATTTCACCTTCCTTCTTGAATGTATGCTGAGTCACTCCAGTTGTGTCCAACTCTTTGCAACCCCTGCAGGCTCCTCTGTCCATGGGATTCTTCAGGCAAGAACACTGGAGCAGGTGGCCATGCTCTCCTCTTACCTTCCTTCTTATTCTACCTGTATTTAAATCATCTGTTAAATGTTTCCTTCTGCATTTGACCTTTATAATTATCTCCACTCCTGCAATTCAGTGCTTCTGGCTTTGCTTTAGTATCAGTTCCTTCTCTCCCCCCATCCCATTTTGTTTTTATCTTACTATTTAAATCCCTAAGCTTCTGAGGGTTTGTAGGTTTTAACTTATTTCTTGTTTCTTTTTTAAGCTATTGATGTAATCCTTTATATGTTCTTTTATCTGCTTGACTGCTTACAACCATAAGTTCTCAGTAACCTAATTTTGATCTTAAATTATTATTTATTGATTTGATCCTTTAAGTGTAACGTGTATTTTTTCTTTTTTTGTGCGTGTTGTGCCAATCCTGTATCCTATTGGTTGTACTTTTCCCAATTCTGTGAATTCTTCATTTAAAAAAGTTTTACCTCCTGAGATGGCCTTGGGGAGGATGTGGCTCTAGTATTTATTAGATGTGACCTTAGGCAAGTTACTCAGGTTTGCTTTGCCTCAGTTTATGCATCTTTAAATTAGGGATGATAGCAATGCTTAACTCCCTGGAGGTTAAGAAGAAAACTAGGTTCATATCTATAAAGTTTTGAGAACAATGATCAATACCTGTTATAACACCTCATGGATTTAAAAGTGCTCTCCCTTTAGGGACTTTGTACCTTCTGCTCCTTGATCCACCAATGTTACCTGCATACTTTCTAGTTGTCTATCAGGTCTCACTGAGCTTCTTCCAAGGAGCCTTCCCTGACCCCCCAGCCCTCCCTCACACTTCTGGCCACAGGTTGCACTAGAAGCTCTTCTCTGAAGCTCCCATAGTACCTTGTACTATCTCCATCATGGATATTAATTTATAATTTCCTGACGACGTATCTTTTCTATCAGATCATACTTTGCTCATGGCCATAGTCCCAGGCCTAAGATGGTTGATGAATGAATGAAGCAGATGCGTGCCTCCCTGTCATAGATTTGAGAATGAAGTACATTTTGTTTGAGGATGTGATTCCCGATTCACACTGTCATCTGTGTAACCCCTGAAGTTGGGTAGTGCACAACCTGAGCTGCTGGACATGACAGCCCCGAGGACCAAATCAACCATTGCGTTTATAGATGATCTGTTCTGTTATCCACATATTGGTACAAAAAATGAATCATTTTTGAGGTGAGCCGCTTTAAAACAAAAATCGTTACTCTTGGCAGACGCTTCACCCCTGCAAACCTGAGGAATCCATTTATTTATGCATTCATTCATTTAATGAATATTTATTGAGCACCTCCACTGTTTTGAGGGCCAATTTTTATCAGAAAACCCCTAATTTGGTGACTCAGGGAGACGGTCAGCAACCACTTCCCTGGAAATGTCCCAGGAAACCCTAAAGTCCAGGAGCCTATTGTTGGACTTTGAGTGGTTTTGCTGCATTCCTGCTTGGAAGGGTTTCCAGACCCCAATCACCTCAAGCCGTGCTTCATGGAAAGAACTGTGACCTTGACTACATGTCCTGGAGCCAACCCACAACAGCTCCTTCAGGGGAGATTCTGGCTTTGGGTAGATCACCGAGAAGTTTGTGCCACGTAATTCTCATAAAAGGATATATGTCTTCTACCCTCTGGCCTGATTCTGCACTGTTTGTTTCTCATTCATTCATTTTGAGTATGTTGGTTGTGTAGGAGTAGCCATCTCTGATTTAAACCATCAATATCAAGAGGTAGACACATGAATCCCTTTTCAAAGGTAGGTTGATAAAGTCAGTTGACTATATTGCCAAGACTTTGCAGCAAAAAAATGGCAAAGTTAGAAAATACAAACTGCCAAAAGTTTGTTTCATGAATAATGCTATTTTCTTGTATATGAAGTTAATCTACTATTGGAAAAATATAGTCATCAATAAAAAAGTGCTCGTTGCAATGAGAAATCATCGCCCAGAATTTATGTCAAAATTGATGCTGGCTAGTAAATAAAGAGAAAAGCAGATACCAACAGCAGATAAGTTTCTGAAATTTAATAGGTGTTACCGCACTCTACTGGCTTCTGGTGGCACTGGTGAAAAAGAACATGCTTGCCAGTGCAGGACACAGACGTCATGGGTTTGATCCCCGGGTTGGGGAGAACCCCTGGAGAAGGAAATGACAACTGACTCCAGTATGCTTTCCTAGAGAACCCCAAGAACAGAAGAGTCTGGTGGGTGACAGTCCATGGGGTTGCAAAGAGTCAGGCATGACTGAAGTGACTGACCACAGCACACCCTTACTCCCTAACCATTGCGTTTATAGATGATCTGTTCTGTTATCCACATATTGGTACAAAAATGAATCATTTTTGAGGTGAGCCGCTTTAAAACAAAAATCGTTACTCTTGGCAGACGCTTCACCCCTGCAAACCTGAGGAATCCATTTATTTATGCATTCATTCATTTAATGAATATTTATTGAGCACCTCCACTGTTTTGAGGGCCAATTTTTATCAGAAAACCCCTAATTTGGTGACTCAGGGAGACGGTCAGCAACCACTTCCCTGGAAATGTCCCAGAAAACCCTAAAGTCCAGGAGCCTATTGTTGGACTTTGAGTGGTTTTGCTGCATTCCTGCTTGGAAGGGTTTCCAGACCCCAATCACCTCAAGCCGTGCTTCATGGAAAGAACTGTGACCTTGACTACATGTCCTGGAGCCAACCCACAACAGCTCCTTCAGGGGAAATTCTGGCTTTGGGTAGATCACCGAGAAGTTTGTGCCACGTAATTCTCATAAAAGGATATATGTCTTCTACCCTCTGGCCTGATTCTGCACTGTTTGTTTCTCATTCATTCATTTTGAGTATGTTGGTTGTGTAGGAGTAGCCATCTCTGATTTAAACCATCAATATCAAGAGGTAGACACACGAATCCCTTTTCAAAGGTAGGTTGATAAAGTCAGTTGACTATATTGCCAAGACTTTGCAGCAAAAAAATGGCAAAGTTAGAAAATACAAACTGCCAAAAGTCTGTTTCATGAATAATGCTATTTTCTTGTATATGAAGTTAATCTACTATTGGAAAAATATAGTCATCAATAAAAAAGTGCTCGTTGCAATGAGAAATCATCACCCAGAATTTATGTCAAAATTGATGCTGGCTAGTAAATAAAGAGAAAAGCAGATACCAACAGCAGATAAGTTTCTGAAATTTAATAGGTGTTACCGCACTCTACTGGCTTCTGGTGGCACTGGTGAAAAAGAACATGCTTGCCAGTGCAGGACACAGACGTCATGGGTTTGATCCCCGGGTTGGGGAGAACCCCTGGAGAAGGAAATGACAACTGACTCCAGTATGCTTTCCTAGAGAACCCCAAGAACAGAAGAGTCTGGTGGGTGACAGTCCATGGGGTTGCAAAGAGTCAGGCATGACTAAAGTGACTGACCACAGCACACCCTACTCTACATGGGCTTCCCTGGTGGCTCAGATGGTAAAGAACCTGCCTGCAATGCAAGAGACCCAGGTTCAGTCCCTGGGTGGGGGAAAATCCCTAGAGAAGGGAATGGCTACCCACTCCAGTTTTCTTTCCTAAAGAATTGCATGGACAGAGGAGCCTGGTGGGGTACTGTTCGTGGGGCCGCAAAGAGTCAGACATGACTAAGAAACTAACACACACCCTACTTTACAGAGTCAGAGGAAGAATATATGGAAATCGTTTAAAACAGTGCTTGACACATGATAGGTCCTTGGTAGACATCTATTGGAGTTTGAATTGCTTGAATCCCTCATGTAATTCTTATCGTATTAATAATTCCTGTATTACATGGTTCTTATGTATTGTCCTTGGATTTATATCCCTATTTCCAGTTTACACTAGCTTTACTCTGGCTCTATTTTTAAAGACCTGCCTTAATCACTTGCAGAGCACTGGTGATCCTGGTCCTTGCCTGAGGCATGAGCTCCCACTTGTCACCCACAGAGCCCTCCTAGAGGCCAGTGATGGTTTATCAGCCCTCTCATCCTTTGGGGACCTGGGTTTTGTCCCTGGAGCACCAGCCCCTCACAGGGCTTTGTGCTTTCTCTTCACCTTTAGCAGCAAAGCCTCCACCAAGTCTCGCTTCAGTGGCCTGCCTTGGCTCACAAAATTTGCCATAAATATCTACTATTGGAAAAATATAGTTCATCAATAAAAAGTGCTCGTTGCAATGAGAAATCATCACCCAGAATTTATGTCAAAATTGATGCTGGCTAGTAAATAAAGAGAAAAGCAGATACCAACAGCAGATAAGTTTCTGAAATTTAATAGGTGTTACCGCACTCTACTGGCTTCTGGTGGCACTGGTGAAAAAGAACATGCTTGCCAGTGCAGGACACAGACGTCATGGGTTTGATCCCCGGGTTGGGGAGAACCCCTGGAGAAGGAAATGACAACTGACTCCAGTATGCTTTCCTAGAGAACCCCAAGAACAGAAGAGTCTGGTGGGTGACAGTCCATGGGGTTGCAAAGAGTCAGGCATGACTGAAGTGACTGACCACAGCACACCCTACTCTACATGGGCTTCCCTGGTGGCTCAGATGGTAAAGAACCTGCCTGCAATGCAAGAGACCCAGGTTCAGTCCCTGGGTGGGGAAGATCCCCTAGAGAAGGGAATGGCTACCCACTCCAGTTTTCTTTCCTAAAGAATTGCATGGACAGAGGAGCCTGGTGGGGTACTGTTCGTGGGGCCGCAAAGAGTCAGACATGACTAAGAAACTAACACACACCCTACTTTACAGAGTCAGAGGAAGAATATATGGAAATCGTTTAAAACAGTGCTTGACACATGATAGGTCCTTGGTAGACATCTATTGGAGTTTGAATTGCTTGAATCCCCTCATGTAATTCTTATACGTATTAATAATTCCTGTATTACATGGTTCTTATGTATTGTCCTTGGATTTATATCCCTATTTCCAGTTTACACTAGCTTTACTCTGGCTCTATTTTTAAAGACCTGCCTTAATCACTTGCAGAGCACTGGTGATCCTGGTCCTTGCCTGAGGCATGAGCTCCCACTTGTCACCCACAGAGCCCTCCTAGAGGCCAGTGATGGTTTATCAGCCCTCTCATCCTTTGGGGACCTGGGTTTTGTCCCTGGAGAGCACCAGCCCCTCACAGGGCTTTGTGCTTTCTCTTCACCTTTAGCAGCAAAGCCTCCACCAAGTCTCGCTTCAGTGGCCTGCCTTGGCTCACATTAGAATATGTTAGCCATAGAAAGACTTGATTGTATGTTTTCAATCAAGTGACGTCTAAAAAATAAACAAATGAACAAACCAGAAACAGACTCACAGATACAGGACAGCAAAGTAGTGACGGCCAGTGGGGAGAGGGTGAGGGCAAGATGAGGGAAAGGGGATAGAGAGACACAAACTACAAAACAGACACAAGGAGGTCAGGTACAGCGCAGAGAAAATAGACACTATTTTATAATAACTTTAGTGGAGTTTAATGGAGCAAAATCTGTAAAAATATTGAATTACTATGTGGTGCATCTGAAACTGGGCTTCCCCAGTGGGTCAGATGGTAAAGAATCTGCCTGCAATGGAAGATGCCCTGAAGAAGGGAATGGCTACCCACTCCAGTAAAACTAGTATTGCAAGTCAACTATCCTTCAATTTTTAAAAACGAGCTACCATGGAAAGCTGCCCCTCAAAATTTCCTGTCACACTGTTGACAGCAATACGGTCAAGCAAGTCATCTTTCTTACAAAAATCCATGGGAGGGACTTTGCTGGTGGTCCAGTGGTTAAGATTCCATGCTTCTAATGCCGGGGGCATAGGTTTGATCCCTGGTTGAGGAACAAAAACCCTGCGTGCTGCATCGACTAACCAAATAAATCCAGGTTCATATTCAGTTCAGTGCCTCAATTGTGTCCAACTCCTTGAGACCCCATGAACTGCAGTGTACCAGGCTTCCCTGTCCTTTCCTATCTCCCAGAGTTTGCTCAAACTCATGTCCATTGAGTCAGTGATGGCTGACTCACTGACTGCAGTCCCCGTTCACAGCGATTGGAAGCCAAGAAAATAGTCTGTTTCTGTTTCCATTTTCCCTATCTATATGCCATGAAGTAATAGGACCAGATGCCATGATCTTAGTTTTTTGAATGTTGCGTTTTAACCCAGGTTTTTTCCTCCCCTCTTTCACCTTCATCAAAAGGCTCTTTAATTAAATTAAATTTTTTAAAAAGCCCATCAAAAGGAAAACTTACTTTGCCCATAAACAATGTGCTGGGATTTCCACTGCACATAAGGGAGTAGGGTGGGGATAGGCTACAGAGAGAAAAGAGTGAGTGACATGGCTTTGGGCACCTGGTGGCCCCAAGAGCTGGCAGCAGGCAGCACCCTGGAGGAAGTGTCAGACCCGCCCCCTTGCTTTGCTCTCTCTGAAGCAGATAATTGGCACCGTTAGCCTCCCAACTCCTGACACTGCCAGTCATGCAACTATAAAACCTCCAAATTAAGATCTTTACTCCACGCTGGAGCATAATCACATGCTCTATTTTGGCCAAGTTTAATTGCTATGCCAGGAGTCAGGTCTTCCCAGGTTGCAAAGTCACGTGCCAGTTAAGACAAGGCCGTCCTGCCTGGCCTGGGAAGAGAGCTAAGAACCTGTGTGTGAGCCAGAGACGACATGCTGGATTTGGTTCCGCTGGGTTCAAGGCAGAACATCCAGCGCCAGAGACTGGATTTTACAGGAAGAGTCTGCTGCATTGAAAGAGGGCCCCAGGCAGTCCTGGGACGAGACATGAGGGAAACACCCCGTGCTGCCTGAGGTAACTCCCAGCCCTCCAGACAGGGCTGACGGGCCAACAACTCGGGCAAAGAGGACCCAGTGTCCTTGTCCGCTTCAGAGTCTTTGCCTCAGCAAGTGTCCAGCACGAAATAGGACAGCTACACTGGTCGTCCTCAGAATTTTCTGACAGAAAGCTAAAGGAATGTGGGGTAGTCCACCTCCAAGACCCCCATGACCCCATTGTCCAGACTTGATGGCCTCCCATTGAGTGTGGGCGGAACTTCGTGACCACTTTTGACCAATAGGTAGGTGTAATGGCGTGTGAATTGGAGTCACAGTCATAAAAGGCAGTGGGGATTAGTCCCCTCGTGGATGGCTTGCTCTGGGGAAGCCAGGTGCCACATCATGGGGACACTGGGTAGCCCAATGCGAGACCCAAGTGGCAGCAGCGAGATCTCAGCCCGTGAAAGAAGCATGTGTTTCCTGGACCAGGAAGTTACCTTTGGGGGCCAAGTCCATTTTTCCTCCCCTTTCACCTTCATCAAAAGGCTCTTTAATTAAATTAAATTTTTTAAAAAGCCCATCAAAAGGAAAACTTACTTTGCCCATAAACAATGTGCTGGGATTTCCACTGCACATAAGGGAGTAGGGTGGGGATAGGCTACAGAGAGAAAAGAGTGAGTGACATGGCTTTGGGCACCTGGTGGCCCCAAGAGCTGGCAGCAGGCAGCACCCTGGAGGAAGTGTCAGACCCGCCCCCTTGCTTTGCTCTCTCTGAAGCAGATAATTGGCACCGTTAGCCTCCCAACTCCTGACACTGCCAGTCATGCAACTATAAAACCTCCAAATTAAGATCTTTACTCCACGCTGGAGCATAATCACATGCTCTATTTTGGCCAAGTTTAATTGCTATGCCAGGAGTCAGGTCTTCCCAGGTTGCAAAGTCACGTGCCAGTTAAGACAAGGCCGTCCTGCCTGGCCTGGGAAGAGAGCTAAGAACCTGTGTGTGAACCAGAGACGACATGCTGGATTTGGTTCCGCTGGGTTCAAGGCAGAACATCCAGCGCCAGAGACTGGATTTTACAGGAAGAGTCTGCTGCATTGAAAGAGGGCCCCAGGCAGTCCTGGGACGAGACATGAGGGAAACACCCCGTGCTGCCTGAGGTAACTCCCAGCCCTCCAGACAGGGCTGACGGGCCAACAACTCGGGCAAAGAGGACCCAGTGTCCTTGTCCGCTTCGGAGTCTTTGCCTCAGCAAGTGTCCAGCACAAAATAGGACAGCTACACTGGTCGTCCTCAGAATTTTCTGACAGAAAGCTAAAGGAATGTGGGGTAGTCCACCTCCAAGACCCCCATGACCCCATTGTCCAGACTTGATGGCCTCCCATTGAGTGTGGGCGGAACTTCGTGACCACTTTTGACCAATAGGTAGGTGTAATGGCGTGTGAATTGGAGTCACAGTCATAAAAGGCAGTGGGGATTAGTCCCCTCGTGGATGGCTTGCTCTGGGGAAGCCAGGTGCCACATCATGGGGACACTGGGTAGCCCAATGCGAGACCCAAGTGGCAGCAGCGAGATCTCAGCCCGTGAAAGAAGCATGTGTTTCCTGGACCAGGGAAGTTACCTAAGAAAACAAATGTTGCTGCAGGCTGCAAAGTCATGGGGCCATTTGTTACACAGCAGTAGATAACCAGGGGCCTCCCTGGAGTCTCAGATGGTAAAGAATCAGTCTGCAATGTGGGAGACCCAGGTTCATTCCTGGGTCAGGAAGATCCCCTAGAGGAGGAAATGACAACCCACTCCAGTGTTCTTGCCTGGAGAATCCCATAGAGAGAGGAGCCTGGTGGGCTACTGTCCACAGGGCTACAAAGAGTCAGACACGACTAAACACACACGCAAGTGCACACACACACACACATTTTTCAGATATTCTTCCTCATTTTCTGAAGCCTGTGGTGAAATCAATCATAGGTTATTGAGAAAGAGAATGAACTAACAGATAACTCTGGTTGTGATGGTGACAGATTCAGAACAAACTGTCTCAGACAAGGGCAGGGGCACAGGCAGAGGTGAGGGGACTGCCTGGAGGTGACCTGAGGTCACAGCAACTGTCAGGACTAGGAGCCTCCCTGAGCCCCTCCACGCCCACGTGGTCCTAGAATGGCGTGCATCTACCGACCGAGGTCTTGTCCCCTTGGCCGTCCTTTCTATAAAATGGGAATACAGTTCTCTCCAGCCTGACTGAAGACAGGGACTGGACCGAAAGACACCGTGAGGCCCTTCCCTGCCCCATGAGACCCTCTTCTCCAGGCCTAACCCCCTGCTCCACACTCCAGTGGGAAAGTGGAGTCAGGAATCCTGGGGAGGGGGGCAAGGAGGAGGAGGAGGGAGTGAAAGAGGGACGGTGGCCGCAGGGCCGACCCCACTGTCCATGACTCGGCCCTCACAGCCTTCTGATACTTCCACTCGTATCTTAGAAATGTTCTTTTCTGACAAAATGGGCCATGCCTTTATTTTTTAATTTTTTGGCCACGCTGTGCAGCTTCAGGGATGTTAGTTCCCCGGCCAGGGATTAATCCCAGGCCCTCGATAGTGACAGCATGGAGTCCTAGCCACTGGACTGCCAGGGAATTCCCAGGTCACATTTAAAAAGAGAGAGAGAGAAAAAAAAAACTTATACAAACAAAACAGCTCACTGAACTTATTGATCCATTGGAAAGCCATATAAACCTAAAAATTGAAGCAAGCAAAAGATACAAAAGATGTTATCGAACTGGATTGGCTTTGCCCTCACCCACAGCAAACCAAAATGCTGAGATGCCAAGATTTCCATCAAGGATGGGGTTTATAAAGGAAAAGGGCGGGCTGAGGCATGTGGGAAGCCTAGGGAGAGGCTGGGGGAAAGATTCAGGCATTATCCGCCTGCACAGGGGTCACTAAGCTACAGGCCTCTGCACATTCAAAATGGAGGCTCTTAGCACCATGGGAGGGTGGAGTTTTTGGCGCCCTGAATCAAAGGGTGCCCAAGGGAACACTTGCTGGTGTCCCAGTTGGAGGGTCAGTAGTCCTATCCCGTCTGCACCAGCTCAGCAGGAATTAGATGCAGCTGGCTCCAAGTTCCTGGAAAATAACGCTGGCAAACATCCTATCATTTAGGCTCCATGCCATTTGGAAGACATGCAAGTTCTAAAATGACGTTGATTAGTGAAGGCAGGTGACATGGATCTGACTAATAATTACCCGGAAAAAAAAAATGATCATGGCGTGCATCTACCGACCGAGGTCTTGTCCCCTTGGCCGTCCTTTCTATAAAATGGGAATACAGTTCTCTCCAGCCTGACTGAAGACAGGGACTGGACCGAAGACACCGTGAGGCCCTTCCCTGCCCCATGAGACCCTCTTCTCCAGGCCTAACCCCCTGCTCCACACTCCAGTGGGAAAGTGGAGTCAGGAATCCTGGGGAGGGGGGCAAGGAGGAGGAGGAGGGAGTGAAAGAGGGACGGTGGCCGCAGGGCCGACCCCACTGTCCATGACTCGGCCCTCACAGCCTTCTGATACTTCCACTCGTATCTTAGAAATGTTCTTTTCTGACAAAATGGGCCATGCCTTTATTTTTAATTTTTGGCCACGCTGTGCAGCTTCAGGGATGTTATTTCCCCCGGCCAGGGATTAATCCCAGGCCCTCGATAGTGACAGCATGGAGTCCTAGCCACTGGACTGCCAGGGAATTCCCAGGTCACATTTAAAAAGAGAGAGAGAGAAAAAAAAAACTTATACAAACAAAACAGCTCACTGAACTTATTGATCCATTGGAAAGCCATATAAACCTAAAAATTGAAGCAAGCAAAAGATACAAAAGATGTTATCGAACTGGATTGGCTTTGCCCTCACCCACAGCAAACCAAAATGCTGAGATGCCAAGATTTCCATCAAGGATGGGGTTTATAAAGGAAAAGGGCGGGCCGAGGCATGTGGGAAGCCTAGGGAGAGGCTGGGGGAAAGATTCAGGCATTATCCGCCTGCACAGGGGTCACTAAGCTACAGGCCTCTGCACATTCAAAATGGAGGCTCTTAGCACCATGGGAGGGTGGAGTTTTTGGCGCCCTGAATCAAAGGGTGCCCAAGGGAACACTTGCTGGTGTCCCAGTTGGAGGGTCAGTAGTCCTATCCCGTCTGCACCAGCTCAGCAGGAATTAGATGCAGCTGGCTCCAAGTTCCTGGAAAATAACGCTGGCAAACATCCTATCATTTAGGCTCCATGCCATTTGGAAGACATGCAAGTTCTAAAATGACGTTGATTAGTGAAGGCAGGTGACATGGATCTGACTAATAATTACCCACGGTTTCAAAAAGATTATTCACAAAAGATACATACAAAGTGATCATAAACACACAGAAAATCACTTTCACCAGTAAAGAAAAAAACAGAACATGATATCATTTTTCATGTATTAAATTGGCAAATTTCTTAAAATTTGAATACTGACTACTAGACACGGTACAGAGAGAGACACAGAGTGTAGATTGGTATAACCGTTATCATTTCATGAAATACGTGAAAAGCAATAACAATACAGTTAATCTTTGACCAAGAGTCTATCCTAAAAAAAAAAATCAGAAATCAAACAAAGGTGTTTATCACTGAACTATTCACAGTTCATTGTATCAGATAGATGCACGTTCTAAGATTCAGGCTTCGTTTTAGGTACCGGCTGGTCAGCAGTGGACAGGAGACCACAAGCTCTGCCTTCCCAGGGCTCACATTCCATTAAGGCGTCCTTGAGCCATCTCACCTCCTTGGTGAAAAGTGAAATGAAAGTGTTAGTCACTCAGTCATGTCTGACTCTTTGCGACCCCATGGACTATAGCCTGCCAGGCTCCTCTGTGCAGGGGATTCTGGAGGCAAGAATATTGGAGTGGGTTACTATACTCTGTTCCAGGGGTTCTTCCCAACCCAGGAATCAAACCTGTCTCTCCTGCATTACAGGCAGATTCTTTACCATCTGAGCCACCAGGAAGCTCCTCCTTGGTGAGGTGCCCAGCAAAGGCCACGCCATTCCCTCAGCCTTTATACTATCCCTAATTCAATATTCTATACCTTACTGGACTTTAAAATTGATTGTTAACAGTTTTTTAAGCCAATTGTATTCTTTCCCTAAATACTCTTTTCCTTTCTCTCAATTTTTATAAAGAAAAAAATTTAACACACAAAAAATTGAAAGAAAAGTACAATGAACTCCCACATACTCTCAACCTAGACCCTCTAAATTATTAAGACCTATCATATTTGCATTCTCTTTCTCCCTGCTCTGTTTCCACTAAATCATAGGAAAATAAATTGCAGGCATCAAGTCCTCCACCCTTAAATATCTAGCTTAGAGCTTATAAGAATAAGAATATCCTTTCACATAATCACAATGCCATTATCATGCCTAAGAATGTTCACGATCATTCCATAATCTGTCTAATAGTCAGTTTATGGTCAAATTTCTTCCAATTCCTCCCCCCAGGTTTTTTTTCTTGGCTGCAGGGTCTTAGTTCCCTGACCAAGGACTGAACCCAGGCCACCAGAGTGAAAGTATCAAGTCCTAACCAATGGGCTGCCAGGGAATCCCCTCCACAACTCTTCAAAATGTCTTTCATAGCTGGGATTTGTGTTGTTGCTGTTCAGCCTCTAAGTCATGTCCATCTCTTTGCAGTCCCATGGACTGCAGCATGCCAGGCTTCCCTGTCCTTCACTATCTCCTGGAGTAAACTGAAACTCATGTCCAATGAATCAACGGTGCCATCCAACCATGTCATCCTCTGTTATCCCTTTCTCCTCCTGCCCTCAGTCTTTCCCAGCACCAGGTCTTTTCCAAATTTATGAATCAAGAGCTTGTCAAATTGTGAGCACTGCATTTGCCAGATTTCTCTTTAGACTCTTATAATCTCAAAAGTCTCCCCATTTTCCCCATGACCAACTTCATGAAAATCCGGGCTCATCCATTGCTGAATGGCCCCCATTGTATGTTGGTCTGACAGCTTCCTTGTGCAGAGATTTAACCTATTCCTTTGTTCCCTAGATTCTCTTTAAACTGAAAGTTAGAGCGAGGCACTTGGTTAAATTCAGGTTAAACATTTTCTGCAAGAATGCATCCAGATGGTGTGTACTTCAAACTGCACCCTATCAAGAGGCATTAATGTCAGCCAGTCCACTATTCCTGATGGTAAATTTGATCATTTGGTTAATGCAGGTGCTGCCAGGTTGCTCCAAAAATAAAGGTACAATTTTTCCTCGTGCAACTAGTAAGTTATCTGTAAAGGGATAGTTTGAGACCATGTGCATATCCTCTTTCCTATTAATCTTTCACTCAGTAGCTTTTAACAGCCATTAATGATCCTTCCTGTATCAACCCTTATATTCGGAATAGCTATATGTAAATGTTCCTTTATTCTTCCTACTTATATTAGCTGATATTCTTCTTTGAGGAAGACCTCTTCTTTTTGTTTTGTGTTTGAGTTTTCCTGTGGATTCATGGTGGTTGCTTGCTGTTGTTTTTTAATTAAATGTGTGACATGACTGAGCAACTGCGCATGCATTCAATCTATTAGTGTCTGATTCCCTATGATGTTCAAACTGCCATCAATTTGGTCAGTCAAAACCCCTTTAAGCTGGCCATTATAGCCCTTTGGATACAATCTTTCACGTCCTTGAGCACTTCCTCACTATCTGACACAGGAAGATACTTTATATAATCTCTATAGCTCAAACTTGGAGTAGCAATTTTTCCAAGGAGCCCTAGCTCCTGAAAGGATTCTAAAATGCAGAATACCACTTAGAAACCAAGACCTTGGGGCTTTGTGTGTTCATTCCTACTGGGAAGTCATTGCTATTATGATGGACAGAGCTAGGAAACACGTGTGTATGAGTGTGTGTGTGTGTGTACGTACACACATGTGAGTTCACATGGATACCTTCAATTCCAACCCAGCACACAGCATTCCTCCTCTTCCTGCCTATTTCATAGAAGACCCTTGGTTCTCAACATTGAAGGATTATAGGAGAATGCTCTATTCTACAAACACACAAAGAAGAATTACACCGTTACTCTACCTGTACTAGAACCAATAACACATCTATCATATTAGTCTCCTGGGGCAGTTGTAACAAAGCACCACAAACTGGGTGGCTTGAGAACATCAGAACTTTGTTCTCTCTCAGTCTTGGAGACCAGAAGTCCAAACAAGGAGCTTTCCTTGTGGCTCAGTGGATAAGAACCCGTCTTCCAATGCAGGAGACACAGGTTTGATCCCTGATCGGGAAGAATGCATCCAGATGGTGTGTACTTCAAACTGCACCCTATCAAGAGGCATTAATGTCAGCCAGTCCACTATTCCTGATGGTAAATTTGATCATTTGGTTAATGCAGGTGCTGCCAGGTTGCTCCAAAAATAAAGGTACAATTTTTCCTCGTGCAACTAGTAAGTTATCTGTAAAGGGATAGTTTGAGACCATGTGCATATCCTCTTTCCTATTAATCTTTCACTCAGTAGCTTTTAACAGCCATTAATGATCCTTCCTGTATCAACCCTTATATTCGGAATAGCTATATGGAAATGTTCCTTTATTCTTCCTACTTATATTAGCTGATATTCTTCTTTGAGGAAGACCTCTTCTTTTTGTTTTGTGTTTGAGTTTTCCTGTGGATTCATGGTGGTTGCTTGCTGTTGTTTTTTAATTAAATGTGTGACATGACTGAGCAACTGCGCATGCATTCAATCTATTAGTGTCTGATTCCCTATGATGTTCAAACTGCCATCAATTTGGTCAGTCAAAACCCCTTTAAGCTGGCCATTATAGCCCTTTGGATACAATCTTTCACGTCCTTGAGCACTTCCTCACTATCTGACACAGGAAGATACTTTATATAATCTCTATAGCTCAAATTTGGGAGTAGCAATTTTTCCAAGGAGCCCTAGCTCCTGAAAGGATTCTAAAATGCAGAATACCACTTAGAAACCAAGACCTTGGGGCTTTGTGTGTTCATTCCTACTGGGAAGTCATTGCTATTATGATGGACAGAGCTAGGAAACACGTGTGTATGAGTGTGTGTGTGTGTGTGTACGTACACACATGTGAGTTCACATGGATACCTTCAATTCCAACCCAGCACACAGCATTCCTCCTCTTCCTGCCTATTTCATAGAAGACCCTTGGTTCTCAACATTGAAGGATTATAGGAGAATGCTCTATTCTACAAACACACAAAGAAGAATTACACCGTTACTCTACCTGTACTAGAACCAATAACACATCTATCATATTAGTCTCCTGGGGCAGTTGTAACAAAGCACCACAAACTGGGTGGCTTGAGAACATCAGAACTTTGTTCTCTCTCAGTCTTGGAGACCAGAAGTCCAAACAAGGGGCTTTCCTTGTGGCTCAGTGGATAAGAACCCGTCTTCCAATGCAGGAGACACAGGTTTGATCCCTGATCGGGGAAGATCCCACATACTGCAGAGCAGCTAAACCCACACATCAACAAAGACCCAGTACAGCCAAAAATAAATAAATAAAAGTTAAAAAAAAAAAAAAAAAGTCTAAACAAGGCCAGGCCATGCTCCCTCTGAAGGCTACAGGGCTAATAAATCCTCTTCTTGCCTGTTACCCTGCCTCTTGCTGAATTCCTTCTGCGTTGAGGCATGAAGAACCTGAGCCTCAGTGGGTCCAGACATTGGGTGAGTGCTGGATTAAATCCCAGCTGCATGGGTTCAAGTCCCAAGCAGGGTTTTGGCTGGGGTTAAGCCCTAGCCGCGTGTGTTCGAGTCCCAACCGGGGTTTTGGTTGGAATTCAAGCTCCAGCCAGATGGGTTCAAGTCCCAAGCAGGATTTGATTAGGTCTGGGCCCTGGGTTTAAGTCTCAAAATCGAGATAGAACCCTTTCAATATCATCTTAAGGCCATTACTCTGCGAAGACCCTGTTTCCAAATCAAGTGACATTCAAAATACCAGGCATTAGGATCTCAACATATCTTTTCAGGGGACACGACTCAATCCATAAAATCTACCAAGTAAAGTTTTAAATGCCTTTGCTCTTTTGTATTCACAGAATAGATCTCAAGATTGGCACAGACAGAACACTAAATTTAAAAAATTACTTGAATTTTTTCCCTCATCATGCTGTCAGTTTGGTAATTACTTAGGTTCATTTGTTTCAGTTTATTTTCAATCCTAGAGTTTGATCCTCCCCCATACTTTCAGATTTTCAAAAATTATTTGAATATGTAAACTATCTACATGGTTATATATTCAAAACTATATAAAATGTACACTCAGAAAGGTCTTACTCTCTACCCTAAACCTGGAAATAATCATTTTTACTAGTTTCTCTTTTCTCCTTCCTGTGTTTCCTATTTGGGACGGAGGTGCAGTAGGGTGTATAATTATATGATGTCCTCTACTTTAGTTCACAAATTGCATGTGGACTTCCATACCTTCCTTCTTTTACCTGGAGCTGGAAATCACTCCATATCAGTTCAGAAACACCTTCCTGCCTCTCAATTCTGTTACATAGGACTTCATCCTGTGATTATACTATGGTGTATTCAGTTAAACTTCTTCAGATGGGTATGCAGGTTGTTTCCAATATTTTGCTATCAAAATAATGCCACAGAGAATGACCTCATGCATACCTTGTTTCATATTCCAGGACTTGTCTTCAGGGCAATTCTCAGAAGTGAAATTGCTGGGTCCAAGGGGAAACGCCTGTTGTTTTAGCCCGACTAGGCCACTCTAACAAAATACAATAGACTGGGTGTCTTGTAAGCTGCAAACGTTTATTTCTCACAATTCCAGAGGCTAGGAAAGCCAAAACCAAGATGAGGCATGTCCCTAGGGTCTCTTTGATAAGAACACTAATCTCATTGAGGAGCACCCCACTCTCACGACCTAATCACCTTCCAAAAGCCCCACCTCCATCACCTTGGGAATTAGGATTTCAGCATATGAGTTTAGCGGGACACAAACACTCAGTCGGAGGCTTCCCCAGCAGCTCAGCAGTAAAGAACCCTCCCTTAGGAGATGCGGTTCGATTCCTGGCTCAGGAAGATCCCTTGGAGTTGTGCATGGCAATCCACTCCAGTATTCTTGCCAGGAAAATCCCATGGACATAAGAACCTGATGGGGTACAGTCGCAAAGAGTCGAATATGACTGAGCATGCATGCAGTCTGTTAATTATGGTCAAGTTCCCTTCCATATGAGGTTGGGCAGTTTTGCTTTCCTATCAGCAATGCACAAGAGCCTATTCGCCCTGAAGAGTTTCAGGCTGGTCATAACAGAAAATTTAGTGCACTCCCTCTTTAAGACACGCACACGGTCAATGGAGATTAACAGTCCATGAAGGGCTGAAATGGAGTCCTTGAGTTACAGAAGGAACACCATGTATTCTCAGGTGCTTGCCACAGGAAGGAATTTTCTGGTTCTGTTCTATCATTTCTCTGACTCATGGTGTCAAGGAGGCTTTCCTCTCTGCTGGTAAAAACCCACCACTTCTTACAGAAAACACTCAACTGAGGACAGGTTAGATAGAGTCTCTTTCTTTTTAAAGAACAAATGCTACTTTCAAATAGAAGAATGTATTTCTGCTGAGCTTAAGACCCTCCTCTGAGACTCCCGACAAAAGACTCTCATGGCTAGGAAGAAAAGAGAGACGAGTAAGGACCATCTTACCCTGAGCCTAACAAAGAAACAAGCCTTGAGATCCCGCTGACTCTGTGACAAATAAAAGCTACTCCAAGGGCTGAGCAACACTTTAGAAATAGCAATAATTTAGCATGCAATCTTCACTGCGTGGAAAAAAAGAGACATGGGTTTAAATTTAGGAAAAGAAGCATCAACTGGTCAGCTCAGGGGAGGGGTGAACACCCAATAGGTAAAGAAACAAAAGAGAAATGTCACTTTTCTGCTGGTGAGCTGACGTTTCCCCCAGGAAATGATGGCATTTTGGCTACCAGTGCACTCACTTGCTTAGGGAGAAGCCAGGAGAGGAGGTTTGTAGCTAGTGGGTGAGAGGAAAGAGTTTGTGAATACTTCTATGACTGTAATTCACCGAGAAGCATGAGATGAGACCAAAAAGAACTATGCTTTCCGGCCTCCTCCATACCACCTCCATTCGGTGACTATACTTGAGTGTCCAGGATGTACAAGGTACCTACAGACATAGTGGGGTGAGGGTGGGGGGAGACATCAATCAGGCTGAGTCCTGCCTCCATGCACAGCCCAGGAGGACAGAGAATTCGTTCTCCAGGAAAATGATCATGCCTTAGGAGAAGCCCTGATGAAATGCTACAGCTGATCCTAAGTGAGCAAATACAGTCCATCAAGGGATGGGATGCAGGGTGGGCTTCATGGTGGAGGCAGCAATTGAGCCAGCCCAGGGGGGATACAGCCATGCAGGAGGGCAGGGAAAGGCTTGTGCTGTTAGTGCACTCCCTCTTTAAGACACGCACACGGTCAATGGAGATTAACAGTCCATGAAGGGCTGAAATGGAGTCCTTGAGTTACAGAAGGAACACCATGTATTCTCAGGTGCTTGCCACAGGAAGGAATTTTCTGGTTCTGTTCTATCATTTCTCTGACTCATGGTGTCAAGGAGGCTTTCCTCTCTGCTGGTAAAAACCCACCACTTCTTACAGAAAACACTCAACTGAGGACAGGTTAGATAGAGTCTCTTTCTTTTTAAAGAACAAATGCTACTTTCAAATAGAAGAATGTATTTCTGCTGAGCTTAAGACCCTCCTCTGAGACTCCCGACAAAAGACTCTCATGGCTAGGAAGAAAAGAGAGACGAGTAAGGACCATCTTACCCTGAGCCTAACAAAGAAACAAGCCTTGAGATCCCGCTGACTCTGTGACAAATAAAAGCTACTCCAAGGGCTGAGCAACACTTTAGAAATAGCAATAATTTAGCATGCAATCTTCACTGCGTGGAAAAAATGAGACATGGGTTTAAATTTAGGAAAAGAAGCATCAACTGGTCAGCTCAGGGGAGGGGTGAACACCCAATAGGTAAAGAAACAAAAGAGAAATGTCACTTTTCTGCTGGTGAGCTGACGTTTCCCCCAGGAAATGATGGCATTTTGGCTACCAGTGCACTCACTTGCTTAGGGAGAAGCCAGGAGAGGAGGTTTGTAGCTAGTGGGTGAGAGGAAAGAGTTTGTGAATACTTCTATGACTGTAATTCACCGAGAAGCATGAGATGAGACCAAAAAGAACTATGCTTTCCGGCCTCCTCCATACCACCTCCATTCGGTGACTATACTTGAGTGTCCAGGATGTACAAGGTACCTACAGACATAGTGGGGTGAGGGTGGGGGGAGACATCAATCAGGCTGAGTCCTGCCTCCATGCACAGCCCAGGAGGACAGAGAATTCGTTCTCCAGGAAAATGATCATGCCTTAGGAGAAGCCCTGATGAAATGCTACAGCTGATCCTAAGTGAGCAAATACAGTCCATCAAGGGATGGGATGCAGGGTGGGCTTCATGGTGGAGGCAGCAATTGAGCCAGCCCAGGGGGGATACAGCCATGCAGGAGGGCAGGGAAAGGCTTGTGCTGTTAGGACACCTGTCTTTGATGGGAGGCAGTCATCTCTTTCATGATTCCTTTAGTGGGACCAGGACTTCAGTGAAAAAGAAAGCAGCAGTCTGGTTAGGAGTGTACACGTGAGTTTGTGGAAGGAAAAAGGGGGGATTTCTGGAAAAGAGACTATTTATACAACCAGGCAGATCAGAATACCAGGTAAGTGTTTTAATTTTAGAAGTGCCAGGAAGTAATCTACTGTAAAACTTGAATTCGTGATTCTTTGGAAACTGAAGAGCTTTTTAAAAGATAGGTTTACATAATGAACTGAGGCATTTCCCTCCAAGTAAATCTAGAGGATGCAGCCTGATGAGCTGTACTCAGTCCCCCTTTGCAGCTTCATCAGGACTCCCTACTGCTATGTGAACACGTTCAACACGTGTTCTAAATGTATGCACAGTAAGGGATTGATGTTTTTTAAGTAATTTTTCCCTTATTATATAAGTAGCATATTTGTTGAAAAAAATTTATTTAAACATATATGAGTAAAAAGATGAAAATTCCCTCAGAATATGACCAACCAACTATAAGTACTGTGAAATATTTTAGTGATCATTCTTCCAGTCTTTTTCAAACGTACATGTATGCTTAAAAGTATAGATAGATAGATAGATAGATGTGTACATATATATATACATATATAGCAGTACAATCTTATTTTGTTTATAGAGTTATATATATATATGTATGCATGTAACTCTATATAAAACTATATACATATAGCTATATATATATATATATATATTTTATGGGCACCTTTCCAGATTATTAAAGATTTTTAAAAATCATTTTAGGGACTTCTCTGGTCATCCAGTGGTTAAGAACTTGCAATGTAGGGGACACAGGGTCAATCCCTAGTTGGGGAACTAAGATCCCACATGACGAGAAACAATTAAGCCCACAGCACTATAGGCGGCAACAAAGATCCTGCCTGCCACGAATAAGACGTGAGGTTGTCAGATAAACAAATCTTTTTAAATGAATAAGTAAATCTGCATTCCCTGCTCCAACAAAAATTATTTTCATGACATTCTATTTTAGAGACATGTGATAATTTATTTTTTACCTTTCTATGTTATATCGGAATATAGCCAATCAACAATGTTGTGATGGTTTCAGGGGAACAGTCAAGGGGCTCAGCCACACAGACGCATGCACCCCTGCTCCCCTACACTCCCCTCGCATCCAGAAGGCCACATAAGACCGAGCGGAGTTCCCTGAGCTGTACGGTGGGTCCTGGCAGGTTATCCATTTAAAGCCAGCAGTGTGTACAGAGGTAGGTCATAATTTAAACAGTGGATCTCCTATTAGTGGATGCTTAGGCTACTCCAACTATTTCATTATGATAAATAATACCATAATAAACATGCTTGTTGCTAACGTTTCACATGGACTTCCACAGTTCTTCAGGGTACAGTCTTAGAAGTAGAATCTCTTTGCCAAAGAGCATGAACAATTTGCTGATTTATGATATGGGTGCCCTCTAGACAGGGTGCATCAACTCACCTGCCTTGAGAGGCCAACGAGACGTCACAAGCCTTGGTGAACACTGGCTGCTCATTGTTAATGTTGTTGTGACTGCAGTGTGTCTGATAAGTAATTTTTCCCTTATTATATAAGTAGCATATTTGTTGAAAAAAATTTATTTAAACATATATGAGTAAAAAGATGAAAATTCCCTCAGAATATGACCAACCAACTATAAGTACTGTGAAATATTTTAGTGATCATTCTTCCAGTCTTTTTCAAACGTACATGTATGCTTAAAAGTATAGATAGATAGATAGATAGATGTGTACATATATATATACATATATAGCAGTACAATCTTATTTTGTTTATAGAGTTATATATATATATGTATGCATGTAACTCTATATAAAACTATATACATATAGCTATATATATATATATATATATATATTTTATGGGCACCTTTCCAGATTATTAAAGATTTTTAAAAATCATTTTAGGGACTTCTCTGGTCATCCAGTGGTTAAGAACTTGCAATGTAGGGGACACAGGGTCAATCCCTAGTTGGGGAACTAAGATCCCACATGACGAGAAACAATTAAGCCCACAGCACTATAGGCGGCAACAAAGATCCTGCCTGCCACGAATAAGACGTGAGGTTGTCAGATAAACAAATCTTTTTAAATGAATAAGTAAATCTGCATTCCCTGCTCCAACAAAAATTATTTTCATGACATTCTATTTTAGAGACATGTGATAATTTATTTTTTACCTTTCTATGTTATATCGGAATATAGCCAATCAACAATGTTGTGATGGTTTCAGGGGAACAGTCAAGGGGCTCAGCCACACAGACGCATGCACCCCTGCTCCCCTACACTCCCCTCGCATCCAGAAGGCCACATAAGACCGAGCGGAGTTCCCTGAGCTGTACGGTGGGTCCTGGCAGGTTATCCATTTAAAGCCAGCAGTGTGTACAGAGGTAGGTCATAATTTAAACAGTGGATCTCCTATTAGTGGATGCTTAGGCTACTCCAACTATTTCATTATGATAAATAATACCATAATAAACATGCTTGTTGCTAACGTTTCACATGGACTTCCACAGTTCTTCAGGGTACAGTCTTAGAAGTAGAATCTCTTTGCCAAAGAGCATGAACAATTTGCTGATTTATGATATGGGTGCCCTCTAGACAGGGTGCATCAACTCACCTGCCTTGAGAGGCCAACGAGACGTCACAAGCCTTGGTGAACACTGGCTGCTCATTGTTAATGTTGTTGTGACTGCAGTGTGTCTGATATGATTTTGAAATATCGTGCTTTGTGTTTATTATAACATTCATTTGTTTATTGTACACTGTGGTCACCAGTTCCCTTATTTTAGAGCCTTCAAGATAGACATTCCCAACACTAGTCAAAAGGCTTGAATTCCTGGGATGAAAGGTATTTTTGTCAGTGATGAGAAGTCAAGGATTTGGAACTAGGCACTTTGATAGGAAACCTCATTCCAGCCTCTAACCATTCTTGTAAAGTGCCCAGTTTCTACCAAAGATGCATTGGTCTTTCTTTTTTAATTTTTTTTTTTTTTTTTGCATTGGTCTTTTTATGAGACTCTAAATCCTTGAACGTTTAGTCCTGGTGACTCAACATAGAACATTCTTTCTAGTGGATATTTGGGGTGAGGTGGTTTGTTTCAGTAGGAAATGAGAAGTTTTTGCATTACTTACTTCTTACTAAGGAAAGCATTTCTCTAAAATCCAATGATTTGCATTTTTCAATGAACAATGTGTGAATGACTATTAATTTTGTTAACTATTAATACGTGCTTTTCCTTCAAGCCTATTTATAAATGGACATTTTATTTTCTTGTTTCATATCCTGAATAGTTTTGCTACATTTGGTTAATAGTTAAGGCAATGCACTCTCCATTACAATGAATGGAGACTTCCAAACAATAGTAATAATATCACTGTCTAGTGTATAGTATACTATAGTTTACAAAATGCTCTAATTAATATAGGACTAAATTAGATCTAACTATATAGTTTCTAAGGTGATTTTAAATGAATAAATGCTTAAGTGGAAGGAAGTAGGCTATTAATGCCTTCACAGTGTGAGTTCCAGCTAAGAGTGTTCATAATTTAAACAGTGGATTTGGGCTTAGGCTACTCCAACTATTTCATTATGCCCTTGTTGCTAACGTTTCACATGGACTTCCACAGTTCTTCAGGGTACAGTCTTAGAAGTAGAATCTCTTTGCCAAAGAGCATGAACAATTTGCTGATTTATGATATGGGTGCCCTCTAGACAGGGTGCATCAACTCACCTGCCTTGAGAGGCCAACGAGACGTCACAAGCCTTGGTGAACACTGGCTGCTCATTGTTAATGTTGTTGTGACTGCAGTGTGTCTGATATGATTTTGAAATATCGTGCTTTGTGTTTATTATAACATTCATTTGTTTATTGTACACTGTGGTCACCAGTTCCCTTATTTTAGAGCCTTCAAGATAGACATTCCCAACACTAGTCAAAAGGCTTGAATTCCTGGGATGAAAGGTATTTTTGTCAGTGATGAGAAGTCAAGGATTTGGAACTAGGCACTTTGATAGGAAACCTCATTCCAGCCTCTAACCACTCTTGTAAAGTGCCCAGTTTCTACCAAAGATGCATTGGTCTTTCTTTTTTAATTTTTTTTTTTTTTTGCATTGGTCTTTTTATGAGACTCTAAATCCTTGAACGTTTAGTCCTGGTGACTCAACATAGAACATTCTTTCTAGTGGATATTTGGGGTGAGGTGGTTTGTTTCAGTAGGAAATGAGAAGTTTTTGCATTACTTACTTCTTACTAAGGAAAGCATTTCTCTAAAATCCAATGATTTGCATTTTTCAATGAACAATGTGTGAATGACTATTAATTTTGTTAACTATTAATACGTGCTTTTCCTTCAAGCCTATTTATAAATGGACATTTTATTTTCTTGTTTCATATCCTGAATAGTTTTGCTACATTTGGTTAATAGTTAAGGCAATGCACTCTCCATTACAATAAATGGAGACTTCCAAACAATAGTAATAATATCACTGTCTAGTGTATAGTATACTATAGTTTACAAAATGCTCTAATTAATATAGGACTAAATTAGATCTAACTATATAGTTTCTAAGGTGATTTTAAATGAATAAATGCTTAAGTGGAAGGAAGTAGGCTATTAATGCCTTCACAGTGTGAGTTCCAGCTAAGAGTGTATAAACTTTAATGGCCACAACCTAAAATGTAAATTATGTGTATAAATTAGGATGCAATCCTATTCTCATTTTCTCCAAATTTCATCCTCAAGGTATTTTGGAAATAATAGTATTTTCCCTTAGGTCCCTCTTATTGGTCAGAAGTATATGACATCGCCCACAGTCAAAATCCTCAGGGCCCCTGAGTCCCTGGCTCCTTGGTTAGGAATATTCCAAAGAAACCCACATCCCAGACCCTCTCTCATTTTCTGCAGTTTCAGATAAAGACACCACATTATAGTGTCTTATCCATGAGTTATTTGGGGAGCCCATTTGAGAAATACATTTCTATCAAGTCCATACAATTGTACGCATCACATAATTGATGATATGGCCACTGTTTGTCTCAGACTTTTAAGGACAGTACAAAATACATGTGAACCAATCAAAGTGCTTTGGAAATTCTGGCATTCCGCTAGCCAAGCAACATCATCCAGGCTCCTCTCACGCCTGGAAGTGGAGCAAAGGTTGGCTGCCTATTTTTGATTTCGAAAATGTATTCAGCAGAGCAATATCAAACCTTCTGCAGCTAAGCCTTAAGACTGCAATGCCTGCTTCCCATGATCACTGAAATCTGTCCAACGCTCATACATCTCCCCAAACCAGATCAAGATTTGCATGCATTTCTTCACCTCTCTGGGTTTTCTCCTATTTAACCAAAACTATAACAACCATCCACCATAGCAAACCACGTCAAAAAAGAACAAAAGCGAAATGCTCCTCACGCCACCAAAACAGTGAATCCAGTTTTCATGTATGTTTTTGACTCACCACAGGTCAGTTACCTCCTCGACACTTGAGGCATCACACCCCAGAAGGCTGCTAGTGCCCAGAGGTCAGTTAAAAAAACATCTCTATTCACCAAAGGGCAAGATGAAATACCAAGGGAGTGCCGATGCTACACTTGTAACTGTAGAAGGACAGAAGCCTAGGACATGGCCACAGAACATCTACCAATTCCCTCATATGTTTTTGTTCACTGACTGTTTTCCTGGTATAAATGATGGACTAAACTAAAAGTTTTTCTATAGTTTACAAAATGCTCTAATAATATAGATTTCTAACTATATAGTTTCTAAGGTGATTTTAAATGAATAAATGCTTAAGTGGAAGGAAGTAGGCTATTAATGCCTTCACAGTGTGAGTTCCAGCTAAGAGTGTATAAACTTTAATGGCCACAACCTAAAATGTAAATTATGTGTATAAATTAGGATGCAATCCTATTCTCATTTTCTCCAAATTTCATCCTCAAGGTATTTTGGAAATAATAGTTTTTTCCCCTTAGGTCCCTCTTATTGGTCAGAAGTATATGACATCGCCCACAGTCAAAATCCTCAGGGCCCCTGAGTCCCTGGCTCCTTGGTTAGGAATATTCCAAAGAAACCCACATCCCAGACCCTCTCTCATTTTCTGCAGTTTCAGATAAAGACACCACATTATAGTGTCTTATCCATGAGTTATTTGGGGAGCCCATTTGAGAAATACATTTCTATCAAGTCCATACAATTGTACGCATCACATAATTGATGATATGGCCACTGTTTGTCTCAGACTTTTAAGGACAGTACAAAATACATGTGAACCAATCAAAGTGCTTTGGAAATTCTGGCATTCCGCTAGCCAAGCAACATCATCCAGGCTCCTCTCACGCCTGGAAGTGGAGCAAAGCTTGGCTGCCTATTTTTGATTTCGAAAATGTATTCAGCAGAGCAATATCAAACCTTCTGCAGCTAAGCCTTAAGACTGCAATGCCTGCTTCCCATGATCACTGAAATCTGTCCAACGCTCATACATCTCCCCAAACCAGATCAAGATTTGCATGCATTTCTTCACCTCTCTGGGCTTTCTCCTATTTAACCAAAACTATAACAACCATCCACCATAGCAACCACGTCAAAAAAGAACAAAAGCGAAATGCTCCTCACGCCACCAAAACAGTGAATCCAGTTTTCATGTATGTTTTTGACTCACCACAGGTCAGTTACCTCCTCGACACTTGAGGCATCACACCCCAGAAGGCTGCTAGTGCCCAGAGGTCAGTTAAAAAAACATCTCTATTCACCAAAGGGCAAGATGAAATACCAAGGGAGTGCCGATGCTACACTTGTAACTGTAGAAGGACAGAAGCCTAGGACATGGCCACAGAACATCTACCAATTCCCTCATATGTTTTTGTTCACTGACTGTTTTCCTGGTGCCTCCTGTATGGGCAGGATGATGGGGAAGCAGAGATAAATCTTCAGAGCTGTCCCATCCCCAGATCTCAGGTCACTGGGAAGAGAAACCATGAAAGTGGGTGATAACAGGGCAGAGCCAGCACAGCAAAGGCAGGACCACGACGGCTTTCAGGGATGACCCAGCTCCCACCTGGGTAGCCCCTCTCCAGGCTGCACCTTAAGTCTGTTAGCAAGAAAGTACCAGCAAGGTACTGGGGAGTCACTGAAGACAACAAGTGGCTGGGAACAGATGTGTTTGAGGACCACTAACCCGGCAGATGCATATAGGGCAGACTGAGGGAGAGAAAAAGGTCAGGAAAACAAAGGCGGTAAGAGGAAGGCAATCACTGTACTCCAAGCCAGATGCAAGACTTGCAAAGTTAGGGACAGCTCACAAGACCCCCCTCAGTTCCAAGATTCACAAGAAGGACTCAGAGCTATTACTTAGGGCTATGGTTTATTATAGTGAAAGGCTACAGTTTTAAATCAGACAGGGTAGAGATATATGGAACAGCATCCGGAAAAAGTCCACTTGGAACTTTCAATTGTCTTGTCCCTATGAAACTGAGCTAACATTCCCAGATAACCATGTGTGACAATACTGCCAACCAGGAAGCTCCTCTGAGCCTCGGGGCCCAGGGTTTTTAACTGGGGCTCCATCAACTACAACTGGTTGGTCACCCAGGTGACTGACCTCAGTCTTCAGCTTCTCTGGAGATTGCATTGTTATCACATGCACTAAAGCTTCCACATTATCTGACATGGCCCCAGACCTGAAGTAAGCAAAGACACTCCTATCAGATATTCCAGTGGCTTAGAGGTCACCTCCCAGGAGCTCAAGGATAAGACCTCTCTTTAGGTAAGATAAACAAATAAGGATAAATTGATTGTGTTTGAAACTTATTTCTAAACATGTGACAATCCCACATTTACAAATTAGCCTGATGGTAAAAAGTAAGGAAAGATCTCCATCTTTCTAAATTTGGGCTGTCTACTTAGCTTCTAGCCTATAGCCTTCTGTGGATTGACTATTGGTTAATCCTCTGGTTTAAATGTGATGATCTTTAAGGCAACTGAAAAAGTATTTTAAGAGTGACAAAAATAAATTGTGTTCATGGATTTAAAATATAAGTTAATTAAGAGTTATCAAATATCTGTTTCTGGAAGATTGTAAATGTATATTTCAGAATTACTTTCATACTACAAAGTTATTTTCCTACTAGATTTAAGAATACAGATGTGTTTTAACATTTAGCAATCTGGTGGCATACCATGAGACCATAAATTTTGAAAACATATTTATTGCTTTATTTTACTTGGCTGCATGGAGTCTTAGTTGTGGCATTTGGGTTCTTTCTCTGCAGTGTTCGAGCGCTCTAGTTGTGTTATGCAGGTTTAGTTGCCCAAAGGCAGCTTGGATCTTAGTTCCCCTATCAGGGGTCAAACTGGAGTCCCTTTCATTGGAAGGTGGATTCTCAACCACTAGACCACCAGGGAAGTCCTCTAAAAATATTTAGAATAAGAAAACAGAATGTTGCAGTTCATTATCCCACACAATGCAGTCCTGACTTCCAAAATACTTCAGAAATCCACCATTAGTCAGCCTTGCGACCTTGGGCTTATCATTTTAACCTTCTTTTTCAAAAGTGAAACTAGGACAGATGATTTCTAAGCATTCTTCTGCTTCTAACACTTCTCCCTCAGAATAAAGTCTCGTTTTATAAACATAAAATGGTATGTTTCATTCACATAAATGAGAACTCCTGAAGGCTAAGGTTGCCGCATAAATAAGAATCCACTTTGTCTCTAATACACCTTTCATAACCCAAGGAAGAAATAAAGAATCTTTAGATAAAATATACAAAAATAACTATATGTTTTTAAAAAGCATATCATTAATTCTTTAACAAACACATATAGAGCACCAACTATGGACTAATGAAGCATAAATACTTGCAATATTTACCTATGCTTTATTTTGTGAATGAATCAGAACAAAATGTCAGTTAAATGGAGATTTTAATAACAGCCTGCCCAATAAGCAGGAAAGGGATAGAAAATAGAACAGGGGAATGGAATGCAGCTTCAGGTGATATGCCTCAGAAATCAGTGACTTTCTAAACTGATTTTATAATTAGAAGGGTATTTTTAGCTTATTTTTCAATTGGAAGGTTTTATTATATTCATCTTAGTATATGTAATTTCACTTGAATATTTTCTGATTAAAAAAAATGAATCTTTTCTCCTCGGTGCAACACTGTGAAAGTAGCAGCTTCCATTCAGTGTTACATCATGTTTCAGGGGCATTGGAGCCACACGCAGCAGCAGGTCCCAGGGACTGCCCGTCCAGTGCACCTCCTGGGATCCTGATGAAAGACAAGCAGGACACCAGGATGCCCACCCTGGGGGAACCCAGGTTTCAGTGTAGGGGTGACCCTGTTCACTGCGAATTATAGCGCTAGGCGATGCTGCTGGTTACAAGGGACTAAAGGCCTGGCTGCGGACGCCCTAGGGAGCCTCAGCCAGGAAGGGTGAGGACTTAGGGGTGGAGTGGGCAGAGTCCTAGCAGAGTATGATGGCAAGGAATGGGCTACCTGGTAAAGAGCCTGTCACAGAGCCAGGAGGTAGCCTTCACCCACAGGGGATGGGACTGCAGTGGAGGCTTGTGAGCAGAAAAGAGACAGAAGCAGGCGCATAGGTGAAAAGCAGGACAGAGAGAAAGGTGGACAGAGCGAGGGAGAGGGCCAAATACCAAGGAGGAGACTGCTCTGAAAGGCTTTGGGGATCCACGGGCCTCAGTGGGGCACTGACCTGTAGGGTGTCAGAGGGTCCAGGAGCGCTTGAAGCTGGCTCTGGGTTCAGCCTGGTCTCCTGGTTGGCCGGGAGTCTGGCGGCAGGGCGAATGTGAGCGCTCTGGCAGTGCTGAGCACACATCCAGGTGGAGACCTGGAAGTGCAGATGCCAGTGGACAGGTGCACCTGAAGAGCTCAAGAGAGGGCTCTTGGGAGATATTCAGACAGAGTCGAGGAAGGGAGGGGCTTGGGTTGTAGAGAGAAGACCAGATGGTTGTTGCGCAAATAGCCTGAGGCCTTAAGGGCAAGAGGACACCAGACCTGTCCGTTTTGGCCCCTCGGGGGAATGGGCTAAGGGGCAGCTGCAGAAACTGCTTTGCTTCAACCAGAGCAGTATTCTGGGAGCCGGGTGGAATGCGCCCTGGAATGGCGGGGAAGTCCGCTGTAGTCAGAGTAGGGGAGTCCCCCTCCAGGCAAGAAGACCCCTTCCTAAAAAGCTTTCTCTGCATCTTAGGCTCTTTAACAGGCAACCCATTCCCAATTCTCCTTGAACAATTGCTGCGCTCTAGGCGGCTGTCTCAGGATGCCTCAAAGCCAAACTACTAACTAGTAAGTGACCCCTCCCACCAGGAGCATTTGAATTTAAAAATGGGGAATTTGTTAATTTAAACAAATACCCCATGGGTGGACATTGCAGGGAAAATTGTCCAGATTTTGCATTTTGGTCTGCCCTATATTCCAGTGCGACCAGGTACCCTCCCGGCAGCGGGAACTGGTCTTGGCCCGCAGGGACCGCAGTCAGAGCGCCCACAGCACCCCCAGGAGCCGCAGGTGGCAGGTCGCGCTTCGGAAAGGTCAGCGGGGATTGCGCCACTCAGTCTTTCTGGACTTGGATTTGGAAGTCGTCACACCAGGCCCCTCACACTCCCCTCCACTCCAGTTTCCCATTTTTGCTTGCTCTCTGATGGGGAACCGAGCTGAACTAGCTGACACAGAGGATGCTGTTTAGTTGCCCAGTCGTTTCTAACTCTACGACCGACTTCAGTCGATTCACGGACTGTAGCCCGCCAGGTTCGTCTGTCCATGGGGTTTTCCAGGCAGGAATAGCTTAGTGAGTTGCCATTTCCTTCTCCAAGGGAGATCTTCCACAGCCAGGGATCGAACCCATGTCTTCTGCTTGGCAGGCAGTTTCTTTACCACTGAGCACCTGTGAAGCCCTTCCAAAAGTCCATGTCACTGGGCCGGGGAACTGAGTGGAGACTGAGGACTCTTTGTTTCTCCTCCTTCTTGAACCCATCCCAGACAGCCAAGACCTCAGGGTACCTGGGGGCAGTCAGACTCCTTCGTGGTGGCCTCCGCACTGGCCCCCTCTCTATACTCTGGTCAGGAGCGGATGCCCTCGAAGGTATCCCTCGAGAGGGGACCCAGGGCGGCAGAGGCAGGGGTCTCCTGGCAAGTCTCTATGAAGGACCCCGGAGGATGCGCTGCGTGCGGCAAGGCGGAGGAGGTTCGAGGGCGCGCGGGGCAGAGGGTCACCTCGCCCCAACCTTCCAAGTTCACCCCGCGGTCTGGCCGGGTCCAGCTAGACTTCGAGGATGGGGCGAGAAGACCAAGGAGCAGCTCGCCGGCGCCCACTCTCCTAGCCACCCCTGGTGGGGCACCGCCGGCAGAGGTGGAGGCGCATGCTCAAAGCCAAACTACTAACTAGTAAGTGACCCTCCCACCAGGAGCATTTGAATTTAAAAATGGGGAATTTGTTAATTTAAACAAATACCCCATGGGTGGACATTGCAGGGAAAATTGTCCAGATTTTGCATTTTGGTCTGCCCTATATTCCAGTGCGACCAGGTACCCTCCCGGCAGCGGGAACTGGTCTTGGCCCGCAGGGACCGCAGTCAGAGCGCCCACAGCACCCCCAGGAGCCGCAGGTGGCAGGTCGCGCTTCGGAAAGGTCAGCGGGGATTGCGCCACTCAGTCTTTCTGGACTTGGATTTGGAAGTCGTCACACCAGGCCCCTCACACTCCCCTCCACTCCAGTTTCCCATTTTTGCTTGCTCTCTGATGGGGAACCGAGCTGAACTAGCTGACACAGAGGATGCTGTTTAGTTGCCCAGTCGTTTCTAACTCTACGACCGACTTCAGTCGACTCACGGACTGTAGCCCGCCAGGTTCGTCTGTCCATGGGGTTTTCCAGGCAGGAATAGCTTAGTGAGTTGCCATTTCCTTCTCCAAGGGAGATCTTCCACAGCCAGGGATCGAACCCATGTCTTCTGCTTGGCAGGCAGTTTCTTTACCACTGAGCACCTGTGAAGCCCTTCCAAAAGTCCATGTCACTGGGCCGGGGAACTGAGTGGAGACTGAGGACTCTTTGTTTCTCCTCCTTCTTGAACCCATCCCAGACAGCCAAGACCTCAGGGTACCTGGGGGCAGTCAGACTCCTTCGTGGTGGCCTCCGCACTGGCCCCCTCTCTATACTCTGGTCAGGAGCGGATGCCCTCGAAGGTATCCCTCGAGAGGGGACCCAGGGCGGCAGAGGCAGGGGTCTCCTGGCAAGTCTCTATGAAGGACCCCGGAGGATGCGCTGCGTGCGGCAAGGCGGAGGAGGTTCGAGGGCGCGCGGGGCAGAGGGTCACCTCGCCCCAACCTTCCAAGTTCACCCCGCGGTCTGGCCGGGTCCAGCTAGACTTCGAGGATGGGGCGAGAAGACCAAGGAGCAGCTCGCCGGCGCCCACTCTCCTAGCCACCCCTGGTGGGGCACCGCCGGCAGAGGTGGGAGGCGCGGATTCGCGGGGAGGTCCCCGGCCGCCGTCGGCGACCTCTGGGCCTGGGTCGCGCCCAGCCCAGGCTCCTCCGCCCCGCTGCCGCCCGGCCTCGCCCCCGCCGCGCGCGCCCCTCCCGCCTCCCCTGTTGCCGTGGCAACCCCGGGAGCCTCCAGGCGCGCGCCCGCCCGCCCGCCTGCGGGAGCGCTCGGCAGCGGCGGCGGCAGCTCCGGCTCTAGCCGAGTGCGCTGCGACCCTGCTCCGGAGCGCGTCCGTCGCCCTCGGCCCGGCTCCGGGCCCCCAGCGCGGCTCCTGACCCGGCCCCAGAGCCGGCCCGGCTGCCGGCCCTCATGGAGCTGCTGGCCGCAGCCTTCAACGCCGCCTGCGCCGTGGACCACGACAGCTCCACCTCGGAGAGCGATGCGCGCGACTCAGCGGCGGGACACCTGCCTGGCAGGTGAGGACGAGCGGCCGTCCAGACCCCCGAGCTCCACCACGGCGCGTCTGGGGCCCCAGCTGGCGTCTCCAGCCAGAGACGCCAACCCGAACGGCCTGTACCCCGCACCCCTCCCTGCGGGCCCGGCCGCCCCTCACGTCCTCCGCGGCCCCCGTCGAGCCCGCACGCCGCCTGGGGTCGGGGGTGCGCCCCAGCGGGACCGCCGACCCCCGATCCCTGTCCTGGCCGCCTCTCGCGCCCTCTCCCGGGCGCCCTCGGTGCACGCGTCCCATTCGGCGCCCCGTCTCCGCGCCGCGTGGCTCCGGGACGGGAGGATCGCTGCCCAAAGGGTGCCGTGTGACCGCGAGGGCGCGGGGCGCGCGGGGCGCCTGGCCGCGGGACCCTGCGCGGGGGCCGGTCGGCGCCGCGGAGCGGGCGGGGCGCGCCAAGTTTCCGACACTTGCCCGCGAGCTCTGAAAACATGAAGGTTTGGGCGGACTGGTGTGGGAATGAATCACCGGTCGCGCCCTGGTGCGGTGACACAAAGGGCCTGTGGGGCCCGCCTGGCCGGGAGGGCCGGCGGCGGCGGCTCGCCTGGACATCCCAGGGCAGGGTCTAACTGGCGAGAGCCGCCTGGCCGAGGTGTGTCGTTGCTGAAAAATAACCGGCCCTGCCCCTTCTCCCCCTGGCAGCGAGTCGTCCTCCACCCCAGGAAATGGGGCCACACCCGAGGAGTTCCCGGCCCTCGCCGACAGCCCCACCACGCTCACCGAGGCCCTGCAAATGATCCATCCCATCCCCGCCGATTCCTGGAGAAACCTCATCGAACAAATAGGTGGGTGTCCTCGGTGGCTGCGGGGCGTCACTGGGGAAAAACGTGGGTTCCTGGTGGACTCTGAGGGTTCCCCTGCTCCATCTGGGCAAACGTACCTGACGAGGAAGATGATTAACATAATTAGTTCTAATGGTTCCGTAGGCTAAACTGCCACATGTGAGCTGCATAATTGGGCTTTAAGCAAATGCGTTTCTTTCCTGCTCCCTTGGAGAGGTGTACTTGCCCAGCCCTTTCCTGAGGAGAGCCTTCTACCCTCTTGTCTCTTCTGCCGGAAAGTCCAAGAGTGAGGTGCTACCGGGCCATGCAGGAGGGCGGGCTCCGTGAGCTGCAGCGCCCCCACCAACCCAGGGGTCTGGGTAGGCCTGGAAAGGGGAGTCTGCAGAGAGGGGCTTCTCAGAGAGTCCGGCGGACTGGAGGGATTCAGGAAGGAGAAGCCGTGGCCAGCTTTGCTCAGAGGAAGGAGAGGTACAGTAGAGAGAAGGCAGGAGCCCCAGAACCCCCCACCCTCACGCCAGGGTTAAGAAGAGAAACCTGCTCCCACCTGCCAGGTGGAACAAGGCTGGAAGCCCGCCGCACAGCTGCCCCTGAGACTAGGTGAGAGCCGACAGTGGAGGGAGAACGTGTCCCAAAAACCTGAGCACTGATATTTAAAAGTCAAGAATTGCTGACATCAAGCTAGGTCTCACCCTTGTCCCCAGAGGTGGCCCTGAGCGGGGAACGTGGGTTATTCAGGAATGGAACTGCCTGGAAATCTTTTTGGTCTTCAGTGCTGTCAGAGCAGCAGTTTATTCATTAAATTAAAATTGGGGCCTGAAAATTTCCTCCTTTAAATGGATCATTATTATCCCTCATCCCAAACTCCCCACCAAGTGTCTCTGGTGGAAGGGGGCTTCCACTGCTCTGAGATACCTGTGTTTAGGGGACTTTTCAGGCAGGTCCCCTCTTCCTGGCTCGGGTTTTTGTGGAGTGAGCCCTGGGAGGAGCCGAGCCCCTGCAAAGGGAGGCTGGAGCGCGCACACAGTTCAGCCTCGCTGACGCCAGAGGTTTTGCTCCCAGCGGTGCTGTGTGTCAGGCTGGGTGCAGGGCGGTGGCAGCTTTTCCCTTTGTTTACTGGGGAGCTGTCGAGGGCTGATCTGATGATAAGCGCCCAGGCCCCCCCGGGATAAAACGTGGGTCCCGGGGCTCTGAGGGTTCCCCTGAGGAAGATGACTTAACATAATTAGTTCTAATGGTTCCGTAGGCTAAACTGCCACATGTGAGCTGCATAATTGGGCTTTAAGCCGCTTTCCTGCTCCTTGGAGAGGTGTACTTGCCCAGCCCTTTCCTGAGGAGAGCCTTCTACCCTCTTGTCTCTTCTGCCGGAAAGTCCAAGAGTGAGGTGCTACCGGGCCATGCAGGAGGGCGGGCTCCGTGAGCTGCAGCGCCCCCACCAACCCAGGGGTCTGGGTAGGCCTGGAAAGGGGAGTCTGCAGAGAGGGGCTTCTCAGAGAGTCCGGCGGACTGGAGGGATTCAGGAAGGAGAAGCCGTGGCCAGCTTTGCTCAGAGGAAGGAGAGGTACAGTAGAGAGAAGGCAGGAGCCCCAGAACCCCCCACCCTCACGCCAGGGTTAAGAAGAGAAACCTGCTCCCACCTGCCAGGTGGAACAAGGCTGGAAGCCCGCCGCACAGCTGCCCCTGAGACTAGGTGAGAGCCGACAGTGGAGGGAGAACGTGTCCCAAAAACCTGAGCACTGATATTTAAAAGTCAAGAATTGCTGACATCAAGCTAGGTCTCACCCTTGTCCCCAGAGGTGGCCCTGAGCGGGGAACGTGGGTTATTCAGGAATGGAACTGCCTGGAAATCTTTTTGGTCTTCAGTGCTGTCAGAGCAGCAGTTTATTCATTAAATTAAAATTGGGGCCTGAAAATTTCCTCCTTTAAATGGATCATTATTATCCCTCATCCCAAACTCCCCACCAAGTGTCTCTGGTGGAAGGGGGCTTCCACTGCTCTGAGATACCTGTGTTTAGGGGACTTTTCAGGCAGGTCCCCTCTTCCTGGCTCGGGTTTTTCTGGAGTGAGCCCTGGGAGGAGCCGAGCCCCTGCAAAGGGAGGCTGGAGCGGCGCACACAGTTCAGCCTCGCTGACGCCAGAGGTTTTGCTCCCAGCGGGTGCTGTGTGTCAGGCTGGGTGCGCAGGGCGGTGGCAGCTTTTCCCTTTGTTTACTGGGGGAGCTGTCGAGGGGCTGATCTGATGATAAGCGCCCAGGAAAACCCCTTTCTCCCACCTCAGCCATGTTGCATTTTACAGTGAGGAGGGCTCCCTGGGCCTCGGCATCCTCTGGAAACCTTGACTTGCCCCTCTAGAAAGGGATCCTCTGGCTGGGATCAACGTCAGGACTAGAAAGGAAATCCAGGTGGGGGTGGGGGATCCGTGCCTTGAATCCCCGAGCGAGAGGCTCCCTTCTGCCGTGTGGGTGTGCGGAGACCTCCTTCCTGGAGGGCCAGCGGCTTAAGCTCGCGGCTGGGAATCGGGAGCCCTGAGCCGTGGTACCTGCTCATCCTGGCCCTCAGCTTCCTGCTGCGGTAGACAGTGGAGCCTGGCATTCCCCCCCGCTGTGTGCTGGTCTAATGGGGAGTATGTTTTTCCAGTTTCTGGGCTCGATCCGGAGTAGGTGCTCAACAGATGTGCTGAACGACAGCCAGGGCCGAGGCTTCCGTCATCTCACATCCTTTGTCACAGACTCAAGACCTATGCCAAGCAGATGCCTACAAGAGGCAGCTATTCTTAGCGCAGTGAATGAGGGAATTCTTTGCCAGGTGTCAAGAGAGGACAACACATTCCTAAAGGCACAATGGACTTCAGAGGAGGGGAAAGCGCGAGGAAGCTGGGCATCTTAGGCAGCACTGGCTTCCACTCAGGCCAGAACAGAGTGAGGCCAAGACTATGTGTGACGTGGTGCACAGTTGTCATTGTCGGTGGTGGCGCTGAAGATCACAGATCTCAAGACCCTGTGGTTGTGCATGTGTGTGTGTGTGTGTATGTGCACACGTGCGTGTGTGCTGAGGTTGTTTATGGCATCTAGCAAATGCCTGGTGCATAGAAGAAACAAAATTCTCTGCCCTTTAGAAGTCTCTATATTGGAGGGATTCAAAGGAAAAAACAGATTCTCTTCAAAAAGTAGGATTGTGAAGGACTCCGTCGAGTCCTCCCTGTGCAGCGTAGCATGGCCAGCCCCATTTAGATCATTTTAATTAGGAGCAATGAGAACAGAGTCTTCTAATTCTGCATGGATACAATACCAGGTGCAGGCTGTTACAGGTAAAGTTAGTTTTGCTTATTGAATGTACAAATTGAAAAACATGATATATCACCAGTGTATCTCAAGTGCAAAAATTTAATCAGCACAGTTCCTCAGCTACTCTTTTTGTTGTAATCTGAACTTTAATGAAAATAAACCTATTACCAAAAGAAATGGTTAATGGTGTCTCAGGTAATTTGTAATCACAGTGACTCCAGGAAAACTGGTATTTCAATTCATACTCTGAAGACTTCAGAAAGAAGTATGAAGGTTTAAGGAAGTGTTAAAAGTATTTGTATTGGGAGTCTTTGGCTTAGTGTAATAGACTATCCAGCTAAAATAAAAATGATCTAAAAAAATGGAAAGTATTCTGTCTTAACCAGTCCAGGAATGAGGAAGGAAGTTCTGGAATTGGTTCAAGGCAAGCAGTCACCTAGCTCCTTTCTCTCCTCTGTTCTCAGCATTTGGGCTTCTTGTCACAATATGACTTCGACAGCTCCATGCATCACATCCTCAAGCAACCATGTATAAAAAACAAAAAAAAGAGCGAAATTTCCCCATTGGTCCAGTGGCGAAGACTCTGAGCTCTCAATGCTAGCAAGGGGCCTGGGTTTGAATCCTGGTCGGGAAACTAGATCCCACATGCCACGAGTAAGATTCTGAGTGTCACAACTAAGTCCCAGCACAGCCAGATAAGTTAATTAGTTAAAATTTTTAAATTATAAAAGAAACAAATAAAACAACAACAGCAGCAATTTGTCCAGGGATCAAATCCACGTCTCCTGCACTGGAAGGCAAATTCTTAACCACTAGAGCACCAGAGAAGTTCCCCTGGTTTCTCTAAACCTCTGTGAAAAAGCAGTGTTGGAATCGCAATAGGTTAATTGATTCAACGTTGGCAACAATAAGTTTACGTAGTGACTTTAAACCTCTGCCTTTGTAGCTCAGTCTGGGCTACATTTCGCCTAGATTTATATTTTCGTTCTCATTCAGTTGTCAAATTAACTCCATGTCCTAACCTGCTGGATTGTAACACTGTAAAATTGCATTTTTTTCGTAAATGCTATATTTAGCATAAAGGACTTATAATTTAGCATTTCCCTCCGATTTAAAGGCTGTTACAGGTAAAGTTAGTTTTGCTTATTGAATGTACAAATTGAAAAACATGATATATCACCAGTGTATCTCAAGTGCAAAAATTTAATCAGCACAGTTCCTCAGCTACTCTTTTTGTTGTAATCTGAACTTTAATGAAAATAAACCTATTACCAAAAGAAATGGTTAATGGTGTCTCAGGTAATTTGTAATCACAGTGACTCCAGGAAAACTGGTATTTCAATTCATACTCTGAAGACTTCAGAAAGAAGTATGAAGGTTTAAGGAAGTGTTAAAAGTATTTGTATTGGGAGTCTTTGGCTTAGTGTAATAGACTATCCAGCTAAAATAAAAATGATCTAAAAAAATGGAAAGTATTCTGTCTTAACCAGTCCAGGAATGAGGAAGGAAGTTCTGGAATTGGTTCAAGGCAAGCAGTCACCTAGCTCCTTTCTCTCCTCTGTTCTCAGCATTTGGGCTTCTTGTCACAATATGACTTCGACAGCTCCATGCATCACATCCTCAAGCAACCATGTATAAAAAACAAAAAAAAGAGCGAAATTTCCCCATTGGTCCAGTGGCGAAGACTCTGAGCTCTCAATGCTAGCAAGGGGCCTGGGTTTGAATCCTGGTCGGGAAACTAGATCCCACATGCCACGAGTAAGATTCTGAGTGTCACAACTAAGTCCCAGCACAGCCAGATAAGTTAATTAGTTAAAATTTTTAAATTAAAAACAAAACAAATAAAACAACAACAGCAGCAATTTGTCCAGGGATCAAATCCACGTCTCCTGCACTGGAAGGCAAATTCTTAACCACTAGAGCACCAGAGAAGTTCCCCTGGTTTCTCTAAACCTCTGTGAAAAAGCAGTGTTGGAATCGCAATAGGTTAATTGATTCAACGTTGGCAACAATAAGTTTACGTAGTGACTTTAAACCTCTGCCTTTGTAGCTCAGTCTGGGCTACATTTCGCCTAGATTTATATTTTCGTTCTCATTCAGTTGTCAAATTAACTCCATGTCGTAACCTGCTGGATTGTAACACTGTAAAATTACGACATCTTTTTTCTCTTTACGTAAATGCTATATTTAGCATAAAGGACTTATAATTTAGCATTATGAAGCAAGAGGGCTTCCTGGTGACTCAGATTCTAAAGAATCCGCCTGCAATGCGGGCGACTGAGGTTTGATCTCTGGGTCAGGAAGATGCCCTGAAGAAGGGAAGAGCAACCCTCTCCAGTATCGTTGCCTGGAGAATTCCATGGACAGAGAAGCCTGGTGGTAAAGAGTTGGACAATCCATGGGGTGGCAAAGAGTTAGACATGACACGGAGTATAAGAAACCAAGTGATTTAATCTACGGATAATTGATTGAGGTCCTGTTATTTATAATTATGAATATAATTTATCTAGCCATTTGTCAGGATTTTGAAGAATGTTTTTTTCCTTCCTTTTTTCTTCAGGTTAGATATAGATAGCAATTAAAGAAGAAATAATAGGTAATGTTTGCACTGCATTACATAAGAAAGTGCTTTACAAGTAGTATACTTATCCCTGTTAGAACCTTCCCAGGAAAACTGTCTTTATTTATTATTTTGTCTGTGCCAGGTCTCAGTTGTGGCACCAGGGATCTTTGATGGTTGTTGTGGCATGTTGGGATCTAGTTCCCTGATCAGGGATCGAACCTGGGCCCCCTGCATTGAGTGCTCCGAGGCTTAGCTACTGGATCACCAAGGAAGCCCCCATCTTTGTTTACTAGGAAGAAGGGGCCACAGCTGCTCTCCCAAGCTCCAGGCCAGTCCAGCTGACCGCAAGTTCTCTCCACCTGTGTACCCCTCAGGTGTACCTGCATCTCTCCACCCCCTTCCCCCAGTCGAACCCTCCTCCCGTGTTCCTCATGTCCTTGAACAGGGCAACCAGACCCTCTTGGCAACTGGTTTCCCAGCTATCACCCATAACCCAGCACCAGCCAGTCACCAGGATCTGTCATCTACCCTGTGACTGTCCCTGAATCAGGCCCGTGGCCCCATCCCTCCACCACCATGGCAGTTCTGGCCTCCACCATCACTCCCTTGGAGAATGGACACGGCCTCTTTCCCGTCCATGGGCCCCCTAAGATGTAGACCAGAGCTGCTTGCCTGAGGGGCTTCTCTTTTGCCCACAGACTAGATAAGACCCTTGGGGTGACCCTTTTCTCAGCCTCATCACCAGCAGAAACCCCCTTCCGGGTCCCAGGTCCACTTCCCCGCTCCCTGGGCAGGGAGCCCTCTTGCCATGGCAGCCTTTCCTCTGCTCCTGAGTGGAAAGACCACCCCCGGCCCCGCAGCCAGGATGTCTTTCCCCCGTGGAGGTGCTGCACTTTTATGGATTCCTCTGTACCCCCAAATCTCCTTGGAGACTCAGAAGCATTTGTTTCAGGTCAGGGAAGTAAGTCTCAAAGTACCAAAGGAAAAAAGGAATGTCTCCCTATTGAGTCATCAGGTTGATGAAAACGTTGTTCTTTTCCTTCAAAATGAGAATTTACAATGACTCCCATTTCACCAATGAACAGGCTTGAGTTTTAATATTGAAGCGTTCAGGCTTTGAGAAGCGTCCTGCTGGGACGCTGAAATGTAACCAGGCCATTTCCATCGGCTCTTGCACACGTTTATTTACATGACAAGTTCAGGATTCTTCTTGTTTGCTGGTTATGTGTGTGGAAAACATAAATTTGTGTGACAGGATTTTGAATCTATGCAGGGATTTCTTTATTCTTTGTTCCAAAAAAAAAAAAAAGACTTATGTATGTGAATCTGTCGCGGGCGCCGCGTCGGAGCTTACTCTGATTACTATTCTCACTAGCTCTCACTAAGAGAAACTATATTGAATAGCTCAGAGACCTTTTCGTGAACACGGCGTGGTCCCCTCAGGGTGTGAGCCTCGGACCGCGACAATAAAGTATCGTGGTCTCAAGTATTATTAAACCAAGAGTGGCTTTATTAGGCAAGCACAAATAATCAGAATTAATCAGAACTCAATCAAAATGCAAAAACATCTTACCCCAGAGCTGGGGGCTTCAACCTCACCTCAGATGCAACTGATTTCTGTGAGTGAGCTTCTGCCCAATTTACTCTCCCCGTTTTAAAGGAAAAACCTCAGACACAGCTGCATATACTTTACTTCTGCTTCTACTTACAATCCTAAGAAATTAAAGGAAAAACGCTGCTCCTGGCTTCTATGTGAGCTCACAACCCGAGCTAGACCGGAGCAGGTCACTCTGGTCAAGAACCAAGCTAGCTTGTTCTTAGGAAAGCAAGCAGACAAGGTTGGAATGCTGCCATCAGGGCCCTTCCTATTCACCAGCAGCTTTCAAGCTTCGCTTGCGGGCAGAACTCTGCCGAGGCGGCTGGCGGTGAGTTACAAATTCCTAATCGCTGGAGGACGAGCTTTGGCTCTCCTGGCTATAATTTCTCTTAGAGACAAACTTTTTTCCTTTAGTATATACATCCCCTTTAGGTATCATCATATTCACCCACTCTTTGGCTTTGGTTTATCTGAGGTAACATCACTTTCTAGAGGATGGATTCTAGGTCTCAAGAGCTTATCTGGGGTTTGAGTACTGCTCTATGCCCTAAGACCCAGTATATTCTTAACAATTTCTAGAGTCTGCCCAAGACAAATCCTTCCCAAGAAATGAAGACAGTGGCAGTGTGTTCAGCAGCCCTTTCCTGAGACCTGTGTGGGTCTGGCTTTCTTTTTTTTTAATTTTTTAAATTGAATTTAGTCTTTGGGTGGGGGTTGGGGAGGGAGGGGGGCAGGTGGGCCACTTCTATTGGTCTTTCATTTATATATTTTCATCCATCTTTGTTCTTTGGCCCATGTGGGCCTCCCATCGCAGTGGCCTCTGTTGTCTCACAGCACCGGCTCTGGGCGCATGTGCTCCAGAGCTCCGGCTCTGCCATTGAACACATCGGTCTAGCTGCTCTGTGGCACGTGTGATCTTCCCAGGCCAGGGATCGAACCGGCGCCCCTTGCACTGCAAGGCAGTGTCCTTACCCACTGGACCACCAGGGAAGCCCAGGGTCTGGCTTTCTTTATGTTTTCATAGGCAGAGTATTTACCCTTGATCCTTTGTGGCTCAGACGGTAAAGAATCTGCCTGCAGTGCTAGACACCCGGTTCGATCCCTGTGTCAGGAAGATCCCCCGGAGAAAGGAATGGCAACCCACTCCAATATTCTTGCCTGGAGAATCCCATGGACAGAGGAACCTGGCAGGCTAGAGTCCATTGGATCTCAGAGAGTCAAACACGACTGAGTGATTAATACTTTCAACTTTCAGGAGTCTAAAGCTTTGACTTAGTGATTCAGAAAGATCTTTTTCTGAAACCTTTTTTATGTCTTCAAAATGGCTTGATTTGATTGCAGGGCTCCTGTATCAGGAATACCGAGATAAATCAACTCTCCAAGAAATTGAGACCAGGAGGCAACAGGATGCAGAAATACAAGGCAGGGCTGATGGGTCTCCAGCCAGTGAGGAGACGCCAGAGGAGGAGGAAGAGGAGGAGGAGGAGGAGCCAGCAAGCCCACCCGAGAGGAAGGCTCTGCCCCAGATCTGCCTGCTCAGCAACCCCCACTCGAGATTCAACCTCTGGCAAGATCTCCCGGAGATCCGGAGCAGCGGCGTGCTGGACATCCTCCAGCCGGAGGAGATCCGGCTGCAAGAGGTAATGGGCTGAGGGAGCTTCTATCAGAGCACACAGGTGTTTTCACCAGTGTGAGTGAGGCTTCCTCTGGGTTGAGGCTGGTTCACCAGAGAAGTTACTGGCAGGGTACATTCTTCCTATGCAGGGAAATTCACGTTATTTCACAGGCAACAAAAACTACCCAGTTACCTTCTAGGATAACTCAACACCAGTGTTGAGTGTTCTCCGCACTGTTGTTTGGTCAGATCGTGGCATGGCATTCTCTAATCCTTTAGTTGTTACTGTGAGGCATTTCCGCGGCACGTGTGAACACGGATGCTGTAGGCGATGCTGAATTCACTGTGGCTGTGAACGAACTCTAGTCGTCTGTGCTTTACTCTCCACTTGCACGTCTTTATCCCACCTCTTCATTTCGAATTTCTGCTTAAACCTTGGATGCGTGGACCTTCGAAAGAAAGTCCTAGCGGGTCCACCCTCTTGAAATGGTGTGGAAACCTGGGACGTGTGTCTGTCTCCTCTTCATCTGATGGCCCAGGCCGACTCTGTCCATCCATTAGGCTGAGGCAGGATCACAGAGTCACTTAATAGTTCGTGGCGAACAAGGAGAAATAATCCATAAAATACGAACAGTAATAGAAGTGAGTCACTAAGTGTAGATGTTGGATGTATCTGTGTAGTAATCTCTATAGTTTTATAGAGACAGAGTGGGATCAAGAGTGTTTGGATGTAGAGGGGAAATCTACAGTACAGAAAGACAAGGATGGTTAATAGTAACAGGAGAGGCTGGTGGTGAGAAATTGTGACTGCAGGTGTGTGTTCATTCATTGTGAAAGTTAAAGAGAGCGTTCAGAGGGCAAAGTGAAGAGATTTGGTTTTAAAACTTGGTCAATCCAGTTCTTTTAAGCTTTTTAAAAATGTGAGCCATTTTCAAAGTCTTTAATGAATTTGTTGCAATGTTGTTTCTGTTTAATGTTTCGTATTTTTGGCTACAAGGCGTGTGGGGTCTTAGCTCCCTGACCAGGGGCTGAACTACACTCACTGCATTGGAAGGTGGAGCCTTAACCACTGGACCGCCAGGGAAGCCCCTACAAAGTCCAGCTTTGTCCTCCCACCCTCACTGCGCCCTCCCCTCTGCCCCCACCCACATGCTTTTTCAAGCCCATCCTTGAACTTGCTCCCGCTTGCAGTCCTGACTGCAGACATTCTGTTTCTTTTTTAATTTTTAAATTTAATTAATTAATTTATTTATTTTTGGCTATTCTGGGTTTTCACTGCTGCTGCAGGCTCTTTAGTTGCAGGGAGTGAGGGTTACCCTCTAACTGTGGTGAGCAGACTTCTTGTTGTTGTGACTTCTCTTGTTGTGAAACTCAGGCTCTAGGGCACATGGGCTTCGGTCGTTGTGGCACAGGGGCTCCAGAGTTGGGTCTCCGAGGCTCTAGAGCACGGGCTCCATAGCTATGGCTCACAGGCTTAGTTGCTCCACAGCGTGCAGGATCTTCCCGGATCAGGGATCGAATTTTCTGTTGGGTGAACTCTTCACCACTGAGCTCCCAGGAAGCCTCTGTCCTCTTTAATTCTTGGGGCGATATTCTATAGCGGTCCACCCTCTTGAAATGGTGTGGAAACCTGGGACGTGTGTCTGTCTCCTCTTCATCTGATGGCCCAGGCCGACTCTGTCCATCCATTAGGCTGAGGCAGGATCACAGAGTCACTTAATAGTTCGTGGCGAACAAGGAGAAATAATCCATAAAATACGAACAGTAATAGAAGTGAGTCACTAAGTGTAGATGTTGGATGTATCTGTGTAGTAATCTCTATAGTTTTATAGAGACAGAGTGGGATCAAGAGTGTTTGGATGTAGAGGGGAAATCTACAGTACAGAAAGACAAGGATGGTTAATAGTAACAGGAGAGGCTGGTGGTGAGAAATTGTGACTGCAGGTGTGTGTTCATTCATTGTGAAAGTTAAAGAGAGCGTTCAGAGGGCAAAGTGAAGAGATTTGGTTTTAAAACTTGGTCAATCCAGTTCTTTTAAGCTTTTTAAAAATGTGAGCCATTTTCAAAGTCTTTAATGAATTTGTTGCAATGTTGTTTCTGTTTAATGTTTCGTATTTTTGGCTACAAGGCGTGTGGGGTCTTAGCTCCCTGACCAGGGGCTGAACTACACTCACTGCATTGGAAGGTGGAGCCTTAACCACTGGACCGCCAGGGAAGCCCCTACAAAGTCCAGCTTTGTCCTCCCACCCTCACTGCGCCCTCCCCTCTGCCCCCACCCACATGCTTTTCAAGCCCATCCTTGAACTTGCTCCCGCTTGCAGTCCTGACTGCAGACATTCTGTTTCTTTTTTAATTTTTAAATTTAATTAATTAATTTATTTATTTTTGGCTATTCTGGGTTTTCACTGCTGCTGCAGGCTCTTTAGTTGCAGGGAGTGAGGGTTACCCTCTAACTGTGGTGAGCAGACTTCTTGTTGTTGTGACTTCTCTTGTTGTGAAACTCAGGCTCTAGGGCACATGGGCTTCGGTCGTTGTGGCACAGGGGCTCCAGAGTTGGGTCTCCGAGGCTCTAGAGCACGGGCTCCATAGCTATGGCTCACAGGCTTAGTTGCTCCACAGCGTGCAGGATCTTCCCGGATCAGGGATCGAACCTGTGTCTCCTGCATTGGCAGGTGAACTCTTCACCACTGAGCTCCCAGGGAAGCCTCTGTCCTCTTTTAATTCTTGGTTCTCTTGTGCGATATTCTATAGAAACATCCGGTCTTCTCATTTATTTAAAAGGCAAAACTCTACCTGTGCGCACATGTAATGACTGAGACTGAGACAAGCTCTCAACCAGGTTCATCAAAGACTCAGGTGGCATGATGGCTGTGCTCCTTGAGAAGCCTTGCCCACACTCACTTTTTGAAGAGCCTCCGGGGTTCACTGTGACCTGCCCAGTAGACTCAGGAAAGGTGTGTTTAGACTCTGACATCCCTCGTGATTCATGAGTGGTGATTTGTAAGCAATGCCACAGCAGGTTTTTTTTGTTGTTTTTTTTCCCATAAAACTGATGTCAGTACTGCCTAGTCATCCTGATGGAGCTTCTCCCTGCTTCTCCCAGGATACTGGCAAGGGGACGTAAGGAACTGTGTGCCCCCCGGGAAGCCAGGATGCATGATCAGGGGATCTCCACGAGGCAGGTGGAGCTGGACTGAGGAAAGCCCAGTAGGCTTTGGCACTGAAGGCGACCACGTGGAAGGTGCTAGAAGGCAAGGAGAAGTCCCCCTGTAGTTGGCCATTTCTGCTACCTGAGAGACCCAGAGGCTCCACCAGCTGCGGAAAGAGCCTCCATCACTGACCTTTTTGTCCATCTAGTTCTATGTGAGATGTAATTGACGCATATCACTGTATAAGTTTAAGGTGTATGATTTGACTTCCATACATCATGAAATGATGACCACAGTAAGTTTGTTGTTGTCCATCAAAAGTCGTGTCCTACTCTTTGTGACCCCATGGACTACAGCACGCCAGGCTTCCCTGTCCTTCACTATCTCCCGGAGTTTGCTCAGATTCATGTCCATTGAGTCTGTGATGGTATTGAACCATCTCAGCCTCTGCCAACCCCTTCTCCTTTTGCCTTCAATCTTTCCCAGCATCAGGGCCTTTTCTTTTTTGGTTTTGGTATATAATTACCACAGCACTATAGTAGTTCCTGGTATACAGCATAGTGACGTGGTTCTTCTGTTCATTTCAGAATGGTCGCCTAAAATGTTTTGACTTAGTTTAGTTATAGCATGCCACCATACAGAAGTAGTACCTAGGGATTAACTATATTCCCCACACTGTGCATTTTATATGTATGGTTTTCACACCCAAGATTCACATATTTTTCAACTGGAACTTTGTGCCTTTTCACCTCCCTTACCTATTTATTTCCTTCCTCTACCCTCCCCACCTCTGGCGACCACCTGTTTTGTTCTCTGTATCTATTTCTGTTATGTTATGTTTGTTTGTTTGTTTCGCTTTTTAGATTCCACATGTAAGTGACTCATATATGTACAGTGTTTGTCTGACTTATTTCACTTAGCATAATATTCTGTAGGTCCATCCATGTTGTCTCAAATGTCAAGGTTTCGTTCTTTTTATAGTTATTCCATTGTGTGTGTGTGTGTGTGTACGTATATGTATATATAAAACCTATCTTCTTTGCTCATCTGTTGATGAACACTTCAGTTGCTTTCATATCTTGACTGTTGTAACTGATACTACAATGGACATAAAGGTGCAAATATCTTCTGAATTTGTGTTTTTGGTCTCTGCAGATCAATACCCAGGAGGAGAATTGCTGGGTTGTATTCATTGTTGAGTGATCTCCATCCTGTTTTCTGTAGTGACTGCATCATTTTACAATCCCAGCAGCTGTGCAGGAGAGTTCCCTTCTCGCCACACCCCCTCACCAACACTTGCTGTTTGTTGTCTTTTTGATAATAACTATTCTAACCACTCCCTGTGGTATGGACTTGCATTGCCCTGATGATTAGTGATGTTGAGCATCTTTTCATGTGTCTTTGGTCATCTGTATGTCTTCTTTGGAAAAGTATTTATTCAGATACTACCTACCTATCCAAAGTATCTATTCTGCTCATTTTTTGATCAATCAAATTGTTTTTTTTAACAGTTGTGTGAGTTCTTTGTGTATTTTGGATATGAACCCTTATCAGACATATCATTTGTAGGTATCTTTTCCCACTCAGCAGGGAGCCCTCTCACTTGCCGATAGGTTCCTACTCAAAAGTTTCTAGTCTGATGTAGTCCCATTCCTTTATTTGTGCTTTTGCTTTCCTTTCACCATCCCTAATGGATCCACAGCACTAGTGGACGTGGTTCTTCTGTTCATTTCAGAATGGTCGCCTAAAATGTTTTGACTTAGTTTAGTTATAGCATGCCACCATACAGAAGTAGTACCTAGGGATTAACTATATTCCCCACACTGTGCATTTTATATGTATGGTTTTCACACCCAAGATTCACATATTTTTCAACTGGAACTTTGTGCCTTTTCACCTCCCTTACCTATTTATTTCCTTCCTCTACCCTCCCCACCTCTGGCGACCACCTGTTTTGTTCTCTGTATCTATTTCTGTTATGTTATGTTTGTTTGTTTGTTTCGCTTTTTAGATTCCACATGTAAGTGACTCATATATGTACAGTGTTTGTCTGACTTATTTCACTTAGCATAATATTCTGTAGGTCCATCCATGTTGTCTCAAATGTCAAGGTTTCGTTCTTTTTATAGTTATTCCATTGTGTGTGTGTGTGTGTGTACGTATATGTATATATAAAACCTATCTTCTTTGCTCATCTGTTGATGAACACTTCAGTTGCTTTCATATCTTGACTGTTGTAACTGATACTACAATGGACATAAAGGTGCAAATATCTTCTGAATTTGTGTTTTTGGTCTCTGCAGATCAATACCCAGGAGGAGAATTGCTGGGTTGTATTCATTGTTGAGTGATCTCCATCCTGTTTTCTGTAGTGACTGCATCATTTTACAATCCCAGCAGCTGTGCAGGAGAGTTCCCTTCTCGCCACACCCCCTCACCAACACTTGCTGTTTGTTGTCTTTTTGATAATAACTATTCTAACCACTCCCTGTGGTATGGACTTGCATTGCCCTGATGATTAGTGATGTTGAGCATCTTTTCATGTGTCTTTGGTCATCTGTATGTCTTCTTTGGAAAAGTATTTATTCAGATACTACCTACCTATCCAAAGTATCTATTCTGCTCATTTTTTGATCAATCAAATTGTTTTTTTTAACAGTTGTGTGAGTTCTTTGTGTATTTTGGATATGAACCCTTATCAGACATATCATTTGTAGGTATCTTTTCCCACTCAGCAGGGAGCCCTCTCACTTGCCGATAGGTTCCTTCACTGGGCAAAAGGTTTCTAGTCTGATGTAGTCCCATTCCTTTATTTGTGCTTTTGCTTTCCTTTCACCATCCCTAATGCTGACTTTCGTATAAAAGGAATTGTACAATGCAATTTTGCATTTGGCTTTTTTTCACACAATATTCTTATCATGGACCTTTTGTATGGTCCTCAAAATAGGGAAAAGTGTCTAGTTTCTGAGAGAATTCTTGCTTATATACTTGTTTATTTTTTACCTTGGTAATTAGATAAATAAATTTAAATTGTTTTGGAATGCTTAGAGATAAACCCCCATAGAACTTAAAATATAGTGTTAATCTCCTACAACGAGAAGTCAGAAGTAGAAAAAGAAAAGGAAAGCAAACAGTAACAAAAGCATAAAAAACAAATACTATAAAATAAGGCAGCAGAGTTCATAGCAAATGTATTTATAACTGTAAGTGTAAATTGCTTAAATTGCGATTGAAAGACAGAAATTATTCAACTGGTGAGAAAACCAAATCCACGATATTATCACACAGGTTAGAATTCAGGACAAGAAAAGCTACCAAAGGGAACAATGAATCTTTCTGTACAGTTAGAGATTATCACTTTATTTTTTAATGTTTTAAAGTTAAATAAGCTACTCATTGGGCTTCCCTGGTGGCTCAGCTGGTAAAGACTCTGCCTGCAATGCGGGAGACCTGGGTTTGATCTCTGGGTCAGGAAGATCCCCTGGTGAAGGGAACGGCAACCCACTCTAGTATTCTTGCCTGGAGAATTCCACGGACAGAGGAGCTTGGCAGGGGTCGCAAAGAGTTGGACACGACTGAGCGACTTTGATACACACACATACACGCTACTCATTAATAGATTTTCATTGTTTAAAAAAATGCAAACAGCACACGTGTGCAGGCTTGTCCTCGGCTCCTGGATGGAGGACAGGCTGTGTTCACTTTCCCTCTCCTGATAAATTACAGTCGTAGCACGCTGTGTGGTTTTGGACTTCAGACACTTGTGAAGGCTCGAGTGCACAATCCTTCTCGATCTGTATGATGTTTTCCCCACGTTTTACGCCTGTTTTATTCAAGATTATGGTTTTATTTTTTAGCAACTTGCCTTTAAATGACCTCTTAGAATTTCCAAGTTACTTTCATAAAAACAGCTCCCTTTGCACTGAAAATTCTTTAGTTTTTAGCACTTAAGGACATAATTGCAGAACAAGTAGGATTGACTTGAGTACGTTTAAGGACAAACACAGGGCTCACAGGTGGGGAGAGACACTTCAGGTGGCAGGGGTGAGGGTGAGGGGCAGCCTGTTCCTGGTCCTCAGCAAATCCTGAAAGAGTTCTGCAAGGAAACAGTGCCCGTGAGCCAGGCGCATCGGTCATGCAGCACTTCCATGGGCCTGCGTCTTCATGCTCCTGGGAGACCACAGCTGTACAATCAGGGAGTTCATGCTCAGACGCTCAGTTGTGTCTGACCCTTTGCAACCCCATGGACTATAGTCCCCAGGCTTCTCTGTCCATGGCATTTCCCAGGCAAGAATACTGGAGTGCTGGGCTTCCCTGATGGTCCAGTGGGGAAGGACACCGCCTTGCAGTGCAAGGGGTTCTGGTTCAATCCCCGGCCTGGGAAGATCCCACGTGCCATGGAGCAGCTGGACCAATGTGTCCAACTACCGAGCCAGAGCTCTGGAGCGCATGCGTCCAGAGCCGGAGCTCTGCAGCAAGAAAGACCACTGTGGTGGGAGGCCCACACAGGCCAAAGAACAAAGATGGGTGAAAATAAATAAATGAAAGACCAATAGAAGTGGCAAAAAAAAAAAAAAAAAGAGAATACTGGAGTGGGTTGCCTTACACTCCTCCAGGGGATCTTCCTGACCCAGGGATCAAACACCTGCCTCTTATATCTCCTGGACTGACAGATGGATTCTTTACCACTAGCTCCACCTGGGAAACCCCAGCTATAGGATAGATCCCCAGAAATGGAATTGTGGATCAAAAGTGAAGTGCATCTTAAATGATGATGGTGGTGATGGTGTGATGGTTTAGTCACTAAGTTGTGTCCAACTCTTGCAACCCCATGGATTGTAGCCTGCCAGGTTCCTCTGTCCATGGTATTTCTGGATACTGCCTCTTGAGTAAAAAGATGCACAACAGGAGAGTGGCAAGTTAAGCTTTATTGGGGGCAAAATAGGGCCTGTAGCCCCAGAGACAGCACCTCAGAGAGCTTGGAGAGACTGCTCCAAAGAGGCAGGGAGGAAAGGTCAATATATAAGATTTTGGTGAAGGGGGAGCTCAGTGCAATTAGGTACTCATTTTACAGAAGGTTTTCTGAGGGTTACAAGGAGCTGATAATCCTCATGAAGGGATTTAGTGCTTTTCTAGATTTTTCTCATGCTTTTCTAGATGAAGAGATACAAGGATTGGGATCATAAAATCAGTTCCTGAAAATATATAACTGTCTAAAGACCTGTCCCACCGGATTCCTGGGAGCACAGCATGCCTCTCTCTCCATCCTGAACTCCCTCCGGTGGTGTTGAAGGTCAACGGTTGCCGCAGCACAGGGTTCAGTCTCCGCAGGGGAAGTTGGCAAACGTCCTTGTTGTTGTACAGTCACTGGTAAATGCTCTTGGCAAGTGCCAATTTGTAGTTGAGACGCCAACTCACCATTCAAAAGGAAGCTCAAATTTCACACAACCACCACAGAAAAGCATATATTCTCACACCCTCCGAGCCCTATTAGCAGAGTTCTTCATTTTTGCTCCAACCTGTAAAGTGAAAAATCATATGTTTTCAACCCACCTGCCCTTGATGCCATAAACTGAGCTTCTTTTATTTTTTGTACTTACTTCTCGGCTGTGTTGGGTCTTAGCTGTGGCACGTGGGGTCTTTCACTGTAATGCATGGACTCTGTAGCTGTGTCATGCAGGCTTAGTAGTGGTGGGACACGGTCTTAGTTGTTCATGAAATGTGGGATCTTAGTTCCTTGAGCAGGGGTCAAACCCTCATCCCCTGCATTGCACGGAGGATTCTTAACCACGGGGCCTCGAGGGAAGTCCCAGAGCACCTTTTCTTAGGCTCACTGGCTGTTTTCCATTTCTTTGTCTATGAATTGCCTGCTCTTATTCTTTGTCCTTTTTCCTATAGGGTTGTCTGTGGTTGTCTTCTTGATGGATAGCAGCTTTTTACATATTTTGGATATTATTTGTTTATATAGTTCAAGCACTATGTTCCACAGTAAAAACATAAGGCAAGTGATGTAGCACAGAATTTATGCACAGCCACTGGAGCCCTACTGCCTGGGTGTGAATCCCAGTTCCACTACTTCTTCGCTGGCGAACTTTTTTTCTCTTGAGAGGAGAATACAGTTTATTAGACTTGGAGATGCTGTTAGAACAGTGGGCCAGCTCAAGGGAGCACTGACCCACTGGGTAACTTTGGACAAATGACTTAACCTCTCTGTGCCTCCACTTCCATATCTGTAAAACTGAACTCATGCACAGGGTTGTGAAGATCAAATGAGTTAACACAGAGAAAGAGCTGGCAACAGGTCAACATTAAGCAAGGCATCTTCAGTTGTGGTATATTTTTCTACTTAAAAATATTTTCTCATTTTTAAAGAAAATCTGTCAATATTTTTATTCATTTAAACCTAATTTTCTAGATTGGTGTTGCAGGCTTAGGAAGGCTGTTCCTCAAAGGTACATTCTACAGTGAAATGGTAACTATGATAAGGTACCCAGAGACGCCCAGATAGAGCAGAGCGTGTCAGAGATGTGAGCGGCAGCTGCCATACCTAGTCTACTGTTTATGTACTAGTGGGGCATGACAAGGATAGGGAATCTGACAAGAATAATGAGGTGGGCTTTAGATACTTTTCCCTGGTGGGTCAGCAGCAGAGAATCCACCTGCAGTGCAGGAGACACCGGTGACCCGGATTCAGTCCCTGGGTCAGAAAGATCCCTGGAGAAGGGCAGGGAAACCCACTCTAGTCTTCTTGCCTAGAGAATCCCCATGGATAGAGGAGCCTGGCAGGCTACAGTCTGCAGGATCGCAGGAAGGCAGACATGACTGAAGCGACTGAGTGTGCACGTAGGCTCACTGGCTGTTTTCCATTCCTCTCTTGCATTGCACGGAGGATTCTTAACCACGGCCTCGAGAAGTCCAAGCGCACCTTTTCTTAGGCTCACTGGCTGTTTTCCATTTCTTTGTCTATGAATTGCCTGCTCTTATTCTTTGTCCTTTTTCCTATAGGGTTGTCTGTGGTTGTCTTCTTGATGGATAGCAGCTTTTTACATATTTTGGATATTATTTGTTTATATAGTTCAAGCACTATGTTCCACAGTAAAAACATAAGGCAAGTGATGTAGCACAGAATTTATGCACAGCCACTGGAGCCCTACTGCCTGGGTGTGAATCCCAGTTCCACTACTTCTTCGCTGGCGAACTTTTTTTCTCTTGAGAGGAGAATACAGTTTATTAGACTTGGAGATGCTGTTAGAACAGTGGGCCAGCTCAAGGGAGCACTGACCCACTGGGTAACTTTGGACAAATGACTTAACCTCTCTGTGCCTCCACTTCCATATCTGTAAAACTGAACTCATGCACAGGGTTGTGAAGATCAAATGAGTTAACACAGAGAAAGAGCTGGCAACAGGTCAACATTAAGCAAGGCATCTTCAGTTGTGGTATATTTTTCTACTTAAAAATATTTTCTCATTTTTAAAGAAAATCTGTCAATATTTTTATTCATTTAAACCTAATTTTCTAGATTGGTGTTGCAGGCTTAGGAAGGCTGTTCCTCAAAGGTACATTCTACAGTGAAATGGTAACTATGATAAGGTACCCAGAGACGCCCAGATAGAGCAGAGCGTGTCAGAGATGTGAGCGGCAGCTGCCATACCTAGTCTACTGTTTATGTACTAGTGGGGCATGACAAGGATAGGGAATCTGACAAGAATAATGAGGTGGGCTTTAGATACTTTTCCCTGGTGGGTCAGCAGCAGAGAATCCACCTGCAGTGCAGGAGACACCGGTGACCCGGATTCAGTCCCTGGGTCAGAAAGATCCCCTGGAGAAGGGCAGGGAAACCCACTCTAGTCTTCTTGCCTAGAGAATCCCCATGGATAGAGGAGCCTGGCAGGCTACAGTCTGCAGGATCGCAGGAAGGCAGACATGACTGAAGCGACTGAGTGTGCACGCATAAACTGATTCCTGTACTCTCTAAAGCTGCCCACTGTGTTAGCCCCTGGTGACACGTGGCTCTTGAACATTTGACATGCGACTAGTCCTCGTTGAGACGGGTTGTGTGTATAAAACACATACCAGACTCTGCAGACTTAAGACATAGGAAAAGAAACTCAACTATCTTATCAATAATTTCCATATTCCATGTTGACTTAGTATTCTGGGTATATTGGATTAAGTAAAATGCATTAAAATTCCCCTTTTTCTTTTTTACCTTTTTTTAAAAACATGGTTACTAGAAAAACTTAAATTGTATATGAGACTCATGTTATATTTCTATCGGACACACTGCTCTAAAAAGAGGCAATATTGTATTTCCCAGTGTCTGTGAACACTACCAAAAAGTGGCCACATACTAAGCCAGAAGAAGTTCAATGAATATTTGTTAAAATTGTATAGGCCACAGTCTCTCACTACAATGCAATGAAATGAGAAAATACATTGAAACAATGTGAAAACCTCAATCAGAAATGTTTAATATGCTCTTAACTTTTGAGATAGGAAAATAAATGCTATAATTACAGATTATTTCAAGAACAATGAGGATACTACATTTAAAAATATATGGAATGGGGCTTCCCTGGTGGTCCAATGGGTGAGGACACCGCCTTGCAGTACAAGGGGCGCCGGTTCGATCCCTGGCCTGAGAAGATCCCACGTGCCGCAGAGCGACTGGACCAATGTGTCCAATTACCGAGCCGGAGCTCTGGAGCACATGCACCCAGAGCCAGTGCTCTGTGACAACAGAGGCCACTGCGATGGGAGGCCCAAATGGGCCAAAATAGCAAAGATGGATGAAAAAAATAGATAAATGAAAGACCAATAGAAGTGACCCGCCCACCCTCCTCCCTCCCCAACCCCCCACCTCCAAAAATATATATATATGGAATGCTGCCAAGACTGTATTTGGTTAAAACTTCTCAACCTAACATCCTTCAATGTTAAATAAAGAATCAATACAGAGCTCAAGGGACTAAGATGGCAGCTTGAAACTTTAGGGGAAGCACAGGCACAGACACCATCCTAAGAAAAGTAGACAAGGTTGAGATCTGGACAATGCCCTGGGAAGGTCTTAATGAGATGAGTGCTCAGGAAAATATGCGTTACAAAAATTGAATCAAAAATAAAATTATAAAAAATAAATAAATAAAATTAAAGTGACCACCAAAATATACCAACAGCTTTAAAAATCAACACAGGAGATGTGGCACCCAGATGACTGAGTTGTGCCAAATGGTCTCAAAACACAGTAGAGCCCCGTGTGGCTTAGAATCACCTGGAACACTCCTGTCGAGCAGACCGTTGTCATGTTGGACACTTCCTATGTCTGCATCCCCAGCAGATGCCACATGGGGCTCCTGAGCACTTGAAATGTAAGCAGTGCAACCGAGGGACTAAGTGTTTACATCTGCTTCATTTAAACTACAATTAAGCCACACATTGCCCACATGCTGGTCATTGCAGTTCTAGAGCAGGGATCAAGCTTTCTCTTAAAAGGCCACTCAGGAATTATTTCATGCTCTGTAGACCATACAGCCTCCTTCACAGCCACTCAGCTCTCCACTGTAATGTCATAGCAGCAAATAGGCCATGTATAAAGGAATGGACATGCCCACGTTTCAATAAAACTTTATATAGTTACAGGTGGACAGCCCTGCCCAAGGTCTAGAAGGAGAGAAACACAAATTATTTGACAGTAATATGATATTAGTAACCAAATCTGATCATTAGAGCATGCTAAGTCACTTCAGTCATGTCCAACTCTGTGTAGCCTTGTGAACTGTAGCCCACCAGGATCCTCTCTCTGTGGAATTCTCCAGGCAAGAATACTGGACTAGGTTGTCATTTCCTTCTCCAGGGTATCTTCCTGACCCAGAGATCAAACCTGTGACTCTCATATCTCCTGCGTTGGCAGGTAGGTTCTTTACCACTGAGCCACTGATATACACGTTAAAAACACAATCCACAATTATGAAGACTTCAGCACTCCTCTCCATAATTAGGAGAACCAGGGAACATGAAATCAATGAAGATATAGGAAGAACTGAATGCCATCAAACCAACTGGAACTAATTAACATTTATAAAACTCTCCCCTCAACAGTAGCAGCATACACATTTTTTTCAAGTGCATATGGAACATTCGCCAAGACAGACCACACTACACTTCACACTTTACCAAATTAAAACAATTTAAATCATACAGAGTGTGATCTGACCGCAGTAGCATTAAATAGAAATCAATGATGTAAAGATAACAGGAAAACTTCTGAGCACTTGAAAACCAAGCAGCACATTTCTGTGTAATCCTCAAGTCAAAGAAGAACTCTCCAGGAAAGTTAGAAATAAACTGCCCTCCTTCACAGATTAGGTATGATGTATACGTAGAAAATCTCAAAGAATCTACCAAAATTTTTTATCTTAGAACTCAGAATAAGCCCTGGGACTTCCCTGGTGGTCTAGTGTTAAGAATCCACCTTTTTGGGCTTCCCTGGTGGTCCAGTGGGTAAGGACACCGCCTTGCAGTGCAAGGGGCGCTGGTTCGATCCCTGGCCTGGGAAGATCCCACGTGCCACGGAGTGGCTGGACCGATGTGTCCAACTACCGAGCCAGAGCTCTGGAGTGCATGTGTCCAGAGCCAGTGCTCTGCGACGAGAAGGGCCACTGCGATGGGAGGCCCACACAGGCCAAAGAACAAAGATAAATAAATGAAAGATCAATAGAAGTGGCCAAAAAAAGAGAATCCACCTTTTAATGCAGAGGATGTGGACTCAGTCCCCAGTCCAGGAACTGAGATCTCACATGGCACAAGGCAGCTAAGCCTGTGCGCCACAGCTAGAGAAGCCCATGTGCCACAACTAAGACTCAACACAGGCAAATAAAGGAAGAAATGGTTTGGGTTTTGCTTTTGTTTGTTTGTTTTTAACCAGCAAACACTGGTTAAAAAACCCCTAAAATACAGTGCCATGTGTTGGTATGGGTGTGGAACACCTGGGACTCTCTCTCATACGTTGCTGGTGGAATTGCAGAATGATGCAGCTATTCTGGAGAACTGTTGACAGTTTCTTGTAAAGTGCAGTGTACACTGACCTACCGGCCAGCGGTCCCAATCCTGGGTCCTTCCTTGGAGCAGTGTCTCCATAGCAACACAATTGACCCCAGGGGCTACATCACCCTTTGTTCAGGCAATGCTCTCCTTCCTTTGCGCTGTCGGTTTAGCAGCATCCCTGACCTTGGCTACCAGATGCCTGGAGCACCCCTGCCCCCCGTTGTGACAACCCAAACTGAGTATCACCTAGCTGAAGACCCCAGGGGAAGCAGATACAGTTCATGGTTGAGAACCACTGCCCTAGAGAAGCAAAAACCTATGTTCATACAGAAATCTGTACATGAATGTTTATAGTAGTCCTGTTTATACTTGTCAAAAGCTGGTAATAACTCAAATGCTCTTTAACTGATAGATGGATAAGTAGACTCCGGAACATTCATGCAATGGCATACTGTTGTTATTTAGTTGCTAAAGTCATGTCCAACTCTTTTCAACCCCGTGGACTGTAGCCTGCCAGGCTCCTCTGTCCATGGGACTTTCCAGGCAAGAATACTGGAGTGGGTAGCCTATCCCTTCTCCAGGGATTCTTCCCCACGCAGGAATTGAACCAGGGTCTCCTGCATTGCGGGTGGATTCTTTCCCACTGAGCCACCCGGGAAGCCCTCGATGGCGTATGACTCTGTAATAAAAAGAAATGAACTATTGACACAGCTCAGATGAATCTTGAGGCATTTTACTGGTGAAAGAAGTCAGAAGGTTTCCCTAGTATGTGATTCTACTTATATGGCATTCTCAACATGGCGAGGCTATAGGAGCAGAGACCAGATGCATGGCTGCCAGTGGGGAGGGGAGGGGAGGCTGTGACTAGAGAGGGGAAGTCCAGGAGGGCTTGGAGGGGTGGAGCTCTTGTGTGTCCTGGTTGTACTAGTGACACAAGTCTACACATGGGTCAGAACTCACAGACCCAAAAAGTCAGTTTTATTGTATGTTCATTTAAAAACTGAGACATTGTAAAAAGAGTTAGATATCCTCATTTTGTTAAGTGTTCTCTGTCCCCTCCCCCCAATATAATAAAACCTAGATCTGCCTCACTCTGAATTAAGGCAGAAATTTACATAAAACATAAGAAAATCAAATCTGGAGGTTCATTGGAAAAATAACATTGAGCTCAGGAATTATTCCAAGGACAGTATACTGTTTGAAACCAAAATTTATCATATTAATAGGCCAGAGGAGAAAAATACTCCAATCTTCAAAGAGGTTTAAAAGGGAAGTTAGTACATCAATTTCCATCAGAAGGATACTCTCTGAAATTTACAAAGTGTGTCTCAGATCTATACCAGCATCCTACTTAGTGAAGAATTGTTGGTGGAAATGAAGGTGAAACGATGATGCTCGACAACCCTGAGGCAGCTCCGGAAGCTGAGGCCAGTGCAATGCGATGAGGAAAGCGACAAGACGTCAACCTGTCTTGAAGGAAAATCAAACCCACCCTGACCTGTCAGTGACAGCTGCCTACTTAAAAATCCCGAAGGAGTCCACAATACTGGCTCTAATAAGGCAGTTCAGAGAGGTGGCAGATTATAAAATAAACATGCAAAAATCAGTTATGTGGGGGACATGCCTGGTGACCCAGTGGTTAAGATATGCAGAGGTCTCGGGTCGGATCCCTGGTCAGGGTTCTAAGGTCCCACATGTCGTGAGATGTGTCCAAAAATGTTTTTAGAAAGAATTAAAAATTTGTTGTTTTTACGTACATTCGCAAAACTCAGGTTTCCATTCATTAGAAAGCCCTGTCCTTAAGAAAACAGTGAGCACCCTAAAGAAAAACAGGCAAAACAATTCTCATAAGACAAGTGGCTGGTGACTAAATGAGGAAAAAAATCAAATTCGCTGGTAATGAAAAAGGTACAAGTGAAAGAAACCTCGAGGCACCAGGCATTTCAAACTAGCAGAGACTTTTCAATATAAGTATATTTAAAGCCTACTATTGGGTGGATATTTAAATGAGTACCCTTGAAAATCAGCTGATGGGAAACAATTAGCAATATTTATATGTCTCCTTTCAAGAATATGTTTGTATACTGTCTAATGTTTCTATTTCTGTAAATTTATCTTGAAAAATAATCAGAAATGTACATAAATGTTTGTTAGGCTGTCCATTCAAGCAAAATTTAGGGAGAAATGGAGGAAGAACTGTAAATGCCCAACAGTAGGAAATTATCTATTTAAAGACAGGGTAGAGCTATGCAAAGACACAAACATTAAAAAGCATATTTTCAAAGAATAGATGAATATTCGTGGCATGCTATTTTTAAAAGGCAGGATAGAATATTACATTTATAGTAGAATGGGTATAGGCAATAAAGATCTTTAATAAGTTGTATTTTTGTCATTTCCAATGTATTGGACCAAGATATTTAAGAAAGTTAGGATGGCATAAGAATGGTGGCCGCTGGATTTATTCTGCAATGACCCATACTCTGTCTGTGGCGTGTGCTTTTCTCTGGATCTGAATATATCTATTTCTTACCTATCAAAAAAAAAAAGAACAGCCATGGTCCCATGCAGTAGTGCGACCTCCAGTGCGTCTCGCTCTGAGTCTTTAGAAGCTGACTTTTCATCTTTATTTTAAAGAGCTTAATGTGAGTTTCTATTTTGTTAGCATCTGGCAATAGACACAGCACTGGGATCTTCTGATTTTGTTCCAAATCGATGACTTCTGCATCAGATTACCTTTTCATTGATCAAAGCAAGTCAGGCAACTTGCACTGGAAGCCCAATGTGTTGTTGGAACATCTCTTTCTTTAGTTACAAAAGCAGTAGGTCCCAACGAACTACTGTTCACACAAGGAAAATAGCCCATAGTGCCAGCCTTTGGGTAGGCCTGAGTCTCACTCAGTCATTGAAGAATCAGGATTTAAGAATAAAAGTGTCTGGTTTCCCCCTCCTTCTTTAAAGTATAAAAATTAGGCAGTTGAAATGGGGAACTGTTCTCTGAGATGTTGTGTGGGATTTTCTTGGTTTTACTTTGTGTTCTTTTAACTTACTCTGAAGTTCTTGGTTCCCCACCCGCCTGTTTGGAATGGTTTCTCAATTACCATTTGAGAACACAGTGGCTTGAGAAAAATAACTAGACAAATAATACTCAACTCACGATGTGAAGAAGAAGGCCACTGAGGAAGGGTTGGGTGTTCCCATGGGAGAGGTAGGGACAGCCACGGCTTGACTCTCGCCACACCTGGCACCTGTGTCGTGAGAAATGAAGGAGAGGCTGGGGTGCCGCCCCAGCACCGTCCCCTGGAGGAGTCGCTCCTGCCCCTGGCATGGGTTGTCCCCAGATCAGATGAGGACGAACTCTCCGTGGTCCCTGATTTAGGGGAATTGGCTGTGCAGAGCTCAAAAAATGAGCAGGGAAGGATAGTTTGAGCATCTCTATAGAAACCAGGATGTGCATTCCTGGGGCAGGGCCCCAGGCTGGCGCTTGTGGCCTGCCCAAGCGTGTCTGAGCTAGACTTCCAGCCCCCTCCCCTGGGAAGGGAAGGGACTTCCCAGGGAGCTTGCAAGGTTGGGTCTGCTCAGCCTCTGAAATCAGAGTTGTATTTTTGTTGCTTTTCAACATGTTTTTACAACTTAGACCTTAACTGTACTTGCATCTCTTTTTCCCAAAAGAAAACTGTCCGTTTTACTAGGACAGTTTACAGATTACTCGTGGTTTTTAATGAAATACTTCTTGCAGTAATGCTAATGAAATACTTCTTTCAGAAAATTAAGTCATGGTTATTTTCTTTACCCACCCTCATTGTACTTGTGTCTGTAGGAGAAACCCTAAACAATTCAGCAAATTAGTCTCAAATTGTCCCATGTTTTAAGATGGACAATAGCTATCACCCGAAACATTAGGCATGGCAAGCAATTAGACCTGTTTTAACAAAGTGATGTTATCATTTATCATTTTTAAAATAAATCATTTTAAAAATAAATGGATAAAGAACATACACACCTGATATAAATTGCAAACAGAAATATAGTGGGAAAAAGCCTCTCCCTCTAACCCCTGACCCTGGGGCCCGTATCTCTATACATTAAACAAATGATAAACTTTGTACATTGTTTATGTCTTGCCCCCTTTTTTTTTTTTACTTAGCAATTTTTTAAATTGATTAATTTTACTTATATTTGGTTGCTCTGGGGTCTTCATTGCTGTTCACGGGCTTTCTCCAGTTGCAGTGAGCAGGGGATACTCTGTAGTGGTGGTCCGTGGGTTTCTCACGGCACTGGCTTCTCTACTGCAGAACATAGGCTCTTGGCACACAGGCTCAGTAGCTGTGGAGCAAGGGCTTAGTTCCTCTGCGACATGTCAAATCTTCCCAAACCAGGGCTCGAACCTGTGTCCCCTGCATTGGTAGGTAGATTCTTATCCAGTGCACCAGTATTGTTTTGACAGTATTTCCAGCCCAAAGCCCAGAGTCCTCCATTTTTCTCTTTTCTTTTTTTTCTTTTTCTTTTAGCTTTATGGAGCTCCATTGCTTATGATATTCTATAAGTTGTTTAACCAATCCCCTGTTGATGGACATTTGCAACTAGAAATGTTAGATATCAAGAATGTTCATTACAGCATTAGTTATAGTGATGAAAGACAGATGTACACAATGGAATATTTTAGGAATTGCTAAGTGGAACTGTTGTGTTAAAGGTTATATACTTTTTAAAAAAATTTTGGCCTCTTTTGATTGATTTTTTTATTGATCCATTTCATCCATATTTCTTCTTTGGCCTATGTGGGTCTCCCGTTGCAGTGGCCTCCCTCGCTGCAGAGCTCCAGAGCGCTGGCTTGTAATTGGACACACTGGTCCAGCTACTTCACGGCACATGGAATCTTCCTGGGCCAGGGATCGAACCAGCTCCCCCTGCCCTGCAAGGCAGACTTCTTACCCACTGGACCACCAGGGAAGCCCAAGGTTATATACTTACATTTTGAGAAGCTGCCACCAGGCAGTCTTCACACTCCAGCTGTGTGTGAGGGCGCTGGCTCCCTGTCACCAGTGTGGCGCGGCATCCGACGTGTTTATCTTGACCAGTGGGCTGGATCATAAAGGACACTGCATTGTTTTACTGTGCACTTCTCTTATGGTGAATAAGGCTGAGCTTTTTCTCTAGCTTTTTAAATTTGTATCTACTTTGGTACTTTTGCATAAGTTATCCAGTTAGCCAAGTCATCTTCAGAAAAAGGTTAACAGTTGACTCGTGACGTATGTGAATTTGCCAAAGTGTGGGTTTGGGCAGCTGCTGGTAGGGGGGCATGCACCAGGTCCCTCAGGGCCTGCAGGACAACTCACTCTTTACATGTGACCCTCTAGCCCCATGGCAAGTTAGGGAGTAGTTGTCATCCCACCGGGTGACACCAAGGCTCCAGGGCCCCCATGGCAGCCCTCCTTGCACTTCCCGCATGGACAGGAGTGCGTGCTGCCTCAGAACTGGGCCTGGGCTCGGAAGTCCAGCTCCATCGTCATTATTCAAGGAGGAAAGAGATTCTCTTAAGAGCTGCTTCTTAACTGCAACCCTCTCCCGAGTCGCTTCTGTCTGCCCTAGTGCCTGTGGGTAGGAGTTACTCTTCTAGCTGCAGAAGTGAGGACAGCTTTGTGCCTGGGTAGTCTGATCATGCAGGAACCAAGGCCTGGCAGAGGGAGGATGTGAATCCACCCAGGTTGGCTGCGGCTGGCAGGAGCAAGACTCAAGGCCCAAAGTAAAGAGCAGGGCCGGGGCTTCCCTGGTGGTCCAGTGGGTAAAGAGTCCACCTTGCAGTGCAAGGGCACCAGTTCAATCCCTGACCCAGGAAGGTCCCATGTGTTGCACAGCGGCTGGACCGGTGTGTCCAATTGTGAGCCAGCGCTCTGGAGCGCGTGCGCCCAGAGCTGGTGCTCTGCAACAAGAGAGGCCACTGCAACAGGAGGTCCACACGGGCCAAAGAATAAAGGTGGATGAAAAAAAGAATCAATAAAAGAAGCCAAAATTTAAAAGAAAAGCAGGGCTGGCCTCAGATGGAGCACATCCCTCCTGACACCTGCTGGCACCGCTAGAGGAGAGGGAGCAGCTGGAGCGCCTCAGGGGCTGACCCATAAAGTGACACTTCTTACCCACTGGACAAACCCAAGGTTATATACTTACATTTTGAGAAGCTGCCACCAGGCAGTCTTCACTCCAGCTGTGTGTGAGGGCGCTGGCTCCCTGTCACCAGTGTGGCGCGGCATCCGACGTGTTTATCTTGACCAGTGGGCTGGATCATAAAGGACACTGCATTGTTTTACTGTGCACTTCTCTTATGGTGAATAAGGCTGAGCTTTTTCTCTAGCTTTTTAAATTTGTATCTACTTTGGTACTTTTGCATAAGTTATCCAGTTAGCCAAGTCATCTTCAGAAAAAGGTTAACAGTTGACTCGTGACGTATGTGAATTTGCCAAAGTGTGGGTTTGGGCAGCTGCTGGTAGGGGGGCATGCACCAGGTCCCTCAGGGCCTGCAGGACAACTCACTCTTTACATGTGACCCTCTAGCCCCATGGCAAGTTAGGGAGTAGTTGTCATCCCACCGGGTGACACCAAGGCTCCAGGGCCCCCATGGCAGCCCTCCTTGCACTTCCCGCATGGACAGGAGTGCGTGCTGCCTCAGAACTGGGCCTGGGCTCGGAAGTCCAGCTCCATCGTCATTATTCAAGGAGGAAAGAGATTCTCTTAAGAGCTGCTTCTTAACTGCAACCCTCTCCCGAGTCGCTTCTGTCTGCCCTAGTGCCTGTGGGTAGGAGTTACTCTTCTAGCTGCAGAAGTGAGGACAGCTTTGTGCCTGGGTAGTCTGATCATGCAGGAACCAAGGCCTGGCAGAGGGAGGATGTGAATCCACCCAGGTTGGCTGCGGCTGGCAGGAGCAAGACTCAAGGCCCAAAGTAAAGAGCAGGGCCGGGGCTTCCCTGGTGGTCCAGTGGGTAAAGAGTCCACCTTGCAGTGCAAGGGGCACCAGTTCAATCCCTGACCCAGGAAGGTCCCATGTGTTGCACAGCGGCTGGACCGGTGTGTCCAATTGTGAGCCAGCGCTCTGGAGCGCGTGCGCCCAGAGCTGGTGCTCTGCAACAAGAGAGGCCACTGCAACAGGAGGTCCACACGGGCCAAAGAATAAAGGTGGATGAAAAAAAGAATCAATAAAAGAAGCCAAAATTTAAAAAAAGAAAAGCAGGGCTGGCCTCAGATGGAGCACATCCCTCCTGACACCTGCTGGCACCGCTAGAGGAGAGGGGAGCAGCTGGAGCGCCCTCAGGGGTCTGTAGGGTGCACAGGGGCTGAGCATCTTGAGCATCAGACTCGGCCTCCAGCTGATGAGGTGGTCCTAACTCCCTCGGCGTCAGGCCACGGAGACTGGACTGTGACATCCCACAGCCTCTAAGGCAGCCTGAGCCCAGGGAGGTCCCCCCAAGCCCCTTGACCTTCTGGCCCAGCTTTCTCTCCACCTTCTCTCACCCTCCAGTGCCATCAGGCAGGTGCCCAACACTTAGCACTCAGGTGAGAAGTGTGAAAGAAAGGTACAAGGGAGGTTTGGGGGCCTTGGGGGACATGCAGCCCTGACTCGGGGTCTCTGACTCTGCCATGCCTCAGAAGGACCCCGGGGATCCTGTTGAAGGACAGGTTATATGTGAGTCACATTTTCACAGGCACACGTGGTCACGGGATCCGGATGAGAAGGGCCGGGTTTCCCCTGCCTTTTTTGGCTGGCTAACTCTTAATGGTTATTTGATTCTGACAGCCCCTTCCAGAAGCCCGCTCCCTCTGGCTGCCTGCCCCCCCGCTCCTCCAGCCAGGGCGAAGCCCCGCTCCCCGCCCTCACTCCATTGTGGGCATCCCTGCAGAGCGGTCGCTGGCTGTGCCCAATGTCCGTGTCCCTCTGTGCCTCCAGCCTGAGGTGGCTCTGGGCACATGTGTGTGGAACAAGTGAACTGGGGAGAGCAGACAGCGCCACAGAGCCCGTCTCCCAGCAGTGTGGCCTCCTGAGCCCACAGGGGGACCTCCCGGGGCAGGGATCAGGTCTTGGTCATCTTGGGACCCCCACTGGCTGCAGCCCCCAGCCCCTCGTAGGTGCTCAGCAAGCAAGTGGAGTTTCCCATGTGCTGCACCAGCGCCAGGCTTTTCAGAAAGTCACCCAACAGAGGAGCCAGAACATTGGGCGCCAGTCCAGCAGGAGCCAGGGAAGGGGGACAAACGGTGGGCACAGCTAACGGTGTCCTTGTGAAGAGATGCCACGGCCGCGAGGAAGAGGGGTCTGGGAGCTGAGCCTTTGGGGGGAAGTCGTGAGCTGTGGGCAGTGCCGGAGTATGACCCGTCACTCAGCGCCAAGCCTTGTTCCCTTCTGAGTGCTGGTTTAGAGGCTCTCCCTTAACAAACTCACTATCAAGCACCCTCGTTGAAAGGGCTTCCCTGGCAAACTCAGTTGGTAAAGAGGCCTCTTGCGATGCAGGAGACCCTGGTTCCCTCCCTGGGTGGGGACGGTCCCCGTAAGGAGGGCGTGGCAGTGCACTGCAGTAATCTTGCCTGGAGAATCCCATGGATGGAGGAGCCTGACAGGGTACAGTCCGTAGGGTCACACAGAGTTGAACACGACTGAAGTGACTTAGCACACACACACGCACCTACTTGGAAAGCACCACGTAAAGCTAGTTCCTGGATGGAGCCGATTAGCTGGACGGAGCTAATCATCTAGCGTGGGAAGGAGGGAACTTCTGCTTAAGGAACAGCAGACCGACCAGCGAGGAGAGGGGCCAACGGCCTGGCGCCACTGCCAGCCTGCAGGCTCGCAGGAGAGCCTGGGCGTGTGTGTGGGAGGGTGGTCCAGGCACAGAGCCTGAGGTCAAAAGGAAGAGGCGTGAACCTTGTTTTTGCCACTCATGGGCCATATGACCTCCGCACCCTCCGCTGCACGGGGGTGACCGCTGGGCAACCTCCAGGGTTGTAGTGAGGACTGAGGAGGTGGCACGTGGCGGGGCCCGGCACGCAGGGGGTAGGAGCTAGACAGACGGCAGTTGCTACTGTCCTTTTCTGGCTGGGGTCACTTATCTCTGACAACCCTGCATACACAAGGTACAAAGAAGAGGGCATTTATGGCCACTGTGTATCAGTGAAGTGTCACGCCCGTTGACGTGTCTCAAGCAGGACGGCAGTGACTAAGAGAGAAACATGGCCAAGAGCTTCCCGGATTTGGAGAGAAAGTGGTGCCCAAAATGACAGAGGGCATCGGGGAGTGGTCAGCCCTTCTTGCAATTCAGCCTTTTTCTTCCCAGTGCGATTTTTTAAAAAAAGTCTTTTTAGCTGCTTCCAGTCTTAGTCGCAGCACATGGGGTCTTCTTTGCAGTATGCAGGTTTCTCTAGTTGCAGTGCGGGGTTCTCTCTAGTTTTGGCGTGCTGGCTCTAGAGCACACAGGCTCAGTAGTGCCAGGAGGGCTTAGTTGCCCTGCGGCATGTGGGGTCTCAGTTCCCCCACCAGGGATGGAACCCATGTCCCCTGCATTGGATGGTGACGTCTTAACAACTGGACCACAAGGGAAGTCCTGAGGACGCTCCCAAGGCAGCAGGGAGCTCTCGGGGTTCACAGAGGAGGGGTGCTGGCAGCCTGGATTAGTGCTCATCAACGTTCATGAATGAGTGAGTGAATGAATGAGTGGACAAATGAATGAGGTAAGTGGATAGATGAATAAATGAGCGGGGCCTGGATCCCTGTCAGATCTACACGCCCCTTCAAAAGCTTGAATGACTGAGAGTAAAAATTATATTGATGAGGAAAAGACAACCGTATTGATGTGGCAAATCATTTGACATATAAAATAAAGACAAACATCCTGGAAAACTAAACTCCACGGATGACTAATCGCCTATAAACGGAGAGCGAGGGGGTGAGCTGTGGTGAATGGGCGCAGCCAGCCGGTATCAATTAGTGGTGATTCAGGCCCAGCACCCGCAGCGTGTCAGTGGCTGAGAGGCCCGCCTGCCTCTGCCCGGCGGCCCCCCCGGAACCCCCGGCCCCCTGTCCTCCAGGAAATCAGGACAAGGCTACTGTCAGCAGTCTGGGCACCTTTCCCACCTGCGCCCCCTGGTGTGCTTCACAGGTGTTGCTCTGGGTTTAGAAGACACGCCTTATCTGAGGGGGTCACCTGAGCATAGTGGGTTTTCCTCTTGATATCTGCAGCACTCTCCCATCTTGGTTTGGGATGAGGTTTTTTTATTTGTTTGTTATTCTTGCTTAGAACTAGCAAGCTGTAATGGCTTGACATTTTCTTAAGAAACTTTTTCATCTATAACAGAGATGCTTCTGGAAACGTCCTAGCTGTTTGCCCAAAATGACAGGGGCATCGGGAGTGGCGTTCTGGTTTTCTAGTGCGATTTTTAAAAGTCTTTTAGCTGCTTCCAGTCTTAGTCGCAGCACATGGGGTCTTCTTTGCAGTATGCAGGTTTCTCTAGTTGCAGTGCGGGGTTCTCTCTAGTTTTGGCGTGCTGGCTCTAGAGCACACAGGCTCAGTAGTGCCAGGAGGGCTTAGTTGCCCTGCGGCATGTGGGGTCTCAGTTCCCCCACCAGGGATGGAACCCATGTCCCCTGCATTGGATGGTGACGTCTTAACAACTGGACCACAAGGGAAGTCCTGAGGACGCTCCCAAGGCAGCAGGGAGCTCTCGGGGTTCACAGAGGAGGGGTGCTGGCAGCCTGGATTAGTGCTCATCAACGTTCATGAATGAGTGAGTGAATGAATGAGTGGACAAATGAATGAGGTAAGTGGATAGATGAATAAATGAGCGGGGCCTGGATCCCTGTCAGATCTACACGCCCCTTCAAAAGCTTGAATGACTGAGAGTAAAAATTATATTGATGAGGAAAAGACAACCGTATTGATGTGGCAAATCATTTGACATATAAAATAAAGACAAACATCCTGGAAAACTAAACTCCACGGATGACTAATCGCCTATAAACGGAGAGCGAGGGGGTGAGCTGTGGTGAATGGGCGCAGCCAGCCGGTATCAATTAGTGGTGATTCAGGCCCAGCACCCGCAGCGTGTCAGTGGCTGAGAGGCCCGCCTGCCTCTGCCCGGCGGCCCCCCCGGAACCCCCGGCCCCCTGTCCTCCAGGAAATCAGGACAAGGCTACTGTCAGCAGTCTGGGCACCTTTCCCACCTGCGCCCCCTGGTGTGCTTCACAGGTGTTGCTCTGGGTTTAGAAGACACGCCTTATCTGAGGGGCTCACCTGAGCATAGTGGGTTTTCCCCTCTTGATATCTGCAGCACTCTCCCATCTTGGTTTGGGATGAGGTTTTTTTTATTTGTTTGTTATACTTGCTTAGAACTAGCAAGCTGTAATGGCTTGACATTTTCTTAAGAAACTGACATTTAGCAGCAGGAAAGTTGCTTGTTTTCAGCATCTATAACAGAGATGCTTCTGGAAACGTCCTGCCCAGTGCAGCCTTGCCAGGCAGGGCTTAGTGGATGCTGGCAGAGCAGAGGGTGGGGCCTTCCGGGCTGGGGCCTCAGCTCTGCCGGGAGCAGGGCCAGTGGGATGTGCTGTGTGTGGTTCCGAAGCTTCATGCAGACCAAACCTGCATGACTTGAGGACAGTTATAGAGAGGCCACGGGCTCGTTGCGGTGCCTCGTCACATCATCTTGAGTGAGGCGCTGATACGGGGGAGTGATGGAGGTTACAATGTAGACACAGTGTGGGCGAGGTGCAGTTCATCCCACTGCACCATCCCTGCTGGGCAGCCACCATGGGACTGGACCCCACCCTAAGCTGAGGAGCACAGAGAGAGATGTTGGGGGGAGGTGAGAGTGGTCCCAGAACGGCAGTGTGAAGGGTTCTGGGTTTGCTTGGGAGGGAGGAGGGGGAGCCGGCACCTGCCGCCCTGCTTCACGGCCGACGCGTGAGGGCACGGCGGGCGGGTGAGTTTGTTGTTTCATAGGCTCCATAATCACATAACAGGCATGAGAGAGACTGCAGGTGCCTCCAAAAAGCTTATTGGATTATAGATGTTTTTTCTCTTTCTCAAAATGAAAATTGCTTTATTGATTACATTATAAAATCAGACCATGAAAGAAGTAATATATGCTCATTCTTAAGTTCTCAGGTAATTGAAAGGGTACAGAGAAAAGAGTAGGGCTTCCCTAGAGGCTCAGGGACAAAAAGCTGCCTGCCAGTGCAGGAGACATGGGTTCGATCCCTGGTCCGGGAAGATCCCGCCTGCCTCAGGGAAACTAAGCCCGGGCACCACAACTGCCGAGCCTGTGCTTGTAGCCTCTACTCACCGCAACTAGAGAAATGCCTGAGGAGCAATAAAGACCCATCACAGCCAAAAATAAATGAACAAAAACTAAAAAAAGAAAAGAGTAGGGGAACTGGGAGGGGGGGTGGAGGAGGGAGGGGGCCAGGGATATACATATGACTTTCTGGGATTATACATATCGGTAAACAACAAAAGTCTGTAAAAGTTAAAAGTAAAACAAAAGTAGTTATTAAAAAAAAAAAGTAGGAAAACTCACCCCTAGATTCCACTCCCTGCTGACAGCTATGGTTGACCTCATGGCCTGTTCCCTTCCAGACATTTTTCTGGCCATGTAGAGGTGGGGCTCCCTCTATGGCTGATTCTCCCCTATTCTGTACCAGGAAGCAGTCCTGAGTCACCCAGCTGGCGGGACTCGGATGGATGGATGACCGCTCGTGTCTAACACTGGACACTAGGGTCTCTCCAGCTTCACTGCTGTGAACCAGCGAGATGTCTCTGGAAGGGTGTCGGCCACCACGGACAGACGGCAGCGCCCTGGCCAATGCCGATCCCGACGACGGTCTTCTTTCACTTTTCAAACCTTTGCATCTGGGGAGTTCCGTGGTGTCCAGTGGTTAGGAGTTGGAGCTTTCACGACTTGAGGGTGGGGACTCGATCCCCGCTTGGGGAACTAAGATCCTGCACGCCATGCATTGTGGCCAAAAAGTAAAGCATTTGCATCTACTTAAGAGCGGAGTGGGGTCTGGGGATGAGCCCTGGGTGCTGACCTCCGGCCTTCCTCTCGTCCACTCTGCCCGGCGTTCAGGCCATGTTCGAGCTGGTTACTTCCGAGGCCTCCTACTACAAAAGCCTGAACCTGCTGGTGTCGCACTTCATGGAGAACGAGCGACTGAAGAAGATCCTTCACCCATCGGAGGCCCACATCCTCTTCTCCAACGTGCTGGACGTCATGGCCGTCAGCGAGCGGTGAGCTACGACCCCGTCCTCGTGGGGCTCCTGCCAGTCCCTTCGTCTCAGCTGGGGCGCAGCTGGGGCTGATGGTGGATACCTGTCACTCTGGCTTCTCTGCTTCTGTGTGTTTGGGATTTCCTTTAATAACATGTAAGTAAATAAATAAACCCAAAGATCTGCCACCCTCCCGGCAGCAAGGCCGGGTGCATCCCCCGGACAGGACTGCTGCCTGAGGGTCCCTCCCGTCAGTGCAGGTGACCTGTGTGTCCTGCGCCTGCCCTGGACACAGGGGTGTTGATGTGAGACACCCTTTGTCCTGAAGCCACGTGGCCCTGGCTTGGCGTGTGCAGGGCCCGCGATCCTCTAAGGACAACTCAGAGCCCAGTCCTGGAGTTACATTTTCTCTCCTCCAGTGGAAGTGCCAATTGGAACTGTGCTTGTGTTGTGCCTAAAGGAAGGATGGGATGCGCCTCAGTGGAGAAGGAATAGACATCTATTGACATTATTGCAAGGAAGAAATGAACTCCCATCATTCCGCTAGGATAAGAGATCTGTCTGCTATGGGCTCTGTGGCCTGTGAAAGTTTGCAGCTAAAAGGGCAGAACTCAGCTTTCATCAGCTGGTCCAGCTGCGCCTGTTCTGACATGAAATAGCCCTCGGGCAGCAGCAGCCCCTGCCCATGTGGGGCTCTCTGGGGAGCCTCCTGAGTGGTCCCTGTGCACGCCGACGCCCCTCCTTCCTGTGTGCAGCCCTCCAATCTTGTCGCGTCCCCACCCGGTGGGCTCTGGAACGTGAGAGCTGACTGAGACCAGAGCGGTCCTAGAGACGCCTCGGCCTCTGCCGCTCACCCTGGCTGCGGGAGGGGCATTTATTTGTCTGTGTATTTATTTATATTTTACAATGGAAAATCCCAAACACGCAGAAGTAGAGATAGCCGAACACGCCCACGCTTCAGCATCTCGCTTCACCCACGGCCGCCTCCCGCATGGCCACCCACGGAATCATTCGGAAGTGCATTCCCATCGTCATCTCCCTTCACCTGTAAACACAGCAGTGTGCACGTAAAAGAGAGGTCTCCTTAAAAATGTCCCTCAGGTTATTATCCACCTGGAACACTGCACAGGTACTTCTTTGACGTGAACACTCTCCCTTGCCGGGACCTCCTCCTGTCGTGCTGGTTGGTTTGGTGGAGACGTGGCCCCAGTGTCCACCCCCAGCCACCCCTCACCCAGCCACCGTCCCCCCAGGTTTCTCTTGGAGCTGGAGCGCGGATGGAGGACAACATCGTCATCTCGGACGTGTGTGACATCGTGCACCGCCACGCGGCCGAGCACTTCTCTGTCTACATCACCTACGCCAGCAACCAGACCTACCAGGAGAGGACCTACAAGCAGCTGCTGTGAGTGTGCCGGCGGTGGGCTCCTCGTGCCGGTGCGGCCAGGACTGTGGGCCTCTCACGCTGACCCTAGGCTGTGGTCCCCGGGCCTCTGCTTTCCCAGGAGAGCCTCCAAGCCCGGCATATTCCTGGGCTTTTGGCGTCACTGGGGACGTGCTGACTCCGGGACCGCCAGCTGTGGTGCTCACTGGACCTGTGTCCAGATGCAGGTGAACTCCCATCATTCCGCTAGGATAAGAGATCTGTCTGCTATGGGCTCTGTGGCCTGTGAAAGTTTGCAGCTAAAAGGGCAGAACTCAGCTTTCATCAGCTGGTCCAGCTGCGCCTGTTCTGACATGAAATAGCCCTCGGGCAGCAGCAGCCCCTGCCCATGTGGGGCTCTCTGGGGAGCCTCCTGAGTGGTCCCTGTGCACGCCGACGCCCCTCCTTCCTGTGTGCAGCCCTCCAATCTTGTCGCGTCCCCACCCGGTGGGCTCTGGAACGTGAGAGCTGACTGAGACCAGAGCGGTCCTAGAGACGCCTCGGCCTCTGCCGCTCACCCTGGCTGCGGGAGGGGCATTTATTTGTCTGTGTATTTATTTATATTTTACAATGGAAAATCCCAAACACGCAGAAGTAGAGATAGCCGAACACGCCCACGCTTCAGCATCTCGCTTCACCCACGGCCGCCTCCCGCATGGCCACCCACGGAATCATTCGGAAGTGCATTCCCATCGTCATCTCCCTTCACCTGTAAACACAGCAGTGTGCACGTAAAAGAGAGGTCTCCTTAAAAATGTCCCTCAGGTTATTATCCACCTGGAACACTGCACAGGTACTTCTTTGACGTGAACACTCTCCCTTGCCGGGACCTCCTCCTGTCGTGCTGGTTGGTTTGGTGGAGACGTGGCCCCAGTGTCCACCCCCAGCCACCCCTCACCCAGCCACCGTCCCCCCAGGTTTCTCTTGGAGCTGGAGCGCCGGATGGAGGACAACATCGTCATCTCGGACGTGTGTGACATCGTGCACCGCTACGCGGCCGAGCACTTCTCTGTCTACATCACCTACGTCAGCAACCAGACCTACCAGGAGAGGACCTACAAGCAGCTGCTGTGAGTGTGACGGCGGTGGGCTCCTCGTGCCGGTGCGGCCAGGACTGTGGGCCTCTCACGCTGACCCTAGGCTGTGGTCCCCGGGCCTCTGCTTTCCCAGGAGAGCCTCCAAGCCCGGCATATTCCTGGGCTTTTGGCGTCACTGGGGACGTGCTGACTCCGGGACAGCCAGCTGTGGTGCTCACTGGACCTGTGTCCAGATGGCCATGCAGGGCCCTGCAAGGTTTAGAAAAGGGAGTCTGAGGCCAAGAGGACAGCTCAAGGCCCAGGATGGCAGGAAAGTGGTTTGAATTAGAGACAAAGGCAAGGATTGGGAGAGGGAGTCTTTCTGAAGGTTCTCCAGCAACTGTACTCAGTTGTGTCTGACTCTAGGGGTCCACGGATGGCGGCCTGCCAGGCTCCTGTGTCGATGGGATTTCCCAGGCAAGAACACTGGGGAGGGTTGCCATTTCCTTCTCCAGGGAATCTTTCCCATCCAGGGATCGAACCAGCATCTCCTGCAAGGGCAGGCAGGTGCTTTACTGCTACACCACCTGGGAAGACCTCTCCAGCAAAGCCCTTGAATTTACTCATCTGCTCATTTTGTAAGCTTTCTTGGGGTTTCTGTTGATGAGAGAATTTTTCATCCACTTGCCTCTTTTGAATTCTTCCTACTTCTGTGCTGCATTTCAACCACTGTTTAACTGGTGATGTGTTCTTATTACACTCAAGGGCACCAAAGACTGCCCAGGCAGTGATTCTGGACTTGATGTTTCCCTGGGTCTTTCCATCAAACCGTGTAGTTCACTGGGGACGTTTTAAAGGTTGAGCACTCAAATGTGTTTCACATTTGGGATTTGAGGGGACCCGGATGCCAGTGTTGAGGACAAACCTTGAGAAGACAGCAGGCAAGGGCTCTGGATGCTGCAGGGGTCTGCCAGGTGTGGCCTGTGACGGCAGATGCTGTGGGCCTGTGCACCATGTCCTTGGTGACAGGCGGCCCTGGGCCTGCACCTCCCCTCCAGCCAGGTTCCCACCGCCTGGCCCATCTGAAGAAGACAGGAGCAGCCCACGTTCCCCCTGCACCGTCTCCAGCTGGCTGCCTGCTCCTGTCCCGATGTGGGTTGACCTTGCCACCATTTCCTGCTGGGGAACTCAGCCAATTATGCATTTGATTCATAGTCTTGGCCACGCGAGGAATTCTTGCCTTCCTACACACAACATAGTTTTCTAAGTCTTCATGGGCTGGGCATGTGAAGTCACTATTGTCATTTGACACGTACGTGAACAGTTTGTTTTGCATTTAAAAAGAGAGAGAAAGAGAAGACAGGGATGCGTTCTCTGGGCCTGTGGACTGACTGGTTTCTACCAGGCTGCAGAGGGGGAGGAAGCCTCACCAATGTGCACCTCCTATAAGCCAGAGAGGGCTTCTCAGGTGGCTAAAAAAAAAAAAAAAGAAAAGAAAACCCCACCTGCCCATGCAGGAGACTTTAAGAGATGCAGTTCAGTCCCTTGGTTGGGAAGATCCCCTGGAGGAGGGCATGGCAACCCACCCCAGTATTCTTGCCTGGAGAATCCCTGGGACAGAGGAGCCTGGAAGGCTACAGTCCATAGGGTCTCAGCGTCAGATACGACTGAGGTAACTCAGCACACAGGCATGCACACGCCAGAGACCCACTCTCTCGTCTGCGTCCCCAGCCAGGAGAAGGCAGCCTTTCGGGAGCTGATCGCACAGCTGGAGCTGGACCCCAAGTGCAGGGGGCTGCCCCTCTCTTCCTTCCTCATCCTGCCTTTCCAGAGGATCACGCGCCTCAAGCTGCTGGTCCAGGTACCGAGTCTCTCGCCCCTCCTGCACACATCAGCTGCCGCCCGTTTCCTTCGGTCGTTCCAGGTCTCTGCTGGCTTTCTAAGAGGTCCGTTTGTTCCACAAATCCTACTGAAGCCTCTACTGTGGACAAGGCAGTGGGAGATTCAGCCTCTGTTGCTGCGGAGCCAGATGCTGGTGGGGAGACACACACACAGACACACACACACACACACAGTGCCAAGAAGTGGTCATGGCTGAGGACGGTGAAACGGGTGACAGGGTGGGGTGACTGCCTGCCCACGGCCGACCAGGTGATCAGGAACGACTCTCAGATGAGTGTCATTTAAGCTAAGCCTTGGCTGATAGGGAGGATCCATTCATCTGACAGGGAATTTCTTAGCAGAGGTCCTGGGGCAGCACAGGTCACAGACGGGTCAGCCGGCAGTGAGAACATGACGAGAGTGCCTGTGGAGATCTGGGCAGAGGCCGGCCAGGGGCCTGAGGGCAGATGAGGCACTGGGTTCTATCCTCAGTGTGATGGGGAGTCACTCCCTCTAGCGGACATTGGTCAACAGCTCAAAGCAGCCACCGTGCGGAGAGTGTGGGGCAGGAGAGCAAGAGGGGAAATGGGAGAAACCGTTTGGGAGTGACTCAGGAAAGAGAGGTGGGTGGGCGGGACTGGGGCTGGGGGATCCCCGAGGAAAGTCCGTGGACTGAGCTGGGTACTTGCTACCGTGGAAGGAAGGAGACTCTGCTTTGAGCAGCAGGGGTGATGGTTTCTCCAGCTGAGGGAGGCGGGGTTCCTTGTTGGACCACGGAACTTTGAGCCTCCCGAGGTTTGAGCCATTGCACATTCAAGTTTAGAGTCAGAGGGAGAAGTGAGGGTGGGAGCGCTCAGCATCCAGACGGCATTTAAGCCAGGTTTTATTCCAATGAGAAAAGGTGGACCTGAGCCACACTGTCCGCTAGGAGAGAGATTTGGGAGTCTGGGTGGCTAAAGGCGAGGTTGGGAGCCCACCTTGGTGGGGGAGGGGTGAGGAGGCCTTGGAGCTGACCGCGCATCCCTGGCTGGGCTGCCGGGCAGAGGCAGGCAGGAGACCACACCAGGGAGGCTGGGAGCCTGCAGCTGAGGGATGTCTGGAGCTAAGGGGAGAGTGAAAACGATGCCCGTCACCCTGGTGTCCAGCGGATGGGGTGGTCTCAGCTGTACTGGAGGCTGGAGCTATTTGTGCCTGCCAACGCCACCCGATGGGGCGGCCTGGGCAGGCAGGGGTGGGGCTGGACTGGGCTGAGATGAACCCAGCCCCGCTTATGGGATGAGAGCGGAGCCAAAATACGGGCCCAAGGAGACCTGAGGGGCAGAAACCTTGTAAAATATGGAGAGCAAGGCAGACATTGTATTTATAGGTGAAATTCAAAAAAACTCAACTATTGGGGAAAAAAGACATCTTTTATCAATAAAAGCAGAGTGAGCAATGCCTCGGGGTCGCTGCTACTTGGCTTCCAAGGAGAGTCCCACTGTGGCCGCTGCAGACCCTGCGCTGGCCTCGGGACCGGCCGACCCTGGGCCACCCTCCCCGGGCTGCTGGACCTGCCCCCGCCTTTGCTCTGGTCTCCGCGGTGAGGAAGCTGGGGCTCTGGCACAGCCTTCATAGTTAGACCTAGAGGAGCCCTGGACGGGTCTCAGTGCTGGGGGAGACTCGAGTGGCGAGCTCGGCCCTTGGCCGGTGAAGGATTCTCTCGCCCTGTGTCCGCACTCTTCACGGGTACATGTTGCAGCCACGGGAGGCTGCTGGGACCAGGGCAGCAGGGCGGCCGTCCCCGCAGAGGGGGCGGAGAGGGGAGGAATGGCCGTCCGTGACCAAACTAAGTGCAGACCTTCCCTGTGCTCAGAACATCCTGAAGAGGGTGGAAGAGAGGTCGGAGCAGGAAGCCACGGCCTTGGACGCCCACAAGGAGCTGGAGCTGGTGAGTTGTGCTTCCTCTTTCCACGTTTCCCAGCCAGCAGCCTTCTCCTCTGGACCCACCTCCCCATCGTGCTCCCTCCTGTCTTGGTATGTCTCTGGAAGATGCAAATTCATTTGAATGTTTGCTTTGGCCATTCGGAAAAGTCACTGGGTCCAAAAAATAAGTCAGGCGGGGCCTGCACGCCACCCCTGGCGGCTGCCGCGTGGGGTGGAGCAGGCTCTGGCGGGCGCTTGCCTGCCTGCAGACGTGTTTGGGGACCCCTTCCACCAAGCCCACGCTGCTGCCACGCACCCGCCCGGTGCTCCCTCGGAGGCCCCGCGCTTGGCCTTGCCTGTAGTGTCAGAAGCCATGGCTTTTCCCTCCCTCAACAGCTCTTCATGTGCTCCGGGGCTGCTCCGCCCCAGGCTTCCCGCTCCCTCCAGCCCTCCCACTCCACCTCTCTCCTGGCCCTCAGCCCTGAAACTGCAGGAGACTCACCCGCCCACCAAACCTGGGCTCTTCCTGACCAGGAGTGGAGAACCCAGCTCCACGCCTGATCCTCGGAGAGAAGAGCGTTCTCCAGGAAGCTGTCCCCGAGCAGGGGCTGTGCAGGAGGGGCGGGTGACTGGGTCTCTTCTCACATGTTTCTCTGGCTTCCAAGGAGAGTCCCACTGTGGCCGCTGCAGACCCTGCGCTGGCCTCGGGACCGGCCGACCCTGGGCCACCCTCCCCGGGCTGCTGGACCTGCCCCCGCCTTTGCTCTGGTCTCCGCGGTGAGGAAGCTGGGGCTCTGGCACAGCCTTCATAGTTAGACCTAGAGGAGCCCTGGACGGGTCTCAGTGCTGGGGGAGACTCGAGTGGCGAGCTCGGCCCTTGGCCGGTGAAGGATTCTCTCGCCCTGTGTCCGCACTCTTCACGGGTACATGTTGCAGCCACGGGAGGCTGCTGGGACCAGGGCAGCAGGGCGGCCGTCCCCGCAGAGGGGGCGGAGAGGGGAGGAATGGCCGTCCGTGACCAAACTAAGTGCAGACCTTCCCTGTGCTCAGAACATCCTGAAGAGGGTGGAAGAGAGGTCGGAGCAGGAAGCCACGGCCTTGGACGCCCACAAGGAGCTGGAGCTGGTGAGTTGTGCTTCCTCTTTCCACGTTTCCCAGCCAGCAGCCTTCTCCTCTGGACCCACCTCCCCATCGTGCTCCCTCCTGTCTTGGTATGTCTCTGGAAGATGCAAATTCATTTGAATGTTTGCTTTGGCCATTCGGAAAAGTCACTGGGTCCAAAAAATAAGTCAGGCGGGGCCTGCACGCCACCCCTGGCGGCTGCCGCGTGGGGTGGAGCAGGCTCTGGCGGGCGCTTGCCTGCCTGCAGACGTGTTTGGGGACCCCTTCCACCAAGCCCACGCTGCTGCCACGCACCCGCCCGGTGCTCCCTCGGAGGCCCCGCGCTTGGCCTTGCCTGTAGTGTCAGAAGCCATGGCTTTTCCCTCCCTCAACAGCTCTTCATGTGCTCCGGGGCTGCTCCGCCCCAGGCTTCCCGCTCCCTCCAGCCCTCCCACTCCACCTCTCTCCTGGCCCTCAGCCCTGAAACTGCAGGAGACTCACCCGCCCACCAAACCTGGGCTCTTCCTGACCAGGAGTGGAGAACCCAGCTCCACGCCTGATCCTCGGAGAGAAGAGCGTTCTCCAGGAAGCTGTCCGCCGAGCAGGGGCTGTGCAGGAGGGGCGGGTGACTGGGTCTCTTCTCACATGTTTCTCTGAAAGCACTCTCGTGTGTGGTTGGCTCTGGGGGTCCACTGCAGCTGTGAGCTCACTCTGCAGCTGTGCGGGGGCCGCTCTGTCGCTCTGGTGACCCTGTAACAGGGCCTGGTGTCGGGAAGTCCTTTCTACTTAGCGTCCCAATGGCAGCAGCCTCGTAGAAGGACTAGACTCCGTGGGTGTTGGTTGGTGGTTCTAAGCCACGTGGAGCCATGAGGCCATTGTACCTTAATGCAGTCATTTTCCCTGGTTCTCTCTCCATGTCCCTCCCTCAAGCCAGTTGACCACGAGTCCTTCTGGAGACCCTACCCTTTGAATACTAGAGAAAATGGCATTCCCCTTCCAGCCTAGTTGGGGAAAGGTGGGGAGCCTTGAGCAGGCTGGTCAGGGAGGGGCAGTGACCTGTCAGCCAGGCTGCAGCCCCCAGGGCCCTCCGCCACGGAACACACGCACCTGGTCAGATGGGAGTTTCATTCTGTCCCCCCGCTGGGCAGCCAGCCACATTGGGTCCCAAGGGGTCTCGGGGGACCAACACATGTTTTCTCTTTTCAAGTTTTTTTCTGCTTCCCTCTCCCTTTTACTTTCTTGGAATGAAAAGTATACTTTTGTTTTTCACTAATTATCTTTTCAGCAAAAGTGAATTTTTCCCCCTAATTTATGAAAATGATGCCGTATACAAACACATTCACACTGTTCATAAACCAAAGGAAGGTAATAAAGGTCAGTGTTCGCCCCCACCCCGCTGTCCACCTGCTGGTGCCCGCGCTTCCAGACCCCCTTCCAAATGGACGCCGGCACACGCAGTTATGTTCTCTCCGGAAGGGGCTCGTGGTTGATGGGCTGGCTTCGGCCCTCCGTCCCAGTGCTTGTGGCTTTCCCTAGTGACTCAGTAGAGAATCCAGCAGCCAATGCAGGAGACCCTGGTTTGATCCCCGGGTAAGGAAGAGCTCTTGGAGAAGAAAATGGCACCCCACTCCAGTAGTCTTGCTTGGAGAATCCCATGGACAGAGGAGCCTGGCGGGCTACATGCAGTCCACGGGGCTGCAGAATCAGACACGACTAAGTGACTAACACACTCCCTTAGTGCATGTGAAATCACTGTACTTTTTCATGACTTCAGAGTATAGGGTTATATGGATGTATGAGTGTTAATCAATTCCACTTACCCCACTGGTGGCCATTTAAGGTGAGGACAGATTTTCTTGTTCTGAGCACCATTATGAGAGATAACCTATACCCACATCACTGGGCACTGTCCTTCCTAAACGCGGGGTGCCTGCGGGTGCACGGCCCCATTCTCAACACCCATGATCCTGTGTGGATTTCGTGTTCTCAAAGGAGACCCCAGAAAGTGGGGTTTTATTCGGCCTCTTGCTCCCTGGGTCACCTCCCAGGAAGGTGGAGGAAATCTGTGCTCCCCTTATAGTGTGTGGCAGAGCCTGAACCCCAGACCTGAGGCATTTCCAGGCTGATGATGAGAAAGCACATCTTGTTGAAAATCGCTCTCTTAGTTGATCCGTGTGTGTGTATGTGCACGCGCGTGTGCGTGCGCGCGCGCGGTCAGTCGCTTCCGTCTTGTCCGATTCTCTGCGACCCTATGGACCGCAGCCCACCAGGCTCCTCTGTCCTCAGGCAAGAATAACTGAGTGGCTTATTATGCCCTCCTCCAGGGGATCTTTCTGACCCAGGGATCGCACCTGAGCCTCTTCCGTCCCCTGCATTGGGCGGAGGCTTCTTGACCACTAGCGCCCCCTGGGAGACTCCTAGCTGATTCAGGGGCCGGCACTGTTTTCTGTGTTCATAAACCAAAGGAAGGTAATAAAGGTCAGTGTTCGCCCCACCCCGCTGTCCACCTGCTGGTGCCGCTTCCAGACCCCTTCCAAATGGACGCCGGCACACGCAGTTATGTTCTCTCCGGAAGGGGCTCGTGGTTGATGGGCTGGCTTCGGCCCTCCGTCCCAGTGCTTGTGGCTTTCCCTAGTGACTCAGTAGAGAATCCAGCAGCCAATGCAGGAGACCCTGGTTTGATCCCCGGGTAAGGAAGAGCTCTTGGAGAAGAAAATGGCACCCCACTCCAGTAGTCTTGCTTGGAGAATCCCATGGACAGAGGAGCCTGGCGGGCTACATGCAGTCCACGGGGCTGCAGAATCAGACACGACTAAGTGACTAACACACTCCCTTAGTGCATGTGAAATCACTGTACTTTTTCATGACTTCAGAGTATAGGGTTATATGGATGTATGAGTGTTAATCAATTCCACTTACCCCACTGGTGGCCATTTAAGGTGAGGACAGATTTTCTTGTTCTGAGCACCATTATGAGAGATAACCTATACCCACATCACTGGGCACTGTCCTTCCTAAACGCGGGGTGCCTGCGGGTGCACGGCCCCATTCTCAACACCCATGATCCTGTGTGGATTTCGTGTTCTCAAAGGAGACCCCAGAAAGTGGGGTTTTATTCGGCCTCTTGCTCCCTGGGTCACCTCCCAGGAAGGTGGAGGAAATCTGTGCTCCCCTTATAGTGTGTGGCAGAGCCTGAACCCCAGACCTGAGGCATTTCCAGGCTGATGATGAGAAAGCACATCTTGTTGAAAATCGCTCTCTTAGTTGATCCGTGTGTGTGTATGTGCACGCGCGTGTGCGTGCGCGCGCGCGGTCAGTCGCTTCCGTCTTGTCCGATTCTCTGCGACCCTATGGACCGCAGCCCACCAGGCTCCTCTGTCCTCAGGCAAGAATAACTGAGTGGCTTATTATGCCCTCCTCCAGGGGATCTTTCTGACCCAGGGATCGCACCTGAGCCTCTTCCGTCCCCTGCATTGGGCGGAGGCTTCTTGACCACTAGCGCCCCCTGGGAGACTCCTAGCTGATTCAGGGGCCGGCACTGTTTTCTGTGTTCTCTGGAGTGAATGTCCCAGCAAGGATACGGCCCTAACGTTCCCCCTGGAACTGAGACCCACCCCCCGGGACTGGCCTGTCCGTCAGCTGTGGCCTGAGTGCCTGAAGGATGTGACCAGGGATGGCTGACTGCAGGTGGCCTGATGCGCCGGCCTTCTTGTTCCAGGTGGTGAAAGCGTGCAACGAGGGGGTCAGGAAGATGAGCCGCACAGAGCAGATGATCAGTATCCAGAAGAAGATGGAGTTCAAGATCAAGGTCAGCCACGTACCCTCAGCCCTGCTGCTGGCTTGGAGCACTGGCCGGGCTCGCTGAACGGCCACCCTGGGGTCTCAGCACAGGGCCACCTCCACGAGGCCATCCCTGACCTCCTAGTTGAAGGCCCCCACGGCCCCCAGTCACTGAGCCATTGCATCAGCCTAGACCACTTTCTGTGGGCCGCGCAGGGAGCCAGGAGCGGTCTGCTCGCACTTCCTGACTGTGTGACCTGGAACAGCCAGCTCACAAAACATGACATGGACCCAGGGATTCTTAAACCTGGGCGATCTAAAAATCCGATGGAAGTTACCGACTTTCTCCCCCAACTCTGCATAAAGCTTCAGGCACCAGTGACCCTCAGGGTCCCGAGAGCGTGGGTTTCTGGGAATGTGGATATGAGTACACGGGGCCTACCAAGGGTCTGTGAGGTCACACTGGCTTTGGGAATGAGCTTCAGTTAAGGGAGCTAACCTCGGGTTGCCGGTGAGGCTCATGTAGCTCCACCTGCCGGCCCAGCACTGGGTGCCGAGTGCCTGGCCCAGAGCCACAGAGTGGGAACGGCGGGCCCCGCCTCCTTGCCCTGGGGGACCTAATTCTCCCCCCTCCCGTGAACCGTCCTCTGATTCTGCATCACATAGGCTGAGCCTGGTGAGGGGTGACCACGCACACAGGCAGCCACAGGGTCACACACATGCACGTGAGCACAGACACACACAGGACACGTGAACACATGAGTACCTGCATATGAAAGCACATGTGATACACAGATAAATACACACCTGCCCTCTCAGGCACACATGAGCACACACACACTCAGAGCCTTCCTGCATTTGCCCAGCACCCACGCATCCCTCCCACCAGCGCCCTGTGTGTGGCCCCCACACCACGTTACTCGTGGTGACCGCTCCAGCCAGGGCATCCGGGGAGCTGAGGCGGGGTGTGGGGCACAGCCACCCCAATGCCTGTCCCCATAGTCGGGGCTCCGGGGGGAGCAGGGCACCGTGTGGAGGTCACAGCCGCCCTGACCCCGTCCCCTGCGCCCCCAGTCGGTGCCCATCATCTCGCACTCCCGCTGGCTGCTAAAGCAGGGTGAGCTCCAGCAGATGTCCGGCCCCAAGACCTCCCGAACCCTGCGGACCAAGAAACTCTTCCGGGAAATTTACCTCTTCCTCTTCAACGACCTGCTGGTGATCTGCCGGCAGATTCCGGGGTGAGTGGCAGGCAGGAGGGCTGGGGCGTGGCCTGGGGGTGGCAGGCATGTGCTCTGGCCTTGGGGCAAGTTTATTTAGACCCCTGAGCTTGTGGAGGCTCAGGCAGTAAAGAATCCGCCTGCAATGCAGGAGACCTGGGTTCCATCCCTGGATTGGGAAGATCCCCTGGAGAAGGGCAGGGCAGCCCACTCCAGTCTTCTTGCCTGGAGAATCCCATGGACAGAGGAGCCTGGTGGGCTACAGTCCATGGGGTCCCAAAGAGTCAGACACGACTGAGTGACTTTGCACATGAGCGTCCGTGTCCCCTCCTGCCGAGCGGGGCTGTTTTAAGGATGTGGGGAACCCAGCTCCGTGCCTGACACCAGGCATGCTCAGCAAGCAGCCGCTGCCATGTCATGGATGCTGACCCTTTGTCTACTGTCCACGCTGAGGATGGGGAGGCACTGGGGGGAAGGGAGACAGCGGTTCACGTGGGGAGCTTCCGGAAGCTGAGGAGTGGCCGCCGTAGGGTTGGTCCCACTGGCCGGGGTGGGGGTCTCCTGGGAACCCAAGCCTCCTTGGGACCAACACGCCCCTCCTGCCACCCCGGGTCCCCAGAGACAAATACCAGGTGTTTGACTCAGCCCCGCGGGGCCTGCTGCGAGTGGAGGAGCTGGAGGACCAGGGCCAGACGCTGGCCAACGTCTTCATCCTGCGGCTGCTGGAGAACTCGGATGACCGGGAGGCCACCTACATGTTGAAGGCCTCCTCTCAGTGAGTGCCCGATGCCGCGGTCCCCTGCCTGGGGGAGCAAGGCCCAGGCTCGGCACACTGCCGGCCCAGCCCCCGCGCTTCCTCTCCCAGGCCCTGCCCGGAGGGTTTCCGTCCTGTATTAGTGTTGGAGGCGGGTGAGCGTGTGACTGGCTGGGTGTGAGTCTATGACCATGCATCCTGGGCCTCAGGCTCTGATGAGCCGTTGCAGAGCCCTTGGGCCAGGTGACCAGTGACCCACCGTTGCTGGGTGGCCTCAGGCCCACCTGTCACCCCTGAGCAGCCAGGCTGACTTCCCTGCACCCCCGGGCTATGAGAGGCAATGCCAGGTCCACATGGGGTGATACTCTGTGAGCTTTGGAGCTGGGACACCCCTCCACCCAAGAACTCACAGGGGTCACCCAGCACACAGAGGTCCAGCTCCACCTGCCTCCAGGGAGGGAGGGGTGGCGTCAGCCTCTTCTGCTGTCACGAAGGTGACTCAGGGCAGCCGGCCACCCAGGGCTCACCTCTGGGTGAACTTTGGGTGTCATGGGCTTGCCCTCCACCACCAACTTGAAAGATAGGGCGGGCGCCCCTCCTCTCTGCCTGGAGAATCCCATGGACAGAGGAGCCTGGTGGGCTACAGTCCATGGGGTCCCAAGGCCCGAGGCTTCCGGTGTCCCCTCCTGCCGAGCGGGGCTGTTTTAAGGATGTGGGGAACCCAGCTCCGTGCCTGACACCAGGCATGCTCAGCAAGCAGCCGCTGCCATGTCATGGATGCTGACCCTTTGTCTACTGTCCACGCTGAGGATGGGGAGGCACTGGGGGGAAGGGAGACAGCGGTTCACGTGGGGAGCTTCCGGAAGCTGAGGAGTGGCCGCCGTAGGGTTGGTCCCACTGGCCGGGGTGGGGGTCTCCTGGGAACCCAAGCCTCCTTGGGACCAACACGCCCCTCCTGCCACCCCGGGTCCCCAGAGACAAATACCAGGTGTTTGACTCAGCCCCGCGGGGCCTGCTGCGAGTGGAGGAGCTGGAGGACCAGGGCCAGACGCTGGCCAACGTCTTCATCCTGCGGCTGCTGGAGAACTCGGATGACCGGGAGGCCACCTACATGTTGAAGGCCTCCTCTCAGTGAGTGCCCGATGCCGCGGTCCCCTGCCTGGGGGAGCAAGGCCCAGGCTCGGCACACTGCCGGCCCAGCCCCCGCGCTTCCTCTCCCAGGCCCTGCCCGGAGGGTTTCCGTCCTGTATTAGTGTTGGAGGCGGGTGAGCGTGTGACTGGCTGGGTGTGAGTCTATGACCATGCATCCTGGGCCTCAGGCTCTGATGAGCCGTTGCAGAGCCCTTGGGCCAGGTGACCAGTGACCCACCGTTGCTGGGTGGCCTCAGGCCCACCTGTCACCCCTGAGCAGCCAGGCTGACTTCCCTGCACCCCCGGGCTATGAGAGGCAATGCCAGGTCCACATGGGGTGATACTCTGTGAGCTTTGGAGCTGGGACACCCCTCCACCCAAGAACTCACAGGGGTCACCCAGCACACAGAGGTCCAGCTCCACCTGCCTCCAGGGAGGGAGGGGTGGCGTCAGCCTCTTCTGCTGTCACGAAGGTGACTCAGGGCAGCCGGCCACCCAGGGCTCACCTCTGGGTGAACTTTGGGGTGTCATGGGCTTGCCCTCCACCACCAACTTGAAAGATGCCCCAGGGAGGTTCTGCAGGGCTCTGCCCAGCCCTGTCCACCCTGCCTGCCGTGGCCCCTGGGCCGGGCTCGGGCCCCCGGGTCCAGCCTGCTGGATGCCTGGCGCCGCGGCTCCCCTTGTGTGGGCACTGACCCTCTGCGGTTGTGACACGTGTCCTCATTCCTGACCCAGGAGCGAGATGAAGCGTTGGATGACCTCGCTGGCCCCCAACCGAAGGACCAAGTTTGTTTCCTTCACGTCCCGGCTGCTGGGTAAGCAGCCCACTGAGGAGGGGGTGCCCGCCGGGTGGGACAGGTGACCGTCAGGGAGGCCGCTGCAGGTCAGCCTTGAACAGGAGCCTCTGCACGTCACCTGAAGGGCCTTTGAGGCCTGGGAAAGCTGCTTCAGCTGCCTGGCCAGGGTCTGTCCCACCCTGATGCAAGTTCAGTGCCTCACGGAAGACACGGGTGTGCCTGAGCTTTGCAAACCTTTGCTGGTTGATGAAGACATATAAGTCACAAGATCTTAAGTGACAGGACAGGTGCTGCAGGAAACCAGAAGGGATTTGGGCCCAGGAGGCAAACGCCACTTCTCGGGGGTGGCCGGTCGTCTGAAAACCTTACAGGTGTAAAAGGCCTCGAGACTGGCTATGATAGAGAAGCTCCATCAGAACCAGTCCTGAGTGTCCATAGATTGCTCCCAGGCCCAGGAGCTCCTTCCGAGTCTAAGTCAGAGGCCCTCATGGCCCGCTCGCCCCTCCACCCGCTGTCGCTTGCTCAGAACTCCTGGCTGTTTTGACCTCAAGCCACCCCTCCCACCAAGGAACCCTTGCCAGGGTCCGCGGTGTCCCCTGAACAGGCAGCTGGTCCCTGCTCACTGCCAGGGGGTGGGGCCCAGGTGTGCCCGTGTACAGACCAGAGCAGAGCGTGGTGATGCCGCCCCTCTCCTCCCTTCAGACTGCCCCCAGGTCCAGTGTGTGCACCCGTACGTGGCCCAGCAGCCGGACGAGCTGACGCTGGAGCTGGCGGACATCCTGAACATCCTGGAAAAGACCGAGGATGGTGAGGCCCGAGGCTGGGGGTCCTCTCCCACACGTGGCTCTCTGCCCCTTCGCCCCAGGGCTCTGCCGCAGCCTGAGGGGTGAGGCGGGGCATCTCCACCCACATGGAGAAGCAGTCGTGAGAGCTGGCCGAGAGGCCGGGGCCCTGCTGCCTCTCTGCTCCTGCAGACTGGCCATTCGGTGCGTCCCCGCTTCCCCTGCCTTTTCTCAGGCTAGAGGAGGCTTTCCTCCCAGCCCCTCTGCTCTCCTCCTCTAGAGCTGTGCATCCACCTTCCCACTTAGTCTGAGGCCCAGGCGAGCCTGGCTCCGCCTCCCCTTCCTCTCACCCAGCCCTGGCATCAGCTGCCTCGTCACGGGGAAGGGGCGATGGCCAGGAACACCCTGACTCTGAGCTCTATGGCAGCAAGCTTCCAGATGAGCCTGCGACTCACACGGGCCAGGGAGCACCCACAGGGCTCCTGCCCACTCCTGTGGACACCCGTGTGAGAAGGCCATTCCCCTCCCCTGGAAAGGGGGTCCCTTAGTTCTACACCAACTGTTCCTAATCAACCCACTCCCCTAGGGTGCACCAAGCCTCTCTCCCCACGCCAGTTTCTCCTCTCTTTGAGGTCCTGGCTGGTGACCTCCAGGGAAGCTGTGTCCACCTCTGCAAATCCTAGGGACTCACCCAGCACTGGAAAGGCAGGGATTTCCCCTGCCCCAGGAGCTGCCAGCAGGAGCTGCCGTTCAGGCCGCAGCCGCTCCGGCTGGGACACTGTGGGGTGGGGTGGGGGTGGAAGCCAGAGTGTTCTACCGGTTCACGTCGGCTGCCCTCGTCTGCCCACCCGGCTCTCACGAGCTCAGGGAGGGGCTGCCCAACAAACGGGAGATGGTGGCGTCCCAGGCCAGGTAGCCAAGCGGCCATTCCACCCCCAGCCCCTCCGTGCCTCTCGCACTTGGGGGTGGCCCTTGGGGTCTCCTGGCCTCATGTGGGCTGGCCTAGGACTGTTCAAGTCTTGGGAATGGATTCCACACTCAGGGCATTGGGACCTGCAGTGGCACAGGATGTGGCTCGGCCCACCTCCCTTTGCACACATGCCTGCTCCCAGCAGACAGCACCCCGACCCCAGCTCCTGGGGGAGAACCCCGTCTGAGCATTTTCATCCATGGCTGGGAAGGCAGGGGCCTCTGGAAAGGACGGCCAGATTCCTGCTTCTCCCTTACCTCTGCTCCTCCACCCAGGAGAGAGGCGCAGCCCCTGCCCCTGCCCCTGGGAAAGCTGCTCACGCTCCGTCTCCCCTCTCCCCGCAGGGTGGATCTTCGGCGAGCGTCTGCATGACCAGGAGCGAGGCTGGTTCCCCAGCAACACAACTGAGGAGATCCTGAACCCCAAGATCCGATCCCAGAACCTCAAGGAATGTTTCCGGGTCCACAAGATGGATGGCCCCCGCCTCCCTTCCTCTCACCCAGCCCTGGCATCAGCTGCCTCGTCACGGGGAAGGGGCGATGGCCAGGAACACCCTGACTCTGAGCTCTATGGCAGCAAGCTTCCAGATGAGCCTGCGACTCACACGGGCCAGGGAGCACCCACAGGGCTCCTGCCCACTCCTGTGGACACCCGTGTGAGAAGGCCATTCCCCTTCCCCTGGAAAGGGGTCCCTTAGTTCTACACCAACTGTTCCTAATCAACCCACTCCCCTAGGGTGCACCAAGCCTCTCTCCCCACGCCAGTTTCTCCTCTCTTTGAGGTCCTGGCTGGTGACCTCCAGGGAAGCTGTGTCCACCTCTGCAAATCCTAGGGACTCACCCAGCACTGGAAAGGCAGGGATTTCCCCTGCCCCAGGAGCTGCCAGCAGGAGCTGCCGTTCAGGCCGCAGCCGCTCCGGCTGGGACACTGTGGGGTGGGGTGGGGGTGGAAGCCAGAGTGTTCTACCGGTTCACGTCGGCTGCCCTCGTCTGCCCACCCGGCTCTCACGAGCTCAGGGAGGGGCTGCCCAACAAACGGGAGATGGTGGCGTCCCAGGCCAGGTAGCCAAGCGGCCATTCCACCCCCAGCCCCTCCGTGCCTCTCGCACTTGGGGGTGGCCCTTGGGGTCTCCTGGCCTCATGTGGGCTGGCCTAGGACTGTTCAAGTCTTGGGAATGGATTCCACACTCAGGGCATTGGGACCTGCAGTGGCACAGGATGTGGCTCGGCCCACCTCCCTTTGCACACATGCCTGCTCCCAGCAGACAGCACCCCGACCCCAGCTCCTGGGGGAGAACCCCGTCTGAGCATTTTCATCCATGGCTGGGAAGGCAGGGGCCTCTGGAAAGGACGGCCAGATTCCTGCTTCTCCCTTACCTCTGCTCCTCCACCCAGGAGAGAGGCGCAGCCCCTGCCCCTGCCCCTGGGAAAGCTGCTCACGCTCCGTCTCCCCTCTCCCCGCAGGGTGGATCTTCGGCGAGCGTCTGCATGACCAGGAGCGAGGCTGGTTCCCCAGCAACACAACTGAGGAGATCCTGAACCCCAAGATCCGATCCCAGAACCTCAAGGAATGTTTCCGGGTCCACAAGATGGATGACCCTCAGCGGAGCCAGAATAAGGACCGCCGGAAGCTGGGCAGTCGGAATCGGCAGTGACCCCTGACGCACCACCTGGCCGAGGGATGTCAGCAGGAGCAGAGCTTGGCAGGCAAATCCCACTGGGCCGTGGAGGGGCTCTGGGGAAGGCCAGTGCCTCCCCAGGCAGCAGGGTGTGACCTGGCGGGCTTTTGCCGGAGTCACCCCCAACCTGTCGCTGCCACGCGGTTCGTGCTCATGTGTCCCGGCCCCTCGCTCACCAGCTGGAGAGAGGGCGCCCACATCTCTCCTCTGCTGCGTTCGTAGGTGAGAACATGTATTTTCAGCAGTATTCACCCCCTCTTCCTCTGTCTCTGAGAGGACGGAGGATGGGCTTGCTCCAGGGCCCTCCCCCAGCCCTAAGAGGCCCCAGACCCGGGGTGCCCCGGGCCCAGGGCAAGTGCGAAGGTGATGATGCCATGACCCCCTGCACGTGTCCTCTCCCCCGGAAGCTGTTCGAATCGGCCAGGCACACACACAGACCAGCCTGGCCTGACGCGCTTAACCAGCGCCCTCTGATCTCCGAGTAGAAGGACTGGGAGACCAACCGCCCCCATCCGCCTCCGCCAGCCTCTGGCTGCACGGCCGGGCCCTGCCTCGCGGCAGGCCTGCCAGAGCTTGGCCGAGGGCCCGCACCACCTTGGGCTCCCTGACCAGCTGGACGTCACTTGCATCTTCCAGCCCCTTCAGGAGCCCAGGTGTTACAAAGGAATGTCATGGCCACTGCATCCTGTATGGGTTATGGTTCCAAGAAAAGCAACTATCATTTTTGGCTGCATTAAAAGAAGCATCATGTATAAAATAAAGGAGGGGAAGGTCTATTTTTTATATCCCTGTTGTACACAGAATGTGGTGTCCGGGTCTGGGCAGGGAGAGGTCAGTGGAGGAGACGTGTCCCAGGGAGATGGTTTAAGAGGGTAAAGGATCTGCCTGCCAACGCAACAGCCACAGGAGATGCGAGTTCAATCCGTGGGTCCGGAGGATCCCCTGGAGGGAGGGCACGGCAACCCACTCCCGGCCCAGTGTTCTTGCCTGGAGAATCTCATGGACAAAGGAGCCTGACAGGCTACAGTCCATGGGGTCGCACAGTGTCGGACATGACGGAGCGACTGAGCCACGCTCAGGTAGGAGGAGGCAGCCAGGCTGAGGCTCCAGGAGGGACGGGATTTGGCCCTCCGCTTGGGAGGGGCTCTGGGAAGGCCAGTGCCTCCCAGGCAGCAGGGTGTGACCTGGCGGGCTTGCGGAGTCACCCCCAACCTGTCGCTGCCACGCGGTTCGTGCTCATGTGTCCCGGCCCCTCGCTCACCAGCTGGAGAGAGGGCGCCCACATCTCTCCTCTGCTGCGTTCGTAGGTGAGAACATGTATTTTCAGCAGTATTCACCCCCTCTTCCTCTGTCTCTGAGAGGACGGAGGATGGGCTTGCTCCAGGGCCCTCCCCCAGCCCTAAGAGGCCCCAGACCCGGGGTGCCCCGGGCCCAGGGCAAGTGCGAAGGTGATGATGCCATGACCCCCTGCACGTGTCCTCTCCCCCGGAAGCTGTTCGAATCGGCCAGGCACACACACAGACCAGCCTGGCCTGACGCGCTTAACCAGCGCCCTCTGATCTCCGAGTAGAAGGACTGGGAGACCAACCGCCCCCATCCGCCTCCGCCAGCCTCTGGCTGCACGGCCGGGCCCTGCCTCGCGGCAGGCCTGCCAGAGCTTGGCCGAGGGCCCGCACCACCTTGGGCTCCCTGACCAGCTGGACGTCACTTGCATCTTCCAGCCCCTTCAGGAGCCCAGGTGTTACAAAGGAATGTCATGGCCACTGCATCCTGTATGGGTTATGGTTCCAAGAAAAGCAACTATCATTTTTGGCTGCATTAAAAGAAGCATCATGTATAAAATAAAGGAGGGGAAGGTCTATTTTTTATATCCCTGTTGTACACAGAATGTGGTGTCCGGGTCTGGGCAGGGAGAGGTCAGTGGAGGAGACGTGTCCCAGGGAGATGGTTTAAGAGGGTAAAGGATCTGCCTGCCAACGCAACAGCCACAGGAGATGCGAGTTCAATCCGTGGGTCCGGAGGATCCCCTGGAGGGAGGGCACGGCAACCCACTCCCGGCCCAGTGTTCTTGCCTGGAGAATCTCATGGACAAAGGAGCCTGACAGGCTACAGTCCATGGGGTCGCACAGTGTCGGACATGACGGAGCGACTGAGCCACGCTCAGGGAGGAGGAGGCAGCCAGGCTGAGGCTCCAGGAGGGACGGGGATTTGGCCCTCCGCTTGGGAGGGGCTCCACGGACAGAAGCAGCTGTCAGAGGCAACGGAGGACAGCCCTCGGCGGCGGGAGGGAGAAAGCAGGGTGGGAAGACCACTGTGGGACAGAGCATCCGTTGGGGGTGGTCCCATGGGAGATCTGACCACTGGGCTTCGGACTTCCACTTCCTACCTGGCCAATCAATGACCCGGGGCACTTCTTCCACCTTCAGAGGTGGTAGCCAGTTACCTGAAGGCTGAGGCAGGTCCTCAGAGCCACCCCAGCCCCGGTGCAGGCCTGGATCAGGCAGGGCCTGGAAGCCGGCCCCACCCAGCCCTGCCCGGGGTCATGCCTTTTCTGTCAGGCACCCTGTGATTAGAAGCCCAGGGTTTAGATCCACAACCACAGCCCAGCCCTTGGCATTCTTGAGACCTCAGACCCTCTGAGAAATGGACGAATCCGAGGAAGACGCATGCAGTGCTGCATGCTGGTCCAACTGTGGAGGGACCCCCCGGTCCTGGTGAAGGGCTGATGCTCTTGGGCCCTCCTCACTGCAACCCCAGGGAGCAGAGTTTCCCAGGGGAAGGGGAAGGGGAGGGGGGCCATTTCTGAGCCCCACGCTGCTCTCGGGCAGTGTGGAGGGGTATCCAGCCTTTCTTTCGGGACCTGGGAAACGGTATGCTGACTTGCATCATCTGCTCCAACCGGGCTGTGGCTCCTTACTGGAGATGATGTGTGATAATTTAAAGTTTCATGAAAACTGGTCAGTGTTACCACAATCTTTTATAAGTAGATACTTTTAAGCCAGGACATGTTCTAGGGAGTGTGAGTGGGTAGCACGTGTGATAATCTGGCATATCCAGGAAGAGAAACGGGTCTGCCTGCCAACGCAACAGCCACAGGAGATGCGAGTTCAATCCGTGGGTCCGGAGGATCCCCTGGAGGGAGGGCACGGCAACCCACTCCCGGCCCAGTGTTCTTGCCTGGAGAATCTCATGGACAAAGGAGCCTGACAGGCTACAGTCCATGGGGTCGCACAGTGTCGGACATGACGGAGCGACTGAGCCACGCTCAGGGAGGAGGAGGCAGCCAGGCTGAGGCTCCAGGAGGGACGGGGATTTGGCCCTCCGCTTGGGAGGGGCTCCACGGACAGAAGCAGCTGTCAGAGGCAACGGAGGACAGCCCTCGGCGGCGGGAGGGAGAAAGCAGGGTGGGAAGACCACTGTGGGACAGAGCATCCGTTGGGGGTGGTCCCATGGGAGATCTGACCACTGGGCTTCGGACTTCCACTTCCTACCTGGCCAATCAATGACCCGGGGCACTTCTTCCACCTTCAGAGGTGGTAGCCAGTTACCTGAAGGCTGAGGCAGGTCCTCAGAGCCACCCCAGCCCCGGTGCAGGCCTGGATCAGGCAGGGCCTGGAAGCCGGCCCCACCCAGCCCTGCCCGGGGTCATGCCTTTTCTGTCAGGCACCCTGTGATTAGAAGCCCAGGGTTTAGATCCACAACCACAGCCCAGCCCTTGGCATTCTTGAGACCTCAGACCCTCTGAGAAATGGACGAATCCGAGGAAGACGCATGCAGTGCTGCATGCTGGTCCAACTGTGGAGGGACCCCCCGGTCCTGGTGAAGGGCTGATGCTCTTGGGCCCTCCTCACTGCAACCCCAGGGAGCAGAGTTTCCCAGGGGAAGGGGAAGGGGAGGGGGGCCATTTCTGAGCCCCACGCTGCTCTCGGGCAGTGTGGAGGGGTATCCAGCCTTTCTTTCGGGACCTGGGAAACGGTATGCTGACTTGCATCATCTGCTCCAACCGGGCTGTGGCTCCTTACTGGAGATGATGTGTGATAATTTAAAGTTTCATGAAAACTGGTCAGTGTTACCACAATCTTTTATAAGTAGATACTTTTAAGCCAGGACATGTTCTAGGGAGTGTGAGTGGGTAGCACGTGTGATTATCTGGCATATCCAGGAAGAGAAAACGGGTCTCAGCCAGAACAGGTGGAGTCAGGGACTCAGACACACCAATGAGGCCACCGCAGTGCGAGAGGTAATAGTGAAAGAGAGGGACAAGGGCCAGTGGCCCGCTCCAGCACTGCCGTGGCCCGGATGTTAAGCCATCTCTGGGGCTGGCAGACAGACCCCGACCCCAGGCCCTAGAGTCCTCACCCTAAGGGCCCTTGTGGGGTGGGGACAAAATCCAGTTCTAGCTTCTTTTCCACCTGCATCCAGAGCAGGCAAGCCAGTATTTGAAATCCCTCTCTCTAAATTATAAAGATTAGGCTCCCAGGGAGGTATGGACGACAGACAGCAGGCATGACCAAGGACCCAGCGCCAGGGCCAAGCTGGGGAGGCGGGTGTCTGGGTGGTTTGTCATCCTTCATTCAGCCCCCATGATTTCAGAGTTGAAGTGAGCAGAGTCGAGCTTGAAAGCTCCCTTTTTTTTCTTTCTGTAACATATAACCCTCTAGCAGGCTGATCTGCCAGAAGCTCTGCAAAGGCACGGGCACCTGGAGCTCGACCCCGGCCAGGCATGGAAGGCGGTCTATGGCCATGGGCTGGGGATCAGGGACAAGGGCCCACAGCACCCAGGGCTTCACCTCTTGACTTATTCGCTCCCGGGGTTTCTTGGGGTAGAGGGGTCCCCAGGTGTCCTAAGGGTGCGGGTCTGGGGCTCAGAGTCCTGAGACAGCGTCCTGATTGCTGGAGTCAGAAGACGTCCCCACCTCCAAAATCACTGGCCCCTAGTTGGGAGCCAGACGCACTCGGGTCACACAGATGCAGCGGGCCTTGGGCAGTTTGGGGGACACGCAGGGGGCTGCAGCGGGGTCCCTGAGCTCCAAAGGCCTCCCCGAGGGCTCTGTCCGGAGTGCACCCCACACCGGCTCCCCCACCCCGACGGCTCCGCGGGGGGCACCGGCGCACTCGCACCCAAGCACGCGCACCGCGAGCCCCGGGCACCCCGAGCAGGTGCCCTCCACCCCCGCCGCCCACACACTCACGCGCAGACACAAGGAGACTCGGGGGGCGCACCGGGGGTGCCGCCGAGCCGCGCCGCGGCTCCTTTATTCGCTTCACGAAGCCGAGAACTTTCGCAGCGCGACCACCACGAGCGCCAGCACCACGCAGGTGGCCAGCAGGGCGGCGATGACAATGGCGGCGATGGCGCCGGGCCCCAGCGAGCCTGCGGAGGAGGACGGAGGGCCGCGTCAGCCCGGGGCCCAACCCGCAGACCCCTCCGGCCCACACCCCTTCCCCTTGGCCCGGCCTGGCCCCAGCGGTACCGCCGCCCTGGTCCAGACGCTCCCGCGCGGTGCTGTCCTCGGGGCCCGGCGCGGCGGTGGGCGCTGGCGGGCCGCTGATCGCCGGCTCCCGGGCGGGGCTGGTGCTCTCCACGGGGTCTTCTCCCGACGGCAGCTCGGCGGGCTCGTTCCACAGGGTGGGCGCGGGCTCCTGCGGGTCCTTGGCTGCAAGGCCAAGGACAGGTGCGCTACTGTCGACTGACTGGGAAGGGGAGCTGGGGCGGGGCTCTGGGGCGCATCGTGGTGCTGAGCCCCCATCGAGGCCGGCATGCCCCCGCCCAGGACCGGACAGGTGGATCGGGGAGAAGGGCGCCAAGGGACCCACGCGGCGCCCTCAGGAGAAAGCCGGAGAACTTGGGGCTGGTGGGGAGCCTCCGCGCAGTAGGGACCATGGGGAGACAGGGACAGCGGTGGGGGGCCCTTCATTCCCAAGCAGAGCCTGGGCACCCCAGCTGAGCCACTGCGCTCCGTGGGCCTGGGGCAGTGTCACGTCTAAGGGACGCTCGCCCGACACAGTGCAGACACGGGGCAGCCCTCACCCTGGAGAAGGTGCCAGGAGCAGGGTACAGTGTCCTGTGCAGGAATCGGGGGTCTGCCCACTGGTCTGGTGAGGGGCAGCTATCCTGGGAGGCGGATAGGAGAGGCCCACCCCAACCCCAGGGTGGCCAGTCCTGCTTCTCAGTGACTCTAGCCTGGGCAGAGTGGAGCAGCCCACAGGGCCTGGCCACACGCCCTCCACATGCCCCCCAGTGTCTGAGGCTTAAAGCACAAGAGGCCTCTACAGGGTGAGACATGGTGGATGCCAGCCCGTTGGTTGCCTCCAGACGGACTGGGGCCAGAGGGCGTCTGCAGACCAGACTCGCGCCCTTTATCGCCACGGCCGAGAACTTCGCAGGACCACCACGAGCGCCAGCACCACGCAGGTGGCCAGCAGGGCGGCGATGACAATGGCGGCGATGGCGCCGGGCCCCAGCGAGCCTGCGGAGGAGGACGGAGGGCCGCGTCAGCCCGGGGCCCAACCCGCAGACCCCCCCGGCCCACACCCTTCCCTTGGCCCGGCCTGGCCCCAGCGGTACCGCCGCCCTGGTCCAGACGCTCCCGCGCGGTGCTGTCCTNGGGGNCCNGCGTGGCGGTGGGCGCTGGCGGGCCGCTGATCGCCGGCTCCCGGGCGGGGCTGGTGCTCTCCACGGGGTCTTCTCCCGACGGCAGCTCGGCGGGCTCGTTCCACAGGGTGGGCGCGGGCTCCTGCGGGTCCTTGGCTGCAAGGCCAAGGACAGGTGCGCTACTGTCGACTGACTGGGAAGGGGAGCTGGGGCGGGGCTCTGGGGCGCATCGTGGTGCTGAGCCCCCATCGAGGCCGGCATGCCCCCGCCCAGGACCGGACAGGTGGATCGGGGAGAAGGGCGCCAAGGGACCCACGCGGCGCCCTCAGGAGAAAGCCGGAGAACTTGGGGCTGGTGGGGAGCCTCCGCGCAGTAGGGACCATGGGGAGACAGGGACAGCGGTGGGGGGCCCTTCATTCCCAAGCAGAGCCTGGGCACCCCAGCTGAGCCACTGCGCTCCGTGGGCCTGGGGCAGTGTCACGTCTAAGGGACGCTCGCCCGACACAGTGCAGACACGGGGCAGCCCTCACCCTGGAGAAGGTGCCAGGAGCAGGGGACAGTGTCCTGTGCAGGAATCGGGGGTCTGCCCACTGGTCTGGTGAGGGGCAGCTATCCTGGGAGGCGGATAGGAGAGGCCCACCCCAACCCCAGGGTGGCCAGTCCTGCTTCTCAGTGACTCTAGCCTGGGCAGAGTGGAGCAGCCCACAGGGCCTGGCCACACGCCCTCCACATGCCCCCCAGTGTCTGAGGCTTAAAGCACAAGAGGCCTCTACAGGGTGAGACATGGTGGATGCCAGCCCGTTGGTTGCCTCCAGACGGACTGGGGCCAGAGGGCGTCTGAGGACAGTGTCGGGGAAGCCCAGGAACCCCAACCCTGACCGAGGGTTGATTCACAGGTCACCTCTGGGCAGCGTTTTTTGCAAGACTTTTCTACACTTGCTCTTGGATCCTAAGGATTCAGGGTACATAGTGGCCCCTGGGGACAGGATGAGAGGGCTGCATGGTACTCCCAGACCTACACCCCCACTGGCTCCCTCTCCAAGAATCCTAGCCTGAGGAGCCTCCCAGCACCACCCCAACCCTGGGCCCATCCCGCCTTCTCAGACGGTCAGGTTCAAGCCCAGGGTGGTAGCAGGCTTCAGGCCTCCCACCCCCGCTGGGAGGGATCTCGGTTGTGATCTAGGGGTGCGGGCATGGGCTGAGTGGGCCTCACAACACGGCCTCTCATCCATGCCAGCTGCTCTGTGTGTTCCTGCTTCCGTGAAGACCGAGGCTCAGGTAAACCTAGGTGGGCAGTGGCCGTTACAGGCTCCTGGCGATTGAAGCCCCGGACAGCACAGTCTCGGGGTACGCCTTCCCAGAAACTCTCCTGGATGTTGCTGTTCAACCTATGCAGCCCTGGCGTAAACAATCCGCCTGCCACTGCAACCCAAGAGACATGGGCTTGGGGAGATCCCCTGGAGAAGGACAGGGCGAGCACTCCACTATTCTTGCCTGAAAACAATCCCACAGACAGAGGAGCCTGGCAGGCTACAGTCCACGGGGCTGCAAAAGCGTCGTACACGGCTGGGCACTTGTCAGCAACAGCAATACCGCCCTGGCCGGCCTCCCTGCAGGTCCCTGGGGCGCCTTTCACTCTTGGGGCCTCCGCCCTTGAGAGCTCCCCCGGGCCCTGGGCACAGACAAGCCGGACCCACACCCCGCGTCCGGGCTCAGCGCCTCCTGGAGAAGCGGTGCGCTGGGAAGACACACAGGGTACTCCCTGGGCTGTTCCGCCAGCCGTCTCCACCTGGGTGAGTCACGAGGGGACCGCCAAACCCCAGTGCCAGGGCTGTCCTCAACCAGAGAGACAGAGAGTGAGGAATTGTTCAAGACGAGGGACTGAGGATTTGGGACAACACAATGCAACGTGAGTTCCTAGGGGGAACCTCAGAGGGTCCACTGGTGAACTGGGAGTCACGCTGGCATTTAGATAATAGTCAATGTTCACATCCTCATTTGGATAAGTGACACTGCTGTGTGAGAAAAAGTCCTTGTTCTTAGGAAGCATTCAGGGGCAAAAGGGTGTGATGTCTACACTTGCAGTCACATGGCGCAGCGGTTGGATAGATGAGTGAGTGGACAGGATGACAGAAGAGGAAATGACGGCAGACATACGGTGGTCAGTGAATCCAAGAGTCTCCTGGAATTGGTCGGACTACTCCTGTCACTTTTCTGTAAACTGAAGACCTTTTCGGGATCAAATTTTATAAGGTCGCCAGCTCCCCAGGTCCTGTCCCCGGCAGCCTCCCTCAGGCCTTGGCTGGATCAGTACCGGGGCTCAGCTTGCAAGCAAGTGCCGCTGTCGCGTTCCCAGGGCTCGCCCTGGCCTGGGCGCCTTTTCAGAAACACTCCTGGCAAGGAGGCCTCCCAGGGGTAGACGGTCCCTGCACCCAGTGAGTGGAGGCTCCTCTCTCCTGGGCCCCAGCGAGCTGCTCCAGCACCCGCTTCAAAGACTTCTCTGTGGAGAAGGGGAACGGGACTGTCAGGCCTCCCTTGTCGCTGCTGGAAGAGCTGAGGCCTGCCGCCTTGCAGCTGCCCGCGGAAGGCTCCATGCCCTGGGCACTCTTGCCTCAGGCTCCCCAGGGCTGAGCAGAAAGAGAGGCCTGGCTCTGAGATGGTTGGATGGCATCACCGATTCAGTGGACATGGACTTGGGCAAACGCCGGGAGACAGTGAGGGACAGAGGCCTGGTGTGCCGCCATCCATGGGGCTACCAAGAGTCAGGCACGGCTTAGTGACTGAGGCCCCAAGGTCTACAGCTCACAGACGCTGTGTCTCCCAGATAAACAGATGGGCCACTGGTCCCCACGTGCTCACCTCACACCCAAGACAGAGCGGCAGCCAGGGCCCTGCCTGTCCCACCACCACCAGCAGAAGCTCAGTCCTGGCTGCCAGGCATCCGGCCAGGGGGGTCTACACAAGGCCACTAGGTACCAGGGCCAGCCAACCTGTGTGGCGTCGGAGGAAGCAGCCCCAAGCTCAAGAAGAGGAGTGACGGGCCCCGCAACTCCCTGGAGGGCCAGGGCTCACCCAAGGAGCTGGCCGTCACCCTCTGTCAGAGCCCGGGAGCCATCTCTGGAGGAGAGGGGGGCCTCTGAGCAGGGTACTCGGGAGGCCCTTCAGACTGCCTCCCTGTCGGCCCCCAGTGACCCAGCCTCATCTGTCGCTCCCTACAGAAAGCCTGGACCCTCCCTGCCAGATACGCCAGCCCAGACCCCCTCATCCCTGCTCTGTGAACTCCCATTCCCCCCATCCCCACCCATGTACCCTCCTAAACTCAGCCGGTCTCTGATGCTTGAGGGGCCGAGCCCGCTGGCCACCAAAGCAGGAGGGCTGGGGTCCCATGCTGGCTCCCTCTCAGCCTCACCCAGGGCCTTGGCCAACTGGTTTCGCCCACAGCTTTCACTCCTTGACCCATGAACTGGGGGTCGGACCGTGTCTCCCACAGCCCTACCATCTGGTAGGTTCATCATCAGCGTCCGCCTCCTCCCCAGGGCCTTTGTGGCCTGTGCGACGTGGCCCTGGCCACTTGGGCTCTGCACCTGCCACAGCTGACCTTAGCAGGCGAGCCCTGCAAGGCTGATGCGGGCTTCACAGACGCACGGGCACCCACACAGCCAGGGCCCCAGGCTCCCAGCCAGCCCAGGTGGGCGCCCCTGTGGCACATGGCAGCTGGGAGCACAGCCTGAACTCAGTTACCAGCGATCCAGCCAAGGAGGCACCTCTGCCAAGGAAGGGCCGGCCATCTTGCTGTCCTCATCTGCCTGTCTCCGTGTCTCCTCGGCTGGCTGTGCTAATGGGGGGGGACAACTCTGTCTCCCTTACCTACCCTTGTGGGGAGCTGTTCCTGTCCAGGGGGTTCCCCGCCGCAGGTTCCCTTTTGAGGAGGGAGAAGGTGGGGGCAGAAGTGCCACGCAGAGGGACTGGCATGAGGGTGGGCATGGAGGCTGGAACCATGGGCCGGTATGGAAGGCAGGCAGAGGTGTGACATGGAGGAGGTTTCAGGAGGACGAGGACGAGGACCAGCATGAGCGTGTCCTGCGACGCCACGGTCTGACCAGATAAACCAGGAGAGGCGGGGGCCTTGGGGCCACGCCACAGACCTGGGCACTGGGGGCTCCCCCAGCCTCGCTGCCCGGCCGCCCTGCCTTTCGGTAAATAAGTTTGTTTAACGCTCACCCTGACCACTGGGCCCCGAGGCCAGGCGCCCCAGCTCACAGACGGCCTTTGTGCGGCCATGAAGGGCCTTTTCATCCGTGCCCTGGCCTCCTGCCCACTCAGCCTGGCCTGCGCCCTCCACCTCAGTAGCTGTGGCCACAGGCGACCAGCAGGGAGGGCAGCAGGCTGGGCCTGGGCCTCAGCAACAGGGCCCCCCTCCTCCCCACCGGCCTCCCTGCTCAGGACCCCAGCCTGGTGAGCAGCGGGCTGGGGGCCTCTCAGGCCGGGGGCCTGTCGGGCCGGTTGCACACCTGCTCTGAGCCTCTAGCCCAGGGCTGGGGCAGCCGAGAGCCTCCCAAACACTCTCTCCCTAGAAGGCAAGAAGCACTGCCGGCCAGAGACCCTGGGATGGGGCTGGCCTGCCTGCCCCGGTAGGACCCATGGAGGAAAGCCAGGAGGGGAGGGCAGGTGAGGTCCAGTGCTGCCCAACACGAGGCCGTCCCTGAGCATTCCTGGGGCGGTGGTGGAAACCCGCCACCCAGGCTGTGTGTGCACAGTGTGACCAGCGCCTCTGGCCGGCAGCCTCGGCATGGAGAGCTGGCTGTACAGGGACCAGGGAGCAGGACAGACCCTGGGCGCACAGGCACCAGCACTTTTGCCTCTACCTACGTTGACCACCAGGCAAGAGAAGCCTGTCCCAGGGGTGGGTGGGCGCAAGGGAGCCATGGCAGATGCCGCCCTCCTTCAGGTCACTTCCCGCATTCCCGGGGACTGTCTCCCTTACCTACCCTTGTGGGGAGCTGTTCCTGTCCAGGGGGTTCCCCGCCGCAGGTTCCCTTTTGAGGAGGGAGAAGGTGGGGGCAGAAGTGCCACGCAGAGGGACTGGCATGAGGGTGGGCATGGAGGCTGGAACCATGGGCCGGTATGGAAGGCAGGCAGAGGTGTGACATGGAGGAGGTTTCAGGAGGACGAGGACGAGGACCAGCATGAGCGTGTCCTGCGACGCCACGGTCTGACCAGATAAACCAGGAGAGGCGGGGGCCTTGGGGCCACGCCACAGACCTGGGCACTGGGGGCTCCCCCAGCCTCGCTGCCCGGCCGCCCTGCCTTTCGGTAAATAAGTTTGTTTAACGCTCACCCTGACCACTGGGCCCCGAGGCCAGGCGCCCCAGCTCACAGACGGCCTTTGTGCGGCCATGAAGGGCCTTTTCATCCGTGCCCTGGCCTCCTGCCCACTCAGCCTGGCCTGCGCCCTCCACCTCAGTAGCTGTGGCCACAGGCGACCAGCAGGGAGGGCAGCAGGCTGGGCCTGGGCCTCAGCAACAGGGCCCCCCTCCTCCCCACCGGCCTCCCTGCTCAGGACCCCAGCCTGGTGAGCAGCGGGCTGGGGGCCTCTCAGGCCGGGGGCCTGTCGGGCCGGTTGCACACCTGCTCTGAGCCTCTAGCCCAGGGCTGGGGCAGCCGAGAGCCTCCCAAACACTCTCTCCCTAGAAGGCAAGAAGCACTGCCGGCCAGAGACCCTGGGATGGGGCTGGCCTGCCTGCCCCGGTAGGACCCATGGAGGAAAGCCAGGAGGGGAGGGCAGGTGAGGTCCAGTGCTGCCCAACACGAGGCCGTCCCTGAGCATTCCTGGGGCGGTGGTGGAAACCCGCCACCCAGGCTGTGTGTGCACAGTGTGACCAGCGCCTCTGGCCGGCAGCCTCGGCATGGAGAGCTGGCTGTACAGGGACCAGGGAGCAGGACAGACCCTGGGCGCACAGGCACCAGCACTTTTGCCTCTACCTACGTTGACCACCAGGCAAGAGAAGCCTGTCCCAGGGGTGGGTGGGGCGCAAGGGAGCCATGGCAGATGCCGCCCTCCTTCAGGTCACTTCCCGCATTCCCCGGGCACCACACAGGCCCATGGCTCGCCCAGCTGGCGCCTCTCCCACCCAGAGGCAGGCTGGGTGAGGAGGCAGCTCTGCCCTGAGACTCCCCTGCACCCAGCAGAGGGGCCGTTTATGCACGTTCTCCTCGTCTATTCTGAGTGCCGCCCACTGCCCAGCCCAGCCAGCAAGCTCACGGGGGTCCACCTAGGAGACCCACAGTCTCCTTCGAGGGAGGCAGAGGCGCCAGGGTGAGCGCTGCCACACAGGAGAGGCACGGAGAGGCAGAGGAACAGAGAGGAGAGCAGAGCCAACAACAAAGCCAGCCTGCGAGCACCTTCCTGGGGCATCTAGAGAGGTGTCGGCGGCCCCCAGGCTCCTGACCCTCCTCCGGGGTCTGTGCCTGAGCGTGTAGGTCCCCGCGGGCTGCCCCCCGCCCGTAGCTCTCCCCAGCTCACCCACAGGACCGCATCACTGCCCCGCTCCAGAGGCACAAACACTCCTCGAGACCTATGCTGCAGAGAGGGTCTCTGGGGTCCTCCACCGGCACATTCCCCCAGCTCCGGGACTCCCCACAGGACCCCCAAGTACTTCTGTCATGGCCAAAGGAGACGGCTTTCTTCCAGGAGAGGGACCACCCGTCTGGAGCCCGCCAGGCCCCACCCCTCCCAGCGCAGGGCCCCCCAGCTGTGTCCAGACAGGGGCTCCGGTACCCAAAGCCCACCGCCTCGAGCCTGGCAGAACTCTTCTCGGCCGAGCCGGCCACGTTCAGCCTCAGGACAGAGCCTCAAGCCAGTAGCATCGTGGCTTTATGGAGGGGTCTCTGGCCCTGTGCACTCCCCCGGAATGTCTCCCAAGATGGAAACGGTACCCGGGGCTTCACTCTCAAAGGACACCTGAGAAACCCAGCAGGGAAGGGTTCGTGGGACTTGACAGCGCCTCTGGCCGGCAGCCTCGGCATGGAGAGCTGGCTGTACAGGGACCAGGGAGCAGGACAGACCCTGGGCGCACAGGCACCAGCACTTTTGCCTCTACCTACGTTGACCACCAGGCAAGAGAAGCCTGTCCCAGGGGTGGGTGGGGCGCAAGGGAGCCATGGCAGATGCCGCCCTCCTTCAGGTCACTTCCCGCATTCCCCGGGCACCACACAGGCCCATGGCTCGCCCAGCTGGCGCCTCTCCCACCCAGAGGCAGGCTGGGTGAGGAGGCAGCTCTGCCCTGAGACTCCCCTGCACCCAGCAGAGGGGCCGTTTATGCACGTTCTCCTCGTCTATTCTGAGTGCCGCCCACTGCCCAGCCCAGCCAGCAAGCTCACGGGGGTCCACCTAGGAGACCCACAGTCTCCTTCGAGGGAGGCAGAGGCGCCAGGGTGAGCGCTGCCACACAGGAGAGGCACGGAGAGGCAGAGGAACAGAGAGGAGAGCAGAGCCAACAACAAAGCCAGCCTGCGAGCACCTTCCTGGGGCATCTAGAGAGGTGTCGGCGGCCCACAGGCTCCTTACCCTCCTCCGGGGTCTGTGCCTGAGCGTGTAGGTCCCCGCGGGCTGCACCCCGCCCGTAGCTCTCCCCAGCTCACCCACAGGACCGCATCACTGCCCCGCTCCAGAGGCACAAACACTCCCTCGAGACCTATGCTGCAGAGAGGGTCTCTGGGGTCCTCCACCGGCACATTCCCCCAGCTCCGGGACTCCCCACAGGACCCCCAAGTACTTCTGTCATGGCCAAAGGAGACGGCTTTCTTCCAGGAGAGGGACCACCCGTCTGGAGCCCGCCAGGCCCCACCCCTCCCAGCGCAGGGCCCCCCAGCTGTGTCCAGACAGGGGCTCCGGTACCCAAAGCCCACCGCCTCGAGCCTGGCAGAACTCTTCTCGGCCGAGCCGGCCACGTTCAGCCTCAGGACAGAGCCTCAAGCCAGTAGCATCGTGGCTTTATGGAGGGGTCTCTGGCCCTGTGCACTCCCCCGGAATGTCTCCCAAGATGGAAACGGTACCCGGGGCTTCACTCTCAAAGGACACCTGAGAAACCCAGCAGGGAAGGGTTCGTGGGACTTGACACGTAAATGGTAGAGCTCTGTGGACTTACACCTGGAGCTTCTGCCCTTCGACTGCTTGCCTGGTGCCTGGTGCCCATCTGACTCCCACCCAGATTTGAAAGCCTTCAGACTTCAGGGGGCTGGAGTAGTCCCTACCCCTCCTGGGCAGCTGATGTCCCTGGCCCTGCCTGCCAAGTCACCTTCTGACTTCAGAGGTCACCATCTCTGATAACGCCCTGACTGGCCGACACATTGCTGCCAGCCTGTCTCAGGAGAGCCCTTCCCAGAGTCCCCCTCAATGGCCACCCCATCCTGGCGAATGGCTTTGCTCAGCAGGCATCAGAGATCCGGGCCTAAGGAACGTCTTCATCCTGGCTGGTGGCCGCGGAGCCCAGGGAACCTCCTTACCTGTGAGCACCGAGGGGGCCAGGACCCCAGAGAGGAGCAGCAGCACCAGGCGCAGGCCCCGACAGAATGCCATCCCGGCCCGTGGGTGAGCGCGGCTGACGAGCAGGAGGCTCCGAGGACTGAGCTGCTCAGCTTCAGGGCGGAGGGAACGAGGCATCAAAGGGCTGGGGAGGGTTTTCATCAATGCAAACTCTGTCCTCCTGGGACACCGTGCCCGCCCCCCACACACGAACACATACACACACACACACACAGCAAAGCTTAGAGAACTGACCGCTTTCCTGAACTCTGGAGCAGCCCCACCCTCAGAGAGGGAAAGAGGAAATTGCTCTCCTTCCCTCTCTCCTCCTCCTCCTCTCTCTCACACACATACTCACACACACATACATGCACACGCACACACACCTGGGCCATGGAAAGTGAGAGATTCTCAAACCTCCACATGCAAAAGACTCACCCAGGGCACTTGACAAACGCAGACGGCCCTGGCACTCTCTTCCAGTGGGTCGTGGATGAGCCCGGGAATCTGCATTTTAAGGCTCAATGTCCAGGCCTGGGTGACTCCAAGCCTGAGCTGGCAGCACTGAGCAAGGCCAGGCTCTGCTCATGTTTGGGCTCCTGGTGCCTAGCAGGGAGCGGGCACTCAACAGAGCTGGGTACAGTCATGCTTTTAAAGCAGTTTCCATCCAGCCTTCCGGCAGCTCTAGTCTCTCCAGAAAACACCCATGGCATTAAACACCCTGTGTCCCTTCTTCCTGTTCTCTGCTCTCCCAGGTACCTGGAACTTGAAATACAACTCGTGTGTTCATGACCCATGTGTCCAGCCATGTCTGGCCCCATTGCTCACTGCCTCCCAGAAGGCCCCAAGCGCATCTAATGAGCGTTTCCAGCTTAACGTGTCCAAAACAAACCTGACGTTCCTAACACCTTCCCAGCCCTGCTCAGTTAAATTCCAGTTCCCCACCTTCCAGATGTCCTAGCCACATAGTTAAAATTCATCAAAGATCTCTTTTTCCCTTCCTCCCCATGTCTAATCTCTCACATACACCCCCCTGCACTGAACCCTTCATGAGTTCCCTCTGCTCTCAGAATAAAAAGAAACTAAGGACTTAAATGGGCCCTGCTCACTATGTTAAGTCTGCTGGCCTTGATGAAGCTTCTCCAGTTCACCAAACTCGATCCTGCCTCGGGGACTTTGCACTCGCTGTCCACTCTCCCTCAGCTCATGACATAGCTTCCTCCTTATCCCCATTCAGGCCTCAGCTCGGAGCAGGCAGTTCCCTGTTCACCCATCACATGGCTTTAAGTTGCTTCCTAGCATTTATATTTATGTGAAACTGCTGTCTCTTTTACTTTGAGGGGGGTAATTTTTGAGGAATGACCTAAATACGGCAAAGTACATGAATCTTATGCTTATAGCTCAATGGACTTTCATACATGTGCACACCTGTGTAAACACCACCCTAATACATCTAGGATGTTTCCAACACACCGGTAGATTGCTCATGCCCCTGTCAGTACTCTCAAAGTGCCAGTCTATTCCCTCTCACCATAGATTCACTTTCAAGCCAATCTGATTCCTATGATGTGAACTCTTACGTCTCGCTTTTGTTCAGCATTCTGAGATTCAGCTGAGATTCATTCACGTTGTTGTCACGGTGACTTGCTCTTTTTCATTGCTGAATAGTATTCAATTCTCACAACTTATCCATTCTTTTATCCATTTGTTTATTTCAATTTGGGTTCCCTCATACCTCAGTCAGTAAAGAATCTGTCCGCAATGCAGGAGACCCAGATTCAATTCCTGGGTCAGGAAGATCCCCTGGAGAAGGAAATGGCAACCCACTCCAGGATTCTTACCTGGAGGATCCCATGGACAGAGGACACAGGCAGGCTCCAGTCCATAGGGCTGCAAAGGATCAGACAGACAGCAATGAAACCCCACCACCACCGGGACTGAACTTCTATGAACAGAGTTCCTATGGGTGCTTTCGTACCCATCATTGATGAAAATCTATACTCATTCGGCTTGGTTACGTATCTAAAGATAGAACTGGAAGATTGATGTTGACATGTACACACTACTATGTGTAAAAGAGACAGCCAGTGGGAAGCTGCTGTCAAGCACAGGAAGCTCAGCTCAGTGCTCTGTGATGACCCAGAGGGCTGGGGTGGGGCTGGAGGAGGGAGGTCCCAGAGAGAAGGAATATATGGATGCACACGGCTGGGTCACTTCATCGTGCAGCAGAAACTAGCACCATATAATTGCAAAGCAACTCATTCCAACTTACAAAGGCAGGATTGCTAGGGTCTGTAGATGCTGCTGAGCCACTTTCCAAAGTGACTTTCTCACTTACACTCATTGACAGCATGAGCTCCAGCGACTCCACATCCTCACCAGGACCTGGCATTGCCAATCTTCTCATTTCTAGCCATTCTGGTAGGTATATAGTGGTGTCTCAATTGTGGCTGTTATTTTCATGATTAGTAACATTGAAAAACCTTTCCATAGTAATAGGTACTGACTGCAGGAATATCTTCCTTTGTGAAGAAATCTGCTCAATTATTTTTGGCTTATTATTTATTAGGGAAGCCTGTCACTTTGAATTTATTTTTAGGGTTGTTATGGTATGTGCACCCAGATAGAAATCCTTTGTCAGACATATATAATGGTGCCTTTAAATGAAGTGGCCACTGGTTGTCCTTACTCTGTGACTCTCAAGTCTCAGATAGCAAGGACTGGTTAATTCCCTAACACATTTCTATTAGGTTGGTGCAAAATTAATTGCAGTTTTGCATTGTTGCACTTTGCCATTTGACATTGGAATATATTCTTTCATAAATGTGATTATGATATACATTATTTAATGCACATTTCTTGCTTTAGGTTTTTTTTTTTTTGGCTAATGAATTATCTTATACTGTTTATTTTATATGTATTTTGGACTATGGACATAATTTTAGACAAAAAGAAAATTCGAGTGGCTTAATTATTCTAGTTCAAAATGGGTCATAAAGCAGTGGAGATAACTCTCAACATGAACAACGCCTCTGGCCCAGGAACTGCTGATGAGTACACACTGCAGTGGGGCTTCAAGAGCTGTTGCAGAGGAGGTGAGCGTCTTGAAGGTGAGCAGCACAGTGGCGGGCCATCGGAGGTTGACAAAGGCCAACCGAGAACCATCATCAAAGCTGATCCTCTTACAACTACATGAGAAGTTGCTAAAGAGCTGCACGTTGACCATTCTGTGGTCAGTCAGCATTTGAAGCCAATGGAGAGGTGAGAAAGTGGGTGCCTCAGGAGTTGACCACTAATCAAAAAAAATCATCATTTTGTCATCTTCTCTGATTCTACGCAACAAAGATGACCCATTTTTTCATTGGATTGTGATGCCCAATGATTTTATATGACAAGCAGCGATGACTAGCTCAGCAGTTGGACCAAGAAGAGGCTCCAAAGCATTTCCCAAAGCCAAACGTGCACGAAGAAAAAAGGTTCTGGTCACCGTTTGGTGGCCTTCTGCTGGTCTGATTCAAGGCAGCTTTCTGAATCCTGGGGAAACCATTACATGAGAAGTGTTCTCAGCAAAGCAATGAGATGCACGGAAAACCACACCACCTGCAGCCAGCTGGCAGGGGTCAACAGAAAGGGCCCAATTCTTATCCATAACACTGCCTGATCACACGTTTCAAAAGCTGAATGAACTGGGCTATGAAGTTCTGCCTCCTCTACCATATTCACCTGACCTCTTTGCCAACCGACCACCATTTCTTCAAGTGTCTCAAAACGTTTTGCAGGGAAAAATGCTTCCACAACCAGCAGAAGGCAAAAAATGCTTTCCAAGAGTTCTTTGGATCCTGAAGCACAGTTTTTTTTTTTCTGTTTTGCTGCAGGAATAAACAAGTTTATTTCTCATTGGCAAAACTGTGTGGACTGTGTAATGGTTCCTATTTTGATTAATAAAGATATGTTTGAGCAATTTAAAATCCATAATTCAAAACTGTGATTATTTTTGCATCAACCTGACAGAACCTAGCAGTACCATGATCAGCACACAACAAGAATATTGAAATTCAATGAGTTGGGATTTCTGGAACAGAATTAATACTGTCCTTTCACCTGTTCACTCATTTGCTTGTGCTGCTCATTTGCTCTCTCTCCTGGCTCATCAAAATCTCTTGACAACGTCCCAGGAACTGCTGATGAGTACACACTGCAGTGGGGCTTCAAGAGCTGTTGCAGAGGAGGTGAGCGTCTTGAAGGTGAGCAGCACAGTGGCGGGCCATCGGAGGTTGACAAAGGCCAACCGAGAACCATCATCAAAGCTGATCCTCTTACAACTACATGAGAAGTTGCTAAAGAGCTGCACGTTGACCATTCTGTGGTCAGTCAGCATTTGAAGCCAATGGAGAGGTGAGAAAGTGGGTGCCTCAGGAGTTGACCACTAATCAAAAAAAATCATCATTTTGTCATCTTCTCTGATTCTACGCAACAAAGATGACCCATTTTTTCATTGGATTGTGATGCCCAATGATTTTATATGACAAGCAGCGATGACTAGCTCAGCAGTTGGACCAAGAAGAGGCTCCAAAGCATTTCCCAAAGCCAAACGTGCACGAAGAAAAAAGGTTCTGGTCACCGTTTGGTGGCCTTCTGCTGGTCTGATTCAAGGCAGCTTTCTGAATCCTGGGGAAACCATTACATGAGAAGTGTTCTCAGCAAAGCAATGAGATGCACGGAAAACCACACCACCTGCAGCCAGCTGGCAGGGGTCAACAGAAAGGGCCCAATTCTTATCCATAACACTGCCTGATCACACGTTTCAAAAGCTGAATGAACTGGGCTATGAAGTTCTGCCTCCTCTACCATATTCACCTGACCTCTTTGCCAACCGACCACCATTTCTTCAAGTGTCTCAAAACGTTTTGCAGGGAAAAATGCTTCCACAACCAGCAGAAGGCAAAAAATGCTTTCCAAGAGTTCTTTGGATCCTGAAGCACAGTTTTTTTTTTTCTGTTTTGCTGCAGGAATAAACAAGTTTATTTCTCATTGGCAAAACTGTGTGGACTGTGTAATGGTTCCTATTTTGATTAATAAAGATATGTTTGAGCAATTTAAAATCCATAATTCAAAACTGTGATTATTTTTGCATCAACCTGACAGAACCTAGCAGTACCATGATCAGCACACAACAAGAATATTGAAATTCAATGAGTTGGGATTTCTGGAACAGAATTAATACTGTCCTTTCACCTGTTCACTCATTTGCTTGTGCTGCTCATTTGCTCTCTCTCCTGGCCTCACCTCCAGATTAACAGTCTTGAGAGATTCTCGCCACCTGATGTCCTGTTAGCATCTGTCAGTGGAGGGGCTGGTAGGAAATGATCAGAGGTGGGAGAGGAAAAGTGACTTTCTTTCTGATTCAGATTTCTCAGTGCCTCTGGCTGCAGCAGCCGGCTACAGTAACTTCAATAACACGAGGACCGTAGGGGTAGCCTCAGAAGCCTAGAAGTGCAGGCTCCAGAATCCTTGTCAGGCAGCTGAATCTAGACCCTGCGTGGACAGGGCTCTGACCTCTGACATTCTTTCTACTCTTCCAGCCCAGGTTGGTGTCAATGTCTGAGCTGAGTTACAACTTTGAATTGCCTTACCTTGCCTCTTTTGTTCTTTCAGTCCTTTTGACATCTTCACAACAAATTCCTGTATTAAATCTCTTCTGTTTGAAATACTTAGAGTGAACTGGTTTCTTTCTTTTTTTAAAAAAAGATTTATTTATTTATTTTGGGCGGGGGTCGGGTTGGGGAGGGAGGGGAGCAGGCGAGCCACTTCTATTGGTCTTTCATTTCTCTATTTTCATCCGTCTTTGTTCTTTGGCTCCTGTGGGCCTCCCATCGCGGTGGCCTCTGTCTTTGCAGAGCGCCGGCCCTGGGCGCATGCGCTCCAGAGCTCCAGCTCAGTGACTGGACACATTGGTCCAGCCGCTCCGCGGCACGTGGGATCTTCCCAGGCCAGGGGTCGAACTGGCACCCCTTGCACTGCAAGGCGGTGTCCTTACCCACTGGACCACCAGGGGAAGCCCGTGAACTGGTTTCTAATCAGACTCTGACCAATACAGCACTTGGCACGGTTCCCAGAAACTGACCCTTAAGAATATGCTTCCCAATTTGGTTTGCCACCCTGCTTGAGCTTGATGAGCTCACTGCCAGTGGAAAATGAGATCCGGTAATACGTAACATATCATATAGTAAGACCTGTGCTTCAGCATGAAGTGCCTATTAAACACAAGGCTTAAAGGACCCGGTAGATGCCGCACTTAGTGATGACGTGAACTGACTACTTTGTACTGTCTTGGGTGCTTAAAGAAAAGTACAGGGCTTTAAAGTTAAAGGCATGATCAAAGACCTGAGACACTTCTTTTAAAATTAAATCTCTTCTCTCTTGTAGATCCAGAGCTTCACTGGCAGAAGATCAGGCTCTGCATGTGTGGCTTGCAGAATTACAATCTTGAATTCACAGTTGTGTTTGCTCTTTTAGGTGAAATTTATGGTACTGAGTGGGAAGGAGTGAGACCTTGAGATCTGGAATGAGGGTTTTTGGGTAGACTCACAAATCTGAGACTCTTCCACTCACCCCCAGACCCCACAGAAGCAGCAGGCTTCTTAGAGAAACGCCTAATTCCAAATTTGGAAAAGGAAGTCAAGAGTCTAGACTATCTCATGCCAGAGAAAGAAAGTGCTCAAAGGATAAAAGGGACATGGACACAGAAGTCAACCTGGAGGGGCTCCAAATGGACGGCTTGTGCATTGCACAAGAAACAAGTGTCAGTTTATAATCTAGTGTTTGCCTGCATATGTGTGTCAAGTTCTTCCTTATCACAGAACGCTAATGAATTACAAGGAAGCTTGGCAAGCCTCATTGTTCAAGCAAAGAATCACCAATCACTGCTAAAACTAGTGGATCAAAGTTTGATGAGAACTGGATATTTACAGTCTCAAACTACCTCCCATAAAGAGAAACATCGTTACAGTGGAGAAACCTGGCAGATACCATCCACAGGAATTAAAGCTACCACCACCAGTAATGGTTCACACTGATGTCAGGCACCTCCTGATATGATGCATCCAGGACATAGCATCGTTTCTGCTGTATTACTGCCCAACTGCATAATCTCAAATCATGAGAAAGTACCAAACGCAATTCGAGCGCATTCTACAAAATAATTGTCCCTTAAAAAATTCCAAGGTGTGAAAGAGAAGCTGTTTCAGATTAGAGAAGGCACAAAAATGAAATCTCATGGATAACGGAGCCTGGCGGGCTACAGTCTAAACCACCAAGAAACAGGACATCTAAAAAAATACACCTGAGCTTGATGAGCTCACTGCCAGTGGAAAATGAGATCCGAATCCATATCATATAGTAAGACCTGTGCTTCAGCATGAAGTGCCTATTAAACCCAAGGCTTAAAGGACCCGGTAGATGCCGCACTTAGTGATGACGTGAACTGACTACTTTGTACTGTCTTGGGTGCTTAAAGAAAAGTACAGGGCTTTAAAGTTAAAGGCATGATCAAAGACCTGAGACACTTCTTTTAAAATTAAATCTCTTCTCTCTTGTAGATCCAGAGCTTCACTGGCAGAAGATCAGGCTCTGCATGTGTGGCTTGCAGAATTACAATCTTGAATTCACAGTTGTGTTTGCTCTTTTAGGTGAAATTTATGGTACTGAGTGGGAAGGAGTGAGACCTTGAGATCTGGAATGAGGGTTTTTGGGTAGACTCACAAATCTGAGACTCTTCCACTCACCCCCAGACCCCACAGAAGCAGCAGGCTTCTTAGAGAAACGGCTAATTCCAAATTTGGAAAAGGAAGTCAAGAGTCTAGACTATCTCATGCCAGAGAAAGAAAGTGCTCAAAGGATAAAAGGGACATGGACACAGAAGTCAACCTGGAGGGGCTCCAAATGGACGGCTTGTGCATTGCACAAGAAACAAGTGTCAGTTTATAATCTAGTGTTTGCCTGCATATGTGTGTCAAGTTCTTCCTTATCACAGAACGCTAATGAATTACAAGGAAGCTTGGCAAGCCTCATTGTTCAAGCAAAGAATCACCAATCACTGCTAAAACTAGTGGATCAAAGTTTGATGAGAACTGGATATTTACAGTCTCAAACTACCTCCCATAAAGAGAAACATCGTTACAGTGGAGAAACCTGGCAGATACCATCCACAGGAATTAAAGCTACCACCACCAGTAATGGTTCACACTGATGTCAGGCACCTCCTGATATGATGCATCCAGGACATAGCATCGTTTCTGCTGTATTACTGCCCAACTGCATAATCTCAAATCATGAGAAAGTACCAAACGCAATTCGAGCGCATTCTACAAAATAATTGTCCCTTAAAAAATTCCAAGGTGTGAAAGAGAAGCTGTTTCAGATTAGAGAAGGCACAAAAATGAAATCTCATGGATAACGGAGCCTGGCGGGCTACAGTCTAAACCACCAAGAAACAGGACATCTAAATACAAAAAGCAATCATGATGGCATCCTGAATTTTTTCATTCTGTCCCTATAAAAGACATTAGCAGAACAACTGGTGAAATATGAATGAAGTCTTGATAGTAACTAATTGTATCCAAGACTTTATTTCCTAATGATTGTCTTGTGCTTATGTAAGAAAATGTCGTTTCAAGGAAATACCCTGAAATGTTTCAGGATAAGGGATATAATGTCTGCAATTCGCTTTCGAACGATTCATAAAATGTAGTTATGAGAGTCATTGAGAGTGTAGCTGTTGAGAAGAAATGATAAAGCAGGTGTGGGTAAGTGTTAGAAACTGATCTGGATGAACGATTCATGGGAGTTCTACTATTCTTACAAGTTTGAAGTTTGAAATTATTCAAAATAAAACATCCCTTTTCTCCCCAAAAAGAATCACTATATTTCAACGACAGATGAAATAACAGACCTGAGCAATGATCATCAGAGAATATTAGAACTGCTATATAAAACGTTAATAGAACTTTCTAAAATTTTATTTATTGATTTATTTTTGGCTATTCTGGGTTTTCACTGCTGCCACAGGCTCTTCTCTAGTTGCAGGGAGTGGGGCTACTCTCTGGTTGAGGTGAGCAGGCTTCTTGTTGTGGTGACTTCTTTTGTTGTGGAACTCGGGCTCTAGGGCACACGGGCTTCAGTTAGTTGCAGCACCTGGGCTCCATAGTTGCGGCTCTGAGGCTCTAGAGCACAGGCTGAACTGTTGTGGCTCACAGGCTTAGTTGTTTCGCAGCATGTGGGATCTTCCTGATCAGGGATCGAACCTGTGTCTCCTGCACTGGCAGGTGAGCTCTTCACCACTGAGTTACCAGGGATGTCCCTCAACAGAAACTTTTATAATGGATCACAGCAAGCATCGCTTTCTGCTGTATTACTGCCCAACTGCATAATCTCAAATCATGAGAAAGTACCAAACGCAATTCGAGCGCATTCTACAAAATAATTGTCCCTTAAAAAATTCCAAGGTGTGAAAGAGAAGCTGTTTCAGATTAGAGAAGGCACAAAAATGAAATCTCATGGATAACGGAGCCTGGCGGGCTACAGTCTAAACCACCAAGAAACAGGACATCTAAATACAAAAAGCAATCATGATGGCATCCTGAATTTTTTCATTCTGTCCCTATAAAAGACATTAGCAGAACAACTGGTGAAATATGAATGAAGTCTTGATAGTAACTAATTGTATCCAAGACTTTATTTCCTAATGATTGTCTTGTGCTTATGTAAGAAAATGTCGTTTCAAGGAAATACCCTGAAATGTTTCAGGATAAGGGATATAATGTCTGCAATTCGCTTTCGAACGATTCATAAAATGTAGTTATGAGAGTCATTGAGAGTGTAGCTGTTGAGAAGAAATGATAAAGCAGGTGTGGGTAAGTGTTAGAAACTGATCTGGATGAACGATTCATGGGAGTTCTACTATTCTTACAAGTTTGAAGTTTGAAATTATTCAAAATAAAACATCCCTTTTCTCCCCAAAAAGAATCACTATATTTCAACGACAGATGAAATAACAGACCTGAGCAATGATCATCAGAGAATATTAGAACTGCTATATAAAACGTTAATAGAACTTTCTAAAATTTTATTTATTGATTTATTTTTGGCTATTCTGGGTTTTCACTGCTGCCACAGGCTCTTCTCTAGTTGCAGGGAGTGGGGCTACTCTCTGGTTGAGGTGAGCAGGCTTCTTGTTGTGGTGACTTCTTTTGTTGTGGAACTCGGGCTCTAGGGCACACGGGCTTCAGTTAGTTGCAGCACCTGGGCTCCATAGTTGCGGCTCTGAGGCTCTAGAGCACAGGCTGAACTGTTGTGGCTCACAGGCTTAGTTGTTTCGCAGCATGTGGGATCTTCCTGATCAGGGATCGAACCTGTGTCTCCTGCACTGGCAGGTGAGCTCTTCACCACTGAGTTACCAGGGATGTCCCTCAACAGAAACTTTTATAATGGATCACAGCAAGAGAACTGATGGATTCTGATGTGAGTAAAAATGGGACAAGCAGACAATGCTGCCTGCAATACCTCAGGACGTACACCAATTAACTATTCTCAGAGGGGAAGGGGAGAATCTATTAGTTTTTAAGCCTACCACTAGTTCACAGAAAATGTATGGGAGATTAACAAATTGACACCATAAGGAAGCTCCTCGCTGGATTCACATTATGGGATGTTCTGTGGGTAAATGATCTTGTCTTTTCAACTTTTTATTTTTTGAGGGGGAAGCTGGTTAAACTAAAAGAGACTTAAAGATAGCAAACAAATGTGATCCATGAAGCTCATTTTGTTTTTGATTCAAACTTTTGTAGAAAGACATTTCTGAGATAATCTGAAAAATAAATACAGACCGGGCTTAGATACTAAAAATTATTAATGCTGTTAATGTGGTATTGCCATGTGCTTTTTTTTTTTTAAAGGTATGCTACCACAGGCATTAATATACTTATGAGTGACTTGATAGCTAGGATTTGTTTTAAAATATTTTAAGGGAAGAAAAGCGAGATAAACAAAATGGTAGGAGTTTGTTACATGAGTTACTATGACAACATTTGTGTCTCCCAAGATTCCCAAGATGTGTGCTAGAAGTCCTAGCCCCAGTGTGATGGTATTCAGAGGTGGGGCCTGTGGGAGGTTGGTTAGGGTTAGACTAGGACATGAGGGTAGGGTCCTTTGGGATAAAAAGATAGTTTTTAAGAGATAAAAGATGGGACAGACAGGCTCTTCTCTAGTTGCAGGGAGTGGGGCTACACTCTGGTTGAGGTGAGCAGGCTTCTTGTTGTGGTGACTTCTTTTGTTGTGGAACTCGGGCTCTAGGGCACACGGGCTTCAGTTAGTTGCAGCACCTGGGCTCCATAGTTGCGGCTCTGAGGCTCTAGAGCACAGGCTGAACTGTTGTGGCTCACAGGCTTAGTTGTTTCGCAGCATGTGGGATCTTCCTGATCAGGGATCGAACCTGTGTCTCCTGCACTGGCAGGTGAGCTCTTCACCACTGAGTTACCAGGGATGTCCCTCAACAGAAACTTTTATAATGGATCACAGCAAGAGAACTGATGGATTCTGATGTGAGTAAAAATGGGACAAGCAGACAATGCTGCCTGCAATACCTCAGGACGTACACCAATTAACTATTCTCAGAGGGGAAGGGGAGAATCTATTAGTTTTTAAGCCTACCACTAGTTCACAGAAAATGTATGGGAGATTAACAAATTGACACCATAAGGAAGCTCCTCGCTGGATTCACATTATGGGATGTTCTGTGGGTAAATGATCTTGTCTTTTCAACTTTTTATTTTTTGAGGGGGAAGCTGGTTAAACTAAAAGAGACTTAAAGATAGCAAACAAATGTGATCCATGAAGCTCATTTTGTTTTTGATTCAAACTTTTGTAGAAAGACATTTCTGAGATAATCTGAAAAATAAATACAGACCGGGCTTAGATACTAAAAATTATTAATGCTGTTAATGTGGTATTGCCATGTGCTTTTTTTTTTTTAAAGGTATGCTACCACAGGCATTAATATACTTATGAGTGACTTGATAGCTAGGATTTGTTTTAAAATATTTTAAGGGAAGAAAAGCGAGATAAACAAAATGGTAGGAGTTTGTTACATGAGTTACTATGACAACATTTGTGTCTCCCAAGATTCCCAAGATGTGTGCTAGAAGTCCTAGCCCCAGTGTGATGGTATTCAGAGGTGGGGCCTGTGGGAGGTTGGTTAGGGTTAGACTAGGACATGAGGGTAGGGTCCTTTGGGATAAAAAGATAGTTTTTAAGAGATAAAAAGATGGGACAGACAGGAGATCTCTCTCTGCCTTGTGAACAACAGCAGAAGTACAGGCCGTGTACAAACCAGGAGGAGGATTCTCAGTGCACCCTGGACTTGTCAGCATCAAGACTGTGGGACTTCCAGCTCAGACCAAGACATGTGTCTGCTTCAGTGTCTGCTTCAAGTTTTTTTCAACTGAAAAAACTCAACTCCGGCAAGAGTTATACATCTATGTTCCAGGTGGAAAGACTTGGCAGGGCTCCCAAAGAGCTCCTTCGAGGGGGATGATCTAACACGGAGGTGTGTCCCTATGCCTCACCCACTCCCGCCTCCTGCCGGCAGGATGGACACGTTGGTCCCTGGGGCCATGGGTGACTTGAGGACAGAAGTCAGTCAGGATGGCAAAACAGAAAGGACCTAGGCCCCTGAGCCAGAGCAACCTCAAATGATGACCTCCAGATTTCGCCTGAGGTAATCTTGCTTAAGTCCTTGTTACTTTGTGTCTGTGGCTCAGCAGTTAAGTCGCTAAGTCGTGAGACCCCATGGACCACAGCACGCCAGGCTACCCTGTCCTCCACTATCTCCCGGAGTTTGCTGAACTCCTGTCGTGTTGATGATGCCATCCAACCACCTCATCCTCTGTCATTCCCTTCTCCTCCTGCCCTCAATCTTTCCCAGCATCAGGGTCTTTTCCAATGAGTTCAAACCTAACAGTGACCTACTGACGTTAAGCTCTCCAGGGGATCTTCCCTACCCAGGGTCAAACCCAGGTCTCCCACACTGCAGGCAGATTCTTTACTGTCTGAGCCACAAGGGAAGCCCAAGAATATTGGAGCAGGTAGCCTATCCCTTCTCCTGGGGACCTTCCTGCCCCAAGAATTGAATGGGGGTCTCCTGCATTGCAGGTGGATTCAGGAGAAAGAGACAAGGGAGGGTGGGATGGTTGGATGGCACCACTGAGTCGGCGGACATGAGTTTTAGCAAGCTCCGGGAGATGGCGAAGGAGCCTGGTGTGCTGCAGCTCACGGCATCGCAAACAGTCAGACACGATTGAGTGACTGAACTGAAGTGACCTGACCTGACCGTCAGGGCTATTTTTCAGTTTAAGGGAAGCCCTTCAAAGGGAAAAAGCAACGAGCTATCAAGGCAAGCTGACCCTGCACTCCTAGATTTAGGGGACAAGCAAACCACCTTTAAGAAATGAGGATTCTGCTTAAGACCAGCTGGACTGAGTGTTAAAACTATGCTGAGCTCGACCCCATGATGTCTTCACTCTACCACCACCAAAAGGGGAGGCGAGGGCAGCTATTAGGGGGAACAGCCTCCTCCTCTTGCTTCCCAACATCTATGCACTGTCTCTCCTGCACACTGCACCACAACGTTGTTATGTTAGCTACACAGAACATTCCCTGGGGTGAATCCCCGAGGGAAATTCTTCTCTCAGAGGCTCCAGGTTCCCTGTCCAGAACCAGCACCACGAGAAGCGATGCAGGCCCCTCATGCTCAGGACCACCACACGTGTGGCTCCCTTAAGGTTTCCAGGCCCTCCCCGCTCCCAGCAAGCACTGTGGCTCCTTCCTCAGGGGCCTGCACTGAAGCAGGGTCAAAGCCATCCCGAGAGCTGGACTTTTTCTTTTCGTTCCAAAAGAACCTATCCACCCTGAAGCCAACTTCCACGTGGAAGGTGGCCTCAGCTGAACCTACTCAATTTAGGATGTGCATGCCTATTGCTCTTTTAATGAAGTTCAACTTCTCACACTGGAAGCACAGAAGAGAATCGAGTTCATCTCACAGTGAAATCATACAGACCTTTTAAGAGACAATCCGGAGGGGACATTTTGTACAATGAAGGTCAAATGAAGGTCAAATTCTTCACCTGACCAATTTAAGACAGCATGTATAAAATGGCGCGTGCACACTATGTGTGTGTGTACATATGTACACAAGTGTTGTATATATGGCTCCCCTAAGACAGAAATGGGCTTCCCTGGTGGCTCAGAGGGTGAAGAATCCGCCTGCAGCGTAGGTGGCCTGTGCGCCATCCTTGGGTTGGGAAGATATCCTGGAGAAGGGAATGGCTACCCACTTGAGTATTCTTGCCTGGAGAATGCCGCGGACAGAGAAGCCAGTTGGACACAACAGAACAACTAACATGCACACAAAAGAGAAACAACTATTTAAAATACAACCTAAAGTCAGCCTGGACAGGAGAGTTTAGGGGAGAACAGACACACGCATACAAAAGGCTGAGTCCCTTTGTTGTCCACCTGAATTATCACATCGTTAATCAGCTATTCTCCAACGTAAAACAAAAAGTTAAATAAAGCTTAAAGTACCACTATCCTGAAATTAAAAAGAAAAGAAAAATTCCTCAACTCAGAGCCAGTGAAGAGTTCAAGGTCCTTGGTGTATATGCAGAAGCTCATCTCAAGCAGACGCTCCTCCAAGCAGCAACGGCACCTCTCACCTTGCCTGCACTCTCTAGTGACCCGAGCCTTCTCCATCTCCCAACCCCCGAATCGCTCCAGCTTGCGACTACCCTGGCAGAATGTCAGAGAAAGGGTCCCGAGCGCAGGTCAGACGACGCGAGGCAGCCTCTGACCCTGTCCACCTGGGAGAGTCAGCTACCCAACAAGAAGCCCATCTACCCTGCAGCCGCTACACTGGAGAAGCCAGGCGTTTCTACAGCCGTCCTGACCCAGCAGACGCCCAGCCGACAACTGCCAGCTCCAACCGCCACTCACATGAGTGAGCCATCGTGCCAGCCAACCCAACAGAACCTTCCCAAGGTCGTGGTTCCTGCTGACACGTGACCAAGGACAAAGGAGAACCACGTGAGAACTGCACCCCTGAGCCCTCCTCATGAAGTCCTGACTCACAAAATTACCAATAAAATGAAAGGATTGTTACCAGCTGGGGGCAATTTATTACGCAGCAACAACAAATCAGAACACCAATGACCATGCGGAAAGTGTCCATAATAAGATTATCTGGTCTGGGTATATTCTTGAAATCTGACTTAAACCAACTGGAAGCAAACAGCGTACAAAAGAAATACTTCAAAACTCAGGAAGAGTTTAGATAATTTGCCAGTATGTTCACAGAAAGAGGTACAACCATGGTCGTTGGAAGTGAAAGAGTGAGCAAATGAGACCATGAAAATTTGGTAGAATTGAGACTGAAGCAAACATTCCTAGGAAAGAGTGGTTTCTTTCCACTATGTGGGAAATCCTCAGGTAGAGGCAATGCTCCTGGTTAAGCAAACAGAATGTTCCATGACTAAGATGACTTTGCTCCCCCAAATCCGCCTACCTCCCCCAAACGTGCATCGAGTCTAGTCTGGAAGTGCAGGAGGGCCATGGGGGGGACTGTCAGGGTCATGTGTCTGTGGTGAGGACAGGAGACGAGCCACAGATCAGCAGAAAAGGGCCAAGGATGGAACGCTGACTCAACTTACCCCGTTTACCTTGACCTCTACTCTTGGCTTGGTGCACAACTCACCTCCAAACGCGCGAGTACACAAGGGGTGTCCCCAGACAGACTACCACCAGGTTTTATTTAAGGTCTTTTTTATTTTCCTCCACAATGGCAAAAGTTCCGAGGGAGCTTAAAGTTCTGTAAACATCTTTAACTATCCCTCTTCCCCACCCCCCCCACTTTTGAATTTACAAAGCAAAGGAGAACAGGAGCCCCAATTTTTAATGGTTCCCCATCTCCTCATGCGGTTTGATCCAAAAACTATGTACAAGTCTGTAGCAGTCTCTGTATAGTTATTGTACATGTTTAGGAGGGAGGGAGGCCAAAAGGGATAGGGAGAATGCTGATCCAAAGAATAAAAATAGAAACCAGAGAGAATCATCCCAAACCAAACTGCTCTCAGAGCAACTCCAGCCTTCCTCGGGCAATGATGTCAGAAAGGAAAGGTGCTTGACCAGCAGCTGCCCGGACCACGGCACTTCTTGCACGGGGACAGATGGTCCAATGGCTGCAGACCAAAGAGTGACTGGCAATTTCAGATGATGTTCTGTGGGGGTCGGCGGAGGCAGGAAGAGTATTTGTCTTATAAATAGGGCTTGGATACATTTATTATTGAAGTGAAGGGGGCCACGACCGAAGCCAGAAGCAGGCCTCTCTCTCCCGTCCCCTCCATCCCACGAGAAATCTCCTGTATACAGTGGTTTCCACGGATGAAGGTCTTAAATAGGGTCAGGTTTAGCATGTTCTCTTTTCAGAAAAGGCAAGCAGCTGCTTGCCATTCCAGAATCTTTAGACAAAACCTTTTGGGGCCACAGCAACACACACACGCAATGCTCTGAGGAACCAGATGAAACTCCAGGCTTTTATCAGAAGCAGAAGTTTATCCCTATCCAAAATGAAATTATACAAATTCATACATATGGTAAAGATCCTAACTGCCTCTTAAACGAGACAAATTTTCAGCAGAAAGGCCCAAAACAAACTGGTCCTAGTCCTCAGAAGTAAAAATATTTATGGGAAAAAATCCATTTTTGTAAGAAAGAAAAAATTAAAAATAAGTCCCTCTCCCAGGCCACAGGGCTTCCTTTGTCCAATCAGGCTGTGGAGTATGCCAGGGGAGAAGTCAGCTTGCTTGGAAGTCACTATCTAATGAAGAAAAAACAAGAATCCTTTCTCTGAAAGGATGCTCAGAAAGAACGAGGGCGAGGGGTGTGCAACATCAAATCAACCAATCTAAACTCCACCCCGCTTAGGGCCGCAGGGCCTCTGTGATGCCATCCCAAAGGCAGCTGTGGCAACGCCACCTGCAGACCGGAAGAGCTCTGACTGTCTCGGTCGGACGCTCAAGGCGCAGTCCGTGGGCGTCTTGTTGCTGTCAGCGTCTGTCCCCACGAACTCTTCGTGACTGCACCCGCCAGCCCCACAGCCCGTTTGAGGGAGGGTGGGGAACAAGAAGAAGAAAAACCAAATAGAAGGGAAAAAGTGACAAGAGAAAGTACATTGCTATTGGCAGATCCCGACACTCTCTCTGGGAGACAGGAGGTGAAATCGCGGCACAGGGAGCACACGCTGCCCCACGTCAGCCTCGCCGGGAGGAATCCCCGCGGCCCTCCCCGAGACACAGGTCCAGTCCACTCAGCCACAGTCTGAGATGCTCACCAACAAGAATGGTTTAAAGACTCTTGGACGCAAAGGGCTATAAGAAGCAGCCAGAGAGGACGGGTCCTGTGATTTGTTGCAGTGATAGAGAGTATATGGTGAGTAAGTGTTGTGTCCAAAGCTGGAGAATCCATGGTCGGCAGAGAGAGGAGGGAAAGCCAGTCCGCTCTGGCGGGCACTCAGTAGTCATCCAAAGTCTCAATTTCACCCATATTGAGTCGCTCCGAGGAAGCATTGACTGAAAACCCTGTAGAGAAAAATCGGCAATGAGTGACTGATCACGCCCAGACAACCATGTCTCCCAAACGCAGGCAGTGGGGTGGAATTTCAATCTCCTGGTTTTTAATATTAAACAGCAATGTTAAAAGGAGGAAGAAGAGGGGCTTTCCTGGTGGTCCAGTGGGTAAAAGTCCGCTTTGCAGTACAAGGGGCATGGATTCGATCCCTAGCCTGGGAAGATCCCACGTGCTCATCCAATTATGAGCCAGCGCTCTGGAGCGCATGAGCCCACAGCCGATGCGCTGCCATGAGAGAGGCAACTGCAATGGGAGGCCCACACAGGCCAAAGAATAAGGATAGATGAAAATAAATAAATGAAAAACCAATAAAAGAGGCCAAAATTAATATTTAAAAAAAAAAAGAGGAAGAAAGGATAGGTCAATGCAGTGGTTTTCTTGCAATGAGAGATTTCTTTCCAATGAGAGATTCTATTTTTATATTTCTTGAGGTTCTGATATAAGTTCATTAGGGAAGAAACATACACACACAGCAGCAGCACTGAAAAGAACTGCAAACCACTGCCCTAGAGAATCCTGAGTCAAAGCCTGGGATGTATGTGCCAAGGCCAGGGCAGGCTGTCTAAGAGGAGAGTTCATTCAGAAGGTGCACCTATCTTAAAAGAATGAGGCTAGGAAGGACAAGAATAACACACAAAGTATTTATAACCACTTGACCAAATGACTATGAAATCTGAGTGGGAGTAACATACTTCAGCCCCATTCAAACTGGGAATACTTGGAGTTCAAATCTTTGTCCAAGCCCTCGTCGGGAGGTTGGGCTTTTGGGGTAGGAGGCTCCGGGAAAGGCCCGCTGCAGGATCCTCAGAGCTCTCAGCTGCTCTTCCGATCACACGGAGGAGAGCACAGAAGCTACACACTCCCTTATGCAGCTCCACCTACTGTAAGTCGACCAACAAAGGCAAGGGTTTCACTGAGCAATACAGATAAAACCACAATGCAGTCTGGTGGAGAAAAAGCAGTACTAAAACAGCACTGACGGCAACAGCAGCGCTTGCAAACACTACTGAGGCTGAAAACCAAATGCCATCAGTCACGTGTAATTTCTTCAATAAAGTCCATAATCAGAGACTGACAAAAAGTACTATTATTAGGGCCTATTTGGAATGAGCAATTCTTTTTCTTTTTTTTTTTTAACCTTTTATTTATTTATTTGTGACTGTGCTGGGTCTTCGTTGATGTGTGGGCTTAGTTACTCTATGGCATGTGGGATCTTCCCGGATCAGGGATCGAACCCATGTCTCCCGCATTGGCAGGTGGGTTCTTATCCTCTAGGCCACCAGGAAAGCCCCTGGAATGAGTAATTCTTAGAGAGCTTTCAGTTCATCCACCCTGAACGAAATCCCAAACTGTTTCAGTTGCATTTGAATATTATAAAGTAAACAGGTGATGCACTCCACTCTAAAAGCAGTTCTGTTAATATTATTTGAGTTTTTGCCCCCTCCTTTTTGTTCTTTTAATGTTCAAGTTTTCAAACAAATACACACGTTAAAGGTACCAATAATAAACAAAAAATGTCTTACATAATAAAAATAGCTTAATTATATTACAGTTTGATTCCAAAATATCCTGATTTGAAAACATAAACATGCCTATTTTTTAACCAAGGGAAGCTGTGGTCCAAGCTGCTTACAAGGCCTCCTATTGGGAGAGCTAGAATTCCAAACCCAACCTGAGTTCTACTCCTCCGCTGTGTTCTCATAACCTGCAGGACTTTTTTCCTTGAAAATAAAGAAAGGCTTAGTGTTCATACTTACTTGAAAGTAACAGTGAACCTAGATAAATGTAAAAACCTAAAGACCAGACATTCTATGAAATGCACTGTTACTCTACTCTGAAGCAGGCTTTTCTTTGATATCACATATACCTCAAGAACAAATGACATGTGATAAAAACAAAATGAGCTACATGCAGTAAGAGTGGGAATGCAAAAACACACACACACACACAACCTAAAACTATTTTAGTCATACAAAGACAGGACTGGGAAAAGAAGTCTAGGGCCAAAAATGGTTAAGTATTCATTGCTATTGTATGATAATTAAAAGGCAGACTTTAGCACACGTGATCTCATTGTCAAAAACACCAGTGAGGAGGGCACCTCTCCTCCTTACCTGCAGAATGGGGAGCTCAGGGGTGTCGCGAGACCTCAGGCAATACAAGTGGGGATCTAGGCCCAGTACGTCCAGCTAAGGACCACACTCTGCTGGGTTCAGAACAACAGACTCTCACTCACATGAGTTCTTTAAGGTCTGGGGGCTGTTTCTATAAGGAAGTAATGACTGGTAAAAAAGCTACTGTGTGAGTATTTCTCACCCCCAAACAGAGGATGCTGGCTCACAAGGACACCTGGTAGCCTGAAAAACCAGAGAAACACAGGAGTGCAGTGGAGGACACGGGCACTAAAATGAGGCCGGGCCCTTTCTAAACATTTGTTTTAAGAAGTATATAATTAGAGAAATGCAAATCAAAACTACAAAGAGATATCACCTCATACCCGTCAGAATGGCCATCATCCACAAATCGACAGACAGTAAATGCTGGAGAGGGTGCGGAGAAAAGGGAACACTCCTGCACTGCTGGTGGGAATGTAGACTGATACAGCTGCTATGGAAGACAGTATGAAGATTTCTTAAAAAACTAAAAATAGAAGCACCATACGACCCAGCAATCCCACTCTCAGGGTTATATCCTGATTTGAAAACATAAACATGCCTATTTTTTAACCAAGGGAAGCTGTGGTCCAAGCTGCTTACAAGGCCTCCTATTGGGAGAGCTAGAATTCCAAACCCAACCTGAGTTCTACTCCTCCGCTGTGTTCTCATAACCTGCAGGACTTTTTTCCTTGAAAATAAAGAAAGGCTTAGTGTTCATACTTACTTGAAAGTAACAGTGAACCTAGATAAATGTAAAAACCTAAAGACCAGACATTCTATGAAATGCACTGTTACTCTACTCTGAAGCAGGCTTTTCTTTGATATCACATATACCTCAAGAACAAATGACATGTGATAAAAACAAAATGAGCTACATGCAGTAAGAGTGGGAATGCAAAAACACACACACACACACAACCTAAAACTATTTTAGTCATACAAAGACAGGACTGGGAAAAGAAGTCTAGGGCCAAAAATGGTTAAGTATTCATTGCTATTGTATGATAATTAAAAGGCAGACTTTAGCACACGTGATCTCATTGTCAAAAACACCAGTGAGGAGGGCACCTCTCCTCCTTACCTGCAGAATGGGGAGCTCAGGGGTGTCGCGAGACCTCAGGCAATACAAGTGGGGATCTAGGCCCAGTACGTCCAGCTAAGGACCACACTCTGCTGGGTTCAGAACAACAGACTCTCACTCACATGAGTTCTTTAAGGTCTGGGGGCTGTTTCTATAAGGAAGTAATGACTGGTAAAAAAGCTACTGTGTGAGTATTTCTCACCCCCAAACAGAGGATGCTGGCTCACAAGGACACCTGGTAGCCTGAAAAACCAGAGAAACACAGGAGTGCAGTGGAGGACACGGGCACTAAAATGAGGCCGGGCCCTTTCTAAACATTTGTTTTAAGAAGTATATAATTAGAGAAATGCAAATCAAAACTACAAAGAGATATCACCTCATACCCGTCAGAATGGCCATCATCCACAAATCGACAGACAGTAAATGCTGGAGAGGGTGCGGAGAAAAGGGAACACTCCTGCACTGCTGGTGGGAATGTAGACTGATACAGCTGCTATGGAAGACAGTATGAAGATTTCTTAAAAAACTAAAAATAGAAGCACCATACGACCCAGCAATCCCACTCTCAGGGTTATACCCTGATGAAATCAAATCTGAAAGAAACACCTGTACCCCAATGTTCACTGCAGCTCTCTTTCCAATAGCTAGAACATGAAAGCAACCTAGATGTCCATTGATGAATGAATGGATACCAAAGCTCTGGTACGTATATACAATGGAATACTACACAGCTGTAAAAAGTAATGCAGAAGAATCAGCCCTAATGAGGTGGCTGGATCTAGAACCTATCATAAAAAGTGAAGTCAGTCAGAAAGAGAAGGACAAGTACAATATACTGATACATATATATGGAATCTAGTAGGATGGTGATGATGGTATATGCAGTGAAGTGATGGAGAGACAGACACGGACACTGTGGGGAAGGAACAGTGGGTGAGAGGCATAAACGAAGTAGCATGATGGCCTGTACTATCATATGTGAAGAAAACAGCTATAGTCATTGCTCAGTGAGAAAAGGGGATCCTGCAGGGGTGCTGTGTGATGGTCTGGAGGGGTAGGATGGGAGGGATATACATATGACTAATCTGGGAACATACATATCTGTAAACAACAAAACTCTTTAAAAGTTAAAAGTAAAACAAAAGCTTAAAAAGAAAAAAAAGAAGCAAACTGCTCTTCTGATCAACAACCACTTCTCAATGGATATCACAAGGTCAAATTTGAATCCGTTTCCCATTATGTGCATGGGTGACTTGTAACAGATGGGTATTTGTTAGTTTCTCTTAATCTGTAAGTCAATAAGGCATATATCAATTAGCAACAATAATAAATGAATGAGTAGGTAATGACTGGTAAAAAGCTACTGTGTGAGTATTTCTCACCCCAAACAGAGGATGCTGGCTCACAAGGACACCTGGTAGCCTGAAAAACCAGAGAAACACAGGAGTGCAGTGGAGGACACGGGCACTAAAATGAGGCCGGGCCCTTTCTAAACATTTGTTTTAAGAAGTATATAATTAGAGAAATGCAAATCAAAACTACAAAGAGATATCACCTCATACCCGTCAGAATGGCCATCATCCACAAATCGACAGACAGTAAATGCTGGAGAGGGTGCGGAGAAAAGGGAACACTCCTGCACTGCTGGTGGGAATGTAGACTGATACAGCTGCTATGGAAGACAGTATGAAGATTTCTTAAAAAACTAAAAATAGAAGCACCATACGACCCAGCAATCCCACTCTCAGGGTTATACCCTGATGAAATCAAATCTGAAAGAAACACCTGTACCCCAATGTTCACTGCAGCTCTCTTTCCAATAGCTAGAACATGAAAGCAACCTAGATGTCCATTGATGAATGAATGGATACCAAAGCTCTGGTACGTATATACAATGGAATACTACACAGCTGTAAAGAGAAATGCAGAAGAATCAGCCCTAATGAGGTGGCTGGATCTAGAACCTATCATAAAAAGTGAAGTCAGTCAGAAAGAGAAGGACAAGTACAATATACTGATACATATATATGGAATCTAGTAGGATGGTGATGATGGTATATGCAGTGAAGTGATGGAGAGACAGACACGGACACTGTGGGGAAGGAACAGTGGGTGAGAGGCATAAACGAAGTAGCATGATGGCCTGTACTATCATATGTGAAGAAAACAGCTATAGTCATTGCTCAGTGAGAAAAGGGGATCCTGCAGGGGTGCTGTGTGATGGTCTGGAGGGGTAGGATGGGAGGGATATACATATGACTAATCTGGGAACATACATATCTGTAAACAACAAAACTCTTTAAAAGTTAAAAGTAAAACAAAAGCTTAAAAAGAAAAAAAAGAAGCAAACTGCTCTTCTGATCAACAACCACTTCTCAATGGATATCACAAGGTCAAATTTGAATCCGTTTCCCATTATGTGCATGGGTGACTTGTAACAGATGGGTATTTGTTAGTTTCTCTTAATCTGTAAGTCAATAAGGCATATATCAATTAGCAACAATAATAAATGAATGAGTAGGTAAGGGGCAGAAATTATCAGAGGAATTTCCAGAAGAAACTTTAAACTTGAGCAGAAATTCTCATTCAACAGTCCAAGCAAGAGCCCACCCAAGTAAGTTTCTTCAGCGTTTTGTGAACAGGTTTACTTCCCTTATATTTAATTTTTTTTCTTTCTTTTCAAGACTATATTCCTTAAAACTGTGTTCCTAGACTTGCCTGAAGAGGGATTTTAAGTCCCTTTCTTTCTTAGGTCTATAATCAGCACTGGGATCAGATGAAATATTTAAATCAAAAATGTTTACCTCATTTTCAGAGGAAACTTTTCCCTGAGAACTTACCCCCGCCCTGGGCAAATACCACAGCTAAATAGTGGGAGATTCTTTACTAGATCTCACAACCAAAACTGGGAAACACTCTTAAATCTACATTCATCTATTTCTGTCAAAACTGGGTAACGTTTTAGACTGTTTCATCTATCTTTAACATAAACTTCTAAGACAGACAGAAGAGAACAGAACTGTGCCACATCTCCAGGTTTCCAAAGCCAGCTTGCCATGCACAGTTCCAAAGGGCAAAGCACAGAGATAGGTTTGTTACTGTACTTTCATTTCCCCAGGGCAGGAAACCTCTGAAGCAAGGACCCCACCAAGGGCAGAGCAGTCCACCTCTTGCTGTGCTCTCAGCTCTCCCACCTCCGTACGACGCCCCCACACCACCTCACACTCGTCCACCAACACTGAAACACTGTGTCATTTCCCCATACACCTGCTCTTCTTCCCAGTGCTCGTCATTCTAGCAAAAGGGCAACTCTTTCCACCCAGTGAGGAGGACATTGCCATGAATCCAGAGATATACATATGACTAATCTGGGAACATACATATCTGTAAACAACAAAACTCTTTAAAAGTTAAAAGTAAAACAAAAGCTTAAAAAGAAAAAAAAGAAGCAAACTGCTCTTCTGATCAACAACCACTTCTCAATGGATATCACAAGGTCAAATTTGAATCCGTTTCCCATTATGTGCATGGGTGACTTGTAACAGATGGGTATTTGTTAGTTTCTCTTAATCTGTAAGTCAATAAGGCATATATCAATTAGCAACAATAATAAATGAATGAGTAGGTAAGGGGCAGAAATTATCAGAGGAATTTCCAGAAGAAACTTTAAACTTGAGCAGAAATTCTCATTCAACAGTCCAAGCAAGAGCCCACCCAAGTAAGTTTCTTCAGCGTTTTGTGAACAGGTTTACTTCCCTTATATTTAATTTTTTTTCTTTCTTTTCAAGACTATATTCCTTAAAACTGTGTTCCTAGACTTGCCTGAAGAGGGATTTTAAGTCCCTTTCTTTCTTAGGTCTATAATCAGCACTGGGATCAGATGAAATATTTAAATCAAAAATGTTTACCTCATTTTCAGAGGAAACTTTTCCCTGAGAACTTACCCCCGCCCTGGGCAAATACCACAGCTAAATAGTGGGAGATTCTTTACTAGATCTCACAACCAAAACTGGGAAACACTCTTAAATCTACATTCATCTATTTCTGTCAAAACTGGGTAACGTTTTAGACTGTTTCATCTATCTTTAACATAAACTTCTAAGACAGACAGAAGAGAACAGAACTGTGCCACATCTCCAGGTTTCCAAAGCCAGCTTGCCATGCACAGTTCCAAAGGGCAAAGCACAGAGATAGGTTTGTTACTGTACTTTCATTTCCCCAGGGCAGGAAACCTCTGAAGCAAGGACCCCACCAAGGGCAGAGCAGTCCACCTCTTGCTGTGCTCTCAGCTCTCCCACCTCCGTACGACGCCCCCACACCACCTCACACTCGTCCACCAACACTGAAACACTGTGTCATTTCCCCATACACCTGCTCTTCTTCCCAGTGCTCGTCATTCTAGCAAAAGGGCAACTCTTTCCACCCAGTGAGGAGGACATTGCCATGCCCAAACCTTTCCACTTTCCTTGTCCATGTCTATCCCCTAACTTTCCGAAATCCATCTAACTCCTCTCCATCGCCACTGCCAAAGCCCTACTACAGGCCACCAGTATCTTTCACCTGGCCCATATCGCACCTTCCAATGGATCTGCCTGACTTCTCACCTGCCATCTTTGCTAATATAACCATTCTATTCCAGACAACACAGTTTCATAATAGCCCATTATACATCCATAAATAGAGAATAATTTTAATTTCATCATTGTCCATGAGGTTGTTAGGCCCGTTTAAGAAACACAGGCAGCCCATCAGCTGTGCCTATGCTGTTTATTATTCCAGAAATATTATTCCCTGTCCTTCCTGTCTTTCAAAACCCCAATTTAGGTGTCACCTTTTTCACAGAGTTGCCTTGTTTGCTGGTCCCTAATGTGGGTCCCTAAAGCTGGACAAAACATAGCCACAGGTAACACAGAAGAGTGAAGAGAAAACAGGCTTGCTCTGAAATGCCAGCAACACTGCTAAATGCTGCTGTGATTCTGGGAAACGTTCTCAGTCCTCTAGGCCTTGGTCTGCTCACTGGTAACTCTGGAATACTGCCTCATAATTCTGAGAATGTTACACAGTGAATGTCAACAAATATCGGTTCTTTTCCTTGAGCATCTGCCTGGATTATGGTCCGCTTCCACACAAAGCAGCATTTTACATTTAAACAACATTTACTCTTTTCCATTAGCATTATTTTCCAACTAAATTGAAAGTTTTAGGAAAATTCATATTAAAAATTAAAGACTTTAATATTTAAGGCACCATACAATATATTCCCTTTCTTACTCTCCATAGTACATGAGACATAGCTCTTGCACTCAGATGTCCAGTAAACACTAACTACTCATTCTGAACTCATCAAAAAGCTCATTTTTTATAAGAAATAGTTCCCCTCACAAAAAACCCTCTACCACGGACTCACATATAATCTTCCCCAACAACCAGTGAGACTTTAGGCCTGTGCTCACCTAATAAACTAGGATCTGCTCGGACCATCTTCTGCTTTTTCTTCTTCTTGCCGCTTTGTACAGCTTCAAAATTGGACTGTTGGTTGTTGCTCTGATTGGTCTGAAATACTGAATGGAGTGCACTGTGGTTCATCCCCCACACAGAGTCCTGTAACACAAGACGGCACTACTGAGGTTACACAGTGGAGACAAGTCTGCCTGCCCTCAGGAAGTGGCTGATCTGGTCTCATCTCACCAAAGATGAATTTAAAACACAAAGCCTGCCATGGATTTCTGATAACGAAACCAAGAACAGTCCACTGAGTCACCCTCTCCCTTCACTGCGATTCAGACAACCCACTTAAGCTGTGTGTCTCCACAAGGCTGGGCCTGGAGACTCTGGGTGTCCATACTGCTGGGACAGCACAGCTGTCAAAACCTCTCCAGGGGCTTCCCTGGTGGCTCAGTGGTAAAGAATCCACCTGCCAATGCAGGGGACACAGGTTTGATTCCTGGTCCAGGAAGATCCCACATGCTGTGGAAAGAATGGGCCCATGCACCACAGCTACTGAGCTTGTGCTCCACAACAAGAGAAGCCACTGCAATGAGAAAGCCTGTCCACTGCCATGAAGAGTGGCCTCCACTCACTGCAACTAGGGAAAACCTCACAATGCAGCACGGCAAAAAAATAAAATAATTAAAACAAAAACTTCTAAAAAATCTCTCCAGACTACATGGAATCTGTACCATCCACCAGGAATCTGCTCTCTGGTAATTTACGTTCCTCACCTACTCAACGTGGAAGGTTCCTTTGTTCTCTGGGCCCCAGGACAGACAGCATAGCCTACAGACCAGCTGGTAGCCCATTATCAAAGTTAGTGTCATGTACTTTTTTCCTGTCTGCAATCCCAGAAGGGATCTGTTCCCAAAATATTATTCACATAGTTTATACCAACAGGTTAAATAGCCTACTGGCCATTCATTGTTACTTGCTGCTCTTATTAGAGCACTTTATCTTAAACTAGGATCAGAGTCACGAGCAAGGTGATGGTCTGGTGGCAGCGGCTGGGGGAGGGAGTGGAGAGCGCACTGTGGGAGGCGGGCCCGTGCGCATGCCTCCTACTCCAGCACGGAGGCAGTCCTCCACAATCGCACAGACTTCTGTACTGCTGTGCAAGTCTTTTCTTTTGATTTCTTATTTTTCCTGGTACTGTCTGAGTTTACATCTTTCATTTTCCTTCAGTTCATCCATTAATCCTATCTATCCAAACAGATTTTAAATGCTCTTATGCTTCTTACATAATCCTAGAAGTGCGCTATGACAAACATTATCTCTAGTAGAAGAATTAAGAGATTAAAGATAAAAACATTCGTAAGCCTCTCCATGAGCCCTGACAGTTTTTCAGAAAACCTGTGAAGACAATCAGCCTCATTAGTGGATTCCCTATCTGCGAATTTGCTTACCTGCAGTTTGCTTTATCTATCTGTAGTCCCCAAATTTATATTTGCAGTGTTTCTGTTATCACTCTGAATATGCACGTCTACAGAGTGATGAAAAACTGAGCCGCCCAAGACGCACGTTCCTCATTGAGGCAGAACTGGGCGATACTTTCTGCCTTCCTATCTCAGCTGTCATACTGCAAACGAGCATCTGTTTAGGGTGCTTTTCACATTATTGTCGATGATTTCATTGTTTAAAATGGCCCCCAAGGATCAAGTGCTGTCTAGTATTCCTAAGTGCACAAAGGCTGTGATGTGGCTTAGAAAGAAAACGTATGTTAGGTAAGCTTTATTCAGGCATGAGTTATAGGGACTGTGAGTTCAGTATTAAGGAATCAGCAACGTATTTAATAAGGCATCTTTAAACAGAAACACACACAGAACAAAGTTCCATAGTTATCAGCTGACAAAATGCTGGAACCACTGGTTCATAGAAACCTAACTCCCCTAGGAGCAACGGTTTCAGCATTTGCTAATTCTGTGTCCGCAACAACTTTACAGAACATAACTACCAAAAACAACAATAACTGAGTATACCTTTTACATTCCCATCAGCAATGTATGAAGTATCTGGCAGGTTACAGGAATGTCAGTATTGGGTACAGTGGAGCCAGAGCTCCAGAGAGTTAACAGCTGTGAGTTCTAACTATTAAAACAAAATTTACGAGTCTGACAGGTTGGAATTTGCAATCTGACAGACACATCTTCCTGAACCAAGAAAAATGGGCATGCCTAACAGAAAAAGCATGGTTGTATGTTTGCTATGCAGGAAATTCCCAAAGGTCTCAGGACATATAGTTTAACAACATCAAGTCTACTGTGTTTTAAAAGGTTCCAGTCATGCAATGTACAAAAATGGTAATAGTGTCTTAATTTTCATCTCTCTGGCTGGTCCACTTTCAAGACACTGACATTCACACAGGCACTGCACTCACTCGGCGGCCGCATACCTGCTGCTGCTGCTGCTGCTGCTGCTGTTGCTGCTGCTGCTGCTGCTGCTGTTGCTGCTGCTGCCGCTGGCTGGCTTTCTGTTTGGCACGGCGCTCTAGGAACTGCTTGGCAAATTCCTTGGCCTCAGAGGTATCTCCTAAATAGGCCCTAATGTAATCATGGACCTCGTAAGGAGACTCTACTTCCTTCAGGAAAGAAACAAATGTGGGCACTGTAACATGAGAGGAGAGAAGACATAAGAAGTAACAATGAAATATCACACAGCAGAGATCAGCTGCAGTTTTTAATATATTTTAACGCCTAAATCAGACATGAAGGATGGAACTCAAAAGGCATGCGGCTATTATGCTAACTATTCTTTAATCTACTCTGTAGCAGTCGTGGGGGAGATCCCACTATTACCATGATGCCCCGAATCGTCTGAAACACCAGAGGTGAAGCTAGGACTCATGTATCTGTTTTACTAAGTGTTATTTTGGTAGAAACTAAGATATGTTGATTGAAACAATGGCTTGCCTAAGACTCAAGTAACCTGGAGATACATTTCCGTTTTTCTTTCAATTCAGTCAGTATTTCTGAAGTGCCGCGGTGCGTGCCAGCACCATGGCAGACACTGAAGACACGGCTGCAGCCTCCCTTCACTTCACTGAGCTCTCCTCTGTTTACACAGAAAAATGCAACACGGAGCACGGTGCAATGTAATGAGTATACCATTCCCATCAGCAATGTATGAAGTATCTGGCAGGTTACAGGAATGTCAGTATTGGGTACAGTGGAGCCAGAGCTCCAGAGAGTTAACAGCTGTGAGTTCTAACTATTAAAACAAAATTTACGAGTCTGACAGGTTGGAATTTGCAATCTGACAGACACATCTTCCTGAACCAAGAAAAATGGGCATGCCTAACAGAAAAAGCATGGTTGTATGTTTGCTATGCAGGAAATTCCCAAAGGTCTCAGGACATATAGTTTAACAACATCAAGTCTACTGTGTTTTAAAAGGTTCCAGTCATGCAATGTACAAAAATGGTAATAGTGTCTTAATTTTCATCTCTCTGGCTGGTCCACTTTCAAGACACTGACATTCACACAGGCACTGCACTCACTCGGCGGCCGCATACCTGCTGCTGCTGCTGCTGCTGCTGTTGCTGCTGCTGCTGCTGCTGCTGTTGCTGCTGCTGCCGCTGGCTGGCTTTCTGTTTGGCACGGCGCTCTAGGAACTGCTTGGCAAATTCCTTGGCCTCAGAGGTATCTCCTAAATAGGCCCTAATGTAATCATGGACCTCGTAAGGAGACTCTACTTCCTTCAGGAAAGAAACAAATGTGGGCACTGTAACATGAGAGGAGAGAAGACATAAGAAGTAACAATGAAATATCACACAGCAGAGATCAGCTGCAGTTTTTAATATATTTTAACGCCTAAATCAGACATGAAGGATGGAACTCAAAAGGCATGCGGCTATTATGCTAACTATTCTTTAATCTACTCTGTAGCAGTCGTGGGGGAGATCCCACTATTACCATGATGCCCCGAATCGTCTGAAACACCAGAGGTGAAGCTAGGACTCATGTATCTGTTTTACTAAGTGTTATTTTGGTAGAAACTAAGATATGTTGATTGAAACAATGGCTTGCCTAAGACTCAAGTAACCTGGAGATACATTTCCGTTTTTCTTTCAATTCAGTCAGTATTTCTGAAGTGCCGCGGTGCGTGCCAGCACCATGGCAGACACTGAAGACACGGCTGCAGCCTCCCTTCACTTCACTGAGCTCTCCTCTGTTTACACAGAAAAATGCAACACGGAGCACGGCGGTGCAGGAGGAAAGCGCAAGTATCAGAGTTAGACAGACATGGGTTTAAAACCTGACTCTGAAATCTGCTGACTGTGTGACCTTGATGAGCTACTTAACCATCCTGAGCCTCTGTTTCCTAATTTATAAAATGGGGATAACATCACTCACATTGTAAAGGTAAATTACAGCAAAAATAAGGTAACTGATATAACACATCTTAACCCCTAGAAAGTGCCCAGTACATGGTAGGTGCTTAATGGATGGTAGCCATTATTGCTTTTTGCTCTTGTTTTCTCTGGCTCATTCTGACCATCAGCTATTGTCACAATGCTGCAAAGAACTCTTTGATTCCTTTACTGCTGTTTTTTAAAAACGTTCTTTGTTTTAGAAAGGAAATCAGAGATGGACTAGTTGAACAAAGTCTGTGAGTTACAGGAATCTCATCCACACCACACAGAGACTGGTCTCTGTTCAAATATTTGCAGGTACAGGAAGGACTCACTTCCATCTAGGGCAGATAATTCTCTTTGAGAATAATGAACAATCAGCAAGTTTTTCTTCAAACTGCACTGAAACCTTTTCATCTGCATACATTACAGGTCTTTAGCTTTATCCTACACAAATAAGTCTATTTGCTCTGTCACATGATTCTCATCCCTGCCCTAAAAGGCAGAAAGTAAAAAACCTCACATCACCTCAGCCTTCTCTTGTCCAGGCTGACCTCCATCCCCATCGTAACAGTCACTCTCCTTTGTCCAGCTGGCAGTGCCCTTCATAAATGAGCTACTAGGGCTCTGACCTCTTCTGCCCTATTCATCATGAGACAGCCCGTGACAGCATCTACTTTTTGGTGTCCACTGATAACCTGGTTCAGTATAGTATTACAGAACTTTTCTCACAAGTGATACTGTAATACTATTTAAGAGTCAAGTTCTTACAGAAGGTGCACGACTTGACGACCTTCATCAGATTTCACCTCCTGAGGACTGACCCATCATTTCAATTTCCTAACTCTTGGTGGCTCCTGCTCTACCATTCCACATGCTGGGTTTCCCTCCCCAATTCTTACCATCCAAGTTATTTGCCGTATTAAGGGCATGAAGCATCTGTTCACACCACTGGGTAAATCCATCTTGGGCTTTATTTACTCCCTGAAAGAGCTTCAGCAATTTTTCTTCTTCTTCTACTTTCTTATTCTGCCGGTTAGACACACCTACAGATTTACTAAAGCAAAACAATAGGGCGATATTATATTCCCAGGAACTGTTACTATATGATTATACTCTAATACCATAAATAGATAATGTCTTAGCAACACTGGATGGCTGTCTAGCAATCCATTTCTTGGCTCCAAAAATTAAAACAAACAGACAAACAAACAAAAGTCCCAAAACAAAAAAAAGTGAAATACTGGGGGTGGAAGGAGTTTCCTCAATACCTGTTAGAATCTGGCCTAGGTTAAGACATTCCTCATTGTGAACGTAGGGCTTCTTTCCAGAGAAATAATTAAAATCTTCCTATGTGTCCTTCAAACTTTAAATTTTGCTAAGCCTCAGTTTCCTCATCTGTAAAATGATACTAGTACTTCTTTGGGTTATTAAAAGGAATAAAAATACTATACGCAAAGGCCTAGAGCATAGTGCCTGGCAAAGATGCTCAATAGACTGTTATTTAGTGTCCTATTCATAACACATTAAGCCTTCAATCAAGAAGAAATATTCTGACAACACTACCATTATTAAGCTGTACTATGTGCCAGGCACTTTACTAACTACTTCATATGTATTCAGTTAACCTTTACAACCACACCCATGAAGTTGGTATTGTTATCTTCATTTTACAGATGAGGGAACTGAGGCTCAAAGAGGTTCCCTCTTGCCCAAGGTCACACAGCTAGTAAGTGGCAGTGCTGCAACTGAAGTCTTCATGATTTAACATTAAAACCCATGCTTTCAACAAGACTGTACACTGAGGAAAGAAAGATGAACTTAACATAAAATTAAAACAGCTTAAGTGTTTATAGTACTCTAACTTAAAAATATAAATTCAGAAAAAACACTACAATCCAAAGAATATTTTGGAGAAATATTCAACAGCAATAACAAAATATGAAGTGGTTACCATGTGACAGGCAATGGACTCCATGTCCAGCAACCCAAGGAGCCCCTAGTAATAGCATAGATGTGTCTCCACAGGGCCAGGATATAGGTAAAAGGAAGTAAAAACTAAGTAACTACTTTCTCTGGCCACCCACTATCCTATTTCTCATGTGCCTCTTCCCCCCAACCACCAAGGACACAGGTTGATCATTTCGAGCCCTACCTGAGACCGGCGTTTTTATTCTTGTTTGTTGAATTCCTAGGCCCCACCTCCTTCACTGCATCGTCCCAGAACCCCATGTTGGAGTTTTTAGTGTCAGCATTGCTCCAGATACTACTGACGAGGTCAGAGGCCCACTGGTTTGTTGGACCGGTATTTATAGAGCCCCAAACAGAATTCCCAATGCTGGTGTGCAGGTTGGAATGCTGTTCAAGAAAAAGAGATAAAAATTTACAGCTAACAGTATTAAAAAAAAAAATGAAAAGAGAGCCCACACAGATCAGAAGAGGGACCTCATGACACCAGTCCACACACCGACGGCTCAGGGCAATGGACCCACCGTACTGTTCCGGGCTCTGTTTGGTTGCTGGTGCTGCTGCTGCTGTTGCTGCTGCTTCTGCATTTGCCTGGCTTCTTCCTGCTGGATCTCCAGGAGGGACTTGGCAGTACCTGCAGGTTTGCTGACATTCCCCCAACCCGAGAGTTTCTGCTGTTGTTGCTGCTGCTGCTGCTGTTGGAGAGCTTTCATCAGTTCCCTCTGCTGGCGCCTCTGCTGCAGGCACAGAAACAAAAGCTACCTTAGGATTCCAGTTTTTAAAATAAATGTTACAAATGTCCACTATGCTAAATGGAATATAAATTACACAGTGTGTGGGCGGAGTCACTTCAGCTCCTCTGTCCATGGGATTTCCAGGCAAGAACAGGAGTGGGCTGCCATGCCCTTCTCCTGGGGATCTTCCCAACCCAAGTATCAAACCCGTGTCTCTTAGGTCTCCTGCATTGGCCGGCAGGTTCTTTACCACTAGCGCCACCTGGGAACCCCATAAATAGTGATTACATAAAATTAAACACCTAACAGAATTAACTCCTCTGCTGCAAATAAAGATGTAAACTGCCAGGAGTACTAAGAGGAGAATAAAAAAAAATTAATTACTTTGTAAAAATTAAATAGAGCTTTCGGTTAAACATAAAAACAAAATATGTTTATTTCCAAAACCCTATCAAAGTAACAAAAATAATTTTTTCTAAAACATGAACTTGGGTGGCGGGGGGGCAGGTTGGGGAGGGAGGGGGTCGGGTGGGCCACTTCTACTGGTCTTTCATTTATCTATTTTCATCCATCTTTGTTCTCTGGCCTGTGTGGGCCTCCCAGGCCAGGGATCAAACCGGCGCCCCTTGCACTGCAAGGTGGTGTCCTTACCCACTGGACCATCAGGGAAGCCCCTAAAACATGAACTTTTAAACAGATTTTAAAAGCTGGAAAGCAGGCAAATAAAGACAGCCAATATAACAGACCCAGTAAGTTGAAACCTAAGTAAAGAAATTCCAGAAAGTCCATTCATACAGAAAGCTCAGGAATTAGAGGTAAGGGTATCTCAAACAGAGGAAGGCAGGTAGAAAGTCTGTAAAAAAGCAGCATTACCTTCCCCATCCACCGCAGTTGGTAGCTATCCCTCCCCTCTCCCCAGCAGAAAGTTAACTTTCCCTTTTAAAGAGGCTGAACCACAAAAGTGGATTATTCTATGGGAAAGCTGACCCACCACAAGAGAATACACCTACGGATACCACCAGATGGTGGGGCTCCAACAGACCAGATCATTACAGACACCATCACAGCAAAGCCCCGCAAGATGCCACATATACCAGAACCTCCAAACAGCTTCTCAGTGTCTTATTCCTAAATGAGAACAAACAGCCCAGGATCAACAGACGTTTGACACAGCATAAGATGAAAGCCAAAGACCAAATTAAACAAACAAAATTCTGTGGAAACAGAAATAAGAAACGGGAAAACAGGAGCTATCAGTAAGCACTATTCTTAGAGGTAAGATACTGCACTCAGTGAAACAAGAGTAAGAGGCTATAAACACAAACACTCAGAGCAACAACATAAGAACTCAGACTTTAAAGTAAGAGAACATACATTAAAAGTTCAACAGGGGCTTCCCCTGGTGGTCCAGTGGGTAAGGACACCGCCTTGCAGTGCAAGGGGCGCCGGTTCAATTCCTGGCCTGGGAAGATCCCATGTGCCGCGGAGCGGCTGGACAGATGTGTCCAATTATGGAGCCGGAGTTCTGGAGCGCATGTGCCCAGAGCCGGCGCTCTACAACGACAGATGCCACCGCGAAGGGAGGTCCACATGGGCCAAAGAACAAAGACGGATGAAAACAGAGAAATGAAAGATCAATAGAAGTGGCCCGCCCGCTCCCCTCCCTCCCCAACCCAACCCCGGCCCAAAATAAATAAATAAATAAATCTTTTTTAAAAAAAAAAGTTCAACAGAGGGGCTTCCCTGGTGGTCCAGTGGGTAAGGGCACCACCTTGCAGTGTAAGGGGCGCCAGTTCAATCCCTGGCCTGGGAAGATCCCATGTGCTGTGGAGCAGCTGGACCAATGTGTCCAACTACTGAGCCAGCGCTCTAGAGCACATGCGCCCAGAGCTGGTGCTCTGCAAAGAGAGAGGCCACTGCGATGGGAGGCTCACACAGGCCAAACAAGGTAAATAAATGAAAGACCAACAGAAGTGGCCAAAAAAAAAAAAAAGTTCAACAGAAGGACTGAAAGAAAAGACTGAGAAGATACTCCATCAGAAAACAAAACAGAGAACAAGATGGGAAGTAGGAGAGAAAATATGGGAAAATCTAACTCAGTCCAAGAGTACAACGTGCAGGTGACAAAATTTTGAGAAACACAGAGCACCTGTGCAGCAAGCCAAGCGCATTCAAATCTGAACAAGCTAGAGGGCTCTAGAAAGGACATTTCCAGGGAAAGAATGAAATAGAACTGTTGAATTCTATCTACTGTTCAAGATGGCACTTATACCTTTGAAGAGTGTACAAAGCCTTGACAGTTCAAAGAAAATCAATCAAATGAAAACATAAATAAGGCAATTTTTAACTTCTGACAGACAAAAATACAAATAAGAAAAGAACTGTGATTCCAACTCTGATGACCACTATCATTATTTTTTCATTTAGCACAGACCAAAATTACTGCAACAATTTCTAGCCTTGAAGGAGGAAGATATACTCTGCTCCGCATCCAGTTGTTAACCTTATAGAAAAGAGAGATGATTTCAGAGAAAGTCCAGTCCTTTTTCTTTTTAAAAAGGTAACTCTGAAGGTGGAGAAGCATTTTAACCTACTGGATGATGTCACGAAAACTACATGGGGAACACGTATAGACAATTCTCATGGCCTTTAGTGAACCACACCACCCAGAAACAGAATGACAGGATACATTCTCGAACAAATTGACTGCTCTGCCTCAAATGATAAAAGTACTTTCTTTAAGACTCAGCTACCTCATGCCACCTTCTCAGAGGCCTCCCCAGCCAGAACTACCTAAACTTAGACAATCAATCGCTACCACCACCAATACTATCCCCAACTCCCAGCCTTCTCCCCATGCTCCTTTCCATTGTATTTTTCTTTCTGACACATATTGCCTTCTAGAACTCTGTATGTCTTAATTTTTCTTGTCCCTCTCCCCTCAACTAAAGGCAGCTCTACAGAGGGAGAGAATTTTGTCTTAGACTCAGCTATATCCCCATGAGCAGCAAATACAGGATGGATGGATGGGTGGATGGATATGGCAGCTAATGGCATACTGAGCCAAACCATTTCACTTGTTTGTTTTCTCCTTTCTGCCCAAAGTTGTGCTCTGCCGACCCCCAAGCCCCCTCACTTTTTTGTATCCTTCCTATCCTAATGAGGGACTACAGGATACAGACATACAGGCAGAGTGACTGTATTTCTGTCATATTTTATGGTTTTCTAGATTAGTCAAAACCTAGTACCCTTAAGGGAAAACGAAAGTATTCTGAATTGTGTCAAACTTATAAAAGGCTATTTTCACAAAACTCATTCCCAATTTTGAAACATCCATATAACTTCTATTGATGAGCCATTCTCCCAAAAGCTATGGTAAAACATTTAAAGTAGTTGAACATTTATGTACCTAATCTCAATGTTACTCCTATTAAATCCTTCATATCTGCTAGTAACCAGAAGACAGGCTAAAGAGCTGACTAATTAACATCCAATCTGAACACACAGTAGCTCTGACAATACTACTTACCTTTAGCAGTTGCTAATCCACAATGCACACTAGCTACTCTGAATCACTGACTGTCTAGATCAGTTTTACTTCTAAAGTGTACCTCCTCTCGAAGTTGCCGTTCTCGCTCCTCTTCTAGTTTTTGGATTTCAGCCAATGATAGTGTTGCCTGGGACTGACAAGCCGTCGTGTTGGACTGCTGGCCCCATGTTGAAGAAGAGGGAAGCTAGCAAAAAAAAAAGGAAGGCAAAACAGTTCACGGGGACCCACGGGCAGGGAACACAGGGGCAATAATGCAACATGCAAGTCAGAACATTCACGCTTCCTTTGACTCCATTTATAATATTCAACTCAAATTTCCTTCTTCAGTTCTTCTGCATACTACTCTACCAGTCAGTTATGCTTCTTTTACTTCTTTTTTTGTCACAAGATTATTTTAAAACTATTTAAAACACATCAACACTGTTTTAGTCACCAAGTGTCCGACTCTTTTGCAACCCCAGGGACTGAAGCCCACCTGTTTCTCTCTGTCCACGGGATTTCGCAGGCAAGAATACTGGAGTGGGCTGCCATTCGCTCCTCCAGGGGATCTTTTCAACTCAGGGATCAAACATGCACCTCCTGCACTGGCATGCAAATTTTTTACCACTGAACCACCTAGGAAGCCCCAACTACATCGATGTACTTTTATCTGATTTATCCATGTCCTGGTCCCCACACTCAGTGAAGATCCAGAGAATTCGCAGATTTTGTAATTCTAACACCCATATGAAACTGCAAATTTGTTACATCTGGCACTGACATATACTCCAATATACAGTCATAAACAGACAGAAATAAGCTGAAGAATCACTAAATTTTTAATCTAACAAGGCAATAAAGGACATGATATGCTACTTTCCAATGAAAGGGCTAAGGGCAAGATTTCTGAAAGGAAAGGTGAAGTGGGTAACTGAGGCCAGGCAGGTTTTTCAATCAGTCTTTCATGAAAGGGAATTAAGTAGGCTGTGGCTTATTGTCATAAACAGTGAACTAGTTTCGATCAGTAATTCTGTCTTTCCTATCCCTTAAAATTACTGACTAAAATATAAACATGAGTCCTGTAAATTTTGGGGTTCTCAAAAACTTGGATTATTTCTAAGGGAATCCCTTGGTCTTTCTGCACCAGAAAAAGATTCACTCTTAATTTTGAGACACCTTATGGCTCTTAAAAACAAACAAAAACAGGGGCTTCCCTGGTCATCCAGTGGGTAAAGGGTCAACCTTGCAGTGCAGGGAGCACCAGTTTGATCCCTGGCCCGGAAGATCTTACATGTCACAGAGCAGCTGGACTGGTGTGCCCAATTAAGAGCCAGCGCTCTGGAATGCATGTGCCCAGAGCCGCTGCTCTGCAACAAGAGAGGCCACTGCAATGCGAGGCCCACACAGGCCGAAAAATAAAGATGGATGAAAATAAATAAATAAACCAATATAAAAAAAAAGAGGCCAAAATTTTAAAAGACTGTAATACAAAACTGAATGTAACCAGAATTAAAAATGTTTTAATAAAAAAAAATACATGTTGTAAAGAAAAAAAAAATACATTTGCATGGATCAAAACAAAATGCCAAAATAGAATGGCTCTTCAGTAGGAAGCTCTAAAATTGGGACTGATGGGATAAGTGTAAAAACAGCTTAAACTGTCACCAATGTTACTGAACAGCACTCCAAATAAATACCCTCAACACTACTGAACATAAGCAACCTCGAATATTTCTTGCCCAGTGATGGGGGTAAGGGCACTACTTTCAAAACGCACCTGTACTCAGGTAGCAGAGGGGTACAGAAAGGGAGCTAAGAAAGATGGGGAACTATGTAGGAAAAGTGGGGCACAAATGAACTCCTTCTCTCCATAAGAATGACCCATTTGCAAAGTCCTATCAAGACAGAATCAGACAGAAATAAGCTGAAGAATCACTCAATTTTTCATCTAACAAGGCAATAAAGGACATGATATGCTACTTTCCAATGAAAGGGCTAAGGGCAAGATTTCTGAAAGGAAAGGTGAAGTGGGTAACTGAGGCCAGGCAGGTTTTTCAATCAGTCTTTCATGAAAGGGAATTAAGTAGGCTGTGGCTTATTGTCATAAACAGTGAACTAGTTTCGATCAGTAATTCTGTCTTTCCTATCCCTTAAAATTACTGACTAAAATATAAACATGAGTCCTGTAAATTTTGGGGTTCTCAAAAACTTGGATTATTTCTAAGGGAATCCCTTGGTCTTTCTGCACCAGAAAAAGATTCACTCTTAATTTTGAGACACCTTATGGCTCTTAAAAACAAACAAAAACAGGGGCTTCCCTGGTCATCCAGTGGGTAAAGGGTCAACCTTGCAGTGCAGGGAGCACCAGTTTGATCCCTGGCCCGGAAGATCTTACATGTCACAGAGCAGCTGGACTGGTGTGCCCAATTAAGAGCCAGCGCTCTGGAATGCATGTGCCCAGAGCCGCTGCTCTGCAACAAGAGAGGCCACTGCAATGCGAGGCCCACACAGGCCGAAAAATAAAGATGGATGAAAATAAATAAATAAACCAATATAAAAAAAAAGAGGCCAAAATTTTAAAAGACTGTAATACAAAACTGAATGTAACCAGAATTAAAAATGTTTTAATAAAAAAAAATACATGTTGTAAAGAAAAAAAAAATACATTTGCATGGATCAAAACAAAATGCCAAAATAGAATGGCTCTTCAGTAGGAAGCTCTAAAATTGGGACTGATGGGATAAGTGTAAAAACAGCTTAAACTGTCACCAATGTTACTGAACAGCACTCCAAATAAATACCCTCAACACTACTGAACATAAGCAACCTCGAATATTTCTTGCCCAGTGATGGGGGTAAGGGCACTACTTTCAAAACGCACCTGTACTCAGGTAGCAGAGGGGTACAGAAAGGGAGCTAAGAAAGATGGGGAACTATGTAGGAAAAGTGGGGCACAAATGAACTCCTTCTCTCCATAAGAATGACCCATTTGCAAAGTCCTATCAAGACTGAATCAGGCAGATCTCAAACCCGATAGCATAACTTGGAAGACCTGTAAACACGCAAGTGCCCTGGCCCCCACACTCAATGAAGACTCAAAGGTAAAGTCAGAGAATGCACATATTTTTGCAATTATGATACAATTAGACAACAACCACTGACACTGTCTAAAATCCCAGTGGCTGTATCATCCCACTGTACCCAGGAACCAATCACCAGTCCTCTTCAGCAGAAACTCAGCCGGCACCAAGAACAGATTCACTGCCTTCTGAAATGGCCTATTCCCCTTACAGGCGCCTCTGAAATCCTCCTCTATTTTGTGCCAAAGTATACTTCACTGTACTTTTTGCTCATGATTCACGAATCTGTCCTCTGGAGTAACGCAGAATGAATTTAAGTCTTCTTCACAAGATGACAAACGCCTGCAGATCACTATCATTTCCCTTAAGTCTTATTTGTAAGAAATAATATTCCACCACTCCATCAACATTGCCACAGGACATTTTCCAGCTCAACCAACATCCTGTTCTGCCCAGAGAACTTAAGTCTGTCAATCATGCTTTTCAGAACAACTCTCTCCCAAGTGAGAAGCAAACAGTAGGGAATTTGGTACATTTTCTGACCCTTGAATGCCTAATATCCTTTACTGATTTTTTTTAAATTTACTTTTTTTCCCCTGCCCTGATTCTGCTACCTTACTTTCTCAACATTATTTTTTTGGTAACATTTCTTTAAGAATATTAAGGACATTTTTAAAGAACATTCTTTAAGAAACTAAGAACAGAAAGTCTGCAGGACTTGCACTATGATCCATTCTCTCCCAACCCCCAGCTCAGCCAGAATGGCAGAAGAGGGCAGCCAAGAACACCCTCTCTTCCCTTCAGTTGCCAGGCAGAGCGCCGGCTTCCCAGAAAGAGCACAATGTCAGCAATTTTCACCCTGACTCCAGCTACCTGCTGCAAAGGCTAAGTTAGAGACAAGCACTGCTGAGAGGTAGGGGCTCGCTTCCTATGCCTAGCCTTCACTCACGGAAACTACACAGAGCTACTAAGACTGTTTGTTTAATCGCTCAGTCGTGTCCAACTCTTCGCAACCCCGTGGACTGCAGTCTGCCAGGCCACTCTGTCCATGGGATTTTCCAGGCAAGAACACTGGAGTGGGTTGCAATTTCCTTCTCCAGGGAAATTTTCCTTACCCAGGGATGAACTCGGGTCTCTTGAGACCACTGGGGCCCTGACTGCCACCGTCCTAGCTTGGAAGGCAGAGGTTTCCACGCCACAAGGAGAAGCAAGTCAAGTAGACCTGAAACTACTGTCTCTCCCTCAAGGGCTCAATTTTATATAAAGTGCTGCCACTGTTCCCAGTTCCAGAGCTGTGACTCAGGACTTTTTGCCTTGAGGTTGAGTGGGAGGGACAGACTGGAAGAGCTCCAGGCCTCTCCCCAAAGGAATTGACTTCATTTGCAAGAGTGTGGAGAATGAGGGGTTCAAGCCTATGGGTGCTTTCAAAAACAGTGGATGTTGGTGCAAAAGGCAGATAGGGGGTAACTGGCAGATTCACTGAAGATACAGGCTAAACTGGAGGCTGCTTTTCAGTCCCAGAGAAGCAAGCTGGAAGTTCTCTCAGGGTCAGAACAAATCTCAAGTACAAACCTCACAAGTTATCTCTTCAAAAAAGCCTGAACCTGACTGAAGCAGGTTTTTGAAAGATTTCTGCCCCAGGGCTCTTCCGAGAATAGTGCGAGGCAGCCAGCGGCTAGGGGAGCCACACAGCTAAATGTGGAACTGGACCGTCAGAGAGAGCCCCGTGTAAACCACGCTGATCCTACTGCGGCTGTGAGCACATCCAATGACGCATCCCCAGAGAAGCAGTTAGGCAAGAAAAAAAGTAAAAGACTGGGAAAAAATAAGAAAACTATCTCTATCTGCAGATAACACAATCTTGTATAATACAGAAAATCCTAATGAATTCACTAAGAAACTATAATGAGTCCAGCAAGATTGCAGGATACAAACTCAGTATACAAAAACTGCACATCTATACCCATATAAAAAAAATTTGAAAACGAAACTTTGAGAATTTCCTTTACAATAGCATTAGCAAGATGAAATACTTAAGAATAAATTTAACAATAGAAGTACAAAATCTGTACTCCAAAAACTATACAACACTGAAAAGTAATTCAGTAAGATCTAAATAAACAGAAAAACAGCCCATGTTTATAGTTGAGAAGACTACTATTAAGAAGTCAAAACTCCTCAAACTGATTGCATTAACAGTCACTGCAATTCCTTATCAGAATACCAGTTGTCTCCTTTGTGGAAACTGACAAACTCATTCTAAAATTCATATGCAATTGGAAAAAACACAGAAGAGCCAAAAGATTATGAGAAAAGAAAAAAAAACTTAGAGGACTTGCACTTTCTGATTTCAAACTTAACTACAAAGCAACAATAATGTCAACCAGCACAGTGATCATATAGATGACCTGAGCAGAATTCAGAGTACAGAAACAAACCCACATGTCTCAGTTTTTAATAAAAATGCCACAGCCATTCAATAGATAAAGAATAGTCTTTCCCACAAATTATGCTAGGACTATCAGATAAACCACATGCAAAAGAATGAAGTCAAACCCTTGCCTCACATGATATATAAAAATTAACTCAAAATGGATCAAAGAGGGCTTTCCTGATGGTCCACTGCAAAGAGTTCGCTTGGCAGTGCAAGGGGCACACCGGTTTGATCCCTGGCCTGTGAAGATCCCATATGCCGTGAAGCAGCTGGGCCGGTGTGTTCAATTACAAGCCAGTGCTCTGGAGTGCATGTGCCCAGAGTCAGTGCTCTGTAGCGAGGGAGGCCACTGCAATGCAAGGCCCGCACATGCCAAAGAACAAAGATAGATGAAAATAAATAAATAATAAAAACAAATGCTAACAAAAAAAAGAATGATTAAAAAAATGGATCAAACAGCTAAAACTATGAAGTCTTGGAAGAAAATACAGGATTTTGGAAAACTTTATCACCTCAGACTTGGCAATTCTTAGACATAACAAAAGCACAAGCGACAGAAGCAAAACAGAGATCATCTAGACTTCATCAAAATGTGAAACTTTTGTGCATCAAAGGACACCATCAAGGTGGAAACAAAATGAATGGATGGAACTCAAATATCTAGAACATATAAAGAACTCTTAAAAAACCTCAACAATAAAAAGACAAACCAGTTTAAAAACAGGCAAAGGACCCACACAGACATTTCTCCAAAGAAGATAAACACGTGGTCAATAAATGCATAAAAAGATATTCAGCATCATTAGTCATCTGGGAAATTCAAACCAGAATCTCTGTAAATTATCACTTCACACCTACTAGGATGACTATAACCAAAATCAGGTAATGCAGGTTGATGAGGATGTAAAGAAACTTGAACCCTCATGCCATGAACATAAAATGGTTCAGTCACTTGGAAAATGATTTGGCTGTTCCTCAAACCATTAAAGACATTGTTAGTATATAACCTAGCAACTCCACTTCTAGATGTCAAGCTTGCTCACACTTATCTCATACTTCATTCTCCAGCAACTTCATTCTGCTCTCACAATCCCACTCCATTCATCTGAACTTTATTTATTTTTTTTATTTAAGTTTAAATTTTTCCTTCCCTGATGATTCAGTTTGGAAGTTATCTTCTTTCAGGAAGTCCTCCCAAACTTCACAGGTGGGCAGTGGTTCTCACATTTTGGTGAGTATCAGAAACCCTACAAGGGTTTATTCAAACACAGCTTGCTGGGCTTCACTCCCAAGAGGTTCTGATTCAGGCGATCTGGGTAGGACCCAAGATGTGCCTGCCAGGCAGGATGAATCACAAGCTGGAGTTAAGACTGCCGAGAGAAATGTCAACAGCCTCAGACAGGCAGATGATTCTGCTCTAATGGCAGAAAGCTAAGAGGAACTAAACAGCCTCTTGATGAGGGTGAAAGAGGAGACTGAAAAAGCTTGCTTAAAACCCAACATACAAAAAACAAAGATCATGGCATCTGGGTTCATCATGTAAATCAGATGGGGAAAAAGTGTAAACAGTGACAGATTTATTTTCTTGGGCTCCAAAATTACTGCAGATGGTGACTTCAGGCATGAAATTCAAAGATGGTAGCTCCTTGGAAAGAAAGTTATGACAAACCTAGACAGCATATTAAAAAAGCAGAGACATCACTCTGCCAACAAAGGTCCATATGGTTAAAAGTACGGAGAAGACCCTTGAAGAGTCCCTTGGACAGCAAGGAGATCAAACCAGTCAATCCTAAAGGAAGTCAATCCTGAATATGCACTGGAAGGACTGATGCTGAAGCCCCAGTACTCTGGCCACCTGATGTGAAGAGCTGCTCATTGGCAAAGACCCAGATGACAGGAAAGATTGAAGGCAGAGGAAGAGGGCAGCAGAGGATGAGATGGTTAGATAGTATCACCAACTCAATGGACATGCATTTGATCAAACTCCAGGAGATAGTGGAGGACGGGGAAGCGTGGTATGCTGCAGTTCATGGGGTCACAAAGAGTCAGACACGACTGAGCAACTGAACAACAAATTCCTAGATGGCACCCTGAGAACTAGCATCATGCTCCCTCTCCCACTACACTCATGCCACTGTATTGTAATTTTCTGTTTCTGTCTTTATCCCATGAGCTCCTTGAAGAAAGGGAACACTAAGCCTGATGACCAGCCATATATCCCATGAGAAATTTTGTAGACCCTACCATAAATCTGCTCCTCCCTCTTCAATTATTCAGATTTCATCCACTATTTTTCCTATCATGGAAGGCTTACTATCTAAAAGCCACCCCAACTCCTGCCCTTGCCCCTCAGATCCAGAGAGTGACTAAGTCTTGCTGCTTGCTATCAGGCCAGTTCTTAACCTCTGGTCTTCATCATTCTCATCATCAACATCACATTCTACTGCTTTCCCAGTCTCACTTCCTACTATTTTAAATAATGCTTTGAGTCCTCCTCCAAAACAACTGTCTGCATTCATCACCTCAACCCACCTCTCAATACACCCTACAGTCAGCTGTTTCAAGCCCCTGTATGATGGTTCCTACTTACACAGCCACATGTTTATGTTTCCTACCCTCATGAGTCTACGAACTCTCTAGGCATAGTCCCCTTGTCTCATTTATCTTTGTTTTAGCCCTGCTGCACTGACAAGAGTAGGCACGCCAGTATTTAAATTTATGAACTGCACAGATCTACTGGTTTTGCCTGTCACTGCTCATGTCCTACACTCTTTCACTTCTCCAAACGCTGAACACAAAGTACAATGCATCATGCTATATCTTGTTGATCAAAAGCCAAAGTAGTAATGTTTAACATAAAGCAAGAAGAGTTTCACTGCTACAGCACTGCCGGCATCCACAGACTACAAACACTGGCAGGCAAGCAGCTCCTACAGCCAAAAGGTCCGGTGGGAGCCTAGACTTTACCTTCATCTGAGCCAGCTGCTGCTGCTGCTGCTGCTGCTGCAACCTCCGCAGAGCCTCCTGTTGCTGCTGCCTCTGGCGCATTAACTCCTTCTGCCGCTGGAGCTCCAGCTCCTTCCTCTTCCGCTCCTCCTCCTCGTGCCGGAGTCTAGCTGCCTCCTCTTCCATTCGTAGCCGGTTCTCCTCTAACCGACGCTGAGCTTCTTCTTCTTCTCGGGCCCATTTTGCAGCCTCCTCTTCCTTCCCAGACGGAAAAGTAAACAATAAAATTTAATTCTGCTTTAAAAAAATCTGAGTTACTTTTCAAGGTTTTGGTCAGAGGTGTGCTTATAGGCTAATACCATGTTTCATTTATTTGCTAATTTCTACATAAAAGGAACGTCACTTTGAACATCTGTGCTAATAGTGATCTCTAAGAAATCACCACAACTGCAGACAAGTCCCCTGGAACCTGCGCCAACCAGAGCCAGCTCTTCAGGGTGCTGGGTGCAGAGAGCTGCCAGGACCTGCAAGGAAACTGACTTTCAAGAAAGCCTCAGCCAGTGCCAGACACAAAGCGACATCACAAAACCCCTTATTTCCATCACAGGGTCCCACCCCTGGTGGCTCCCAGGAGATCTCTCTTTCAGGTATCCTCTACCCGCCTACCACTTTCAGCAATACCCTGGCTCATTCTCCTCCTGCTTCTCTCCCTCAACACGATTCCACGTGCTCCCTGGAGTTCTCCGGGCGGGCCTTCCTCCACGGAGGCTCGCTACTGTATCTGCAATGCTCTATCTTATCCAGAAAGCACACTCCCCTGACCTCAGGGCAGACGTCAAGCACTTTATGAGGACTCCTTCTCCTTCGGGAGGCAGATGTCCCCTCTGTCTTTTGATTACACTCAACTATACCCTGTCCTTCTCTCTCTGGTTGCTCTTAGCCCATGTGTGGCAGCAACTGTTACTGTATACCCAGCAACCACCCCTTTAGGTCTTCTTTGTAGACAGAACCTCTTGTCATATCCAAGGTTTAAAATGCCAAACTTTGCCTTTAAGCTTCCATTGGGACACTCATGTACTCTAATTTAGGCCAAAGGGCTATTTTAGAGAAGATATTCTTCCCAGACAAAAAGGAAAGCAGCAGAAGAGAAGGACAACTCCCTTTCTGGGTACAGGGTGTGATATGGTATCCAAAGCTACTAATCATCAGGTAAAAAATGTGAACTTGAAATGGTAGAGCAGAGTATATACCATGAACGAAAGTCAACACACCAGAAGATGACAGAGGAGATGTAGGCAAAAGACCTGGATTCTTAACAATATCACTGAGTCACCAAAGTTCATGTTTAACTGTCTTATCTCCAGAACACATTGATATATAAGGTAATAATGTTATCTGTTGTTTAAGCCATTTTTAGGAAACTATTCTGATTTTTCAGCTGAAAGTATCGACAATGTGGCATTTATTTCTTATAACATCATCACCTACAGACATACCAAACTCATGCAAAATAGTAATACGGAAAACTGTAATCATCATCTCAATTTTTCTGAAAATCTAACACTGTTCTAAAAATAGAATTCACTAATAAAAAGTCTATTACTGCTCTTAAACACTAAAATGAAATGCGCCAGGGGTTCTGGCTACCCTAGAGTTAGACAAGGGCCATCGCTGCGTGATCTCATGGCTGCACTGACCACAGTAAACTGTGCACTCTGATAGTGTGGCCTGGGGAGGACCTACAGCAGCGAGCTGTCCAAATGTTCCACATGTCACGGGTGGTTTTTTAAGAGCGGGCCTTCTTCGATTTCTCTTTGGTGTTCTTTTTTTGTTTGCTCTGATTCCTTGACATTTTGTTCAGCTTTTATAATTACATGTGATAATTTTTAGCAACTTGCAAAGGTTTTAGACAGGCTCGCTCAACATCGTATTACTTTTTTTTCTTTTTTTGGCCACTTCTATTGGTCTTTCATTCATCTATTTCCATCCATCTTTGTTCTTTGGCCCGTGTGGGCCTCCCATCGCGGCGGCCTCTGTTGTTGCAGAGCACTGGCTCTGGGCGCGTGCACTCCTGAGCTCCGGCTCGGTAATTGGACACATCGGTCCAGCCGCTCCGCGGCACGTGGGATCTTCCCAGGCCAGGGATCAAACCCGCACCCCTTGCACTGCAAGGCGGTGTCCTTACCCACTGGACCACCAGGGAAGCCCAACGTTCTGTTACTTTCTTAATCATTAATCCCTAGCTTCAAAGAAGACATGAAGAGCAAGCCCTCTGGTCACCTGCTTGCGTAACAACTCTTCCTGTTTCCGTCTCTCCTCCTCTTCTCTCCTCCTCTCCTCCAGTCTCCTAAGAGCTTCTTCTTGCTGCTGCCGTTCTTCCTCTTCTCGCTGGCGCCTCAATGCAATTTCTTGTTCCCTCTGGCGTCGCAGAGCCTCTTCCTACATGAAAGAGGACAGATGTGAGTGTGTGTGCACCTGTCTGTGCATCTCAATTAATATATTATCAACACATTTTAATTTGAAAAGAAACAGACCATATGCTGCTAAGAGTCTGTTAATAATCAATATAAAAAGTATATGACCATGTTATAGGGCAAAAGGTATACATGTGAGCTGGGGAGTAGGTATGTTAAGAGTTAAAAATTATTTGTATTTAAAATATTAATTGTTAAAACAGCACTACATGTGGTAAGTCCATTCTGACTTCTATCTTAGCAACATCATTTTCTGATTAACGCTAGTAAGGACTCAAGTTTTGGTGTCTCTGTTGCAACCGATAGTCCCTACTTTTTTTTAATCAACTGAGAACCTAAGGCAGAGAGAAGTCAAACCAACATAGCCACCAAAAACACCTGGTGAAGTAGAGATAAGTTCTCCAGTCAGAAGTACTGAATAAAGCCACATGTCTCAGAACAGAGTCTCAAGAACTCAAGTCCCATGGGTATTAAATATACAGAAAAGGGTCCCACTGTCAAAATAACTTAGGAAGAAATACACAACTAAATAGATGCTTTACTGTAACACAAGTCAGAAGTCCTTGCACATTAGTGTAGAGTGTGACTCTAAGAGATACTAGTAGTTCTAATCTAACCTCAGCATGGACACAGATGCCTTTTGTTTTTCACAGTTCTTCTTAGGGCAAAAAACAAGAAGGAAATGTCAAGTAAAGGCTAGCCGCTGGACTGTTACAGAGTGGATTCTTTCAAACGGGATCTTTAAAAATCGTAGGAGAAAATAGTCCAAGCACATATTAAAGAATTTCCAAAAAAGAAACACAAATGGCTGTGAACCATAAGAACATTCAATGTCACTGGTTATACACTTAGAGACTTCGTTACTTCTCAGGTCTAACTGGTTTAGAGAACCCCAGAAAGTATGTGAGAGTAATCAATTCTAACGATTTACTAGAGCTGACAAGCATCCCTCCAGCAGCTGTTAATGGATAACATTCTTCCTGAAGGGATGTGAATGTTCTAACATTCTAATCCCCACCCTGCTGCTAACTTCTCAGAGCCTCACGGAAGCCCCCTCTGGGAGACCTTGGACCTGTGAATTGACGGGAGGGAGCAGATATCCAGAAGGCCCTCCCTCCTCCAGCGCTTGATCCTGCGGCAGAGTTCTCACAGACACACCTGCTTCCTCCGGGCAAGCTCTTCGTCCTCTCGCCTCTTCCTTTCCTCCTCCTGCTGTCTCCGAAGAATTTCCTCCTGTTGTCTCCAAAATAAGAGTTAAAAATTATTTGTATTTAAAATATTAATTGTTAAAACAGCACTACATGTGGTAAGTCCATTCTGACTTCTATCTTAGCAACATCATTTTCTGATTAACGCTAGTAAGGACTCAAGTTTTGGTGTCTCTGTTGCAACCGATAGTCCCTACTTTTTTTTAATCAACTGAGAACCTAAGGCAGAGAGAAGTCAAACCAACATAGCCACCAAAAACACCTGGTGAAGTAGAGATAAGTTCTCCAGTCAGAAGTACTGAATAAAGCCACATGTCTCAGAACAGAGTCTCAAGAACTCAAGTCCCATGGGTATTAAATATACAGAAAAGGGTCCCACTGTCAAAATAACTTAGGAAGAAATACACAACTAAATAGATGCTTTACTGTAACACAAGTCAGAAGTCCTTGCACATTAGTGTAGAGTGTGACTCTAAGAGATACTAGTAGTTCTAATCTAACCTCAGCATGGACACAGATGCCTTTTGTTTTTCACAGTTCTTCTTAGGGCAAAAAACAAGAAGGAAATGTCAAGTAAAGGCTAGCCGCTGGACTGTTACAGAGTGGATTCTTTCAAACGGGATCTTTAAAAATCGTAGGAGAAAATAGTCCAAGCACATATTAAAGAATTTCCAAAAAAGAAACACAAATGGCTGTGAACCATAAGAACATTCAATGTCACTGGTTATACACTTAGAGACTTCGTTACTTCTCAGGTCTAACTGGTTTAGAGAACCCCAGAAAGTATGTGAGAGTAATCAATTCTAACGATTTACTAGAGCTGACAAGCATCCCTCCAGCAGCTGTTAATGGATAACATTCTTCCTGAAGGGATGTGAATGTTCTAACATTCTAATCCCCACCCTGCTGCTAACTTCTCAGAGCCTCACGGAAGCCCCCTCTGGGAGACCTTGGACCTGTGAATTGACGGGAGGGAGCAGATATCCAGAAGGCCCTCCCTCCTCCAGCGCTTGATCCTGCGGCAGAGTTCTCACAGACACACCTGCTTCCTCCGGGCAAGCTCTTCGTCCTCTCGCCTCTTCCTTTCCTCCTCCTGCTGTCTCCGAAGAATTTCCTCCTGTTGTCTCCGGAGTTCTTCTTGCCTCTTTCGCTCCTCTTCTTCCCGTTTTGCCCTCATTTCTGCCTCTCTTCTCTCCTGCTCCAGCTGGGGTTACACAAGGGTACTCTTAGAAACGTGAAGCCAAGCACAGGAATGCTTCGCATCATGACCAGCACTGTCAGGCACTGTCAGGAGCTGTCAGCGTGGACATGACACCTCACTCAGTTATATGTGGTGCAACCAGGGGGTGAGCGTAGCTCGGAGAGCTCAGAGCTCTGCCGTCACAGGAACCAGGAGAGGTCCCCGTCTCCCACACTAAATGTCCTCACCCCTACTCTTGCCCGTGTCCTCACTCCACATTATCACCACCTCCCACCTGCAGGGAGAGTGGCCAGCAAAACAGTAACTTCAGAATGCTCTTGGGCTGGCATTTCTTTGCTCACCCCTACAAAGGATTTTCTGATTGAAGATCTAGCAGTGTGTCTAACAAGGTTTCAACTGAAATGTTATAAAGCTGCTAGTGTGAAAAATTACAGGATTCTTCAAAACTGGAAGACCACCCACTTCACAAACTCTATCCTGTAGAATTCCTGAGGACTGGTCCAAACCAGCCACCAGTCTCCAGTCCTACAGCCACACATGTGCCTCTGGTCTTTACTTTCTCATCCGCATTCCTAACAGTCTATCACCTCGTTTCCCAGCATCCAGTTTTGCCCACAGTCCCCAGTTCAACATTTAAGTTCCGTCAAAATCTCTCTCCCAAGTCCCCATACACCTCGTTTACCCAACCATTCCCAGTATAACGATTTACTAGAGCTGACAAGCATCCCTCCAGCAGCTGTTAATGGATAACATTCTTCCTGAAGGGATGTGAATGTTCTAACATTCTAATCCCCACCCTGCTGCTAACTTCTCAGAGCCTCACGGAAGCCCCCTCTGGGAGACCTTGGACCTGTGAATTGACGGGAGGGAGCAGATATCCAGAAGGCCCTCCCTCCTCCAGCGCTTGATCCTGCGGCAGAGTTCTCACAGACACACCTGCTTCCTCCGGGCAAGCTCTTCGTCCTCTCGCCTCTTCCTTTCCTCCTCCTGCTGTCTCCGAAGAATTTCCTCCTGTTGTCTCCGGAGTTCTTCTTGCCTCTTTCGCTCCTCTTCTTCCCGTTTTGCCCTCATTTCTGCCTCTCTTCTCTCCTGCTCCAGCTGGGGTTACACAAGGGTACTCTTAGAAACGTGAAGCCAAGCACAGGAATGCTTCGCATCATGACCAGCACTGTCAGGCACTGTCAGGAGCTGTCAGCGTGGACATGACACCTCACTCAGTTATATGTGGTGCAACCAGGGGTGGCGTAGGCTCGGAGAGCTCAGAGCTCTGCCGTCACAGGAACCAGGAGAGGTCCCCGTCTCCCACACTAAATGTCCTCACCCCTACTCTTGCCCGTGTCCTCACTCCACATTATCACCACCTCCCACCTGCAGGGAGAGTGGCCAGCAAAACAGTAACTTCAGAATGCTCTTGGGCTGGCATTTCTTTGCTCACCCCTACAAAGGATTTTCTGATTGAAGATCTAGCAGTGTGTCTAACAAGGTTTCAACTGAAATGTTATAAAGCTGCTAGTGTGAAAAATTACAGGATTCTTCAAAACTGGAAGACCACCCACTTCACAAACTCTATCCTGTAGAATTCCTGAGGACTGGTCCAAACCAGCCACCAGTCTCCAGTCCTACAGCCACACATGTGCCTCTGGTCTTTACTTTCTCATCCGCATTCCTAACAGTCTATCACCTCGTTTCCCAGCATCCAGTTTTGCCCACAGTCCCCAGTTCAACATTTAAGTTCCGTCAAAATCTCTCTCCCAAGTTTACACTTAACACCATCCTTCACCTCAAAAATAAATCCACTCCACGCTAGACCAAATTATTTAACTGTTTCCTGTGCCAAGATGTTCATATACACTTCTAGCCTTTGCAGGTCTTGTTTCCTTTGACCAGAGTTTAATTTTCACCTTTTTCTACTCTGTCATCCCCAAACCCTTCAACTAAGCTAAATCCTACTATCTTTTAAGTGACATTAGCTCAGGAATTACAGTCTATCCAAAGTGTCACCCAATTCCTGAGCCCCACCCTCCCCTACTAGGTGGCTGTCCCACGTGCTCCTGGTCTGTGTCATCTTCCTCCCAATCCCCAAGACACATGCACTCTCAGACAGGAACGCAAGGTGTCATCAGCTACGTGTTCCCAGCACAAAGCACCCTGGAACAAAACCAGACTCAAACATATCTGTAAACAACAAAACTCTGTAAAAGCAAAAAAGAAAAATAAAACAACAAAAAACAGACTCAAGACCTGTCTGAACTCTGCTGTGTCAACTTATATGGACTCAGAGCTTGACCATGAACTCTTCATATTCTGGGCACTCTAAAGATACTGTCACTATCCCCAGGGATAAGAATGCACTAAATACCTGTACCCCAATGTTCATTGCAGCTCTCTATACAATAGCCAGAACATGGAAGCAACCTAGATGTCCATCGACAAATGAATGGATCCAGAAGCTCTGGTACATATACACAATGGAATACTACTCAGCTGTTAAAAGAAATGCAGAAGACTCAGTCCTAATGAGGTGGCTGGCTTTAGAACCTATCATAAAAAGTGAAGTAAGTCAAAAAGAGAAAGACAAGTATAGTATACTAACTCATATATATGGGATCTAGTAAGATGGTCATGATAACACACACAGTGAACTCATGAAAAAACAGAGAATAGACATAAAGACATTGTGGAGACCGAACAATGGGAGGGAGTAACATGGGAACCTATACTGTCATGTGTAGAAAAGATAGCTATTGTCATTGTGCTAGGGGAATAGGAGTACCTACAACCACTTGGAGCAATGGTCTGGAGGGATGGGGGGGGGGAACCGGGTGGGGGGAGGGTCAAGGGATATGCATCTGATTGATCTGGGAACATACATGTACAACAATAAATAAATAAATAAATAAATAAATAAATAAATAAATAAAAGATTAAACAGAAAAAAAAAAAAAAAGAATGCACTAAATATAAAATAGGAACAAGACTCTCTCGGAGGGGACTACCCTGGTGGTCCAATGGCTAAGACTACAAGCTCTCAAGGCTGCAGGCCCGGGTTCGATCCCTGGCCAGGGAACTAGATCCCACATGCCACAACTAAGAATTCACATCTACAACGAAAGATCCTGTACGTCGCAAAAAACGCAGTGCGGTCATATACATAAATAAATAAACAGAATCTCTCAGAGGCACGAGAACCCAGAAATCATTACAATGACACTAGGTGTTGACAGACAACTGTTTCTGGTAAGTACTAAAACCAAAATTCAAGATTGCTAGCTCCTCCAAAATATGTAAATCGAACAGAGAATGTAATGTTAATCTTGGGCTTTTTGGGCTCTACATCTTGGACACTAAAGTGCAAATAAACATCACCATAAAGATTCAGTGTGGGAGGGACTTCCCTGGTGGCCCAGTGGCTAAGACCCTTCGTTCCCAGTGGTCCTGGGTTCAATCCCTGCTCAGGGGAAGTAAATAAATAAATGTTTTGTTTAAAAAAAAAAAAAAAGATTAAAAAACAATTCAATGTGAGAATTCAAGCCTCAGATCAAAGGTCTAATAAGCAATGTAGTGGATATTTTCTTATGATCTTGTAAAAAGCAATTATGTCATGAATAATGTAACATATGACCATGATCATTAATGTGTCGACAAACCCATTTTAATTGACTTAACTTAAACTGTTACTTTTAATTATTTTGAGGTCTTTTCAGGGAGAAGGCACCATAAGTAGAGTATGGATGCGCTTATACCAGCTACACAGTCATGAACTAAAAGGGAAAACGAGTAAGAAGCTAGAGAGAGAAGAGGTATCAGTGAACAAATGCCTGTGTCCTGCAGGAAAGTAGGCACTGCTATGGAAGAACGAGTTGCAGACCTTGGCAGCTTTGGCCTTCTCCATCTGCTGAAGCTGTTCAAGGGCAGGTCCTGGAGGAGCGGTGTCAAGGGGAAGATCCCATACGCTACCACCTTCCCAAACTGGAAGACAGGAGGGAACAGAAGTGAGGCGTGTGAGAGCTGACACACATGGCTAAAGGTCCAGAAGCTGCCAGAGCACTATAAATAGGAACAAGACTCTCTCGGAGGGGACTACCCTGGTGGTCCAATGGCTAAGACTACAAGCTCTCAAGGCTGCAGGCCCGGGTTCGATCCCTGGCCAGGGAACTAGATCCCACATGCCACAACTAAGAATTCACATCTACAACGAAAGATCCTGTACGTCGCAAAAAACGCAGTGCGGTCATATACATAAATAAATAAACAGAATCTCTCAGAGGCACGAGAACCCAGAAATCATTACAATGACACTAGGTGTTGACAGACAACTGTTTCTGGTAAGTACTAAAACCAAAATTCAAGATTGCTAGCTCCTCCAAAATATGTAAATCGAACAGAGAATGTAATGTTAATCTTGGGCTTTTTGGGCTCTACATCTTGGACACTAAAGTGCAAATAAACATCACCATAAAGATTCAGTGTGGGAGGGACTTCCCTGGTGGCCCAGTGGCTAAGACCCTTCGTTCCCAGTGGTCCTGGGTTCAATCCCTGCTCAGGGGAAGTAAATAAATAAATGTTTTGTTTAAAAAAAAAAAAAAGATTAAAAAACAATTCAATGTGAGAATTCAAGCCTCAGATCAAAGGTCTAATAAGCAATGTAGTGGATATTTTCTTATGATCTTGTAAAAAGCAATTATGTCATGAATAATGTAACATATGACCATGATCATTAATGTGTCGACAAACCCATTTTAATTGACTTAACTTAAACTGTTACTTTTAATTATTTTGAGGTCTTTTCAGGGAGAAGGCACCATAAGTAGAGTATGGATGCGCTTATACCAGCTACACAGTCATGAACTAAAAGGGAAAACGAGTAAGAAGCTAGAGAGAGAAGAGGTATCAGTGAACAAATGCCTGTGTCCTGCAGGAAAGTAGGCACTGCTATGGAAGAACGAGTTGCAGACCTTGGCAGCTTTGGCCTTCTCCATCTGCTGAAGCTGTTCAAGGGCAGGTCCTGGAGGAGCGGTGTCAAGGGGAAGATCCCATACGCTACCACCTTCCCAAACTGGAAGACAGGAGGGAACAGAAGTGAGGCGTGTGAGAGCTGACACACATGGCTAAAGGTCCAGAAGCTGCCAGAGCAGTATTCCTGGCCCAGAACAGGCACCAGCACAAGTGTCTGCTCTGCTTCTAAGCAGACTGCACTCCCAGTGGGCTCTAGTTCATGTCCATACCCATCAACACACTGAGAAGCAAAGAAAATACTAGGCAAAAGGATGAGAGGATGAGGCACCAGCGGCTTTTTCTATCCCCCACATTTCTGGGGACCTGCAGGGTTAAGCTACACATCAACCCTTGACTCAAAGAACATGTCATCATTACTCATGTCTTCACTTATGCTTTTTCTCACTCAGGCAGAAGTTATTCGGGACGATTGAAAAAACTTTTCTATAGTGGTTTAGTACAACGTTTAAAAAAAAAAAAGAGAGGAGGCTCAAGTTCTTCAAGAAATCTATCTACAAAATAATTTCTAGCAACTCCTTAGCAGATTACTTTCAATCCTTTTGCTGGGGTCTATTAAAAAAATAAAATAAAACTTTCTTTAAAAACTACTTTTCATTAATATTCAATACAAAGCAGGTCCAAAAACTGATGTACTTTTAAAAAAATGAGTTATCCTTTATTAGAATCTAAATTCTTGGAGCTACACTAAAGGGCAATCTAAGCTTTTACCTGTAGGCTGTGAGGCTGTTGGCTGGAGTTCCCAGATAGAACCAGTATCTGGCACTGACACAGACCTAGTTACTGGGGAAATGATGTTCTGATCAGATATTCTGTAAAAGGGAAATTAGAAAATTAAGAAAAATAACTTTTGTCATTCAAGAAAATAGACAGAGAGGTGTTTTCAGATTATTTATAGGTTTTTGAGGTTACTTGGCCAGAAAACTTCCTTAACTAAAACAGAACACTGCCAGAACATCTAGGAAAAGAAAAAGGATACAGGCAAAGTAACCACACTTCTGGACAACTTGAGGCAATGGCAAATTTTGATTTCCAAATAACAGATATGCCTATTGTCTTTAAAAAATTCAGCACAAAAATTATGTAAAGCAATTATCCTTCAATTAAAAAAAATTAATTTAAAAAATTCAGTTAAGAGTCACAGATGCAGCATGTTATCACAAAAAAACAGACCATAAGCCAAAAGATGTGCATTTTAGTTCGGTCTCTAAAGTTCTTTGCGAATTATGTCAATCAAGTCCTTTAGCTGCTCTGAGTCCTAGTTTGCCCACCTTTACAACTGACATTAACAGGATCTAGCCTGCCTACCTCACAAAATGGGTTATGACTCAAGAGAGAAATATAAAAGGTTTTGATTAAACTGGAGAGCAGAGTTTTTAAGAGCAGTGACTGACACTTTTGCAGGAGGATAAATACTACCCTGAATGATGATCTGAAACAGCCAGAATTTAAGACTTTTAGCAAAGTTTCCATGTCCTTAGACCCACCTCAATGGCTTTTGGGTCTGAAAAAGTGTAACTCTGTATGGCACTGTTAATATCTTTCTTGAGATATCACAGGTGAAAATGAGATTAAATTTTTTGAACATTTTGTTTTTGTTGCTGAGTCCATAAGACTACACTGCATTCTTAGTATTTGGTCATTATTCAAATTTTATCTTCTGAGTAAAAATACCAAATAAATGCTTTATTTATTAATCACTTTTTAAAACTCTATTCTTACAGCACAAAGATATGTGTTTTGTGTGGGTATTCTGATATTACACTTCACACATTAAAATTTTCCCTTTCTTTCTTTAAAATACACACACAACGTGACGCATCATGCAGGCCACCACCAACCTCATCTTCAGCGCCTGAAACTGCTGGAGGAGAAGTGCCAACTGCTGCTGCTGCTGGGAAGACAGTGCTGCTTTCTGCTGCTGGGCCAGCACTTGCGCATACTGCTGTCTTCAAAGAGTAAAATACAGTATAACCTGTCTATCCACATTTACTTCACTTTACTCAGACATTAGAAGACATAGTTCAGTCCCCATGCCAACAACAAAAAACCCCATTAGAAACAGCTATCAAATACATATTTTTACAATACTTCACAAAATTCACACAGTCCTATATTTCATCCTAGAAAGAACTGAACTAAGAGTGAAAAGAGAACAGGGAAAAAAATCAAATGAAATGTAAAAAACTCCCTTAAAGTGTTAATAGCCTTTTATCAGAAAATAGATGAAAAATAAAATAGATTCAAACTAACAGCTATTTCCGTATGAAGAACTCTCCGTAAAAAATAAAATGACTTTATACAAAAATTCTCAAATTCGTATGTTTCAGCTTGGAAAATTTTAGGTGAAACTTTTTCATTAGAGAACAGAGGTGGACAATTTTTCCTGTAAAGGGCCAGACAGTAAGTATTTTGGGTTTTGCAAGCCATTCACAACTACTCAGCTCTGCCTCTGTAGTGCAAAGACAGCCACAGATAACACACAAACAAATGGATATGACTCAGTTCCAGTAACCGGAACTCCTTTTGAAAACAGGTAGCCGACCAGTCTGCCAACCTCTGAACCAAACGATAGCAAATCTTACTTCTTCCATGAAAGGGATCCACAATGTAAGTGATTCCAAAGTATACAAACTATTACTTCTTTCCTGCCCTCTCATCTGTTTTTTATTATGTGGCAAAGTTGAGCCACTCAGAAGACACTTAATTCTTAAAATGTCTGTTGATTCCTGCCTTAGCAGCTAAAGACCTTGCAAAATTATAGTTATATATCATCTGCGAACTTAAAAGATTTAAGAAACAAGCTAAGATCAAAGTGAGAACGTACAGGGGGAACATGCCACGAGCTGGATGACTGAAGTAGCCTGCAGCCTTCTTGTTTTCTCCTGTACAAGGTGGGGTTTGGGAGCAGATTACATCTAAAGGCCCTTCTGCTGCTGCAGTACACTCCACCACACTGCGGCTCACTTACTGTATTAGGAACTGTTGATACTGGAGGTGCTGCATCTGGTACAGTGCTGTGAGTTCCTGCTGCCTGGTCAGTCGCTCCTGGTCCAACTCTCCCTGGGAGTGAAGGGGTGGAGGAAAGAAATACCAGTAAATAAAGTGAAAGAACGTAAAAGCCATTTACTACTGTTCCATCTGAAGGAAAACTAATCCGAGACCTTCCTCCCTCCCCTCGCCACTTTTGACCCAACAAAAAAAAAACTGAAAAACCTAAGAGTGAAAAGAGAACAGGAAAAAAAATCAAATGAAATGTAAAAAACTCCCTTAAAGTGTTAATAGCCTTTTATCAGAAAATAGATGAAAAATAAAATAGATTCAAACTAACAGCTATTTCCGTATGAAGAACTCTCCGTAAAAAATAAAATGACTTTATACAAAAATTCTCAAATTCGTATGTTTCAGCTTGGAAAATTTTAGGTGAAACTTTTTCATTAGAGAACAGAGGTGGACAATTTTTCCTGTAAAGGGCCAGACAGTAAGTATTTTGGGTTTTGCAAGCCATTCACAACTACTCAGCTCTGCCTCTGTAGTGCAAAGACAGCCACAGATAACACACAAACAAATGGATATGACTCAGTTCCAGTAACCGGAACTCCTTTTGAAAACAGGTAGCCGACCAGTCTGCCAACCTCTGAACCAAACGATAGCAAATCTTACTTCTTCCATGAAAGGGATCCACAATGTAAGTGATTCCAAAGTATACAAACTATTACTTCTTTCCTGCCCTCTCATCTGTTTTTTATTATGTGGCAAAGTTGAGCCACTCAGAAGACACTTAATTCTTAAAATGTCTGTTGATTCCTGCCTTAGCAGCTAAAGACCTTGCAAAATTATAGTTATATATCATCTGCGAACTTAAAAGATTTAAGAAACAAGCTAAGATCAAAGTGAGAACGTACAGGGGGAACATGCCACGAGCTGGATGACTGAAGTAGCCTGCAGCCTTCTTGTTTTCTCCTGTACAAGGTGGGGTTTGGGAGCAGATTACATCTAAAGGCCCTTCTGCTGCTGCAGTACACTCCACCACACTGCGGCTCACTTACTGTATTAGGAACTGTTGATACTGGAGGTGCTGCATCTGGTACAGTGCTGTGAGTTCCTGCTGCCTGGTCAGTCGCTCCTGGTCCAACTCTCCCTGGGAGTGAAGGGGTGGAGGAAAGAAATACCAGTAAATAAAGTGAAAGAACGTAAAAGCCATTTACTACTGTTACATCTGAAGGAAAACTAATCCTAGACCTTCCTCCCCTCCCCCTGCGCCACTTTTTGACCCAAACCCCAAACCTGTAACTATTAAAGTCAGGCATCTCTAAAATCAAAACTGAAAAGAGACACCTGTGCCCCAATGTTCACTGCAGCACTCCATACAATAGCTAGAACATGGAAGCCACCTAGATGTCCATCGACAAATGAATGGATTAAGAAACTATGGTACATATACACAATGGAATACTTCTCAGCCGTAAAAAGAAATGCAGAAGAATCAGTCCTTCTGATGGGAGGGGGGGAACTGGGTGGGGGGAGGGTCCAAGGATATGCATATGAATGATCTGGGAACATACATGTAAAAAAATAAATTAATTAATTAATTAATTAAAAAAAAAAAAGTTGTCACTACAAAAACCATAACTGTGGATATGTTAACTAACATTATTGTGGTAATCATTTAGCAATAAATACATCTGTCAAATCACTGTGTGTACACCTTAAACAATTTTCTATGTCCATTGTATCTCAAGGAAATAATATTTGTCAAGAGATTTGAATAAACAGAAAGACAGTCACATGAACAGTAAGTGGAGGAGGCAGGACCCAAACCCAGAATTGTCTGTCTCCATAGTATTTCCTCTTAATATGTAGATTAAATTTCAAAAATTAAACTCGCAGGTAAGAAAAAAGACAAAAAAAAAAAAAAAAAGAAATGCAGAAGAATCAGTCTTTCTGATTCTTCTAATGAGGTGGATATATCTAGAACCTATTATACAAAGTGACGTATATCAAAAAGAAAAGGACAAATACAGTATACTAATACATATATATGGAATCTAGGAAGATGGTACCAATAAATGCACCCACAGAACGTCAATGGAGAGCAGACCTACGGTCACTGGGAGAAGATCGGACAAGAGGTATGGAAAAAGCAAAGAACCACACTGCGGCTCACTTACTGTATTAGGAACTGTTGATACTGGAGGTGCTGCATCTGGTACAGTGCTGTGAGTTCCTGCTGCCTGGTCAGTCGCTCCTGGTCCAACTCTCCCTGGGAGTGAAGGGGTGGAGGAAAGAAATACCAGTAAATAAAGTGAAAGAACGTAAAAGCCATTTACTACTGTTACATCTGAAGGAAAACTAATCCTAGACCTTCCTCCCCTCCCCCTGCGCCACTTTTTGACCCAAACCCCAAACCTGTAACTATTAAAGTCAGGCATCTCTAAAATCAAAACTGAAAAGAGACACCTGTACCCTAATGTTCACTGCAGCACTCCATGCAATAGCTAGAACATGGAAGCAACCTAGATGTCCATCGACAAATGAATGGATAAAGAAACTATGGTACATATACACAATGGAATACTTCTCAGCCGTAAAAAGAAATGCAGAAGAACCAGTCCTTCTGATGGGAGGGGGGGAACTGGGTGGGGGGAGGGTCCAGGGATATGCATATGAATGATCTGGGAACATACATGTAAAAAAATAAATTAATTAATTAATTAATTAAAAAAAAAAAAGTTGTCACTACAAAAACCATAACTGTGGATATGTTAACTAACATTATTGTGGTAATCATTTAGCAATAAATACATCTGTCAAATCACTGTGTGTACACCTTAAACAATTTTCTATGTCCATTGTATCTCAAGGAAATAATATTTGTCAAGAGATTTGAATAAACAGAAAGACAGTCACATGAACAGTAAGTGGAGGAGGCAGGACCCAAACCCAGAATTGTCTGTCTCCATAGTATTTCCTCTTAATATGTAGATTAAATTTCAAAAATTAAACTCGCAGGTAAGAAAAAAGACAAAAAAAAAAAAAAAAAGAAATGCAGAAGAATCAGTCTTTCTGATTCTTCTAATGAGGTGGATATATCTAGAACCTATTATACAAAGTGACGTATATCAAAAAGAAAAGGACAAATACAGTATACTAATACATATATATGGAATCTAGGAAGATGGTACCAATAAATGCACCCACAGAACGTCAATGGAGAGCAGACCTACGGTCACTGGGGGGAGGGAAGATCGGACAAGAGGTATGGAAAAAGCAACAAGGAAACCTACACTATCATATGCAATAGAGATTACCACGGTGATTAAGCTGTAAGACTAAGGTTGAAACCTACATGGGGACTAAACATCAACCTGGCAGAGTGGGAAGGGGGAAAAGGGAGGGAGGGCTCAGGGAAGAGGGGTCAGGGATATACCTATGACTGTCTGAGGATTATGTATACCTGAAAACAGGAAATCTCTGTAAAACCATATAACAACTTTACTGTACACCTGAAGCTAATGCGACACTGTAAAAATACCCCAATAAAAATAAAAATTAAAGAAAAAAAAAAAACAGTCTGGCATCTCTAGAAACTAAGTAGTGCCATCTAGTGGAAGAAGGTGGTGTCAGCATTGTAAGAGACTGAAAATGGAAAAGGGTCCTTCCTTATTTTAGCAGCTCTTCTCCCCTCTGGCCTTTGAAGTTGAATGTTATACCATAATCCACAGTTATTATGATTATTAAAAAAAAAAAAAGCACAAGTCTCCCAATCTTAAAGGTGATTTATACATTTAGAGACTATGTCAAAATTAGAGAAGTAGGACAGAACAGAGTAAAATTCAATGTTATAATAGGAATTTTACAGCAACACATAACAAATACAGTTAATTGATACTATGTCTCCTTAAAGGTGAGATATTTAAAATTAAATGGAATATAAAAGTTTTGACAATTGCTATAAACTCTATCTAAAAATCAAAGTTGTTTCTATTGCTATTAATAAATCACGAATCTCTATCCAAAAACTAGGTGTTTCAAACTATCGCTATTAATAAATCATGAGTTTAAAAATAAGGTATAGCAGTAAAACTTCTCTAGTTTTTATGTCAAATACAACATGGCTGGAATTTACATTTTAGAAGGCTAGATAAAAATAAGCGGGGGGCCACCCTGGTAGTCCAGTGGATAAGGGACACCGCCTTGCAGTGTAAGGGGCGTCGGTTCAATCCCTGGCCTGGGAAGATCCCACATGCCGCAGAGCGGCTGGACTGGTGTGTCCAATCACCGAGCCAGTGCTTCGGAGCGCATACACCCAGAGCTAGTGCTCTGCAGTGAGAGAGGCCACTGCAATGGGAGGCCCACACAGGCTGAAGAATAAAGATGGATGAAAATAAAAATAAATAAAGGAGGCACGATGAGGAAAAGAAAAACTGTAAAAGAAAAAACAATGAGGGTAACTATCATATGCAATAGAGATTACCACGGTGATTAAGCTGTAAGACTAAGGTTGAAACCTACATGGGGACTAAACATCAACCTGGCAGAGTGGGAAGGGGGAAAAGGGAGGGAGGGCTCAGGGAAGAGGGGTCAGGGATATACCTATGACTGTCTGAGGATTATGTATACCTGAAAACAGGAAATCTCTGTAAAACCATATAACAACTTTACTGTACACCTGAAGCTAATGCGACACTGTAAAAATACCCCAATAAAAATAAAAATTAAAGAAAAAAAAAAAACAGTCTGGCATCTCTAGAAACTAAGTAGTGCCATCTAGTGGAAGAAGGTGGTGTCAGCATTGTAAGAGACTGAAAATGGAAAAGGGTCCTTCCTTATTTTAGCAGCTCTTCTCCCCTCTGGCCTTTGAAGTTGAATGTTATACCATAATCCACAGTTATTATGATTATTAAAAAAAAAGCACAAGTCTCCCAATCTTAAAGGTGATTTATACATTTAGAGACTATGTCAAAATTAGAGAAGTAGGACAGAACAGAGTAAAATTCAATGTTATAATAGGAATTTTACAGCAACACATAACAAATACAGTTAATTGATACTATGTCTCCTTAAAGGTGAGATATTTAAAATTAAATGGAATATAAAAGTTTTGACAATTGCTATAAACTCTATCTAAAAATCAAAGTTGTTTCTATTGCTATTAATAAATCACGAATCTCTATCCAAAAACTAGGTGTTTCAAACTATCGCTATTAATAAATCATGAGTTTAAAAATAAGGTATAGCAGTAAAACTTCTCTAGTTTTTATGTCAAATACAACATGGCTGGAATTTACATTTTAGAAGGCTAGATAAAAATAAGCGGGGGGCCACCCTGGTAGTCCAGTGGATAAGGGACACCGCCTTGCAGTGTAAGGGGCGTCGGTTCAATCCCTGGCCTGGGAAGATCCCACATGCCGCAGAGCGGCTGGACTGGTGTGTCCAATCACCGAGCCAGTGCTTCGGAGCGCATACACCCAGAGCTAGTGCTCTGCAGTGAGAGAGGCCACTGCAATGGGAGGCCCACACAGGCTGAAGAATAAAGATGGATGAAAATAAAAATAAATAAAGGAGGCACGATGAGGAAAAGAAAAAAAAAACTGTAAAAAAAGAAAACAACTGGTATTCATGAAAAAAAAAATGAGGGGGGGAATGAAAGCTAAAGTATATAAGACAGTAGAAATAAAAGCATAAGTGAGGGCTTCCCTAGTAGCTCAGTGGTGAAGAGCTCACCTTCCAGTGCAGGAGACATGGGTTCGATCTCTGATCTGGGAAGATCCCACGCATGGCAGAGCAACTAAGCCCGTGAGCCACAACTACAGAGCCTGTGCTCTAGAGCCTCGGAGCAGCAACTACTGTGCCCATGTGCCACAACTACTGAAGCCCATGTGCCCTAGAACCCGAGTTCCACAACAAGAGAAGTCACTGCAACCAGAAGCCTGCTCACCTCAACTAGACAGCAGCCCCCACTCCCTACAACTAGAGAAGAGCCTATGGCAGCAGGGAAAACCCAGAATAGCCAAAAATAAATAAATACATAAATAAAATTTTTAAAAAAGCATAAGTGAGACATAAACTAAACTTAGATAAATGATTAATGAACAGTTAATACCATTATTATACACTGATTAAGGTTTAGAAAAAAACTGATATGATTTCTTGGGGTGAGGTTCATCTGAAATTCAAGGACATTTTCCTTTCTCGTTTAAATATTCATGAATATAAGCTACAGTAGGTTAGTTTAAAATTAACTTAAGGGCAAAGGAAATATCTGACAGGAAGCAGACCTTCCCACGGTTTTTCCCCTTAAGTGGGTCTGATTGAGGCTCAGCCCCTATAACTGGAAGTTAGCAAATGGATTAGAACTAGCACACCAAGCTCCAAGTGATGAGCTTTCAGCTGTCTCAAACATTCAAGAAAAAAAAAGCATCCCAATTTTTGAACAGGTGGTAAAAATACAATTTAAATACAATCATTTAACAATATAATTTGCCTCTAGAGCTACACCAGAAGTGAGAGGAATGCTGGACGCAGATCCCACATGCCGCAGAGCGGCTGGACTGGTGTGTCCAATCACCGAGCCAGTGCTTCGGAGCGCATACACCCAGAGCTAGTGCTCTGCAGTGAGAGAGGCCACTGCAATGGGAGGCCCACACAGGCTGAAGAATAAAGATGGATGAAAATAAAAATAAATAAAGGAGGCACGATGAGGAAAAGAAAAAAAAAACTGTAAAAAAAGAAAACAACTGGTATTCATGAAAAAAAAAATGAGGGGGGGAATGAAAGCTAAAGTATATAAGACAGTAGAAATAAAAGCATAAGTGAGGGCTTCCCTAGTAGCTCAGTGGTGAAGAGCTCACCTTCCAGTGCAGGAGACATGGGTTCGATCTCTGATCTGGGAAGATCCCACGCATGGCAGAGCAACTAAGCCCGTGAGCCACAACTACAGAGCCTGTGCTCTAGAGCCTCGGAGCAGCAACTACTGTGCCCATGTGCCACAACTACTGAAGCCCATGTGCCCTAGAACCCGAGTTCCACAACAAGAGAAGTCACTGCAACCAGAAGCCTGCTCACCTCAACTAGACAGCAGCCCCCACTCCCTACAACTAGAGAAGAGCCTATGGCAGCAGGGAAAACCCAGAATAGCCAAAAATAAATAAATACATAAATAAAATTTTTAAAAAAGCATAAGTGAGACATAAACTAAACTTAGATAAATGATTAATGAACAGTTAATACCATTATTATACACTGATTAAGGTTTAGAAAAAAACTGATATGATTTCTTGGGGTGAGGTTCATCTGAAATTCAAGGACATTTTCCTTTCTCGTTTAAATATTCATGAATATAAGCTACAGTAGGTTAGTTTAAAATTAACTTAAGGGCAAAGGAAATATCTGACAGGAAGCAGACCTTCCCACGGTTTTTCCCCTTAAGTGGGTCTGATTGAGGCTCAGCCCCTATAACTGGAAGTTAGCAAATGGATTAGAACTAGCACACCAAGCTCCAAGTGATGAGCTTTCAGCTGTCTCAAACATTCAAGAAAAAAAAAGCATCCCAATTTTTGAACAGGTGGTAAAAATACAATTTAAATACAATCATTTAACAATATAATTTGCCTCTAGAGCTACACCAGAAGTGAGAGGAATTAACTCCCCTAACCTATGACTCTTCATTGCTCTCCAAACTACAGGAGGTCTCAACCTATCAGTGGATTCTGAAATTAATTACTGGGTCAAGATCAACATTTACACATAGGAAAAAAAGAAGATACAGGAAGAAAATATGTACATGGCACCAAATGTGTTATGAAAAATGTTCAGATATATCTGCACATTAATGACTATACATAACAGTGATATAAAAATCTTTTGTTTTTTACTATCTGCTGCGGGAGATTCAATCCCTGGGTTGGGAAGATACCTGGAGAAGGGAATGGCAACCCACTCCAGTATTCCTGCTGAAGCACTGTACGGAGACAGGAGTACAGTGGGTTATAGTCCACGGGGCTGCAAAGAGTCAGACAGGACTGAGCCACTAATACATTTACAGTCAAAAAAGGTTGATAGCCACTGTTCTTACTTATGAACTCTCTTGGCTACAGATGTTGCAACTGACTAGTTTATCTTCATCCTTGGGCCCAGAAGATCCCCTGGAGAAGGGAATGGCAACCCATTCCAGTATTCTTGCCTGGATAATTCCATGGACAGAGGAGCCTGGTGGGCTACAGTCCATGGGGGTCACAAAGAGGCAAATATTCAAAAAAGATGCAAATAAATGGAAAGAAGAATGGGCATTCTAACTAGAGGCAACGAGAAACTCTTAAGTCAACTGTGTTGAAGCACAGTAGATAAAGGTAAAAGCTCTGAAATGAACTTGGAAAGGTAAGGAGCCAGAACATGTGTGAACTGGTAGGGAGGCAAGGGCAAGATGTTCTTCCTTCAGCATCTGCTATAAAGCTACTGAAGGATTCTGTTGAGAGAGAGAAAGAGAGGGAGGAAGGGAGAAAGAGAAAGAAAGAGAGAGAGACAGAGAGTCAGAGAGAGAAGGAGGGAAGGAGGAAGACAAGTACAGATATCTGAGTTTTAAACAGATCATTATAGCTACATACATAGGTTCTGACTTAGACTTCCCACTGCCATTTGATTAATTACTTTCAAGGAACTACATTTTCTTATTCATGAGATGTAACATCTGGAGCAAGTGACTCTGTGGCTACTGTGCTCTGAGACAGGCATAAGGTACTTACCATATGAGGAGTGGGAGCTGGTCCGGGAGAGAAAGGAACCCTGCCCCACATTTTCATGATGTCACCAAGCGGCTGGAAGCCTTCATCACATCCTCTCTTCACCAGCAAGGACATGGTGAAATAGCCTCCCTAACCTATGACTCTTCATTGCTCTCCAAACTACAGGAGGTCTCAACCTATCAGTGGATTCTGAAATTAATTACTGGGTCAAGATCAACATTTACACATAGGAAAAAAAGAAGATACAGGAAGAAAATATGTACATGGCACCAAATGTGTTATGAAAATGTTCAGATATATCTGCACATTAATGACTATACATAACAGTGATATAAAATCTTTTGTTTTTACTATCTGCTGCGGGAGATTCAATCCCTGGGTTGGGAAGATACCTGGAGAAGGGAATGGCAACCCACTCCAGTATTCCTGCTGAAGCACTGTACGGAGACAGGAGTACAGTGGGTTATAGTCCACGGGGCTGCAAAGAGTCAGACAGGACTGAGCCACTAATACATTTACAGTCAAAAAAGGTTGATAGCCACTGTTCTTACTTATGAACTCTCTTGGCTACAGATGTTGCAACTGACTAGTTTATCTTCATCCTTGGGCCCAGAAGATCCCCTGGAGAAGGGAATGGCAACCCATTCCAGTATTCTTGCCTGGATAATTCCATGGACAGAGGAGCCTGGTGGGCTACAGTCCATGGGGGTCACAAAGAGGCAAATATTCAAAAAAGATGCAAATAAATGGAAAGAAGAATGGGCATTCTAACTAGAGGCAACGAGAAACTCTTAAGTCAACTGTGTTGAAGCACAGTAGATAAAGGTAAAAGCTCTGAAATGAACTTGGAAAGGTAAGGAGCCAGAACATGTGTGAACTGGTAGGGAGGCAAGGGCAAGATGTTCTTCCTTCAGCATCTGCTATAAAGCTACTGAAGGATTCTGTTGAGAGAGAAAAAGAGAGGGAGGAAGGGAGAAAGAGAGAGAAAGAGAGAGACAGAGAGTCAGAGAGAGAAGGAGGGAAGGAGGAAGACAAGTACAGATATCTGAGTTTTAAACAGATCATTATAGCTACATACATAGGTTCTGACTTAGACTTCCCACTGCCATTTGATTAATTACTTTCAAGGAACTACATTTTCTTATTCATGAGATGTAACATCTGGAGCAAGTGACTCTGTGGCTACTGTGCTCTGAGACAGGCATAAGGTACTTACCATATGAGGAGTGGGAGCTGGTCCGGGAGAGAAAGGAACCCTGCCCCACATTTTCATGATGTCACCAAGCGGCTGGAAGCCTTCATCACATCCTCTCTTCACCAGCAAGGACATGGTGAAATAGCCTGCCTGAAACCACTCTGCCATCTCCTGATTATTGAAGGGGCCTACAGGGGAATAAGAAAACAGAAGGGCAATAAAAATCCTTTCAAGCTAAAGAGAAAAAAAATATTTCCTGGGTCTGACCCTCACCCACAGGTAACAATGTGCTTCAGGTGGCACCTATCAGTATCTTGCATGATATCTTAATTTACCAAGAAAAGTGGTGAATGAGCTTCAACTAATAAAATACTACAGAAACAATTTAGAAATAAGTCTTACATCTACACAACTTAATTTCTCAGCAGTGTTTTAACCATTTTGAAGGAGCATAACTGTCTCCATGTCACTCAATCTCTAAAGTTTATTTGTCAGAAATGCATAATAACACTAAAAAGGTTAGTATTTGTTGGACTTTGTATCACTTAGGGCATGGAGAATGTAAACATGCAGGTTGAATATGCTCTTCTCTATCATTTTCTGTCAGTTTATTGGAAGTTAGGCAAAATGTAAACAATAATTATTTAAGCAAGATTACCAATTATTTATCTGGGGTAAGACTAAATCTGGCCTTGGTAAGGGGGGAAAAAAAAAAACCATTCTCTGGATGTTCTATAATAAGGAATAACCAAAAATTTTACACATAAAGTTGGGCTTCCCTGGTGGTCCAGTGGGTAAGGACACCACTTTGCACTGCAAGGGGCGCCAGTTCGATCCCTGACCTGGGAAGATCCCATGCGCCGCGGAGCGGCAGGACTGATGTGTCCAATTGCCAGGCCAGAGCTCTGGAGCGCATGTGCCCAGAGCCGGTGCTCTGCAACAACAGATGCCACCGCGATGGGAGGCCCACATGGGCCAAAGAACAAAGATGGATGAAACTAGATAAACGAAAGATCAGTGGAAGTGGCCCGCCCACCCCCACCAAAATAAATAAACAAATAAATGTTTAATAAAAAAAAAAATTTTACACATAAAGTTAATGAACACACTCTGATCAATAACTAGTGATTCAGGAAATATTTATCATTGTCGGTCAATCTCTTAAGTCGTGTCCACTCTTTGCAACCTCATGAACTGCAGCACGCCAGGCTTCCCTATCCTTCACTATTTCCAGGAGTTTTGTCCACTGGGTCAGTGATTCTATCTAACCATCTCATCCTCTACTTCCCTCTTCTTCCTTCTTTTCCATCATCAGGGTCTTCTCCTGTAAGCTGGCTCTTCGCATCAGGTGGCCAAAGTATTGGAGCTTCAGCTTCAACATCAGTCCTTCCAGTGAATATCCATGGTTGATTTCCTTTAGGATTGACTGATTTGATCTCCTTGCTGCCCAATGGCCCTCAAGAGTCTTCTCCAGCACCACAGTTTGAAAACATCAATTCTTCAGAGCTCAGTCTTCCTTATGGTCCAATTCTCACATCTGTATATGAGTACTGGAAAAACTATTACATAGCTTTGACTATACAGACCTCAGCAAAGTCATGTCTCTGCTTTTTAACACGCTGTTCTAGGTGTGTCATAACTTTCCTTCCAAGGAGCAAAGACCTTTTAAATTTCATGACTGTAGTTACCATCCGCAGTGATTTTGGAGCCCAAGAAAAGAAAATCTGTCACTGTGTCCACTTTTTCCCCTTCTATGTGACATGAAATGATGGGACCAAAGGCCATAATCTTAATTTTCTGAATGTTGAGTTTTCAGCCAGCTTTTTCAGTCTCCTCTTTCACCTTTATCAACAGGCTTTCGTTTCTCTTCAGGTTCTGCCATGAGACTGGTATCATACGCATATCTGAGGTCGCTGATTATTTCTCTGGGCAATCTTAATTTCAGCCTTGAGTCATACAGCCCATCATTTTTCATGATGTACTCTGCAAAGAAGTTAAATAAACAGGGTGACAATATACAGCCTTGACATACTCCTTTCCCAATTTTGAACCAATCTGTTGTTCCACGTAAGATTCTAATTGTTGCTTCTTGACTGCATACAGGTTTCTCAGGAGTCAGGCAAGGTGGTCTGGTAATTCTCATCTCCTTAAGAATTTTCCAGTTTATTGTGATCCACACAAAGGCTTTAAGTAGTCAATGAAGTAGAGGTAGATTTTTTGCTGGAATTTCCTTGCTTTCTCTATAATTTAATGAATGCTGACAATCTGATCACTGCCTGCTCTGACTCTTTCTAAATCTAGCTTGTATATTTGGAATTTCCTTTAGGATTGACTGATTTGATCTCCTTGCTGCCCAATGGCCCTCAAGAGTCTTCTCCAATTAGAGAAATGCAAATCAAAACTACAATGAGATGTCACCTCACACCCGTCAGAATGGCCATCATCCACAAATCAACAGACAATAAATGCTGGAGAGGCTGCGGAGAAAAGGGAACCCTCCTGCATTGCTGGTGGGAGTGTAAATTGATACAGCCTCTATGGAAGACAGTCTGGAGATTTCTTAAAAAACTAAAAATAGAAGCACCATATGACCCAGCAATCCCACTCTTAGGCTTATACCCTGATGAAATCAAAACTGAAAGAAGCACCTGTACCCCAATGTTCATTGCAGCTCTCTATACAATAGCTAGAACATGGAAGGAACCTAGATGCCCATCACGAATGGATCCAAAAGCTCTGGTACATATATACAATGGAATACTACACAGCTGTAAAGAGAAATGCAGAAGAATCAGCCCTCATGAGGTGGCTGGATCTAGAACGTATCCTAAAAGTGAAGTCAGTCAGAAAGAGAAGGACAAATACAGTATATTAACACATATATATGGAATCTAGTAGGATGGTGATGATGGCACATGCAGTGAAGCGACAGAAAGACAGACATGGACAGTGGACATATGGACATTGTGGGGAAGGAACAGTGGTTGAGAGGCGTAAGGGAAGTAGCATGAAGGCCTGTACTATCATAAGTGAAGAAAATAGCTCTAGTCATTGCTCTGTGAAAAAGGATCCTTCAGGGTGCTGTTGTGATGGTCGGGGGAAGGGGATATACATGTGACTAATCTGAGAACATGCATGTCTGTGAACACAACATGTACTCAAGTTAAGTAAAATAAAGGTTTAATAAGATAATAAATTTTAAAAAAGAAAAAAAAAAAAAAAAAAAAAAAAGAGTCTTCTCCAGCACCACAGTTTGAAAACATCAATTCTTCAGAGCTCAGTCTTCCTTATGGTCCAATTCTCACATCTGTATATGAGTACTGGAAAAACTATTACATAGCTTTGACTATACAGACCTCAGCAAAGTCATGTCTCTGCTTTTTAACACGCTGTTCTAGGTGTGTCATAACTTTCCTTCCAAGGAGCAAAGACCTTTTAAATTTCATGACTGTAGTTACCATCCGCAGTGATTTTGGAGCCCAAGAAAAGAAAATCTGTCACTGTGTCCACTTTTTCCCCTTCTATGTGACATGAAATGATGGGACCAAAGGCCATAATCTTAATTTTCTGAATGTTGAGTTTTCAGCCAGCTTTTTCAGTCTCCTCTTTCACCTTTATCAACAGGCTTTCGTTTCTCTTCAGGTTCTGCCATGAGACTGGTATCATACGCATATCTGAGGTCGCTGATTATTTCTCTGGGCAATCTTAATTTCAGCCTTGAGTCATACAGCCCATCATTTTTCATGATGTACTCTGCAAAGAAGTTAAATAAACAGGGTGACAATATACAGCCTTGACATACTCCTTTCCCAATTTTGAACCAATCTGTTGTTCCACGTAAGATTCTAATTGTTGCTTCTTGACTGCATACAGGTTTCTCAGGAGTCAGGCAAGGTGGTCTGGTAATTCTCATCTCCTTAAGAATTTTCCAGTTTATTGTGATCCACACAAAGGCTTTAAGTAGTCAATGAAGTAGAGGTAGATTTTTTGCTGGAATTTCCTTGCTTTCTCTATAATTTAATGAATGCTGACAATCTGATCACTGCCTGCTCTGACTTTTCTAAATCTAGCTTGTATATTTGGAAGTTCTTAGTTCACATACTACTGAATCCTAGCGTGAAGGATTTTGAGCATGACCTTAATGGGTGCCACTGTATGGTAGTTTGAACATTCTTTGGCATTGCCGTTATTCGGGATTGGAATGAAATCTGACCTTTTCCAGGCCTGTGGCCACTGAGTTTTCCAAATTTGCTCACATAATGAGTGCACAGCACTTTAACAGCACCATCTTTTAGAATTCGAAATATCTCAGCTGGAATTCCATCACCTCCACTAGCTTTGTTTGTAGTAATGCTCTCTAAGGTCCATTTGACTTCACACTCCAAGATGTCTGACTCCAGGTGAATGATCATACCATTGTGGTTACCCGGGTCATTAAGACCTTTTTAGTGTATTTCTTCTGCATATTCTTGAAACCTCTTTTTAATCTCTTTTGTCTCTGTTTGATCCTTACCGTTTCTTTTATTGTGCCCATCCTTGCATGAAATGTTCCTTGATATCTTTAACTTTCTATAAGAGATCTTTATAGTCTATCCCATTCTATTATTTTCCTCTACTTCTTTCATTGTTCATTAAAGAAGGTCTTATCTCTCTCCCTGCCAATCTCTGGAACTCTGCATTCAGTTGGGTGTCTCTTTCCCCCCAGGCTTCGTTTCTCTTCAGCCATGAGACTGGTATCATACGCATATCTGAGGTCGCTGATTATTTCTCTGGGCAATCTTAATTTCAGCCTTGAGTCATACAGCCCATCATTTTTCATGATGTACTCTGCAAAGAAGTTAAATAAACAGGGTGACAATATACAGCCTTGACATACTCCTTTCCCAATTTTGAACCAATCTGTTGTTCCACGTAAGATTCTAATTGTTGCTTCTTGACTGCATACAGGTTTCTCAGGAGTCAGGCAAGGTGGTCTGGTAATTCTCATCTCCTTAAGAATTTTCCAGTTTATTGTGATCCACACAAAGGCTTTAAGTAGTCAATGAAGTAGAGGTAGATTTTTTGCTGGAATTTCCTTGCTTTCTCTATAATTTAATGAATGCTGACAATCTGATCACTGCCTGCTCTGACTTTTCTAAATCTAGCTTGTATATTTGGAAGTTCTTAGTTCACATACTACTGAATCCTAGCGTGAAGGATTTTGAGCATGACCTTAATGGGTGCCACTGTATGGTAGTTTGAACATTCTTTGGCATTGCCGTTATTCGGGATTGGAATGAAATCTGACCTTTTCCAGGCCTGTGGCCACTGAGTTTTCCAAATTTGCTCACATAATGAGTGCACAGCACTTTAACAGCACCATCTTTTAGAATTCGAAATATCTCAGCTGGAATTCCATCACCTCCACTAGCTTTGTTTGTAGTAATGCTCTCTAAGGTCCATTTGACTTCACACTCCAAGATGTCTGACTCCAGGTGAATGATCATACCATTGTGGTTACCCGGGTCATTAAGACCTTTTTAGTGTATTTCTTCTGCATATTCTTGAAACCTCTTTTTAATCTCTTTTGTCTCTGTTTGATCCTTACCGTTTCTTTTATTGTGCCCATCCTTGCATGAAATGTTCCCTTGATATCTTTAACTTTCTTGAAGAGATCTATATAGTCTTTCCCATTCTATTATTTTCCTCTACTTCTTTCATTGTTCATTAAAGAAGGTCTTATCTCTCTCCCTGCCAATCTCTGGAACTCTGCATTCAGTTGGGTGTATCTTTCCCTTTCTCCCTTGCTTTTCACTTTTCTTCTTTCCTCAGTCATTTGTAAAGCATTCTCAGAAAAACATTGCTTTGTTCATACTCCAAGGCCAAACCTGTCTATTATTCCAGGCATCTCTTAACTTCCTGCTTTTGCATTCCATTCCTTTAAGATGAAAAGGATATCTTTCTTCAGTGTTAGCTCTAGAAAGTCTTGTAAATCTTCAAAGAACCATTCACCTTCACCTTATTCAGCATCAGTGGCTGGGGGCTCAGACTTGGATTACTGTGATATTGAATGGTTTGCCTTGGAAACAAACCGAGATCTTTCTGCCATCTTTGAGAATGCATTCAAGTACTGCATTTCGAACTCAGGAAATATTTACTGAACACCAATCATATAAGTACAGATAGGAAGATAATAGCAGTAAACAGACAGACAAAGTCCTGCAATTTCTAATTCTGGGAAGGTGGAGTAGATGTACTTTCTCCTGTTTCTCCTGTCAAATGCAACTAAACATAAACACCCTCAACGTTAGATACAAAACAAACAAAAGACTGTGAAAAGTAGAGAGAAGGCAGCAGAGTGACCAGAAGCCTCTAGGAAGATTAATAAAGAGAAAAAAATGAGTAAGTTACCAGTATCAAAAAAGAAATGGAATTATCACAGAACCTGCAGACATTACACAGATGATAAGAGAATATTTTTACAAAAAGATAATATGGGAATTAGAATTCAGGTCATAAGGACCAATTCATCAAAAAACATTAAGTATCATACTTCACTCATAGCAAGTAGATAACAAACATTCCTATAACTATTAAGGTTTTCAAATTTATAATTTTAAAATTCTAAAAAAGACGTCTCCATCTGGAAAATTCTACCAAACACTTAAAGAATGAACACCCTAGGGCAAACCTATGAACATTCCTCAAAAAACTAAAAGCAGAACTTCCATATGACCTAGCAACTCCATTCCTAGATATACATATCTGAAGTAAAACAAAAATACTAATTCGAAAAGACATATGCAACCCAATGTTAACAACAGCATTATTTACAACTAACTGCCAAGATATGGAAGCAGCCTAAGTGCCCATCAACAGATGGATGTAAGAAAGGATATGATATATACATATATAATGGCATGCTGTGCTGTGTGCTAAGTCGCTTTAGTCATGTCCAAATCTGTGCAAGATGAATGCAACTGAAGTCCTATGGACTGCAGGCTGCCAGGCTCCTCTGTCCATGGGATTCTCCTGGCAAGAATACTAGGGTGGGTTGCTGTGCCCTCCTCCAGGGGATCTTTCTGATCCAGGGACCAAGCCCACATCTCCTGCATGTGCGTGTACTGGCAGATGGGTTCTTCACCAGTAGTGCCACCTGGGAAGTCCATAGTGACATGCTACTCAGCCATTAAAAGAAAGAGTGAAATTCTGCCTTTTGCAACAACACAGATCGACTGGTGAAATCAAACATACCACACATATGTAGAAGCTAAAAAATGAAACTAAATGGTAAATACAGTAAAAAAAAAAAAAAAAAAAAAAGCCAAAACAAACTCACAGACATAAAGAACAAACCAATGGGAAAGAATGTCTGCAAGTAGGGGACCTGGGTTTGATCCCTGGGTTGGGAAGATCCCCTGGAGGAGCAAATAGCAACCCACTCCAGTGTTCTTGCCTAGAGAATCCCCATGGACAGAGAAGCCTGGCAGGCTGCAGTCCATGGGGTCACAGAGTCGGACACAACTGAGCGAGACTGAGCAAAGCATAGTGGGAAGGAGCAGGGGAAGGGCAAACAAGAGTAGGAGGTTAACAAGTACAAATTACTAAAATAAAAAACCACACAAAGAATTGACACTAATTCTAAACAATCTTTTCCATAAAACAGAAGGGAGGAAATAACTGCTAGGTCATTTTATGAAGCTAAAAACAATAGCAAGTAGATAACAAACATTCCTATAACTATTAAGGTTTTCAAATTTATAATTTTAAAATTCTAAAAAAGACGTCTCCATCTGGAAAATTCTACCAAACACTTAAAGAATGAACACCCTAGGGCAAACCTATGAACATTCCTCAAAAAACTAAAAGCAGAACTTCCATATGACCTAGCAACTCCATTCCTAGATATACATATCTGAAGTAAAACAAAAATACTAATTCGAAAAGACATATGCAACCCAATGTTAACAACAGCATTATTTACAACTAACTGCCAAGATATGGAAGCAGCCTAAGTGCCCATCAACAGATGGATGTAAGAAAGGATATGATATATACATATATAATGGCATGCTGTGCTGTGTGCTAAGTCGCTTTAGTCATGTCCAAATCTGTGCAAGATGAATGCAACTGAAGTCCTATGGACTGCAGGCTGCCAGGCTCCTCTGTCCATGGGATTCTCCTGGCAAGAATACTAGGGTGGGTTGCTGTGCCCTCCTCCAGGGGATCTTTCTGATCCAGGGACCAAGCCCACATCTCCTGCATGTGCGTGTACTGGCAGATGGGTTCTTCACCAGTAGTGCCACCTGGGAAGTCCATAGTGACATGCTACTCAGCCATTAAAAGAAAGAGTGAAATTCTGCCTTTTGCAACAACACAGATCGACTGGTGAAATCAAACATACCACACATATGTAGAAGCTAAAAAATGAAACTAAATGGTAAATACAGTAAAAAAAAAAAAAAAAAAAAAAAGCCAAAACAAACTCACAGACATAAAGAACAAACCAATGGGAAAGAATGTCTGCAAGTAGGGGACCTGGGTTTGATCCCTGGGTTGGGAAGATCCCCTGGAGGAGCAAATAGCAACCCACTCCAGTGTTCTTGCCTAGAGAATCCCCATGGACAGAGAAGCCTGGCAGGCTGCAGTCCATGGGGTCACAGAGTCGGACACAACTGAGCGAGACTGAGCAAAGCATAGTGGGAAGGAGCAGGGGAAGGGCAAACAAGAGTAGGAGGTTAACAAGTACAAATTACTAAAATAAAAAACCACACAAAGAATTGACACTAATTCTAAACAATCTTTTCCATAAAACAGAAGGGAGGAAATAACTGCTAGGTCATTTTATGAAGCTAAAAACAATGTACCAATAACAGACAATGAATACTAAAAAAAAAAAAGAACTACAAAATATCCTTTAGGAATAGAGATATAAAAATCCTGAACAATATATTACTAAGATTCAACAATATATAAAAAGAATTATATAACATACATGTAAAAAATAAAAATAATTAAATTAAAAAAAAAAAAGAATTATACACCATGACCAAGTAATAGTTTATTCCAGGATAAAAATCTGATTTAATATTCAAGAACTAGTCAATGTAATTTACCATGTTTAACTGGGTAAAGAAAAATCACATGATTATATCAAGGGATGCTGAAAAAGCATTTGACAAAACCCCATACCCAATCATGACAGATGCTATGAAGAATAAAGCAGGGTAGGAGGACTGAGGATAGAAAAGGAATTATGATGTTAGGTAACGGTCAACAACGAAATTCAAGTTACAAGCAAAAACTTCAAAATGCAGAAATGAAAAAAAATCAACAAATGTTCTTCACAACATTCTCTCCCCATTCCCATCTAACTTATGTACCATACACATATTTTATACATATAAACATATATATATATATATACACACACACACTATAATATGTATTCTTCTTCTGAGATATTTTAGTTTGCTCTTTTTCACTTATCAACACCACTTCGGTGGAACATCCAGCCTAGGCTTTCCAAGATAACTGCCATCATCTTTTTTTATGTAAGGTGACTGATATACACTGTATGTATGAAACTCAACTGCTCAGTGAGCAGTTGGCATGCCAGAAATGAGGGTGTCTTAAGCATACTGATTACCCCACTATCATATTAGTAATCACAACCTGCCTTATATTGAAATTTTCACTAGACTCCCTCCTACCAATGAAATGTAAAATACAATGGAGAAAACCTATTAATGAGACTTCCATAAGAAGAAAGCCCATAGCACTGATTTTTCTACTATTACATAAATCAACATTACATAATCACCATCTTAGAGAATCTGGAGGTAATGGCATACTTATCTACTTAAAGAGGACTGGAACAACCTACCTTGAATTTCTCCCTGAGGATCTTTGTAATACCACTTCTGCATTGCTTCATGCATCAGTGGCATTGAGACTCCCTTAGCTCTGTGTTCCTGCAGTTGTGATGCCAGTCTCTCATCATCTAGTGCACTGTCTTGGAGATAAGCTACCATTTTCTCAGCTTGCTAATGGGAAAAGAAAAAAATTTTTTTAAAACTGTGGAAACAAATAATCCTAAATTAATACTTGTATACATAAAAACTGTCTGCCTTTTTTGGACTACTTGATCTGTGAGAGACGATGTATAAAGATCCCAGCAGATAACAATTTAATTCACCCAACAATGCCATGAAGTATTATCCCCATTTTACACAGGGTGAAACTAAGGCTCAGAGGGATGAAGTCTTGCTTAAGGTCTCAAAATTATTAAGCAAACCCAAATGAGACTAAAACTCAAGCTGGTATAGATCAAAGTCCCAGTGTCTAATCAACACTCTTAAAAAGAGTGTTGTTTAAATAAACAGTCCAAAGTTATACAAAGTAAACCAGTAAAAATATGAGTGTTAACAGGTCAAAAGCCTCAATTAACACAATGACAAATAAAATCCTTTACAAAATTTACTGAGACACGCCACCTGTATTCCTTTCTGCAACACTTCCTGCCACTAACCATTCCACTCTGAAGAAAAGAGAATTTCCTCTGTAGAAAGCAAGCTAGCACTTACTTTACATACAAACAACAGTATATAAAATCTCAGGGAACTTGAGAGACATGAATATGTTGGTAGAATCTTGAGAGTTTAACTATTTTCCTTGTTACACTTTAGCCAAAAAAATACAGAAGACACCGTGCCTAGCCACAGCTGCTTGGATTTGCCATTTCTGGCATTCCATTAATTTCCAAAAAGAAAAAAGAAAAGCAAACAGCTCAGGGCAACCTCAGAAGAGCAAAAAATAACCTGATATAAAATGACTACTACATAGCAGAAACTTAAAAGCATGAAGTGATTTGAAAGACAATTACTCATACAAATAAATATTAGACATAAAAACAACTTTTTCAGTACACAAGATTAAGTGCACATAAGTTCCACTTTTGAATACTCATTTAATGCTTTTCAATTGTTATGGCAGTTTCAGAGGGGAAGAAAAAGAATTATGTGATGTACCTGTTCCAAATGTTTGAGACCCTCTTCATCATCTGGCTCTATGGAAACACTGCCCATACCAGGAGCACCTACAACCGGGGTTTCAACTGGCCGAAGGGCAGGACTAGGATTGGGAACAGGAGGTGGAAGGATGAGAAGAGAGGTGGTATCTGGAGGAATCTGTGACAGGGGTTGCTGCACATCAGGAACCATTTCTAGAGAAAAAAACAGTAGACAGACGAAAATTCTTTTAAGTAGAGAGACTCTTATGAAGAGTAACTATCACTGTATCACTGTAGGAAGCTGCGCAGCTTGCTACAAGGGCTCAAGGGATAGGGGAACCTGGTCATGAACACTGTTGCTACGTAAAAGAAGTGTACATTTCTCCCCAGAATGACAGAAGTATCTCCATAGGATGTCAACAAATCAAATTAAAAAGTATCTAGAAAGGACTTCTACAGTGCCAACCTGTGCCGCTAGAATATCCACCCAATATTATAGATCTACCTCTTGAAAACAAACAGAACTGGTCCAGTATCTTCTTTATATCATGTCTCTGAATGGTAAACAGTTTTAAAAGTACTGCAAATTTTCTCAAAGATGCCATATCTCAGCATAAAAAACCTTTATTAAAAATACCTGCAATTATTTTGAATAAATACCTATTCCAAGTTATAATTAGCATAATTCAACGCAACACACTTTGTAGAACAACAGAAAGCTTGTGGAGTCTACCTGCATAGTGCAGAGGTTCTTCATGGTAAGAAAAAAGGCTGCAAAAGAGGTACTGTCTCAGTTCCTGTTTCTAACCTCTCAGTTATACAGGCTCTTAAGAAGGAAAACGGGATGGAAGTAATTAGATACAACTGCAATTTCCCCCTTGAAATCTTGTTTGTTCAATTACAAAGTGGGCACCAAAAAATTAAAAAGCAAAAGCAGAAACTTAAAAGCATGAAGTGATTTGAAAGACAATTACTCATACAAATAAATATTAGACATAAAACAACTTTTCAGTACACAAGATTAAGTGCACATAAGTTCCACTTTTGAATACTCATTTAATGCTTTTCAATTGTTATGGCAGTTTCAGAGGGGAAGAAAAAGAATTATGTGATGTACCTGTTCCAAATGTTTGAGACCCTCTTCATCATCTGGCTCTATGGAAACACTGCCCATACCAGGAGCACCTACAACCGGGGTTTCAACTGGCCGAAGGGCAGGACTAGGATTGGGAACAGGAGGTGGAAGGATGAGAAGAGAGGTGGTATCTGGAGGAATCTGTGACAGGGGTTGCTGCACATCAGGAACCATTTCTAGAGAAAAAAACAGTAGACAGACGAAAATTCTTTTAAGTAGAGAGACTCTTATGAAGAGTAACTATCACTGTATCACTGTAGGAAGCTGCGCAGCTTGCTACAAGGGCTCAAGGGATAGGGGAACCTGGTCATGAACACTGTTGCTACGTAAAAGAAGTGTACATTTCTCCCCAGAATGACAGAAGTATCTCCATAGGATGTCAACAAATCAAATTAAAAAGTATCTAGAAAGGACTTCTACAGTGCCAACCTGTGCCGCTAGAATATCCACCCAATATTATAGATCTACCTCTTGAAAACAAACAGAACTGGTCCAGTATCTTCTTTATATCATGTCTCTGAATGGTAAACAGTTTTAAAAGTACTGCAAATTTTCTCAAAGATGCCATATCTCAGCATAAAAAACCTTTATTAAAAATACCTGCAATTATTTTGAATAAATACCTATTCCAAGTTATAATTAGCATAATTCAACGCAACACACTTTGTAGAACAACAGAAAGCTTGTGGAGTCTACCTGCATAGTGCAGAGGTTCTTCATGGTAAGAAAAAAGGCTGCAAAAGAGGTACTGTCTCAGTTCCTGTTTCTAACCTCTCAGTTATACAGGCTCTTAAGAAGGAAAACGGGATGGAAGTAATTAGATACAACTGCAATTTCCCCTTTGAAATCTTGTTTGTTCAATTACAGCAAGTTTCTCCAAATTCCTATTCCTCTCCTATCCTTTCTCTGCCAAACTTCTTAAAAGGATAGGCTGATGTCTACGCAACCTTCTCTACTTCACCACCACCCACTCCTGAGACAATGTGGCTTCTACTCCCAACACCCCCCAGTAAAGCTGCTCACCCGAAGTCCCTAAACCCAACAGTTTTTCCTAGTTCCCATCACTTAACCTTAGTCTGACAGTATCTTCCCAATTCTAAACTGGATCATTCTCCTTCCTTCCTTTTCCTGCACTCTTATTCTTGCCTTGCAAGATTTTTCTCTAGGGTCATCTATGTATCCTCTAAAAACAGGGGTTACCCACGTTCTGTTCTCAGTCCAATTCTTCTCACCCCTTACAGTGTATATAGTCTTAAAATTTTCATTCTCCCTGCGGCCCCAAACTCTTCCCACTGAGCTAGTCCCCTCACTCTCAAATGCGCTCTGGCCATCTTTATCTAATTTCTCACCAACACCAATGTTCGTAACCTGAATTTGTTCTCTCCCCTCCCAAATGTACACCTCAACTTCCACCCTTTTTCTATTAAGGATACCCTAATCCTCTCACATAACCTCACTCATCTTAGATTCTTCCTTCTTCTTTGCCCTAACATACAACAAGCAGTAACTATGATACCAGGGCAGCTGTTATCGTAACACCCTAGGAAGTGGTATTACCTTGCTGCTTCTAATTCTGTTTTAATGAATTCTGGGATAGACAGATATACAGGGAAAGCCGTATTTCAGTAAGTTTGCTGGTAAAATGGGTTTCCCTGTGGCTCAGTGGTAAAGAATCTGCCTGCAATTCGATGTAAGAGACACGGGTTTGATCTCTGGGTTGGGAAGATCCCCTGGAGTAGGGTATGGCAACCCACTCCAGTATCCTTGCCTATGGACAGAGGAGCCTGCCGAACTACAATCCATAGGTTCACAAAGAGTTGGACATGACTGAAGTGACCTATTCCAAAAATTCAAAGAGACATAAACAGAAGCCTATCTTACCAGTGATCCAAACTTGGTGCTCTTTAGTTCCTGTTACTAACCTCTCAGTTATACAGGCTCTTAAGAAGGAAAACGGGATGGAAGTAATTAGATACAACTGCAATTTCCCCTTTGAAATCTTGTTTGTTCAATTACAGCAAGTTTCTCCAAATTCCTATTCCTCTCCTATCCTTTCTCTGCCAAACTTCTTAAAAGGATAGGCTGATGTCTACGCAACCTTCTCTACTTCACCACCACCCACTCCTGAGACAATGTGGCTTCTACTCCCAACACCCCCCAGTAAAGCTGCTCACCCGAAGTCCCTAAACCCAACAGTTTTTCCTAGTTCCCATCACTTAACCTTAGTCTGACAGTATCTTCCCAATTCTAAACTGGATCATTCTCCTTCCTTCCTTTTCCTGCACTCTTATTCTTGCCTTGCAAGATTTTTCTCTGGCTCATCTATGTATCCTCTAAAAACAGGGGTTACCCACGTTCTGTTCTCAGTCCAATTCTTCTCACCCCTTACAGTGTATATAGTCTTAAAATTTTCATTCTCCCTGCGGCCCCAAACTCTTCCCACTGAGCTAGTCCCCTCACTCTCAAATGCGCTCTGGCCATCTTTATCTAATTTCTCACCAACACCAATGTTCGTAACCTGAATTTGTTCTCTCCCCTCCCAAATGTACACCTCAACTTCCACCCTTTTTCTATTAAGGATACCCTAATCCTCTCACATAACCTCACTCATCTTAGATTCTTCCTTCTTCTTTGCCCTAACATACAACAAGCAGTAACTATGATACCAGGGCAGCTGTTATCGTAACACCCTAGGAAGTGGTATTACCTTGCTGCTTCTAATTCTGTTTTAATGAATTCTGGGATAGACAGATATACAGGGAAAGCCGTATTTCAGTAAGTTTGCTGGTAAAATGGGTTTCCCTGTGGCTCAGTGGTAAAGAATCTGCCTGCAATTCGATGTAAGAGACACGGGTTTGATCTCTGGGTTGGGAAGATCCCCTGGAGTAGGGTATGGCAACCCACTCCAGTATCCTTGCCTATGGACAGAGGAGCCTGCCGAACTACAATCCATAGGTTCACAAAGAGTTGGACATGACTGAAGTGACCTATTCCAAAAATTCAAAGAGACATAAACAGAAGCCTATCTTACCAGTGATCACTGGCTCCAGCAAAATCCAAGTTTGGGTTGCTGACTTTCAGAAATACATACCGTCCTCCCTGCTGGGTACTTTGGTTGACAGATTATTTTCTGTCCGACTCTCTTCTTCGGCTTTTTCCATTTGCTCACTTTTGGGTTCCTCTTTCCTCTCAAACTGTGGTGCTTCCTGAGGCTGGTCTGAAGGAGTACCTGGTCTAGCAGATGAAGAGGAGGCCTGGGGTGTTTCTTCACTAGCTTCTGGAAAGCGAAGAAATCTTCAATTAATAACTTAGAAAACTTTTAGTTTGATTAAAAATACTTAGGGAACTTTTAGTTTGACTGAAAAGGGCAAACATGAGCCTTACCAGCTCCTACTCTGTCTGTCCTCTCTCCCTCCTTCTTACTTGTCTTATCGGGTTCTTTGGCTTCTTCATTATGGCTGCCCTCAGAGTCGGAGCTCTCCTCCCCTTCTTCCACAGGCCGGAAGTCCATCTCCTGCTCCTCTGGAATAGGTTCTTTCTGCACTTTCTGGAGCAAGGAAATCAAGCCAAAGATGAACAGCATATATTTAGATCTGGAAGGTGGTCAGTTCCTATAATAACATTTAAAACAGATTTCTTACCTTGAGAGAGAGGAATGCTCCGGAAGAGTCAAATGTGCCCATTTCCTCTTCAGCATCCTCTAAGCACCATTCAGGCAAGCTATCCCTGTCATCATCTATGCTTCCACTGCCAGAGCGCACCCATGATACCAGGGCAGCTGTTATTGTAACCCTGAATTCCTTGCTGCTTCTAATTCTGTTTTAATGAATTCTGGGATAGACAGATATACAGGGAAAGCCGTATTTCAGTAAGTTTGCTGGTAAAATGGGTTTCCCTGTGGCTCAGTGGTAAAGAATCTGCCTGCAATTCGATGTAAGAGACACGGGTTTGATCTCTGGGTTGGGAAGATCCCCTGGAGTAGGGTATGGCAACCCACTCCAGTATCCTTGCCTATGGACAGAGGAGCCTGCCGAACTACAATCCATAGGTTCACAAAGAGTTGGACATGACTGAAGTGACCTATTCCAAAAATTCAAAGAGACATAAACAGAAGCCTATCTTACCAGTGATCACTGGCTCCAGCAAAATCCAAGTTTGGGTTGCTGACTTTCAGAAATACATACCGTCCTCCCTGCTGGGTACTTTGGTTGACAGATTATTTTCTGTCCGACTCTCTTCTTCGGCTTTTTCCATTTGCTCACTTTTGGGTTCCTCTTTCCTCTCAAACTGTGGTGCTTCCTGAGGCTGGTCTGAAGGAGTACCTGGTCTAGCAGATGAAGAGGAGGCCTGGGGTGTTTCTTCACTAGCTTCTGGAAAGCGAAGAAATCTTCAATTAATAACTTAGAAAACTTTTAGTTTGATTAAAAATACTTAGGGAACTTTTAGTTTGACTGAAAAGGGCAAACATGAGCCTTACCAGCTCCTACTCTGTCTGTCCTCTCTCCCTCCTTCTTACTTGTCTTATCGGGTTCTTTGGCTTCTTCATTATGGCTGCCCTCAGAGTCGGAGCTCTCCTCCCCTTCTTCCACAGGCCGGAAGTCCATCTCCTGCTCCTCTGGAATAGGTTCTTTCTGCACTTTCTGGAGCAAGGAAATCAAGCCAAAGATGAACAGCATATATTTAGATCTGGAAGGTGGTCAGTTCCTATAATAACATTTAAAACAGATTTCTTACCTTGAGAGAGAGGAATGCTCCGGAAGAGTCAAATGTGCCCATTTCCTCTTCAGCATCCTCTAAGCACCATTCAGGCAAGCTATCCCTGTCATCATCTATGCTTCCACTGCCAGAGCGCACCCTTCGGTAACCCCGTTCATCATCTCGATCTCGAAAATCAAACTCAAACCTTCGCCGTCGTTCCATGTGTTCCCGCCAGCCTGCAGAACGAGGGCCATCTGGGATGAGGAAGATGACACAAACCTTAAGACAACTTTTACGACAGTATTTGAAAGAGAAAGCCATGGGAAGGAAACAAAGGAGAAAACTACAGCTAATTCACATGGATCAACCTACTAAAGAGAAAAGCAGGCAAACGAAACAAAGCACAAGGCTCAGTATTATACACTGTATGCCATCACTAAGTGTCTATCTTCATAAACTACTGAGTTACTACACACTCTAAAGCTTTTAAAGATAAATTTGAAAGGAACCACGTTTAAAGGACAGCTCTTCAAAGTATATACTTTATAATAAACTCTAGAACTGAATGTCTGAAATGCTGATTAGCCACTCATGTGGCCTACTTCTAGCCCAGGCTTAGGGCACTGGATAGCTTTCCACGCTGAGGTCCACACCCTCCCTTTGGCAAGTCTTAAAGCATTTTCTTTCTTCTGATGAAAACATAATTCTTTATGAATAAGACCAGCTCCCTTGATAATATAACAACACCCATGATATGATGGTATTATGTCAATTCCTAATACCAGACTCATCATGCCCACTTACCAGTGCCAGGATCCCACTGGTAATCTGACCCCCGTCTCTACGTTCCAAAACAGTCACAGAATTATAGCACTGACATGCCATATTTGGCCCACTATCCTAATTTTATACTTTATGAAACAAAACCTGTGACAGCCGAAGTAACCTGCATGACAAAAGGCAGAACAGATATCTAATTCTGCATCCTCTACTGCTTTTTCCACAGGAACAGGCTTGCTCTCTTTCCCCTTTTTTCTAATCTCTTAACTCTCCCTAGGGAGTTTTAATTTCTGTGTAATACTCCCAGGGACATTCCTAAATCCACCCTTGCATACTACTTAAAACATCTACTTTCCAACAGAAAATGATTGCCCAAGAATAAAAGATCTGAATTAAAGTATTTTCTCTTAAAAAAAAAAAGTGTGTATGGAGGGAATCCTCTTGCTAAAATCTGGCAAATCTGAGCCTAAGAGAGTCTTAAAAAGAGATGTGGGGCTTCCCTGGTGGTCCAGCGGGCAAAGAGTCCGCCTGCAGAACGAGGGCCATCTGGGATGAGGAAGATGACACAAACCTTAAGACAACTTTTACGACAGTATTTGAAAGAGAAAGCCATGGGAAGGAAACAAAGGAGAAAACTACAGCTAATTCACATGGATCAACCTACTAAAGAGAAAAGCAGGCAAACGAAACAAAGCACAAGGCTCAGTATTATACACTGTATGCCATCACTAAGTGTCTATCTTCATAAACTACTGAGTTACTACACACTCTAAAGCTTTTAAAGATAAATTTGAAAGGAACCACGTTTAAAGGACAGCTCTTCAAAGTATATACTTTATAATAAACTCTAGAACTGAATGTCTGAAATGCTGATTAGCCACTCATGTGGCCTACTTCTAGCCCAGGCTTAGGGCACTGGATAGCTTTCCACGCTGAGGTCCACACCCTCCCTTTGGCAAGTCTTAAAGCATTTTCTTTCTTCTGATGAAAACATAATTCTTTATGAATAAGACCAGCTCCCTTGATAATATAACAACACCCATGATATGATGGTATTATGTCAATTCCTAATACCAGACTCATCATGCCCACTTACCAGTGCCAGGATCCCACTGGTAATCTGACCCCCGTCTCTACGTTCCAAAACAGTCACAGAATTATAGCACTGACATGCCATATTTGGCCCACTATCCTAATTTTATACTTTATGAAACAAAACCTGTGACAGCCGAAGTAACCTGCATGACAAAAGGCAGAACAGATATCTAATTCTGCATCCTCTACTGCTTTTTCCACAGGAACAGGCTTGCTCTCTTTCCCCTTTTTTCTAATCTCTTAACTCTCCCTAGGGAGTTTTAATTTCTGTGTAATACTCCCAGGGACATTCCTAAATCCACCCTTGCATACTACTTAAAACATCTACTTTCCAACAGAAAATGATTGCCCAAGAATAAAAGATCTGAATTAAAGTATTTTCTCTTAAAAAAAAAAAAAAAGTGTGTATGGAGGGAATCCTCTTGCTAAAATCTGGCAAATCTGAGCCTAAGAGAGTCTTAAAAAGAGATGTGGGGCTTCCCTGGTGGTCCAGCGGGCAAAGAGTCCGCCTTGCAGTGCAGGGGGCACCTGTTCGATCCCTGACCAGGGAAGATCCCACCTGCCACGGAGCAGTTGGACCGGTGTGTCTAATTACGAGCCAGTGTTCTGGAGCACATGCGCCTAAAGCCAGTACTCTGCAATGAGAGAGACCACTGCAATGGGAGGCCCACACAGGCTAAAGAATAAAGATGGAAAAAAATAAAAGAGGCCAAAATTTAAAAAAAAAAAAAAAGATAGAAGTTTCATCCTATTATGATTTTATATCCTTAACTGCTTTCTCTGTGGGAGATACGCAAAAAAAAAAAAAAAAAAGGTCAAAATTAAATTACTATATTCTTGAGGCCCAATTTGCTAAAAATCTGCAATCTAAAAATCAAACTGGAAACCAATGGGCAAAATGTTAAAACATCAAATACAGATACCATCTTATAAGCCACTTATAAAAAGATGAAAAAACATTATTCTCCCATTTCCCACACTTTACTTACAACAGCAAAACACAATTTACTGCTTTCTATGAAAATGAAGGAATTTTAGAACCAGATTGTCTAAATGTAAACCTAGAGCCATCATCCCAAAGAGGTATTCATGATCAAAAGCTGAATTCCAGAGTGCTCTGCTGCTCTCTCGTCTAAGTATGCACTGTGATAGGAATCTATCCTTCCAGGCATGAAGCTCATGTTTCCTTCTGAGTTTCCTGAGTTCACCTCCCAGAGTGGGTGCTCTGCTGTCCTTAATGCTCTCAACTCCATATGTATCCAGCTGTGAGCCATACTTTAATAAAACTACACCCCATAATGGTTATGTTGTCTTAAGTATTTAATTCTATTCATGAAACAAAATATAGCAGATAAGGCACATCTATAGCTTATTAAGACTGACCACAACTTTATAGACCTTATATCAGAACTAAATTATGCTATTGTTTTCACAGGTCAAAATCATTGTATTTTAATCAAATCTGACAAAAGACTAACTAAAATATTATAACAACTTATTAAAAATAATGACTTATTTTTAATACGCTGGGTTGAAGAAGCAGACTTTTTTTTTTTTTTTTTGGCAGACTTTTTTTAATGCATACTTACAGTGCTCAGACCCCATGCATCTTTATGTCCCACAAACTGTTTTTTTAAATATATGCATTTTTAAAAACTGGAAAATAGTCACATTGTTGACAAAACTGACATGAAAGTCAAACATTAGAAAGATTTACTAAAAATAGAGGGATTAAAAAATGACAATATACATCTAAAATCTGAGCTCTTGGGTGAGGAGGTAAGTGGCAGATTTTAACACTGAAGTTTTACTTTTAACTTGCTTTAATAGAATCAGCAATTAGATGTCTGGGCTCAGAAACACTGTTCATCTTCCAAAACATTCACCTTGTTTGTTTTTGATCAGCTGGAATTTTTCTTCTCGCTCGGCCCAGATCCCATCCATTCTTTCACTGAATGCTTGTTGGGAACATAGTCTACAAGTCCCTCTGCTCACAGGCAAACTCAGCATAAAATGCCCTAATGCCCTGAAGAAAACTGTAAGACCTGGTTGCCCAAGACACAGACTGGTGAGACATGTCTAAGATAACTGTGATGCAAACAACGTGCACTATGACAGAGACCCCACCCGAGAGGCAGTCAGTGAGGAGCTAGGGTAAAAGCATTATGACTCTACCCAATGATTAACTTCACATCTCCATAAAGCATCCTGAAAGCCAGTTATACCGTTTCCTCAGGCCAATGATGTTAATAACTTGATTTTTTAAAGTAAATGAAAACAGTTTACGTTATTATACCTTCCTCTATTAAAGTAAGCATCCTTGGCATAGAGTCAGTAGATGAAATAATGTTATGCATGTGAAATTCAAAAGACATGTACACACTCTTTGTATGCTTCAGTTCTGCATGACCCCAAGATTCAAACTGCAGTGGCATCTGATGATCATGAGGCATGGAATCAGCTCTCGGGTAGGGAACGAACTTTGACACAAAGCACCAGTGTCTTCAATTACCAGCATATCTAATATCGGGAAGAACAGTTTGAAGCATTCTTAAGAGTCAAACAGAAGAACTTACAAAACCACTAATCATGACTACTTTCTCTCCTTTCTGTAAAGTTAGAGGAACAAAAGAATAAACTTGTGATTATGTTTCTGACCTGAGTTAAAAAATAAATCCTTTCTTAGGCCGGGGAAAGAAACTCACTTCAAGGAGCACATATTCCTAAGTAAGCATAAAGTTATCACACAAGAAAACAGCATGCTGAAAAAGAGACAAAGATTAAGAAAAATCAAATGAAACCCTCTCTCATTTTCACAGTTAAGGGCAGGTGCTTCTTATTAAACCCAATGCCCCACTAACTTGCTTGAATAGAAGTAAAAGGAAAAAATAATAAAAATGACAATATACATCTAAAATCTGAGCTCTTGGGTGAGGAGGTAAGTGGCAGATTTTAACACTGAAGTTTTACTTTTAACTTGCTTTAATAGAATCAGCAATTAGATGTCTGGGCTCAGAAACACTGTTCATCTTCCAAAACATTCACCTTGTTTGTTTTTGATCAGCTGGAATTTTTCTTCTCGCTCGGCCCAGATCCCATCCATTCTTTCACTGAATGCTTGTTGGGAACATAGTCTACAAGTCCCTCTGCTCACAGGCAAACTCAGCATAAAATGCCCTAATGCCCTGAAGAAAACTGTAAGACCTGGTTGCCCAAGACACAGACTGGTGAGACATGTCTAAGATAACTGTGATGCAAACAACGTGCACTATGACAGAGACCCCACCCGAGAGGCAGTCAGTGAGGAGCTAGGGTAAAAGCATTATGACTCTACCCAATGATTAACTTCACATCTCCATAAAGCATCCTGAAAGCCAGTTATACCGTTTCCTCAGGCCAATGATGTTAATAACTTGATTTTTTAAAGTAAATGAAAACAGTTTACGTTATTATACCTTCCTCTATTAAAGTAAGCATCCTTGGCATAGAGTCAGTAGATGAAATAATGTTATGCATGTGAAATTCAAAAGACATGTACACACTCTTTGTATGCTTCAGTTCTGCATGACCCCAAGATTCAAACTGCAGTGGCATCTGATGATCATGAGGCATGGAATCAGCTCTCGGGTAGGGAACGAACTTTGACACAAAGCACCAGTGTCTTCAATTACCAGCATATCTAATATCGGGAAGAACAGTTTGAAGCATTCTTAAGAGTCAAACAGAAGAACTTACAAAACCACTAATCATGACTACTTTCTCTCCTTTCTGTAAAGTTAGAGGAACAAAAGAATAAACTTGTGATTATGTTTCTGACCTGAGTTAAAAAATAAATCCTTTCTTAGGCCGGGGAAAGAAACTCACTTCAAGGGGAGCACATATTCCTAAGTAAGCATAAAGTTATCACACAAGAAAACAGCATGCTGAAAAAGAGACAAAGATTAAGAAAAATCAAATGAAACCCTCTCTCATTTTCACAGTTAAGGGCAGGTGCTTCTTATTAAACCCAATGCCCCAGAAAAATAAAAGTGACTTTTTAATCAACTGAATAGGTGTGGGGAATTTTCATGTAAAATTTTTTGTGGTAACAAGACTGAGTGTGATGACATAAATATGATCCCTCTTTTTTCTTGACCAGTTTTTGTTTTCCACTTTATTCTTAACAATTCCCCCAAAACCCTCGCTTACTTGGGTCCCTGTGTGCTTCTGGCTCAAGGGCATTCTTACCAGGGCTATGGGGCCGCCACCTTTCTCCATCCCTTCTCGATCCAGCTAGTCGCCAACCTCCATCTTCATCTTCTCCATTCTGTTCCTCTCTAAAAATACGCCAATTTTCACTCTCTGATCGTATAAATTCATGCTTTCTACCCACTGATGCTGGTCCACCTTCCTCAAAATTTGGCCTCCCTGTAAAGAAAACAATAAACATGAGCCTCAGCCACTGAGGATTTTGCAAAGAGGCTTACTTGCTCAAATCAAGCTTTTCTGCAAATGTGTCCATTTCAATATTCGAGCAGTATAAATAAAATAACTGTGGACTATGAGTAATTATTAGACATTTCTTAAAGCTGAATGTTCAACTATCTTTTTAAACACAAACAGTATGTCTTTTTTTTTTTTTAAAGTCATGCAAAGAAAAGCAAATCAACACTTCCTACATAAGGTCCCTAGAGCTACCATCAATAGTTTCTTTAGAAAAACAAGCTCTTGCCATTTTTATTAGAGAAAAATTGTACGTGATTTACTTTTCACCAGTCTGTTCTGGCATGCTTCTAATGATATCAGAATCACCCGGATCAATGAGAGCCATACGAACTTTTTGAAGGCATTCTTAAGAGTCAAACAGAAGAACTTACAAAACCACTAATCATGACTACTTTCTCTCCTTTCTGTAAAGTTAGAGGAACAAAAGAATAAACTTGTGATTATGTTTCTGACCTGAGTTAAAAAATAAATCCTTTCTTAGGCCGGGGAAAGAAACTCACTTCAAGGAGCACATATTCCTAAGTAAGCATAAAGTTATCACACAAGAAAACAGCATGCTGAAAAAGAGACAAAGATTAAGAAAAATCAAATGAAACCCTCTCTCATTTTCACAGTTAAGGGCAGGTGCTTCTTATTAAACCCAATGCCCCAGAAAAATAAAAGTGACTTTTTAATCAACTGAATAGGTGTGGGGAATTTTCATGTAAAATTTTTTGTGGTAACAAGACTGAGTGTGATGACATAAATATGATCCCTCTTTTTTCTTGACCAGTTTTTGTTTTCCACTTTATTCTTAACAATTCCCCCAAAACCCTCGCTTACTTGGGTCCCTGTGTGCTTCTGGCTCAAGGGCATTCTTACCAGGGCTATGGGGCCGCCACCTTTCTCCATCCCTTCTCGATCCAGCTAGTCGCCAACCTCCATCTTCATCTTCTCCATTCTGTTCCTCTCTAAAAATACGCCAATTTTCACTCTCTGATCGTATAAATTCATGCTTTCTACCCACTGATGCTGGTCCACCTTCCTCAAAATTTGGCCTCCCTGTAAAGAAAACAATAAACATGAGCCTCAGCCACTGAGGATTTTGCAAAGAGGCTTACTTGCTCAAATCAAGCTTTTCTGCAAATGTGTCCATTTCAATATTCGAGCAGTATAAATAAAATAACTGTGGACTATGAGTAATTATTAGACATTTCTTAAAGCTGAATGTTCAACTATCTTTTTAAACACAAACAGTATGTCTTTTTTTTTTTTTAAAGTCATGCAAAGAAAAGCAAATCAACACTTCCCTACATAAGGTCCCCTAGAGCTACCATCAATAGTTTCTTTAGAAAAACAAGCTCTTGCCATTTTTATTAGAGAAAAATTGTACGTGATTTACTTTTCACCAGTCTGTTCTGGCATGCTTCTAATGATATCAGAATCACCCGGATCAATGAGAGCCAGTGTGCATACTCCATAGTATTTTCCACATGCTGTGCCCAATTCAATATTAGTCACTGTAGTGATGGACACCAGTTTTGGCCAACACAGTATAATACTCTATTCTCAGATTTCCACAAGGCTGGGCAGTTGTTGGCGAGGACGGCCAATTTTATTTTGCCTTGTCTGATAATTTTCAGTCTGCTTGTACCCCAGCACATAGTTTTCACTTTTCATAACCAGCTGGAGCCTAGATCTGATCGACTCCAGGGACTTTTTCATCTTCTTTGAGGCTACCATCTTCCTGCCTTAGGCGTAGGACGCCCCCAACCAAGAGCAGCCGCCAAGATGGCCGGGGAGCAAGAAAGGCCATCAATAGTTTCTTATAAAGCCTTCCAAAAATTACCATAGCTGTACTTACTCACGTATTTACAGATTTCTCATTCACATACCACCACTCTCAGACTGTTATATATGCTGCTTTCACTTGGCATATGTAACCTGACTGTCATACATGCTGCTTGCTATTTTCACTGGGCAATCCTTCCTCACCAGCATAGCCTTTTATTTTTCTTTTTTAAGTCATAAAATATTTTTAACTATATGATTTAATACATCAATTTATTTAATATCAACTTCTACCACTGATTCTGTCCAAAAAGGAGTATCTGTAAACTTTAAATCTGTAAACCTCTCTTTTATTCCAAACATATCATAAACTCAGAAGTAGAATGTTTAAGCTACAATTTGTCATTACCCAGTACATTTTAGGCATACAACAAACTGCTTTTGAACAGAATTCAAAGCTAAGCTATGTCTAACTTGATACAACTCAAGTGTTACATTAACAGTAAAAGAGAAACTGTTATACCAAGTAAACTAAAATTGGTACTTCCAAAAGACAAGAGAAATCTATACCGCCGTGCAAAGTCATTAGTCACCATATACATACATATATATATATAATTCGTAACAAATTTCACTTAAAGCATATGGCTGAACATCCAAAACACACACTGGAATCTTCAGCTTATAGTAACAGAAGTTACATATTCTCTAAGTGACAATCTCAATTCTTTTTATTAAATCGTATTAAAGTGAAAAAAATTGTACATGTGAAAACGAGGTGATTCTGGACCATCCTCTTACATTCCATTTCACATGTATTAGGAGTCTCCATCCTGTTTACCAAACAGTTATTAGGTTGTTATCATGTACTGGGTTGACCAAAAAGTTTCTTTGGGTTTTTCCATAATATTCTATGGAAAACTTTCTGGCCAGCCCAATATTATTCTATTACACAATAAAGTATCTTGGAAAGTGGAGGAGGATATAATTATCTGCTTTGTAAAATCTTCTTATTATGATAGGCAGCCTCTAAGACAGCTCTCGATGATCCCTGACTTTTGACCTTTGTGTAATTCTCTCACCTTAAGGGTAAGCTGGACTTACTCACTTGCTCCTAACAAACAGAATCCAGTAGGAAGTGATGAGATGTCACTTCTGATATTAAGCTAAAATTTCCATTTTGTTGGAATTCCAGCAGCCTTGTTGGTGAGGCAGTGCTGTGGAGAAGCCCACAGGCAGAGAACTGAGGCTTGCCAACAGCCTCCTGAGTGAGCATGAAGACGACCCACCCCCAGACAAGCCCTGAGATGACTGCAGCCTCATAAGAGACGCAGGTCAAAACATGGAGCTAAGCTGCTCCTTCCTGGTCCACAGAAACTGAGATAATAAACGGTTTCTGTTTTGGGCCACTAAGTTTTGGAGTAACTTGTTGCACAACCATAGTTAACCAAAACTTACTCGTTTGACTGATTTAATCTTCATAACAACCCTCAGCATTAGAAACTATTCTTCCCATTTTACAACTGAGAATTTTGAGGGTCAGAAAGATAACCCAGGAGAATTGTCCAAAATCAGACACACAAAGGACATAACTACAACTATCATGTCAATCTTCTGACTCATTTAACAAGTATTTATTGCATAGTGAGTGCCACATTTGATGAATTCAACTCTAGGTATACTCCACATCTGCCCATGGGTTAGAAAGGTTAGGAGATACTCCCAGCTCTCTCGCTCAGAGTAACAAGGGACAAGACCATTTACAAAGCCTGCCTCTATTATATATGACTTGATGAAAAACATAGCTATACATTCAGAAGCAAAATCCCTAATGTGTATAAACTGGTAACTGATAGGAAATGCCTTTTAACTGATGTAATCATTCAGTCGCAAGTAATTTGTGCCAGACACATTGGGAATACCATCACCTGATGGACGAGCTGATCAAAATACTTATTTTCATCTACTTTTACATTAAGGCTCTTAAGAAGTAATGAATGTACCAAAACAAGTTCCACTTGCTAAAAACCCACTAATGGCAAAACACTTAATTCATCAAAGACCAGTCATTATTTTTCCTAATAGATGATAAACTACAAAAAGAAATTAGGGCTTCCCCTGGTGGTCCAGTGGATAAGGACACCGCCTTGCAGTGCAAGGGGCGCCGGTTCGATCCCTGGCCTGGGAAGATCCCACGTGCCGCGGAGCGGCTGGACTGATGTGTCCAATCACCGAGCTGGAGCTCTGGAGCACATGCGCCCAGAGCTGGCGCTCTGCGACAACGGACGCCACCGCGATGGGAGGCCCACACGGGCCAAAGAACAAAGACGGATGAAAACAGAGAAATGAAAGACCAATAGAAGTGGCCCGCCCGCTCCCCTCCCTCCCCAACCCGATCCCTGCCCAAAATAAATAAATAAATTAATTAAAAAAAAAAAGAAATTAAAGATTCTAAAAATAAAAATACCAATAATTCCTCAATCTTAGAAACAGAACTGCATGCATCTATGGCTAGCTTTTATATGACATTTTTAAAATGCAATTTCAATCAGTATACCCACTATTTCATAACATATCTTTCATCTAAACAGCAAATATTCCTTTGTGATTATGTATCTTTGTTGTTGTTCATTGCTAAACTGTGTCCAACTTAGCTTAATAATAATATGAATGGATATACACCAGGTTTACCCTGCTGTTCTTGCAAAACTGCTAGATAATTCCCCACTGGACACTTACTTCATAACTAATTTTTTGAGAACTAGTTAACTAAGAGAGAAATATCTGTGTGGTATGCGATTTGCTTTTCTGAACCACTTCTAAAAAAAACTTCAAAGAGTAACATTAAAAGTTAGTAGGTCAAATGACAAATTTCGGACAGTGACCTCCCTTTTTATTCCTCCTCAAAAAAAGAGGTAGGCACAACCACCAAACCACTTAAGATTATCAAAGCTTAGTGCTGCTATCTATTTGAAGCTTTTCTACTTCAACGGTTGTAACACAGTACACTAACGTGGCTCAAACATGAATTTTCATATCAAAGATTTTTCCTACTGTTTACTGGCTATCAACCACCTGAGTTTACATAAACACTAGCCCATTCTAGTGAGGTGGTCCCTCGCTGAAGTTTCAATTTGCATTTCTCTAATCATTAAGAGATGTCTGGCATCTTTTCATGCCCTACTGGCCATTTGTATTTGTTCTTTGGAGAAATGTCTGTTTAGATCTTCTGCCTATTTTTCAACTGGGTTGTTTGGCTTTTTGTTGTTGATGTGTGAGCTATTTGTATATTCCGGAAATTAAGCCCCCTGTCACATTGTTTGCAAATATTTTCTCTGTTGTATAGTACATCTGGCTTTTTCACTGACAATTACAGGAAATTCATCCACGAGAATCTCACAAGAACAGAAGCTTCTTCTGTTACACCGTGGTATGGGACCTCACTGCGCGAAGAGACTCCAATGGATTACTCTACTACTGATTTTGGTTGTTTCTATGTTTTTGCTACTATAAACTGTGCTGCTCTAGCATTTCTGGTGGTACTTATCTAGGCATGAAATTGCTGGGTCATAAGGTATACTCAACAGAAAAGCCTGGGTACAGAGACTGCCAAGATTCCTGGTGATGGCTGTTTAGTCCCTAAGTCGGATTCAACTCTTGCGATCCCACAGACCATAGCCTACCAGGCTCCTCTGTCCGTGGGATGTTCCAGGCAAGAATATTGGAGGTGGCTGCCATTTCCTTCTTCAGGGGATCTTCTCCACCAAGGAATCAAACCCGGGTCTCCTGCATTGCAGGCAGATTCTTTACTGACTGAGCTATAAGGGAGTCTCATAGCTATCTTTAGCCAAGATCCCTAAAGGGAACTAAATTTGTTAATCTTGCAGCAGCCAAACAATGCCAAAATGTGTACCCCTAAAAAAATATTAAGGTCAACTTATATACTAACAATATAAAAATTTTAGTCAAAATTATCTTGAGGGGAAAAATTACTTTAAGTACCAGCTAATAAAATATACATTTCTAAAATTATCCTACATGCAAGAATTGCTCTAAAACTATTTGAAGCTTTTCTACTTCAACGGTTGTAACACAGTACACTAACGTGGCTCAAACATGAATTTTCATATCAAAGATTTTTCCTACTGTTTACTGGCTATCAACCACCTGAGTTTACATAAACACTAGCCCATTCTAGTGAGGTGGTCCCTCGCTGAAGTTTCAATTTGCATTTCTCTAATCATTAAGAGATGTCTGGCATCTTTTCATGCCCTACTGGCCATTTGTATTTGTTCTTTGGAGAAATGTCTGTTTAGATCTTCTGCCTATTTTTCAACTGGGTTGTTTGGCTTTTTGTTGTTGATGTGTGAGCTATTTGTATATTCCGGAAATTAAGCCCCCTGTCACATTGTTTGCAAATATTTTCTCTGTTGTATAGTACATCTGGCTTTTTCACTGACAATTACAGGAAATTCATCCACGAGAATCTCACAAGAACAGAAGCTTCTTCTGTTACACCGTGGTATGGGACCTCACTGCGCGAAGAGACTCCAATGGATTACTCTACTACTGATTTTGGTTGTTTCTATGTTTTTGCTACTATAAACTGTGCTGCTCTAGCATTTCTGGTGGTACTTATCTAGGCATGAAATTGCTGGGTCATAAGGTATACTCAACAGAAAAGCCTGGGTACAGAGACTGCCAAGATTCCTGGTGATGGCTGTTTAGTCCCTAAGTCGGATTCAACTCTTGCGATCCCACAGACCATAGCCTACCAGGCTCCTCTGTCCGTGGGATGTTCCAGGCAAGAATATTGGAGGTGGCTGCCATTTCCTTCTTCAGGGGATCTTCTCCACCAAGGAATCAAACCCGGGTCTCCTGCATTGCAGGCAGATTCTTTACTGACTGAGCTATAAGGGAGTCTCATAGCTATCTTTAGCCAAGATCCCTAAAGGGAACTAAATTTGTTAATCTTGCAGCAGCCAAACAATGCCAAAATGTGTACCCCTAAAAAAATATTAAGGTCAACTTATATACTAACAATATAAAAATTTTAGTCAAAATTATCTTGAGGGGAAAAAATTACTTTAAGTACCAGCTAATAAAATATACATTTCTAAAATTATCCTACATGCAAGAATTGCTCTAAAACATTAAAATAAATCCTTAATAACCAAACAACTACAGTAGATTTGTATTTGTGCAAACTGGGGTGGGGAGTAGGGGTTCTAATGAGATTATAGGGCTCCACAGTAACCAAGGCTAAAATAAGTGAGGGACACTCACATGGCCTGAAAATCAGTCTTCCAAGGACTATAACATCAGCAATATGACAAAGTTGAGTAACTGAATGTTTTAGCTGACTTTTTAGAAAACCTTAACAGATTAATTTGCAAATAAGATGATTAAAAGTAAACTTAATTAAATAATTTTTAATATTTATGCCTGAATCAAATATTCCCAACCACAGTCAACAAGTGAGCTTGCAGGTGATGAATCCTTAAACTGGAAGTACATAGCATGTTCACATGCTTTTGTCCTTTTTCAGGGAAAAGGGTCTAAGGTTTTTGCCATGTTCTCAATGGTGTCTATGACCTCTAAAAGGTAAAGGAATTCAAGTGGCATTCAATATGGCAAACATGATAGTTTTATGAGCAAACTATACTACCTGTCTAGTTTATATTCATGCATCAAGGATTCCTCAAGGTGCATAGCAAGTGCTAAAATACAACAGTACTATATACATAACTATTTTCCCCAATGGCAGTAGATACTTGGCGGTTTCTGCCTTAATATATTAAGTCTAAATAGGATCTTCTAAAAATAATATATAATTAAAATGCAATATTTGTTTCAGTCTGGTCTAACTGAGTGGATTTCCTAAGGAGAAAGACCAGGCTCCTCTGTCCGTGGGATGTTCCAGGCAAGAATATTGGGGGCTTTTTTAAAGGGTCTCCTGCATTGCAGGCAGATTCTTTACTGACTGAGCTATAAGGGAGTCTCATAGCTATCTTTAGCCAAGATCCCTAAAGGGAACTAAATTTGTTAATCTTGCAGCAGCCAAACAATGCCAAAATGTGTACCCCTAAAAAAATATTAAGGTCAACTTATATACTAACAATATAAAAATTTTAGTCAAAATTATCTTGAGGGGAAAAAATTACTTTAAGTACCAGCTAATAAAATATACATTTCTAAAATTATCCTACATGCAAGAATTGCTCTAAAACATTAAAATAAATCCTTAATAACCAAACAACTACAGTAGATTTGTATTTGTGCAAACTGGGGTGGGGAGTAGGGGTTCTAATGAGATTATAGGGCTCCACAGTAACCAAGGCTAAAATAAGTGAGGGACACTCACATGGCCTGAAAATCAGTCTTCCAAGGACTATAACATCAGCAATATGACAAAGTTGAGTAACTGAATGTTTTAGCTGACTTTTTAGAAAACCTTAACAGATTAATTTGCAAATAAGATGATTAAAAGTAAACTTAATTAAATAATTTTTAATATTTATGCCTGAATCAAATATTCCCAACCACAGTCAACAAGTGAGCTTGCAGGTGATGAATCCTTAAACTGGAAGTACATAGCATGTTCACATGCTTTTGTCCTTTTTCAGGGAAAAGGGTCTAAGGTTTTTGCCATGTTCTCAATGGTGTCTATGACCTCTAAAAGGTAAAGGAATTCAAGTGGCATTCAATATGGCAAACATGATAGTTTTATGAGCAAACTATACTACCTGTCTAGTTTATATTCATGCATCAAGGATTCCTCAAGGTGCATAGCAAGTGCTAAAATACAACAGTACTATATACATAACTATTTTCCCCAATGGCAGTAGATACTTGGCGGTTTCTGCCTTAATATATTAAGTCTAAATAGGATCTTCTAAAAATAATATATAATTAAAATGCAATATTGGTTTCAGTCTGGTCTAACTGAGTGGATTTCCTAAGGAGAAAGAGCAGTAAAAGGACACCTGTGTGCATGTTTGACTTACAGCCAGAAATGGTGTTTATGGAAAACTTCAGATGGAGCAAAAGGGCACTAGGCCAACAAAATCTACAGCTGTGAGACTTGGAACTTTCAAGTGCCCAAACTCCAAAAGCAAAAGTGGAATTATGGGACAGACTTTGAAGCTTGTTTATGTGCGAATTTTTCTAACAAGTAACTTTGTATTCCTCTATTCAGATGCAGATTTTCTGCTTAACACTAAAAATAATTCCTAATATCAAGAAAACAGTGAAAGGGAATCCCATCCAGGTACTGGTATCTACTTTCCCCCTCAACTATAAACAAAGCTCAGGGTAACTAGGATGGTAGTTTAAAGTCTATATCCAGAGACCTGCAACTTCGCTCCCATCCTGAGCCCTGAGGGGTAACAATCTGCTCCAGCAGTTACTATGGTCCTAGGAACACAGCAGTCCATGGCTGAAAGAGAAAGACTTACAGAGGCTGCAGTGGATCAGACTCTGAAGAAGCACTCAAGTGGTTCGAATATGCCCCTATTCCTATAATCCATGTGCTTAATCATCTGCTGGTATATACCCAGATGCTTCATGAAATCTCTGGGGAAGATGATCAGTAGTGGGCTCCAAAGCAGAACTGGAAAGACACTAAGACTCTTCTAAAGAAAGCTAAGTACACTATGTAAGAAAGAAGAGTGCTGGGGACCAGGACTAAAGTTTAAAAATTCTAAAAATATGTATGTACACTATATATAGGCAAGATATTACACTTCAACTAAAGATTTTATTCTTTCCAGGCACAATCTAGTACAAATATGGATTATATAATGGAGTGCTTTAGCCAGAAATAAAGCCAATATTTTAGGGATACAGAACTGAATTTATTTAATAAAGAAAAATGTACCTGATCTTGGTATCTTTCTTAATCATTACAGTTTGAAGGAAAAAAAACAACCATTCAATGATAGATACCTAGCATTTATGTTCCTTTATAGAAGAATGTTTCAGAGCCATTTCCAACTTAAATCATTAGCTCTGTTTCAATGGGAGGTACCATGTATTTCAGGGCGAAGCTGGTCTATCATCTCTGCCAGAATCAGTTCCATCTCAGCTCACCTGGCAACCTCAAACAGCACTGAACATAACTGCTCAGGCGACCCTAAGGGAGTGCTAAACAAGCCCCTGAGGAAGCAATCCAGAGCTGGTCTACGACCCTCATTCAGTCAGCAACTGGGAGTCACTGTCTACAGCCCATGGTCCAGTTTCAAAGTGTAAAATCCAGAAACCAAAACATATCTTCATTTGAGTGTTTATGTCTTAGCAATCATCTTGCAAATCATTTGTCTCAATGTATTATGGAAAGTCTTCTAATTTTGGTAAAATCTTTTTATTAGTTTGCTTACTGTAACGTCTATTCAAGACATGTGGCAGATACATGTTCAGCACCTCTATCTGAAAGGCAGCGCTGTACTGTATTTCCTCAGGCTTCCCTCTTTGCCCCTAAGCAGTTACCTGACAGCTGACATAATTCCTACCAGAGCACACAGAGAAGGTGCTTCACATCACAAGTCCCTCTTGATGCTTTTACCTTCTCTAGTTCTGAAGGTCAAACTTTCCAGTGCTGTGTCTGAACTTGTATTGAAATGTTTGGCATTAATAAAACAAAGAAGGAATTAATATATTTTTTAATTGTGGAGGGGAGGAGGAGGAATCTACAAAGTCGGATTTCACTTTCTAAGTAGCATTATATTGGTCTACATTAATAATTTTCCCAGCAGGCCATCCATGATTTTACTTTGAACAATCGCCGTCTTTGTATCTCAGATCCCCTTAACATGTGACATTTGATCAAAGTTTTAAAATGAGCAGCTAACGGAGGTGGAGAAAAGTCCTGCTCAGTAAGGCATTATATAAAGCCATACCACAGCTCATTTTGAGGTTGCTGCAAGCTGGATCACAAACATTTTCCAACTAAACACTGCATTTAGGCGTTAAGTCAAAATTTCTGTATACTGAACACTTTCTTTATTGCAGGTCATCATACTTTTTCTCAGGGAAACATTCCCTTAACATCACTGAAATATGACCTGAGAAAAATTTTCAGTTCTTTTACACAGGTGTACTTTTAAAGATAAATACAAGGAACCAACAATTAAATGTATTCTTATTCAAGCTCTCTGTACACAGCCTTAAAAAAATAAAAAAGTCTGCCTCCTTGCCCCGCCTCCCGCACTGAACATAACTGCTCAGGAGACCCTAAGGGAGTGCTAAACAAGCCCCTGAGGAAGCAATCCAGAGCTGGTCTACGACCCTCATTCAGTCAGCAACTGGGAGTCACTGTCTACAGCCCATGGTCCAGTTTCAAAGTGTAAAATCCAGAAACCAAAACATATCTTCATTTGAGTGTTTATGTCTTAGCAATCATCTTGCAAATCATTTGTCTCAATGTATTATGGAAAGTCTTCTAATTTTGGTAAAATCTTTTTATTAGTTTGCTTACTGTAACGTCTATTCAAGACATGTGGCAGATACATGTTCAGCACCTCTATCTGAAAGGCAGCGCTGTACTGTATTTCCTCAGGCTTCCCTCTTTGCCCCTAAGCAGTTACCTGACAGCTGACATAATTCCTACCAGAGCACACAGAGAAGGTGCTTCACATCACAAGTCCCTCTTGATGCTTTTACCTTCTCTAGTTCTGAAGGTCAAACTTTCCAGTGCTGTGTCTGAACTTGTATTGAAATGTTTGGCATTAATAAAACAAAGAAGGAATTAATATATTTTTTAATTGTGGAGGGGAGGAGGAGGAATCTACAAAGTCGGATTTCACTTTCTAAGTAGCATTATATTGGTCTACATTAATAATTTTCCCAGCAGGCCATCCATGATTTTACTTTGAACAATCGCCGTCTTTGTATCTCAGATCCCCTTAACATGTGACATTTGATCAAAGTTTTAAAATGAGCAGCTAACGGAGGTGGAGAAAAGTCCTGCTCAGTAAGGCATTATATAAAGCCATACCACAGCTCATTTTGAGGTTGCTGCAAGCTGGATCACAAACATTTTCCAACTAAACACTGCATTTAGGCGTTAAGTCAAAATTTCTGTATACTGAACACTTTCTTTATTGCAGGTCATCATACTTTTTCTCAGGGAAACATTCCCTTAACATCACTGAAATATGACCTGAGAAAAATTTTCAGTTCTTTTACACAGGTGTACTTTTAAAGATAAATACAAGGAACCAACAATTAAATGTATTCTTATTCAAGCTCTCTGTACACAGCCTTAAAAAAATAAAAAAGTCTGCCTCCTTGCCCCGCCTCCCCCCCAGCCAAAAGATTTCAGGTAACTAAATTACTAGTCCAAGAATTAATGGTAGTCATTCTGATGAAATGGAATATGAAAAGAAAACTAGTTACATCAATTAATTAACTTATACCTAAAAGTCCTCATCCAAGGACTATTCCCCAAAGAAATGGAGGAAAAAAAGATTAGTAAAGGAAATATCTCATACTTCAACATGCTATATAAGGAAAGACGGCTGAAAGGAAATCTTGCAGGGAATTTTATCCCTTTGAACTTTTAAATAAACTCTTAAGTAAGATTATGCAAACTTACTAAAGACCGGTCCTGATTAGAGGGAAAAAATGCACCCCTTCTCCAAGTCAGTTCTAGAGGCTTTCTCCAGAGTTGTGCTGAGTAAAGAAAGACCTACTAACAAACCAGCATTCTTTTCCACATGATCAGAGCTAATTGGCCCCCCTGCAGACTAAGTGACCAATCACATCAGCTTCAGCTGAAACCAGCCCCCACGACATTATAAACAGAGGAATGTGAACTGTAAACCCAGTCCAAGAAGAGAACCTACAAACTGGACCTGTAGATTAAAAAATCACCTGATCAAAAAGACAGACTCTGAAAGCTTCCTCAAGACCTGCCTCTGTATACAGGCTGACCTAGCAAAAGAACTGGTGAGTACCTGAGATAATATTCAATCCTATTTTTTTCCTTAACAGAAAAAGAGAAAAAAACCTGACAAACAGGGACAAAACTGATATTGCCAATAGAGTCTTAAAAACAAAGACTTTAACCTATAGGGTTATACATTCCTTATTCTTTCTCCTTACATTTTAGAAACAGAACAATAGTCCTACTGAAAGCATTACTGAAATTTCTCTTAATTGTTTTACTTAATGTATACTAATTCTGCATTACAATAGAGAAATTAGAAAAGAAAAATCCTAGAAAAAAAAATCAGTGGCTTAAAAAAAGGTATCTTTTTCTTTTGGAAGGGATTAAAGAAACCAAAAATGAAACGAAAGAAACAAACCAAAAATTAGCATAAACAAAGACAAAAAGGCTCTCTGTACACAGCCTTAAAAATAAAAAGTCTGCCTCCTTGCCGCCTCCCAGCCAAAAGATTTCAGGTAACTAAATTACTAGTCCAAGAATTAATGGTAGTCATTCTGATGAAATGGAATATGAAAAGAAAACTAGTTACATCAATTAATTAACTTATACCTAAAAGTCCTCATCCAAGGACTATTCCCCAAAGAAATGGAGGAAAAAAAGATTAGTAAAGGAAATATCTCATACTTCAACATGCTATATAAGGAAAGACGGCTGAAAGGAAATCTTGCAGGGAATTTTATCCCTTTGAACTTTTAAATAAACTCTTAAGTAAGATTATGCAAACTTACTAAAGACCGGTCCTGATTAGAGGGAAAAAATGCACCCCTTCTCCAAGTCAGTTCTAGAGGCTTTCTCCAGAGTTGTGCTGAGTAAAGAAAGACCTACTAACAAACCAGCATTCTTTTCCACATGATCAGAGCTAATTGGCCCCCCTGCAGACTAAGTGACCAATCACATCAGCTTCAGCTGAAACCAGCCCCCACGACATTATAAACAGAGGAATGTGAACTGTAAACCCAGTCCAAGAAGAGAACCTACAAACTGGACCTGTAGATTAAAAAATCACCTGATCAAAAAGACAGACTCTGAAAGCTTCCTCAAGACCTGCCTCTGTATACAGGCTGACCTAGCAAAAGAACTGGTGAGTACCTGAGATAATATTCAATCCTATTTTTTTCCTTAACAGAAAAAGAGAAAAAAACCTGACAAACAGGGACAAAACTGATATTGCCAATAGAGTCTTAAAAACAAAGACTTTAACCTATAGGGTTATACATTCCTTATTCTTTCTCCTTACATTTTAGAAACAGAACAATAGTCCTACTGAAAGCATTACTGAAATTTCTCTTAATTGTTTTACTTAATGTATACTAATTCTGCATTACAATAGAGAAATTAGAAAAGAAAAATCCTAGAAAAAAAAATCAGTGGCTTAAAAAAAGGTATCTTTTTCTTTTGGAAGGGATTAAAGAAACCAAAAATGAAACGAAAGAAACAAACCAAAAATTAGCATAAACAAACAAATGACCAAAAAATTTTTTTATTTTTTTAATCTTAGTAAAAATGATGAGTGTCTTAAGTTCTTTTTAAGCATGAAATTATTGCTGAAATTAAATGCTTCTACAAATAAGAAATTAAAATATAAAAGAATCTCTGAACTTATATAATAGAATTAGAACTCACACTGTTTGCCCTAATTATGGAGGCAGGAGAGATGATTATGACTCACTCTACAACCTTAAAAGTATTTCCACCAGAAGCAAATGAATATACAGTAATACTGTAATCATTTAACATCAGTAGTTATTATAACATATCTTAACTGTTTAATATGAACTACACTCATACATTACAACATGACAATAAAAGACATAATTTTGAGTGCTAAACCTGATGAGCAGAATGAATTCATTATTCTGATGACCAAAGAAGCAGCCAAAATAACTTTCATAAAGTACTACTTTTCCATCAAATGATTTATATGTGGACAAATATTTTCTGGCCCACACAGAGAAATACAAGCAAACCAACTTAAGCATCTCTTTTGCTTTCTACTGGGACCAGTTTACAAAAATCATCTAAATACAGTCTAAGACAAGAACATTCAAAAAGCACTTATTTGCCTATAGGGATAAAAAAATTACCTTGAAATACAATAGTATAAACATACCGTCTGTCCATCAAACACTTTTAAATCTGATGGAAAGAAAATTTATATATATTAGGCAACAATAATTTAATGCTTTGAATATCATACAGGCAGATGTAAAATCATATAGAAAAAAATCTTATGGAAAACCTGTAAGAGTGGAGGGAAATGGCAGTAAGTTTATAAACATGTAGGATTTTAAAGAAGCATGTTATTTAATTCCCTCTTTTCTTTCTCTTATTAACATAAGGAAACCTGGCCAAGGGATGGCTGGCTTGCCCAAACTGACACAGCTATGAAACCAACAGATGCAGAATCCAGTCAGTTAGGTTTCCGTAAGGTTTATGCTAAACCACACTGACTACACGAGTCCCAGGAATGGCATTATATGCAGGGCAATCTGTTGAGTGGGGATCAAAATCTTACTTCTCTCAACTACTCCACTTTCCAACACCATCGAAACTAGACCTAGGAAGGTTTTATATACATAAAGGATATATATATACACATACACACACATATTTTTTTCACTGTTTTGATATTAGCCTTTGACTGCCTGTTCACAGATTCTCCATGCATTTTTAGTTATTCAGTTGCAAGAAAAAAAAAAGATAATAACCTAGAGGAAGAGTGCTACAAAAGCTGTAGGTAGGAAGTTATGATCCTGAAAAGGCCCAATTCAACCTATGAGGAGAGATGATTATGACTCACTCTACAACCTTAAAAGTATTTCCACCAGAAGCAAATGAATATACAGTAATACTGTAATCATTTAACATCAGTAGTTATTATAACATATCTTAACTGTTTAATATGAACTACACTCATACATTACAACATGACAATAAAAGACATAATTTTGAGTGCTAAACCTGATGAGCAGAATGAATTCATTATTCTGATGACCAAAGAAGCAGCCAAAATAACTTTCATAAAGTACTACTTTTCCATCAAATGATTTATATGTGGACAAATATTTTCTGGCCCACACAGAGAAATACAAGCAAACCAACTTAAGCATCTCTTTTGCTTTCTACTGGGACCAGTTTACAAAAATCATCTAAATACAGTCTAAGACAAGAACATTCAAAAAGCACTTATTTGCCTATAGGGATAAAAAAATTACCTTGAAATACAATAGTATAAACATACCGTCTGTCCATCAAACACTTTTAAATCTGATGGAAAGAAAATTTATATATATTAGGCAACAATAATTTAATGCTTTGAATATCATACAGGCAGATGTAAAATCATATAGAAAAAAATCTTATGGAAAACCTGTAAGAGTGGAGGGAAATGGCAGTAAGTTTATAAACATGTAGGATTTTAAAGAAGCATGTTATTTAATTCCCTCTTTTCTTTCTCTTATTAACATAAGGAAACCTGGCCAAGGGATGGCTGGCTTGCCCAAACTGACACAGCTATGAAACCAACAGATGCAGAATCCAGTCAGTTAGGTTTCCGTAAGGTTTATGCTAAACCACACTGACTACACGAGTCCCAGGAATGGCATTATATGCAGGGCAATCTGTTGAGTGGGGATCAAAATCTTACTTCTCTCAACTACTCCACTTTCCAACACCATCGAAACTAGACCTAGGAAGGTTTTATATACATAAAGGATATATATATACACATACACACACATATATTTTTTTTTCACTGTTTTGATATTAGCCTTTGACTGCCTGTTCACAGATTCTCCATGCATTTTTAGTTATTCAGTTGCAAGAAAAAAAAAAGATAATAACCTAGAGGAAGAGTGCTACAAAAGCTGTAGGTAGGAAGTTATGATCCTGAAAAGGCCCAATTCATTAGCTATACTATGTATACAAGGCTATCTCTTCATAGATTTTAGAACCTAATGAAGCAGGCTGAAAATCAAGAAGAATCACAGGCCTTTCCCCTCACAAATCACTGTGGCACAGTAAGCAATCTGTGGTTCTGCAGTGGAACAGCACTGGTGCACAGGCCCACAATGGGCACAGGCAGGAAGCAGGAAACAATAAAGGTCAAAGCCATGGACAATGCAAAACCACAGAGCAGTTTATAAACTTAGTGAAGGCAGCCAACTACCCTTTACTGCTATATCCTTCAAGTGTCAGAATGTCTTAATAAAATTATGATAAAAGCATTATATTTTTACAATTATTTTCTCACCTGGTAAAATAAATATTTAGCAATGTTTTATAAGAACTTTCCTCTCCACATTTTAACTCTATTGGTCTGCAGAATTCAAGACTATGGTATAATAATTCTGATTTTACTAATCTTCAAATCATGAAAGATGTCTTTTTTAACTGAAAATATATTTCTTCCTACAAATCATAGGTCTTGGCTTAAATATTTTTGAAGAATACTCGGTAGGGGCTCTTGGAAAAAACTGGTCAAACAGAACACTGTATCATTCACAAAGGCAACATACGGTCCAAATATCTATTTTTGAGGTGAGGCAACATGAAGAGTGCTGACTCTGGACTACAGAATGAGCAGGAATTCATCACCACTTACTACTTTTGTGATCAAACCCCGAAAATCAAAAATGTAAATCATTCACAAAGGAACCACACTGACTACGAGTCCCAGGAATGGCATTATATGCAGGGCAATCTGTTGAGTGGGGATCAAAATCTTACTTCTCTCAACTACTCCACTTTCCAACACCATCGAAACTAGACCTAGGAAGGTTTTATATACATAAAGGATATATATATACACATACACACACATATATTTTTTTTTCACTTTTTTGATATTAGTCTTTGACTGCCTGTTCACAGATTCTCCATGTATTTTTAGTTATTCAGTTGCAAGAACAAAAAGATAATAACCTAGAGGAAGAGTGCTACAAAAGCTGTAGGTAGGAAGTTATGATCCTGAAAAGGCCCAATTCATTAGCTATACTATGTATACAAGGCTATCTCTTCATAGATTTTAGAACCTAATGAAGCAGGCTGAAAATCAAGAAGAATCACAGGCCTTTCCCCTCACAAATCACTGTGGCACAGTAAGCAATCTGTGGTTCTGCAGTGGAACAGCACTGGTGCACAGGCCCACAATGGGCACAGGCAGGAAGCAGGAAACAATAAAGGTCAAAGCCATGGACAATGCAAAACCACAGAGCAGTTTATAAACTTAGTGAAGGCAGCCAACTACCCTTTACTGCTATATCCTTCAAGTGTCAGAATGTCTTAATAAAATTATGATAAAAGCATTATATTTTTACAATTATTTTCTCACCTGGTAAAATAAATATTTAGCAATGTTTTATAAGAACTTTCCTCTCCACATTTTAACTCTATTGGTCTGCAGAATTCAAGACTATGGTATAATAATTCTGATTTTACTAATCTTCAAATCATGAAAGATGTCTTTTTTAACTGAAAATATATTTCTTCCTACAAATCATAGGTCTTGGCTTAAATATTTTTGAAGAATACTCGGTAGGGGCTCTTGGAAAAAACTGGTCAAACAGAACACTGTATCATTCACAAAGGCAACATACGGTCCAAATATCTATTTTTGAGGTGAGGCAACATGAAGAGTGCTGACTCTGGACTACAGAATGAGCAGGAATTCATCACCACTTACTACTTTTGTGATCTTAGAAAACTCCCTGTGTCTCAGCTTCATTATCTATAAAATGGACATTAGTAATGGTATTTATTACTATGAAAATTAACAACCAGAGGGCTTCCCCGGTGGCTCAGTGGTAAAGAATCTGCCTGCCAACGCAGGAGACAGAGACGGAGGTTCAATCCCTGGGTTGGGAAGATCCCCTGGAGGAGGAAATAGCAACCCACTCCAGTATTCTTGTCTGGAGAATTCCTGGCAGGCTACAACCATGGGGTTGCAAAGAGTCAAACATGATCAAGCATGCATAAGAAACACTATTAATACCAATAAAGCAAAGAATAGCCCAAAAGGTTACTCTGTATCTGGCACTGCTATTGGCTTCACATGAGTCCATACATATGAAGTGTTCGGTATGATTCCTAGCACATAATAATCTATATTAGCTAATATTATTAATCATTATTGACATAAAAATCATGCATAAAGCTAACAATGATTTAAAATGTTTACTTGAGACATTTATGGGGACAGGAAGAACATCTACTAAAGGTGCTAAAAACTAGGCTGTCAAAGACTATACTGTGAATCCAGTATCAATTATCTTGAGAAGACTTTTATCTTACCAAACTCTTTAAAGACATTTTCTTGCAGTAAAAAAAAAAATAAAAACTCAACTGTAGTTAGCCAGACTTAAAAATAATCCGTACGCCTTGTGAAAATTTTGATCCTCAGTGATCTCACTTGAAAAATGGGATAAGAATGTCTACTGTGCTGAGATTCCACAGAATTAGAGGTAATGCAACATGAAAGCCCTAGCACAATGCTTATGAGTATTTTGTTGTCATTATTATAATTTCCAAAAGGGCAAGTATCAGGTCTCCTAAAACATCAAAAAATCTAGTAAAATGAGTCATAATACTGGAAAGATGTCTTTTTAACTGAAAATATATTTCTAAAATTTTTGAAGGTGAGGCAAAACTGTTCAAACAGAACACTGTATCATTCACAAAGGCAACATACGGTCCAAATATCTATTTTTGAGGTGAGGCAATATGAAGAGTGCTGACTCTGGACTACAGAATGAGCAGGAATTCATCACCACTTACTACTTTTGTGATCTTAGAAAACTCCCTGTGTCTCAGCTTCATTATCTATAAAATGGACATTAGTAATGGTATTTATTACTATGAAAATTAACAACCAGAGGGCTTCCCCGGTGGCTCAGTGGTAAAGAATCTGCCTGCCAACGCAGGAGACAGAGACGGAGGTTCAATCCCTGGGTTGGGAAGATCCCCTGGAGGAGGAAATAGCAACCCACTCCAGTATTCTTGTCTGGAGAATTCCTGGCAGGCTACAACCATGGGGTTGCAAAGAGTCAAACATGATCAAGCATGCATAAGAAACACTATTAATACCAATAAAGCAAAGAATAGCCCAAAAGGTTACTCTGTATCTGGCACTGCTATTGGCTTCACATGAGTCCATACATATGAAGTGTTCGGTATGATTCCTAGCACATAATAATCTATATTAGCTAATATTATTAATCATTATTGACATAAAAATCATGCATAAAGCTAACAATGATTTAAAATGTTTACTTGAGACATTTATGGGGACAGGAAGAACATCTACTAAAGGTGCTAAAAACTAGGCTGTCAAAGACTATACTGTGAATCCAGTATCAATTATCTTGAGAAGACTTTTATCTTACCAAACTCTTTAAAGACATTTTCTTGCAGTAAAAAAAAAAATAAAAACTCAACTGTAGTTAGCCAGACTTAAAAATAATCCGTACGCCTTGTGAAAATTTTGATCCTCAGTGATCTCACTTGAAAAATGGGATAAGAATGTCTACTGTGCTGAGATTCCACAGAATTAGAGGTAATGCAACATGAAAGCCCTAGCACAATGCTTATGAGTATTTTGTTGTCATTATTATAATTTCCAAAAGGGCAAGTATCAGGTCTCCTAAAACATCAAAAAATCTAGTAAAATGAGTCATTACATAGCTATGCCAAGAAAAAAAATAAACACTAAATAAAAAGACAATGACAACTTGTCAGAACAATAAATTATAAAATATTAATGCCCTAAGATTTTTTAAAGTTTATAATCTGAAGCTGAAATGACCATGTAATCTAAATAAATTTAACAGTCAACCCAGTGTTCCATCAGCAACTCAAACCTGAAGAAAATATCACCAATAAATGTTAAATAAGCCTTAGGACAAAAGGGAAAGTATATATCCAGCTGGTCAATGTCCAATTCCAACAACATTGGAAGGCAGTATCCAAAGCCCCAAAGTCCCTAGACAGAGGAGGCTCCAGCAAACTCAAGCAACAGCCTAGCCCCATGTGGCTCTAGTCTGCTTCTTAAGCATCACTGTCATTCAAAAGGTAGGAAGATGACATGCAACACTTCCAAGGGTGTCTACTTCTGAAGGAAGAAGTGTCAAAAAAAAAAGAGTCTCATATATACTCCAAGTACTGGACTGAGGTAGAGAAGACAGGAGCACACAAGGAAGCCAAGCCGCATTTCCCACTGCTGCCTCTACAGAACAGTTCTCCACACCTTTGCTGTATGCAAGGATGGTCACGTGGAAAGTACCCATTAGATTTCTACTCACCACACAGACAAAACATTAACAGAGACCATTTACAGCTAAAAACTAGCTTTACTAGTATGTTTTAAAAATTGCCATTTGATGTCTTAATGATTATTTTAGTTCATGAAACTTGAAGCATTTTCTTCTGGTTCATTTACTTGCAAAATTAGTATTATCTTAGAATCTCTACCTGGAATTTCTTATTTATCATTCAGAATCTAGAAGAGTCAAAAGGGTGGCAAATCACCAGCGACAGAAGGAAAGACTCCATGAAAATGGCCACAAAGTAACAAAACCAAATAAAACCTAATCATAAAGCTCTCAATAAGCTAATTATAAAGCATACAATAGAACTATGGATCACTAAAAGCTTAATCTTATCCTAGCACTAAGTTTGACTTCAAAACATTTTCAGTCAGTTAAACACTACACTTTTAAATGATTTCTACTTATTTAAACACAGGAACACATATTTAACATTCCTTTTCATTGTTCACAGTTATAAATTATTAATTATGCAAAGCTATCACTTACACATAATGTTTAGTCAAATCAATACACACCTGAACTTGAGCAAGAAAAACACAAGAGTGTCAAAAAAGATACAAATGGCAACCCCAAGTCCTCAGAGATTTGTTAAAATGCCAAACAATATTTTAACAGTCCTTAAAGGAATCAATAAGAGCTCTCTTAAGGCAATCTAATGAATGACTTTAAGAGAAGACAGAAAGAGCTTTGATACTGGGAAAGCCTGCTGAATAGTTAGGGAAGCATTCCAAAAAAAATTACAAAACCAAGTCTCAGGATTTATTAATATTAACAGTAAAACAGTTAAGGGTTTACTAATGCACTCTTGATTTCAGAGCATTACAGCCTGAGATGGATGGCAGTAACTGCAAAGTTATTGCTCCTCTCCTGACTCAGAGATACGGAGGATGGTGACCAAGGATGGCCACAGCACACTTCAAATGGATGGCGCTCAAAGAGGTCTTGTGTATCTTGAGCTGGAAAGGCATGCATCTGATCTACAGAACAGTTCTCCACACCTTTGCTGTATGCAAGGATGGTCACGTGGAAAGTACCCATTAGATTTCTACTCACCACACAGACAAAACATTAACAGAGACCATTTACAGCTAAAAACTAGCTTTACTAGTATGTTTTAAAAATTGCCATTTGATGTCTTAATGATTATTTTAGTTCATGAAACTTGAAGCATTTTCTTCTGGTTCATTTACTTGCAAAATTAGTATTATCTTAGAATCTCTACCTGGAATTTCTTATTTATCATTCAGAATCTAGAAGAGTCAAAAGGGTGGCAAATCACCAGCGACAGAAGGAAAGACTCCATGAAAATGGCCACAAAGTAACAAAACCAAATAAAACCTAATCATAAAGCTCTCAATAAGCTAATTATAAAGCATACAATAGAACTATGGATCACTAAAAGCTTAATCTTATCCTAGCACTAAGTTTGACTTCAAAACATTTTCAGTCAGTTAAACACTACACTTTTAAATGATTTCTACTTATTTAAACACAGGAACACATATTTAACATTCCTTTTCATTGTTCACAGTTATAAATTATTAATTATGCAAAGCTATCACTTACACATAATGTTTAGTCAAATCAATACACACCTGAACTTGAGCAAGAAAAACACAAGAGTGTCAAAAAAGATACAAATGGCAACCCCAAGTCCTCAGAGATTTGTTAAAATGCCAAACAATATTTTAACAGTCCTTAAAGGAATCAATAAGAGCTCTCTTAAGGCAATCTAATGAATGACTTTAAGAGAAGACAGAAAGAGCTTTGATACTGGGAAAGCCTGCTGAATAGTTAGGGAAGCATTCCAAAAAAAATTACAAAACCAAGTCTCAGGATTTATTAATATTAACAGTAAAACAGTTAAGGGTTTACTAATGCACTCTTGATTTCAGAGCATTACAGCCTGAGATGGATGGCAGTAACTGCAAAGTTATTGCTCCTCTCCTGACTCAGAGATACCGGAGGATGGTGACCAAGGATGGCCACAGCACACTTCAAATGGATGGCGCTCAAAGAGGTCTTGTGTATCTTCGAGACGCTTGGGGAATTCTAATGGACATGCGATGGCGCTGGATGATGTTGGTTTTTTCTGCTTCTTTCGTTATCCACTGGCTTGTCTTTGCAGTGCTCTGGTATGTCCTAGCTGAGATGAATGGTGATCTGGCACTAGATCACGATGCCCCGCCTGAAAACCACACTATCTGTGTCAAGTACATCACCAGTTTCACAGCTGCGTTCTCCTTCTCCCTGGAGACACAACTGACAATTGGTTATGGTACCATGTTCCCCAGTGGTGACTGTCCAAGTGCCATCGCCCTCCTTGCCATACAAATGCTCCTAGGCCTCATGTTAGAGGCTTTTATCACAGGTAACTGCTTTTGCTCTTTAAAAAAAAGTATGAATGTTTTGGAATGGGTATAGTCAGTTACAAGCAACTGTATTATAAGAGCAATTTATTTGCATTATTGGCAAGTAATGCTTGAGACTGAAAAGAGCCTAGAGTCAAACAACTGGAGAAATTTTAAGAAACATGACTCTGTATTTAAATTTTACCTATTGAAACTTCTTAAGAAAAAAGGGATCATTATGATACTAGCCAAAAAAATATTAACAAAAAAAAAACTAAAAGGAATTTCTCAAAGAAGCGAAATGTTTTATTAAGTAAGTGAACAAATATGTTAATGCATATTATGACAGTCAATCTACCTAACAGAGGAATTTGATTTTTTTTAAGCTTTACTGGACTAGAATTTTCTCCTGAGTTCAATGACTCAATACTCATGAGCCAAGAGCACCACAGTAATGCATGCCAGAGAACAAGTATACACATTCTTAGCAAAAAAAGGGAAAAAAAAGGGCGCATATATTTTAGGTTTCCATTTTTTATATTTTACTTTAATGCATTTAAAGTATAATTTTGATAAGAGTTCTGAAGACCTCACCAGCCTGCCAATATCTGTGGCAGAGTGGTTAAGAAACCATGATCTAGAGCAACAGAGGATGCACTTGAAGCATACACAGAAATCACCCTAGAGTCAAAGATTTTTAAAAGAAAAAAGGTTTGTATAAATTTATAAGTTAAAAATTTTCAATTTATCACTTGTTCTACTGGTCCCCTCCCTACTCCAAATCATTCTACTACAAACTTAATCTCTATTTCAATTTGAAGTAATCTGGTTGCAACTAAAGTGCATTTATCTTGTTACTTTTTTTTTTTTTTGAGCAGGGGTAGAAATATAGGCAATGACCACTCTTTGTCTTCATAACGAACTTAAAGTTTTACATTTCTATGTAACAAATGAATTTTCCTTATTCGTTCTGAAATCACAGTTTTAAAATGAGAATGTTTGAAAAATTCTTTAGACTAATGAGAAATTAACTATAAATTCAATTCCTGACTTATTTGGAAGGCATAGCACTAAGAAAAGTATAACAATTTGCTAGACCCTTTGTCATTCAGAAAAGGTAATGACAATTATAGTGTTCCTTCTAAAAAAAAAATTCAATGGTTTCTAATTCAGGTGCCTTTGTGGCGAAGATTGCCCGGCCTAAAAATCGAGCTTTCTCAATTCGCTTTACTCACTTAGCAGTAGTAGCTCACAAAGATGGCAAACCTAACCTCATCTTCCAAGTGGCCAACACTCGACCGAGCCCTCTAACCAGCGTTCGGGTCTCAGCTGTTCTCTACCAGGAACGAGAAAATGGCGAACTCTACCAGACCAGTGTGGACTTCCACCTTGACGGCATCAGTTCTGAGGAATGCCCATTCTTTCTCTTCCCCCTCACCTACTGCCACTCCATTACACCTTCGAGTCCTCTGGCTGCTCTGCTCCAGCATGAACACCCTCCCCACTTTGAACTGGTTGTGTTCCTCTCAGCGATGCAGGAAGGCACTGGAGAGATCTGCCAGAGGAGGACATCCTACCTGCCCTCCGAGATCAGGTTACACCACTGTTTTGCATCTCTGCTGACCCGAGGTTCCAAAGGTGGATATCAAATCAACATGCAGAATGTTGACAAAACTATTCCTGAATTTCCAACTCCTCGTTTAAGAAGTTCTGAAGACCTCACCAGCCTGCCAATATCTGTGGCAGAGTGGTTAAGAAACCATGATCTAGAGCAACAGAGGATGCACTTGAAGCATACACAGAAATCACCCTAGAGTCAAAGATTTTAAAAGAAAAAAGGTTTGTATAAATTTATAAGTTAAAAATTTTCAATTTATCACTTGTTCTACTGGTCCCCTCCCTACTCCAAATCATTCTACTACAAACTTAATCTCTATTTCAATTTGAAGTAATCTGGTTGCAACTAAAGTGCATTTATCTTGTTACTTTTTTTTTTTTTGAGCAGGGGTAGAAATATAGGCAATGACCACTCTTTGTCTTCATAACGAACTTAAAGTTTTACATTTCTATGTAACAAATGAATTTTCCTTATTCGTTCTGAAATCACAGTTTTAAAATGAGAATGTTTGAAAAATTCTTTAGACTAATGAGAAATTAACTATAAATTCAATTCCTGACTTATTTGGAAGGCATAGCACTAAGAAAAGTATAACAATTTGCTAGACCCTTTGTCATTCAGAAAAGGTAATGACAATTATAGTGTTCCTTCTAAAAAAAAAATTCAATGGTTTCTAATTCAGGTGCCTTTGTGGCGAAGATTGCCCGGCCTAAAAATCGAGCTTTCTCAATTCGCTTTACTCACTTAGCAGTAGTAGCTCACAAAGATGGCAAACCTAACCTCATCTTCCAAGTGGCCAACACTCGACCGAGCCCTCTAACCAGCGTTCGGGTCTCAGCTGTTCTCTACCAGGAACGAGAAAATGGCGAACTCTACCAGACCAGTGTGGACTTCCACCTTGACGGCATCAGTTCTGAGGAATGCCCATTCTTTCTCTTCCCCCTCACCTACTGCCACTCCATTACACCTTCGAGTCCTCTGGCTGCTCTGCTCCAGCATGAACACCCTCCCCACTTTGAACTGGTTGTGTTCCTCTCAGCGATGCAGGAAGGCACTGGAGAGATCTGCCAGAGGAGGACATCCTACCTGCCCTCCGAGATCAGGTTACACCACTGTTTTGCATCTCTGCTGACCCGAGGTTCCAAAGGTGGATATCAAATCAAGATGGAGAATTTTGACAAGACTATTCCTGAATTTCCAACTCCTCTGGTCTCCAAAAGGCCGAATAGGACTGACCTGGATATCCACATCAATGGACAAAGCATTGACAATTTTCAGATCTCTGAAACAGGACTGACAGAGTAAGAAGTATCCATTTTAGCACCCTGTTTTTTAATGTATGAAATATACTCAGCCAGTTATGCAGCTGTTTTTCCTTCATCGTTATCTCATGTTTTCTTTTTCCAATGCTGATTACATCTGATTATACCATGGTGATCAAGGCTCCATCCATAAAAAATGGCTGAGCTAACAATACACACTGGAAATATAACATTATACCAAGTTTGTATCTGTGGTGATCTGCTAAAATCAATGCATCTGAAAGTAACAGATACTTATAACAACAGAAATATTGGTGACTTTAAATGGATGTGGTATAATACCAGTAATGAAAGTAAAATGGATTTCTTATTTTCATCTGCAAGTTGAAGCAACAGTCTAGTTTCAAACCTAGCTCCCTGGGTAGAATAATGATTTCACAATATTTAGTGAACATCCTTTTAAAATTGCTATTTCTTCAAGACAACAAAGATCATTCCTTTGGTTCTTTAAAAAATAAAACTGGGGTAAATATTACCCTCTTAAATTTTTAACAGCTAAGAAGAAAACTTCACAAGAAAATAGCAAAGAACAGATGTAACCAGAACTCTAAAAGCATTTCAGCATGACACTCAAACACATGCACATTTTCATTATTTGCGGCAGAAAGTGATCAGAGCAAGTAAAATAAGCACTAGCCTGACAGAAGCTGCAGGGTGGTACTTGCGCATAGAGATGCAAAATTTTATCTACTTTAAAGCTACTGTGCACGTTAATCAAATAGTGATTTAAAAATTGTAACTATTCACCTGAGTGACTTCTGACCTAAGTAAGAACACTCTCTACTTAGGATCTATTCAATTGTATAAAAACCTCATAGATGCAAATATATTTATGTTTTTGTAGATATTAAAGGTTTAGATGTAATTTAACTTGGGAAAACACCTCCAATAGAAAAAGCAAAAAATAATTGGGCAACGAAGCATTTTCAAACCCAAATTCCTGTTTCAAACTTCAAATAGTTTTTTCTATAAACACAAAATGAGTGTTTATTCACCAGTAGGAGGTTGGACTAGATGAACTCTATTATTTCTTTCCAAATCTAATACTCCATGAAAAGTATGCTTTCTCTACTCTTTTAATTTGACATATACTAAGATGAACGCTTTCCCTTACTTCTAGTTTAACTTAAGAGTATCCTTTGTATACTTGTCATTTACATTAAAAAAAATCATCAAACTGTCCTCAATCAAAACAAGACCCAAAAAAGTCACCCTATCAGATTTCAAACAGATTTGTTGCTGCTCTTCTTCTCTGAAATCTCCCTTATCCAGGTCTATGTGGAAAAAGTGAAAAATTAACCCTCCCCACTAGTGATGACCAGGCAAGAATAAACACTAGCTAGTAAAGGCAAGCAGTTGTGAAAAGCAGGACACAATAGCAAATCAGTTTCCTATTCTTTGACCAAATAGAGAAGAAAATAAAGAACTTTGCAGCGGTCTAAGACTGATAATAGCAAAGTATATCAAGGGCACAAAGTTAATTACTGTGAACTCTTTCTGTTTTAAAAATCTTAGGCATTCTTAAGTACTAGCTGGACGAACGATTTTGTTTTCCAACCCAAGACTGTTGTAACACAAACAGACGGAAGGAATTCTTATTTCTATAATAAAGTAACTAGATTCACCTAATCTGTGAAAATAAAGTAGTATTGAAGATGTACATGGCATGTTTTTTCCTAAGAGCTCCACATCACTCACAGAGGTCACAGAGAGGTTGCCCAAAGTGATACAAGTAGGAAGTGAACGAGGTCTGCCTGGCTCTTGCTCTCAGCACAGAGGCAGTACCTTCTCCACTCAAGCCAGAGGAAGCACTTATCATACTGTTTATACATAACCTTTGCATCTGAACAACAGATACAACTTCTGTGTACACACACACACGCGCGCGCGCGCGCGTGTAACTGCACGCGCAGTCCCCCCCAAAAAAACCCCACTGGTATACTAATGCTATTTAATAAAAGTTAAAACACGCAATCAAATACTTTTGTCTAGGAGGCTGAAAGCTTCTTAAAGAATCATTCACGATCCTTTCACTTCAAGAATCATACCTTCTATGCTAAAGGGGATTAAGTTTTCCGCAAAGGCCCCATTACCCTTTCAGGTGAATGAAGTACCAACTGAAAGAGGCGGAAATGTACTGGCAAGTGGGAACAGCAGCTCTGACTCTTGGCTCTACAGCTCACTTACCTGGACCATCTGGGAAAATGATGACTATCTCAGACACATGATCAGGGAGACCAAGGTGGAACAAAGTTAATAAGTGCTTGTGGAAATCAATATAGAGAGAGTAACAGTCCCAATAAACTGAAGACAAGTAGATACTAAAAACCGTAAGGCTGGGGCTTCCCTGGTGGTGCAGTGCTTAAGAACCCGCCTACCAATGCAGGAGACAAGGGTTCGATCCCTGGTCCAGGAAGATCCCACAGTAGCTAAACCTGTGCACCACAACTACTGAGTTATAGAGCCCAAGAGTTGTAACTACTGAGCCCATGTGCCCCAACTATTGAAGTCTATGTATTCTAGAGCCCATGCTCAACAACAAGAGAAGCCACCACAATGAGAAAGAAGTTCATGCACCACTAGAGAGTGGCTGCCTCTCTGTGCAACTAGAGAAAAGCCCTCAAAGCAACAAAAAAGCCCCAAAAATAAATAAATAAAAATCATAAGGCCCACTGTAATATATGTGTGTTATTGTTGTGTTAAGTCACTTAGCTGTGTCTGATTGTTTGTGACGCCATGGACTGTAGCCCACCAGGCTCCTTTGTCCATGGTATTCTCCAGGCAAGAATACTAGAGTGGGTAATCCATTCCTTTCTCCAGGGGATCTTCCCGACCCACAGATCAAACTTGATTATCCTGCATGGCAGGTATATTCTTTACTGTCTGAGCCATCAGGGAAGCCTCTTTATATATATATATGTACAAGTCCACATTACCAACTGCCAGCAGCAGCCTAATCGCCAAAAATTGCTTCAAAGGACCTCACATCAAAACACACTGAGTTGAACCCTGCCTATCACCTAGATTTTATTTTAATGATCTTTTAATTCCATCCTCATAGAATCATACTGTAGAATGATTCTTAATGAACCAAAATTATAACTGGAGTATTACAGGCCTTTTTCTGCCTCTATATTCCCCTATGGGTATTCACAGGGGTCATGTACAGTTTTTACCCAGATGTCTCTAATTCCAGCCATTTCTCTACACATAAGAAGCAAATACATGGTAAGAATTATCTCTAATTTTAAAAAGAACAAATCATCCTGGAACTTACAATATTCACTTATCGTAATTTGATATCATACAACATCAATACAAAATGTCAGTGTGGAAATCAAAGTTAATAAGTGCTTGTGGAAATCAATATAGAGACTAACAGTCCCAATAAACTGAAGACAAGTAGATACTAAAAACCGTAAGGCTGGGGCTTCCCTGGTGGTGCAGTGCTTAAGAACCCGCCTACCAATGCAGGAGACAAGGGTTCGATCCCTGGTCCAGGAAGATCCCACAGTAGCTAAACCTGTGCACCACAACTACTGAGTTATAGAGCCCAAGAGTTGTAACTACTGAGCCCATGTGCCCCAACTATTGAAGTCTATGTATTCTAGAGCCCATGCTCAACAACAAGAGAAGCCACCACAATGAGAAAGAAGTTCATGCACCACTAGAGAGTGGCTGCCTCTCTGTGCAACTAGAGAAAAGCCCTCAAAGCAACAAAAAAGCCCCAAAAATAAATAAATAAAAATCATAAGGCCCACTGTAATATATGTGTGTTATTGTTGTGTTAAGTCACTTAGCTGTGTCTGATTGTTTGTGACGCCATGGACTGTAGCCCACCAGGCTCCTTTGTCCATGGTATTCTCCAGGCAAGAATACTAGAGTGGGTAATCCATTCCTTTCTCCAGGGGATCTTCCCGACCCACAGATCAAACTTGATTATCCTGCATGGCAGGTATATTCTTTACTGTCTGAGCCATCAGGGAAGCCTCTTTATATATATATATGTACAAGTCCACATTACCAACTGCCAGCAGCAGCCTAATCGCCAAAAATTGCTTCAAAGGACCTCACATCAAAACACACTGAGTTGAACCCTGCCTATCACCTAGATTTTATTTTAATGATCTTTTAATTCCATCCTCATAGAATCATACTGTAGAATGATTCTTAATGAACCAAAATTATAACTGGAGTATTACAGGCCTTTTTCTGCCTCTATATTCCCCTATGGGTATTCACAGGGGTCATGTACAGTTTTTACCCAGATGTCTCTAATTCCAGCCATTTCTCTACACATAAGAAGCAAATACATGGTAAGAATTATCTCTAATTTTAAAAAGAACAAATCATCCTGGAACTTACAATATTCACTTATCGTAATTTGATATCATACAACATCTCATAATTGATCAATATGTCAGTGTATCTTAACACACTAGGTACGCACTGCTGTTCGAGGAGACAACAAGACACAGCATGGCCACTGTTTTTAAATCTACAGTGTTTTCAACAAAAGTGGATTACTTATATAAAGAGAAGTTCAGAATCATTAGTACAGTTTAATAAGCTGAAGTGAGCATCTTATTAAAAAGTATTCAATAAAAATCAATATAAAAGACTTACAAAGATCTTACATGAAAACTGCTCTTAAAAAAAGAAAGACTGTCATTTATCAAGAAGACCAGAGGGGCTTCCCTGGTGGTCCAGTGGGTAAGGACACCATCTTGCAGTGCAAGGGGCATCAGTTCGATCCCTGGCCTGGGAAGATCCCACATGCTGTGGAGCAGCTGGACTGATGTGTCCAACTACTGAGCCGGAGCTCTGGAGCTCACGTGCCCAGAGCCAGTGCTCTACAGCAAGAGAGGCCACTGCAATGGGAGGCTCACACAGGCCAAAGAACAAAGATGGATGAAAATAGATGAATGAAAGAGAAATAGAAGTAACAACAACAAAAAAGGAAGACCAGATGAATAAATGACTAAAATAAGAACAGTCACAATTTTAGCCTTTGCTGTCGGGTATAAAATCAAACATTCTAGTACTTTGTCTATTTCTTCTCAGGCATGAGATGCTATCTGCACTGGAAAATGAGTTAACAGGTGGCTTCCTAATTTTCAATTTCAGTTCATAAGGTAGCTTTAATAAAGAATATATGTCTTAGCTTACATTATATATGTTGTTTTGAACAACACAGAGCCTAAAAAGCCAAACCAAGTAAATCCTACTGGTTGTATTTATTACCCTTGGTTTCATGCAATACAGCCCTTAACCAACCACGGAATTCTAAACATGAGCAACGCTACAACTCCATCTACTGGACAGAGGCAGACAACTGAGTCAATTTTGAATAAAGGCATCCTTTGTGAGCCTTTTTAAGAACTAATGCCATGGAAATCCAGATAAAAATACTTCAAAACGGTAAGAAAGTCTTACCTACATCTTTTCGTCCTGGTTTTTCAAAACGTCTGTCACCCCTAGAAAAGGTAGAAATAAGTTTCAAACAAAACTTGAGAGTAATATAGATTTCCCATCCATGACACCCACTTTCCTGTCTTTAACAGCATTTCTTTCTTTTTCAAATTATAAAAAAATACATAGTTTTTCCCTAATATTTGGAAAACACAGAAAAGCACACATATACAAACAAAAATATCTATCATCTCATCCACCAAGAGCTAGTTTGTATAGGCCCAGAAATTGTTTTCTTTGATATTTTTAATTAAATCCATGTTTTATTTTAGGTGCCAGCTGTACAGAGCTTTATATACTGCTTTCAAAATGTGTTTTACACTGAATTAAATATTTTCACAAACACCCTTTTATACTTATATGATATATATACTCTATTGTGTGGACAGGGTTTCTCTGGTGCCTCAGTGGAAAAGAATTAGCCTGCCAATCCCTGGGTTGGGAAGATCCCCTGGAGGAGAAAATGGCAAGCCACTCCAGTATTCTTGCCTAGGAAATCCCAAAGACAGAGGAGCCTGGTGGGCAACACTACATGGGGTTGCCAAAGGGTCAGACACAACTCAGTGACCAAACAAATGTGTGGATATGTCATTAACAACAACAACAGCAACAAAAACCTGAAATTAAGCTGTCTGGCTTATTTTCCTTTTTTTTAATTATAAATATTATCACATGGACATCTCTGTACATGTATTTTCGTGCAACTACCTTTGCTTATGTTGAAAGGCTTCATATAAAGTCACAAACAATATAAGAAGATGCTTTAACAGAACAAACAATAAAATGAATATGCTTCCCATTTAGTGCCAATCAAATAGCACATCTAATTAACTATTAAATACCCATGTTGGCAATAAAATGTTAATGTATTTACCTAGAATGCTTCTTCCTTTAAATAAGGATCATTTAAACATTTCTGATACTCAATGGACAGCATTTTTTGAAAAATGAAACCTTGTAAACTAGACAAAGAACCTTCTCCTCTGCAGAAAACAGAGAAGAAATCGTTTTATACTAATAAGCCTTCATCCCAAGAAGTGGCTCCTTCAGTTACCTTTCCTCCCAGCTCTGTGACCTGTGCATTTCCCTGCCGCCTCCTCGGCCAAACACTCCCTCGACTTCATCAAAGCTTCTTTGGTAGAAACCACATTCACCTCTGCCTCTGCCTGAAAGTAAGAATACAGAAAAAAGGGTCACATGTCAACATCTGGCACAAGTTTAACACCAAACACTGACCTCTGAAGTGCTGTCTATATACAAAGCAGGAGACCTACATTTAAATTTTTAGCAAGGCCACTGAGACCAATGACAGTTACTGATAGCACTGGAGTAGTCAGACCACGGGAGGATAAACAAGTCAGAAAACTGAGTAAGAGCCCCTGTTCCAGCCCTGAACAAGAAATAGAATCAACATCAAGCTCCTTAACAGAAAAGTCAATAGTGAGATCCTAAGATCAGGAAACCACTGCGACAAATCAAACCTTCTAATGGATTATTTTCAACAAAAATGGAAAGTATGAAGGGTTCAAGAAGAGAGTCAATAAAGTACAAAAACCAAGCACAAATGTTAAGTTAATTTCTAATTCCAGAGAAAGGATAACTTAATAGGGTCAACGCTTAACTATCAATTTTGTGAACTAACTCCTTAGAGAATATTCCACAGTAACCAAAGGCACTCTTTTCCATTTGCTCAAATCTTGAAGAAAAATATCAGGCAGCACTAAATTCAAACCACAGAGCTGGTAATAAAGTGTAGGAATTAAGAAGCTGCAATGGCTCAAATGTACACTAGCTTTTACTGAAGGCAATTTGTTTAGATCTATCAAAATTTGACTCAACATTCTAACTAGAATTTATTCTAACAGAAATATCTGCACAAACATGTAAATACATATATGTAGATTTTGTTGCAAACTTTTAAAAAACAGAAACATAATCAGTAAAGGACTGGTTAAGTAAATTTTGATGAAACAATTCAGCAGAACACTAGGAAGCCACCGAAGATAAAGTACTGCCATTAAAAGAAATCTGTATTATTCTGTTGAATGACTAAAGCATCTCAAAGAGCAATACATATTAAAAAAATACCATGCATATAAATGATATGAAGGCATAGCTAGGATCAGGAAGGATATAAATCCAAAATTTGCATCTCAGGGAAAAAGGCAGTATGCACTTTCAGCTTTATATTTTCTGCATAGTGTGAGGATTTCCCAACTAATGTATACCATTTGTATCCAACACACAGGTTAGAATACTGGGAGGATGGGGGCAAAAATTATGCCCACAGATGTATTTATACCTAGGTAAAATCTCAGCCATTATTTCCAGTCAACTACTCCAACAGTATAAAACCACCGAAGAAAAAATGATGATGAATCTTGAATAAAAGCATGAATGCATTCCAAATCTTAATACAACTGATTTAACTATTTTAAATATCCATGCAGCATTTCTACTTTTTTGTTATCAGCTACTGAAGTTCAAGGAAGAGAGTCAATAGAATGTTACAGAAAATCCTAAGATCAGGAAACCACTACAAATCAAACCTTCTAATGGATTATTTTCAACAAAAATGGAAAGTATGAAGGGTTCAAGAAGAGAGTCAATAAAGTACAAAAACCAAGCACAAATGTTAAGTTAATTTCTAATTCCAGAGAAAGGATAACTTAATAGGGTCAACGCTTAACTATCAATTTTGTGAACTAACTCCTTAGAGAATATTCCACAGTAACCAAAGGCACTCTTTTCCATTTGCTCAAATCTTGAAGAAAAATATCAGGCAGCACTAAATTCAAACCACAGAGCTGGTAATAAAGTGTAGGAATTAAGAAGCTGCAATGGCTCAAATGTACACTAGCTTTTACTGAAGGCAATTTGTTTAGATCTATCAAAATTTGACTCAACATTCTAACTAGAATTTATTCTAACAGAAATATCTGCACAAACATGTAAATACATATATGTAGATTTTTGTTGCAAACTTTTAAAAAACAGAAACATAATCAGTAAAGGACTGGTTAAGTAAATTTTGATGAAACAATTCAGCAGAACACTAGGAAGCCACCGAAGATAAAGTACTGCCATTAAAAGAAATCTGTATTATTCTGTTGAATGACTAAAGCATCTCAAAGAGCAATACATATTAAAAAAATACCATGCATATAAATGATATGAAGGCATAGCTAGGATCAGGAAGGATATAAATCCAAAATTTGCATCTCAGGGAAAAAGGCAGTATGCACTTTCAGCTTTATATTTTCTGCATAGTGTGAGGATTTCCCAACTAATGTATACCATTTGTATCCAACACACAGGTTAGAATACTGGGAGGATGGGGGCAAAAATTATGCCCACAGATGTATTTATACCTAGGTAAAATCTCAGCCATTATTTCCAGTCAACTACTCCAACAGTATAAAACCACCGAAGAAAAAATGATGATGAATCTTGAATAAAAGCATGAATGCATTCCAAATCTTAATACAACTGATTTAACTATTTTAAATATCCATGCAGCATTTCTACTTTTTTGTTATCAGCTATGTATCAAGAACTGAGGGCTTCCCTGGTGGTCCAGTGGTAAGGACACCATCTTGCAGTGTAAGGGGCACCAGTTCGATCCCTGGCCTGGGAAGATCCCACATGCTGCGGAGCAGCTGGACCTATGTGTTCAACTACCGAGTCGGAGCTCTAGAGCACATGCGCCCAGAGTCGGTGCTCTGCAACAAGAGAGGCCGCTGTGATGGGAGGCCCACACAGGCCAAAGAACAAAGACGGATGAAAATAAATGAATGAATGACCAATAAAAGAGAACAAAATTAAAAAAAAAAAAGAAATGACTCAAAATACAATTATACTTCTATATGACCTTACTATGGAATACAAGAATAATGCATAGGATTTTATGAATGTAATCTAAGAACAACGTTTGGACTCTTAACCAGTCCAAGCATCAATATCTTCACCTGTAAAATGGAAATTAGGACTAGAGTTGAACTGTAATAATCCTAAAGTTACCTTCCAGTTGTATCAACTTAACGTCAATTTCAAGTCAATGTCCAGTTTTGTACCTCTATCCTTAGAAAATACATATGCATTATTTAAGATTTATCGTAAAACAATAATACAAACTGTTATATAAGACAATGGTGATCCGTACACAGGTATTTTTAAGGTGAAAAAAAAAAAGTCTCCTGTCCTTTTACAGAACAATTTTCTGAAGAAAATCATCAAGCACATAGCACCTTGAAAAAGTGTTTTGTTTTGGTAATGTGAGTATGAAAAACCGCATCCAAAAGTTGCCAGAAAAATAAGCATTCAAAAGTTGCCCCCAAAATAAGCAAACTACAAAATATTTTCGGTCATTTATGGCTAGCATTGGCACTAGTCCTCCTTATGAGCCTAAAGTGGGCTCAAAAGAAAAACTGATTCTATAGCTTTTGACCTTATAAAATGTAAGAAACACTCTTCAAAATGCAAAGCCCATAATCATCCATAAATGCAGTTACCAGATGAGAACAAGCAAGTAAACATAACTGGGAAAATTTTCCATAAAATTAAATTTAAATGACTGTCCTATTCTCTGAGATTCCACCTCTTCTTTGAGGGAATTAAAATATGCTTCCTTTAATAATGATGAAGACAATAGCTGAAAATTCTTTAAATATCCTTTACTGTTAAACATCTTAACCAGATAAAATAAAAAAGATGACAAACTTGTGTTGTTTCCCTCTTTATTTAAATTTTATTGGTTCATGATATTCAGAAGTATGGAAGTCAGTTGATTTTCACATCAAATTTTCTCAAGTTGGAAAGAGCTAGGGCAATCATCTGATATCAGCTCTGCTCGTGGGAAAAAAAGAAGACACAGCTACACTAATCACTATATTTAGCCAACAGGTTAAGATTAAGCAATAATTAAGAAAAAAACCCCACAGATTAAAGGTCTTATGAAACCATTAAGAATCTCAGTTGGGATCATGGTGTCAGAAGTATTTCTCACCGAGTCAGTTCATTAATCTTACTAGTTTCATGTCATCCATTCATATCAATGCTAATTAAGTCACTTTTTATAACAGTATCTAGCCTTCAAACATGTCCTGTTTAATTTCTGAATGTAAGAGTTCTATATTATGTGATAACCACAGACACGTCAAAGAAACCAGAAGGGAGGAAGAAACTTATCAACACTCCATCAGTTTCTTGACACAGAATTTTTTTAACACCTATTTCAAGATTGGTTGGTATTTGCAACACAAAACATTGGTGGTCACTCTAGAAACAAAACAGTTGCTGCGGGCCACACTTCTTAATAAGATCTCTCAATGTCATGCCCTGAAAAGCACTACAGGAAAAGCTCCTCAACTGCAATCTCGTCTCACTGCCAGCCCACTGCAGAAAAACACAGGAAACATTCAAGGAGCAGGCCAAAGCCACCCTCAAAACACCATCATCACACTGCCAACCAGCACAGACCTCAGACAAATTCTAAACCAATGCAATCTATCTGCATGTGAGAATCTCAAAGACCTGTGGTCCTCTTGAAACACACACATGCTTAAATCTCACCACCCACCTTCATCTCACCTTCTGTTAGAGGTATTATTTCTTGAGTTTTACAGATGATTCTAACAGCTCGTCAGGTTTAAACCACTGTTCTAGAGACTGACAATTCAGAAGGAAAACACATGGACAACTCAATAGGGCCTGATCTACAAATAAAGTTTTTAGCTAGCCTCTTCATTATTCACAACACCTGCCTTCTCATGTTCTGAATGAAACTCCTTCACAGGAATGCACAATTTAATATGGTCTTTATAAAGAGTGGGTATGAATTACTCTATTTGTCAGGCATAACTTTAAGAAAAAAAAATTTAGATACTTGATACTCAGGATCATGCCAACCCGGGTGGTGCAAAGAGTGAAGACAATGACCTCTACTTTGCAGACACCCAATTCTTCCTAAAGCACCTCTAAAATTACAAAGTATACTTAGAATACTTTGTATACTTAGTATACTTCTGCTGTGATTTAGCCAACTTAGAAGTAAAAGCTCAAGTAAATATTTGTATTACAAACATAAACACCCTTAAGTAGCAGAAGATCAATGAATCCCAAATAGGGAGCAGATATCAAGGAACAAGTAATGTCAAAATAATTATCCTTCTAAGAAAAGATACAAATCTATCAAGGACTGCTGTATAATCTTTTTGTTGTTCTACACCCTAAAATAGGCCTAGTATTGAGGAGACAGCCTATAGAAAAGCCTTTCTCTGGGTGGGGTCACTCCTGGCATATATGGCCTTATGTATGGGTGCCACTCCAGCAGCCAAGGCACTTCAGGGAGCTCTGGTTCTCACAGTGTTGGGTCCCCTGGGGATGAGGAATATGGATCATAAATAATTGCCAAAGATAACTAGGACCATCTAGAATCATTCATGCTCAAATCTCTAGGCTCAAATTACCTCTTCTACTCCATAACAGGGTTGGTGGAATAGATACACCGAGAAATGTTCCGAAAACAAATGTTTAGGATATTTATTAGGCAGTTAATGTCGAACAGCAGTTTTTGAAATTCAAATATCAAAATATTTTTAGAGTGATTTACTTCCCTACCCTCTTTTTCCACCGCCTCCACTATTACATTTTTCACAAGAAAGCTCACCTCGCCCTCGTGAAGAACTTCGACCTCTAGGAGCCCCCACCACTGTTCCTCCTCCTCCTCGCCCTGTCAATCGTAGGACAGCAGCGCTATTTACAGACATGGAAAAGTTCCTCTGCCAAAAAAGAAAACAAAGAAGGAAATGGATAAAACAGATAATGTTGTTGTTGTTCCTCACCATCCCCTACTGCATCTATAAAATGGCAGCTAATGACTACCAGCGGTGGGAAACGATCACCACATGACATATCAAGATGTTCCAAAACCAGATTTTAGCTGAAAATATTTCAAGTTAACATTTAGATCAATAAACATGGACAATCAATGCCTTACACCGTGTTAGGTTCTGTAAGGAAATGGTAAATAAACTCTCAATACTATAGGTACCCAGAAGCAGACAAGATATTTATGCCTTATAACATACAGAGGATACCCAGTAAAAGAGATCTGAAAGGTAGAAATAAGAGGGGGTCACAAAAGGTCTGAATTGACAGTAACATGATACAGAACCATTTTGCCTCCTTTTGCTCACCAACATGAATTAGCAGCTGCAACTAGTATTTAATAGAATGACAGGTGTCAGGAGTGAATGAGGAAGGGCAAAGTAAGAAGGGAGAAGGGGAAAAGAATGCTTCAAAAGAATAAACAGAACTTTGAACACTTGGTCATTAACCTATATTTGCACCCATAGCCAATCTGTAAAAGGGTCAAATATGACAAAAATAGTAGTGGGTGGACATCCTTCAAACATGAAGAGGGACACAGGAAGACACAAGGTCTGGGATTCAAAAATATGTTTAGTTGATACTTCTGAATAAATGGAACAGAGCTTATGAAAAAGTAAAGAAATAATTATAAAAACACTGGAAAATGATCTATAAAATATCAAAATCCTGGGCATGAGAGACAATTTATAAGAGAGTTTTAAAATCAGAAATGTTAGAATATATCTTTACCTGAATACCTTCTATGTACACTTAGAACCTAACACACTTGTGCAAAAATGCAGTGGTGTGGTACAAAGTGGAAAGACCCAACCTCAGCAGGGCTGCAGCAAGGGCCCTCCAGCCAACAAGTGAGCACACCAACCCAGCAGCAGCTTCCTACATTTCAGGGAAACAGAACTCTGCCATTCAACTAGTACTTTAGGGCTAAATTGTTTTCCATTGTAACATCCTGATTTGCTGTTCAGATTCAAAACCAACTGAAATGTGATATACCTGTTTTGAAGAAACATGTAGCTGTCTTCAAAACTTCTACTTTCATTACTAAAATTCTTGTTTCAACATATGGTCATTTTCTCCTCGTTATCTGTCATTACTTGTCTTTTGCACAACTGTGTTCAACAGAGCTTATTCAGGTAAATTTTAGAAACTTATCAATGTAAGTTTTTTCCTTTGACTTTTATAGGTATATAATAGTATAATCAAGTAACCTCAAAACTGAAGACTCCAGATGCAATTAATAATGAAAAACTAGATGCAGATATCAAACCTGATTAATACCTATTTCAAACTATATTTTAATACATTTTTTAAAAAGCTAGTTAAAAAAATATATATTAATTTACCTCTTAGCAAAGAGTAAACAGTAGAGTTACTGAATAACTCTTCTGGGATCACAATTAACTAAGACTATGAAGTCTCAAAATCTAGATTAATGGATGCTATATCACTGGTAAAACAGAACTCACAGCTAACTGTATTACGCATGCCATGATCTGACACTGTTACCTCATTACCAAAGTATTATATATATGAGACTCAAATGCAACTAACTACAGGGTTCGGGGAAATTCTCACATGCTTTCTTTCATACATCCTCATACACTGCAGCTGAAAGTGAAAGCTGGTATAATCTCTGGAAGGCAATATATATACTTCTCAAAGTATATTTCAATGTCACAACATATCTTCTTCTTATGCATGTAAAAAATAACATAAGCAGGAAGATTTTAACTACAGTTTTGTTTGTAAAAGCAAACACGGAAACTGGTTAAGAACAACTAAAAGGAGCGAAAAATCATGGCCATCTACACCTCTGTTTATTAGGGTTAGTCATATGAAACTGGGCTTTCGTGGTGGTTTACTAGGTAAAAAATCCACCCACAATGCAGGAGACTGCCTGCTATGAAGGAGACCTGGGTTAGATCTCTGGGTCAAGAAGCTTCTCTAGGAGAAGGAAATGGCAACCCAGTCCAGTATTCTTGTCCGGGAAATCCCATGGACAGAGGAGCCTGGTAGGCTGCAATTCATGGGATCACAAGAGTCGGACTTAGCGACTAAACTGACACCACCAACATACAAAATATTCAACCATTTTTTATCTGGAAAACTACAATTTCATACAATCACCCTAACATACCAAGATATAAGGCATACCTGGAGTGAAGTGCATGGAGAGGCTAGACTGCCTGAGAGTGAAATTTCAGCTCCTTAACTCTGTGCCTTGTTTTCCTCATGTACATAATGTGAACAGGAACCTACTCTGTGGGTTGTTGTAAGCACTTAACACATTAAGCAACAAGTATTCAGAACAGTGTCTGACACATCTGAAAAGCTAAGTAAGTATGTCATTATCTCCCAAATAAGATGCTTAGGTGAACACAGTATAGAACAGTACGAATAGCAGGCTACTGTGTGTTTTTAAAAGAACAGATCGGGCTTCCCCTGGTGGTCCAGTGGGTAAGGAAACCGCCTTGCAGTGCAAGGGGCGCCGGTTCGATCCCTGGCCTGGGAAGATCCCAAGTGCCACGGAGCGGCTGGACAGATGTGTCCAATTACCGAGCCGGAGCTCTGGGGCGCATTTGCCCAGAGCCAGCGCTCTGTGACAACAGGGGCCACCGTGATGGGAGGCCCACAGAAGCCAAAGAACAAAGACGGATGAAAAATAGAGAAATGAAGGACCAATAGAAATGGCCCGCCCATCCCCCCCCCCCCCCACCCAACCCCCCAAAAGATAAATAAAAAAATAAAAAATAAAAAATTATAAAAAAAAAGAACAGATAACATCAATAGTTGCAGATACATTAAATACACAAGAAAATGGAAACATCAGTTACTCCTGAGGAAGAATAACAGGTAGGGACAGTCTGGGTCACTCATACGCTTGTTTTTCACTATATGTGCTTCATGAATTTTGTGTGTATGTGTATACACACACACACACACACACACACAATCTATTCAAAAATGCATAAATGCAGAATTTTCTTTCATTCCAAATAAATAAAATCCACCAGTCTGGTAGCAGTTACTCAAATTACAGGTGTAATGAAGCGAGTCATGTTTTCAAACCACAATGGACACACAGGAAATGTCAAATCAAAGAGTCGGACTTAGCGACTAAACTGACCCCCAAAAAAATTCAACCATTTTTATCTGAAAACTACAATTTCATACAATCACCCTAACATACCAAGATATAAGGCATACCTGGAGTGAAGTGCATGGAGAGGCTAGACTGCCTGAGAGTGAAATTTCAGCTCCTTAACTCTGTGCCTTGTTTTCCTCATGTACATAATGTGAACAGGAACCTACTCTGTGGGTTGTTGTAAGCACTTAACACATTAAGCAACAAGTATTCAGAACAGTGTCTGACACATCTGAAAAGCTAAGTAAGTATGTCATTATCTCCCAAATAAGATGCTTAGGTGAACACAGTATAGAACAGTACGAATAGCAGGCTACTGTGTGTTTTTAAAAGAACAGATCGGGCTTCCCCTGGTGGTCCAGTGGGTAAGGAAACCGCCTTGCAGTGCAAGGGGCGCCGGTTCGATCCCTGGCCTGGGAAGATCCCAAGTGCCACGGAGCGGCTGGACAGATGTGTCCAATTACCGAGCCGGAGCTCTGGGGCGCATTTGCCCAGAGCCAGCGCTCTGTGACAACAGGGGCCACCGTGATGGGAGGCCCACAGAAGCCAAAGAACAAAGACGGATGAAAAATAGAGAAATGAAGGACCAATAGAAATGGCCCGCCCATCCCCCTCCCTCCCCACCCCACCCCCCAAAAGATAAATAAAAAAATAAAAAATAAAAAATTATAAAAAAAAAGAACAGATAACATCAATAGTTGCAGATACATTAAATACACAAGAAAATGGAAACATCAGTTACTCCTGAGGAAGAATAACAGGTAGGGACAGTCTGGGTCACTCATACGCTTGTTTTTCACTATATGTGCTTCATGAATTTTGTGTGTATGTGTATACACACACACACACACACACACACAATCTATTCAAAAATGCATAAATGCAGAATTTTCTTTCATTCCAAATAAATAAAATCCACCAGTCTGGTAGCAGTTACTCAAATTACAGGTGTAATGAAGCGAGTCATGTTTTTCAAACCACAATGGACACACAGGGAAATGTCAAATCAAAGAGCAACTAGGAGATCTTACTTGAGCATTGGTTTTAAGAAAACCTTTTACCTAGTTATATATTTAATACACTCATGCATGTATATTTGTGTGTACATATACATGTGTGAGTGTATGTGGTCAGCGGCGGGGAGGGGGTGACGGTTGGGGTGTGAGCAGGGAGGGAACACACCCAAGCAGAAAAGTGACTTGTAATTTTAAAGATAAAATATCCTCTTCAGGTAACTTCAGGAAACCAGATACACAGCAAGAATCTATTTCAGGTTAACAGAATTATTTACTACCCTGATGTGAGCAACAGGGTGAGTAAACACACAAAACTCTAGGAAGATCTAAACAATTCCTGAACAGGTGACCATCCAAAGTACTAACTACAAAATGTTAATGAATCATTTGCCACTTCTAAGTACTGTCCTATTCCAATATATTGTACAAAAAGGCCAGCAAGTGCATTTTTAAATCCTTCCAAAAATGTACCCCCCATGATCTTCCGTGACTATCATGAAAACTTTCTGTTCCTTACATTGACACCTTAAGATAAACTTACCCTTTATAAAAACAAAATAAAGAGGTTTTAGTCATTCCAAACTAATTTTCATGTGAAGGCATACTACATACCTAACTTTATTCCTGTGGAAAAAAAAAGTTCTCAGCAGCATTTCTTGAAAATTTTTTGATTGTTCAAATAATCTGCGTAGCCCTTGGTAAATACTAATTTCTTAGAAACGTTACAGGATTTTTCTGACCAATTCAACTAGTCCTTTTTATTAAAAGGATACATGTATATGTACAGCCAAGCCCTTTACTGTTCACTTGAAGTTATCATAAAATTGTTAATTGGCTATACCCGAACAGAAAATGTTTTTGGTGTTAAAAATTAAAATAAAAGTTAAAATTTTTTTTAAAAAGTATATCATGTTTTACTAACTGGTAAGAAGTCTTTTTACCTACTTACTAAAAAGCTCTTCTGGCCTATGCAGTCTCTAAGAAATCTAGACAGTCATTTAAGGAAAAATAAAAAGAATTTATTAAAAATAATCATAAACAGTTGGAAAAATAATCACAAAAGACTGAAACTGACATACTGCGTTACATAAAAATAAACTTCTGTATTTAAAAATATCATAAATAAAATAAAACGCAATTTTAAAATTTAAGAAATGTAAGTAGCTGATAGATGGGTGGGGTGGGGTATGGGAGGGATGTTCAAGAGGGAGGGATCATATGCACACATAGAGCTGATTCACTTTACTGTATGGCAAAAACTAACACAACATTGGAAAGCAATTATACAACAATAAAAAAAATTGAAAAAAAGAGAAAAGTTAATAGGTTAGGTTTAGGGCTACCTCAAGAAAAAGATTACTATCCAAAAAAAAAAAAACAATTGGCAAAGAACAAAAAATTAAAAGAAATATAAATCAAACATCTAAGAAACTGCACTGGGGAGAGAAACGCAAACTAAAACAAAGGAAGAACATTTTCTCCAAAATTTGCAGGGAACTTTTTAATAAAAATGGTGGAAGTATAGAACAAAGCTTAGTATACAGGAAATATATTTAATATTCGTTCGGAAAAATACACAATAAGCTGCTAACAGGCTGCCTTTCAAAAAAGGAGGCAAGTGCCTGGGGGAGGAATGGGAGACAGATTTTCGATTATATAGTGTTCTGTAAATTTTGATTTCTAAACTGCATGATTTACTGTTTATTAAAAAATGAAATATGAAATATTACAAAAGTAATGATAAAAGGTTACATGTATAGCAGTAGTAAAATAAATGTTCTCATACAAAGTTTCCTGAAAATGATTTAGTAGTATGGAATGAGTCAGTTTTATTTCCAAAGTTTCAGTTAGGATCAGCTGACCTATACATTCGCCTATCCTTAAGCCACAGTCATCTTTTGTTTTATTTTGTTTTAGGGTTTCTTTTTTGCAACAAGGCATGTGGGATCTTAATTCCCCAACCAGGGATCAAACCCACACCCCCTATAGCACCTTAACCATTGGACCACCAGGGAAGTCAAAACCACAGTCTGGATCACTATAGCTTTGCAGTAAGTTCAGAAACTGGAGGCACAGGTCCTTCAACTTTGTTCTTTTTTTACCAAAATTATTTGGACAACTTCAAGTCCTCTGCAATTCTAAGATCACTATATAAGACTTGAAACTGACATACTGGCGTAATACATAAAAATAAACTTCTGTATTTAAAAATATCATAAATAAAATAAAACGCAATTTTAAAATTTAAGAAATGTAAGTAGCTGATAGATGGGTGGGGTGGGGTATGGGAGGGATGTTCAAGAGGGAGGGATCATATGCACACATAGAGCTGATTCACTTTACTGTATGGCAAAAACTAACACAACATTGGAAAGCAATTATACAACAATAAAAAAAATTGAAAAAAAGAGAAAAGTTAATAGGTTAGGTTTAGGGCTACCTCAAGAAAAAGATTACTATCCAAAAAAAAAAAAACAATTGGCAAAGAACAAAAAATTAAAAGAAATATAAATCAAACATCTAAGAAACTGCACTGGGGAGAGAAACGCAAACTAAAACAAAGGAAGAACATTTTCTCCAAAATTTGCAGGGAACTTTTTAATAAAAATGGTGGAAGTATAGAACAAAGCTTAGTATACAGGAAATATATTTAATATTCGTTCGGAAAAATACACAATAAGCTGCTAACAGGCTGCCTTTCAAAAAAGGAGGCAAGTGCCTGGGGGAGGAATGGGAGAGAGATTTTCGATTATATAGTGTTCTGTAAATTTTGATTTCTAAACTGCATGATTTACTGTTTATTAAAAAATGAAATATGAAATATTACAAAAGTAATGATAAAAGGTTACATGTATAGCAGTAGTAAAATAAATGTTCTCATACAAAGTTTCCTGAAAATGATTTAGTAGTATGGAATGAGTCAGTTTTATTTCCAAAGTTTCAGTTAGGATCAGCTGACCTATACATTCGCCTATCCTTAAGCCACAGTCATTTTTTTGTTTTTATTTTGTTTTAGGGTTTCTTTTTTGCAACAAGGCATGTGGGATCTTAATTCCCCAACCAGGGATCAAACCCACACCCCCTATAGCACCTTAACCATTGGACCACCAGGGAAGTCAAAACCACAGTCTGGATCACTATAGCTTTGCAGTAAGTTCAGAAACTGGAGGCACAGGTCCTTCAACTTTGTTCTTTTTTTACCAAAATTATTTGGACAACTTCAAGTCCTCTGCAATTCTGTATGAATTTTAAGATCATCTTCTACCCAAAAAACCACTGGGATTTTGGTGGGGACTGAACTGATAGTAAATCATTAATAATATTAAGTCTTTCAAGGCTGAATAAATGCTGCTGCCTTTCCATTTACTTAGCTCTTCTTTAATTTCTTTCAACAGTGTTTTATTCTATTTTAGAAGTTTCATACTCCTTAAATTTATCCCTAAGTATTTTGGCTTTGATACTATTATAAATGGAATTTTCTTAATTTTCTTTGCGAATTGTCCATTGCTAGTATATAGAAGTACAACTGATTTTTGTGTATTGATTCTACAGCATAAAACTGTGCTGTATTCACTTATTGGTATTAACAGTTGTTCTGTGCATTCTTTAGGATTTTCTATTATGTAGGATGATGCTGTATGCAAACAGAGCTAATTTTACTTCTTCCCTTCCGATCAGGATCCTTTTTATTTCTTTCTCTAGCCTAATACCTTGGCTAAAACTTTCAACACAATGCTTAATATCAGTAATGAAAGCAGACATACTATCTTGCTCCCAATCTAAAGTGAAAAGCTTTCAGTCTTTCATCGCTAAGTATGATGTTGGTTGTGGGTTTTTTTTTAATTTTGGCCTGTTTTATTGTTTATTTATTTATCTGCATCCATCTTTATTCTATGGCCTGTGTGGGCCTCCCATCGCAGTGGCCTCTCTTGCTGCAGAGCACTGGCTCTGGGAGCATGCGCTCCAGAGTGCTGGCTCTTAATTGGACACACTGGTCCAGCCGCTCTGCGGCACATGGGATCTTCCTGGGCCAGGGATTGAACCGGTGCCCCTTGCACTACAAGGCGCGCTCTTTACACACTGTACCCACTGGACCACCAGGGAAGCCCGGTTGTGGGTTTTTCATAAATGTCCTTAAATATATACTAAATGTACTTCTATTCCTAGTTCATTAAGTCTGCTTATCATGAAAGACTGCTGAATTTTGTCAAAAGTGTGTTCAAGTGCTTCTTTTTTTTTTTTTAAATTCATTCTATTAATGGGGTTTAGTATATTGATTTTACCTTGTACCACCCTGGCATTCTGAGGATAAACCCCACTTAGCCATAGTGTATAATCCTTTTGATATGCTGTTGGATTCAATCTGTATATTGACTGACAACTAAAGACATACACAAAAAAATAAACTGCTTAAACACACTAAATGCTAAGAAGTAATTATTTCTACATAGTGAGTTTATAAGGAGGATTTTCCTTTTCATATCTTTCTGTATTTTCTATAATCAATATGGGTATCTTCTGGAGCAAGAGTAAATATTTTACTGATTTTTCTCACATATGAAATACTATATAGCAGAGATGAACAAACTAAAGCCACATGTATGAATATGAAAGCTAAAAATGATGAAATCTAAAAATCATTACAGAAAGAAAAAAACAAGCTGCAGAATATATATGAAGCTATCTTCAATATGGGCTTTCCTGATGGCTCAGATGGTGAAGAATCAGCCTGCAAAGTGGGAGGACTGTGGTTCAATCCCTGGGTCAGGAAGATGGTCTGGAGAAGGGAACGGCTACCCACTCCAGTATTCTTGCCTGGAGAATTCCGTGAACTGAGGAGCCTGGCACGCTATAGTCTATGTAAAATTTACAGCCCTATAAAATGAAACTCACACAACATATGGATACACAAATATGTAATGAAAAGATTAAAACATGACTGATAAAAGTAATCCGATTCACGGTAATCCCTAGGAATACAGAGAGAGGGGTACATCCCAGGGAGTCTCTACTGTATGAGAAACTTTGTTTCTTAAAAAAAAACATATATACAAATAATTTTAAGATTCAATGTACTATCATAAAAAGTGAAGTAAGTCAAAAAGAGAAGGACAAGTACAATATACTAACACATATACGGAATCTAGTAGGATGGTAATGATAATACACGCAGTGAAGCGATGGATAAACAGACACAGACAGTAGACATATGGACATTGTGGGGAATGAACAGTGGGTGGGAGGTGTAAAGGAAGTAGCATGAAAACCTATACTATCATGTGTGAAAAAAACAGCTATTGTCATTGTGCTGTGAGAAAAGGGGATCCTGCAAGGGCACTGTGCAACAGCCTGGAGGGGTGGGATGTGGGGTATATACTTAGGACTAATCTGGGATCATACATATCTGTAAACAACAAAACTCTGTAAAAGTAAAAAGCAAAATAAAAATTAAAAAAAAAAAAAAGATTCAATGTATCTGAATTGAAAATATTCAGGTCTTTGTAATAATATTCTCTATACTGTAATAATATTCTCTATATTTGAAATGATTCATAATAGAAATATTTCTGAGAAAAAATAAACAAAAATATACCCAGATGTCAATTTTTTTTTAAAGGAAATTTATCACTTTTGACAAGGAACATTCAGCAATCGCTGAAGACAGGACCCCTCCTTTCCCATGCACCCTGTGTAAGAGTAATACCTTTTGGTCAATGAAAGTATTTGCTGATGATCCTAGATGATACTGGGTTTCATGAACAAAGACAGAACTACCAGCCTGACTTAGGAGAAATCATAAATGAAACAATTTTACCTATGCAAGTATGATGCTCAAAGTCACCAAGATAAATATCATACCTTTTTTAAAACTTAACACAGATTAAGAAAGGTCTTTTTTTTTTTCCCTTTGATCTTGTGGTTCATGAGATATTAGTGCCCAGAGAAGACTAACCTACCCGGGAAGTCCCAACAGGGTTTTTCCAACAGTCCCAACAGGTCTTTTCTTTCTCAATAGACAGACTTTGTCATGTAAAACATGGCAGGAGTGCAGAAGAAACACCAAAGGTTGTCACGAAAATATAATGATGAAAAATGTTCCGGAATTAGATAGTGATGATGGGTTATACAACTCTGTGCACCTATTAAAAACTATGACATTATAAAATTTTATGGCATGTAACTTTTGTCTCAATAAAGCCATTTTTTAAAAAAGTAATGATGAGTCTTCATTTAAGGTGGAGTTCCAGCATTCCAACAATGCTCTGTACTGCTCCATGCTAATCATCACTGTAGTTCCTTGAAATCAGCAACTCTTATTATTTATCTGTGGACATCGTGCACTATAAAAGGACAAACATAAAATCTGTTTCCTTCCAGCCTAAGACCCTTCCTCACAATATCATTTAAACAATTTGTGACAGAAAAGCAGTTTTAAGCACTTTATGAGCTGACTATTTACATTTACCTTCAGTAGTAAGAACTGGTAAAAACTGGTGGGAACCCAGGTTTTGTAGATTACCTCTGAAAAACTACACATTTCTGAAAAGGCCCTCTCTCCCGAAAAATATCTTCTTCTATTCAAACAGAATTCCTTATCTGTACATAATTAATACTCAACAGTTTCCTCTCTAAAGCAGAATCTAGTTCAACTAAGAGAGGCATCCATATGCCAAGAAGAGTAAGAAGGAAGCCAACCTGGGGAATGTAGGACACTTTTGAGCACCCAAGGAGGAACTTCCTATTTTCATGCCTCAGTGGAGAGGAACAAGGGTTTGACCTGAGACTCAAAGCGAGGCACAAACCTGTTCTTCTTCTGTAAAGGGTACAAGAGCCAATGGCAGCAGGGGCTCCTCCTGTAGGATAGGCAGAAATTCTTTATCCAGAAGGTCTGAAGGTATCTGTTTGACCAAACACATGACCATGATATTAATGCTCTCCCTCCTATTATACGAAGCTAAAATAAGAAAATATTTTTTGGTTTATTTGTTGCTGATTATTAAAAACACAGATTAAAAAATAAAATAAAAAGACAGCTAAAAAGCCACAATTAATAGTCTGACAGGGTCAAACATTAAAAACCCCAGTCACTCTCTCAGTCCTTTCCTCAGACTTCCACTCTGGATACCCCAGACTGTACATTTAACACAAAGCACAAGGTGTTAAGGAGTTTTACAAACAACCGTAACTGTCCTTAGTAATCATCATTAAAATCTGATTCTTAAACCATTAACAAAACTAGAAACAAAGTACACTTAAATGGAAAATCTTATTTCTCACTAGTCACATAAAAGAAGTATACTTTATACTGTTTGAGTTTTGATCATTTATAAGTAACATAAATGAGATATTTTAAGATTTTCTCCCTACTAAAAATTTTATATTTAACTCAAAAGGAAAGAACAAAAGTTTTGGTAGTTCACTTCAAGCTATCATGAACACACTGTTCCTTGAAATCAGCAACTCTTATTATTTATCTGTGGACATCGTGCACTATAAAAGGACAAACATAAAATCTGTTTCCTTCCAGCCTAAGACCCTTCCTCACAATATCATTTAAACAATTTGTGACAGAAAAGCAGTTTTAAGCACTTTATGAGCTGACTATTTACATTTACCTTCAGTAGTAAGAACTGGTAAAAACTGGTGGGAACCCAGGTTTTGTAGATTACCTCTGAAAAACTACACATTTCTGAAAAGGCCCTCTCTCCCGAAAAATATCTTCTTCTATTCAAACAGAATTCCTTATCTGTACATAATTAATACTCAACAGTTTCCTCTCTAAAGCAGAATCTAGTTCAACTAAGAGAGGCATCCATATGCCAAGAAGAGTAAGAAGGAAGCCAACCTGGGGAATGTAGGACACTTTTGAGCACCCAAGGAGGAACTTCCTATTTTCATGCCTCAGTGGAGAGGAACAAGGGTTTGACCTGAGACTCAAAGCGAGGCACAAACCTGTTCTTCTTCTGTAAAGGGTACAAGAGCCAATGGCAGCAGGGGCTCCTCCTGTAGGATAGGCAGAAATTCTTTATCCAGAAGGTCTGAAGGTATCTGTTTGACCAAACACATGACCATGATATTAATGCTCTCCCTCCTATTATACGAAGCTAAAATAAGAAAATATTTTTTGGTTTATTTGTTGCTGATTATTAAAAACACAGATTAAAAAATAAAATAAAAAGACAGCTAAAAAGCCACAATTAATAGTCTGACAGGGTCAAACATTAAAAACCCCAGTCACTCTCTCAGTCCTTTCCTCAGACTTCCACTCTGGATACCCCAGACTGTACATTTAACACAAAGCACAAGGTGTTAAGGAGTTTTACAAACAACCGTAACTGTCCTTAGTAATCATCATTAAAATCTGATTCTTAAACCATTAACAAAACTAGAAACAAAGTACACTTAAATGGAAAATCTTATTTCTCACTAGTCACATAAAAGAAGTATACTTTATACTGTTTGAGTTTTGATCATTTATAAGTAACATAAATGAGATATTTTAAGATTTTCTCCCTACTAAAAATTTTATATTTAACTCAAAAGGAAAGAACAAGAGAAGCATCTGCCCTTCTGGCTCTTGAATTCTAACTGAAAAGGAGAATGAGAGATGCAATAAAGAGAAGAGAAAATTTTCTCAGCCATTTCAGTGGGAGAGAAATAAAGGTTAAGAGGAACTGAGTTCAACAACGCATTAAATCCTTACTACTCTCCAGTTTCCACGAAGCTTTCTACTTCTGTAGTGAAAATCTTAGGTCTTATCTAAAACACAGGAAGTGCATTAACATTTACAAGAGCCTCTATGAACTACTGCAGGTTTCAATGAAGGAAAAGAGAAATAATATCCCTATTTTATATATCAACACGTAACTATACGTACCCTGAAATCTGATTTGTAATTCTGAATTCTTTCCTACTTTTTTACCTTGTTATCTTTAAGGAAAAGTGCTAACATTTCTTCTCTGCCATAACGATAGTCTGCTAATTTATACTTCGGCAATGCTGGAGAAAGAGGAGGGGATGTAATACTCCCACCGCTGGACAGAGCTCGGAGCCTGAAACAGTAGATAGAATAGAAAAGTGTCAAATATTTTCACAGGAAGGACTTTTTCACATAATGAACACATAAAATATTTTAACTTTAGTTCTTTAAAAAAGCAAAAGGGAAAAGTAGTTATCTCAAGGTATTCAAGGTTTTTGCTCTAATGCAATCTGCTGTAATAATTCACTAAGAAAATAGTTCACTGAGAAATAAGTAGACAACCATATGGAAATTCCTTAACTTAAAAAGTATCATGGCATGTACCCAAGAAGCTCAGGGATTGCAGAAGGGACACCTAAGAAACGTATAATTGAAACAGAAGTCAGACATCACCTTACCGCCACTAGATTAATAAAAATTAGTAAATCTGACAATACCAGTTGTTGGCAAGAATGTAAAACAATACAAATTCTTAAGTAGTACTTGTGAAATTATAAACTAGAACAGTCACTTCAAAGAAAGGCATGTAGGACCTTAGGACCAGGGATCAAACTTGCAGCCCCTGCATTGGAAGGTGAAGTCTTACCCAATGGACTGCCAGGGAAGTCCCTAAATATATTTCTTTTGCTACACAAAAGAAAATACAAAATACAGAAGCTTATAAAAAAGATGACACTTTCATATACATGTGAAATATAATGACAGTGTAGAGAATTTGAAATGCAGTGGAAAAAAAGGGTGAAACACAAGGAGAAAAAAAAAAAGCGTATTTATTGCTAAGAAGAAAAAAAAAGTAAAAATATATTTCAAGCTAATAGAAGGTACCTCTAAGGAAGGGAACTGGGAAAGGCGGAACACGTTAATTTTATAAGATGCTATTATTATAAAAAGAAGTTGAACCTCAGGCAAAAATGTCAAGTTTTCCTCCTAGAGTAGCTGATTATCTGCGAGTGGCCCAAAGTTTAAAAGTACATATAACAAAGGTAAAAGGGACCAAGGTACTGTAATTCAGTAGCTTAGCCAAAGGAAAATTCAACAGAAATATTAAAATACAATACCAAAATTGCTAAAGTGTACTGACAAAAACAATAAAAGAGGGAAATGCTCTACAACTTTTACATTACAAAGTATGAACGCCAAGCAGAGTAAATACCTGCACATTATTCCCAAATGGCAAGAAAAGAAGCAAATACATAGTAAATATACAGAACGTGTTTACATGTAGAAAGCAATACTAGGAAAAACAAAGAGTATGTATTAGTAAAGAAAGACTAATAGGGTTTTGTTTTTATTTCAATGTTTCTTTTTCCACTTATTTTTTTAATGTTTTATTATGAACAATTTTGAATATATATAAGCGCACCAAGAACAAACTCGCCTGTACCCATCACCCAGTCCCCAATCCATCCAGCTCCTTCTACAGCCCCATCTAACCCTCCTTGAACATTATTCTGAAGCAACTCTTTGGTTCTCAAGATTTTTAAAGGAAATTATTTTCAAGTTCGGAGAAAATTTTTCTAATAAAAGTTACCACCTCATCTGTAAATATTAGAATGTTATCTCTAAAAGATAAAGAGTTTTTTTTTAAGTCTAGATTTTGCTTATAAACTAGAACAGTCACTTCAAAGAAAGGCATGTAGGACCTTAGGACCAGGGATCAAACTTGCAGCCCTGCATTGGAAGGTGAAGTCTTACCCAATGGACTGCCAGGGAAGTCCCTAAATATATTTCTTTTGCTACACAAAAGAAAATACAAAATACAGAAGCTTATAAAAAAGATGACACTTTCATATACATGTGAAATATAATGACAGTGTAGAGAATTTGAAATGCAGTGGAAAAAAAGGGTGAAACACAAGGAGAAAAAAAAAAAGCGTATTTATTGCTAAGAAGAAAAAAAAAGTAAAAATATATTTCAAGCTAATAGAAGGTACCTCTAAGGAAGGGAACTGGGAAAGGCGGAACACGTTAATTTTATAAGATGCTATTATTATAAAAAGAAGTTGAACCTCAGGCAAAAATGTCAAGTTTTCCTCCTAGAGTAGCTGATTATCTGCGAGTGGCCCAAAGTTTAAAAGTACATATAACAAAGGTAAAAGGGACCAAGGTACTGTAATTCAGTAGCTTAGCCAAAGGAAAATTCAACAGAAATATTAAAATACAATACCAAAATTGCTAAAGTGTACTGACAAAAACAATAAAAGAGGGAAATGCTCTACAACTTTTACATTACAAAGTATGAACGCCAAGCAGAGTAAATACCTGCACATTATTCCCAAATGGCAAGAAAAGAAGCAAATACATAGTAAATATACAGAACGTGTTTACATGTAGAAAGCAATACTAGGAAAAACAAAGAGTATGTATTAGTAAAGAAAGACTAATAGGGTTTTGTTTTTATTTCAATGTTTCTTTTTCCACTTATTTTTTTAATGTTTTATTATGAACAATTTTGAATATATATAAGCGCACCAAGAACAAACTCGCCTGTACCCATCACCCAGTCCCCAATCCATCCAGCTCCTTCTACAGCCCCATCTAACCCTCCTTGAACATTATTCTGAAGCAACTCTTTGGTTCTCAAGATTTTTAAAGGAAATTATTTTCAAGTTCGGAGAAAATTTTTCTAATAAAAGTTACCACCTCATCTGTAAATATTAGAATGTTATCTCTAAAAGATAAAGAGTTTTTTTTTAAGTCTAGATTTTGCTGACTTTACCCCTGGGATATAGTTTAATACATCTCTCTGTTCTCTGCATTTCATCCGTACTGTTGACGGATGCAGAGGCCTGACAGAGTTGGCAAGACTACCTCCAGGCGGTGGTGTGTTACCCCACCAGGAGGCACAAGCTGCGTGGCTAACTTCGCAAGGCTCAGTGTCCCAGATGAGTGAAGCTTAGAGCCTCAAATTCACTAAGGCTGCAAAGTGACTTTATCATTTCTACCTTATTTACTAGCTGGAGTAGTTCTACAAAGAGACATTTATACTATATGGTATTATTACCTAATAGAATATAACTCATGTAAGAAAGGAAAAAGTTTTCGTTCTTCCTTTTCATAATAATGATTTGGTTCACTAACATCCTCCAACAGTAATCTTATTTTTCATTAATATATTCCAGTTCACTGTAATTATTCTTAACAATACTCAAACTGTCTCATCTTTACCCCGTGGGAGAGGCTTCAGGTTGGCTCCCAAGTCCTTCTGACCTAACCCTTGCAGTCTTTAAGAGCTGCTTTCCTACCTGGTATGTTTCAAAAATCATCTTATTTCTTGCCTCAGATATAGAATCAACCATTTCACCAGGGGGCCCGATTTTTGGTAATATACATATTAAGACCATAGTCTGAGTGCTACGAGTGTTCACTGCTATTGGGTTGGTCTTTTTGTTTTCTTTCCAATTATTCTTGGACTCAAAGGTCACCGTGTCCAACTCTAATAATATAGACTAAACAAGCCAATAAGAAAACAACATGCCCACAAAGCTTTCTTGCCCAATCTCTGATGAAGGACCTTCTAATACAGTGGTTCACATCAAACACATTTGGGCTCTTAAAAAAGTGCAAAGAGAACCAAAGCTGGAAACATTACACACACGTGTTTAAGTTTTACAACCATCCCAATATAACAAATCAGGTAAAACAAAGCCAAGGAGTTAAGCAACTGGACCACAATCTCAGCCAGCAGAACAGAGTCAAAAACTTAAGTTTTTATGACGAAAAAGACCAAAATCTTTCCCACAACGAGGCCTCAAATTTTTATTTAAAACAGCCAAGGTTCAGTCTGCCAAAAATTAATTTTTAAATATACATATGTAATTGGAAATTATTTTCAAATATTTTTCTTCTACTGAGTCAATATGCTCCCTAAGAGTTTCTACCACTAGAGGGCACATCTAGGCACTCTTCCATTTTCTAAGTGAAAATCATCCCAGTATTTGCAATTACTATGTCTCACCAGCTTTCCTCTTACTGTCCAACACCCATAATTTCTTCATCTGCTCCTCACAAGGTCTCAAATCCACCCACCAACTCCGAGAGGATGAGATAGTGGGATGGCATCATCGACTCAATGGACATATAACCCTCTCTTCTAGAAATTCTGATCCTTCCCTATATGCTTTCCCCTCATCTCTAAATGTATCGAAGAATGATTTGTTGAAAAGTCCTCTAAACACAGCCTCCCCCTCTGGTGATGCAGTGCTGGTCAGCTTTCCTCTCCATGTCAGAGCTCTCGTCACATCCTCACTTCCCAATCACTTCAAACCCAGCACAACCTGGCTTGTTCCTGCCACTCCACAGCTCTAGAAAGTTCAACCACCTCAACAGCTGGCCTGAGAGAAATTTTCTTCTCCTTTACCATCTTCATCTTCCTGGCCACACGGACTTCTGTGTAACACAAGAGGCCCAGTGCTACTCCCAGTAGTACTAGGAGTGACTGATAGGTAGCATCAGCAGGGCCTGCTAAAAAAAACCTTCCTCAGGGTTTCCCTGGTGGTCCAGAGGGTAAAGAGTTCGCCTTGCAGTCCAAGAGGCACCAGTTTGATTCCTGGTCGGGGAAGAACCCATTTGCCACAGTTAGACCGATGTATCCAATTATGAGCCAGCGCTCTAGAGCACATGCATCCAGAGCCGGGCTCTGCAACAGGAGAGGCCACTGCAATGGGAGGCCTACATAGGCCAAAGAATAAAGATCGATGAAAAATAAATAAATAAAAATAAAAGAAGCCAAAATCTTTTTAAAAACCCTCAATACCCACAATCCTCACTTGTTAACTACTTCAGCTTACACAAGTAATGTAGAATGTCTGTGTAGATATGTTTGAAGACATACAAATCACTTCTGTGTAAGTTCACGAGTCTCAACTCCAGGTGTGAACTCTCCCCTAGAGAGTAAGGCTTCTTACTTTACCACTCACAGCCCTTTAGGTTTAACATTCGCAAAGTCCTTCTCTTCAAAACCTTCATCACCTATATTTCCAAAGGCAGGTAACAATACCACTTAGCCAAGAGTCTGGGAATCACCCTTTACTCCTCACCTTCTGATCATTTCCCATACCCAGTTACCACATTCAACCAGTTTCAAGGGCTCCCCTAGTGGCTCAGTGGTAAAGAACCTACCTGCCAATGCAAGAGATGTGGGTGCAATCCCTGGGTAGGAAAGAGACCCTGGAGAAGGAAATGGTAACCCACTCCAGTATTCTGGCCTGGGAAATCCCATGGAGCCTGGGTGGCAACAAACAGTCCATGGGGTCACAGAGTTGGACGTGATTGAGCGACTGAGTCGAACTGGTGCAGGGATGGTTTGAGAAGACCCTGCAGTCTTCAGCTTCCCATCCTCACTTCCCAATCACTTCAAACCCAGCACAACCTGGCTTGTTCCTGCCACTCCACAGCTCTAGAAAGTTCAACCACCTCAACAGCTGGCCTGAGAGAAATTTTCTTCTCCTTTACCATCTTCATCTTCCTGGCCACACGGACTTCTGTGTAACACAAGAGGCCCAGTGCTACTCCCAGTAGTACTAGGAGTGACTGATAGGTAGCATCAGCAGGGCCTGCTAAAAAAAACCTTCCTCAGGGTTTCCCTGGTGGTCCAGAGGGTAAAGAGTTCGCCTTGCAGTCCAAGAGGCACCAGTTTGATTCCTGGTCGGGGAAGAACCCATTTGCCACAGTTAGACCGATGTATCCAATTATGAGCCAGCGCTCTAGAGCACATGCATCCAGAGCCGGGCTCTGCAACAGGAGAGGCCACTGCAATGGGAGGCCTACATAGGCCAAAGAATAAAGATCGATGAAAAATAAATAAATAAAAATAAAAGAAGCCAAAATCTTTTTAAAAACCCTCAATACCCACAATCCTCACTTGTTAACTACTTCAGCTTACACAAGTAATGTAGAATGTCTGTGTAGATATGTTTGAAGACATACAAATCACTTCTGTGTAAGTTCACGAGTCTCAACTCCAGGTGTGAACTCTCCCCTAGAGAGTAAGGCTTCTTACTTTACCACTCACAGCCCTTTAGGTTTAACATTCGCAAAGTCCTTCTCTTCAAAACCTTCATCACCTATATTTCCAAAGGCAGGTAACAATACCACTTAGCCAAGAGTCTGGGAATCACCCTTTACTCCTCACCTTCTGATCATTTCCCATACCCAGTTACCACATTCAACCAGTTTCAAGGGCTCCCCTAGTGGCTCAGTGGTAAAGAACCTACCTGCCAATGCAAGAGATGTGGGTGCAATCCCTGGGTAGGAAAGAGACCCTGGAGAAGGAAATGGTAACCCACTCCAGTATTCTGGCCTGGGAAATCCCATGGAGCCTGGGTGGCAACAAACAGTCCATGGGGTCACAGAGTTGGACGTGATTGAGCGACTGAGTCGAACTGGTGCAGGGATGGTTTGAGAAGACCCTGCTGTTGGCCCAAGTAATCTATTACTATTCACACTTTCACTTCTTACCTCAACTGCTGCAGCAGCATCCTGAATGACCAAACCAGTCACAGTCCATCCTCTACACTACCACCAGTTATTTACTTCAAAAGTAAATCTGAGGGCTTCCCCTGGTGGTCCAGTGGGTAAGGACACCGCCTTACAGTGCAAGGGGCGCCGGTTCGAGCCCTGGCCTGGGAAGATCCCACGTGCCGCGGACCGGCTGGACCGATGTGTCCAATTACCGAGCCGGAGCTCTGGAGCACATGCGCCCAGAGCAGGCGCTCTGCAACAACAGACGCCAGCGCGATGGGAGGCCCACAGGAGCCAAAGAACAAAGACGGATGAAAATAGAGAAATGAAAGACCAATAGAAGTGGCCCGCCTGCTCCCCTTCCTCCCCCACCCGAGCCCCGCACCCCCCAAATAAATAAATCTTAAAAAAAAAAAAAAAAAAAGTAAATCTGAATAAAATGCTCCCTGATGAACAATTCACTGGCACATAACGATCAAGTGACATCCAAACCTCCCTAACACAGAAGGGCTACCTGCAAGTCTTCCCACCCACAATTCACACTACAGCCAAGGCAAAATGTTTCAGAATTTCCCTCTTAAACCTACAGTGTCCTGTCCACGTGTCTTTACATAGGTTCTTTCTGCTGTCCGGAATGTGTATGTCCTGACTGTCTTCACCTGGGAGGCTGTGGGGACTGCCTGGAAGGAGAGAGATTAAGCGGAAAGGAAGAAAGACAGAAGAAGGCGAGCAGGGAGTTGGAAAGAGAGTGGTAGGAGGGAAATGACAGCTAGATCCTGCAGGCCTTGGCTACACACAAGTATCCACCAATACTCACAGAACTAACTGGCCAGTGGAAGAAAAAGCTAATAAACAGTCACGTGAATGGAGAACCAGTGAAGGATTTTGGAGAAAACTTGATCCAACTTACATTTAAAGATTATTCTGGCAGCAGTGGGGACACCAACCAGAAGAAAAGAAGCCAGGAAACATTAGAAAGCCCCTCCTTGTAGTTCATATCAGAGATGACGGTGGTTTACACTAGGTTGGAGACACTTAAGATGGAGAGAAAGGAATGGGTTCAAGAGAGATTCTGGAGGCAGAACTGACAGATCGTGACAGAATAGGCACAGGCATATACAAGTAAAAGAAAACGTCCTGGATAACTCCAAGATCACTGGCTTGAGCAAATGGGCACACTGTGATATTAAGATGAAATAAAAGAGGAAATTTAAAAGGGCAAAACTCAGGAGCTCAGTTTTGGAAAACTATGAAAGATAAGATGCCTGTAACATCAAATGAGCAGCTGAATGTCCTGTGCTGGCACTGTGCTCCCTTTACCACTGGGACAGGGAAATTACTTAGCATCAGCTTCCCACTAAACACGAAACTCAGAAGTAGGTACCATGTCCTTTAACCTTGTTGCCTTAGCACCTAACCCAAGATGTAAAACATAGGAGGCCCCTGATAAATGTCTTCTAAACAACTCTTAACATTCTCTTCTAAAATACACCCTAGGATAAAACTAATTCCTTCAGATGGCCATTATCTTTTTATTTACTCTTTTTGAAAACTCTATTAATGCATTCCATCCTCCAGAAAGTCTTTCATTTCCCCCACATCTCCACAAAGATCATGAATAGTAACCTAGACATGTCAACTTTGAATTCTCTTGCCCCATAACTCCCCCCATAAGACCTGAATCATTCAACATTTACTAAATACCCACAGTAGCTAGACAATGGACTTACCAAAAGAGAGAAATATAGTGCTTTTCTTAATGGAAGTAGCTCTAATCTAAGTAAGGTAAACAAATACAAAAAGACACAGCACAGGTCTAAACAAAGGTTCTGGGAAAAACAAAAGTGCCTCATTCATTGAAGGCAAAACCTGCAAAGCTTCCTTAAGGCCATGGAGATAAGACAGAAGAAACTCCAAACGGAGGTTCCTTGGCTCTTTCTCCATAAAGCTAGGTAACTAACTGTCTGCAATCATTCACTCCCCTATAATAAATTCCTTTATTATCCAACTCATCTGAGTAGATTTTGGATGCTCAAAATAAAGAAAAATTAAATCCCCAAATAATGCAGGTTATAATGAATTTGTTTTGCTTCTTTAAAATGTCGAAGTACACCATCATTTGCAAAGACTAAAGAACAGGAGGATTTAAGCCAAAATATTAACAATGGTTCTTTGGGTGGCAGAATTAAAGGTAATTTAGACCTTTTATTTTTTCTTTTGTACTACTTTTTCCTCCAAGGTTTTCTGGAGTGAACGTGAATTGTTTTATTACTAGGACTAACAAAAAATTTTTTAAAATATAAATCTACCAGATTTAGATCTAAAAGTTTTTTTTTTTTTCTTCAAGGTAGTAGTTTTGTGTTTTGTCAAGGGTGAAATAAACAGGCAACAGCTAGAAACCGAATTCACACAATTCTTATAGTCAGCTTCTCCATATATGATCCAAAGCCTTTAAAATGAAACTTGTTTTAAAAATTCCACTTCTAAGATACTATTAAAAAGGAAATCATCAGTAACACAAACAGAACTGTTCCAGGATGTGTATACATATTGACAATAGCAAAATATTAAAAACTTTACTTTCCAACACTTCACTCATTCATGTAATAACTGTTTATTGAGTATCTACTATATGCCAGGCACTGGAGATACAGCAATGAACAAACTGTACAAAAATCAAGACCAAAGTACTTGCCCTCAAAGGAGCTCACAGTCTAGTGGGGCCTGAAAGATACTGTATAAATAAAGAAAATCAGTAAAATACTTGGCATGTTATATTTTTATACAGACTATGAAGAAAAAACAGGGAAGGGAGGTAGTGAAGGAAGGGGGTTGTTATAGACAGACAGAAAACCTCTAAGGTGGTAACATCTGAAGTAAAGACTTCAGTGATTCTTGTATTACCCCTGAAAATGACTTACTCCTCTATTATCACATTCTTTCTAAAACTGCCTCCATTAAATCTAACACATTCTTTAAAATAGCTTTGGCAATTATGTTATTACACTCCGTTATCCTAAATATAAAGATAAGTTAAGACCTAATGATTCTACCAGACCTAGCTTAAAAAGGTCCATGCTTATGGTCATCCACGGGCTAGCTACCACAATTTCTTCACTCTCCCATCTTCACTACTGTCAAATCAATCTTCATTTCACACATCTCTTACCAAACATCATGTTTTACTTCATGATAACAATGATGTCAGTAGAAAGAATACAGTATCAACAAATGTTTCAGAGTTGCACACTGATTCAGTATAATCACCCTAAACTATGATTCCCAAGTTATTCTGGACACAGTTCCTTACCTCAGGTTTCACAATGAATGTAATGATATATGCAGAAGAAAACAGCACAGTCTCTATTCATACTGCAGCTTTCTAGATCAGGGTTACCTGAGTTTACTTAAGGGAGTTAGTTAAGTAACTTAATATATGAGGTATATTATGTATACATATGGGACTTCCCTGGTGGCTCAAACGGTAAAGAAGTCTGCCTACAATGCAGGAAAACTGAGTTCAATCCCTGGGTCAGGAAGATTCCCGTGGAGGAGAGCATGGCTACCCACTCCAGTGTTCTTGCCTGGAGAATCCCCGTGGACAGAGGCCTGGCAGACTACACTCCATACGGTCGCAAAGAGTCAGACATGACTGAGCAACCTTCATTCTCAATCTCTCTCTCTCTATAGAGTTATTTAGTATGAGACTTAAAGGACTCATACATTCCCTTTGCCAGAAGGAATTCTGACAGATTGTGCAAAGAAGGCAGTGTGCCTAATTAAACCTCTGCACTTCAGCTTATCAGCATTTCAGACAACTAAAGAGAGGCTCTTGAACTCTAACGCCTGCAGGGTAACCGATCTAACAATTAGGTAACTAACTGCTTAAACATGGAACTAGTAAGTTTCTCTGTTACAGTTACTTGAGGTTTTTGGTAAAACACTGATCAAACAAAACACCATCACACAAAACTTCACAGTACCAATGAAAAGGATGTATAAGATGCTACTGATAGACTGGATCAAGGACCCACTGAAATGCCTTGGGCAACCCATGGTTAGGAAAGGGACCAGCAAACTTCCTTCTGTAAATGGCCAGAGAGTAAATATTTAAGCTTTCTAAGCCAGATGGTCTCACTGTAACTTCTTAACCCTGTACCATCTTGTGAAAGCAGCCAGATGGTATGGAAACAATTAAGTGTGGCCATGTTTCAACAAAACTTCACAGTCCCATGGCCACCGTTTGTCAACCCATTTAGCATCGAGTTAAATGTGTAATGACCCTAAAGAGAGCATCAGCAGGAGCGTTTTTTCCCTTTTATTTTAGATAAATTCCTGGTACGGACTCTATTACCTCTTAATAGAGAAGGACAGGAAGACAAAGACTTCCTTAAATCAGCTGATGCTCTTAACCATGTTTTCACAAAGAAAAAGACATGAGAGTGCGCAAATGCAGAAGAGCAGCAGTCACAAATGAAAGCAAAAAACTGCACATAAAATGCTTTACACAGTGAGCCTTATTATTTAAAGCAACCTGATAAGATGTGAATAAGGTTTTAGCTACAAGAATGTTCATCAAAAAAGTTTTTATGGGGCTTCCCTGATGGTCCAGTCGGTAAGGACATCGCCTTGCAGTGCAAGGGGCGCCGGTTCGATCCCTGGCCTGGGAAGATCCCACATGCCACGGAGCGGCTGGACAGATGTGCTCAATTACCCAGCCAGCACTCTGGAGCGCATGCACCCAGAGCCAGTGCTCTGCGACAACAGAGGCCACCTCGATGGGAGGCCCACACAGGCCAAAGAACAAAGATGGATGAAAATAGAGAAATGAAAGACCAATAGAAGTGGCCCACCCGCCCCTTTCCCTCCCCACGCCCCCCCAAAATAAATAAATAAGAAAAAAAAAACAAAAAAAGTTTTTATAATAATAAAAAACTGAGAACAGCATATATATATATACACATATATACATACATATATATATGCATATATACATACATACATATATATATATATATCTACATCTAGAAGACCAGTTACATAAATGATGGTACATCCATACAGTGCAACCATTTAAGATAAGAGAAAATATTTATTGATAAAGAAGATACTTTTGATGTGGTTTTTTTAAAGGCAGGTTACAAAACTGAATGCACAGTATGATCCCATTTTTATGAAAATAAATGTACATTTACACAAATGAGCATACATAAAACTACCTAGAAAGATATACCAACCTATTTACAGTGGTTACCATGGATAGTGAAATTATGATAATTATCTCATGTTCTGATTACTTGTAATTTTTAAGTCTTCTAGAAGTATATATTGATCTGGTCAAAAAATTTTTTCTAAAACATAAATCAAGAACTAAAACAGGTGAATTACTCATGTCAACGTTTCCAAAATAAACTCTGAAAGCATAGAGAGTTCTTAGAATTTCAAATAATAATTTCTCCTAAATCTCCAAATACTAACCATAAGGACCAAGAAAATTCAGAAATTACATAAAAAAGAAATGCATATAATAATATAAGTTAATAAGAGTTCTCAAACAGGAAGTTACTACAGGAAGTCTGAACATTTATGAAATCGCCACCACCTAAACAATCTAGGACATATATGACCCTATTCCAATCATTTACTTTATACACTGCCTCTAGTTCAAGATCTGAATGGGAAAAGCAACTATCATTATTCACGCCACTGACGAGGATCTTCAATCACCAACTCTGGGGGGAAAGGAAGAAGAGGGGGAAAGAGTCACACTACAATGTGATGGATCTCAAAATTCCATGAGAATTCCATATTCGGGGTCCAAACATATCTGTAAGAGACTCAAAGGTCGATTAATTGATATTTTGGCAAATGCTAACCTGATTCTAGATGGGCTATAGCCAGTATAATTCTGGATCACGTATGTAACCAATCGATAAAATAAAACTCAAATAATAATTTAACAAAAACTGGTATTTTTCCAAATGAGTCTATGAACAGCACTCACAAAACAACACCGTAGCAAAAAACATAAAGAAAAATGTTATATAAATTTATATTTATACCTAAATAAGGGCTCAAACACAAAGTAAATAATCTGCTAGTGGTGGGACTATGAGGAGTTGTAAACTCATTATCATTACATAACCAAAACAGGAAGATTTTTTAACAAAGTATAAATGCAGTCACTAACCAAATATAAATTATTCCTAGAATGGCTATATTGTTTTCAACTAGGCACAGAAAGCATAGTCTCAAAATACATGCACATTTTATAAACCCCCCAACACCTGCAAAATACCTTACTACTGAACTAGTCATGCAATTCTCAACAGGATGAGATTTTGAGAACTCACCATTCAGGCCCAAAGTTCAGTGTCTGTGTCTCCGCTGCCATTTTTCTCTGTGTGTTTACAAAAGACTTTTTTACGCAGAGAAACCTGTTAAAGAGAAAAGCATTTCCATATAGTTGATCACGACTAAATACAGAATTCCAGCCCAAAAAGTGTAATGAGGGAGTCTGTTTTGTATATGCTCTTCTCAACCAGTCACCACACTGAGGTTTTGTTTTTGTTTGTTTTTATGCTGCGCTGAGTCTTCACTGTGGTGTGTGGACTTCATTGCCCCCTGGCATGTGGGATCTTAGTTCCCTGACCAGGGATGGAACCCATGTCTGCTGCATTGGAAAAATTCTCCTCAACCCCTGGACCCCCAACGGAGTCCAAGAATAAGGGTTTTTTTCGCTGCCTATTTATAATATAGCAAGCAAAGTAAAATGAATAAATCCACCCTTACATTCCAACTCACCATCTTTTTATGTTTACAGAGGGTAAGGAGCCAAGGTATGAGAGATGCTGGTGAGAGCTGGTAGCAGATCACACAGGGCACTGAAGACCAAATGGAGGATCTCCTTTCTCAGTCTTTAGGTAGTAGCAAGGGAATGAGGGGTAACAGACTTACATTTTATTAAGAATCTGTGTTACTCCCTTGCAATGGCTCACCCATCATCATGGAGTTCATCAAAGATTCTTAAAATAAAGACCCTTCCTTATCCATCTCACAGCTTCTGCCACAACTGTCCCCACTGTTTGCTTAGCACTTTACACGGTGAGTCTTTAAAAAAAATGATCGTGGACCATCAAGTGAAAATAATACACTAATCAAGTTCATGAGTGATCTTTCAAGAGCAATTTTAAGATATGATAACTTAAAGGGAAATATCAGACAGCGAAGGACAAATACTGTACACTGCTTATATGTGAAATCTCTAAAAGTCCAACTCACAGAGACAAAGAGTACAGTGGTGGTTACCAGGGGCTAGAGGTGGGGGAAACAATGAGATACTGGTCAAAGCTCTAAGATTAACAAGTCGTAGGGACCTAATGCACATAACAGTGATTATAGCTGATAACACTGTATTATACACCTGAAAGCTGCTAAGAGTAGACCTTAAATGTTCTCACAAAACAACTAAGTAATTATGTGACAAGAAGGATATATCAGCTAATGCTATGGTGATAATCATTTTGCAATATATATTAATAAATGAATCAAATCAACACAGGTATGCCCTAAACCAACACAATGTTATGTCAATCACATCTCAATAAACCTGAAAAAAAGATATGAGTACAGAAAGCAGAAAATACTATAAATATTGTAAACATACAATAAATGTCTCTAAGACATATCACATCATCCCGAAGGTTGTTGTTTAAAAGATGTAAAAACAACAAAACTACAAACTGATCTAAAACACAGTAAGGGCAAAGTAAAAATGTGCGTAATCCACTATTTATCTGCCTTCTTCTTGGAAGGTACTTCTGATGGTTGGATGGCACCGTCAACTCAATGGACATGAGTTACAGCAAACCCCAGGAGACAGTAAAGGACAAGGAAGCCTGGCGTACTGCACTCCATAGGGTCACAGAGCTGGAGACGACTTAGCAACTGAACAACACCAAATGTCAACCATGTAGGTTCCAAGTAGAGTTCCAAATTCTTACTTAACCCTGATTACCTGTCATCTGGTCAGACAAGCATGCACACCAGATGCAAGCTGAGATCAACTTAGTGCCCTCACCACCTCATAAGCAACTGATGATTCCAAAACAACGTAAGGCAAATGGCTTTTCACTTTAAACTCTCTGGAACTGGAATGCCTCTTAAAGAGAGCCATGCTACAACTGCTACTGCAGGGACTGAACCTGTGTCTCCTACACCTTCTGCACTGGCAGGCAGGTTCTTTATCACTAGCGCTACCTGGGCACGTAATAAGTGAAAAAATTTTGAGATACTTAAAGGGAAATATCAGACAGCGAAGGACAAATACTGTACACTGCTTATATGTGAAATCTCTAAAAGTCCAACTCACAGAGACAAAGAGTACAGTGGTGGTTACCAGGGGCTAGAGGTGGGGGAAACAATGAGATACTGGTCAAAGCTCTAAGATTAACAAGTCGTAGGGACCTAATGCACATAACAGTGATTATAGCTGATAACACTGTATTATACACCTGAAAGCTGCTAAGAGTAGACCTTAAATGTTCTCACAAAACAACTAAGTAATTATGTGACAAGAAGGATATATCAGCTAATGCTATGGTGATAATCATTTTGCAATATATATTAATAAATGAATCAAATCAACACAGGTATGCCCTAAACCAACACAATGTTATGTCAATCACATCTCAATAAACCTGAAAAAAAGATATGAGTACAGAAAGCAGAAAATACTATAAATATTGTAAACATACAATAAATGTCTCTAAGACATATCACATCATCCCGAAGGTTGTTGTTTAAAAGATGTAAAAACAACAAAACTACAAACTGATCTAAAACACAGTAAGGGCAAAGTAAAAATGTGCGTAATCCACTATTTATCTGCCTTCTTCTTGGAAGGTACTTCTGATGGTTGGATGGCACCGTCAACTCAATGGACATGAGTTACAGCAAACCCCAGGAGACAGTAAAGGACAAGGAAGCCTGGCGTACTGCACTCCATAGGGTCACAGAGCTGGAGACGACTTAGCAACTGAACAACACCAAATGTCAACCATGTAGGTTCCAAGTAGAGTTCCAAATTCTTACTTAACCCTGATTACCTGTCATCTGGTCAGACAAGCATGCACACCAGATGCAAGCTGAGATCAACTTAGTGCCCTCACCACCTCATAAGCAACTGATGATTCCAAAACAACGTAAGGCAAATGGCTTTTCACTTTAAACTCTCTGGAACTGGAATGCCTCTTAAAGAGAGCCATGCTACAACTGCTACTGCAGGGACTGAACCTGTGTCTCCTACACCTTCTGCACTGGCAGGCAGGTTCTTTATCACTAGCGCTACCTGGGCAGCCACAGATTATTTAACTGTAACTTCTGTTTGGATATTGCCTTGAATCTTATTTACAACGATGTTCTCCACTAACACTTCAGGGAGAATTCTGCCTATTACATCGTGGGAGATTTAATATAGGGGCTCAGACAGTACAGAACCTGCCTACAATGCAGGAGACCCAAGTTCAATCCCTGGGTAGGGAAGATCCCCTGAAGAAGGAAATGGCTACCCACTCCAGTGTTCTTACCTGAAGAATTCCATAGACAGAGGAGCCTGGCAGGCTACAATCCATGCATGAGACCACAAAAAGTCGGACACGACTGAACGACTAACAGTTTCGCTTTAACATAGGCATGCAGAGCGTGAGGCCATTATGATGACAAGAGCAATGAAAATTTTTCCCACAAATTCCACCCTTGCTCTGAATTACAGTTTTGGTTTTTTTCTCCCATGACCTATGTGGCATTTCCAGCAGCCTGCTCCTCTTGGATATCTATCTAATCAACAAACTGATCAAGGTACCACTGTTTTCAGTTTCCTCATCAGACAGACTCAAAAGTCTAAAATCATCTGAAGTTGTTACTTCTTCTCTGTCTCTCATACATATGACATCATTTTGCCTGAAATCTGGTCACTTTCTCTTCAATATTCCTCCTGCATTCTCTCATTATAGCCAAACTTCTGTTAACCCATGCCTGTATTATTACAGTAAAATTTCTAAATTGCTTCCTCAATCTCAGCCTCTAATTACATCCAGTAAGATCAACCTTTCTAAAGTAGTCACTAAACCTTCTGTGTATGGTCAAAACTCCTCATATGTTCAGGTTTTCATCAATCTGACTATCTGTACCTTCTCAACTCAACCTCCTACTGTTTCACTTCCAAACTCAGAGCAAACGGTAACTTTCTATGGCATCCTCTTTTTTCTGTGACTCTGGCTCATGCCACTTCCTTAATGCTAGATGTCCCACTCTCACAGCCTCCCCCTCTTCACAGTGGCTTAGACAAAATCAAGGATCCAGTCAAATAAGCACCCCATAGAATAATTCCCAAAAGAGAAGGAAAATCTAAATAAATAATACAGGAGGATGGGCTGCTTTTTGAAGGTGTATAGAAAAGCTTGAAAGGAAAGATCAAACAGAAAATAAACAAATCTGGGAGGAAGGAGACACTGTTTTGGACAAAACAAACGTGAGGAGCCATCCTAAAGAACGTAATATACATATACATCTTCAGCTCCAGTGTAATCCCTGAAGAAGGAAATGGCTCCCCTGATAGAATTCCATAGACAGAGGAGCCTGGCAGGCTACAATCCATGCATGAGACCACAAAAAGTCGGACACGACTGAACGACTAACAGTTTCGCTTTAACATAGGCATGCAGAGCGTGAGGCCATTATGATGACAAGAGCAATGAAAATTTTTCCCACAAATTCCACCCTTGCTCTGAATTACAGTTTTGGTTTTTTTCTCCCATGACCTATGTGGCATTTCCAGCAGCCTGCTCCTCTTGGATATCTATCTAATCAACAAACTGATCAAGGTACCACTGTTTTCAGTTTCCTCATCAGACAGACTCAAAAGTCTAAAATCATCTGAAGTTGTTACTTCTTCTCTGTCTCTCATACATATGACATCATTTTGCCTGAAATCTGGTCACTTTCTCTTCAATATTCCTCCTGCATTCTCTCATTATAGCCAAACTTCTGTTAACCCATGCCTGTATTATTACAGTAAAATTTCTAAATTGCTTCCTCAATCTCAGCCTCTAATTACATCCAGTAAGATCAACCTTTCTAAAGTAGTCACTAAACCTTCTGTGTATGGTCAAAACTCCTCATATGTTCAGGTTTTCATCAATCTGACTATCTGTACCTTCTCAACTCAACCTCCTACTGTTTCACTTCCAAACTCAGAGCAAACGGTAACTTTCTATGGCATCCTCTTTTTTCTGTGACTCTGGCTCATGCCACTTCCTTAATGCTAGATGTCCCACTCTCACAGCCTCCCCCTCTTCACAGTGGCTTAGACAAAATCAAGGATCCAGTCAAATAAGCACCCCATAGAATAATTCCCAAAAGAGAAGGAAAATCTAAATAAATAATACAGGAGGATGGGCTGCTTTTTGAAGGTGTATAGAAAAGCTTGAAAGGAAAGATCAAACAGAAAATAAACAAATCTGGGAGGAAGGAGACACTGTTTTGGACAAAACAAACGTGAGGAGCCATCCTAAAGAACGTAATATACATATACATCTTCAGCTCCAGTGTGAAGTCATAATGAGAGACAGAAATTTGAAGGCAAATCTAAAAAACTGTAACCAAATACTGAATAAAACTATCCCAAAGCAGAGATCAAGAAGGGGCAAGACAAAGACTCCGCAAACATTGGGCACGAGGATACAGGAAGGAAAAAAAGAACAGGTAGTTAGCTATCTTTAGCCCTAGCCTTTCACCTGAGGTCAAATTCACTGACTCCAGTTTTTTTCCACATCCACTTCAACTAAAGCGGAGAGGAGAAAGTGCTAGGTAATTTGGGGAGGCTATCCGTTTGCTCAATAAGGCTAAAAACTAAAGTGAAGTTTGGTAAAGCAGTGGTCATATCACGTGAGTCTTTCTATTTAATATTTCAAGAGAAACGGAAGGATATGAAAAAAAATTGGGCAAGAAAGTGTCCAGGATGCACCGCCTTGCAGTGCAAGGGGCGCCGATTCGATCCCTGGCCTGGGAAGATCCCACGTGCCGCGGAGCAGCTGGACAGATGTGTCCAATTACCGAGCCAGAGCTCTGGAGCGCATGCGCCCAGAGCCGGTGCTCTGCGACAACAGATGCCACCGCGATGGGAGGCCCACACGGGCCAAAGAACAAAGATGAATGAAACTAGACCAATGAAAGACCAGTGGAAGTGGCCTGCCCACCCCTCTCCCTCCCCACCCCTGCCAAAATAAATAAATAAAATTTAAAAAAAAATTAAAAAAAAAAAAAAAAAGGTGTCCAGGATGAAATCTGCACTTTAGAGATCATTCAGGATGCCAGGGGGAGAATAAATAAATCAGCAAGAGCTCAGAGACAGGAAAGGTATTAGTAATCCAACAGACAGGATGGATCTACAGACCAGAAGAGAAAAGACAGTAGTGATGGTAATGACTATATTCTCGGATATGAAAAAAAAAAAGTCAACAATATATTACATGATCAAGAGATGTTATAGGATACAGACGATATAATTGTAACCAACATGGCTTAAAATACATTCTTCGTGCGTATTTACAGATATGCCCCCAGATGCTAATATCCACTTGTGAATGGTGGAATTATGAGTTATTCTTCTTCTAGTAAGTTATTTATTTGTATTTAAAATGAAGATAGCACTGGCAAAAAAAAAAACCTAATGGAAGAATTCAGAAGTTTCAAATATTGAAGTCAAAAAAGAAAGACTGGAAGATCTTCACTGGCTTCCACAATAAACTCAATGGTGACTTGAAGGTGCCATTAAAGAAAGTGTGGTGGGGAAGAGCCAGGTTTCAGAGTTTGGGAGGTGAGGAAGGGAAGACTACAAATGCAGTCAACTTTTTCTAGAATCTTAGCTGTGAAAAGGTGAAGAGAAATGAAGCAGAGTAGAAGGAAAATTTCCACTTTGATCTTAGAGGAGAATGTCCTAAAGGAAAAGTACTAGTACAATCAAAAGCAAAGAAATAATTGAGCAAAAATATGATTGAAATGCAACTCTGAGAAGGCAGGCCAGCCAGATGGGGCTTCCAAGAACAAATGGAAAAACTTTCGTGCCTCGCCACTCCTCACAAGAGCAAGTGTGTTCATGTGACTTAAGTTACCTGCAAGCTTTCTGTGGGGAACAGCAACTTATGAGGAATTCACACTCCTCACAAGAGCAGTTTGAAGATGCGACAACAGATGCCACCGCGATGGGAGGCCCACACGGGCCAAAGAACAAAGATGAATGAAACTAGACCAATGAAAGACCAGTGGAAGTGGCCTGCCCACCCCCCTCCCCCCCCCCCCCCGCCAAAAAAAAAAAAAAAAAATTAAAAAAAAAATAAAAAAAAAAAAAAAAAGGTGTCCAGGATGAAATCTGCACTTTAGAGATCATTCAGGATGCCAGGGGGAGAATAAATAAATCAGCAAGAGCTCAGAGACAGGAAAGGTATTAGTAATCCAACAGACAGGATGGATCTACAGACCAGAAGAGAAAAGACAGTAGTGATGGTAATGACTATATTCTCGGATATGAAAAAAAAAAAGTCAACAATATATTACATGATCAAGAGATGTTATAGGATACAGACGATATAATTGTAACCAACATGGCTTAAAATACATTCTTCGTGCGTATTTACAGATATGCCCCCAGATGCTAATATCCACTTGTGAATGGTGGAATTATGAGTTATTCTTCTTCTAGTAAGTTATTTATTTGTATTTAAAATGAAGATAGCACTGGCAAAAAAAAAAAAAACCTAATGGAAGAATTCAGAAGTTTCAAATATTGAAGTCAAAAAAGAAAGACTGGAAGATCTTCACTGGCTTCCACAATAAACTCAATGGTGACTTGAAGGTGCCATTAAAGAAAGTGTGGTGGGGAAGAGCCAGGTTTCAGAGTTTGGGAGGTGAGGAAGGGAAGACTACAAATGCAGTCAACTTTTTCTAGAATCTTAGCTGTGAAAAGGTGAAGAGAAATGAAGCAGAGTAGAAGGAAAATTTCCACTTTGATCTTAGAGGAGAATGTCCTAAAGGAAAAGTACTAGTACAATCAAAAAGCAAAGAAATAATTGAGCAAAAATATGATTGAAATGCAACTCTGAGAAGGCAGGCCAGCCAGATGGGGCTTCCAAGAACAAATGGAAAAAAACTTTCGTGCCTCGCCACTCCTCACAAGAGCAAGTGTGTTCATGTGACTTAAGTTACCTGCAAGCTTTCTGTGGGGGAACAGCAACTTATGAGGAATTCACATTTGATGGCCTCAATTTTCTTGGATAAACAGGCAAATGACAGTAGGTCATGGCTAAAGTTTGAGAAGAATGCAGAAATGGTAGCTGCTGTGATCTAGAATAGTACTGCTTTTTATTTTTGTACAAATTTTTTTCTCTTGTTTTTTTTTTTGGCCACTTCTATGTCTTTTATTTATTCATTTTCATCCATCTTTGCTCTTTGGCCTGTGTGGGCCTCCCATCGCAGTGGCCTCTGTCAATGCAGAGCACCGGCTCTGGGCACACGCGCTCCAGGGCTCTGGCTCGGTAGTTGGACACATCGGTCCAGCCGCTCCGCAGCATGTGGGATCCTCCCAGGCCAGGGATCGAACCAGTGCCCCCTGCACTGCAAGGTGGTGCCTTTACCCACTGGACCACCAGGGAAGCCCCTAGTATTGCTTTTTTTAAAAAAATAAACTTTATTTAGGAATAATTATGGATTTAAAGAAACATTATGAAGCTATCACAGATAATTCCCTCAGTTTCCCCTAATATAAACAACTTCACATTACCACAGTATAGTTATCAAGACTGACACACTGGTAAACCACTAGCAACTAAACTTAAATTTAACCAGTTTTTCCAACAATGTCTTCGTTCTGTTCCAGGATCTAATCCAGGACACCACACTGCAGTCACCAACTGTGGTTCTGAACGCCTAATCAAGATGGAAATGGAACTAATCTGCATAGCTGTGGGCTTCTTTCTCCAACTTAGCCTAGGTACACCGCAAAGGTTTAAATCTGGGTCAGGATTTTGTCAACACAGTAAATGGAAGAATAAGAGGGAAAGTGGAGGGTGCTGGGAAAAGTATGATGAGGCACAATAAGGAAGAAAGTGAAAACAAGAATTTACACATCTGTGACACTGGTTATGTCAGAAAGCAGGTATAGTAGGAATAAAAGCGAAAGCACTAAAAGAACAGGAGCCAGGAGGTTAAGTCACAGAATCAGGAGCCTGGGAGGACCTGATGGGTCATCCCACGGACTCTGTGGCAGAGAGAAGAGAGAAGAAAGTGAAGGATGATACCTTAGGGTCCAGGTCTGATAATAAGGAGAACAGATAGTTGTACGGGCAGACAGCATGAACTTCAGACGAAAAAGAGATTTTGCACAAAGGAGGAAGAACAATGGCTAAAGAAATTATAAACTACCATCTAAACGAGAAAACGCTGCTGTGGGGTTTTAACAATTGGCGACAACAGGAGCATTTTGGGCTGAATAGTAATCTGACTAAAGAAACAGAACCGACATGTGAACAGAAGGGGATGAAGATCCTGATGCTGCCTGGTGACGCACTTACCACTGGACAGGAAAGAAACAGTGAGAACTGCAGAAGGATAAAGGAAGGTAAAATAAATTTATGGGGTAAGATGAGCTTCAGTTACCTTAACAACACAGGAAAACATCCTGTGAACAGTTTAACCCTTCCTTTGACCTCTACTCTCCTTTGGCTACTCCAGTTCTAGGGATAAGGACCTCAGAGAAAGGTCAACCCTTGAATTTTAAACAGAGCTGACTTAAAAATATGAGAGGATATTTCTACATAACCACTATTTCAGACCTTGTCCATTATTCAAAATTCCTTATAAGTGTACTCAAGTAATATATTTATTCTGCAGTTTAATACCAGAAAGCTACTCTTTTTCAATAAACTGTATCCTATGCCTGACAATGAATGGTATTTAATCCAGTCTTTTCATCAACTTCTTGAAGACACTAAACTAAATCAGTCCTTGCTAGCAATGGTTACTAATACACAATTATTTTTCTTTTTATATACTTATTTTTCAGTTTTCCCAACTTCCTCAACTCCTCTTTGGGACCTTATCTATCACTTTGTGTGTATGTGAATATATGTTCAAGGGTGAAGAGAGAGAAGAAATCAACTGGGTCTGCAACAAAGAAAAGAGAGACCCTGTCCTCTCAGGTCTTAAGCTTACCATTTTCTCACAATCTGGCACAGTGCTGAGCAACCAGATAATTTCTGGGCACACACAATTACTAACAACATGAGAGAGTTACAGATCTACAATATTTAGTTCTGTCTGGACAAAGACAGCCAGAAGCCAACCAGAATCAAAACCGGGCACAATGGCTAGTGTTCTACTCTGAAAGTGCTCCCCAATACTACTTCCCAGGAGAAGCCTTGATATACTGATTAGCAACCACTATTCTACTAACAATTCAAAATATACAGTCCTTTGAAAATCCCCTGTATCTTTTTTACAAAAATTATCTGGTGCTGCATAGCTCCCATGTTTGGTTATGTAAAAATTACCCAGAAAAAACCTATGGCACACCTGATATGAAGTTTAGCCAGTACTATGCAGAATCTGCCAAAAGACTAACATGGAATGAGCACCAAAGAAATCGAACCTGCCTCCATCTTTCCCATTTCTATTTTCCCAAAAGCAGAAAGAAAGAGCTACTCCCTTGGCACTCTTCAAATATGCCAAATGATTAGCTCTGTGCTCTTTTCAGCAATCAGCTATTTTTATCTTAGCCAGATCTAGATTAAGATAACACAAGATTAATAATTCCATTCTTGCAAGTTAGTTCAACCACTTCAAAGGACAGTTTAGCAGTTACCTATTACATCTAAACATACATCTACCCAGTGATCCCACAATCCCCCGTGAGACATACTCTCAAGGAAAACTTCTACCCAGAGATGAGCGTAAGATAGGCATAGTAGCTTTATTCATACTGGACACATGGCTATTATGTTTACCAACACAAATGTCCATCAACAGGTAAATGAGTAAACAAATGTACAGGAGCTTCAAGATTGGTGAAGGTGTGGAAAGAATGGCCCGCCAAAGCACTCTGAAGCTCTGCACCCCTTTTCACATGTCCTGCCCTATGCATCCCTTCCATCTGGCTGTTACTGACTTAAGTAACATCATTAATAATGAGACAAACTGACACAATGTGTCTCCTGATAAGATACACTGAGGACACAGGATCACTTCTGTTATATTCCTGACAAAAATGTATAAACAAATTAACTTTCAAAAAAATCAGATAAGGCCAAATTGACAGTCACAAAATAAACCAACCAGTCACCAAAAATACCAATGTCACCAAAGACAAAGGCTGAAGAACCATCCCAGACTAAGGGAAACAAAAGAGACATAAAAACTAAGTGCAAGTATGACTCTAAATTCCATCCAGAACCAGCAAAAAAAAAAATGCTGTAAGAGACATTAAAGAGATAATTAGAATAATTTGAATAGGAGATATGGATTAGACAATAGTATTGTATCAATGTTACTTTTTATGATTCTGAAATTTTTACTGTTATTATGGAGAGAAATGTTCTTATTCTTAAAAAATAACACTGAAATGTTTGGAGGAAAAGTAGCCTGAAGTCTGCAATGGACTCTCAAAGGTAACAGAAAAAATCACAAAAATTTAAAATTATATTAAAAATGATATATATACATATCTGCATATCTGGAGAAAGAAAACTAGCGGTAAAACAACTATGCTGTTCAGGTGCTCTGTTGTGTACAACTCTTCACAACCCTATACACTGAAGCCCACCAGGCTTCTGGGTCCTTCACTATCTCCTGCAGTTTGCTCCAATTCATGTGCACTGGGTCAGTGATGTCATCCATCCATTTCATTCTCTGTCACACCCTTCTCCTACCCTTAATCTTTCCCAGCACCAAGGTCTTTTCCAATGAGTCAGCTCTTCACATCAAGTGGCCAAAGTATTGGAGTTCTAGCTTCAGCATCAGTCCTTCCAATGAATATTCAGGGTTCATTTTCTTTAGGATTGACTGGTTTGATCTCCTTGCTATCCAAAGGACTCTCAAGGGTCCTCTCCAGCACAATTCGAAAGCATCAATTCTCCGGTGCTCAGCCTTCTTTATGGTCTTTCACAAATGTACCTGACTACTGGAAAAATCATAGCTTTGACTATACAGACTTTCATGAGCAAAGTGACGTCTCTGCTTTTTAATACACTGTCTAGGTTTGTCACAGCTTTTCTTCCAAAGCGCAAGCATGTTGTAATTTCATGGCTGCAGTCATCGTCCACAGTGATTCTGGAGCCCAAGAAAATAAAGTCGGTCACTGTTTCCATTTTTCCCTACTGATTTACCATGAAGTGATGGGGCTGGATGCCATGATCTTTATGTTTTGAATGTGGAATTTTAAGCCGTCTCTTTCACTCTCTCTTTCACTTTCATCAAGAGATTCTTTAGTTCCTCTTTACCTTCTGTCATTAGAAGTGGTATCATCTGCATATCTGAGGTTGCTGGTATTTCTCCCAGCAATCCTGATTCCAACTTGTGCTTCATCCAGACCAGCATTTCACACGATGTACCCTGCATATTATAAGTTAAAAAAGCAGGGTAACAATATACAGTCTTGCCGTACTCCTTTCCCAGTTTTGAAGCAGTCTTTTGTTCCACATCTGGTCTTAACTGTTGCTTCCTGACCTGCATACAGGCTTCTGGGGAGGCAGGTTAAGGTGGTCTGGTATTCCATCTCTTTAAGAATTTTCCACAGTTTTATATGAGGAAATGTCAAAAATGGTGACCAAACTGGCTGAAGGGCATATGGAAAGTTGAAGTAATTTTTTGCAACTTTTCTGTAAGTCTGAAATTATTTCAAAATTTTAAAAAATTGTTTGCTTGTAGTATATTTACACAATAAAATACTTAACTAACAAAGAAGAAAACAATGAACTCCTGATACTTGCAACAATACTGCATGAATCTCAGACACTGTTTCCAGCAAAAGAAGCCAGTCACCAAAAACTATGTACGATTTCTCCTATGATGTTCAACAGGCAAAATAATCAATTTTGACAGACATCTGAACCTTGTTTACCACGGAAGTAGGGACTACTTAATGGGAAGGAGAAGAGGGAATCTTTTGGGGCGCTAAAAATGTTCACTATCTTGATTGACGTGGTAACTACAGAACTCACAGATTAGTAAAAAAATTTTCCAACTACACACACCTCAGATTTGTGCACATATTTACTGTATTTTGGGGGGGGGTGGGGGGAGGGGAGCAGGCGGGCCACCTCTATTGGTCTTTCATCCGTCCATTTTCATCCATCTTTGTTCTTTGGCTCGTGTGGGCCTCCCATCACGGTGGCCTCTGTTGTTGCAAAGCACCAGTTCTGGGCGCACACACTCCAGAGCTCCGGCTCGGTCATTGGACACATCGGTCCAGCCGCTCCGCGGCAAATGGGATCTTCCCAGGCCAGGGACCATTTACTGTATTTTTAATCTCTATTTTAAAAAGGTTAAAATAGGGCTTCCCTGGTGGTCCAGTGAGTAAGGACACTGCCTTGCAGTGCAAGGGGCGCCGGTTCGATCCCTGGCCTGGGAAGATCCCACGTGCCGCGGAGCGGCTGGACCGATGTGTCCAATTATCGAGCCGGAACTCTGGAGTGCATGCGCCCAGAGCTAGTGCTCTGCGACAACAGAGGCCACCGCAATAGGAGGACTACACGGGCCAAAGAACAAAGATGGATGAAAATGGACGGATGAAAGACCAATAGAGGTGGCCTGCCTGCTCCCCTCCCTCCACACCCCACCCTCACCAAAATAAATGAATAAATAAATCTTAAAAAAAAATTTGTTTTTTGAAAAGAAAAAAAAAGGTTAAAATAAACCATAAATGGTTTAGTTATGGGGATGGGGAACAGTACAAATAAAAATACTTTAATGGACATGAAGCAAAACTATTTTAAAGGCAAATGTGGTAATACTAAATTCACTCCCTTCTTAAATTCCTGTCATTAAAAAGATCTTATACCACTATCTTGATAACATCATCTATAAACCTATCAACTATTTTTAAGACTATAAATAAGTCCACATTCAAATGAAGTGAGACTCAGACACTATGCTAAAATACGCATTTTTCTTCAAACTTTAGAAAAAAGCTAAGCAAAACAATGAAAAGGTTCAAACATGAGAGGAACCAGACATACCACTGATCCCTTATAGTTCTAAAAGACTGAAAGCAATCTTATAAAAACAGCACAGTCCCTCAACAGATTACAGATACAATAACCTATGCACATAAGGGTGTAACTACACACACACTCATCTAGTGGTACCCCAACGGGACTGGTCCCAAGACCCTATCCGGAGACCGAAAATAGGAATGCACAAATCCTTTACACTTGGTCCTCTAAATGGATACAGAGGGCCAACTGTCATAAAAAAAAGATAGAACACATACAAATAAAAAGATGTTCAGAAGGTGAGATTAATAATTTCTTTCTGTTTCCGTAACTTACAGCAATATTCTTCAATTACTTTCATAACAAAGCACATTTTAACTCCCACAAAAAGTGTTTCCCTTGTCTATTTGAAATACTTTTATAACCCCAATGCAAATGTCGAAGAAAGTTTATTTATTTTCAAAATTAACTCCTTTTAAAAAATAACTTTCAGGTACAAAAAATAAAATAAAATTCTCTTTCCTCTATTAGAGCAGAAAACACATTTTCTTTCTGCACCCATCTACAGGACGACAAGCAGGTCTCTTCATTTTTAAACATGCAAACTTTAAAAAATAAAATATGACCTGTTAACACATCTGCTAATGGCAGAAATTATGAAGCAAAACTGGGCTTCATCTCATTACTAAACATTTATCCTAAAGACCTAGCAAAGAACTCCTTCCCCACCTCCCAGGAAATCACTGTAAGTCAGAATCATCTACATCTGTATCACACATTATTTTTTTGTTTTACAGAGCTGTGTTGTTTACTGCCACCTATCAACCCGAATCCACCACAGGTCTACATACATTCCCCTCCCCAACCTTCCTCCCACCCCTCCAGGTCTCCAGAGCCCTTGTATGAGGCCCCTTAGTCCCACAGCATATTCTCCTCCCTCACCCCAGTGTCCCTAAGTCTCTTCTCTATGTCTGATTCTCCACTGCTGCTCTGCATATACATTTATCAGTACCATCTTTCTAGATTCTATATATACATGTATCACACATTATCATATGAAATTTCACAGAAATACTATTTCTATATTAATTATCCTTTTTATGACATGTCTTCGAAAATACTACAGATGCTCTGTTAGTTTTTCTCTTCATCCTAAAATGAATTCAAATTCCAATTTACAGCACTGAATTAAACACCAAAATCGAGCATGATCTGAATCACTGTCAACCGCCATGAAACTAAGATCAGCTGTACTCCTAAGAGCCCAGAAGCAAGATAAATGGGTAAATAAATACTGTAACAATCATACCTCAAAATATTCTTATCAGTTAAAAAAAAACAAAAACCAACTACTGATACATGCAACAACATGGCTGTATCACAAATGTGACTCTGAGCAAAAAGAAGCCAGAATCAGAAACAACACACACTGAGCAATTCCATTTACATAAAACTGTAGAAGAGGTAAAATTATCTATAGTCACAGAAAATGCATCAGTGATGGGAGAAGGGAAATGACTGCAAAAAGGCAGGAGGTACATCCTAGGGGTGATGAAAATGTCACACAGCTTGACTGTTGTCATGGTTACATAAGTAAATACACTTGTCAAAATTCCTCAAGATGTATATACACTTGGCATTGGTATATGCCAAATGAAGGCATTTTATTGAATATAAACCTCAAAAGTTTTGAAAAACACTAAGCTTACTAAAAGTAGACTGCCTTCCTCAGAAAGCAATGCATTCCGAGGCTAACATTTTATATTTTTTTTAGGTTAAACTACCTTTCTTTACATCTATTAAAATAGATGTTAAATAAAGATCTGGGTAATATTTAAAACTAAGAAGCACTGTCCAGAACTATGCCATCTTACAGAGTACCCATTAACCACCTGTAGCTATATCACATGAATTAAAATTTAAAGGGCTTCCCTGGTGGTCCAGTGGGTAAGGACACCGCCTTGCAGTGTAAGGGGTGCCGGTTCAATTCCTGGCCTAGGAAGATTCCACGTTCCATGGAGCAGCTGGACTGATGTGTCCAATAACAGAGCTGGAGCTCTGGAGCGCATGCGCCCAGAGCCAGCACTCTGTGACAACAGAGGCCACCGTGATGGGAGGCCCACAAGAGCCAAAGAACAAAGACGGATGAAAATAGACAAATTAAAGACCAATAGAAGTGGCCCGCTCGCCCCCTCCCTCCCAACCCACCCCCAAAAATAAATAGATAAATAAATGTTTAAAATTTAAAATCTAGTTTCTCAAAGGGGAGGGAGAAGAGTAATTTTACAGTGGTCAAACCTGACAACTATTGAGTCAACCTAATATCAAGGCCAATATTAACACTAATAAATCATGTTGACAGTATATACTCTTGATGTGATGTGATGAAAATGGCACTTTACTTCTGTGGTCTACCTCCCAAGAATTCATGACCCATAATCAGAGAAAAGTATTAGACAAATTCCACCAGAGAGGCAGTCTACAAAATACGTAACCAGTACCCCTCAAAACTGCCCAGACTGTTAAAAACAGGGAAACTAACAAAGACAAGAGAAGCCTGTGGACTGGATACCTGACTAAATGCAATGTGGTGTTCTGAAATAGAAAAACAGACTGGAGGGACTTCCCTAGTGGTCCAGTGGGTAAAGAGTCCACCTTGCAGAGCAACAGGCACCAGTTCTATCCCTGGCACGGGAAGATCCTACATGCTGCAGAGCAGCTGTACCAGTGTGTCCAATCATGAGCCAGCACTCCTGGGGCACATGTGCCTGGAGCCGGTGCTCTGCACCAAGAGAGGCCACTGCAATGGGAGGCAACCAGAGGCCAAAGAATAAAGATGGATGAAAATAGGCAAATGAAAGACCAATAGAAGTGGCCCGCCCACCCCTCCCTCCCAACCCACCCCCAAAAATAAATAGATAAATAAATGTTTAAAATTTAAAATCTAGTTTCTCAAAGGGGAGGGAGAAGAGTAATTTTACAGTGGTCAAACCTGACAACTATTGAGTCAACCTAATATCAAGGCCAATATTAACACTAATAAATCATGTTGACAGTATATACTCTTGATGTGATGTGATGAAAATGGCACTTTACTTCTGTGGTCTACCTCCCAAGAATTCATGACCCATAATCAGAGAAAAGTATTAGACAAATTCCACCAGAGAGGCAGTCTACAAAATACGTAACCAGTACCCCTCAAAACTGCCCAGACTGTTAAAAACAGGGAAACTAACAAAGACAAGAGAAGCCTGTGGACTGGATACCTGACTAAATGCAATGTGGTGTTCTGAAATAGAAAAACAGACTGGAGGGACTTCCCTAGTGGTCCAGTGGGTAAAGAGTCCACCTTGCAGAGCAACAGGCACCAGTTCTATCCCTGGCACGGGAAGATCCTACATGCTGCAGAGCAGCTGTACCAGTGTGTCCAATCATGAGCCAGCACTCCTGGGGCACATGTGCCTGGAGCCGGTGCTCTGCACCAAGAGAGGCCACTGCAATGGGAGGCAACCAGAGGCCAAAGAATAAAGATGGATGAAAATAAATAAATAACCAATAAAAGAGGCCTGAATTTAAAAACAAAAAAGAGAAATTTAGGCTTTCAAGCAAAAGTTAACATTTTAGAAAACTTATATTCACTACCATGAGCGTGACCGGTTTTTGTAGTACTTATATTTTCCAATAAGCAAAGGCTTCTTCTGATGAGTGATATGAACAAACATGATGTTTTGACATTGTGTGATACAAAATACCCATTTAATGTGCAAAATATAGACCAATAGATTTTAATGTAACGAAATATAGAGTGCACTGATACATAGTAATTCAAATTTCACATTGCAGCTAACCTTTAAAAACTATCGGTTATCCAATTTTAGTGTAGTATCAATGAAAATCTGCAATTATGTGAAAAAGCTCTTAAAATATTCTTCCCTTTTACAACTACACACACATCTTTATGAGGATGAATCTCCTTTATATACTTCATCTAATGTAATAAACAAACTGAATGCAGAAGCAGCTATGAGACTCCAGCCTTCTTCAAAGCAAGATATAAAAAGCAGTTTGTGAAAAGGTAAAACAGTGTCACTCTTCTCAGCAAGCTTTTTTAGAAATGTTTTAGAAAACAGGTATTTTTCATTAAAAATATATTTATGTTAACATATAAAGAGATTATTGCTATTTTAAATCAATATATCATTTTAAACTTTTGAATATGATAAAGATAGATATAACTGAAAAGCCAAAAGCTCTTTGGGGTCCTCTAACTCAAAGGTAAGAGTCGTAAGATTAAAAAGTTTAGAGCATTTATCTTGGAGAAAGGAATAAAAGACAAATAAAAAGAAATACATGTGTATATGCTCAGTCATGTCCAACTCTGTGCAAGCCTATGGACTGTAGCCCACCAGGCTCCTCTGCTCATGGAATTAACCAGGCAAGAATACTAAAGTGGGTTGCCATTTCCTACTCCAAGAGAGAACTCTAGTGAACACTATTAACCTAAGCCCACTAGGGAAAGAACCCAGGAATGAACAGGAATCCATAGAGTAAGTGATCACCACCCAATTTCTGAAACTAACACAAGACTGTAAATCAACAATACTCCCAGAGAAGAGACAGGAAATGCAATGGGAGGCAACCAGAGGCCAAAGAATAAAGATGGATGAAAATAAATAAATAACCAATAAAAGAGGCCTGAATTTAAAAACAAAAAAGAGAAATTTAGGCTTTCAAGCAAAAGTTAACATTTTAGAAAACTTATATTCACTACCATGAGCGTGACCGGTTTTTGTAGTACTTATATTTTCCAATAAGCAAAGGCTTCTTCTGATGAGTGATATGAACAAACACGATGTTTTGACATTGTGTGATACAAAATACCCATTTAATGTGCAAAATATAGACCAATAGATTTTAATGTAACGAAATATAGAGTGCACTGATACATAGTAATTCAAATTTCACATTGCAGCTAACCTTTAAAAACTATCGGTTATCCAATTTTAGTGTAGTATCAATGAAAATCTGCAATTATGTGAAAAAGCTCTTAAAATATTCTTCCCTTTTACAACTACACACACATCTTTATGAGGATGAATCTCCTTTATATACTTCATCTAATGTAATAAACAAACTGAATGCAGAAGCAGCTATGAGACTCCAGCCTTCTTCAAAGCAAGATATAAAAAGCAGTTTGTGAAAAGGTAAAACAGTGTCACTCTTCTCAGCAAGCTTTTTTAGAAATGTTTTAGAAAACAGGTATTTTTCATTAAAAATATATTTATGTTAACATATAAAGAGATTATTGCTATTTTAAATCAATATATCATTTTAAACTTTTGAATATGATAAAGATAGATATAACTGAAAAGCCAAAAGCTCTTTGGGGTCCTCTAACTCAAAGGTAAGAGTCGTAAGATTAAAAAGTTTAGAGCATTTATCTTGGAGAAAGGAATAAAAGACAAATAAAAAGAAATACATGTGTATATGCTCAGTCATGTCCAACTCTGTGCAAGCCTATGGACTGTAGCCCACCAGGCTCCTCTGCTCATGGAATTAACCAGGCAAGAATACTAAAGTGGGTTGCCATTTCCTACTCCAAGAGAGAACTCTAGTGAACACTATTAACCTAAGCCCACTAGGGAAAGAACCCAGGAATGAACAGGAATCCGCATAGAGTAAGTGATCACCACCCAATTTCTGAAACTAACACAAGACTGTAAATCAACAATACTCCCAGAGAAGAGACAGGAAACAAGAAAAGCCTAACCAAGTAGTGTCTATTAGGTTGCAACGAGGTCTCTGAAACAAGCAAACAAACATACACTGGAAAGCATATCAGAAGGCCTACAACATCTTTGCAGAACACCAAGACCGAATGGGACACTTCAAGAAGTATCTTGGGTTAAAACTGATCTTTTCAAAAGACAGAGAAACTTTCCATATTTTGAGATTTACTTATATGATTTCTTGATTGCCTCTACCACTAAGCCGTAAGTCCCACAGACAGGACCCACAAGACGAACGTAGTTGTTTTGCTCATCACTATGGCTAGCCCACTGCCTGGAACAAAGCAGGTATTCAAATATTTGTTGGACTGAAAACAAAACAAAAAAAGACAAAAGATTTAAAGACAGAATCCACTGAGGTCTCTATTCAAATTAAAAGATGACACTTTACAATCAAAATGTATCTATTTACACAATAATAATTACAACCGCACAATCAAAATGTATCTATTTACACAGTAATAACAATTATAACCACACAATCAAAATGTATCTATTTACACAGTAATAACAATTAAAACCACTACCAATCACTGAAGGTCTATTTATCAGCACTATGTGACAGCATCACCATAGGATATTCTTTACAGTAAGGAAAAGAAGGTTCCAAGAGGTTCACTTATTTATTGATAGTAACAGGTAATAAGTGACAGAAAATTTAACCCACATTTCTCTGCTTAACGGCCACAAGCTTTTTCTCTACATACTGACACGGTGTTCAATACTGCCTGGTGACTGTTTTCTTCCTCCTATTTCCTTGTAGTTTTCAGAGGAATTTAGTCATGGAAGTCACTTTTTCTCCTTTTCCCAATCTCCCATCCTGTCCCACTATCACTATCCTACAACTTCTATCCCTTCTCATTGCTCAAGCAATACAGTGAGTCCTCTGGTTCCATGGTTGCCTGCTCAAGTCATGTCTGACTCCTGAGACCTCATGGATTATAGTCTGCCAGGCTCCTCTGTCCATGGGCTTTTCCAGGCAAGAATACTGGAGTGGTTGCCATTTTCTTCTCCAGGCGGTCTTCCCGACTCAGGTATCGAACCCATTCCTCCTGTGTCTCCTGCACTGGCAGGCGGATGCTTTACCACGGAGCCACCAGGGAAGCCCCAAGCCCTATGGTTGGGGAAGACTACACATCCTCATAGCACATTATCAGAAATTTCATTAACAATGGCAGAACTAATATAAGAGACTAAAGAGTGTGAAATTCTAGAACACAAATTAAGGTTCTCTGACCCACTGATCTTCCAAGATGGCTTCATCTAGTTACTCACTAGCCATGGTTTGGCCAAAACCACCTCAATTCCTAAGGGGCTAATCATGAAATCCCCTGGATGCCACCATCTCTTCAAGGATTGAGCCATGATTTACCAATTATTAAGTACCAAAACAATACCTCTGACAATTCTGTCAGTCTCTGCAACCAAAGGACCAATAATGAAGGGGCCAGAGGTCGAGACTTCCTCAAGGTTCAGAGAAAGTAGAATAAAAGGAGCTTTGCTGCCAAAGAATACACTGGACACAATATCACCACATGGAACACTATCACTGTTACTGTCATTCTCCCCACTGCTTCTCAATAATATCTAAATGTTTCTTTTTTTCCCTTTTGGTGAAAGGAGAATAAAATCAGCAACCAATGAACTATTCAAAAAAGATGACAATGTCATAAATATTACCATGTCATTTGAAAATCTCACCACAAGCCTATCTTTTCCAGATGGGGATCTCCAGAGTCTGTGACAGTTTTACGCTTTTTAAGTCTCACAAAGCCCTGAGCATGCTCTACCTTAACATCTAGATGATAAAGAAAATGTACAATATGAGAAAGGACTTCTATCTTAAAAATTAATTTAGCAGTCTTCTCTGGTGGTACAGTGGTTAAGAATTTCCCTGCCAATGCAGGGGAGAGAAGTTAGATCCCCAGTTTAGGAGGATTCCACATGCCACAAAGCAACTAAGCCCACGTGCAAAAATGTCTGACTCCTGAGACCTCATGGATTATAGTCTGCCAGGCTCCTCTGTCCATGGGCTTTCCCAGGCAAGAATACTGGAGTGGTTGCCATTTTCTTCTCCAGGCGGTCTTCCCGACTCAGGTATCGAACCCATTCCTCCTGTGTCTCCTGCACTGGCAGGCGGATGCTTTACCACGGAGCCACCAGGGAAGCCCCAAGCCCTATGGTTGGGGAAGACTACACATCCTCATAGCACATTATCAGAAATTTCATTAACAATGGCAGAACTAATATAAGAGACTAAAGAGTGTGAAATTCTAGAACACAAATTAAGGTTCTCTGACCCACTGATCTTCCAAGATGGCTTCATCTAGTTACTCACTAGCCATGGTTTGGCCAAAACCACCTCAATTCCTAAGGGGCTAATCATGAAATCCCCTGGATGCCACCATCTCTTCAAGGATTGAGCCATGATTTACCAATTATTAAGTACCAAAACAATACCTCTGACAATTCTGTCAGTCTCTGCAACCAAAGGACCAATAATGAAGGGGCCAGAGGTCGAGACTTCCTCAAGGTTCAGAGAAAGTAGAATAAAAGGAGCTTTGCTGCCAAAGAATACACTGGACACAATATCACCACATGGAACACTATCACTGTTACTGTCATTCTCCCCACTGCTTCTCAATAATATCTAAATGTTTCTTTTTTTCCCTTTTGGTGAAAGGAGAATAAAATCAGCAACCAATGAACTATTCAAAAAAGATGACAATGTCATAAATATTACCATGTCATTTGAAAATCTCACCACAAGCCTATCTTTTCCAGATGGGGATCTCCAGAGTCTGTGACAGTTTTACGCTTTTTAAGTCTCACAAAGCCCTGAGCATGCTCTACCTTAACATCTAGATGATAAAGAAAATGTACAATATGAGAAAGGACTTCTATCTTAAAAATTAATTTAGCAGTCTTCTCTGGTGGTACAGTGGTTAAGAATTTCCCTGCCAATGCAGGGGAGAGAAGTTAGATCCCCAGTTTAGGAGGATTCCACATGCCACAAAGCAACTAAGCCCACGTGCCAAAATTTCTGAGCCCATGATCTAGGGTCCAGGAGCTGTAACTACTGAAACTAGAGCACCTAAAGCCCAAGCTCCCCAAGAAGAAAAGCCACCACAATGAGAAACCAGAACACAATGCAGGGTAGCCCCCACTCACTGCAACTAAAGAAAGCCAACAAAAAAAGAAGAAGAAGACCCAGACCGCCAAAAATAAATAAATAAATAAAGTGCCGCTCTAAAAAATACATGTATTAATTTAGCTGTAATCTGCTAAAGCAGCCTTAGTTGAAAACGACACGTATCATCTGTGGTCTGTCATTCCATACATCATTCTGCAAGAGCCCACTTTTATCAGTAAGCCCTATGCTTTGCATCAAAACCTTGATATACTAATTTACTAACATAACAAGATTATGTTATGTAATAAAAAAAGACTTAAGCAATCAGATGTCACCAAGTACATACAAGTTACAAACAAAAATGAATAGGGGGCTTCCCCTGGTGGTCCAGTAGGTAAGGACTGCCTTGCAGTGCAAGGGGCGCCGGTTCGATCCCTGGCCTGGGAAGATCCCACGTGCCACGGAGCGGCTGGACCGATGTGTCCAATTGCCAAGCCAGAGCTCTGGCGCGCGTGCGCACAGAGCCAGCACTCTGCAACGATAGGGGCCACTGCGATGGGAGGCCCACAGGAGCCAAAGAACAAAGACGAATGAAAAATAAAAAAATGAAGGACCAATAGAAGTGGACCGCCCATACCCCTCCCTCCCCATCCCACACCCCCAAAAGATAAATAAATAAATAAATAAATAAAATAGGACTTCTAAATGCTCCACTAAAAAAAGATATTTTTCAATACCTAGCAATCTTGGCATACAAAAACACATAATACAAATTTATACTGTCTCCCTGATCCTTTCCCAAAAGTGAAAATTCCTGCTACCACTCAAATAATGTGAATATAGATTCTTATACAGATGTTCTACCCTTCAAATCCTCTACGAGCTCCTCATACTCAAGTGTTACTTAATACTGTAAAAAGTACACAGAAATTCAAATTTATAAAAGCAGTCAATGAAAAATAAATAGGAGGATTCCACATGCCACAAAGCAACTAAGCCCACGTGCCAAAATTTCTGAGCCCATGATCTAGGGTCCAGGAGCTGTAACTACTGAAACTAGAGCACCTAAAGCCCAAGCTCCCCAAGAAGAAAAGCCACCACAATGAGAAACCAGAACACAATGCAGGGTAGCCCCCACTCACTGCAACTAAAGAAAGCCAACAAAAAAAGAAGAAGAAGACCCAGACCGCCAAAAATAAATAAATAAATAAAGTGCCGCTCTAAAAAATACATGTATTAATTTAGCTGTAATCTGCTAAAGCAGCCTTAGTTGAAAACGACACGTATCATCTGTGGTCTGTCATTCCATACATCATTCTGCAAGAGCCCACTTTTATCAGTAAGCCCTATGCTTTGCATCAAAACCTTGATATACTAATTTACTAACATAACAAGATTATGTTATGTAATAAAAAAAGACTTAAGCAATCAGATGTCACCAAGTACATACAAGTTACAAACAAAAATGAATAGGGGGCTTCCCCTGGTGGTCCAGTAGGTAAGGACTGCCTTGCAGTGCAAGGGGCGCCGGTTCGATCCCTGGCCTGGGAAGATCCCACGTGCCACGGAGCGGCTGGACCGATGTGTCCAATTGCCAAGCCAGAGCTCTGGCGCGCGTGCGCACAGAGCCAGCACTCTGCAACGATAGGGGCCACTGCGATGGGAGGCCCACAGGAGCCAAAGAACAAAGACGAATGAAAAATAAAAAAATGAAGGACCAATAGAAGTGGACCGCCCATACCCCTCCCTCCCCATCCCACACCCCCAAAAGATAAATAAATAAATAAATAAATAAAATAGGACTTCTAAATGCTCCACTAAAAAAAGATATTTTTCAATACCTAGCAATCTTGGCATACAAAAACACATAATACAAATTTATACTGTCTCCCTGATCCTTTCCCAAAAGTGAAAATTCCTGCTACCACTCAAATAATGTGAATATAGATTCTTATACAGATGTTCTACCCTTCAAATCCTCTACGAGCTCCTCATACTCAAGTGTTACTTAATACTGTAAAAAGTACACAGAAATTCAAATTTATAAAAGCAGTCAATGAAAAATAAATAACCAATGAATTTTTAAGGAAAGTTTTCTTTTTCAGGAGGCAGTTGCGGGTTGGGGAGGGAGGGGGTGGGCAGGCCACTTCTATTGGTCTTTCATTTATCTATTTTCATCCATCTTTGTTCTTTGGCTCGTGTGGGCCTCCCATCACGGTGGCCTCTGTTGTTGCAAAGCACCAGTTCTGGGCGCACGCGCTCCAGAGCTCCGGCTCGGTCATTGGACACATCGGTCCAGCTGCTCCATGGCACGTGGGATCTTCCCAGGCCAGGGATCGAACCAGAGCCCCTTGTACTGCAAGGCGGTGTCCTTATCCACTGGACTACCAGGGAAGCCCAAATTTTTAAACAAACTAAACTTTTTATTTGCTTATGTTCATTTACTAAACCTTTACTCCAGGTGATCTTCTGAACCCCCTTAAAAATCAAGAAATTTTGTTAAAAATTTCTAGAAGTTCCAAGAATACTTGGTGAAACCTACTAGGCCTCATTCACCAAAATATACACATGTATTTTAACTCTTCAAGACACATAAACTGAAACTGCCAAGATAAATACAGGAAATTTTTCTAGGAAAAGAAAAACATCTACAAGCTTCTGTGGGATTCTGTCTAGAAAAAGCAACATTTTACCTCCTCTGGGACCTTCCCACTCTTAGGAGCAGGACCCTTCAAGACCCCATCCCCATGGCCATACAAACTAGACAAGTGATGGAGATTTGGACCAAGTGCAATCAGTCAAATTTACCTCTTAGGAATCTGAAATTGGGGACCCCGAGTTTGTAACCAATTGGCTAGTGACAGTAGAGCTTGAGTTATATGTGGCTCCAGGAATGAGGTGGCAATTTTATTCTGTGTTTGTTAAAGTAGAAAAGGCCGACATGTGGAAAGACAACTAGACCAAGATACAAAGAGAGAAGAGCTGACACCTATTAGCCAGCAAAGAGAAAAGAGGCTCCTGAGTACCTCCCAGTTTCTGGTTCACGTCCTTCACGAAGTCAAGTGCTCCAGGGTTCCTAACGATATCCTCTTAGAGGTTATCAGGGTATTATCAAAAAATCATGATGACCCTTTAAGACATAAATTCATACCAGGATCAATGCAGAAATGGTATGATTATTCTTATGGTTCATAAAGGAGCTGAGTGGTTCCAGAGAAGTTGCTTCTAGTCACTGTCTGTAAGTTCAGGAGGAATAACAGGACAAAAATAACGACAGTCTTAAAAGCAAAAACTATCTGTTGGCCCTCCCTGGTGGTCCAGTGGGTAAAGACTCTGCCTAGCAGTGCAAGGGGCGCTGGTTTGATCCCTGGCCCTGGAGGGTCCCGCATGCTGTGGAACAGCTGGACTGGTGTGTTCAATTGCTAGCCGGTGCTCAGGGGCACATGCGCCTGGAGCCGGAGTTTTGTGGCAGAAGGGGCCACAGCAATTGGAGGCCCTCACAGGCCAAAGAGTGAAGATGGATGAAAATAAATAAATAAATAACAAATAAAAGAGGCAAAAATTAAAAACAAACAAAAAAAAGTATCTGTTTGCGTAAGAGCTCAGCTTTGTGCTTCCCTTCAAAACTCACCTGTTCAAAAGTTCTGCTGGTTCACAGCAGGAGGTTTGAGCAGCCTTTGTTCAGGTCCTTGTAACACTGTAAATGATAAAAGTATTAAAGTAAATGAACCAGAAATCTCTTAGGAAACTTCAAAAACACAATGTTTATCATGAATATGCTTTATAAGAAATGGATTACAAACCTGGTTAAAATATTATAGTTACCTGATATGCTTATAATCCAGAGTCCCTGTCCTAACATCTAAACAGTCTCTCTCAGCAGCTCTGGAATACGATGGAAAAATATATTTTTTCAACCAAAGTTGTAAGTGATTCTGATGAAGCCAATGAATGAGCATCACTATAGGGTTTTGGGAAATTATTCTTTGGAGTTTTCATTCAAAACTACATTACAGTGATTTGGTATTAACTTTTTAAAATGTATCTGATGGAAAACTGACAGCTAGCGAGACAGCAATGCAATACGAATCCTGTGCTAATAATCAATGAGCCCCAAGATGTATGACCACTACCAAAATGTCCAAGCTACAGATGTGCTTTCAGCTGCAAACCACAACCTTCTTTTAATACTCTGATCAGACAGTATCTTAAAAATCCACCAAGACGGTGGTATTTCAAGTGACAAGGAGTCAACTAAAACAACAGCTGCAAGGAATGTCTTAGCTAAATTCAAATGGTGCTTTGAAGGCTGCTTAGTACTAAAGAGTCAAAAAATAATAATTAAAAATTAAAGTTGACAATTTTACTAACAGCAAGACAGCAACTTGAGAAAGTCACTTCCACCTTTAATCCTACAAAAAAGGAGCCATGCCACAATGGCCAAAAGCTCATCTAACCTTATTCACTGCACTCTACGTGTTATAACAGCAAGCAGAAGCAAAAGAGGGGAAAAGTAGACAATAAAGTCTTCTCTGGGCCTACCTCCAGAGAACAAGCTCCAGGGTATCTCCTATTTTAAGTATAAATAAAGACAAGCTCAAGAAAACTCTGTAGTTAACCAGAAAAGCTAAAACTGCACCCCTTAATTACCTGAGGTGGGGATGCGTATCATACTTTGCAAAGTATTTTTATAAAATTAATTTTGGCCACAGAAGAACATTCTTTTGTTTTTCAAATCTCTCCCCTCTTCTCCTTCAACGTCAAATAAAATCATGGGCAATTCAGTAAAGGTAACATTTATGCATTCCTATGTTATTAATCTAGTATATTTCTCGGTCACTGGAGAAGAAAAACAAATGAAAAAAATGCAATCTTGGTCAAGAAATATTAGGAGTCCTAAGCGTAAATAAAGTTGCATGTGCAAGATATCTACTTATATTTTAAAAAACATGCAATTCTTCAGGGCAACGAATGGAAATGAATGGAAATCCTAAGAGTTGATCGCCATAAAATTCTAGTGGGAGTTACGGGGAAAAAAAACTTGGGTTCAGAGTTTTGCAACAATGGCCAATAATGCAGAAGAAAAATAAACATTGAACTTGCCTCTAATATACCTGGATTAACACCAAAGCTGGAGATTCAATCTAATGAGACTGGTCCAACTACAAGCAATACTGAATCCTGTGCTAATAATCAATGAGCCCCAAGATGTATGACCACTACCAAAATGTCCAAGCTACAGATGTGCTTTCAGCTGCAAACCACAACCTTCTTTTAATACTCTGATCAGACAGTATCTTAAAAATCCACCAAGACGGTGGTATTTCAAGTGACAAGGAGTCAACTAAAACAACAGCTGCAAGGAATGTCTTAGCTAAATTCAAATGGTGCTTTGAAGGCTGCTTAGTACTAAAGAGTCAAAAAATAATAATTAAAAATTAAAGTTGACAATTTTACTAACAGCAAGACAGCAACTTGAGAAAGTCACTTCCACCTTTAATCCTACAAAAAAGGAGCCATGCCACAATGGCCAAAAGCTCATCTAACCTTATTCACTGCACTCTACGTGTTATAACAGCAAGCAGAAGCAAAAGAGGGGAAAAGTAGACAATAAAGTCTTCTCTGGGCCTACCTCCAGAGAACAAGCTCCAGGGTATCTCCTATTTTAAGTATAAATAAAGACAAGCTCAAGAAAACTCTGTAGTTAACCAGAAAAGCTAAAACTGCACCCCTTAATTACCTGAGGTGGGGATCGTATCATACTTTGCAAAGTATTTTTATAAAATTAATTTTGGCCACAGAAGAACATTCTTTTGTTTTTCAAATCTCTCCCCTCTTCTCCTTCAACGTCAAATAAAATCATGGGCAATTCAGTAAAGGTAACATTTATGCATTCCTATGTTATTAATCTAGTATATTTCTCGGTCACTGGAGAAGAAAAACAAATGAAAAAAATGCAATCTTGGTCAAGAAATATTAGGAGTCCTAAGCGTAAATAAAGTTGCATGTGCAAGATATCTACTTATATTTTAAAAAACATGCAATTCTTCAGGGCAACGAATGGAAATGAATGGAAATCCTAAGAGTTGATCGCCATAAAATTCTAGTGGGAGTTACGGGGAAAAAAAACTTGGGTTCAGAGTTTTGCAACAATGGCCAATAATGCAGAAGAAAAATAAACATTGAACTTGCCTCTAATATACCTGGATTAACACCAACATAGGCTGGAGATTCAATCTAATGAGACTGGTCCCACTATAATCTACAAGAAATAGAATAAAACAGAAAGCACTGAAAATTAAGTCACCAGGGGCTAACAGAGAACTGCAAATGAAATCAGTCTTCAAAAATGGCACAAATCAAAGACCCTCTAGAAGCACAAGGATAAACAGGACAGTAATAATCTCGTCACCCAAAACGGTTCTCCCAGATAGCAATCGCTACCAATAGTGTCACCTTCCAATGTGAAGGTCAACAAAAAACCAGATATGTGGAATATTAAAATGCAGAGTCATGAGAGCAAAAGAACTGATATGACATCAAAAACATAATTTGGAACTGTCACTTCAAAACCTTAGCAAAGGAATGAGAGAGAGAAAGGCAATTTGTTAAAACACTACCTCCTCCTAGCTAGCATCACTAGCCCCATAAAAATATCTATTCTTATGATTTTCAGGCAAGCCAAGACAACTTATTCTACATGTATGCAGCACACCAACAAAAGCATTTCAAAATCAAACTATTAAATTCCCCAGGTGAATTAAAATGGAATGTGAAAGCTAGTATTAAGAATATGGAGATAAGTCGAAACAAAATCAGAAAAATTTTCCAAAAAAGTCTACTAGCATAAAATTATCAAAGAACTAGTCTACACGTGTAAAATGTTCCAAAAGTTCTACACATGTAAAATGTGTGTAAATACACGATGGACAAGTAATTCAGCACAAAAAATTCTACACATGTAAAACACTATAAAAGATAAACATACATTAGTGGATCAGTCCCTGAGAAATTTAAAACTAGGCTGGACAATACAGAAATCATTAAGAGAAATTCTTTTTTTTTTTTTTAAAGATTTATTTATTTATTTTGGGCGGGGGTTGGGTTGGGGAGGGAGGGGAGCGGGTGGGCCACTTCCATTGGTCTTTCATTTCTCTATTTTCATCCGTCTTTGTTCTTTGGCTCCTGTGGGCCTCCCATCGTGGTGGCGTCTGTCATTGCAGAGCCCCGGCTCTGGGCGCATGCGCTCCAGAGCTCCGGAGCTCCGGCTCGGTGATTGGACACATCGGTCCAGCCGCTCCGCGGCACGTGGGATCTTCCCAGGCCAGGGATCGAACCGGCACCCCTTGCACTGCAAGGCGGTGTCCTTACCCACTGGACCACCAGGGGAAGCCCTAAGAGAAATTCTTTACCATTAAAAATATGAGGTAAAACACTTCTTCCAAGTTCCATTTCTCAATTATCTGTCTTAAATTTCAAAAAAAAAAAATTCATTTCTCTACATTTTCAAAGAGTCTGAAGTATTCCAAAGACCCTCTTCTTAGAAATCAATATACTTTGAAAAATCCTTTTAGGCAGTTCATCATTAATTTCATTTAAAAACTTTTACTTTAAAAAAAACAAACAAAAACTTTTACTTCTGAGAAAGCTATTTCATGACAATTTCCTGAAATATATATTCTCCTCCTCAATTTTTCCAATGAGAGAGAGAAAGGCAATTTGTTAAAACACTACCTCCTCCTAGCTAGCATCACTAGCCCCATAAAAATATCTATTCTTATGATTTTCAGGCAAGCCAAGACAACTTATTCTACATGTATGCAGCACACCAACAAAAGCATTTCAAAATCAAACTATTAAATTCCCCAGGTGAATTAAAATGGAATGTGAAAGCTAGTATTAAGAATATGGAGATAAGTCGAAACAAAATCAGAAAAATTTTCCAAAAAAGTCTACTAGCATAAAATTATCAAAGAACTAGTCTACACGTGTAAAATGTTCCAAAAGTTCTACACATGTAAAATGTGTGTAAATACACGATGGACAAGTAATTCAGCACAAAAAATTCTACACATGTAAAACACTATAAAAGATAAACATACATTAGTGGATCAGTCCCTGAGAAATTTAAAACTAGGCTGGACAATACAGAAATCATTAAGAGAAATTCTTTTTTTTTTTTTTAAAGATTTATTTATTGATTTTGGGCGGGGGTCGGGTTGGGGAGTGAGGGGAGTGGGCGGGTCATTTCCATTGGTCTTTCATTTCTCTATTTTCATCCATCTTTGTTCTTTGGCTCCTGTGGGCCTCCCATCGTGGTGGCGTCTGTCATTGCAGAGCCCCGGCTCTGGGCGCATGCGCTCCAGAGCTCCGGAGCTCCGGCTCGGTGATTGGACACATCGGTCCAGCCGCTCCGCGGCACGTGGGATCTTCCCAGGCCAGGGATCGAACCGGCACCCCTTGCACTGCAAGGCGGTGTCCTTACCCACTGGACCACCAGGGGAAGCCCTAAGAGAAATTCTTTACCATTAAAAATATGAGGTAAAACACTTCTTCCAAGTTCCATTTCTCAATTATCTGTCTTAAATTTCAAAAAAAAAAAATTCATTTCTCTACATTTTCAAAGAGTCTGAAGTATTCCAAAGACCCTCTTCTTAGAAAGCAATGTACTTTGAAAAAATCCTTTTAGGCAGTTCATCATTAATTTCATTTAAAAACTTTTACTTTAAAAAAAACAAACAAAAACTTTTACTTCTGAGAAAGCTATTTCATGACAATTTCCTGAAATATATATGCTCCTCCTCAATTTTTCCAATCGGGGCAGGGAAGGATGTCCTGCTGGGGGGAATAGGTGGGCATACAGGCCCAAATTTCCACATTCTGACTTCCCTTTCTAAGTGTCGCAAAAGGTGTGGAAAAAGACTCCAGGACAACTGAACCACCCTACTCATCCTAGGACCAATGAGCTGGTACACATTTCCTATCAGGTTCCTTTGTGTGTGTGCCTCTCTGGCTAGGTTACCTCTAAACTCCTCCCAGACACACCTGACCTGCTCACTTCAGTTCCGACCACAGGGTCTTTGCCCTTGATCGCTAGCCTGGAGCACTACTACTCCTCTGAGCCACAGGGATTAGCTCCTTTACCTGTGTCAAGTCCTTCCTCTAATATTAGCCATCAAGGCCTTCCCAGGGTGCTCCTCCTAAAATGAACCCCTCCCCCACCCCCCTATTATGCTCTTACTCTGCCTCATTTTTGCCCACATCGTTTATCACTACAGTATATCTTATCTAAAAGTATGTATTTACCTGTGTAGGAATGAGGTCCACGGAAACAGGAATTTTTGGTCTATTTGCTCCCAGCACCCAATAGTGTAGATGTTTTTCAAATAAGTAAGTGCACAACTGAAAGAATAAATGAATGGAAGCACATAGTCCCTTCTTCTGCCTCAAGTCTCAAAATCCTAAAATGCTTTGTCAAGTACAGAAAAGGTTCAAAGCCTCTTCTTTTCTAGTGAATCGCCACCATTACCAGTGCATTTCCCAACGTTAAATGTCAAAAGGACTGTGACATGCTTTCAGATACATATCACTTTTCAATTATTTTCTAGGGTCTTCTACTGAAGCCAACATTTGTTGTAACAGAAATGTACATATTCCACTGTGAGCACTATAGCAACTAGTTAAACACATAAAAACATCAACAACTGAGGCAACCTATTTGGGTTCAAAATCGACCCTCTTGAAAGCCCAGAACTGCAACTATTAGGATAAAAGTGTTCAGAAAGAATGACCGTCAGATTTTTAAAAGGAAATACTATGTAAGGAAAAAAAACCTTATCCCCGGGAATCAAAAACTTTTACTTCTGAGAAAGCTATTTCATGACAATTTCCTGAAATATATATGCTCCTCCTCAATTTTTCCAATCGGGGCAGGGAAGGATGTCCTGCTGGGGGGAATAGGTGGGCATACAGGCCCAAATTTCCACATTCTGACTTCCCTTTCTAAGTGTCGCAAAAGGTGTGGAAAAAGACTCCAGGACAACTGAACCACCCTACTCATCCTAGGACCAATGAGCTGGTACACATTTCCTATCAGGTTCCTTTGTGTGTGTGCCTCTCTGGCTAGGTTACCTCTAAACTCCTCCCAGACACACCTGACCTGCTCACTTCAGTTCCGACCACAGGGTCTTTGCCCTTGATCGCTAGCCTGGAGCACTACTACTCCTCTGAGCCACAGGGATTAGCTCCTTTACCTGTGTCAAGTCCTTCCTCTAATATTAGCCATCAAGGCCTTCCCAGGGTGCTCCTCCTAAAATGAACCCCTCCCCCACCCCCCTATTATGCTCTTACTCTGCCTCATTTTTGCCCACATCGTTTATCACTACAGTATATCTTATCTAAAAGTATGTATTTACCTGTGTAGGAATGAGGTCCACGGAAACAGGAATTTTTGGTCTATTTGCTCCCAGCACCCAATAGTGTAGATGTTTTTCAAATAAGTAAGTGCACAACTGAAAGAATAAATGAATGGAAGCACATAGTCCCTTCTTCTGCCTCAAGTCTCAAAATCCTAAAATGCTTTGTCAAGTACAGAAAAGGTTCAAAGCCTCTTCTTTTCTAGTGAATCGCCACCATTACCAGTGCATTTCCCAACGTTAAATGTCAAAAGGACTGTGACATGCTTTCAGATACATATCACTTTTCAATTATTTTCTAGGGTCTTCTACTGAAGCCAACATTTGTTGTAACAGAAATGTACATATTCCACTGTGAGCACTATAGCAACTAGTTAAACACATAAAAACATCAACAACTGAGGCAACCTATTTGGGTTCAAAATCGACCCTCTTGAAAGCCCAGAACTGCAACTATTAGGATAAAAGTGTTCAGAAAGAATGACCCTTTTTTTTTTTAATCTAGGAAACCGTCAGATTTTTAAAAGGAAATACTATGTAAGGAAAAAAATACCTTCCATGCAACACACTGGGAATCAAAACTGCCTGTAATCCAAGGTATACTGAGTAAGTATGATCCAAGGTACTACACTGGAAAAGAAGCAAGTCCCAGGTCCCGGTCCCTTCCTCAATCTCTTGCAAGTTAAACTGAAATACTTACCATTCTTCCTGGGAAATTAGACGTGCTTAAGTGTTCTTTCAGGGAAAGACAGAATTTTAACACCAACACCACGGTGCTAGATAAAAGCAAAGCAACCTTACGGCTGCTCCACCACGGGCATACAACCTGCTTCTTTATACCCCCTCCCCGGTCGCTTGGTTTATGTTCCAGTCAGAAAACTGAAATAGTCTTTGAGTGCTTCGTGGGGGCACTGCTGTCACTTAAGGCTAATGCCATTTCAGCCTGCTGTGGAGGCGGGTCCCAAAGCTGCCACGGGGGATACTTCCCCGACCTCCGTCCCGGGTTCCGATCGTGACTCCACCTGGCTTCAGGCCTGGTCCAGACCCAGCGCTCTCGCCGCGGAAGGAGGCTCCCCGGTACAGATGCTCGGCGAGGAAGGCGAGGGCGCATCTCCCCGAGGCCAGGTGTGGGGAGCAGCGCGGGAAGGAGCAGCTGTCGGGCCCAGCAGCTGCCCCCCCACCCCCGCCCCGGGCACCCGAGGCCGGCGGGTGGCTGGCCTCGGGGAACAGGGAGCGGACGCCGAGCGCTCTGGCCCTCAGCAAACCGGCCTGACACTGTCCACCCCATCGCCCTCCTCCCTTCCTCCGCTCCCCCTGCGATGCCAACGCGCCTGGGCGGCGGAGGCGCTCCAGCTCGACGGCCCAGACGCGCCCGGGCCCGGCGTGCCCCCGGCCGGGGAGGCGGCTCCCTCCGGCCCCGCACCTGACCTGTCCCCTCGCCGGACGCCAGAGCCGGCCGAGGCGGCTGCCGGGCGGCCTGAGGGTGTCCATGCGGCGCGGCCGAGTCGGGCCGGAGCGGCGCGGACGCCAGAGCGGGGGGCAGACCCAGGAGACACAAGCGAGCCGGCGGAGCCTGGCCGCGGCGCGGAGCCAGGCAAGGGAGCGAGCCCGAATCGCTTGTTACCTGCGGTCCGGGACAGGGAGTCTCACAGAACCCAAGTCAGTCCTCAGCCTCAACAACACAAGATGGCCGACACGTCGCCACGCACGTCACGTGACAGCGCTCCAGCACCGCTCCGCCCCTCGCCCCGCCCACGCCCCGCCCCTCCCGCCTCCCAGCTCCTCCAGCCTCCCACGACATCCTTCCTTTCCGCGGCCTCGCCTCCCGTCTTCCCCGAACCCGCCCCTGCCCGAGCCCCGGATGTCAGGCTAGCGGAGGGCGGGGCCGCGGAGGGCGCAGGCGGCGGCGGGCCTGTTGGCAGGAGCTCGCTGCCTGCCCTTGAGTTGAGTAGAGTTGGTGTCCACAGCTGGGTCTGGGCCAGTCGCCATGTGACTCACCGTCGTGTGCGCCCAGTGCAGAGCCCATTAGCAGTTTAAAAGGCTCTGCATCATTTAGGAGCTGGTTTTCCACACCAGGACTTGAAAACAGAGTTCCGTCCAGCTTTTCCCTGCTCATGGGCCACCGGACAGAAAACGGGGAAGCGATAAACGCTGAAAGTCAAAGCAGTTTGTCTACTTGTTAATGGTTCTGGTCGAACTGGGAATTCATTCTAGAGTCTTCGAATGCGACAGCTAGGGAAGACTTAAGAGCTCAATCCCTCCTAGTCCTCCTAGGACTATAGCTCTTCAGCCTATGTACCTCCCATTTGCGGATTGCCAGATAAAATACAGGCCGCCCAGCAGTATAAGGGATATACACTAAAAAATTATTAGCTGTTTTTCTGAAATTCAAGTCAAAGTGGCTACATAAGGCCACCCGACCTTCTCAGGTCATCCCATTCTTTTCTTGTGCCTTCATCCTCTCCCTTATTTATAGGATCATTTCCTTTCCCTTTTATTTTATTTTTTTTTTAAATGTTATGATCATTACCTATGACTTCTTTTTTTTTTTTTTTTTTTTAATTTATTTTGGGCGGGGGTCCGGTTGGGGAGGCAGGGGAGCGGGCGGGCCACTTCTATTGGTCTTTCATTTCTGTTTTTCATCCGTCTTTGTTCTTTGGCTCCTGCGGGCCTCCCATCGCGGTGGCCTCTGTTGTCACAGAGCACCAGCTCTGGGCCCATGCGCTCCAGAGCTCCGGCTCACTGATTGCACACATCAGTCCAGCCGCTCCGCGGCACGTGGGATCTTCCCAGGCCAGGGATCGAACCGGCGCCCCTTGCACTGCAAGGCAGTGTCCTTATCCACTGGACCACCAGGGGAAGCCCTCCTTTACCTTTTAAAATACACAAATATCTCTCATCTTAAAAATCAATATTAAAACTTCCAGTTCTTCCTCTAACAACTGCTCTAGCTCTTGTTCCCTTTCAAAGCCAAATAGAACATGCGAATTTCCTGGTGGTCCAGTGGCTAAGACTCCACTCTCCCATGGCAGGGGTAGTGAGGAGGGTGGGGTGACAAGGTTCAGTTCCTAGTCAGGGAACTAGATCCTGCATGCCTCAACTAAGAATTTGCATGCTACAACTAACGATCCTGCATGATGCAACTGAGACCCAATGCAGCCCAAATTTAAAAAAAAATACCCATTTTCACCTGGCAGGAAATCATCAATCATTCTAATGTGGCTTCCATCTTGACTTATCCACTCATTGCTTGCTTAACCTTAAAAACAGAGCTAACCCACAGAGCTTCCTCAAACTTGTCTACTTGTTAATGGTTCTGGTCGAACTGGGAATTCATTCTAGAGTCTTCGAATGCGACAGCTAGGGAAGACTTAAGAGCTCAATCCCTCCTAGTCCTCCTAGGACTATAGCTCTTCAGCCTATGTACCTCCCATTTGCGGATTGCCAGATAAAATACAGGCCGCCCAGCAGTATAAGGGATATACACTAAAAAATTATTAGCTGTTTTTCTGAAATTCAAGTCAAAGTGGCTACATAAGGCCACCCGACCTTCTCAGGTCATCCCATTCTTTTCTTGTGCCTTCATCCTCTCCCTTATTTATAGGATCATTTCCTTTCCCTTTTATTTTATTTTTTTTTTAAATGTTATGATCATTACCTATGACTTCTTTTTTTTTTTTTAATTTATTTTGGGCGGGGGTCCGGTTGGGGAGGCAGGGGAGCGGGCGGGCCACTTCTATTGGTCTTTCATTTCTGTTTTTCATCCGTCTTTGTTCTTTGGCTCCTGCGGGCCTCCCATCGCGGTGGCCTCTGTTGTCACAGAGCACCAGCTCTGGGCCCATGCGCTCCAGAGCTCCGGCTCACTGATTGCACACATCAGTCCAGCCGCTCCGCGGCACGTGGGATCTTCCCAGGCCAGGGATCGAACCGGCGCCCCTTGCACTGCAAGGCAGTGTCCTTATCCACTGGACCACCAGGGGAAGCCCTCCTTTACCTTTTAAAATACACAAATATCTCTCATCTTAAAAATCAATATTAAAACTTCCAGTTCTTCCTCTAACAACTGCTCTAGCTCTTGTTCCCTTTCAAAGCCAAATAGAACATGCGAATTTCCTGGTGGTCCAGTGGCTAAGACTCCACTCTCCCATGGCAGGGGTAGTGAGGAGGGTGGGGTGACAAGGTTCAGTTCCTAGTCAGGGAACTAGATCCTGCATGCCTCAACTAAGAATTTGCATGCTACAACTAACGATCCTGCATGATGCAACTGAGACCCAATGCAGCTAAATAAATACTATATTTTATTTTTTAAAACCCCAACCACACAGAAAAGGTATTTATACGCATTTTCCTAATTTCTGCACCTGGCAGGAAATCATCAATCATTCTAATGTGGCTTCCATCTTGACTTATCCACTCATTGCTTGCTTAACCTACAAGTTGATAACTGGAATTATTCAGAGCTAACCCACAGAGCTTCCTCAACGGCTCAGGAGGTAATCTGTCTGCAATGCAAGGAGTCACAGAAGCTGTGGGTTCAGTCCCTGGATCGGGAAAATTCCTTGGAAGAGGAAATGGCGACTCACTCCAGCATCCTTGCCTGATAAATCCCACAGACAGAGGAGCCTGGTGGGCTACCGTCCAAAAGGACAAAAAGAGTCGGATGCGAATGAGCACAGGCATACGCCTTGACTTAGTGCTTCCCCCTCTGCAATGTCAGTGACCACTCCCTGCTTCCTGAAATAACTTGTTTCCCTTCACCTTTATGCTCTTGCTACTCAAAATATGATCAACGGACCAGCAGCATCAGCATCACTTGAAAGCCTGTTGAAACAGAATCTCAAACAGGTTCTTCAGAGTCCCATTCTGCTGATCTCTAGAATCTGTGTCACCACATTGCCCTCTTCCCTTCCTCTATCCCTTGAATGTAATGCTCCGTCTATGTGCATGTGTGAACGTCCTCAGGTATACCAGTCCGTGTTAGCCTGTGCACACACTCTTCCCTCTTTTCATGATGCCATTCCCAATTCTTAACTCTACCTCTTGCCAACAGGTAAAACTCCTACTCATCTTGAAAATCCTGAATCACGTGTTATTGATGTGACTTGTCATGCCACATGCCTGATGCTATACCATCTGTGCCTGTAATTTTATATGTGTATAAAATATAGATACACAAAATTATATATATTTAAGATATAATTTACATACAGTAAAATTTAGCATTTTATATGTAGTTTTATATATATATATATTTAAGGTATAATTTACATACAGTAAGGTTTAGCATTTTTAGTATGCAGTTTTGTAACTTTTGACTAATTTATACAGACATGTATAATTACTACTAAAATCAAGGTACATAATAGTCCTATCTCCCACAAAAATTCCCCAAATGACCCTTTGTAGTCAACTCAAAGACCCACTCCCACCTCCTGAAACCATTATTCTGTTTTCTGTCTTTATCATTTTGCTTTATGATGTCATATGAATAAAACCAGAGAGCATACAGCATTTTGAGACAGGCTACTTTCACTTAGGGCTTCTCCGGTGACTCAGTGATAAAGAACCTGTCTGCCAGTGCAGGAGAGGTGGATCCCTGGGTTGGGAAGATTTCCCTGGAGTAGGAAGTAGCAACCCACTCCAGTATTCTTACCTGTGAAAATTCCATGCACAGAAGAGCCTGAGATTCAGTCACACTATTACAGACGTCAGTACTTTCTTGCATTTTATTGCTGAGTAGCATTTCATTGTATGTATATACTATATTTGTTCATCCATTCCGCAGATGAGGGGCATTTGGACTTTTTCCACTAGGAGAGGTTATGACTAACGTACCTATACTCACATGCAGGTATTTGTGTGAACAGAGTTTTATTTCACTTTGGTATACATCTAGGAACTAAATTGGTGATTCTGTGGCAAATGTTTGTTTAACTTTATCAGAAACTTCCAAACCATTTTTCAAAGTGCCTTAGTCATATTTTTAGCCCCGAAGTGCTTTCAGAGAGCAAAAGACAAATTTAAGGCATGACAATGGTGGTGTCAAAATCCCATTTTAACCAATATATGTACTGTACTATTCCACTTTGCATCCTCAGCAGCTGGCATTGTCCTGGCACACAATGAATACTCAAAAAATATCAGTACCTATAAAATCAAATAAATTCTTGATTACCTACTCCTCACAAAGGGCACTTTTCTCTTTTAATTCACTCTGACTCTCTAATGTTTCCTCCAATAGTAGTTTTAAAATCACAGTAGTAGACTCACGCCCTGCCCTGTTGTTGTTTTTTAGTCACTAAACTGTGTCCAGCTCTTTGTAACCCGTGAACTGCAGCGTGCCCGTCTTCCCTATCCTTCACTGTCTCCCAGACTTTGCTCAATGTCATATCCATTGAGTCAATAATGCTATCTAACCATCTCATTCTCTGATTCCCCCTTCTCTTGGCCTCAGTCTTTCCCAGAATCAGAGTCTTTTCCAATGAGATGGATCTTTGCATCAGGTGGCCAAAGTATTGGAGGTCCAGCTTCAGCTTCAGCATCAGTCCTTCCAATGACTATTCAGGGTTATTCGTGCTTTAATCATGGATAATAACAAAGTTTCAGATTTATTATATCATGATAGAAACAGAGAAGTTGAATAATAGATCGTGGTGGGGGAGGGAAGAGGAAGGAGTTTAGCTCAAAATGAATTTAACTGGTAATGAACATGGGTTGATCTACTGTGACATATAATTTTTTCTTAAAAAAATACAGCATCTGTTCAACATGCTCGTCTAGAACCTTCTCAATACCCTCTCCTAATGTTGTTTGTTGTCCTACCCTTTTGGGACCCCATGGACTGAGCCAGGCTCTTCTGTCCATGGGATTTCTCAGGCACAAATACTGGAGTAGGCTGCCATTCCCTCCTCCAGGAGATCTTTCTGACCCAGAGACTGAATCTGTGTCTTCTGCATTGCAGGCGGATTCTTTATTACTGAGAGATGAGGGAAGTAGAGTTTAATTCTCCTCCCCTCAATCCCTTGTAATCAACAGACCCTGATAAAAGTGAAACAAGATGGAAAATGTGGAGTATTTTAATTAGATATAAGAGAAGTTTTTTACATTAGATATGAGTTATAATTAGCACATATATACTATTGAAAGACAGGGAATGAATGAATATTTAGAATGCATACCATCATCATTATCACATTTCTTAACCAAGGAGATTAATGCACAGGCAATATAATAGCTAGCATATTAAGGGAAAGCAAGATGTTTGTAATATGTTTCTGATTTCTCAGATTATCAAAACTCATAATAATAAAATATATATTAAAGACTCAAAAAAATAAGTGACACAAGATGCCTTCCAAAGCTAGATCATAAAGGTGATAGAGCTTGTTTGCTCAGTCTCTACTAAAGCAAGAGCTGACATTGAGGGAAACAAAACAGAGCTGACACATGGTAAGTCCAAATGACTTGAGGTGGCCATTCTGGGAGGAAGTCCAGACAATGTGGAGAGACCCAAGTAATGGCCCACATCAATAGCCCAACTGAAGTCCCAGTATCAATCATCAGATATTTGAATGAAAAAGGCCACCAGATGATGCCAGCCCCAGCTGTCGAGTCACACCCAGGCATCCAAGCGGAAAACATCATGAAGCAGAGACAGGTGTTCTCACTATTCCTTATCTGAATTCCTAGTCCAGCAGATCTGTGAGCATGAGGATGGTTGTCTGAAGCCACTAAATTTTGGAATAATTTGTTACATAGCAATAGTGACTGGCACATCATTGTTATGGATTGAATTCTGTCCCCCCAAAAGGTTGGGCCTCCTAATCTCAGTATGTACCCCAGAATGTGACTTTGGAGTTAGGGTCTTTGTAATACCTTTGAGGGTCTTTGAGGTACTCAAGCTAAGATGAAACCATTAGTATGAAACAAAATTCAATGTGACAAGTGTCCCTATGAAAACAGGAAATTTGGGGACTTCCCTGGTGACTCAGTGGTAAAGAGTCCACCTTCCAGGTTTAATCCCTGATCCAGGAAGATCCCACATGCCTCAGAACAACCAAGCCCTTGTGCCGCAACTACTGAGCTCACGTGCGGAAACTATTGAAACCCAAGAGCCTGGAGCCTGTGTTCTTCCTCGGCCCTCTGAAAGAAACAGTTAACACCTTGATCTTGAGCTTCTATCATCCAGAACTGAGACAATGAATTCCTAAGCCACCCAACTGGTGGTACTTTGTTACAGCAACCCTAGAAAACTAATACAATCATCTAAAAATTTAAAGAGGCAATTTGAAATGGAGCAAATTAGAGGGCTCAGTTCAATCACTTGGTTGTGCCTGATTCTTTGCAACCCCATGGACTGCAACAAACCATGACTTCCCTGTCCTTCACCGTCTCCTTTTGTTTGCTCAAACTCATGTCCATTGAGCTGATGATGTCATCCAACCATCTTGTCCTCTGTCATAAGAGCTAAAAATCTGTGAGACATCCATGGAGAGATCTTTGAAATCCTGGGGAATCACCCATAACCAGCAACTGTAGAGAGAAAAAGTACGCAGTTAAGGCAGGCTCTTGGGAAGAAGCAACGTAGTTGGTGGACAGAGAGATGTTACAGGGAGGACCAGGTTAGAAACAGAAACCAGTCTCAGAACAGAGGGAGGAAGAGATTGGGCTGGCATTGCCAAATCCACAGCATTTTCAAGGAGTCTGGGGCTGGGGACTGGAGGAGGGTCTATGCATCAGGGAGAACAGAGGATTAGAAAAGAGCGGGTGATGAAGAAGGAAGGATGCACACTCAAAAGTGGATAAAGAAGGATGGATTCATTAGTGGAGAAGGCAGCGCTGCTCAGATTGGTACTCTAACTAACAGCATTGGATACACAACTGAAAAGCAAAGAGAAGACACAGGGAAGAGTGTGTGGGAAGAGAGTGAGCCAGAGAGCACACCAAATACCGAGGAAAGACTGCTCAGATGATAACTATGGAAACAGATCCATTTTTATGTTTGAAAACATTTTTATTCTCAAAGTGCTTGCATATTCAAAAAATGTTTTATGTCCAACCTCCAGATGTACCAAGAAAATTAAATCATAAAAACTATCTTGGAATACGATAAATGTATCCTTTCACGTAAATGCCCCACAACGTGTCCCGAAATGTTATTTGTTTTTCTCCTGAGTCTTGCCTATTTAGGATTTCATGCTTTCGCTGTCCCAAAGAGTTCCCGCATGCATATTCAACTGCTCTTCTCACTTTCTTTTGTAGTCAAAGAGTCCCCTTTTGTTTTTCGTAACTGTTATTAATAACAGTTAGGGCTTCCCTGGTGGCTCAGGTGATAAAGAAACTCCCTGCCATGCGGGAGACTAGGATTCCACCCCTGGGTCGGGAGAAGGGCATGGAAACCCACTCCAGTATTCTTGCCTGGAGAATCTCATGGACAGAGGAGCCTGGCAGGCTACATCCATGGGGTTGCAACAAGTCAGACATGACTGAGCAACTAAGACAGCCGCTGTGAACAATTGCAGTAGTAAAGCAATGGATGTTTACAGTTAAATATTTTTTTAAGAGCTCAAAACCATAGAAAAGAAAAAATGTAAATCTCCCCCAGACCTAGATTCTTTCCCTAGGAACCTCAGGACCTGTAGGTTCACTCCTTTCTCAAGTAATCCACTGATGCCAGTTTCTTGTGTGGCTTTCTTGTTGTGTAAAGAAACAAGCACAGTGTGCTTCCTTGTTCTCACCACCAAAATGCTGAGGGTGCAAGCAGTTGCCCCCGAATCTCCTTAGCACTGAATTCATGCAGCTTAGTCGACATGGGCAGAGACGTGGCATTTTATCTCTCACATGAAACAAAATAAAGCTCCTGAGTGGAACTGTGCCTACGGCTCTGGTCCTTGCCTTTCACCAAGAATGTGTCCTGAAGTCCTCCACATCCTTTTCTGTAGCTGCCCACCAGTGATTATTTACATGGATGTATCAGAGTGCACTTAACTGAGCCCCTGCTGGTGGACATCCTGCAGGTTTCCATTGTATTTGCTGTAATGAATAATGCAATAATAAATATCCCTTTTAAGTATACTCTTGTTCATGTTGATATACCCCAGGCAAGAATACTGGAATGGGTAACCTATTCCTTCTCTGGGGAATCTCCCAGGGATCCAACCAGGGTCACCTGCATATGTTTATATTTTCCTATAGGATAAACTCTGAGAGGTGAAATCCCTGAGTCAAAGCTCCTGAGTACTCTTCAGCAGACACACCTGCCATTCTTTCACAGCTTCTCCATCTGAAATACTTTCCCATGTTCGGGGGAAATAAGAATCTTGGTGGGTGACCAAGCTTACCTCCCTTTACAGAAGACAAGTGGTCCAGATTCTCACCCTTTCCACTCCCAACACGTGGGCATGTGACAGGGCTCAGCCTCAGACCCCGAATTTGGAGTAAGCACATGCAGGAGCAAGGACATCCCAAAGATCTTAACAGCCAGGGCAGTGGCTCCAGGCCTGGCTTGTTCCCATGGAGTTCTTTGGCTGTGATCCCCAGCCATCTGGCTTCGTGCCTGTTTTCTTAGCCTGGTCTCCCAACTCTGCTAGTGATTCTGTGAGCTCCTTAGGACCTTTTCAGGCAATTATCCTTCTGCTTAAATCGATCTGCTTAAGTTCTGTTACTTGTAAACAAGAACCCTGACTGATTCTGTAGTGGCCAGTCTCCACGATGGCTCCCAGTGATGGCTACCAATTGGGTTAACCTGTGTAACCAACAGGATATTGTGGGAATGACAGTGTGGTTTCTGAAGCTAAGTCTTAACAGACACTGTGGTTGGCTTACACTTCTTTTTAAACATTATTTTATTTATTTATGTATTTTTGCCTGTGCTGGGTCTTCATTGCTGGGCAGGTGTTTCTCTAGGTTTGGTAAGTTGGGGCTATTCTCTTGTTGCGGTTCTCAGGCTTCTCAGTGCGGTGGCTTCTCTTGGTGTGGAGCAGGGCTCCATGGTGCCCGGGCTCTGGGAGTTGCGGCTTGTGGGCTCTAGAGCACAGGTTCACTAGTTATGGCACAGGGGACCAGTTGCTCTGCAGCATGTGGGATCTTCCCAACCCAGAGTTTGAGCCCAGGTCTCCTTCACTGGCAGGTGGATTCTTCAGCACTGAACCACAAGGGATGTCCCAGCTTACACTTCTGTATCACTTGCCTTGAGAGAGGACAGCTGCATGCTGTGAGGACCATCCAGTAGAGAAGCACACATGTCAAGAGACTGAGGCCTCTGGCTAACAGCCAGCACCCACCTGTGAACCACGTGAGTGAGTCACCTTAGACATAGAGCTTCCAGCTCCCTTCTCAACTTCTGATGGCTGCAGACCCAAGTGCCATGTTGACTGCTCAAGAGAGACCTGAGTGAGAACCCAGCTAACCACTTCCGAATTCCTGACCCTCAGACACAGTGTGACATACTAGATGTTAATTACTGATTTAAGCCAGTAAGTCATAGGATGATTTGTTAAAGGAGAAATGAATGACTAATACGGACACAACTTTAGTTAATTTATTTGACTGTGTCAAGTCTTAGCTGCAGTGTGCAGGTTCTTTAGTTGCAGCATGTGGGATCTAGTTCCCTGACTAGGGATCAAATCCAGGCCCCCTGCCCTGGAAGTGTGGAGTCAGCCATTGGACCACCAGGGAAGTCCCCACAATTCTAAATTTTAACAGTCTATCAAATTGCGCTTCAAAAAGACCATAGCAGTGTATACTCCCACCAATATTATATAGCAGAGCACCAGAAGCAATTGATTTTGGAAAGGAGAGGAAAGGAGGTGGGACCCCTAATGAGGTCTCATCCCCAGTGCCTTCCTAAGTGAGTAGAATTGTAAGTTGCCCCCTGAGGACCTTGCTACCAGTCAGGCTAGTGGGTAGGGATAGGGGCAGAATCTGGCCTGGTATACAAGCAGGGTCAGAAAGGAGAAATCTGAGCAGGGACAGGCCACAGTTGCCAGGTCACATGATCCAGCCACGAGGGCTCAGCAAGTGTCAGCTGTGGGGGCGTGGCAGGTGAGCAGGCAGATTGGCAGAAACCTCTCCAGGCTGGTTGAGAAAGGGCTCAAAAAAAAAAAAAAGGTAGAGAAGCTGGGTGTGGGGGTAACTGTGCTTGGGGCCAAGGCAACGGCCAGGCGTGAGCATTTCCCAGCCACCCTAGCCTGGAAGGGACTTCCCCGGCGGCACTAGTGATGAGGAACCTGCCTGCCAGTGCAGGCGACTTGAAGGAATGCAGGTTGGATCCCTGGGTCGGGAAGATCCCCTGGAGGAGGGGATGGCAACTTACTCCAGTATCCTTGCCTGAAAAATCCCATGGACAGAGGAGAGTGGTGGGCTACAGTCCATGAAGTTACAAAGAGTCAGATATGACTGCCTCTGAGTACATATGTATTAGGCTGGAATCCCTTGCATGCAACCTTAAAGACCCAGGGCTCAGGAGGAGATAGAATTGTAGCAGGGGAAGGTAGAAGACAGAGAGGAATATATATGTCTTGAGCACAAAACACATCCAGGCATGGCACCTGCCTGGTAGACAGACACCATTCCCATTTTACAGATGAGGACACAGAGGGTCAGTGAGGATACAGTACCAGCCTCGTGTCTGATTGTAGCTCTTATTATATCACATGGGCTCCAGGGCAGAGGCAGAGTTGACTTCTTGGTGTTCCCTGCCTCTCAAAGGGGGATCTTTGGGGAACAGATGCATCACCTTTCCAGTGAGACAGAGGTCCACACAGTCTCTGCTGTCCTCACTTTCCAGAATTGTCCCCTCAGGCCAGGCTCCCACATCAGGAATCTAGAAGGTCCCCGAGCCAGTGGTAGTGGTCCTCTCCCGTCCATCTGTCTGCTCCAGCAAACCTGGTACATCCTTGTGAAACAAACATGCATGGGAGGCGGAGCAGGGCGGGGACGGGTTATCACATTCCAAGCAACATGCTAGGCCTGCTGCAGTGGGTAAGGCAGAGTTTCTTCCCTTCAAAGAGCTCATAGTCCAAAGGAGGAGGAAGAGGGAGAGTGGGGTGAATTGAGAGATTGATACTGACATATATACACTATTGACACTGTGTTTAAAATAGATCAACTAAGGAGAACCTACTGTATAGCTCAGGGAACTCAACTCATTCAGTGCTCTGTGGTGACTCAAATGGGAAGGAAACTCCAAAAGAGGGCTTATAGGTATAGATGTAGTTATAGGTATAGATGTAGCTGCTTCACTTGCTGTACAGTAGAAACCAACAACACTGTAAAGATACTGTACTCTAATAAAAATTCATGTTAAAAAAAAGGAGGAAGAGAAACAAAGAAAAGAATACCGCATGATGTCATAAGGATTACAATGGAGGAAAACTTAAGGTGAAATGGGAGCCTGAGAAGGGGCACCTGGGAGCATCGAGAGAGCTTCCCAAAGCTCCTCGCTGAGCTGAGCCACCAACAGGCAGAACTAGGCTGCCAGGGAGGCGGGGAGTGCCAGCTGAGGGAGCAGCACGTGCCCAGGTTTGGAGGAGTGGCCCCTTCTAGGAAGTAGAAGGCATTGCTGATTCCAGGAGTGTACCGTCGTGGGGAGAGGCCAGGAAGTGGGGCAGGAGCCAGATCCTGATGGTAGGGAGCCAAAAACTGAAGGAGAGATGTCAGCAACAGTTCGAAGTTTAGAAAGATTATTCTAACTGCAGAGAGGACTCTTGAGGCAAAATGAGGACAGGGAAGCAGTTAGGCGGCCACTGGAGAGACCCAGGAAGGAACCAGCGAAGGCCAGGGAGATGAGGAGGGGAACTTGGGGTGGCAGGCACGAAGCGAGTACTGTTGACAGGACTTCATGATGAAGAGGGGGCAGAGAAGTCCTCTCCCTGGTCTTCGCAGTTCCGTAACCCAACAGTTGTCCTTTTTTCCCCCGTAAGTCCTTGTGTATTTCGTTTTCTACTGTTTGCAGTCATGAAGTGCTAGCTCTTACACGGCCTACTAGTCCACAGAAAGAGTTAGAAGTGGTCACCATGAGACTTCCCTGGTGGCTCAGGGGTCAAGAATCTGCCTGCCTATGCAAGAGACATGGGTGTGATCCCTGATCCAACAGGATCCCATATGCCCTCGAGCATCGAAGCCCATGCTCCACAACTATTTAGCCTCTACTGGATGTGGTCCCCACAGAGAACATCCTTCTCTCTCCTCCAATTCAAAGAAGACAAGCATTTTGATGTGATGGCAAAGTTCATTTGCACCGTTTATTTAAAAAGAACAGCTGTAAGGTAAAAATGCAGGTGTTGTTCTTCACTGTAGACAGCAGTTAAAATAGACAAGAAATAAATATGACATTAGAAATTATTTTATAAAGTACAACAAACCCCTGGTATTTGTGAGCAATCCCAAGAACTCATAACCTAAAAAACATTTGTGCTGAAGAACAGCTTCACTTTGACACCTTAGAGCAATTGTTGGAAACTGGCTGGTGAAGATGGTCATGGCTTTCAGGAACTTGAAAGACTGGATTTGTTACTGGGGGACATCAGGGGTCTACTGTAATATAATTTGCATAGAGTCAGAGTTAACAAGAATTCTTCTACTCATCAATATTATTTATAATCATTCTTTCATTCTTACAATTAAGTAGCACAGTATTTAGGATTGGGGGGAAAGGCTGAAAAGTGCAAGAGGGAAGGAAAATAGAGGGGCCTAAGAGGACAGGAGAAAGGTGATGGAGAGGAGCAGAGTCTCCTACCTCTCCACTCTTTAGTGTCATCTCAGCAGCTGCTGCGCTCGCTATTGGAGAGGGGCCAGGCAGGGGTCTAGCCGGGCCTGCCTTAAACCTCACCATCACCAAGGGACAGAAGATGCAAAAGCATCTGGCAGGATTAGGCTAAGAATGCGGGCGAGGGAGGGAAGCCAGGGAGAGACGGGAAGAGGCACAGAAACGCATGACCCAAGAAATGGGCATCGTTAACAGCACTGGCCTCTCTCTAGAGGCCTCTATCTCCTCGGAGGATCACTGAGGCAAGAAGGATCTGTACGAATTAACACAGCAGACCACACTTTGATGCGGCGGGAGAAAGAGGCAGGAAAAAGGAGAGGCTGCCAAATGGAGGTACATTCTGGCTAAAGAGAAGGGTGGAGGAAGGCGAGCAGGAGAGAGACTGAGGCCGGCGTTTGGATCTTCTGGGAGGGGATGAGAGCTGTCCCCTGCCACCCCATGAGGCTAAGGAGTGTGGACTGGGCAGTGTTTGTGGAGGCTGGCTGGGTCAGAGGGTCAGGAGAGGTGACGCTGCCTGACCAGCTATCTCACAGCGTCTGCGAGGCACCGCTGAGGATAGAGGTCACGGCCGGCTCCCCTATGCACTGAAAGCAGCCTTGAGTTCCCGGAAGGCTGCTTGGCGGATCCGCCTCTTCTCTTCCTCCTGCTTCCGCTCATCTTGCTCCGCTTTTAGCTCCGCTTCAAACTTACTGGCACAGGACAAGGCTTGGACCTGCAGAGAAACAGTGATGACAGGCCAGAGTGAGAGACGAAAGAGAAACCCAAAGAAGCAGCAGCCCATCAGACAGAAATCGGCGGTTTCCAGTCACGTAGCCTAGGACCCTGGTCCTACCGTCGGCAGGCCCCTGAGCCAGTGCCCCGGGCGCTTTTGTCTTCTGATGCTTGCTTTCTTTTTTCTTTTTCTTGATGTTTTTCTATTGGAGGAGATTGTAGTTCAAAGAATAATATTTATATGTTTATGTTCCTCTTTTCTCCATTTTCTTAGGAATTTTTTTGTTTTAATTTTGGCCTTTTGTCGGTCTTTCATTTATTTATTTTCATCTATCTTTGTTCTTTGGCCTGTGTGGGCCTCCTATTGCAGGAGCCTTTCTTGTAGCAGAGCACCGGCTCAGGGCACACACGCTCCAGAGCGCTGGCTGGTAACTGGACACACCAGTCCAGCCTCTGCGGCATGTGGGATCTTCCCAGGCCAGGGATCGAACCCACACACCTTGCACTGCAAGGCAGACTCTTTACCCATTGGACCACCAGGGAAGCCCCTGGTGCTTGCTTTCTAACAGCGAGGATTCTATTGGCTTTTGTCTTATACCTGCTCCTTCCTATCTGCTTAGGGTTGCCTGTTCCACCTCAGCTTTTTTTTTTTTTTTCAGGATTTTCTTTTTATTAATAGTTATCTCTTTAGGCCTATAGTGGTCTTCCCTGGTAGCTCAGCTGGTAAAGAGTCCACCTGCAATGCAGGAGACCCTGGTTCAATTCCTGGGTTGGGAAGACCTCCCGGAGAAGAGATAGGCTATGCATTCTAGTATTCTTGGGCTTCCCTGTTGGCTTAGATGGTAAGGAATCTGCCTGCAATGTGGGAGACCTGGGTTAGATCCCTGAGTTGGGAAGATCCCCTGGAGGAGGGAAAGGCTACCCACTCCAGTATTCTTGCCTGGAGAATCCCATGGACAGAGGAGGCTGGTGGGCTAAGTCCATGGGATCACAAAAAGTCAGACACGACTGAGTGTCTAATTGCCTTTAGTTGCCACATGTGGGATCTAGTTTCCTGGCCAGGGTTCAAACCTGGGCTCCCTACATTGGGAGCATGGAGTCTTAGCCACTGGACCACCAGGGAAGCCCCAGAATACTGTTCATATCCATGCCTGTTGTCCACTTCTGCTTTCCACCTTTGATTTCACACTAATATTCTTTTTTTTTTTAAACTTTTATTTATTTATTTTTGGCTGTGCTGCATCTTTGTTGATGTGTGGGTTTAGCTGCTTTGCAGTATGTGGGATCTTCCCAGATCAGGGCTCGAACCTGTGCCTCCTGCATTGGCAGACGAGTTCTTATCCACTGAACCACAAGAGAAGCCCACACTAATATTCTTTAGTTCTAAAGGAAAACAAAACCAAAATGAGCACTCTGTGGTCATCTGACTGGGATCGCATCAGTCTGCCAGGGCAAAGGGATATTTGTAGGTGCTGTTGTTGTTTAGTCACTAAGTCAAGTCCAGCCCTTTGCAGCTCCATGCACTGTAGCCCGTTAAGATCTTCGGACCAGGGCTTCCCCTGGTGGTCCAGTGGGTAAGGACACCGCCTTGCAGTGCAAGGGGCGCCAGTTCGAGCCCTGGCCTGGGAAGATCCCACGTGCCGCGGAGTGGCTGGACCGATGTGTCCAATCACCGAGCCAGAGCTCTGGAGCGCGTGCGCCCACAGCCGGCGCTCTTCAACAACAGAGGCCACCGCGATGGGAGGCCCACAGGAGCCAAAGAACAAAGCAAAAAAGCAATAGAAGTAGCTTCATTCTTTTAGGGTGGTCTTCCCTGGTAGCTCAGCTGGTAAAGAGTCCACCTGCAATGCAGGAGACCCTGGTTCAATTCCTGGGTTGGGAAGACCTCCCGGAGAAGAGATAGGCTATGCATTCTAGTATTCTTGGGCTTCCCTGTTGGCTTAGATGGTAAGGAATCTGCCTGCAATGTGGGAGACCTGGGTTAGATCCCTGAGTTGGGAAGATCCCCTGGAGGAGGGAAAGGCTACCCACTCCAGTATTCTTGCCTGGAGAATCCCATGGACAGAGGAGGCTGGTGGGCTAAGTCCATGGGATCACAAAAAGTCAGACACGACTGAGTGTCTAATTGCCTTTAGTTGCCACATGTGGGATCTAGTTTCCTGGCCAGGGTTCAAACCTGGGCTCCCTACATTGGGAGCATGGAGTCTTAGCCACTGGACCACCAGGGAAGCCCCAGAATACTGTTCATATCCATGCCTGTTGTCCACTTCTGCTTTCCACCTTTGATTTCACACTAATATTCTTTTTTTTTTTTTTTTAACTTTTATTTATTTATTTTTGGCTGTGCTGCATCTTTGTTGATGTGTGGGTTTAGCTGCTCTGCAGTATGTGGGATCTTCCCAGATCAGGGCTCGAACCTGTGCCTCCTGCATTGGCAGACGAGTTCTTATCCACTGAACCACAAGAGAAGCCCACACTAATATTCTTTAGTTCTAAAGGAAAACAAAACCAAAATGAGCACTCTGTGGTCATCTGACTGGGATCGCATCAGTCTGCCAGGGCAAAGGGATATTTGTAGGTGCTGTTGTTGTTTAGTCACTAAGTCAAGTCCAGCCCTTTGCAGCTCCATGCACTGTAGCCCGTTAAGATCTTCGGACCAGGGCTTCCCCTGGTGGTCCAGTGGGTAAGGACACCGCCTTGCAGTGCAAGGGGCGCCAGTTCGAGCCCTGGCCTGGGAAGATCCCACGTGCCGCGGAGTGGCTGGACCGATGTGTCCAATCACCGAGCCAGAGCTCTGGAGTGCACGCGCCCAGAGCCAGTGCTCTGCGACAACAGACGCCACCGCAATGGGAGGCCCACAGGAGCCAAAGAACAAAGACGGATGAACAGAGAGAAACGAAAGACCAATAGAAGTGGCCCGCCTGCTCCCCTCCCTCCCCAACCCGACCTCCGCCCAAAAATAAATAAATAAATAAATCTTTAAAAAAAAAAAAAGATCTTCGGACCAGTGCATTGCCATTTCCTTCTCCAAGGGATCTTCCTGACCCAGGGATCAAACCCCTGTCTCCTTCATTGGCAGGCAGATTCTTTACTACTGAGTTACAGGCAAGCCTCACCTTTAGGTGCACAATATTTTAAATAAAAAACTGCTAGATCAGGCTTCCCTGGTGGTCCAGTGGGTAGACAGTCCTCCTTGCAGTGCAAGGGGCACCGGTTCAATCCCTGGCCTGGGAAGATCCCTCATGCCGTGGAGTGGCTGTATCAGTGTGTCCAATTACGAGCCAGCACTCTGGAGCGCATGCACCCAGAGCCAGTGCTCTGAAATGAGAGAGGCCACTGCAATGGGAGGCCCACACAGGCTGAAGAATAAAGACGGATGAAAATAAATAAACAAAAAATCAATAAAAAGAGGCCAAAATTAAAAAAAAAAAAAACATAAAACTGCTAGATTAATCTCCAAAGAGCTGCTCCAATTGGCACCCCACCATCATGAAATGCAATGCTCACTTCCCTACAACCTCACTAATGCTCATCATTATATTAACCTTTTTCCTGTTTGCCAATCTGATATGCAAAAAAACCTGGCACCTTCTTTTATTTCCTCTTTGGTGAACTACCCATTTGTATCCATTGCCCATTTTTTTATTTAGCAGGTGTTTTACCTTTAATTTGCAGTTCTTTACATAATTTAGGCTTATATACTTTTTCAGTTACTTTCCTCCAGTCTTTTGTTTGTCTTTTAGCTTCAAAGTATCTTGGGTCATATGGGTCACATAAATATTTAAATTTTGATGTCATCAAAAAGTTCAATGACTTCCTTTCCAGATTTTGTATTTTATATCATGTTTAAGAAGGTCTTCTATACCACTATAGTTCTAAACCCATTTTCCTGTAATTTCTTCTCATCCTTTTATGGTTTCATTTTCCCATTTAGCTCTTTAAGTCCCCTACAATTTATTTTAATGAAGGAGCCTAGTGGAAGGCTTTACTTTATTTTCCTAAGTGGATAGGCAATTGTCTCAGCACCTGTTACTGAAAAGCCCATTATTTTCCCCAATGATTTGAAAATTATCTTTTTCATATAGTAAGTTCCCCCACGAAGGAGGTCTGTTTTTATTATTTTCTATCCTGTTCCACTAATTGGTCTGTTTATTCCTGCACCTGTACTACATTAGTTCATACTGTTGCCTTATAGAATGCCTTCATATTTATAAAAACACTAAATCTTCTCTTATGATGAAGAAGCACATTTTCTCATTTTAGAAATGTGTGATTATGGATGTGCATTGAATTTCACCAAATACCTTTGAGATATCTAATTGCAGTGGTCACATTTTTCTAATTCAATCTACCAATGATATGGATATGTTCTGAAAATTATCCCTGACATCTTAACATAAATTTCAAATGTTATCATTGCATTCCATTTCTTAATGTTTTGGGGTTCTTACTGCTATATTCATTAGCTTTATATATAACTTGTTTGATGTTATTTTATCTGATTTTGTTATCAGAATCATACTGGCTTTAGAGAATGAATGTGACATACCTTTTACATAAGCTGCAGACGTACACTATTGTAGTTCAATATCTGTGTCCCCTGAGAAGTGAGCACTGCCGTGAGTCCATCCATCACCATGCAGCTGACCCTCGTCATCCATTTTTCCCATCTGTCTCCCAACTTTGTTCCCCTCTGATAAACAAACCTGTCCTCCGTGAGTTTTTTCATGGAGTGTTTAGTGGTTTTAAACAGATGTATAATCATCTCGCATTATTTTTACCTATGGGCATCATCTCCCTGATTTCTCCAGCACTAGCGTCCTTGTCTGGGTGTCTCGTCAGTCTATCCCCTGGTCACTCATTCACTTCTCTGCAGTGTTACAGCTGAGGTTTAAATAAAAAGCATTGGTTTTGATTTTCATTTTGTTACATCCATGGGTGTTGCTGTTTAGTTGCTCAGTCCTGTCTGACTCTTTGCGGCCCCATGGACTGTAGCTACATCAGGCTCCTCCATCCGTGGGATTTTCCAGGCAAGAATACTGGAGTGGGTTGCCACTTTTAAGCTCTTTAAGTCCCCTACAATTTATTTTAATGAAGGAGCCTAGTGGAAGGCTTTACTTTATTTTCCTAAGTGGATAGGCAATTGTCTCAGCACCTGTTACTGAAAAGCCCATTATTTTCCCCAATGATTTGAAAATTATCTTTTTCATATAGTAAGTTCCCCCACGAAGGAGGTCTGTTTTTATTATTTTCTATCCTGTTCCACTAATTGGTCTGTTTATTCCTGCACCTGTACTACATTAGTTCATACTGTTGCCTTATAGAATGCCTTCATATTTATAAAAACACTAAATCTTCTCTTATGATGAAGAAGCACATTTTCTCATTTTAGAAATGTGTGATTATGGATGTGCATTGAATTTCACCAAATACCTTTGAGATATCTAATTGCAGTGGTCACATTTTTCTAATTCAATCTACCAATGATATGGATATGTTCTGAAAATTATCCCTGACATCTTAACATAAATTTCAAATGTTATCATTGCATTCCATTTCTTAATGTTTTGGGGTTCTTACTGCTATATTCATTAGCTTTATATATAACTTGTTTGATGTTATTTTATCTGATTTTGTTATCAGAATCATACTGGCTTTAGAGAATGAATGTGACATACCTTTTACATAAGCTGCAGACGTACACTATTGTAGTTCAATATCTGTGTCCCCTGAGAAGTGAGCACTGCCGTGAGTCCATCCATCACCATGCAGCTGACCCTCGTCATCCATTTTTCCCATCTGTCTCCCAACTTTGTTCCCCTCTGATAAACAAACCTGTCCTCCGTGAGTTTTTTCATGGAGTGTTTAGTGGTTTTAAACAGATGTATAATCATCTCGCATTATTTTTACCTATGGGCATCATCTCCCTGATTTCTCCAGCACTAGCGTCCTTGTCTGGGTGTCTCGTCAGTCTATCCCCTGGTCACTCATTCACTTCTCTGCAGTGTTACAGCTGAGGTTTAAATAAAAAGCATTGGTTTTGATTTTCATTTTGTTACATCCATGGGTGTTGCTGTTTAGTTGCTCAGTCCTGTCTGACTCTTTGCGGCCCCATGGACTGTAGCTACATCAGGCTCCTCCATCCGTGGGATTTTCCAGGCAAGAATACTGGAGTGGGTTGCCACTTCTTTCTCCAGGGGACCTTCCCAATCCAAGGATCAAACCCTGAAGTTTTCCAAACTTCCCAGGTATTTCTCAGGCCCCTGAGGCCCTGCTCGGACCCGGCAGCTCTCACCCCTGGCTCCCACATCAGAGCCCTCAGTGACTGCTCTTTCTTGACTCTGGCAAGACCACCAAGCTAGAGCTTATGGTCATCTACTCAGCCCCTCTCCCAAGTATCCCTAGCGGTTGGAGACTGCTACAACCAGGGAGGGTTCAAGCTCCTATTCCTAATGCCTTGGACTCGCCCTTGTTCACTTTCTAACCCAAAACAGATGCCTGAACAATCCTGGCAACAGAGCCTGTCACCAAACCTCTGACCATCAGGACCTGCACTTGTGCCAGACACTGCTTCACCTCCCCCTACTCGGCCAAGTCCCACCCTTGGCCCAAGGACTTGTCCACATCTGCTTGCAGGCTGAGGATGTGTTTCTCGTAGAAGCCTCCTCAGGCCCCACTGGGAGTGAGGCTTTCCAGCTTGAGCTGGGCCTTCAGGAAAGCTCAGCCCTCCTCCTCCCAGAGCTTTTTCCACAGCGGTCATCCAGATGGCCACAGTCCTCAGGGACCTTGTCACTCTGCAGTCCGTCTCCTTCTCCCTTGTTTAGAAAACACAGAGGAATGTGGTTCGTCCACTCTGGACTCCTCTTCCATTTTTCCCATCTGTCTCCCAACTTTGTTCCCCTCTGATAAACAAACCTGTCCTCCGTGAGTTTTTTCATGGAGTGTTTAGTGGTTTTAAACAGATGTATAATCATCTCGCATTATTTTTACCTATGGGCATCATCTCCCTGATTTCTCCAGCACTAGCGTCCTTGTCTGGGTGTCTCGTCAGTCTATCCCCTGGTCACTCATTCACTTCTCTGCAGTGTTACAGCTGAGGTTTAAATAAAAAGCATTGGTTTTGATTTTCATTTTGTTACATCCATGGGTGTTGCTGTTTAGTTGCTCAGTCCTGTCTGACTCTTTGCGGCCCCATGGACTGTAGCTACATCAGGCTCCTCCATCCGTGGGATTTTCCAGGCAAGAATACTGGAGTGGGTTGCCACTTCTTTCTCCAGGGGACCTTCCCAATCCAAGGATCAAACCCTGAAGTTTTCCAAACTTCCCAGGTATTTCTCAGGCCCCTGAGGCCCTGCTCGGACCCGGCAGCTCTCACCCCTGGCTCCCACATCAGAGCCCTCAGTGACTGCTCTTTCTTGACTCTGGCAAGACCACCAAGCTAGAGCTTATGGTCATCTACTCAGCCCCTCTCCCAAGTATCCCTAGCGGTTGGAGACTGCTACAACCAGGGAGGGTTCAAGCTCCTATTCCCTAATGCCTTGGACTCGCCCTTGTTCACTTTCTAACCCAAAACAGATGCCTGAACAATCCTGGCAACAGAGCCTGTCACCAAACCTCTGACCATCAGGACCTGCACTTGTGCCAGACACTGCTTCACCTCCCCCTACTCGGCCAAGTCCCACCCTTGGCCCAAGGACTTGTCCACATCTGCTTGCAGGCTGAGGATGTGTTTCTCGTAGAAGCCTCCTCAGGCCCCACTGGGAGTGAGGCTTTCCAGCTTGAGCTGGGCCTTCAGGAAAGCTCAGCCCTCCTCCTCCCAGAGCTTTTTCCACAGCGGTCATCCAGATGGCCACAGTCCTCAGGGACCTTGTCACTCTGCAGTCCGTCTCCTTCTCCCTTGTTTAGAAAACACAGAGGAATGTGGTTCGTCCACTCTGGACTCCTCTTCCACCCACTCCATCCCTCCCCCTTTCCCTGGCCTTCAGGGTGGACAGGAAGCCAGACCCTGGGCACTTCACTGAACACCTCGAGGCCCTGAAGTGTACTACTGGCTGCCACCTGCTTGGAAGCCAGTTGCTTGATTTTCAGGAATTTTATGAGCTGGCTGCTAAATATAGCCATTGTTAAAAAATCATATTTATATACTTTCACAATTAAAAATAAATTATATTACAAATAAAAGTAATACATACTTAATAGTCATCACTTTCTGATTATTTTACTTCATTTTACAATTATCTGCATTCTCGAGCTTATCTACACCTGTCACATCTCTTAGGTGCAAATTGTGTACAATGTCTTGGTACCATGAATCTTCCCAACTCCACATTCAAAGGCATCCTGTCCGTACCTCAAAAGCAATCCAAGGGGAGTATTTACATTTTATGTAACAACACTGAACAACAATGCTACAAGGGCTTGATCATTGTTTCAGTGACTGTCTAGACAACTTTTGCTTAAGAAAGTAATGAAACAATGTTAAAAATGCAGATTAAATGTAAACGTGTAGTTTGTAGCCTTCACATTATAAATAGCACCAAAATGGAAAGAATATGCTTCCAATATTTAAAAACTATTATCAAATTCAGCCAGGATGTTGCTCATGTCATTGAAGAATGAATAAAGGTCTGACATCTGTCCTTTTACTTTTTTCTTATAAATTAAACAAAATACTAGCCAATATTCATGTTGCAATTACATTTTTCTGTCAGTTGCAATCACAGACTGCCTACAGATACAAGAGTCCAGCAAAACTCAAGGAGACATTCTTTAGGAATTAGTAGACTATATGGGACTTCCTTGATGGTCCAGAGACTAAGTCTCTGAGCTCTCAATGCATAGGGCCCAGGTTCGATCCCTGGTCAGGGAACTAGAGTCCACATTCTGCAACTAAGAGTGTGCATGCCAAAACTAAGACCTGGCACAACTCAATAAATAAAATTGGTATTTTTAAAAAATAGACTATATAGAATCGACAATAAAAAAATAGTATATATTTATTATTTGTAAATCGTGTGCTATGCATTCTTTTTTTTAATCACTTAACTATAATTTTTAAAGTTTAATTGTATCTGATTAATAACGTTGTGTTAGTTTTGGGTGTACAACAAAGTGACTGAGGTATTTCATTTATTTATTTTCTGCTGTGCAGTGTGCAGGATCATAGTTCGCTGACCAGGGATCACATCCATGCCAGTGCTGGAAGCATGAGTCGTAACTGCTATACCACCAAGGATGTCCCTTAACTTCGACTGTCTTTCCTTTGTTTCTGCATTCTGTCACATCCCTTATTTGTAAATGAATCTGCTCTTTGGAACAAGCTCTAGGAGGCTGAAGTCTTTTATTTCTGCAAACAAGGAACCAGGTACCAGTAAGGGCTTTGTATATGGTAGTGTCCTGCAAGGTCCTGCTGTTTCAGTCCGCTTTTCCTTGGTACTCCACAACTGCAGCCAAGTGAATGGGATGCCCGTGGGCCTTGACCAAAACAATGCCAAGGATTTCCTCCAGGCTCAACACCAGGAAGAGTCAGGTGAGCTGACACCTGGTGGACGCCTGGGTGGTCAACACGCAAGGAAGCCCGGGCCACCCATGCAGTGGCCGGTATGGCGTGGCCAGAGCTATGCATTCTTTATATCAACAAAATATATATTAAACTTAGGCATATATATCTATATCTACATATACACACACACATATATACACTTTGTCCAGAGAGCTAGTTGCTAAACATTTATCAACAAACTACTGTCTAAGCCTCGATTTTCCCATCTGCAAAATGGGTCAATAACAGTTACCAACAGAGTGCATGTATGAGGAGTAGATACAACATGAATCTGAAGCACTCAGCCGAGGGTCTGGCCCATCATCAACACTCACATGTTTGCTAATTGTCCCACCTGCCTATTCCTGGTCAGGTCAGAGGAAGGTTGGGGGCCCCTGAGATGACTTTACTTGGGGTCCTTCCCCTCCACTATGAAAGTCCACCTCTCCTTGTTACTCTATGATCTCCAAATCCTTGTCCCACCCATCACCCCACTCTTTGTCATCATGTTTTCTTCACCCCAGATCACTTACCCTGTGACCTAAAATCATGTCAATACCTATCCTCTCTAGGCTAATAAGAAGTTCTATCTTCTCTAGACTAAAAAAAGGAAAGTTTCTTCCTGCCCCAAGCTACCATCTCCGATGTGTCTAGGCCTCCTCTACTGACCTTCTAGACAAAAAACCTGGCCCTCAGGGCTCTGTTCCCCCAGTTCCCACACATCTCTTACCCTATTACAATCTGTGCTCCACAGTGAACCTCATCTCTCAGAATTCTTCACGGACCCATTTCCTGGACCCAACACCTCTGCTCCAGCCCCATCTGATCCAATCTCTTCTTGAGATTGCTGCTGTCTTCCATAATAGCATTTCTCCAGAGGTACCTTATATGTCTGCTTATTTCCTCTCCCACTCCACTCACCCTTATGTTCTCCCCTTGGCCAGTTCCCTCTAGTTCTTGGGTTTCAGCTTGTATCTTGTGCAGATAGTCTGCCTACGGTCTGTGTGACTGGGTACCCATGAAATATACATTTCCCAACACTTCTTTCTTTCTATGAGATGCTCCTCTGGCACATGGCCCAAGGGCCTAGGGGAGACTGGCCTCACCCTGGGGCTCAGGGAGAGAATCCAGTATTGCAGCCCTTGCCAGAAGTCAGTTCAGAAATGGACAAGCATGGAAGAGATTAGTCCATGACCATGGTATCCAGTATGCCTATCTTCCTTAGTAGCAGAATTGCAGCTGGACACATGGTATGGATCCCCAGGAAAGAAAAAAGGCATTCTGTAGCCTCCCACTTAGCGGGGTATGGCCAAGTTCTGTCCAACAGGATTGAGCAGAAACTAGTGGCAAACAGCAGTGTGCCCTTTAGATAAAGGGGCAGGTTTTCCCCTTGCCTCAAGCCACCTCTGACTTAACAGTAAATGCCAGCTTGTCACTTTTCCTCCCTAAACCATTTCCATTCAGGAAGAGGGTTCCTATCTTAATTAATTTTTTAGTATCACCAATCCCTGGCCCCACAGATCCAGTAACTGTGGCGTTTTATTACTTTCCACCTCCAATCACATGGTCATGAACATAAAGTCTGTTTTTTTCATTTTTCTGCTGCAATGTGCAACATATGGGACCTCCGGGGATCGAACCCATGCTCCCTGCACTGGCAGTAGAGTCTTAACCACAGTAAGTACCAACACCAAGAGCTCTGAGGGATTGGAATTCATCCCCCTCTTCTTCCTAGTCCCATTGTCACACTCCTCATTGGACCTATGGTTCTCCTCCGCCGTCTACAGAGCCTCCCTAAATCTAGTCTCTCCCCAGGCAAGTCTGTCCACGTAGGATCCACCGCCGATCAGTCAAGGCCGTGCTCTCCAAGCCTGGCCATGCACTGAATTCACCCGCAGAGCCCAGAGAGAGTTGGGTGAGGCTTGGGAAGCTGGTCAGCACGTAATTCTGGTGATTCACCGGCTGGGAAAAGCCTGACCCTCAGGGGAGCCCAGAGCTTCCTGTCCAACCGCTGCCCATCGCAGACAGGGCCAGCCTCCAAGCATGCCACGCCCATCGTATCTCAGAGCCTTTGCTCTCTCCGTTCCCACGGCAGGAACGCCTTCTGCTCTCTGATTACAAGGTGAATGCGCATTCATCTCTGAACATCTGTTGTGAGTGTCAGCTTCTTTACAGCCTTTTCCCAAATTCAGGTGATGATTGCCTCCATTCGTCATGCATGCAAACACTTCCTGAGGGCCATTATTAGTCAGGCACTCTAATTACAAAGGTTACACACCTACTCTACCTTTGAGTCTGTGGGTGAGAAATCAGATGCATAAACACAGCAAGTTCAAGACCTTTTATTGCTGTTCTTTTCATCTTTTCTCCTGGTTGTAAAAATAAGGCACACACATTAGAAAGCTTCACTAAATTATTGAAAAAAATCAGTCCCTCTGACATCACTATTACTAATACTTTGCTATAAAATCATCCAGGTTGTATTTACGATTTAACAAAATTGGTTTTCAAGCATAATGTTCTGTTTGGTTCATTTTGGACATCTGTCTACACATAAAGGCAGCTGCATCTCATTCTTCGAGAGCTGTGAGGTGTGGAAATGTCTGGGTGAACCACAGTGGACTCAATTTCCAGGTCACAGACAGTTCAGTTATTTTCAATTTTCCTCTGCTACCAACAATACTGTATGAAACTCTTTTTCTGTACATCCATGTGCTCTGCAGGAGTGTCTCTGAAAGATAAAATCCTCAGGGCAGGGACTTTCCTGGTGGCACAGTGGCTAAGGGTCCGCCTGGAAGAAAGATGCTTGACTCCATCTTGCACAGCCTCACAGAGAGGTGGAGGGAGAGTGTGGTTAGAGGCGCAGGACACTCTGTTTCTGGGCAAAAAATCTGGGCCCAGAAACGATACTTTCTTTCTTGGCAAAGAGCTCTTGGAACAAGCCCACGTTCCACAAGGGGTTGGGCTTCCCAGGTGGCTCAGTGGTAAAGAATCTGCCTGCCTGTGCAGGAGGTGAGGGTTGGGTTCCTGGGTCAGGAAGACGAAGGGGCTGGCCACCACGAGGGGCTAGCCCCTGGCTGGAGTTGTAGGGAGCCCCAATAGCTCATATCATGAACAGAGTGCTTTCAGTGAGCCAGGCACTCGCTATACACTTCAGACACAAGAACGTACATCATCCTCAGGACGATCTCATTATCAACCCCATTGTACAGATAAGGAAACTGAAGCACCAACAGGTGACAGGTGAGTGAAGGAAGCAGAGTGTGAACCCAGGCAGTCTTATCCACTGCACTCCACACCCTGGTGCAGAGGGAGATTTGGAGCCCTCTCCTGCTCTCTGCCAGTGTGCTCTGTGCAGGGGAAAATGACAGCACCCAGACTGGTTAAAATCTCCATAAACCTTCAGTGACTGTATGAATTCATGAACTTCTGGGAAGCACCCAGAAGTGGTCCACAACCATGTGCTGGGGAATCCTTCCCAGCTCCCAGCAATTGTCGATGCTGCAAATAAAGATTCTGATTCAGGGCACGCCACCAAGGCACCCTCCTTGGGCAATACTTTGCTATAAAATCATCGTTTTTCGTTAACAAAAATGGTTTTCAAGCATAATGTTCTGTTTGGTTCATTTTGGACATCTGTCTACACATAAAGGCAGCTGCATCTCATTCTTCGAGAGCTGTGAGGTGTGGAAATGTCTGGGTGAACCACAGTGGACTCAATTTCCAGGTCACAGACAGTTCAGTTATTTTCAATTTTCCTCTGCTACCAACAATACTGTATGAAACTCTTTTTCTGTACATCCATGTGCTCTGCAGGAGTGTCTCTGAAAGATAAAATCCTCAGGGCAGGGACTTTCCTGGTGGCACAGTGGCTAAGGGTCCGCCTGGAAGAAAGATGCTTGACTCCATCTTGCACAGCCTCACAGAGAGGTGGAGGGAGAGTGTGGTTAGAGGCCGCCCAGGACACTCTGTTTCTGGGCAAAAAATCTGGGCCCAGAAACGATACTTTCTTTCTTGGCAAAGAGCTCTTGGAACAAGCCCACGTTCCACAAGGGGTTGGGCTTCCCAGGTGGCTCAGTGGTAAAGAATCTGCCTGCCTGTGCAGGAGGTGAGGGTTGGGTTCCTGGGTCAGGAAGACGAAGGGGCTGGCCACCACGAGGGGCTAGCCCCTGGCTGGAGTTGTAGGGAGCCCCAATAGCTCATATCATGAACAGAGTGCTTTCAGTGAGCCAGGCACTCGCTATACACTTCAGACACAAGAACGTACATCATCCTCAGGACGATCTCATTATCAACCCCATTGTACAGATAAGGAAACTGAAGCACCAACAGGTGACAGGTGAGTGAAGGAAGCAGAGTGTGAACCCAGGCAGTCTTATCCACTGCACTCCACACCCTGGTGCAGAGGGAGATTTGGAGCCCTCTCCTGCTCTCTGCCAGTGTGCTCTGTGCAGGGGAAAATGACAGCACCCAGACTGGTTAAAATCTCCATAAACCTTCAGTGACTGTATGAATTCATGAACTTCTGGGAAGCACCCAGAAGTGGTCCACAACCATGTGCTGGGGAATCCTTCCCAGCTCCCAGCAATTGTCGATGCTGCAAATAAAGATTCTGATTCAGGGCACGCCACCAAGGCACCCTCCTTGGGCCCCATTATTTACTTGTTTACACACAGGTGTCTAAGATGCAAACATGGAGGTACCTGTTCAAGTAACTCAATGTGGTTTGGGATAGAGAGGAATTCTCTAGCAAAGTCTGGCTCCTGAATCATCTGGGAGCCTTGCATCCTCAAACCTGTTTGAATCTGAAGCCAGGGGCTTCCCTGGTGGTTCGGTGGTAAAGAATCTGCCTGCCAATGCAGGAGACAGGAGTTCAGTCCCTGGTCTGGGAAGATCTCACCTGCTCTGGAGCAACTGAGGTCATGCACCGCAACTACCGAGCCTGTGCTCTACAGCCTGAGAGATGCAACTACTGAACCCACATGTTGCAGCTACTAAAACCAGAGTGCCACAGAGCCTGTACTCCACAGCAAGAGGAGCCCCTGCAGTGAGAAGTCTGAGCACCACAACTAGAGAAAAGCCCACGCCATGAAGACCCAGCACAGCCAAACGTAAATAAACACATAAATCAGTTTAAACAAAATCCGAAACCAGGATCCAGTGTGTTTGCCATCGGCCGTTTTCCTGTTTTATTGTTAATTTTCGGATGACACACAGACACACACTTTCATTTCCGTACAATCTCACACAATCAAGCTGTTGCCATTTCCCTGGTCCTGAGGGAACTGATGAGCTGGTCACCGTCTGGGAGGTCTGCTGGGCAAGGGGCAGGGGGAGAGGGGTCATCCCGCACAGGAAGGAGGCACCTACCTTGGCTTCAAAGAAGTCCTTGGCACCTTTGACGCCCTCCAGGGCCACATCGATCTCAGAAAGCTTCGCCAGTGCCATCAGCCCGCTGTCCTCCTGCAGCTCCCCGGCTGCGGCCTTGTGGAATATGAGCAGGAACTGCAGGCGAAGGTTGACAAGGTCAAAGTCAACGTCACGAAGACATTAACAGCAGTCCCCTCTGATCAGAGCTAGAGCCATTACCTCCAAGCCTACTAAAAAGCTATATCTCCATGTGACAATTTTTTACAAGTTGAACACATGGGGAATCCTTCCCAGCTCCCAGCAATTGTCGATGCTGCAAATAAAGATTCTGATTCAGGGCACGCCACCAAGGCACCCTCCTTGGGCCCCATTATTTACTTGTTTACACACAGGTGTCTAAGATGCAAACATGGAGGTACCTGTTCAAGTAACTCAATGTGGTTTGGGATAGAGAGGAATTCTCTAGCAAAGTCTGGCTCCTGAATCATCTGGGAGCCTTGCATCCTCAAACCTGTTTGAATCTGAAGCCAGGGGCTTCCCTGGTGGTTCGGTGGTAAAGAATCTGCCTGCCAATGCAGGAGACAGGAGTTCAGTCCCTGGTCTGGGAAGATCTCACCTGCTCTGGAGCAACTGAGGTCATGCACCGCAACTACCGAGCCTGTGCTCTACAGCCTGAGAGATGCAACTACTGAACCCACATGTTGCAGCTACTAAAACCAGAGTGCCACAGAGCCTGTACTCCACAGCAAGAGGAGCCCCTGCAGTGAGAAGTCTGAGCACCACAACTAGAGAAAAGCCCACGCCATGAAGACCCAGCACAGCCAAACGTAAATAAACACATAAATCAGTTTAAACAAAATCCGAAACCAGGATCCAGTGTGTTTGCCATCGGCCGTTTTCCTGTTTTATTGTTAATTTTCGGATGACACACAGACACACACTTTCATTTCCGTACAATCTCACACAATCAAGCTGTTGCCATTTCCCTGGTCCTGAGGGAACTGATGAGCTGGTCACCGTCTGGGAGGTCTGCTGGGCAAGGGGCAGGGGGAGAGGGGTCATCCCGCACAGGAAGGAGGCACCTACCTTGGCTTCAAAGAAGTCCTTGGCACCTTTGACGCCCTCCAGGGCCACATCGATCTCAGAAAGCTTCGCCAGTGCCATCAGCCCGCTGTCCTCCTGCAGCTCCCCGGCTGCGGCCTTGTGGAATATGAGCAGGAACTGCAGGCGAAGGTTGACAAGGTCAAAGTCAACGTCACGAAGACATTAACAGCAGTCCCCTCTGATCAGAGCTAGAGCCATTACCTCCAAGCCTACTAAAAAGGCTATATATGCGTCCATGTGACAATTTTTTCCCCCTTATCACATTGTCAAAACTGAACACATGGGCAATTCCCTGGTGGTCCAGTGGTTAAGACTGCAGGGGATGTGGGTTTGATCCCTGGTCGGGGAACTAAGATCCCACCTGCTCTGAGGCACATCCAAAACAAACAAACAAACAAACAAAAAGGCCCATCTTCCTACAAGGACGTAGGGGAATGGGCACCCTCACGTAGATGGCAGTGTAACGTGAATTAAAAATTTTCCAAGGGCACTTTGGAAATATTTACTGAAAATAAAGTGCTTTCACCCTTCCAATCATTAAGTCCACTGCTGGGAATACATCCCTCAATACATTTACATAAGTGCTATCTTACATAGAATAGTCTAAGAAGCACTATCTATAAAAGAAAAAAAAAATAAAAATAAAAAAAGCAACATCCTATTTAACAGCCATAAAGAAAAAGTCCAGTAGATCTCCATATACTAAAACTAGTCCATAAATATAAATATATATTCTAAATAAAAATATATTTTAAAACTAAATAACTTTCTGACATTTTAAAACCATTCCTATCTTTCATTTGTGTCCCATTTTTATGTTAAACTATTTACCTTTCTTGGTTTTTCTGGTTTTTTTAAATAAAATTACCTTTAATGTCAAATGGTAATTAACTATTACATAAACATGGAAGATTCCAAACTATCAATATCAACAGAGTCAACCTGCTAGTAGTCTTGATATTTTCTACTTTAGCTGTGTCACTTGGTTTCAATTTTGTTGACGGTAAAAGTATTTTTCGAAAACTATCAATCTTTGCTTTTCTCTCACCAGTGTTTTGCTTACACAGTTTTTCACGAGTAAACAAGTCGCAAATCACCTACCTTGGCTTCAAAGAAGTCCTTGGCACCTTTGACGCCCTCCAGGGCCACATCGATCTCAGAAAGCTTCGCCAGTGCCATCAGCCCGCTGTCCTCCTGCAGCTCCCCGGCTGCGGCCTTGTGGAATATGAGCAGGAACTGCAGGCGAAGGTTGACAAGGTCAAAGTCAACGTCACGAAGACATTAACAGCAGTCCCCTCTGATCAGAGCTAGAGCCATTACCTCCAAGCCTACTAAAAAGGCTATATATGCGTCCATGTGACAATTTTTTCCCCCTTATCACATTGTCAAAACTGAACACATGGGCAATTCCCTGGTGGTCCAGTGGTTAAGACTGCAGGGGATGTGGGTTTGATCCCTGGTCGGGGAACTAAGATCCCACCTGCTCTGAGGCACATCCAAAACAAACAAACAAACAAACAAAAAGGCCCATCTTCCTACAAGGACGTAGGGGAATGGGCACCCTCACGTAGATGGCAGTGTAACGTGAATTAAAAATTTTCCAAGGGCACTTTGGAAATATTTACTGAAAATAAAGTGCTTTCACCCTTCCAATCATTAAGTCCACTGCTGGGAATACATCCCTCAATACATTTACATAAGTGCTATCTTACATAGAATAGTCTAAGAAGCACTATCTATAAAAGAAAAAAAAAATAAAAATAAAAAAAGCAACATCCTATTTAACAGCCATAAAGAAAAAGTCCAGTAGATCTCCATATACTAAAACTAGTCCATAAATATAAATATATATTCTAAATAAAAATATATTTTAAAACTAAATAACTTTCTGACATTTTAAAACCATTCCTATCTTTCATTTGTGTCCCATTTTTATGTTAAACTATTTACCTTTCTTGGTTTTTCTGGTTTTTTTAAATAAAATTACCTTTAATGTCAAATGGTAATTAACTATTACATAAACATGGAAGATTCCAAACTATCAATATCAACAGAGTCAACCTGCTAGTAGTCTTGATATTTTCTACTTTAGCTGTGTCACTTGGTTTCAATTTTGTTGACGGTAAAAGTATTTTTCGAAAACTATCAATCTTTGCTTTTCTCTCACCAGTGTTTTGCTTACACAGTCCTTCCTTGGCACGATGGCTACAGACACAATCGGCTGTGTTTTGGCCTGCAACTTTTAGGAAACTTAAAAAAAAGTAAATATTTAATCTCTGAAATTTATTCTGATCTGTGAAGTTGATCATTAACCTATTTTCTTCCAAATGGTTAGTTAGTAATCCTGACATCATTTATTGAATAATCCATCCTCTTGCTCCAGATTCAAAACGTTACCTGCGTGAATTTGTCTTTAAAACCAGCCTGTATTAAGACCTCCAGAGAATAAAATTTTCAGCAAATAAATATATCAATGTGACAGAGTAGTCCTTGTTCTACCTCATCTCCTGAATGTCCTTCCACCGCCCCCAGGGTAGTGTTATGGCTTTTCACTTCTTTTCTTTTAAAATGTTTTGTGAATTTATTTGTCAAACAGTTTCTGTCTAACGTCCATAATTAATCCATCTAGAAAGAATAGACCTTCCCTGGTGGCTCAGTGATAAAGAATGCAATGCACCTACCAATGCAGAAGATGTGGATTCAACCCCTGGGTCAGGGAGATCCCTTGGAGAAAGAAATGGCAACCCACTCCAGTATTCTTGCCCGGAGGATCCCAAGGACAGAGGAGTCGGGTGGGCTCCAGAGAGTCAGACATGACTGAGCAACTGAGCATACATGCACACAAAATGTGTATGCCTGAAGGGAAATCTCAGTTTTCAGGGAGTTTCTTCCTGACCATCTCCTGTAAAGATCGTCTTGCCCAAGAGGAAAGAGCATTCCCTAAAGTAGAGTAAGAGGGAAGACAACGTCAATGTGCTTTTCAAAATTCCAATTTAAGTGTCTCTTAGTGCCAACTCTTAATGCCTAGAGGAAAGCGTGTTTCAGCTTCCACCACCACCGCAAAACGCCTTGGCAAACCAATGTCAAATGGTAATTAACTATTACATAAACATGGAAGATTCCAAACTATCAATATCAACAGAGTCAACCTGCTAGTAGTCTTGATATTTTCTACTTTAGCTGTGTCACTTGGTTTCAATTTTGTTGACGGTAAAAGTATTTTTCGAAAACTATCAATCTTTGCTTTTCTCTCACCAGTGTTTTGCTTACACAGTCCTTCCTTGGCACGATGGCTACAGACACAATCGGCTGTGTTTTGGCCTGCAACTTTTAGGAAACTTAAAAAAAAGTAAATATTTAATCTCTGAAATTTATTCTGATCTGTGAAGTTGATCATTAACCTATTTTCTTCCAAATGGTTAGTTAGTAATCCTGACATCATTTATTGAATAATCCATCCTCTTGCTCCAGATTCAAAACGTTACCTGCGTGAATTTGTCTTTAAAACCAGCCTGTATTAAGACCTCCAGAGAATAAAATTTTCAGCAAATAAATATATCAATGTGACAGAGTAGTCCTTGTTCTACCTCATCTCCTGAATGTCCTTCCACCGCCCCCAGGGTAGTGTTATGGCTTTTCACTTCTTTTCTTTTAAAATGTTTTGTGAATTTATTTGTCAAACAGTTTCTGTCTAACGTCCATAATTAATCCATCTAGAAAGAATAGACCTTCCCTGGTGGCTCAGTGATAAAGAATGCAATGCACCTACCAATGCAGAAGATGTGGATTCAACCCCTGGGTCAGGGAGATCCCTTGGAGAAAGAAATGGCAACCCACTCCAGTATTCTTGCCCGGAGGATCCCAAGGACAGAGGAGTCGGGTGGGCTCCAGAGAGTCAGACATGACTGAGCAACTGAGCATACATGCACACAAAATGTGTATGCCTGAAGGGAAATCTCAGTTTTCAGGGAGTTTCTTCCTGACCATCTCCTGTAAAGATCGTCTTGCCCAAGAGGAAAGAGCATTACCTAAAGTAGAGTAAGAGGTAAGACAACTTCAATGTGCTTTTTCAAAATTCCAATTTAAGTGTCTCTTAGTGCCAACTCTTAATGCCTAGAGGAAAGCGTGTTTCACTAGGTGAAAGTCCAAGCTTCCACCACCACCGCAAAACGCCTTGGCAACAAGTTCTTCTTTGTCATTCTTGCTGCAGGGGTCCTAACTCCGCGGAGGACATTGCCAAAAACAAAGGAAGCAGTGAAGCAAGATGCACCAGGATTTTCAGCTTCGGGGAGGAGGCTTTCACCCCTTCACCCACCTGCAGCGTCAAACTCTCTCACTAGAGGCCGGCAAAGGCTCAGTTTGCTGCAGACTATCAGCCATAACTCTAGCTCCAAAGAAGCCTCGGAAATCAAGCCTGTGGGAGGAGGTGAGGCCTCCCAAATAGGATGGGGGACAAGGTGGCTAGGGGATGGTGGTGATCGGGTGATCGTGGAGGAGACTGAAGCAGCCAAGACTTCAGCACTAGACATGTGAGCCTCGGACAGCGGGGAGGAGTAAAATACCCTTCCATCCCCCGGTCCCATCCTAAAGCACTTACTTACAGAAGTCACTCCCTCTCCAATTCTCCATTAAGGAAACACAAAAAACGTCACCCCTCGTACCAGGAAGGCAGCTTAGGAAAGACAGAGCACTGCCCCCAGCCTAGCAGCAATCCTAGTGGCCTGGAAGGGGAGGCAGGGACAGGTCTCTTCAACTCTGAAACTTATTTTCCTCATATTTGCAACAGAGATGACGATGTTGGGGTTTACAGAAGGGCTTGAAGTATTCCTCAACAGTCCTTTCCCCAGAGTGGATCCTGGCCACACGTGCTCACTCTCAACTCTGCCAGCTCACAGGTGACCACCAGCAGCTGTGTCCATGACTTAGGGAGTCTCCCTTCCCCAGCCAGTTAAAGGAAAAAACCCCAGCTCAACCCCCAGTGTTCAGCCCTTCATAAAGCCTGCCAGACTTTCCCATCTAATGCATCACAATCACCAGCCCCTGGATGACAATTTCTCCAACTGCCCAGCCTTGTTTGTCTTCCTATTTATAGTCCACAAAGACTGGTATGTTGTAGAGAATTCAAAGATCGTCTTGCCCAAGAGGAAAGAGCATTACCTAAAGTAGAGTAAGAGGTAAGACAACTTCAATGTGCTTTTTCAAAATTCCAATTTAAGTGTCTCTTAGTGCCAACTCTTAATGCCTAGAGGAAAGCGTGTTTCACTAGGTGAAAGTCCAAGCTTCCACCACCACCGCAAAACGCCTTGGCAACAAGTTCTTCTTTGTCATTCTTGCTGCAGGGGTCCTAACTCCGCGGAGGACATTGCCAAAAACAAAGGAAGCAGTGAAGCAAGATGCACCAGGATTTTCAGCTTCGGGGAGGAGGCTTTCACCCCTTCACCCACCTGCAGCGTCAAACTCTCTCACTAGAGGCCGGCAAAGGCTCAGTTTGCTGCAGACTATCAGCCATAACTCTAGCTCCAAAGAAGCCTCGGAAATCAAGCCTGTGGGAGGAGGTGAGGCCTCCCAAATAGGATGGGGGACAAGGTGGCTAGGGGATGGTGGTGATCGGGTGATCGTGGAGGAGACTGAAGCAGCCAAGACTTCAGCACTAGACATGTGAGCCTCGGACAGCGGGGAGGAGTAAAATACCCTTCCATCCCCCGGTCCCATCCTAAAGCACTTACTTACAGAAGTCACTCCCTCTCCAATTCTCCATTAAGGAAACACAAAAAACGTCACCCCTCGTACCAGGAAGGCAGCTTAGGAAAGACAGAGCACTGCCCCCAGCCTAGCAGCAATCCTAGTGGCCTGGAAGGGGAGGCAGGGACAGGTCTCTTCAACTCTGAAACTTATTTTCCTCATATTTGCAACAGAGATGACGATGTTGGGGTTTACAGAAGGGCTTGAAGTATTCCTCAACAGTCCTTTCCCCAGAGTGGATCCTGGCCACACGTGCTCACTCTCAACTCTGCCAGCTCACAGGTGACCACCAGCAGCTGTGTCCATGACTTAGGGAGTCTCCCTTCCCCAGCCAGTTAAAGGAAAAAACCCCAGCTCAACCCCCAGTGTTCAGCCCTTCATAAAGCCTGCCAGACTTTCCCATCTAATGCATCACAATCACCAGCCCCTGGATGACAATTTCTCCAACTGCCCAGCCTTGTTTGTCTTCCTATTTATAGTCCACAAAGACTGGTATGTTGTAGAGAATTGGAAAGTGTCCTAGCTGTGACTCTGAGCAAAGAGGGAGGAGGGAAGGAGAAGCAGAAAACAAAGAGAGAGAACTCACAAAGCTAAAAAGCCGTTTCAGACACGAGCTATCAAATGCTTGTGATAAATTAAAGGGGATTTTTAATTTCATGGCTCTGATTGGTGGTACAAACACTTGCGGGTATTAGTTAGAGCTCTTAGGTGGCAAGTGACAGAAACACAATTGTTGGCTTGAGTGAAAGGGAGGTATTCATTATACAGACAAGGTATCTCAAAAACCCAAGGGCAGAAAGAGTGGCCTGAAAGAAGACTGGAGAAGGGAGAGGCAATGTTCCCAAGATTGGAGGCCACATTCTCTCTCGAGCTCTCGTGTCCGGACCACATGGTAGAAAATGACCGCCCCTCTTGAAGTTATTCTTGCAGCAAGAGCCACTTGCAGAGGTGGCGTGCAGCAGTTCAGCCCCAATTTCAAGTTCCCAGAGAGAGAATCCAATTGACCTAGTCCGGCCAGAGGTGCACCCATGGTCCAATTAATCATAAACATGCAGGGATGCAACCCAGGACAGCCAGGGCTACCGGGGATGCTCCCTAGGGAGGGTAAAGTGGGAGGAGGGAAAAAGGACCTATGGTGGGGGTGGGGACCATGGATATGCATATGACTGATCTGGGAACATACATGTCTGTGAACAACAAAACTCTGTAAAACCTTTAAAATAAAGAATTAAAAAAAAAAAAAAAAAAGGACCTATGGTTCCCAGTGCGTGCATGCGCATGCAAGCTCAGTCATGTCCAGCTCTTTCTGGAGTGGTTGCCACACCCTCCTCCAGGGGATCTTTCTGACCAAGAGATTGAACCAGTGTCCCTTTTCATCTCCTGCATTGGCAGGTGGGTTCTTTACCACTAGCACCACCCGGGAAGCCCAGGGCCTCTGTGTCTGCCTCCAAAGGAGAATGAGGCGAGGTGAAATCCGATGCTAGATCCCTAGAGGCATGGAGATAGACCTGCTACGTCTCGTGCATCCTTATGACTTCTCCTACATGTCTGTACACATACATAAACTATAAAGGCAAACAATTCTATCTGATACACAGTTTGGAAATCAGCTTTTGTTCCTGCTTCTTATACTGTCAACATTTGTTCTCTGGTCATCAAACACTGTGCTCGACCATCATTTTTCATGGTTCCATATGTGCCATTTTGTAGAACGCCCCAAACATGCACATATTATTTTCTTAATTGGAAAAGAAATGGTTTAAAAGAAAGACCGGTTTCCCTGTATGTTGAGGGAAAGCAGAAAAATGGTGCTTAAGAGAGGCATACATTCTGTATCAAAGGGCTTTTATTGAGATGTAACTCACTTCAGTCGAGTTAATCCAAAGAAAAAGAAAAGGAATATAGGCTCACTAAGCACCTACTAAGTGCAAGGTCAGGAAGGCACTATAGAAATGAGCAATGTCTATCTGGCACCTCCTGTCCCATGTGATGATGATGGTGGAGCTGTTGACTGATGTCCTGTGTCACGTGACCTGGACCTAGCCAATCACAGTATCCTGGAGGCAACGATTGGTCCAGGACATGGGTATGCATCCCTTTGAGGGCCAATCAGAAGCCTTCTGAGACTGCTACAGATTCCGGGATGAAGAAGCCCTCCATCTCCTGGGATAACGTAGCATGAAGCTGCCAGCAACCATCTTGGCAGGCACCAGGGACAACACTCTATTTGGAAAGAAAGGACATAGGGATATGGCAAGAGAAAGACCCTGGGCTATTTGTGTCTAAAACACTTTCACTTCTTCATCTCCTAGGTACGTCAACCAATAGTTGTTTGTTCTTTCCTTGTTTACATTAGTTAGCCTTCTTTTTCTGTCACTAGCCATCAAGAGTTCTAACTGATCAAGGCCTAGAAAGAGAAATTTGTCCTCAAAACAGTCCTGAGCAAAAGCTGTTAAGACCCTGATTTTAAGGACAGAAAAACTGAGGCTGAGGAATCAAATAATGTGTTGTGGTTATGGAGGTTTGTGTGGAAGACGGAGGTTGGAATGTATGCCTCTTTTCATTACACACACACAGCATCGGCCCACTGGTGGCTTACCACATGGATGGACACCAGCAGAGAGAAGCCCTAAGGGCAGGAGGTTGGGCTGTGGAGTATGAATAGCAAACAGATTATCTACATTTTCAAATACTGTACCTCTAGGCACGACTCCTAGAGATGGGGCCACAGTGGGGCTCTGACCTGACAAAGGATTGAACGTGAACACCACTGAAGGCATGTACAAGGGCTGAGGACACACAACAGAACCCTCTGGAGATGTCCAAGCCTCTGATCAAAATGGCCAAACCAGCAGCTAACCAAAAGCTAACTGAGCATCTTGGATACAGAGAGGGCAACATTTGGGCGGCTCCTGGGTAAAATAGAGGGAAGGGATCCTCAACTGGTGACTTTCACCAATTGACATTTAAGCACCTTTAATATGCATTCCCCGGAGGTTACAACTTTGCCACAGAAATTCTTTGCCCAGCGGTGCCTCCAAAGCTTCCCCAAGGAAAAATCCTTTACTTCTATATGCCAGGGGTATGCAGAATATTGTTGTTGTTGTTGTTGTTGTTGTGCATACTTAGTCATGTCTGACTCTTTGCGACCCCCTGGACTGTAGCCCGCCAGGCTCCTCTGTCCTTGGGATTTTCCAGGCAAGTAGACTGCAGATATATTGCCATTTCCTCTTCCAGGGGATCTTCCTAACCCAGAGATTGAGTCCTCATCTCTTGCATTTGCAAATGGATTCTTTACAGCTTGAGCCATTGGGAAGAAAGAGTTAATGCCCGGCATGATGCATGAATAATACAAAGGATTAATATCATTATTATTAATTTGTAGTAATACAAATGAGCGGCAAAGGAGCCAGAGAGGCAGCTGTAAAGCTGAATGTGGTGAATGATGGTAGGAGGCTATCTCTCAGGTCCAGCCCTGAACTGGTACCTGGTTTCAGGTAAATGCTGACCTTTTTGGTCTTCTAGGTCCTTAGCTCTGAAATGAGAAGTCTGGCACCAGATTATCCTGAGGGGTATCCCCAGCATGATTTTCCATGATCTATCTCCATATCAGCCAGTTCAGGAAAGGAAGAAATGGGAAAATCTGAAGTTGATCTGTGAGCAGCGAGACGCATGGTCAACTGAGAGACTCACAGCTGCCAGGTCAGTTGCAGAGACTCCCCAGAAAGAGTATCCAAAGGCCCCATCTAGACTGAACAGAAGACCAGTATTCAGCCAAATTTCTCACCCTCAGAAACCAGACTCCACTGTTCCTGGAAGAACTAAGATTAAACACCAGAAAACTAGGACTTTTCTCTCTTCTCTCAGCTCCCGAGGGTCCCCAAAGAGACATGACTGAAGATGAAACCACAGCAGCTGGGCTAATGTCCAAACCTTCTGCCTGGATACTGTCCCCAAGATTATAAAACCTTTCAATACAACTCAAGCATGCAAGACATGAATTCCCTTCCTTGTGGGGCTGCATCCTTACCATGGAAGAACCCCAACAGTCTTGAAATTCATTCACCAAAATAAAAATGACTGAGGTTTTCACCCATTAGAAGATCAGGTACATCTGTATGTACTCTTCCAGGAAGATATCTGTATATACACAATGCTGTCCATAATTTCAGGGGTTCCAAAATCCAAAACCCATCCTGGACTTGTTCTGTGTTGTTGGATAAGGTTCCTGCGAGTCCCTTGGACTGCAAGGAGACCAAACCAGTCAATCCTATAGGAAATCAACCCCGAGTATTCATTGGAAGGACTGATGCTGAAGCTCCACTACTTTGGCCACCCGCTGCGAAGAGCCAACTCATTGGAAAAGACCCTGATGCTGGGAAATATTGAAGGCAAAAGGAGAAGGAGGTGTCAGAGGATGAGATGATTGGATGGCACCACTGAGTCAATGGACGAGAGCTTGAGCAAGCTCTGGGAGATGGTGAAGGACAGGGAAGCCTGGTGTGCTGCAGTTCATGGGGTTGCAAAGAGTCGGACACAACTGAGCGACTGAACTGAACTGGAGTGAACTGGACTTGTTTGGAGGGCAAGGTTCATGGACACGGAGTAAGATCCTTTGTAATAACTGTAAAACAAAAACTAATTTAAAATGCTTATTATAAAAATTAACGGGCTTCCCCTGGTGGTCCAGTGGGTAAGGACACTCCCTTGCAGTGCAAGGGGCGCTGGTTCCGTCCCTGGCCTGGGAAGATCCCACGTGCCGCGGAGCAGCTGGACTGATGTGTCCAATCACCGAGCCGGAGCTCTGGAGGGCATGCGCCCAGAGCCGGCGCTCTGGAACGACAGACGCCACCGCGATGGGAGGCCCACAGGAGCCAAAGAACAAAGACGGATGAAAATAGAGAAATGAAAGATCAATAGAAGTGGCCTGCCTGCTCCCCTCCCTCCCCGACCCAACCCCCGCCCAAAATAAAATAAATAAATAAATCTTTAAAAAAAAAAAAAATTAACGGTCTTTCCAAGTGGTTCAGTGGCAAAGAATCCACCTGCCAAGTAGGAGAGGAGGGTACATGCTCTGGGTCAGGAAGATCCCCTGGAGAAGAAATGGCAACCCACTCTAGTATTCTTGCCTGGGAAAGCCCATGGACAGAGGAGCCTGGCAGGTTGAACAGTTCAAGCATCAGATAGGACTTAGTGAAAAAAAAAGGTAAAGTACCCATTAGAAGATCAGGTACATCTGTATGTACTCTTCCAGGAAGATATCTGTATATACACAATGCTGTCCATAATTTCAGGGGTTCCAAAATCCAAAACCCATCCTGGACTTGTTCTGTGTTGTTGGATAAGGTTCCTGCGAGTCCCTTGGACTGCAAGGAGACCAAACCAGTCAATCCTATAGGAAATCAACCCCGAGTATTCATTGGAAGGACTGATGCTGAAGCTCCACTACTTTGGCCACCCGCTGCGAAGAGCCAACTCATTGGAAAAGACCCTGATGCTGGGAAATATTGAAGGCAAAAGGAGAAGGAGGTGTCAGAGGATGAGATGATTGGATGGCACCACTGAGTCAATGGACGAGAGCTTGAGCAAGCTCTGGGAGATGGTGAAGGACAGGGAAGCCTGGTGTGCTGCAGTTCATGGGGTTGCAAAGAGTCGGACACAACTGAGCGACTGAACTGAACTGGAGTGAACTGGACTTGTTTGGAGGGCAAGGTTCATGGACACGGAGTAAGATCCTTTGTAATAACTGTAAAACAAAAACTAATTTAAAATGCTTATTATAAAAATTAACGGGCTTCCCCTGGTGGTCCAGTGGGTAGGACACTCCCTTGCAGTGCAAGGGGCGCTGGTTCCGTCCCTGGCCTGGGAAGATCCCACGTGCCGCGGAGCAGCTGGACTGATGTGTCCAATCACCGAGCCGGAGCTCTGGAGGGCATGCGCCCAGAGCCGGCGCTCTGGAACGACAGACGCCACCGCGATGGGAGGCCCACAGGAGCCAAAGAACAAAGACGGATGAAAATAGAGAAATGAAAGATCAATAGAAGTGGCCTGCCTGCTCCCCTCCCTCCCCGACCCAACCCCCGCCCAAAATAAAATAAATAAATAAATCTTTAAAAAAAAAAAAAATTAACGGTCTTTCCAAGTGGTTCAGTGGCAAAGAATCCACCTGCCAAGTAGGAGAGGAGGGTACATGCTCTGGGTCAGGAAGATCCCCTGGAGAAGAAATGGCAACCCACTCTAGTATTCTTGCCTGGGAAAGCCCATGGACAGAGGAGCCTGGCAGGTTGCAGTTCACCAGTTTGCGAAGCATCAGATAGGACTTAGTGACTAAACAACAACATAAAATCAACAGTTAAAATATATTTTTTAAAGTATAAAGTTATAAAACCACCAAAACTTTCCAGCCACAGACATTCACTATGAATATTTTTGTGACCGTCCCTCCAAATTTCTCAATACTTATCATTTTGCCTAAATGAGGTTATCCTACCCACACTGCTTTTCAAATTGCTTGGTAAGCATTTTCCCATGCCAGCACTGTGGCACTAGCTCCTTAAAGATATTTCAAAAAGGAGAACTAAAAGTTAAATATCTAAGCAACACTCTAGAGAGGCCCAAGTCATTTGTATTCCAGGGGAAGGTAAATCTGGGGGTCTTCTCTGGGGCCCTCCCCTTCCAGGGCTCAGGGCCAGCAGGATGCAGGTACCTCACGGAAGCTGAGTTTGCCATCAAAGTCCTCGTCCACCTCCTTGATCATGTTCTTCAGGCCCAGGTGGGTCTGGGGGGCCCCCAGCTTCTCCATCATCAGCTTCAGTTCCATCAGGTCAATGAAGCCATCCCTTCCGGCGTCATACCTGTGGGGTCAGACGCAGGGCACTGGTGAGGGATGGCCACAGCCAGGACCGAAAGACGCTTGTTTATCTAGCAAACATATAATGCTTTGGGGCTTCCCTAGCAGCTCAGATGGTAAAGAATCCTCCTGCAATACAGGAGACCTGGGTTCGATCCTTGGGTGGTGAAGATGACCTGGAGAAGAAAACGGCTATGCACTCACATATTCTTGCCTGGAGAACTCCATGGCTCCTCCGTGGGGTCACAGAGAGTCAGACACGACTAAGCGACTTTCACACACTTCAGTCTCCCCAATGTGTAATGCTTCTGGCCTTATTTACTGAAAAATGGCTCAAACGACTCCTGTCTGACCGTGCCTATCCAGGTCCCTGCATTGGAAGGGTCCCCTCTCTCTCCTTCAACACCTCTAGGCTCTGCAGGATCTCGTACTGCAGGTGTGTTTTCATGTCTTTTAACTCTTTAATAAGCCCTATATTTCTTGAGGGTAACAAACATGCCTGTTCGTTTCTCCCAGTTTAAGCATCAGATAGTTAGTACTAAACAACAACATAAAATCAACAGTTAAAATATATTTTTTAAAGTATAAAGTTATAAAACCACCAAAACTTTCCAGCCACAGACATTCACTATGAATATTTTTGTGACCGTCCCTCCAAATTTCTCAATACTTATCATTTTGCCTAAATGAGGTTATCCTACCCACACTGCTTTTCAAATTGCTTGGTAAGCATTTTCCCATGCCAGCACTGTGGCACTAGCTCCTTAAAGATATTTCAAAAAGGAGAACTAAAAGTTAAATATCTAAGCAACACTCTAGAGAGGCCCAAGTCATTTGTATTCCAGGGGAAGGTAAATCTGGGGGTCTTCTCTGGGGCCCTCCCCTTCCAGGGCTCAGGGCCAGCAGGATGCAGGTACCTCACGGAAGCTGAGTTTGCCATCAAAGTCCTCGTCCACCTCCTTGATCATGTTCTTCAGGCCCAGGTGGGTCTGGGGGGCCCCCAGCTTCTCCATCATCAGCTTCAGTTCCATCAGGTCAATGAAGCCATCCCTTCCGGCGTCCATACCTGTGGGGTCAGACGCAGGGCACTGGTGAGGGATGGCCACAGCCAGGACCGAAAGACGCTTGTTTATCTAGCAAACATATAATGCTTTGGGGCTTCCCTAGCAGCTCAGATGGTAAAGAATCCTCCTGCAATACAGGAGACCTGGGTTCGATCCTTGGGTGGTGAAGATGACCTGGAGAAGAAAACGGCTATGCACTCACATATTCTTGCCTGGAGAACTCCATGGCTCCTCCGTGGGGTCACAGAGAGTCAGACACGACTAAGCGACTTTCACACACTTCAGTCTCCCCAATGTGTAATGCTTCTGGCCTTATTTACTGAAAAATGGCTCAAACGACTCCTGTCTGACCGTGCCTATCCAGGTCCCTGCATTGGAAGGGTCCCCTCTCTCTCCTTCAACACCTCTAGGCTCTGCAGGATCTCGTACTGCAGGTGTGTTTTCATGTCTTTTAACTCTTTAATAAGCCCTATATTTCTTGAGGGTAACAAACATGCCTGTTCGTTTCTCCCAGTTTCCACTAACAAATATCCACAGGACCCCCTAATGCTAGACAGCATGAGGCACCGCCATGCACCCTCTCGATTCCACTAAAGGTCTGGAAGTGTCCCCTCAGTCACCGGTGCCCAGGCCCCCGCTCCCCCATTACCACCAACCCTTGCCTTCATCCTCCAATCTCCTGCCTCTGGAAGCTGCTTTCCCACCCGGCACTCTGGCTTCACGCTTCGCCCTCCATCTCACTCTCCAGTTTCCAGGTCTGAAAACTCACGACTGCTTGTCGGAGATGAGCGGGGTCAAGGCACGACCCTCTTGGCGGAGTTTCGACACAGAGCCAAAACCTCCGCCCACTGCCCCTCAGCCTTCCCAGGGCAGGGATCCTGGCCCTGCCCTGTACGCCCAAGTGCCTGGGTCAGCCCCGTAGGGGCCTTCCTCAGCCTCCATCCTTCTGCCCCAGCCGCTCCACTCACCCTCAGCCCCAGCATCCTTCTCTGCACACTTGGGCTATTACGGGCTATTCTCACAGACTCCCTGGCTCTTCTCCCATCCAGTCCATCCTGTGTTCCACTCTCTCAAGATCCCTTGTTGCTATGGTATGAACATCATGCTTTAAAATCAAATTCCTTGATAATAGCTCAAAGATGGAAACAACCTGATTGTCCCTGATGGATAAAGAGATAAACAAAATGAGGAATATTTATACAATGGGATACTGTATATTCACACAATATTGTTCAGCATTTAAAAAAATGAAATTCTGGACTTCCCTGGTGGTGCAGTGGATATGAATCCACCTGCCAATGCTGGGGATGTGAGTTTGAGATTCCGCATACATGTTTCTCAGGGGACAGGTAAGGTGGTCCAGTATTCTCATCTAAGAGTTTTTCACAGTTTGTTGTGATCCACACAGTCAAAGGCTTTCCGATAAAACAGAGGTGGCTGTTTTTCTGGAATTTCCTTGCTTTCTCTATGATCCAAGTGAATTTTTGTTCTCTCTGCCTTTTCTACACCCAGCTTGTACATCTGCAAGTTCTCTATTCAAGTACTGCTGAAGCCTAGCTTGAGGGTAACAAACATGCCTGTTCGTTTCTCCCAGTTTCCACTAACAAATATCCACAGGACCCCCTAATGCTAGACAGCATGAGGCACCGCCATGCACCCTCTCGATTCCACTAAAGGTCTGGAAGTGTCCCCTCAGTCACCGGTGCCCAGGCCCCCGCTCCCCCATTACCACCAACCCTTGCCTTCATCCTCCAATCTCCTGCCTCTGGAAGCTGCTTTCCCACCCGGCACTCTGGCTTCACGCTTCGCCCTCCATCTCACTCTCCAGTTTCCAGGTCTGAAAACTCACGACTGCTTGTCGGAGATGAGCGGGGTCAAGGCACGACCCTCTTGGCGGAGTTTCGACACAGAGCCAAAACCTCCGCCCACTGCCCCTCAGCCTTCCCAGGGCAGGGATCCTGGCCCTGCCCTGTACGCCCAAGTGCCTGGGTCAGCCCCGTAGGGGCCTTCCTCAGCCTCCATCCTTCTGCCCCAGCCGCTCCACTCACCCTCAGCCCCAGCATCCTTCTCTGCACACTTGGGCTATTACGGGCTATTCTCACAGACTCCCTGGCTCTTCTCCCATCCAGTCCATCCTGTGTTCCACTCTCTCAAGATCCCTTGTTGCTATGGTATGAACATCATGCTTTAAAATCAAATTCCTTGATAATAGCTCAAAGATGGAAACAACCTGATTGTCCCTGATGGATAAAGAGATAAACAAAATGAGGAATATTTATACAATGGGATACTGTATATTCACACAATATTGTTCAGCATTTAAAAAAATGAAATTCTGGACTTCCCTGGTGGTGCAGTGGATATGAATCCACCTGCCAATGCTGGGGATGTGAGTTTGAGATTCCGCATACATGTTTCTCAGGGGACAGGTAAGGTGGTCCAGTATTCTCATCTAAGAGTTTTTCACAGTTTGTTGTGATCCACACAGTCAAAGGCTTTCCGATAAAACAGAGGTGGCTGTTTTTCTGGAATTTCCTTGCTTTCTCTATGATCCAGTGAATGTGGCAATTTGATCTCTGTTCTCTCTGCCTTTTCTACACCCAGCTTGTACATCTGCAAGTTCTCTATTCAAGTACTGCTGAAGCCTAGCTCGAGGGATTTTGAGCATAACCTTACTAGCATGGGAAGTGAGCACAACTGTCCAATAGCTTGAACATTCTTTGGCACTGCCCTTCTTTGGAACTGGGATGAAAACTAACCTTTTCCAGTCCTGTAGCCACTGCTCAGTTTTCCAAATTTGCTGACCTACTGCATGCGACATGTTAACAGTGTCTTTTAGGATCTTAAAAGTGGTCACCTCCACTAGCTTTGTTTGTAGGAATGCTTCCTAAGGCCCACTTGACTTCACCCTCCAGGATGTCTGGCTCTAGGTGAGTGACCACACCGTCATGGTTTCCAGGTCACTAAGGAGAAGTGGGCAACAGAGGATGAGATGGTTGGCTAGCATCACCAGTTCAATGAACTTGAACAAATTCTGGGAGGTAGTAAGGGACAGGAAGACCTGGTGTGCAAAGAGCCAAACACAACTTATCAGTTAAACCACAACCAGGAAGATTCCACGTGCTATGGAGCTATTAAGCCTGTGTGACACAACTATGAGCCCACGTGTGGCAAGGATTGAAGCCCACACGCCATAGAGCCCACACTCTGCAACAAGACAAGCCACCACAATGAGAGGCCTAAGCACTGCAACTAGAGAAAGCCCTCGAAGCAACAAAGACCTAGTGCAGTCAAAAATAAATAAATAAAATTATATTAAAAATGAAAATCTGGGTTTTCCTGGTGGTTCAGTGGGTAAAGAGGCTGCCTTGCAGTGCAAGAGGCACCGGTTTGATCCCTGGCCCGGGAAGATCCCATGTGCTGTGGAACAGCTGGACCAGTGTGTCCAATTAGGAGCCAGTGCTCTGGAGCACATGTGCCCAGAGCCAGTGCTCTACAACCGGAGAGACCACTGCAATGGGAGGCCCACACAGGCCAAAGAATAAAGATGGATGAAAATAAATAAATAAAAAAACAGTAAAATATTCCCCCAAAAAAGAAGAAAATCTAATACATGCTACAACATGGAGGAAACCTGAGAACATTATGCTCAGGTTGAAATAAACCAGATACAAAAAGACAAACCTGCACAGTTTCACTTATAGAAGGTTTCTAGCATTTCAGAGAGTAGTTACCAGGGACCAGGGGAAAGAAGGGTGGGGTGGGAGGTACTGTTTCGTGGTTTAGAGTTTCAATCTGGGATGAGGAACAGGTCCTGGAGGTGGAGACAGTCACACAGGAATGTGAATAGGTGGTGATCTCAACACTTAAATGGTTAAGATGGTGAACGTTAGGTGTATTTTACCACAGCTAAAAATAATTAAATACATGAGCAAATGGAACAACAACAACAACAAAACAGGCTTCTTCACTGTGTGTCCAGCCTACCCTCAGCTCCACAAAAGGAGCCGCCGTTGTTGGGAACCACATGAGCTTCCTGCCAAGAAATGCAGCCTGTGGGCACCAGAAATCTAAGCGTGTGGGCTGGTGGTATTTTGAGGCCCACATGGTTGTGCTGGAGATGAAGCCCAGTGCCCTCCAGAGAGCTTTATTTCAGCCACAGCAGCCGACTCGCCCTGTTCGTCCTCCACCCAGAACATACCCCCACCCCACTCCCCCTCTGCGGCCTTTTCTATCCCCTGGAGCCGGACAGCTTCCCCCCATAGTCTGATCACCAACAGCACCATCTGCCCTCTCTTCCTCAGCAGACCCCACTTCCTTTAAGGAGTGCTATGTTCCCCTTGGGTTCCCACTGCCTCCCTGCCTGGAAGGATAACATTACAAGATGTTCAAATTCACAGAGGAGACCCCTGGAAGCCTTTTGGTGGGCTCTGAGGACCCTGAAGGACAAGACAGATGTTCCAGGCTGGTTTCCAGGTCCATCTGCGTTCCCAGGAAGCGAGCAGAGTGCATGACCCATAGAGGGACCAGCCCAGGATCTAGGATTATCAACGGATAACTTGTGAGCACTTAAAAGAGGAAGCAGTGATTGCCAAGGGTTCCCTAAGTGTGATTCAGGGATTGGCCTGATTTACTTGGTTTTAAACTTCTTTGGAGTTCGATCCTTGGTCTGGGAAGAAAATCTAATACATGCTACAACATGGAGGAAACCTGAGAACATTATGCTCAGGTTGAAATAAACCAGATACAAAAGACAAACCGGCACAGTTTCACTTATAGAAGGTTTCTAGCATTTCAGAGAGTAGTTACCAGGGACCAGGGGAAAGAAGGGTGGGGTGGGAGGTACTGTTTCGTGGTTTAGAGTTTCAATCTGGGATGAGGAACAGGTCCTGGAGGTGGAGACAGTCACACAGGAATGTGAATAGGTGGTGATCTCAACACTTAAATGGTTAAGATGGTGAACGTTAGGTGTATTTTACCACAGCTAAAAATAATTAAATACATGAGCAAATGGAACAACAACAACAACAAAACAGGCTTCTTCACTGTGTGTCCAGCCTACCCTCAGCTCCACAAAAGGAGCCGCCGTTGTTGGGAACCACATGAGCTTCCTGCCAAGAAATGCAGCCTGTGGGCACCAGAAATCTAAGCGTGTGGGCTGGTGGTATTTTGAGGCCCACATGGTTGTGCTGGAGATGAAGCCCAGTGCCCTCCAGAGAGCTTTATTTCAGCCACAGCAGCCGACTCGCCCTGTTCGTCCTCCACCCAGAACATACCCCCACCCCACTCCCCCTCTGCGGCCTTTTCTATCCCCTGGAGCCGGACAGCTTCCCCCCATAGTCTGATCACCAACAGCACCATCTGCCCTCTCTTCCTCAGCAGACCCCACTTCCTTTAAGGAGTGCTATGTTCCCCTTGGGTTCCCACTGCCTCCCTGCCTGGAAGGATAACATTACAAGATGTTCAAATTCACAGAGGAGACCCCTGGAAGCCTTTTGGTGGGCTCTGAGGACCCTGAAGGACAAGACAGATGTTCCAGGCTGGTTTCCAGGTCCATCTGCGTTCCCAGGAAGCGAGCAGAGTGCATGACCCATAGAGGGACCAGCCCAGGATCTAGGATTATCAACGGATAACTTGTGAGCACTTAAAAGAGGAAGCAGTGATTGCCAAGGGTTCCCTAAGTGTGATTCAGGGATTGGCCTGATTTACTTGGTTTTAAACTTCTTTGGAGTTCGATCCTTGGTCTGGGAAGATCCCAAATGCCTTGGACCTACTAAGCCCATGAGCCACAATTACTGAAGCCCACGTGCCTAGAGCCCAGGCTTCACAACCAGAGAGTAGGCCCTGCTTGCCACAGCTAGAGAAAGCCCAAGGACAGCAATGAAGACCGAGAGAAGCCAAAAATAAACACAAAAATAATTTTTAAAAGACCTTGAACATTTAAAATAACAGCTTTATTGAGATATAATTTACATACCATATCATTCACTCAAACTGCACACCTCAGTTACTTTTAGCACACTCACAAGGTTGTGGAACCATCATCACTAGCTATTAATACATCCTCAACATCTTCATCACCCCCAGAAGAATTCTGTGTTCTGTAGCTGTCATTCCCATCTCCTCTCCCCAGCCCCTAGCAACTACTAGCTTGCGTTCTGTCTCTATGGATCTGCCTATTCTGGGCACTTCATATAAATGGAATCATACTATATGTGGCCTTCTGTGTCTGACTTCTTTCACTTAGCATGTTTTCAAGGTTCATCCATATTGTAGCACATGTCCTGTTATTTATTGCTGAATAATATTCTATTGGATAAATATACTGTATTTTGCTCATTCATGTATCAGTTGATAGACGTTTGAGTTGTTTCCACTTATGGCTATGATGAATAACGCTGCTAGGGAGCTTCCCTGGTAGCTCAGTGGTGAAGAGTTCATCTGCCAATGCAGGAGACACGGGTTCGATCCCTCATCTGGGAGGATCCCACATGCTCAGGGGCAACTAAGCCCTTGAGCTACAACTATGGAGCCTGTGCTCTAGAACCTTGGAGCTGCACTTATGGAGCCCATGTGCCGCAACTACTGAAGCCTGTAAACCCTAAAGCCTGAGCTCCACAAGAGAAGTCACCACAACAAGAAGCCTGCTCACCTCAACTAGAGAGTAACCTCCACTCCCTGCATCGAGAGATGAGCCTGCAGCAGCAGTGAAAACCCCAAATAGCCAAAAGTAAATAAATAAAAAAGAAATAATAATGCTACTATGAACACTGATGTCCATGTTGTGTGGACCCATGTCTTCATTTCCCTTAGGTCACTATCCCAGAGTTGACCTGCTAGATTATAGGCTCATTTGCTTTGGAAACAAGATTGTTAAGCTGGTCCAACAGAAAACCATGACTTATTCTACCACATTCAGCAAGGCCCCTCCATGAGGCTTCTGGAGGGAAAGACAAATAGGCGAAGATGCCGATACAATTCAGTGGATTGCCTGTTAGGTAGGTCCACCTAGGAAGAGCGCTGACTATCAGATTTGCTGGGGCAGGGTTTCCCTGGTGGCTTAGTGGTAAAGAATCCTTCTGCCAATGCAGGAGACGCAGGTTCAACTCCTGATCTGGAAGATCCCACATGCAGCAAAGCAACTAAGCCCGTGAGCCTGTGCTCTAGAGCCCAGGAGCCCCAACTACTGAAGCCTGTGTGCCTAGAGCCTGTGCCGTGCGACCAGAGAAGCCCCCACAGTCAGAAGCCCAGCACCACAACGAAGAGGAGCCCCTGCTCTGCAACTAGTGAAAAGCCATGCAGCCACAAAGACCCAACTCAGCCAAAAATAAATTACTGAAAAAAAAATTCTTGGGCAGAATCTAGGCCCAAAGGACCTCAGAAAGCTGGTGATATGTGGGGATAAAACAGAGCAAGGAAGAGTCCATGGTCCTAAAAAGAATTATCATACAATCCAGCAATTCCACTTCTGAGTAGATACCCAAAGGACCTGAAAGCAGGGACTCCAAAAGGTACGGGTTCCACGTTCACAGCATTATCATTACTCATGATACCCAAAGTAGAAACAACCCAAGTGACCATCAACAGATGAACTGATAAATCAAGTGTGGTGTGAACCTACGAATGGAGTATTATTTGATACAAGTTACAGCATGGATGAACCTTGAGGACATTGTGCTAAGTGAAGTAAGCCAGATACAAAAGGATACAAATGTGTATGATTCCACTCACATGACAAAGGGAGAATGGTCAGATTCAGAGACAGAAAGTAGAATGGTGGGGGTGAGAGTGGGGAGCTATTGTTTATTATTGTTAGGGGAGTTTCAGTTTTGCAGGTTGAGTGGAATTCCCTGGCGTTTCATGGCTAAGCACTGATGTCCATGTTGTGTGGACCCATGTCTTCATTTCCCTTAGGTCACTATCCCAGAGTTGACCTGCTAGATTATAGGCTCATTTGCTTTGGAAACAAGATTGTTAAGCTGGTCCAACAGAAAACCATGACTTATTCTACCACATTCAGCAAGGCCCTCCATGAGGCTTCTGGAGGAAAGACCAATAGGCGAAGATGCCGATACAATTCAGTGGATTGCCTGTTAGGTAGGTCCACCTAGGAAGAGCGCTGACTATCAGATTTGCTGGGGCAGGGTTTCCCTGGTGGCTTAGTGGTAAAGAATCCTTCTGCCAATGCAGGAGACGCAGGTTCAACTCCTGATCTGGAAGATCCCACATGCAGCAAAGCAACTAAGCCCGTGAGCCTGTGCTCTAGAGCCCAGGAGCCCCAACTACTGAAGCCTGTGTGCCTAGAGCCTGTGCCGTGCGACCAGAGAAACCCCCACAGTCAGAAGCCCAGCACCACAACGAAGAGGAGCCCCTGCTCTGCAACTAGTGAAAAGCCATGCAGCCACAAAGACCCAACTCAGCCAAAAATAAATTACTGAAAAAAAAATTCTTGGGCAGAATCTAGGCCCAAAGGACCTCAGAAAGCTGGTGATATGTGGGGATAAAACAGAGCAAGGAAGAGTCCATGGTCCTAAAAAGAATTATCATACAATCCAGCAATTCCACTTCTGAGTAGATACCCAAAGGACCTGAAAGCAGGGACTCCAAAAGGTACGGGTTCCACGTTCACAGCATTATCATTACTCATGATACCCAAAGTAGAAACAACCCAAGTGACCATCAACAGATGAACTGATAAATCAAGTGTGGTGTGAACCTACGAATGGAGTATTATTTGATACAAGTTACAGCATGGATGAACCTTGAGGACATTGTGCTAAGTGAAGTAAGCCAGATACAAAAGGATACAAATGTGTATGATTCCACTCACATGACAAAGGGAGAATGGTCAGATTCAGAGACAGAAAGTAGAATGGTGGGGGTGAGAGTGGGGAGCTATTGTTTATTATTGTTAGGGGAGTTTCAGTTTTGCAGGTTGAGTGGAATTCCCTGGCGTTTCATGGCTAAGCTCTGTGCTTCCACCTCCTGGGGCCCAGGTTATACCCTGAGATCCTGCAATCTGCATATCATGGCCAAAAACAAAAAGAACAACCAGCCACCCCATTTTGGGGGGGTTGTTCTCCTTTCTGAGACAGATTGCCTCCTGTCTGTGGAATCTGTTATCTCTCTAAATAAAATTGTTTTCACTTTTTAAAAAAGTTATAGTCTTCCAATAAATAATACGTAATTTAAAAAAATTCTTATCATAAGAGAAAACATCATAATTATGGGTGGTGATGGATGGTAATCGTACCTACTGTGGTGATACTTTTACAATATATACCTATTTTGAATTACTATGTTGTCCAGCTGCAACTACTATAATGTTTTACATCAATTTTAATTGAATAATTTCAAAAAGTCTTCAAGTGAAAAAAACTTAAAGAGGTGGATGGTGATGACTACGCAACAGTGTGAATGGACTGAATGCCACTGGATTACACACTCAAACTGGTTAGAATAATTTTTTAAATATATTTATTTATTTGGCTGCACCAGGTCTTAGTTACAGCAAATAGGATCTTTACTCGTGGCGTGCAAGATCTTGCTTGCTCCTTGGAAGGACAGCTATGACAAATCTAGATAGAGAGTGTATTTAAAAGGAAAGACATCACAAAGGTCTACAGAGTCAAAGCTTTGGTTTTCCCAGGAGTCATGTGCAGATGTGAAAGCTGAACATAAAGAAGGCTGAGCACAGAAGAACTGATGCTTTTGAACTGTGGTGTCGGAGAAGACTCTTGAGAGTCCCTTGGACAGCAAGAGATCAAACCAGTCAACCCTAAAGGAAATCAACCCTGAATATTCACTGGAAGGACTGATGCTAAAGCTGAAGCTCCAATATTTTGGCCACCTGATGCGACGAGCTGAATCATTGGAAAAGACCTGAATGCTGGGAAAGACTGAAGGCAAGAGGAGAAGGGTGCCAGAGGATGAGATGATGGCATCACAGACTCAATGGACACGAATCTGAGCAAACTCCAAGAGAGAGGAAAAGACAAAGGAAGCCTGATGTGCTGCAGTTCATGGGGTTGCAAAGAGTCTGACATGACTTAGCAATGAACAACAACAGGAAGACCTTTCTGGAGAAAACAGTTAACCTAAGACCTGAGAAGAGAAGAGCTCTTACAAACAGGCGGGCGGGATGGTCCCTGTTACAGGGAGTTCTGCTCCAAATAAACAGGTTTCTCTGGTGTGGAACTTTCTGGAGCCTTCCTTATGGTCATGTGTCCGAGGCAAACAGTGCTCAGACTCACCCGACCACACAGCCCTCTGCATTCAAGGACTTCCCACTGGTGGAGGAGCCTCTAAGCTATTGAGTGTTCCAAGGAAAACACTTTGGGAAACGCTTCTCAGGGCATTTCTCCCTCAGAAAGGAGGCCATGTACATGGCCCCTTTGCCCCCTTCCAGGCCGAGACTGTGAATGGGTGACCTCTGCCTGCTGCTCAGCACACAGTGCACATCTCAACAAAGTTTGTAGAGGAGACGGAAGCCACGAAGTGGGGTGCACCCGAGATGTGAATCTTTCAGGGCCAAGGCAGAGGGTTGGGGTCTGACGCAGAGAAGGAAAGAAAATGAAAGGAAGCTGAAAGCAGCAGAACAGCTCAAGGGTAAAGAGAAGGGAGGGGGCCTCAGGAACAGGGGATGAACTGGGATGAGATAAGAAAGGGTCAGAGAACAAGGTGGGAGTTTGTCCTCACCCAGCTGGGCAGGGAGGACCAGGGTCCCCGACCCCCTGAACCCACAGCCAGCACAGGCTCCCCAGCATGAAGGGCAGTCAGGCGCGAGCCATGGCAGGGAGAAGCTCGGAGACCCTGCATTTCTCTGGGGTTCTGAGAAGGGTCAAGAAGCGTTGGAAAAGTTCTTTCAGGTCCTCAAGCCTGAAATATTTTCTAGGCCTAAGGAAAAGGACAAATCTGTGAGAAACACCCTCAGCAAAGTCTGGGCAACAGGTGACAGGAATTCACATTTCTTTAAATAGGCAGGACATTTGGGGTTGACCCCTTTGGGGGCAGACGCCCACTACCTCTGTGGGCAAATCCCAGAGGAAAGGGAGAGCCATCCTGCCAGAGCCCCAGTCTGGCACAGGAATAAAGCCAGTGTGTGAACAGAGAGGGGACATCTCCAAGGCGAGAGGGGCAGGGAAGAAAGGGGTCACGAGCCAGCCACCGCCTCCACTTCCAGGGACTCAGCAAAGACTGCGTCCCTTTGTTCCCGCCAGTGCCAGCCAAGCGACATCGTTAAGTCCTGGCCAGACCACAAAGAGCCACGTCCAACCCCCTTCCTTACAGGGAGTTCTGCTCCAAATAAACAGGTTTCTCTGGTGTGGAACTTTCTGGAGCCTTCCTTATGGTCATGTGTCCGAGGCAAACAGTGCTCAGACTCACCCGACCACACAGCCCTCTGCATTCAAGGACTTCCCACTGGTGGAGGAGCCTCTAAGCTATTGAGTGTTCCAAGGAAAACACTTTGGGAAACGCTTCTCAGGGCATTTCTCCCTCAGAAAGGAGGCCATGTACATGGCCCCTTTGCCCCCTTCCAGGCCGAGACTGTGAATGGGTGACCTCTGCCTGCTGCTCAGCACACAGTGCACATCTCAACAAAGTTTGTAGAGGAGACGGAAGCCACGAAGTGGGGTGCACCCGAGATGTGAATCTTTCAGGGCCAAGGCAGAGGGTTGGGGTCTGACGCAGAGAAGGAAAGAAAATGAAAGGAAGCTGAAAGCAGCAGAACAGCTCAAGGGTAAAGAGAAGGGAGGGGGCCTCAGGAACAGGGGATGAACTGGGATGAGATAAGAAAGGGTCAGAGAACAAGGTGGGAGTTTGTCCTCACCCAGCTGGGCAGGGAGGACCAGGGTCCCCGACCCCCTGAACCCACAGCCAGCACAGGCTCCCCAGCATGAAGGGCAGTCAGGCGCGAGCCATGGCAGGGAGAAGCTCGGAGACCCTGCATTTCTCTGGGGTTCTGAGAAGGGTCAAGAAGCGTTGGAAAAGTTCTTTCAGGTCCTCAAGCCTGAAATATTTTCTAGGCCTAAGGAAAAGGACAAATCTGTGAGAAACACCCTCAGCAAAGTCTGGGCAACAGGTGACAGGAATTCACATTTCTTTAAATAGGCAGGACATTTGGGGTTGACCCCTTTGGGGGCAGACGCCCACTACCTCTGTGGGCAAATCCCAGAGGAAAGGGAGAGCCATCCTGCCAGAGCCCCAGTCTGGCACAGGAATAAAGCCAGTGTGTGAACAGAGAGGGGACATCTCCAAGGCGAGAGGGGCAGGGAAGAAAGGGGTCACGAGCCAGCCACCGCCTCCACTTCCAGGGACTCAGCAAAGACTGCGTCCCTTTGTTCCCGCCCGAAGTGCCAGCCAAGCGACATCGTTAAGTCCTGGCCAGACCACAAAGAGACCACATTAGTGGCGTCCCCGCCCTCCCCGGAGAACTGGGATCCGGAATCCAGAAGCGCATCCTTCTCTCTTTAAAGGGGCTGTCTCGCAGGACCTGCATTTGCAGGACAAGCAGGAAAAGCCTCCCAGGTCACCTCACTGTTTCTCATCACCTGACTGTTTTATGTGCTCCTTTCAAAGCATCCAGTGACAGCCTGTGGTCAGCGCACACAGTGGGGGTTCAAAGCACCTAATAACTACAACTGGTCCACTTGGCAGTTCACAGCACATGGTCTCATATACGAACCCTTTCAACAGTCCTATGAAGAATTAATAATAGCCGCCTGGGTTGACGGTTTATTGAGCCCTTACTAGGTGCCAGGCACTGTGCTAACTCACCTGATTTAACTCAGTAGTGTTGTGAGGTGGTAATTAGTCACCCCATCTGACAGGTGGTGATAGAGCGCGTACACAATAGCCCAACAGACAGATCACTCGTTAACTGTGCAAGTCATACGTTTTACAATTTGTATCTGTGATCTTGGCAGAAATAACAGGAGTCACGTTGCTGAGTCCTGCGTGTGTGTGGATTTTGATTTTCATCTCGAAACAACAGTGTGAACGACTGTCCCTATATACAAAACAATTCATTTTTGACTAAGAGAATACAAATGTCCCACACACATTTGAAGAAACTGCACAGTCCTTCAGATACATGTAATCTGATTTAACCCTCGAATGGGACTTCCCAAATGGCTCAGTGGTAAAGAATCTGCCTGTAGTGCAGCAGACCCAGGTTGATCCCTGGGTCAGGAAGATGCCCTGGAATAGGAAATGGCAACCCACTCCAATAGTCTTGCCTGGAGAATCCCATGGACAGAGGAGTCTGGCAGGCAACAGTTCATGAAGTTGTAAACAATCAGACATGACTGAGCAACTAAACAACAACAGCAGCCCCCCAACACCCCTTCAAGGGACGTTTCACTGTCAGGCTGATGATCCGGGCCCAACCAACCTAAGGTCACAAGGCCCGGGGAGGTTATGCTGGCATGGAGTGGAGGTGAAAAGATTGGGGCTCTCCAGCTTGAAAGCCCACAGCCCGACCCCAGGGCTGGGCAACATGGCCACCAGACGTAGGTTCGGGAGAAGGAAGACTTGTTATCAGGTCAGTTCTTACAGAATGCCAAGGATGCTCCTCAGGGACAGTTAACAGAGACAAGTCAGCCAAGGCTGAGGCCCAGAGGAGTGTCCTAGGGAAGGAAGACCCTTCAGCAGGTCGTAGGGCAATGTCAGCCAGCGATGCATTCCAGCATGGATGTGGCTGCAGGAAGCTGGAGCTAAGGACCTCTGGCAGAGGACTTCAAGGCAGGGCCAGGGGCAAAGCTCTCAGCCTCAGCCTGCCCAGGGCCCCTCTCCTCAAATGACTGCAGTGTGAGGACCGCCAAAGACAAGGCTGTCTGGGACCAGGTCACCTTACCCCAAACTTCTGGGCCTGTGGGAAAGATCAGTGCAGGCTGATTTGTTTTCTTCATTCTGGAACTCTCCTTTGCTTCTTTTCTGCCCATGGAAATTCCATCACAGGCCTGGATAACTCAGTAGTGTTGTGAGGTGGTAATTAGTCACCCCATCTGACAGGTGGTGATAGAGAGTACACAATAGCCCAACAGACAGATCACTCGTTAACTGTGCAAGTCATACGTTTTACAATTTGTATCTGTGATCTTGGCAGAAATAACAGGAGTCACGTTGCTGAGTCCTGCGTGTGTGTGGATTTTGATTTTCATCTCGAAACAACAGTGTGAACGACTGTCCCTATATACAAAACAATTCATTTTGACTAAGAGAATACAAATGTCCACACACATTTGAAGAAACTGCACAGTCCTTCAGATACATGTAATCTGATTTAACCCTCGAATGGGACTTCCCAAATGGCTCAGTGGTAAAGAATCTGCCTGTAGTGCAGCAGACCCAGGTTGATCCCTGGGTCAGGAAGATGCCCTGGAATAGGAAATGGCAACCCACTCCAATAGTCTTGCCTGGAGAATCCCATGGACAGAGGAGTCTGGCAGGCAACAGTTCATGAAGTTGTAAACAATCAGACATGACTGAGCAACTAAACAACAACAGCAGCCCCCCAACACCCCTTCAAGGGACGTTTCACTGTCAGGCTGATGATCCGGGCCCAACCAACCTAAGGTCACAAGGCCCGGGGAGGTTATGCTGGCATGGAGTGGAGGTGAAAAGATTGGGGCTCTCCAGCTTGAAAGCCCACAGCCCGACCCCAGGGCTGGGCAACATGGCCACCAGACGTAGGTTCGGGAGAAGGAAGACTTGTTATCAGGTCAGTTCTTACAGAATGCCAAGGATGCTCCTCAGGGACAGTTAACAGAGACAAGTCAGCCAAGGCTGAGGCCCAGAGGAGTGTCCTAGGGAAGGAAGACCCTTCAGCAGGTCGTAGGGCAATGTCAGCCAGCGATGCATTCCAGCATGGATGTGGCTGCAGGAAGCTGGAGCTAAGGACCTCTGGCAGAGGACTTCAAGGCAGGGCCAGGGGCAAAGCTCTCAGCCTCAGCCTGCCCAGGGCCCCTCTCCTCAAATGACTGCAGTGTGAGGACCGCCAAAGACAAGGCTGTCTGGGACCAGGTCACCTTACCCCAAACTTCTGGGCCTGTGGGAAAGATCAGTGCAGGCTGATTTGTTTTCTTCATTCTGGAACTCTCCTTTGCTTCTTTTCTGCCCATGGAAATTCCATCACAGGCCTTGCAATTTGGAATCCAGCCTATGGAAAGGGGTCAGCACCTAAAGGAAGCTGCCCAGGTGGGGCCCACCTGCGCTGCCCGGCTGGCAGGGTCACTTGCCAGGTGTGGGCCCGTCCCCAGAAGCCGAGGAGGGAGCTCCATCTAGGCCCTCATGGGGCTTTCCTTCTCCCATTCCAATATTTGCTTTCTTCAGTTCATATGTTATTGCAAAATGCTCGCAGGCTCTTTGGAGTTCCTTTAAATCCCTGGTTTGTCCTCTACCAACATCTTAGCTCCTTATACTATTTTTTTTCCTATAATTTCTATTTTACCCCACATTTCCCTTATTAAAGGCAGTCTAGGATATTTAAAATAAATAAATAAATAAAGAAGTCACTGAGAACTCCCTATCCCCTGGGGATCCCTGGGGGGCTTTTGATGGCCAAGCCCCTATATGCCAAGACCCCAGATTCTTATCTGTCTCCCAGGGCTTCCTTCTAGCCCTCCTCTGGATTGAAGTGTTAGTCACTCAGTCCTGCCTGACTCTTTTTGACCCATGGACTGTAGCCTGCCAGATGGCTCTGTCCATGGGATTCTCCAGCCAAGAATACTGGAGTGGGCTGCCATTTCTCCAGGATATCTTCCCAACCCAGGGATCGAACCCAGGTCTCCCCCATCGCAGGTAGATTCTTTATCCTCTGAGTCATCAGTGATGCCCGTCCTCTGGACTGGTGAGCTTTTTCATGCTTTTGCTTTGAAATGTCCTCATTCACTTCATCTTGCTATTCTCCAGGATCTGTTAGGGGGAGATTCCAGTCCCATCAGAGCTGCACATGCGCCTGCAGACACAGGCCTGGGTGCAAACCCAGCCTTGCCATTCATCTGGGAGAGACAGGCTGGTAAGCTGACTGCATCACGGAGCTGTCTGCGCCGTGCAGAGCTGTAGAGCAGCTAAAGAAAGTTAACACAGAGACGCGGCGGGTGGGACAGAGGATGGAAAAAAAAAAAGGAAAGTTAACACACCAGCACTGGCCCTTGTACCCAGTAAGCGCACAAGGGAGCTATATTTAAAAGTAGGACCTGTCCGCAGCCAGGAAGAGGAAGCAGACGGCTTCCAGAGCTGCTGTTGAAGAGGTACCCACACCCACTGGCCTTAAACAGCAACCACCACCTTCAGCATTCTGGAAGGAACCCCAGGCCACAGCTTTCTGTGGCCCCTTTGGCTGGATTTCCAGAAAGCCCTTCCAGAGCAACTCTTGTCACCCAGCCCATCCTGGGGGACAGCACCAGATGTGCCTTCCAAGGGCTCACTTGCAAAGGCTTCCTGACTCTGATTGGGGCCATCGCTGGACTGTGGACTGGGTGGAGTGAGGCAGGATGGGCCAAGGTCCCTGAACAATGGGCCTAGTACCTGGGAAAGTCCCCCGCCTGGCCAAAGGGGCCCAGGTGAGCACTCCTGCTCATGCCACCAACGGCAAAGGAGAGAGCAGCAAGGGGCAGGAGCCGGTTTCCAGTGTCCACCCAGTGCTGGTCCATGAACAGCTTGTTCTCTTGGCTCCACTGTGCAGAGCCCCTGGGTTTTCTTGGTTTTCACCTCCCAGAATAATCCTGCTATCAAGGAAGAAAGAAGCAGGCCAGGCTTTGTCTGCCTGAGGCTCAGCCATCAGAAACCCCCCAGGGATTCCCAGGGGTAGGGGGTTCTCAGGAAGATGGCAGCGTCCCAGTAAATGCCTTACTCTTAGGTTGCCTAAGCCTCAGAACACCGGAAGCTCAGAATACCTGCCTTCTCTCCAGAAAGGCCTGGTAAGGGAAGCATGCCCTGCCTTTTCAGACAGGCAGGCTCTGGCCACTCCAAGCGTGGCGCCTGGACCAGCAGCATCACAGTCGCCCAAGACTTTGAAATGTAGGATTTCATGTCCCTCCCCAGCCTTGCTGAAGCAGAACCTGCACTTTCATAAGGTTCCCCCCTGTTGCCCAGGCTCTTTCAGGTAGGAGAAAGGCACTGTACCAGACTATCTCAGAAGCAGGTGGCCTTTCCTAGGACCCATGGGTATCTCAGTTGTGCCTACCCAGATGAGCCTCAGCCCACCCTCCCCAGGTCAGAGGGCTATGTTCCTCCTCCAGGCTTCCCTAGATGCCCCTTCTCTGAGGTCCTGGTTTTCTGGTCTCCCCAGCTGTCCAGTTATCTGCCCCTTTCTCTTCCCTCCCTCCCGCCCTCCCTCCTGATTCTCTGCAGGCTGAGAAACCAGATCTCAGCCTGCAAATTACAACAGTATACAAACTAAGAGTAAGCAGGCTCTGAGGAAAGGGGACTCTGAGGAATTAACGACAAAAGGCTGAGTCCAGAGTCTGATTCCCAACCTGGCCGCTCCCAGCCGCCTTTGTGAGACAAACTCCATTCACTCGCTCCCTGGCTCAGGTCTCCCTGGGGCCTCTCCAGAGCAGAAGGAGAGCACAAAGGCCCGTCCCAGGGGGGAGCAGAGGTACAGATGGCTGAGCTGTGATACGGCCGGAACTTGGGCAGAGCTGGATCCAGCGGGAGGGTGCAGAGCCCTGGGAGGGAGCCATCGGTGCAGTCCAGAGGGAACGGGATGTCCCAGACGCAAAGAGGGGGCCAGTCCCACAAGGCATTCTGGGAAAGCTGTGTCTTCCTAAGGGGCACCCCCCAAAGAGTGTGAAGCAGAGCAGGGACCTCAGATAGCTGGAAACACAGGGAGGGCAAAGGCCAGGTGGGAGTGGCTTTGGGTCCAGGACTCCCTTCTGGTTGAGAGCCCGCTGCTTCTGGTAAGAGGCCAGCACCTTTACCATTTCACCCATCTCCTCCTCTGCCACTGGACGTGGTGGTGAGATAGCACCATCGACTCAGTGGACATGAATTTGAGCCAACTCTGGGAGACAATGGAGGACAGGGGGGCTTGGCACGCTGCAGTGCATGGGGTCATAGAGTTGGACACGACTTAGTCACTGAACAACAACGGCACCTCTACAGGTGGTGTCTCCCCAAGCACAGCCCCTTACAGGTCTATACACAGTGTCTGGAAGTTCGTAATGAAAAGGAGGGTGGCCAGCAGAGTTGAGGAAACAAGCCCCGCTACAGAGCACCTACAGGGCCTGGCAAGACAGCAGAGGGGATGCAGAGTCAGGCCACTGCTCCCCAGGGTTTTGAGACAAGCAGGGAGATCCACTTTGTCCCAAATGCCTCAGTGGGAGTGAACTGCCCCTGCGAGGGACTTGCACACGGATTCAGAAGAAGGAGCCAAGGGTGTGCCAAGCTTCCCCCTGCCTCGTGCTCTCAGACTAGAAAAGGCTTTGTATTGGGAGATTTCAGTGACATGCGAATTCTCCCACTCATGCCAGCAGCCCACTGTGGACACAAAGCGTGCCAACCCCTGTGCCCGCCCCCCCCAGAGGCACACGCCATGGACACCAGTTACCGAGTCAGGAGTACAAAGCACTTCACCCACAGGCAGGGCACAGGTGCAAAGACCCTCTGGCCGCGAGTGACCAGGGTGGGAGGCATGAGCTTTGGAAAGCTTCTGGCCTTGCAAATAGAACAAGAACAGCTGGGACGGGGAAGGCTTCTCCTGAGGAAGGTGGAGGGAGGCAGGAGATGGGAGTGTGTTCGAGGGTCAGGCTGTTCTGTTCAGGGTCCTGGTGGCATCCTGGGCTCTGTGTTCCCGAGTGAGTTGTTGTTCAGTTGCCAAATTGTGTCCAACTCTGTGGTCCCATGGACTGCAGCAAGGCAGGCGTCCCTGTCCTTCACTACCTTCCACAGTTTGCTCAAATTCACGTCCACTAAGTTGAGGATGCCATTCAACCATCTCACCCTCTGGCGCCCCCCTTTCCTCCTGCCCTCAGTCTTTCCCAGCGTCAAAGTCTTTTCCAATAAGGAGGCTAGAGTATCTGGGTTTCATCCCGGAGAGTAACTTCCTTGTTGCCAAGATCACAGGAAGGCAGATAAGCTCTCAGCTTGTCAGCAAAGATTCACTTTTTTAGTTTTGGCTCATTAAAAGAAAGGTCTCATTAAGAGAAAAGCCCTAATCCTGGGGCCTCCCTTTGGTTCTTTGGCCACTGGGGCACCTTTGCTGGGTTTGGATAAGTACAGGCAACTGAGGACTCAACGTGGGAATAGGAACGCAGCAAGTGCGTCTGGGAATTTAGACTTACTGGCTATCCACCCAGAAAGGAGGGGGAGAAGCAGGGGGCCCCAGAGGACAGCAAGTGTCCTGAGTACACCGAGGGAGGCGATGGGGAGGCCACAAGGGCACTCCTGATCAGGGGTATTGAAATGAGCAAGGGTAGGTTTCTTGCTGTAATAATGGGGTGCCTTCCCTTGGTTCCCAATACCTCCTATAAAAGCCCTGATGGGCTCAGAAACTGGGTCTGAGGTGCCCCTCAAAAGCTAGTTGTCCTGGGAATTCCCGGGAGCCCTGCAGATCTCGGGGGACGGGTGACCCTGGACAACCTGGGGTTTCCACACCCAGACCCAATCAGGCCTGGCGCAGCCCCAGCCATGATGCATATACCCCCTGAACTCAAGCCCCGGAGTCAGGGAGGCCCTGAGGGAGGGCGAGGCCAGGGACTGCAGGCCCAGAGGAAGTGGACCGTGGGGGGCTCAGTCGTCCTCCAAACAGAAAGGAAAAGCACCCGGCTGGCACCCTCTGGATCCTCAGAGCCTCCACCTTCACCCACCGCCTCCCTGGCAGCAGCCCCTTCCCTGGTCCTCCCTTGGGGCTGGCCCCACCTCCCATCCAGCAGCCCGGCTAGGGGCACAGACCTGCAGCTCCCTCAGTGGAAAGAACCCAGGGCTGGAACCGAGGTGACCTAATTAAGCCTGCCAGTGCACACTGAGTGGTCACGCGATCTCGGGGACAACCTGAGAAGGTGGTCACTTTCCTTTTTCCACATCTCACTTACAGCCTGTCTGTGCCCACGTGGCCTGAGGCTGGTGGCCCTGCCAGAGGGGACCCCACAACCCCATGGAAGGCTCCTCCTCCTGGCATCCTGGGAGTCGGGAAGCTCCACTGGGGTCGTCATTAGGGCCTCTGGGCCTCGGGGCAGAGTTCAGACCTCCCTGCTGAGACCAAGGCACTCCCGCCCTGCCTGAGGCCTGGGGTCTGGCCCTGGGGACTAAAGGAAGGCGTCAGCCCCATTCAACCATGAAGGGCCAGGGCCTTCCCTGGTGCTTCCTCATCCAGAGACTAAGATCCCACCTGCTGCGGGGCCGCGGAACCTGAGTGCCTCAACTGGAGAGAAACGTATGCCCCGCCACCAAGAGCCCACATGTCGCAATGAACACCAGACAAAACCACAACTAAATGTTTTTTGAGAAGAGTCAGGTCTGCTTACCCAGCTAAACACTATGGCAGGGGAGGAGAGCCTCCTAAGAATCAACAGCGAGAGACAGATGGGAGATGGCAGGGTAGGGGAGAGAGGCTGTGGGGGGCCGACAGCCCAGCATGAGTGGGGCCCAGCTGGGCCAGCCAGTGAGAGAGAATGCAGTAGCCAGCGGTGACTGGCCTAAAGGGTCAGGGTGAAGAGGTTGACCCTTTGTCCTACTTTGTCCCATGGGGAATAGGGAGCCTCTGAATGTTGTGTGCTATCCCCAACCCACAGGGTTTCTGAAAAGGGAAGCAAGGTAATGAGACCTGGACCCTGGCAAGATGTTGCAGCATGCAAGATGGATTTAGGGGGAGGCCACGTGGGAGGCCACAGCCCCAGATCCAGTGTGGGTGGTCCCTCAAGTCCTAGAGGTCAGGTATCCTGCCACCAGGAAGAGGCCTGTGCTGGGGAGAGGGTCAAGGATGATTGAGGCTTTCTGGTGCAAAAGATGGGGTTCCTCCCTGGCAGCAGCCCCTTCCCTGGTCCTCCCTTGGGGCTGGCCCCACCTCCCATCCAGCAGCCCGGCTAGGGGCACAGACCTGCAGCTCCCTCAGTGGAAAGAACCCAGGGCTGGAACCGAGGTGACCTAATTAAGCCTGCCAGTGCACACTGAGTGGTCACGCGATCTCGGGGACAACCTGAGAAGGTGGTCACTTTCCTTTTTCCACATCTCACTTACAGCCTGTCTGTGCCCACGTGGCCTGAGGCTGGTGGCCCTGCCAGAGGGGACCCCACAACCCCATGGAAGGCTCCTCCTCCTGGCATCCTGGGAGTCGGGAAGCTCCACTGGGGTCGTCATTAGGGCCTCTGGGCCTCGGGGCAGAGTTCAGACCTCCCTGCTGAGACCAAGGCACTCCCGCCCTGCCTGAGGCCTGGGGTCTGGCCCTGGGGACTAAAGGAAGGCGTCAGCCCCATTCAACCATGAAGGGCCAGGGCCTTCCCTGGTGCTTCCTCATCCAGAGACTAAGATCCCACCTGCTGCGGGGCCGCGGAACCTGAGTGCCTCAACTGGAGAGAAACGTATGCCCCGCCACCAAGAGCCCACATGTCGCAATGAACACCAGACAAAACCACAACTAAATGTTTTTTGAGAAGAGTCAGGTCTGCTTACCCAGCTAAACACTATGGCAGGGGAGGAGAGCCTCCTAAGAATCAACAGCGAGAGACAGATGGGAGATGGCAGGGTAGGGGAGAGAGGCTGTGGGGGGCCGACAGCCCAGCATGAGTGGGGCCCAGCTGGGCCAGCCAGTGAGAGAGAATGCAGTAGCCAGCGGTGACTGGCCTAAAGGGTCAGGGTGAAGAGGTTGACCCTTTGTCCTACTTTGTCCCATGGGGAATAGGGAGCCTCTGAATGTTGTGTGCTATCCCCAACCCACAGGGTTTCTGAAAAGGGAAGCAAGGTAATGAGACCTGGACCCTGGCAAGATGTTGCAGCATGCAAGATGGATTTAGGGGGAGGCCACGTGGGAGGCCACAGCCCCAGATCCAGTGTGGGTGGTCCCTCAAGTCCTAGAGGTCAGGTATCCTGCCACCAGGGAAGAGGCCTGTGCTGGGGAGAGGGTCAAGGATGATTGAGGCTTTCCCTGGTGATCCAAGTAGTTAAGAATCTGCCTGCCAATGCAGGGAACACGGGTTAGATCCCTGGTCCGGGAAGATCCCACATGCTGTGGAACAACTAAGCCTGTGTGCCACGATGCCTGAAGCCTGTGAGCCTAGAGCCTGTGCTCCGCAACAAGAGACGACCCTGCAATGGGAACCCCTGCACGACAACGAAGACCCTACTCCGGGGATCTTCCCCACCCAGGGATCGAAGCCACATCTCTCGCATCTCCTGCATTTGGCAGGCAGATTCTTTACCACAATGGCTGCCTGGGAAGCAATGGAGGCCCAGTGCAGTCAAAAACTAAATAATCAAAAAAAAAAACAAAACCAATGGTTGAGATTTGGTACAGGGGACAAGAATACAGGCCACCGGGATTCAAATCTCAGCTCTACCACTTACAGTGTGTCGTGTTGGGTGAGTTACCTAGTTTCTCAGGGCCTCGGTTTCCCCATCTTTGGATGAGGGGTGCTAGGAGCACCGCCTCCTAGTGCTGACGGTATGTAAACACTTAGAACAACGCTGCACAGAACAGCAGGTGCTCTGCCCATGGCTGTTGTTAGTAGTCGCTGTGCTCGATAAAGCTAATCCTCGTAGGAAAGAGTGGCGGAAGCTCCAGTCATTTGAGGGGGGGTACAGAGACTGTGTCACCGAGGCCAAGACAGGCAGAGCTGCACAGGATCAGGGCCAGCACCTCTCCAAGGCAGGGACAGAGCTCACCAGGTCCCCGTGGGCCCAGAGCTGGGCCTGCCAGCAGCCAGACCTCATTGGCAGAAGGCTGACAACTGGGGACCACTGTCCCAGGCACAGTGTTCAGTGGGGCTGGGGGTCCCCAGGAGCTGTCTAATCCCAAGGCTGGATTCCACTATAGCCCTGGGGTTCCTTGTCCTTCTGACCAGAAAAGGGCAGCGGGGCCAGCGCTGGGCACATGGCAATTTATAAGCTCCAAACAATATCCTTCTACTCCCCGCAAACCTGAGATGAGCTGGTTAAGAGTGCTGAAGGTGGGGACTCCCCTGGGGGTCCGGTAAGACCCCGAGTTCCCAATGCTGGGGGCCCAGGTTCACTCCCTGATCAGAGAGCTAGATCCCACATGCTGCAACTAAGAGTCAGTGCAGGCGAATACATACATTAAAACTAAATATATTTTTTTTTAAAAAAAAGAGAGTGCTGAGGATGTGTTGCTAACCAGAGGCAGCCTTGTGTGGGGACAGCACACCCAATCCTTGCCTCCAAAATTAAAGAATTTACTTTCATTCAGCAGTACACAGGGCCGTGAGGCTGAGACTGAACATAAATACAGGTTTGAACACCCCTCGACACACACAGCTTCCCACCCACAATTTGCACAGAGGCCTGCACACAGAGAAGGGCCGCTAGCAACAGAACTTCAGGCAGCCACTAGAAGGAACAAGACCCATGAGGGAGGTGACGCCCGCCAAAGAGGGCGCTGGCCCCATGCACGCCTCGCCACCTGGAGTCCTTCTAAAAGCAGAGGACACCAGAGGTTCATGACTCATGATGATAAAGACAATAAAGGAGGGATGGGCTGGGTGGGGCTAGAAGAGAGCAGGCACAAAGACTTGAGATGAAGAAGCCCTCCTCGAACCAGGGGGCCCCAGAAGGCAGATCCCCAAGGCCAAGGTCTTCGTGTAACCAAGTTAACTTTCATTTTCTTTCTCATCTAGAATTTTTAAGCTTTTTTTGGTTTGTTTTTCTGCAGCACCACTCAGCTTGTGGAATATTTGTTCCCTGACTGGGAATCGAACCAGTGCCCCTGCAGTACAAGTGAGAGTCTTAACCACTGGACCGCCAGGGAAGTCCCTGAGTGCTCCCTGCCCACTTCCAGGCTCCTCAAACACGCCTTGGCTCTCCTCTCAGGGGAAGTAACAGCAAGGCAGCCCTCCCCAGGGTGCTGAAGGTCGCCAGGGGCTCTAGCTGCCCCGTCTTCTTATTGGGCAACATTAACAGATATATTTGTTGCTCCAGCAACAATCTTCCAGAAGCAACTCTGGGGTCCTAGAACTCTGAGTTCACTCTGCCATCCACTTCTATTCCTGGCTCATTTTCCCCTGGGGGCTTAAGGTTCTAACCCCGCCAATGAGACCCCAGGCCACAGACAGGGAGACAAGCTGAGAAGCGAGGAAGCGAATGAACGAGACCACAGGGTTCAGGATTCAGAAGTTTCCAAAACAGCTGCCTTTAACACGGGCCAGCAAACTACAGCCTGTAGGCAAACCCCACTCATCAGTTGTATCTGGATGAAGCCACGTGGGGGAGTTTAGGTTCACCCGCACACTGTCTGTAGCTACTTTCTATCACAGTGGCTGAGCTGAGCAGTGGCAAAAAAGACAGCAGGGCCCCACAAGGTCAGATAGATCTACCACCCGGCCCTTTACAAACCAAGTTGGCCCAATCCTGGCCCAGAAAGAACCTGGAAGGCCATCTCATCCATCCCCCAGCCTCGCAAGAACGTTTCAACCCTTCTTTGCTGCAAAGCTTTCTTTCCATGAAGACAGATTACACGCCCCCTGCCAATGGAACTCCAGAGAAAGGGGCTTACCACCTTTGAGGCCATTCTTTTTACTTCTCCAACCATGAGAAAACTCTTTCTTCTCTACACTGAACCAAGGCTGTATCTTCCACTGCATCTTCACTTCGTACCTTCTGCCCCAAGGTCGAGCGGGTCCCCACCAGACGTCAAGCTCTCAGCCCCCATCCTCTGGCTCCAAGGCCTGTGCTCCCTTGAGGGCCTGACTCCTTATCAGTCCTGGCTGCCTACCCTTCCCTGGCTGCATCCAGAAAGACCATGACTGCCAGCAGTGAAGGCAGCATCCCACCAGGTCTGCTAGGCTACATGGGGTATCTTATATGTGGATGGTGGGCGGCTCTGGTAGGATTTAAATCCTTTCCTGTCAGGTAGTAAATCCAGTCCATCGTTCAAAGTTTATTGAGCTTTTCAAGGGCAGAAACCTCTCCAGACCAATCCATATAACCCCAGTCCCTGGCATGTGCTTGATTGAATGGATGAAGAAATTGAATGAAGGGATAGCTCACATACAGCAGAGGCTCATCATTATCATCATCCTGGCACCACAGGAGCAGACAAGAGCAAATGCAGAGACAGTGCAGGCCAAGGGAGCCCAGGGGCGGAAGCGTGGAGGAAAGGGTCACAGAAGGCCCACGGAGCCTTGGCACCTCGGAAGGATTTACCAGGGAGCCTCGGGTCCATGTCTTGGGGCCACTGAGCACAGGTCGGGTTTCATCCTGCAGAATGGCACAGACCATGCTTCACTAACTCAGGTACCCCTGTTCGCAGGCCTTCCAAAAAGAGCACCACTGGATGTACGCACGCTGCCTTTAACACGGGCCACAACTACAGCCTGTAGGCAAACCCCACTCATCAGTTGTATCTGGATGAAGCCACGTGGGAGTTTAGGTTCACCCGCACACTGTCTGTAGCTACTTTCTATCACAGTGGCTGAGCTGAGCAGTGGCAAAGAAGACAGCAGGGCCCCACAAGGTCAGATAGATCTACCACCCGGCCCTTTACAAACCAAGTTGGCCCAATCCTGGCCCAGAAAGAACCTGGAAGGCCATCTCATCCATCCCCCAGCCTCGCAAGAACGTTTCAACCCTTCTTTGCTGCAAAGCTTTCTTTCCATGAAGACAGATTACACGCCCCCTGCCAATGGAACTCCAGAGAAAGGGGCTTACCACCTTTGAGGCCATTCTTTTTACTTCTCCAACCATGAGAAAACTCTTTCTTCTCTACACTGAACCAAGGCTGTATCTTCCACTGCATCTTCACTTCGTACCTTCTGCCCCAAGGTCGAGCGGGTCCCCACCAGACGTCAAGCTCTCAGCCCCCATCCTCTGGCTCCAAGGCCTGTGCTCCCTTGAGGGCCTGACTCCTTATCAGTCCTGGCTGCCTACCCTTCCCTGGCTGCATCCAGAAAGACCATGACTGCCAGCAGTGAAGGCAGCATCCCACCAGGTCTGCTAGGCTACATGGGGTATCTTATATGTGGATGGTGGGCGGCTCTGGTAGGATTTAAATCCTTTCCTGTCAGGTAGTAAATCCAGTCCATCGTTCAAAGTTTATTGAGCTTTTCAAGGGCAGAAACCTCTCCAGACCAATCCATATAACCCCAGTCCCTGGCATGTGCTTGATTGAATGGATGAAGAAATTGAATGAAGGGATAGCTCACATACAGCAGAGGCTCATCATTATCATCATCCTGGCACCACAGGAGCAGACAAGAGCAAATGCAGAGACAGTGCAGGCCAAGGGAGCCCAGGGGCGGAAGCGTGGAGGAAAGGGTCACAGAAGGCCCACGGAGCCTTGGCACCTCGGAAGGATTTACCAGGGAGCCTCGGGTCCATGTCTTGGGGCCACTGAGCACAGGTCGGGTTTCATCCTGCAGAATGGCACAGACCATGCTTCACTAACTCAGGTACCCCTGTTCGCAGGCCTTCCAAAGAGCACCTGAGATCTAGGACCAAGGTGTCCTGCAGATGTCAACACTTAAGAGACACAGAAGCAGGGAGAGACTGCAGAGACTTGTTCCAGGCAGACTCAATGAGGAGGAGGAGGCCCACACTCTAAGTATGTGAGAGTTAGTGTCAGTGGGAACACATCTGTAGGCATGTGGAGCCTTCAAGAGCGCGTGATACGCAGCTATTCATCAGTGAGTGAGTGTTAGTCACTCAATCGTGCCTGACTCTTTGCAACCCTATGACTGTAGCCCGCCAGGCTCCTCTGTCTATGGAATTCTCCAGGCAAGAATACTAGAGCGGGTTGCCATGCCCTTCTCCAGCTATTCGTGAAGCAGGAGGCTAATAGTAACCTGTGCAAAACCCAGCATGTGTGCTGGGCTCCTACACTATCACTGCCCAGGAAGACAGGCCTGGTAGCTCCTAGCACCAAAGATCTGATTCATTCAGCATATCCTTAGAGGCTCCCCGGCTCAGACGGGCTGTAAAAGCACTCGGGATGTAGCTCATGGCCACCAAACTGCCCAAATTCAATGGAGGACGTTATCTCGATTTACTAGTTGGACTGTGGTAGGGAGGTATTACAGAGCTAAGAGGATAAATAGAATTAGAGTCTCTGGACATTAAAGCTTTAAACAAGCTCAATCACTCAGTCACGTCAGACTCTGCAGCTCCATGAACTGTAGCCTGCCAGGCTTTTCAAGGGCAGAAACCTCCAGACCAATCCATATAACCCCAGTCCCTGGCATGTGCTTGATTGAATGGATGAAGAAATTGAATGAAGGGATAGCTCACATACAGCAGAGGCTCATCATTATCATCATCCTGGCACCACAGGAGCAGACAAGAGCAAATGCAGAGACAGTGCAGGCCAAGGGAGCCCAGGGGCGGAAGCGTGGAGGAAAGGGTCACAGAAGGCCCACGGAGCCTTGGCACCTCGGAAGGATTTACCAGGGAGCCTCGGGTCCATGTCTTGGGGCCACTGAGCACAGGTCGGGTTTCATCCTGCAGAATGGCACAGACCATGCTTCACTAACTCAGGTACCCCTGTTCGCAGGCCTTCCAAAGAGCACCTGAGATCTAGGACCAAGGTGTCCTGCAGATGTCAACACTTAAGAGACACAGAAGCAGGGAGAGACTGCAGAGACTTGTTCCAGGCAGACTCAATGAGGAGGAGGAGGCCCACACTCTAAGTATGTGAGAGTTAGTGTCAGTGGGAACACATCTGTAGGCATGTGGGAGCCTTCAAGAGCGCGCGTGATACGCAGCTATTCATCAGTGAGTGAGTGTTAGTCACTCAATCGTGCCTGACTCTTTGCAACCCTATGACTGTAGCCCGCCAGGCTCCTCTGTCTATGGAATTCTCCAGGCAAGAATACTAGAGCGGGTTGCCATGCCCTTCTCCAGCTATTCGTGAAGCAGGAGGCTAATAGTAACCTGTGCAAAACCCAGCATGTGTGCTGGGCTCCTACACTATCACTGCCCAGGAAGACAGGCCTGGTAGCTCCTAGCACCAAAGATCTGATTCATTCAGCATATCCTTAGAGGCTCCCTGACTCAGACGTGCTGTAAAACCACTCATGATGTAGCTCATGGCCACCAAACTGCCCAAATTCAATGGAGGACGTTATCTCGATTTACTAGTTGGACTGTGGTAGGGAGGTATTACAGAGCTAAGAGGATAAATAGAATTAGAGTCTCTGGACATTAAAGCTTTAAACAAGCTCAATCACTCAGTCACGTCAGACTCTGCAGCTCCATGAACTGTAGCCTGCCAGGCTCCTCTGTTGATGGGATTTTCCAGGCAAAAATATTGGAATGGGTTGCCATTTCCTCCGCTAGGGGATCTTCCCCACCCAGGGATCAAACCCACATCTCCTGCATTGGCAGGCAAATTCTCTTACTGCAGGCAGATTCTTTTACCACTATGCCATCAGGGAAGCCCTAAAACTTTGATACCGAGCACTTAATTAATTTTGCAAGGGAAAAAGATGTTTGGGAAGGCATCATGTAAGATTTTAATAAGTCATTCGAATTCTCACAGAATACGATGCTCAGTAATATGGAGGGTAGAGGAGATATCCCAGAGAGAGAATGTGAGGAGCTAGGAATGAAGAGGAAAGAAGCTCTTTGCAAAGATAAAAATGAGGCTTCCCTGGTAGCTCAGTGGTAAAGAGTTCGCCTGCCAACGCAGGAGACACGAGTTCGATACCTAATCTGGGAAGATCCCACATGCCGTGAAGCAACTAAGCCCGTGAGCCACAACTATTGAGCCTGTGTTTTAGAGCCTCAGAGCCACAACTATGGAGCCCATGGGCCGCAACTACTGAAGACTGTGTGCCCTAGAGCCCAAGCTCCACAACAAGAAAAGCCACCGCAATGAGAAACATGTTTACGTCAGCTAGACAGTAGCCCCCACTCCCTGCAACTACAGAAGAGCTTGTGGCAGCAGTGAAAACCCAGAATAGCCAAAATAAACAAATAACAATTTTTTAAAAAAGATAAAACTGCCAGAAACTTTGGCACCTCCTTCCAACTCCCCCAGATCACACACGCCAGGCAAAAATAAATAAATAAACAATGCTTAAACCGCGTTAAGATATAGTTCCCAGTTACAGCATCTTTCTGTCAGAGGCCAAGGCCCCAAACAGAAGCTGACCTGGCTGGGCTCTGGCTGACAGTCTGTCAGGAATTCAGACAAGCCCTGGGTTCTCCTGCCTCACCTCAACCTAAACAGTCAAATGTGCAAAACCCAGGGCAGGTGAGGGAATTTCAACTCTAAGGTGGACCACTGTGCAATAAAGACACAACTAGGAGAGCCAGGAGGCCTCGTCTTTCTCTAAGGGGAGGAAAAGCATTTAACTTTCAGTTATTTCCATCCACTTTTCGCTGTGTACGAGGCCACTCACTCGAAAGATACCGATTAGAATGAGCGGGCTGCCTCCCTTGCCCCTCCCTAGTAAACCCTCTTCACTCGGCTGCCCTCATCCCTTTGGCAAACTCCAGCCCTCCATCTCCACATCCCTTCCTCCTCCCTCAGAGAAAAGTCTAGGAGGAGAAAATAAACTGGGCGAGCTGAGGAATTCCAGGACAGGCCCGCCTTTCTGAAGTCCAGGGAGATGGGCGTCTGCTGCTGGCAGGGTGTCCATGACGGTCGATCAACTTTCCCACAGCCAAACGCTACCTTCATGAATGTGAGGCAGTTTTAAAGAATATTGGAGGGTAGAGGAGATATCCCAGAGAGAGAATGTGAGGAGCTAGGAATGAAGAGGAAAGAAGCTCTTTGCAAAGATAAAAATGAGGCTTCCCTGGTAGCTCAGTGGTAAAGAGTTCGCCTGCCAACGCAGGAGACACGAGTTCGATACCTAATCTGGGAAGATCCCACATGCCGTGAAGCAACTAAGCCCGTGAGCCACAACTATTGAGCCTGTGTTTTAGAGCCTCAGAGCCACAACTATGGAGCCCATGGGCCGCAACTACTGAAGACTGTGTGCCCTAGAGCCCAAGCTCCACAACAAGAAAAGCCACCGCAATGAGAAACATGTTTACGTCAGCTAGACAGTAGCCCCCACTCCCTGCAACTACAGAAGAGCTTGTGGCAGCAGTGAAAACCCAGAATAGCCAAAATAAACAAATAACAATTTTTTAAAAAAGATAAAACTGCCAGAAACTTTGGCACCTCCTTCCAACTCCCCCAGATCACACACGCCAGGCAAAAATAAATAAATAAACAATGCTTAAACCGCGTTAAGATATAGTTCCCAGTTACAGCATCTTTCTGTCAGAGGCCAAGGCCCCAAACAGAAGCTGACCTGGCTGGGCTCTGGCTGACAGTCTGTCAGGAATTCAGACAAGCCCTGGGTTCTCCTGCCTCACCTCAACCTAAACAGTCAAATGTGCAAAACCCAGGGCAGGTGAGGGAATTTCAACTCTAAGGTGGACCACTGTGCAATAAAGACACAACTAGGAGAGCCAGGAGGCCTCGTCTTTCTCTAAGGGGAGGAAAAGCATTTAACTTTCAGTTATTTCCATCCACTTTTCGCTGTGTACGAGGCCACTCACTCGAAAGATACCGATTAGAATGAGCGGGCTGCCTCCCTTGCCCCTCCCTAGTAAACCCTCTTCACTCGGCTGCCCTCATCCCTTTGGCAAACTCCAGCCCTCCATCTCCACATCCCTTCCTCCCTCCCTCAGAGAAAAGTCTAGGGAGGAGAAAAATAAACTGGGCGAGAGCTGAGGAATTCCAGGACAGGCCCGCCTTTCTGAAGTCCAGGGGAGATGGGGCGTCTGCTGCTGGCAGGGTGTCCATGACGTCATCATTTCGGATTCTGAATAAAAGGACAACTTTCCCACAGCCAAACGCTCCCCACCCCACCCTCTCTCTGGGGAACTGAAACACAAGCTTTCGGTATGCTGCAAAAACATCACAGCTGCATTTTAAGATGCTGTGTTTGGGTCCTGCCTTTAAGTGGCTGCCCTCATTACCTCCCTTTGAACGGGCCTCTGGATAAGCCCAGGGTAATTAAAATTTCCTGTCTAACCTTGACCGCTCCACCAGCTCGTCTTACAGTCGCGGACACACGCTGGAGAGTCAGTTTCTTCGGGGCCCTCTCACTCTTCGTTGAAAATCAGGCCACTATTCTCTACGCCCAGGCTATCCAGTAACACGCTTGGACACAGAGAGGGAGCTTTTTTTGGTGGGGCTGGTGACGCCTCTGTGTTCCCACACCCATTAGAAACTTCTGTCTCCTCCACAACACTCTAGGTCCCAACAATACAAAGACAAATGACCCACTGTGTTCACAGGCTGGCAGAGAACCAGGGTTTGGTTTTGTTTTTTTGTAAAGTCTTAAAATGTAAGAAATCTCTAAGCAAGATGCTTTTAAACAGTATGTAAGAGATCACAGCACGTTTTGCTACATCTGCAGAGCCAAAGAATGGGCATACTCCATCCTGGTCGAGTCAGGTTCTGGGTGAACTCGAAGGCGACATCAACAGTCTGGATCTGGAGACGGATTAGAAGTGAAATGCTCTCTGAAAGGAAGTGCACTCCTGGCATGAGCAGGGGGTTCTGTTGGTTTTGTGTCTTGTGGCTGGATGGCAACTCCAGCTGGTCTCCCTTCTGTTGAGGGTAAGGAGCAGCCATTCTGGCGTGACTTACGCCAGACATTGCTACATCACCGAAAGAACCTAATGTGGTTAAGACTGACGTCCCTAAACCTCAGGGCTCCTTGAAAGGGTACCCCCCTCACACACACTCACTCTCCCAGGAGGTCAGGAGGAGATAGGCACATGAACTGGACACCTCTGCCCACTCGCAGGAATGTGTTGAAGGGGGTCCCCCAAATTCATAGCCACCCAGAACTGCAGAAGGTGACCTATTTGGAAATCAGATCTTTGCAGATGTAGTTAGCTGAATTAGAATGAAATCATACTAAGGAATTCCCTTGGCAATGCAGTGGTTAAGACTTCCAAACTTCCATGGCAAGAGGTGAGGGTTTGATCCCTGGCTGGGGAACTAAGATGCCTCAAGTCACTCAGCGTGATTCCAACTACGGAGAGACCACGTGCTGCAGCTACTTAAGCCCACGCACCCAGAGCCTGTGCTCTGCAACTAGAAGCCACTGCACAAGAAGCCCGGGAACCACTTGCCACAACTAGAGAAAATGCAAAGACAAAGACTAACACAGCCAAAACAAAAAAACAGATGATGAAGTCATGATGAAATCATACTGGATTAGAGTGAGTCCTAAATCCAATGACACGTGTCTTTACAAGAAGGCCGCGTGAAGACATTCATGAAGGGAGAATGCCATGCAACTATCAAGGCAGAGATGAGAGGGATGTGTCCATAAGCCTGGGATGCCCAGGATTGTTGGCAATCACCAGAAGCTAGAAGAGGCATGGAAGCATTCTTCCCTAGAGGCTGTAGAGGGAGCATGGCCCTGCTGACACCAAGACTATAGTTTCCAACCTCCAGAACGGTAAGAAAACACACCTCTCTTGTGTTAAGGCGCCAGCCTGTGGTCCTTGTTACAGCAGCCCTAGGATTCACATCCACTCACCCAGCAGTACAGCAAGTGAGGCCCCATGGGGACCAATAACCTGAAAGTGGCCACACATGTCCCCATTCCACAGCTCAAGTTACAAGTAAAATCAGCTTCAAAGGATAAACCAGACATTGCAAAGTTTTTGTGAATTGTCTAACAAAAAAGATAACACAGAATCTGTATATCCACCCAGATTACAGCTGTGAGAATTAATGACTCAAACCTTCTGGCCTCACCATGGGCCAAGCACTGTCCTAACTGCTTCAGATACATTCATTCATTTAATTCCCACAGTAATCTCACAAGGTAGGTGCCACTCTATCCCTGTTTGACAGAAAGGGAAGCTGAAGCACAGAGCTTTCCAGTAGCCTTCAAAGTAACCTCCAAAGTACCAGGTGGTAGAGTCAGGTTTGAACCCAAGTTCACATTCACAACACTGCTTCTATAATGGATAAAATACTGAAAACACAGAGAACAAGTTGATGTGTTATGTTTCTTTGAGATTTTTCACATGATTCTTTTTTCTGTTTAAGAATAAAAACCAACCAAACAAACAAACAAAAAAACAAGAATAAAGACCAAATGAAAAAGTAAAGGAAGGAAGAGTTACTTTATGACTTACGGATGCGAGTGTTGGACCATAAAGAAGGCTGAGCACTGAAGAACTGATGCTTTTGGATTGTAGTACTGGAGAGACCTTGGACAGCAAGGCGATCAACCCAGTCGATCCTAAAGGAAATCAACCCTGAATAGTCATTGGCAGGACTGACACTGAAGCTGAACCTCCACTACCTTGGCCACCTGATGTGAAGAACCCACTCATTGGAAAAGACCCTGGTGCTGGGAAAGATTAAGGGCATGAAGAGAAGGGGGCAACAGGGGATGAGATGGTTGGGTGGCATCACCAACTGAATGAACATGAGTTTGAGCAAACTCCAGGAAATAGTGAAGGCAGGGAAGCCAGGTGTGCTGCCGCCCATGGGGTCACGCAGAGTCAGATAGGACTGAGCAACTGAGCAACAGCAACAAGATATGCTTCAGCTGGAGGCAGATGTGAGACAATGCCATAGCAACACACAAGACAGACAGAAGATCAGGGAGGGGGTGCATATGCCCAGGAAGCATAGGCACCTGGGAGACCCCCACAAAGTGCTTTTCTTGCCTAGCCTTCAGAGAGCAGCCAAAGCAGCTGCAGAAAAAGCTCAGTGCAGGAGTGGACATGGGAAGATGGATGTGAGCGAAAAGGACCTGCCTAGATGTAGGGCTTTTTTTAAGACACGCAGTTTTGTTTTTTTAAGTCATGAAGGATAGCAAGAAGGGGAAAACATCAAAGGGCCAGCAGGAAAGCTGGGCTCAGCTTGAACAAAGCTGGGACCAAGGATCTTACCAGCTGCAGAGGGCAGCTACAGGAAGGTGGCACTGCCAGGCCAGCAGGTGGCAAATCCCCAGATGCCAAGCCCCACAGCGGGCTTCCTGGGGGGATGAGGACTAAAAGCAAGGCTGAGTCAGAGGGGTGACCACGCCCACCCCTGGATGGAGAGTCCTGATGCTGGTGGGGTGGGGTTGGGTGGGGAGAGCAAGCCTTCAGCGACCTCTCGGAGGAGGAAGCCGGGCAGAAGCACCTGACAGGGCCTCCATCGAGCTCAGGTGGAGGAGTTTGTGGACACTCATGGGGGTCAGGGCCAAGGAATCCCCGCTTTTGCCACTGTGGGTAACGGGCCAGCCAGATGGTGCGGCGGGGCAGGGAGGGTTTTGGATATGGACATGGGGCTTGGAGCCAAAGCTGGAGGACCGCTTTCAACAAAACGCCCCTGGTCTATGTCACACGTGACTGGATACTCGTCACCCACTCCTCTCACTCGGTTCTCACCAAACCCGTTAAAAGGCACTTCCCTGGCAGTTTAGGGTTAAAGAATCCGCCTGCCAGTGCAGGAGACACAGGTTCTATCCCTGATCTGGGAAGATCCTGCATATGGCAATGAAGCCCGTGACCCCAAACTACTAAGTCTGTGCTCTGGAACCCAGGAGCCCAAACTACTGAAGCCCGGATGCTCTAGAGCCCATGCTCCACAACAAGAAAAGCCACCACAGTGAGAAGTCCGTGCACCGCAACTAGAGAGTAGCCCTCGCTTGTCACAACTAGAGAAAAGCTCGTTTAGCAACAAAGACCCAGCAGAGCCAAAAATAGATAAAATTAAACAAACAAACAAGCAAAACCTTGAAGAAACAGTTCCCTCTGTTTTACAGATGAAAAGAGAGAAGTGGTTAAGCAACTTGCCCATGATCGCAGCTAACAATGCTGGAATGAGGGGGCTATGTCTGCACCTTCTCCAAACTCAAAATGGGTAATTGGGTCTTGATACTAGATTTAATGAGGTTTTCCAGGTGGTGCTACTGGTCAAGAATCTGCTTGCCAATGCAGGAGACACAGGTTCAATTCCTGGGTGGGAAAGATCCCCTGGAGGAGGGCATGGCAACCCACTCCAATAATCTTGCCTGGAGAACCCCACAGACAGAGGAGCTTGGCGGACTACAGTCCACAGGGTCACAAAGTTTTGAACATGACTAATGCAGCTAAGCACAGCAATAGATTTGGTGAGAGGGCCGGGGCGGGGTGGGGAGGGAGGGTGTCTTTTCAAACCAGCGATATCCCCCAGGAGGCCCTGCCTCTGCAGCCACAGCATCTGCCTGGCCCTCATGGGAAGGTGGTATTTTGACCACAGTGCACACACCCTCTTCCTCAGCAAGAGTCCCACTGCTAGTCCCCTTGCTGGTCACAGCAGGGGTCAGCCATGCGGCTCAGGCCTGGCCAATCAGAGCAACAAACTCCTCTGGCCTCAGCAATTGATTCGGAGCCAGTAAGAAACAATAGTAAAGGGCTTCCATGGTGGTCCAGTGGGTAAGGACACCGCCTTGCAGTGCAAGGGGCGCTGGTTCAATCCCTGGTCTGGGAGGATCCCACGTGCCGCGAAGCGGCTGGACCAATGTGTCCAACTACCGAGCCAGAGCTCTGGAGCACATGTGCCCAGAGCCAGTACTCTGCAGCGAGAGAGGCCACTGTAATGGGAGGCCCATATGGGCCAAAGAACAAAAAAGATAAATAAATGAAAGACCAATAGAAGTGGCCAAAAAAAAAAAAAAAAAGAAACAATAGTAAAGGTGCAAAAGACAACCACAGAATAAGGCCTTTGCTGTGGTTACTCTTTCCCCTGGACTTACTGGAGCTGCTGTGGCCACACCGCCACCACCAGGGATAAGTCACCTGAGAATGGGGACAACCCAGATGAGGAGCTGGCTTGAGAAAAGAAATTAAGCTCGGATGGCATCATTCACGCGCAGATCCAGCCATACCTGACACCCGTCCTCTTTTAGCTTTATGAGCCCATTAATCCTCTTTCTGTTTCTGCCAATTTTGGTTGCAAGTGGAGAAAACCCCACCCAGGTGGTGCTACTGGTCAAGAATCTGCTTGCCAATGCAGGAGACACAGGTTCAATTCCTGGGTGGGAAAGATCCCCTGGAGGAGGGCATGGCAACCCACTCCAATAATCTTGCCTGGAGAACCCCACAGACAGAGGAGCTTGGCGGACTACAGTCCACAGGGTCACAAAGTTTTGAACATGACTAATGCAGCTAAGCACAGCAATAGATTTGGTGAGAGGGCCGGGGCGGGGTGGGAGGGAGGTGTCTTTTCAAACCAGCGATATCCCCAGGAGGCCCTGCCTCTGCAGCCACAGCATCTGCCTGGCCCTCATGGGAAGGTGGTATTTTGACCACAGTGCACACACCTCTTCCTCAGCAAGAGTCCCACTGCTAGTCCCCTTGCTGGTCACAGCAGGGGTCAGCCATGCGGCTCAGGCCTGGCCAATCAGAGCAACAAACTCCTCTGGCCTCAGCAATTGATTCGGAGCCAGTAAGAAACAATAGTAAAGGGCTTCCATGGTGGTCCAGTGGGTAAGGACACCGCCTTGCAGTGCAAGGGGCGCTGGTTCAATCCCTGGTCTGGGAGGATCCCACGTGCCGCGAAGCGGCTGGACCAATGTGTCCAACTACCGAGCCAGAGCTCTGGAGCACATGTGCCCAGAGCCAGTACTCTGCAGCGAGAGAGGCCACTGTAATGGGAGGCCCATATGGGCCAAAGAACAAAAAAGATAAATAAATGAAAGACCAATAGAAGTGGCCAAAAAAAAAAAAAAAAAGAAACAATAGTAAAGGTGCAAAAGACAACCACAGAATAAGGCCTTTGCTGTGGTTACTCTTTCCCCTGGACTTACTGGAGCTGCTGTGGCCACACCGCCACCACCAGGGATAAGTCACCTGAGAATGGGGACAACCCAGAGAGGGAGCTGGCTTGAGAAAAAGAAATTAAGCTCGGATGGCATCATTCACGCTCGCAGATCCAGCCATACCTGACACCCGTCCTCTTTTAGCTTTATGAGCCCATTAATCCTCTTTCTGTTTCTGCCAATTTTGGTTGCAAGTGGGAGAAAACCCCACCCAGACTTGTGACTGACACAGTAGCTCTGGAGAGAGAAGTGCCCTGCTTGGCTGGTCAGCCAGCTCTGCAGGACCCCCGCCGCACACTGCCCGCCCATCAACCTGACCTTCTTTCAGTATGTTTCCTCATCCGTGCCACCTCGCTTGGTCTCTAAGCCCCTCTATGGTATTGCTCTTAGGCAGCCAATAAACAAACAGCCTTTCAAAGACTGTTCTACAGAAAAACATAAAGAAACCTGAATGACCCCAAAGATGACTGTCCCTGCCATATCCTCTCTAAAGCCAGCTGGACTGGGAGGAACAGCCAGGCCCTTGGGAGCAACCAGTGGGGGCGCAGCAGTGCGCCAGAAAAGCATAACCCCAAATAAGTCAAAGGGGCATTGACAAACCATCCACTTTTCGGTCCTCACCCCCGTCACATTCTTCTGCCTCAGCTCAACCCTCCTTAATAGCCCAAATTAGACTCACCGGGTGTCAACTCCAGAGAACAGAGCCTGGAAGCCAGGGACCTCCTGGAGATCAGGGTGTCAGGGAAGCTGAGGAGACGCGGAGGCTCTGGGTACCGACCCTCGCGCAGGGGATGCGGACGACCACAGTCCGGCCTCAAGACGGGGCTCAGGCTCCGGCCACAGCGCCTTTAAATAGAACCTCCCCGCGGGAGAACGCACATTCCTAGCGCTTTTTGAAACGCCCCAAGCAAGACCTGGTCTGCGGCCTCCGGTCCCCCAGGCATTTCCCAGTCTTGGCTCAATTCTCAGACTAATATTAATAGCTCTGTTGGGAGCTTATGGTGTGCAAAATACTTCATGGCCTTAAAAGGCAGGGACCATTTCCCCCCCACTCTCCAGATGAAGAAACTGAGGCCCAGGGAGCTGCCAAGCTACAAGGCCGACTACCATTACAAACTGCCATGCTACGCTGCCTCCATTTACTGGGGTTGGGGCTCGCCAGCAGCTCCCCGCCCGAGGGGCACAACCGGAATGAGCCCCCACAGAGGAGCTGCCTGCTGCCGCGTCCGGTTCCGATGGGCGCCTCCGACTCAAGAGGCGAGAAACCGGAAAACAGCCAAGGCGAGGCCCCCAGGAGGCTCCCCACAAGCGCGCTAGCTCCCGAAACGTAGTGAACTTTTGCAAAGAGTTTAACAAACTCCTAGTTCTCTGTCTCCGTTAGGACATGAAACCCCGCGCGGCAGCCAAGTTTCCTCCTTTGTTTTAAAAGATAAAGGACAACAAGGCTAATTTCTCCCTCGGGAGACAAAGTTAAAGTTGGCAGGTGAGGTGCTGCGCGTCTCCGCTTCCTAGAAATTGCGCGCTGTACAAATCTCGGAGCCAGCGGGCGGAGTGGGCGGCACCGGCTGTCTGGATCCCAGAGCCTGGGGCTCGGGCTCGGCTGCCCGTGAGGAACGTCTGATCTGGGTCGGGGAGAACCGCGGCTCCTGCTCTCGGTGTCCGAGCAGGCTGGATCACCTTACTGCGCCGGGATCGCTCCGGCAGAGCGAGATCTTGGGGGCGCTGGGTTAAATGCTAAAGAACCCCCTGCATTGTCCCACTCAAACGGGGTCTGGGACTCCGAGTCAGAGAGACCGACGAGCCTCCCTCTCCCTCCCGGGCTCAGGGTCCCCGGGGGCGCACGGTGCAGGGCGGCGCGCAGCGCTCACAGTTTGAACATGCTCTCCAGGTCCTTGATGAGGCGGCGGCTGAACTCCGGGAACTCGGAGTAGGGGTGGAAGACCTTGCAGCGGCGGGGTCGGGCCGCGCCCTCGTTGATGTCCAGCCGTCGGTTCAGCTGCGCGCTCAGCTCGGCGTCGGCTCTGGCGGTGGGCGCCCAGGCGGGTGGCTGCGGCTCGGGCTCGGGGACCGGGGCGGCTCCGGGCGCAGGCTGGAGCCCGCCGTCCACCTCCTCCCACTGCAGGCGCCGCTGCAGCTTGCTCGCCAGCTCCTCGCTGGCCATGGCCTCAGTGGATCCAGAGACGTGGGGACTCGGCGGACAGCGCGCTCCTCGCCGGCTGGCGACACTTTGCCAAGACGCCCGGGGATCCGGCGGTTGGGTGGAAACGCGGGCGGCGGCGGGCGGCGGGCGGGGCGGAGCCGCGGCTTTAAGGAGGAGCTGGGGCTCCGGGGCCGCCCGCCGGGCCAGAGGCCACAGGTGCCTGCCTGTCCCGGGGGTGCCGACCGGCTGAGCGCCTCTCGGGACGGTGCATGAACCCGCGGATCAACTCTGACCTCTCTGTCCCCTCCGGGGGCCCGGGGAGCCTCTGGTCCTCCGGAGAACGGCAGCGGGCCAAAGGCTCGCTACCGTTCTGGCGGTTCCTTCTCGTCCCCGAGAGGTGCCCCGACGGGAGGCGCTCGCGGCCAGGGAGAGACTGAGAGTGGGGGAGCCGAGCGCCCCCGGGGACCCCCACGCGCTCCCGAGGCTACGGGTGGCACCCCCGCCCCTTACTGGCCGCGAGGTCTGGGAGACGGAGGCGCCCTCAGAGAGCGCGGAGAAGGGCGAGCTGCGTTCTAAACGCTCACTGAAAAAAAAAAAAAAAAACGTTTCCAAAACATACTAAAAATATTAAGAACGAACAAGCAAACAGAAAAAAAATAAAGAGCAAACAATCGAGGCAAACCCGTGGCTCTCCTGTGGTAAGACACCAGTGTCACTTTGGGGACTCTGACTTTTTTGTGAAGCACAAGAAAGCAAAAAAAAAAAAAAAGAAACTTGAAAACAAAGAAATAAAGCAGCATTTTAACACGACAGTTTAAAAAAAGAAAAGTAAAAATTGTCACTCCCTAAGGAAGGCTGATGTGGCTGGCTGTTACGTCAGCCAAGCCTTCAGAATCTTGTAAACACCACTCAGTCCCTGAGGAGACCGCCTCTGTCGTCCTGACGAGGTGGCTGCCCGGAGGCCTGGCCCCACTGCGGGCTGGGGCGCCTGAGAGCCAGGAGTAGCCTTTGGCACAGGGCGAGTAGCAGACAAGGAGGTCCTGGCAGGGATTCTGAGTATCTGGAGAGGGCTATTGGAAATACATATATACATATATACATAGATAATATATACACAAATATACTATACACACACACACATATACACACATATATGTGTGTGATTGCACATCCTAAGTCACTTCAGTCGTGTAATACTCTTTGTGATCCCATGGACTGTAGCCCACCAGGATCTTCTGTCCATGGGATTCTTCCGGCAAGAATACTGGAGTGAGTTGGGGTGCCCTCCTCCAGGGAATTGTCCCGAAATGTGTGTGTGTGTGTGTGTGTATTTAATTAGGTGAAATAAAGTGATCAAATAGAACCTTTTTAATATTCCATATTTTGTAAAATACATTTCTATGCATAGGAAAAAACAAACTAAAGGGAAAGGGACCAAATTATTTTTTTCTTGTAAATATAATTGTCTATGCATCGCTACCGTTCTGGCGGTTCCTTCTCGTCCCCGAGAGGTGCCCCGACGGGAGGCGCTCGCGGCCAGGGAGAGACTGAGAGTGGGGGAGCCGAGCGCCCCCGGGGGCCCCCACGCGCTCCCGAGGCTACGGGTGGCACCCCCGCCCCTTACTGGCCGCGAGGTCTGGGAGACGGAGGCGCCCTCAGAGAGCGCGGAGAAGGGCGAGCTGCGTTCTAAACGCTCACTGAAAAAAAAAAAAAAAAACGTTTCCAAAACATACTAAAAATATTAAGAACGAACAAGCAAACAGAAAAAAAATAAAGAGCAAACAATCGAGGCAAACCCGTGGCTCTCCTGTGGTAAGACACCAGTGTCACTTTGGGGACTCTGACTTTTTTGTGAAGCACAAGAAAGCAAAAAAAAAAAAAAAGAAACTTGAAAACAAAGAAATAAAGCAGCATTTTAACACGACAGTTTAAAAAAAGAAAAGTAAAAATTGTCACTCCCTAAGGAAGGCTGATGTGGCTGGCTGTTACGTCAGCCAAGCCTTCAGAATCTTGTAAACACCACTCAGTCCCTGAGGAGACCGCCTCTGTCGTCCTGACGAGGTGGCTGCCCGGAGGCCTGGCCCCACTGCGGGCTGGGGCGCCTGAGAGCCAGGAGTAGCCTTTGGCACAGGGCGAGTAGCAGACAAGGAGGTCCTGGCAGGGATTCTGAGTATCTGGAGAGGGCTATTGGGGGGGGGGGGGAAATACATATATACATATATACATAGATAATATATACACAAATATACTATACACACACACACACATATACACACACATATATGTGTGTGATTGCACATCCTAAGTCACTTCAGTCGTGTAATACTCTTTGTGATCCCATGGACTGTAGCCCACCAGGATCTTCTGTCCATGGGATTCTTCCGGCAAGAATACTGGAGTGAGTTGGGGTGCCCTCCTCCAGGGAATTGTCCCGAAATGTGTGTGTGTGTGTGTGTGTGTATTTAATTAGGTGAAATAAAGTGATCAAATAGAACCTTTTTAATATTCCATATTTTGTAAAATACATTTCTATGCATAGGAAAAAACAAACTAAAGGGAAAGGGACCAAATTATTTTTTTCTTGAATAATTTTGTTTTTTTATTGTCCATGCTGGGTCTTCATTGCTGCGTGGGCTTCGCACTAGCTGTGGCCTGTGGCTGCACTTGCAGCTGCACTATAGCCGTGCTGCACAGGCTTCTCACTGCAGTGGCGCCTGCTGTTGATGAGCACAGGCTCTAGGGCACTCTGTTGCTCCCGGGCCCTGGAGCACAGGTTCAAACGTTGTGGCAGACGAGCTTAGTTGCTCCGCGGCATGTGGGATCTTCCAGGACCAGGGATCAAACCCGCATCTCCTGTGTTGACAAGTGGATTCTTCACCACTATGTCACCAGGGAAACTCAGGACCAAATTATTAACAGTTGTACGTGCTAGGAGTCAAACCATTTTCATCAACTATTTTAATTCTCACTTCTCTAAATTTTCTTCAGTGACTGCCTATAACTGTTATAACCAGAAAACAAACGTTATTACTTGCAATGGAGAAGTATCAGAGGGGAGATATTTTAGCTGTGGAGCCGTCAAAAATATTTCACCTGGGGCTTCCCTGGTGGTCCAGTGGGTGGAGACACCACCTTGCAGTGCAAGGGGCACCGGTTCGATCCCTGGCCTGGGAAGATCCCACGTGCCGTGGAGTGGCTGGACCGATGTGTCCAATTGCTGAGCCGGAGCTCTGGGGCGCATGTGCCCAGAGCCAGTGCTCTGCGACAACAGAGGCCACCGCGGTGGGAGGCCCACACGGGCCAAAGAGCAAAGATGGATGAAAACAGACAAATGAAACACCAATAGAAGTGGCCCGCCCACCCTCCTCCCTCTCCACCCCACCCCACCCCCATAAATAAATAAATAAATAAATAAATAAATAAATAAATAAATAAATGTTTAAAAAAGAAATTTCACCTGTGTCATCCTATGAGTGTGTTTATTTCAGAAGCATTCCTGTGGGATGGTTATAGAAGCTTTTAGATTTACTCTTTCCATGGAATTCTTCCAGGCAAGAACACTGGAGTGGGTAGCCATTCCCTTCTCCAGGGGATCTTTCCAATCCAGGGATCAAACCTGGGTTTCCCACATTGCAGACAGATGCTTTACCATCTGAACCACCAGGGAAGCCCCTTTACATTTCACAGGGAAAAATCAAACGTGTTTTACCTCCAAGACTTCTTTTCAGTACCCTACTGCTATGTAACAAACAATCCTCAAACAAATTTACTCTGCTCACAAATCTGCACTCTGGGCAGACCTTCTTGGAGAAGACTCGTCTCTCACTCACCTGGGGTGTGCAGGGGCAGCTCCAAGGCTGGGGTGGTGAAATATCTGAAGACTTGCTCCCTCCCCAGTATGGGACTGATGTTGACTGGTGCTGCGCCCTTCCCTGGAGCTTCCTAGGCTAGAACACCTCCCTATGGCCTGTGCTTCCTCCCCGCGTGGTCACTGAATTCCCAGGGCAGGCTTGCAAAGAGAAAAAGTCAGGGAGAAACGAAATCACCCATAAAGAATGGGATCAGAAATCACATATCTGGACACAGTCATGAAGGGGAGAGGACACACATTTCTATCTCTAGACTTCCCTGGTGGCCCAGTGGGGAAGACTCCACCTGCAAGTGCAGGGCACACAGTTTCGATTGCTGGTCTGGGAAGATTCCACTTGCTGCGAGCAACAGAACCTGTGTGCCACAACTACTGAGGCTGTGCCCTACAGCCAGGAGCCACAGATAGCGAGTCCACACGCCACAGCGACAGAAGGCTGTGAGCCCTAGAGTCGGTGCTCCACAAGAGGAGCCACCACAGGGAGAAGCCTGTGTACCGCAGCTAGAGGGGCGCCCCCACTGGCCGCAACTAAAGAAAGCCCTCACAGCAACGAAGTCCCAGCACAATCAAAAAGAAAAATAAATAAAATCTCCACCTCTTAGTGGAGTGACAACATCATCTAGGAATACCATGTAAGGTGGGACCATCTTTGTTTGTTTTTTTTTAATCTATTGATTTTTTAAAAATTGCTCATTTGTTTTTTGTTTTTTTTCTGTTGTTGTTGCTGTTTTTAATTTGGGGCTCCTTTATCGGCTTTTTAAAATTTATTTATTTTCATCCATCTTTATTCTTTGGTCTGTGTGGGCCGCCCATCGCAGTGGCCTCTCGTTGCAGAGCACTGGCTCTGGGTACATGCGCTCCAGATCGCTGGCTCGTAATTGGACACACCTGTCCAGCTGTACCATGGCATATGGGACTTTCCTGGGCCAGGGATCAAACCGGTGTCCTTTGTACTGCAAAGCGGACTCTTTACCCACTGGATGACCAGGGAAGCCCTTGTTCTTTTCTTTTTTTAGTATCTATTTATGTATTTGTACTAGGTCTTAGTTGTGACACGTAGGTTCTTCGATCATTTTTGTGGCACTTTGGGATCTTTAGTTGCAATGCATGGGATTTAGTTCCCTGGCCAGGGATCGAACCCGTGCATTGGGAGCATGGAGTCTTAGCCACTGGACCACCAGAGAAGTCTCTATTGTGACCATCTTTGGAAACTACGGTTTGCCAGTCTTCCCTCTGAAAATCCCCGCAGGCTTGAGACTGTTGTGGTTCTGTGGCATTCAGACAAGAACAGATATGCCCTGCAGCCCAGATGGTTTGGCACAACTCTCTGGGCCCTTCAGAGACTGGAGGAAGTACAGACCTGCAAGTCACAAGGAAGTCAGAATGAACTGAAGTCCACAAAGGGGAAAGCACGCCCAAGAGCGCAGAAACCTGGGTCTGCTTCCATCTCTGGAGACATTCAGTCCTGCTCATTGGCCATTATCAACCTCGTTAACAAGGCCACATCTCAGGGCCTTGATGTGTTTAAGAAGAATCCTTTAAAAAATAACAAATTGTGAGTATCAGGTGCTCTTTCTCTTCATATTGAAAATATTCTAAAGTTAGATAGTGATGATGGTTGTACAATTCCATGAATAGAATAAAAATGACTGATTGTACATTTCAGAAGGATGAATTTTATGCCATGTGAATTATATCTTAATAAATCTATTCTTTTAAAAAATGACAATAATAAGCCATTGCCTATTAACATAAACAGTATAAGGGAGAAGAAAACACTGTGTTAAATTTATGCATGTCTTTCATCTCTGCCTTAACAGAAGACTCTTGGATATCACATCTGCTGCTGCATTTGATTGCCGCAATTTGTTGCTTTGTTTGAAATCTGTGAAGAAAATCCAGGCTTCCAAAGACCGCTGGGATGGCCTCTCGTTGCAGAGCACTGGCTCTGGGTACATGCGCTCCAGATCGCTGGCTCGTAATTGGACACACCTGTCCAGCTGTACCATGGCATATGGGACTTTCCTGGGCCAGGGATCAAACCGGTGTCCTTTGTACTGCAAAGCGGACTCTTTACCCACTGGATGACCAGGGAAGCCCTTGTTCTTTTCTTTTTTTAGTATCTATTTATGTATTTGTACTAGGTCTTAGTTGTGACACGTAGGTTCTTGATCATTTTTGTGGCACTTTGGGATCTTTAGTTGCAATGCATGGGATTTAGTTCCCTGGCCAGGATCGAACCCGTGCATTGGGAGCATGGAGTCTTAGCCACTGGACCACCAGAGAAGTCTCTATTGTGACCATCTTTGGAAACTACGGTTTGCCAGTCTTCCCTCTGAAAATCCCCGCAGGCTTGAGACTGTTGTGGTTCTGTGGCATTCAGACAAGAACAGATATGCCCTGCAGCCCAGATGGTTTGGCACAACTCTCTGGGCCCTTCAGAGACTGGAGGAAGTACAGACCTGCAAGTCACAAGGAAGTCAGAATGAACTGAAGTCCACAAAGGGGAAAGCACGCCCAAGAGCGCAGAAACCTGGGTCTGCTTCCATCTCTGGAGACATTCAGTCCTGCTCATTGGCCATTATCAACCTCGTTAACAAGGCCACATCTCAGGGCCTTGATGTGTTTAAGAAGAATCCTTTAAAAACTAACAAATTGTGAGTATCAGGTGCTCTTTCTCTTCATATTGAAAATATTCTAAAGTTAGATAGTGATGATGGTTGTACAATTCCATGAATAGAATAAAAATGACTGATTGTACATTTCAGAAGGATGAATTTTATGCCATGTGAATTATATCTTAATAAATCTATTCTTTTAAAAAATGACAATAATAAGCCATTGCCTATTAACATAAACAGTATAAGGGAGAAGAAAAACACTGTGTTAAATTTATGCATGTCTTTCATCTCTGCCTTAACAGAAGACTCTTGGATATCACATCTGCTGCTGCATTTGATTGCCGCAATTTGTTGCTTTGTTTGAAATCTGTGAAGAAAATCCAGGCTTCCAAAGACCGCTGGGAATGTAGTTAGATGTATAACTGGAAAACGGAGGGGTGTTTGTTTAGTCTCTGCAGATAATTGTGGTTATCATTTTCCTTTGTTACTACACCAGAACTCTTAAGTGATAGTTTCCTGAAGTTTAATTGCATCCAAACCAGACTCTCGATACTGTTACACTGAAAGTGATCACTCTATCTTACACATTTAATGGGTCCCTAATACAAGCATAACTTTGTACTGTTATGGGGTTCCCCTAGTGGTCAGAGGTAAAGAATCTTTCTGCAATGAGGGAGATTCAAGTTTCCATTCCTGGGTCAGGAAGATCCCTTGGAGGAGGAAATGACAACCCACTCCTGGGGAATCCCATGGACAGAGGAGCCTGGCAGGGAACAGTCCAAGGGATCACAAAAGAGTCAGAAAAATCGACTCTTTGGAAAAGACCCTGATAAGGGGAAAGAATGAGGGCAGAAGGAGTAAAGGGAAGCAGAGGATTAGATGGTGACTCAAAAGACATGAACTTGACCAAACTTGGGAAGATAGTGCAGGACACAGAAGCTTGGTGTGCTCCAGTCTACAGGGTCCCAAAGAGTCACACATAACTTAGTGCCTGAACAACAACAAGTGTAATGTTATGCATTGGTCATGTTGACACATTTTATTTATATGATATTATCCAAAATTCTAATTTTTACTTGAAACTCAAATATTATTATTATTGATATTGTTGTTTGGATGCTAAGTTGTATCTGACTCTTCAGACCCCATTGTTTACAGCACTCCAGACCCTCCACTATCTCCCAGAGTTTGCTCAAATTCATGTTCAATGCCAAAGAATGTTCAAACTACCCCACAATTTCACTCATTTCACATGCTAGCAAGGTCATGCTCAAAATCCTCCAAACTAGGCTTCAATAGTACATGAATTGAGAACTTACAGATGAAAGAGCTAGATTTAGAAAAAGCAGAGGACGAGGGATCAAATTGTCAACATCCATTGGATCATAAAAAAAAAAGCAAGGTAATTCCAGGAAAACCTTTACTTCATGGACTGCTTGAAAGCCTTTGACTATGGATCACAACAACTGTGGAAAACTCTTAAAGAGATGGGAATACCAGGATCACCTTACCTGCCTTCTGAGAAACCTGTATGCAGGTTAAGAAACAACAGTTAGTATCAGACATGGAACAGTGGACTGGTTCAAAATTGGGAAGAGTACATAAAGGCTGTATATTGTCACCTTGCTTATTTAACATATATGCAGAGTACATCATGCGAAATGCTGGGTTGGATGAAGTACAAGACTGCCAGAAGAAATACCAATAACCTCAGATATGCAGATGACACCACCCTAATGGCAGAAAACAAAGAGGAACTGAGGAGCCTCTTGATGAAGATAAGAGAGGAGAATGAAAAAGATGACTTGAGGGCTTCCCTGGTGGTCCAGTGGGTAAAGAGTCCACCTTGCAGTGCAAGGGGCACTGGTTCGACCCCTGGCCCAAGAAGATTCCATGTGCCGTGGAGCAGCTGGACCAATGTGTCTAATTATGAGCCAGCGCTCTGGAGTGCATGGCCCAAAGCCGGTGCCCTGCAAGGAGAGGCCACTGCAATGGGAGGCCCACACAAACCAAAGGCTAAAGATGGATGAAAACAAATAAATAAATAAACAATAAAAGAGGCCAAAATTTAAAAAAAAAAAAAAAATGGTGACTTAGAGCTCAACATTCAGAAAAACTAAGATCGGGGCTTCCCTGGTGGTCCAGTGGGTAAGGACACCGCCTTACAGTGCAAGGGGAGCCGGTTTGATCCCTGGCCTGGGAAGATCCCACGTGCCGCAGAGCAGCTGGACCAATGTGTCCAATTACCAAGCCGGAGCTCTGGAGCGCATGCGCCCAGAGCCGGTGCTCTGCGACAACAGAGGCCACCGCAATGGGAGGCCCACACGGGTCAAGGAACAAAGATGGATGAAAATAGATAAATGAAAGACCAATAGAGGTCGCCCGCCTGCTCCCCTCCCTCCCCACCCCACCCCCCCAAAATAAATAAATAAATAGATAAATCTTTAAAAAAGAAAAAAAGAAAAACTAAGATCATCGCACCTGGTTCCGTCACTTTATGGCAAATGGACAGGGGAAAAATGGAAACAGTGACAGACTTTATTTTCTTCAGCTCCAAAATCACTGTGGACAGTGACTGCAGCCATGAAGTTAAAAGATGCTTGCTCCTTAAAAATAAAGCCATGACAAACCTAGACAGCATATTAAAAGACAGACACAACACTTTGCTGACAAAGGTCAGAGCTATGGTTTCCCACTAGTCATGTACGAACGTGGGAGTTGGGCCATAAAGAAGGCTGAGTGCTGAAGAAGATGTTTTCCAACTGTGGTGCTGGAGAAGACTCTTGAGAGTCCCTCGGACTGCAAGGAGACCAAAGAGTTCCTAAAAGAAATTCTAAGGCGATTCTAAAAGAAATCAACACTGAATATTCATTGGCAGGACTGATGCTGAATCTGAAGCTCCACTACTGTGGCCACCTGATGGGAAGAGTCGACACACTAGGAAAGACCCTGATTCTGGGAAAGATTGAGGGCAGGAGGAGAAGAGGGTGACAGGAGATGAGATGGGTGGACAACATCATTGATTCAATGGACATGAGTCTGAGCAAACTGTGGGAGATTGTGAAGGAGAGGGCCGCCTGATTGCTGTGGTCTATGGAGCTGCAGTGTCAGACACGACTGAACAACAATGTTCATTGAGTCATTGATGCTGTCTAACCATCTCCTCGGCGGTCACCTCTTCTAATTGTTCCTAGAAGGCCATCAATTACTTCTTCCTTTTCTCCAGGGAGGCCTCCTTGAGGGCAAATTTCAGGTCTTAGTTTTTATTTGGGAAACCCTTAAAGTGACTTACCTCTTCGCCTGCAGTCTGGGTCCATCTTCCCTGGAGAACAACCTACAGGCACTATCTAAACGGATTTTCTCATCTTTCTTTCCAGCCCACGGAAAAAAATCCCTAGCCACTCCTAGCCCCACACGGCTTCAGGAGAAATTTCTGGCAGAGAATCTTGCAGAAAAGCTGGAGGAGAAGTGGGCAACCAAAGATAAGATGGTTGGATGGCATCACCGACTCAATGGACATGAGTTTGAGCAAGCTCCAGGAGGTGGTGAAGGACAGGGAAGCCTGGCGTGCTGCAGTCCATGGGGTCACAAAGAGTCCACATGACTTAGTGGCTGAACACCAACAAAATTTTGAACAACAGACTCCAGGCTCCAGGATGAGCCTAGAGGCCCCTTTGGCTTCAGACATCCCTGGGACTTTGCCAGGGAGCCTCCCAAAGGGTACAATGAGCTCAGATCCAAGTTCTCTGGGTAGCCTCAACTCTCTGTCTGCTCAGAAAATGGATGCTGGGCTGTAGTACATGCTGCTGAAAGGCGAAATAATCATTTTCCAATTTCTCACATGATGGAGGAACAATGAACTATGAGCAAGTGAAAATAAATCCTACAGGGTTGGAGGGGAGGCATACCAGACCCTCCCAAGGTCCTAGGGACCCTCAGGTTTGGCTGTCAGCTCACCTGTCGTGCCCTCTCTTCCAGCCATGCCCACCAGTCTGGTACTGGGGAGCGGGGCGGGGGACAGGGGAAGGCCTTCCCTTCCCTGCTCACCTAGTCGCCTAGTCGGTCGAGTCTTGGTTCTACCTGCTTTGAGGTGGTTCAAATTCTCCCCTTCCTTCCTTTTTCTTTCTTCTTTTTTTTACCTGGATCATTTTTTTAGGTCTTTCTTGAATTTGTTTCCCAGGTGACACTAGTGGTAAAGAACCCACCTGCCAATGCAGTTGACCTAAGACACTCGGTTTAATCCTTGGGTTGGGAAGATCCCCTGGAGGAGAAAATGGCATGTCACTCCAGTCTACTAGCCTGGAGACTCCTATGGACAGAGGAGCCTGGAGGGCTACAGTCCATGGGGTCGCAAAGAGTCAGACACGACTGAAGCAACTTTGCACAGCACACACGACACACATTGATTTGCTACAATGTATTTTTTAATTTGAACAAAATCTGTACTTTATTTAATAATACTTTATCACATGTTAATATCTTGGCTTTTGTTTTTTACAACATGAGTATTTCTTTATATTCTCAAAATTGGATTAGTAGTTTTAAGAGAATCTTGCAGAAAAGCTGGAGGAGAAGTGGGCAACCAAAGATAAGATGGTTGGATGGCATCACCGACTCAATGGACATGAGTTTGAGCAAGCTCCAGGAGGTGGTGAAGGACAGGGAAGCCTGGCGTGCTGCAGTCCATGGGGTCACAAAGAGTCCACATGACTTAGTGGCTGAACACCAACAAAATTTTGAACAACAGACTCCAGGCTCCAGGATGAGCCTAGAGGCCCCTTTGGCTTCAGACATCCCTGGGACTTTGCCAGGGAGCCTCCCAAAGGGTACAATGAGCTCAGATCCAAGTTCTCTGGGTAGCCTCAACTTTTGTCTGCTCAGAAAATGGATGCTGGGCTGTAGTACATGCTGCTGAAAGGCGAAATAATCATTTTCCAATTTCTCACATGATGGAGGAACAATGAACTATGAGCAAGTGAAAATAAATCCTACAGGGTTGGAGGGGAGGCATACCAGACCCTCCCAAGGTCCTAGGGACCCTCAGGTTTGGCTGTCAGCTCACCTGTCGTGCCCTCTCTTCCAGCCATGCCCACCAGTCTGGTACTGGGGAGCGGGGCGGGGGACAGGGAAGGGCCCTTTCCCCTTCCCTGCTCACCTAGTCGCCTAGTCGGTCGAGTCTTGGTTCTACCTGCTTTGAGGTGGTTCAAATTCTCCCCTTCCTTCCTTTTTCTTTCTTCTTTTTTTTACCTGGATCATTTTTTTAGGTCTTTCTTGAATTTGTTTCCCAGGTGACACTAGTGGTAAAGAACCCACCTGCCAATGCAGTTGACCTAAGACACTCGGTTTAATCCTTGGGTTGGGAAGATCCCCTGGAGGAGAAAATGGCATGTCACTCCAGTCTACTAGCCTGGAGACTCCTATGGACAGAGGAGCCTGGAGGGCTACAGTCCATGGGGTCGCAAAGAGTCAGACACGACTGAAGCAACTTTGCACAGCACACACGACACACATTGATTTGCTACAATGTATTTTTTAATTTGAACAAAATCTGTACTTTATTTAATAATACTTTATCACATGTTAATATCTTGGCTTTTGTTTTTTACAACATGAGTATTTCTTTATATTCTCAAAATTGGATTAGAAGTTTTAAGCCTCATTCAATTTTTTTTTTTTTTTTAAATCAGTAAGACAAGAGAATTTCTAGTCTTTTAGCAGTAATACTAGATGCCAAACCAATGGAACTATATCAAAGTTTTGAGTGAATATAAATTCTAAATGTATCATCATACTTATACTAAGTGGAATCAAAATGTCATAAATTTTTTAGCTAGGCAAAAATCCTTAAGCTTTCTAAAATATGTATTATATTACACCTGAAAGTGAAAGCCGCTCAGCTGTGTCTGACAGGCTCCACGGAATCCTCCAGGCAAAAATACTGAAGTGGGCCTAGAGAAGGAAATGGTAGCCAAGTCCAGTATTCCTTATTGGGAAATCCATGGACAGAGGAGCCTGGCAGGCTATAGGCCACGGGTCGCAAAGAATCAGACACAGCTGAGCAACTAAACAACAGAAGGGCTCAAAAATAAGTTTGATATTCATTTTATATTTGGAAAATGAATATTAATATTCCCCTAAAAGGAGAAGTGATTTGAATGGTTCAGCTGCCCACTAGAGGTGGCCTCTTACAAATACTTTCAAAGAACTGAAAATAGAAATATCTTTCATATCAAAAAAGTAAAACAAATAATAATTGGAGTGGATAGCCATTCCTTTCTCCAGGGGATCTTCCCAACCCCTGAACCAAACGTGGTCTCCCCCAGTGCAGGTAGATTCTTTACTGTCTGAGTCACCAGGGAAGCCTATGTGCATACAAAAGCTTTTCTACTATGCTTGAGAAAAAGCAATAACAAAAAAGAGACAGAGAAATTGGAAAACACACTAAAAAAAAAAGAAATAAACCACTCCCAGGTTGACCTAAGACACTCGGTTTAATCCTTGGGTTGGGAAGATCCCCTGGAGGAGAAAATGGCATGTCACTCCAGTCTACTAGCCTGGAGACTCCTATGGACAGAGGAGCCTGGAGGGCTACAGTCCATGGGGTCGCAAAGAGTCAGACACGACTGAAGCAACTTTGCACAGCACACGACACACATTGATTTGCTACATTGTATTTTTTAATTTGAACAAAATCTGTACTTTATTTAATAATACTTTATCACATGTTAATATCTTGGCTTTTGTTTTTTACAACATGAGTATTTCTTTATATTCTCAAAATTGGATTAGAAGTTTTAAGCCTCATTCAATTTTTTTTTTTTTTTTAAATCAGTAAGACAAGAGAATTTCTAGTCTTTTAGCAGTAATACTAGATGCCAAACCAATGGAACTATATCAAAGTTTTGAGTGAATATAAATTCTAAATGTATCATCATACTTATACTAAGTGGAATCAAAATGTCATAAATTTTTTAGCTAGGCAAAAATCCTTAAGCTTTCTAAAATATGTATTATATTACACCTGAAAGTGAAAGCCGCTCAGCTGTGTCTGACAGGCTCCACGGAATCCTCCAGGCAAAAATACTGAAGTGGGCCTAGAGAAGGAAATGGTAGCCAAGTCCAGTATTCCTTATTGGGAAATCCATGGACAGAGGAGCCTGGCAGGCTATAGGCCACGGGTCGCAAAGAATCAGACACAGCTGAGCAACTAAACAACAGAAGGGCTCAAAAATAAGTTTGATATTCATTTTATATTTGGAAAATGAATATTAATATTCCCCTAAAAGGAGAAGTGATTTGAATGGTTCAGCTGCCCACTAGAGGTGGCCTCTTACAAATACTTTCAAAGAACTGAAAATAGAAATATCTTTCATATCAAAAAAGTAAAACAAATAATAATTGGAGTGGATAGCCATTCCTTTCTCCAGGGGATCTTCCCAACCCCTGAACCAAACGTGGTCTCCCCCAGTGCAGGTAGATTCTTTACTGTCTGAGTCACCAGGGAAGCCTATGTGCATACAAAAGCTTTTCTACTATGCTTGAGAAAAAGCAATAACAAAAAAGAGACAGAGAAATTGGAAAACACACTAAAAGAAAAGGGAGCACAGAATATTAAATAGAAAAAGTGAAACAAAGTAGACAGAATTTGTTATAGTATTGCTTCAGTTTTGTGTTTGGCTCTTTTGGCTGGGGGTATGTGGGATCTTAGCTGTTGGACCAGGGATGGAACCCACATGCCTGCTTTGGAAAGAGAAGTCCTAACCACTGAACCACCAGGGAAGTCCCCTCCCCTCCTTCCCTGAAGCAACCCAAAACCTGTCTTTCCTGACAGTCAACTCACCTTCTGTCCATCTGTCCTTTGGCTCACCAGGCAGGAAGAATTGGTCTCAAACATTGCTGTACAACAGAAATAGAATGCACGTTTTTATTTCAGAATGTGTATTTGATATTTTAAACTTTCCAATTCCCCTTGTTTTTTTAAAGTAAAAAAAAATGTGAAGTTAATTTTCATAATAGATTTCTTTTTAACCCAGTATATATCAAACATGATAATGTTTCATCTGGACAGGTAATCCAGGTAAAAACTGTTAACGAGATATGGTCCATTATTTCCTACCAAGGCTTTGAAATGTGAGGTGTCTTTTACACTTCCAGCTAGCTCATCTCAGTTCCCACTGGCCATATCCAAGCACTCAACGGCCGCTTGCGGCTGGTGGCTACCATCTTGGGTAACTTGGAACTAAGAGTCAGTCAGAGGAGTCCCTGCTCCCTGGCTCTGACCCTCATCTGGGAGAGAAGTTCTGCTGCTGAGAAGTTCCGGCCTGGTCTCATCTCTGGCCTCCATCCCCTCTGATTTGAAATACCCCTCATCCACAAACACTCAACGTGTCCCCACACAAGGTCCTCATGCATATGCATGCTGTATCGCTTCAGCTATGTCCAACTCTGTAGGACTCTATGGACGGCAGCCCACCAGGCTCCCCTGTCCACGGGATTCTCCAGGCAAGAATACTGGAGTAGGTTGCCATTTCTCCTTTAGGGGAACTTACTGAACCAGGAATCAAATCCACGTCTCTTAAGTCTACCAGCCTTGGCAGGCAGGTTCTTTACCACTAGTGCCACCTGGGAAGCCCACAAGATGCTCAGATCCACCCAAATATGCCCCAGTGCGCCATGAGTGCTGGACCTGAGAATAATATCCTAAAATAAATACCAAACTTTGTCACCAGTCCCAGTTCCCAGGTGTACTTACTTCTTCTGTCCCCCAGCCCCCGTTCCCCAGGTGTCTTTTCTGCTTCCTGGCTGTAGGAAGTTGGTGGGAAAGGCTAGGGCTGCCCACCCCTCTGCAGAGAGGACTCCTCCGAGGTTCAAAGGTTGGCTTGGTTGCCAGGCACCTGTTGAGAAGAGCATTTCTTAGAGTTTGGGGACATCATAGTTCATTTAGTCCAAATTCTCCGACAGTCTATACAAGTTTCAACCGGACAAGATAGGCTTTGGGGCTCTAATAATAATATAACTATTTTGGCTCTTCCCTTTAGACACAAAACCAGGTGCCCTCCATCATGGGGGCAGAGATGGGAGAAGCAGAACAGTGCTATAAATCCTGGCTCTGTCACTCAGCCGCTGTGTGACTTAGAGTGAGTGACTTCACTTCTCTGAACTTCTGTTTATCGTATATACAATAAAGATACAGGCTTTGTCAGAGATATTCCAGGTATGGTTCCAGACTACAGCAAAAGAGCAAGTCACACAAATTTTTTGGTTTCCCAGTGTATATAGAAGTTATATTTATACTATGTTGTGCTAAGTCGCTTCAGTTATGTCCGACTTTTTGCAACTCCATGGGCTGTAGCCCACCAGACTCCTCTGTCCATGGGATTCTCCAAGTGAGAATACTGGAATGAGTTGCCATTTCCTCCGCCAGGGGATCTTCCCAACTTAGGAATTGAACCCGCGTCTCTTGTGTCTCCTGCCTTGGCTGATCAGTTCACCATCAAGCCACATGGAAAGTCCATATTTACACTATATTAAGTATGCAGTGCATTATGTCAAAATAAGTACCTACCTTAACTTTAAAATACTTTACTGTGGAACTTCCTTGATGGTCCAATGGTTAGGACTCTGTGCTCTCATAGTCAAGGATGCAAATTCTCCACAGAGACTTAGCATGCACATACATTCTGGATACAAGTATTTTGCCAACTCTATGTACTATGAATATTTTCTGCCAGTCTGTAGCTTGCCTTTTAATTTTCTTATTGGTGTCTTCTGAAGGTCATGCTTGTTTGTTTTGTTTGTTTTTGACTGAGCCAAGCTACATGTGGGATCATAGTTCTCCTATCAGAGATTGAACCAGCACCTCTTGCATTGGAACTATTGCTTGTACTATGTCGCGTCAGTCGAGTCCAGCTCTTTGCAGCACTGTGGATTATAGCCCACCAGGCTCCTCATCCGTGGGACTTTCTAGGCAAGACTATGCAGTGGGTTGCCACGCCAGTATCCAGGGGATCTTCCCCACCCAGGGATCCAAGCCTTGTCTCTCTGTCCCCTGCCAGGCTCTTTACTGCTAGCGTCATCTGGGAATCCCCAAGAAGTCTTAACCATTAGCCCACCAGGGAACTCCCTGCTCAGGTTTTTTTGTTGTTGTTGTTCCTGGTCAATAAAATATCCAGTGGGGATCATTCTGTAATGTATAGAAATATCAAATCACCATGTTGCCCACCAGGAACTAACACTGTGTTGCTGATCAATTATACTTCAAAAACAAATTCATAGAAAAAGAGATCAAATTTGTAGCCAGGGGTGGGGGACGGGGGGATTGGATGAAGACGGGCAAAAGGTACAAACTTCCAGCTATAAGGACAAGGGATGTAATGCAAAAACATGATAAATATAGTTAACATTGCTGTATATTATATACGAAAGTAGTGAAAAGTAGATCCTGAGTTTTCATCATATGGTAAAAGGTTCTTTGGCTTTTTCTTTTATTTTGTGTCTATATGAGACGTTGGATGTTCACTAATCTTCCTGTAGTAATTATTTCATGATGTATGAAAGTCAAATCATTAGACATACACCTTAAACTTATGGAGATGTGTGCACTTATGTGTCAATAAAGCTGGAAGGGGCTTCCCTGGTGGGACGGTGCATAGGAATCCACCTGCCAATTCAGGGGACACAGGTTCAATCCCTGGTCCAGGAGATCCCACATGTCAACAAAAGAATGTGGAACTTCCTTGATGGTCCAATGGTTAGGACTCTGTGCTCTCATAGTCAAGGATGCAAATTCTCCACAGAGACTTAGCATGCACATACATTCTGGATACAAGTATTTTGCCAACTCTATGTACTATGAATATTTTCTGCCAGTCTGTAGCTTGCCTTTTAATTTTCTTATTGGTGTCTTCTGAAGGTCATGCTTGTTTGTTTTGTTTGTTTTTGACTGAGCCAAGCTACATGTGGGATCATAGTTCTCCTATCAGAGATTGAACCAGCACCTCTTGCATTGGAACTATTGCTTGTACTATGTCGCGTCAGTCGAGTCCAGCTCTTTGCAGCACTGTGGATTATAGCCCACCAGGCTCCTCATCCGTGGGACTTTCTAGGCAAGACTATGCAGTGGGTTGCCACGCCAGTATCCAGGGGATCTTCCCCACCCAGGGATCCAAGCCTTGTCTCTCTGTCCCCTGCCAGGCTCTTTACTGCTAGCGTCATCTGGGAATCCCCAAGAAGTCTTAACCATTAGCCCACCAGGGAACTCCCTGCTCAGGTTTTTTTGTTGTTGTTCCTGGTCAATAAAATATCCAGTGGGGATCATTCTGTAATGTATAGAAATATCAAATCACCATGTTGCCCACCAGGAACTAACACTGTGTTGCTGATCAATTATACTTCAAAAACAAATTCATAGAAAAAGAGATCAAATTTGTAGCCAGGGGTGGGGGACGGGGGGATTGGATGAAGACGGGCAAAAGGTACAAACTTCCAGCTATAAGGACAAGGGATGTAATGCAAAAACATGATAAATATAGTTAACATTGCTGTATATTATATACGAAAGTAGTGAAAAGTAGATCCTGAGTTTTCATCATATGGTAAAAGGTTCTTTGGCTTTTTCTTTTATTTTGTGTCTATATGAGACGTTGGATGTTCACTAATCTTCCTGTAGTAATTATTTCATGATGTATGAAAGTCAAATCATTAGACATACACCTTAAACTTATGGAGATGTGTGCACTTATGTGTCAATAAAGCTGGAAGGGGCTTCCCTGGTGGGACGGTGCATAGGAATCCACCTGCCAATTCAGGGGACACAGGTTCAATCCCTGGTCCAGGAGATCCCACATGTCACAAGGCAAGTAAGGCTACAAACTCAGCTGATTTGGGCATCACACAGAAATGAGCAACTATTGTCCCTGGTGGATCAGATGGTAAAGAATCTGACTTGAATGCCAGAGACCCAGGTTTGATCCCTGGGTCAGGAAGATCCCCTAGGGAAGGGAATAGCAATCCACGTCAGTACTCTTGCCTGGAGAATTCCATGGACAGAGGAGCCTGGCGGGGTACAGTCCAGGGAGTCACAGAACCTCGGACATGACTGAGTAACTAACACTTTTACTTGTAGAAATGAGAATAAAGCAAAGCTGAAATAAAACAGACCCTGAGGCACTAACTCTCATCTGCTGTTAGGTTTCCACACTTGGAGTCCCGGCAGATAAAGAGTCAGACGGGCTGCTTGTGAGCTGGACACTGACCCCTGGCTTCTACTCTTTCCTACCCCTGGAGGCTGGCCTGAGGAAACAAGGCTCCCCGAGCACAGCCTCAATTTCTCAGACAGGCTGCCCCCTGCTGGAGGCCATGGGGAACCACATGGCAAATATTCCTTCAGTCCCTTGGCTGGAGCCTGAACCTCCTACCTGCCTCTTTGGATGCCAGCAGAGGCTTCCTGCTGGCAGCACATCGCTGGGACAGTTTGTGCCTCAGGGGTTTCAGATTTAGTTCATGGAATCTCTGAGGTTTAGGAGGACAAACAGAACTGCTCTGCCCAGGGGAGGGAGATGCAGACACTGAATGGCTCCAACCAGTCGGTGAGTAGCTGGGAGCATGGCTGGCCACCCTGAGTTCTCTACCGCTGCAGCCCAGCTGACTGCCACAGGGTGCCCTCTGCTAGGGCTGGGCCTTGTCAACCATTTCCTCATTCCCCCTGGCGACTGGAACCCTCTAGTTATGGAAGTACATGCATGCATGCTTCGTCGCTCAGTCGTATCCAATTCTTTGTGACCCTGTGGACTGTAGCCCACCAGGCTCCTCTGTCCATGGGGTTTTTCAGGCAAGAATAGTGGGGTGGTTGCCACTTCCTCCTCCAGGGGAGCTTGCTGACCCAGGGACTGAACCCACATCTCCTGGGTCTCCTGCCTTGCAGGGGAAAGAAAGCCTTACCTGCAGAGCCATGAGGGAAGCTCATGGTGAATCTTGTCACAAATGTAACACACATGACGTGGGGAGCAAACACTCTTGCCCAAGATGTCTCACGGGCCAGGGTGCAGAGTCATGTCCTTACCTGGCTCTAAGGCTCTGGACTGACTCGTCCAGGCTGCTGTCTTCTCAGGATGAACTCCATCCCTAACTTACAGGATGCGTGTGGGATCCAGGGCCCCTGGAGATTCGGTGGGCAGGACAGGGGTCCTGGTGGGGTGGGTGGTCATACTATGTCCCTCATCCCTACAGATGGAGTCTGGAGGCTCCGTCCCCCGGTCTGACTAAGAGGGGTTTTCTTGATTCATTTGACAATATGTACTGGGTATCTGGGCTTCCCTGGTGGCTCAGGCAGTAATGGATCTGCCTGCAGTGCAGGAGACCCGCTTTCAGTCCCCGGGGTTGAGAAGATCCCCTGGAGAAGGGAATGGCAGCCCACTCCAGTCTTCTTGCTGGAGAATTCCACGGACAGAGAATCCTGGTGGGCTATAGGGGTCGCAGAGAGTCAGACAGGATTGAGGGACAAAGCGTGCACACACACACTGGGCATCTACTCTTTTTTTTTTTTTTTTTTTTTTTTTTTTTTTTTTTTTTTTTTTGGGGGGGGGGGGGGGGGGGGGGGGGGGGAGGGGCGGGCCACTTCTATTGGTCTTTCATTTCTCTATTTTCATCCGTCTTTGTTCTTTGGCTCCTGTGGGCCTCCCATCGTGGTGGCCTCTGTCATCGCAGAGCGCCGGCTCTGGGCTCATGCGCCCCAGAGCTCCAGCTGGGTAATTGGACACATCAGTCCAACCAGCTCCGTGGCACGTGGGATCGTCCCAAGCCAGGGATCGAACTGGCGCCCCTTGCATTGCAAGGCGGTGTCCTTACCCACTGGACCACCAGGGGAAGCCCCTGGGCATCTACTCTTTACAGACTCATTCCTAGCCACCTGGGTTGCTGACCACTAGTGGTAAAAATAATAAAAAGCTCCCATTCAACCAGCACTTGCTCTGTGCAGGACACGGTTCTGGGAGCTTTCCATGTACTCCCTCACCTGATTTCCCCAAAATCCTGCAGAGTAGGTTTGTCCTCTTTAATCTGCCCTGTAGCCTGGGAAGTCCCCTTCACCCTCGCCAGAACCAGGATCCCTGGAGACTGTCTAGTTTAGAAATAAGATGTTCTGGGATGTCCCCAGTTTGGAGTATGCCAAGGAGGAGATCTTGTGCACCCTAACGTTAAAGAGGAGGATGTGCAGTGTGGAACCTGGCCTAAGCTGGACTGACTCGTCCAGGCTGCTGTCTTCTCAGGATGAACTCCATCCCTAACTTACAGGATGCGTGGGATCCAGGGCCCCTGGAGATTCGGTGGGCAGGACAGGGGTCCTGGTGGGGTGGGTGGTCATACTATGTCCCTCATCCCTACAGATGGAGTCTGGAGGCTCCGTCCCCCGGTCTGACTAAGAGGGGTTTTCTTGATTCATTTGACAATATGTACTGGGTATCTGGGCTTCCCTGGTGGCTCAGGCAGTAATGGATCTGCCTGCAGTGCAGGAGACCCGCTTTCAGTCCCCGGGGTTGAGAAGATCCCCTGGAGAAGGGAATGGCAGCCCACTCCAGTCTTCTTGCTGGAGAATTCCACGGACAGAGAATCCTGGTGGGCTATAGGGGTCGCAGAGAGTCAGACAGGATTGAGGGACAAAGCGTGCACACACACACTGGGCATCTACTCTTTTTTTTTTTTTTTTTAATTTTTTTTTTTTTTTAAATTTATTTATTTATCTTTTTTTGGGGTGGGGAGGGAGGGGGGCGGGCGGGCCACTTCCATTGGTTCTTCATTTATCTGTTTTCATCCGTTTTTCTTCTTTGGCTCCTGTGGGCCTCCCATCGTGGTGGCCTCTGTCATCGCAGAGCGCCGGCTCTGGGCTCATGCGCCCCAGAGCTCCAGCTGGGTAATTGGACACATCAGTCCAACCAGCTCCGTGGCACGTGGGATCGTCCCAAGCCAGGGATCGAACTGGCGCCCCTTGCATTGCAAGGCGGTGTCCTTACCCACTGGACCACCAGGGGAAGCCCCTGGGCATCTACTCTTTACAGACTCATTCCTAGCCACCTGGGTTGCTGACCACTAGTGGTAAAAATAATAAAAAGCTCCCATTCAACCAGCACTTGCTCTGTGCAGGACACGGTTCTGGGAGCTTTCCATGTACTCCCTCACCTGATTTCCCCAAAATCCTGCAGAGTAGGTTTGTCCTCTTTAATCTGCCCTGTAGCCTGGGAAGTCCCCTTCACCCTCGCCAGAACCAGGATCCCTGGAGACTGTCTAGTTTAGAAATAAGATGTTCTGGGATGTCCCCAGTTTGGAGTATGCCAAGGAGGAGATCTTGTGCACCCTAACGTTAAAGAGGAGGATGTGTGCAGTGTGGAACTTGCTCAGGGCATCCCCAGCCCTTCCGGTGTCTGCACTGGACCCGCCCCTCCGAGGAGAGAACGCAGGGAGTGAGGAGCAGTGGAGGAGTGTAGCTCCCCTCGCCTCCCAAGAACGTTCCAGGTGAGTCCATTGTGGGCTTCTCAGCCCCCATCCCACTCCACACACATCCTGGGGTTTCAGGAGCCAATAAGATCTCACAAGCTTTTAGTTATCAACTCTCTCTTCTATACAAGATAAACAAATACGGGTTTAAAAGTGAAGAGGATTTCACGGCTCCCACCAGGCAGGGTATATTTACAACCTGGAAGTGCCACCCAGTGGCGGTAGCGGGGATTACCATGTTCTTACACAGCTTCAAGAAATTTGCCAGGATAGTAGACCTTAAACAAAAATAGAAAAGAAAACAAAGATAATTGTGTGAGGTGATGGATGTGTCAATTAACTAAATGCGGAATGCTTTTACAATGTACACGTAAACCAAATCCTCACAATGTACACTTTATATGTCTTGTAATTTTATATGTCTTATAATTGTATGTCTTATATGTCCATTATACTTCAATATAGCTAAAATTTTTAAAAGACAAAGATTGGCTGGTTAATATCAAAACTCATAGACTTTCAAGACTTAAATGGGCTTTAAAGAACACTTTCTGCAGCCCTTCCATTCTCTGCCTGGGACGGTCTTGCTCGTCAGGACGACGATCTCAGCGTCAAGGCGGTGTCCTTACCCACTGGACCACCAGGGGAAGCCCCTGGGCATCTACTCTTTACAGACTCATTCCTAGCCACCTGGGTTGCTGACCACTAGTGGTAAAATAATAAAAGCTCCCATTCAACCAGCACTTGCTCTGTGCAGGACACGGTTCTGGGAGCTTTCCATGTACTCCCTCACCTGATTTCCCCAAAATCCTGCAGAGTAGGTTTGTCCTCTTTAATCTGCCCTGTAGCCTGGGAAGTCCCCTTCACCCTCGCCAGAACCAGGATCCCTGGAGACTGTCTAGTTTAGAAATAAGATGTTCTGGGATGTCCCCAGTTTGGAGTATGCCAAGGAGGAGATCTTGTGCACCCTAACGTTAAAGAGGAGGATGTGTGCAGTGTGGAACTTGCTCAGGGCATCCCCAGCCCTTCCGGTGTCTGCACTGGACCCGCCCCTCCGAGGAGAGAACGCAGGGAGTGAGGAGCAGTGGAGGAGTGTAGCTCCCCTCGCCTCCCAAGAACGTTCCAGGTGAGTCCATTGTGGGCTTCTCAGCCCCCATCCCACTCCACACACATCCTGGGGTTTCAGGAGCCAATAAGATCTCACAAGCTTTTAGTTATCAACTCTCTCTTCTATACAAGATAAACAAATACGGGTTTAAAAGTGAAGAGGATTTCACGGCTCCCACCAGGCAGGGTATATTTACAACCTGGAAGTGCCACCCAGTGGCGGTAGCGGGGATTACCATGTTCTTACACAGCTTCAAGAAATTTGCCAGGATAGTAGACCTTAAACAAAAATAGAAAAGAAAACAAAGATAATTGTGTGAGGTGATGGATGTGTCAATTAACTAAATGCGGAATGCTTTTACAATGTACACGTAAACCAAATCCTCACAATGTACACTTTATATGTCTTGTAATTTTATATGTCTTATAATTGTATGTCTTATATGTCCATTATACTTCAATATAGCTAAAATTTTTAAAAGACAAAGATTGGCTGGTTAATATCAAAACTCATAGACTTTCAAGACTTAAATGGGCTTTAAAGAACACTTTCTGCAGCCCTTCCATTCTCTGCCTGGGACGGTCTTGCTCGTCAGGACGACGATCTCAGCGTCACAGATAATGAAGAAACAGCTTGATGACACTTTGGAGAAACGCCTCTGTTAAGAATAAATCATTTTTTAAAAAGGTGAGGGGGGGCTTCCCCTGATGGTTCAGTGGGTAAGGACACCGCCTTACAGTTCAAGGGGCGCCGGTTTGATCCCTGGCCTGGGAAGATCCCACGTGCCGCGGAGCAGCTGGACTGATGTGTCCAATTACCGAGCCGGAGCTCTGGAGCGCATGCGCCCAGAGCCGGCGCTCTGCGAGATAGGGGCCACCGCGATGGGAGGCCCACAGGAGCCAAAGAACAAAAGACGGATGAAAATAGAGAAAGACCAATAGAAGTGGACCGCCCATCCCTCTCCCTCCCCAACCCGACCCCTGCCCAAAATAAATAAATAAATCTTTAAGGAAAAAAAAAAAAGAAGAAGAAGAAATTATCCAAAGGAGCCCAGACGGGGGCCAGAAGATGATTTATCTGCATCTTGTACACTTTCCTGAAGTGCACCTAAGGCCAACATCCAGTAAGTTTCAGTTCATCAGAAGCTCAGAGCATCTTCTTATGGATACCAATGGTTGCCTCTTAAAACCTGCTTTGTGTGTGTTTGCTTAGTAGCTCAGTCATATCCAGCCCTTTGGGCTATAAAGACCAAATGCAGTTCCCTCGGCCCATAGCATTTCTCCATGTGTGCTTCATTCACTGAGCAAATGTTTATCCTGAGAGCCTATGCAGGCACTGTGCTTTGTGCTGGAGATGCAAGAAACACACTTGACCTCAATTCTTGGGCTCAGGGCATTAATGGAGGAGACAGATGTACATAAAACCTTCACATAAATCCACATCAGCTGTGATAAACAACTGAGATGAAAGGACAGGGCAGTGAGAATGTATTACAGGGCACCCAACCTAGGTGGTGAGGAAGGGCTGCCTATAGAAGACATTGCTCCTGAAAGGAAGTTTGGAATTAACTAAAATGTCGAGCAGCAGAGCCTGGAGTGGAAAGATCGAGCCCTGTTTATCCTGGTGCTAAAGTCCCGGTTGTGTCCAATAACAAGGGAAGCTGACCTCAGTGTGTCCAGAGGGGAACAAGAAGCAGGATCCCAAGTTTCATCAAGGACTGTTAATTGCAGGTCATTTTGGAATGGGAATGTGAAAAGCTCTATCATCTTCATCATTTCTAGGTCAGTTAATATAATCTAATTTTTCCCCAGACTGAAAGCAATCTTTTTCTTCTTACTGTTCTTAGGTCAACATTTCTCTCTCTCTTTTTTTTTTTTTTCTGGATGTCAAAACATTGTGACATTCATGTCTTGGAGTGCTAGGTTTTCATTTGTCCCTTGAAAGAGTTGGAGTTTTTATGGCAAGAAGTAGTAGTTTACTTGCAGATCACTTTGATCTTTTAAGACTTGTTTTTAAGTTCTTTCAAGGTTGGCCTAGCCATTCCTATGGTGAATTTCACCCATTTTTAAGGTGTGGCATTTCTAGGCTGTCTACCTAACAATCTATGCATTCAATGAAATCTCTTCACTTGGGCTGATGGGAATACAATTCCTAGTATTTCTGAGTTCGGGGGATTGTTCCGCTCTGCAGTAATTGCTCTTTCCCTGGCTGTGTTTCTGCCTGCCCCATGGCATTTCCCCTCATGTGTGAACAATTCATATTTAGCCAAAGACTCAGGGAGCCCCATGCAGATTTCCAGACCTCTTTATCTGCTTCTCCCTCTGCCTTCCTGCTCTGTCCTCTCAATTCTAGCTGACCTCCCCAGATTTCCACCTCTGGCTCGTTAACTCAGTGAGATTACTGGACCCTGCTTGGGTTTCCTTTCTTTGTGCCAATCTGGATTTTACCTTCCAGGCAGAAAGCCTGGGAGAGAATAAGAAAAAAGAAAAAAGTGTTAATTGTTCAGTCATATCTGGCTCTTTGTGACCCCATGGACTATATGTAGCCCACCAGGCTCCTCTGTTCATGGAATACTCCAGGAAAGAATACTGAAGTGCATTGCCATTTCCTTCTCCAGAGGATCTTCCTGCCCCAGGGGTTGAACCTGGGCCTCTTTCACTGCAGGGAGACTCTTTACCATTTGAGCCACCAGAGGACTCACCTCATTTCCTCCTTCTCCTGCACTGCCTGCCTCCTAGCCTAGTTCAGCATTTCGTCCACTTAGCCAGTTTCCTACAGGAGTGTGTGAGGAGGGCTATCGAATGTTCTCGGGGCAGGAAGCAGAAGTTTCTCTTCTTCACCGGAGCCAGCAGCACCATGCTCCCATTGTGTCAATATTTTAACGTAAAACAACTTTAAAGTTACAGAAAAACTGAAAGGTCAGGACAAAGAACTTCTGTATCTCCTCCAGCTGGAGACTATTCCCATGTTCCCAAGCGTCCGAGTTGCATCGCTGACAGAGAAAGTTCTAGTTCAGCACCGCAGGTCACAGCCAGGGGGCTTGCCTGTGTGGTCCCTCTTTTTTTTTTTTTTTCCTTGTGTAGTCACTCTTCAGCCGAGTCCGTTCCTCAGCCTTTCTTTGACTTTCAGGATGTATATATATTTTCTAAGCATATAGGCCAGTCATTCATAGAATGGACCTCAGTTTGGATATGTCCAGTGTTTCCTCGTGTTCTTTCCCTTGCAACCTGGTGGGTGGCATCTGAGGTTTTGGGGTCACGCAGCTGATAGTAATGCCTTAGTCCACTAGGTGAGAACAATCGGCGTCAAATTTTTCCAAGGTAAAGTGTCTTCCCTTCCTTTGGTATTTCATGATTATTTTGAGGGAGGCTACTTTGGGACCATGTAAAGCCCTGTCCCCACCCCCCTTTCACCCACTCATTTTGGAAGCCTGAGTGTTTCTGGCTGGAATTCGTTTTTCTATAATGAATGTAAGTGAGACTCCAGTGTCCCGTGTCTCCATGCCTTCGATGGCTGCCAGGCCATACACTGCAATGCGTCCTCAACGCCACGTGGGACGTCCCAGGGTTGCCCTATCGTACGCTAGATTTTAATACATACGTAGAGTCATTTGGAGGAGTTGCTACTTGAAGAATCACTGAAAAGTAAAATAAACCATCCTCCAGTGAGTGACCCGGTGTCTCCTCGGTGGAAGAAGAGCCACCGATGAGGGAGCCGGAGGTCAGAGAGCAATCTCCTCCTTCTCCTGCAACCGGGCCTTTTAGCGGAGACTCTTTACCATTTGAGCCACCAGAGGACTCACCTCATTTCCTCCTTCTCCTGCACTGCCTGCCTCCTAGCCTAGTTCAGCATTTCGTCCACTTAGCCAGTTTCCTACAGGAGTGTGTGAGGAGGGCTATCGAATGTTCTCGGGGCAGGAAGCAGAAGTTTCTCTTCTTCACCGGAGCCAGCAGCACCATGCTCCCATTGTGTCAATATTTTAACGTAAAACAACTTTAAAGTTACAGAAAAACTGAAAGGTCAGGACAAAGAACTTCTGTATCTCCTCCAGCTGGAGACTATTCCCATGTTCCCAAGCGTCCGAGTTGCATCGCTGACAGAGAAAGTTCTAGTTCAGCACCGCAGGTCACAGCCAGGGGGCTTGCCTGTGTGGTCCCTCTTTTTTTTTTTTTTTCCTTGTGTAGTCACTCTTCAGCCGAGTCCGTTCCTCAGCCTTTCTTTGACTTTCAGGATGTATATATATTTTCTAAGCATATAGGCCAGTCATTCATAGAATGGACCTCAGTTTGGATATGTCCAGTGTTTCCTCGTGTTCTTTCCCTTGCAACCTGGTGGGTGGCATCTGAGGTTTTGGGGTCACGCAGCTGATAGTAATGCCTTAGTCCACTAGGTGAGAACAATCGGCGTCAAATTTTTCCAAGGTAAAGTGTCTTCCCTTCCTTTGGTATTTCATGATTATTTTGAGGGAGGCTACTTTGGGACCATGTAAAGCCCTGTCCCCACCCCCCTTTCACCCACTCATTTTGGAAGCCTGAGTGTTTCTGGCTGGAATTCGTTTTTCTATAATGAATGTAAGTGAGACTCCAGTGTCCCGTGTCTCCATGCCTTCGATGGCTGCCAGGCCATACACTGCAATGCGTCCTCAACGCCACGTGGGACGTCCAGGGTTGCCCTATCGTACGCTAGATTTTAATACATACGTAGAGTCATTTGGAGGAGTTGCTACTTGAAGAATCACTGAAAAGTAAAATAAACCATCCTCCAGTGAGTGACCCGGTGTCTCCTCGGTGGAAGAAGAGCCACCGATGAGGGAGCCGGAGGTCCAGAGCAAAGCAGGTAGGTGATGCGCTCCGTTTAAGCCTGTAGAATCTGGGTTGTCGGGGAAGTCTGTGTCTCGAGGGAAGGTGTGAAGAAGAGCCGAGAGCTGGACGTCCCTGTGACAGCCACGCCTTGCCTGTCCGCTTTCAGCCGCCCGCAGGGTCCGGAGCCCCTGGATGAAGGGTCTCTGGGGTCTTTGATCTGCTCTGTTCCTTCGCGCGGCCTAGGAGGAAATGCAGCAACGCACAAAGCGACCGCCCGAGGGCGCCCTCACACCCTCACCTGCCGCTTCCAGGGATGAAGCGAAGATTTCCTCCAGCGGCATCAACCTTTGATAGTGATCATGGCTGTTGGTTGATTCTCACCTCTTCCTGGGCATTGCGCTGGCTCCGTGGGACTTTAGTGTACTTTGTGGTAAAGCAACATCGCGGCGAAGGAGATCCTTACCCTTCCGGATGAGGCCCCGAGGCTCAGGGCGAGCTAGTGGCTTGCCTGAGGTCACCCAGCTTGCAGGCAGCACAGCTAGCCTGATCCCCCAGGCTGTACGCTCCGCACTTTCCCGGCAGCGGCCCTCCCACCGTGGTGAAGGTGTTTTTCTAGATACTCAAGAGGTATAGACAAAAAAGCCACCTGTCTTGGGTGAAAGAGGGTGGAGACTTTGGGGTCACAGTCTTGAGGACTTGGCCCCTAATCCTTTAACACGCCCCCAAGACTGGGGGCTGCAGCTTAATGTTTGGGTGCCTGACCTCATCACCATCTGCAGAAGAAAATGGGACAAGAGACCAAAGCAGGACAGTGAGGTCTCTAGGGAGCCGGGACACATTCCGGAGAGCAGGTCTGCGGAGAATTTCTGGGTGCCTGGTGCCCCCTTCTCCCAGCTCTTTCTAGTCTCTACAATTAGTAGATTTCCAATCTGGTAAATTTTTTCCTCTCTTGGAGCCTCAGCTTCCTTATCTGTAAAATGAGATCTCAATTGTCTGGCTATCAGACCTTAGAAGGATAGAATGAGATCATGTATTAAAGGCATAACTACACATTGGTGTCAGTGCTGGTAAGAGAACCTATGGGCATCAAGGGGGAAGGAGGGCTGTGAGAAGTATGTTCAAGAAAAAGAGCATGGAATGCAGGTTTGATCCCTGGTCAGAAACAAAGATCCCACATGCCTTGTGGCGAAAAAAACAAAACAAAACAAAACAAAGAAGCAAGACTGTAACAAATTCAATTAAGACTTTGGAAAAAAAAAAAAAAAGCCTGGCTAACACCATAGACTGAAAATGTGGTTAAATGCCTATCGAATATCTGAAACTACATTTATTCCAGATTTATTAAGGATTTTAATGCAAAAGAAAAAACAAAGCAAAACAAAAAGCACCAGTTTTTCTGGAAGGAAATGTTATAGACTTAAGGTTTCATAACTTTAAAGTAAACAAAAGTAAGCCAAATTAACAGCATAAAGAAAAATCTGATAAATTTAAACAGGTAAAAATAATTAAATACCATAAATGAAATTCAAAAGCAAACGACAGTCTGAAGAAGATATTTGCAACAGCTATGACAAGAAATGAGTATATTTAATCTCTAAAGAGCTCCTCAGAAATCAATTACAAATGTTTATTCTAGTAGAAATATTGTTTCTGGACATTTAAGTAGGCAATCTACAAAAGAAAAAGATATATGAATATCCAGCAAATGCAATGACCAAAACAGAATAATATCATTTCCTTCTATGGACCAAGGTACATATAGTCAAAGCTATGGTTTTTCCAGTAGTCATACATGGATGCGGGAGCTGGACCATTTCAAGAATTGATACTTTCTAATTGTGGTGCTGGAAAAGACTGTTGAAAGTCCTTTGGACTGCAAAGCGATCAAACCAGTCTATCCTAAAGGAAATCAACCCTGAATATTGATTGGAAGGGCCGATGCTGAAACTGAAGCTCCAATACTTTGGCTACCTGATGCGAAGACTTGACTCTCTGGAAAAGACCCTGATGCTGGGAAAGACTGAGGGCAGGAGGAAAAGGAAGTGACAGAGGATGAGATGGTTGGATGGCATCACCGACTCAGTGGACATGAGTTTGAACAAACTCCAGGAGATACTAGAAGGATAGAATGAGATCATGTATTAAAGGCATAACTACACATTGGTGTCAGTGCTGGTAAGAGAACCTATGGGCATCAAGGGGGAAGGAGGGCTGTGAGAAGTATGTTCAAGAAAAGAGCATGGAATGCAGGTTTGATCCCTGGTCAGAAACAAAGATCCCACATGCCTTGTGGCGAAAAAAACAAAACAAAACAAAACAAAGAAGCAAGACTGTAACAAATTCAATTAAGACTTTGGAAAAAAAAAAAAAAAGCCTGGCTAACACCATAGACTGAAAATGTGGTTAAATGCCTATCGAATATCTGAAACTACATTTATTCCAGATTTATTAAGGATTTTAATGCAAAAGAAAAAACAAAGCAAAACAAAAAGCACCAGTTTTTCTGGAAGGAAATGTTATAGACTTAAGGTTTCATAACTTTAAAGTAAACAAAAGTAAGCCAAATTAACAGCATAAAGAAAAATCTGATAAATTTAAACAGGTAAAAATAATTAAATACCATAAATGAAATTCAAAAGCAAACGACAGTCTGAAGAAGATATTTGCAACAGCTATGACAAGAAATGAGTATATTTAATCTCTAAAGAGCTCCTCAGAAATCAATTACAAATGTTTATTCTAGTAGAAATATTGTTTCTGGACATTTAAGTAGGCAATCTACAAAAGAAAAAGATATATGAATATCCAGCAAATGCAATGACCAAAACAGAATAATATCATTTCCTTCTATGGACCAAGGTACATATAGTCAAAGCTATGGTTTTTCCAGTAGTCATACATGGATGCGGGAGCTGGACCATTTCAAGAATTGATACTTTCTAATTGTGGTGCTGGAAAAGACTGTTGAAAGTCCTTTGGACTGCAAAGCGATCAAACCAGTCTATCCTAAAGGAAATCAACCCTGAATATTGATTGGAAGGGCCGATGCTGAAACTGAAGCTCCAATACTTTGGCTACCTGATGCGAAGACTTGACTCTCTGGAAAAGACCCTGATGCTGGGAAAGACTGAGGGCAGGAGGAAAAGGAAGTGACAGAGGATGAGATGGTTGGATGGCATCACCGACTCAGTGGACATGAGTTTGAACAAACTCCAGGAGATACTGAAGGACAGGGTAGCCTGGTGTGCCACAGTCCATGGGATCACAAGAGTAAGACATGACTGAGGAACTGAACAGCCACAGAAGACCCAGAGTAGGAGAGTGTGTAAGAAAACAGATATTTTCTGGGGAAAGTTTGTTATTACATGTTAAAAACCTTTCAAAGGTGTGTAAAGCATGTTGTGATTCCCAGTGTCCCTGACACTCTTGCCCTAGGCTGTGAAGAAACCAAGGAGGGTCATTTTAGTCCAACTGGTATAAAGTCAACCTGTTGCTGCAGCCATGGGTCAAGTAACCTGCTTACCTTCCCTTGTGGAACCAGTGAATCTCAGCAGCCCAGAGCCCGTTCTGCCTCTGAACTTTCTGGTTTTGTGTGTCAGTGAATTCCCTCTTACTATTTTCCTAGAAGCCAGCTGAGAGCAGGGATTCAGTGCAAGTGGCTTATTCAAAAAGTGATTCCAGGCCACCCTCGTAGGAGTATGTGGAAGTGAGACAGGGGAGGGTAGCATTTGTTTTGTTTTGTTTTTAAATAACATTTAATTTGTTTATTGGCTATGCCATCGAGGCATATGGGATCTTAACAGCATTCAGGATCTTAATTCTTCAACTGGGAATCAAAACCGCCATGCTTCCAACAGTGGAAGCAGAGGGTTTACCCCTGGACTGCAAGAAAGTCCCAGGCAAGTGTGCTTATGAAGCCATTTCAGGGAGGCCCATGAGTCAATACATTTAGATGTAACTGGTATTAAAATTGGTGCAAGAAATCAATGAATGCCTTTGGTGGCAGCAAAAATGTTGCAAATAAACTAACATCCAACCACAGGGACTATTGAGTACATTGTAGCGATTTACACAGAAAATTACTATGTGGCCATCAAAAAGCTCACAACACTGCATGAATGTAACCATTTAGAAATAAGAAAGAAACCTCTTCCCTTAGAAGGTGGGGTTAGGGTTAATACCTCTGAGGGAGACAAGGAAGCATAAATGTGTGCCTAGGTGCCACATGACGGTGCTGTGGGCTGGTGTGCACTAAGCACAGTCGGGCATTCCAGGGGCAGGCATCAGGTTGCCTGGGCTGGAGAGGGGCCAGCGGAAGGAAGGGCACAGGAGGAGGTGCCTAGCTGAAGCCCTGGGCCTTCGGGTCCTGGAAAAGAAGGCTGAGGCCTGACAGGTGCAGACTGGTTAGATCTTATGTTGCTTCATGTTGACCTGCGTCTTGAGGAATTTCCTGCCAAGCTTATGGTGGGTTTTTAACCACTCATCCTACCCCTTCCTGGCAGCTGCAGTCTGGAAAAGCTCACCACCAAGCCGTCATTTTATAAATATGCTGCAAGAATTTACCAGGAGGCCAGGGGCTCAGAGCCTGGATATTTAGCACCTTTGTGGCCAAACTGGCAGGCTGCTGGTTGTCACTGATGCTAGGGTGTAATTCACCATCCACCAACAGCCTGAGAGCCTGATGCCACTGCATCTTTAGCACCACAGAGGCTGCGAAAGTTGGCAGAGTAGCTACCCCCTTGGCTCTAAAGCCTTCAGGTCTCAAGGACAGCGATGGCCTGGAAGGCCATCTGGTCTACCCTTATTTGTGTTATTGGCATCTCCACAGTAAGTCTCCCAAATCTCTTAGTGGACTTCCGACCTCTGCTTGCTCTCCTGCATGGCCTCTGCCAGCCACTCCATCTTTAGACAGCTCAAATGATCAGGAAGCTTTTCTGAAACTGAAAGCCTGTCTCTGCCCTGGTTCCATGGCACAAGGCCATTGCTCCGCAGTCAGTGAGACATCTGAAGCCGTTCACCTGTTGTCATTCCTTTCTCCAGACTGGAGGACATCTGTGGCTGCCTTCCTCCCCCTCAGACCCACCATCTGCGTGCACCCTATATGTAGTTAGCTGGAGTCTCTCGTCTTCCAGAGAACTGAATTAGGTTTCACTGTCTCCAGTTGTCAGTACACCTCCTATTTCCTGCCTGGGTTGGTGCCCAAGAGCCATGATTTCTGGGCTCTTATCTGTCCCCTTGCTGCTGGGCCCATAGCACCTTAAGTAATCATGGTACATTGGTTACAGAACTAAGAAATGAGCATTGGTACTCAGTTTTTGTTTCTTATTTGTGCATGTGGCACGTGGGATCTTAGTTCCCCTAACAGGGATCCAATCTGTGCCTCTTACAGTGAAAGTATGGAGTACTCTAACCACTGGGCCCCCAGGGAATTCCCTGATATGTTCAGTTCAGTCACTCAGTCACGTCCGACTCTTTGCAACCTCATGGACGGCGGCAAGCCAGGCTCCCGTCCTTCACCATCTCCTGGAATTTGCTCAAACTCATGTCCACTGATTCAGTGATGCCATTCAATCATCTCGTCCTCTCTCATCCCCTTCTCCTTCTGTCCTCTATTTTCCCCAACATCAGGGTCTTCTCCAGTAACTCAGCTCTTCACACGAGGTGGCCAAAGTACTGGAACTTCCGCTTTAGCATCAGTCCTTCTAATGAATATTCAGGGTTGATTTCTTTTAGGATTGACTGGTTTGATCTCCTTGCTGTCCAAGGGACTCCCAAGAGTCTTCTCCAGCACCAAGGTTCAAAGGCATCAACTATTTGGTGCTCAGCCTTCTTTATGGTCCAGCTCTCACATCCACACATGACTACTGGGAAAACCACAGCCTTGATGGTATGGATTTTTGTCAGCAAAGTGATGTCTCCACAGTAAGTCTCCCAAATCTCTTAGTGGACTTCCGACCTCTGCTTGCTCTCCTGCATGGCCTCTGCCAGCCACTCCATCTTTAGACAGCTCAAATGATCAGGAAGCTTTTCTGAAACTGAAAGCCTGTCTCTGCCCTGGTTCCATGGCACAAGGCCATTGCTCCGCAGTCAGTGAGACATCTGAAGCCGTTCACCTGTTGTCATTCCTTTCTCCAGACTGGAGGACATCTGTGGCTGCCTTCCTCCCCCTCAGACCCACCATCTGCGTGCACCCTATATGTAGTTAGCTGGAGTCTCTCGTCTTCCAGAGAACTGAATTAGGTTTCACTGTCTCCAGTTGTCAGTACACCTCCTATTTCCTGCCTGGGTTGGTGCCCAAGAGCCATGATTTCTGGGCTCTTATCTGTCCCCTTGCTGCTGGGCCCATAGCACCTTAAGTAATCATGGTACATTGGTTACAGAACTAAGAAATGAGCATTGGTACTCAGTTTTTGTTTCTTATTTGTGCATGTGGCACGTGGGATCTTAGTTCCCCTAACAGGGATCCAATCTGTGCCTCTTACAGTGAAAGTATGGAGGACTCTAACCACGGTGCCCCCAGGGAATTCCCTGATATGTTCAGTTCAGTCACTCAGTCACGTCCGACTCTTTGCAACCTCATGGACGGCGGCAAGCCAGGCTCCCGTCCTTCACCATCTCCTGGAATTTGCTCAAACTCATGTCCACTGATTCAGTGATGCCATTCAATCATCTCGCCTCTCTCATCCCCTTCTCCTTCTGTCCTCTATTTTCCCCAACATCAGGGTCTTCTCCAGTAACTCAGCTCTTCACACGAGGTGGCCAAAGTACTGGAACTTCCGCTTTAGCATCAGTCCTTCTAATGAATATTCAGGGTTGATTTCTTTTAGGATTGACTGGTTTGATCTCCTTGCTGTCCAAGGGACTCCCAAGAGTCTTCTCCAGCACCAAGGTTCAAAGGCATCAACTATTTGGTGCTCAGCCTTCTTTATGGTCCAGCTCTCACATCCACACATGACTACTGGGAAAACCACAGCCTTGATGGTATGGATTTTTGTCAGCAAAGTGATGTCTCTGCTTTCTAATATGCTGTCTAGGTTTGTCATAGCTTTTCTTCCAAGAAGCTGACATCTTTTAATTTCATGGCTGCAGTCACCATCTGCAGTGATTGACTCAAAATGATCCTGGACATGAGTTCAGTGCAATGGCCACAGGGAACCAGGCCTGGGAATATGACACTTGACCAAACAGGTCTGTAGCCCAAGAAAAGCAGGCCCCATGGGCAGAGATATGAGATGAGAAACACCAAAATGTAGACCCTCCAGGTGGCCAGAGCTCAAAGCAAAGAGACGGGCCTGGGTTGGTTCTACTGCCCTTTGGCAAAGCATGAACACAGATGCACATTCTGGATGTGGGTTTGCATGTTGTGCCCTTTCCCCAGCAGGACCATCTGTGAACTCATGGAGCGCCTTATTCACCTGCACGGTATTCCCCATGCGACTCCTGGGACACAGAAGTGGCTTCACTGGATGCAAGTTGCGGCTCACCTGGCTATCCTGGGTTTTGCTGCTGCTCAGTCAGTGAGTCTTGTCTGACTCTTTGCGAACCCCGTGGACTGTAGTCCGTCAAGCTCCTCAGTCCATGGGATTCTCCAAGCGAGAATACTGGAGTGGGTTGTCCCACTTCATCCTCTGGGGATCTTCCTCATCCAGGGATTGCACTCTAATCTCCTGCATTGCAGGCTGATTCTCTACTGCTGAGCTACCCAAGCAGCATTCTGGGTTCTACAAGACACTGAGCCAACAAGTGAGTGAGGGGATTATTCTGCCTGGGGAGCAGTCCCAGGGAAAACCCTGGGCAATGCTACACAATAAGGGTAGTTAGAACTGGTTGGAAGCCAGAGTTCTCTACAGCTTCCTTAGAAATAGCAAGAATGAATGGAAAACTGTAATAAAGGCCAGCTGATTAACTTAGATCCTTTAGGAATAAAGGTTTGTATTGACCATACCAAATGAAGAATCTCAACCAGCTGAGATCCTGGTTGAGCGCAAAGGAAATACAGACTCAACTGTGGAAAAGGGAAGTTTGAAGTATCAGCTCCAGCCTCGTGGAGAGAGGAGCTGATTCTGGTGGGCTCATCTATGGGGCCACTGAGTGAGACATGACTGAGCAACTCGCACTTCACTTCCAGCCTCACGATGGTTACAGACTCTACATATCCTTGCTTGTTATGTGAAAGCACACACAGAATTTTCCTCTTTCCTCGCTGTTTCATGCACTTCTTTGGCAAGTTTTCAACCCTTTAGCTTTGTCACTCTATGTTCTTTTTTTTTTCACTTTTTACTTTTACAGTGTGTTTTGTTGTTAAGATTTATTTATTTATTTATTTTGGTGGGGGGTGGGCTGGGAAGGGAAGGGGGCAGGTGGGCCACTTCTATTGGTCTTTCATTTCTCTATTTTCATCCATCTTTGTTCTTTGGCCCGTGTGGGCCTCCCATCGCAGTGGCCTCTGTTGCCGCAGAGCACTGGCTCGGGCGCATGCGCTCCAGAGCTCCGGCTCAGTAATTGGACACATTGGTCCAGCCACTCCGCGGCACATGGGATCTTCCCAGGCCAGGGATTGAACCGGCGCCCCTTGCACTGCAAGGTGGTGTCCTTACCCACTGGACCACCAGGGAAGCCCTGTTTTGTTGTTTATAGATATGTATAATCCCAATCAGTCTTATGTATATCCCTGGCTCCCATCCCTCCTCCGCCCCCTCTCCCAGTCACCACCCTCCCTCCCCCGTCCCATCCCTCCAGGCCATCTCACAGCGCCCTGCAGGATCCCTAGTCCCCAATCAGGTTTTTCACTCTAATCTCCTGCATTGCAGGCTGATTCTCTACTGCTGAGCTACCCAAGCAGCATTCTGGGTTCTACAAGACACTGAGCCAACAAGTGAGTGAGGGGATTATTCTGCCTGGGGAGCAGTCCCAGGGAAAACCCTGGGCAATGCTACACAATAAGGGTAGTTAGAACTGGTTGGAAGCCAGAGTTCTCTACAGCTTCCTTAGAAATAGCAAGAATGAATGGAAAACTGTAATAAAGGCCAGCTGATTAACTTAGATCCTTTAGGAATAAAGGTTTGTATTGACCATACCAAATGAAGAATCTCAACCAGCTGAGATCCTGGTTGAGCGCAAAGGAAATACAGACTCAACTGTGGAAAAGGGAAGTTTGAAGTATCAGCTCCAGCCTCGTGGAGAGAGGAGCTGATTCTGGTGGGCTCATCTATGGGGCCACTGAGTGAGACATGACTGAGCAACTCGCACTTCACTTCCAGCCTCACGATGGTTACAGACTCTACATATCCTTGCTTGTTATGTGAAAGCACACACAGAATTTTCCTCTTTCCTCGCTGTTTCATGCACTTCTTTGGCAAGTTTTCAACCCTTTAGCTTTGTCACTCTATGTTCTTTTTTTTTTCACTTTTTACTTTTACAGTGTGTTTTGTTGTTAAGATTTATTTATTTATTTATTTTGGTGGGGGGTGGGCTGGGAAGGGAAGGGGGCAGGTGGGCCACTTCTATTGGTCTTTCATTTCTCTATTTTCATCCATCTTTGTTCTTTGGCCCGTGTGGGCCTCCCATCGCAGTGGCCTCTGTTGCCGCAGAGCACTGGCTCGGGCGCATGCGCTCCAGAGCTCCGGCTCAGTAATTGGACACATTGGTCCAGCCACTCCGCGGCACATGGGATCTTCCCAGGCCAGGGATTGAACCGGCGCCCCTTGCACTGCAAGGTGGTGTCCTTACCCACTGGACCACCAGGGAAGCCCTGTTTTGTTGTTTATAGATATGTATAATCCCAATCAGTCTTATGTATATCCCTGGCTCCCATCCCTCCTCCGCCCCCTCTCCCAGTCACCACCCTCCCTCCCCCGTCCCATCCCTCCAGGCCATCTCACAGCGCCCCTGCAGGATCCCCTAGTCCCACAGCACAATGACAATGGCTATCTTTCTCACATATGATAGTATAGGTTTCCATGTTACTCCCTCTACGTAGTCTATGTTCTTGCAAAGAGTTGGACGTGACTGAGCGAATGAACAACAAAAAATGTTCTCTTCAGAGGAGCCTGTGACTGAATACAGGATTCTGTGCAGCCCAGAGACCCACACTGACTCCTCATTTCCTTTTAGGCGATCAGTTAGGAACCTCTTACTGTCATTCGTAGCTTGAGCAGAAAACAGAGCTCTGTAATACTACTGAAGTTGAAATAGGTGTGGGTGGGTGTGAGCAGATGCTGAGCGGCTAAAGGGGAAGACTGGACCAACGATTAAGCCCTGATCTCTCGGCTTCACACTCACTGTTTTTAATTCTGTTTGGTGACATTGGACACAGAACTCTGCCCACATTTCTATGCTGGCAGCTGGCAGACCCGTGGGTTTCTCTCCAGCAGGGTGCACTGAGCGCTGGAGGAAAAGGGACGGGCTCTTGGCCTTGTCCTGGCAGTAGCGGCGTGTTCCCAGGACTGATCAAGCTCAGGCCAGCTTCGTTTCACTCTGACACCAGGACCAGCTGAGCAGCATCCACCCCAAGAGGCAACTACCTCCTTGGTTTTGTCTCCGTTAGGCCTTTGTAGTGACTGAGTCCACAACCTGATCAAGCTGAAATAACTTGCCTGGTTTCTGTCTCCACTTGGACTGTGACTGCCTACACTGCCCGATACAGAAAGGAAATTTCTATCTACTGAAACAAAGTCTCGAAACTACGCTGCTTTAAACCCTTTATAAGGCTCTGCCTAAGTTTCATTTTCCTGTGATATTTTACATGGGCAACGGTCACTGGAATGCCCCACATGTCCACCTTTGGGCTAAATAAAACATTCCAAGCTGAGACCTAGGGCGATTTCTTCCAAATGTAAACCTCTGAATTCCCTTCCATTCCAATATTCTTCATTCCGAATTCAGAATTAAAATTAACAACTATCTTTTGATCCTAAATGTAAATTGAGTCTTGGCCTAGGGCGTTTTCTGGCAATGTAGATCTCACAGCGCCCCTGCAGGATCCCCTAGTCCCACAGCACAATGACAATGGCTATCTTTCTCACATATGATAGTATAGGTTTCCATGTTACTCCCTCTACGTAGTCTATGTTCTTGCAAAGAGTTGGACGTGACTGAGCGAATGAACAACAAAAAATGTTCTCTTCAGAGGAGCCTGTGACTGAATACAGGATTCTGTGCAGCCCAGAGACCCACACTGACTCCTCATTTCCTTTTAGGCGATCAGTTAGGAACCTCTTACTGTCATTCGTAGCTTGAGCAGAAAACAGAGCTCTGTAATACTACTGAAGTTGAAATAGGTGTGGGTGGGTGTGAGCAGATGCTGAGCGGCTAAAGGGGAAGACTGGACCAACGATTAAGCCCTGATCTCTCGGCTTCACACTCACTGTTTTTAATTCTGTTTGGTGACATTGGACACAGAACTCTGCCCACATTTCTATGCTGGCAGCTGGCAGACCCGTGGGTTTCTCTCCAGCAGGGTGCACTGAGCGCTGGAGGAAAAGGGACGGGCTCTTGGCCTTGTCCTGGCAGTAGCGGCGTGTTCCCAGGACTGATCAAGCTCAGGCCAGCTTCGCTTTCACTCTGACACCAGGACCAGCTGAGCAGCATCCACCCCACGAGGCAACTACCTCCTTGGTTTTGTCTCCGTTAGGCCTTTGTAGTGACTGAGTCCACAACCTGATCAAGCTGAAATAACTTGCCTGGTTTCTGTCTCCACTTGGACTGTGACTGCCTACACTGCCCGATACAGAAAGGAAATTTCTATCTACTGAAACAAAGTCTCGAAACTACGCTGCTTTAAACCCTTTATAAGGCTCTGCCTAAGTTTCATTTTCCTGTGATATTTTACATGGGCAACGGTCACTGGAATGCCCCACATGTCCACCTTTGGGCTAAATAAAACATTCCAAGCTGAGACCTAGGGCGATTTCTTCCAAATGTAAACCTCTGAATTCCCTTCCATTCCAATATTCTTCATTCCGAATTCAGAATTAAAATTAACAACTATCTTTTGATCCTAAAAATGTAAATTGAGTCTTGGCAATGATTACATCAATTGGAGAACAGTTTTCTGAGGCATTTATGTAGATGACAGTGTCAGTACCTAGACTCCCATACTTTGTAAAAGTATGTAAAACATACTTTGTTTTACAATGCACTTAAAGCAAAGACTCCTGCCCTGAAGGGCAGCATCAGGAAGCAAAACACAACCCGTATCCCCGTATTAAAGAGGCCACGGCCAGGTTCTTGCTGACATCTTCCATTTATTCCTGCAGTGGACATCTGCCCTCAAAGTGCAACACCGAACCACCCTCGCCACAGCCTCCGCTCCTCCGCTGGGCACACCTGGACATTCATTCCTGGAGCGTCGTGGACCATAAGTTTCTCTCTGGCTGGGAAACTGTCACCGCCAATGTCACAGGGAAGACACACCCACGCGCACGGATGGAAGGGTGACACGAGGAGCTCCTGGAAAGGAGTGGGGCCGGGGCCGAGGGGGCCTGGGGACAGCCTGCCTGGACGCAGAGGACGCCCATCCTGAGCAGCCACGTCTGCTGGGTTGGCCCTGGAGCGCCTCGCCCACTTTGTCTCTGGACTTGGTGACACCAAAACCATCCCTGTGTCCTGCCTCGCCGTCAGGAGACGCACGGAGTCATTAAGAACTGCTAGTGTGGACAATGCGTGGTCTGGAGAAATGGATTCTCCGATCTTTGATTTCAAGCTGTCGGGCAGAAGATCTGGAAAGTTCTGGGGGTAAGACACTGCCTAGCAGCAATAACTCTTGTTCTAGCCATCATATTTTTGATGGGGAAAAAATCACTTTCAAATACTGCAAAGACAAAGAGACAGTGGGTGCGAGGAGCGACATGAGCAGCTCTAGAAAACACAAGAGACTAAGACATTTGACCACACACACATGGACGATACACCTAAGCACTCAGCCTGACAAAACCCTCACTAGTGAACACATTACACATGTATGCACTCACATGCACACACTAGTAACAGTCTGACAGATGCTCAGAGGGCAAATCCAAACGTCCTCTCTTTGGAATTTCTCAATGAGTTTAGGCAATATGTCCTGTTCCAGAATTAAAATTAACAACTATCTTTTGATCCTAAAATGTAAATTGAGTCTTGGCAATGATTACATCAATTGGAGAACAGTTTTCTGAGGCATTTATGTAGATGACAGTGTCAGTACCTAGACTCCCATACTTTGTAAAAGTATGTAAAACATACTTTGTTTTACAATGCACTTAAAGAAGACTCCTGCCCTGAAGGGCAGCATCAGGAAGCAAAACACAACCCGTATCCCCGTATTAAAGAGGCCACGGCCAGGTTCTTGCTGACATCTTCCATTTATTCCTGCAGTGGACATCTGCCCTCAAAGTGCAACACCGAACCACCCTCGCCACAGCCTCCGCTCCTCCGCTGGGCACACCTGGACATTCATTCCTGGAGCGTCGTGGACCATAAGTTTCTCTCTGGCTGGGAAACTGTCACCGCCAATGTCACAGGGAAGACACACCCACGCGCACGGATGGAAGGGTGACACGAGGAGCTCCCTGGAAAGGAGTGGGGGCCGGGGGCCGAGGGGGCCTGGGGACAGCCTGCCTGGACGCAGAGGACGCCCATCCTGAGCAGCCACGTCTGCTGGGTTGGCCCTGGAGCGCCTCGCCCACTTTGTCTCTGGACTTGGTGACACCAAAACCATCCCTGTGTCCTGCCTCGCCGTCAGGAGACGCACGGAGTCATTAAGAACTGCTAGTGTGGACAATGCGTGGTCTGGAGAAATGGATTCTCCGATCTTTGATTTCAAGCTGTCGGGCAGAAGATCTGGAAAGTTCTGGGGGTAAGACACTGCCTAGCAGCAATAACTCTTGTTCTAGCCATCATATTTTTGATGGGGAAAAAATCACTTTCAAATACTGCAAAGACAAAGAGACAGTGGGTGCGAGGAGCGACATGAGCAGCTCTAGAAAACACAAGAGACTAAGACATTTGACCACACACACATGGACGATACACCTAAGCACTCAGCCTGACAAAACCCTCACTAGTGAACACATTACACATGTATGCACTCACATGCACACACTAGTAACAGTCTGACAGATGCTCAGAGGGCAAATCCAAACGTCCGCTCTCTTTGGAATTTTCATGGCAAATCTGAGTTTAGGCAAACTGAAGACCTCCCTAGGGAGGCTGCCTTTGTTCCCCACTTGGGCCCATGCTGCTCCTGTCTGGGCCCTCTACACTGCCCGGGCACTAGACTTTATTCCTCACATTTCTGGAGCTTAAACCACGGCTAGGTCTTCTCTGGTCTAATGCCACCTGCAATGAAAGCACCTCCCTTTGGCCCCTAGACTCCCAAGACAGTGGTAATCAGAGGGTGCTCAAGAGTTGGAAAGTAGGAAGAGACTAATAAAAATACCAGAAGGAAATGCCTGTTACTCTCATAGGATCTCTCTGAGACCAGGTGGCCGAGGCCCCCTGGCCAGCAAGGATAGGTTTTGTAGGAGAGGCCTTAATTTAAGGTACTGCAATCTATGCTCACAAGAGCCTAGTAAGACGGCGCTCCTCGGGGCTACTGCAGGGCCGGTCCCAGGTACTTACTCCAACCCTAGGTGCCCTTTGACCTCTCTGACTTCAGTCCTTCTAGAGTCAGATCAACCTGGCTTCTCTGACGTGTGCCTGGTCATTTTCAGAGCCTGCCTATAAGCAGCCCGCAAGGTGTCTGTCAGGCTTCCTGGGCCGGCACACACCTGCTCACACATGCACCGGGTGATGAGGCCCTCCCACCACTGCAGACAGGCAGCCAAGCAAAGAAAGCCATCCATCAAGGCCCCTTTCCTCCCCACGCCCCAGCGCGGAGGTCAAAGAATTCACCACGGTTAACACCTGGCACCAGCCGGCTTCCGCTTCCCTCCTCCACGAGGGGCCTGGGAGATGCCGCCGGCTGGAGGCACAGCTCCTGCTCGTCTGTGAGCACGGTTGCCACACTGCCCCGGCTCAAGTCCTGCGCTGGGAACCTCTACTGTAACCTGGCTCCTCATAAAACTGCAGTCGGATGCAGTTTAAGTTACAGTTCTTCCTTCTAAGACGCCTCAGTGAGACCCCTGTGGCCCACTGGTGACAACTCTAAGTGCAGCAGGGCCTAAAAGGAAAGAGTCCCACAGGAGGGAGGCCTGGAGGGCATAAGGCAGGAGACTACAAAATCAGTAACCCACGTTCCAGAAGTGTGGCCCTGGGGGACGAGAAAGAAACAAAATGTCCCAATAATTTAATGGCAGGTCTGGAAGAGCATTTATAGCTATTCCGGGACTCTCCAACAGAAGGCTCTTCCTGGATGCACAGACACTGTAATACTGCTCACTCTCGATCGACAGCTCTGGCTTGCACACGCGACCACGACGCCTTTTGCAGCAGAGGCAAGCACGCCAGAGTGCCCAGGAGGCATCTGACAGCACGCGGAAAACGCGAGAAGTGCTCAAGAGTTGGAAAGTAGGAAGAGACTAATAAAAATACCAGAAGGAAATGCCTGTTACTCTCATAGGATCTCTCTGAGACCAGGTGGCCGAGGCCCCCTGGCCAGCAAGGATAGGTTTTGTAGGAGAGGCCTTAATTTAAGGTACTGCAATCTATGCTCACAAGAGCCTAGTAAGACGGCGCTCCTCGGGGCTACTGCAGGGCCGGTCCCAGGTACTTACTCCAACCCTAGGTGCCCTTTGACCTCTCTGACTTCAGTCCTTCTAGAGTCAGATCAACCTGGCTTCTCTGACGTGTGCCTGGTCATTTTCAGAGCCTGCCTATAAGCAGCCCGCAAGGTGTCTGTCAGGCTTCCTGGGCCGGCACACACCTGCTCACACATGCACCGGGTGATGAGGCCCTCCCACCACTGCAGACAGGCAGCCAAGCAAAGAAAGCCATCCATCAAGGCCCCTTTCCTCCCCACGCCCCAGCGCGGAGGTCAAAGAATTCACCACGGTTAACACCTGGCACCAGCCGGCTTCCGCTTCCCTCCTCCACGAGGGGCCTGGGAGATGCCGCCGGCTGGAGGCACAGCTCCTGCTCGTCTGTGAGCACGGTTGCCACACTGCCCCGGCTCAAGTCCTGCGCTGGGAACCTCTACTGTAACCTGGCTCCTCATAAAACTGCAGTCGGATGCAGTTTAAGTTACAGTTCTTCCTTCTAAGACGCCTCAGTGAGACCCCTGTGGCCCACTGGTGACAACTCTAAGTGCAGCAGGGCCTAAAAGGAAAGAGTCCCACAGGAGGGAGGCCTGGAGGGCATAAGGCAGGAGACTACAAAATCAGTAACCCACGTTCCAGAAGTGTGGCCCTGGGGGACGAGAAAGAAACAAAATGTCCCAATAATTTAATGGCAGGTCTGGAAGAGAGCATTTATAGCTATTCCGGGACTCTCCAACAGAAGGCTCTTCCTGGATGCACAGACACTCGTAATACTGCTCACTCTCGATCGACAGCTCTGGCTTGCACACGCGACCACGACGCCCTTTTGCAGCAGAGGCAAGCACGCCAGAGTGCCCAGGAGGCATCTGACAGCACGCGGGAAAACGCGAGGCTGAACTCCCACCCCCACAGAACCCCGTTTAAAAAAAAAGCTTTGTCTGTTACAGTCATGTGTTCCTTTGTTGCCACCTTATAAAGTCAACGACGCTGGAGGGCGACCAGCGGAGTCCGTCCTCCAGGAACGAGTGCAAAAGGGGAGCTCGCGGCTCAGGGACGTCCCTCCGGGGAGCAGGGGGAGGGGTCAGCCAGAGACCTCCCCCCGCTTCAGACACACACACATATACAAAAAAGGGTTATTGCCAGCTTGTGTACGTTCACAATGTGATTTTTGTATTTCGAAAGCTTGAATTGTCCCTGGAAGAAAAAAATGGGAGAAAAGACAGGAGTCAGTACACAGGTCGTCTCTAGGCAACACACACACAGGGGAAAGCCTGGCCTCAGCAGCTCCCGGCCCTCCCGACACCCTGGGACCTTCCTTCCTCGCCCATTTAGTGCCAACACGGCCACCTGCCCTCCAAGACCCTTCAAACCCTTGGCATCAACTGGCTGCAACAGCAAAAGGTCAGAAGCCACCACTCGAAGGCACGTGAACAGGGGACTAAACATTCAAGGGACACTGTGGAGCTTTTAAAAAGGGGAAAGGTTCACTACTAATATAAAGATCTCCCAGCAAGGCTGAACATGGTAGGGCGCAGAACAGCGTGTGGACATGATACACTGCCTCCAGTGTAAGTGGGAGCGGGGAAAATAAGGTTCACATTGGCCTCAAGGAAGTCACACAGACTAAAACGCTGTACAGCTCCCCAGGAGCTGCTAACGGTGGCTACCTGGGGCATGGGGCGGCAGGGGAAGGGAACTCTGTGGAAACTGGGCCGATGGGGAGTGGGAGGGAAACCTCTTTCTCTTTTCTTACACATATGTATGCAAAAATTAAAAAAAAAAAAAAGACTGAATCATCAATTTGTATTATATACTCAAAAAAGATCAACCAGCTGACCAACCAACAATCCCTGGTTCAAAACTTACAGCTGTTTACAAAAGGATATTCCAAGAGGTGAAATCTGGGCACCTTTCACTTTAGAAACTCAGCACACACGTCTGTGTGTGTGTGTGACAGATCACAAGATGTCTTTTTAGTGGCCTTTTAAGAGATACAGACAGGTTTGCCTGCCCACGGGCAACCTCTCCTGTTTCAGCCTAGAAATCCAGCACCTTATTTGAGTCCCCAAATCTCCAGGCTGGAGAGACTTTAAAGGTCACTGCATCTAATGCTCTGGCCCAGTGCTCCGGACTTAAGTTTGTCTGCGTGTGTGAGACAGAAATCCTCATTAATCTGATTCTGGAATCCCTTCTTCCATTTAATTTTAATGGCACATTCTAGAAGCTTTGGTTTTAATTAACCTGTCGTAGAATTGCTACAGCTGATGGGGTATCTCGGCAACCGGTCCAGGCTGAATGAATACTGACGAAAGACTTTGCTCAGCCCAGCTCAAGTCAGCAGCGGCTCCTCCGGGTGGCCGACAGTCTTCCCGTGATGGTGGCGGGCTGACAGTGACTCGCAGCCCCCTCTACACAGACCACAGCTGCAGGTAAGAACGCCGAGAGGGAAACTGGAGCTGGCGTGGGAAGACACTGATGCCATCTCAAAAGCCCGCTGCTGTTCTTGTAACTGACACACATGGCCACACAGTTCCATGAGCAATGCTACTTGAGAATGTTAATGGTTTCCATCTAAGGGGTTGACTGAACACAGAGCTCAGTGGGGTGATTATTTTTCTAAATGGACTTTCAAAAGGACAGACTTCTCTGAGGTGCCCCGAGTAGCCAGCAAATGAGGAGGCACGTGACAAGACAGAGAAGAGCCGGTGTCGCTGAGGTGTGCTAGGGGTGACCCCCGAGGGGCGCTGTGCTCTAACACTGAGGGCTGCATGATGGAGAACACCTCCAACGACAAAGAAGTGGTCAGGAAGGAAGGGCTGTTCTGCTTCCTTTTTCCCTCTGACGCCAGCTTCATCCTCACAGATCAGCTGGATCATCAACGCCCATCAGCAGGGAGACTAGAATGGCAGGGCTCCGGGAAGGCGGAATGAGAGGCTCTCCTGACTGTGGGCGAATGATCGGTCATGCAGGGAGAGAGAGGGCAGGCACAGAGCTGGGCTCAGTCCTTTCATGACTGTTCTATGATGTAAAGAAGAGTATTTTCAGGATTAATCATCACCGTGAGCAGGGCATCTTATCTTCTGGAAGAACTCCTGTGCTGTGCTGGGGTTGGGCCAGAAACAAATTCTCTCAGTGGCAGGTAAATTGAAGAGCTCTACACCACCTTCCCATTCAGAAGAGATAATAATAGTTAATTCTCCTGTCATAGAGCTCTTCATAGTCAGAAACCCTGAGAAGTCAGACTCACTCTAAAGTTTATTTGCAAAACAGAATGGGGAGGAACAGAATAACGGAGCTGGGAGAATCCAGCTTTTTTCTTTCTGATATACAAGAAAACAAAGAGCAATGGGGGTGGGCAATGGCCTCCGATGACGACAGGCTGAAGCAGACTGGTGGCAGCTGGAAGCTCAGGTCCAGCCTTTGTAAAAAAGAAAAAAACAGTGGGCTGAGAAGAGCCTGGTGTCCAGTTTAGCCTGAAGAATGTGTTCACCCCATGGCAGCTGGAAACTAGCCTTCAGTTATGTCCCATGTCACCCCAGGCTACAGTGCACAGAGATGAGAAGACAGGGGAAGGGAGAAGGTAGACAGGAAGTGGCAGAGGCCATGAGCAACTTTTTTTTTTTTTAAAGATGGGTTTCTGTTTTTTTAAAAGCAACTTGAAATTTAGACAGTTTAGACCGAGCTCTGGAAAGCTAGACCCTCCAGGCACCTAGCAAGGGGCAGACTATGGGGAAGGTTTATTAGTCTTCTTTTCTCAATGGTTTTCAATTATAAAACAGATCATTTAGAAGGAAATAATAACATTTTTTACATTATGGTCTTCATGGAAACATTCTCTGGCTATTCAGCTGTCCGACCCATGCCAGCTCTAGTTTCCTCCTCTCTCCCTTACTGTGTGTAAATAAAACGGCAAACCACCTAGGTTCACTCGGGCAAACCTCAGTCTCTCATCTCTCCCCAGAGACCACATCAACTTCACTCCCCCTAGCAAACCAGCCTAGACAGGCAGGAACCCGGAGTCTCCACTCCACCCACGCCACCCAGCAGCGAACTGGGACGTCTATGGAAGCCATGGTTAAAAGGGCAATGCTCATTTGTAATGGTAATAGAGGTCACATGACACGGTCCTAAAATACCAGCAGCCACATGTAATGGCACAAAATAGCAGATAAACTGAGAAGTATTTACGGTGTAAGAATTATCTGGCATCCCTTATAGCAGTAAAGTGCTAGGGGCCCTGAAATGGCAGCTCAAACCACCACCAGTTAGTTAGTTGGCTGTGTGCATCTGCTCGGGATGCCCCATTTACCACTTTCAAGGTGAAGTCAAAAACATGAACTCCGGGGTCCTTCTCAAGTCCATCATGACAATGAAGTGATTTGGGTTTTTTGTTTAGACTCGAATGTGCCTCTCACTCTCCCAAGTCTGTGCTTGACCGAGAATACCTAACCCACTGAAAGAAGGCTCCCTTCAATCCGCCCCATAAAAATAATGCAGGGCGGGCAGGGGGCAACAAAAAGAACAAAGAGCCTACAGAATGCCAATTGTGCAAATATGACTTTCCAAAGCAATTCAAAGATATTTTTTCCTGGGGAATTTAGTGTTAGCTAAAGGGAGAGGGAATAATTTTAAGGTTTCTTCCAATTTCATTTTAACCTCCCACCATGGAAGCTAAGATGCTGCTGAGTTGTGAAAGTATCATCATTTTATGTACTTCAAGAGGTAAACACTACCAACTAAACTGTGACAAAGCCTTTCTTGTCACATTCACTGCAAGCATCCTGATTTTGGAGACACTCAGAGCAGAAAACCAAGGAATCCTATACACGGTGCTGCTACTGAAACAAGCCCCTTATCACACCAGGGCTCTGGAAATTCAACTTCCTGATGTATTTTGAATATCTGCTATTTTCCAGCCTACAAGTCAGTATGTTGGTATTAGAGCTAGCATGGGCTTTCATCCCTCCCTGATACACTAGCCACCCTCTCAGAATTCCATATTGACTATACTTGACAGAAAATCCCTTTGAATGGCTGTTTTGAAAATCTAGTGTCACCATCTAAAACATGAATTTGTGATGAAGGAATTAAAAACAGGTATGAGTGGCATGAGTGTGCAGGAATTCTGAGACTGTTTATTACTCAGACCCCTGGCCCCTGCTCCGCCCCTCGCAGGCGTGCACTCTCTCTGGCCCACCTACGGAAGGGAGGTCTCCCTCCAGGAAACAGGTGCCCTCCTCCCTGGGCAAGGGGAGCTCTGGAACAGCACCACAGCTGGCGTGCTCTGTTCCAGTTTTAGAAATTCTCCACCTCTTAGGGCCGGGGCTGGGGCGGGAGGTGGGGACAGGAATAGCTAATATCCTTGAACGTGCTCTCGGGTCAGGCATGTGCGGATACTGTCCTTTCACGCATTCCTCTCATCCAGAACAAATTCACCCAATTGTTTCTGCTAGAAAGACAGACATGGACTTGGAATTCTCTGAACTGAAATACAAATATTCTTAAAATGAATGCTTCAGTGGACCCAGCCTTCGCTATCCCAGGGTCTCTCTGCCGGCAAACATGCGGTGGTCTTACCACGGTGCAACATGGAGCCGTGCTTTCTACATATGCGGCCCTGCCATGTACCACCCCCCCGCCCTTGGTTCACGTTAGCCTCTGACACTTGGAGGTTCAATCACTGTTTACCCACAACTGACCAACACCACCGGCAGGCAAGAAATACCTCCCCTGACCCATCCTGGGGCCTGAGGAGCTGCCCTGTGTGTCATAGGACACTGCCAGATGGCTTAAAAATGGCCATGTCTGAGCAGGAAAAACAACAACAAAAGTACCTCTGGCCCATTCATAGTCACGGAGTGTCAGCATGCAGAGACCACAGAGACGCTCATCTGTGGAGCCTCATTTTCAAGATCAGAAAACAGGCGCAGTGAGGCTCATCCACCTGCCCAGGGGTTCACTGGGAGACACGTGACTCAGAAAGGAGGGCAAGTCAGCGGCTCTGGGCTTGGCGTTTCCCTCTGAGACTGCAGTGTCAGCCTGAGGAGCAGTTGGTGCAGGCTCAGTGCCGACAGGGGCAAGCCTGGGGGCCGTGGGGAGAGGGCACTCCCTTGGAAGCAAGGGCCTATAACTGAGGGGCACATCACACGGTCACAGAGAAGAAGACGAGGCCCTACCCTGAGTGTGAGAGACAGAGGGGGAGCGTCCGATCAGCGGCCGCTGCTGTTCACCAGGCCATGAAACTCCTCCCAGGCCCTGGCAAACCAGAGACAAAAAACACAACAGCACATTCAGATCAAAGGCTTTTCAACAAAGAGAGCAGACAAGATAACCCCACGCCCCATTTCAGATACCTTCAAGATCAAGCGGAGTCCACCGATACCTGGAAGCATAGCAGTGAGGGTCCCCACCTAGGCTCTCCTCTCAGCCAAGCAGGGTGGCCTGCCTTTCAGGGGCAACTGGCACTTCTCCTGGCTTGTGTTACTGCCCAGGTCTGGCCCTCACTGTCCCCTGGAGGACTCCCGCGTCCTTCCAGCCACTCCTCCCACAAGTCAACCAGGGGGCCACTGAGGTCAGTTAGCGTCACCCACCGTGGGCGACGTTGCCAACTCACTGAGGCGAGGGGCAGCAGTGGTTTGTCTTGGGGACAAGAGAAGAGGCAGAAATGCTCTTTCTCCATCGAGCCTCATGCTGCGGGTATGGGCAGGTATCCAACAGCATTATGATGTGCATGGACGCAGTGAGGAAATCACCCTGCTTTGCTTGCTTCCATAGCCCAGGCCTTCTGACCCTTCTCAACTCGGATCCCCAATTCATATAGGGCTCCATGCGTTTCTGATTATTACTCAAGTAACTATTACCTTAAAAAGCTGTACATGTTATAGCATTTCCAAGGATCAAATTCCTCTGACACTTCCAAAAACCAACACTCATCGCAACTTTAATGCTTACTAACTTAAAAACTGGAGCTAGGAAGGGATAAGGAATGTGACCAGGGCCAAAGTCTCTTGGAAGACGCTCCACAGAGAACAGGCCTTGGTGGCTGCTGGCCAAACGTCAGGAGAAAGCCTGACCCCGTGCTTCTGAAGCCCTGACGCACCTCAAGCTCTGAGAGGCCCTAATGTCCTTCCTTTGGCCTGAGTCATTTTGCAGCCACTTAGGGACAAAGCGAAGGGTTAAGTTCCCTGGGAAGTGGGTTATATAATCACCCATATATAAAGTGGGTGATTTAGTGCCTGTCTTTACATCTAAAACTCCTTATTGTCAGGTATTCCATTCTTGGTTGAAAAGGGTTAAACACCCATGGTGACAACACACAGTTTTAACATGCTAAATCACTAGCTCACTACAGGTTTAATATGATGGCCACTAAAATGCACTTCATCACTAGGTCTCCTATAGACAGCTTTTCTTCATTTCTTTTTTGTTTTATTTATTTTTCATCCATCTTTATTCTTTGGCCTGTGTGGGCCTCCCATTGCAGTGGCCTCTCTCGTTGCAGAGCACCGGCTCTGGGAGCATGTGCTCCAGAGCGCTGGTTCGTAATTGGACACACCGGCCCAGCCGCTCCTCGGCATATGGGATCTTCCTGGGCCAGGGCTCGAACCGGTGCCCCTTGCACTGCAAGGTGGACTCTTTACCCATTGGGCTACCAGGGAAGCCCTCTTCTTTTCTTAAATGGGAAGGGATTAAACAAAGACCTGGCACAATAAATTCTTCCAGGCAACATTCACATCAGTTTCGTTAGTATTTCCCTTTTGAACAGCAGCACGTATAAATTAACGAGGTATCTCTCAGAACAAGGGACTGATCTGCGGCTCATGGCTTCTTCAGAGTATCACCAACATCTGAATACATCTATGCTAACTGAATGGAAAGAAAATGTAAGACCACCAGGAAGTGTGTGTCTTGTCAGTTCACCATTTCCAAAGGAAGACATCTGCTTCACCACTTTCTGGAGAGATGGATCCACGAGGAACTGAGGAAGTCCACCAGGGAGGGCGGAGGTCATTTTACTCTTCACTCCAAATGAAGGTGAGAAGAGAGCAAAATCTGATGCCTGGGTGACAACCCCGAAACCCCCTCTCATTCTAAGAGTGAGGTGCAAATGCCATTATAAGCAAGCTAGGTGTCAACAAGAAAATACACCTCATTTATCCTTTTGTTTCTACAAAGGCCTACGCGGGTCCAAACAGAAGTTTTCTGTTTCAAGAACCCGCAGAAATAAGGACTTCTGAGTATCCCTCTAATCTGGGCAAAGACATTTCTTCATGTGGATTCAGTGAGATAAAATAGCTGATCACAGTCATTGGTACAATCGCTGGTTCTCAAAGGCCAACACATGACTAGGTAAATCAACAATCTGAAACTAGGTGTGAATGTTCTGGCTATTTTCCACCTGACACCCCAGGCATATATGTAATATTAAAAGTTGTTTCTTTTTAAAGGTAAATAAAGAACAAGTTAAACGTTAAATCTGTCATGTGAATTGAGTTTCTTAAACTAAAATTTTTTCAATTACCCTAAATACAGCCTACAGGGAATTCTAAACAGAGTCAAATGACAGGGTAACAGCAAGTTCTTTCAAGACCACTTTTTACCAGCTCGCGAGCAAATTCTGAGAGCAGAGATCTCATCTCTCAACTCTGCACTTGCCCTCACTCTGGCCCGCTCCCAGCTCATAGCCTTGCACTCACTGGCCCTCACCACTCACAGATGAACTGGGCCTCCTGCTGGTCTGGCTTTTACCTTGCACATCAGCATGGAGGGACACTTCCCAAACACAAAGCCTGGTCAGCAATGATGCCGGTGACACAGGGCCACCCAGCTGATTTAGCCGAGGCTGGAGGGATGGCTGGTCCTTGCCTAGAAGTTTAGTGTTTAGATACAATGAAACCTAGACATGGTGACGTCCCCGTGACTTGATGCACTTTTCCTCTAGAATAAATGAATAAAGACAAGTCGCCCGCCCTCAGCTCTCTGCAGAAGTGCCTGGTCAGTCTGCCCAACATTGTGGCCCATCAAGGGTGACTGGTCCTGTCTTCCCACTCCCATCCCAGGCCAGGGTACAGAAGGAGTCAACAGACTATGCCAAGGAGGAATTTCTTTATAAAAGACACTGCTGCTTCATATGGCCCTGAACCCCAAGTCTTCTCCTGGTGGTCCCAGAATTCTGGGTGCGAGTCTGGCTGTATGATGAGGCTGCCCTCAAACTGGAGGCTACAGTGAATCACGTGATGTCTGCAAGGTCCCGAATCTCCAAAACCTTAACCGCACACCTGAGCTATCACCAGATTTTGCCAGGTTCCCATTTCTCAGTGGGGCCGTGCACCCATAAGGGGCTGACTGTCGGCAGTAAACAAGGGTGCAAGACAGCAGGCAGCATTCTCTCTGCAGCAAAGCGGCTCATCATGCCCTGCACACAGCAGGGTTCACCTCTTAGCTCAGCAAGGAGGGCTAAGCAAGGAGCGCGGCAAGAAAAGGCATAAGCAGTGTGATTAAGGGGAGGCTGGGGGAATCAGACAATTGAAAAAAGACACTGGAGACTGGACTGAAACAGAGCAAGGGGAAGGAACACTCGACTGAGAAATCTAAGCCACTGCTAAAAAGGTCCCCTCACCATTTCCAGGAACCCTATTTTCCAGAGTACATGAGAGAGAAGCGTTGGCTCTTTCCTCCTTCATTTCCCTTCAGGTCTCAAGTCCAAGCAGCTGCTGTTCCTTGGCTCCAACACAGCCATACCTGTGGAAGAGCCACAGGGGAAGGACAAAGCAGAACAGTCCCAGCTTCTGTTCAGATGTGGCAAGGCTCAGAGGGGTCAAGGTCAGCTTGGTGCTTTCTGATCAACTCTTAGTCTAGAAGGTGGTATCGGGCTCCTCCCCTGGATATTAAGGTCAATACTGGTGGCATCACAGTGGAAGCTAAGAGGGAAAGGGCCATGGAATGTAATTCTTTGACAAACGTTGGAAACGTAGAAAATAGGCATTTCCACACATCAACAATCTCCATCTTCTAGGAACTTCAACCAATCTGGGCTATGTGTTTACAAAAAGAAGCAATGACAGGAACACCCGCAGAATGCTGAGCCCAGGTGCTAGTCTCTACGTGTATTCTGTGGGACCCCAAGCCTCGGGGAGATTGATGGGCGGTCCAGATGGCATTAGAAGAACTCCAGGCTATGCCCACGGCCACCTTTACAGATGCTACCAGGCTTACAGTGGGCAAAGGCAGTTTACTTTTGGCTCTGGTGCAAGCTCCTAGGAAAGCCTAAAGTAACATAAGGCTTGCTGAATTTCTCCATGCAGGTTAGGGGCCTGAAGGCCAAGCTGCAGCACATATATACCGAGCCACAAAGCACATAAGGGGCTGGGCCATGCCATGGGCAGATGTCCCAAGGAGCAAACTCACACAGGACAAAGACACATCCCCACCCCAGGTCCTGATGCACAACAACTCTGAGCACTCGGGGAAAGCGAAGGGCCAGCACCTTGCAACGTGCAAGGAGGGTGAGCTCAGAGAGGAAGATGACCTGGCTCTAAGGGGAGAGCAGAAGGGAGAAGGCGAGCAGAGAGCTTGTGGCTTGGGCGGCTTTTGCACGGTGAGGAAACACCATTTACACAAAGCAAGGAAGCGCTACACACATAGCTGCACATAGACGGAAGCAGGGCTCTGCCTTCAAGCATGAGATTTGTTTGAAGTAAGACAAATGGAGTCAGTGAAGCAAAGGCCAAGGATCCCCCTTTCCAACCTCATGGACTTTAGAGCTGAATTCTAAATCAGAAATCGTTGTTCCTGTCCTCAGCATGACTGATGGAAACTAAGATTCAAACACCACAAAAACGGTCTCATTCTGAGAGCCAGATGCCACCTCGTCATGTTGGACCTCAGCGGAGCTGGAACAGAATACTGTGTGATGTGATACCATGGGCTATGGAAATGAGGCCTCGTTCCCCGATGGCCCTCCACGGAGAAGTCTGTGCCATTCTTTAATATGGTGACAGTCAGTCTGAAAGGTCACTTCTTTGATGCACCAGAAAGAGCAAGAGCATGAGACAAGCTAGTTCAGCACCATTTATTAAGTGATCTCAGCTGTTGTGTAGCTGCTGCCGGTCAGCCTGTTCTTAAAACATAAAATGCTCTTCCAGCTCCTCTTGTCCAGGACGGAAGGATCTTCCAGGTGGCGCGCGAACAGAACAAGAGACTCCGATGATGCTGGCTTCAATGACGGTGCCATCCAGAGAGGGAGAGGGTCATGGCACATTCAGCCGCGGCTTCCAGAGGTTTTGAAAAAGGAGCCTTTGGGAGCCCAGCCTGCCTGGCATTCTAGTGGAAGTGCAAAAGGTTGGCACATTGGGAGAGAGGGAGAGAGGGAGACGTGGGGGCAAAGCAGCAGCTTGGGGTCCAGGAGGGTTCTCTGGCCCCTGTGGCTGCAGGGCTGGAGGACTAGGCTGACCTCTGATAAAGCAGCAAGCAGCAGACTAAGGCACCAAGCACAAGGCTCTCCTAGACCCTAAGGACCTGTACCCATGTCTACAGAAGTCAGCAGGAACTGCTTAAGGGTATCAGAGAGGGAGAACAGTGGAGAGGGGAGAGTGGAAAAATACCTCTTTCCCTTTCCTATCCAGGTGAGAAGGTTGCTTGGGGGAGGGGGTGCACTGGGGAACACTAAACGTAAGAGTTCTAAAAAAAAGTAGCTGTGCATCTCCCCGGCCTAGACAGAGTCTGGTTGAAGGGCACAGACTACTTGCATTTCAGAACAAAGAATAGGAAAACCACGCCAAGAGAAGAACAGTGTGGACCCAGGACTGCCGAGGCCAGCACTTGGCCATGACTGGCGAACGGCTACTCACGGCTGGTGGCTGTGATGAGCCACACCCAGCCATTCCCCACAGACCACCGCCCACGGCAGCACTCCCAGTTAAAACCTGCCGCTTGGCTGGTCTGAGCCAGTTCCACCCACCACATGATCTGCAAATGCAGGGGGACAGATTCCCCAATGATCTGCCTGCTGAACGCCACCACTGGGCTCACTCCTGTAACGTCTGTAGCCACAGCACGATGATGATGTTATCCCTAATGATGATGATGAGAGCAATCATGCCTGACCCAGTGACGGCACTCTCCATCTGAGGACCTTCAACTACAAAGACTAAATCAGCCTCACAACAGCCCTGCTGGGTAAAGCCTTACTGTCCCCACTTTCCCCCGGGAAGGTGAAGCAGAGTGGCAGAGACTTCTCAAAGGACACACTGTATGAGTCAGAGGAGAAAACTCCATCTACTGGTCCTGACTCCAAGTTGGCTCATTCTCCCTCTGGCTGTGAGAAGACCCCACCGGCCACTCCCCACAGCGTGTCCATAATGCCCCAAGCGGATCCAGGACACTCAGGCGGGGAAGGGGCCGCCCAGCTGGTGGTTCTCCCTCCAGCTCCACTCCCGAGCCTCAGGTGGACTGCAGAGCCTCGGCAGGCCCGCTCCCCTCAGAAGCCACGCTCACAAAGCCTCCAGCTCTGCACACAAGGAAATGGAGTCACCACTGCTGGTAAAGAAGTCACTCTCCAGGGACAAAGAGCACTGAAGCTAACAGGTTAAAAAGACATGCAAAAGGTGCAGTCAGGGGCAGACAAGGAGGAGGGTCTCACTGTTCAGTGAGATTATCTTTAAAGACAGCAAGAAAAAGAAGAGCATTTTCTCTTTCATTTTAAGACAGTGGTTAGTGAACGAAAGACAAGACAGCCTGTGTGAACACAGCAAGCCAGGCGGTGCAGCTGGGACTCTGCAGAAGGGCTCTCTCTCCAGAGCACCCCAGGGTGTAGGCTGGCAGAGAACTGCCCCGGCAAAGAACAGCTACAAGTGGCCAGAAGCACAGGGGGACGTCTGTCCATCCCTTCTCCTTAAGTCCGTCTCCTGCATAACCATGTTCCTCTGGGCTCGACTAAGGACCTACTTTGGCTGAACTCAGGGACAGGCCCCACCCCCCGAACCCCCACAACACGTACTTGATGCTGTCGGTGTGGGTTTTGTATTCCATAATGGTGTTGGGAGGTAGGTTAAGCACTCGCCGAAGTGTATCCCGGATGCGGGCCGTGGTGGCTTGGTCGCTGGCAGTCTTATTCCATATGGAGATGATGTCCTCCTACAAAAGGGATGACAGAAGGAATCATGAAAGGAGACTGGAGCCGTGAGAAGAGCAGAGGCAGCACGCAAAAGCAGACCGGCCTGCAGGACGGCTTACCTGAAAGCGGACAGAGACCACAGCCCCGCAGATCTCCTCCCCGACCATGAACTGTTCCCCCAGCATGGCCAAGATGAGGTTCTCCCAGCACCGGGAGGCCAGGCCCTTCCGCAGCCGGATAATCCACTTGCCGCCATTTTTATTTGCATCATCCTGTAAGACAGACACCCTGATCACTGAGAACTCCTGTCATCTTCCAACTATTTACAGGAAAAACGGTGGTAGAACTCTGGACAGAAGAAATGAGAAAAAAGGCGAGGATGCTTGGAATCAGCCATTAAAGAAAAATGGTCATGAAGACACTTTAAACGTAATCCTCTTTCAGGAATTCCCTGGTGGTCCAGTGGTTAGGGACTCAGCGCTCTCACTCCCAGGGTCTGGATTCAATCCGTAGATGAGCAACTAAGATTTCACAACCTGTGCAGCGTGCGCCTCCCCCCTCTTTTTTTTTCAGAACTACATCAAAATGAAATAATGTCAGATTTCAAACACAGATCATTCCTTACTTCATCTGCTAAAAGTTTATCAAGTGTCACCATGCCCCAAATACAGACAGGAAGCCATAGTCCCTACCCAGATCTAGACTAGTGAAGCAGACAGATAAGAAAACCATTTACAGCAGGACAGCCGGACAAGCGCCACCGTAATAGACATATGCACAGGAAGTTCACGAGGAACAAGGCAGTCAGAACACCAGGAAAGCCTCTCAGCCGGGTCACAAGGGACACAGGATGGAGCCAGGTGAAGGGCTCTGTGGGCAATGGGAAGGACACGGCCGAGTGCAGACTCTGACTGGGAGGCAGAGACGGAGAGGAAGACCTAGCTACAGTGAAGGGGTGGGAGATGACGGGCAGCTAAGAGACAGAGATGCAAAGAGGAGGGTCCAGCTACACTGACGGGGAATCAGGAGACGATGGGCGACTGGTCCTGAAAGGTAAGTAGATGCAAGACCTCGTGTCAATGGAGACTGGTGTAAGATTTGTAACTAGGGTATTTGTATGGGGTCATGTCTGTCTTTGAGAAAACATGTTCTGGCATCAGAAGAGAGAAGACAAACCACAGCAAAGAGATCACAGAGCTCAGCTCGGGGTCTCCAGCGACTGCCTCTAAGCTTATTTTTACTCACTATAACCATATAAATCCTATGGTAATAGATTACACACATACAAAACTAGTTCTATGAGAAGAGTAATCCAAAAAAAAAAAAAAAATTCTTCAATGTAGCTATAATACCAAGCTAGTGAGAAAACAATCTTTGAAAACCATCCCCACTAGCAATGGAATCAGGGCCTTTTCCTAGAGTTCCCGTTTCTAAGCATGTGCCAGTGACACAGCTTTCAAAGACTTTTTTTAAAAAATAGTAGTCCTTACTTTCTTTTTAATTTTATTATTTTATTTTGCCACTTCTATTGGTCTCTCATTTATTTATTTTCATCCATTTTTGTTCTTTGGCTTGTGTGGGCCTCCCATTGCAGTGGCCCTTCTTGTTGCAGAGCACCGGCTCAGGGCACACGCACCTCAGAGAGCCAGCTTGGTAATTGGACACATCGGTCCAGCTGCTCCATGGCACGTGACACAGATCATTCCTTACTTCATCTGCTAAAAGTTTATCAAGTGTCACCATGCCCCAAATACAGACAGGAAGCCATAGTCCCTACCCAGATCTAGACTAGTGAAGCAGACAGATAAGAAAACCATTTACAGCAGGACAGCCGGACAAGCGCCACCGTAATAGACATATGCACAGGAAGTTCACGAGGAACAAGGCAGTCAGAACACCAGGAAAGCCTCTCAGCCGGGTCACAAGGGACACAGGATGGAGCCAGGTGAAGGGCTCTGTGGGCAATGGGAAGGACACGGCCGAGTGCAGACTCTGACTGGGAGGCAGAGACGGAGAGGAAGACCTAGCTACAGTGAAGGGGGGTGGGAGATGACGGGCAGCTAAGAGACAGAGATGCAAAGAGGAGGGTCCAGCTACACTGACGGGGAATCAGGAGACGATGGGCGACTGGTCCTGAAAGGTAAGTAGATGCAAGACCTCGTGTCAATGGAGACTGGTGTAAGATTTGTAACTAGGGTATTTGTATGGGGTCATGTCTGTCTTTGAGAAAACATGTTCTGGCATCAGAAGAGAGAAGACAAACCACAGCAAAGAGATCACAGAGCTCAGCTCGGGGTCTCCAGCGACTGCCTCTAAGCTTATTTTTACTCACTATAACCATATAAATCCTATGGTAATAGATTACACACATACAAAACTAGTTCTATGAGAAGAGTAATCCAAAAAAAAAAAAAAAATTCTTCAATGTAGCTATAATACCAAGCTAGTGAGAAAACAATCTTTGAAAACCATCCCCACTAGCAATGGAATCAGGGCCTTTTCCTAGAGTTCCCGTTTCTAAGCATGTGCCAGTGACACAGCTTTCAAAGACTTTTTTTAAAAAATAGTAGTCCTTACTTTCTTTTTAATTTTATTATTTTATTTTGCCACTTCTATTGGTCTCTCATTTATTTATTTTCATCCATTTTTGTTCTTTGGCTTGTGTGGGCCTCCCATTGCAGTGGCCCTTCTTGTTGCAGAGCACCGGCTCAGGGCACACGCACCTCAGAGAGCCAGCTTGGTAATTGGACACATCGGTCCAGCTGCTCCATGGCACGTGGGATCTTCCCAGGCCAGGGATCGAAACGGCGCCCCTTGCACTGCAAGGTGGTGTCTTTACCCACTGGACTATCAGGGAAGCCCTCAAAGAAGACTTTAAGTCACTTTTAACCTTGACATGGATAAACACAACCCAACCCTTCCCCAAACCAACCAAGCAAGCCACCCTCCCCTCCAAAGCAAAAGACTTGCTCAGAAAAGCAGTCTAAGGCTTTGAGTTCTCACCTCCCACATGGGTTTAATTCCTTCTTTGAAGAGATGGAAGTCACTGTGGCCTGTCAGGTCCCCAGGACGCACCATGTGGCTGTAGAACCTCCAGAACTGCTCCACCTGCAGAGAGAAACCAGCAGAGTGGAGAGACGGTCACGCTCCTTCTTGTTCTCTGAATGAACCTGAAGTTTATTTAGGAGGAGAGCATCACCCGGAAGACACTCTGCTACTTTCTAGAGGAGACTGCGAGGGACGGCAGCCACGTCAGAGGGAAGCACGCTGTTTACTCTGATAAGAGAATAATGCAGTCCTATCGATACAAGAACAGACTCTTCGGGTGAGAATTTCCTTCTGGTGACATGTCAATACACAGCCCCCCATGGAATCCGCAGGCTCATCACCACGCGCTCTAAGAGGACCTTGTTTTCACAGTAAAAACCACTCAGTCTTGAAGTATCCTCAGTGCCACAAAACCTCAGCTCAGCCAAACCACTTCAAAGCACACAATACTGTTATCTGTGTGAATCAACTCTCACTGGGATGTACCTTACATACCCATGACTTATTTATAATTGCAAGTTTGGTTACTTCTTTTTTGCTGTTGTTTTTTTTGCCACTTCTATTGATCTTTCATTTATTTATCTTTGTTCTTTGGCCTGTGTGGGCCTCCCATCACAGTGGCCTCTCTTGCTGCAGAGCACCAGCTCCGGGCACATGCACTCCAGAGCTCCGGCTCGGTAGTTGGACACATTGGTCCAGCGGCTCCGCGGCATGTGGGATCCTCTCAGGCCAGGGATCAAACCGGTGCCCCTTGCACTGCAAGGCAGTGTCCTTACCTACTGGACCACCAGGGAAGCCCAAGTTTTGCTACTTCTTGATCAAAGATGTTTACTGTCAAACACAGCATTAGCTACAAAGAAATATTCTTTTTTTCTTTTTAAAGTCTTCATTGAATTTTGTTACAATATTGTCTGGTTTTTTTTACACCAAAAACATTTTTTTGTTTGTTTTTCTAAAAACATTTTCATTTGGGTAGAGCCAATTAACAATTTTGTGATAGTTTCAGATGAACAGTGAACGGGCTTGGCCAAATGAAATACATTTTATTTCTGTTTAGTTACTGAGTATTAAGTGCCAGGATCAACCGCAGGCCCTACTCCAGACCATGGTACCCTTGCCAAGGCCTGGATGGTCCAAATACCAAGCAGAACTTAGCTTCCCTCACTCAAGGTTTAAGTCCCTCTTCTTAGTTAGAAAATTCCTCTTTGCTTCTCCTTCACAATCCTGTTAGAAAATTAGACATACGTCTCCACCAAAGGCATGCTTATTAATATTCATCACACTATTTGTTTCTCTCACGAGAGATGTGATAGGAGAAGTGACTCCTCTGTTTCTCTGTAATTCGCAGAGAACACCTACAAAGTACCGGCCGGTGAAGTGCACACTTAGTGAGCAAAGAGGAAAGTATGCAAGTTTGAAGAACAGTTGGTATCTGCCAATCGAACAGGCTCAAAATAAACATGAACCAAGAGTCTATCATGTGCCGCTGAAAATGGGCACCAGGCAGACAGATTCAGGTCACACTCCCAGATCTGGAGAGCAGCTGAGGAGAAACCCTAAACTGCGTGAAATGGCTGTGCCTCCGGTTCCCTAGAGGGACGGTGGGAAACATCTCACGTTACACGGAGACTAGGACTGAAGCCACCTGCAGGACTCCAGCGCAGTGTCTCACCTCAGCCGCCGCCACGCTTGCTGATTTCAGGGTCCGGGACAGGGAATGGACTGTGCATACAATGAGCCATTAGCCTTCCTGACCCTAACACAGGGCAAAGACATAAAGCTCACCTTCTAGAATCCGTGGCTCACTGTGAACCAGGACTTGACGGGGTGGTGGGGACAGAGCCCAACCCCACCACCCCCAAGGTGCCTTGCACTGCAAGGCAGTGTCCTTACCTACTGGACCACCAGGGAAGCCCAAGTTTTGCTACTTCTTGATCAAAGATGTTTACTGTCAAACACAGCATTAGCTACAAAGAAATATTCTTTTTTTCTTTTTAAAGTCTTCATTGAATTTTGTTACAATATTGTCTGGTTTTTTTTACACCAAAAACATTTTTTTGTTTGTTTTTCTAAAAACATTTTCATTTGGGTAGAGCCAATTAACAATTTTGTGATAGTTTCAGATGAACAGTGAACGGGCTTGGCCAAATGAAATACATTTTATTTCTGTTTAGTTACTGAGTATTAAGTGCCAGGATCAACCGCAGGCCCTACTCCAGACCATGGTACCCTTGCCAAGGCCTGGATGGTCCAAATACCAAGCAGAACTTAGCTTCCCTCACTCAAGGTTTAAGTCCCTCTTCTTAGTTAGAAAATTCCTCTTTGCTTCTCCTTCACAATCCTGTTAGAAAATTAGACATACGTCTCCACCAAAGGCATGCTTATTAATATTCATCACACTATTTGTTTCTCTCACGAGAGATGTGATAGGAGAAGTGACTCCTCTGTTTCTCTGTAATTCGCAGAGAACACCTACAAAGTACCGGCCGGTGAAGTGCACACTTAGTGAGCAAAGAGGAAAGTATGCAAGTTTGAAGAACAGTTGGTATCTGCCAATCGAACAGGCTCAAAATAAACATGAACCAAGAGTCTATCATGTGCCGCTGAAAATGGGCACCAGGCAGACAGATTCAGGTCACACTCCCAGATCTGGAGAGCAGCTGAGGAGAAACCCTAAACTGCGTGAAATGGCTGTGCCTCCGGTTCCCTAGAGGGACGGTGGGAAACATCTCACGTTACACGGAGACTAGGACTGAAGCCACCTGCAGGACTCCAGCGCAGTGTCTCACCTCAGCCGCCGCCACGCTTGCTGATTTCAGGGTCCGGGACAGGGAATGGACTGTGCATACAATGAGCCATTAGCCTTCCTGACCCTAACACAGGGCAAAGACATAAAGCTCACCTTCTAGAATCCGTGGCTCACTGTGAACCAGGACTTGACGGGGTGGTGGGGACAGAGCAAACCAACCACCCCCCAATCCTCCAGCTGAGCACTGCTTTATCAACAGTTTGGTCTTCACCAATCTGACAGCCATCCTACATAATCTTAGAGCCAGAATCCTATATCCAAACCATCAGAGAGATGAAATAATAAGCAGGTTGAGAAATACTATTAAACTTTTATCTTTTCTCCTTAAGGCAAATTTTATTTTTGAAACTCTCAATTGAAACCAAAAAATAAATGCTTAAACTCGGACCATGAAGTGCAGAAAAGACCTGAGAAATCATCTCAACTATCTTCTCTGCTTTCTATGAGAAAACCTGCCCCAGCTCACGGTCAAGCGGCAGAATGGGAGACACTGGAGACACCCTACTCCAGTGCTCTTTCCATTTCAAGACACAGTCTTCCAGTTGTCTTAATGCCAAGAACTTCTACATGTCGCCAAACAATAGGATCAAGGGCCAACAGAAAACACTGCTTTAGCATCACTGCTTTCACAACGGAATTACTTTTCTGTGAGGAATACTGTGGGACATTTCCCAATGCCTCAACTTACACGATACTGGTGAGAATGAAGGAGCATTAACCCAAGATGATCCTGATGATAAAACTGTTCAACTCAGCACATATGCCCAAAGAAAATAAAAACTCTCCTTGCACAAGCTGGGTAAATTCACACATGCTTTTCTGAAGAGGGAAAGAAAATGCTAGAAGTAATTATAATTATGCTAAAATAACTGAAAGAACTCCTGAATGAAAACTTACTCCCCAGTTCAGTTTCTTCTCTGATCCTCAGTGCTTAACCCGTTGCTCATAACATAAGGCTGCCATTTTACCTGAAATGTCTAGCAAGTAATCAAAATTCAGACATGTCAGGATGACATGGATATTTTTAAGTTTAATTCTATTGTTCTCTCTGCCTAGAATTCCTTCCTCTTGTCACTTGTTCAATTTTCTAAATTCAATCTTAAACCGATCTCCTCCCGAAGGGGCTTCCCAAGGCTGAAATGTATCCCTTTCCTCTCAAGTACGTGCATCCCGTGGTCTCCCTGTACCAGAAATCCCTGGGCGTGTCTTATTTCCCAAAGGGCAAGGTTTCTAAGCATTTTAGAGCCTTGTTATCCTCTGAATTCATTCAACAAACTTTTCCTGAACCAAGTATGTACTAGTGCAGAAGCCATTTTTAATAATTCAAAAAAGTCTAAATTTAACAGTAATAAGAGACAGGCCAACTAAAACATGATCATGCTTTTGGTTGAAATAGCAACTTAGCATAGTAATCAGATGATATGACTATCAGTTATATATGTATATCTGATTAATAATGACCAGATAAATACAGCTTGTCTAGTAAACAAACATTCTGAAAAAACTGGAGCCTCTTGGCATGTATTTTAGTATATGGAAGACTAAAGGAATGCAGGCTTTGGAAGGTGGTTTTTATAGCCCATCCAACCTGAGTCTCAATACTGGTCCCTCCACTTAATCAAGTGAATTATAACTGACTTGAGACTTCTGATCAGATACTTCACCCAAGTCTCATTTTTTTCATTTGTAAAACACAAATAATATCACTGACCTCACACGGCTACCACAATTACACAAACTATTACACAGACTGTTACTGTGTGTCCTTCCTCTTTACTAATTTATTTTAATGTTTGTTCTTCACTATAGTCTCCTTTCCCAATGTCTGCATTTTAAACAGGATAAATACCTCAGTAACATCAAGAAAGTAACAAATTCTGTGTTTGAGTCTCCTCACAGACCAGTTGTACAAGACACACAATAATATTCACTGAACAAGACTGATGTTAGTTGTAGACAGCTCCTCGGGGTTCACAACTGATTGTGAAGAGGATGAGATGGAGTGTGGTCTTGACGTACTGACAGTGCCCACAAAAAACAGACTTCCTCTTCCTTCTGAGCACATAAAAAGGATGCCACTTTATATGTAATCACTAACATACCCAATTCCCAAATGAGAGGTTATTAAACACAAAAACTTTTAAAATTTATTCTCAATTTTATTGACAAGCTTCATGAGAACAGACACCATGAACTATAAAATTTTGTATCTTGCGACACTTTGCACACAGGTATTGCACAATCTTAAACCGATCTCCTCCGAAGGGGCTTCCCAAGGCTGAAATGTATCCCTTTCCTCTCAAGTACGTGCATCCCGTGGTCTCCCTGTACCAGAAATCCCTGGGCGTGTCTTATTTCCCAAAGGGCAAGGTTTCTAAGCATTTTAGAGCCTTGTTATCCTCTGAATTCATTCAACAAACTTTTCCTGAACCAAGTATGTACTAGTGCAGAAGCCATTTTTAATAATTCAAAAAAGTCTAAATTTAACAGTAATAAGAGACAGGCCAACTAAAACATGATCATGCTTTTGGTTGAAATAGCAACTTAGCATAGTAATCAGATGATATGACTATCAGTTATATATGTATATCTGATTAATAATGACCAGATAAATACAGCTTGTCTAGTAAACAAACATTCTGAAAAAACTGGAGCCTCTTGGCATGTATTTTAGTATATGGAAGACTAAAGGAATGCAGGCTTTGGAAGGTGGTTTTTATAGCCCATCCAACCTGAGTCTCAATACTGGTCCCTCCACTTAATCAAGTGAATTATAACTGACTTGAGACTTCTGATCAGATACTTCACCCAAGTCTCATTTTTTTCATTTGTAAAACACAAATAATATCACTGACCTCACACGGCTACCACAATTACACAAACTATTACACAGACTGTTACTGTGTGTCCTTCCTCTTTACTAATTTATTTTAATGTTTGTTCTTCACTATAGTCTCCTTTCCCAATGTCTGCATTTTAAACAGGATAAATACCTCAGTAACATCAAGAAAGTAACAAATTCTGTGTTTGAGTCTCCTCACAGACCAGTTGTACAAGACACACAATAATATTCACTGAACAAGACTGATGTTAGTTGTAGACAGCTCCTCGGGGTTCACAACTGATTGTGAAGAGGATGAGATGGAGTGTGGTCTTGACGTACTGACAGTGCCCACAAAAAACAGACTTCCTCTTCCTTCTGAGCACATAAAAAGGATGCCACTTTATATGTAATCACTAACATACCCAATTCCCAAATGAGAGGTTATTAAACACAAAAACTTTTAAAATTTATTCTCAATTTTATTGACAAGCTTCATGAGAACAGACACCATGAACTATAAAATTTTGTATCTTGCACGACACTTTGCACACAGGACTCCATAAATATCTACTTAAACCAGTATTTCTGTATTGTCCTCTTCTGATCAATTCCCATATTTACTGATACTGATGTATATTACCTATGGATGTGTAATGAGAAATTTAAGAATGAGCCCATTTAGCTTCACAGACGCAGGTCAGTCAACTAAGGATCCAAGAGTCCTATGTAGGTTTCCAGAAGGGGAGATAACCACAGCCAAGTAAATGCAGGCATGAACGTACGGCCAAGGCTCGCGACAGTAAACGACCGAGTACTCACAGAGGCAAAGGTGCCAATCTGTTTGATATTCTGCTCGTAGCTCTGTGAGCTGGTGGGGCGGCCGGGGGTTCTCCTGGAGTACCAGAAAGTGTAGTTATACTGCAGTGGATGCTCGGCTGGCCCGGGGACGACAGCCTGCAAACCAAAGAGGGTGTGTTAATGTGGGCATTTTTTCCATATGCTCTGAGACTGAGAAAACATTGTCTAGTGTCACGCCTACCGTCTCCACCATTTACCTGCAATGGGCTCAAGATTCTGCTTATAGGTTAACCGTCTCTAAGTTCCTGTCACACTCTCTCTGTTCTTAATGCTTTCATAACTCTCTACTTCCTATTATAGGCATTATATTCATATCTTATCTCAACATATTCCCAGGCCAAGGACTGCCTCCTCTATGACACCCTAACACTTCCTGGCTAGTGACACTGGGCAACCTGCTTAGCCAGTTTGTGCCTCAGCTTCTTATCTGCAAAATGGGAAAATAATAATGCCCACCTGGGGTTTCCCTGGTGGTCCAGTGGGCAAGGACACCGCCTTGCAGTGCAAGGGGCGCCGGTTCGATCCCTGGCCTGGGAAGATCCCATGTGCCGTGGAGCGGCTGGACCAATGTGTCCAACTACCGAGCCAAAGCTCTGGAGCGCATGCGCCCAGAGCTAGTGCTCTGCAACAAGATGCCACTGCGATGGGAGGCCCACACAGGCCAAGGAACAAAGATGGATGGAAATAGATAAATGAAAGATCAATAATAGTGGCCAAAAAATGACCACCTCATGGGGCCACTGAAAGCATCAAATTAACAGATGTAAAGTGCTTAGCACCGCGCCTGGTGCACAGCAGGTACTTAATAAAGGACAGCTCCTGGTATTACTGCTACTGTTGACTGTGAGCTCCTTGATTCAGTCTCATCCACCTTCATGGCCTCAGTGCCTGAAATGCCTACATTTGGAAGGTACTCAATACTGCGGGATAAATGAATCCATGACTGCTTTACTATTTCAAGAAAGAAAAGGACAGATTTCTCTCATTCTGTAGAATTCCTCTCTCCCAAATCACTTTCAGCTTGGATGATTACTGACTAAAGAGTCGAACATTCTAAGGGATGTGCAGTTTTTGACATACTGAGCACCAGCTTTTGAAGCAACTAACAGCCTTTTGGACTGCAGGATTAATCTCCGCCTCCCTCAGGCTAGGAGAACGCTGGAAAGTGAGGCAGCGACTCTAGATCCTAGGGCCATGGAAAACGTCAACGTCCCAAGATGAACTTCAGCGCCAAAACAATCTTCTTGGAGAACAACATCAGGCATTACAATACAGGGTATCATCCAGTGTCTCTCACATTTCACGCAGTCACCGAAGCCCAAGTCCAGAGGCAATCACGTCCACACAGAAGAGAACTCACCTTCCTCTTGCTGCTGCTCTGGCTCTTGTCTCGTTCCGTTTTCTCCTTCCCACCATCTTTCTGTGTGCTGTCTTCTTCATTCTGGTCATGGTCTCCACTGTCATCATCTTTCAGTCTAAACGGGAAGGCAAGACGGCATCATTCCATGACTGAGCTGCTTCTTGCTGATCCAACAAACCACCAGGTCAGATGAACCACCATGTGACCACCCCATGGTCACTCAAGACCCAGGCAGTGAGGTGCTCATGAGACGAGAGAAGGTGAGGGGATGCAGGAAGGCAAGCGGCAGAGCTAAGTCAAAATGAAAATTTCCATCCACTAACTTGTAAACTCCAGAAAGCACCATAGTTTAGCTTTCTAAAAGTCTGTGCAAAGCAGCAAGAGGTAAACCATGTTAAGGGATTGTTTTCTATGACAGAAATAGTCAATAATGAGGAGAATTTCTGGGCTATATAACTGCTTTGGCACTCCAGATGAAGCTGAGAACTTCCCTTTCCATCCCGGCTCTTCTAGCCATCTCTCCTACCTTCTCCACCACTACTGCTTTAGGTGTACTCTTTCCCTGTCATCTCCATCACATTGCCACCAGCGCGACCTTTCTAGGTGCAACTCTAATTATTCAACTTCCAAACTTAAAACTCCCCACTGTCCCACTTCCTCTGATGCCCACCGTGCAGGATATAATACAAGGATACAGAAGATCCTCTAGAACCCGACTCCTGTCAACTGGCATCCTTCCCTCCCCACGCCTCCCGCATTCCCACATCTGTGCACATGTGCGGTGTCTCACACCTCGGGCAGAGGCACCACTCCTCCCACATCTGGTTTTCCCACTACACAGAGCGGGGACCTTAGGACAGTGTCTCATCAATCTCTGTCTCTTAAGCATCTATGACAAGAAGATGCTGGAGTAATGCTAAAGAAGTGAAAGAATGGAGGAATGTCTTCTTGCCTTCTAAGTTCAGTCAAACCGACTTCAGGTGCCACCCTATGGGAGCAGTGAAACTATCCCCAGTGTTGTGTATTGGTCTGCCATGATTTCAAACTCACTTATTTATGACTTAAATGAAGATGCCATGTTGAAGTAAGAATGAAGTTTTTTCGCAGCCATTGACAAGCACTAGCGGCTCAGATGCAGAGTAGCCCTGCTGGGGGCTCATCAACAAAAACAGACAAAGAAGGAAGCATGGTGAGGGGACATTTAGACTGTAAATTCTGAGTGTTGTGTGAGGAATATCCGAGAGTTTCCATCAGAGCAAAGGCATCCTTCGGGGCTTCCCTGGTGGCTCAGTGGTAAAGAATCTGTCTGCCAATGCAGGAGACACAGGTTTGATCCCTGATCCGGGAAGATCCCACATGCTGCAGAGCAACTAAGCCCATGTGCCATAACTGCTGAGCCTGTGCTCTAGAGCTCAGAAATCGAAACTATTGAGCCCATGAGCTTCAGCTACTGAAGTACAACTACTGAGGACCCTGGAGCCTGTGCTCTGCAAGAAGAAGGGCCACAGCCATGAGAAGCCTGATCACCACAACTAGAGAGAAGCATGCATAGCAATGAAGACCCAGTACAGCCAAAAATAAATAAATAAAATCATTAGAAAAAAAAAAAAAAAAGCTATCCTTTGCTGACCTTGCCCTCTGAAGATCTGGAGCCACTCACTCCTGCAGTGTGCAAGGCGCATCCGGTGGCCAGTGGTGTCACACCCTGCAGCAGTCTCAGATCCTCTCCCCTTGATGAAACAGGTCACCCGGGTTTCCTCTGCAAGAGGGGCCTGTCTAGCACCCAAGTCCCACAGCGTTTACAAGCACACTGTGTGTACTGGGTACTATGGAACTCCAGGCACACAGCCCCTCCTTTCCCTCCAGCGGTACCAACTGGCCTGCCGCCCGACCTCACCCTCTGCTGTGCTCACCACCGACTCTCCTGAGGGAGATCCTCATCCCTGACCTGACCTGATCTGGAGGGCGGACTCAGGGCTGCTGCCTCCTGAAAACACCTCCTCACCTCCAGGCTTAGCTGGACCCCTCTTCTAAGCAGTCCTGTGTAAATGTCTGCACTCCCCCTAGCTCTCCTGCCCTGGCCAGGCTTTCTGTCTCCTGATTACGAATATTTCATGAGTCTTTTATTTTGCTGTTTTTTTTTTTTTGTTTAGGCCCAAGACAACTCCCAATTCTATCAGAGCTCCTAAGTCTCTGGGCATACCCCAGGGACTCAAGCCAGTTCTCTCTCCTAGGCGCTCAGTTCCCCACTGTATCTTCTTGGGTCCTTCCCCTTCAATCTTGGTTGAAGAGGGGCCCCTAGCACCTCACATTTTGCTATCTCCAGCAAAACTGGTTAAGTTCCTTTCTTTTTAGTGCTTTTGCTGCTAACCACTACTGGGAAACAAAGAAAGACCAGAATAATTATGTCAAAGAAGAATGCTACTGTGATCCCTGGTCCCCACCTCCTGACTCCTCCTTAAGACAGTAACTGGAAACCCTAAACTGTTATTTCTTGAGGGTGGAGCTAAGCAACCCCTCTGCTCTCAGGACAACACTTCAGGCAAGTTCTCTGCCTCCTTTCTTCCGGGGCGAGTCTTCCAAGCCTGAAGCAGATGTGAGCAAAGTGGAAGGGTAGAAAGAGCCAAACTCCTTAGACTCAGGTAGGCAATCAGCATCTGAGGCTGTCTATCTAGTGGCGCCTAATTTTAATTAGCTCACCAAGCTTCGGCCTCATAAGCCCTCAAACGCCCTCAAACTCAGACTAGACAATTCACTGCAGGCAGGAAACTGGGCTAATTCACCTTTACATATCCAGCATCAGGAAACGCTTGCAAAAAACAAACACACTTAACATATGGATTTCTAAAATCAAAGCAATACAAGGCAGAATAATAAGTGCCAATAAGTGATTCAGCCAGTAGGTAAGAATGGGCCAAAGGTAACAGAATAGAGACAAAGTAAAATGTGGAACCTGTATTTGAAAACCAAGCTCAACACAGCAGGGACTGCAGTACTTAGAAAGCACCTACGGTTTTACATATGAATAGAATCAACAGCAATGGTACCTAATGACTTGATGGGGGGGGGGGGGTGTCAATTACGTAACCTATGATGAAGGCCACACAGAAAAGGAGACCAGAATTCCTCTTTCATCTGAGCCCATCATATTAGACTAGAACACTCAACTCCAGGAACTGGACTTTGAGGACTCTAGCAAACTGAAACATGTCCTCAGGAGGCAAGTGGTGAAGCGTACTGAGATCAAAAAGGCAGAGCTGGTCTAAAAAAAAAGCATCTTTTTTTGCATGAAAAACAAAAACAACATAACAAAACTAAGGGATGGAGTGCTTTCTTCAATTGCTAATTTCAAATGAAAGACAGTTTTGTTCTTTTTTCCCTCATGAATAGAAGACAGATGTTTAAAAAAATCTGGCTCAGTATAATGAATAGTTAATAATTAGAACTAATTAAAAATGACCCAGGTTAGGGACTTCCCTGGTGGTCCAGTAGTTAAGACTCCACACTTCTAATGTAGGGGGCTCAGATTCAAACTCTGGTAGGGGAACTAAGATCCCACATGCCACAGGGCATAGCCAAAAAAAAAGAATCCTGGTTAATTTTTGTCAAGATGTGTTTGAACCAATGTTAAACAACCTGGGCTTGAACCTCACCATATGGTCCTTCCTGTTGTGGGCAAGTTATTTAATCTCAGAGTCTCATTTTCCTTATATGTTAAACAATGTAACAATGTCCCCTTTGCAAGGTTGTTAGAATCAGTTAATATGTGAAAAGCAGTAAAGTCCCTGGGGAAGCCATTACTGCCATTCTCAAACTAGCTTACTGCAGACCAACAAATGATTGGGCAAGACTAGGTGAGATGACCCAGAAAGTGTCTTCAGATGAAATCTTGATTTCTTCCGTTTGGTGGAGAAAGGAGTTCAGGGCTAGCAGAAAGCTACACTGAGGCAGCGCTTCAATCTGGAGCTAGGAGTTTCAGGGCTTATGATGGGGTGGCTGCTGTTTGGTCGCTAAATTGTGTGCAACTCCTTTGGAATCCCCTGGCAGGCTCCTCTGTCCATGGGACTCTCCAGGCAAGAATCCACTCCACTGGAGTGGGCTGCCATTTTCTTCTACAGGGATCTTCCTGGCCCAGGGATCAAACCGTGTCTCCAGCACTGACAGGAAGTCTTTATCCGTGGGCCGCCAGGGAAGCCCTTATGATGTGTGGGAGTGGTGGTTAGTAATTAGTATAGAGATGAGCCAGGTACACAGTGGGCTGCAGAAGCAAACTCCCAGAGACTTTTTCCAAGTAGCAGAGCCCTCTCAGCAACCAAGAAACTCTCCAGAGGAGCTGCCAGGAGCACTGGAATCCAGGACCTCTGAATCTGCACACCAGCACTCACCGTCCTGGAAAAACTCCCATTTCCCCCGCGCAACAGTGGGTCACAACCCGAACAGTGATTCCATTTTACACTTATATCTCCCTATGGAACCATTTACACAGTACCTTTAAGCACTGCTGAACGTGATGTGATCCTTATCATACCTATGCAGCAAGGCACTAACCACTAACGCCGTCTGGGTAACAGAAGCTCTAGGGCTTTCCTGCTGTCCATTAACTGGTAACTGGAAATCTAGGTCTTCGGAAAAGAAGACCGCTTTATCAGACGACGAGAAGAAAGCCAAGAACAACATCAACCTCCAGATACAATCGCTGTTAGGAAATGTGCAGACACATTATGCATTTCCTTTCTGGACCTCCAAACGGTTGGATCCTGGAACTAGGACTCAAACAATGGATAAGGTTCACCCGATGGGCAAGAAACTGAGCCGCTCTCGTGGAGTGTGGTGCAAGAAGGGGAAAGGAGGGGAGTGGGGAGAAAGGAAGGAGTCTCAGGAAGATGATGAAAATTCCGTAATGGAGCAGCCGCTGCGCTTCACGCGGCAGCCACATTACCTCACTACATCTTCGCAACTCTACGACTCAGGCTCTCGTGGCCGTTCCCACTTTGCAAACGAGAAAACGGAGACTCAGAGGAGAGGCGACCTGCCTAGGCCAGAGGGGTGTGTGAGAAAGGCAGGGCGGCCAGGCCGTGCAAACACCCAAACCGCCGAGATCTCCGCCCCTCCACGCCGCGGGTAACTCGCACTCGATCGGGGCGTCCGAAAATCCCCTTCCGGGAGGCGCGGCCACCTCCTCCCCGACCGGACCGCGCATTTCGCCCTGGGTCCGTACGACCCTGGGGTCCCTGAAACCCCTGCATCCCTCTTCCCTAGCCCCTGCTGGCCGCCCAGGGCCCGCCAGCCCGCAGCCGAAGCCCGGGAGGGTGGCTTGCGCCGCAGTCGGCGCCGCCTGCAGCACGGGTTGGGGTGGGCGCGAGCGGCGCTTGGGGGAAGGGGTCCCGGGGGAGGGCGGCCACGCGCCACTCACGCGTCGAACTTGTTGTTCATCCTCTCGCCGCCACCTTCGCCACTGCCTCACGGGTGACTTCCGCTCCGCCGGGTCCCTTGCCTCGGGTCCGGCCACTTCCGGTTGCTCGGGGCACAGCGGAACGTTGGCGCGGGTGGGTGACCATTTTACACTATTTGGAACCATTTACACAGTACCTTTAAGCACTGCTGAACGTGATGTGATCCTTATCATACCTATGCAGCAAGGCACTAACCACTAACGCCGTCTGGGTAACAGAAGCTCTAGGGCTTTCCTGCTGTCCATTAACTGGTAACTGGAAATCTAGGTCTTCGGAAAAGAAGACCGCTTTATCAGACGACGAGAAGAAAGCCAAGAACAACATCAACCTCCAGATACAATCGCTGTTAGGAAATGTGCAGACACATTATGCATTTCCTTTCTGGACCTCCAAACGGTTGGATCCTGGAACTAGGACTCAAACAATGGATAAGGTTCACCCGATGGGCAAGAAACTGAGCCGCTCTCGTGGAGTGTGGTGCAAGAAGGGGAAAGGAGGGGAGTGGGGAGAAAGGAAGGAGTCTCAGGAAGATGATGAAAATTCCGTAATGGAGCAGCCGCTGCGCTTCACGCGGCAGCCACATTACCTCACTACATCTTCGCAACTCTACGACTCAGGCTCTCGTGGCCGTTCCCACTTTGCAAACGAGAAAACGGAGACTCAGAGGAGAGGCGACCTGCCTAGGCCAGAGGGGTGTGTGAGAAAGGCAGGGCGGCCAGGCCGTGCAAACACCCAAACCGCCGAGATCTCCGCCCCTCCACGCCGCGGGTAACTCGCACTCGATCGGGGCGTCCGAAAATCCCCTTCCGGGAGGCGCGGCCACCTCCTCCCCGACCGGACCGCGCATTTCGCCCTGGGTCCGTACGACCCTGGGGTCCCTGAAACCCCTGCATCCCTCTTCCCTAGCCCCTGCTGGCCGCCCAGGGCCCGCCAGCCCGCAGCCGAAGCCCGGGAGGGTGGCTTGCGCCGCAGTCGGCGCCGCCTGCAGCACGGGTTGGGGTGGGCGCGAGCGGCGCTTGGGGGAAGGGGTCCCGGGGGAGGGCGGCCACGCGCCACTCACGCGTCGAACTTGTTGTTCATCCTCTCGCCGCCACCTTCGCCACTGCCTCACGGAGTGACTTCCGCTCCGCCGGGTCCCTTGCCTCGGGTCCGGCCACTTCCGGTTGCTCGGGGCACAGCGGAACGTTGGCGCGTGGGCCAAGTGGGGGACAGATAGCCCAGAACGCCTTCCTCCGGCGGCTGCGCAGAGGCGCTCAGGGTTGGCGGCGATGTGGCGTGAGACCAGAGGTCGTCTGTTTCTTTGCGGGTCTCTGTTCTTGCGCGCCGCCCGCCCTCCCTGCTTAGCCCAGTGCGTCCTGACCCCTCCCGAGGCGGGCTCCTAAAAGGGCAGCTCCGAGTCGTTGAGGACGCAGGCTCTGGATACAAATCCTGACTCCACCCCCACGTGGGCCTGCTTGATCCTGGATTCTCTCCTAAGCTCCCTGAGGCTTGCTTCTTTGCTAGTGACCATACTCTGCAGAAGTACCCGCGTCTTCAGGTTGCCGTGTGGACTGAGCGAGATAATCAGTGTCGGACGCTAGACCGAGTAGCCCTCATTACATGGTAGCGATTGTTGTTTCCTTGTACCAGTAGCTACAGATCTAATCTTCACCTTCAGAGGCAGTCAGAGAGGCTGAGACACTCACCCCAGGTGGCTAAGCCTGGTCCCTCCATTATCAAATTAGCTGCTTCTCCAAATAACCGGCAGTGCACGCGGGCACAAACACTGGAGTAAAGGAAATGAACCTGTGGCAAGTCGACCTCGAAAGCCTGCAACCCTGGGGTGGTCTTCTCGCCCACCCCCAACAACGTTCCATCGTCACTTAAACAGTTTTTTTTTTTTTTTTAATTTTTGGCCTCTTATTGGTTGGTTATTTATTTATTTTCACCCATTTTTATTCTTCAGCCTGTGTGGGCCTCCCATTCCAAGTGACCTCTCTCGTTGCAGAGCACCAGCTCTGGCTCTGGACGCATGCGCTCCAGAGGGCCCGCTCTAATTGGACACACCGGTCCAGCCGCTCTGCGGCACATGGGATCCCCCCCCCACCTCTCCCGGCCAGGGATTGAACCGGTGCCCCTTGCACTGCAAGGTGAGCTCTACCCACTGGACCACCAGGGACGCCCGCGTTAACATTTTTTAATTGCCTTCACTGGCACCTTTGCTTCTGTGATGAAGGTAGATAGGAACTGATATCTGTACCCCTATTGACAGATGAGGAAACAGGCTCAGGAGGCACAAATGATTTGCCCAAGTTGTCATGTCACTGGTAGAACTCAGGCCCCAGGCTCCAGACATACTCTCAGAGCATGGCCTAACTGTGCCCTGCCCCCAACACACACACCACCTGCCCCAAAGACCAGCTAGCCTTCCTGTTACCTAAGTGGGGACAGAGCAGGACTGGTAGGGTCTCCTTCCAACCTCCCTATGTCTCTGCCTAGCTCTTCCTTGTATTAACAATTCTTTGTGTATGCTCTGTGTGCTGAGTCCCTGCAGTCGTGTTTGACTCTCTGTAGCCCGCCAGGCCTCTCTGTCCATGAAATTCTCCAGGCAAGAACAGAGGCCAGTGCAAATTCCCTGGCCTTTGAGAAGAGAAGGAAGAGGAGTCCATTTTCCAGGCTATAGACCTTTCTTAGCCTATGTCTAAGATGGCGTCAGAGTTGGGACTTTGGGACTCCAAACCTTATTTATCCACCATTGTTGTGGGAAGCCCTACAATCTTCACCTTCAGAGGCAGTCAGAGAGGCTGAGACACTCACCCCAGGTGGCTAAGCCTGGTCCCTCCATTATCAAATTAGCTGCTTCTCCAAATAACCGGCAGTGCACGCGGGCACAAACACTGGAGTAAAGGAAATGAACCTGTGGCAAGTCGACCTCGAAAGCCTGCAACCCTGGGGTGGTCTTCTCGCCCACCCCCAACAACGTTCCATCGTCACTTAAACAGTTTTTTTTTTTTTTTTAATTTTTGGCCTCTTATTGGTTGGTTATTTATTTATTTTCACCCATTTTTATTCTTCAGCCTGTGTGGGCCTCCCATTCCAAGTGACCTCTCTCGTTGCAGAGCACCAGCTCTGGCTCTGGACGCATGCGCTCCAGAGGGCCCGCTCCTAATTGGACACACCGGTCCAGCCGCTCTGCGGCACATGGGATCCCCACCCCACCTCTCCCGGCCAGGGATTGAACCGGTGCCCCTTGCACTGCAAGGTGAGCTCTACCCACTGGACCACCAGGGACGCCCGCGTTAACATTTTTTAATTGCCTTCACTGGCACCTTTGCTTCTGTGATGAAGGTAGATAGGAACTGATATCTGTACCCCTATTGACAGATGAGGAAACAGGCTCAGGAGGCACAAATGATTTGCCCAAGTTGTCATGTCACTGGTAGAACTCAGGCCCCAGGCTCCAGACATACTCTCAGAGCATGGCCTAACTGTGCCCTGCCCCCAACACACACACCACCTGCCCCAAAGACCAGCTAGCCTTCCTGTTACCTAAGTGGGGACAGAGCAGGACTGGTAGGGTCTCCTTCCAACCTCCCTATGTCTCTGCCTAGCTCTTCCTTGTATTAACAATTCTTTGTGTATGCTCTGTGTGCTGAGTCCCTGCAGTCGTGTTTGACTCTCTGTAGCCCGCCAGGCCTCTCTGTCCATGAAATTCTCCAGGCAAGAACAGAGGCCAGTGCAAATTCCCTGGCCTTTGAGAAGAGAAGGAAGAGGAGTCCATTTTCCAGGCTATAGACCTTTCTTAGCCTATGTCTAAGATGGCGTCAGAGTTGGGACTTTGGGACTCCAAACCTTATTTATCCACCATTGTTGTGGGAAGCCCCTCTTTATCCCAGGTCCCAATTTGCCCATTCTGAACATGAGGGAATAATGACTCTTGCTTATCTGTGATGCTGTGAGGAGCCCTTAACAATGAAAAAAAGATAATAAAACTCATACAATGTTTGATGATTAATGACAAAAGAAAAATGCATCTGAATGGAAAGGTCCTTGGAGTGTGGGTGCTTACAGCCCCCAGAAAGCAGGCAGATGGAATGGGCTGCCTCCCTTCTTCCAAGAGAGCACTGGCGGCCACTCTTCACTTCTCTCTTGACTCCCCTCCTTCCTGAGGCTGCAGGGAACTCATAAAAGGGAAGGGAGGCCCAGGCCTGGAGGGCTAGGACCTTGCTTTGTTGGGGATAGGGTAAACAGCCTCCTTAGGGCTTCAGCAGTGATGGGAGTTGATAGCACTTTGCTGAAGTGAGGGGCGTAGCAGGGCTGGCAAGCCCGTGCCACACGGACGCTGATCCCGCCAGCACCCTCTGCCCACGTCCCAGCCCAGCCGCTCTGGGGTTCCAGCTCTGTCTCTTTTATTTCTCCAGCTTTTCGCACATAACCCCCAAGGGTGCTTCCCAAAGAGCACACTTGTGACCTCAGCTGCAGGACACAGCTGAGAAGAGCACGGAGCCAGCAGCTGTGGGTCAGCTCAGTCAGATGAGGGCAGATAGGGGCGGGGGTCCCCAGGAAATGGCAGGGCAGGCACCCGGTTGTAGTGGGCCATGAAGAAGATGCCAGCCGTGCCGCAGACAAAGAGCGAGAGCATGGCCAGGAAGCAGACGCGGTCCAGCACGCGGCCCACCAGGAACCACTCCTCGTTCCCCTGAGGGTGGCGGGCAGGGGAGGGGATGACCGGAGGGGATGCCAAGCTGGATGGCTGTACCGTTCTCAGGCACCCAGCAGGCCTCCACTCTTGGTTTTCCTGAGCCCTTCTCTCCTACTCCCAGGCCTGAACCCGGCTCCTTCCAGGGTCGTCTGACCCACTCCCAGTTCCGTTTTTTCCATGCCACTGCCCTTCCGTGACCACCCCACTCACCCTGACCCCATCTCGGGTCCAACTCCCTTCCCAGGGGTGCAGACCCCAGCCCCACCCCCAGCTGGCTTACACTATCAAAGTGACTCTGCTGGTACCGGGCGCGGGCGATGAGGTTGCAGGCCTCCACACAGGCCTGGATGGCCGGGGCGGCCTGCTTCAGGCTGCCACACCACTCAGGGCTCTGCCCTGACTCCGGGCCTTTCTCTGTTAAAGACAAAGGGTAAGGCATGGGAGGAGAATGGAGGAGAAACAGTCTGAGAAAGTGGCCCCCACTTTCTTAAGGACTCCAGCCTCTCTCTCCCCAACGTGGACATCTGCCCCCACTCATCTGCTGTGCCTGGCACCTTCCCATCCGGAGGCCCTGGGGAGGAGCGTCCCCAGCGTCACACCCCCGGCTCACCAAGCTTCTCCAGCGCCGCCCTCACCAGCCCGTTGCGCTGGCGCTGCCGGAAGAGGAGTTCACTGTGGGGCAGGCACTCCTCCCCCGCCGTGACGGACCACCCCGAGGAGGGACCGTTCTGTAGCCGGGGCCGGGCATCCTGCACGGCCGCGGGGGCCAGTGGGCGCACGTGCATCCTCAACAGCTGGGGCAAGAGCCGCAGAAACACCTGGAGAGATGTTGTGTGCGGCAGAGCTGAGTGGCCAGCAGACCTTCCTGGGTGATTGGGTACCCGGCTGGGCTTTGGAGCAGAAGGTAACGATTGGCCCAAAGGGTTCATGTGTTGGGGGCCCCGAGGCAGCGTGGCAGGGGCAGGGGCTTGGCCCTGCTCTGGCGTCCTTTGTTCCCTTGTGCCAGACCCTGAGCCTGGGCCCCCAAACTTTTGTGCACATCCTAATCACCAGGGCACTTGGTATAAACCCAGATGCCTGGGCTTCCCTTGTGGCTCAGTGGATAAGAACCCATCTGCCAATGCAGGAGACACAGGTTCGATCCCTGATCCGGGAAGATCCCACATACCACAGAGCAGCTAAACCCATACATCAACAAAGACCCAGCACAGCCAAAAATAAATAAATAAAAGTTTTTTAAATAAAAAAACCCAGATGCCTGGCCCCCACCTCAGTCCCAGGATGTCTGGGGGTAGGTCTGGGCATCTTCTTCTGTAACAGGGGTCCCAGGTGACTGCTGCAGGTAGGCTTCAGCACCCACAGGGACTGGAGCCACTCTACCCAGGGGGAGGCCTGCCTCCTCCACTTTCTAGCTGTGCAGCCTCGGGCAAGCTCCTTGACCTCTCTGTGCCTTAGTCTCCTAGTGTGTAAACTGGAGAGGAGACCAATACCCATTTCCCAGAGGTCTGATGAAGGTTAGGTAAGTTAGTATACGTAATACACCTCCCACAGAGGAAGCACTGGATATTATTGATCCATCTGGGCATGTACTCTAAAATATCCACAGGGCAGGTGGGCAGCTGAATGCTGAGGAATGTGCCCAGGACCAGGAGGGCATGTGAACAGACAGGGCAGGAAGATGCTGAAGTGGGCAGGGGCGGGGAGCTTGCCTTGCGGACCCCTCGGGCCATAGCATGTGTGTGGGGGGACCGCAAGGACACATTGAGTACCACCACGGCGTTCACCACGATGAGGATGGTCACCACCAGGAGGAAGGTCAGGTACCTGCAGAGGGCGGGAGGCAGGAGGCAGGGCTGGTCCCATGAGGCCTCATCCCCAGAGACCAGCCCCGCCCCTCGTGGCTGATTCCCCCAGATTCCTTGGGGTGAGGGGCTGGCACTGAGGATGGTGAGGGGGTAGGTGGCAAGGGGGTGGTACCCTGAGTTCCTGAGAAGGGAGGGAAGGAGGTGGCTCAGGCCTGAGGGCCAGCCTTACTTGCTGATGAGCGGCACCGCCTGGGAGGTCTCGGGCACCTTCCTGGCCACGAGGAAGAGGAAGACGGTCTGGGCCAGGAGCACGTTGATAGCGACGGTACACTTCTGGCCGCCCGCTGCCCACGATCAAGAGGCCCTCAGAGAGGACCTCAGCCTTCCCAGCACCGCGGGGTAGCCCCCTCCCCGCCGGGGTCCATGCCCCTGGGCCCAGGCCGTGGTGCCCGGCTGCACTCCCCGCTCCCCGGGCCACTGGCCCGGCCTCGGCTCCCCTCCTACCAGCACGCGGTACCTTTGGCAGGAAGGAAGTAGATGAGGATGGCCACGGAGGAGATGAGGACACACGGCGCGATGATGTTGATGACGTAGAAGAGGGGCTTGCGCTGGATGAGCAGGTAGAAGATGACTTTCTGGTGGCCGGCCTCCTCGGCCGGGGCCGCCTCGTCCAGCAGCATCTTGGCCGGCCGGTGCTGGATGGCCCACTCCCCGTTTTCTGCAGGAAGCAGGCTGGGGTGGGCCCAGGGAGTGCGGGTGCATGGATCCCCATGGCCCGTGGGGCCCAGCCACAGGGCAGCCAGCCTGCGCCCCCCGGGATTGCCCCTGTGGGAGGATGGCTGCTCCGTGCCCCACCCACCAAACTGGAGTCATTATCAATACGGAAGATCAGCCTTGCTGGGCCTTTAAATTACATGCATTTTATGCTTTCCTGTAGTTTTCATCTTGAGTGACACGAAGGGGGCGTGGTCTCGGTCTGGCCCCGCCCCCACAGCCAGGTCCAGCAGGGGCTTTGGGTGGAGGTTACCTGTGAAGGCCTCCGGGTCAATGAAAATCCACTCGATGGTCTGGCCATCTTCCTGGCTCAGCTGCAAATTGATCTCATTGGTGCTGTAGGTCTGGGACCTGGGAGATGGGGAGACAGAGAGGATACATTTGAGTCGGTGTCGGCTCAGACAGTAAAGAATCCGCCTGCAATGCAGGAGACCTGGGGTTCAACCGCTGGGTTGGGAAGACCCCCTGGAGGAGGGCATGGGAGTAGTCTTGCCTGGAGAATCCCATGGACAGAGGAGCCCGGCAGGCTACAGTCCATGGGGTCGCAGAGAGTCGCACAGAACTGAGCGACTAAGCACAGACTCACCCAGGAGGTCACAGAGGCCATCGCCTGGGGGCACCTGTGGGCAGTTCTGCCTCAGAAAGTGCAGTCAAGAGCTTGTGAGTTCTCCACAAAGCCTTGGCCTGAGATGGAGTGGGGTGGGGTGGGGCTAGGCGGGAATCAGGCTCTGTGGGGTCTGGTTTGAATTGAAGGCTTCAGCTCCGGTGCGTTCTCTGGTGGCTGATACCAGGGCCATCCGGTGTCCCTCCTCCCACTGCCTTCAGGGCAGGAGGGGCCAATGGTGAGAACAGGAAATACAGCCTGTACCCCGTACCCCTCCCATCTGTTTACTGAAGAGGGTCTCCTGACAGATTTCCATATATACATGTATTTCCATATATTTATATATATATATATATATATATATATATATATATATCATATATTATATATATATATATATATATATATATATATATATATATATAAACTGCTCCTCTAACATTTGGGGAACGCCCTCCACAGACCACCTTCCCCCTCAAAGTGGAGGAGGACACTGAGACAGCCCTGGCCTCTCTGTGGGTCTGTAGGGTGTAGAGGCCTAGAGTGTGTGTACACGTGTGTCGTGGGCGTATGTGTGCCTTCTCACCCATCCACCCCAGTTCCTGATGTTTCGCTTTGGGGCACAGGCAGGGAAACCGAGGCAGTGCAGAAAGACGAGCAAGGGACCTGGGGCTTAGCAGGGAGGGACATGGCATCTTCGGGTGTCTGGGCCGCAGGGAGGCGGCGCCTGGTCCCCCAGGCGGAAGCCTCATGTCCCCACCCGGCCGGGCCCCTCTTGAGCAGCTCGGGGCACCCCCACCCCGGCCATGGCCTCACTGGAAGACGAGGGAGCAGTTCTGCCAGTCGAAGGGGAAGTAGGTGACGGAGACGGGGCAGGAGGAGCGGAAGATGGCGGGCGGCAGCCAGTAGACACAGCCGTCGGGCGAGAGGAGCACGTTGCAGTAGAGGGCCACCTCGAACACGCCGTCCACGCTGCGCACAGGCCAAGCCGTGGGGCTGGGGGCCTCCCCGCAGCCCCTGCTGGACAGAGACCCACACCCTGACCAGCCCGCCTGGAAAAGGCCCATCGCCTGGGGGCACCTGGTGGGCACAGAGGCCATCGCCTGGGGCACCTGTGGGCAGTTCTGCCTCAGAAAGTGCAGTCAAGAGCTTGTGAGTTCTCCACAAAGCCTTGGCCTGAGATGGAGTGGGGTGGGGTGGGGCTAGGCGGGAATCAGGCTCTGTGGGGTCTGGTTTGAATTGAAGGCTTCAGCTCCGGTGCGTTCTCTGGTGGCTGATACCAGGGCCATCCGGTGTCCCTCCTCCCACTGCCTTCAGGGCAGGAGGGGCCAATGGTGAGAACAGGAAATACAGCCTGTACCCCGTACCCCTCCCATCTGTTTACTGAAGAGGGTCTCCTGACAGATTTCCATATATACATGTATTTCTATATATTTATATATATATATATATATATATATATATATATATACATATATTATATATATATATACATATATATATATATATATATATAAACTGCTCCTCTAACATTTGGGGAACGCCCTCCACAGACCACCTTCCCCCTCAAAGTGGAGGAGGACACTGAGACAGCCCTGGCCTCTCTGTGGGTCTGTAGGGTGTAGAGGCCTAGAGTGTGTGTACACGTGTGTCGTGGGCGTATGTGTGCCTTCTCACCCATCCACCCCAGTTCCTGATGTTTCGCTTTGGGGCACAGGCAGGGAAACCGAGGCAGTGCAGAAAGACGAGCAAGGGACCTGGGGCTTAGCAGGGAGGGACATGGCATCTTCGGGTGTCTGGGCCGCAGGGAGGCGGCGCCTGGTCCCCCAGGCGGAAGCCTCATGTCCCCACCCGGCCGGGCCCCTCTTGAGCAGCTCGGGGCACCCCCACCCCGGCCATGGCCTCACTGGAAGACGAGGGAGCAGTTCTGCCAGTCGAAGGGGAAGTAGGTGACGGAGACGGGGCAGGAGGAGCGGAAGATGGCGGGCGGCAGCCAGTAGACACAGCCGTCGGGCGAGAGGAGCACGTTGCAGTAGAGGGCCACCTCGAACACGCCGTCCACGCTGCGCACAGGCCAAGCCGTGGGGCTGGGGGCCTGCACCCCGGCAGCCCCTGCTGGACAGAGACCCACACCCTGACCAGCCCTCTGCCCAGCCTGGATGGGGCCGGGGGACACCAACCCCTCCCAGTCGGCCACGCCCCTGCCTGGGCCCCCGTGGCCTCCCCAGCAACCTCCCGCCCCATGCACCCTGCAAGGCTCCTCGCTCCACCTCCTCAGCCCAGCAGCTTTCCCCAGCTCTCCTCAATACGGGTCAGGACAGCGCCCGACAGTGATCAAGCTCCCACCACGTGTTAGAACCTGAGCACAGGTTCCCCTTCCCTTGTCTGTCCTGAGGCTCCCGAGAGCTGTTCCCACCCCACGGTGGAGGGAGAGCAGCCACCAGGCGGCCCAGCCCTGCGGCGGGGCAGTGGAGGCTGGAGTCAGGCCTGCTGGCCCCGGGCCCCACCCTGCGTCCCTACACCCCATGCCCGCAGGGGCCCCCGCCACACCCTCTGTTCCCTGTCTCTCTTTCCCGGAGTGCCCTTGCCCTGCAGGCCCATGTGTCCCCCGCCCCGCCCCTCCTCACTTGTTCTCCAGCACGATATCCGGCCGCCACACCATGGTGGATGGCACCCGCAGCACCCACAGGCCGCCGTAGTCGCGAGGGTCCCAGCGCAGACGGTAGTCACACCACTGCTGCAGGGGGAGGCGCTGCCAGGCCCTGCTCTCGAGGGCCTCTACCCCTCACCAGGGGAACAGGGCCCCTCCCGGGGGAGGGGGGCGGCAGAGGGGCAGGATGAGGAGGGAGGGAACCTGCAGTTCTGAGGGCCTGGGGGCCAGGGTGGGGCTGAGGGAGGGAAGAGGGTGTCCGGGTGCCTTCTTACCATTTCTATCCAGACGTTGGTGGTGAGGGCCTCCTCTCGCTCATTCTAGGGGTGCAGATCAGAGGGCTTAGCCCCCATCCCTTACCCCCGCAGGATGTCCCTACAAGACCCCAGCCTCTTGGGCAGCTCCCCTGGGAGTCGTCCAGCTCCCTGGTGAGCTGCCCACACATCTCTCCCCGTGGGCCCTGCCTGCACCTGCCCGCTGGAGCCAGCTCCTTCCGCACCCCAGCCCGCCCCAGGGGAGGAGTGGGCTGTCATCCCCTGACCCACCCCCCTCCCCCAGGCCTGCGCTCACCAGGGAGATGAGGTTGGTGAGGGTGAGCTTCAGGCTGACGTTGACTACATCGGAATCATGCTCGGCGGGCCTCAGGTGGGGATTGTAGTCATGCATCAGGTCCCCCAGCAGACGCTCCTCCTGGTTCCGGCCCTCGGCCCCTGCAGCAGACAGCGGTGAGCCTGGGACAGGGCCTCTGGGGCAGAACAAGACAGGGTGACGTGGAGAAGTGGGGCGCTGGGGGTGGGGGACAGGCCTCCCTAGCCCCCCAGACCCTCCGTCCCCTGAGGCCTTGGGCTCCTGCTCCCGGCCTCCCGAGGCCCCAGACGCCCTGTATCCACACCCAGGCAGACGGCCAGCAGCGGCAGGAGGAGCAGCAGTCGCTGGCCCGCGCGCATGGTGCCAGGGCTCTCCTCAGTGCTGGTGGGCCTGCCGCTCCCCAGGGCTGGGCATGCCGCCTCTGGGCTCACGTCACAGCCCCCACCCCACCCCAGCCGCCCCGCCAGGCCAGCCCAGCCCCACCAGCTGTCTGACCGCAACGCTGTCAGCTGTCCCCGGGGGGACACAATGCCGGACTCAGATTACCCAGGCTGGGGAGGACCGAGGGCTCCGTCTGCCCGAGGGATGGTCTGGCCTCCATCCCCGCTCTCAGGCTCAGCTGACTCGGTCTTCAATCCATGTCCCGGCTGGGGTGCTGAGGACCCCCCTGGGGATGGATGAACGTGGAAGAGAAAGGCAGAGGACCCCTCTCCTGTGCCCTCTGGTGGGTCAGGATTTGAGGAGGTGGGAAGGCCGTTGGGTAAACAGGTTTTGTACCTGAGTTTCTGTGTCATGTGGTTGAGGCCCCCAAACCTGAACGTAAATGAGGGCGCCAGGTGTCAGGGTCCCCTGATCTCTGAGGCATGAAATCTGGTCTGGTGAGCTTTAAAGGGAGGACCAAGGAAGATTTGGAATGCAGGCCCCAGGGAAGAGGACAGCCCCTGAGTAGGGGCTCCTCCGTGTGGCCTTGGCATTTATTAAATTATCCACTCACAGAGTTCCGAGCGTGTGACTGTTTAGAGCGAGGCCAGGGGGACCCAAGCAGAAGCCTAAATGGCTCACAGACGCGCACGATCCGATCCGAGGGGGTCAGGCAGGTAAGATCAAGGTTGTGGGGCCAGAAACCAGCTCCGCCCACGCCGTGGTTTGTGGTGGGGGAGGGAGGGCTGAGGCTGATCCCGGTGCAGAGGCCCTGCCGCCCGAGGGCCAGCCACCTGTCTTCTGACCAGCTAGTCCCAGCAGACGGGACAGCGTGACCCAGTAGGTGGGCAGGTCCCCACCAGTGCTGCCCACCCTTCCGCACCCTGGGGTACAGGGTGGGGAGGCCTCTGAGGGCTGGACGGAAAGGCCCATTGGAGGATGTGCCCCTTCCCCGCGCCCCCACCCCGAGCGAATGGTATCTTTGGCGTTTCAGTGTTGACGGTAAAACAGAGGTCAGCCCACATGCCTTGTCCTCAGGGAGGTTGGCTCAGACCCCAGCCCCCTGCAGCGGGCCACGAGGTCCCCCTGTCCTTGCCAGGGCTTTGGGGTCAGGGGTAACGTAGTGCCCTGCTTTCCCTGAGCTACTTCGATCTTGCCTTTGGTCCTGCTCTGGGCCCACGCTCGGTTTTCCTGGACAACCCTGTCTCCGGCCCCAGAAGCTTTGCTCTCACCATGCATCTATGCATGCAGCCCACTTTCCCTGGAGTGTACAAAGCCAGCGGCTCCTTCTCCCCTCTCCACCCTCCTGTGTCGCCAGACTCAGTCCTGTCACCTGTTTTGGAAAGCAGTACCTCTCCTCTCGCTGCTGGGCTAAGTCGCTTCAGTTGTGTCTAACTCTTTGCAACACTACGAATTGTAGCCCGCCAGGCTCCTCAGCTCACGGGGTTCTCCAGGTGAGAACACTGGAGTGGGTTGCTGGGCCTTTCTCCAGGGGATCTTCCCGACCCAAGGATCGAACCCAGGTCTCTTAGGTCTCTCTCACTGGCAGGTGGGTTCTTTTTTTTTCTTTTCTTTTTAGCACAAATAAGATCTTTTATTTGTCACCATTAAAAGTCTGCATTTTAAACAGATTCTTGCACTGGTGGCTCGTATCTATCAGCTCATTCAGCTTTAGCACCTGTCTTGTCCCCAGTAGCTTTTCCAGACCTACTGCCTTCCTCATGTAGCTCCGTGAGTTTTCACAGTTCAAACCTGGGCTTCTTCAGCATTTTTACTTTTCTAAAGAGACATCATGGAACAGATAAATAGGTTGGCAAGTCTTTCCTCTGTCTTTTCCAATGCTGTCTGGACTCAGTTTATTGACCACCTCTTTCAAGTCACTTGTCTGCACCTCTCGGGTCATGATTTCCATCATCTTCTTGCAGATCTGGCACACCTCCTGGTGCTGGGCATAAGAGGTCTTCCAAATATGATTGTTGCATTTTTTTAGTAAAACCCACACAGAACAGACGAAGCAAGTAACCATCAATAGTCTCGACATCAACATAAGCTTCAGTCATGGTTTGCCATTTTGTGACCATGGAGCACATTTTGTCATGGGTAAGATCCACGCCATGGAAATTAGGCAGTTTTTGCCCTGAACATCCTCAGTAATTAACTTGAATGTTCCAAATGCTACTTCATCATTCTGCAGATCAGCAAGACTCACTTCAAAAACACGACCCTTGAGGCCATCAGATGCGATTTTGGTTCCTTGAGGTCTCGTGACCAATGTTTTCCCAATATTAAACATAGCCGGTGCTTTCACATCATACCAATCTTTTTTAGAAAATGAGTCAACCACTTCCTTCTTGGCTTCCTTTTTGCCTCCTTTCATAAGGCAGTTGTTCGTGTCGACCGCCATGGTGCCGCTCAGAGAGTCAAAAGGGGCAGGTGGGTTCTTTACCGCTAGTGCCACCTTGGAAGCCGGCTCCTCCTCTCTGTTCTCCGCCAAGACAATGCTTTTCCAAAGATCATTAATGGCTTATTCTTCATAATCATGGACCACCTACTGCCTGCCCTCCCCCACCATGCCAGGTGTAGGTAGTTGGCTGATGCCCAACTTCTCTGACTTTCCTCCCTACAAGTGTCCAGGAGGGAAAAGGAACATTCTAGAGAGTGCCTTCCCTCTGGTAGGAACTGTGCCTCCTCCCTTTGGATGCAGATTTAAACCCCTGCTTTCTCCCCTTTCTGTTCTGGAAGGTCTCCTTGGTGTTCTCAGGATATCTCTGAGGGGTGGCAGTTTCTGCCCAGGAGGGATTAAAGCGGGTGAATGGGAACCATTGGATTTCCCTGGCGGCTTGGTCGCCTGCTAATGCAGGCGGGTTCGGTCCCCAGGTTGGGAAGATCCCCTGGAGGAGCGCATGACAACCCACTCCAGTATCCTTGCCTGGAGAATCCCATGGACAGAGGAGCCTGGTGGACTCAAGTTCATGCATGGGGTTGCAAAGAGTTCGACACGACTCAACGACTCAACAACAACTTGGGGCCTATTAAGAGAAAATCTTTTGTAGTCCTCACTCGCTGTCTAACAACTTTGCTGCCTTCTACTCCAGAGGCTGGAAAAGCAAAATGCTTGGTTCCCAGGCTCCCTTGCAGATGGGGCAACCATGTGATGCCCTCTTGACCAATGGGGTGTCTGCTGATGTCAGCTGAGCGGTTTCAGCTTTTTCTTCCCGATAAAATGGTCAGAAAAGCATCACGCAGAATTAGCATTTTGCCCTGAACACTTTCAATGTTCCAAATGCTACTTCATCATTCTGCAGATCAGCAAGACTCACTTCAAAAACACGACCCTTGAGGCCATCAGATGCGATTTTGGTTCCTTGAGGTCTCGTGACCAATGTTTTCCCAATATTAAACATAGCCGGTGCTTTCACATCATACCAATCTTTTTTAGAAAATGAGTCAACCACTTCCTTCTTGGCTTCCTTTTTGCCTCCTTTCATAAGGCAGTTGTTCGTGTCGACCGCCATGGTGCCGCTCAGAGAGTCAAAAGGGGCAGGTGGGTTCTTACCGCTAGTGCCACCTTGGAAGCCGGCTCCTCCTCTCTGTTCTCCGCCAAGACAATGCTTTTCCAAAGATCATTAATGGCTTATTCTTCATAATCATGGACCACCTACTGCCTGCCCTCCCCCACCATGCCAGGTGTAGGTAGTTGGCTGATGCCCAACTTCTCTGACTTTCCTCCCTACAAGTGTCCAGGAGGAAAAGGAACATTCTAGAGAGTGCCTTCCTCTGGTAGGAACTGTGCCTCCTCCCTTTGGATGCAGATTTAAACCCCTGCTTTCTCCCCTTTCTGTTCTGGAAGGTCTCCTTGGTGTTCTCAGGATATCTCTGAGGGGTGGCAGTTTCTGCCCAGGAGGGATTAAAGCGGGTGAATGGGAACCATTGGATTTCCCTGGCGGCTTGGTCGCCTGCTAATGCAGGCGGGTTCGGTCCCCAGGTTGGGAAGATCCCCTGGAGGAGCGCATGACAACCCACTCCAGTATCCTTGCCTGGAGAATCCCATGGACAGAGGAGCCTGGTGGACTCAAGTTCATGCATGGGGTTGCAAAGAGTTCGACACGACTCAACGACTCAACAACAACTTGGGGCCTATTAAGAGAAAATCTTTTGTAGTCCTCACTCGCTGTCTAACAACTTTGCTGCCTTCTACTCCAGAGGCTGGAAAAGCAAAATGCTTGGTTCCCAGGCTCCCTTGCAGATGGGGCAACCATGTGATGCCCTCTTGACCAATGGGGTGTCTGCTGATGTCAGCTGAGCGGTTTCAGCTTTTTCTTCCCGATAAAATGGTCAGAAAAGGCTGCCCTCTTTCCTGCCTTGAACGTGATGAGGCATGTGGAGCTGGGCAGTCAAGGTGCTACCCCAGGCTTCAGGCTGGAGGACAAAGTTGGCCCGTGAAGGTGGGAGGGCCAGCAGAGAGCACAGAGCCGGGTCCCCCACAGCTGTGGGGGGCAGCTGAGTCAGTGCAGCAGCCTAGAGAGGCTCCCCATGTGAGAAAGAAGAAAGCTTGTTTGTTTAAACTTAACGCGAGTCATTGGGATTCTCTGTTCCCTACAGCCCCATGCATTTCGAATGGATTCCTCGCCTTTTGAGACCTTTTGAGAGAGGGTGGGTAACCCTGCTGGGGTGGGGAACGCATGTAGGGACTCCCTCTGGCTTCATGGGACGCTGGCACCTTTGGGTGTGACTTCCTAGGAGGGAAGGAGATGGGAGTTCTTTGTCTGGACCAGTCCTGACAGCACTCTTTGGCTGCCGTGCTGGGGGGGGGGGGGGTGCTGTGGGGGACCCACTGTGACTATAGCAACCTGCTCAAGAGGCACCTTTAGTTAGGTGGGGCATTCAGGGGTTGTCTTCTCTAGGTGTATAGCCCCACATCTGAGCGGGCTTGACACACAGGCCTCGCTACTGGGTTATGTAAGACTTGCTGCAAACAGCGCCGCCATGTGGCAACGAGAAGCAACCTCAGCGGTCCAAGGATCTGATTTCAGCCTTGCGGCCCTCACTTATCTCTGAGGGGCTTTCCAATGGCTCCGTGGTAAAGAATTGCCTGCAATGCAGGAGATGCCAGACATGGGTTCAATCCCTGGGTCGAGAATATCCCTTTGAGTAGGATATGGCAACCGACTGTAGTATTCTTGCCTGGGGAAACCCACGGACAGAGGAGCCTGGAGGGCTACAGTCCAGAGTTCCAAAGAGTCAACACGACTAAGCATGCACCCACTGTTTAGATATCTCTGTGCGTGAGACACAGACCCTCCCCAAGTTGGTGGCCAATTCCAGGTAAGACCCGGACTCCCTCCCCATTTGAAAGGTGTAAGTCTGAGTTAGTTTTCCTATTCAGAGGTGGGGGGAGGGGGAAACTAAAGATCTGCGCCTGGGATTTTTTGGGAAAGGGTTTATATTAGACAGCAGAAACAGCTTTGGTTTTAAATGATTTCTCTTCAGGTCCATGGAAAGACTAAACATCTTGCCTTCTGTATACCTGAGCTCACGAGGTCACTGATTCCCTCTGCGGGACAGGGGCTCAGCTGTGCGACTCAAACCCATTCATCAAGGAGAGGGAGAATCAGGTTCTCCAACCTGGTCCCATCTCCTCTTGGTCACCAGGCCAGGCCTGGGTGCAGGAGGCCCCTGTGAGCACCCAGAGGCCTGTCCTCCGTGACTGAGGCCAACAAATGAGGAATGAGATCAACAGCCCAGCCACCCCTAACATGTGCAGGACACGTGTAGCCACCATGTCTCCTACTAGAAAATTTGCTCTTCAGAACACCTCCTGGGCCAGACTTAGACGCACTTCGCAGATGAGAAAACTGAAGCTGAGAGGTGAGACATGGGTGGCCAAGGTCACAATGCCAGTGTAACAAACCACCCCAAACGTTGTCTCTTAATACAACTGATCTTTACGGTCTCACACGGTTTCTGAGGGTCAGGAATTCAGGGGCAGTTGAGTGGGTGGTTCTGGCCCCGAGACTTTGGGGTTCATCCGAAGGCTCCACTGTGACCCAGGGAGCCCCTTCGGCCGGAGGATCCACTCGCGAGGCTGTTGGCTGGAGGCCTCCGTTCCTTGTGGCACGGACCTCTCCACTGGGCTGCTCTCAGGCCAGCTGGCTTCCCAGAGTCAGCCGGCCGGCTGACGGTGAGGGAGGGCGGAAGAGCGAGCGAGAGAGCAGAGAGACAATGTGCAGCTGGTTCAATCCCTGGGTCGAGAATATCCCTTTGAGTAGGATATGGCAACCGACTGTAGTATTCTTGCCTGGGGAAACCCACGGACAGAGGAGCCTGGAGGGCTACAGTCCAGAGTTCCAAAGAGTCAACACGACTAAGCATGCACCCACTGTTTAGATATCTCTGTGCGTGAGACACAGACCCTCCCCAAGTTGGTGGCCAATTCCAGGTAAGACCCGGACTCCCTCCCCATTTGAAAGGTGTAAGTCTGAGTTAGTTTTCCTATTCAGAGGTGGGGGGAGGGGGAAACTAAAGATCTGCGCCTTGGATTTTTGGAAGGTTCATATTAGACAGCAGAAACAGCTTTGGTTTTAAATGATTTCTCTTCAGGTCCATGGAAAGACTAAACATCTTGCCTTCTGTATACCTGAGCTCACGAGGTCACTGATTCCCTCTGCGGGACAGGGGCTCAGCTGTGCGACTCAAACCCATTCATCAAGGAGAGGGAGAATCAGGTTCTCCAACCTGGTCCCATCTCCTCTTGGTCACCAGGCCAGGCCTGGGTGCAGGAGGCCCCTGTGAGCACCCAGAGGCCTGTCCTCCGTGACTGAGGCCAACAAATGAGGAATGAGATCAACAGCCCAGCCACCCCTAACATGTGCAGGACACGTGTAGCCACCATGTCTCCTACTAGAAAATTTGCTCTTCAGAACACCTCCTGGGCCAGACTTAGACGCACTTCGCAGATGAGAAAACTGAAGCTGAGAGGTGAGACATGGGTGGCCAAGGTCACAATGCCAGTGTAACAAACCACCCCAAACGTTGTCTCTTAATACAACTGATCTTTACGGTCTCACACGGTTTCTGAGGGTCAGGAATTCAGGGGCAGTTGAGTGGGTGGTTCTGGCCCCGAGACTTTGGGGTTCATCCGAAGGCTCCACTGTGACCCAGGGAGCCCCTTCGGCCGGAGGATCCACTCGCGAGGCTGTTGGCTGGAGGCCTCCGTTCCTTGTGGCACGGACCTCTCCACTGGGCTGCTCTCAGGCCAGCTGGCTTCCCAGAGTCAGCCGGCCGGCTGACGGTGAGGGAGGGCGGAAGAGCGAGCGAGAGAGCAGAGAGACAATGTGTTGCCATGTCTATCATGACCTAACCTCAGAAGTGGCACGATCACTTCTGCCTCAATCTGCTGCTCACAGAGACCAGTCCTGTGTGGGAGGCACTGGACAGGGCGTGAGGACCAGCAGGTGGGGTCCCTGGAGCCACCCCGGAGGAAGGCTCCCACATGGACCCACATCCTCAAAGCCTCTGACCCTTGGGATAGGATTGGCGGGGGCTTCCTTTGGGGTGGAGTTGTCAGATTTACCAAATTAAAATACAGGCATCCTAATTAAATTTGAATTACAGACTAATGATGAATCACTTTCTTAGTATACGTGTGACCCCAGGCTTGCCTGGCAACCTTCTTCTGGGAGGGGACTAGGCACTGTCCCTGGGCGGATGGCCGAGTCCTGAGGCTTTCGGATGGTGTGTCTGACCTGAGCTTGACAGGCTGAGCTTTGACTTCCGTGGATGCTGGACCTGACCCTTCCAGCCCGTCCTCAGCTTTCCAGAGGGACCCAGATAGAGTGGCTGAGGCAGACAATCCTGGGGAAGGCCAGTCTGCAGTCCCGATGCTCCCATGCCTGCCAAGAAACTCTTTTCCTAGTGGACCTGGAGAGCGAGGTGGCCCCAACCTCGGCTCCAGCTGGGGCCTCAGAAGCCCAAGGCTGAGGGGTTGGCAGGAGGGCATGCTGAAGGACCAAGGGAGGAGACTGTCCAGGATCCCACCCGCGCCGCCCCGACCTGGGGAGGGGGAAGCTTGACGATGCCTCTGTCTCTCTGGCCCCTCATGGAGGGCTCCCGAAGGCCAGCCCGAGTGCAAGCTCCCTGGTCAGTAAGCCAGCCCCCTGTGAATGTGCGTGCTAAGTTGCTTCAGTTATATCCAACTCCATATGACCCCATGGACGATAGCCCACAAGGCTCTTCTATCCATGGGATTCTCAAGGCAGGAATACTGGAGTGGGTTACCATGCCCTCCTCCAAGGGATCTTCCCAATCCAGGGAGAGAACTTGCATCTCTTGCATCTCCTGCATCAGCAGGTGGGCTCTTTACCACTGGCACCGCCTGGAAAGCCCACGCCAGCTCTCTGCCTCCCCCCAAATGTCTTGCCCCGCCCCCAGCCAATGGCCACTCTGAGACCTTCTCCAGAGGCTCCTGGCTTTATTTGCAAAGGAAGCCCTGTTGGGAGGTGGAGCTTCCCCCTCCCTTTCTGGACCTCAGTTGTCTGCTTCAGCCTTGCAGGACCAACTGGGCTCAGGTCTGGAGAGTGGGCCGCCCCAGGAAGAGGGGGTGGTATCTCAGACACGCCTGTCCACACCGCTACCCACTCCACTCCCACCCCTGCGGCCCCATCCCCTTCAGGTCAACTCGCCTCTCCCCGACACACACACCCCTGCTCTGCTGCGGGGCTGGGCCAGCGCTCTAGAGGAAGCGTTTGTCCTGCTCCTGGTAGGAGAAGGGGTCCCCAGGGAAAGGCTGCGGCGGAGGCTGGTTGTAGGCGCCTTGCAGGAAGATCCAGGCGGTGCCCACCACCATGATGGGTGTCACCACACACAGGCAGAGTCGGTCCATGGTGCGAGCGACCCGGTTCCAGGAGTCCTTCTCCTGCGGGCAAGGGGACAGAGAGAGTGGGGTGAGAAGAGCTCACCGACCCCTGCCCAGGCTGGGCCAGGTGACAGACACGTGGCCTTGGCGTGTCTGTGGGGCTGCCTCGGGCTCCCAGCAGGTAGGATGTGCTGGGGTGTCCCCAGCAAGGACCCAGGGCCCCCTCCAGCGACAGGCAGGGCTGGTTCTTCTGTCTGCCCAGGAGACAGAGCGAGGCCACAGCCTCCCCCACCAGCCACTCAGTGCTGCCACTAGCCTACATGTGAACTGGAAAAAGTGCCCCTTTCTCAAGAGAGAGCTTTTAAAATTTACCCGTGCTAGCTAGGGGTGAAAAAACTGCCTGCCAATGCAGGAAACATAAGGGACCTGGGTTCAGTCCCTGGGTCAGGAAGATCCCCTGGAAGAGGGCATACAACCCACTCCAGTATTCTTGCCTGGAGAATCCTACAGACAGAGGAGCCTGTAGGTTACAATCCATAGGGTCGCAAAGAGTTGGACATGACTGAAGCGACTTAGCACACATGCAGGCGTATAAAATTGAGCAGCCGCATAAGGTCGCCTTTTAAATGTCTGGCTTTGTCCGGAGTATCAGGCTTGGAGTTGAGCAGGGACAGAAAATGACTGGCATCTGGGAGAAAGAAGGGACTCTACGGGAGGCCCAGAGTGTGGCCCCAGCAGGGCAGAGCCGAGCGTGTGCCCGGCCCCCCACACTGCTCTGAGGTTTCAGGCAGGCTCTCCCCTCCCTTAGGGGCCTGGAATCTGCACTCACTGTTCACTCCTTCATCTAAGCTGGTAGGTATCTCTGAGGGGAGCTGTGCTCCACTAAGATGGGCTATGCTTGACCAGTGCCCTACTCGAACACCTGTACGTGGCGCCCCTGCGGCTACTCACCTCATTGTAATTGTTCTGATCCTTCATGTGGGTGACGATGAAGTTGGCCCCATCCACAGCGGGCTTCAGCTCACTGAAGAGCTCCTGCTGGGCCTGCTCGGAGCCTGCGGGAGGCCGGCCTGTGGACGCCAGGCCAGTGGTGGGCATGAGGCCTTCCCCCACCGCACCTCCCGCAGACAGGCCAAACTCCAAGCCATTGGAGACTCACGTGCCGTAGTGAGGCGCCGGGCCAGGCCGTGCCTCTCTGATTGCTTCTCAAACATGAGGTCACTTCGGGACTTGAGGGAGAAGTATTCCTCTGCCTTGGAGATGTAGCCCAGGGAGCTGCTCCTCCGGATCAAGGTCCCGGGGCCGGGCCCGTCCTCCGCCGGGCGGGACATGTGCAGGACCTCGGGCAGGGTCTCCAGGAAGAGCTGCGGCAGGTCAGAGGGGCCACTGAACTAAGTGGGCCACCCTTATTCATCCAAACATCGGGGGCTCCACTTCTGGCTGCCTCAAGGTGCTCCCCGGTCTGGTGCTGTCATGATCCCCTGGTCCCCTGCTGATGGACACTTAACTCGCTTCCAGCTCTCCTTCATCACTCAGCAGAGACAGGAACTCATTTGTTCAAAATGAATTACATATGAAAAACAAAAAAGTAACAAAAATGCCCCAAAGGCTGAGCTGAGACCAGAAAAGTCGCTAAACGACCCTCTCAGTTGCCCCCAAACAACCAGTTGGCCCTGAAGAGGCCAAGAGGCAAGGACAACCCCCTCCTGGGTTCTCTAACTGCACGCCCCCCACACACAGTTCTCACTTTCTTTTGGATCGAAGTACAACAAATACGCAATAGAATCAACAAATCTTAAGCATGTAGCCAGGCGAAATTCTGCGGAAGCATTTAGCTGTGTGAACATCTCTCAGATAAGAGCTTCATCTCAAAAATCTTGGCTCCTCTGTGCCTAGAATTCTCCAGGCTAGAATACTGGAGTGGGTTGGCATGCCCTTCTCCAGGGCATCCTCCTGGCTCAGGTCTCCTGCACTGCAGGCAGATTCTTTACCGTCTGAGCCACCAGGGAAGCCCCCTCCCTCCTGCCTGGCCCCCGTCACGGCCCCAGAGGAAACCACTGCCCTGACTTTCAGCACTGAAGATTGATTTTGCCTGTCCTTGAACTTCACAGAAAGGAAGTCTTGCCATCTGTTGAGTGTCTGGCTTCTTTCATGTATCACTCCTCCTGGGGCGTGGGGAGCAGCAGAGGTGCTTTGACGGGGTGTCTGTGCGTGGGCGCACGTGCTTGGTCCAGTCCCCTGCAGAGAGGCACCGGACGGTCCCCAGCTTTTGGCTATAGAGCCCTCACCTTCTTCACCCGCTCAGACAGCACGTGGGTGCTGGGCGTGCGGAAGTGGATGTTGAGCACGATGACACAGAGCCCCACGGCCACGGTCACCAGCACCATGCCGAAGAGCAGGAACCTGTGGGCGCAGCAGCTGCCTGGAGGCTCTGCCCAGGACGGGGCGGGGCGGGGCGTGGCGGGGCGGGGCGGGGAGGAGGGGAGGGCACTCACTTGCCGATGAGGGGAATGGCCATGGATGTGGCTGGCAGCCGCTTGGAGATGAGCAGCAGGAAGACAGACTGGGCCAGCAGCACCGAGATGGCCATCGAGGTCTTCTCGCCACCTGGGGAGCCCGTCTTCAGCTGTGACCTCTGGCCCAGGGCCTGGAGGGTCCCGCGGGGGCCCCTGCCCTGCTGTTCACAGTGCCATCGAGCCCGGGGCCACAGAGCTAGAGCTCTTGGGTTCAAAGGGGTTCTGCCACTTATGCCTGGTGGCCTTGGGCAAGCGGCCTGACCTCTCGGTGTCTCAGTTTCCTCAATGGTTAACCATTGGGACCAAGGGAGAGAGTGTATCTTAAATGTTCAGACTGCCTGGCACCGGGTGGGAGCTTGAGGAGCAGTGTGCTATCCTTGTTAGCCAATCCCCGGCCCCTCAGCCCCCTGAAGCCATGGACCTGCTGTGTCCGGCCTCTCATAGATGCGCCAGGGTGTCCTCACACCGGATAGCACTGCTATGTTCAGCCCTGTGCCCAGAGGCCCCAGCCCAGCACTGCCCTGCTCTGCCCACCGGAGCCCCTGAGAAGCACTGCATGGTGGCCGCTGTGGTCACGGGCCCAGGACCCCGCCCAGCGCCCCTTCTCCATCTGCAGTGTCACTGCCCAGCTCCAGCTCCCACCCTCTGCCCCCCGGCCACACTCTCAGTCCTGTGGCTTCCACCTCATCTGCCAGGGTCAAGGCTGGGCCACAGCTGTCTCTGGAACTCACCGTGCCCCACTCTCAGTCAATATTCTGGGGCCAGGTGAGCACAGATGACCGTGTTGGGAGGTGGGTACAGGTCTGTTGAGTGTCTGGCTTCTTTCATGCTGGTCCCCAGCTTTTGGCTATAGAGCCCTCACCTTCTTCACCCGCTCAGACAGCACGTGGGTGCTGGGCGTGCGGAAGTGGATGTTGAGCACGATGACACAGAGCCCCACGGCCACGGTCACCAGCACCATGCCGAAGAGCAGGAACCTGTGGGCGCAGCAGCTGCCTGGAGGCTCTGCCCAGGACGGGGCGGGGCGGGGCGTGGCGGGGCGGGGCGGGGAGGAGGGGAGGGCACTCACTTGCCGATGAGGGGAATGGCCATGGATGTGGCTGGCAGCCGCTTGGAGATGAGCAGCAGGAAGACAGACTGGGCCAGCAGCACCGAGATGGCCATCGAGGTCTTCTCGCCACCTGGGGAGCCCGTCTTCAGCTGTGACCTCTGGCCCAGGGCCTGGAGGGTCCCGCGGGGGCCCCTGCCCTGCTGTTCACAGTGCCATCGAGCCCGGGGCCACAGAGCTAGAGCTCTTGGGTTCAAAGGGGTTCTGCCACTTATGCCTGGTGGCCTTGGGCAAGCGGCCTGACCTCTCGGTGTCTCAGTTTCCTCAATGGTTAACCATTGGGACCAAGGGAGAGAGTGTATCTTAAATGTTCAGACTGCCTGGCACCGGGTGGGAGCTTGAGGAGCAGTGTGCTATCCTTGTTAGCCAATCCCCGGCCCCTCAGCCCCCTGAAGCCATGGACCTGCTGTGTCCGGCCTCTCATAGATGCGCCAGGGTGTCCTCACACCGGATAGCACTGCTATGTTCAGCCCTGTGCCCAGAGGCCCCAGCCCAGCACTGCCCTGCTCTGCCCACCGGAGCCCCTGAGAAGCACTGCATGGTGGCCGCTGTGGTCACGGGCCCAGGACCCCGCCCAGCGCCCCTTCTCCATCTGCAGTGTCACTGCCCAGCTCCAGCTCCCACCCTCTGCCCCCCGGCCACACTCTCAGTCCTGTGGCTTCCACCTCATCTGCCAGGGTCAAGGCTGGGCCACAGCTGTCTCTGGAACTCACCGTGCCCCACTCTCAGTCAATATTCTGGGGCCAGGTGAGCACAGATGACGTGTGCCATGATGCCTTATAGGAGCAGGTGGGTACAGGTCGCGTGCACCCTGCCCTGGCTTCCTGCTTAGAGACTCTGTGATCCCTGGTGGCTCTGCAGCCAGGCCCACGGTCACACAGTGGCGACCATGCAGACCCCATCTCTCCCTGGCAGAGGGAGACTCTCATGGTCTCCCTAGGGTGCCCAGGAAGCCCAACATGAGAGGCAGAAGTGAGGTCCAAAAGAGATAGAACACCCCAGGGCCTGTCCACTTAAGCGATGTCCAACAGGGTCGCAAAGCCCTGCTGCTGATAGGCCACATGCCCCTTGTGGCTGGACCCTGGGTTGGGGACCCCAGGAGTGGTGACCCCCCCCCAGTGATTCCTGGGGGAACAGAGGGCTGGGACGGCCAAGCTCGGGGCCCTGGGTAGGGGGTGCCGGGCGCTGGGCTCACAGTCGGCCGGCAGGTAGAAGACCAGGTTGATCATGAAGGAGATGAGCACGCAGGGCACCAGGATGTTGATGACGTAGAAGAGTGGCTTGCGGCGGATGATGAGGTAGAAGGTGACGTCCTGGCGGCGGGGGCTGTCCAGCGGGACGCTGGGGTCCACGTTGATCCTGGCCGGCCGGTGCACTATCTCCCACTCCCCGTTCTCTGAGGGTAACAGGTGGACACCTTGGGGTCAGGCCGGGCAAGGGCATCAAGGACAGCCTTGGTGCAGGATGGGGGGTCGGCGGGTAGGAGCGGCCCAGAGGCTCGGCCAGGCCTGTTGGCATCGTCCTAAGGGGGCTGGGGTGAGGCGGGGCCACAGAGGAGGTTCTGTTTGTGGGTGTCTTTCCCTGGGGGATGGGATAGATGGTTCACTCTACCGGGAGAAGTGTTCCTCTGGAGACCGATAATTTGTTTTTCCTCCTTGGGAAAACTAGAAGCGGAAGCCCTATGTGGCTCAAATAAGGAGCCTTGGGGATAGCAAGGCACTGAGAGGAAAACCTCCGTGCCCTCCCAGCCTTGGGACCCACGGGACGTGAGTCTCCTCTGACAGATGGGGGCAAGTGGTTGGCCCCGTAAAAGATCTGAGCCGGGTCACGGATAGGGGAGGGGGGCGTTGGGCAGGGGCAGCGTGCACACCCTCAGGATGGCAGCCAAAGCCCTCTGGGGACAGGAAAACTCTCCACCCCCTCATCTGTCAGCCACGCGCATCCCCAGGGTCCCTGTCTTGACCAGGAAGGGTCTGGACTGTCCGTGTCCATCTGCATGTCCGTGTACCGGTGTGACCACATCCAGGGTGCATCTCTGGGGTGGGCATGTCAGTGAGGCCATGGGTGTGGGTGAGCCTCAGCGGGGCCGGCCCACCAGCCGCAGCTGCTCTCAGCACCTGTGAAGCCCTCGGGGTCGATGATGATCCACTCCACGGGGTACGAGCGGCCGTCTTCTTCATCCTGCCGCAGGCTCAGGGTGATCTCCTTGGCTGTGTACTTGAGCGAACTGGGGAGGGCCGTGGGCAGAGGGCGGGCCTCAGCCTCCGGCCGGGGCCACTGTGGGGACGGGAGGCGTGCATCTGGGCTGAGCTGGGGGGCCTCTGCCTGAGGGTGGTTACCTCCCTCAGCCCAGGGCAGGGGGCCCTCGAGGGAGAGGGGTGGTCGGAGAAGGGGGTGCACCTGAACTTGAGGGAACAGTTCTGCCAGTCGAAGGGGAAGTAGGTGACGGAGATGGGGCAGGAGGAGCGGAAGATGGCGGGCGGCAGCCAGTACACGGAGCCGGAGGGGTAGATGAGCACGTTGCATGAGTAGGAAATCTCGAAGGAGCCGTCATTGCTGGGGGACGCGGACAAGGGCCACAGTGAGTGCTGGCCGGCTCGGAACAGGCAGGGCCGGGCGGCAGAGGAGGGAGGGCAGTCACCAGCTGAGACTGGGTCGGGGGAGGCTCTAGACACTTAAGGGAGGGAGGCCGAGTGGTGGGGGAGGCGGGGAGAGCTGCAGCTCAACTTGTTCTCCAGCACAATCTCGGGGAGCCAAACCATGTCAGGGGGCAGACGCAGGACGCTGATGTTCGCAAAGTCTTCAGCATCCCACTGCAGCCGGCTGTCTGTCCAGCCCTGGAAGCCCAAAAGGAAGGCCAGCAGTGGGCTCTGCTGTGGTCTGGGGTTCCCCACTCCCCCTAGCCCCCTGACCACTTCCCTCAAGGGGTGGGGAGACTGGACAGGATCTGGGGCTGGGATAGAGGAAGCCGGGGGAGGTGGGCACAGAGCAGGACTCAGGTCTGTCATGGACAGCGGTGAAGGATGCACATTGCACAACTAAGGGAGCACTATTCCCGTAGTGGACATAGAAGACCGACGTGCACATTAGGCGTTTCCGATGGGGAGCAGACAGTGTCGTCTCGTAAAATCAAGCCACTGTGACAGTGTTCCCCTAGATGAAGATCCTAATCCACCGAAGGTGCTATCTGGGCTGTGGTGGCACTAGCTGGGGAGAAGGACAGTGGGGTCTGGGGTTTCTCTGTAGGCAGGGGCCAGTCCGTCCTGGAGGGCTGTGTCGAGGTGGGCTGGAGACACCCAGGAGAAGCGAGCACAGGGGAATCTGGGCCCTGCATCCTCCCCGCAACCCCCCAGCTCTGTTGTGGGGTGTGCTCCTTACATGCTCTATCCACACGTTAGTGGTGAGGGTCTCCTCAACTTCTTTCTGTAATCAAACAAGAGGCCTGTCCCCCAGAGGCCAGCACACATTCCCCACGTGCCTTCTCCTGGCTGCCACCCTGGGGAGACCACAATGATGACTGGCCCCAGCAGTAAGGCGGGTGGACGGACCAGGAACCGGGAGGCACATGGCCTCGAGTGTGTCAGGGGTGCGATATGCACCCGGACGTGCGACTTCTCGGGAAGATGGCGGGCGGCAGCCAGTACACGGAGCCGGAGGGGTAGATGAGCACGTTGCATGAGTAGGAAATCTCGAAGGAGCCGTCATTGCTGGGGGGGCCACAGTGAGTGCTGGCCGGCTCGGAACAGGCAGGGCCGGGCGGCAGAGGAGGGAGGGCAGTCACCAGCTGAGACTGGGTCGGGGGAGGCTCTAGACACTTAAGGGAGGGAGGCCGAGTGGTGGGGGAGGCGGGGAGAGCTGCAGCTCAACTTGTTCTCCAGCACAATCTCGGGGAGCCAAACCATGTCAGGGGGCAGACGCAGGACGCTGATGTTCGCAAAGTCTTCAGCATCCCACTGCAGCCGGCTGTCTGTCCAGCCCTGGAAGCCCAAAAGGAAGGCCAGCAGTGGGCTCTGCTGTGGTCTGGGGTTCCCCACTCCCCCTAGCCCCCTGACCACTTCCCTCAAGGGGTGGGGAGACTGGACAGGATCTGGGGCTGGGATAGAGGAAGCCGGGGGAGGTGGGCACAGAGCAGGACTCAGGTCTGTCATGGACAGCGGTGAAGGATGCACATTGCACAACTAAGGGAGCACTATTCCCGTAGTGGACATAGAAGACCGACGTGCACATTAGGCGTTTCCGATGGGGAGCAGACAGTGTCGTCTCGTAAAATCAAGCCACTGTGACAGTGTTCCCCTAGATGAAGATCCTAATCCACCGAAGGTGCTATCTGGGCTGTGGTGGCACTAGCTGGGGAGAAGGACAGTGGGGTCTGGGGTTTCTCTGTAGGCAGGGGCCAGTCCGTCCTGGAGGGCTGTGTCGAGGTGGGCTGGAGACACCCAGGAGAAGCGAGCACAGGGGAATCTGGGCCCTGCATCCTCCCCGCAACCCCCCAGCTCTGTTGTGGGGTGTGCTCCTTACATGCTCTATCCACACGTTAGTGGTGAGGGTCTCCTCAACTTCTTTCTGTAATCAAACAAGAGGCCTGTCCCCCAGAGGCCAGCACACATTCCCCACGTGCCTTCTCCTGGCTGCCACCCTGGGGAGACCACAATGATGACTGGCCCCAGCAGTAAGGCGGGGTGGACGGACCAGGAACCGGGGAGGGCACATGGCCTCGAGTGTGTCAGGGGTGCGATATGAGGGGCACCCAGCACTGAAGCTGGAGCGGACAGGGCATTGCCAGCCGGAGGTCTGGGTGTGGAGGGGCCTGAGTGAGAGGAGCTATGGGAGGCTCGGCTGGGGCCTGGACCTTCCTCCATGGCCATCCCAGAGCAGGAGACAGCCAGGCCTCCGGAAGCTGCCCCACCGGCCAGGAGGGGCCCTCACCAGGGAGATGAGGTTGGAGAGGGTGAGGGCCAGGGAGATCTCCACGCTCTCCTCTTCGTGCGCCACGGGCCGCAGCTCCTTGTTGTAGCCCTTCTCCTCAAACAAGTACCGGATCAGTCGCTCCTCCTCGTTCAGGCCCCAGCCACCTGCAGAGGGTCGGGAACAGGGGCCCGGGAGAGACACGGCCCTGAGGTCCTGCTGGGCCTGGAGCGGGACGACAGGGGCCAGGCCCCTCCAGGGAGAAATGGCAGTGGGGTGTGGAGGTGGCCCGATGCCGGGAGAGGGACCCCTGTGGGAGGCGGAGGGAGGGGACCCCCCAGTGTGGGCCCTGTGGAAGGGGGCCGGTCACACTTACCGCACACCACCAGGGCCGCCAGCAGCCCCAACGTTAACACAGGCCCCGCCATCCGATAGATTCCTCCGACTGGCTCCCTGGGTCTGTCCCTCCGGTTGGCAGGGCTGGGGAATGGGTGGGTGCCGGAGGCAGGTGCAGGCGAGAAACCCACCTCTGTGCTCTGAGGCCAGGAAAGAAACTGAGCCAGGTGATGAGACGGGGTTTCTCTGTAGGCAGGGGCCAGTCCGTCCTGGAGGGCTGTGTCGAGGTGGGCTGGAGACACCCAGGAGAAGCGAGCACAGGGGAATCTGGGCCCTGCATCCTCCCCGCAACCCCCCAGCTCTGTTGTGGGGTGTGCTCCTTACATGCTCTATCCACACGTTAGTGGTGAGGGTCTCCTCAACTTCTTTCTGTAATCAAACAAGAGGCCTGTCCCCCAGAGGCCAGCACACATTCCCCACGTGCCTTCTCCTGGCTGCCACCCTGGGGAGACCACAATGATGACTGGCCCCAGCAGTAAGGCGGGGTGGACGGACCAGGAACCGGGGAGGGCACATGGCCTCGAGTGTGTCAGGGGTGCGATATGAGGGGCACCCAGCACTGAAGCTGGAGCGGACAGGGCATTGCCAGCCGGAGGTCTGGGTGTGGAGGGGCCTGAGTGAGAGGAGCTATGGGAGGCTCGGCTGGGGCCTGGACCTTCCTCCATGGCCATCCCAGAGCAGGAGACAGCCAGGCCTCCGGAAGCTGCCCCACCGGCCAGGAGGGGCCCTCACCAGGGAGATGAGGTTGGAGAGGGTGAGGGCCAGGGAGATCTCCACGCTCTCCTCTTCGTGCGCCACGGGCCGCAGCTCCTTGTTGTAGCCCTTCTCCTCAAACAAGTACCGGATCAGTCGCTCCTCCTCGTTCAGGCCCCAGCCACCTGCAGAGGGTCGGGAACAGGGGCCCGGGAGAGACACGGCCCTGAGGTCCTGCTGGGCCTGGAGCGGGACGACAGGGGCCAGGCCCCTCCAGGGAGAAATGGCAGTGGGGTGTGGAGGTGGCCCGATGCCGGGAGAGGGACCCCTGTGGGAGGCGGAGGGAGGGGACCCCCCAGTGTGGGCCCTGTGGAAGGGGGCCGGTCACACTTACCGCACACCACCAGGGCCGCCAGCAGCCCCAACGTTAACACAGGCCCCGCCATCCGATAGATTCCTCCGACTGGCTCCCTGGGTCTGTCCCTCCGGTTGGCAGGGCTGGGGAATGTGGGTGGGTGCCGGAGGAGACAGGTGCAGGGTCAGGGGAGGGGCGCAAAGGGAAGAGGCAGCCGGAAAGGCAATCTGACACCTCTGTGCTCTGAGGCCAGGAAAGAAACTGAGCCAGGTGATGAGAGGGGTGGGGACAGGGACCCGCTAGCAGGGCAGGAGCCCAGGGACCAGAGACAAAGATCCCAGGCCGAGACTGCCCACAGCTAACCGTGAGGGTGGGGGCTGGTGGAGAGGCTGAACACCAGGGGCAGTGCTGGTCAGCCATGGGCGGGGAGCCGTGACTGGCAGGTCAGCTGTGGCCATTTCCTGGGAGGCCGACCCATATCCTGAGACGAGAGGCTCCGCAGCTGTCCTTTCGTATCTGTGACCTCCATCAACTGCTGCTGGAGGTGGGGTCCTACCCCCAGAGGCCCAGGGTCCACCCCCCGCCCCACCCTAAGAAAACTCTGGACTGGTCTCCGTGGGTCATAAATAATGTTTATTAAAGCAGGTGGGGTTTTCTGATGGCATATATAGAAAGGCACATGGAGCCCAGGACCCCCGACCCCTACCCAACTCAGGCAACATGCTTGTCGTCTTGCTCCTTGAACCCCGCCCAGGCCTTGGAGCAGTGCTCCTGATGGGGGGTGGGGTGTCCTAGGGGCGGAGCAGCGATGTGGCTCAGGGCCACCTGACGGAGGGCCCCTGAAGGCTGAGTGGGTGGTGCCCCTTCCTCCCCAGCCCTCGGCCCTGCCTTGAACCCATCCGAGCTCCCTCGGGCTCTGCCTCTGCCAGGGCTGCCAGGCGGAAGGCCTGCAGGGCCTGCACCAGCAGCCGGGGAAGGCTTCGTGCCAGCGTGGCTGGCTCCAGACCCACCAGACCACCAAAGACCACGTGCCGGCCCCCCAGGCCTGCCCACACCCAGGCTCGGAAGAGACCGGTCAGTGTCTTGGAACCCAGGTCAGCCAGGATCTGTGGAGGAAGGAGGCAAGTGGCTTAAGGGACCCACCAGTGGGGTGTGGAGGTGCCCGATGCCGGAGGGCCCCTGGGGGCGCCCGGGGGCCCTGTGGAAGGGGGCCGGTCACACTTACCGCACACCACCAGGGCCGCCAGCAGCCCCAACGTTAACACAGGCCCCGCCATCCGATAGATTCCTCCGACTGGCTCCCTGGGTCTGTCCCTCCGGTTGGCAGGGCTGGGGAATGTGGGTGGGTGCCGGAGGAGACAGGTGCAGGGTCAGGGGAGGGGCGCAAAGGGAAGAGGCAGCCGGAAAGGCAATCTGACACCTCTGTGCTCTGAGGCCAGGAAAGAAACTGAGCCAGGTGATGAGAGGGGTGGGGACAGGGACCCGCTAGCAGGGCAGGAGCCCAGGGACCAGAGACAAAGATCCCAGGCCGAGACTGCCCACAGCTAACCGTGAGGGTGGGGGCTGGTGGAGAGGCTGAACACCAGGGGCAGTGCTGGTCAGCCATGGGCGGGGAGCCGTGACTGGCAGGTCAGCTGTGGCCATTTCCTGGGAGGCCGACCCATATCCTGAGACGAGAGGCTCCGCAGCTGTCCTTTCGTATCTGTGACCTCCATCAACTGCTGCTGGAGGTGGGGCCCCTACCCCCAGAGGCCCAGGGTCCACCCCCCGCCCCACCCTAAGAAAACTCTGGACTGGTCTCCGTGGGTCATAAATAATGTTTATTAAAGCAGGTGGGGTTTTCTGATGGCATATATAGAAAGGCACATGGAGCCCAGGACCCCCGACCCCTACCCAACTCAGGCAACATGCTTGTCGTCTTGCTCCTTGAACCCCGCCCAGGCCTTGGAGCAGTGCTCCTGATGGGGGGTGGGGTGTCCTAGGGGCGGAGCAGCGATGTGGCTCAGGGCCACCTGACGGAGGGCCCCTGAAGGCTGAGTGGGTGGTGCCCCTTCCTCCCCAGCCCTCGGCCCTGCCTTGAACCCATCCGAGCTCCCTCGGGCTCTGCCTCTGCCAGGGCTGCCAGGCGGAAGGCCTGCAGGGCCTGCACCAGCAGCCGGGGAAGGCTTCGTGCCAGCGTGGCTGGCTCCAGACCCACCAGACCACCAAAGACCACGTGCCGGCCCCCCAGGCCTGCCCACACCCAGGCTCGGAAGAGACCGGTCAGTGTCTTGGAACCCAGGTCAGCCAGGATCTGTGGAGGAAGGAGGCAAGTGGCTTAAGGGACCCTCAACCCCATTCCGGGTCCCCTCCTCCTCACCCCTAGAAGTTCTCATGCAGACGTACGCTTTCCCCAGCCCCTCCCCCTAGTCCTGCACACTTCCTGCTCACTGGGACGCACCCCTCCCGCTTCACTCACACACCCCCCACTCCTTCACACCCAGCCCCCCGGCCCCCGGCTCACACCTAGCTGCCCTGCCCAGAGCCTTCCCATGAACACCCTCCCCTACCGCCAGCCCAGGCTGCTGGCAGGTGGGTCCCTTCTGCCCCTTTCCCATCAGGGCTGACCCAAGTTAGCCTTCCGACGCCACGGTGAAGGAGCCTGGAGAGTCGGGCACCCACCTCGTGGAAGTCCATGGCCAGGCGCTCTGGAGGGACCTGCAAGATCCAGGCGTGAGTGCCTTGGAGGGCGGCCAGCTTCTGCCGCAGGGGGTCCAGCCCAGGGCAGCCTGCAGGAAGGGGAGAGCCTCGGGAGTAAGTCAGAACTGGCTCTGGTATGAAGTTGGGGTGGTATTCCCCCAGTACTTCGGATGCATCCCAGTGGGCAGACCTCATGCTACAGATGGGACAGCTGAGGGGCAGCCGGGGCTCAGAGCGGGTCAATGGTAACACAAAGCCCAGCATCTGTGGACACTGGTGAGGGCCCAAAGTTACAAGTTCCCCCAAAGAATCATGCGCCTTGCTGCGAGGCAGGGCGAGAGCGGGTCTGACCCCTGTTGGAAGAGGTGAAACTGTTGCCCTGCACAGACCCACACCCCCGCCCCGAGAATCCCCTCCGCGACTCGGCAGCCCTTGGCCTCCTCCCCTGGCGACCACCTGCAGAGGACGTTATTACCGTTCCCTTCCCCGCGCGGCTCCGACCTCTGCTTCTGGAACCGAGCGCCCGCAACCCGGGGAGGCGATCCTGGGGGGGCGCAGGATGAAGGGGAATGCCGCGGCCGCGCTGGGGCTGGGCCGGGGCTGGGCTGCGAAAACTCGGGGTACCTGAGTGCAGCCGTTGCTCGAGGAAGGGGTGCCTGGGAGGATCCCGGAGCGACGCAGCGGGGCGAGCGAGGGCTGGGGCCAGGCGCCGCACCCCCGGGCGCGGGCCGAACAGCTCCTGGGCGCCGCGCAGCAGCTCCAGTAGGGTGTGCGCCAGCGAGCGCAGCTCTGCGGACGGGATCAGGGTTCGAGCAGCGGTCCGACGTGAGCCAGACCCTCGGGCTCCCGGCCCAGCCCCGAGAAACCCTGGGAACCCGACTGACCACAGCGCCGCCGGCGCTGCAGGCACTGCTGGTGAGCCAGACGCGCACAGGAGCCCGCCGGCCCCAGGCACAGGCGGGCGTAGAAGGCGCAGGGTGCGGCGGCATCTGCCCGCGGCTCCTCCGACGGGTTCCAGGCCAGAAGCTCCCTGCAGCTGGGCTCACGGCTGAAGGGAGCGGCTGCGGGGGAGGGGTGCCGGGGGTTAGCTTACCCCCAGTCCCATCCCTGCTTTAGGCCCGCAAAACCCTCCCAGCAGGAACATACGTCTTCCCCACGCAGGAGCCTGTAGGCTCATCCCAGGGCAGTTATGGGGCACCCTGGGAGCGGGGACAGGGACCCAGCGCTCACCGCTCATCTGCTCCTGGAGCCAGTCCTTGAACACAGCCACGCGGGTGTAGACCCCAGGCTTCCCCGGCTCCCCGCATCCGTCCCCCCAGGAGGTGACTCCGTACAGGACTTCCCTGGGGCGGGGACCAGGCTCCGGACAGGTCAGGGGGCCTCCAGAGTCACCCTGCAGGGACCCGAGCCAAGAGCTAGGGCACTGTGTCGACCCTGCCCATCCCACTCTCAGGGACACCCTTCATCCTGGCAGGGTCAGGCAGCTCTCCTGGGGTCATGACTCTTGTACCCATTTTAGCGATGAGGATGTAGAGGTACAGAGACGTTGAGTGACAGCCTGATTGTAGAAGGAAAGGAGGCTGTCCCGCGGTGGGGGGGCTGGCCCACTACCACCCTTCCATCAGGCGGGTCTCATACCTGGCACGAGTCGATGCCCCCGGCCAGGTAGCCAGCACAGAGCATGCTGCTAGGGCGCAGCCCTGGTCCCAGGGCCCTTCTGCAGGTGTCGGCGCTGAGGAGAGGCACGCGGGCCTCCCTCACGGCCTCAGCCTCCGGCCCGTCTGCAGGGAGGCCACGGAAGGGGCTCGGGTCTGGAGGGCAGGGATCCTGCTTCGAGGTCCCCACTTCCCACAGCCCTCCTTGACTCCTCCCCACTTTGCCAGATGAGCGTCGGCCAGAATTCTTACACCCCAGCCTTCCCAAACTCCATCACTCTGGGCACTCATCTTCCCCACGCCTACGCGCGGCTCACCCAGGCCCCGTCCTGCCTGGTACCTTCGAAGAGGGCACCCCAGCCCGCGATGGCGCAAGGAGTGCCGGCAGGGGGCTCCTGGGGCTTCCGGGGCAGGCACACGGGGCGCGCCGCCGCTGTCGGGCTCACCGGCGTCCACAGCTGCACCAGGGCCAGGTCGTTGTGGAAGGTCCGAGGGTCAAACTGGGGAGCGGGTGAGGGCGCTGTGTCAACGAAGCGTGGAGAGGGAGTGCTGATCCCAACGCCGAGGCTCGGGGGGCTGCCCTCTCACCTTGGGGTGAGGCAAAATGCGATTCACCTGCACCTCCTCCGCCTGCTGCCCCCGGGGCCCCTCGGCCAGAGTCACCGTCCACAGAAGCTCGTTCGGGGCGCTGCGCGCGCGAGCGACGGGAGACATGCAGGACAAGGATGCGGAGAGGTGCGCTGGAGACCCTGCTTTCCGCGCACCGGCTCCACCCAGCGAGCCGAAGGCGGGGGACCTTGCGTGCTGGGAGAATCCGAGCCGGGCTGGGCGGCCGGGGCGCCTGGAGCCGGGGAAGGGGACGGCCGCCGCCAGAGGGCGGCAGAGACCGGGCCTCGCGCGCGGGGCCCGCCCGGAGACGCGGGAAGTGGTGGAGCCCGCGTTGGGGATCTGGGCTGGGCCGGGGCTGCGGGCCCGACGTACCCCGCGAAGCAGTGCGCCGCGGTGAGCACCCAGGACGCCGCCACCAGGACACCGCCGCACAGAGGCTGCCCGCCGAGTTGCAACCTCACCAGCCAAGGCCAGGCCCCTGGTGGCGCCGCGCTGCCTCCCACGATGCGGCCATGGGCCCGCGACACGTTGACAGCGCCCGGGCGCCTCTCGCCACACGGCCCTACAGAGGCGGAAGGGGCGTCAGGAGGGACAAGTCCAGGTCGTGCTCCCCATCGAGACCCCTCCTGGAGCCACCCTGCTCTCAGCCCCGCCCCGCTTTGCAACCTCACCTGGCTCAGGTGGATCCTGGAGAAGGGACGCTTGAGGCCTGGGACGCCCAGGTGCTGCTGAGAAACACACGTCTGAGCCCCAGGGCCACCCTTCCACTCATCTTCCCCACGCCTACGCGCGGCTCACCCAGGCCCCGTCCTGCCTGGTACCTTCGAAGAGGGCACCCCAGCCCGCGATGGCGCAAGGAGTGCCGGCAGGGGGCTCCTGGGGCTTCCGGGGCAGGCACACGGGGCGCGCCGCCGCTGTCGGGCTCACCGGCGTCCACAGCTGCACCAGGGCCAGGTCGTTGTGGAAGGTCCGAGGGTCAAACTGGGGAGCGGGTGAGGGCGCTGTGTCAACGAAGCGTGGAGAGGGAGTGCTGATCCCAACGCCGAGGCTCGGGGGGCTGCCCTCTCACCTTGGGGTGAGGCAAAATGCGATTCACCTGCACCTCCTCCGCCTGCTGCCCCCGGGGCCCCTCGGCCAGAGTCACCGTCCACAGAAGCTCGTTCGGGGCGCTGCGCGCGCGAGCGACGGGAGACATGCAGGACAAGGATGCGGAGAGGTGCGCTGGAGACCCTGCTTTCCGCGCACCGGCTCCACCCAGCGAGCCGAAGGCGGGGGACCTTGCGTGCTGGGAGAATCCGAGCCGGGCTGGGCGGCCGGGGCGCCTGGAGCCGGGGAAGGGGACGGCCGCCGCCAGAGGGCGGCAGAGACCGGGCCTCGCGCGCGGGGCCCGCCCGGAGACGCGGGAAGTGGTGGAGCCCGCGTTGGGGATCTGGGCTGGGCCGGGGCTGCGGGCCCGACGTACCCCGCGAAGCAGTGCGCCGCGGTGAGCACCCAGGACGCCGCCACCAGGACACCGCCGCACAGAGGCTGCCCGCCGAGTTGCAACCTCACCAGCCAAGGCCAGGCCCCTGGTGGCGCCGCGCTGCCTCCCACGATGCGGCCATGGGCCCGCGACACGTTGACAGCGCCCGGGCGCCTCTCGCCACACGGCCCTACAGAGGCGGAAGGGGCGTCAGGAGGGACAAGTCCAGGTCGTGCTCCCCATCGAGACCCCTCCTGGAGCCACCCTGCTCTCAGCCCCGCCCCGCTTTGCAACCTCACCTGGCTCAGGTGGATCCTGGAGAAGGGACGCTTGAGGCCTGGGACGCCCAGGTGCTGCTGAGAAACACACGTCTGAGCCCCAGGGCCACCCTTCCACTCTTGGCCACCCTCAGGCTGACTCAAGCCCTCTCACGGCCTCCCCCAGCACCCTGCACCAACCCCCTCGACCATGCCTAACCGTAGTTATTTGTTTATTTATTTTAAGTTGTTCGGTCCTGTCCGACACTTTGTGACCCATGGATGAGCCGTGGAATTCTTTAGGCAAGAATACTGGAGTGGGTAGCCTTTCTCTTCTCCAGGGGATCTTCCCAACCCGGGGATGGAACCCAGGTTTCCCACGTAGTAGTAAGGCAGGGTCTATTTCAGCAGCCCTAAACATCTCAGTGTTTACCAAATGAGCCCCGACTGTTCCAGCCCTTCTTCCGTTGCACGCTCGGTGCCCAAGCCTGCTGCGCCCTTTCCACCTGGGGAGACCTTCCCAAGCACTGTTTTGGTTGCAGCCCCACCCAGTCTGTGTCCCCAAGAGGGAGTCAGGCCTGAAGGGAGGGATGGGGGCATGCAGGAGAAGGGGCTCAGAGCCGCTGGCCGAGCTCACCGGGGCAGGGGGCGGTGTGGTTGGCACAGCTCCAGCACTCGCGCAGTCGGTGCTGCATCTCCATCGCCACCCGATGCACTGCCCACTGGGCGCTCCTCTGGGCAGCCTGCAGCACTTTGGTCCCCTGGGCAGACAGAGCTGCGGGGACACAAGCCACACACAGCTGGGCAAGAGCTCCCGGCTCGTCTGCCTGGCCCTGGCCCCGAGTCCTGCCTTGGGAGACCCACTGAGGAGACAGGCCTGGCTGAGAGGGAACAGAGAGGTCAGAGAGCCACCAGACCCCAGAACTCAGAGCAGACAGGCTCGGATTTACAGCATAAGAGAGTTCTGTAATTTCAGCTGAGCTGGGCTGGAGTCCTTGAAAAAGGCCTTTCCTTAAAAGCCTTGAAGGAACACCAGCACCCCAAGGTGGTGCTATTACAGGACTATTACAAAGCTATTGCAGGACTCAGGCTTAGCGACACAGAGTAACCAGAGTCGATCAAGTTGCCCACCTTGGGGCCCAGACAGTCAAGGGGATGCTGCCCAAGACCCCCTTCCTTCCTGCTCAGCCCAGAACCGTCTGGAAAGCACGCTTTGTGGCAGTGCTTGCCAGCCCCCTTCCCTCTCCATGCCCCTGGTCCTCCCCTTTCCTTGCCTACCTGCCTCAGCTCTGGCCCCTTCTCCCACTGGGGGGTGGGGGAGCGCAGAAGAAAGCAAAGGTCCCTATGAGTGGAGGTGGCAAGCTCAGGGTCCCATGCCCAAGACCCCCTGCCTCGCGCTCCTCCCACCTTGGCTGCTCGCTCCCACCGCTCACCTTGCAGAGTGCTGGGGGGCACACGTGTGTACAGCGGGTGCCCGTGGGCAGACCGCGGGTCCGGGAGAGGCAGCAGCAGCAGCAGCAGCAGGAGCAGCAGCATGGCGACCAGGCGCCCAGGCAGCAACCCTGAGCTCTTTTCCCCCCAGGGCCCACCCTCCAGGCGCTTCTCAGTGCCTGGCTCCTGGGTGCCGAGTTCTCGTCCCTCCAGTCATCTGACTCTCTTCTCTCACTTCAAAACTACCCGCTTGCCATGGTCCGTCCCTCACCTGGCCCTTAACTCCCAGGAGCCCACAGGGGAAATGGGGCCTGAGGGGCTATATAGAAGATAGACTGGGGGGGGGTACATGGGAGGGGGCCAGGGTTAAGGGAGGGAACGGGGCAGCGGGGCTCGACCCTCACCTTTGAAGTCTCATCATCCGGGCTCCAAGGCCCCCCTTCTGTCAAAGGAGCCCTTGTTTCTGCGGCTCCATCAAAGGGGCCCGGATGGACCAGAAGAGCTGACGGTTGGGCTGGGGGCCAGGCAGAGGGGGGCTGGCGGGGAGGTCCTGTCTCCAGGGCTCAGAAGGGGGGATTCCCATCTGCCTCTATTTCCTGAGGAGTTTACAGCTATGAAGAGGGCAGACACTCCTGGAGGGAGGAGGCAGGGGGTTTCTGAGGGTCCTCGGCAGCCCCGCTCCCTGAGAAGGTACCCGTGCTCCCAGCCTCTCTGCCCCTAATTGCTTGGCAGCGTCCCTCCCCAATGTGGCCATTTCTAAAGATGATCAAAGCGCCCTAATTAGCGCCGTAATTGCCGCGCTGGGAGGAGCGGAGTGGGAAGAGGCAGAGGCAGGCGGACGCTGGAGTGGCCCCCAGGGGAAGGCGGGAGATGAAAGTCCCCCCCAAGTGGCCCAGTTCGGGAAGGACTGGCCCCAGCAGCTTCTGCCGCTCTCCCAGACCCCCTGCCCTGTGCAGGGCCCGCTGGCTCGGCCTGCCCGGCATTGTTCTCAGTTGCTGTGACCCTGATCTGGCAGGAGCGTCTTCTGGAGTCTCACGGGAAGGGCCACAAATGGGCAGCTCGCAGGGGCCCACGTCCCCACCTGGACAGAGAGGAGCTTTTCTTCTACCCCACACAATGCCCTGGGACCGAAAAAAGCACCCCAATCCTTGTGCCCCAATTTGTTCTGGTGACCCCAGGGCAGCTCTGGCCGGCCTGGTGCTTTTTCAGAGTGGGTCTGCCATGCCGTCTTCTCATTAACATTGCCCCTTCTTCAGCTGTTGCTCCTTTGGCCTAGGTGAACGCACCCTGATGGGAACCCATCCCGCCTTTACAAGGCAGACCCGCAGACCTGCAGATACAGCTGGAGTCAGGGGTCCCACGGGGGTGGTGGGTGAGATGCAGAGAGGGGGCCAAATCGAGCAACGTCTCCACCTTCCTCCTTCAGTGCCACTGTGGGCAGCAGGCAGGAAGGTGATTTCTTTGTTCCTCTCTGAAATTCTCTGCACCCTGGATAACTACAATGCCCCGTCGTTTCTGGTTCTCCCCAGCGTCTCTGGGCACTGACCACCATGAGGCTCCAGGCTGAGTCAGCTCAGAACGGCTCCTGAGCGCCAGTCGTCTGAATCTCTTCCCGAGTCTGCAATTGAGGACATCACTTCAGTAGCTTGAAATCAGCCCTTGTGGGTATCTGCAAATGCTACCAGTCAGAGTTCTTTTCCCTCAGAGAGCCAGTGGTTTGGTGTTTACCAGCACATCACTGTGCTGTTCAGGCACTAAGTCGTGTCCGACTCTTTGCAACCCTCTGGACTGGGCGTGCCAGGCTCCTCTGCATGCCAGGCTCCTTTGTCTTCCACTCTCTCCTGGAGTTTGCTCAAATTCATGTCCATTGAGTCGATGATGCTATCTAACCATCTCATCTTCTGCCACCCCTTCTCCTTTCACCTTCAGTCTTTTCCAGGAGCAGGGCCTTATCTAGTGAGTTGGCTGTTCACATCAGGTGGCCAAAGAATTGGAGCTTCAGCCTCAGCATCAGTCCTTGCAATGAAATTCAAGGTTGATGTTCTTTAGGATTGACGCTCTCCTTGCTGTCTGAGGGACTCTCACGCATCTTCTCCAGCACCGCAATTCAAACGGATCGATTCTTCAGCATTCAGCCTTCTTTATGGTCCAGTTCTCACATCTGTACGTGACTACTGGACACTGGGCACACCCCTTTATCTCCTCACTGATTCTCATCCCACCTAACAAAGATGGCATCTCTGATTTAGGAATGCCATGAACATATTGTCTGAGTGTGGACTGTTGCGTGTATCATTAATACCTGCATTCGTCAGAATATCGGTACATTTAGAGCTGTTGCTCCTTTGGCCTAGGTGAACGCACCCTGATGGGAACCCATCCCGCCTTTACAAGGCAGACCCGCAGACCTGCAGATACAGCTGGAGTCAGGGGTCCCACGGGGGTGGTGGGTGAGATGCAGAGAGGGGGCCAAATCGAGCAACGTCTCCACCTTCCTCCTTCAGTGCCACTGTGGGCAGCAGGCAGGAAGGTGATTTCTTTGTTCCTCTCTGAAATTCTCTGCACCCTGGATAACTACAATGCCCCGTCGTTTCTGGTTCTCCCCAGCGTCTCTGGGCACTGACCACCATGAGGCTCCAGGCTGAGTCAGCTCAGAACGGCTCCTGAGCGCCAGTCGTCTGAATCTCTTCCCGAGTCTGCAATTGAGGACATCACTTCAGTAGCTTGAAATCAGCCCTTGTGGGTATCTGCAAATGCTACCAGTCAGAGTTCTTTTCCCTCAGAGAGCCAGTGGTTTGGTGTTTACCAGCACATCACTGTGCTGTTCAGGCACTAAGTCGTGTCCGACTCTTTGCAACCCTCTGGACTGGGCGTGCCAGGCTCCTCTGCATGCCAGGCTCCTTTGTCTTCCACTCTCTCCTGGAGTTTGCTCAAATTCATGTCCATTGAGTCGATGATGCTATCTAACCATCTCATCTTCTGCCACCCCTTCTCCTTTCACCTTCAGTCTTTTCCAGGAGCAGGGCCTTATCTAGTGAGTTGGCTGTTCACATCAGGTGGCCAAAGAATTGGAGCTTCAGCCTCAGCATCAGTCCTTGCAATGAAATTCAAGGTTGATGTTCTTTAGGATTGACGCTCTCCTTGCTGTCTGAGGGACTCTCACGCATCTTCTCCAGCACCGCAATTCAAACGGATCGATTCTTCAGCATTCAGCCTTCTTTATGGTCCAGTTCTCACATCTGTACGTGACTACTGGACACTGGGCACACCCCTTTATCTCCTCACTGATTCTCATCCCACCTAACAAAGATGGCATCTCTGATTTAGGAATGCCATGAACATATTGTCTGAGTGTGGACTGTTGCGTGTGAATATTACGATGTTGGAAATTACCTGCATTCGTCAGAATATCGGTACATTTAGATAGGATGGATATCTAGATAGAGAACTGATAGGAGAGGGAGATTTGAGGCTTTTTATCTGTAATCTCCAAATTCTTGGCAGAAAGGCTGTTAGTTCAGCACAACTGTATTTGAAGCACAATCAGAAGTTTGAGAAAGTATCCAAAGGGAAGAGATCTGTGGTTCTAAGAGAGAACCATCATGGTAAGGGACCCAGAAAGCGGAAAGGTGGGTGAGAAAGCCAAGAAGGCCTTAGGGGGCAGACCAACAGCTCAGAAGCATCCTCCAGGCTCTGCTCATAGATTCTTGCCTTCAAGATGAAGGGCTTGGTCTTCCCTGGTGGCTCAGTGATAAAGAATCTGCCTCCAATGCGAGAGGCACAGGTTTGATCCCTAGTCAGGGAAGATCCCAAAATGCCTCAGAGCAACTAACCCTAAGCGCCACAACTATTGAGCCTGTGCTCTAGGACCCAGGAGCTGCAACTCCTGGAGCCTGCATGCCCTAGAACCCATGCTCCGCAACAAGAGAAGCCACTGCAATGAGAAGCCTGGGTATCACAGCTAGAGAATAGCCCCTGCTCACTGCAACTAGAGAAAAGCCAGTGAAGACCCAAGGAGCCAAAATATACATATACATGAATATTTTTTTTTAATGATGAAGGGATTAAAGCCTGGAGCAAGCCCCCCATGATGGAGGGCTCTTCCCCCGAGGAATTTCTCGGGGAGCACACTTCCTACCTGTTTGGCACCCAAGTCCCTGGGCTGCTTGGGTTCTGCCAAAGCCAGACCAGGGCACAGGACAGGCCTCCTGGTCTCCCTTCCACCTCCACTGGTCTTCAAGGCAGGAGGCAGAGGAGCAAGGAAACCAGGAGCTACTGGTCTATTTACCCTTCCTTCTGCCCCAACTCCCCTTAGGGTAAAACCCCACCACTGCCAAAGAAAACTTAGGGACCTCACAGCATGGACTGCCATTCCACTCAGACCCCAGTGCACTCTTCTCTGTCTCCTTGCCACTCCTGTTCCCATGGCTGGATCACGAGCCCCCCGATCCTCTGTCTCGATCCTCTCCACCATCCACCAAGTCCTGGTTAACATCATCCACTCCCACAGGTCACCTCTTGAAAGCCACATCTACGTCGACAGCTCATGCAATGACCTGACTATCCGAGGTCCTCACCTGCTTCTCCTGTTGGATTGTGGTGGAGAGGACTTCTGGCCACTGTCCTTCTCAGCAGGTCCTCTCCTCGCTGTCACCTCACCCTCCTGTAGCTTCTTCAGAGTGGACACGCCTCTGTGCAGGCAGCCCCGTGGGGTTCTTGCCTGTTGGAGGGGCTCAGTCTCCACCTCCTAGAGTGGACAGTTCCCTCCTCCTCCCACCCCACTGCAGGGCTCACCGCTGTGCTCTTGTCAAAAGCCACGCTTCCCCATGGCTCCTTCACTGAGTGGACTGGATTAAAGGACAAGAGAGGAGGGCCTCTGGCGTGGCCGAGTTGTGGACAGAGTGTCTATCCTCACAACTCTAGCTAGGTGGGGAGGAGAGGTGGAATTTCTGGAGGGATCAAGGGAACGCTTGCTCCAGAATCAGGGAGCTGGGAGAGGGAGAGACTGGCATTCCAGTGCCAGGTGGAGGTCAACTCAACCACAAGACTCGCTGGCCCACTGGGACCTCCAGAAGTGCTGAGTGAGGAGGGGCCCAGAGCCCCCCCACCTCCGAGGTGTCTGGTCCCTACGTGTTTACAGAAGGTCTTCCACATGTGTCCAGAGGCCTGAGGGTTGGACCCCAGTCTGACTTTGGGGGACAACATGTGACACAATATGATGCTGCCAGCAACGTGTTGCTATAATACATGCCTGGCAGGCAGGACAGGCCTCCTGGTCTCCCTTCCACCTCCACTGGTCTTCAAGGCAGGAGGCAGAGGAGCAAGGAAACCAGGAGCTACTGGTCTATTTACCCTTCCTTCTGCCCCAACTCCCCTTAGGGTAAAACCCCACCACTGCCAAAGAAAACTTAGGGACCTCACAGCATGGACTGCCATTCCACTCAGACCCCAGTGCACTCTTCTCTGTCTCCTTGCCACTCCTGTTCCCATGGCTGGATCACGAGCCCCCCGATCCTCTGTCTCGATCCTCTCCACCATCCACCAAGTCCTGGTTAACATCATCCACTCCCACAGGTCACCTCTTGAAAGCCACATCTACGTCGACAGCTCATGCAATGACCTGACTATCCGAGGTCCTCACCTGCTTCTCCTGTTGGATTGTGGTGGAGAGGACTTCTGGCCACTGTCCTTCTCAGCAGGTCCTCTCCTCGCTGTCACCTCACCCTCCTGTAGCTTCTTCAGAGTGGACACGCCTCTGTGCAGGCAGCCCCGTGGGGTTCTTGCCTGTTGGAGGGGCTCAGTCTCCACCTCCTAGAGTGGACAGTTCCCTCCTCCTCCCACCCCACTGCAGGGCTCACCGCTGTGCTCTTGTCAAAAGCCACGTTTCCCCCATGGCTCCTTCACTGAGTGGACTGGATTAAAGGACAAGAGAGGAGGGCCTCTGGCGTGGCCGAGTTGTGGACAGAGTGTCTATCCTCACAACTCTAGCTAGGTGGGGAGGAGAGGTGGAATTTCTGGAGGGATCAAGGGAACGCTTGCTCCAGAATCAGGGAGCTGGGAGAGGGAGAGACTGGCATTCCAGTGCCAGGTGGAGGTCAACTCAACCACAAGACTCGCTGGCCCACTGGGACCTCCAGAAGTGCTGAGTGAGGAGGGGCCCAGAGCCCCCCCACCTCCGAGGTGTCTGGTCCCTACGTGTTTACAGAAGGTCTTCCACATGTGTCCAGAGGCCTGAGGGTTGGACCCCAGTCTGACTTTGGGGGACAACATGTGACACAATATGATGCTGCCAGCAACGTGTTGCTATAATACATGCCTGGCAGGCAGGACCAGCTCCATGAGCTGCCAGGGTCCCCATGCAAAAGGAAAACGCAAGGCTCTTTGTTCAACGGTTGTTAAGAACTTCAAGATCATGACGGGGGAACATTAAACCAAGCATGGGGCCTTGCTGAGCATGGGGCCCAGTGCCCCAGGGAGCCACCCTGAGGGAAACTTCCGTCTGCTGGCTGGTTGGGCCCCTGGCATGCTCCTTCTCAGTGAAAAGGAGCTACAGAGCCTCAGGGCCTTCACTCTGGCTCTAGGGCTCCCCCGCCCAGGGGAATCAGGAGCCGGTGCCCTTGCTTTCTCCCTGCCCCAGCACTGAATCTGGGCTTCCCAGCTGGCTCCGTAGTAACCCATCTTCTTGCAATACAGGGGAGGCGGAAGACGTAGGTTCATTCTCTGGGTTGAGGAGATCCCCCGGAGGAGGAAATGGCAATCCACTCCGACATTTTTGCCTGGAGAATCCCACAGACAGAGGAGCCTGGTGGGTCACAGTCCTTAGGGTCACAAAGAGTCAGACACCCCAATATTGAAGAACAGAGGGGCAGAGATGATCCCCACTCACCCTCCCACCCCTCTGGGAGGTCCTGAAGCTCCACTCACGCTTGGAGATGGGAGGGGAGCTTTAATCAAGCGAGATCCTGGAGTCTCCCTGGACACCACCCTGGGTGGGGAGAGTGCGGTGAAGAAGGCTTCGAATCTGGCCCCATGTTGGGAGGAGAGTTGCGCCTTGCAGTGGCAAAAGGGCCTCTGCCCGGCACCATCGAGGCCAGGCCCAGCAAACTTCAGTTGATTCAGTTCACACATCCTGCTGTGTCAAAATTCCCCCAGCAAGCTGGTGGGCGCCATCTGTAGCTGTGAGCTCTGCCCTCTGATGTCTGTCTGCTGCAGGGGAGTAGAGCTATCTGTCGCATCCCAGTGGTGTCCCCAGAACCCAGATCAGAACTTGCCACAGTGGATTTGCTGAACAAAGGAAGACGGGAGGACTGGCGCCCCTTCTTGCTTCAGGGACTGGCCCATCAGCTTCCGTCTGCCCAAAGCAGTCGAGGGTCCTCAGGTCCCCTCTTGCTGGCTCTTCTCCATCAGCTCCCTTTCCACGCAGGGGGGTGGGGCTGGTCGGCCACCCCCTCTGGCTCAGGCCCGCATTCACTCTCTCTGGTCTGTCCTCTTCCTTGCGGTGGGGCGGGGAGGATAAGATGGGGTTGGAGGTGGGTGGGAACCAGCGCTTCACACGAGGCTCAGGGAGGTTGCCCCGTCAGCAGGCGGCAGAGCTGGGGTCTCCCTGTCTCCTGCTGCTCCCCTGCCCTTCCCTCTGTGCCTCCTCATTTTTCTGGGGCTGGGGGCAGGATACCTGTCTGGGGTGTGGGAAGGGCCCGAGGGGTGGCCCCTGCTTTCTCGGCTTCCCCTCCAGGCCCCCATCTCCTGCCTGGCGGGGAGCCCAGCCTTGTCTACTGACCCTCCTGCCTTGGGTGCCCTTTGAGAGCACAGCTGCTCCACCCCGCCCTTCGTGCAGGTCGGGGCAAAGTCTGAGCCCCAATCTCTCTTCTCCAGAAGAGGGAGAGAGGGAACCTTGGACCTTTTCGTGGATACCTCTGGAAAGCCACAGCAGGCTTGAGTCAGGAGGCCCCTGTGGGCTCCGCTGACCTGGGTCAGCCCTGCAGCCTCCCTGCTGGCACGGGGCCCTCTCTTGTATTCAGAGGAAGACGGGAGAGGGAGCCTGGGCCTTTGGGAATGGTGAGGAGAGACCCGGGCACTTGCCACCTGGTGAGGGGCTGCCTCTCCAAGGCCCTACACTTGTCTGCTGGGAAGGCCTTCCCCACCCCCACCCCATCAGGACTCTCCATGCCATGAACGTGCTCACCCCTCCCTTCGCCCAAACCACCCTGACCTCCTGGCCCCGCCAGGGAATGGACAAAAGGGCAGCTGGGGTGGGGAAGACCGACCCAGATCTGACCAGCCCACCTGGGTGGGGAGCGTCCCCGGACACGATGGTGGGACCCGCAGCTGTGCCTGCTCCACTGGCCAAGCATGGCTGGCCAGGCACAGCAGCGGCCAGGAGCCGGCTGCTGCCGCACCGACGTGGGAGGAGAGGCTGAAGTCAGGTTCTGTGGATGACAGGCGACTCGGGCTGTGATTCAGAGCTCAAGTCTGGGGTTCTGACTGTACCTCTGGCTGATGTGGGGTGAGTCACTTCCTGTTGTGAGTTGAACTGTGTTCCCCAAATGATGCGTTGATGTTCTAACCTCAGTACCTCTGAATGGGACCTGGTTGGAAATAGAGCTTTTGCAGACGTAAAAAGTGAAGTGAAGGTCGTGCTGGAGGAGGGAGGACCGTTCGTCCACTGCGCTCCATGGCTTCACTCGTGTCTGACTCTTGGCGACCCTACGGACTGTAGCCCTCCAGGCTCCTCTGTCCAGGGGATTCTCCAGGCAGGAGTACTGGAGTGGGTTGTCATGTCCTCCTCCAGAGGATCTTCCCGACCCAGGGATCGAACCCACATCTCCTGTGTCTCCGGCACTGCAGGCCGATTCTTTACTGCTGAGCCACTGGGGAAGGCCCTGCGTCCTGACAGAAAAGAAGAGACACACAGGGGGAAAGCAGTGTGACAGTGGAGGCAGAGACGGGAGTAGCTGCGAGCCAAGGAGTGTCTGCCACAGGGGAGCTAAGAGACAGGCATGGGCCAGATCCTCCTAAACAGCATCTGAAAGAGCAAGGACCGGCCAACACCTTGACTCTCTTGGCTTCTAGCCTCCAGCACTGTGAAGAATAGATGACCACCCAGTTTGTGATCATTGGTGATGGCAGCCCAGGGAACCGCACACCTCCTGTTTCTCACCAGTCTGGGAAATGGAATAACATCACCTCTCTTGCTGGAGGATTAAAGTCTTCCAGCCAGGGGCTGGAAGGGATTGTCGTCACTGCTCCAGATCGGCCCTTTGGACACACCAGGAATCCATGAGATGCTGTCTCCAGGAAGGAACGTGGTGAGGACAGCGAGGGCCTGATCCTGGGAGCCTGATCTTGGCACCGAGGGAAAAGCTGGTGCCGAGAGAACAGGCGAGGATGGGCCCTAGGGTAGCAGGCGGGTATGGGCTCTCAGAAGGTGTCTGAGTATCGGAGTTCCCCTGCCCTGTGGGGCCAAGCCGGCTGCTGCCGCACCGACGTGGGAGGAGAGGCTGAAGTCAGGTTCTGTGGATGACAGGCGACTCGGGCTGTGATTCAGAGCTCAAGTCTGGGGTTCTGACTGTACCTCTGGCTGATGTGGGGTGAGTCACTTCCTGTTGTGAGTTGAACTGTGTTCCCCAAATGATGCGTTGATGTTCTAACCTCAGTACCTCTGAATGGGACCTGGTTGGAAATAGAGCTTTTGCAGACGTAAAAAGTGAAGTGAAGGTCGTGCTGGAGGAGGGAGGACCGTTCGTCCACTGCGCTCCATGGCTTCACTCGTGTCTGACTCTTGGCGACCCTACGGACTGTAGCCCTCCAGGCTCCTCTGTCCAGGGGATTCTCCAGGCAGGAGTACTGGAGTGGGTTGTCATGTCCTCCTCCAGAGGATCTTCCCGACCCAGGGATCGAACCCACATCTCCTGTGTCTCCGGCACTGCAGGCCGATTCTTTACTGCTGAGCCACTGGGGAAGGCCCTGCGTCCTGACAGAAAAGAAGAGACACACAGGGGGAAAGCAGTGTGACAGTGGAGGCAGAGACGGGAGTAGCTGCGAGCCAAGGAGTGTCTGCCACAGGGGAGCTAAGAGACAGGCATGGGCCAGATCCTCCTAAACAGCATCTGAAAGAGCAAGGACCGGCCAACACCTTGACTCTCTTGGCTTCTAGCCTCCAGCACTGTGAAGAATAGATGACCACCCAGTTTGTGATCATTGGTGATGGCAGCCCAGGGAACCGCACACCTCCTGTTTCTCACCAGTCTGGGAAATGGAATAACATCACCTCTCTTGCTGGAGGATTAAAGTCTTCCAGCCAGGGGCTGGAAGGGATTGTCGTCACTGCTCCAGATCGGCCCTTTGGACACACCAGGAATCCATGAGATGCTGTCTCCAGGAAGGAACGTGGTGAGGACAGCGAGGGCCTGATCCTGGGAGCCTGATCTTGGCACCGAGGGAAAAGCTGGTGCCGAGAGAACAGGCGAGGATGGGCCCTAGGGTAGCAGGCGGGTATGGGCTCTCAGAAGGTGTCTGAGTATCGGAGTTCCCCTGCCCTGTGGGGCCTTCCTCATCCACGGCCTGTCTCCGTCAGCTCGTCAGCTTTACCTGCTGCTCACGTTGCTCCCTTCCTTTGGGCTGAACTTCACTATTTTTTTTTTCCTTTGGCCGCATAGCAGGGCTCACAAGATCTCAGTTCCCAGATCAGGGATTGAATACGGGCCATGGACCAGGGATGGGACACGGGCCACAGCAGTGAAATCACAATATCCTAGCCACTAGGTTACCAAGGAACTCCTGGGCTGAACTCGACTTTCAAAGGGAGAGGCGAAGGTGCTGCTTGGAATTGGGGATGGGGTACAGAGTTGGAGGCTGCCCCCTTGCAGGCTCCATAGGCGTCTAAGAAAGGATTGGTCCTGGACCCACCTGCAGGGCTCTCTGTGGTTGACGAGACCCCTGGCTTCTCACCCAGTATTTTCATTGGGGCCACAGGCATGGATGCATGCCAAGCACAATCTACATCCCCAATTCAGAAGCCACCCAATCTTTTGTACATATCCCGTAAATCTTTCAGTCACCATCCTTTCCCCACAACCACCCTTTCCCTCTGAAGTGGTTGGAAGGAGAAGGGGATCCTGGCATCCCGCGGGATGGCATCCAGCTTTTCCACTGTTATCAGACTCCAACTCTTTTTCTTTATTTAGTGAGAAAGGGGAAATTTTGCTAAAAATACTGGGAAAAACAGAAACCAAGAAAATACAAACGCTCAAGTCCAGATGCGCTCGTCGAGCCTGAGGCCCTATGCTACTACAGTGGCTGCCCAGGGGGGGCCCACTGTGAGTCGGACCTTCACCTCTTAGGGGGAACCATCAGCGTGGCCCGATACACCCCAGAGAGCTGCAGCAGATCTTTAAAAACTTTTTAGCTTCCCAGGTGGTGCTAGTGGTAAAGAGCCCACCTGCCAATGCAGGAGACATAGGAAATGTAGATTCTGTCCTTGGGTTGGGAAGATCCCCTGGGAAAGGGCACGGCAACCCACTGCAGTATTCTTGCCTGGAGAATGCCATGGACAGAGGAGCTCGGAGGGCGACAGTCCACAGGGTCGCAAAGAGTTGGACACGACTAAGGCGACTTGGCACGAGCACAGCTGTTTAATAATGCTGTGATAGTTTCAGGTGGACGGCAAAGGGACTCAGCCCAACATACGCACGTATCCATTCTCCCCTAAGCTCCCCTCCCACCCAGGCTGCCACCTAGCCCTGAGCAGAGTTCCATGTGCTATATAGCAGGTCCTTGTTGGTTATCCATTTTAAATAGAGCAGTGAGTGCGCAACTCCCTAATGATTTCTTCCTCTCACCCTTCCCCCTGGCAACCATACGTTCATTCTTTAAATCTGTTTCTGTTTTGTAAGTAAGTTCATTTGTATCAGTTCTTTTTCCACTCCTCATATAAGGGAAGTCATCCAATGTTTCTCCGTCTCTGACTTCAGTCAGTATGACAATGTCTAGGTCCATCCACGTTGCTGCAAATGGCCTTATTTCATTCGTTTTAAGGACTGCGTATATGTTGCATTGTGTATATGTACCACACCTTCTTTATCCATTCCTCTGTGGATGGACATTTAGGTTGCTCCCATGTCTTGGCTATTGTAAACAGTGCGGTGGTTTTCTTTTAAAATGTCAGTATTTACAACATGCCAGAAACGACATCTTTCTCACCATTTAAACATGATAGAAACATTTAGGTAAGGAGACCACACGTGGTCGTAAATGCTGGGCAAACCATTTTAACCCTGTGCAAACCACTCCATGAAAAAAGTTTGCTAAAAATACTGGGAAAAACAGAAACCAAGAAAATACAAACGCTCAAGTCCAGATGCGCTCGTCGAGCCTGAGGCCCTATGCTACTACAGTGGCTGCCCAGGGGGGGCCCACTGTGAGTCGGACCTTCACCTCTTAGGGGGAACCATCAGCGTGGCCCGATACACCCCAGAGAGCTGCAGCAGATCTTTAAAAACTTTTTAGCTTCCCAGGTGGTGCTAGTGGTAAAGAGCCCACCTGCCAATGCAGGAGACATAGGAAATGTAGATTCTGTCCTTGGGTTGGGAAGATCCCCTGGGAAAGGGCACGGCAACCCACTGCAGTATTCTTGCCTGGAGAATGCCATGGACAGAGGAGCTCGGAGGGCGACAGTCCACAGGGTCGCAAAGAGTTGGACACGACTAAGGCGACTTGGCACGAGCACAGCTGTTTAATAATGCTGTGATAGTTTCAGGTGGACGGCAAAGGGACTCAGCCCAACATACGCACGTATCCATTCTCCCCTAAGCTCCCCTCCCACCCAGGCTGCCACCTAGCCCTGAGCAGAGTTCCATGTGCTATATAGCAGGTCCTTGTTGGTTATCCATTTTAAATAGAGCAGTGAGTGCGCAACTCCCTAATGATTTCTTCCTCTCACCCTTCCCCCTGGCAACCATACGTTCATTCTTTAAATCTGTTTCTGTTTTGTAAGTAAGTTCATTTGTATCAGTTCTTTTTCCACTCCTCATATAAGGGAAGTCATCCAATGTTTCTCCGTCTCTGACTTCAGTCAGTATGACAATGTCTAGGTCCATCCACGTTGCTGCAAATGGCCTTATTTCATTCGTTTTAAGGACTGCGTATATGTTGCATTGTGTATATGTACCACACCTTCTTTATCCATTCCTCTGTGGATGGACATTTAGGTTGCTCCCATGTCTTGGCTATTGTAAACAGTGCGGTGGTTTTCTTTTAAAATGTCAGTATTTACAACATGCCAGAAACGACATCTTTCTCACCATTTAAACATGATAGAAACATTTAGGTAAGGAGACCACACGTGGGAAAAATTCTTTTAAGTTAAATGTCTGGGCAATTTTTAATACCATTGTTTAACCCTGTGCAAACCACTCCATGATGGTGCCTGCTTCCTCTCCTTTCTCCCTTGTCTTTCTTTCTTGTGATATCTCTTCATAAGCTTTTCTTTTTTCAGTCTTGCTGCCAGCTGCGTTTCTTTGAAACTGCTCATTTAACACTTTCAATTTCTACTATAATATTTATATTTCTCCCCGCTCCTACATGAAAGATTCTCCCTAATCAATACAGTTTATTCTTATGCCCTTCATATCTTTTTGTTAATGTGAGATGATCTTTTTAGAAAGCATTGTCTCTGATGAAGAAGCATGTATTAAAGTTATATGGTTTCTTTCAATTTCCTCTCATTTATTTTCTTTTGTGAAATTTAATAAATTATATCTAAAATAGTCAGATCCCATCTCATAGTAATATTTCTATCCATTTAGTGCTTAATTTCTACCTGTTTCAATGCAAAAGAAAAATTTTGGAAATGATTAATATTCACAAATTATGGCTACTTCTAATAGGGAAGTTTTTATTTTGTTTGGCTTCTTACCTCCTCCTTTGTGTTTTCCCGCTTAGCCTGAATTCTTTAAGCATTTTTACAAAGGTAAAACACGAAGACTATAAAAGCAAAGCGCAGATCATTAAGTAGAAACCTTATCAATGATACAAAGTTTATTAGTGTAGTGTCCCACCCAGTAAATATCGATGTACAGACTGGTGGACTATGAGCAATTTCTTGCAGTTCAATGTATTACAATCTATTAAACCTTTAATGATCATCGTTTGAGCCAGGTGTTATCAGACCCAATTTGCAGATAGGGCCGCTGAGGCTCAGAGAAATTGAGTGATGTGGCCAAGATTATATCACCAAAACCTGGAGGAGCAGGGATTAAAGATAATTCCACTTGTCACTGAGGGCCACTCCCTTGACCACTGCCCAGCCCTGCCTCTTGAGTCCATGGGTAACCCCCTGGCTGTGTCAACATGTCAGGGTTCACCGAAGGCTCTTGGCCCAGAGGTCAAAGGTTCTTCTTGAAAGAGTAGAGGGTTTGCCTCCTTCTGGGGGGGGTCTGACTGTGCCGAGGCAGGAGGCCGCAGGCTGGAGCAGCCGTGATGGAACCTGGGGTGAGGGTGGGGGTCTAGGGACAGCAGACAAAGAAGGGGTGGGGCCCAGAGGCCTGGAGAGGTTTCAGCAGCTAGAAGACTGGAACCCAGGGCCTCCTTCTGGCATCCATCTTGCACCCCTAGGTTGGTTCTCCCCGCCCCAGGAGCCCTGAGGTCTGGGAGGCTGAGTTGGGGGGTGACGCAGCTGCTCTCTGAGTCCAGTTGCCACCCATGGAGAAGAAGGGGGTGCACACCCACAGTAGGACCCTCCCATTGAGCACGTCAGCCCCCTGCCCAGGGCGCCAGGCCCCATCACCCAAAGTCCAGTGGAGGCCGACAACCAGGGCAAGGGACTGGAGGTGGGGGTCGGGGGAATGGCATAAACTGCCCCCCCCAGGCAGTAAGCGAGGCATAAGCAAGGCGCCTTGCCCACTAAGCCCCCTCCTCTATACACACACACACACACACACACACACACACACACGCTGAGATACACACACACACACACACACACACACACACACACACAGGCTGAAGCGCAGTCCATTTGCAGCATAATGACTTTGCGACAGCAGGAATTATCCGCAGTATTAGTGCAGCAGCCAGGTTGGGCTGGGGGGATGCAGGGCAGGCTGAGGGCAGGGGGCCCAGGCTGAGACTGGGAGATACCATGGGAGGAAGCAGGCCCCCGGGAGTGGGTCCCGGGACCCTGGAGACGCTGCAGAGGTGGGGACAGGGGTGGCAAGCAAAGGGCTTGGGGAGGGCCAGGTCCAGGTGGTTGGCCCCGCCGCTGCTGCTGGGTTCTTTCCTTCCTGTGTCCAAGGCCTGCAGGTGGACAGAGAGGCAGGGGCACTAACGCAGGACCTGAAGTCGCAGCCTGGCCACTCCCGTGTCCTGGCCTGGTCTCAGGGCCACATCAGCTGCTCAGTCCGGCACTGCTGCAACCCAGCGGCAGATGAGCAATAGGGGTGGGGGGTGGGCACGGGTGATGAAGGGACCCCTCAGGAAGGAAGACACGCGTGCGTGGCAAGGGGGCGGCAGGGCTGGTATTAGCCGTCTCTCTCTGTGACTGACACGGGACGCGGGGCAGGTTATCCAGCAATTCTGGGGCGGGGGGTGTTAGGGGAAGAAGGACCCCTTCTTTCCCCAGATCAGGAAACTGAAAAAAGTCCTTGAATGACTGTTTCAGGGTGATGACACAGAGGGGCTAATCCTGACCTGTGCCCCTTAACCGGCTGGCCTTGGCAGAGGCTGCAAAGCCCCAGTGAAAAAAAATATACGAAAGAAAAAGTGGAGCAAGCTGGAACCTTCCAGGCTGCTTGGGATGCTAAGCTTGCGGTGATGTGGGGGCGGGGCTGTCCCTAGAGGACCTAGTGTCCCACCCTGAGGGCTCCGGCAGGCCCGGCCTCTGCCGTGGGGTGCCGGTGAGTCATGCCTGTCAGTCTGACAATAAACCCAGGCTCCATGACTCCAGCGGCAGCGGAGCATCCTGCCCACCTGTGGGCACACCCAGATTGCATTTGCTGAAATAAATTGCTGGAGAAAATAAATCCTGCACACATGATTAATGGGAGGCGAGGAGGCAAGCAGCCGCCACAAAGAGCCGCTGGGGAGCAGAGTGACAGGCGGGCACCACGCCAGCGCGGCGCGGGGCCTCCGGGAAGGGGCTCGGGGGACTGCACAGCCACCAGGTCACTGTGACCCTGGCATTGCCACCAAACAGGGGGCCTGCGGCTGCAAGCCAACAAGACCCCGGGGGCTCAGATAAGCCCCCGGCTTGGCTATCCACCGTTGCCGGCAGGGCAGGGGGGCCGATCCTGAGCTTAGAGCACTCTCAGACCTGGACCTGACTGTTCCCGGCAACTGGGGCTCCCACAGGCCAGAGAAGGGAAGAAATAAGCCCAAAGTCTCAGGACCAGGGACAAGGGCTGTGGAGAAAGGACGTCTGCACCTGCCGGCAGTGAGTCCTTGACGAGTCACTTCCTGTCTGAGCCGCAGTCTCCTCGTCTGCTCGGTGGAGGAGTACCTGTGCCTCCCGTGCCAGGCGGTCGAGTCGTAGCTGAGCCCATCCACGCCTGGCAGCGGGCACACAGGGAACCGCCCGGCCAGGGTGCCCCCAGGTGCAGCGGGACCCCTCAGGAAGGAAGACACGCGTGCGGCAAGGGGCAGGGCTGGTATTAGCCGCTCTCTGTGACTGACACGGGACGGGCAGGTTATCCAGCAATTCTGGGCGGGGGGTGTTAGGGGAAGAAGGACCCCTTCTTTCCCCAGATCAGGAAACTGAAAAAAGTCCTTGAATGACTGTTTCAGGGTGATGACACAGAGGGGCTAATCCTGACCTGTGCCCCTTAACCGGCTGGCCTTGGCAGAGGCTGCAAAGCCCCAGTGAAAAAAAATATACGAAAGAAAAAGTGGAGCAAGCTGGAACCTTCCAGGCTGCTTGGGATGCTAAGCTTGCGGTGATGTGGGGGCGGGGCTGTCCCTAGAGGACCTAGTGTCCCACCCTGAGGGCTCCGGCAGGCCCGGCCTCTGCCGTGGGGTGCCGGTGAGTCATGCCTGTCAGTCTGACAATAAACCCAGGCTCCATGACTCCAGCGGCAGCGGAGCATCCTGCCCACCTGTGGGCACACCCAGATTGCATTTGCTGAAATAAATTGCTGGAGAAAATAAATCCTGCACACATGATTAATGGGAGGCGAGGAGGCAAGCAGCCGCCACAAAGAGCCGCTGGGGAGCAGAGTGACAGGCGGGCACCACGCCAGCGCGGCGCGGGGCCTCCGGGAAGGGGCTCGGGGGACTGCACAGCCACCAGGTCACTGTGACCCTGGCATTGCCACCAAACAGGGGGCCTGCGGCTGCAAGCCAACAAGACCCCGGGGGCTCAGATAAGCCCCCGGCTTGGCTATCCACCGTTGCCGGCAGGGCAGGGGGGCCGATCCTGAGCTTAGAGCACTCTCAGACCTGGACCTGACTGTTCCCGGCAACTGGGGCTCCCACAGGCCAGAGAAGGGAAGAAATAAGCCCAAAGTCTCAGGACCAGGGACAAGGGCTGTGGAGAAAGGACGTCTGCACCTGCCGGCAGTGAGTCCTTGACGAGTCACTTCCTGTCTGAGCCGCAGTCTCCTCGTCTGCTCGGTGGAGGAGTACCTGTGCCTCCCGTGCCAGGCGGTCGAGTCGTAGCTGAGCCCATCCACGCCTGGCAGCGGGCACACAGGGAACCGCCCCGGCCCGTGAAGGGTGCTCAGCCCCTCCCATGTGCCTGTGCCTGGAGTACAGTCCCTGCCCCCGTGAGCTTTTAGACTGACGGTAGGCAAAGATTGAGGAAGAAATAGTGGTATAATATACATAATGTCAGATACACAGGGGCCTGTGAAGGAGACGTCCCATGTGCCGGGGGGTACATGGGCAGTGGAGTTACAGGCAGGCGGTAAAGGCAGGCTCCCCAGGGACACCAAACACAAGTAAATTTGTGGCCCAAACCCAAAGTTTAGCCATCCACTCTATTGGTGAGGCTGTGGAGAAAGTCTGGTCATCGCTTGGGAATCCGATGGTCGAAGCCCCACGCAGGGCAACTGACAATACCTGCAATCACGTACCCAGGTTGTGCACACTCTCATTCTGCGACTCGTCCTCTCAGGGCATCGTATCCCACCTATGTGTACAAAAGCACACTTACAGGATGATGGAAGTACAGAGATGTTCACGCTGTTAGTAAGAGCCAAGAGGAGCAACCACCTAAGTACTCATCATGAAAGAACTGAATTAAATAGACTGTGTGCAGCCACACGACAGAATACTACACAGCCGTAAAAAAGGAACAAGGGACCTGTTGTTATGGAAAGAATATCAAGATAGATTTAGTGAAAACAAAATGCAAAACAGGGTGTACATAATAGGCTACCTTTTGTATAAGAATGAGGAGTGGGGTTGGAAATAGGAGCATAGATTTTAACTTTCTGCAGAGACTTCATGAGAAATTAATAAAGGGCCACCTAGCAGGTATACTGGGGTTGGAGCTAGGGACTTGGGGTCAGGGTTGCAGGAAGGGTTTTCACTTTGCATTGTTTTGCTCTTTGAATCAATTGCATGTAAATAGTATCTACTAAAAACAATTGTTAAAAATAATATTGAAGAGTCTTTGTTTCTTCCTGGAGGGCAGAGGGCTCCCTGGTGGAATCTGCGTACCAAGACTGAAGCGCCCGGGGAGAAGCTGGTCCCTGAATAAAATTACTGTTTCTAGGCCGGCAAGCTGGAGTCGTAGCTGAGCCCATCCACGCCTGGCAGCGGGCACACAGGGAACCGCCCCGGCCCGTGAAGGGTGCTCAGCCCCTCCCATGTGCCTGTGCCTGGAGTACAGTCCCTGCCCCCGTGAGCTTTTAGACTGACGGTAGGCAAAGATTGAGGAAGAAATAGTGGTATAATATACATAATGTCAGATACACAGGGGCCTGTGAAGGAGACGTCCCATGTGCCGGGGGGTACATGGGCAGTGGAGTTACAGGCAGGCGGTAAAGGCAGGCTCCCCAGGGACACCAAACACAAGTAAATTTGTGGCCCAAACCCAAAGTTTAGCCATCCACTCTATTGGTGAGGCTGTGGAGAAAGTCTGGTCATCGCTTGGGAATCCGATGGTCGAAGCCCCACGCAGGGCAACTGACAATACCTGCGAAGTACGTACCCAGGTTGTGCACACTCTCATTCTGCGACTCGTACTCTCAGGGCATCGTATCCCACCTATGTGTACAAAAGCACACTTACAGGATGATGGAAGTACAGAGATGTTCACGCTGTTAGTAAGAGCCAAGAGGAGCAACCACCTAAGTACTCATCATGAAAGAACTGAATTAAATAGACTGTGTGCAGCCACACGACAGAATACTACACAGCCGTAAAAAAGGAACAAGGGACCTGTTGTTATGGAAAGAATATCAAGATAGATTTAGTGAAAACAAAATGCAAAACAGGGTGTACATAATAGGCTACCTTTTGTATAAGAATGAGGAGTGGGGTTGGAAATAGGAGCATAGATTTTAACTTTCTGCAGAGACTTCATGAGAAATTAATAAAGGGCCACCTAGCAGGTATACTGGGGTTGGAGCTAGGGACTTGGGGTCAGGGTTGCAGGAAGGGTTTTCACTTTGCATTGTTTTGCTCTTTGAATCAATTGCATGTAAATAGTATCTACTAAAAACAATTGTTAAAAATAATATTGAAGAGTCTTTGTTTCTTCCTGGAGGGCAGAGGGCTCCCTGGTGGAATCTGCGTACCAAGACTGAAGCGCCCGGGGAGAAGCTGGTCCCTGAATAAAATTACTGTTTCTAGGCCGGCAAGCTGGAGTGACCAGGGAATAAGTGTTTTAACTCTGGCTTATTCTTTAAAAATCAGGTTTGGGAACAGTTCATCCATCCAGCCTTCAGAGAGGGATGGGAGCTCAGGGGAAGGGGGAACGCGGTAGTGAGGCCCCAGCCAGGCCCGCACTCTGGGTCCTGGGCTCAGAGGCCGAGGACTCGCGGGTGGGGTTTAGTGGAGCGACCCGAGGACCCCCGATGCCTGCGGGCGCAGATGGAGCAGCGTCGCAGAAAGAACGTCGGATGAGACGCCCGCTACCCGATAGTCGTTCAAGAGAGAAAGGGTGCGCAGCCCCGCTGGGCACGCGCTAGCTCCGGGGCTGACCCTCAGCTCCTTCCCACCCCTCCCCAGGAGGCCTCTCCACCAGACCCACCAGCTGAGCTGTTCGGGGCCCACGGAGGCCGAGCCGGCGTGGGGCGCCTCTTGGTGGTGCTCCGTGGGAGACGCAGGCCTTGAAGAACCTGGAAGCCCTGGACCAAGTCCCAGCACCACAGGGAGGGTTGTGGGACTAAGTGACCCACGGGTCTCACAGCTGGGATAAGGAATGAGAACTGGGGAGACTCAGGGGCAGATCTTGGGGCGGTTGAAGGAAGACCTCAGTGGCTGTGGCTACTCTAGTGACCTCCACAGCAGAAGGCTGGTGGGAGTCAGTTTCAGAAGGACCGCCCGCACCACGACCCCTGCCGCCGTCCTTCCCTCACGCCTCCCCAGCAGAAGGGCACGGTTGCCCGCCTTGCGTTCTTCTGAGGTTCTGGCAGTGAACCTCCTGAGCGTGCCTCCCTTGCCGTGCATTTCCACCCTTGCCATATATTTCTACCCTACCCCTCTCCCCTCTTTCCCCCAAAGCAGCTGCTCTCTGTCCTCTGAATTGTCCTTTACCCCCTTAAGCCATAGACCCAGGCAGACTGGCCCACCTGTGAAATTTGGAGTGAGAAAAGTGTAGGACCAGGGCTTCCCCAGTGGTCCAGTGGGTAAGGACTCCGCCTTGCAGTGCAAGGGGCACCAGCTTGATCCCTGGCCTGGGAAGATCCCACATGCCGCGGAGCCGCTGGACCGATGTGTCCAATTACAGAGCCGGAGCTCTGGAGCGCATGCGCCCATAGCTGGTGCTCTGCAAGGAGAGAGGCCACTGTGATGGGAGGCCCACACAGGCCAAAGAACAAAGATGGTTGAAAATAGATAAATGAAAGACCAATAAAAGTGGCCCAAAACAAAAAAGTGTAGGACCAGGTGACGCCGATGAGGTTGACAAGAGGGTGGGGCTGCAGGCAAAGACGGTGCCGCAGGGAGGGGCAGAGACAGAGGACCTCCCCAGCCCCTAGGCTCCCCTCTCCACTCCCTGGAACACGGGGCCCTGCGCCTGGGACGTGCAGGCCTCCCTGGTGGCTCAGACGGTAAAGAATCTGCCTACAATACAGGAGACCCAGGTTCCATCCCTGGGTTGGGAAGATCCCCTGGAGGAGGGCATGGCAAGCCACTCCAGTGTTCTTGCCTGGAGGATCCCATGGACAAGGCAGTCTGGTGGGCTACAGTCTACCGGCTCGCAAAGGGTCAGACAGGACTGAGTGATTCCCACTGTTACTTTCACGTTTTCACTCGCCTTATCATCAGCGTCTAAGCATCTCGCCTCTGTGAGGCTCCCCTCTGCTTCCCAGCTAGTGTGCGCGCGCACACACACACACACACACACACACACAGGATTGCGATGGTCCTCAGAGGAGAGCATCTGAACCAGGCCACTGAGGGCCTCATCACATACTTACACGTTCTGGCTCCACTGCGCGTGAGATCTGCCCATAGTGCAGATGAGGAAACTGAGGTGTAGAGAGGTCGATGGCTTACTAAGGTGAGCCAGGACTCCCAGGCGCAGGCATGAGCAGCTCTGAGGAGTAAAGGAGGCCTGGGGACTTGCTCCAGGTGCTGTCTAGCTTACACAGTCACGGCTGGGGCCTGGAAGACATATTACAATTAACGGCAATTTGTGAAGTTCACTCAATGGGGTGTGGGTGGGCCAGACCCAAGCGTGCTTGAGGCAGGAACTGACCTGGGATCCCTCACAGAAGCTCCATCCTGGAGGGGCTGAAATCACCCCACGTTCCAGATGGGGCCTGAGTGAGGCCCAGCGAGGTCACATAACCTGCTGGGGCTCATACAACAGAAAGGGTGGAGCTGGGAGCTGACCCCAGGCCGGTCAGGGCTGCTGTGTGGGCTGCTGTCTGGACCAGTTCCTCTGAGGTGACAGCAGAGGGGTAGACCACCCTGCAGTCTGTCTAGAGGCTGTGTCCATCCTTTTTGCTCTCTCTGAACCACACTGTCCGTAAGTCCTACTGTGGGCCTGCCCCATCTCTTCCTCCTCCAGAGGCCGTCCACCAGCAAACACTCCATCACAGGACCCAGGCTATGGTGCACCAGGGGCTCGATGCTGGGGGCAGGCTGCTCCTTGAACGGTGGGGGAACCTGGAGCTGGAACTTAGCATTGTATTGGCCCATCCTTCATAAAACAGGCAGTCTGTGTGTCTGGAGGCTCTGCCCGCCGGCCTCAGTGCCGACAGGGCCCCCATCCTGCCCAGCGCCCTCCTGGCCCAGGAGGCTCTGGACCAGGTAGAGGCACATGGAAGACCAAGGCCAGCCTTGAGGCCAGGCTTCCAGACTGACCCTCCCTGGAGGCTGAGTCCCCCTTGGTGGCCGCCTTCTCAGCTTGGCCAGAGCCCTGACTAAGGCACCCTCGCCCTGTGTGAGCACAGGCCTCTCGCCTCTTTGGACACGGTGCCCCCAAGTCTTTGTCTCCCCCAGCCCGGTGTCTTCTCTCCCTGCCATTCTGTGTTTCTGCGTAGCTCTGTGGCCTGCCCGTCTCTCTCTCTGCCATCCCCCACCCTTGCCCGTCTCTCCCAAGCCCTCTCCCGACTCCCCCAGGCTCCCCCACCTTCCCAGGGCTCGGTCTTCAGGAAGCCTCCTTGTCTCCAGAGCGCTCTTCCCGGCCTCGCTGGGGGCGGAGCGGGAGCAGGAGCACATTTCTTGTCGTCCAGGCTTAATATCTTAATGCAAAGCCATTACTCACCCGGCGTCCAGGCAGGGCAGGCCTCTCCCCTCCTCGTTTGTCATCCAGAGTGAAGTCTCTGCGTTGTTCCTCGGGGATCAGATTAAGAGACTGACAGGCCGGATGAACAAATTTAGCTGCCAGCGCCGCCTCCTCGCTCCCTCCCGCCCCAGCCTCCAGGCCCCTGAACTCGAGCAGGGGAGGTCTGAGGCCTCAGGCAGTCCTGTTTCTCAGTTCAGGTCCTCCTCGTCCAGCAGGGGATGAGGGATAGTGGGAGATTGTCTCCTGAGAAAGCCAGAGAGAAAAGGAGCTGGGACCAGAGACCAGGACCCCTGGGAGCGACTGAACATTTACTATGAAAATAGAACAACCAACGCTATCTATAGTCCTTTTCCCCTTGAACCACACTGTCCGTAAGTCACTGTGGGCCTGCCCCATCCTCCCCAGAGGCCGTCCACCAGCAAACACTCCATCACAGGACCCAGGCTATGGTGCACCAGGGCTCGATGCTGGGGCAGGCTGCTCCTTGAACGGTGGGGGAACCTGGAGCTGGAACTTAGCATTGTATTGGCCCATCCTTCATAAAACAGGCAGTCTGTGTGTCTGGAGGCTCTGCCCGCCGGCCTCAGTGCCGACAGGGCCCCCATCCTGCCCAGCGCCCTCCTGGCCCAGGAGGCTCTGGACCAGGTAGAGGCACATGGAAGACCAAGGCCAGCCTTGAGGCCAGGCTTCCAGACTGACCCTCCCTGGAGGCTGAGTCCCCCTTGGTGGCCGCCTTCTCAGCTTGGCCAGAGCCCTGACTAAGGCACCCTCGCCCTGTGTGAGCACAGGCCTCTCGCCTCTTTGGACACGGTGCCCCCAAGTCTTTGTCTCCCCCAGCCCGGTGTCTTCTCTCCCTGCCATTCTGTGTTTCTGCGTAGCTCTGTGGCCTGCCCGTCTCTCTCTCTGCCATCCCCCACCCTTGCCCGTCTCTCCCAAGCCCTCTCCCGACTCCCCCAGGCTCCCCCACCTTCCCAGGGCTCGGTCTTCAGGAAGCCTCCTTGTCTCCAGAGCGCTCTTCCCGGCCTCGCTGGGGGCGGAGCGGGAGCAGGAGCACATTTCTTGTCGTCCAGGCTTAATATCTTAATGCAAAGCCATTACTCACCCGGCGTCCAGGCAGGGCAGGCCTCTCCCCTCCTCGTTTGTCATCCAGAGTGAAGTCTCTGCGTTGTTCCTCGGGGATCAGATTAAGAGACTGACAGGCCGGATGAACAAATTTAGCTGCCAGCGCCGCCTCCTCGCTCCCTCCCGCCCCAGCCTCCAGGCCCCTGAACTCGAGCAGGGGAGGTCTGAGGCCTCAGGCAGTCCTGTTTCTCAGTTCAGGTCCTCCTCGTCCAGCAGGGGATGAGGGATAGTGGGAGATTGTCTCCTGAGAAAGCCAGAGAGAAAAGGAGCTGGGACCAGAGACCAGGACCCCTGGGAGCGACTGAACATTTACTATGAAAATAGAACAACCAACGCTATCTATAGTCCTTACAGACTGCCAGGCCTGTTTGAAGCCTTTTACCCATCTGTATTCAGTCATTCAGTCTTATAACAGCCCTATGAAGCAGGTACCATGATTATCTTCACTTGCAAAGGCACAGAGAGGCTAAGTGACTTGCTCAAGTCACACAGTTAGTGAAGTCTGTGGGTCAGTTATGGTGCTTTGTCTTGTTACTTTTCTCAGCACAATATCTGTGGAAACCAACAAGAACCTGCTGTCTAGCACAGGGAATGCTGCTCAATATTCTTTACTAACCTAAATGGGGAAAGAATCTGAAAAAGGATAGATACTTATGTATGTTTTAAAAAACTATTAATACTATAATGATTCAAGTGGGGATATCTAATCGGACATTGTCATGAATAGAATAAGTATTATGTAAAAATCATGATTATAATCACAATAATTTTGCTGAAATAAAGGCAAAACAATATGTGTGGAGAGAGATTAGTATCATCCCCCTCTTACAGATGAGGAAAGTGAGGTGTTGGCCCAGGTTTGGAGCCCTCTGGCCCAGCTCAGTGCCCCACCAGGCTCCTGCCTCCCTTTCTCTTGTGTCCCAGGGCCCAGGCTCAGCTCTGCACTTGGCTGATTTGAGGAAGGCAGCTCCTGCATGATTTGGGGCTCCCTGGCTTGGGCTGTCTGCCCCTCAGCCCCTTCCTTGGGGCCACATCTTCCACCAGAGCTCTCAGTTTGCAGGGACAGGGTTCGAGTAACTCATTTTCATTGCCCGCTTTCTGGCCTTGTCAAAGCCATTACTCACCCGGCGTCCAGGCAGGGCAGGCCTCTCCTCCTCGTTTGTCATCCAGAGTGAAGTCTCTGCGTTGTTCCTCGGGGATCAGATTAAGAGACTGACAGGCCGGATGAACAAATTTAGCTGCCAGCGCCGCCTCCTCGCTCCCTCCCGCCCCAGCCTCCAGGCCCCTGAACTCGAGCAGGGGAGGTCTGAGGCCTCAGGCAGTCCTGTTTCTCAGTTCAGGTCCTCCTCGTCCAGCAGGGGATGAGGGATAGTGGGAGATTGTCTCCTGAGAAAGCCAGAGAGAAAAGGAGCTGGGACCAGAGACCAGGACCCCTGGGAGCGACTGAACATTTACTATGAAAATAGAACAACCAACGCTATCTATAGTCCTTACAGACTGCCAGGCCTGTTTGAAGCCTTTTACCCATCTGTATTCAGTCATTCAGTCTTATAACAGCCCTATGAAGCAGGTACCATGATTATCTTCACTTGCAAAGGCACAGAGAGGCTAAGTGACTTGCTCAAGTCACACAGTTAGTGAAGTCTGTGGGTCAGTTATGGTGCTTTGTCTTGTTACTTTTCTCAGCACAATATCTGTGGAAACCAACAAGAACCTGCTGTCTAGCACAGGGAATGCTGCTCAATATTCTTTACTAACCTAAATGGGGAAAGAATCTGAAAAAGGATAGATACTTATGTATGTTTTAAAAATCTATTAATACTATAATGATTCAAGTGGGGATATCTAATCGGACATTGTCATGAATAGAATAAGTATTATGTAAAAATCATGATTATAATCACAATAATTTTGCTGAAATAAAGGCAAAACAATATGTGTGGAGAGAGATTAGTATCATCCCCCTCTTACAGATGAGGAAAGTGAGGTGTTGGCCCAGGTTTGGAGCCCTCTGGCCCAGCTCAGTGCCCCACCAGGCTCCTGCCCTCCCTTTCTCTTGTGTCCCAGGGCCCAGGCTCAGCTCTGCACTTGGCTGATTTGAGGAAGGCAGCTCCCTGCATGATTTGGGGCTCCCTGGCTTGGGCTGTCTGCCCCTCAGCCCCTTCCTTGGGGCCACATCTTCCACCAGAGCTCTCAGTTTGCAGGGACAGGGTTCGGAGTAACTCATTTTCATTGCCCGTCTTTCTGGCCTTGTCACTGAGCATCTGCTGCCTGAAACCCAAGTCCCAAAGCTGAGAGTCGAGCCTCCACAGGAGAGGCAGAGAAGGGGCTGTGGAGCCCACCTGGAGCCTTCTTGCTGCCGCCTGGACACAAACTCTTTCCACTTTCCACATCAGCCTGGTTCCCATAGTAACCACTGGCTTGCTGTCTCCTAGCAACTGAGTGGTCCTCAGAGTGGGAGACAGAGCCCTGGAGAGTGGCTGTCCTTTGAGGCCAAAGAAGTTGGGTTCAAATCCCAGCTATGCCACGTCGTAGCTGTGAGGTCTTTGGCCAGTCACTTAACCTCTCTGAACCTAGGCTCTCTCATCTGTGAAATGGGATATTGTTCAAGGACGAAGCATTTATGACTAAGTGGACCATCTGTGAAACTGCAAAGCTAGGCAAAGGTGTGAAATGAATGAGAGCGGTCCAGTGTGGTCCCTATCGGGTCTGGTTGGAGCTGAGCGAGGTAGGGCCCGCGTTCCAGGTGGGAGTCTGGTATGGGTGGGCCTCCCCATCGTGAAGGAGACGACCTGGCAGACCCACTCAGACTCCCTCGCCCTTCAGACCACCGCTGTCCAAAGGTCAATGCTTTCTCTCATCAGCTGAGAGAACCATACCTGGTTCTCTCCATACCTTCTAGAGCAACCATAAAAAAGTGGGGATATCTAATCGGACATTGTCATGAATAGAATAAGTATTATGTAAAAATCATGATTATAATCACAATAATTTTGCTGAAATAAAGGCAAAACAATATGTGTGAGAGAGATTAGTATCATCCCCTCTTACAGATGAGGAAAGTGAGGTGTTGGCCCAGGTTTGGAGCCCTCTGGCCCAGCTCAGTGCCCCACCAGGCTCCTCCCCTCCCTTTCTCTTGTGTCCCAGGGCCCAGGCTCAGCTCTGCACTTGGCTGATTTGAGGAAGGCAGCTCCCTGCATGATTTGGGGCTCCCTGGCTTGGGCTGTCTGCCCCTCAGCCCCTTCCTTGGGGCCACATCTTCCACCAGAGCTCTCAGTTTGCAGGGACAGGGTTCGGAGTAACTCATTTTCATTGCCCGTCTTTCTGGCCTTGTCACTGAGCATCTGCTGCCTGAAACCCAAGTCCCAAAGCTGAGAGTCGAGCCTCCACAGGAGAGGCAGAGAAGGGGCTGTGGAGCCCACCTGGAGCCTTCTTGCTGCCGCCTGGACACAAACTCTTTCCACTTTCCACATCAGCCTGGTTCCCATAGTAACCACTGGCTTGCTGTCTCCTAGCAACTGAGTGGTCCTCAGAGTGGGAGACAGAGCCCTGGAGAGTGGCTGTCCTTTGAGGCCAAAGAAGTTGGGTTCAAATCCCAGCTATGCCACGTCGTAGCTGTGAGGTCTTTGGCCAGTCACTTAACCTCTCTGAACCTAGGCTCTCTCATCTGTGAAATGGGATATTGTTCAAGGACGAAGCATTTATGACTAAGTGGACCATCTGTGAAACTGCAAAGCTAGGCAAAGGTGTGAAATGAATGAGAGCGGTCCAGTGTGGTCCCTATCGGGTCTGGTTGGAGCTGAGCGAGGTAGGGCCCGCGTTCCAGGTGGGAGTCTGGTATGGGTGGGCCTCCCCATCGTGAAGGAGACGACCTGGCAGACCCACTCAGACTCCCTCGCCCTTCAGACCACCGCTGTCCAAAGGTCAATGCTTTCTCTCATCAGCTGAGAGAACCATACCTGGTTCTCTCCATACCTTCTAGAGCAACCATACCTGGACAACAGCTCTACCTTCCTCTTAAAACAACAGCCTATAGGCTGCCAAAATTGCATAAGTTCTAAGCCCATTACATATGTGATTTAATTTTACCCAATAAGATAGGCTTTAAAAAAAATCTGTCCCAGTGCCCAATGTGGAAAGGAGAGCTCAGAGAGGTTAAATTACATGCTAAGGGTTGGAAGCTCACAGGAGACACAAATGAGACTGGAACCCCGATCTCTCCGAGAACCTCACTTCCTAACGTCTTTCTGGGCTGTCTCCCTTGAGTTAGGAAGGGAAGAGTAGAACGGGGAGGGACTAAGGATGGAGGTGCGGGGACAGGGAGGCAGGGGCATTCAGGACACGCCCAGGAGCGTCCGAGGTGAGGGACAGGGTCAAGGGATTGGACAAGGAACTCTCCCGGGCGCTCCAAACTGTTGGGACAAATTGTCTGGAGGCAGCTCCTCATCCTGAGGTGCCCGGGGAAGCGGGTGGGGGCGCCGCTGCGCTGGGGAGCTCGGGAACTAGCCGAGTTTCCCGGCACCGCTGGGAGAGGGCGAGGGTGCAAGGGAGGCGAGCAAGCTCGACGAGGAGCAGGTGGAGCCGGCGACGGGCGGCCGGAGTGGAGCCCCTGGACTGTGTCTGCAGAGGTCTGGCCTCCAGCCAACCCTCAGCTCTCCGGGTGGGCGCCAGGCCCTCCGTCTCTCCCTGGATGGACTGGGAGTGGATGGGGGCTGAGCGGGACCTAGGCCAATATTCCCGAGAGACCTCGGTCTCCCGCCCCCGTCTAGGTGCGCCTCCACGACCCCACGCAGCTGAGCACCCCTATGTGTCCGCCCAGCCCCCATCTCGGGCCAAGGCCGAGGTCGCTGCAGCAGCTCTGGTCGCTTGATTCAATTAACTAATTCCCGACAAGACAGATGTGCCATTCTGCGTTGCCTGCCTTTAGGAAGACACCGAGCTCCCCGCGGGCGGGGGCGGGGCGATGACGTCACGGCTCGGCGACTGACGTCATGGGCGCCCGCCAGGAGTCCCCCAGCGAGCTGGCCTCCCTGGGGCTCTGCAGTGTGTTTGTGTGTGTCTGCCTGTGTGGGGGTGTGCACACCTGCATCTCTGTGCGACTCCCCCTCCCCGGAAGACGCCTTGTCTCTCGGGGGTCTCCTCTGGGTCCACCATTTGGTCCAATTTGCTAACTCCTAAGAGTGCGACCCCCTCCTCCGCTCCCCACTTCCTCCTCCTCTGCTCCCCACTTCCTCCTCCTCTTTGCCCTCTGAATTTGCCTTCTCCCCAGCCTTGCTCCCGCGTCTCTTACCTCAGTGGAGTCTTCTGGGTAGGCGTGTGCACAGTGAGGCCCACGCGTGTGCATACACACCCAGGCACGCCCACATGTGTGCACTCAGGGCCCACGGGAACATAGGTGCATGCAGGTGCAGGCTTCCAGACATGCATACGGTGGTGTTCAGGTGCACAGGAAGGGACCCAGGGGACCACAGCAATCTCCCAGTGACACGTCCACACACATGTGCACACATGCGCTGGCCTAGGTCTGACTGCCGGGTTCTGCAGGACCCCCACCCAGCCCTGGAGCCTCTGACTTCTTATGGGAGGGGGGCGTTGGGGAAGGGGTGGCAGAGGGGAAGGGAGGCCTTGTCAAGGACACTAGCAAGGAAAGGGGGAAAAAAAAATGAAGTGGAAGAAATAAAATCAAAAGGCTTTTAAGGCTGCTCTCCCCAAGTAGTTGATGTCTTGGCTGCGATTGCCGGCAATGAAATATTGTGCTCTCTGATCTCTTAATGCAGGGAGCCCCGCAGCCCCCTCCCCCAGCCCCGAGGCAGGCCCCTCCCCTCTCTTCCCTCCCAGCTCCTTCCCTCCTCGCCCATCCTCCCTGGCAGGCCTGCCTCCAGGCTCCCAGAAGGGCCCAGTGTGTGGTGGAGGGCACAGCTGATACCCACTGCCAGCCTGGCACGGACCCCAGGACGTGCTCTAGAAGCCACAGCTGGCGTGGGGGCGCCAGCCTACAGTCTGAGCAAGAGAGGAGAGCCCATCCGCTGGCTGGGACCCCTGCTCATGCCTGGCAGTGGTGGTGCTCAGGGCCCTCCCAGCAGAGACAAGGGGAGGGACTTGAAGTCTGAGGACTTCCAGCGGAGGCACCCTCAGCCGGGAAGGGAGGGGTATGGATATCCCTGTCCTGATGGGGATTCCCAGCACCCTGGAGAGGCTGAGGCTCTTGGAGACTTGTGTGTGTGTGTGTGTGTGTGTGTGTGTGTGTGTGTGTGTGTGTGTGTGTGTGTGTGCGTGCGTGCGTGCATGGGGGCTTGGATAGGTGGGGGTGAGAGGAGGGGTGGAGGGGTGGAGGGAGCTTTGGCCTGATTCTAAACCTTTAGTTAGAAACTGAGCTCAGGAATGTTTAAAAGACCTGGCTTTCAGCCTCCACTCCCATTCCAGCTCCATCACTTCCTGGCACTGTGACCTTGGGCTGGCTCAAGCCTCCTGCACCAGAGGAGTTCCACACTGGGGAGGATGGAGCAAATAATAGAACTGGCCTCAGAGGGTTATTGGAGGATTAAAAGGGAAAATATATGCAGAGTGCTCAGCATAGGGCTCCTGCACGCGGAGGGGGTGCCTAAGTGGGACTAATTATCTCAGTAATCTCCCCACCAGCCCCACCCCCATCACCCAGGACTTAGAGGGGCCTGGCTGGGAGCAGCCAGGGAGGTGGTGCAGCCCTCCACCCCTCCTCCTCCACCTCCTCTCTCACTCTCCTTTCCACACCCCACCCCGCCCCCAGGCAACTGTTCCCGGCGCCTTTCTGTCAGGGCAGCCAAATTGGCCAAATCTCTGTAATGCTAAAAAATTGGCCCATTAGCGGGCAGAGAACATTGACAGAAGGGGAGAGCGCTGTGTGTGCGGGGCTTCCAGAGACGGGCAGGGAGGGTGGGGGTGGGGATGGGGGGTAGGGTGGGCCTCTGGGTCTCCACGGGGATCCCGCAAGGCCCAGGAAATGGGCCCCTGCCAGGGTGTGTGAGTGTGTGTGTGTGTGTGTGTGTGTGTGTGGTGAGGGCCCCGCTGTGTGCCAGACAGGCTGCTGGGGGCTCTCATAGCATCACTTCATACAGACCCAGCAACAGCCTTGAGACTTTGATCCTGGAATTCTTCCCATGCTACAGATGAGGAAACTGAGGCTCAGAGACAAGATGGAGTCAAATAAGCTCTGTGGGTGTCAAGGAAAGGACTTTACCCCCTGTCTTAGACTTGGCTGGCCTCCCAGAGCCCCCTTCCCAGGTATCCTAGCCACCCCGGAATCTCCCAGGAGCCTGGCTCCTGAAGTCTCTGCCCTCACCTGCCTCCTGGCCCTGCTGCTGAGGCTTTCTCACTGCGCTGGGGCAGCTGACGGACCAGGGAGTTCACCTTGTTGGGATGAGCCATGCCCAGTGGCTCCTCAGGGGAGAGAAATGAGATGGGGGAGGAGGTCCCGGGTGCCCGAGGCGGGTGCCAGAGGGAGGCTGAGGGCCCCTGGCTGGCGCCAGCCTTCCCTCCCGGAGGTGCCCACATGAGGACTGCCCACCTGCGCGTGATTTCAGAGACACATTATCCTCTCCATGTTTGGATGAGGAAACTGAGGCCTTAAGGAGGCTGAGTGATCCGTTCACAGCTAAGAAATGGTGATGCTGGGATTTAATCCATATTCATTTGACTCCAGAGCCTGAGACGTTTAATCCTTTTGCTCCAGTGATGGAAAGCTACCTCCCTGGGTGTCGTGTCCTATTCAAGGACGGTTTTAATCCTGAAATTGTTTTCATTCACCCTTTCATTCTATAAATGTTGAGTACCTCCGAGGGCCAGCCCTGTGGTCCGAGGGCGCGTGATGGATAGGCCCTTCCCTGGACCCAGCCGGGTTGCTGCACGCTGCCCCTCACACGTGCAGACCCCAGAGGCCCTGGTGACCTCTGCGCTGCTCGGCCGTCTTTGCCTCTTCCCTTCCCCTCTTGCCCCTGATCTGCTGACCCTCAGATGTTGCGCCCCCAGCTCATTATGATTGGACTACAAGGAGATCCAATCAGTTACTCCTAAAGGAAATCAGCCCTGACTATTGATTGGAAGGATGGATGCTAAAGATGAAGCTCCAATCCTTTGGCCAACTGATGTGAAGAGCCTATTTTATTGGAAAAGGCCCTGATGCTGGGAAAGATTGAGGGCAGGAGAAGGGGGGCGACAGAGGATGCGATGGTTGGATGGCATCACTGACTCAATGGGCATAAGTTTGAGCTAACTCTGGTAGACAGTGAAGGGCAGGGAAGCTGGGCGTGCTGCAGTCCATAGGGTTTCAAAGAGTCAGACACAAAGAAACAACTGAGCAACAACAGCCACGATTCTTAAAACAGTTCCCGGTACAGTGTGAGCCCTAGTGGCAATGATGGTGGTGGCAATTTTGATGGAAATGATGATGATAATTGAGAAAGGGATGGTGATGGTCACAACTGTAATGATGACGGTGGTGATGGCCTGAGGGCGGGTGGAGATACTGATGGTGAATTTGGCAAAAACCAGTCGAGAAGACCGTGACGATGATCACAGCTGTGATGGTGATGATCATGGTGATGGTGGTAACAATGGTAAGGATTTTGGTGAAGACGAAGCTGACGGTGATGATGGTGAATTTGGAGGACATGGTGATAAGGAGAGCGATGGTAATGAGGTTGCTGCTGCTGCTGATAATGGAGGGCGGTGGCGGAGATGGGGTGGTGGCGAGGATGGGGTGATGCAGTGCCTGGCCCTCACGAAGCAGGGAACAGGCAGAGAGAAAGGGTATGAAACCAACAGGTGCTCATCGGTGACCACTCCCTGCTCCACCCAGTGTGGCCCAGCTGTGTGCCCCCCGCCTAGGAGAAGGGAGGAGGGTGTCGTGTCCTATTCAAGGACGGTTTTAATCCTGAAATTGTTTTCATTCACCCTTTCATTCTATAAATGTTGAGTACCTCCGAGGCCAGCCCTGTGGTCCGAGGGCGCGTGATGGATAGGCCCTTCCCTGGACCCAGCCGGGTTGCTGCACGCTGCCCCTCACACGTGCAGACCCCAGAGGCCCTGGTGACCTCTGCGCTGCTCGGCCGTCTTTGCCTCTTCCCTTCCCCTCTTGCCCCTGATCTGCTGACCCTCAGATGTTGCGCCCCCAGCTCATTATGATTGGACTACAAGGAGATCCAATCAGTTACTCCTAAAGGAAATCAGCCCTGACTATTGATTGGAAGGATGGATGCTAAAGATGAAGCTCCAATCCTTTGGCCAACTGATGTGAAGAGCCTATTTTATTGGAAAAGGCCCTGATGCTGGGAAAGATTGAGGGCAGGAGAAGGGGGGCGACAGAGGATGCGATGGTTGGATGGCATCACTGACTCAATGGGCATAAGTTTGAGCTAACTCTGGTAGACAGTGAAGGGCAGGGAAGCTGGGCGTGCTGCAGTCCATAGGGTTTCAAAGAGTCAGACACAAAGAAACAACTGAGCAACAACAGCCACGATTCTTAAAACAGTTCCCGGTACAGTGTGAGCCCTAGTGGCAATGATGGTGGTGGCAATTTTGATGGAAATGATGATGATAATTGAGAAAGGGATGGTGATGGTCACAACTGTAATGATGACGGTGGTGATGGCCTGAGGGCGGGTGGAGATACTGATGGTGAATTTGGCAAAAACCAGTCGAGAAGACCGTGACGATGATCACAGCTGTGATGGTGATGATCATGGTGATGGTGGTAACAATGGTAAGGATTTTGGTGAAGACGAAGCTGACGGTGATGATGGTGAATTTGGAGGACATGGTGATAAGGAGAGCGATGGTAATGAGGTTGCTGCTGCTGCTGATAATGGAGGGCGGTGGCGGAGATGGGGTGGTGGCGAGGATGGGGTGATGCAGTGCCTGGCCCTCACGAAGCAGGGAACAGGCAGAGAGAAAGGGAGTATGAAACCAACAGGTGCTCATCGGTGACCACTCCCTGCTCCACCCAGTGTGGCCCAGCTGCTGTCAGCCCACCACCCCCAGCCAGCCTAGGAGAAGGGAGGGACTTTGCTTCTCTCCAGCCTGGCACTGACCAGGCATTCGTTTGGGCTCTCATGTGGCCATAGCTTCTTGGCCCAGGCCTCTGGGGAGTATCCATAGGTGCCAATGGACAGGCAAGCCCCGGTTCTCCTGCTCAAAGGGACTTGTCAGCAGGTGACCACTGTGTCCAGAGTGGCAGGCATGGCATTGGACAGGGCCTTAGGTGAGGCTAAAGCCCAAGGCTGAGGCCCTTCCCTCTGGGCTCTGAGAGGGTTGGGGTAGGGCTGTGGAACTCTGGCAGGCTCTGCGGGAGCAGAGAGTCACGTGGCGTGGAGGGCCAGGTTAACAGAGTGCTTCTGGGTTCGGTGTCAGACCGCTTCCAATCCTGTTCCACCACTGACAAGCTGAGGGGGTCGTGGCAGATTCTTAATCCCCGAGTCTCAGCTTTGTCACTGTCCTGATGCGCGGCATAATAATGGTATCTACTTGATACGTTATTTTTGTAATAATCCTATGAGTTAGCAGCCCAGCAAAGTGCCTGGCATCTAGGAGGCCCTCAGGAGATGTGGCTTTTGTTGGCTCTGATGGGCTGCACAGATCCCAGCCAGGGCTGGACCCTGGGTACTCCTGGGCACTCCTGGGCTGGGCCAGGGACCAGGTGGTGGCGGGGATGAGGGAGCCTCCTGCCACTGGGCCTTCTGGAAGGCAGGCTGGGCTGGCCGTCTGGGCTCAGATGCCCTATCTCCCCATTCCCTCCCTGTGCCAGGCGGCCGGCCCTTGGTTGCCCCCACCTCCCAGCCTCCCCCTGTGCCCTCTCCACAGGCTGGTGAGGGCTCTGACGTGTGAAATAAAAAGGGATTTTAATTACCTCTCAGCAAAACAGCAATTAGAGAGAAATCACAGCACAACAGCAGTTCTCTCCCCACTCCCTCCCCCTGCCAGGAACGCCTTCTCCCGGATGGGGTGATGCAGTGCCTGGCCCTCACGAAGCAGGGAACAGGCAGAGAGAAAGGAGTATGAAACCAACAGGTGCTCATCGGTGACCACTCCCTGCTCCACCCAGTGTGGCCCAGCTGCTGTCAGCCCACCACCCCCAGCCAGCCTAGGAGAAGGGAGGGACTTTGCTTCTCTCCAGCCTGGCACTGACCAGGCATTCGTTTGGGCTCTCATGTGGCCATAGCTTCTTGGCCCAGGCCTCTGGGGAGTATCCATAGGTGCCAATGGACAGGCAAGCCCCGGTTCTCCTGCTCAAAGGGACTTGTCAGCAGGTGACCACTGTGTCCAGAGTGGCAGGCATGGCATTGGACAGGGCCTTAGGTGAGGCTAAAGCCCAAGGCTGAGGCCCTTCCCTCTGGGCTCTGAGAGGGTTGGGGTAGGGCTGTGGAACTCTGGCAGGCTCTGCGGGAGCAGAGAGTCACGTGGCGTGGAGGGCCAGGTTAACAGAGTGCTTCTGGGTTCGGTGTCAGACCGCTTCCAATCCTGTTCCACCACTGACAAGCTGAGGGGGTCGTGGCAGATTCTTAATCCCCGAGTCTCAGCTTTGTCACTGTCCTGATGCGCGGCATAATAATGGTATCTACTTGATACGTTATTTTTGTAATAATCCTATGAGTTAGCAGCCCAGCAAAGTGCCTGGCATCTAGGAGGCCCTCAGGAGATGTGGCTTTTGTTGGCTCTGATGGGCTGCACAGATCCCAGCCAGGGCTGGACCCTGGGTACTCCTGGGCACTCCTGGGCTGGGCCAGGGACCAGGTGGTGGCGGGGATGAGGGAGCCTCCTGCCACTGGGCCTTCTGGAAGGCAGGCTGGGCTGGCCGTCTGGGCTCAGATGCCCTATCTCCCCATTCCCTCCCTGTGCCAGGCGGCCGGCCCTTGGTTGCCCCCACCTCCCAGCCTCCCCCTGTGCCCTCTCCACAGGCTGGTGAGGGCTCTGACGTGTGAAATAAAAAGGGATTTTAATTACCTCTCAGCAAAACAGCAATTAGAGAGAAATCACAGCACAACAGCAGTTCTCTCCCCAACTCCCTCCCCCTGCCAGGAACGCCTTCTCCCCTTTTTCTCCAGCCCCCACCCAAGCTCTGAGAGGCTGGATAGAACAGGAAGCCCGGGCCTCCCCGCCCAGCTCCAGGGCTCGGGTGGGAGAGGGGCAAAGGACAGGAGGTGGTCGATGCTGGGGGTGGGGCAGAGGTGCCTCCAGACCTTGGAGGCAGACAGCACCCACCTCTCTGGGGTCCTTGTGGGTCCCCAAGGGATATGCATCCACTGCCTATACCCTGGTACACACCCATGTGTGTGTGTGTGTCTAGCACGTGTGAACACCCGTGTGTGCATGCAAGCGTGTCAGCAACCTGGGGCAGTGCAACCCTCTGGATGAGCCTGCCGCGCTGGGAAAGCAGCGCAATTTCAAACAGGCTTTTAAAATAATTGCCTGTGACCCTGAGCTGTAGCTCTCTGTCCTCTGTCCGCTGGCCGCCCCCGGCCCCCAGCGCCCGCTGCCAGGGGTCACTTCTCCATCCATCGCCCATTGGCAGGGCCTGGGGCACCTGGGCTGCATTGGGGGAGTGGGCCAGGGAGAGCAGGCCGAAGTGTCCCCACAGGTGGGCTGAGTCTGGGGGCGGCCGGTGGCGGGTGGCTGATTGAAGCCGTAATTGCAGGCAGCAGGCCCTAGCTAATGCATGTTATGATTAAGTCCCATTACCCAGGGAGGCCGCTCAAGCATGGGGGCGGGGGCCGGGGGGCGGGAGGAGGCTGATGGAGTGGGGGCTTTCCACAGCACTGATGGACAGTCTCTCTCATGGGGAGGGGGAGCAGGCGGCCACTGCCCCCTCCGTGGTCCCTCCTCCCGAGTTGCAGCCTGCCCAGCTAACACGGGACGTCAGAGGCTAGAGATGGGAAAGGCATCCCCCACCACCGTAACCACTCCTGGGCAAAGGTTCGAGAGCCCATACTCATTCCTCTGAGGGTCCCGCCTGCTTGTCGCAGCAACTTCCTACCTTTCATCCTGGGGTTCCGGTGGCTGCGTTGAGTCCTCAGTAGGTAATCATAGGAGGCGTGTGCCCGCCTGCTTGTCGCGAACTGTCCTACTTTCACAGCACAACAGCAGTTCTCTCCCAACTCCCTCCCCTGCCAGGAACGCCTTCTCCCTTTTCTCCAGCCCCACCCAAGCTCTGAGAGGCTGGATAGAACAGGAAGCCTGGCCTCCCCGCCCAGCTCCAGGGCTCGGGTGGGAGAGGGGCAAAGGACAGGAGGTGGTCGATGCTGGGGGTGGGGCAGAGGTGCCTCCAGACCTTGGAGGCAGACAGCACCCACCTCTCTGGGGTCCTTGTGGGTCCCCAAGGGATATGCATCCACTGCCTATACCCTGGTACACACCCATGTGTGTGTGTGTGTCTAGCACGTGTGAACACCCGTGTGTGCATGCAAGCGTGTCAGCAACCTGGGGCAGTGCAACCCTCTGGATGAGCCTGCCGCGCTGGGAAAGCAGCGCAATTTCAAACAGGCTTTTAAAATAATTGCCTGTGACCCTGAGCTGTAGCTCTCTGTCCTCTGTCCGCTGGCCGCCCCCGGCCCCCAGCGCCCGCTGCCAGGGGTCACTTCTCCATCCATCGCCCATTGGCAGGGCCTGGGGCACCTGGGCTGCATTGGGGGAGTGGGCCAGGGAGAGCAGGCCGAAGTGTCCCCACAGGTGGGCTGAGTCTGGGGGCGGCCGGTGGCGGGTGGCTGATTGAAGCCGTAATTGCAGGCAGCAGGCCCTAGCTAATGCATGTTATGATTAAGTCCCATTACCCAGGGAGGCCGCTCAAGCATGGGGGCGGGGGCCGGGGGGCGGGAGGAGGCTGATGGAGTGGGGGCTTTCCACAGCACTGATGGACAGTCTCTCTCATGGGGAGGGGGAGCAGGCGGCCACTGCCCCCTCCGTGGTCCCCTCCCCCTCCCGAGTTGCAGCCTGCCCTGCTGAGACGGGACGTCAGAGGCTAGAGATGGGAAAGGCATCCCCAACCACGGTGACCACTCCTGGGCAAAGGTTCGGAAGCCCCTACTCATTCCTCTGAGGGGCCCGCCTGCTTGTCGCAGCAACTTCCTACCTTTCATCCTGGGGTTCCGGTGGCTGCGTTGAGTCCTCAGTAGGTAATCATAGGCTTCCCCTCCACCTCCACGCCCCCCGTGCCGTCTCAGTGCCTGGAAACATTTGCCACTGGACTGCGGACGCTGGAATGGCTACTGCTGACCTGCTGACCTCAGGGACCCCACCTCACTGGGCGCCAAAGGTGCTCATCAAGGACCTCTGGCTTAGATGGTAGAGAATCTGTCTGCAACTTGGGAGACCCAGGTTCGATTTCTGGGTTGGGAAGATCTTCTGGAGAAGGGAATGCACAGCCTACTCCAGTATTCTTGACTGGAGAATTCCATGGAAAGAGGAGCCCTGTGGGCTACAGTCCAAGGGGTCGCAAAGGGTCGGGCATGACTGAGTCACTAACGCTTTCACACCAAAGCCCACCCATCCCTGGCCCTGTGGCCCCTGAAGTCTGACCTACTTCTCCATGGAAAATGGACTTCATCCTCCTTCTTTCACAGAGGCCCAGAGAGGTTATACAACTTTCCCAAGAACACACAGTAAGGTCTTTGTGTTAACCTAGTCTTCCAATTTCGCCACTCACCAGCCGTGTAACTCTGTAAAAATCATGTAACCTCTCAGGGTCTCAGTTGCCACTTCTATAAAATGGTGATCCTCATAGAACCTACTCCTAGAATTCAGAAGATTAAAGGCAATAACTTGATACTTAAGCCTAGGACCTGGCCCAGAAGTCAGCTGCTAGTATGCTTACACGAAGTTTGCTCTTTTACCGCTATCTTCTGTGGCAGGTGCAATTCTACGAGGCCCCCAAAATCCCTGGACCCTGGAGCACGCACGTACTTTTCCCTGTTATTCAACCAAACATAAATCTAGGCACGCCTGTGAAGGGGCTTTGCAGATGTAATTAAGATTCCAAATCAGTTGACCTTAAGATAGGGAGATCATCATCAGACTTAATTACCTGGGCCCTGTAAAAAGCAGTTTCTCTGGCTGGTGTCTGAGAGGAATTCAATGTCCAGGAGATTTTTCCTTTGGTGGCTTTGGAGTTGCAGGGGCGACAAGGAAGGGGGTGCAATGAAGAGCAAGCCTTTGGTGACAGCCAGCAAAGAAGAGCCACCTTGATCCCAAGCTGACGGGAGAAAATTTGGCCACAGCCAGCGAGCTGGGAGAGGAGCCTGGGCCCCAGAGGAGAGCCCAGGCCCAGCAGACTCAGACTTTGGCCCTGTGAGGCCCTGAGCAGAGAATGCAGCCATGCTGCGCCTGGACTTCTGACCTACAGAAACAGGGACAATACACTTGTGCTGTTTTAAGTTGCTATGTTTGTGGTGATTTGCTACCTGGTAATAGAAAACCAAGAGCTCCCACTTTGGCATTTCGGGCAGAAGCCCCTGGGACATCCCCGGCGGGGAGCTCGGTGCCAGGTGCCAGGCTGGGGCAGGCTCCAGGTGTGGCTGGCACTTGGGACCTGTGGGTGTGTGCCCACAGCTGGGACTTCTGTGGAGGGTGCCTCGGGCCCCCCCCCCCCCCCCAGTCTGACCTACTTCTCCATGGAAAATGGACTTCATCCTCCTTCTTTCACAGAGGCCCAGAGAGGTTATACAACTTTCCCAAGAACACACAGTAAGGTCTTTGTGTTAACCTAGTCTTCCAATTTCGCCACTCACCAGCCGTGTAACTCTGTAAAATCATGTAACCTCTCAGGGTCTCAGTTGCCACTTCTATAAAATGGTGATCCTCATAGAACCTACTCCTAGAATTCAGAAGATTAAAGGCAATAACTTGATACTTAAGCCTAGGACCTGGCCCAGAAGTCAGCTGCTAGTATGCTTACACGAAGTTTGCTCTTTTACCGCTATCTTCTGTGGCAGGTGCAATTCTACGAGGCCCCCAAAATCCCTGGACCCTGGAGCACGCACGTACTTTTCCCTGTTATTCAACCAAACATAAATCTAGGCACGCCTGTGAAGGGGCTTTGCAGATGTAATTAAGATTCCAAATCAGTTGACCTTAAGATAGGGAGATCATCATCAGACTTAATTACCTGGGCCCTGTAAAAAGCAGTTTCTCTGGCTGGTGTCTGAGAGGAATTCAATGTCCAGGAGATTTTTCCTTTGGTGGCTTTGGAGTTGCAGGGGCGACAAGGAAGGGGGTGCAATGAAGAGCAAGCCTTTGGTGACAGCCAGCAAAGAAGAGCCACCTTGATCCCAAGCTGACGGGAGAAAATTTGGCCACAGCCAGCGAGCTGGGAGAGGAGCCTGGGCCCCAGAGGAGAGCCCAGGCCCAGCAGACTCAGACTTTGGCCCTGTGAGGCCCTGAGCAGAGAATGCAGCCATGCTGCGCCTGGACTTCTGACCTACAGAAACAGGGACAATACACTTGTGCTGTTTTAAGTTGCTATGTTTGTGGTGATTTGCTACCTGGTAATAGAAAACCAAGAGCTCCCACTTTGGCATTTCGGGCAGAAGCCCCTGGGACATCCCCGGCGGGGAGCTCGGTGCCAGGTGCCAGGCTGGGGCAGGCTCCAGGTGTGGCTGGCACTTGGGACCTGTGGGTGTGTGCCCACAGCTGGGACTTCTGTGAGGCCAGGGCACCTGCCTCGGGCTGTTGAGGAAGGAGGGGAGGCAGACACTTGGGAGTCAGGGTTCCTGCTTGCGACTTGCCTGGGGCAGTGGCATCCTGCTGCCCGTCCTCAAATCTGACCTATTATGGCAACTGAAGTCTGTCCAAGAGAGCCCCTGGCCATCCGCCACCCCAGGCCACACTCCGGGGAGGGCGGCCTTAGAGAGAGGCTGGGGTGGATGTGCACAGTGAACACAGGTGTTAGATGGGACCTCTGATTCTGTCTCTTGGCCTCTGTGCAGAAGCTCCTCATCAGCGACTAAGCCCCTCCCCCCACACCACACAGCTTTAGAGGGAGGCCCTTTGCCCGAGTCCCCCTGCCCCAGGCCTGCTTCTCCTCCCCTCTGCAGCCCTGCTTTCTCTCCTTCAAGGGACAATTAGTGGCCTTGGTTTTAATTAGCTAACGATCCCCTTCAGCTCCAATCACTTGAAAAGATGAGGGAGTGCTGGGGGAGGGGCCTTCAGCCCAGTGACCCCATGAGACGAGGACCAGGCCCTTCAGGTCCTGCTGACTTCCCTGGGTTCAGCCCAGCTCAAGCCCCTCCTTTCTGTCACAGGCAATGGCTGTGGTGACCCTGTCAGGAACATGTGCCCTAGGTTCCTATTCCTCTCCTGCCCCTGGGGCCTCATTTGCATCCTGTGGCAGGAGCGAGCTACCTGTTGTGAGAGCATGGCAGGAGCTGCTCCACACCTGTTACTGCGGTTAGACCCCGGGAGAGGCCCAGCCAGCGACCCCAGAGGAGAGCCCAGGCCCAGCAGACTCAGACTTTGGCCCTGTGAGGCCCTGAGCAGAGAATGCAGCCATGCTGCGCCTGGACTTCTGACCTACAGAAACAGGGACAATACACTTGTGCTGTTTTAAGTTGCTATGTTTGTGGTGATTTGCTACCTGGTAATAGAAAACCAAGAGCTCCCACTTTGGCATTTCGGGCAGAAGCCCCTGGGACATCCCCGGCGGGGAGCTCGGTGCCAGGTGCCAGGCTGGGGCAGGCTCCAGGTGTGGCTGGCACTTGGGACCTGTGGGTGTGTGCCCACAGCTGGGACTTCTGTGAGGCCAGGGCACCTGCCTCGGGCTGTTGAGGAAGGAGGGGAGGCAGACACTTGGGAGTCAGGGTTCCTGCTTGCGACTTGCCTGGGGCAGTGGCATCCTGCTGCCCGTCCTCAAATCTGACCTATTATGGCAACTGAAGTCTGTCCAAGAGAGCCCCTGGCCATCCGCCACCCCAGGCCACACTCCGGGGAGGGCGGCCTTAGAGAGAGGCTGGGGTGGATGTGCACAGTGAACACAGGTGTTAGATGGGACCTCTGATTCTGTCTCTTGGCCTCTGTGCAGAAGCTCCTCATCAGCGACTAAGCCCCTCCCCCCACACCACACAGCTTTAGAGGGAGGCCCTTTGCCCGAGTCCCCCTGCCCCAGGCCTGCTTCTCCTCCCCTCTGCAGCCCTGCTTTCTCTCCTTCAAGGGACAATTAGTGGCCTTGGTTTTAATTAGCTAACGATCCCCTTCAGCTCCAATCACTTGAAAAGATGAGGGAGTGCTGGGGGAGGGGCCTTCAGCCCAGTGACCCCATGAGACGAGGACCAGGCCCTTCAGGTCCTGCTGACTTCCCTGGGTTCAGCCCAGCTCAAGCCCCTCCTTTCTGTCACAGGCAATGGCTGTGGTGACCCTGTCAGGAACATGTGCCCTAGGTTCCTATTCCCCTCTCCTGCCCCTGGGGCCTCATTTGCATCCTGTGGCAGGAGCGGAGCTACCTGTTGTGAGAGCATGCGCACAGGAGCTGCTCCACACCTGTTACTGCGGTAGTGGGGGAGGGGGGCCCACCGCGGCTGTGGAGGGGCCCGTCCAGGTCCGAGCAGGAGTCTGGCCCAAACAGTCCAGGCCGTGTACCAGGCTCCACGGTGGCCATGAAGGTCACCTCTGTCCTGCAAGGAGAGGCCTTCAGGTAACCTTCCTCAGGGGGGACCTGCTTGACCTTGAGGAGTAATGGGGTCCAGGAAGCTTGAAATGAACCTAAAGGAGGAGAGGAGGGCTGGGGACGACATATTCGGGCAGAAGGGAGGCCAGAACAAAGGCATGAGGTGCGGGTACCATCCCCTGAGGAGGCAGGACACTTGAGTGAAGAGGCTGGAAAGGCGGCAAGCCAGACCAAGGAAGCCAGGACAAGGAGACGCCTCCTCCATGAGGAAGGGAGGACTGAGGGCCAGGACTAAGACAGGCTGGGAAGGGAAGGAGGGGAGGAAGAGAGAGGCCTTTCCAAAGTGAGCCACTGGAAATTGACCCCACAGTAAGAAATGAGAAAGAGGAGAAAAGTTAGAGGATCTGGGTTTGGAAGGCAGGGCGCCTCCCACGCCGGCGGGTACAGGTGGGACCTGAGGGACCTGAGGCCAGAGGGCAGAGCGGGAGGCTGGGCCACCACCTGCGTGTGCACAAGACAAGCTGTGTCCCCCGGCTGGGACTTTTGTGTGGGAAACGTGGTGTATGTCTGTGGGTCCAGGGCACTTTATCACACAGCCACGGTGTCCTACTTACTTACAAAAATGAACCAGCAGGCCTGGGCCTAGACACTCATGCTGATGTGGTAAGGTTCTCTCCTTCAAGGGACAATTAGTGGCCTTGGTTTTAATTAGCTAACGACCCCTTCAGCTCCAATCACTTGAAAAGATGAGGAGTGCTGGGGAGGGGCCTTCAGCCCAGTGACCCCATGAGACGAGGACCAGGCCCTTCAGGTCCTGCTGACTTCCCTGGGTTCAGCCCAGCTCAAGCCCCTCCTTTCTGTCACAGGCAATGGCTGTGGTGACCCTGTCAGGAACATGTGCCCTAGGTTCCTATTCCCCTCTCCTGCCCCTGGGGCCTCATTTGCATCCTGTGGCAGGAGCGGAGCTACCTGTTGTGAGAGCATGCGCACAGGAGCTGCTCCACACCTGTTACTGCGGTAGTGGGGGAGGGGGGCCCACCGCGGCTGTGGAGGGGCCCGTCCAGGTCCGAGCAGGAGTCTGGCCCAAACAGTCCAGGCCGTGTACCAGGCTCCACGGTGGCCATGAAGGTCACCTCTGTCCTGCAAGGAGAGGCCTTCAGGTAACCTTCCTCAGGGGGGACCTGCTTGACCTTGAGGAGTAATGGGGTCCAGGAAGCTTGAAATGAACCTAAAGGAGGAGAGGAGGGCTGGGGACGACATATTCGGGCAGAAGGGAGGCCAGAACAAAGGCATGAGGTGCGGGTACCATCCCCTGAGGAGGCAGGACACTTGAGTGAAGAGGCTGGAAAGGCGGCAAGCCAGACCAAGGAAGCCAGGACAAGGAGACGCCTCCTCCATGAGGAAGGGAGGACTGAGGGCCAGGACTAAGACAGGCTGGGAAGGGAAGGAGGGGAGGAAGAGAGAGGCCTTTCCAAAGTGAGCCACTGGAAATTGACCCCACAGTAAGAAATGAGAAAGAGGAGAAAAGTTAGAGGATCTGGGTTTGGAAGGCAGGGCGCCTCCCACGCCGGCGGGTACAGGTGGGACCTGAGGGACCTGAGGCCAGAGGGCAGAGCGGGAGGCTGGGCCACCACCTGCGTGTGCACAAGACAAGCTGTGTCCCCCGGCTGGGACTTTTGTGTGGGAAACGTGGTGTATGTCTGTGGGTCCAGGGCACTTTATCACACAGCCACGGTGTCCTACTTACTTACAAAAATGAACCAATGCAGGCCTGGGCCTAGACACTCATGCTGATGTGGTAAGGTAGGAGCTTACCTCACCTTGGGGAGGGCAGGGGCAGGGGGATGTGAGTGTGAAGAAGTCCTTCATGCTCTCAACATACTTCACAGTTTACGTCTTTTATTATTTTTTCTGTATGTTTATTAATTTGGCGGCAGCTGGTCTCAGTTGCGGCATGCTCAGTCGTGTGGCACGTGGGATCCCGTTCCCTGACGAGGGATTGAACCCAGGGCCCCCTGCATTAGGAGCCCGGGGTCTTAGCCCCTGGACCACCAGGGAAATCCCTCACAGTTTAAGTCTTTTAAAGCAAGTGTGTATTGGGGACTTCCTGGTGATCCAGCAGTTAAGACTGGGTGCTTCCACTTCAGGGAGCGCAGGTTTGATCCCTGGTTGAGGAATTAAGATCTCACATGCCACATGGTATAGTCAAAAAAATTTTTTTAAAGTCACATAAAAACAAGAATGCATTTTTATATTTTTCTTGTATGAGATAAAAACCTGCCCTAGAGGTTGGTGAGTGACCCCAGAGACGGATCTGCCCAGTGAGGATGAGCGCCTCCCCAGGGAGGACAGGGGAGGGGCGGGATGCCCCGTCTGTCACCTGAGGGTCCCCAGAGCCAAGGAGAGCTGTGTGTAGGACTGGACGCCTGGGCAGGTCTGTCGGTGAGTGTGCTGTCCTGGTGTGAGGCTGGGCCTCGGAGACACTTCACACAGGCTGGTCCATGTGCTGACCACAGCTGTGCGAGAACGTTCCGTGTCTAAATACCTTATCTGTGCTGGACTCTGGGATGCACAGCAGAGGAAGATGCAGGGGCTGGAGCGGGTGCCCAGCAGGAGGGCAGCCGCAGAGATGGCCCAGGACCAGAGGGGAGAAGCTGGCCTCCCAGGAAGGACAAGTGGCAATTAGCCAGTGGAAGAGGTTCTGGGAGAAGGCTCTTCCAGCAACAGGAGCAGCCAGTGCTAAGGCCCTGAGGTGAGCAAGATCCAGCTGAGGTCTGGGAAATGACAACAGATCAGAGTGACAGGGTGAAGAGAAGTAGGTGGCGGGGAGACAGAGAGAGGGAGAAGAGCAGAGAAGAATGGGAGAGGTCGCTTTGGGGCCACCTAGGGGTCAGCTCTGTCCTAGGGGTGAGGAGGGGCACTGGGAGCCGGAAGCCAGTGGGGAGTTTGAGAAAAGTGTCCAGGCTGGGATGGGCATAGCAGGGTGCTGGGACCCAGCAGAGGAGCTCAGCTGGGGTCAGCACTGGGGAGTTTGGAGCCCAGCTTGATGACGATCAGGAAGTGTGGGGAGGAGATGGCCCAGGCCAGGAAGCCCAAGGGCCGTCCCTCCAGGCAGAGGAATCAGAAAGCAAGTGGAGAACAAGTTCCATAGCCCCTAGCCTGGCCAGGAGCACACCCCACTGGAAGCTCAGCGGGGCTGACAGGTGCCAGCAACAGAGAAGAATGCAGGCACAGGTTGGGCTGGGGGATACAGGGGCCCTTGGGGTCCCCCAGGACTGTTGTGGGCACCTGGCTTTCCAACAGGAGTCTGAATCCACACAGTGGTGGCCACCCGGCAGTTTCGTCCTTTCCCTGCCCCCTCCCTGCCACCCGGCCACGTGGGAGAGTCATTTCATTTCTCAAATTAAAAACCCATCCTGTGCTGTGAATAATAGATGGGATGAGCCCTGGGAGAAGGATGGGAAGCAGGTTGGGGGAGATGTTTTCCAGGGCCAGGAAGATCCTGCAGCACTGTTGGTAGGGGAAGTGGACTGGTTGGGTGGGTGGAGAGAGGGGAGCTTCTCCCAGAGCAGAGGTAGGACTGGGGGTTCAGTCTGAGCAGCTGGCAAAGAGAGGAGCCGTGTCTCGCCATGCATGCAAGCCAGACCGGTTACAGAAATGGTCTGATCCCCATAGGCTCCAGGTGGGGCCAGGCTGGCTTCAGGTCAGCAGCCCTTCCGTGAAGTCAAGCACTTAGTGTCTGACGTGGTGGAAGCTGAATAGATGTGAGTCATCCGTGTGGGGACTGCTGTGCTCAGAGAGGGGGGCACACGGGGGCTGCTCTGCACCCCTTCCCCAGCCTCCAGACCCGGGATGCCCCGCCCAGTAGGGGTGGGCTGCAATGGGGCAGGGAAGAGGCAGAGGGTGCCCCCACCTCCGCCCCCAGCACCGCTCCCTTTCCCTCTCCACACAGCTCCAGTCGGTGCTGCCTTGCTGTCCTGCCCCCCAAGCCCTCCTCCTGCTCCTCAGTCAGGGAGTCATTCTGGCAACAAGGGGGACACCGGGAGCCTCCTAAGGAGAGGGAGGGAGGCGGAGGCCAGATGCCCGGTGCCCTCCAGTCACCTCGGCTCAGCTCTGCTGTCTGAGGACAGAAGCGCACAGGAGGCGGGGCCTGGTCTCTCTCTACTGGTGGGCAGGGAGAGGGGGCGGGGGACGAGGACCAAGTGGTCGTGGGCCCAGGCAGCCCCCATGGGCCCCGGCTGCTGTGCTCAGGACTGGGGGAGCGCTGGACTGGGGGTGGGGGACGAGGTGCTGAAGAGACAGAGGAGATGGAGCCAGGCAGGCAGACAGGGCGGCCTGGCCAGGGCAGTTGGGAGGCAGAGGAAAAGAGGGATGGCCAGGAGGAGGTCCTGCAGCTGACCTGGGAGGGAAGTGAGATGGAGGAGGAGCTGAGGGCCTGGGTCCCCCACCCCCCAGTGGCTGGAACAGCAGAGTCCCTGGGGAAGCATGTTTGCCTTTGTGCCTTTCTGTCGGAAGAGAATCGGCTCCCTGAGACAATATCCATTTTTATATTTCTTGGAAATTTCACGGCATTCATTTCAGGGAAAATAAAAGCTGTCATTGCTGGAGAAATGATACCAATCAGGGCCTGAAAAGGCTGGAAAATTATCCTCCTGGAGAAAAGTTGAGGGAAAGATGCAGATTGCAAAGAGACACTTTACCACATGTAGAGGGAGCCGGGGGGTGCCCTCGCCAGGGGGGCTGGTTGGGTGGGTGGAGGAGCTTCTCCCAGAGCAGAGGTAGGACTGGGGGTTCAGTCTGAGCAGCTGGCAAAGAGAGGAGCCGTGTCTCGCCATGCATGCAAGCCAGACCGGTTACAGAAATGGTCTGATCCCCATAGGCTCCAGGTGGGGCCAGGCTGGCTTCAGGTCAGCAGCCCTTCCGTGAAGTCAAGCACTTAGTGTCTGACGTGGTGGAAGCTGAATAGATGTGAGTCATCCGTGTGGGGACTGCTGTGCTCAGAGAGGGGGGCACACGGGGGCTGCTCTGCACCCCTTCCCCAGCCTCCAGACCCGGGATGCCCCGCCCAGTAGGGGTGGGCTGCAATGGGGCAGGGAAGAGGCAGAGGGTGCCCCCACCTCCGCCCCCAGCACCGCTCCCTTTCCCTCTCCACACAGCTCCAGTCGGTGCTGCCTTGCTGTCCTGCCCCCCAAGCCCTCCTCCTGCTCCTCAGTCAGGGAGTCATTCTGGCAACAAGGGGGACACCGGGAGCCTCCTAAGGAGAGGGAGGGAGGCGGAGGCCAGATGCCCGGTGCCCTCCAGTCACCTCGGCTCAGCTCTGCTGTCTGAGGACAGAAGCGCACAGGAGGCGGGGCCTGGTCTCTCTCTACTGGTGGGCAGGGAGAGGGGGCGGGGGACGAGGACCAAGTGGTCGTGGGCCCAGGCAGCCCCCATGGGCCCCGGCTGCTGTGCTCAGGACTGGGGGAGCGCTGGACTGGGGGTGGGGGACGAGGTGCTGAAGAGACAGAGGAGATGGAGCCAGGCAGGCAGACAGGGCGGCCTGGCCAGGGCAGTTGGGAGGCAGAGGAAAAGAGGGATGGCCAGGAGGAGGTCCTGCAGCTGACCTGGGAGGGAAGTGAGATGGAGGAGGAGCTGAGGGCCTGGGTCCCCCACCCCCCAGTGGCTGGAACAGCAGAGTCCCTGGGGAAGCATGTTTGCCTTTGTGCCTTTCTGTCGGAAGAGAATCGGCTCCCTGAGACAATATCCATTTTTATATTTCTTGGAAATTTCACGGCATTCATTTCAGGGAAAATAAAAGCTGTCATTGCTGGAGAAATGATACCAATCAGGGCCTGAAAAGGCTGGAAAATTATCCTCCTGGAGACAAAACGTTGAGGGAAAGATGCAGATTAAAAGCACAAAGAGACACTTTACCACAGCCCTGCCCTCCCCTCCCCCTTTATGGAATGGCCACATTTTACATAACTCCACCTTCCCTAGGTGGAATTCATTAGACCCAAGAAGAGCTCCTGGGTCAGAGGCGGACTCTGAGATGGCCAGAGATGGAGGCAGAGAGCATCCGGAGTGGTGGCGCAGTGGAAGACACATGGACAGCCAAGGGACAGGCAGGATTGGGGCAGAGGTGGCCGCTCAGGGACTGGCTTTATGAGCCCCAGGCAGGGGACAGGGCAGTCCTTTAGTCCCCGCCTCCCTGTGTTTTTGTTTGATCAGATGGGGCTCCCTGGCACTCTCGGGCTGTCTCTAACACTGTTTAGGTAAGTCCTTCAAGCCAGAACCCTCAGGTCTGGGTGTGCTGGTGCCCTGTGATGTGCGCTGCTAGGGACCCTGGAAGCAGACAGAGTGTACAGCTCAGGGCAAAGAAAGTAGGGACTCCAGAAACGGTATCATCCGTCCAAGAAGCCCTGAGCCCAAGAGGTCCCTGTGTCCTGTATGCACCAGGCCCTACGGGTACAGTGGGGACTGAACCCGGGGGAGGAAGCAGGCCCTCTGTCCAGGGGCTGGGAATCCTAGGAGGGAGGTACCACATTAAAAAAAAAGCAAGTTGAGGGACTTCCCTCCAAGTCCCGTGGTTAAAATTCCACGCTCCTGCTGTGTAGGGGACACAGGTTCCATCCCTGGTAGGGAAACTCAGATTCTGCATGCCATGCGGCACCATCAAAACAAAAAACAAACAAAACAAAACAAAACAAAACCCCCCACACAAACAAGTGGAACCAGAAGAAGAAAGTGGGTGGATAAACTCATAGTCCCCCTACCTGACCTGTCCAAATAGCCGGGTCCTAAGGTCCAAGGGCCTGTGTGAAGCAGAGCCTGCAGGCTCCTCCCCGTGGCTTCGGCAGGGTGGGTTCTTTCTTTATTCTCCAGATCTTTTCTTCCCACTGGGCCAGGGGTTTCCAGTGGGTACCAGGGCCAGCCAAGGTTCGGGGAGGTGCTGAGCCTCACCCTGTGGCCCCATCCTGGAGCAGCTTCCAGAGCCCTCTCACCACCACTGCCAACCAACACTCCAGGCACTCGGAGGTTTGGGGGGCTGGGTATGGGCAGGAGCTAAAAGAGAGGACTCGGAAACCTCCTTATTGAAAGCGCTCTAGTCCAGACCATATGGGCACTCTTTCAGCGCACCCCACAGGCTTTCCCTGAGTCCACCCTGGACGGTGCTCCAGTTTTGTGACTGGGCTGGGCTGGCTTATAGTTTCCTCAAGCTTCAGCTTGAGCCTCTTCCCGACCCGCTGGTAAGCACCCCTACGTGAAGGCACGGGATCGGAGGGGACCTGGGACTCTTATTCCTTCTGGAACTAGAATTCCCAAGCCCAGAACTGATGCCAGACCCTCGGGAGCTCGTTCCCGCAGCCTCTTTCCCCGGCCCCGAGCTGCCACCAAGCTGACAGGTAGCCGGGATGCAGGCAGGAAGAAGGAGGGGATGCGGGGGGCGGGCGGAGGAGGGTGGAGCCGCCGGCGCGCCCCCTCCCTCGGGGCCAGCGGGCGGCGCAGCGCCGCGCGGCAGCAGAGGAGGCGGCGGGCGCACGGAGAGAGCGGCCGCCCGCCCCGCTCCGCCCCGGCCCCGGCTCCGGATCCGGCTCCGGCTCGGGCTCGGGCTCGGGCTCGGGCTCATAGAGCCGTTTCCGCTCCGCCAGGGCGCGCACCTGCCGGGTAAGTGTCACCCGAGCCCGCCGCCACCGCGGCTACATCAGCCACCTCCGCAGCCGCGCGGAGCCTCCAGGCTTTGTTTGCGTCCTCTCAGCTCGGGCTCGGGCTGCGGCGGAGACTCGCGGGCTCGGTTCTTCGGCCCCGGGACTGCCCGGCGCGGCGCGGGAGGCTGCGCACCCAGGGCTCGGGGCGCAAAGGGCCAGCTCTCTCTGCGCCGGGGATGAAACTTCATCCAAGTTTAGGTTCCAGGGAGAACCTGTTGAAGCCGGGAGGGGCCCAGGGCGAGGACGCCGGACGCAAGCGGTTCCGCGTCCTTGAGGGCCGTCGGGGGATTCTCCCCGATCCTGGGCCGGACGGCGCGCCGGCGAGGGCGGCTTGGGAAGGGGACTGGTGGACGTTGCGGCCACTGACTAGAGAAGACGGGGCTGGGGCTGGCCCTGCGGACGTCCTCGAGGACAAAGTTTGGTTCTGAAGTCTCTTTCTCGAGCGTGTAGTTGCAGTGCGGAAAGCTGAAGGCGGCTTCGGGGTGGCCATAGACGCCGCACGGACCACACCTCCTTTTCGCGGCCTCTGCTTTCCCTGAGTCCACCCTGGACGGTGCTCCAGTTTTGTGACTGGGCTGGGCTGGCTTATAGTTTCCTCAAGCTTCAGCTTGAGCCTCTTCCCGACCCGCTGGTAAGCACCCCTACGTGAAGGCACGGGATCGGAGGGGACCTGGGACTCTTATTCCTTCTGGAACTAGAATTCCCAAGCCCAGAACTGATGCCAGACCCTCGGGAGCTCGTTCCCGCAGCCTCTTTCCCCGGCCCCGAGCTGCCACCAAGCTGACAGGTAGCCGGGATGCAGGCAGGAAGAAGGAGGGGATGCGGGGGGCGGGCGGAGGAGGGTGGAGCCGCCGGCGCGCCCCCTCCCTCGGGGCCAGCGGGCGGCGCAGCGCCGCGCGGCAGCAGAGGAGGCGGCGGGCGCACGGAGAGAGCGGCCGCCCGCCCCGCTCCGCCCCGGCCCCGGCTCCGGATCCGGCTCCGGCTCGGGCTCGGGCTCGGGCTCGGGCTCATAGAGCCGTTTCCGCTCCGCCAGGGCGCGCACCTGCCGGGTAAGTGTCACCCGAGCCCGCCGCCACCGCGGCTACATCAGCCACCTCCGCAGCCGCGCGGAGCCTCCAGGCTTTGTTTGCGTCCTCTCAGCTCGGGCTCGGGCTGCGGCGGAGACTCGCGGGCTCGGTTCTTCGGCCCCGGGACTGCCCGGCGCGGCGCGGGAGGCTGCGCACCCAGGGCTCGGGGCGCAAAGGGCCAGCTCTCTCTGCGCCGGGGATGAAACTTCATCCAAGTTTAGGTTCCAGGGAGAACCTGTTGAAGCCGGGAGGGGCCCAGGGCGAGGACGCCGGACGCAAGCGGTTCCGCGTCCTTGAGGGCCGTCGGGGGATTCTCCCCGATCCTGGGCCGGACGGCGCGCCGGCGAGGGCGGCTTGGGAAGGGGACTGGTGGACGTTGCGGCCACTGACTAGAGAAGACGGGGCTGGGGCTGGCCCTGCGGACGTCCTCGAGGACAAAGTTTGGTTCTGAAGTCTCTTTCTCGAGCGTGTAGTTGCAGTGCGGAAAGCTGAAGGCGGCTTCGGGGTGGCCATAGACGCCGCACGGACCACACCTCCTTTTCGCGGCCTCTGCTTTCCCCTCCCTCCACCCGGCCTTGGCTGCGCCAGGTCGGGGGCAAGAGACGCAGAGAAGAGAAACAGCCTTTCATTGACGACGGACTGCGTGCCAGGCCCGGTGCCCAGCGCTTTGTTACAGGGGCCTGCCTAACATGCGGAGGGCCCGTGTGTGGGGAGAGGGGACGTTAAGGGACAGACTGTGCCTGCAGCAGCTGGTGGCCGCTCTGAGCCTTCTCCATCCCAGAGTGGCGCAGTGGGGCCAGGCTCCAGACCCGCTCGCTGTTGGGGACTCCGGTGGCCTCCAGTCTTTGGACGTAGGCCTGTGCCTTTTGTCGTTGTGTTCATGGGTCCCGTCGAGCCCCAGTACCTTTCTGAGCCTGGGTCTGCCTTTCCTGCAGCTGCGGCCTGGAAGCCATGCGGAGGCCCGCGGGGAGCCCGGCGGCCGGGAGCATCCTGTAGCCGGACCACCAGGGCTTCGAGGCGGTGGCCGCGGCGCCATGGAGGCCCCGTATTCGATGACCGCACACTACGACGAGTTCCAGGAGGTCAAGTACGTGAGCCGGTGCGGTGGGGGAGGCGCGCGGGGAGCCTCGCTGCCGCCCGGCTTCCCGCTGGGTGCGGGGCGCAGCGCCACCGGGGCCCGGGCCCGGCTGCCGCGCTGGAACCGGCGCGAGGTGTGCCTGCTGTCGGGGCTGGTGTTCGCCGCGGGCCTCTGTGCCATCCTGGCCGCCATGCTGGCTCTCAAGTACCTGGGCCCGGAGGGCGGGCGGCGCCACCTGCCTTCGGCCGGGCGCGGGGGGACGCAAGCGGTTCCTGGGGGATGAAACTTCATCCAAGTTTAGGTTCCAGGAGAACCTGTCGGGGAAAATTCTCCCGGGGATCCCTGGGCCGGACGGCGCGCCGGCGAGGGCGGCTTGGGAAGGGGACTGGTGGACGTTGCGGCCACTGACTAGAGAAGACGGGGCTGGGGCTGGCCCTGCGGACGTCCTCGAGGACAAAGTTTGGTTCTGAAGTCTCTTTCTCGAGCGTGTAGTTGCAGTGCGGAAAGCTGAAGGCGGCTTCGGGGTGGCCATAGACGCCGCACGGACCACACCTCCTTTTCGCGGCCTCTGCTTTCCCCTCCCTCCACCCGGCCTTGGCTGCGCCAGGTCGGGGGCAAGAGACGCAGAGAAGAGAAACAGCCTTTCATTGACGACGGACTGCGTGCCAGGCCCGGTGCCCAGCGCTTTGTTACAGGGGCCTGCCTAACATGCGGAGGGCCCGTGTGTGGGGAGAGGGGACGTTAAGGGACAGACTGTGCCTGCAGCAGCTGGTGGCCGCTCTGAGCCTTCTCCATCCCAGAGTGGCGCAGTGGGGCCAGGCTCCAGACCCGCTCGCTGTTGGGGACTCCGGTGGCCTCCAGTCTTTGGACGTAGGCCTGTGCCTTTTGTCGTTGTGTTCATGGGTCCCGTCGAGCCCCAGTACCTTTCTGAGCCTGGGTCTGCCTTTCCTGCAGCTGCGGCCTGGAAGCCATGCGGAGGCCCGCGGGGAGCCCGGCGGCCGGGAGCATCCTGTAGCCGGACCACCAGGGCTTCGAGGCGGTGGCCGCGGCGCCATGGAGGCCCCGTATTCGATGACCGCACACTACGACGAGTTCCAGGAGGTCAAGTACGTGAGCCGGTGCGGTGGGGGAGGCGCGCGGGGAGCCTCGCTGCCGCCCGGCTTCCCGCTGGGTGCGGGGCGCAGCGCCACCGGGGCCCGGGCCCGGCTGCCGCGCTGGAACCGGCGCGAGGTGTGCCTGCTGTCGGGGCTGGTGTTCGCCGCGGGCCTCTGTGCCATCCTGGCCGCCATGCTGGCTCTCAAGTACCTGGGCCCGGGAGGGGCGGGCGGCGCCACCTGCTCCGAGGGCTGCCCTGAGCGAAAGGCCTTTGCGCGCGCCGCCCGCTTCTTGGCCGCCAACCTGGACGCCAGCATAGACCCGTGCCAGGACTTCTACTCCTTCGCCTGCGGTGGCTGGCTGCGGCGCCACGCCATCCCGGACGACAAGCTCACCTACGGCACCATCGCGGCCATCGGCGAGCAGAACGAGGAGCGCCTGCGGCGCTTGCTGGCGAGGCCCGGGGGCGGGCCGGGTGGCGCGGCCCAGCGCAAGGTGCGCGCTTTCTTCCGCTCCTGCCTGGATATGCGTGAAATCGAGCGGCTCGGCCCGCGGCCCATGCTCGAGGTCATCGAGGACTGCGGGGGCTGGGACCTGGGTGGCGCGGCGGAGCGCCCGGGGGCGGCGGCGCGCTGGGACCTCAACCGGCTGCTGTACAAGGCGCAGGGCGTGTACAGCGCCGCCGCGCTCTTCTCGCTCACCGTCAGCCTGGATGACAGGAACTCCTCGCGCTACGTCATCCGCGTGAGTGCGCCCCCGCCTCCACCCGGCACCCCAGGAACGGCTAGGAACTGGGGGCGCCTCGGCCTGGCACGCCTGCCCGGAGCGCCCTGTGCGCCCGGGAGACCGGTGCAGGAGGGGAGGGGACGGGAATGAAGGGAACGCACACCGGCAGAGCGCGGGAGGAGGGCGCAAGTAATTTCCCTCGAGTAATTGCGGTGTTTAGCTGAGCCGCGGGAGCCGCAATTTCCCAGCCCTCTGGCAGGCGGAGAGAGCTCGGAGGGAGGGGTGTGCTTGTGGGCTGTGGGGACAGGCCTGTCGGGCTGGAATGCCTAGGGGGCGGCGGGCGGGGGTCAATTGTGAGAGGGCCCCTCACAGGTGGGGAGAGGAAACGATTTCAAGAGGAAAGAAGAGGGTGCAGGGGCGAGGGAAGGAAGCTGTCCACACTTAGTCCCCAGGCTAGGTCAGTCCGTTCTGGGGGCTTAGACCAGCTGCTCCGGATTTCAGGGGCTGTTGTCTTTCTGCTCTGGGGCCTTGTGACAATGGATGTCTGGTCCATGTCCTCGGGTTGCCTTTGGGAAGAGGATTCAGTCGGTTGGCAGGAACCCAGAGTGCTGATTTCTGACCCCTACCTCTCTCCCTAGATTGACCAGGACGGGCTCACCCTGCCAGAAAGGACCTTGTACTTGGCTCAGGATGAGGAAAGCGAGAAGGTGTGGGAGCAGCGGATGGGGTTCGGGGAAGCCCGGAGGCTCCAGGCGCATGGCCCGCATCCTTGCCATGTCCCTTCCTGGTGCAGATCCTGGCGGCCTACCGGGTGTTCATGGAACGCCTGCTCAGCCTCCTGGGTGCCGAGGCTGTGGAGCAGAAGGCCCAGGAAATCCTGCAGTTGGAGCAGCGGCTGGCCAACGTGAGCAGGAGATGGCTGCAGGCTGGGGTGGGAAGCCTCGGGGCGGAGGGCGCTGGGGTCGTTGCTTCGACTCTTTCCTCCCTCCCCAGATCACAGTGTCAGAGTATGATGACCTCCGGCGGGACGTTAGCTCCATGTACAACAAGGTGACCCTGGGGCAGCTGCAGAAGATCACCCCCCACGTGAGTGCAACCCAGCCCTGAAGGGGGAGGTGCTGATGTTAGGACTCCTGAGCTGTCCCCTCCCCAGGCCATGGACTCCCCTGGCCTCCCATCGCCTCTCCCTGGACCCCTCCTTGTCTTCTGTGGTCCCTGCCACACCCAGCTCCACTGTCCCCATCTGTGGCCCCCCAGCTGCGGTGGAAGTGGCTGCTGGACCAGATCTTCCAGGAGGACTTCTCGGAGGAGGAGGAGGTGGTGCTGCTGGCCACAGACTACATGCAGCAGGTGTCCCAGCTCATCCGCTCCACCCCCCGCAGGTATGGCTGCCCGTCGACCCCCGCCCCCCAGGCCCCGCCCCTGCACCCCAGGCCTGTCTGCTTTGAATTCCTGCCTCCACCTCTGTCCAGTATCTACACTGGGGAGGCAGACAAGGAGCACTGGAAAAGTCCAGATCCTTAGGTTCAGACCTGGCTGACCCCTACCCTGTGGGACCCTGGGGAGGGCCGGGAGCTTCCTGAGCTGCAGTGTCCTGGTGTGGGGATGGGGAAGTGAGCCCGGAGTCAGAAGGGGACATTGTGACCGCTTTTCTGGAGGAAAGCCTCCCTGGTATCTGCTCAGCTCAGGAAGGAGCCTAAGCCTCTCAGGGCCAGCTCTGAGGCGCAGTCACCCCAAGCGCCCGCTCTCCCATCCCATGGCACGTAGAACACTGTGCTGCTGGCCCGTGCCCCAGGAGCACCCACCGCTGGCCCGAGATGTGTCCGCTGTGTGTGGGCCCAGCCCTTCTCCCTGCCTGGGACGGGGCGTGCCTGGAAATGACCCTCAGTCCTATGCAGGTGCTTGGTCCTGCCCCGGGCTGGGGGCTGGGGTGGGGCGCCCACGCACGTGAGCCGGTCGGGCCACCCCGCGGCTTCTCCTGGCCCTCAGGGTCCTGCACAACTACCTGGTGTGGCGCGTGGTGGTGGTCCTGAGTGAGCACCTGTCCCCGCCGTTCCGAGAGGCGCTGCACGAGCTGGCTCGGGAGATGGAGGGCAGCGACAAGCCCCAGGAGCTGGCCCGCGTCTGCCTGGGCCAGGCCCGTCATGTCAGAGTATGATGACCTCCGGCGACGTTAGCTCCATGTACAACAAGGTGACCCTGGGGCAGCTGCAGAAGATCACCCCACGTGAGTGCAACCCAGCCCTGAAGGGGAGGTGCTGATGTTAGGACTCCTGAGCTGTCCCTCCCAGGCCATGGACTCCCCTGGCCTCCCATCGCCTCTCCCTGGACCCCTCCTTGTCTTCTGTGGTCCCTGCCACACCCAGCTCCACTGTCCCCATCTGTGGCCCCCCAGCTGCGGTGGAAGTGGCTGCTGGACCAGATCTTCCAGGAGGACTTCTCGGAGGAGGAGGAGGTGGTGCTGCTGGCCACAGACTACATGCAGCAGGTGTCCCAGCTCATCCGCTCCACCCCCCGCAGGTATGGCTGCCCGTCGACCCCCGCCCCCCAGGCCCCGCCCCTGCACCCCAGGCCTGTCTGCTTTGAATTCCTGCCTCCACCTCTGTCCAGTATCTACACTGGGGAGGCAGACAAGGAGCACTGGAAAAGTCCAGATCCTTAGGTTCAGACCTGGCTGACCCCTACCCTGTGGGACCCTGGGGAGGGCCGGGAGCTTCCTGAGCTGCAGTGTCCTGGTGTGGGGATGGGGAAGTGAGCCCGGAGTCAGAAGGGGACATTGTGACCGCTTTTCTGGAGGAAAGCCTCCCTGGTATCTGCTCAGCTCAGGAAGGAGCCTAAGCCTCTCAGGGCCAGCTCTGAGGCGCAGTCACCCCAAGCGCCCGCTCTCCCATCCCATGGCACGTAGAACACTGTGCTGCTGGCCCGTGCCCCAGGAGCACCCACCGCTGGCCCGAGATGTGTCCGCTGTGTGTGGGCCCAGCCCTTCTCCCTGCCTGGGACGGGGCGTGCCTGGAAATGACCCTCAGTCCTATGCAGGTGCTTGGTCCTGCCCCGGGCTGGGGGCTGGGGTGGGGCGCCCACGCACGTGAGCCGGTCGGGCCACCCCGCGGCTTCTCCTGGCCCTCAGGGTCCTGCACAACTACCTGGTGTGGCGCGTGGTGGTGGTCCTGAGTGAGCACCTGTCCCCGCCGTTCCGAGAGGCGCTGCACGAGCTGGCTCGGGAGATGGAGGGCAGCGACAAGCCCCAGGAGCTGGCCCGCGTCTGCCTGGGCCAGGCCAACCGTCACTTCGGCATGGCGCTCGGCGCCCTGTTTGTCCACGAGCACTTCTCGGCGGCCAGCAAGGCCAAGGTCAGGGTGTTTGGGCTTGAGGGTGGGGGTGGGGGTGCTGAGCCGGCGTGAAGGTCTCGCATGGCTATGGTCCAGGCACGAGGAGCGCAGACGGCGCTGCTCATTCCCCTGCAGCCAGGGGCACCCGGCTCAGCCAAGGGCTCAACCCTCTCTGAGCCTCCAGGATGCGCCTCACTGGGCCTCCTCCCCCAGGAAGGCCGCCTGATTTGTCAGTCGCAGGACACTCACCCCACCAAGCTCCTGCCCGCCCTGCTCGCCCATGCTCAGTGGGATGGCCCTAGTGCTGGGGAGATTGGCTGCCTTTCAGACTGAGCTTTCTTTCAGGGTTCAGGGCCTGAATCTCTACCTCTAAGGTCTCCCCTTGATGCTGAGCACCATGTCCTGGGCTTAGGAAGTGGTACTACATGATTAGGGCGTACCCCTTGCTCCAGGTGCTGGGGACTCAGAGCTACGGCCTCCTGGGTTGACCCTTGATCCCCGACCCCTGACCCTGCAGGTACAGCAGCTGGTAGAAGACATCAAGTATATCTTGGGCCGGCGCCTGGAGGAGCTGGACTGGATGGATGCTGAGACCAAGGCGGCTGCACGGGCCAAGGTGACATGGGACCCTGTTTCCACCTGTTGCTTCCACAAGCACGCATTCCAAGTGCTGGGAGAACAAGAGACGCCTCTGCTCTTCCCCTCCCTCGAGCCCCACGCCTACACTGGCCCCGGAGCGTTCTCCCTGGGGCGGTGCGGAGCTATCTCCCGAGGCCCCGGCCCACACGCCAGCCTCTCGCCTGCAGCTCCAGTATATGATGGTGATGGTGGGCTACCCGGACTTCCTGCTGAAACCTGAGGCCGTGGACAAGGAGTATGAGGTGGGCCCACCCCCTGGCCCTGTGCTGCCCCGCCGGGCTTCTCCAGGTCTATGGCCAAGACCCCCATGGAGATCACCACCCGCGCAGAGGAGCCAGAGCCGTCAGCTGACGGGTGCTGGGAGGGCACGGGCCCTGCTGGGGGCTGGTCTGGCTCCATCCCTGACCTGCCGCTGAGGGCTGCCCTTCCCCCGTACAGTTTGAGGTCCACGAGAAGACCTACTTCAAGAACATCTTGAACAGCATCCGCTTCAGCATCCAGCTCTCAGTCAAGAAGATCCGGCAGGAGGTGGACAAGTCCACGTGGGTACCTGACCCAGACCAGCGGTCAGGGGGGGCCACGGGGTGCCATGGGGACAGGGTCCCTAACCAATTCCAGGAGAAGGGCACAGCGCCTCTCAGACATGCTGGCGTGGGCCCGCCTAGCGGGGGAGGCCAGCCTGTGGGAGGCCCAGGACACAGCTGTAGTCTGGGCCAGCAGGCCATCCTTGAAGGAGGAGGAGACTAGGCACTCAGGTGGTGGAGGAGGAAGGGTGGGTCCCTCCAGCTTGACCCCACCTCCGTCCCCAGGTGGCTGCTGCCCCCGCAGGCCCTCAATGCCTACTACCTACCCAACAAGAACCAGATGGGTAAGGGCGCCTGTCGGGACCGGGGGCGGGGCCTGGAGGTGGGCGGGCCTCCTGCTGACCACGCCCTCCCTGCAGTGTTCCCGGCTGGAATCCTGCAGCCAACCCTGTACGACCCGGACTTTCCACAGTGAGTATGGAACCTGGTGTGAGCCAGAGTCACAGCCGTGGCCTCGTCGGCTGGGTGGCTGGGGGCTGCTCAGACTGCCCGAGGCGCAGGCAGGGCGTGACAGTGGCAACCCTGGGTCCCCGGAAGCACGCATTCTCCCCTGCTCTTCCCTCCCTCGAGCCCCACGCCTACACTGGCCCCGAGCGTTCTCTGGGCGGTGCGGAGCTATCTCCCGAGGCCCCGGCCCACACGCCAGCCTCTCGCCTGCAGCTCCAGTATATGATGGTGATGGTGGGCTACCCGGACTTCCTGCTGAAACCTGAGGCCGTGGACAAGGAGTATGAGGTGGGCCCACCCCCTGGCCCTGTGCTGCCCCGCCGGGCTTCTCCAGGTCTATGGCCAAGACCCCCATGGAGATCACCACCCGCGCAGAGGAGCCAGAGCCGTCAGCTGACGGGTGCTGGGAGGGCACGGGCCCTGCTGGGGGCTGGTCTGGCTCCATCCCTGACCTGCCGCTGAGGGCTGCCCTTCCCCCGTACAGTTTGAGGTCCACGAGAAGACCTACTTCAAGAACATCTTGAACAGCATCCGCTTCAGCATCCAGCTCTCAGTCAAGAAGATCCGGCAGGAGGTGGACAAGTCCACGTGGGTACCTGACCCAGACCAGCGGTCAGGGGGGGCCACGGGGTGCCATGGGGACAGGGTCCCTAACCAATTCCAGGAGAAGGGCACAGCGCCTCTCAGACATGCTGGCGTGGGCCCGCCTAGCGGGGGAGGCCAGCCTGTGGGAGGCCCAGGACACAGCTGTAGTCTGGGCCAGCAGGCCATCCTTGAAGGAGGAGGAGACTAGGCACTCAGGTGGTGGAGGAGGAAGGGTGGGTCCCTCCAGCTTGACCCCACCTCCGTCCCCAGGTGGCTGCTGCCCCCGCAGGCCCTCAATGCCTACTACCTACCCAACAAGAACCAGATGGGTAAGGGCGCCTGTCGGGACCGGGGGCGGGGCCTGGAGGTGGGCGGGCCTCCTGCTGACCACGCCCTCCCTGCAGTGTTCCCGGCTGGAATCCTGCAGCCAACCCTGTACGACCCGGACTTTCCACAGTGAGTATGGAACCTGGTGTGAGCCAGAGTCACAGCCGTGGCCTCGTCTGCGGGGTGGCTGGGGGCTGCTCAGACTGCCCGAGGCCCAGGCTGGGCGTGACAGTGGCAACCCTGGGTCCCCAGAGCCCCACTTTACTGGTTACTTAGAAAAAGTGGAGGGTTTTTTTTTTTCATTCTTCTAAATGTCCTGTGTCCACTCTTACCTGGGATGAAGCTTCTTTGGGCGTTTGGAACATGGAACGGTCCTAGGAACAAGGCCAGGTGCTATGTGGGGTGCCTCAGCTTCCCTCCTGTCGCCTCCTACCCCGTCTCTACCCACCCACCCCACAGCTCAGCTCTGTTAGAGGCCGTCTCCTAAAAGGTAGCTCACAGGTATCCCTCGCCCCTTTCACATACCCCACGGGGAAGCTGAGGCGTAGGTGTCCCAGGCCGTGCAGACACTGGCCCCCGTGGGCTGCCTCGTGGCCTGGCCGGGGCCTCCTGAGCCCCGGCAGCAGCCCAGTGGGGCCCTCAGAGGGCGGGGAAGGCTGGGGCCTGACGCTGCTGCCCTGGCTCAGGTCTCTGAACTACGGGGGCATCGGCACCATCATTGGGCACGAGCTGACCCACGGCTACGACGACTGGGGTGAGGCCTGCGGGTGACCTGGGCGGGCGGAGGACGGGCAGCGGGGCGGGGTATTGAGGGCTCACTGGAGCCCCGCGGCTCCCCAGTGTGTTGGCTGGTGGGGAGATGGGGAGAAGGCCCACCGCAGCCCGCTCTGCCTGCTGCCCGCAGGAGGCCAGTATGACCGCTCGGGCAACCTGCTGCACTGGTGGACCGAGGCCTCTTACAGCCGCTTCCTGCGCAAGGCCGAGTGCATTGTCCACCTCTACGACAACTTCACCGTCTACAACCAGCGGGTGAGGCCCCACCTCACCGCCCCTCGGGCCACTCAGGCCTGGCCAGCCCAGGCGAGGAGCATGCACACCCCCTGCACACTCGTGGGCCTGTGCACACCCGGTGCCCAGGTCCCTGCACACCTACCAGGGTCCATGTGCACACTGACATGGGTGTGGGTGTGAGTTCACACAGACTCACGTGCACTTGGGGCACAAGGTGGGGGAGCCCTACCCAGACCACCTGGGAAAGGGAAGGTGCGGGGCGGGGCCGGGGGAGGCAGGACCTGAACGTGGCCTTCTGGCCTGGGCGGCCTCCAGCCTCTTCCCTCTCGCCAGGTGAACGGAAAGCACACGCTGGGCGAGAACATCGCCGACATGGGTGGCCTCAAGCTCGCCTACTATGTGAGCCGCCCTTCCTTGTCCTCCTCCCCGCGGGGGTGGTGGGGACCTGAGGGCTGGGCTGGAGACCTCGCCACCCTCTCCCTCTCTTGTTGGACTTGGAGGGGTGCTGTGCTGGGGAGAGGGCCTTCTAGGTCCCCCAGTTTCTGGGAGAGCAAAGAGGGCTGCCTGGAGGGGGTGGCAGCTGCCTGGGATTGTCCCTCTGGGGGAAGGAGGAAGGCAGGGGTCCGGGAGTTCAGCGCAGTGGGCGGTGGGTGGAGCTGGGGTGAGTGAGGGGCTGGCTGGGTGAAGGGAGCCAGGCGGTCCCAGCACGGGCGCCGCAGCTCCATGCTCTGCGCCCCCAGGCCTATCAGAAGTGGGTGCGCGAGCACGGCCCGGAGCACCCGCTGCACCGGCTCAAGTATACCCACAACCAGCTCTTCTTCATCGCCTTTGCTCAGGTGCACCAGGCGGGGCCCAGTAAGGGCGGGGGCCCGGGGGGCACAGCTTCCAGCCTGTCTGCCCCCGGCCAGCCCTCAGAGGCAGTGGCCGCATGGGCTCTGGTGGGGACTGGGACCTAGTGTGCAGAGGGAGTGCCCGCACAGCTCGGTCAGTGGGCGCCGGGCCTCATGTCCCGCTCCTCCCTCCACCCTCATCGGGCCCCAGAACTGGTGCATCAAGCGGCGGTCGCAGTCCATCTACCTGCAGGTGCTGACCGACAAGCACGCCCCTGAGCACTACAGGTGCGCCCACCGGCCTGCCTGGGCCGCGTCCCCTCCTGGGTCTGGGGTGGGCGCGGGTGGGGGTGGGAAGGGACAGCCGGGGTGTGGTGGCCCCTGGGACCCACGCTCTGCGGGGCTCTCCCCTACCCCAGGGTGCTGGGCAGCGTGTCCCAGTTCGAGGAGTTTGGCCGGGCCTTCCACTGCCCCAAGGACTCGCCCATGAACCCTGCCCACAAGTGCTCAGTGTGGTGAGCCTGGCTGCCCGCACGCACGCCCCTCCCTCCCTGCACGAACCGCCTCCCGCCAGCTGCCGGGGCAGGCATGGACCCGGCTCTGGTCCGCTCGGTGCCTCCCGCCTCCCCAGCCCCTCCGGGACCCAGCTCTGCCCCGCTGTCTCTCACTTCAGGAGGGACCCTGAGCAGGGATGAGGCTGGGCTGCAGGAGGACATGGGGCAGAGACCCTAAGGGCCCCAGACTGGGCTCTTGGAAGCCAGCCCCTCGAGCAGGCTGGACTGCCCAGGCCCCAGCTTTACTGTGCTCTTGCTGCTAAGTCTGGTCAATAAAGCTGCTGTACTGTTGGCCTCAGCCTCCTCAGGGGCCCCCAGAGCAGGTGGGCTGGATGATCTCCTCGCCTTAACAGAATGGGACCCTAAAGAAGACCTTCTTTTCCCCTCCTTGTGGCCTCAGTTAGACCACCTCTGTCCCACCTCTTCAGCTTTTGTCTTTCCCAACCATCCGCCTACTCTGCCCCTCAAAGTCCTGCTGAGGCCCCGTGGACTAGCCTCGTGGGGGCCAGAACACCCAGCCCGGGGACGCTGGGACCTAACTTCTCCGGGCTGTCCAGAGTGGTGGCCCCCTCCTCACCTCTGAAAGAGTTTCTGCAGTGTCCCCAGCCAGGCCTTGGCTCGGTTTCTCGGAGGAGGAGGTCGTGATGCATGACCTGGAGGCGTCCCCTCCAGCCTAGAGCAGGAGCTCTTGGGAAGAGACAAGGAAAGGAAAGGTGGGGGACGGGGTGCCTAGTGGGGCCCAGGGCGTGGCCGTGGTAGGAGGGAGGAGAAAGGCTGCTCTGTCTTGGGCAGGAAGGGAGGGGAGGCAGGAGCCGCCCCGAGGGGTCCCAGGCATCTGCGATTGGGAGGCTGGCCGCCTTTCCTCCTCTGGTTTTGTTTATCTTACTTCCGGGTGTCCTAGAGAAGTCAGTCACTCCCCAAGCTTGCCCGGTGTGGGTGGCCTGTCCCCCATCTCCCACTGCAGGGGGCGAACCTCTTGCCAGTCCGCTCTTGAGGCTCAAAGAATGTCTGTTTGTCTCTCTGCCTGGAGAGGTGCTTAAAAAGTCTGTTATCTGAACCTTTGCCAGCGCAACCCCGGGGAGTGGGAGGAAACACACCTGCCACACTGGCTGAGTCACAGCAGAGGTGGGGGGCCCACAGAGACGCAGGACCCCACAGGAGGGCGAGTGGCCTAGGTCCTGAGGGGCGGGGGCTTTTCCTCGGGAAAGACCGCCAGGCTGCACGCATCAGTCCAGGGCACAGAGTCCTGCTCAGAGCTGCCTGCTGCGGGGTTGGGGGAGAGGTGGGGCCCTCACGTCCAGGGCTCCTGAGCACTGCTGTGTTTATGGACCTTCCTTGGTTTCTTCTGGAAGCCTCTTTTTGCCTGGGCTGGGCACATACATACCAAGTTACCTTTGGGGACAGAGGGCAGAGGCCTGTCTAGCTCCCTGTCTCAGCCTGCCACCCCACTTCCGGTCCATGCCTCACCCACTCCCTCCGGCCCGGGGTCCTGGCTGACATCAGATCTCAGGCACTCCTCTTTCTCCCACCCCCGGTCCCCTGAGTTGTCCGGCTCCATGCAAGACAGAGCCCTCCTGTCTCCCTGCCAGACTAGGGGAAGCCTTGGGGTTAGGAGGAGCAGTGGGGGGCAAGACTCTAGCAAGAAGTGCAGTCAAGCGCAGGTACCCATGGGGCCGAGTTCCTCCCTGTTCTGTTGGTACCCAGCTGAAGCGGCCAGTGGGGTGGAGCGTAGGGGGGAAGGTGGGTTCCTGGGATAGGACACGAAGTTCCTGGCCTCCAGGCTGGTCCTGAGCTGGAAGCTGGGAAGTCCGAGGGCCTCAGCTGCTGGCCAGGCCCTGATGCCCAGTGTGTGTCCCGGTGTGGGACCACCCACCCTCCTGGCAGGGTTGTGCACAACAGGCCACGAGGCCACCGGAGACCCCTTCAACCTGAGGGTTTCCTGCTGGGCCACTGCTGCCCAGGGCTGCAGGCTCCTCGCACCTTTCAGGGAGCACCAAGGGAGACCAACTGGTCAGAGCCAAGGACATTCCAAGGACAGAGTCTGGGCCCTTGTGCGTGTACTACGTCTCCTCGGTCGTGTCTGACTCTTTGTGACCCCGTGGACGGTAGCCTGCCAGGCTGCTCTATTCATGGACATTTCCAGGCAAGAATACTGGTGTGGCTTGTTATGCCTTCCTTCAGAGTAATCTCCTTGGCCTAGGTACTGAACATGCAGCTCTTATGTCTCCTGCATTGGCAGGCGGGTTCTTTACCAGCTGAGCTAGCTGGGAAGCCCCCCTGGCCCTCAAGGCCCAGGAAAATTAGACAGTCAGAGACCCCAGGGCTATAGAGTGAGCCTACAGGGCATGGTTGTGACATAGGGGTCACCCACTGGTTCCCAGAATGTTTTTCCAGGCAGATCCTGAAAGCATCCTTACTGCAATCCAGTGAGAGACGGAGGACAGGAAAATCGAGGGGAGTCTCCTGCCCTGCCGAATCGGCTGATGGGCACGTCTTGGCTGGTGGGTCCTCTCAAGCTCCGGAGGTCATCCGGCACTCAGCATCTCCCCCGATGAGTTCTGTTAGGAAACCGAGCACATGGCATTGATGCAGCCGTGCCCGTCCACCTGTGCCTGCAGCCGAGTGAGGATTCACTGGCAGCGATGCTGGCCGGCTCCGCACAGCAGCCCACGCGGCCTCAGCCCCCTTGTTTTGGGTGAGGAGCTCGAGCACAGTGGAGCAGCAATTTTAGAAGCCGCCGCGGGGCTGCTGGTCGCAGGGCTGGCCGGCTCCTTCCCTGCAGACCAGGCTGGCTCGGCCCACAACAGGGCTCCTCTGAGCAGAACACATTGAGATGACAGAAAGCAATCTGCGACTAAGCATGTTATAGCAGGGAAAGAAAGGAGCTCGGGGAGGGCTTACAACCGCGCTGAAGCTTCCAGGCGTCCACCTGCAGGCCCTTGTGCCCCAGGGCTCACGGCTCTGCCCTCAGCAGCTTTGAGCCCTGGGGTCACTCCTGCCGGACTTTGGCCAGCGCCTCACCCTCTCCAGGCCCAGGAGCACCACTGCCCCTGCCCTTCCCGCACCCCAGGACTGCACAGCTGCTGCCCTAGCAGGGAAGTCCCCATGTGGAGTCCTCAGAAACCCACATTCAAGTTTCTGCCACCTCTGTGGTTGTTTCTAGGCGACCCAGATGCCCAGTGCCCTGGGGAACCCCAAGCACCCCAGCCTGGGAGGAACCCTCAAGGCAGTATTTTTAAATGGCTTGAGCCCCTGTTCCCAATGTGCTGAGAATCCCAGTGTCCCCCATGAGCAAGTTCCTCTGAGGGGTTCTCAGGGGGTTGAGTTCCTCCTCATGTCCCCTCATGCGGAGGGCTGGAGGGTGGGCTGGCCCTTCCCCACCCCCGTACTGCCCACATGGGGCAGTGCCCTGATTCCTCCCTTCCCTGGGGAGCAGGTGGAGTCAGGGGCCTCACGGAAGGGCTGGTTGCTGGAGGCCCCTTTCTCTGCCTCCTTCTCTCCCCATCGGGGCACCTCGTACTTGCGTGCTAAGTCCGTCAGTCGTGGCTGACGTTTTGTGACCCCCTGGATTATAGCCCGCCAGGCTCGTCTGTTCATGCAGTTTTCCAGGCAAGAATACTGGAGTGGGTGGCCATGCCTTCCTCCAGGGGATCGTCCCCACCCAGGGACTGAACCTTCGTCTCACGTCTCCTGCATTACAAGTGGATTCTTTACCACTGAGCCACCTGGGAAGCCCGCAGGGTACCTCACCCCTCTGCTAACCCACTTTCCCCTGCCAGCTCCAGGCCTGTCCAGTGAATGAGCACTGTGCCCCCGAGGCTGCCCCCTGGGTCACCCTGCAGCAGGACAGGACAGAATAGGGCAGTGGGAAGAGCACCGGAGTCCAGCTTCCTCCTTAGTCTCAAGAGCCTGTGTAGGAGCTTGAATTCAAACCTGGATGGCGCATCGCTGAGCAGGACCCTGGCTGTCGTGTCCCCCAGCACCCTCCCAACCCCACGCCGTTGGAGAGACCGCAGAAGAGGGTTGGTTTTTCTGGGAGTGGATCATGCCGTCTCCCATCCCTAAGAAACCATTTTTGTTTCAGTGGCATTTCCCCGCCTGCTCCACTTGTGAGAGGTCACAAGACGTCTCTGTCTCTAGCCCAGCCTGCGGGGGTCTCAGGGGGCTCCTGGAGACTGGAGACATTTTCCACTTTGGAGCTAGGCAGCCTCCGGGGTACCCGTCACTGCGCAGCAGGTGACCGTGTGAGGCAGTTCTTGGGAACATTTTACAGAACAATGCAGGCCTTTGAGCGTGTTGTTTATAATTCCTTCATGGGATTATTGAAGGTCTCAGAACAGGGTGAATCCCAGCCCATCCCCCTCAGAAGTCCTGGCTCTCTAGCCTCCCTTTTCCTGGTGGGGACCCTGAATGTAGACACCCCGTGGATGAGTGGAGCCTCGGCTGCGTAGACTTTGCCCTGAGGCCAAGCAGGATGGTGGCGCCTGCAGCTGCCGCAGTGCCCTGATTCCTCCCTTCCCTGGGGAGCAGGTGGAGTCAGGGGCCTCACGGAAGGGCTGGTTGCTGGAGGCCCCTTTCTCTGCCTCCTTCTCTCCCCATCGGGGCACCTCGTACTTGCGTGCTAAGTCCGTCAGTCGTGGCTGACGTTTTGTGACCCCCTGGATTATAGCCCGCCAGGCTCGTCTGTTCATGCAGTTTTCCAGGCAAGAATACTGGAGTGGGTGGCCATGCCTTCCTCCAGGGGATCGTCCCCACCCAGGGACTGAACCTTCGTCTCACGTCTCCTGCATTACAAGTGGATTCTTTACCACTGAGCCACCTGGGAAGCCCGCAGGGTACCTCACCCCTCTGCTAACCCACTTTCCCCTGCCAGCTCCAGGCCTGTCCAGTGAATGAGCACTGTGCCCCCGAGGCTGCCCCCTGGGTCACCCTGCAGCAGGACAGGACAGAATAGGGCAGTGGGAAGAGCACCGGAGTCCAGCTTCCTCCTTAGTCTCAAGAGCCTGTGTAGGAGCTTGAATTCAAACCTGGATGGCGCATCGCTGAGCAGGACCCTGGCTGTCGTGTCCCCCAGCACCCTCCCAACCCCACGCCGTTGGAGAGACCGCAGAAGAGGGTTGGTTTTTCTGGGAGTGGATCATGCCGTCTCCCATCCCTAAGAAACCATTTTTGTTTCAGTGGCATTTCCCCGCCTGCTCCACTTGTGAGAGGTCACAAGACGTCTCTGTCTCTAGCCCAGCCTGCGGGGGTCTCAGGGGGCTCCTGGAGACTGGAGACATTTTCCACTTTGGAGCTAGGCAGCCTCCGGGGTACCCGTCACTGCGCAGCAGGTGACCGTGTGAGGCAGTTCTTGGGAACATTTTACAGAACAATGCAGGCCTTTGAGCGTGTTGTTTATAATTCCTTCATGGGATTATTGAAGGTCTCAGAACAGGGTGAATCCCAGCCCATCCCCCTCAGAAGTCCTGGCTCTCTAGCCTCCCTTTTCCTGGTGGGGACCCTGAATGTAGACACCCCGTGGATGAGTGGAGCCTCGGCTGCGTAGACTTTGCCCTGAGGCCAAGCAGGATGGTGGGCGCCTGCAGCTGCCGCAGGGCCACTTTCCTCGCCAGGAAAACCACCAGGGGGTGGATCCCCACATCCCGAGGCCCCCTTGCTTCTGGGGAAAACCAGCGGCACCTTATTCTGTCCCGTCCCGTCCTGCAGAGCCCTCATGGGAACTGGCCTCCACCCTGGTGGGTCCTTGCCTCCTATGGTCAAGGGGACCCCAGGCTCCCAGTCCTGCAGGCTGACACCTGCTGACACCTGACAGCCTCTGTCCCAAACACTGTTCAGAGGACACATGGTGGCTCATTTGGAGGCCTGCTGGTTGGCCTGACTCAGGTTCTCACCCTCACTGGGTTACAGCCCACCTTTGGGGTGCCAGCCTACAGGTTCCAGGGACTGTGGTCTCCCTGTGCAGATGGGGGGTGTCTTCATTTTGTCCCGTGGCTCTTGCTCAGTTTGCTCTCGGCCCTGTGGCTACTGTCCGCAACAAGGGTCCACACCAGCCAGGCCCGTGGAAGCCTTCTCCATCTCCCCACCCTCCCTGCCCCCTGCGCAGGGTGGGAGGCACCCACTGCCGGGACGGCGGGGACACGCAGTCTGTCCCCCAGGTCCAGTCTTTTGAGTGGCCCTGCAGCCGGGCTGCTGGCCAGCATGAGCTCACCGGGTCTGAGGGGAAGGAGGCGGCGCCTGATCCCCAACCTCAGCAGGCTTGGACCCGGGCTTGGGCTCTGGTGGCAGCTCAGGCTGGTTCACTGGCAGCAGGGAGTACAGATCCCCAAGCCGCTGTCACATGGGGCTGCCTCTTCTTGTCTACTTTGCATAAAAAATAATAAAAAGCCCTCCTACCTTCTTGTGGGACCAGACCATGGTGGGCGCTGCAGACAGAGGTCTAAAGTGACAACTTCCCTCTCACTGGAGAAGCCCGGGCCAGAGTCAGGGCAGGCGGGTGCCCTGCTGGGTGATTGACGACGTACTGGCCAATCTGCTGGGCAGAGAAAGAGCCAGAGCTGGACACTGAGCTGGACAACCCAGGGCCGCGGCCTCACCATCTGGACAAGGGGTGGCGTTTCCCCCCGGACCCCACTGGATGAGTAGGGGGGCCTCGGCTGCGTAGACTTTGCCCTGAGGCCAAGCAGGATGGTGCGCCTGCAGCTGCCGCAGGGCCACTTTCCTCGCCAGGAAAACCACCAGGGGTGGATCCCACATCCCGAGGCCCCCTTGCTTCTGGGGAAAACCAGCGGCACCTTATTCTGTCCCGTCCCGTCCTGCAGAGCCCTCATGGGAACTGGCCTCCACCCTGGTGGGTCCTTGCCTCCTATGGTCAAGGGGACCCCAGGCTCCCAGTCCTGCAGGCTGACACCTGCTGACACCTGACAGCCTCTGTCCCAAACACTGTTCAGAGGACACATGGTGGCTCATTTGGAGGCCTGCTGGTTGGCCTGACTCAGGTTCTCACCCTCACTGGGTTACAGCCCACCTTTGGGGTGCCAGCCTACAGGTTCCAGGGACTGTGGTCTCCCTGTGCAGATGGGGGGTGTCTTCATTTTGTCCCGTGGCTCTTGCTCAGTTTGCTCTCGGCCCTGTGGCTACTGTCCGCAACAAGGGTCCACACCAGCCAGGCCCGTGGAAGCCTTCTCCATCTCCCCACCCTCCCTGCCCCCTGCGCAGGGTGGGAGGCACCCACTGCCGGGACGGCGGGGACACGCAGTCTGTCCCCAGGTCCAGTCTTTTGAGTGGCCCTGCAGCCGGGCTGCTGGCCAGCATGAGCTCACCGGGTCTGAGGGGAAGGAGGCGGCGCCTGATCCCCAACCTCAGCAGGCTTGGACCCGGGCTTGGGCTCTGGTGGCAGCTCAGGCTGGTTCACTGGCAGCAGGGAGTACAGATCCCCAAGCCGCTGTCACATGGGGCTGCCTCTTCTTGTCTACTTTGCATAAAAAATAATAAAAAGCCCTCCTACCTTCTTGTGGGACCAGACCATGGTGGGCGCTGCAGACAGAGGTCTAAAGTGACAACTTCCCTCTCACTGGAGAAGCCCGGGCCAGAGTCAGGGCAGGCGGGTGCCCTGCTGGGTGATTGACGACGTACTGGCCAATCTGCTGGGCAGAGAAAGAGCCAGAGCTGGACACTGAGCTGGACAACCCCTGTTGAGGTGACCGGCGGCCTCACCATCTGGACAAGGGGGTGGCCGTTTCCCCCCGAGGGGCAGCTCCAGAGACGCATATCTGCCTCCTGGGCACCTTGCCAGGCACGTTGGCACAGACTGGACATCCCTGGTGGCCAGGTCACGTCAAGAGGACTCTGGACTACCTCCTGGAGTGTGTGCAGGAGTGACCCTGAAGCTCCGTTCACCTGGAGGAAGCAGGCCCTGGGGCAACTTAGATCAGAGGGTGCGACTTAGAATAGGGCTCAGCTTCCCGCAGGTCACTGGATGGCATCACTGACTCTGTGGATATGAGTGTGAGCAAAGTCCCAGAGTTTATGAAGGACAGGGAAGGCTGGAGTACTGCAGCTGGACACGACTGAGCAACTGAGCTGACTGACCGTCTAGGGCCTTACCACCCTGGCCGGATCTCCTCTGAACTGACTGATCCTGCAGGTCTCTGGGCCTGCCCTCCACCGGAAGCAGGGATGGGGAGGCATCCTGGAAGGGACAACTGCCCCTCGTGCAGACGCTGAACAGGTGTGGAGACCTGTGTTGGGAACCAGCGGTCATAGCCTCAGGGGAGTGGAAGTCACAAGGTTGGGACAGCTTCCAGGACAGCGCCTGCACCTACCCATCAGGAAGCATCCTGGGTGACCGCCAGAGCCTCGCTGGGTTTGGTGCGAGGATGAGGAGCGGGTGGGGTGGAGGAAGGAGTGACACCAGGAGCCAGGGACCCGCGGCGCTCAGGTCTGGCTCGGACTGAGCCTGGGGCGCCCCCTAGAGCCCAGTCTGCACTCTGCAGGGAGTGATGCACCTGTAGTTCCGCGGAGTTGCTTATCCTGAGTCCTGTCTGCGGGGCTCTCTGGTGGTCCAGCGGTTAAGACTCCACCTTGCAATGCAGGGTATGCAGGTTTGACTCCTGGTTGGGAGAGTAAGATCCCACCGGCCACCACAGAGCAACTAAACCCACGCCCCACAACTACTGAGCCCATAATGTAAGGGCTAACCCCCTACAGTCAGATTTAAATAAATATTTTTTTTTTTTTAAAAAAGAGAAAGTTCTGTCTGGGGCCCAGGGACCCCTGGTCCCCCACACAGATCTCGACGGGCTGGTTGAGGGGACAACAGGCCTTCCAGAGGACCTTCTGTGTGCCCGGCTCCCCCAGGCTTCATCTCAGTCGAACCTTGCTGCAACCCAGGGGAAATCAGTCCTGGCCCTCTTTACGGTCCAACTCTAAGCTAGTACCCTCATCCTGATGGAATAAAATTTATGTTTGGGGCTGGATGGGACAATCTAAGCATAATGCACTCCCTGGCCATAGTGGGCCGGCTCTGGACCTGCATTAAACATGAAGCCAGCCTTCGGGAAGCTGTGAACACCAGCTCTGAGCCTGCTCTATCATGAAGATCAGTGCTGTTTTTTATCTTCTCTGACACCAGGAAGGTAACTCGGTAGTAGGCTACATTTCTTTCCCAATTTCATAAGGGATCCTGGGACCTGTTGCTCACTTTCTATGTGTTTGTCTTGACTCTGTATTTTTAGGTGAAGTTCATGTAAAATATGGCTGTCTCCTGTATGATTTATCTCAAAAATGTGCAGGAGCAATCCTTGGAGTCTTCTGAAGCAGTTTTTACTGAGTTATGATCTTCAGTTGGCTCTTATAAAAGTCTCTGTGTCAAGACTTCCCGGTGTGCAGGGAGTGGAAGTCACAAGGTTGGGACAGCTTCCAGGACAGCGCCTGCACCTACCCATCAGGAAGCATCCTGGGTGACCGCCAGAGCCTCGCTGGGTTTGGTGCGAGGATGAGGAGCGGGTGGGGTGGAGGAAGGAGTGACACCAGGAGCCAGGGACCCGCGGCGCTCAGGTCTGGCTCGGACTGAGCCTGGGGCGCCCCCTAGAGCCCAGTCTGCACTCTGCAGGGAGTGATGCACCTGTAGTTCCGCGGAGTTGCTTATCCTGAGTCCTGTCTGCGGGGCTCTCTGGTGGTCCAGCGGTTAAGACTCCACCTTGCAATGCAGGGTATGCAGGTTTGACTCCTGGTTGGGAGAGTAAGATCCCACCGGCCACCACAGAGCAACTAAACCCACGCCCCACAACTACTGAGCCCATAATGTAAGGGCTAACCCCCTACAGTCAGATTTAAATAAATATTTTTTTTTTTTAAAAAAAGAGAAAGTTCTGTCTGGGGCCCAGGGACCCCTGGTCCCCCACACAGATCTCGACGGGCTGGTTGAGGGGACAACAGGCCTTCCAGAGGACCTTCTGTGTGCCCGGCTCCCCCAGGCTTCATCTCAGTCGAACCTTGCTGCAACCCAGGGAAGTCAGTCCTGGCCCTCTTTACGGTCCAACTCTAAGCTAGTACCCTCATCCTGATGGAATAAAATTTATGTTTGGGGCTGGATGGGACAATCTAAGCATAATGCACTCCCTGCCCATAGTGGGCCCTCTCTGCACCTGCATTAAACATGAAGCCAGCCTTCGGGAAGCTGTGAACACCAGCTCTGAGCCTGCTCTATCATGAAGATCAGTGCTGTTTTTTATCTTCTCTGACACCAGGAAGGTAACTCGGTAGTAGGCTACATTTCTTTCCCAATTTCATAAGGGATCCTGGGACCTGTTGCTCACTTTCTATGTGTTTGTCTTGACTCTGTATTTTTAGGTGAAGTTCATGTAAAATATGGCTGTCTCCTGTATGATTTATCTCAAAAATGTGCAGGAGCAATCCTTGGAGTCTTCTGAAGCAGTTTTTACTGAGTTATGATCTTCAGTTGGCTCTTATAAAAGTCTCTGTGTCAAGACTTCCCGGGCTGTGCAGTGGTTAGGGCTCTGTGCAGGGACACAGGTTTGATTCCTGGTCAGGGAACTAAGAGCCCACATGCTATGCAGTCAACAAAAAGTTCTCTTCCTTCTTTAGATTGCTATTGTTTAGTTTTTCATCAACCCTGGTTTTGACTGGACACCCACCCTCCAGCATGGTCCTCAGGTGTCCTGGGGAAGAGAAGGCAGACACTGCAGGAGGGGGCAGACAACAGCGTCTCCTCCCCACTTGCTCGCTTCTGGTGGATTGAGACCAAGGAGCTTGAGTGTCTAGCCAAGTAGGTTTATAGATACTATGATCTGTGGTAGTTGTAAACAAATAAGTCCTCCCAAACAATCAAGTGGCTTACCAAAACTGCCTGTAGAGAGACGATGATTCAAATAATACCTGTCATCCACTCCAGGTGAACAACCACAGAAGTGGTAGCTGTGCCATTTCCTCCCTCCAGACACATGCTCCTCATCACCCATGGCACAGCCCTGACAGGAAGTCAGCCCCACACAGAAAGCATTAGACAAAACCAAACTGTCTGAAGCACCCCCACCTTCACCATCATTGGTTTGCTCTGGGCACCGTGAGGTATTCTCAAGAACAGCATGAACCTCCCTGGTCTGCAAGGCATCTAAAAGCTTAGCTTTCAGAGCATGAAGACAACCCCCCACAGTGTTTTCCCGGCGATGTTTAAAGTGATGTGCTATTCCACCTAGCACTTTTTGATATTTCCCTAAGCAATGATAAATATTTGGAAGGCTCTTTTAAAGTTTCTCGCATAATAGCACAAAACAAAAAACACCTACCACCAGGCAAACATTTATTCTTTCTGCTGCAGTAAAAATGGCAGAAACAATGAACAGAAAATGATCTGTCGAAAAACCGAAAGGCATTTCTTTGTCAGCAAATACCTTTGGAAGATGGAGAGGAAACATTGCGGTAGACTGAAGCAAAAGTCTTAGAGCAAGTTACCTGGGAAAAAGTCTTTTTGAAGCAGTTTTACTGAGTTATGATCTTCAGTTGGCTCTTATAAAAGTCTCTGTGTCAAGACTTCCCGGGCTGTGCAGTGGTTAGGGCTCTGTGCAGGGACACAGGTTTGATTCCTGGTCAGGGAACTAAGAGCCCACATGCTATGCAGTCAACAAAAAGTTCTCTTCCTTCTTTAGATTGCTATTGTTTAGTTTTTCATCAACCCTGGTTTTGACTGGACACCCACCCTCCAGCATGGTCCTCAGGTGTCCTGGGGAAGAGAAGGCAGACACTGCAGGAGGGGGCAGACAACAGCGTCTCCTCCCCACTTGCTCGCTTCTGGTGGATTGAGACCAAGGAGCTTGAGTGTCTAGCCAAGTAGGTTTATAGATACTATGATCTGTGGTAGTTGTAAACAAATAAGTCCTCCCAAACAATCAAGTGGCTTACCAAAACTGCCTGTAGAGAGACGATGATTCAAATAATACCTGTCATCCACTCCAGGTGAACAACCACAGAAGTGGTAGCTGTGCCATTTCCTCCCTCCAGACACATGCTCCTCATCACCCATGGCACAGCCCTGACAGGAAGTCAGCCCCACACAGAAAGCATTAGACAAAACCAAACTGTCTGAAGCACCCCCACCTTCACCATCATTGGTTTGCTCTGGGCACCGTGAGGTATTCTCAAGAACAGCATGAACCTCCCTGGTCTGCAAGGCATCTAAAAGCTTAGCTTTCAGAGCATGAAGACAACCCCCCACAGTGTTTTCCCGGCGATGTTTAAAGTGATGTGCTATTCCACCTAGCACTTTTTGATATTTCCCTAAGCAATGATAAATATTTGGAAGGCTCTTTTAAAGTTTCTCGCATAATAGCACAAAACAAAAAACACCTACCACCAGGCAAACATTTATTCTTTCTGCTGCAGTAAAAATGGCAGAAACAATGAACAGAAAATGATCTGTCGAAAAACCGAAAGGCATTTCTTTGTCAGCAAATACCTTTGGAAGATGGAGAGGAAACATTGCGGTAGACTGAAGCAAAAGTCTTAGAGCAAATTACCTAGTGTGGGAGGTTTGCTAGACCATCAGTTGGCTGAAAGTACAGATGTTTCTGTACATCTCAGCGTAAGGTATTTGCTGGATTCTGTTCAGATAATGAAATATGCAAACCACTTCGTGTGTGTGTGTGTGTGTGTGTGTGTGTGTGTGTGTGTAGAGTGAGCCACTGAAGGGAAAGTATGGCAGGGAAGATATATTTCCATCAGTTCATACTTTGTTTAAAAAAAATAATGTCGTGGTGGTGGTGGTGGGGGAACAGTGCATGTGTACCCGTTGGTGAAACAGCTATTCGGGAAGGACTTCTTTCTAACAAAACTCTCCCGTACTTCTTACTGAGCTGCACAGCCTACTAGTGAGAATACAGGAAACATCAGGAGCCAAGCATTCTGTCTGTTCCATGAGCTGTTCAGACAGCAGTGATGTCCTCACTGTTGTGAATCTCTTGGGGGTACGTAACATATTGTAGGAGCCCTGGTGGTGGTAGCTTTCTAAAAGCAAGATTGTCCGAGCAAAGGAGAAGCTTTGTGGTAGATATTTGGTAATGGGATTGGGATGACCATGAAAATGTTCCAGATCAACCCCCCAGAATGAGCCTGCTTTATGGCAGGGTATTGAAGATGATCTGACTGCACAAGTCCTCTTGCCTTCTTTTTTCCTGATTCCCTTTCCTTCTTAAAAGTCAATGTGCTGGTATTTCTCGGTAACAAGCTTGTTGACGAAAAGCATCTATAAACAATGCATAAGATTAAAAGGACTACTTGAACGTAACAAGCTTGTTGACCGAAAAGTATCCCACAGTGTTTTCCCGGCGATGTTTAAAGTGATGTGCTATTCCACCTAGCACTTTTTGATATTTCCCTAAGCAATGATAAATATTTGGAAGGCTCTTTTAAAGTTTCTCGCATAATAGCACAAAACAAAAAACACCTACCACCAGGCAAACATTTATTCTTTCTGCTGCAGTAAAAATGGCAGAAACAATGAACAGAAAATGATCTGTCGAAAAACCGAAAGGCATTTCTTTGTCAGCAAATACCTTTGGAAGATGGAGAGGAAACATTGCGGTAGACTGAAGCAAAAGTCTTAGAGCAAATTACCTAGTGTGGGAGGTTTGCTAGACCATCAGTTGGCTGAAAGTACAGATGTTTCTGTACATCTCAGCGTAAGGTATTTGCTGGATTCTGTTCAGATAATGAAATATGCAAACCACTTCGTGTGTGTGTGTGTGTGTGTGTGTGTGTGTGTGTGTGTGTAGAGTGAGCCACTGAAGGGAAAGTATGGCAGGGAAGATATATTTCCATCAGTTCATACTTTGTTTAAAAAAAATAATGTCGTGGTGGTGGTGGTGGGGGAACAGTGCATGTGTACCCGTTGGTGAAACAGCTATTCGGGAAGGACTTCTTTCTAACAAAACTCTCCCGTACTTCTTACTGAGCTGCACAGCCTACTAGTGAGAATACAGGAAACATCAGGAGCCAAGCATTCTGTCTGTTCCATGAGCTGTTCAGACAGCAGTGATGTCCTCACTGTTGTGAATCTCTTGGGGGTACGTAACATATTGTAGGAGCCCTGGTGGTGGTAGCTTTCTAAAAGCAAGATTGTCCGAGCAAAGGAGAAGCTTTGTGGTAGATATTTGGTAATGGGATTGGGATGACCATGAAAATGTTCCAGATCAACCCCCCAGAATGAGCCTGCTTTATGGCAGGGTATTGAAGATGATCTGACTGCACAAGTCCTCTTGCCTTCTTTTTTCCTGATTCCCTTTCCTTCTTAAAAGTCAATGTGCTGGTATTTCTCGGGGTAACAAGCTTGTTGACGAAAAGCATCTATAAACAATGCATAAGATTAAAAGGACTACTTGAACCAAGCTCAAGACTATAGCTGGAAAGATCACCTCCAGATTACTCTGAGAAACTGCTCCAAGAGGCATGGATTTCCACATGGTGCAACATCTTGTCAGGGGAAAGAAGATCAAACCAGTCACAGCTACATTCCTTCAAGGTTTCAGAAAAGCCAGATCAGCCCATCAGTATGGCCTTGGCAGCTAGGAAGGGAGCCCTAGGCTGGACTAGGGCTGGTGTCCCAGAAATGGAGGAATTTCATTTGTATTTTTAACTCGGACATTTTTTACACCTAGTCGAGGTGCCTTTTTTTAAATAATTACATTAGATGTACCATGTATGTTCGATAGGCCACCTGTTCTAGTAAGCATAAAACTCAAGTTAATGATGTATAAGCCAGAATGACTTCCCCGTGCCTAGTATGTGAAAAGTTCTTTTTTCAACAACTATCAGTCTTAAGCACTAAAAAAAAAAGCTTGAAAAAAAATGGACGCACCTTCTCTGCCTCAGAGCCCTTCAAGGTAAAGATATTGGAACCAATGCTTGAAAATGTGTCCACGAAGAACATGCTTTCTGGTCAATACTCAAACTTACACATTTTTTAAAAACTTAGAAACAGCGACTGTTCTTGTAAGTTAGGTTTAATTTACAAACCATGAAATTCACCCTTTTCAAGTGTACCCTTCAGTGGTTGTTTAGAATATTCAAAGCTGTGCAGCCATCACGACACATTTCAGAATAATCTGTTTTTTTAAAATGAATAGTCTGGGGCTTCCCTGTTGGTCCAGTGGGTAAAGAGTCCACCTTGCAGTGCAAGGGGCACCGGCTCAATCCCTGGCCCGGGAATATTCCACGTGCCGCGGAGTGACTGGACCGATGTGTCCGATTATGAGCCAGCGCTCTGGAGCACGTGCGCCTGGAGCCGGTACTCTGCAGTGAGAGAGGCCACTGCAATGGGAGGCCCACACAGGCCAAAGAATAAAAAGATGGATGAAAATAAATATAAATAAAAGAGGCATGATGGAGAAAAGAGAAAAAATTAACAAACAAACCAATAGTTTGAAAAATGCAGAGGTCCCTTTGGGTTTGAACCCATTTATGAGACAGTAACGAGCAGCTCCTTCCCTTTGGTTTGGTAGACCAGCTAACTAACGACAGGGAAGGCAGAATCAGACAAACTGTGTGGTAAGAAAATGCCTTTGCACAGTTGGTGGGTGGAGTGTAAAAACACGCCTGACGATTTCCTAAGTCCCTCCTTCCATTCAGCTCCATAGTTTCTGACAGCCACTGAGACCTGGAGTTGAAGGGCGCTGCCCTGAGAGCCTGGCCTTCAAGTTGATAGCTTACAGTGTGAAATCAAAGATTTAGTAAATAAGGAAGCACACTCAGTCATATTAACATTTCTAGTGAGAGCAAAATGTTTTCTGTGCAACTTTGTAAAAGTACAAAGAAATGTGCAATTTTGTAAAATGGATTGGAAAACATGGCTGTCTTCACCTGTATCACATTCTTTGAAACCTGTCTTTGGAATGTGTTCCATACTCAGTGTTGGAGTGGGTGCTCCGGAAGGTTTTCAGACAGAGCTCAGAAATGTTAGGAGTCCCCAGGTCCCCTCTGTCTTCCCAGCTCCCACCTCCTTCCCCACAGCCGAAAAGACAGAAATAGACTCTTCTCCCCTCAGTAGCCAGCAGGACCCTGTCTCGGTCTTCCAGTCCTGTTATGTCTCTGCTCCCAGCCTTCCACCCCGTCCCACACTCTGGATAAGGTTCCAGCTCCTCCAGTCCCTCCCATCCTCTCAGCTTTGACCTTCTTTCCCTGCCCCGCTTCCCTCAACTGCTGCTGCGGGCCCCACCCGGCCCGGCTCACACGGCCTCGCTGCCTCGGGGGCCGCACGGCTGTCCTCGGGCGTTGCTCCAGCCCTCTTTGCTCAGCCCCGCCCCTCATCGACCCCTCCCTGCCCTCCTGATGTGAGTCGCCCCGCCCCTCACACACACAGACTCTGCCCGCACCTGCCAAGGGTTTTTCTTCCCACACACATCACTCCTGGCATCACACTTAGAACAGTTTATTGGATAGCTCAGGAGGGGCCGCTGAGGACTCTGTGTCAAGGGCCCCCTGGTCGTCCTAGCCCCTGACGCCTCCTTGGCTGGCGGAATGCCCACAGGGTGGGTTCCAGGAGGACTGGAAGCCACGCCTCCCGGAAGCCCCCAAGTTCTCAAGTCACCAGGAAAGGTGAGGCACCGCTTCCAGCCTGGCCTGGGGATGCCTCTGGGCCTGTGCCAGCCTGGTGCTGAGGCAGGGCTACGGGCAGGGGGGCAGACTGGATGGTCCAAGCCCTCCTAGTGGGGCCCGGGGTGGCACAGCACAAAATCTCAAGCCACTAAGGTTGGGGTTGGGAAGGAGGACCATGGCGTCACAGGGAAATTGAGCTCAGCCTCCGGGATGGTCTGGGCCATGAAGGGCTGTGCACTGAGGCTCCTTTACTGTTGGCAGGGGAAGGTCTGGGGTGGGTCTGGGGGCGCTGCAGGAGTGGTAACTAGGATAGGGCTGCGGGGTGGGGGCCCCAAGTGGCAGCTTGGCTGGGGCCTGGGCTGGGATCTTTCAGCAGGGGAGTGGGAGAGCCTGAGGCCTGGATCAGAGGGGTTCGGAGGGGATCAGTGCAGGGCCGGCGCCAGCAGCAGCAGCAGCGACCCGGCCAGCAGCACCAGGGATGGTGGACAGGCCGCCAGGCGTGCGGAGTCGTGGAGGCTGGAGGGGGCCGGCAGGTTGCAGTCGGTGTAGGGCTCCACGCAGCCGGCGAAGGCCATGACGTGAGCCACGAAACTCTCCTCCTGCACGCCGTGCATCAGGTGCGCCTGCGGGCCACGGGCGAACACCGCCACGTCCTCGCCGCCGTGGGTCTCGCTAAGCAGGGGCACGGCCGCCTGCTGCCGGTAGGAGGAGCCCCCTGGCCGGAAGGTGGGCCGTTGATGTGGGAAGGGAGGCGGCCTTCCCCTCCCTCGACGTCCCCACCAGAGTCTTCACCCCCAACGCCCTGCGCACTGCTTCTCACCGCTTGTGCTCTCGTCGACATCCGGCCGTGAGCCCCCATCCAGCGCGTAGCCAGGGCCATTGCCATAGAGGATGGAGGTGTAGGACTTGCTGTCAGAGGCCTTGCTGGGGGCCAGCCCTGCAGGGAGGAGGGGACCCGTGATCACACTGACCCCAGCCTTGGGGGCGCCTCCTGGGTGCTGAGCCCAGGCACGTCTTGCCTGTTCATTGACTCAACCCTCCACAGAGTCAGCCAAGAAGGGCGGCTGCTCCTCCACGTGGCAGAGGAGAGAGCTAGCTCAGAGCACCCTCTGCTCTGCGGGACAAGGACCTGCCGCTCCCCTGGGCTTACCAAAAATGGAGCTCCCACGGAGTGTGTAGCCCCCGAAAGAGAAGACATGCGAGTGGTCGGCGGTGACCATGATCAGCGTGTCCAGCTCGCTGGTGAGCATGTTCGCCTTGGCAATGGCGTTGTCAAACATGACCGCCTCGGTCAGCGCCATGTAAGCTTTGCCGTCATGGTGACCGTGGTCAATGCGGCCTCCTGCAAGAAGGTCACAAATAAGGTGTCAGTTTTGCCCTGATGGCCCCTGTTTCCCTCCTCTGATCGCCAAGGGGCTGCCGCTCACCCTCCACAAAGAGGTAGAAGCCCTTGGGGTTCCTGCTCAGCACTTGAATGGCCACCTCCGTCATCTCCTCCAGCGATGGGTCCATGCTGTCATCTTGCTGAACATCATATTTCATGTCTGCTGGCTCAAAGAGGCCTGAGGGAAGGGGAGTAGTGGTCACCCCCACATTGGAAAAGGGGGCAGAAAGTGGCACCCATCCCAGGGAGGACAGTGGGGCGGGCGGGGTCCTTACCCATGAGGTGTGTTACGCTCGAGTCGTTGGACGCCTGGAGCAGCGCCGTGCGGTTCCACACGTACTGGGCTCCCTGGAGGGGAGACAGGCCTCAGCACAGAGCCGACACCCCAGCCCGCTCTGCTGGATCCCCTGCACTCGTGACCCCCGTCACCTGGTTCTTGTTCTTCCACTCCTGCACCAGGTTCTTCTCGTCCTTCCGGACCCCGTTCTGGCTGGTATCATCTGGGTATTCAGGGTCTGGTGTCCCAGAAGGAAACATGTATTTTCGGCCTCCACCCAGGATCACCTGGGCCAGAGAGGAGGGTGGGTGGGTTCGGGGCCTGGCTGGCCCTCTGCTGCCCCACCAGACGGTCCCGAGCTCCCCCAGCCAGGTCTGTGGAATGTTGCCCCCGGGGGTAAGACCTACTGGGGCTCCCTGCCCCTCCCCCACAAACATGGAGACCCCGAGAGACTCCAGGGCCGTGGGGCTCCTGGGACTGTGACATGTGCGTGTCCCACCACCGCTGCCCCGCCCCTGGCCCTCAGGTCCCAGCTCACGTCGATGTCCATGTTGTAGACGAGCTGCGTGGCGATGTCCTGGCAGCCCTGCGTCAGGGCGTCAGCAGTCATGTCAGCGTCAGAATACCAGTTCCGGTTCACCGTGTGGGCGTAGGCCCCGGCCGGCGAGGCATGCTGCACCCTGGTGGTGGTCACCACTCCCACGGACTTCCCTGGGGGTGGCAGCGGTCAGGAGGGGCCGCGGAGGCCTCTGAGCCTCCCCCTGCCCAGGAAGTGGACCCCCAAGCCCACCTGCTTTCTTGGCCCGGTTCAGCACAGACGTGACCTCGTTGCCACCGGTCGTGTTGCACTGGTTGTAGCGGGCAGCCGCGCTCAGCCCAATGGTCATGTAGTTGGCCTTGACCCCGCACAGGTAGGCGGTGGCCGTGCCCGCGCTGTCCGGCACCTGTCTGTCCACGTTGTATGTCTGGGGGCAGAGAGGCCATCAGCGCTGCTGGGGGAGACACCCCGCTCCTGACCCAGGCCCTGGGCCAACCTCACAGCTCCCCAACCCTACCTCAGCCCCCAACCCTCCAGGGCCTTCCCTCGGGCCCTAACTTGGTCACTTGGCCCTTACCTTGGACAGAGCCAGGTATGGGAACTGGTCCATGGCCAGGGGTGTCTCAGGTCCCAGCTTACCATTCATCTGCCCCTTCAGGATCCGAGTGGCTGTCACTGTTGGCACCCCCATCCCTGAAGGTGCACACGGGGTCAGGTCCGAGCCCCCGGGGCCAGCCTGGCTCAGCCGGCAGCCCAGGGTCCCAGGGTGTGGGGGCGCCATGGGGAGGGCAGGCTGAGCACACTCACCGTCCCCCAAGAAGAGAATGACGTTCTTGGCGGCTGTCTGGATGGGCTTCAGCTTCTTGGCGACATCCAGGGCCTGGGCTGCCTGGCGGTTCCAGAAGGCTGGGTCTTCCTCCTCAACTGTCCGTGGGGAGAGTGGTGGTCAGGTCACCCTCGGGGCAGCCCCCTGTGGGTCGAGGGGTGGCTGGGAGCTGCCTCATTACCTGGGACGCCCAGGGAGAGCTGTAGCCGCAGGCCCAGCAGCAGCAGCACCCAGGCCCCCTGCATGCCTGCGTGATGGCGGAGGGCGGTCAGGCTGGGACCTGGGGAGGCCAGATCTCGGGTGAGACTGGGACGCCAGGTACCAGCTATAGTACTAGCTGCTCAGATTTAAATCTAGATAGACTTTGTCCCTGCTGTAAAAGGTTCATGTCCCTCCCAGTGCCCCAGGTGACCACATCCTGCCCCTCCCCCGCCCTATGACTTTGAGCCCTTTTGCCAAAGGGAGCTGGTGGGTGTGGCTGAGCCAGCAGGGGTCCCGTGAAGGCAGGTCTTTCTCTCACAGGATGATCCCCAGCTGGTCTCCTAAGGGTCAGGCGGGTATTCGGGTGCAGATATCCTCAGTCTGCGGAACATTTTCAAGGTCCTGACAGGGGGCTCCTACCGTCCCTCTGCTCACCAAGTCCTGTGGGAGAGCAATTCTCCCTCCTCCACGTGCTCAGTTCTCTCTGAGAGTTTTGAACAAGTTTGGTTCTGGACGCTGAGGCCGATGGAAGCCCACAGTCTGGACCAGTGGCCTGGGCTTGGTTTCCTGATGCCCTGAAGCACAGAGACATGTGGGCTGCCCTGTCCACCCCTCAGCTGCTCACCAGGCTTGGCCTGAGCTGGTGGAGTGGGCGCTGGGCTATGGGGGAGCCTGGGCCCAGCTTCTGCTATGGAGGAGGATGGGACTGGAGGTGACAGCAGATGGGAGCCTTGACTGGGTCTTCTATTTCTGGTGGCTGGGTTGGGTCTGCACTGCTGATGTGCATGTGTGCATGCGTGTGTGTGTGTGTGTGTGTGCACGCACGTGTGTGTGTAAGGTGCCTGTGACTGGCTGACAGGTAGGGGCCCAGTGCCTGACATTGACCTCTGCTCCCTTGGACAGATAATTGGACTGAGGGGTGAGTCTATTCTCTCCACAAGCCTCACACACCCACACAGGGATAGCTTCTGATAAGGGGCTAAAAGGTTTTGGTAACCCCAGGTTGGGCTGAAAAGCATTTCTCCAATCCAGCAATCCTGCTTCTGAGTGCGTATCCCCAAGAATTGAAAGCAGGGTCTGGAAGAGGTATTTGCACACCCACGTTTGTAGCAACATTATTCCCAGTAGCCTAGAGGGGCACGCAGCTCCAGCATCCACCGCAGACACATGGATAAACAGAGGCTGACGTAGCTGGACAAGGGAATCCTACAGCCTTAGTACTAGCTGCTCAGATTTAAATCTAGATAGACTTTGTCCCTGCTGTAAAGGTTCATGTCCCTCCCAGTGCCCCAGGTGACCACATCCTGCCCCTCCCCCGCCCTATGACTTTGAGCCCTTTTGCCAAAGGGAGCTGGTGGGTGTGGCTGAGCCAGCAGGGGTCCCGTGAAGGCAGGTCTTTCTCTCACAGGATGATCCCCAGCTGGTCTCCTAAGGGTCAGGCGGGTATTCGGTGCAGATATCCTCAGTCTGCGGAACATTTTCAAGGTCCTGACAGGGGGCTCCTACCGTCCCTCTGCTCACCAAGTCCTGTGGGAGAGCAATTCTCCCTCCTCCACGTGCTCAGTTCTCTCTGAGAGTTTTGAACAAGTTTGGTTCTGGACGCTGAGGCCGATGGAAGCCCACAGTCTGGACCAGTGGCCTGGGCTTGGTTTCCTGATGCCCTGAAGCACAGAGACATGTGGGCTGCCCTGTCCACCCCTCAGCTGCTCACCAGGCTTGGCCTGAGCTGGTGGAGTGGGCGCTGGGCTATGGGGGAGCCTGGGCCCAGCTTCTGCTATGGAGGAGGATGGGACTGGAGGTGACAGCAGATGGGAGCCTTGACTGGGTCTTCTATTTCTGGTGGCTGGGTTGGGTCTGCACTGCTGATGTGCATGTGTGCATGCGTGTGTGTGTGTGTGTGTGTGCACGCACGTGTGTGTGTAAGGTGCCTGTGACTGGCTGACAGGTAGGGGCCCAGTGCCTGACATTGACCTCTGCTCCCTTGGACAGATAATTGGACTGAGGGGTGAGTCTATTCTCTCCACAAGCCTCACACACCCACACAGGGATAGCTTCTGATAAGGGGCTAAAAGGTTTTGGTAACCCCAGGTTGGGCTGAAAAGCATTTCTCCAATCCAGCAATCCTGCTTCTGAGTGCGTATCCCCAAGAATTGAAAGCAGGGTCTGGAAGAGGTATTTGCACACCCACGTTTGTAGCAACATTATTCCCAGTAGCCTAGAGGGGCACGCAGCTCCAGCATCCACCGCAGACACATGGATAAACAGAGGCTGACGTAGCTGGACAGGGGAATCCTACAGCCTTAGAAAGAAAGAAGAGTCTGACACCTGCTACACCAGGGGTGAACCTTGAGGACATGATGCTCAGTGAAGTAGTTGCTGTTGTTGTTTAGTTGCTAAGTCATGTCCAAGTCTTTTGCCACCTCGTGGACTGTAACCTTTCAGCTTCCTCCATCCAGGGGATTTCCTAGGCAAGAATACTGGAGTGGCTTGCCATTTCCTTCTCCAGGGGATGTTTTCAACCCAGGGATCAAACCCATGTCTCTTGCATTGACAGGGGGATTCTTTATTGCTAGCCATCATGGAACCCTCAGTGAAATAAGTTCGTCACAAAGAGACAAATGCTAGAACTGAGCAACCTAAGTCATGAGCGAGATGCCAGTGGCCGTGAGTCCCCACGAACAATTCCAGCCAAGTTGCTTCGACCGTGTGAGGATGGGCTTTGTGATGGGTTGAGTCATGGGCACTCTTCAGCACATTTTCCCGTATCAGGATTGGAATGGGGGGTCGGGAGCTGATGGGTGGCAGCGAGAAAACCATGTTGCCGACTGGCAGCACCTTAGGCACATTCGTGGCCATCAGAATGGGCAGTCGATGCTTACTAGGGCAGTGGTTGCCCACGACATCCTCCCCCTCCATCAGTCCCAGCCCATGTGCACTATAATAAAATAACAAGTCTTTACGTAGAAGAAGACAAATGGCATGTAATTCTACTTCACTAGGCATCTCAAGTAGTCAAACAATTAGGAAGTTGGATGGGGGCTGCCAGGTGCTGGGAGGAGGGGACTGGGGACTTGTTTAATGGATACAGACTTTCAGCTTTACAAGGCGACAAGTTTCGGAGATCTATGGCCAACTATGTGAGTAGATTTAGCACTGCTGAACTGAGTCTTAAGAATGGTTATGGGGCTTCCCTGGTAGCTCAGTGGTAAAGACTTCGCCTGCCAATGCAGGAGACATGGTTTCAATTCCTGATCCAGGAAGCTCCCACATGCTGTGGAGCAACTAAGTCCGTGAGCCACAACTATGGAGCCTGTGCTCTAGAGCCTCAGAGCCACAACTATGGAGCCCATGGGCCGAAACTACTGAAGCCGGTGTGCCCTAGAGCCCGAACTCCACAACAAGAAAAGTCACCGCAACAAGAAGTCTGCTCACCTCAACTAGAGAGTAGTTCCCTCTCCCAGCAACTACAGAAGAGCCTGTGGCAGCAATGAAAACCCAGAATAGCCTCATAATAATAATAATAGTTAAGATAGTAACTTTTATACTGTGCTTTTAATCACAATTTTGAAAATTTCTTCAGAGGAAAGAAAACCTCTTCCTCCCTGCCTCACTCACCCCAGTGGACCTCAGTAGCCCCCTCCCCACTCAGGCCTCCTCACCTCCAGAGCCACACCGCACCGGCCACCACCTCTCCCTGCCCAGCCCCCTCCCCAGCCTGCCCGCCCGTCAGGCAGAGCTTCCAGGCTCCTCCCCTTGACCTGCTGTTCCACCAGCTCACCAACTGACCCAGCTGACCCGGCTGACCCTCTAGCTCTCAGAGCACCTGCCCGCTGAGGGCGTCCTTCCTGCCTCTGCCAGGTGCCTCAGCTGTCCCTGCACGCTGCATAGCCCTGTGCCCGGAAAATTCTTGGTTAAAGGTCAGAAGGGACTAATTCCTGGGCAAGCGCTTCATTAATTGATTTATTCTTCTGACCAGACTGTAGGTTAAAGGTTTATTATTCTCCATTAGTCTTCAGTGAATTTGCAGTCCTTTTTTTAACTTGAATTTTTGACATGAAATAACTGTAGATTCACATGTGGGTGTAAGAAATAATACAGAGATTCCTTGCATGCTCTCTCCAATCTTCTCTGATGGTATAATTCACAGATGTTCACATTTCTGTTCAGAGTCTGCCGTTTTATCTCTACTCAGTCGGGTGTGTAGGGTCTATCATCCTATCATACGTGTGGGTTCATGTGCACACCAGCACGTGTCAAGATCGTGAATGTAAAAGGGAATGCATAATGGTTTACTGGTGGTTACTGGTTAGTGATTCATCTGTTAGCATTGATTGTTTTCTGTTAAATCTTTATTGATTGTTATTGACTGTAATTTACAAAGAAGCCCCTAGACTATTCTGTTGATTGTAAGAGGTAATGAGCATGTGTGGCCAATCTCAATCAAAGGGGAGGGTCTTGCGCCATTGATTGGATCAGCCTTTAAAAACCACCCTTTACCTCCAGTTAGGACCCTCGCAGGAGACCTAGTTTCTTGTGGGTGGTCGCTGGCGCCAGCCTAATGAACCTCTGTTCCATCTACCACAAGCAGAGTTGGGTGCTTCACTGAGCGCGCCTCATAGCAGGGAACAGCTCCAGCCACACAGGCCCCTGTATAACCACCCTGACCTCTGTCCCTAACACTTGTCTGTTTCTAATATTTTGTCATTTTAAGTAAGTTACATGAATGGAATTCTGCAGTCTTCGGTGTTGGCCTTTATTCATTCAGCCTAATTCGCTGGAGATGTATCAGAGCAAGGATCCCAGTTAGCTCCTTTGTGCCGCCAAGTCACTCTCGGGGAGGGTGGACTCTAGGGTGTATTTATCCATTCTCGTGTGCAAGGACCTCTGGGCTGATCCAGGTTTGCCTGTTATAAATCAAGTGGCCACAAGTCTTCAAGGACAGGGTTTTGTGTGAACATTTCATTTCTCTCCATTTCTCTGGGATACATGCCCAGGAGTGGAGTTGCTAGGTCATATGGTTGTACCTGTGTAATTCTGGTTTTTGTTTCATTTTATTCTTATCTGTTCTGTTAAGAAAATTTTCCTCCCTAACCAAAAAAAAAAAAAAAAAAAAGTGGTGGAGGAGGGACTACCAAACTCTTTAGTAGAGGGGCCGTGCCACTTTGGATTCCATCAGCAACATAGGAGGGACTCATTTTCTCTGCATCCACACCACCTTAAGGTTATTGTCACGGTTTTAGTCTTACTCATTCTGGCAGGTGTGGAGTGCAGTCTCTGAATGTTCTCCTTATGACGATATTAAGTGATCATTAGCTATGACCCCTCTCAGTTTCTTGTGAGTTTTCTCCTGGGTCTGAGGAGGACCAAGGACCCAATACAAACCACATGTCACTTGCAGTAAATAAAGGATCTTGCCCAAGTTCCCACAGGGCTCCTGGCTCCCTCGTCTGGGCCTGCGTCACCTGACTCAGAGGCTGCGAGGCTCCCTGCCCTGGGGCCCAGGGATGACCAGGCAGCGGGCCACAGAGCTTCGGCTCTGGAGGACGAGATCACCCTCCAGTCCTGCGCTCGGCGTTATGGGTGCCTGGGGCCAGGGGACGTGTGGTCTCTCTGTTCTCTGGGAAGAAGGCCTTGTCCTGTGGGGTCTCATCTGGAGCCCAGCACTGTCCACCGCTGTCCCCATTCACCACCCTGGGTCTCTGGGCTGAGCCTCCAGAGTCTCTGAGTCTCAGCCCCCAGCACGGTGCCCACTGAGGGCACTGCCAGCGGGGGGCAATGCTGAGCCCATGACAGCACCAGGGATCCATGGGGGAACGCCTCTTGTGTGCGTCCTGCCCTCCCAATGTCAGGATGTCCCCCACACAGGCTCCTCTGTCCATGGGATTCTCCAGGCAAGAATACTGGAGTGGGTTGCTGTTTCCTTCTCCGGGGATCGTCCTGACCCAGGGATGGAACCTCTGTCACCTGCATTGTAGGCAGATTCTTTACAGTCTGAGCCACCAGGAAGCAAAAGCAAGCTTAATTGTGTTCTCTTTTCCTGAGGGCCTACATGGGATGGAGGAAGTGTGGAGCCCCCTGAAGCACCTGGGCATCTGGCCGGGAGGTAGGCGGGCGCTGGGTGAGCCCTGGGGCTGTTCCATCTGAGAGCAACCGGGCCCTGCGAGGCGGTTTGGGCATGGCTATCGAACGTGCGGAAATGAAAGCCACAGAGAGTCAAGAGCCTCCTGCAACTCAGGACTGAAACCAATTTCACTTTGATTTTGTATCATAAGAACAAGGACAATTTTATCCTAATAGAACCTTGCTTAGTTTGAAAATCTATGAAGGTAAATTATGCTAAAGGAAAGTTGTTTCATACTCTATTTTGCATTTCAGTTTCTGTTGCTTTTTCAGTATTTGGCTGACTGCTTTCCAAAACTGAGTAAATGAAATTTAAGATGGTTAAAGAATCAATGGAATTCATGACCCTGATTAAGTATAATAACTTCTTAAAGTATTTAAGTGGATCCCCCTGTCATGGGCAAGCAAAGGCATCTTCACTGACAGATATTGGGACCCAAATTATGGGGACTTTTAGCAGAGATAGTTGGGGCCCAGGGATGACCAGGCAGCGGGCCACAGAGCTTCGGCTCTGGAGGACGAGATCACCCTCCAGTCCTGCGCTCGGCGTTATGGGTGCCTGGGGCCAGGGGACGTGTGGTCTCTCTGTTCTCTGGGAAGAAGGCCTTGTCCTGTGGGGTCTCATCTGGAGCCCAGCACTGTCCACCGCTGTCCCCATTCACCACCCTGGGTCTCTGGGCTGAGCCTCCAGAGTCTCTGAGTCTCAGCCCCCAGCACGGTGCCCACTGAGGGCACTGCCAGCGGGGGGCAATGCTGAGCCCATGACAGCACCAGGGATCCATGGGGGAACGCCTCTTGTGTGCGTCCTGCCCTCCCAATGTCAGGATGTCCCCCACACAGGCTCCTCTGTCCATGGGATTCTCCAGGCAAGAATACTGGAGTGGGTTGCTGTTTCCTTCTCCGGGGATCGTCCTGACCCAGGGATGGAACCTCTGTCACCTGCATTGTAGGCAGATTCTTTACAGTCTGAGCCACCAGGAAGCAAAAGCAAGCTTAATTGTGTTCTCTTTTCCTGAGGGCCTACATGGGATGGAGGAAGTGTGGAGCCCCCTGAAGCACCTGGGCATCTGGCCGGGAGGTAGGCGGGCGCTGGGTGAGCCCTGGGGCTGTTCCATCTGAGAGCAACCGGGCCCTGCGAGGCGGTTTGGGCATGGCTATCGAACGTGCGGAAATGAAAGCCACAGAGAGTCAAGAGCCTCCTGCAACTCAGGACTGAAACCAATTTCACTTTGATTTTGTATCATAAGAACAAGGACAATTTTATCCTAATAGAACCTTGCTTAGTTTGAAAATCTATGAAGGTAAATTATGCTAAAGGAAAGTTGTTTCATACTCTATTTTGCATTTCAGTTTCTGTTGCTTTTTCAGTATTTGGCTGACTGCTTTCCAAAACTGAGTAAATGAAATTTAAGATGGTTAAAGAATCAATGGAATTCATGACCCTGATTAAGTATAATAACTTCTTAAAGTATTTAAGTGGATCCCCCTGTCATGGGCAAGCAAAGGCATCTTCACTGACAGATATTGGGACCCAAATTATGAGGAGAGCAGTTCTGGTGGGGAAAGTGATGAGGCAGAGAAGTTAGGTTATTTGCAGGGAATGCACTGCGCGGGGAAGAAGACCCCTCTACTCTAACTTGGTGGGTATGTCAAATGCTCCCACGAGGGTGGTCATTAGTACGAGGGGATGGTTCCATGTTCACTTCTCACAGGAAAGATCAAGAAAAGATACCTGGGCTGAGCGGGCAGATATCTTTTCACACTAAAGATAAGCGCTGCCTGCAACCCCGCCTCTCCGAGACCTCTTCCCACGATGACTAAGTTGCTAGTATTGTTACTGATAGGAAGCCTGGGCTCGAAATAGCCCCACTCATAAACTAGCAGTTTGTAGGCTTAGACTATCACCTTTGACAAACACTGATAGAGATGTTCACCTAGGTGCTAGTGCGGAGCACAAAAGCTCCTGTACTTCTGCTTTTAGTTATATGCTTTTACAACTCGTAGTTTCCTTTGGAAATTAAGAATTGTAAAAATGTTTCCTGTACAAACACATTGCCCCGCGAGGACAAAGGTGTTTGCCTAGGCACTAGTAGAGGAGCAAAAAGCTCCAGTAATAACCACTTTTGTGTCTCTAGAGGAGCAAAAAGCTCTTGTAATAACCAATTTTGTGATTACTAGTTAACTTGAGATTTCTAGTTGAGAAAATATAAAAGGGTAAGGGAAGACTGCATGGGAAGCTCGCTCATGGAGATCAGCTGTGCCCGATGTGAGATTGAGACTCTCCAGCTCTGGGGTAAGAATCTGTGCTTGCATTTGATTGAGTTCTGATTATTTGATTGAGTTCTGATTATTTGATTGAGTTCTGATTATTTGTGCTTGCCTTTATTTGAATTCTGATTAATTGAGTCTTGATTCTGATTATTATATGTACTACGGTTAATAAAGCTACTCTTGGTTTGACAATACTCGAGACCACGACGCTTTATTGTCCAGGTCCGAGACTCACAACTCTGAGGGGACCGCACTGTGACTGTAGAAGTTCTCTGATTTGTTTAAGATAGTGTCTCTTAGTGAGAACTAGTAAGAATAGGAATGAGAGTAAGTTGCAGCACAGTGCCTATGACACCCCCTCTTACGATGGGCTTCTACATATTAAAAAACTGACAAAACCCCTCAAACCATAAAAAGTCAAGGTTCAAAGAGCTGACTCTACCCTACTAACTCAGCTGTGCACAAGTGCAAGTGCTGAAAGCACCCTGGTTCATCTCCAGGACTGGTCTTTGTTACGAAAGGCATCTTCCTCCTTCCATTCAACCTGCTTCAACCCCCAAGTCCGCGATTCTGACCCACAAACTCCTCCAGCCAGGGCCCAAGGCACAGCTCTTCTGCGGAGCCACCACCCCTGGGCCGCAGCCTCGCCCGAGGGACCGCCCTTCCCTGGCCCAGTTGGCTGCCTCCTGCCTGGTGGCCCCTCACGCTGGACATCCTGGCCTGGGCTCAGACACAAAGAAACAAGGCTCCTGGGGGCTCCCCTGAGGCCACCGGGGCGTGTCACAGCCCAAACTTGTTACCTGGGTCTTTAAATAAAAGACCTTAGGCAGCATTTTGGCTAAGTGGAAATATCAGGTCGCCTGTCAGCAGGAATTTTATCTTAGTTACTGGAATAATGGACTGTTTAATACACCCGTTGCTGAGTGTACAGGAAGCTCTTTAACCCAGTTGCAGATCCATTCTTGCTAAGGAAAAAGAAGAAGAAATAAAGCCAAAAAAACTTTTTTTGAGTTTTAGCTTTAATTTTATCCAAGTTATACTCTAATGTAGAAATTGAATAGATCCATAAGGGAAGACTGCATGGGAAGCTCGCTCATGGAGATCAGCTGCGCCCGATGTGAGATTGAGACTCTCCAGCTCTGGGGTAAGAATCTGTGCTTGCATTTGATTGAGTTCTGATTATTTGATTGAGTTCTGATTATTTGATTGAGTTCTGATTATTTGTGCTTGCCTTTATTTGAATTCTGATTAATTGAGTCTTGATTCTGATTATTATATGTACTACGGTTAATAAAGCTACTCTTGGTTTGACAATACTCGAGACCACGACGCTTTATTGTCCAGGTCCGAGACTCACAACTCTGAGGGGACCGCACTGTGACTGTAGAAGTTCTCTGATTTGTTTAAGATAGTGTCTCTTAGTGAGAACTAGTAAGAATAGGAATGAGAGTAAGTTGCAGCACAGTGCCTATGACACCCCCTCTTACGATGGGCTTCTACATATTAAAAAACTGACAAAACCCCTCAAACCATAAAAAGTCAAGGTTCAAAGAGCTGACTCTACCCTACTAACTCAGCTGTGCACAAGTGCAAGTGCTGAAAGCACCCTGGTTCATCTCCAGGACTGGTCTTTGTTACGAAAGGCATCTTCCTCCTTCCATTCAACCTGCTTCAACCCCCAAGTCCGCGATTCTGACCCACAAACTCCTCCAGCCAGGGCCCAAGGCACAGCTCTTCTGCGGAGCCACCACCCCTGGGCCGCAGCCTCGCCCGAGGGACCGCCCTTCCCTGGCCCAGTTGGCTGCCTCCTGCCTGGTGGCCCCTCACGCTGGACATCCTGGCCTGGGCTCAGACACAAAGAAACAAGGCTCCTGGGGGCTCCCCTGAGGCCACCGGGGCGTGTCACAGCCCAAACTTGTTACCTGGATCTTTAAATAAAAGACCTTAGGCAGCATTTTGGCTAAGTGGAAATATCAGGTCGCCTGTCAGCAGGAATTTTATCTTAGTTACTGGAATAATGGACTGTTTAATACACCCGTTGCTGAGTGTACAGGAAGCTCTTTAACCCAGTTGCAGATCCATTCTTGCTAAGGAAAAAGAAGAAGAAATAAAGCCAAAAAAATTTTTTTTGAGTTTTAGCTTTAATTTTTATCCAAGTTATACTCTAATGTAGTTTAAAGTATTGAATAGATCCATAAGGTTTGTTGCAATAAAACAAAAACCATTTCCTGTCTCCCTCAATGCATTTTCCCATCTCTGAGGCAAACACTTCCCCTGCGTTTGGGTTTTAAGTTGATATATACCTCTGCTTCTAAATCACATACCTTTCCATTTTTTAATTTAAAACTGCATTTATGGATATATTCCGGGCTTCCCAGGTGGCGCTAGTGGTAAAGAACCAGCCTGCCAGTGCAGGAGATATAAGGTAGGCGGGTTCGATCCCTGGGTCAGGAAGATCTCCTGGAGGAAGGCATGGCAAGCTACTCCAGTATTCTTGTCTGGAGAATCCCATGGAGAGAGGAGCCTGGTGGGCTACGGTCCATAGGGTAGCAAAGAGTGAGACATGACTGAAGCGACTTAGCATGCATGCGTGCACGGGTATAGTCTATTGATATTCTGCATTTTATGGTTGCGTAATGAACCAACCCCAAATAGCTGTGTAAGGATCAACAACAGTTAATCCTGATCACAATTCATAATTTTCGCAGGGCTTGAAGGGAATACCTTGTGTTTTCTGTGGGACCCTTTAGCTGGGGTGGCTGGATAGGAGCTGGTGGATCCACTTCCAAGATGGCTCAGGTACGGGACTGACAAGCTGGTCCCTCTCCAGGTGGGCTTCTCCACAGAGTTGCTTGAGATTTCTCACAACATGACTTGGACCCCAAGAGACAGGAGAGAGCTGCCAGTTTCTTCAGGGCTGGGCCTGGAAACCAGCAGAGTAGCACTTGTGCCACATTTCCACCTAGCTGTAGCCTCAAAGCCTGCCTAGATTCAAAAGGAGGGGCATGCACTCCATTTCTATGTCATCAATTAGTTTAGCATTTTTATTGAGATATAATGGGCACAGTTGTTGCTATTGTTTGATGCTACGTTGTGTATGGCTCTTTGTGGCCCCATGGATTGCCGCACACCAGGCTCCCCTGCTTCCTGCCTCCCAGAGTTTGCTCAGATTCACGTCCACTGAGTCAGTGGTGCCATCCAACCATCCCATCCTCTGTCGTCCCCCTCTCCTGTTGCCTTCCGTCTTTCCCAGCATCAGAGTCTTTGCCAATGAGCCGGCTTTTTGTAAAATATTGGAGCTTATAATAACTGACACATAGGCATTGAATATATTTAAGGTGTACAGCTTGATGGGCTTTTTGCCTTAGAAAATATTTATATATATTTTTAAAGCTTTTCTAAAAATCAGAGTATAGTTGCTTTAGAATGTATGTCAGTTTCAGGTGTACCACAGAGTGAATCAGCTATGTGTATAATACATCATGTCCCTTTTGAGCCTCCTTTTCAACCCCACCCCCACCCCATCCCACCCCTCTAGGTCCAACTTATTGTTCTGATATATGAATATTTCATGAAATAAGTACCATGATCAGCCTAGCTAGTATATCAACCACCTCACAGTTACCACTGTTTTTATTTTTTGTGGTGAGACTACTTAAGATTTACCCTCTTGGGCTTCCCTGGTAACTCAGTTGCAAAGAGTTCGCCTGCCAATGCAGGAGACGCGGGTTTGATCCCTGATCCAGGAAGATCCCACATGCTGTGGAGCAACTAAGCCCGTGAGCCACAACTATGGAGCCTGTGCTCTAGAGCCTCAGAGCCGCAACCATGGAGCCCATGGGCCGCAACTACTGAAGCTCGTGTGCCCTAGAGCCCAAGTTCCACAACAAGAAAAGTCACCGCAACAAGAAGTCTGCTCACCTCAACTAGAGAGTAGCCCCCACTCCCTGCAACTAGAGAAGAGCCTGTGGCAGCAGTGAAAACCCAGAATACTCAAAAATAAATAAATTAATTAAATTTTTTTAAAAAAGAAATAGGGACGTCCCTGGTGGTCCAATGGTTAAGACTGTGGCTCCCAATGCAAGGGGCCTGGGTTCAATCCCTAACCAGAGAACTAGATCCCACATGCCACAACAGTTCACACGCTGCAACTATGACCCAGTTCAGTCAAATACATAAGCAGAATAAAAAAAAAAAAGAAATAGTGAACACTTCTTAACAAAAAAAGAAAAAGAAAGATTTACCCTCTTAGCAAAGGTGAAGTACACAACACAGTATTACAACTGGAGTCAGCATGCTGCCAGATCTCTGGAACTTACTCATCGTATGAGTGAACTTCGCAGTTTTTCACTGACATCTCTGCATTTTTCCCCTTTGGTACCTTTGGAAACCACCGCTCGACCCAGCTTTTGAGTTTGACATTTCAGATGCCGCGTATCAGTGAGAAGACGCCATGTTTGGTTTTCTGTGACTGGGTCTTACTCCACTTGGCAAGGTGCCCTCCAGACTCATCTACTTGTCAAAAACACAGGATGTCTTTCTTTCTCTTGGCTGAACAATGTTCCCTTGTACATAAGCACCACGTCTATCTTATCCCTTCCTCTGTGAACGGACACCCGGACTGTTTCCACGTCACAGCTGGTGTGAAAACTTCTTCTCAGCATTTGCTGGGCCATCCATGTTCTCCTAACCCCACTGTGAGGCTCAGGTTCAGTCTCTCAACTCCCAGCAGCAGCATTTGGGGCTCTCCTGTCCCCAGAGGAGCCCAATCTTTGGTCTTTGCTGCTCGGACCCCTCCCCTGCCCTGTTCTATCTGCACCCACTCCCCCAAGGTTCCCCCGCCCACCGCCTCCTCTGTTGGGAGCCCATCTTTGTCCGTGACTTCAGCACCTGGCCTTGCAAGGTCCTGAACTCTCTCTTAGACCTTCATCTCAGCCCCTCTGACCCGGCCTCCAGCCTCATGCCCCATGGCCCATCACTGCTCTGTGGTACCAGCAGCCGCAGTGGGCCCCTTGGTGCTGTCCCCTCAGTACCTTCATCTTTCTGTGGGACCTGCTCCCCAGCTCCCAGCCTGTCCCACCTGCTTGGGTCCCATGACATCTCTGATGGGACCCAGGATGGGCACCTGGCCCATTCTTTCCAGGGGTCTCTTCTGGAGAGGTTCATCATAAACTTGCCAGGGGAACTCAGTTTCAGGGGGACTTGGTTTCAAGGACCCTACCCTTTCTGCGCTTTTCCTTCTTATCCTCCTGACCTCAGACGCTCCATCCTCGGGCTCCCACCTTCCCTCCCCTACTGAACTCACCGTCCCAGGCTTTCAATTCCGGCCCTCGCTGTACTCAGACCCCTCTTGTCATTCCCACACCTGCTCCTTCAGCAAACGCTGCCACTTTCCCTTCACTGTGGGCCCCGCTTGACCGCCACTCACCAGCCCTGCTGCTTCCCCCACCCCTCTGCACCCAGCCTGGCCCCTGGGCCAGCCTCCACAGTGAGCCCCTACACTTGTCCTGGACGCTGGCTTGTGCCCCTGTTTTGCTCAAACTGGCAAAGAAAGGCCTCCCCCGCCATCTCAACCGTGAGCCTGCCTCAGCCCCTGCTCTTCCTAGCTCCTTCCGTCCCGGCACTCTGCCCGTTGGCCCTCTACACTGAGCAAGCCCACTCTGGCCTCAGGGGGTGCCAGCGTAGCCACGGGTGGTTCTGCCTATCGCAGGGTGCACAAGCACCCTCCTCCGCACTGGTTTTCCTCCCTGCCACCCACTCCACCCACCTCCGCCACACTAGACATGTGACCTCCCCTCCTGACCTCACGCTCCCCAAGGACATGGGAAGGTGAAGGCTCTCACTGTTGTTGAAAATAGAGTGAAGGACAAAGGGCACATCACATCACAGCCTGACGAGACCCTCCTGTGGCTCTGATGGCCCTTAGCACAGGCTGGCCGAGAGGGTCCGTGGGGACCTACCCATTCCCACCTCTCCAGCGCCTCCTCACCCACCGGTCCTCTGGCCACCCTCTGACCCTAGTGACTCCACCCTTCATGGCTCATGTCAGGAAGCTTGGCACCTCAGTTCCTTCGCCCACGAAGGCAAGTGGCTTCTTGGTGTGTGTGTGTGTGTGTATGTGTGTGTGTGCGCAGTAAAAGATTTATTAAAGAAAAAAGGTATAGAGAAAGCTTCCAGCTAAAGGCACTGGAAGGGGGCTAGAAGAGCCTGTCCTGACCGCCGGGGCCAGTGGCTTCTTCTGGGTGCTATTCCTCCCTGGCTGGGAACCACACCTCGCCTCGGAACTGCACCAGAACCTGGTCCTGTGGTGACATCCTTCGCATCTACTCACCCCTGCCCGTGGTGACCCAAGGTGGCTTCCTGAGGAGACGTGTAGGTGCCCTGGGAGAGCTGAAGGGATGACCAAGGCTTCCTTAATGACAAGCTTTGTGTCTCGTCACCCCCTTTATCCATAGTCCCCTGAGCGAGGGGATACAATGGCTGTCTCCCTCCCTGGGCCAGTGGGCGTGTGCTCCGCCCATGCCCAGCACTGGGATGATCTCTACACCACCAGCTGCCGGACCAGACGCAGATGAAGGATGAGGCTGTGGTTGGGCAGGAAGGGCGCTGGACCGTCTGCTCCGAGCCCTCAGGCCGGGGGCGGGCAGGTGCTTGAATGCTGGACCTGGCTAGGGACCTGCCCCTTTTCTGGATGTGGCCCCTCCTGTAAACAGGGTGGAGGTGCTTGGCGTGCTATGGGTCCCCCGGCTCTAAGCACATCAGGGCGAGGCCAGCTTCTGCCTTCCCAGCAAGTCCAGGCAGCAAAGGGTTTCCCTGCTGACCAGGCTGCCTACACTTTACCAGGGCCTGGGGTGCTGGGGCTGCGAAGAAGAGAGTGTGGCCTGGGTCCATGGCGCCCTGGGTCCGCCCGGTGCACTGACCCATCTCTGCCCTGAGGACACCCCCCACACACAGTCTCGACTCTATGCGCGGGCCCCAGGGTCTGTGGGCGGCCCTTGGGGACAGCTGGAGGAGAAGGGGCCGCTCCTCCTGGGGGAAGCGGAGGTGAGCAGGTGGAGGTGTCTGACCCTTTGGCTCTCGATCAGGCTGACCAGGCTGCCGAAAGCTCCTCACCCAACACCAACCGCCAGACCGCACCTATTTTCCTTCCGGAGCTCCGGCCTTGGGCGTGCAGGTGGCTGTCACAGGACCCGGGCCTCCTCCTAAGGCCACGGGGTGCGGGCAGCAGGCAGGGAGGAAGCGGGGGTGGGGCTGACCACCGCCACGTGCAGCAGGGTGATGGTGAGCTTGCTGTCCTGCATACTAATTCTATTTCTAATGGGGCAGAATGAGGCGCTGGCATCCATCTGCCCTGAGGCAGCTCCGTGAATCGTCCTGACAGGAAGTTCCTGAGGGCAGCCACCCAGCTGAGTTGTGACGAGTGGAGGCGGGCCAAGCCCAGGTCCTGGGTCTAAGGGGCGCCCAGCCACCCCGGCACCAAACAGCACTTCACACTGGATTTTTTTTTTTTTTAAGATTTAGTTATTTATTTATTTTGGGCGGGGGTTGGGTTGGGGAGGGAGGGGAGTGGGCGGGCCACTTCTATTGGTCTTCTATTTCTCTATTTTCATCCGTCTTTGTTCTTTGGCTCCTGTGGATCTCCCATCGTGGTGGCATCTGTCGCTGCAGAGCTCAGGCTCTGGGCGCATGCGCTCCAGAGCTCCGGCTCGGTGATTGGACACATCGGTCCAGCCGCTCCGCGGCACGTGGGATCTTCCCAGGCCAGGGCTCGAACCGGCGCCCCTTGCACTGCAAGGCGGTGTCCTTATCCACTGGACCACCAGGGGAAGCCCCACACTTGATTTTATCCATTGACACTGATTAGCTGAAGACCCCTGGGTTCCTGGGCAGGGGAGGCCAGTGGGGAACCTGCCAGAAGTGGGGCTGGCCTCCCGGGAGGGCAGGGTCTAGTCACACGCTGCGAAGAAGAGAGTGTGGCCTGGGTCCATGGCGCCTGGGTCCGCCCGTGCACTGACCCATCTCTGCCCTGAGGACACCCCCCACACACAGTCTCGACTCTATGCGCGGGCCCCAGGGTCTGTGGGCGGCCCTTGGGGACAGCTGGAGGAGAAGGGGCCGCTCCTCCTGGGGGAAGCGGAGGTGAGCAGGTGGAGGTGTCTGACCCTTTGGCTCTCGATCAGGCTGACCAGGCTGCCGAAAGCTCCTCACCCAACACCAACCGCCAGACCGCACCTATTTTCCTTCCGGAGCTCCGGCCTTGGGCGTGCAGGTGGCTGTCACAGGACCCGGGCCTCCTCCTAAGGCCACGGGGTGCGGGCAGCAGGCAGGGAGGAAGCGGGGGTGGGGCTGACCACCGCCACGTGCAGCAGGGTGATGGTGAGCTTGCTGTCCTGCATACTAATTCTATTTCTAATGGGGCAGAATGAGGCGCTGGCATCCATCTGCCCTGAGGCAGCTCCGTGAATCGTCCTGACAGGAAGTTCCTGAGGGCAGCCACCCAGCTGAGTTGTGACGAGTGGAGGCGGGCCAAGCCCAGGTCCTGGGTCTAAGGGGCGCCCAGCCACCCCGGCACCAAACAGCACTTCACACTGGATTTTTTTTTTTTTTAAGATTTAGTTATTTATTTATTTTGGGCGGGGGTTGGGTTGGGGAGGGAGGGGAGTGGGCGGGCCACTTCTATTGGTCTTCTATTTCTCTATTTTCATCCGTCTTTGTTCTTTGGCTCCTGTGGATCTCCCATCGTGGTGGCATCTGTCGCTGCAGAGCTCAGGCTCTGGGCGCATGCGCTCCAGAGCTCCGGCTCGGTGATTGGACACATCGGTCCAGCCGCTCCGCGGCACGTGGGATCTTCCCAGGCCAGGGCTCGAACCGGCGCCCCTTGCACTGCAAGGCGGTGTCCTTATCCACTGGACCACCAGGGGAAGCCCCACACTTGATTTTATCCATTGACACTGATTAGCTGAAGACCCCTGGGTTCCTGGGCAGGGGAGGCCAGTGGGGAACCTGCCAGAAGTGGGGCTGGCCTCCCGGGAGGGCAGGGTCTAGTCACACGCTGCTGAGCACCAGCCAGGCAACTTAAAAAGTGTCTTATAAAAAGAAAAGAAAAGAAACTGTCCTCCGACTTAAAAACTGTCCTGCAGAAATAAAACACAACGAAAAAATAAAAACAGACCCCTGAGTTGTTCAAAATCAAATTAGAGAATTCCCTAGCAGCCCCGTGGCTAGGATTCTGCCCTTCCGCTGCAGCAAGTAGGGGTTTGATCTCTGGTCGGGGAATGAAGAACCCACAGGCCGTGAGGCGTGACCAAATAAATATATAAATAAAATAAAAACGTAAAGGCCTTTAAAGAAAAAAGAAAAAATTCGCCTTGGGACTACCCTGGTGATACAGTAGATAAGAACTGGCCTGCTAATTAAGGGGATGTGAATTTGACCGCTGGTTTGCGAAGATTCCTCATGGGATGGGGCAACTAAGCCTGTGTGCCACAACTGCTGAGCCCAAGAGCCCCAGAGCCTGTGCTCTGCAATGAAAGAAGCCACCACAATAAGAAGCCTGTGCACGGCAACTAGAGAGGTACCCTGGCTCACCACAAGCAGCAGCTGGCCAGACTCAGCCCTTTTCGTCCCTGACAACCTGTCCTGAGGCCGAGACCCCGAGCGCTGAGGTCAGAAGGCTCCCCCAGGACAGCAGGACCTAGGACCGTGGCCTAGGGGGAGACACGGAGTTCCACTAGGGGGCAGCAAAGAGCCCGGCTCCCCCGGCGCCGCTGAGCGGAGAGCCTGGCCACAGTCCTGGAGCTGCCACACTGCCTGGGAGCAGCGACCTCGGCCAGGGCCTGAGTCACACCCTCGAGTGCTCACGCACGCCCTCCCTCCCTCGCCGCCTGCTCACACTCGCACCCTCACACCCTCCCACCCTCCCATGTGCTGGGCCCCACGCAGAGCCGGCTCCGGTTCTTCCGTGATCATCAGCCCTGGAAGCCAGGACGCAGCTGGCGCTCACCTGCTCGGCTGCCCGGCTCCGCGTCCCTTCCCTTCCCTTCCCTTCCCGCTGGGCCCTGGGTTATGTCTGGGGTGAGTCGCAAAGGGATTGAGAGCAGCCTCCCCTGGGAGCCACGTTTGGCCTTTGTTTTCAGCAGTGGCCCAGGTCCCCAGACGAGCTGGGTGAGGAGGGCAGAGGGCCCCGGCGCCCTTCCTGGGCAGTGAGGGTGTCTCTGGCCAGGGTGGGACAGATGGGGACCTAGAAATGTGGCAGAGTCAAGAAACCAGGCACCGCGGCCACTCTGGTCCCTCCCTGACATCAGATCCCTGGGGCATGGGATGGCCTCGGAGGTCACTGCCGGTGAAGCCAGGATAAGTCTGGTCCTTGTCAGGCTCTGGGTGGCTAAGGAGGGGACCCCTTCCCTTGGAGCTCCAGGGCTGGGTTGGCCTTGGGGTGTCTGGCTTCCAGAGGCCGGTGGAGGGAATGGGGGATCATGATTATATGTCGGGCAGTTCCAGACTTGTCTCCCGAGGCAGTCTGTCTGTGGCCAGGGGCACAGCCTGCTCCTTGACTCAGCTGCAGGCTTGGCTGAGGAGGAGCCCCTGTGCCCTTGGGCTGACCTGGGCTGCACTGCACAGCATGGCCAGCAGGGGACAGCATGGCCCCACCGCAGGGCTGTGTGAGCTCAGCCAGAGCAGGGCCGGGCTTCAGCCTGAGCCCTCACCACCTCCATCTCACCCCAGCCTCGAGTTACGAAGGACCTGGATGTCTGGGGACCCTTCTCATTAGGAGCTGCGCTCCTGCTCCTGGTTCCTGCATGGGCCCTGCCCCCTCTTCATCTTAAGGAGGAGAACCCAAGGCCAGGGACAGCAGGGCGGGGGTGAAGCATGAACCCCAGCAGTGACCACAGTCCTCCGTCACTGCTTCTCAGCCAGCCCGCTATTGTCCTCCGGGGTCCCGTACTGTCCCGGAGGCACCTGGGGCTGGTGAGAGAAAGACACGCGTGCTGCCGCTAACCTGGGAAGAGAGTCTGGCGAAGCTGAGGTCACAGGGGCCGACCTTGGACAGGGCCCTTGAGCCTCTGGGGGTTCCACATACCTGGGTGTCTCAGTGCCTCCCTCGGGGTGAGGCTTCAAGGGCAGCCCATAGAACTGGCTTCAAGACAGTTCAGGGAGCATTCTTCCCAGGAAAATGCAAAACTCCCAGACACAGCTCCCTAGTGTCTAGGGCAGTTTCAGGGTCGCTCCTATAACCTGTCTTTGGTTGTTGGCGTTGTTCAGTCGCTAAGTCCCATCTGATTCTTCACAACCGCATGGATAGCAGCTTTGCAACCCTATGAATGGCAGCACACAGGGCTTCCCTGTCCTTCACTATCTCAAGAGTTTGCTCAAACTCACGTCCATTGAGTTGGTGATGCCATCCAACCATCTCATTTTTTCCCCTGCCATCTCTAGCACCTTTTATTGCTCTTCATGGGATGGCCTCGGAGGTCACTGCCGGTGAAGCCAGGATAAGTCTGGTCCTTGTCAGGCTCTGGGTGGCTAAGGAGGGACCCCTTCCCTTGGAGCTCCAGGGCTGGGTTGGCCTTGGGGTGTCTGGCTTCCAGAGGCCGGTGGAGGGAATGGGGGATCATGATTATATGTCGGGCAGTTCCAGACTTGTCTCCCGAGGCAGTCTGTCTGTGGCCAGGGGCACAGCCTGCTCCTTGACTCAGCTGCAGGCTTGGCTGAGGAGGAGCCCCTGTGCCCTTGGGCTGACCTGGGCTGCACTGCACAGCATGGCCAGCAGGGGACAGCATGGCCCCACCGCAGGGCTGTGTGAGCTCAGCCAGAGCAGGGCCGGGCTTCAGCCTGAGCCCTCACCACCTCCATCTCACCCCAGCCTCGAGTTACGAAGGACCTGGATGTCTGGGGACCCTTCTCATTAGGAGCTGCGCTCCTGCTCCTGGTTCCTGCATGGGCCCTGCCCCCTCTTCATCTTAAGGAGGAGAACCCAAGGCCAGGGACAGGAGGGCGGGGGTGAAGCATGAACCCCAGCAGTGACCACAGTCCTCCGTCACTGCTTCTCAGCCAGCCCGCTATTGTCCTCCGGGGTCCCGTACTGTCCCGGAGGCACCTGGGGCTGGTGAGAGAAAGACACGCGTGCTGCCGCTAACCTGGGAAGAGAGTCTGGCGAAGCTGAGGTCACAGGGGCCGACCTTGGACAGGGCCCTTGAGCCTCTGGGGGTTCCACATACCTGGGTGTCTCAGTGCCTCCCTCGGGGTGAGGCTTCAAGGGCAGCCCATAGAACTGGCTTCAAGACAGTTCAGGGAGCATTCTTCCCAGGAAAATGCAAAACTCCCAGACACAGCTCCCTAGTGTCTAGGGCAGTTTCAGGGGTCGCTTCCCTATAACCTGTCTTTGGTTGTTGGCGTTGTTCAGTCGCTAAGTCCCATCTGATTCTTCACAACCGCATGGATAGCAGCTTTGCAACCCTATGAATGGCAGCACACAGGGCTTCCCTGTCCTTCACTATCTCAAGAGTTTGCTCAAACTCACGTCCATTGAGTTGGTGATGCCATCCAACCATCTCATCCTCTGTTGCCCTCTTCTCCTGCCCTCATCCTTCTGAGCATCGGGGTCTTTTCCAATGAGCTGACTCTTCTCCAGCGCCACAGTTCAAAAGCATCGGTTCTTCACTGCTCAGCCTTCTTTCTGGTTCAACTCTCACGTCCATCCATGACTACTGGAAAAACCACAGCTTTGACTATACAGACCTTTGCAGGCAAAGGGATGTCTCTGCTTTTTAATCTGCTGTCTAGATTTGTCATAGATTTCTTTCGTCCTTAAGCCCTCCTCATCCTCCCAGGTGGGAGGGATGGGGAGACAGGAAATGCAAGGGTGTGGGTGTGAGGAGCTGGTTGAGCCCTGGGAGGGCTGGAGGGCACAGCACAGATGGTGAGGGTCCCCTGTGCAGCCAGGTAACAGGAGGCCAAGGGACAGGCCAGCAGTCAGCAGCCAGATTCTAGTGAGTTCAGATTCACCGTCAGCAACAAGGCCGGGCACCTGGAAGCGAAGGGGCTGGCCAGTCCTGGGGAGGGGGTGTCACTGCTCTCCTCTGGGCCCCCCAAGAGGCCCCATCACAGGGCTCCACGGCGCCCCTCATGGGTCAGTTCCTGGACAGGCCTGCAGGGGGCGCCCAGCATCTTAACCCCTAGACCACAAAGGAAGTCCTGCATTACATCTGAAAGGATGATGTTTGGGGAAGGCAGGGGCCAGACAGTGGCTAAGTAAGGAAGGGGCTGACACATCTCCCCCCTCAGAGGAGGGCTGGCCACCCTTGTGCAGCAAGGGACTGGGCGTGTCCCTGGCCACAGAAGGCCCTTGGGTTGGCGGGTGGGGGTGTCCCGTGGCGAGGAGTGTGTGCTGTTCCTCTGACTCACCTTCCTCGCTGCCTGTGGACAGCTTCGGGCAGTGGGAGAGGGGAGAGGTTAGTGGCACCAGCTCAGCCGCTTGCCTTGAGCGCTGGCTCTGCCACTCATTAGCTGTGTGATTTTAGATAAATTTCTTAACCTCTCTGAATCTCAATTCATTTATCTGAAAAAGAAGAAATAAGAAAGAATAGGTAGGCAAGCAATAGACCAGTACCTGGTCCTTAGGGTGACTGGCCTCAGACCCCAACCCCAGGATGCAGGCTGAACACAGCAAGATCCCAGAGCTTCCCACCCCAAGGCCACCACCTCCGTCCAGGCCTCCATCTCTTAGCAACCGGCCTCCCTACTTCTGACCCCTCCCAGCTGTTTCTGTCGCCACACCCAGACAGAGGCTTTCCCTCTCGAAGGCCAGTCTGGTCATGCCGCGCTCCCGCCTGAAGCCCTTCAGTGGTGACCCCTGTCCTCAGGCAGTTCCACCTCTTGGTAAAATGGGGCTTCCCAGGGCACCCCTCACCAGGTGCCAGGGTCAGCCCTGCCCTCTCACTGCCCCCACCCCCACTCCAGGTCAGTCTTGGGCCTCATTCTTGCATCTGTCCCTTTGCTCTGCTGTTCCTCAGCCTGGACTCCGAGGCCATTCTCCTCCCCTCTCTGGCTCTCAGGGGTTCCTACCTCTGGGGGGCAGCATGAGATGCTCCCCTGGCTCCCACATGCTTCCTGGCACCCGTTCCTATCCCAGCACAGCGCTCGGCCTACCCTTTCGCCATCACGCCTTTGACCGCAGGTTGTGCCTCCCCTCCCTGCCTGGTGCTGCCTTCCCTGAGCTCAGCCAGGCCTGGCCCCGTAGGGACTCTCACTGCCTCTGTGCATGAAGAAGGGCTCCCAGGAAGGGGCACCATCAGGAGCCAAGAGAGCCGGGTCCCAGCCACAACGCGCCCTTTGTGCACAGGCATGCAGCCCTCCCGCATATAATTCTGATCTACCAACACCTACTGCTAGATGTTGTTGAAGACATAAAACTCTGCCAAAGAAAGAACTCAGCTGACATCATTCCCCTACAGGCCTCCCCTGCTCTTTCCCGGTGCCTCGAGTCTGCAGAGCACCAGTCCCCCCTTAGAGGAAGCTCATGGCCTTGTCATTTCAACCAATCCAGAGTAGGTGTCTCCTGTCTAACAATCTTTCGTTTGTTCGCTGGCTCACCGTCAGCCGTTTTTGGAGCTGCTGTCGTGGGTTGAGGCAGGGAGAGAGGGAAGAGACATCCACTAAGCACCTGTGACAGAAGACAGGCGACGGGCCTATCACATCCTCCGCAGCCTGGGAGGTGCTCTCACCCCTTTCTGATGCCTCAGGAAGCTTAAGATGCAAAGAGGAAAGGTGAGCAGGCCCAGGTGCCACGGCTCCATACCCAGCAGCTAGGATTCAACACTGGCAAGGTCAGTCCTTTGATTTTTGCTTTATAAGTTTTGAAATAAGCCTCTCTGGGATTATCATTATTTTTGCAACTCTGAAGTCTTATGCAAGGCTTCCCTGGTGGCTCAGTGGTTAAAGAATCCATCTGCCAAGCAGAAGACATGGGTTAGATCTGTGAGTAGGGCCATCCCTCCAGAGAAGGGAACGGTCACCCCCGTCAGTGTCTTGCCCAGAGAATCCCATGGACAGAGGAGCCTGGCGGGCTACAGCCCACGGGGTCGCAAGAGTCTAACATGACTGAGTGACTAAACAACCAAATAGGTCTTATAAAGACCTTTTGAAAAACTACGTGTAATATACATTTGTACGGTTCCTTTTGAAGTTCTGGAATACTTTTGGAAAATATTAATAAGTATTTTTACCCTAATGATGGTTTATTTAAAAGAAAAACATGAAAATAAGGCATATAAGACTCATTTCTATAATATGATCTAATAAATTAACCCACATTTTAAAAAACCAAAATAAAAAACAAACAAACAAAAATACAGTTTGGGAGAGGCAAGAGTTAGCTTCACCCCCCCCTTTTAAAAAAGAGCAGCCGGGTCCCAGCCACAACGCCCTTTGTGCACAGGCATGCAGCCCTCCGCATATAATTCTGATCTACCAACACCTACTGCTAGATGTTGTTGAAGACATAAAACTCTGCCAAAGAAAGAACTCAGCTGACATCATTCCCCTACAGGCCTCCCTGCTCTTTCCCGGTGCCTCGAGTCTGCAGAGCACCAGTCCCCCCTTAGAGGAAGCTCATGGCCTTGTCATTTCAACCAATCCAGAGTAGGTGTCTCCTGTCTAACAATCTTTCGTTTGTTCGCTGGCTCACCGTCAGCCGTTTTTGGAGCTGCTGTCGTGGGTTGAGGCAGGGAGAGAGGGAAGAGACATCCACTAAGCACCTGTGACAGAAGACAGGCGACGGGCCTATCACATCCTCCGCAGCCTGGGAGGTGCTCTCACCCCTTTCTGATGCCTCAGGAAGCTTAAGATGCAAAGAGGAAAGGTGAGCAGGCCCAGGTGCCACGGCTCCATACCCAGCAGCTAGGATTCAACACTGGCAAGGTCAGTCCTTTGATTTTTGCTTTATAAGTTTTGAAATAAGCCTCTCTGGGATTATCATTATTTTTGCAACTCTGAAGTCTTATGCAAGGCTTCCCTGGTGGCTCAGTGGTTAAAGAATCCATCTGCCAAGCAGAAGACATGGGTTAGATCTGTGAGTAGGGCCATCCCTCCAGAGAAGGGAACGGTCACCCCCGTCAGTGTCTTGCCCAGAGAATCCCATGGACAGAGGAGCCTGGCGGGCTACAGCCCACGGGGTCGCAAGAGTCTAACATGACTGAGTGACTAAACAACCAAATAGGTCTTATAAAGACCTTTTGAAAAACTACGTGTAATATACATTTGTACGGTTCCTTTTGAAGTTCTGGAATACTTTTGGAAAATATTAATAAGTATTTTTACCCTAATGATGGTTTATTTAAAAGAAAAACATGAAAATAAGGCATATAAGACTCATTTCTATAATATGATCTAATAAATTAACCCACATTTTAAAAAACCAAAATAAAAAACAAACAAACAAAAATACAGTTTGGGAGAGGCAAGAGTTAGCTTGAAAAGAGGTTGAGAAGAGCCTCCATACTGTCTGCTGTTTTAGTTTCCAAAAGATCTGAACATCAGAGGCACAAGAGTTAGTGGAAAAAGACCTGAGGGTGAGTAAGATTCCCAATCAGACCTTAAGATAGAGAGAGAATTGATCCTAATTACAAGGGCCTTGAAACAGCTTCTCTTGGCGGAGGAAGAAGGAAGTCAGATCCCAGATATGACAAGAATTCCACGTCGGGGAGGTTCCGATGCTGACTGTGGAGGAAGAGGGCCCTAGAGTGGGGGACACTGTGGCCTGTGGAAGCCGAGAGCAAGCCTTTGGTGACAGCCAGCAACGAAGGGCCACCTTGATTCCCCAGATGACGGGACAGAATTTGGCCACAGCCAGCGAGCTGGGAGAGGAGCCAGGGCCCCACAGGAGAGCCCAGGCCCAGCAGACTCAGACTTTGGCCCTGTGAGGCCCTGAGCAGAGAATGCAGCCATGCTGCGCCTGGACTTCTGACCTACAGAAACGGGGACAATACACTTGTGCTGTTTTAAGTTGCTATGTTTTTGGTGATTTGTTACCTGGTAAGAGAAAACCAAGAACTCCCACTTGGGCAGTTCAGGCAGAAGGCCCTAGGACATCCCCTAGGAGGGAGCTTGGTGCCAGGCTGGGGCAGGCTCCAGGTGTGGCTGGTACTTGGGACCTTGTGGATGCGCGCCCACAGCCGGGACCTCTGCAAGGCCAGGGCACCTTCCTCAGGCTGTCGGGGGAAGAGGGGAGGCAGACACCTGGGAACCAGGGCTGCTGTTTGCAGGCCCACTTGGAGTGGTGGCCCTGCCATTCTGCTATTGTTCAGCCGCTAAATTGTGTCTGACCCTTTGCCACCCCGTGGACTGCTGCATGCCAGGCTTCCCTGTCCTTCACTATCTCTTGGAGTTTGCTCAAATTCATGCCCACTGAGTCAGCGATGCTATCTAACCATCTCATCCTCTGCTGCCCTCTTCTCCTCCTGCCCTCAGTCTTTTCCAACATCGGCGTCTTTTCCCAATGAGCCGGCTCTTTGCATCAGGTGCCCAAAGAATAGGAGCTATAGCTTCAGCATCAGTCCTTCCAATGACTATTCAGGGTTCATTTCCTTTAGGATCAACTACTTTGATGACCTTGCTGTCCAAGGGACTCTCAAAAGTCTTCTCCAATACCACAGCTTGAAAGCATCAGTTCTTCAGTGCTCAGCCTCCTTTATGGTCCAACTCTCACGTCACATGACTGCTGGAAAAACCATAGCTTTGATTATACAAGCATTTGTCGGCAAAGTGATGTCTTTGCTGTCTATGTTTGTTGTAGCTTTCCTTCCAAGGAGCAAGTGTCTTTTAATTTCACAACTGCAGTCTCTGTCCGCAGTGATTTTGGAGCCCAAGAAAATAAAGGCTATCACCGCTTCCCCCTTTTCCCCTTCTACGCTATGAAGTGATGCGACCAGATGCCATGATCTTTGTTTTATGTTGAGTTTTAAGCTCCTGCTGCCTGTCCTCAAATCTGATCTATCAGGCATCCAGAGGATGTCTCAGAGAGTCCCTGGCCCACACCCTGGGGCTGGGGAGCCTTAGGCAGGGGCGGGCGTGGGTACTTATGGTAGCACAGGTCCTGGGTGGGAGCTCTGATACTGGGCTCTGCCCCTCCATCCTAAAATTCTTCATAGACATGAAGGACATCCCTAGGAGGGAGCTTGGTGCCAGGCTGGGGCAGGCTCCAGGTGTGGCTGGTACTTGGGACCTTGTGGATGCGCGCCACAGCCGGGACCTCTGCAAGGCCAGGGCACCTTCCTCAGGCTGTCGGGGGAAGAGGGGAGGCAGACACCTGGGAACCAGGGCTGCTGTTTGCAGGCCCACTTGGAGTGGTGGCCCTGCCATTCTGCTATTGTTCAGCCGCTAAATTGTGTCTGACCCTTTGCCACCCCGTGGACTGCTGCATGCCAGGCTTCCCTGTCCTTCACTATCTCTTGGAGTTTGCTCAAATTCATGCCCACTGAGTCAGCGATGCTATCTAACCATCTCATCCTCTGCTGCCCTCTTCTCCTCCTGCCCTCAGTCTTTTCCAACATCGGCGTCTTTTCCCAATGAGCCGGCTCTTTGCATCAGGTGCCCAAAGAATAGGAGCTATAGCTTCAGCATCAGTCCTTCCAATGACTATTCAGGGTTCATTTCCTTTAGGATCAACTACTTTGATGACCTTGCTGTCCAAGGGACTCTCAAAAGTCTTCTCCAATACCACAGCTTGAAAGCATCAGTTCTTCAGTGCTCAGCCTCCTTTATGGTCCAACTCTCACGTCACATGACTGCTGGAAAAACCATAGCTTTGATTATACAAGCATTTGTCGGCAAAGTGATGTCTTTGCTGTCTATGTTTGTTGTAGCTTTCCTTCCAAGGAGCAAGTGTCTTTTAATTTCACAACTGCAGTCTCTGTCCGCAGTGATTTTGGAGCCCAAGAAAATAAAGGCTATCACCGCTTCCCCCTTTTCCCCTTCTACGCTATGAAGTGATGCGACCAGATGCCATGATCTTTGTTTTATGTTGAGTTTTAAGCTCCTGCTGCCTGTCCTCAAATCTGATCTATCAGGCATCCAGAGGATGTCTCAGAGAGTCCCTGGCCCACACCCTGGGGCTGGGGAGCCTTAGGCAGGGGCGGGCGTGGGTACTTATGGTAGCACAGGTCCTGGGTGGGAGCTCTGATACTGGGCTCTGCCCCTCCATCCTAAAATTCTTCATCAAGGACCACCCCCCAGGTGGGGAAATGGGATATACACATGACTAATCTGGAATTATACATATGTGTAAACTACAAAACTCTGTAAAATCAAAAAAGCAAAATAAAAACTTCTGATTAAAAAAATTTTTTTTAAATGACCACCTCCAAAAAACAGCCAGGAGGGAGGCCCTACCCAGGGTCAGGCTCTGTGCTCAGAGCCCCCTGAGTCCCTCTGAGGCCTGCTTTCTCTCCTTCAGGGGACAATTAGTGGCCTTGGCTTTAAATAGCTAAGGACCCCCTTCACCTCCAATCACTTGAAAAGATGAGGGAGTGCTGGGGGAGGGGCCTTCAGCCCAGTGACCCCATGAGACAAGGACCAGGCCCTTCAGGTCCTGCTGGCTTCCCTGCATTCAGCCCAGCTCAAGCCCCCTCCTTTCTGTCACAGGCAATGGCCGAGGTGACCCTGCCAGGAAGACAGGTCCCAGGCTCTGGGTCCCTCCCCCTGGCCCCTGGGGCCTTACTTGTGTCTTCCAGGAGGAGCTGAGTGACCTGTCGTGGCCTGTCCGTGAAACAACGGGCCTGGCCGTCCGAGCTGGAGGCCCACAGACCTCAGTCTCGCCGCCCCCTCTCCCTGGCCTCCTTCATCACCAGCTTGGCTAGACTCGGTCAGTTTGGCCCACACCCACCATGGCCTGTGGCCAAGGGCTGGCCACTCAGGCTGGGCAGCAGGGCAGGGCAATGGGAGATCTGGGGTCTAACAGAGCTGAGGAAAAGAGGCCATGAAAATGCCAAGTCACAAGAAAGCTTAGTCGGGGACAAACGCAGTACACGATATGCCCAGGGCCAGAGACAAACGACGGGACTTAAAAGCCAAACCCCAGGCTGGGCTGAGGGCAGGATCCCCCCGAAACCAGATGCCATGATCTTTGTTTTATGTTGAGTTTTAAGCTCCTGCTGCCTGTCCTCAAATCTGATCTATCAGGCATCCAGAGGATGTCTCAGAGAGTCCCTGGCCCACACCCTGGGGCTGGGGAGCCTTAGGCAGGGGCGGGCGTGGGTACTTATGGTAGCACAGGTCCTGGGTGGGAGCTCTGATACTGGGCTCTGCCCCTCCATCCTAAAATTCTTCATCAAGGACCACCCCCCAGGTGGGGAAATGGGATATACACATGACTAATCTGGAATTATACATATGTGTAAACTACAAAACTCTGTAAAATCAAAAAAGCAAAATAAATGTTTAAAAAAAATTTTTTAAATGACCACCTCCAAAAAACAGCCAGGAGGGAGGCCCTACCCAGGGTCAGGCTCTGTGCTTAGAGCCCCCTGAGTCCCTCTGAGGCCTGCTTTCTCTCCTTCAGGTGACAATTAGTGGCCTTGCCTCTAAATAGCTAAGGACCCCCTTCACCTCCAATCACTTGAAAAGATGAGGGAGTGCTGGGGGAGGGGCCTTCAGCCCAGTGACCCCATGAGACAAGGACCAGGCCCTTCAGGTCCTGCTGGCTTCCCTGCATTCAGCCCAGCTCAAGCCCCCTCCTTTCTGTCACAGGCAATGGCCGAGGTGACCCTGCCAGGAAGACAGGTCCCAGGCTCTGGGTCCCTCCCCCTGGCCCCTGGGGCCTTACTTGTGTCTTCCAGGAGGAGCTGAGTGACCTGTCGTGGCCTGTCCGTGAAACAACGGGCCTGGCCGTCCGAGCTGGAGGCCCACAGACCTCAGTCTCGCCGCCCCCTCTCCCTGGCCTCCTTCATCACCAGCTTGGCTAGACTCGGTCAGTTTGGCCCACACCCACCATGGCCTGTGGCCAAGGGCTGGCCACTCAGGCTGGGCAGCAGGGCAGGGCAATGGGAGATCTGGGGTCTAACAGAGCTGAGGAAAAGAGGCCATGAAAATGCCAAGTCACAAGAAAGCTTAGTCGGGGACAAACGCAGTACACGATATGCCCAGGGCCAGAGACAAACGACGTGGCACTTTAGGCAGAGAGACCCAGGGGAAACCTCTGCAGGTGGGGGCTGGGAGGGAGGCCAAGGCACAGTTACAGGCCCTGAGGCTCCTCCCGAGGGCTCTGGGCCAGGCCAGCCCCCAGATTCAGCTCTGCCAGCACAGCTCCTGGGCCAAAGTCACGGCCGGCCCCGGCTCCATGTTGCCTTCCTCTGGGCTCTGAGCGCCCTGCTTGCTCCCCTGCAGAGCTGTCGTTTCATCTCCTAGCTTGGGGTGGGCATGTCCCCAAGACCCCAAATGCCGCAGACATGGGTTCAAACCTCAGCCTCAGTGCTGAGCTGGGTGAACGTGGGCAACATTCTTTTCTAATTTGGGCTCTATTTTCTCCATGTAAGTGGGGGCCTGTGACAAGGGCCCCGATGGGGTCACTGGGACTCAGTGTGGTGAATCAGGCAGAGAGCCTGGACGGAGCATGGGCACAGGAGCTGCTCCACACCTGTTACTGTGGGGGCTCCACCATGGCAGTGGAGGGGCCTGTTCAGGTCCAAGCAGGGGTCTGGTCCAGACAGCCCAGGCCATGCACCAAGGCTCCATGGTGGCCACAAGGGTCACCTTTGTCCTGCAAGGAGAGGACATCAGGCAACCTTCCTTAGAGGGGACCTGCTTGGCCCTGGGAACTCATGGGCTCCGGGAAGCTTGAAATGGACTTAAAGGAGGACAGGAGGGCTGAGGACGAGGCACTCAGGTAGAGCGGAGGCCAGAACAGAGGCATGAGGAGGGGTACCACCCTCGAGGAGGCAGGACAGGTGGGGGAACTTGAGTGAGGAGGCTGAAAAGGGAGGTGAACCACGCCGAGGGTGGCCAATGGTATGGAGTGGGAATGGGCAGGGTGGAGTGGCAGCCGTGCCGGGTGAAGAGCCTCATGGGGGCACCAGCTTGGCTAGACCGGCAGGCCCATTGGCCACTCAGGCTGGGCAGCAGGGCAGGGCAATGGGAGATCTGGGGTCTAACAGAGCTGAGGAAAAGAGGCCATGAAAATGCCAAGTCACAAGAAAGCTTAGTCGGGGACAAACGCAGTACACGATATGCCCAGGGCCAGAGACAAACGACGTGGCACTTTAGGCAGAGAGACCCAGGGGAAACCTCTGCAGGTGGGGGCTGGGAGGGAGGCCAAGGCACAGTTACAGGCCCTGAGGCTCCTCCCGAGGGCTCTGGGCCAGGCCAGCCCCCAGATTCAGCTCTGCCAGCACAGCTCCTGGGCCAAAGTCACGGCCGGCCCCGGCTCCATGTTGCCTTCCTCTGGGCTCTGAGCGCCCTGCTTGCTCCCCTGCAGAGCTGTCGTTTCATCTCCTAGCTTGGGGTGGGCATGTCCCCAAGACCCCAAATGCCGCAGACATGGGTTCAAACCTCAGCCTCAGTGCTGAGCTGGGTGAACGTGGGCAACATTCTTTTCTAATTTGGGCTCTATTTTCTCCATGTAAGTGGGGGCCTGTGACAAGGGGCCCGATGGGGTCACTGGGACTCAGTGTGGTGAATCAGGCAGAGAGCCTGGACGGAGCATGGGCACAGGAGCTGCTCCACACCTGTTACTGTGGGGGCTCCACCATGGCAGTGGAGGGGCCTGTTCAGGTCCAAGCAGGGGTCTGGTCCAGACAGCCCAGGCCATGCACCAAGGCTCCATGGTGGCCACAAGGGTCACCTTTGTCCTGCAAGGAGAGGACATCAGGCAACCTTCCTTAGAGGGGACCTGCTTGGCCCTGGGAACTCATGGGCTCCGGGAAGCTTGAAATGGACTTAAAGGAGGACAGGAGGGCTGAGGACGAGGCACTCAGGTAGAGCGGAGGCCAGAACAGAGGCATGAGGAGGGGTACCACCCTCGAGGAGGCAGGACAGGTGGGGGAACTTGAGTGAGGAGGCTGAAAAGGGAGGTGAACCACGCCGAGGGTGGCCAATGGTATGGAGTGGGAATGGGCAGGGTGGAGTGGCAGCCGTGCCGGGTGGACGAGGGGAGGAGACGCCTCCTCCAGTATGTAAGGGAGAACCAAGGGCCAGAACCCAGACAGGAGGGAATGGGAAGGAGGAAAGAGGAGAGGAAGAGAGAAGCCTTTCCAAAGCGAGACGCTACGAATCAGCCCCAAAGTAAGGAATGAGGGGCTTCCCAGGTGGCTCAGTGGTAAAGAACCCTCCTGCCAATGCAGGGAACATGAGACGAGGGTTTGATCCCTGGGGGAAGAAGATGCCCTGGAGAAGGAAATGGCAATGCACTCTAGTATTTTTGCCTGGAAAATTCCATGGACAGGGCAGGCTACAGTCCTTGGGGTTACAAAGAGTTGGATACAATTTAGTGATTAAACAAGAAGAAGAAGGAATGAGGAAGAGGAAAGTTTAAGATGAGCTGGGTTTGGCCTGCAGGGCACCTCCCAAGCCTGCAGCTGCTGGTGGGCCCTGAGGCCAGAGGGCAGAGTTAGGAGCTGGGCCCCTACCTGGGCACTGTCCCCAGTGGATAGAGCAGAGCTAGGGCAGGGTGGCAGCAGGGTGGGCTTAGGGTGAGAGGAAGGACACCAGATGGGTGTGGACGAGACAACAGTGTCCTGCCCCTGGGGACGGTGGCACGAGGGACTTTCACGTGGAGAACGTAGTGTTTGTCTGTGAATATAGGTAACTAATTCATAGCTTGTGGGGTGGCATTTATTGAAACAAAAATAGATGATCCTGGCATGAGCCTAGGCCAGAGGTCTGGTCCAGACAGCCCAGGCCATGCACCAAGGCTCCATGGTGGCCACAAGGGTCACCTTTGTCCTGCAAGGAGAGGACATCAGGCAACCTTCCTTAGAGGGGACCTGCTTGGCCCTGGGAACTCATGGGCTCCGGGAAGCTTGAAATGGACTTAAAGGAGGACAGGAGGGCTGAGGACGAGGCACTCAGGTAGAGCGGAGGCCAGAACAGAGGCATGAGGAGGGGTACCACCCTCGAGGAGGCAGGACAGGTGGGGGAACTTGAGTGAGGAGGCTGAAAAGGGAGGTGAACCACGCCGAGGGTGGCCAATGGTATGGAGTGGGAATGGGCAGGGTGGAGTGGCAGCCGTGCCGGGTGGACGAGGGGAGGAGACGCCTCCTCCAGTATGTAAGGGAGAACCAAGGGCCAGAACCCAGACAGGAGGGAATGGGAAGGAGGAAAGAGGAGAGGAAGAGAGAAGCCTTTCCAAAGCGAGACGCTACGAATCAGCCCCAAAGTAAGGAATGAGGGGCTTCCCAGGTGGCTCAGTGGTAAAGAACCCTCCTGCCAATGCAGGGAACATGAGACGAGGGTTTGATCCCTGGGGGAAGAAGATGCCCTGGAGAAGGAAATGGCAATGCACTCTAGTATTTTTGCCTGGAAAATTCCATGGACAGGGCAGGCTACAGTCCTTGGGGTTACAAAGAGTTGGATACAATTTAGTGATTAAACAAGAAGAAGAAGGAATGAGGAAGAGGAAAGTTTAAGATGAGCTGGGTTTGGCCTGCAGGGCACCTCCCAAGCCTGCAGCTGCTGGTGGGCCCTGAGGCCAGAGGGCAGAGTTAGGAGCTGGGCCCCTACCTGGGCACTGTCCCCAGTGGATAGAGCAGAGCTAGGGCAGGGTGGCAGCAGGGTGGGCTTAGGGTGAGAGGAAGGACACCAGATGGGTGTGGACGAGACAACAGTGTCCTGCCCCTGGGGACGGTGGCACGAGGGACTTTCACGTGGAGAACGTAGTGTTTGTCTGTGAATATAGGTAACTAATTCATAGCTTGTGGGGTGGCATTTATTGAAACAAAAATAGATGATCCTGGCATGAGCCTAGGCACTCATGCTGAAGTCATCACAGAGCTTACCTTACCTTGGGAAGGGCAGGGAGCAGGGCACATATGAAGGAGCAGTCAACATTCCTGTGGTGTTAAGTTTTTTTTTTTTTTTAATTATTTATTTATCTGGCTGCATCTGGTCTTAGTTGTGGCACGTGGGATCTCTCATGCAGCCCGATGCCTTCTCTCCAGTTGTAGCTGTTGTTCAGTCTCTCTGATGTGTCTGATATTTTGTCACCCCATGGACTGCCGCATGTCAGGCTTCCCTGTCCTTCACCATCTCCTGGAGCTTGCTCAAACTCATGTCCGTTGAGTCGGTGATGCCATCCAACCATCTCATCCTCTGTCGTCCCCTTCACCTCCTGCCTTCAGTCTTTCTCAGCATCAGGGTCTTTTCCAATGAGGAGGCTCTTTGTATCAGGCGGCCAAAGTACTGGAGCTTCAGCTTCAGCAACAGTCCTTCCAATGAATATTTGGGGTTGATTTCCTTGCTTCCCAAGGGACTCTCTAGAGTCTTCTCCAGCACTATGGCATTGAAAGCCTGAATTCTTCACTCAGCCTTCTTTATGGTCCAATTCTCACATCCATATACAACTACTAGAAAAACCACAGCTCTGGGTATACAGACCTTGGCTGGCAAAGTGACGTCTCTGCTTTCGAATACACTGTCTAGGTTTGTTGTAGCTTTCCTTCCAAGGAGCAAGCATCTTTTAATTTCATGGCTTCAGTCACCATCCGCAGTGATTTTTGGAGCCCAAGAAAATAAAGTCTGTCACTGGTTCCATTGTTTGCCCATCTATTTGCCATGAAGTGATGAGACCAGATGCCATGATCTTTGGGGTTTTTTTTTTTGATCTTCATTTTTTGAATGTAGAGTTTTAAGCCAGCCTTTTCACTCTCCTCTCTCATCTTTATCAGCAGGTTCCTCTTTGATTTCTGCCATAAGGATGGTGTCATCTCCATATCTGATTGTGATACATGGGCTCAGTAGTTGCTGCACACGGGCTTAGTTGCTCTGTGACATGTGGGATCTTAGTTTCCTGATCAGGGATTGAACCCAGTTCTCATACATTAGAAGGCAAACTCTTAACCACTGGACCATGAGGTAGGTCCCTAAAGTCTTATAAAAGAAGAATGTATTTATATATTTCTCTGATTACAGGTGGGGCCTGGCTGGCTTCAGGTCAGCAGCTCTCCTTAGCACCTGACCTGGTGGAAGCTGAATAGATATGAGTCATCAATGTGGGGACTGCTGTGCTCAGAGAGGGGGCACACGGGGGCTGCTCTGCACCCCTTCCCCAGCCTCCAGACCCGGGATGCCCCGCCCAGTAGGGGTGGGCTGCAATGGGGCAGGGAAGAGGCAGAGGGTGCCCCCACCTCCGCCCCCAGCACCGCTCCCTTTCCCTCTCCACACAGCTCCAGTCGGTGCTGCCTTGCTGTCCTGCCCCCCAAACCGGGCACGCAGCCGCCTCCTCCAGGCTTGGCTGTGCCTTGCCCTCCTCCTGCTCCTCAGTCAGGGAGTCATTCTGGCAACGAGGGGGACACCGGGAGCCTCCTAAGGAGAGGGAGGGAGGCGGAGGCCAGATGCCCGGTGCCCTCCAGTCACCTCGGCTCAGCTCTGCTGTCTGAGGACAGAGCGCACAGGAGGCGGGGCCTGGTCTCTCTCTACTGGTGGGCGGGAAGGTGGGGCGGAAGTAAGACTGAGTGGTCATGGGCCCAGGCAGCCCCCATGGGCCCCGGCTGCTGTGCTCAAGACTGGGGGAGCGCTGGACTGGGGGTGGGGGACGAGGTGCTGAAGAGACAGAGGAGATGGAGCCAGGCAGGCAGACAGGGCGGCCTGGCCAGGGCAGTTGGGAGGCAGAGGAAAAGAGGGATGGCCAGGAGGAGGTCCTGCAGCTGACCTGGGAGGGAAGCGAGATGGAGGAGGAGCTGAGGGCCTGGGTCCCCCACCCCCCAGTGGCTGGAGCAGCAGAGTCCCTGGGGAAGCATGTTTGCCTTTGTGTCTTTCTGTCTGGTCCCTGAGACAGTATTCACTTTTGTATATCTTGGAAATTTCACGGCATTCGTATCAGGGAAAATAAGAGCTGTCATTGCTGGAGAAATGATACCAATCAGGGCCTGAAAAGGCTGGAAAATTATCCTCCTGGAGACAAAACATTGAGGGAAAAATGCGGATTAAAAGCATAAAGAGACACTTTACCACAGCCCTGCCCTCCCCTCCCCCTTTATGGAATGGCCACATTTTACACAACTCCACCTTCCCTAGGTGGAATTCATTAGACCCAAGAAGAGCTCCTGGGTCAGAGGCGGACTCTGAGATGGCCAGAGATGGAGGCAGAGAGCATCCGGAGTGGTGGCGCAGAGGAAGACACATGGACAGCCAAGGGACCGGGGACCTTCCCAGCCTCCAGAGGCCCCCAGTGGGGCTGCAATGGGGCAGGGAAGAGGCAGAGGGTGCCCCCACCTCCGCCCCCAGCACCGCTCCCTTTCCCTCTCCACACAGCTCCAGTCGGTGCTGCCTTGCTGTCCTGCCCCCCAAACCGGGCACGCAGCCGCCTCCTCCAGGCTTGGCTGTGCCTTGCCCTCCTCCTGCTCCTCAGTCAGGGAGTCATTCTGGCAACGAGGGGGACACCGGGAGCCTCCTAAGGAGAGGGAGGGAGGCGGAGGCCAGATGCCCGGTGCCCTCCAGTCACCTCGGCTCAGCTCTGCTGTCTGAGGACAGAGCGCACAGGAGGCGGGGCCTGGTCTCTCTCTACTGGTGGGCGGGAAGGTGGGGCGGAAGTAAGACTGAGTGGTCATGGGCCCAGGCAGCCCCCATGGGCCCCAGTTGCTGTGCTCAAGACTGGGGGAGCGCTGGACTGGGGGTGGGGGACGAGGTGCTGAAGAGACAGAGGAGATGGAGCCAGGCAGGCAGACAGGGCGGCCTGGCCAGGGCAGTTGGGAGGCAGAGGAAAAGAGGGATGGCCAGGAGGAGGTCCTGCAGCTGACCTGGGAGGGAAGCGAGATGGAGGAGGAGCTGAGGGCCTGGGTCCCCCACCCCCCAGTGGCTGGAGCAGCAGAGTCCCTGGGGAAGCATGTTTGCCTTTGTGTCTTTCTGTCTGGTCCCTGAGACAGTATTCACTTTTGTATATCTTGGAAATTTCACGGCATTCGTATCAGGGAAAATAAGAGCTGTCATTGCTGGAGAAATGATACCAATCAGGGCCTGAAAAGGCTGGAAAATTATCCTCCTGGAGACAAAACATTGAGGGAAAAATGCGGATTAAAAGCATAAAGAGACACTTTACCACAGCCCTGCCCTCCCCTCCCCCTTTATGGAATGGCCACATTTTACACAACTCCACCTTCCCTAGGTGGAATTCATTAGACCCAAGAAGAGCTCCTGGGTCAGAGGCGGACTCTGAGATGGCCAGAGATGGAGGCAGAGAGCATCCGGAGTGGTGGCGCAGAGGAAGACACATGGACAGCCAAGGGACAGGCAGGATTGGGCCAGAGGTGGCCACTCGGGGCCAATGGCCAGTAGTGAGGCTGACGAGCAGCCTCAAGGAGAGGACTGGGTATTAGGGTTTTTTAGTTCCTTCCTCACTGTGGTTTTTATCAGATAGCAGTCTTGGGCTATCTCTGAGGTTGTTTCTGTTCCTGTTTTTTTTATCTCAATTCTTATTTATGTATGCATGCGGCTGTGTTGGGTCATAGTTGTGGCACCCGGGCTCCACAGTGCCCAGGCTCAGCAGTAACGGTGGTGCACGAGCTTAGCTTCTCCGTGGCACGTAGGGTGTTAATCCCCTGACCAGGGGTTGAACCCTGGCCCCCTGCATTGTGAGGTGGACTCTTTTTTGTTGTTGGTTAATATTCATTTCTTTTTATTTATTTGGTTGCACCAGGTCTTTGCAGTATGTGATATCCATTTCCCTGACCAGGGATCGAACCCAGGTCCCCTGCATTGGGAGTTTGGTGTCTCACCCACTGGACCACCAGGGAAGTCCTGTAAGGTGGATTCTGGATCTCTGGACCACCAAGCAAGTTCCTCTTGGTGCTGAGATCAGCGCTGCCAGCTGGAAGCATCCAGCCTGGGAAGGCTGAGCTTTGGGGGTGCCCTGCTAAGGATGCTGGAAGCAGAGGGACTGGGAAGGGCAGGGCAGAGAAAGCAGGGGTTACAGAATCAGTATCATTCACCCCCAGAGACACGCGCTCCCCATGGGTCCAGCGGTGAGTGCGCCCGGCAGAAGCAGGCCCTGTGTCCAGGAACTTGGAGTCCAGGGAGGGAGTCCCACATTTTAAAGAACAAAGTGAACCTGGAGAAGGGAGTGGGTGGATCAATTCACAGCCCCTACCTTCCCTCCCAGCCGCCCACCACCTCCTGCAGGACGCCTCTTCAGCAGTCTCCCCTCGTGGTGCACCGCCTGCTCTCACCCTTCTCTTCGCTTCAGGGGCTTCCAGAGCAGTGGGAACCAGGGCCAGCCAAGGGCCAGGGGCTGCGTCTCAGCCCTGTGGCCCCTTCTTGCAGCAGCCTCCAGGGCCCTTCTGAGATGGCCAGAGATGGAGGAAAATCCGGAGTGGTGGCGCAGAGGAAGACACATGGACAGCCAAGGGACAGGCAGGATTGGGCCAGAGGTGGCCACTGGGGCCAATGGCCAGTAGTGAGGCTGACGAGCAGCCTCAAGGAGAGGACTGGGTATTAGGGTTTTTTAGTTCCTTCCTCACTGTGGTTTTTATCAGATAGCAGTCTTGGGCTATCTCTGAGGTTGTTTCTGTTCCTGTTTTTTTTATCTCAATTCTTATTTATGTATGCATGCGGCTGTGTTGGGTCATAGTTGTGGCACCCGGGCTCCACAGTGCCCAGGCTCAGCAGTAACGGTGGTGCACGAGCTTAGCTTCTCCGTGGCACGTAGGGTGTTAATCCCCTGACCAGGGGTTGAACCCTGGCCCCCTGCATTGTGAGGTGGACTCTTTTTTGTTGTTGGTTAATATTCATTTCTTTTTATTTATTTGGTTGCACCAGGTCTTTGCAGTATGTGATATCCATTTCCCTGACCAGGGATCGAACCCAGGTCCCCTGCATTGGGAGTTTGGTGTCTCACCCACTGGACCACCAGGGAAGTCCTGTAAGGTGGATTCTGGATCTCTGGACCACCAAGCAAGTTCCTCTTGGTGCTGAGATCAGCGCTGCCAGCTGGAAGCATCCAGCCTGGGAAGGCTGAGCTTTGGGGGTGCCCTGCTAAGGATGCTGGAAGCAGAGGGACTGGGAAGGGCAGGGCAGAGAAAGCAGGGGTTACAGAATCAGTATCATTCACCCCCAGAGACACGCGCTCCCCATGGGTCCAGCGGTGAGTGCGCCCGGCAGAAGCAGGCCCTGTGTCCAGGAACTTGGAGTCCAGGGAGGGAGTCCCACATTTTAAAGAACAAAGTGAACCTGGAGAAGGGAGTGGGTGGATCAATTCACAGCCCCTACCTTCCCTCCCAGCCGCCCACCACCTCCTGCAGGACGCCTCTTCAGCAGTCTCCCCTCGTGGTGCACCGCCTGCTCTCACCCTTCTCTTCGCTTCAGGGGCTTCCAGAGCAGTGGGAACCAGGGCCAGCCAAGGGCCAGGGGCTGCGTCTCAGCCCTGTGGCCCCTTCTTGCAGCAGCCTCCAGGGCCCTTCTGCCACTGCTGCCAGTCCCACGCACCAGCCATGGCGGGAAGAGGCGGGCTAGTAGCAAGGGCAGGCTCAAGGGGAGGGCCCAGAAATCCTTTTGTTAGTCTGCTCTCATCCAGGCCCGGTGCCTGGCGGTACGGCCTCTGTTTCAGCGCACGGCCACAGCCTTTCCGCGAGTCCTCCCTGGACGGTGCGCCCGTCCTGTGGGCTGGACTGGGCCACTGGCTTCTTCAGTTTCAGTCTGAGGTCCTTCTCCGTAGGCTGGTAGCCTCCCTGAGGAGTGGCATCGGACCGGTGGGGACTCCTAACCTGAGACACCAGGCGATCTCACTCCTTTCTCGACGCGGCTGAACCTGGAATCCCAGAGCGCAGAACCGGTGCCGGGCGCTTGGGAGCGTGTTCCCCGCCCTTGAGCTGCCGCCAAGCCAGTCGCCGGCGCGCCTCCTCCCTCGGGGCCGGCGGGCGGCGCAGCGCCGCGCGGCAGCAGAGGAGGCGGCGGGCGCACGGAGAGCAGCGGTGGGCCCCCTTCCGCTCCGGCTCGGCTCGGCTCGGACTGGATCCGCTCTGTCTCCGCTCCGCCAGGGCAGGCACCTGCTGAGCCCGCCGCCGCTGCGGCCACCATCAGCCACCTCCGCCACTGCCAGGCTTTGCGTCCTCTCAGCTCGGGCTCGGGCTGCGGCGGAGACTCGCGGGCTCGGTTCTTCGGCCCCGGGACTGCCCGGCGCGGCGCGGGAGGCTGCGCACCCGGGCTCCGGGCGCAAAGGGCCAGCTCTCTCTGCGCCAGGGATGAAACTTCGTCCAAGTTTAGGTTCCAGGGAGAACCTGTTGAAGCCGGGAGGGGCCCAGGGCGAGGACGCGGGACGCAACCGGTTCCGCGTCCTTGAGGGCCGTCGGGGGATTCTCCCCGATCCTGGGCCGGACGGCGCGCCGGCGAGGGCGGCTTGGGAAGGGGACTGGTGGGCGTTGTGGCCACTGACTAGAGAAGACGGGGCTGGGGCTGGCCCTGCGGACGTCCTCGAGGACAAAGTTTGGTTCTGAAGTCTCTTTCTCGAGCGTGTAGTTGCAGTGCGGAAAGCTGAAGGCGGCTTCGGGGTGGCCATAGACGCCGCACGGACCACACCTCCTTTTCGCGGCCTCTGCTTTCCCCTCCCTCCACCTGGCCTTGGCTGCGCCAGGTCGGGGGCAAGAGACGCAGAGAAGAGAAACAGCCTTTCATTGACGACGGACTGCGTGCCAGGCCCGGTGCCCAGCGCTTTGTTACAGGGGCCTGCCTAACATGCGGAGGGCCCGTGTGTGGGGAGAGGGGACGTTAAGGGACAGACTGTGCCTGCAGCAGCTGGTGGCCGCTCTGAGCCTTCTCCATCCCAGAGTGGCGCAGTGGGGCCAGGCTCCAGACCTGCTCGCTGTTGGAGACTCCGGTGGCCTCCAGTCTTTGGACGTAGGCCTGTGCCCTTCCTCCTGTGTTTGTGGTCCCCTTCCAATTCCAGTACCTCTCTGAGCTTGCTGCTTAGGGAAGTTTATTCCGGGCAATTTGAGGTATTCCCAATAACAGCAGGAATCCCTCCTGGTGAGTAAGACATTCAAAAACTAAGCTATCCCAACATGAACACAGACCTGAAGGGTTCTTTCCTGGTGATGTTTAAAGTGACGCACTGTTCCACTGGCACTTCCTGATATCTCCCTAAGTGATGATGGCTACTGGGAAGGCTCTTTTAAAGTTTCTTGCATAATGGAGAAGGATATGACAACCCACTCCAGTACTGTTGCCTGGAAAATTCCATGGATGGAGTTCGGCCCAGGACTGCCCGGCGCGGCGCGGAGGCTGCGCACCCGGGCTCCGGGCGCAAAGGGCCAGCTCTCTCTGCGCCAGGGATGAAACTTCGTCCAAGTTTAGGTTCCAGGGAGAACCTGTTGAAGCCGGGAGGGGCCCAGGGCGAGGACGCGGGACGCAACCGGTTCCGCGTCCTTGAGGGCCGTCGGGGGATTCTCCCCGATCCTGGGCCGGACGGCGCGCCGGCGAGGGCGGCTTGGGAAGGGGACTGGTGGGCGTTGTGGCCACTGACTAGAGAAGACGGGGCTGGGGCTGGCCCTGCGGACGTCCTCGAGGACAAAGTTTGGTTCTGAAGTCTCTTTCTCGAGCGTGTAGTTGCAGTGCGGAAAGCTGAAGGCGGCTTCGGGGTGGCCATAGACGCCGCACGGACCACACCTCCTTTTCGCGGCCTCTGCTTTCCCCTCCCTCCACCTGGCCTTGGCTGCGCCAGGTCGGGGGCAAGAGACGCAGAGAAGAGAAACAGCCTTTCATTGACGACGGACTGCGTGCCAGGCCCGGTGCCCAGCGCTTTGTTACAGGGGCCTGCCTAACATGCGGAGGGCCCGTGTGTGGGGAGAGGGGACGTTAAGGGACAGACTGTGCCTGCAGCAGCTGGTGGCCGCTCTGAGCCTTCTCCATCCCAGAGTGGCGCAGTGGGGCCAGGCTCCAGACCTGCTCGCTGTTGGAGACTCCGGTGGCCTCCAGTCTTTGGACGTAGGCCTGTGCCCTTCCTCCTGTGTTTGTGGTCCCCTTCCAATTCCAGTACCTCTCTGAGCTTGCTGCTTAGGGAAGTTTATTCCGGGCAATTTGAGGTATTCCCAATAACAGCAGGAATCCCTCCTGGTGAGTAAGACATTCAAAAACTAAGCTATCCCAACATGAACACAGACCTGAAGGGTTCTTTCCTGGTGATGTTTAAAGTGACGCACTGTTCCACTGGCACTTCCTGATATCTCCCTAAGTGATGATGGCTACTGGGAAGGCTCTTTTAAAGTTTCTTGCATAATGGAGAAGGATATGACAACCCACTCCAGTACTGTTGCCTGGAAAATTCCATGGATGGAGAACATATATATGGAGATTCCCTGATGGCTCAGTGGTGAGGAGTCTGCCTGTAATGCAGGAAACCCAGGTTCCATCCCTGAGCTGGGAAGATCCCCCCGGAGGAGGATATGGCAACCCACTCCAGTATTCTTGTCTGGAGAATTCCACAGAGGGAGGAGCCTGGGGAACTGCAGTCCATGGGGTCACATAGAATCGGACAAGACTGAAGTGATTAAACAGCAGCAGCATAAAAGCATAAGACAAAAACACCTACCAGCAGGTAAACAGTCATTCCGCTGCAGTACAAGTGGCAGAAACAATGAACAGAAGATGATCTGTCGAAAAACCAAAAGGCCTTTCTTTGTCAGCAAATACCTTTGGAAGATGGAGAGAAAACATTGTTGTAGACTGAAGCAAAAGTCTTAGAGCAAATTACCCTGTGTGGGAAGTTTGCTAGACCATCAATTGGCTGAAAGCACAGATGTTCCTATACATCTCACCATAAGGTATTTGTTGGACTCTGTTCAGATAATGAAATACACAAGCCAGCATTATTGTGTGTGTGTGTGTGTGTGTGTGTGTGTGTGCACCATTAGAGATAAAATATAGCAGAGAAGATATATTTCCTACAGTTCATACTTTACTAAAAACCGTGTCCTGTAGGGAGAGCTCCCTAGTGGAAGAGATACTCCCCAGGACCTGATGCTAAAGGATCCTGCGTGAAAAAGGCTGCAGGACAGCAGAGCCTGCACAGCTCGCTCTCGGGTCCGTCCACGGTCACCCCCGGCAGCTCAGGGAAGAGCGAGAAACCTCGCGAGCACGTGAAACGCCGTCGGAGCCAACGGTGGGGTAGTTCTCCGTGACCAAGATAGTCCGAGTAGAGGAGATGCTTTATGATAGACACTTGGTCGTGAGATTGGGGTGACCATGAAAACATCTCAATTAGCCCCACAGAATGAGCCATATTATTGGCACGGCATTGAAGGGGTCTTGCATATGTCCTCCTGCCCTTTCTTCCTAACTTCTTTTCCATCTTAAAGCCCATGTGCTGGGACTTCCAGAAATGATAAGCGCTATCCCTCCTGGGCTCCCAGTAAAAGGTTTGGAAAAGTACTCTTCCCCTGCCCCTGCCCCTTCAAGGTTAGTGTATTAAAACTGATGCTTGAGAAAGTGCCCATGACCTTGTGGCCAACACTGTGCTTGACTGGTGTAATCCCCCATGCCTACACATTTAGAAAGAACTTGGAAACAGAAACTTTTAAACATTTAGGTGCAATTTATATATCACAAAATTCACTCTTTTTGGTGTTAAAAAAATAAAAAATTAAAAGAAAAAATTCACTCTTTTCAAGTGTACAATTCAGTGGTTTTCAGGATAATCAAAGTTGTGCAACTATCACATTGAATTCCGAATAATCTGGTTTTAAAACTCATGGTTTGGGCGTCCCTGGTGGTCCAGTGGGTAAGGACACCGCCTTGCAGTGCAAGGGGCGCCGGTTTGATCCCTGGCCTGGGAAGATCCCATGTGCCACGGATCGGCCAGACCGGTGTGTCCAACTACTGAGCCGGAGCTCTGGAGTGCATGGGCCCAGAGCCAGTGCTCTGCAACAAGAGAGGCCACTGCAGTGGGAGGCTCACATAGGCCAAAGGACAAAGATAAACTAATGAAAGATCAATAGAAGTGGCCCAAAAAAAAAAAAAAAAACAACCTCATGGTTTACAAATGCAGAGTTCCCTTGGGGTTTGAGCCCTTTTATGAAACATAAGCAAGCAGCTCCTTCCTTCTGGTTTGCTAGACCAGCAATAGCAGGGAAGGCAGAACCAGATGAGCTGCATTGTGAACTGTTTTTGCACAGTTGATGTATGGAGTGGAAAAATCAGTTCAATGAGATACTTTTAGTCCAGATGCTGAGGTCTGCCTTCCATTCAGCTCCACAGTTCTGACAGCCACTAAAACTTGGAGTGAAATATAGTCCTGTAGAGCCTGATCTTCAAACTGATGCTTTTCTGCTAAATCAAAACTTTAGTAAATAAGGAAGCAGTCTCAGTCACATTAACATTTCTAGTGAGAGCAAAATGCTTTCTAGCACTTTTAAACTTGTTTTTAGTTTTAAATAGGTTTTTCCTTTTAAATTCCTTGACATATTCCAGAAATGATAAGCGCTATCCCTCCTGGGCTCCCAGTAAAAGGTTTGGAAAAGTACTCTTCCCCTGCCCCTGCCCCTTCAAGGTTAGTGTATTAAAACTGATGCTTGAGAAAGTGCCCATGACCTTGTGGCCAACACTGTGCTTGACTGGTGTAATCCCCCATGCCTACACATTTAGAAAGAACTTGGAAACAGAAACTTTTAAACATTTAGGTGCAATTTATATATCACAAAATTCACTCTTTTGGTGTTAAAAAATAAAAATTAAAAGAAAAAATTCACTCTTTTCAAGTGTACAATTCAGTGGTTTTCAGGATAATCAAAGTTGTGCAACTATCACATTGAATTCCGAATAATCTGGTTTTAAAACTCATGGTTTGGGCGTCCCTGGTGGTCCAGTGGGTAAGGACACCGCCTTGCAGTGCAAGGGGCGCCGGTTTGATCCCTGGCCTGGGAAGATCCCATGTGCCACGGATCGGCCAGACCGGTGTGTCCAACTACTGAGCCGGAGCTCTGGAGTGCATGGGCCCAGAGCCAGTGCTCTGCAACAAGAGAGGCCACTGCAGTGGGAGGCTCACATAGGCCAAAGGACAAAGATAAACTAATGAAAGATCAATAGAAGTGGCCCAAAAAAAAAAAAAAAAACAACCTCATGGTTTACAAATGCAGAGTTCCCTTGGGGTTTGAGCCCTTTTATGAAACATAAGCAAGCAGCTCCTTCCTTCTGGTTTGCTAGACCAGCAATAGCAGGGAAGGCAGAACCAGATGAGCTGCATTGTGAACTGTTTTTGCACAGTTGATGTATGGAGTGGAAAAATCAGTTCAATGAGATACTTTTAGTCCAGATGCTGAGGTCTGCCTTCCATTCAGCTCCACAGTTCTGACAGCCACTAAAACTTGGAGTGAAATATAGTCCTGTAGAGCCTGATCTTCAAACTGATGCTTTTCTGCTAAATCAAAACTTTAGTAAATAAGGAAGCAGTCTCAGTCACATTAACATTTCTAGTGAGAGCAAAATGCTTTCTAGCAACTTTGTAAAAGTACAAAGAAATTTGTAATTGTATAACGTTTATTGGAAAATATGGTTGTTTTCATCCTTTTAAATTCCTTGACATATTCCCTTTATGATAAGTGATCAGCATAGCTATACTAGAGTGATTGCTTTGGAACGTTTTTGCAGTTCAGAAATGTTAGGAACTTCTCTTGTGGTTCAGTAGTTAAGAGTCCATCTGTCAATGCAGGGGACAGGGGCTCAGTCCCCAGTCCAGGAAGATCCCTGGTCTCTCATGCTGCAGCTACTGAAGCCTGCCCACCTCAGAGCCTGTGCTCTGCCACAAGAGAAGCCCCCACACCTCAGCTAGACAGTAGCTCCCACTCGCCACAACTAGGGAAAGGCCGTGGGCAACCAGAAAGCAAAAGAAGGAAATGAAATGGAGCAGGACCCCATGGTCCTTGCCCCCACACCATGCCCTCTGCCTGCCTTTTCCCTGTGGAAAACTTTAGTCAAAGAATAAGTTCAATCAGAGAAGGGAGGAATGCTGAAACAAAGGAAAACAGTCAAAGGAGACCAAATAATATAGTCATTAAGCACAGTCAAGGGCTGTGGCTAATATTCTGAGCCATATCCTATGAGCTGTCTTATATTTGAAACACCAGGTGGAGAAGTTAACTATGTGATGACCAGGCTGTACCCAGGACATGAGCTGCCACAATTTCAAGGACTGACTGCAGGGACCCTGGAACTGAGCGTTTACTGTACCGAAGACAATCAAAGTGATGCTGGTCAGACCACTGAGGACCAGCCTGAAGATGACTGTTAGAGACCACCATGCTGTTTCTGCATGTGGCTCCCCCCGGCCACACACACACGTCCTGTCTACACCACAAGCTCTAGGCTCTCGTCACAAGGGGAGCAGCCTTTGGACTGGTGTCCACCACCCTCCTCCCCCAGTTGCCAGCGCCTGAAATAGAGCAAGCTTTCCCTTCCACCCACCTGGCCTGGTTTTTGGCTTGAGCAGTGAGCAGCCAGACTCCACACTCTTCTGGCAATAAAGCCAAGAAAAAGTGTTTGGAGTCTGCACTTCCTCTCTTGTTCCTTAGCTCCCACCTCTGACCCTCACATTCCCTGCCCCTCTGCCTTCAGGCAAAAACACAACTGACTCTACTCCCCTCAGCTGTTAGTGTTTATCGTAGCTTTGTAACCCCTTGAACTGCAACATACGCTTCCTGTCCATCCTCATCTCCTGGAATTTGCTCAAAGTCACATCCATTGAGTCGGAGATGCCATCCAACCGTCTCGTCCTCTGTTGCCCCTTTCTCCTCAACAGGATATGTTCTAGCGTCTTCTGGTCCCGTTGCACTCCAGAAGGTGCTCACAGCCATGTCATGCAGGCGGGGCTACTGAAGCCTGCCCACCTCAGAGCCTGTGCTCTGCCACAAGAGAAGCCCCCACACCTCAGCTAGACAGTAGCTCCCACTCGCCACAACTAGGGAAAGGCCGTGGGCAACCAGAAAGCAAAAGAAGGAAATGAAATGGAGCAGGACCCCATGGTCCTTGCCCCCACACCATGCCCTCTGCCTGCCTTTTCCCTGTGGAAAACTTTAGTCAAAGAATAAGTTCAATCAGAGAAGGGAGGAATGCTGAAACAAAGGAAAACAGTCAAAGGAGACCAAATAATATAGTCATTAAGCACAGTCAAGGGCTGTGGCTAATATTCTGAGCCATATCCTATGAGCTGTCTTATATTTGAAACACCAGGTGGAGAAGTTAACTATGTGATGACCAGGCTGTACCCAGGACATGAGCTGCCACAATTTCAAGGACTGACTGCAGGGACCCTGGAACTGAGCGTTTACTGTACCGAAGACAATCAAAGTGATGCTGGTCAGACCACTGAGGACCAGCCTGAAGATGACTGTTAGAGACCACCATGCTGTTTCTGCATGTGGCTCCCCACGGCCACACACACACGTCCTGTCTACACCAAAAGCTCTAGGCTCTCGTCACAAGGGAGCAGCCTTTGGACTGGTGTCCACCACCCTCCTCCCCCAGTTGCCAGCGCCTGAAATAGAGCAAGCTTTCCCTTCCACCCACCTGGCCTGGTTTTTGGCTTGAGCAGTGAGCAGCCAGACTCCACACTCTTCTGGCAATAAAGCCAAGAAAAAGTGTTTGGAGTCTGCACTTCCTCTCTTGTTCCTTAGCTCCCACCTCTGACCCTCACATTCCCTGCCCCTCTGCCTTCAGGCAAAAACACAACTGACTCTACTCCCCTCAGCTGTTAGTGTTTATCGTAGCTTTGTAACCCCTTGAACTGCAACATACGCTTCCTGTCCATCCTCATCTCCTGGAATTTGCTCAAAGTCACATCCATTGAGTCGGAGATGCCATCCAACCGTCTCGTCCTCTGTTGCCCCTTTCTCCTCAGGAACCAGCAGGATATGTTCTAGCGTCTTCTGGTCCCGTTGCACTCCAGAAGGTGCTCACAGCCTTCCACCCCCTCCCACACTCTGGATGAGGTTCCAGCTCCTCCTATCCCCCCATTCTCTCAGCTGTGACCCTCTTTCCCTGCCCCACTCCCATCAATTCAGGTCCTGCTGCTGGCCCCACCCGGCCCGGCTGGCGCTGCCCCAGGGCCCTGCACCGCTGTCCACTTGCGTTGCTCCAGCCCTCGCCGCCTTTGCCTCTTGCTCAGCGCCAGCCCCTCAGCGGCCCCTCCCTGCCCACCTGATGTGAGTCACCCCACCCCTCACACACACACACTCTGAGCCTGCACCTGCCAAGGGCTTTTTTTCCCACACACAGCACTCCTGGCATCACATTTAGAACAGTTTATTTAACAGCTGTCTCATCCCTCCCAGGAGGGCAGGGCCTGTGTCCTCACCCTCAGTTCGCCCACTGCTCCTTGGGTCTCCCAGCCCGGAGGGGGCACTGGGGCCCCCATCACAGCAGCTGCAGGACCTGGGACAAGTCTTCTCTCCTTCTGTGTCACCATCTCCTCCCTATAACAGTACCGTTGGGCTCCTAGGAGGGGACACTGAGGACACTGGTGAGGGTCCCCGGGCCTTCCAAGCTCCAGAGGCCTCATTGACTGGAGAGGTGCCCACAGGGTGGGTTCCGGGAAGACCGTAAGTCATGTCTCCCCAGGAGCCCCAACCAGAGTTCTGGTGAGCTGTGGTCCCCTGGGAGACACCTCTGGTCCCAGCCAGATCCTTTGGCAGGGCTGTTGGGTGGGGAGAAAGACACTAGGTGCTCTGAATCCCTGACTTTTCTGGGGATCTGGGGCGAGTCCACACAAAATATGAGGTCACCGAGGTTAGAGGCGTTGAAGACTATGGGTTTCACAACAAAGATAGACCTCAGCCTCCAGGGTGGTTCTGGTCCACCGAAGCTTCGCGGCAGGGGTAAAGGAGATCGTAGGACCACGCAGATGGGGTCAGTGCAGGGTGGGCACCAGCAGCAGCAGCAGGGCCCCGGCCAGCAGCACCAGCGAAGGCGGGCAGGCAGCCCGGTGGGCCGTGTCTGTGGGGCTGGGAGGGGGCTGGGGGCGGCAGCCGGTGGTGTATGGCTCCACACAGGCGGCGAAGGCCATGACGTGGGCCACCATGGTCTGCTCCTGCACGCCGTGCATCAGGTGTGCCCACGGGCCACGGGCGAGCACAGCCACGTCCTCCCCACCGTGCGTCTCACTTCCTAGGGGCACTGCCGCTTGCTGCCGGTAGGTGGGTTCCCCTGGCAGGAGGGAGGGGATTCAGAGGAGGCCGGGAGGCAGCCTCCCCCTCCCAGGAGTTCCCAGAAAGGGTCCTTCCCTCCTCCCATCTCGGCACCCAGCGCCCATCCATGGCACTCACTGCTCTCGTTTTCATCCACATTAGGTCGTGAGCCCCCATTCAGCCCGTACCCAGGGCCATTGCCGTAAAGCAGGGAAGTGTAGGCCTTGCCGTCTCTGGCTTTGCCGTCGGCCAGCCCTGCAGGGAAGAGGGAGCCCTGAGATCACTCTGACCCCAGCCTTTGGGACGCCTCCTGTGTGCTGAGCCCAGGCACCTCCTGCTCAGTGACTGTTCACTGATTTGATCCTTACCAGAGTGGTGCAGGGAAGCTGCTATTATTGATAGTACTCCAGCTGGCTGATGAGGGAACCAGCTAGAGCATTCTTTGCGCAGGACTGAGGGGCCAGGGCCTGCCACTCTCCCCGGGCTTACCAAAGATGGAGCTCCCACGGAGTGGGTAGCCCCCAAACGTGAAGACATGAGAGTGGTCGGCGGTGACCAGGGTCAGCGTGTCTGCCTCACTGGTGAGCTGGCTCGCCCTGGCAATGGCGTTGTCGAAAATAACCGTCTCCGTCAGCGCCCTATAAGCTATGTTTGCATGGTGCCCATGGTCAATGCGGCCTCCTGCAATCAGGTCACATGTAAGATAGCAGACCCAGCCTGATGGCCCCCCTTTCCCGTCTGATCACCAAGGGGCTGCCGCTCACCCTCCACGAAGAGGAAGAAGCCCCGGGGGTTCCTGCTCAGCACTCGAATGGCCACCTCCGTCATCTCCTCCAGCGATGGGTCCATGGCGTGGTCTCGGTAGATGTCATAGGCCATTTCTCCGGGGTCAAAGAGGCCTGAGAGAACGAGGACCAGTGGTAAACTGCAAGCTGGAAAAGGGGGCAGAAAGTGGCACCCATGGGAGGACAGTGGGGCAGGCGGGGTCCTTACCCATGAGGTGTGTTACGCTCGAGTCGCTGGACGCCTGGAGCAGCGCCGTGCGGTTCCACACGTACTGGGCTCCCTGGGGAGGGGGAGACAGGCCTCAGCACAGAGCCGACACCCAGTCCGCTCTGCTGGATCCCCTGCACCCGTGACCCCCGTCACCTGGTGTTTGTTCTTCCACTCCTGCACCAGGTTCCGCTTGTCCTTCCGGACTCCACTCTGTCTGGCGTCGTCTGGGTATTCAGGGTCGGGGGTCCCCTCGGGAAACATGTACTTTCGGCCTCCACCCAGGATCACCTGGGCCCAGAGAGTAGGGCGGATGTGTCTGGGGACTGGCTGGCCCCTTGCTCCCCATCAGACATATGGGAATGGTCTGTACGCACCGGTAACTCCTACAGGAACCCACCCCTGCCCCCTTCACCACATAAACACAGAGACCCTGGGAGACTGCAGGGCCGTGGGTGCCCTGGGACTGTGTAGAGAGCATGTCCCACCCCGTCTGCCCCGCCCCACCCCTTGGCTCTCAGGTCACTCACATCAATGTCCATGTTGTAGACGAGCTGCGTGGCAATGTCCTGGCAGCCATGCGTCTGGGCCTCAGGAGGCAGGTCGGCATCGGAGAACCAGTCTCGGTTCACCGTGTGGGCGTAGGCCCCGGCCGGCGAGGCATCCTGCACCCTGGTGGTGGTCACCACTCCCACAGACTTCCCTGGGGGTGGCAGCGGTCAGGAGGGGCCGCGGAGGCCTCTGAGCCTCTCCCTTGCCCAGAAAGCGGACCCCCAAGCCCACCTGCTTTCTTGGCCCGGTTCAGCACAGACGTGACCTCGTTGCCACGGGTCGTGTTGCACTGGTTGTAGCGGGCGGCCGCGCTCAGTCCGATGATCTTCATAAAGGTCTTGACCCCGCACAGGTAGGCGGTGGATGTGCCCGCGCTGTCAGCAACATTTCTGTCCACGTTGTATGTCTGTGGGCAGAGAGGCCGTCAGCGCTGCTGGGGGAGACACCCTGCTCCCAACCCAGGCCCTGGGCCGACCTCACAGCTCCAGGCCCCGCCTCAGTCCCCGGCCCTCCGGGGCCTTCCCTCCTGCCCTGCTCCCTAGCCCCACACCCTCCCCTCTCCTGGAGAGCACCCTGTGGTCACTTGGCCCTTACCTTGGACAGAGCCAGGTATGGGAACTGGTCCATGGCCAGGAGTGTCTCAGGTCCCAGCTTGCCGTTCATCTGCCCCTTTAGGATCCGAGCGGCTGTCACCGTGGACACCCCCATCCCTGAAGGTGCACACGGGGTCAGGTCTGAGCCCCCAGGGCCAGCCTGGCTCAGCCGGCAGCCCAGGGTCCCAGGGAGAGGGGTCGCCAGGGTGTGGGCAGGCCGAGCACACTCACCGTCCCCCAAGAAGAGAATGACGTTCTTGGCGGCTGTCTGGATGGGCTTCAGCTTCTTGGCGACATCCAGGGCCTGGGCTGCCTGGCGGTTCCAGAAGGCGGGGTCTTCCTCCTCAACTGGCCAACCTGAAAAAGTGAAAGAAAGTCAAATTGTTAGTTACTCAGTCTTGTCCAATGCTTTGCAACCCTATGGAATGTACACAGCCAGGCTCCTCTGTCCATGAGATTCTCCAGGCAAGAAAACTGAAGTGGACTGGTATTCCTTCTCTAGAGAATCTTCCTGACCAAAGGGTTGAACCCAGGTCTCCCACACGGCAGGCAAGTGCTTAACCCCTTGAGCCACCGGGGAAGCTGGCCCAGGTGTGAGCGGTGGCCAGGTCCCCCTCGCGGCAGCCCCCCTGTGAATAGGAGGGTGGCGGGAGCTGCCTCATTACCTGGAACGACACCAAGGGAGAGCTGTAGCCGCAGGCCCAGCAGCAGCAGCACCCCGGCCCCCTGCATGATGGTGGGGTGCTGAGGGAAGTCCGGTCGAGACCTGGGGAGGCTGGATCTCAGGCACGGCTGGAACACCAGGCTACAGGCTGCAGTACTAGCTGCCCGCCCGGGCTTGATTCCCTGCTTTTAAAGTCATGATAACCCTCCGGGTTCTCCAGGTGGCCCCACCCTGCCCCTACCCTAGGACTTTAAGCTGTGTTGCCTGAGGGAGGCTGTGGGTGTGGTTGAGCCAGCAGGGGTCCTAAGGAGGCAGGGCCTTCCCTCACAGGCTGGTCCCAGCCATCTCCTCAGGGTGGGATAGCGATTAGGTGCAGATGCCTTTGGCCTGAGGAATATTTTCAAGATCCTGACGGGGTCACTCCCATGGCTCTGCTCACTAAGTCCTACGGGAGCACCGTCTCTCCTTCCTTCCCCTCATGGGGTCAGTGTTTTCTGAGAGTCAGCACTGGCCTGGTTTGGTTCTGGTGCTGAGGGAGGTGGGGTTGGAAGCACGCAGCCTGGCCAGGGCCTAGGTTTGGTTTCCTTATGCCTTTAGGGCTGGAGACACTCTATGTGTTGCCAGGCTTGGCCTGAGCTGGCGGGACAGACACTGGACAATCAGGGGCACCTGGGTGTCTGGACCCAGCTTCTCCCATAGAGAAGAGAGCGTCTGGAGGTGACAGCGGAGCGGGCGTCTTGACTGGGTCTCTGCTTACTGAAGGCTGAGCTGAGTCAGCGCTGCTCTGTGTGACCTGTGAGGGCCTGCAGAGTGGACCCAGTGCCCTGTGCACAACACGGACCCCGGCTCCTCTGTCCATGAGATTCTCCAGGCAAGAAAACTGAAGTGGACTGGTATTCCTTCTCTAGAGAATCTTCCTGACCAAAGGGTTGAACCCAGGTCTCCCACACGGCAGGCAAGTGCTTAACCCCTTGAGCCACCGGGGAAGCTGGCCCAGGTGTGAGCGGTGGCCAGGTCCCCCTCGCGGCAGCCCCCCTGTGAATAGGAGGGTGGCGGGAGCTGCCTCATTACCTGGAACGACACCAAGGGAGAGCTGTAGCCGCAGGCCCAGCAGCAGCAGCACCCCGGCCCCCTGCATGATGGTGGGGTGCTGAGGGAAGTCCGGTCGAGACCTGGGGAGGCTGGATCTCAGGCACGGCTGGAACACCAGGCTACAGGCTGCAGTACTAGCTGCCCGCCCGGGCTTGATTCCCTGCTTTTAAAGTCATGATAACCCTCCGGGTTCTCCAGGTGGCCCCACCCTGCCCCTACCCTAGGACTTTAAGCTGTGTTGCCTGAGGGAGGCTGTGGGTGTGGTTGAGCCAGCAGGGGTCCTAAGGAGGCAGGGCCTTCCCTCACAGGCTGGTCCCAGCCATCTCCTCAGGGTGGGATAGCGATTAGGTGCAGATGCCTTTGGCCTGAGGAATATTTTCAAGATCCTGACGGGGTCACTCCCATGGCTCTGCTCACTAAGTCCTACGGGAGCACCGTCTCTCCTTCCTTCCCCTCATGGGGTCAGTGTTTTCTGAGAGTCAGCACTGGCCTGGTTTGGTTCTGGTGCTGAGGGAGGTGGGGTTGGAAGCACGCAGCCTGGCCAGGGCCTAGGTTTGGTTTCCTTATGCCTTTAGGGCTGGAGACACTCTATGTGTTGCCAGGCTTGGCCTGAGCTGGCGGGACAGACACTGGACAATCAGGGGCACCTGGGTGTCTGGACCCAGCTTCTCCCATAGAGAAGAGAGCGTCTGGAGGTGACAGCGGAGCGGGCGTCTTGACTGGGTCTCTGCTTACTGAAGGCTGAGCTGAGTCAGCGCTGCTCTGTGTGACCTGTGAGGGCCTGCAGAGTGGACCCAGTGCCCTGTGCACAACACGGACCCCGGCTCCCTTGGGCAGGTGGACAGAAGGCAGGGGGGAGTCTGTTCTCTCCACACACCACACGCACTCACGGGAATCGCTTCTGGTAAGGAGCGAGGAGGTTTCAGTAACCCTAAGTTGGGTTCAAAAGCATTCCTCCAATCCAGCAATCTCACTTCTGAGTGTGTATCCCCAAGAACTGAAAGCAGGGTCTGGAAGAGGTATTTGCACACCCACGTTGGTAGCACCATTATTCCCAGTAGCCAAGAGAGGCAAGCAGCTCCAGCATCCACAGCAGACAAATGGATAAACAAAGGCTGACATAGTTATGCAGTGGGATACTACACAGTCTTTAAAAAGGAGGGAAAGTCTGACACCTGCTACACCAGGGATGAACCCTGAAAACATGATGCTCAGTGAAAAAAGCCAGTCACAAAAAGACAAATACTATGTGATTTTACTTCACTAGGCATCTCTAGTAGTCAAACACATAGAAATAAAAAGTTGGAGAGTGGCTGCCAGGAGTTGAGAGGAGGGACCGGGGATTTGTTTAATGGATACAAGATGAAGACGTCCTGAGATCTGTGGCCAACAGTGTGAACAGATTTAGCACTACTGAACTGGGTCTTCAGAAGGGTGGGGAAGGTAACTTTTTTCCCGTTTGTTTTCATTTTCATTCTTTTCCCATGCCTAACCTGGTGTTTGAGATCTTAGTCCCTCCAGCAAGGATGGAATCTGCCCCATGCAGTGCAAGTGGCAAATCTTAACCCCTGAATTGCAGGAAAGTCCAAGATGGTAAGATTTATGCTGTATTTTTATCAGATTTTTTTTTTTTTTTTTTTTGGACTTTCCTGGTGGCACAGTGGGTAACAGTGAACCTGCTAACACAGGGAACACTGGTCTGATCCCTGGTCAGGAAGATTTCACGTGCTGTGGAGCAACTAAGCCTGGCTGAGACAGCCACTGAGCTGAGGCGGCACCTCAGCGCTGACAACTCACAACTCCTTAGGCTGCACGCCACAGTTCCTGATGCTTGTCCCACCAGGGCCTAGGAGCCCCAGACAGTGAGCCCCCATGATGCAATTACTGAAGCATTGCCCCCCTAGAGTCAGAAAGTCCCAATTACGGAGTCTGCTGCACTAGAAACTGTGACCTGCAACAAGAGAAGCCGCTGCCATGGCAAGCCTAGTTACGGTGCCCATGACTAGACAGTAGCCCCTCTGCACCTAGAGAAAGCCCACGTGCAGCAAGCAAGACCTAACAGCCAAAAATACAAAAATAATACATTTGGGATGCCCAGGTGGCACTAGTGGTAGGAGACGTATGAGATGGGAGTTTGATCCCTGGGTCAGGAAGACCCACTGGAGAAGGGAATGGCAACCTACTCCAGTAGTCTTGTCTGGAGAACCCCAAGAACAGAGGAGCCATTGGGGGCTCCAGTCCATAGGGTCGCAAAGAGCTGGACAGCATTGAAGTGACTTAGCACGCAGGCAAATAGATACAGCAGTGGGTACATGTCAAAAAATTTTTTTCTTTTCAAAGAGAAAATTCCTTCCTGCCAGCCCCGTTCCTTCCTCCCTTCTCAGGCCTCCTCACCCCTGAGCCACACCGCGATGGCCACCAGCCTCTCCCTGCCCAGCCCCCTCCCCAGCCTGCCCTCCCCTCAGGCGGAGCTTCCAGGCTCCTCCCCTTGACCTGCTGTTCCACCAGCTGACCCAGCTGACCCGCCAACTCTCAGAGCACCTGCCTGCTGAGGGCGTCCTTCCTGCCTCAGCCAGGTGCCTCACAGCTAGTCCTGTGCTCAGAAAATTCTTGGCTAAAGGTCAGGAAAGAGTAATTCCTGGCAGGTCCCTGATTGATTTAACCAGACTGTCGGTTAAACGTTTGTTACTCCAATATTAGTCATCAGTCCGGTGCATTCCCAGTATCTTTTTTTCAAATTTAAACTTTTGATATGAAATAACTGTAGATTGACATGTGGTTGTAAGAAATAATACAGAGATCCCCCGCATGCTCTCTCCCAAACGTCTCCGATGGTGTAATTCACAGATTGTGACGTTTCTGTTCAGAGTCTGCCGTTTTACCTGTACTCACTTGGGTGTGTGTAGGTTCTGCACTATCCTACCACACGTGTGGGTTCATGTGCACACCAGCACGTGTCAAGACAGTGAACAGCTCCCACCCCACAGGCCCCTTCATCACCACCCCGCCCTCTGTCCCTAACACCTGTCCTGTTTCTAAGATCTTGTCACTTTAGAGACTCCCTCTTGGTCCACTGGTTAAGACTACTTCCTAGTAGGGGATGGGTGTTCCATACCTGGTCTAGGAGCTTACTTAGATCCTGCATGCTGCAAGCAAAGAAAAAAAAAAAAAATGGAAAAAAACCCTGTCATTTCAAATAAGTTGCACGATGAGATATTTCCCTGGGTCAGGAAGACCCACTGGAGAAGGGAATGGCAACCTACTCCAGTAGTCTTGTCTGGAGAACCCCAAGAACAGAGGAGCCATTGGGGGCTCCAGTCCATAGGGTCGCAAAGAGCTGGACAGCATTGAAGTGACTTAGCACGCAGGCAAATAGATACAGCAGTGGGTACATGTCAAAAAATTTTTTTCTTTTCAAAGAGAAAATTCCTTCCTGCCAGCCCCGTTCCTTCCTCCCTTCTCAGGCCTCCTCACCCCTGAGCCACACCGCGATGGCCACCAGCCTCTCCCTGCCCAGCCCCCTCCCCAGCCTGCCCTCCCCTCAGGCGGAGCTTCCAGGCTCCTCCCCTTGACCTGCTGTTCCACCAGCTGACCCAGCTGACCCGCCAACTCTCAGAGCACCTGCCTGCTGAGGGCGTCCTTCCTGCCTCAGCCAGGTGCCTCACAGCTAGTCCTGTGCTCAGAAAATTCTTGGCTAAAGGTCAGGAAAGAGTAATTCCTGGCAGGTCCCTGATTGATTTAACCAGACTGTCGGTTAAACGTTTGTTACTCCAATATTAGTCATCAGTCCGGTGCATTCCCAGTATCTTTTTTTCAAATTTAAACTTTTGATATGAAATAACTGTAGATTGACATGTGGTTGTAAGAAATAATACAGAGATCCCCCGCATGCTCTCTCCAATCGTCTCCGATGGTGTAATTCACAGATTGTGACGTTTCTGTTCAGAGTCTGCCGTTTTACCTGTACTCACTTGGGTGTGTGTAGGTTCTGCACTATCCTACCACACGTGTGGGTTCATGTGCACACCAGCACGTGTCAAGACAGTGAACAGCTCCCACCCCACAGGCCCCTTCATCACCACCCCGCCCTCTGTCCCTAACACCTGTCCTGTTTCTAAGATCTTGTCACTTTAGAGACTCCCTCTTGGTCCACTGGTTAAGACTACTTCCTAGTAGGGGATGGGTGTTCCATACCTGGTCTAGGAGCTTACTTAGATCCTGCATGCTGCAAGCAAAGAAAAAAAAAAAAAATGGAAAAAAACCCTGTCATTTCAAATAAGTTGCACGAATGGAATCAGGCAGTCTTTGGGAATGGCCAGTTTTCCACTCAGCCTAATTCCTTGGGGATTCACTGGTACAAAGCTCAGCAGTTGACACCTGGTATCTGGGAGTGAATGAACCCTAGTGTGTGTTTACCCATTCACGTGGAGAAGGGCCTCTGGGCTGATTCCAGGCTTGGCTGCTATATATAAAGCTTCCCTGGGAATTCCCTGGAGTTAGGAAGGGGTGCTTTTGCTGTTGTGGATCTGGGTTTAACTCCTGGTCAGTGAACAGAGATCCTGCACGTTGTGCAAGGATGCCAAAAGAGAGAGAAGAAAAAAGGAAGGAAAAAAATAAAAAAAAGGACACATCTTCATGGACAGCTTTCTTGTGAGCATTTTATTTCATCCCACTTTTCAATGAAATGCTCAGGAGTGCAATTGCTAGGTCATACGGTGGTGGCCGGTGTAGCTTTTACTTTTCTTAGGATATCACCTGCTCACACGCTGTCCCCCCTCCTGAAGAAACTGAAACACTCTTCTGTAGAGTGGCTGCGACCTTGGCGTGCCTCCTTACAACGTAAGAGGGCTTCAGTTTCTCTCCGTTCACAGCACCATTCTGTGTTGTCACTGCTTTTAATTTTAGTCATTCTGATGGGTGTGGAGTATTTATTTGGGGGCACTAGGTCTTTGTGGCTGAGCACGGCTCTCTCTAGTTTGGTGCGATGGCGTCTCGTGGCCGTTGCTTCTCCTTGTTGCAGAGCACAGGCTCTCCAGCTCTGGTTCAGGCGCTGTGGCTCAAAGCTTTAGTTGCCGCGAGGAATGTGGAAGCTGCTTGATGAGAGATTGAACCCTGGCTCCTTTCATTGTCAGAAGGATTTTTTTTCTATTTCCCCATCATGCCTGTTTTATTTATATTTATTTTCATGCATCTTTCTATTCTTTAGCCATGTGTGGGCCTCCCAGTGCAGTGGCCTCTCTCGTTGCAGGGCACTGGCTCTGGGCACATGCGCTGCAGAGCTCCGGCTCAGTAGTTGGACCCATCGGTCCAGCCGCCCTGTGGCACGTGGAAACTTCCCAGGCCAGGGGTTGAACCAGTGCCCCTTGCACTATAAGGCGGACTCTTTACCCAATGGACCACCAGCGAAGCCCCAGTCAGAAAGATTTTTAACCACTGAACCACCAGTCAAGTCCCTTAAGTTTCCTTTAATATTCCTATGATGACATTAATTGCTCAGGAGCTATGATCCCTCTCAATTTCTTGTGAATTTTCACCTGTGTCGGATCAGGATTGATATCAAATACAAACCTCATGTCACTTCCAGTAAGCAAAGGATCTTGCCCAAGTTCCCACAGGGCTCCTGGCTCCCTCATCTGGGCCCGAGTCACCTGACAGAGATGAGAGGCTGCAAGGCTCCCTGCCCTGGGGCCCAGGGGTGACCAGGCAGCAGGCCACAGAGCTTCGGCTCTGGAGGAGGAAATCACCCCCCCAGTCCTGCTCTCGGGGTTATAGGTGCCTAGGGACAGGGGATGACCAGCTCCACGGAGCCTGCTCTCTGCAGACGGTTGTCCTGGTCTCTCTGTTCTCTGGGAAGAAGGCTTTGTCCTGAGGGCTCTCATCGAGCCCAGCGCCCTCCACTGTTGTCCCCATTCACCACCCCGGGCCTCTGAGTCTCAGCCTCCTGCCCGGTACCCACTGCAGGCACTGCCAACGGGCCGCGATGCTGAGCCCATGACAGCACCAGGGGATCCACGGGGGGATGCCTCCTGCCTGTGTCCTACCCTCTGAATCTCAGGATGTCCCCCTGGGTCTAGTGACAGTCCTGCCACTCAGGCAAGGGCAGGGCAGCAGCTCTGGTTCAGGCGCTGTGGCTCAAAGCTTTAGTTGCGAGGAATGTGGAAGCTGCTTGATGAGAGATTGAACCCTGGCTCCTTTCATTGTCAGAAGGATTTTTTTTCTATTTCCCCATCATGCCTGTTTTATTTATATTTATTTTCATGCATCTTTCTATTCTTTAGCCATGTGTGGGCCTCCCAGTGCAGTGGCCTCTCTCGTTGCAGGGCACTGGCTCTGGGCACATGCGCTGCAGAGCTCCGGCTCAGTAGTTGGACCCATCGGTCCAGCCGCCCTGTGGCACGTGGAAACTTCCCAGGCCAGGGGTTGAACCAGTGCCCCTTGCACTATAAGGCGGACTCTTTACCCAATGGACCACCAGCGAAGCCCCAGTCAGAAAGATTTTTAACCACTGAACCACCAGTCAAGTCCCTTAAGTTTCCTTTAATATTCCTATGATGACATTAATTGCTCAGGAGCTATGATCCCTCTCAATTTCTTGTGAATTTTCACCTGTGTCGGATCAGGATTGATATCAAATACAAACCTCATGTCACTTCCAGTAAGCAAAGGATCTTGCCCAAGTTCCCACAGGGCTCCTGGCTCCCTCATCTGGGCCCGAGTCACCTGACAGAGATGAGAGGCTGCAAGGCTCCCTGCCCTGGGGCCCAGGGGTGACCAGGCAGCAGGCCACAGAGCTTCGGCTCTGGAGGAGGAAATCACCCCTCCAGTCCTGCTCTCGGGGTTATAGGTGCCTAGGGACAGGGGATGACCAGCTCCACGGAGCCTGCTCTCTGCAGACGGTTGTCCTGGTCTCTCTGTTCTCTGGGAAGAAGGCTTTGTCCTGAGGGCTCTCATCGAGCCCAGCGCCCTCCACTGTTGTCCCCATTCACCACCCCGGGCCTCTGAGTCTCAGCCTCCTGCCCGGTACCCACTGCAGGCACTGCCAACGGGCCGCGATGCTGAGCCCATGACAGCACCAGGGGATCCACGGGGGGATGCCTCCTGCCTGTGTCCTACCCTCTGAATCTCAGGATGTCCCCCTGGGTCTAGTGACAGTCCTGCCACTCAGGCAAGGGCAGGGCAGCAGCTGGGAACAGAAAGACTTTGAAGATCGATCACTGCCGCCTCTTCCCCAAACTTTGCAGAAGTTGGGGCTCCCGTTTAGAGCAAATGGTCCCACGGCCCTTAGCCCCGTCAGAGTCATATGAATGTCTCCACTCATGCGGGCATGCAGGAAGCAAACAAGTCTACACTGCCCTCTCTCTCTCATCTAGTCCACCTCACGGGACCAGGGAGGCGACAAGCCTCCAGGTGACCACCTGGGCATCAGGCAGGGAGGTAGGAGGGGTGAGCTGAGGAGGTTCTTGGATTTCCAGGAAGGTGAAAGCCGGGCTTCAGGGGACAGGAAAGCCCCTTCTCAAGTCCTGTTGCTGCTCCCCACCCCACCCTCCCTGGCCCTGACTCTGTCCCGTGGCCCCGCACCGCTGTCCGCCTGCGTTGCTCCAGCCCTCGCCGCCTTTGGTCCTTGCTCAGCCCCGCCCCTCAGCGGCCCCTCCCTGCCCGCCTGATGTGAGTCGCCCCGCCCCTCACGCACACACACTCTGCCCGCACCTGCCAAGGGCTTTTCCTCCCACACACATCACACCTGGCATCACACTTAGAACAGTTTATTTAACAGCTGATTTATCCTTCCCAGAAGGGCAGGGCGTGTGTCCCCATCCCCAGCTCCCTCCCAGCCTGGAAGGAGCGCAGGGGCCGCCATCACAGCAGCTGTGGGTCCTGGGACAGCCTCCTCTCCTTCTGTACTGCCATCTCTGTAATGTCACCTCTGGGCTCCTAGGAGGGGCCGCTGAGGACTGTGTCAAGGTCCCCCCCAGCCATCCTACTCCAGACACCTCCTTGGCCAGCGAGGGGCCCGTAGGGTAGGTTCCCGGAGGACCAGAAGCCACGTCTCCCCAGGAGCCCCCACCCCAGGTCTGGTGGGTCACGATTCCCTGGGGACACCTCTGGTCCCAGCTTGGTCCTCAGGCAAGGCTACTGGGCATGGAGAAGAAACTGGGTGCTCTGAGCCCCTGCCTTCTCTGGGGATCTGGAGTGGCTCTGCATAAACATTGTGGTCACTGAGGTGGGGGCATTGAGGACTGTGGGTATCATAGGAAAGTCAGACCTCAACGTCCAGGGTGGGTCGGGTCCATTAAGGCTGGGAAGGGGAAGAGGCCAAGGCCTGCACCAGTAGGGGTCAGTGCAGGGTGGGCACCAGCAGCAGCAGCAGGGCCCCGGCCAGTAGCACCAGCGAAGGTGGGCAGGCAGCCCGGTGGGCCGTGTCTGTGGGGCTGGGAGGGGGCTGGGGGCGGCAGCCGGTGGTGTATGGCTCCACGCAGGCGGCGAAGGCCATGACGTGGGCCACCATGGTCTGCTCCTGCACGCCGTGCATCAGGTGTGCCCACGGGCCACGGGCGAGCACAGCCACGTCCTCCCCACCGTGCGTCTCACTTCCTAGGGGCACTGCCGCTTGCTGCCGGTAGGTGGGTTCCCCTGGCAGGAGGGAGGGGATTCAGAGGAGGCCGGGAGGCAGCCTCCCCCTCCCAGGAGTTCCCAGAAAGGGTCCTTCCCTCCTCCCATCTCGGCACCCAGCGCCCACCCATGGCACTCACTGCTCTCAGTTTCATCCACATCGGGTCGTAAGCCCCAGTCCAGACGGTACCCAGGGCCATTGCCGTAAAGCAGGGAAGTGTAGGCCTTGCCGTCTCTGGCTTTGCCGTCGGCCAGCCCTGCAGGGAAGAGGGAGCCCTGAGATCACTCTGACCCCAGCCTTTGGGACGCCTCCTGTGTGCTGAGCCCAGGCACCTCCTGTCTGTTCACTGATGCAGTTCTCACCACAGTGGCGCAGGGGAAGCTGCTATTGTTTCTCTCTGGGACTGATGGGGGAACTGGCTAGGGCACTCTCTGCCGCAGGACTGAGGGGCCAGGGCCTGCCACTCTCCCCGGGCTTACCGAAGATGGAGCTCCCACGGAGTGGGTAGCCCCCAAACGTGAAGACATGAGAGTGGTCGGCGGTGACCAGGGTCAGCGTGTCTGCCTCACTGGTGAGCTGGCTCGCCCTGGCAATGGCATTGTCGAACATGATCGTCTCTGTCAGCGCCCTATAAGCTATGCTCTCGTGGTGTCCGTGGTCAATGCGGCCTCCTGCAAGATCATGTGGAAAGTGGGTGCTTCCCAACCAGTTCCGGGGGCCTCCCTTTCCCGTCTGATCAGCAAGGGGCTGCCGCTCACCCTCCACGAAGAGGAAGAAGCCCCGGGGGTTCCTGCTCAGCACTCGAATGGCCACCTCCGTCATCTCCTCCAGCGATGGGTCCATGGCGTGGTCTCGGTAGGTCTCATAGGCCATGTCTCCGGGGTCAAAGAGGCCTGAGAGAACGAGGACCAGTGGTAAACTGCAAGCTGGAAAAGGGGGCAGAAAGTGGCACCCATCCCAGGGAGGACAGTGGGGCGGGCGGGGTCCTTACCCATGAGGTGTGTTACGCTCGAGTCGTTGGACGCCTGGAGCAGCGCCGTGCGGTTCCACACGTACTGGGCTCCCTGGGGGTGGGGAGACAGGCCTCAGCACAGAGCCGACACCCCAGCCCGCTCTGCTGGATCCCCTGCACCCGTGACCCCCGTCACCTGGTGTTTGTTCTTCCACTCCTGCACCAGGTTCCTCTTGTCTTTCCGGACTCCACTCTGTCTGGCGTCGCCTGGGTATTCAGGGTCGGGGGTCCCCTCGGGAAACATGTATTTTCGGCCTCCACCCAATATCACCTGGGGCCAGAGGTTATGATAGGTGGGTTCCAGGATGACCCTTTACTTCCCAACACACAGCCCCTAGATTCTTTACCAACCAGGTCTGTGGAAATGGCCTGTCCCCATCTCTAAATCTTGTGTTGCACCCTACCCCTACCCTCCAAGACCCCAGGGCTCTGGGCTGCCTGGGATTGTGACAGGTGCCTGGGATTGTGTCCCATCCCCTCTGCCCTGCCCCGCTCCTTGGCCCTCAGGTCACAACTCACGTCAATGTCCATGTTGTAGACCATTTGTGTGGCAATGTCCTGGCAGCCCTCTTTCTTTGCCTGGGCAGGCATATCAGCGTCGGAATACCAGTTCCGGTTCACCGTGTGGGCATAGGCCCCGGCCGGTGAGGCATGCTGCACCCTGGTGGTGGTCACCACTCCCACGGACTTCCCTGGGGGTGGCAGCAGTCAGGAGGGGCCGCGGAGGCCTCTGAGCCTCCCCCTGCCCAGGAAGCGGACCCCCAAGCCCACCTGCTTTCTTGGCCCGGTTCAGCACAGACGTGACCTCGTTGCCACGGGTCGTGTTGCACTGGTTGTAGCGGGCGGCCGCGCTCAGTCCGATGATCTTCATAAAGGTCTTGACCCCGCACAGGTAGGCGGTGGATGTGCCCGCGCTGTCAGCAACATTTCTGTCCACGTTGTATGTCTGTGGGCAGAGAGGCCGTCAGCTCTGCTGGGGGAGACATCCGGCTCCCAACCCAGGCCCTAGGCCGACCTCACAGCTCCAGGCCCCGCCTCAGTCCCCGGCCCTCCGGGGCCTTCCCTCCTGCCCTGCTCCCTAGCCCCACACCCTCCCCTCTCCTGGAGAGCACCCTATGGTCACTTGGCCCTTACCTTGGACAGAGCCAGGTATGGGAACTGGTCCATGGCCAGGGGTGTCTCAGGTCCCAGATTGCCGTTCATCTGCCCCTTCAGGATCCGAGCGGCTGTCACCGTGGACACCCCCATCCCTGAAGGTGCACACGGGGTCAGGTCCGAGTCCCCGGGGCCAGCCTGGCTCAGCCGGCAGCCCAGGGTCCCAGGGAGAGGGGGCACCAGCGGGAGGGCAGGCCGAGCACACTCACCGTCCCCCAAGAAGAGAATGACGTTCTTGGCGGCTGTCTGGATGGGCTTCAGCTTCTTGGCGACATCCAGGGCCTGGGCTGCCTGGCGGTTCCAGAAGGCGGGGTCTTCCTCCTCAACTGTCCATGGGGAGAGTGGTGGTTAAATCAACCTCAGGAGAGCCCGCTGTGCGCAGGGGGCTAGCCGTGAAGGGCCTCATTACCTGGGACGCCCAGGGAGAGCTGTAGCCGCAGGCCCAGCAGCAGCAGCATCCAGGCCCCCTGCATGCCTGCGTGATGGCGGAGGGCGGTCAGGCTGGGACCTGGGGAGGCTGGATCTCGGGTGAGGCTGGGACACCAGGTACCAGCTGCAGCACTAGCTGCTCAGGCTTAAATCCCTTCTTTCAAAGGTTCCATATCCCTCCCTGTGCTCCAGGTGGCCACACCTTGCTCCTCACCTGCCCTAAATCTTCGAAACCTTTTGCCAGAGGGAGCTGGTGGGTGTGACTGTCAGCGGGGATCCTGAGGAGTCAGATTCCTCCCTTTTAGGATTATTCCCAGCTGTATCTTGAGGGTGGGGTGGGATTCAGCCTGTTGATATCCTTAGCCTGAGGAACATTTTCAAGTTTTAACAGGGGAATATACCCCCTTTTTCTTCTCTGGATGTGCCCGCGCTGTCAGCAACATTTCTGTCCACGTTGTATGTCTGTGGGCAGAGAGGCCGTCAGCTCTGCTGGGGGAGACATCCGGCTCCCAACCCAGGCCCTAGGCCGACCTCACAGCTCCAGGCCCCGCCTCAGTCCCCGGCCCTCCGGGGCCTTCCCTCCTGCCCTGCTCCCTAGCCCCACACCCTCCCCTCTCCTGGAGAGCACCCTATGGTCACTTGGCCCTTACCTTGGACAGAGCCAGGTATGGGAACTGGTCCATGGCCAGGGGTGTCTCAGGTCCCAGATTGCCGTTCATCTGCCCCTTCAGGATCCGAGCGGCTGTCACCGTGGACACCCCCATCCCTGAAGGTGCACACGGGGTCAGGTCCGAGTCCCCGGGGCCAGCCTGGCTCAGCCGGCAGCCCAGGGTCCCAGGGAGAGGGGGCACCAGCGGGAGGGCAGGCCGAGCACACTCACCGTCCCCCAAGAAGAGAATGACGTTCTTGGCGGCTGTCTGGATGGGCTTCAGCTTCTTGGCGACATCCAGGGCCTGGGCTGCCTGGCGGTTCCAGAAGGCGGGGTCTTCCTCCTCAACTGTCCATGGGGAGAGTGGTGGTTAAATCAACCTCAGGAGAGCCCGCTGTGCGCAGGGGGCTAGCCGTGAAGGGCCTCATTACCTGGGACGCCCAGGGAGAGCTGTAGCCGCAGGCCCAGCAGCAGCAGCATCCAGGCCCCCTGCATGCCTGCGTGATGGCGGAGGGCGGTCAGGCTGGGACCTGGGGAGGCTGGATCTCGGGTGAGGCTGGGACACCAGGTACCAGCTGCAGCACTAGCTGCTCAGGCTTAAATCCCTTCTTTCAAAGGTTCCATATCCCTCCCTGTGCTCCAGGTGGCCACACCTTGCTCCTCACCTGCCCTAAATCTTCGAAACCTTTTGCCAGAGGGAGCTGGTGGGTGTGACTGTCAGCGGGGATCCTGAGGAGTCAGATTCCTCCCTTTTAGGATTATTCCCAGCTGTATCTTGAGGGTGGGGTGGGATTCAGCCTGTTGATATCCTTAGCCTGAGGAACATTTTCAAGTTTTAACAGGGGGTTACTCCCATCCTTCTGCTCACCAAGTCCTATAGGAGAACCACCTCTCCTTCCTTCCTCTCATGTGTTCAGTATTTTCTGAGAGTCAGCATTGACCTGGTTTGGTTCCAGGTGCTGAGGGAGGTGGAGTTGGAAGCACATAGCCTGGCCAGGGGCCTGGGTTTGGTTTCTTGATATTCTGAGGCACGGTGACAGGGAGGCAGGTGGAAATGCCGGTCTGCCCTGTTCCCTGCTTCTTCTTACCAGCTGTGAGCTGGGTAGGTAGATGGACACTGGGCTATTTGTGTGTGTGTATGTGTAAGTTCTCTATAAATGGCTAGCAGGGGTGAACTGAGAGCTAGATGTACAAGCTGGATTTAGAAAAGGAAGTGGAACCAGAGACCAAATTGCCAACATCCATTGGATCATAGAGAAACAAGAGATTCCAGGAAAATTACTTCTGCTTCATTGACTATGCTAAAGACTTTGACTTTGTGGATCACAACAAACTGTGGAAAATGTTTAAAGAAATGGGAATACCAAACCACCTTACCTGCCTCCTGAGAAACCTGTATGCAGAACAAGAAGCAATAGTTAGAACTGGACATGGAACAACAGACTGGTTCCAATCTGGGAAAGGAGTACATCAAGGCCGTATATTTGTCACCCTGCTTATTTAACTTCTATATAGAGTTCATAAGGTGAAATCCTGGGCTGGATGAATCCCAGGTTGGAATCAAGACTGCAGGGAGAAATATCAACGACCGCAGACATGCAGATGGCAAGACTCTAATGGCGGAAAGGGAAGGGAATTAAGAGTCTCTTGAAGAAGGTGAAAGGGGAGAGGGAAAAAGCTTGCCTAAAATTTAACATTCCAAAAAAAAAAGAACCTCAACATTCAAAAAACTAAGATCATGGCATTTGGTCCCATCACTTCGTGGCAAAGAGATGGGCAACCAATGGAAACAGTAGCAGACTATTTTCTTGGGCTCCACAATCACTGCAGATTGTGACTGTAGCCATGAAATTAAACAAATCGATAGCTCCTTGGAAGAAAAGCTATGACAAGCTTGTGCCTAGTCACCCAGTCATGTCCAACTCTTTGTAACTCCATGGACTCCAAGCTGCCAGGTTCCTTTTTTCATGGGATTTCTCAGGCAAGAATGATGGAATGGGTTGCCATGCCCTCCTCCAGGAGATCTTCCTGACCCAGGGATGAAACCTAGGTCTTCTGCATTGCAGGCAGCTTCTTTACCAGCTAAGCCACCAGGAAGCCCTGACAAACCTAGACAGCATATTAAAAGGGGCATCAGTTTGCCAAAGGTCCACGTAGTCATAGCTATGGTTTTCTAGCATATGGATGTGAGATTGCAGAGCAAGCTTCATTTAAGACTGTGGTGCTGTTCTGTTTTACCAGCTGTGAGCTGGGTAGGTAGATGGACACTGGGCTATTTGTGTGTGTGTATGTGTAAGTTCTCTATAAATGGCTAGCAGGGGTGAACTGAGAGCTAGATGTACAAGCTGGATTTAGAAAAGGAAGTGGAACCAGAGACCAAATTGCCAACATCCATTGGATCATAGAGAAACAAGAGATTCCAGGAAAATTACTTCTGCTTCATTGACTATGCTAAAGACTTTGACTTTGTGGATCACAACAAACTGTGGAAAATGTTTAAAGAAATGGGAATACCAAACCACCTTACCTGCCTCCTGAGAAACCTGTATGCAGAACAAGAAGCAATAGTTAGAACTGGACATGGAACAACAGACTGGTTCCAATCTGGGAAAGGAGTACATCAAGGCCGTATATTTGTCACCCTGCTTATTTAACTTCTATATAGAGTTCATAAGGTGAAATCCTGGGCTGGATGAATCCCAGGTTGGAATCAAGACTGCAGGGAGAAATATCAACGACCGCAGACATGCAGATGGCAAGACTCTAATGGCGGAAAGGGAAGGGAATTAAGAGTCTCTTGAAGAAGGTGAAAGGGGAGAGGGAAAAAGCTTGCCTAAAATTTAACATTCCAAAAAAAAAAGAACCTCAACATTCAAAAAACTAAGATCATGGCATTTGGTCCCATCACTTCGTGGCAAAGAGATGGGCAACCAATGGAAACAGTAGCAGACTATTTTCTTGGGCTCCACAATCACTGCAGATTGTGACTGTAGCCATGAAATTAAACAAATCGATAGCTCCTTGGAAGAAAAGCTATGACAAGCTTGTGCCTAGTCACCCAGTCATGTCCAACTCTTTGTAACTCCATGGACTCCAAGCTGCCAGGTTCCTTTTTTCATGGGATTTCTCAGGCAAGAATGATGGAATGGGTTGCCATGCCCTCCTCCAGGAGATCTTCCTGACCCAGGGATGAAACCTAGGTCTTCTGCATTGCAGGCAGCTTCTTTACCAGCTAAGCCACCAGGGAAGCCCTGACAAACCTAGACAGCATATTAAAAAGCGGAGACATCAGTTTGCCAACAAAGGTCCACGTAGTCATAGCTATGGTTTTTCTAGTAGTTCTATATGGATGTGAGAGTTGGATCATAAAAAAGGCTGAGCACTGAAGAATTGATTCTTTCAAATTGTGGTGTTGAGGAAGACTCTTGAGAGTCCCTTGGGCTGTAAGGAGATCAAACCAATAAATCCTAAAGGAAATCAACCGTGAATATTCATTGGAAGAACTGATGCTGAAGCTCCGGTACTTTGACTTCCTGATGCAAAGAGCCAACGCGTTGGAGAAGATGCTGATGCTAGGAAAGATTGAGGACAAGAGGAGAAGAGTTAACAGGATGAGATGGTTGGATTGCATCACTGACTGAATGGATATGAGTTTGAACAAACTCCAGGAAATAGTGAAGATCACGGAAGCCTGGTGTGCTGCAGTCCATGGGTTCATAAAGTCTTGAACATGACTTAGGGACTGAACAACAGCAACAACAGTTCTCAAGAATTGAAAGCAGGATCCTTAATGAAGCTCAGGTTCTTGATATCTCATTACAGAAAGAATTAGTGCAAGACAAAGGGATAGGTAAGAAGCGGAATTGTTTAGGGAGAAATACACTCCACAGACAGAGTGTCGGCCATCTCAGAAGGTGAGAATGACCAAGAAATAAGGTGTGATTAGTTTTTTGGGCTGGGTAACTTTATAGGCCAGTGATGGGGAAGTATTTTAACTATTTCAGGAGAAAGGAACAGAGTTCCAGGATTTGTATGTTTGACTCAATTGGGGGTAAACAAGCTTTTGGTAAAGCCTATGAAATTAAACAAATCGATAGCTCCTTGGAAGAAAAGCTATGACAAGCTTGTGCCTAGTCACCCAGTCATGTCCAACTCTTTGTAACTCCATGGACTCCAAGCTGCCAGGTTCCTTTTTTCATGGGATTTCTCAGGCAAGAATGATGGAATGGGTTGCCATGCCCTCCTCCAGGAGATCTTCCTGACCCAGGGATGAAACCTAGGTCTTCTGCATTGCAGGCAGCTTCTTTACCAGCTAAGCCACCAGGGAAGCCCTGACAAACCTAGACAGCATATTAAAAAGCGGAGACATCAGTTTGCCAACAAAGGTCCACGTAGTCATAGCTATGGTTTTTCTAGTAGTTCTATATGGATGTGAGAGTTGGATCATAAAAAAGGCTGAGCACTGAAGAATTGATTCTTTCAAATTGTGGTGTTGAGGAAGACTCTTGAGAGTCCCTTGGGCTGTAAGGAGATCAAACCAATAAATCCTAAAGGAAATCAACCGTGAATATTCATTGGAAGAACTGATGCTGAAGCTCCGGTACTTTGACTTCCTGATGCAAAGAGCCAACGCGTTGGAGAAGATGCTGATGCTAGGAAAGATTGAGGACAAGAGGAGAAGAGTTAACAGGATGAGATGGTTGGATTGCATCACTGACTGAATGGATATGAGTTTGAACAAACTCCAGGAAATAGTGAAGATCACGGAAGCCTGGTGTGCTGCAGTCCATGGGTTCATAAAGTCTTGAACATGACTTAGGGACTGAACAACAGCAACAACAGTTCTCAAGAATTGAAAGCAGGATCCTTAATGAAGCTCAGGTTCTTGATATCTCATTACAGAAAGAATTAGTGCAAGACAAAGGGATAGGTAAGAAGCGGAATTGTTTAGGGAGAAATACACTCCACAGACAGAGTGTCGGCCATCTCAGAAGGTGAGAATGACCAAGAAATAAGGTGTGATTAGTTTTTTGGGCTGGGTAACTTTATAGGCCAGTGATGGGGAAGTATTTTAACTATTTCAGGAGAAAGGACCAGAGTTCCAGGATTTGGGCTAACACCACTTTTTGATCTTCAGTGGCTGGCCTCAGAGCTATCATGGCACCAAGGGGCCTGTGACTTAGGTTGCTTCGTGTTACAATGATCCTACACTGAGGCTCAAGGTCTAGTGTAAGTGGACTCACCTGCCGTCTTGCATATCTTGGTTCTAAACAGTTGATGTCGTGTCCTTGGGATATGGCATTCTTTTAAACTTTGTTTCCTGCCCTCTTTTCTCCTGTTTCAGTTCTACTCTGGGTAAATATCCTGGAAAATCCACGATACATGTGCCCCAGGAGGCATGTTGCAACAGATTTAAAGCAGCGCCATTTAATAAGCTGCAAAATGTCAGAAACAACCCTAATGTTCCCCACCAGAAAAAAAGGGAAAAAATGGTCACATTTTCGTACACGGAACACTCCACAGCAGCAGAAACGACGAGACCTTTGTGGCAGTCAGAAGATTCTCACCGACAGTTGTTGAGTGAAAGATGCCAGACCTCAAAGACAGCCAACAGTGTAGCACATCTCAGTTCTGTTATCTCTTAGACCCTTAACCTTTCCTCCACTGAAAGTGAAAAGGAAACACCTGTTGATAAGGTGGGACCCCATGGATTGCAGTTCATCAGGCTCCTCTGTCCATGGGATTTCCCAGGCAAGGAGAATGGAGTGGGTTGCCATTTCCTCAGGGGATCTTCTCAACTTAGGGATCGAACCTGCATCTCTTGCTTGTCAAGCAGATTCTTTACCACTGAGCCACCAGGGAAACCTCCACTAGGACCCCCTTAACAAGTCTCTGCCTTGCAAGGAGTCCCAGAAACGTTTCTTTTCTCTGCCTTCCCCCAACCCGGCCATTTTAACCATTCTCATATCAAAGCCTTTGGGGCCTCCAGTGAGGGATTGATCCAAAGAACTCAGGCCATTTTGTCAGTCTGGGACTTGTTTAACTGGCCTAACTCTTGTCCCAAGTGATTGCTGGTCAATGTCAATGAAAATAATGTTCCATGTCACATCATTAAACAAAGGATGTCGCAGCTATCAAACCATCACATCACAACATTCGTTACCTCGAGATGTCTTATTTTATTTCACTATTGGTAATCATTTTATGTTCTGAGTAGCTGGTCTTAAAATGGAAAGGAAGGGGGCAGGGTAAGCCCTTTAACATAATGACCTCGCCCAAGGACAGACATAAACTGATTAGAACCAAATAAATTCAAGAGGGTTGACAGAAAAATGCAGGCCTCTGAACAAGCTATTTAAAATTCCTTCATAGGATTATTGAAGGTTTCAGAACAGGATGAATCCCAGCCCATCTTCCCCCAAGAATTCCTTGCTCTATAGCCTCCCTTTTCCTGGAGGAGACCCCAAATTTGGATGGCAACTGGCTGAGCAGCACTCTGGCAATGGGGGCTTCACCCCGAGGCTGAGCAGAGCGGCCGGCCCCTGCAGCAGCCAGAGCCACTGTCCTAACCTTGAGAACCACCAGGAACTGGTGGCCCACATCCCCAGGCCCCCTCACTTTGGGGACAGCAAGCTGTCCCCTGTCCCATCCCGTCCCATGCTGCAGAGCCCTTGTGGGAACTGGCCTCCACCCCCGGTGTCCTGGTGGGTCCCCGTCCTGTGTGGTCAAGGGGACCCCAGGCGCCATACCCTGCAGACCTCAAACCAGCCTTTGTCCCAAATGCTGTTCATGAGACATGGCTTATGGCTCTTTTGGGGGCCTCCTTGTCAGCTCAGGTTGTGGGGTGTCCATTTCCTCCCTGAGGGGCAGCTGCTGAGACATGCAACTGGCTCTTGGGCACTGTGCCAGGCATGTCGGTGAGACGGGGCATCCCTGGCAGCAAGGTCATGTCAAAGGGACGTTGGACTGCAGCCTGGTGTGTGTGCCGGCATAACCCTGAAGCTCTGCTCACCAGGAGGAAGCAGGCCCTGGGGCACCTTAAATCAGAGGGTGAGACTTAGAATAGAGCTCAGTTTCCCGCAGGTCTCTGGACCCGCCCCAGCCCCACTGCCACCGGAGGCAGGGATGGTGAGGCCTCCTGGAAGAAACAACGGTCATTCCTGCAGACACTGAGTAGGTGCAGAGACCTGCGTCTGGAAGCAGGCCGTCAAAGCCTCAGGGGAACGTCCGCTGGAAAGTCAGGTCAAGGGCATCTTGTTGGAGGCCTCTCAGGAGGCTCCCAGGCAGTGCCTGCTCCTATCCATCAGGAAGCAACCTGGGTGGTCGCCAGAGCCCTGCTGGGCTTGGTGCAGGGATCCGGGTGGGGTGCGCTGGAAAAACAGACGACTCCAGGAATCAGGGACATGCTGTGGCTCCAGGTCTGGCTGGGGTTGGACCTGGGGCGCCCCCTAGTGGCCCAGTTGGCACTCTGCAGGGAGGGACGCACCTGTAGTCGGGGGAGTTGTTCCACCTGAGTCTTGTCTGGGGCCCAAGGACCCCTGGTCTCCCACACAGATCTCAACGGGCTGGTTGAGGGGACAACAGGTCTCCCAGAGGGCCTTCTGTGTGCCCGGCTCCCCCAGGCTTCATCTCAGTCCAGCCTTGCCGCAACCCGGGGCAGTCAGCCCTGGCCCTCTTTACTGTCAGCTCTAAGATGGCGCCCTCATCCTGATGGAATAAAATTTATGTCTAGGGCAGGACGGGACAATCTAAGCATAATGCACTCCCTGCCCATAGTGGGCCCTGCACCTGCATTAAACATGAAGCCAGCCTTCGGGAAGCTGCAAACACCAGCTCTGTGCCTGCTCTGTCATGAAGATCAGTGTTGTGTTTTATCTTCTCTGACACCAGAAAGGCAACTCGGTAGTAGGCTACATTTCTTCCCCAATCTTGTAAGGGATCCTGGGACCTGTTGCCTACTTTGTATGTGCTTGTCTGGACCCTGTATCTTAGATGAACTTTGTGTAAAATGCAAGTGTATCATTTTGACGTATGATCCTTTATGTCACAAGTGTGTGTGAACAGTCTTTGAACTATTTTGAAAGATGCTCTCCCAGGTTAGAACCCTCAGGTGACTCAAATACAATCCTCTCTCTCTTCTTTAGATCACGATTGATTTGTTTTTAGTCAGCACTGGTCTGACCGGGCACTCACACTCCAGCGTGGTGCTCAGGTGTCCTGGGGAAGTGAAGGTGGGTCAGGGGAAGGCAGACACTGAGTAGGTGCAGAGACCTGCGTCTGGAAGCAGGCCGTCAAAGCCTCAGGGAACGTCCGCTGGAAAGTCAGGTCAAGGGCATCTTGTTGGAGGCCTCTCAGGAGGCTCCCAGGCAGTGCCTGCTCCTATCCATCAGGAAGCAACCTGGGTGGTCGCCAGAGCCCTGCTGGGCTTGGTGCAGGGATCCGGGTGGGGTGCGCGGGAAAAAACAGACGACTCCAGGAATCAGGGACATGCTGTGGCTCCAGGTCTGGCTGGGGTTGGACCTGGGGCGCCCCCTAGTGGCCCAGTTGGCACTCTGCAGGGAGGGACGCACCTGTAGTCGGGGGAGTTGTTCCACCTGAGTCTTGTCTGGGGCCCAAGGACCCCTGGTCTCCCACACAGATCTCAACGGGCTGGTTGAGGGGACAACAGGTCTCCCAGAGGGCCTTCTGTGTGCCCGGCTCCCCCAGGCTTCATCTCAGTCCAGCCTTGCCGCAACCCGGGCAGTCAGCCCTGGCCCTCTTTACTGTCAGCTCTAAGATGGCGCCCTCATCCTGATGGAATAAAATTTATGTCTAGGGCAGGACGGGACAATCTAAGCATAATGCACTCCCTGCCCATAGTGGGCCCTGCACCTGCATTAAACATGAAGCCAGCCTTCGGGAAGCTGCAAACACCAGCTCTGTGCCTGCTCTGTCATGAAGATCAGTGTTGTGTTTTATCTTCTCTGACACCAGAAAGGCAACTCGGTAGTAGGCTACATTTCTTCCCCAATCTTGTAAGGGATCCTGGGACCTGTTGCCTACTTTGTATGTGCTTGTCTGGACCCTGTATCTTAGATGAACTTTGTGTAAAATGCAAGTGTATCATTTTGACGTATGATCCTTTATGTCACAAGTGTGTGTGAACAGTCTTTGAACTATTTTGAAAGATGCTCTCCCAGGTTAGAACCCTCAGGTGACTCAAATACAATCCTCTCTCTCTTCTTTAGATCACGATTGATTTGTTTTTAGTCAGCACTGGTCTGACCGGGCACTCACACTCCAGCGTGGTGCTCAGGTGTCCTGGGGAAGTGAAGGTGGGTGCAGGAGGGGGCTGACACAGTGTCCCCGCCCCATTTGCTCACTTCCAGTAAACTGGAACTGAATAGAGTTGAGTGCGTCTAGCTAAACTGATTTATAGATTATAAGATTATATATTAAGCTAAATTGGTTATAGATTATAGATCTAGTATAGTTTTAAACAAATGAATCCTTCCAGACAAGGTAAGGGCTTACCAAAACTGCCTGTAGAGAGACTATTATTCAAATAATACCTGTCATCCGCCCCAGGTGAACAACCATAGAAGTGGCAGTTGTGCCATTTCCTCCCTCCAGACATACGCTCCTCATCACCCATGGCACAGCCCTGACAGGAAGTCAGCCCCACACATAAAACATTAAACAAAACCAAATGGTTTGAAGCCCGCCTACCTCCATTGTCACTGGTGACGCTTTCTCTGGGGGCCTGGAGGACTTGTCAATAATGGCATGAAGCCAGACTTCCCCAGTGGCCACAGATAAGAGTCTGCCCGTCAATGCAGGGGACACGGGTTCGATCCCTGGTCCAGGAAGATTCCACATGCTGTGGAGCAACTGAGTCCGTGAGCCACAGCTATTGAGCCGGTGTTCTAGAGTCCTAGACTCATCTATACTGAAGCTCACTCGCCTAGAGAAGAGTGAGCTCTGCCACAAGAGAAGTCACCGCAGTGGGGAACCCAGTGCATGGCAGCTAGGGAAAGCCCCCAAAGCACGAAGACCCAGCCCAGCCAAAAATACATAATTTTTAAAAATAACAGCATGAAACCCTCCTGGTTAGGAACTAGGTTTTGAGAACATGAAGACCACTCTCCACAGTGCTTTCCAGGTGATGTTTAAAGAGATGTGCTGTTCCACTGGCACTTTCTGATATCTCCCTAAACAATGACGGCTATTTGAAAGGCTCTTTTAAAGTTTCTTGCATAAAAGCACAAAAGACACCTACCACCAGCAGTCACTCTTTGTGCTGCAGTAAAAGTGGTAGAAACAATGAACAGAAAATGATCTGTCGAAAAACCAAAAGGCACTTCTTTGTTGGCAAATACCTTTGGAAGATGCAGAGGAAACATTGGTGTAGATTGGAGCAAAAGTCTTAGAGCAAATTACCCCGTGTGGGAGGTTTGCTAGACCATCAGTTGGCTGAAAGCACAGATGTTACTACACATCTCAGCATAAGGTATTTGCTGGATGAAATATGTAATAATCTATATTTCAATAATAAAATACACAAACTGATTTTTTCATGGCTAACCAATACAGGAAAGACATAGCAGGGAAAAATATACTTCTGACAGTTCATACTTTGTTTACTAAAAACCGTGTCCTGTGGGGAGAGCTCCCTGGTGGAAGAGATACTCCCCAGGACCTGATGCTAAAGGATCCTGCGTGAAAAAGGCTGCAGGACAGCAGAGCCTGCACAGCTCGCTCTCGGGTCCGTCCACGGTCACCCCCGGCAGCTCAGGGAAGAGTGAGAAACCTCGTGAGCACGTGAAATGCCGTCGGAGCCAACGGTGGGGTAGTTCTCCGTGACCAAGATAGTCCGAGTAGAGGAGATGCTTTATGATAGACACTTGGTCGTGAGATTGGGGTGACCATGAAAACATCTCAATTAGCCCCACAGAATGAGCCATAGTATTGGCACGGCATTGAAGGGAGCTAGCATGCGTCCTCCTGCCCTTTCTTCCTAACTTCTTTTCCTTCTTAAAGCCCATGTGCTGGGACTTCCAGAAATGACAAGCGCTACCCCTCCTGGGCACCCAGTAAAAAGTAAGTACACTTCCTCTGCCTCTGCCCCTTCAAGGTCAGGGTATTAAAACGGATGCTTGAGAAAGTGCCCATGACCTTGTGGCCAACACTGTGCATGCCTTTTAAACTAGGTTTTGAGAACATGAAGACATCCGTGTTTAGGTGATGTTTGAAGAGATGTGCTGTTCCACTGGCACTTTCTGATATCTCCCTAAACAATGACGGCTATTTGAAAGGCTCTTTTAAAGTTTCTTGCATAAAAGCACAAAAGACACCTACCACCAGCAGTCACTCTTTGTGCTGCAGTAAAAGTGGTAGAAACAATGAACAGAAAATGATCTGTCGAAAAACCAAAAGGCACTTCTTTGTTGGCAAATACCTTTGGAAGATGCAGAGGAAACATTGGTGTAGATTGGAGCAAAAGTCTTAGAGCAAATTACCCCGTGTGGGAGGTTTGCTAGACCATCAGTTGGCTGAAAGCACAGATGTTACTACACATCTCAGCATAAGGTATTTGCTGGATGAAATATGTAATAATCTATATTTCAATAATAAAATACACAAACTGATTTTTTCATGGCTAACCAATACAGGAAAGACATAGCAGGGAAAAATATACTTCTGACAGTTCATACTTTGTTTACTAAAAACCGTGTCCTGTGGGGAGAGCTCCCTGGTGGAAGAGATACTCCCCAGGACCTGATGCTAAAGGATCCTGCGTGAAAAAGGCTGCAGGACAGCAGAGCCTGCACAGCTCGCTCTCGGGTCCGTCCACGGTCACCCCCGGCAGCTCAGGGAAGAGTGAGAAACCTCGTGAGCACGTGAAATGCCGTCGGAGCCAACGGTGGGGTAGTTCTCCGTGACCAAGATAGTCCGAGTAGAGGAGATGCTTTATGATAGACACTTGGTCGTGAGATTGGGGTGACCATGAAAACATCTCAATTAGCCCCACAGAATGAGCCATAGTATTGGCACGGCATTGAAGGGAGCTAGCATGCGTCCTCCTGCCCTTTCTTCCTAACTTCTTTTCCTTCTTAAAGCCCATGTGCTGGGACTTCCAGAAATGACAAGCGCTACCCCTCCTGGGCACCCAGTAAAAAGTAAGTACACTTCCTCTGCCTCTGCCCCTTCAAGGTCAGGGTATTAAAACGGATGCTTGAGAAAGTGCCCATGACCTTGTGGCCAACACTGTGCTTGGCTGATAAAAACCCCCATGCCTACACATTTAGAAAAAAAAACTTGGAAACAGAAACTTTTAAAGATTTAAGTATAATTCACATACCACAAAAATTCACCCTTTTCAAGTATACAGTGTTTTTTGTTTTTTTTTTTGCATATTTGAAGTTGTGCGACCATCACCACGAATCCCAGAATAATCTGCTTTTTTGAAAGTGCGAAGTTCCTTGGGGTTTGAGCCCATTTGTAGAACGTACACAAGCAGCTCCTTCCCTCTGGTTTGTTAGACCAGCTAACTGGCAGCAGGGAAGGCAGAACGGATGAGCTGTGTGGCAACAGAATGCCTCTGCACAGTTGGCGGGTGGAGCTTGGGAGATTGGGATCGCCACCTGTAAGGCAGATAACTAGTGGGAATCCGCTCTACAGTGCTGGGGCTCGGTTCAGGCTCTGCGGGGACACAGATGGCTGGGATGGGGTGGCCCGGCAGGAGGGAGGTTCTAGAGGGAGAGGATATATGTACACATAAGGGCTTCCCTGGGGGCTCAGATGGTACAGAATCTGCCTGGAATATAGGAGACTAGGGTTCCATCCTTAGGTCCGAAAGATCCCCTGGAGAAGGGAATGGCTACCCACTCCAATACTCTTACCTGGAGAATTCCGTGGAAAGAAGCGCCTGGAGGGCTCCAGTCCATGGGGTCACAAAGAGTTGGACACAATTGAGTGACTAACACTTTCATAGCTGCTTCACGTCGTTGTACGGCAGAAACGAACACAACCATGTAAAGTAGCCATACCCCAATTTAAAAATATCAGTCTAATGACTTAGTAAATCTCGCTGCTGATGCCCTTTTCCCATTCAGCCCCTAGTTTCGTGACAGCTGACAAAACGATGCAATAACTGCCCTGAGAGCCTAGCCTCCAGTCTTCAAATTGATGTTTATAGTTTTAAATCAAAATTTTAGTAGGTAGGACTTCCCTGGTGGTCCAGTGGTTAAGAATTTACCTACCAAGACAGGGGACAGCGGTTCGATCCCTGGTCAGGGAAGATCCCACATACTGTGGGGCAACGAAGCCCGTTTGCTACAACCACAGAAGCCCTCGGACCTAGAGCCTGTGCTCCTCAAGGGAGGCCCCGAGGCGAGAAGCTGAGCACAATAACAGAGAGTAGCCTCTGCTCGAAGCAACTAGAAAAAGCCTGTATGCAGCAATAAAGACCCAGTATGACCCAAAATAAATACAGAAATAATTTTTAAAAAGGTAGTAAATAAGGAAGCATGCGCAGCCATGGTAGCATTTTTCATGAGAGCAAAATACTTTTTGACACCTTCATAAAAGGACGAAGCTGTAGTTTTGTAAAATTTATTGAAAAATATGACTGTCTTCACCTATAGAATTTTCTAAAACGTTCCTTTGAGGTAGGCTACATACTCAGTGTAGTTATACAGAAGCAGGTGCTCTGGAATATTTTCAGAGAGAAACTAGAAACGTTGGCTTTCCAGCTCCCATCTCCAACCCTGCAACAGAAAAAGAGACAGCATAGACTCTTCTCCTCTCAGTAGCCAGCAGGACCCTGCCTAGGGTCTTCCAGTCCTGTTATGTCCCTGCTCACAGCCTTCTACCCCGTCTTCTACCCCGAGGTTCCAGCTCCTCCTGTCCCCCATTCTCTCAGCTTTGACCTTCTTTCCCTGCCCTGCTTGTCTCAACTCAGGTCCTGCTGCGGGCTCCACTCGGCACTGCGGCCCCGCGGACGCTGCCCCAGGGTCCGGCACCGCTGTCCGCCTTTGGTCCTTGCTCAGCCCCGCCCCTCAGCGGCCCCTCCCTGCCCGCCTGATGTGAGTCGCCCCGCCCCTCACACACACACACTCTGCCCGCACCTGCCAAGGGCTTTTCTTCCCACACACAGCACTCCTGGCATCACACTTAGAACAGTTTACTAGAGGGGGCTTTATCCTGCCCAGGAGGGCAGGGCCGGTGTCCCCACCCCAGCTCCCTCCCAGCCCGGAAGGGGCACTGGGGCCTCCATCACAGCTGAGGGACCCGGGACAAGTCTCCTTTCCTCCTGAGCTGCCATCTCCTCTCTGTAATGGCACCGCTGGGCTCCAGGGAGGGGTGGCCGAGGACTCTGTGTCAGCGTGCAGGAGGCCGCCCCTCTCTCCATGCATGGGTCGCCTTCCAGAAGCCTCGGACCTAGAGCCTGTGCTCCTCAAGGGAGGCCCGAGGCGAGAAGCTGAGCACAATAACAGAGAGTAGCCTCTGCTCAAGCAACTAGAAAAAGCCTGTATGCAGCAATAAAGACCCAGTATGACCCAAAATAAATACAGAAATAATTTTTAAAAAGGTAGTAAATAAGGAAGCATGCGCAGCCATGGTAGCATTTTTCATGAGAGCAAAATACTTTTTGACACCTTCATAAAAGGACGAAGCTGTAGTTTTGTAAAATTTATTGAAAAATATGACTGTCTTCACCTATAGAATTTTCTAAAACGTTCCTTTGAGGTAGGCTACATACTCAGTGTAGTTATACAGAAGCAGGTGCTCTGGAATATTTTCAGAGAGAAACTAGAAACGTTGGCTTTCCAGCTCCCATCTCCAACCCTGCAACAGAAAAAGAGACAGCATAGACTCTTCTCCTCTCAGTAGCCAGCAGGACCCTGCCTAGGGTCTTCCAGTCCTGTTATGTCCCTGCTCACAGCCTTCTACCCCGTCTTCTACCCCGAGGTTCCAGCTCCTCCTGTCCCCCATTCTCTCAGCTTTGACCTTCTTTCCCTGCCCTGCTTGTCTCAACTCAGGTCCTGCTGCGGGCTCCACTCGGCACTGCGGCCCCGCGGACGCTGCCCCAGGGTCCGGCACCGCTGTCCGCCTTTGGTCCTTGCTCAGCCCCGCCCCTCAGCGGCCCCTCCCTGCCCGCCTGATGTGAGTCGCCCCGCCCCTCACACACACACACTCTGCCCGCACCTGCCAAGGGCTTTTCTTCCCACACACAGCACTCCTGGCATCACACTTAGAACAGTTTACTAGAGGGTGCTTTATCCTGCCCAGGAGGGCAGGGCCGGTGTCCCCACCCCAGCTCCCTCCCAGCCCGGAAGGGGCACTGGGGCCTCCATCACAGCTGAGGGACCCGGGACAAGTCTCCTTTCCTCCTGAGCTGCCATCTCCTCTCTGTAATGGCACCGCTGGGCTCCAGGGAGGGGTGGCCGAGGACTCTGTGTCAGCGTGCAGGAGGAGGCCGCCTCCCCCTTCTCTCCATGCAGTGGGGCTCCTGGCCTTCCAGGCCCCAGACGTCTTCTTGGGTGGCAAGGTGCCCACAGGGTAGGTTCCAGAAGAACCAGAAGCCATGCTTCCCCAGGAGCCCCCACCCCAAGTTTAGTGGGTCATGGTCTCCTAGGGGACACCTCTGGTCCAAGCCTGGTCCTCAGGCAGGGCTACTGGGTGGGGAGAAGAGACTGAACTCTGGGCCCCTGCCTTTTCTGGAGTCTGAGGAGGCTCTGCTCAAAATCTGGGGCTGCCAAGGTGGAGGCATTGAGGGCTGTGGATATTGCAGCAAAGTCAGACCTCAGCCTCCAGGGAGGGTCAGGTCCATCGGAGTTTCCGGGCAGGGGAGCAGGAGGAGGGGTCAGCGCAGGGCGGGCTCCAGCAGCAGCAGCAGCAGCGCCAGCAGCGCCAGGGAGGGTGGGCAGGCAGCCTGGTGTGCGGCGCTGGGCTGGGCGGGGGCCGGCAGGCTGCAGTCGGTGTAGGGCTCCACGCAGCCGGCGAAGGCCATGGCGTGAGCCACGAAGGTCTCCTCCTGCACGCCGTGCACCAGGTGCGCCTGTGGGCCACGGGCGAACACCACCACGTCCTCGCCACCGTGGGTCCCTCTAAAGAGGGGCACTGCTGCTTGCTGCTGGTACGAGGGGTCCTCTGTCAGAGAATGAGAGGTTAGAGAAGGCATGGAGGTGGCCCCGCTCACGTGATGTCCCAGCAAGGGTCCTCCCTCCCCACCGCCGCTGCACCCCAGGGCCCCCCCACGACACTCACTGCTCTTAGTTTCGTCCACATCGGGTCGTGAGCCCCTGTCCACCTTGTACCCAGGGCCATTGCTGTAAAGCAGGGAGGTGTAGGCCTTGCCATCTCTGGCTTTGCCGTCGGCCAGGCCTGCAGGGAGGAGGCGACCCTGTGATCACTCTGACCCCAATCTTTGGGGCGCCTCCTGTGTGCTGAGCCCAGGCACCTCTTGTCTGACATCATCCTCACCACAGCGGTGCAGGGAAGCTGCTATGGTTACTCCGGCTGGCTCCATCAGCCAGCGGATGGGGGAACTGGCTAGAGCACTCTCTGCCCTGCCACTCTCCCCAGGCTTACCGAAGATGGAGCTCCCACGGAGTGGGTAGCCCCAGTGAAGGCGTGAGTGGTCGGCGGTGACCAGGGTCAGCGTGTCTGCCTCAACTGGCGTGATGGCTGGCCCCTCGCGGCCCAGGAGCCCCACCCCAAGTTTAGTGGGTCATGGTCTCCTAGGGGACACCTCTGGTCCAAGCCTGGTCCTCAGGCAGGGCTACTGGGTGGGGAGAAGAGACTGAACTCTGGGCCCCTGCCTTTTCTGGAGTCTGAGGAGGCTCTGCTCAAAATCTGGGGCTGCCAAGGTGGAGGCATTGAGGGCTGTGGATATTGCAGCAAAGTCAGACCTCAGCCTCCAGGGAGGGTCAGGTCCATCGGAGTTTCCGGGCAGGGAGCAGGAGGAGGGTCAGCGCAGGGCGGGCTCCAGCAGCAGCAGCAGCGCCAGCAGCGCCAGGGAGGGTGGGCAGGCAGCCTGGTGTGCGGCGCTGGGCTCGGCGGGGGCCGGCAGGCTGCAGTCGGTGTCGGGCTCCACGCAGCCGGCGAAGGCCATGGCGTGAGCCACGAAGGTCTCCTCCTGCACGCCGTGCACCAGGTGCGCCTGTGGGCCACGGGCGAACACCACCACGTCCTCGCCACCGTGGGTCCCTCTAAAGAGGGGCACTGCTGCTTGCTGCTGGTACGAGGGGTCCTCTGTCAGAGAATGAGAGGTTAGAGAAGGCATGGAGGTGGCCCCGCTCACGTGATGTCCCAGCAAGGGTCCTCCCTCCCCACCGCCGCTGCACCCCAGGGCCCCCCCACGACACTCACTGCTCTTAGTTTCGTCCACATCGGGTCGTGAGCCCCTGTCCACCTTGTACCCAGGGCCATTGCTGTAAAGCAGGGAGGTGTAGGCCTTGCCATCTCTGGCTTTGCCGTCGGCCAGGCCTGCAGGGAGGAGGCGACCCTGTGATCACTCTGACCCCAATCTTTGGGGCGCCTCCTGTGTGCTGAGCCCAGGCACCTCTTGTCTGACATCATCCTCACCACAGCGGTGCAGGGAAGCTGCTATGGTTACTCCGGCTGGCTCCATCAGCCAGCGGATGGGGGAACTGGCTAGAGCACTCTCTGCCCTGCCACTCTCCCCAGGCTTACCGAAGATGGAGCTCCCACGGAGTGGGTAGCCCCCGAAAGTGAAGACGTGAGAGTGGTCGGCGGTGACCAGGGTCAGCGTGTCTGCCTCACTGGTGAGCTGGCTCGCCCTGGCAATGGCTTTGTCGAACATGACCGCCTCCGTCAGCGCCCTAAAAGCTATGCCTTCATGGTGACCGTGGTCAATGCGGCCTCCTGCAAGAAGGTCACATATGGGTTTCCCTGGTGGTCCAGTGGGTAAAGAGTCCGCCTTGCAATGCAGGGGTCACAGATTCAACCCCTGGCCTGGGAAGATCCCATGTGCCGTGGAGCAGCTGGGCCAGTGTGCCCAATTATGAGCCAGCGCTGTGGAGCGCATGCGCCCAGAGTCAGTGTTCTGCAACAGGAGAGGCCACTGCAATGGGAGGCCCACACAGGCCAAAGAATAAAGATGGATGAAAAATTTAAAAAAAGGTCACATATAAGGTGTCAGTTCTGCCCTGACGGCCCCCGCTTCCCTCCTCTGATCAGCAAGGGGCTGCCGCTCACCCTCCACGAAGAGGAAGAAGCCCCGGGGGTTCCTGCTCAGCACTCGAATGGCCACCTCCGTCATCTCCTCCAGCGATGGGTCCATGGCGTGGTCTCGGTAGGTCTCATAGGCCATGTCTATTGACTCAAAGAGGCCTGAGGGAAAGGGGACCAGTGGCGACCTGCAAATTGTCCATGGGGGTGGGGGGTGCCATGGCACTAATCCTAGGAGGGACAGGGGGGCGGGCGGGGTCCTTACCCATGAGGTGTGTTACACTCGAGTCATTGGACGCCTGAAGCAGCGCCATGCGATTCACACGTACTGACCCTGGAGTCACCCCACATCGGGTCGGCCCTCCCTGTGGTGCTGAGGGGGGCCCAGGCCCCCACCTGCAGGAGGAGGCGACCCTGTGATCACTCTGACCCCAATCTTTGGCGCCTCCTGTGCTGAGCCCAGGCACCTCTTGTCTGACATCATCCTCACCACAGCGGTGCAGGGAAGCTGCTATGGTTACTCCGGCTGGCTCCATCAGCCAGCGGATGGGGGAACTGGCTAGAGCACTCTCTGCCCTGCCACTCTCCCCAGGCTTACCGAAGATGGAGCTCCCACGGAGTGGGTAGCCCCCGAAAGTGAAGACGTGAGAGTGGTCGGCGGTGACCAGGGTCAGCGTGTCTGCCTCACTGGTGAGCTGGCTCGCCCTGGCAATGGCTTTGTCGAACATGACCGCCTCCGTCAGCGCCCTAAAAGCTATGCCTTCATGGTGACCGTGGTCAATGCGGCCTCCTGCAAGAAGGTCACATATGGGTTTCCCTGGTGGTCCAGTGGGTAAAGAGTCCGCCTTGCAATGCAGGGGTCACAGATTCAACCCCTGGCCTGGGAAGATCCCATGTGCCGTGGAGCAGCTGGGCCAGTGTGCCCAATTATGAGCCAGCGCTGTGGAGCGCATGCGCCCAGAGTCAGTGTTCTGCAACAGGAGAGGCCACTGCAATGGGAGGCCCACACAGGCCAAAGAATAAAGATGGATGAAAAATTTAAAAAAAGGTCACATATAAGGTGTCAGTTCTGCCCTGACGGCCCCCGCTTCCCTCCTCTGATCAGCAAGGGGCTGCCGCTCACCCTCCACGAAGAGGAAGAAGCCCCGGGGGTTCCTGCTCAGCACTCGAATGGCCACCTCCGTCATCTCCTCCAGCGATGGGTCCATGGCGTGGTCTCGGTAGGTCTCATAGGCCATGTCTATTGACTCAAAGAGGCCTGAGGGAAAGGGGACCAGTGGCGACCTGCAAATTGTCCATGGGGGTGGGGGGTGCCATGGCACTAATCCTAGGAGGGACAGTGGGGCGGGCGGGGTCCTTACCCATGAGGTGTGTTACACTCGAGTCATTGGACGCCTGAAGCAGCGCCATGCGATTCCACACGTACTTGCCACCCTGGAGGGGAGACAGGCCTCAGCACAGAGCTGACACCCCAGCCCGCTCTGCTGGCCCCCTGCACCCATGACCCCCATCACCTGGTTCTTGGCCTTCCACTCCTGCACCAGATTCCTCTTGTCCTTCCGGACCCCATTCTTTTTGGCGTCATCTGGGTATTCAGGGTCTGGGGTCCCTTCAGGAAACATGTATTTTCGGCCTCCACCCAGGATCACCTGGGCCAGAGAGGAGGGCGGGTGGGTTCGGGGCCTGGCTGGCCCTCTGCTGCCCCACCAGACGGTCCCGAGCTCCCCCAGCCAGGTCTGTGGAATGTTGCCCCCCAGAGTAGGACCTACTGGGGCTCCCTCCCCCTGCCCCACAAACATGGAGACCCCGAGAGACTCCAGGGCTCTGGGGTTCCTGGGACTGTGACATGTGCGTGTCCCACCACCGCTGCCCCGCCCCTGGCCCTCAGGTCCCAGCTCACGTCGATGTCCATGTTGTAGACGAGCTGCGTGGCGATGTCCTGGCAGCCCTGCGTCAGGGCGTCAGCAGTCATGTCAGCGTCAGAATACCAGTCTCGGTTCACCGTGTGGGCGTAGGCCCCGGCCGGCGAGGCATGCTGCACCCTGGTGGTGGTCACCACTCCCACGGACTTCCCTGGGGGTGGCAGCGGTCAGGAGGGGCCGCGGAGGCCTCTGAGCCTCCCCCTGCCCAGGAAGCGGACCCCCAAGCCCACCTGCTTTCTTGGCCCGGTTCAGCACAGACGTGACCTCATTGCCACGGGTCGTGTTGCACTGGTTGTAGCGGGCAGCCGCGCTCAGCCCGATGGTCCTGTAGTTGGCCTTGACTCCGCACAGGTAGGCGGTGGCCGTGCCCGCGCTGTCTGGCACCTGTCTGTCCACGTTGTATGTCTGGGGCAGAGAGGCCATCAGCGCTGCTGGGGGAGACACCGCGCTCCTGACCCAGGCCCTGGGCCACCCTCACAGCTCCCCAACCCTACCTCAGCCCCCAACCCTCCAGGGCCTTCCCTCGGGCCCTAACTTGGTCACTTGGCCCTTACCTTGGACAGAGCCAGGTATGGGAACTGGTCCATGGCCAGGGGTGTCTCAGGTCCCAGCTTGCCGTTCATCTGCCCCTTTAGGATCCGAGCGGCTGTCACCGTGGACACCCCCATCCCTGAAGGTGCACACGGGGTCAGGTCCGAGTCCCCGGGGCCAGCCTGGCTCAGCCGGCAGCCCAGGGTCCCAGGGAGAGGGGGCGCCAGGGTGTGGGCAGGCCGAGCACACTCACCGTCCCCCAAGAAGAGAATGACGTTCTTGGCGGCTGTCTGGATGGGCTTCAGCTTCTTGGCGACATCCAGGGGGGCCTGGTCAGCATGGCCCTCGCTGCCCACCAGACGGTCCCGAGCTCCCCCAGCCAGGTCTGTGGAATGTTGCCCCCCAGAGTAGGACCTACTGGGGCTCCCTCCCCCTGCCCCACAAACATGGAGACCCCGAGAGACTCCAGGGCTCTGGGGTTCCTGGGACTGTGACATGTGCGTGTCCCACCACCGCTGCCCCGCCCCTGGCCCTCAGGTCCCAGCTCACGTCGATGTCCATGTTGTAGACGAGCTGCGTGGCGATGTCCTGGCAGCCCTGCGTCAGGGCGTCAGCAGTCATGTCAGCGTCAGAATACCAGTCTCGGTTCACCGTGTGGGCGTAGGCCCCGGCCGGCGAGGCATGCTGCACCCTGGTGGTGGTCACCACTCCCACGGACTTCCCTGGGGGTGGCAGCGGTCAGGAGGGGCCGCGGAGGCCTCTGAGCCTCCCCCTGCCCAGGAAGCGGACCCCCAAGCCCACCTGCTTTCTTGGCCCGGTTCAGCACAGACGTGACCTCATTGCCACGGGTCGTGTTGCACTGGTTGTAGCGGGCAGCCGCGCTCAGCCCGATGGTCCTGTAGTTGGCCTTGACTCCGCACAGGTAGGCGGTGGCCGTGCCCGCGCTGTCTGGCACCTGTCTGTCCACGTTGTATGTCTGGGGCAGAGAGGCCATCAGCGCTGCTGGGGGAGACACCGCGCTCCTGACCCAGGCCCTGGGCCACCCTCACAGCTCCCCAACCCTACCTCAGCCCCCAACCCTCCAGGGCCTTCCCTCGGGCCCTAACTTGGTCACTTGGCCCTTACCTTGGACAGAGCCAGGTATGGGAACTGGTCCATGGCCAGGGGTGTCTCAGGTCCCAGCTTGCCGTTCATCTGCCCCTTTAGGATCCGAGCGGCTGTCACCGTGGACACCCCCATCCCTGAAGGTGCACACGGGGTCAGGTCCGAGTCCCCGGGGCCAGCCTGGCTCAGCCGGCAGCCCAGGGTCCCAGGGAGAGGGGGCGCCAGGGTGTGGGCAGGCCGAGCACACTCACCGTCCCCCAAGAAGAGAATGACGTTCTTGGCGGCTGTCTGGATGGGCTTCAGCTTCTTGGCGACATCCAGGGCCTGGGCTGCCTGGCGGTTCCAGAAGGCTGGATTTTCCTCCTCAACTGTCCGTGGGGAGAGTGGTGGTCAGATCATCCTCGGGGCAGCCCCCTGTGGGTCGGGGGGCTGCCGGGAGCCGCCTCATTACCTGGGACGCCCAGGGAGAGCTGTAGCCACAGGCCCAGTAGCAGCAGCACCCAGGCCCCCCACATGCCTGCGTGATGGCGGAGGGCGGTCCGACTGGGACCTGGGGAGGCCAGATCTCCGGCAAGGATGGGACACCAGGTACCAGTTATAGTACTAGCTGGATCAAATTGCTGCCTTAAAAGGCTATATTCCTTTCCAGTGCCTGAAGGGGCCACGCCCTGCCCCTCACCTGCCTTATGACTTAAAGCCATATCATCAGATGAAAGTGGCAGATGTGGCCCAGCGATAAGGGAATTCCTTCTCTCACAGGATGGTCCCCAGCTGTCTCCTCAGAGTTGGGTGGGGATTAGGGTGCAGATGTCCTGGTTCTGAGGAACATTTGCCTGGCCCTAACAGGGGCTGCTCCCAACTCTCCGCTTACCAAGTCCTATGGGAAATCGTCTTCTCTTTATTCACCGTATGTGTGCAGGTTGGAGTCTGGGTACTGAAAGAGGGAGGGGTAGAAGCACACAGCCCCGCCAGGCGCCTGGGTTTACTTCCTGATGCCCTGAGGCACAGAGATACATGGGTAGCCTGGCTGCCTTGCCCACCGCTGAGCTTCTCACCAGACTTGGCCTGAGCAGGTTGGGTGGACACTGGGCTATGGGGGCTCTTGGGAGCCTGGGCCCAGCTTCTCCTGTGGAAAAGGATGGAGGAGGGAACTGCCAAGGGGGGCCTTGTCTGTATCCTCTCTTACTGAGGGCTGAGCTGGGTCAGCACTGCTCTGTGCGTGCGTGTGCGTGTGTGTGTAAGGTACCTGTGAAGGGCCAGCGGGATGGGCCCAGTGCCCCGTACATGACACTGACCCCTGCTCCTCTGGACAAATGGACGGAAGCCAGGTATGTTCTTTCCACATGCCATGCAAACTCACAGAAATAGCTTCTGATAAGGAGCCAGGGTGTGGGCAGGCCGAGCACACTCACCGTCCCCAAGAAGAGAATGCGTTCTTGGCGGCTGTCTGGATGGGCTTCAGCTTCTTGGCGACATCCAGGGCCTGGGCTGCCTGGCGGTTCCAGAAGGCTGGATTTTCCTCCTCAACTGTCCGTGGGGAGAGTGGTGGTCAGATCATCCTCGGGGCAGCCCCCTGTGGGTCGGGGGGCTGCCGGGAGCCGCCTCATTACCTGGGACGCCCAGGGAGAGCTGTAGCCACAGGCCCAGTAGCAGCAGCACCCAGGCCCCCCACATGCCTGCGTGATGGCGGAGGGCGGTCCGACTGGGACCTGGGGAGGCCAGATCTCCGGCAAGGATGGGACACCAGGTACCAGTTATAGTACTAGCTGGATCAAATTGCTGCCTTAAAAGGCTATATTCCTTTCCAGTGCCTGAAGGGGCCACGCCCTGCCCCTCACCTGCCTTATGACTTAAAGCCATATCATCAGATGAAAGTGGCAGATGTGGCCCAGCGATAAGGGAATTCCTTCTCTCACAGGATGGTCCCCAGCTGTCTCCTCAGAGTTGGGTGGGGATTAGGGTGCAGATGTCCTGGTTCTGAGGAACATTTGCCTGGCCCTAACAGGGGCTGCTCCCAACTCTCCGCTTACCAAGTCCTATGGGAAATCGTCTTCTCTTTATTCACCGTATGTGTGCAGGTTGGAGTCTGGGTACTGAAAGAGGGAGGGGTAGAAGCACACAGCCCCGCCAGGCGCCTGGGTTTACTTCCTGATGCCCTGAGGCACAGAGATACATGGGTAGCCTGGCTGCCTTGCCCACCGCTGAGCTTCTCACCAGACTTGGCCTGAGCAGGTTGGGTGGACACTGGGCTATGGGGGCTCTTGGGAGCCTGGGCCCAGCTTCTCCTGTGGAAAAGGATGGAGGAGGGAACTGCCAAGGGGGGCCTTGTCTGTATCCTCTCTTACTGAGGGCTGAGCTGGGTCAGCACTGCTCTGTGCGTGCGTGTGCGTGTGTGTGTAAGGTACCTGTGAAGGGCCAGCGGGATGGGCCCAGTGCCCCGTACATGACACTGACCCCTGCTCCTCTGGACAAATGGACGGAAGCCAGGGGTATGTTCTTTCCACATGCCATGCAAACTCACAGAAATAGCTTCTGATAAGGAGCTAAGAGGTTTCAGTAATCCCAAGCTGAGTTGAGGAGAAGGAAATGGCAACCCACTCCAGTATTCTTTTTTTTTTTTTTTAATTTTTGGCTTCTTTTAATTATTTTGTATCCATTTATCTTCATCCATCTTATTCTTTGGCCTGTATGGGCCTCCCAATGCAGTGGCCTCTCTTGTTGCAGGGCACTGGCTCTGGGCACATGCGCTCCAGAGCGCTGGCTCCTAATTGGACACATGGGTCCAGCGATTCCGTGGCACGTGGGATCTGCCCAGGCTAGGGACTGAACTGGCGCCCCTTGCACTGCAAGGCGGACTCTTTACCCACTGGACCACCAGGGAAGCCCTAAGTTTGAATTTTTGGCATAAAATAAGTGTACATTCACAGGTGGTTGTAAGAAATAATAGAGACCCCTTACAGCTTTTCTTAATCTTCTCTGATGATTCTAATTCACAGATTTTCACATTTCTAACAGAATTCACCTGTTCTCACTTGCGTGTGTGTAGGTTCTGTACCATCTTGTCACATCTGCGGGTTCACAGCCACAGTGAAGGAGCAGCTCCAACCCCAGGGTCCTCTTTATAACCAACCCCGCCTCTGTCTGTCCTTAGTCCCCGTCTGTGTTTCTAACAAGGTTCCAAGAATGCCATCATGCAGTCTTCTGGGAGTGGCCTCGTTTCGCTCAGACTAATTCCTTGGAGACTCAGCAGAGCAAGGGCCCCCAGCTGACTCCTTAGGGCTGCTGAGGGGTGTCCCGGGAGGGGTGAGCCGCGCCCTCCCACCGGCGTGGGTAAGCATTCCCGTGTACAAGGGCCCCTGGGCCTACTCCAGCTCTGACTATTTTAAACAGAGCTGCCGGGAATCTTCTCGGACTGATTCCTGTGTGAACACGTCACTTCATTCCGCGTCTCTGGGATACTCCGGGCGTGGAAGTGCTGGGTCACGGGGTCACGGGGTCATGAGATTGCTGCCCCTATAGCTGAGCAGCATGGCTGCACGGCTTTGCATTCCTACCAGCCAGCTAGGCACAAGCTCCTCTGCGTCCCCAGCACCACTGGAGTGAGTCTGTCACTATTTTTTTTTTTTTTTAAGTCTTTATTTTAAAGATTTTACAGAGTTTTGTTGTTCACCGACATGTATGTTCCCAGATCATTCATATGCATATCCCTGTTCACCCCACTCCCCACCCAGTTCCCCCCTTCCCACCCCTCCGGACCATCGCCCCAAGTCATTGTAGGCACTCCTATTCCCTTAGCACAATGACAACAGCTATCTTTTCCACACGTGCCAGTATAGGTTTCGATGTTACTTCCTCTATGCCTCCCTCTCACTGTTTGTTCTCCACAATGTCCCCATGTCTATTCTTTGTTCCATGAGTTCACTGCATGTGTTATCATGACCATCCTACTAGATTCCATATATATGAGTTAGTATACTGTACTTGTCTTTCTCTTTTTGACTCACTTCACTTTTTATGATAGGTTCTAGAGCTAGCCACCTCATTAGGACTGAGTCTTCTGCCTTTCTTTTAACAACTGAGTAGTATTCCATTGTATATATGTACCAGAGCTTCTGGATCCATTCATTCATCGATGGACATCTAGGTTGCTTCCATGTTCTGGCTATCAGTTTTGATTTCATCAGGATATAGGCCTAGTAGTGGGATTGCTGGGTCATAGGGTGCTTCTATTTTTAGTTTTTTAAGGAATCTCCATACTGTCTTCCATAGAGGCTGTATCAATTTACATTGCCACCAGCAATGCAAGAGAGTTCCCTTTTCTCCGCACCCTCTCCAGCATTTATTGTCTGTCGATTTATTGATGATGGCCATTCTGACAGGTGTGAGGTGGTATCTCACCGTGGTTTTAATTTGCATATCTCTAATAATAAGCGAGGTTGAGCATTGTTTCATGTGCTTTTGGGCCATCTGTATGTCCTCTTTGGAGAGGTGTCTCTTTAGACCTTTTTCCCATTTTTTGATTGGGTTGTTCGTTTTTCCGGTGCTAAGTTGTCTGTGTTGCTTGTAGATTTTGGAGATTAATTCTTTGTTATTTCATTTGCTATGATTTTCTCCCAGGCTATGGGGTGTCTGTTGAGCTTTTTTGTAATTTCTTTTGCTGTACAAAAGCTTTTAAGTTTCATTAGGTCCCACGTGTTCATTTTTCTTTTCAGTTCTGCTATTCTAGTAGGTGGGTCAGAGAAGATCTTGCTTTGATTGATGTCCTTGAGGGTTTTGCCTATATTCTCCTCTAAGAGTTTGATGGTTTCTGGTCTTACATTTAGGTCTTTCATCCATTTTGAGTTGATCTTTGTGTATGGTGTCAGGGAATGTTCCAACTTCATTTTTTTGCATGTAGCTGTCCAATTTTCCCAGCACCACTTGTTGAAGAGGCTGTCTTTGCCCCATTTTATAGTTTCGCCTCCTTTGTCAAAAATAAGGTACCCATATGTGCGTGGCTTTATCTCTGGGTTCTCGATCTTGTTCCATTGATCTATAGTTCTGTTTTTGTGCCAGTACCATACTGTCTTGATGACTGTTACTTTGTAGTAGAGTCTGACGTTAGAGAGGCTGATCCCTCCAACTCCGTTTTTCTTTCTCAGGATTGCTTTGGTTATTCGAGGTCTTTTGTATTTCCATATGAACTGTGTGATCCTTTGGTCTAGTTCTGTGAAAAATGTCAATGGTAGTTGGATAAGTATTGCATTGAATCTGTAGATGATATTTCGTAGTATGGTCATTTTCACAATATTGATTCTTCTGATCCAGGAACATGGAATATCTTTCCATCTGTTTAAGTCTTCTTTAATTTCTCTCATGAGTGTCTTGTAATTTTCTGTGTACAGTTCTTTTGTTTCGGGTTTTTGTATCAATTTACATTGCCACCAGCAATGCAAGAGAGTTCCCTTTTCTCCGCACCCTCTCCAGCATTTATTGTCTGTCGATTTATTGATGATGGCCATTCTGACAGGTGTGAGGTGGTATCTCACCGTGGTTTTAATTTGCATATCTCTAATAATAAGCGAGGTTGAGCATTGTTTCATGTGCTTTTGGGCCATCTGTATGTCCTCTTTGGAGAGGTGTCTCTTTAGACCTTTTTCCCATTTTTTGATTGGGTTGTTCGTTTTTCCGGTGCTAAGTTGTCTGTGTTGCTTGTAGATTTTGGAGATTAATTCTTTGTTATTTCATTTGCTATGATTTTCTCCCAGGCTATGGGGTGTCTGTTGAGCTTTTTTGTAATTTCTTTTGCTGTACAAAAGCTTTTAAGTTTCATTAGGTCCCACGTGTTCATTTTTCTTTTCAGTTCTGCTATTCTAGTAGGTGGGTCAGAGAAGATCTTGCTTTGATTGATGTCCTTGAGGGTTTTGCCTATATTCTCCTCTAAGAGTTTGATGGTTTCTGGTCTTACATTTAGGTCTTTCATCCATTTTGAGTTGATCTTTGTGTATGGTGTCAGGGAATGTTCCAACTTCATTTTTTTGCATGTAGCTGTCCAATTTTCCCAGCACCACTTGTTGAAGAGGCTGTCTTTGCCCCATTTTATAGTTTCGCCTCCTTTGTCAAAAATAAGGTACCCATATGTGCGTGGCTTTATCTCTGGGTTCTCGATCTTGTTCCATTGATCTATAGTTCTGTTTTTGTGCCAGTACCATACTGTCTTGATGACTGTTACTTTGTAGTAGAGTCTGACGTTAGAGAGGCTGATCCCTCCAACTCCGTTTTTCTTTCTCAGGATTGCTTTGGTTATTCGAGGTCTTTTGTATTTCCATATGAACTGTGTGATCCTTTGGTCTAGTTCTGTGAAAAATGTCAATGGTAGTTGGATAAGTATTGCATTGAATCTGTAGATGATATTTCGTAGTATGGTCATTTTCACAATATTGATTCTTCTGATCCAGGAACATGGAATATCTTTCCATCTGTTTAAGTCTTCTTTAATTTCTCTCATGAGTGTCTTGTAATTTTCTGTGTACAGTTCTTTTGTTTCTTTGGGTAGGTTTATTCCTAGACATTTGATTCTTTTGGTTGCAATGGTGAAGGGGATTGCCTTTTTGATTTCGTTTTCTGATTTTTCACTGTTTGTGTACAGGAGTGCCAGTGATTTCTGTGTGTTGACTTTGTATCCTGCGACTTTGCTGAATTCATTGATTAGCTCTAGTAGTTTGTAATTGTGTCTTTGGGGTTTTCTATGTATAGTATCATGTCGTCTGCAAAAAGAGAGCTTTACTTCTTCCTTTCCAATCTGGATTCCTCTTATTTCTTTCTCTTCTCTTATTGCTGTTGCTAGGACTTCCACGACTATGTTGAATAGTAGTGGTGAAAGTGGGCACCCCTGTCTTGTTCCTGATCTTAGAGGGAATGCTTTCAGTTTTTCACCATTAAGGACAATGTTTGCTGTAGGCTTCTCATATATGGCTTTTATTATGTTGAGATAGGTTCCTTCTATACCCATTTTCTGAAGAGTTTTTATCATAAATGGATGTTGTACTTTGTCGAAGGCTTTTTCTGCATCTATTGAGATGATCATGTGATTTTTGTCTCTCAATTTGTTGATATGGTGTATCACATTGATTGATTTACGGATATTGAAGAATTCTTGCATGCCTGGGATGAACCCGACTTGATCATGATGTATGAGTTTTTGGATGTGTCATTGAATTCTGTTTGCTAGGATTTTGTTGAGGATCTTGGCATCTAAGTTCATCAGTGAAATTGGCCTACAGTTTTCCTTTTTTGTGTTGTCTTTGCCTGGTTTGGGTATCAGGGTGATGGTGACCTCGCAGAATGTGTTCGGAAGTTTTCCTTCCTGTGCAATTTTTGGGAAGAGTTTTAGAAGGGCAGACATTAACTCTTCTTTAAATGTTTGGTAGAATTCGCCTGTGAATCCATCTGGCCCTGGGCTTTTATTTTGGGGTAGATTTTTAATCACAAATTCGATTTCTGAGCTTATGATTGGGTTGTTCAAAGTTTCTGTTTCTTCCTGGCTCAGTCTTGGCAGATTAATCTTCCCCAAGAAACTGTCCATTTCTTCCAGGTTGTCCAGTTTGTTGCCGTAGAGTTGTTCATAATAGTCTCTTAGAATCCTTTGGATTTCTGCATTATCTGTTGTAATCTCTCCTTTTTCATTTTTGATTTTGTTGATCTGGTTCTTCTCTCTCTTTTTCTTGATGTGTCTGGCCAGTGGCTTGTCAATTTTGTTTACCTTTTCGAAGAACCAGCTTTTTGTTTTATTTATCTTTACTATTGCTTCTTTCATTTCATTCTCATTTATTTCTGCTCTGATCCTTATGATTTCTCTTCTTCTGCTGGCTTTGGGGTGTTTTTGTTCTTCTTTCTCCAATTGTCTTAAGTATAGGTTTAGGTCATCTGCTTCATATTTTCCTAGTTTCTTGAGATGGGATTGTATTGCTATAAATTTCCCTCTTAGAACTGCTTTTGCAGTATCCCATAGGTTTTGCACTGTCGTGTATTCATTGTCATTTTCTTCTAGGAATTTTTAAATTTCTCCTTTGATTTCCTCAGTGATCAGTTGGCTTTTTAGGTATGTGTTGTTTAATCTCCATGTGTTTGTTTTTTGGCGGCTTTTTTCCTGTGGTTGATCTCTAGTCTCATTACATTGTGGTCCGAGAAGATGGTTGATATAATTTCTGTTTTCTTGAACTGACTGAGGTTTGATTTGTGGCCCAAGATGTGGTCTATCCTGCAGAATGTTCTGTGAGCACTTGAGAAGAAAGTGCCTTGAAGTTGGGGGTCATGACTTTTAGGTTTGAGGATCTTGGCATCTAAGTTCATCAGTGAAATTGGCCTACAGTTTTCCTTTTTTGTGTTGTCTTTGCCTGGTTTGGGTATCAGGGTGATGGTGACCTCGCAGAATGTGTTCGGAAGTTTTCCTTCCTGTGCAATTTTTGGGAAGAGTTTTAGAAGGGCAGACATTAACTCTTCTTTAAATGTTTGGTAGAATTCGCCTGTGAATCCATCTGGCCCTGGGCTTTTATTTTGGGGTAGATTTTTAATCACAAATTCGATTTCTGAGCTTATGATTGGGTTGTTCAAAGTTTCTGTTTCTTCCTGGCTCAGTCTTGGGAGATTAATCTTCCCCAAGAAACTGTCCATTTCTTCCAGGTTGTCCAGTTTGTTGCCGTAGAGTTGTTCATAATAGTCTCTTAGAATCCTTTGGATTTCTGCATTATCTGTTGTAATCTCTCCTTTTTCATTTTTGATTTTGTTGATCTGGTTCTTCTCTCTCTTTTTCTTGATGTGTCTGGCCAGTGGCTTGTCAATTTTGTTTACCTTTTCGAAGAACCAGCTTTTTGTTTTATTTATCTTTACTATTGCTTCTTTCATTTCATTCTCATTTATTTCTGCTCTGATCCTTATGATTTCTCTTCTTCTGCTGGCTTTGGGGTGTTTTTGTTCTTCTTTCTCCAATTGTCTTAAGTATAGGTTTAGGTCATCTGCTTCATATTTTCCTAGTTTCTTGAGATGGGATTGTATTGCTATAAATTTCCCTCTTAGAACTGCTTTTGCAGTATCCCATAGGTTTTGCACTGTCGTGTATTCATTGTCATTTTCTTCTAGGAATTTTTAAATTTCTCCTTTGATTTCCTCAGTGATCAGTTGGCTTTTTAGGTATGTGTTGTTTAATCTCCATGTGTTTGTTTTTTGGCGGCTTTTTTCCTGTGGTTGATCTCTAGTCTCATTACATTGTGGTCCGAGAAGATGGTTGATATAATTTCTGTTTTCTTGAACTGACTGAGGTTTGATTTGTGGCCCAAGATGTGGTCTATCCTGCAGAATGTTCTGTGAGCACTTGAGAAGAAAGTGTACTCTTCTGCTTTTGAATGGAACGTCCTAAAGATATCAGTGAGGTCCATCTTTTTCTAGTGCAGCATTTAAGGCTTGTATTTCTTTATTAATTTTCTGTTTAGATGATCTGTCCATTGGTGTGAGAGGAGTGTTAAAGTCTCCTACTATTACAGTGTTATTGTTGATTTCTTCTTTTAAGTCTGAAAGTATCTGTCTTATGTATTGAGGTGCCCCTGTGTTGGGTACATAGATATTCATGACTGTTATGTCTTTCTCTTGGATAGATCCCTTAATCATGATGTAGTGACCTGCCTTGTCTCTTAGAATCTTCTTTACTTTAAAATCTCTTTTGTCTGATATGAGGATTGCTACTCCAGCTTTCTTTTGATTTCCATTTGCATGGAATATCTTTTTCCAGCCTCTCACTTTCAGTCTATGAGTGTCTCTAGGTCTGAAGTGGGTCTCTTGTAAACAGCATACATATGGGTCTTGCTTCTGGATCCATTCAGCCAACCTGTGTCGTTTGGTTGGAGCATTTAGTCCATTTACATTCAAAGTAATTATTGATACGAATGTTCCTATTGTCATCTTCTTAGAAATTTGGGGTTTGATTTGTAAGGCTTCTCCTACTCTTGTATTTATTGACTATATCAGGCCCTTTAACACTTGTTGTAGGGCTGGTTTTGTGGTACAGAATTCTTTTAGTTTTTGTTTGTCTCTGAAGCTTTTGACTTCACCATCAATCTGAATGAGATTCTTTCTGGGTAGAGCATTCTTGGTTGGAGGTTATTCTCTTTTAGCCGTTTAAATGTGTCTTGCCATTCTCTTCTGGCCTGCAGGGTTTCTGTTGAAAGATCCGCAGTTAAACGTATGGGGTTTCCTTTATATGTTATTTGTTGTTTACTCCTAGCTGCTTTTAGTATTCTGTCTTTATATTTGGTTTGCGTTAGTTTGATTAGATTGTGCCTTGGTGTGTTTCTTCTGGGGTTTATCCTGTGTGGAATTCTTTGTGCTTCTGTCACTGTTTTTGATTTTAGCTTAGTTACGGTGGAGTATAAAGTTTCTTTTAATGTCCTTCTTCTGACAACTTTAACTGATGAGGAGCTAAGATCCCTCTCAGTTTCTCATGAATTTTCTCCTGCGTCTGAGCAGGACTAAAGACCCAATACAAACAACAAAACTCTGTAAAAGTTCAAAGTAAAATAAAAGTTAAAAAAGTTAAAAAAATTAAAAAAAAAAAAAGAATACAAACCCAATACAAACCACATGTTACTTGCAGTAAATAAAGGATCTTGCCCAAGTTCCCACAGGGCTCCTGGCTCCCTCGTCTGGGCCTGCGTCACCTGACTCAGAGGCTGCGAGGCTCCCTGCCCTGGGGCCCAGGGATGACCAGGCAGCGGGCCGCTGGAGGAAGAGATCACTCCTCCAGTCCTGCACTCAGGGTTATTGGTGCCTGGGGCCAGGGGATGGCCAGCTCCACGGAGCCTGCTCTCTGCAGACGGTTGTCCTGGTCTCTCTGTTCTCTGGGAAGAAGGCTTTGTCCTGAGGGGTCTCATCTGGAGCCCAGCACCCTCCATCATTGTCTCCATTCACCTCCCTGGGCCTCTGGGCTGAGTCTTGGTGCTCGGTACCCACTGCAGGCACTGCCAGTGGGGCGCGATGCTGAGCCCACGACAGTACCAGGGGATCCATGGGGGGATGCCTCCTGCCTGCGTCCTACCCTCCGAATCTCAGGATGTCCCCTGGGGTCTAGTGACAGTCCTGCCACTCAGGCGAGAGCAGGGCAGCAGCTGGGAACAGAAAGACTTTGAAGATCGATTACTGCTGCCTCTTCCTCAAACTTTGCAGAAATGGAGGCTCCCTTCTCAGGGCCAAGTGCTCCCAGGGCCCTCCTCCCTACCTGTCATTTCTGCCTCCACCAGCCCCGTCAGAGTCGTGTGAATGCCTCCACCGGAGCTGGCAAGCAGGAATCAAATGCAAATTTGAAGCTTGCCCTCTTTTCCTGAAAGGCCACATTGGCTCGAGGAAGTGGGGAGCCCCCTGAAGCACCTGGGCATCTGGTCGGGAGGTAGGCAGGCACAGGGTGAGCCCTGGGGTGGGAACGTCATCGCAGCCTAGCCCAGACAGCGTGGCCGGGCCTGGCCATCCTGGGATTTCTGATGCAGTATCTTTACCGCCAGCCCGGCCAGTCCTTGCAGTCCTGAGGCCAGGAGAGGAGGCCAGGCCACCCATCCCTCCACCCAGTCCCTCCACAAGGAGACCACAACTGCCCAGCGGTTTGTTGCATCATGGTTCTGGAGCGATGGATGGTTCGGGAAGGACGGCTCAGGTGAGAGCAAGTCAGGCTGCCGCCCACAGAGTCACAGTCTCTGGAGGGTTCCAGTGGAGGTCAGCCACCCAGCGTCTCCAGGGTCACCGTGTGAGTGAAGGCGCTGGCACTGGGGGAGGGGAAACCCCTTGCCTTTCTGGTAGCTCTGGTTTGTGAGCTTCAGAACCAGGTTCTGCATGTCCGATTGGAGAACAGCCTTGGGACAGGCCAGTCCTTGGGGCCATGGAAGGAATCAGAGACAGCACGGCCTCGGGCAGCCAAGGGGTGCCAGAGGGGAGGGGTCTGGACTCAGCTGGGTGGTGTGCACTGGGGTTCATCTGGGGCCCCCAGGGATCACACTTGACTCACATGGAGACTGTCTTTACCTGCAGAAGGTGCGGTGTTCGTGGTCAGAGGGAGGTGGCAAAGCTAAAAGAAGCAACTGTTAGTGGAGGGAGCTCCTGACACGGACCTTGGGAACAGATAAGGAGGAGGGGCTGAGGCCACCCAGGCTTTCAGGGAGCCGGTAGGGAGAGGCCTGCCTCAGAGAGGGTCTCAGGGACCGAAATCAGAAGCTGAGTGACTACTTGTTCTTCAAAGAAGACACTTGATTCAGGGCTTCCCTGGTGGTCCAGTGGGCAAGGAGTCCACCTTGTAGTGCAAGGGGCACTGGTTCGACCCCTGGCCCAGGAAGATTGCACGTGCCGCCGAGTGGCTGGATCGGTGTGTCCAATTAGGAGCCAGTGCTCTGGAGTGCATGCGCCCAGAGCTGGTGCTCTGCAGTGAGAGAGGCCACTGCAATGGGAGGCCACACAGGCCAAAGAATAAAGATGGATGAAAGGAAATACATAAAAAAACAATAAAAGAGGGCAAAATTTAAAAAAAAAAAAACTTAAAAAAAGAATAAAGACACTTGATTCAATTAAAATCTCTTGAGCAGCGAGCACAAGTGGATCATCCTCAAGGCCCAGGGGGCCAGCACAGACGTGAGCAGTGTGGGACCTCCCGTCCAGGAGGGTGCAGGATTTGTCCACCCACTCATGCTCTTGGACGCTGTCCTGGTAATGAATCCAGGTCCCCTCGAATGGGCAACAGGAAGAGTGTGGACTGCATGGGCTGCAGGCCAGGCGCCTGCCCTGCCAGAATGCCCAGTGCCCTTGAGAGAGCAGCAGGAAGTCAAGTGGGTTCCTGCAGGATCTGGACAAAATCTGGATGCATTAATTCCCAAGACAAGATCACGGGATTGGTGCCGGGCTGGGCTTCAGGGGCCAGAAGTGGGTGTAAAGAGAGGAGGCGATGCTGGGCCCTCAGCTTCCTCCATGGATGAGGTCGCCTCCAAGATTCGGCTGGAGGGCTGGTGCTGGAAGAGAGGCGCTCCGGCCGAGGAGGTGGGGAGCCATGACTGAGAAGGTGGAGGAGGTGTTTTGTGTGGCCCTCAGAATCTGCCCTCTGCTTGGTCCCTGGCCTCTTTGCCGGCTCCCTTGCTCCGGTGCCCCCAGACAGACCCTCCCCTTCTTCCCCCTCCGCCACCGTCCTTTCTCTGCCAGCCATTCTCCCCTCTGCCTGAATCGCCTTTCCACTCACTACTGCGTGGAAAGGGTTTTCACCCAGGGAGACAGTGGAAAGCTGTTCAAGTGATACGGCATCAAACACATGGTCTTTCTGATCCCTGGAGTAGGAAATGGCAACTCACTCCAGTATTCTTGCCTGGGAAATCCCATGACAAAGGAGCCTGGTGGGCTTCAGTCTAAGGGTCACAAAGAGTCAGACACAACTGAGCAACTAACACACACACACAAAGTTGGAAACGGTCCAAATGTTCATCAGCAGAAGAAAACAGAAAAAAGGAAAGGAGAAAGGAAAAAAACTGTCACATTGTGAAATATGGAACACTGTGTGGCAGTGGAGATGATGAGACTTGTGCTGTAAGCAACAGATTCACAGATGCTCACCAATAATCTAAAGTGAAAGATGCCAGTCACAAGAGAAGGCAAAGCGTGGAGCACAACTCAGTTCCCCCAACTCTTAGACCCTTAACCTCACCTCCATCAGCGCCCCCTTAACAAGTCTCCATCCTGCAGGGAGACACAGAAGCCTTCCTTCTTACCCCCGCAACCCACCACTTTATCCATTCTCATATAAAAGGCTTTGGGGTCCCCAGGGAGGGGTCAAGCCAAGGGATCCAGGTCTCTTGTCAATCTTGAACTTAATTAATTGGCCTAACTGTTGTCCCAAGTCATTGCCGGTGTCAAGTGTAATTATTTTCTTCCAGCCTTTTACATTTTTCTAAAATGGGCTTCCCTGGTGGCTCAGATGGTAAAGAATCTGCCTGCAATGCAGGAGACCTGGGTTTAACCCCTGAGTTGGGAAGATCCCCTGGAGAAGGGAAAGGCTACCCACTCCAGTATTCTAGCCTGGCAAATTCCATGACTCATCCATGGGTCACAAAGTCAGACATGACTGAGCGACTTTTATTTCACTTCAAACTGGGGTCGGTGGAGTGGCCTTGTCTAGGAGATGCAAGTTCATATAAAATTCATATATTTGAATGAACTTTATATAAGCTTCTTCTCCTTTTCTGGATTGTACTGTGAGGATGGATGGATGTCTCACTGGGAAATGTTCCCTGCCTGGCATGTAACACAGCACATACAAATCTTCCTCTTGGAATGTTAATTCAAAACACTGAAGGAAATCAATAGGGTTACCTGAGCTCATTCAGTATTTGGCAAAAGCTAGGAACTAATGAAAGCAATGATGGAGACTTGGTCTAAATTTGAAAAGAAACCCAGATCAGAAAGAGGGCCTTTGTTGAACACCCAGTGCATACTCTTGAAGGCATACTAATTTGAATCCTAAATTTCTAGAATATAGAAATCTTTTTATTTCCATTTTAGTTCAAAATAGCCTAACTAATATAAAGAGGCAAATTAAAGATAATGTAGTCGGGCAAATCAATCATTTGATGTCATTTAGGTGGCAGCCCAGCTCCTTTGGGAATGAAAAGCAGCTGTCCTTGTCTTGTAAACCTCTACAAATCAGAAATGGAAATACCGTCCATAATGGCCTGAGACTTAGCCCAGTTAACTCTATCAGGTATAACTTGACATCAAAAGGGGAAAAAGGGAAAAGAGGTCTTTTAAAACTCAAACTACTAGAAAGGCTCCGTCATCCAAAATCTAATTCACAGCCTCTTTAAGGATTTGTCAAGATGAATACAAATCTCTTTTTTTTTTTTAAGACTTATTTATTTATTTTGGGTGGGGGTCAGGTTAGGGAGGGAGGGGAGCGGGCAGGCCACTTCTATTGATCTTTCATTTCTCTATTTTCATCCGTCTTTGTTCTTTGGCTCCTGCAGGCCTCCCATCGCAGTGGCTTCTGTTGTCGCAGAGCACCGGCTCTGGGCGCATGCGCTCCAGAGCTCCGGCTTGGTGATTGGACACATCAGTCCAGCCGCTCCGCGGCACATGGGATCTTCCCAAGCCAGGGATCGAACCGGCGCCCCTTGCACTGCAAGGTGGTGTCCTTACCCACTGGACCACCAGGGGAAGCCCCGAATACAAATCTTAAAAGTGTTTTTTTACAAGTGGTAAAAAAACCTTGCCATTTGAGCAGATAAAATTATTTGCACTGGTATATATAAACTAGTTTTATATTACAATATGTTTACATATTTTTATTATTTATATTTTATATTACAATATATTACAATACCTGATATCAGATGGTGAAGAATCTACCTGCAATGCAGGAGACTTGGGCTGGATCCCTGGGTTGGGAAGATGCCCTGGAGAAGGAAATGACAGCCACTCCAGGATTCTCACCTGGACAGTCCCACGGCAGGCTACAGTCCATGACAGGATCACAAAGAATCGGGTGATGCAGATGAGATCTCAGGTTCTGTTTATTTGTTGTGTATTTGTGCTCAACTGCTCAGTTGTGTCCAAATCTTTAGTGACTCTGTGGGCTCTATTCCACCAGGGCCCTCTGTTCATGGGATATTTCCCAGGCAAGAACACTGCAGTGGCTTCCAGTCCCTTCTCCAGGGGATCGAACCCAAGTCTCCTGCATCGCCTGCACTGGCAGGCAGATTCTTTATACTGCTGTGCCACCTGGGAAGCCCATCTATAGACTAGTCTGTTTTACACTGTAATACTTGATACATGAGTAATTTTGAAGTGAAGCTATGAGATCTCTGTTTATTTGCCGTGTATGTTATGGATATGTCTCTACCTGTGGATGGTGTACCCAGACTGGGTAGAGGCCCCTGGAGAAAGAGATCCAGAAAGACTTGCCTGATATAAGAGTCAACTGGTATATAAACCTGGACATAGCACTTCCCCTCGCACAGGTCCTGGTAATAATAATCTTAGCAGAAGGGCAAACTTGCCAGGCAAGAGAAGTAACAGTTGCAAATATAAGAAATCGAATATAAAGACTTCCAATCCTATTACAATGGTAAAAATTAACCTGAGGCAGTCTCGAACAGGCTTTGAAGAATTTAAATCCTCCTCTTAGGGTGTTCAACCATTGGATCAAATGGAATCTAAGGCATGTGTGATGGTCTTTTCTGACCCTCATGATTTCAATCAACTAAAGCCTGACCTCTGTCCACTGACCAAGCCCCTTCCGTGAATATGCATGTACCCTTAGCATAAAAATTCCCCAGTTTTGCTTTTCAGGAAGAAGCAGCTTTGGGAAGTTCCCCATCCTGCACTTTCAGTGAACTCTGAGCTGTGTTTGGACTATGGAGCCATGGAGATGAAAAATTAACTGTCAACTAGGTCTCCCGGGCTGATGAGAACCTGACCAGGGAGATCTCGTATCCAATTCTCCTCTTGGCCATGAAAATGAAATATCTGTCACAAGACAAATTACCATTTGTGATCTTAGTTAATCAATTCTTGGTAGACAAGCTAAGCGATACACTTAGGTGATTTTCGATTGTACCTTTGTGATGGCAACCAGATCATGCTTTTTTCTTTAATGTTTCCTAGGCAACCTCAGGTGTTTGGGACATGGGTTTATGCACACAGCCTTTAGGTATAAATGTTAGCCACAAGTTTTGTTTGGGGTCCTTGGCTAAATGGGGGCCTTGGACCCACCGGTGTAATAAATGCCCTCCACTGTTCACTTTGTCGCTTGGCGTGAGTTGTTTCCTAAAGCCTAATTATAACAGTATTTCCTGGATCATTATAGACTAGTAAAACAAATGATCCTGAAAGTTTTCGGTTATTAACGTGGCTTAATCCAGACAAGACACATGAATGGCCTATCAGTGGAATCCTTATTTGACCTAGGAAAAAGGCTTGTGGCGCCCAAGGATGAAAGAACAAGGCAAACGAGGAGGGTCTTGGAATGCAAGAAGAGGTAAACCAGACCCTTATTGTCCTCCCCTCCCCCAGGCTACGGTACACCGCCCAATCCTTAAGACCCCTCTGCCACTCCTTGGACCCCACCGTCTTTCCCTCATGCTGTAGTCATCACTCTACCCTAGTACACAGTCCAATCAGCAACGATCCTTAAGACCCCTATGCCACTCCTTAGACCCCAGGTATAAAATGGATCAAAGATCCCTGCTTAGGGTCGGTTTTCCTTTGAGCTGACCCACTGTTCTAGCAGCCTCTTCCATTTTAACAACGCTGATTCTCCCTTAAGCCAGCCGACTGTACTGGCAGCGACTCTCCCTTCCCCATCCCTAACAAACTTTACTTTCCTCTCACTCTGCCTCGTGTCCGGAAATTCTTTTCCGACCTGCGCACAGACCTCGACAGCTTCCTAGCGCCATGGGACAAATTTGCCATGAGTGGCCTCTTAAACTTTGGTTGAACTTATGACCAAATAGAGGGGAGAGACTGTAACAACAACAACAAAGGAACAGAGAGCGTCCCTCACTATCCATTTATACAGAGGTTTAAAAAGAAACCCACTGCAGGTTGCCCACCAACAGTGTGTCCTCAGGGGAATTCAGATGGAAAAACTAGGATGAGGGACTCTTATGTTTTAGATAAACGGTCCCCACACAGTTCATTCCTAGCCATTCCTTTCTCCAGGGGATCTTCCCAGTCCAGGGATGGAACCTGGGTCTCCTGCATGGCAGGCAGACTCTACCATCTGAGCTGCCAGGGAAGCCCCTCACTGCTTCCTTCCGCTTTCAGGTAGTTAATGCGGCAGGAGCTAGACGAGCTCCAGGCTTGTTATTCACAACTGGCCTCTTGTTTACATTTCTTGGGGCAGCAAAAAGGTGGGCTTGAGATGGGACACTCAGAACTAGTCTCCTGTCTGCCTTTCCAGACAGGAGACAGGTGGGCTCCAGGCTCCATTGACAATCAGCCTCCTGTCTGCACTTTGAAACAGAAATAACAACAGAAATAAATAGCCAGGCTTTATCTCCTGAGAACGCTTGAAGATAACAGTCCAGGCAGGAAGAGAGTTACAGATCAAGGGCCACTTAGTCCCCATCCTGGGGGCAAGGATGTGCAGAAGAGGCTCCCTTGGGGATAAAAGGAGGGTGACACCCCATCATAGGAGAGGCTGAGGCTGCCCATCTGGGCTGGAATGCATTTTGAAGAAAGCCCTAGTACACAGTCCAATCAGCAACGATCCTTAAGACCCCTATGCCACTCCTTAGACCCCAGGTATAAAATGGATCAAAGATCCCTGCTTAGGGTCGGTTTTCCTTTGAGCTGACCCACTGTTCTAGCAGCCTCTTCCATTTTAACAACGCTGATTCTCCCTTAAGCCAGCCGACTGTACTGGCAGCGACTCTCCCTTCCCCATCCCTAACAAACTTTACTTTCCTCTCACTCTGCCTCGTGTCCGGAAATTCTTTTCCGACCTGCGCACAGACCTCGACAGCTTCCTAGCGCCATGGGACAAATTTGCCATGAGTGGCCTCTTAAACTTTGGTTGAACTTATGACCAAATAGAGGGGAGAGACTGTAACAACAACAACAAAGGAACAGAGAGCGTCCCTCACTATCCATTTATACAGAGGTTTAAAAAGAAACCCACTGCAGGTTGCCCACCAACAGTGTGTCCTCAGGGGAATTCAGATGGAAAAACTAGGATGAGGGACTCTTATGTTTTAGATAAACGGTCCCCACACAGTTCATTCCTAGCCATTCCTTTCTCCAGGGGATCTTCCCAGTCCAGGGATGGAACCTGGGTCTCCTGCATGGCAGGCAGACTCTACCATCTGAGCTGCCAGGGAAGCCCCTCACTGCTTCCTTCCGCTTTCAGGTAGTTAATGCGGCAGGAGCTAGACGAGCTCCAGGCTTGTTATTCACAACTGGCCTCTTGTTTACATTTCTTGGGGCAGCAAAAAGGTGGGCTTGAGATGGGACACTCAGAACTAGTCTCCTGTCTGCCTTTCCAGACAGGAGACAGGTGGGCTCCAGGCTCCATTGACAATCAGCCTCCTGTCTGCACTTTGAAACAGAAATAACAACAGAAATAAATAGCCAGGCTTTATCTCCTGAGAACGCTTGAAGATAACAGTCCAGGCAGGAAGAGAGTTACAGATCAAGGGCCACTTAGTCCCCATCCTGGGGGCAAGGATGTGCAGAAGAGGCTCCCTTGGGGATAAAAAGGAGGGGGTGACACCCCATCATAGGAGAGGCTGAGGCTGCCCATAGGCCTCTGGGCTGGAATGCATTTTGGAAGAAAGTTGCACACACATGTTGGGCAGGTCAGGTGTGGGAAAAGAAACCAGTTAATTGGCCAAAGGTAAACCAAGACCCAGAAGAACTGCCCTGTAGAAACGGCCCAACCACCTCTTCCCAGTGCTCCTCCTCACGAGGTGGGGGGCGCCCACACTTTTCTCTCCAGGTGTGCACCTCTGCCTTGCGTCTGTCTTAACAATTTCTCTGAGTGCTCTCCCACTTCTGCTGTGTCTCTAATAATAAACTTTATACCTGTTTTTACAGTTTAGGTCTCCTTGAAAAATATATTTTTAAGTGGGGGCATGTGCTCATTCACTCAGCCGTGTATAGCTCTTTGTGACCCCATGGACTGAAGCCCACCAGGCTCCTTTGTCTATGGAATTCTCCAGGCACAGAGTGAGTTGCCATTCCCTTCTCTAGGGCATCTTCCTAACCCAGGAATCCAACCCGAGTTTCCCGAGCCTCCTGCATTGGCAGGCAGGTTTGTTACCACTAGTACCACCTGGAAGACCTCTGGCAGAGAAAGTAGAGTCAAAGTTGCTCCTTTGTGTCTGACTCTTTGCAACCCCAAAGACTGTAGCCTGCCAGGCTCCTCTGTCCATGGAATTCTCCAGGCAAGAATACTGGAGTGGGTAGCATTCCCTTCTCCAGGGGACCTTTCTGACCCAGAGATGGAACCTGGGTGTCCGGTAGTGCAGGTGAATTCTTTACTGTCTGAGCCATGAGGGAACCCAAATCAATGATACTTCAATTAAAAAAAGAAAACATTAATTAAAAAGTTATATTAAGAGTAGTAAAGCAGGGCTTCCCTGATGGTCCAGTGGGTAAGGACACCACCTTGCAGTGCAAGGGGCGCCAGTTCGATCCCTGGCCTGGGAAGATCCCATGAGCCATGGAGCGGCTGGACTGATGTGTCCAACTACCGAGCCAGAGCTCTGGAGCGCATGCGCCCAGAGCCGGTGCTCTGCGACAACAGAGGCCACCGCGATGGGAGGCCCACACGGGCCAAAGAACAAAGGGCCACTTAGTCCCCATCCTGGGGGCAAGGATGTGCAGAAGAGGCTCCCTTGGGGATAAAAGGAGGTGACACCCCATCATAGGAGAGGCTGAGGCTGCCCATAGGCCTCTGGGCTGGAATGCATTTTGGAAGAAAGTTGCACACACATGTTGGGCAGGTCAGGTGTGGGAAAAGAAACCAGTTAATTGGCCAAAGGTAAACCAAGACCCAGAAGAACTGCCCTGTAGAAACGGCCCAACCACCTCTTCCCAGTGCTCCTCCTCACGAGGTGGGGGGCGCCCACACTTTTCTCTCCAGGTGTGCACCTCTGCCTTGCGTCTGTCTTAACAATTTCTCTGAGTGCTCTCCCACTTCTGCTGTGTCTCTAATAATAAACTTTATACCTGTTTTTACAGTTTAGGTCTCCTTGAAAAATATATTTTTAAGTGGGGGCATGTGCTCATTCACTCAGCCGTGTATAGCTCTTTGTGACCCCATGGACTGAAGCCCACCAGGCTCCTTTGTCTATGGAATTCTCCAGGCACAGAGTGAGTTGCCATTCCCTTCTCTAGGGCATCTTCCTAACCCAGGAATCCAACCCGAGTTTCCCGAGCCTCCTGCATTGGCAGGCAGGTTTGTTACCACTAGTACCACCTGGAAGACCTCTGGCAGAGAAAGTAGAGTCAAAGTTGCTCCTTTGTGTCTGACTCTTTGCAACCCCAAAGACTGTAGCCTGCCAGGCTCCTCTGTCCATGGAATTCTCCAGGCAAGAATACTGGAGTGGGTAGCATTCCCTTCTCCAGGGGACCTTTCTGACCCAGAGATGGAACCTGGGTGTCCGGTAGTGCAGGTGAATTCTTTACTGTCTGAGCCATGAGGGAACCCAAATCAATGATACTTCAATTAAAAAAAGAAAACATTAATTAAAAAGTTATATTAAGAGTAGTAAAGCAGGGCTTCCCTGATGGTCCAGTGGGTAAGGACACCACCTTGCAGTGCAAGGGGCGCCAGTTCGATCCCTGGCCTGGGAAGATCCCATGAGCCATGGAGCGGCTGGACTGATGTGTCCAACTACCGAGCCAGAGCTCTGGAGCGCATGCGCCCAGAGCCGGTGCTCTGCGACAACAGAGGCCACCGCGATGGGAGGCCCACACGGGCCAAAGAACAAAGATAGATATAAAATAGATAAATGTAAAACCAATAGAAGTGGCCCACCCGCCCCCCTCCCTCCCCAATCCGTCCCTCCGGCCAAAAAAAAAAAAGAGTAGTAAAGCAGCTTGTGGCCATGGCAAACACTCACTAAGGTGATAAATGAGGACTTCCTGGTGGTCCGGTGGTTAGGACTTGGGCACTTCCACTGCCAGGGCTCAGGTTTGATTCCTGGTTGGAGAACAAAGATCCCACAAGCCGTGTGTAGTGTTGGCCAAAAAAATTAAAAGAGATATATGAACAGCTCTCGCTTTGAGAAACATGGATTTGAAAGAAATCAATATAGTTGGGGCTTGGGCTCAGTCAACATCCATCCCTGACTATGGGTACTCTTCAGCACTTACCTTTTGTAGTCTTAATGCCTTCATCTGCAAAATGGGAAAAATATACAGGACCTGTGTCACAGAGCTGTTAGCCTGGGCCTGGGGCAGAGGCAATTCTGGAGGTGGGAAGAGGCGAAACCTTAGCCTTAAGGCAGGACTTGATATTCTGTACTCAGTCTCATCTGAGTCTTTCTGACCCTGTGGACTGTAACCTGCGAGGCTCGTCTCTCTGTGGAATTCTCCAGGCGAGAACTGCAGTGGGTAGCCATTCCCTTCTCTAGCGGATATTCCTGATTCAGGGATCAAATTCACGTCTCTTGCATCTTCTGCATTGGCAGGAAGATTCTTTACCACTGTGTCACCCGAAAAGCCCATAGAAAGCCAAACAAGTGGCCCAATATTAAATGAAGTGGCCCATTACCAGAAAACAAGTGTTCTACAATTCCTAATCAAGGTCTGTGTGAACAGTGTCCCAGTGGTTCATTCCTCCTACCAAGGAGGAACACCAGGCACTTCTTTTCCACAGAGGAACTTGGGTCAGGGGCCTGGGGTGGGGAGAGGAAAGGAGACTGACCACCCCATCTCCAAGGCAGGGGACAGTCCATGGCCACTCCTCCCTCCCTCCTCAATTCATTTTTTTTTTTTTTTTTTTGGCTGTGCTGAGTCTTAGATGTGGCATGCAGGATCTTTAATTGACACATGCAAACTCTTTTAAGTATGGTATGGGGGATCTAGTTCCCTAACCAGGGATCGAACCCAGGGCCCTTGCATTGGGAGCACAGTGTCAGCCACTGGACCACCGGGAAGTCCCTGGGGAGGACTCTCAGTGACCATGGAGCCCCGTCCCAGCACTGAGCTCGGGCTCAGTCTGCCACAGGCTGGGGTGCAGCTATGGCCTGAGTGGAAGAAGGTTCAGTCAGGCCGTGGGCAGAGGCGGGCTCCCCTCTGTCCTGGGTGGCAGGGTGGTAGGAGCTGAAGTACGAGGCACCTTCCTCTTTCTAGGCTCCAGGCCTCAAAAGCTGTTATCTGCTTCAACACCTACCCCCTAGCCGCCCAGCTCCAGTCAACCCTGAAGTCCACAATTCTGACCCACAAACTCCTCCAGCCAGGGCCCAAGGCACAGCTCGTCTGCGGAGCTGCCACTCCTGGGCCACAGCCTCACTTGAGGGACCGCTGTTCCCTGGCCCAGTTGGCTGCCTCCTGCCTGGTGGCCCCTCACGCTGGACATCCTGGCCTGGGCTCAGACACAAAGAAACAAGGCTCCTGGGGGCTCCCCTGTGGCAGCTGGGACATGTCACCACCCAGACCGTTACCTGAATCTTTAAATAAAAGACCTTAGGCAGCATTTTGGCTAAGTGGAAATATCAGGTCGCCTGTCAGCAGGAATTTTATCTTAGTTACTGGAATAAGGGACTGTTTAATACACCCGTTGCTGAGTGTACAGGAAGCTTTCTAAACCCATTGTAGGTCCATCTATCAGTGGGGGTTTGAAACCAGGTGATTAAATGAAGTGGCCCATTACCAGAAAACAAGTGTTCTACAATTCCTAATCAAGGTCTGTGTGAACAGTGTCCCAGTGGTTCATTCCTCCTACCAAGGAGGAACACCAGGCACTTCTTTTCCACAGAGGAACTTGGGTCAGGGGCCTGGGGTGGGGAGAGGAAAGGAGACTGACCACCCCATCTCCAAGGCAGGGGACAGTCCATGGCCACTCCTCCCTCCCTCCTCAATTCATTTTTTTTTTCCTTTGGCTGTGCTGAGTCTTAGATGTGGCATGCAGGATCTTTAATTGACACATGCAAACTCTTTTAAGTATGGTATGGGGGATCTAGTTCCCTAACCAGGGATCGAACCCAGGGCCCTTGCATTGGGAGCACAGTGTCAGCCACTGGACCACCGGGAAGTCCCTGGGGAGGACTCTCAGTGACCATGGAGCCCCGTCCCAGCACTGAGCTCGGGCTCAGTCTGCCACAGGCTGGGGTGCAGCTATGGCCTGAGTGGAAGAAGGTTCAGTCAGGCCGTGGGCAGAGGCGGGCTCCCCTCTGTCCTGGGTGGCAGGGTGGTAGGAGCTGAAGTACGAGGCACCTTCCTCTTTCTAGGCTCCAGGCCTCAAAAGCTGTTATCTGCTTCAACACCTACCCCCTAGCCGCCCAGCTCCAGTCAACCCTGAAGTCCACAATTCTGACCCACAAACTCCTCCAGCCAGGGCCCAAGGCACAGCTCGTCTGCGGAGCTGCCACTCCTGGGCCACAGCCTCACTTGAGGGACCGCTGTTCCCTGGCCCAGTTGGCTGCCTCCTGCCTGGTGGCCCCTCACGCTGGACATCCTGGCCTGGGCTCAGACACAAAGAAACAAGGCTCCTGGGGGCTCCCCTGTGGCAGCTGGGACATGTCACCACCCAGACCGTTACCTGAATCTTTAAATAAAAGACCTTAGGCAGCATTTTGGCTAAGTGGAAATATCAGGTCGCCTGTCAGCAGGAATTTTATCTTAGTTACTGGAATAAGGGACTGTTTAATACACCCGTTGCTGAGTGTACAGGAAGCTTTCTAAACCCATTGTAGGTCCATCTCTGCAAAGGAAAAAGAAATAAAAAAGGAAAATAGTTTTTGAGTTTTAGTTTTAATTTCTATCCAAGTTTACATTAATGTAGTTGAAAGTATCACATAGCTCTGTAAGGTTTGTTACAATGAAACAGCAGGTTCCCGTCTCCCTCAATGCATTTTCCCATCTCCGAGGCAACCATTTTCCCCTCTGTTGGGTTTTAATTTTGATATTTACCACTGTTTCTAAATTATATACTTCTTCAGTTTTTCAATCTTTAAAAAATGTTATTTATTTATCATTTTTGGCTGTGCTGGGTCTTCATTATTGCCAGTTTTTCTCTAGTTGCACAGAGCGGGGGCTACTCTTTAGTTGGAATGTGCAGGCTTCTCATTGGGGTGACTTTTCCTTGAAGAGCACGGGCTCTAGGTTGCGTGGGCTTCAACGGTCACGGCTCCGGGCTCTAGAGCACAGGCTCAGCAGTAGTGGCACACAGGCTTCTTTGCTCCACGGCATGTGGGATCTTCCCAGATCAGGGTTCAATCCCGTGTCTCTTGCATTAGCAGGTGGACTCTTTACCACGGAGTCACCAGAGAATCCTCATTTAAACTACGTTTATTGATATATTCTATTGATATTCTGAAGTTTATGGTTGTGTGATGAATCAACCCAAAACAGCCTTAACGAAGAATCATTAATGGGCTTCCCCTGGTGGTCCAGTGGGTAAGGACACTGCTTTGCAGTGCAAGGGGCGCCGGTTCGATCCCTGGCCTGGGAAGATCCCACGTGCCACGGAGCAGCTGGACTGATGTGTCCAATCGAGCTGGAGCTCTGGGGCACATGCGCCCAGAGTCGGTGCTCTGCGACAACAGAGGCCACTGCGATGGGAGGCCCACAGGAGCCAAAGAACAAAGACAGATGAAAATAGAGAAATGGAAGACCAATAGAAGTGGCCCGCCCATCCCCCTCCCTCCCCACCCTACTCCCCAGAAAAGATAAATAAATAAATAAAATAAATGTTTAAAAAAAAAAAAAAGAAGAATCGTTAATTATATCACAAGGTTGCGACTTGGGCAGGCCTGGTGTTTACCTTGGGACACTTTAGCTGGGTAGCTGAACTGGTCAGGGGATCAGAACAGGTAGCATCCTTGAGACCAAGTCCCCATAAAACTGGGTTCCTCTGCCGAGTTTATGATGAACCTCTCCATCCAGTCCCTTATTCCTTTTCTTGTTCTGTCCCTGTTCCTCTCAGGATCAAGGAGGGTCAAAGAAAAGGGGAGGGCTTCCCTGGTGGCTCAGCTGATAAAGAATCCACCTGCAATGCAGGAGACCCTGGTTCAATCCCTGGGTGGGGAAGATCCCCTGGAGAAGGGCATGGCAACCCCCTCTGGTATTCCTGCCTGGAGAATTTCATGGGTAGAAGAGCCTGGCGGGCTACAGTCCACGGGGTCGAAAAGAGTTCGATGCGATCGAGCAACTCTCACTTTAAAGAAAAGCGGGAATTGAAACTGAGCAGGACCCAGCGAGGTCTTTCTGAGTACAAAAGCCTCTTGTGTCCCTCATTTCTGGTTTGTAGGAAAAAAGGTTCCTAGGCCTTCCTTGAGTTCCAAAGAACAGACTCAAGCAGTTCTTAGAGAAGTGAGAGGATGTGGAGACAGGAAAGCAGTCAAGCAAGAAAAGTAAGAAATGCTCAGGGATGTCCCTGGTGGTCCAGTGGTTAAGACCGCCAAGTTCCTAATGCAGGGGCCAGAGTTCAATCCCTGATCAGGGAACGAGATCCTGCATGCCTCAACTAGTTTTACCGATTGCCACAACTAAGACTTGGCACAACCAAATAGGTAAAATTTTTTTAAAAAGTAAGGAGAGCTTGAACAATAGTCTTAGGACACTCAGTTCTTCTTCAAGGTTATACGTAACAATCTGACACAAATCTTTTGTGCTGTTCTACAGAAACAAAGACCCCCTACCCAGGTGGAGGATGGTCCCTGCATGCTGACCATGGGCGATTAAACCCCAGATGGCTGGAATCAGAAGGCTGATGACTAAAGATGGCCACCAGCCCACCAGAAGAAGGTCCATGAGCTGACCACGCACCTCTGGCCCTCCCTCCGGAGGTCGCCTTTAAAACCCTTCCCGAGAGCCAGCAGGAAGTCCCGGGCTTTCGCACAAGCTGCTCCTCCTTGCTTGGCACCTGCACAAAAATGCCCTCTACCACAACCAACGTCAACAGCCTGGCTTTGCTGCTTGCTGGGGGAGGGGACCCAGGCCCTTTAGCAAAATTATGAAGCTTCAGTAGATTCTTATCTTGGTTGCAAAGGGAAAAAACAAATGTGAAGTAGCTTCAGGGAAAGGAGTTGATGGGACAGGATCAAGGAGGGTCAAAGAAAAGGGGAGGGCTTCCCTGGTGGCTCAGCTGATAAAGAATCCACCTGCAATGCAGGAGACCCTGGTTCAATCCCTGGGTGGGGAAGATCCCCTGGAGAAGGGCATGGCAACCCCCTCTGGTATTCCTGCCTGGAGAATTTCATGGGTAGAAGAGCCTGGCGGGCTACAGTCCACGGGGTCGAAAAGAGTTCGATGCGATCGAGCAACTCTCACTTTAAAGAAAAGCGGGAATTGAAACTGAGCAGGACCCAGCGAGGTCTTTCTGAGTACAAAAGCCTCTTGTGTCCCTCATTTCTGGTTTGTAGGAAAAAAGGTTCCTAGGCCTTCCTTGAGTTCCAAAGAACAGACTCAAGCAGTTCTTAGAGAAGTGAGAGGATGTGGAGACAGGAAAGCAGTCAAGCAAGAAAAGTAAGAAATGCTCAGGGATGTCCCTGGTGGTCCAGTGGTTAAGACCGCCAAGTTCCTAATGCAGGGGCCAGAGTTCAATCCCTGATCAGGGAACGAGATCCTGCATGCCTCAACTAGTTTTACCGATTGCCACAACTAAGACTTGGCACAACCAAATAGGTAAAATTTTTTTAAAAAGTAAGGAGAGCTTGAACAATAGTCTTAGGACACTCAGTTCTTCTTCAAGGTTATACGTAACAATCTGACACAAATCTTTTGTGCTGTTCTACAGAAACAAAGACCCCCTACCCAGGTGGAGGATGGTCCCTGCATGCTGACCATGGGCGATTAAACCCCAGATGGCTGGAATCAGAAGGCTGATGACTAAAGATGGCCACCAGCCCACCAGAAGAAGGTCCATGAGCTGACCACGCACCTCTGGCCCTCCCTCCGGAGGTCGCCTTTAAAACCCTTCCCGAGAGCCAGCAGGAAGTCCCGGGCTTTCGCACAAGCTGCTCCTCCTTGCTTGGCACCTGCACAAAAATGCCCTCTACCACAACCAACGTCAACAGCCTGGCTTTGCTGCTTGCTGGGGGAGGGGACCCAGGCTCCCTTTAGCAAAATTATGAAGCTTCAGTAGATTCTTATCTTGGTTGCAAAGGGAAAAAAACAAATGTGAAGTAGCTTCAGGGGAAAGGAGTTGATGGGACAGCTCCTCGGGGTAGCTGAACCACCAGAAGGCAGATAAGCCCACCACGTGGAGGGCCTCCAGGCCTCCCGGGCCAGAAACCCGGAGGTGTCTTGTGGTTCTCTATCTCCCTTCTGTGAGCCACTTCCCTTCCTCCCAGTGTTCACTGCTTCCTTCATAGGGACTTTCTGGAAGCACGAGCTTCTGTATCTTGCAGCCTACCGTCCTGGGGAAAGACGGACCCTCTCTCCCAATTCTAGTTAGGAGAGACCTCCAGAAAGAAGGGGCCGGGTGCCCACCCAGGGTCCCATCAGAGATGTGGTACAGAAGGGTGGCTCCTGGGACCCACGCAGGTGGGAGGGACAGGCTGGGAGCTGAGGAGCAGGTCCTCCAAGGAGATGAATCTGCTCAGCAGGCAACCCAGAGGCCCCCTTCATGACCAAGCCCATGTGCCTTAAGGGGAACCCACAAGTGGCCACGGGGGTTTCTGCACGTCTCAGCACACGAGCCCCCTCCTCAGCACCGAACACTGGATCTCAGACTGGCAGAGATGGTCTGTGGGGACCTACCCATTCCCACCTTAACAGCGTCTCCTCAAGGCTTCTCGGGCTGCCCTCTGACCCTGGTGACCTCCACCCTTCACGGCTCAGGTCAGGAAGCGCGGAGCCTCAGTTCCTCCACCCACGCAGGCCAGTGGCTTCTTCTGAGCGTCATTCCTTCCTGGCTGGGCACACCCCAGCCTCTGAAGCTCACTAGAACCTGGTCCTGTGGTGACATCATCTGCATCTACGCACCCCTGCCCGTGGGGACCGAGGCAGCTTCCTGAGGAGACGTGTAGGTGCCCTGGGAGAGCTGAAGGGATGACCGAGGCTTCCTTTTCAACAGTCTTTTTATTTATTCTTTAAACATTTTATTGATTTTTGGCTGTCCTGGGTTTTCCTTGCTGTGAGCGCTTCCTCTAGTTGCTGGGAGCAGGGGCTACTCTATTGTGGCCCGCGGGCTTCTTATTTCAGTGGCTTTTTCCTGTTGCAGCGCGTGGGCCCTAGAGAGCTCAGCCTTCAGCAGCTGCAGCTTGTGGGCTCCGTAGCTGTGGCTCACGGGCTAGCTGCTCTATGCCATGTGGGATCTTTCCTGGACCAGGGATCTAACCCGTGAGCCCTACACTGGCAGGTGGATTCCCATCCACTGGACCACCAGGGAAGTCTCTCTGACAAGGCGTGTGTCTCGTCGGCCCCCTGACCCCAGTCCCCTGAGGGAGAAGCCTCAGTGGCCGTCTCCCTCACTGGGCTGACCTGGCCCTGGGACGGTGTCCAGGATACCAGCTGCCGGAGCAGATGCGGATGAAGGATGAGGCTGTGGTTGGGCGCGATGAGTGCTGGACCCTCTGCTCTGAGCCCTCAGGCCGGGGCGGGCAGGTGCCTGGACGTTGGACCTGGCTAGAGACCTGCCCCCTTTCTGGGTGCGGCCCCTCCTATAAACGGGGTGGAGGTGCTGGGGGTGCTCTGGGTCCCCTGGCTCTAGGCCCATCAGGGCGAGGCCAGCTTCCACCTCCCCAGCAAACCCGGGCAGCAAAGGGCCTCCCTGCTGACCAGGCTGCCTATGCTTCACCAGGGCCCGGGTGCGGGGGCCGCGAGGAAGGGAGTGTGGCCTGGGTCCGTGGCGCCCTGGGTCCGCCCGGCACACTGACCCACCTCTGCCCTGAGGGCGTCCCTCTGCGGAGTCCCTACTCTGTGCTTGTGTCCCAGAGTCCGTGGGCGGCCCCTGGGGACAGCTGGAGGAGAGGGGCTGCTCCTCCTGAGCAGGTGGCCATGTCTCAGCCTCGGGCTCAGTCAGGATGCCCAGGCTACAGAAGCCTCCTCACTCAACACCTACCATCTGACCGCACCCATTTCCCTTCTGGAGCACCAGCCCTGGGCATGGAGGACCTCTTCCTGAGGCCGCGGGGACAGGGGCAGTGGGCAGAGAGGAAGCGGGGGTGGGGCTGACCCCCGCCACGTGCGGCTGGCTGATGGGGATCAGCCAGGATGAGGCAGCAGCCCTGGGAACGAGCCTGGCCTGACAGGAGGTTCCTGAGGGCAGCCCCGGCTGAGCCATGAAGGGTGGAGGTGGGGTGGGACCCGTATCCTGGGCCTAAGGGGCACCTAGCCGCCCTGGACTCCCAGGTGCCCCACACGCCAGATAGCACTTCATACTTGATTTTATTCCATGACACTGATTAGCTGAAGACCCTTGGGCTCCTGGGCAGGGGCGGCCAGTGGGGAACCTGGCAGAAGCGGGGCCGGCCTCTCGGGAGGACAGAGTCTAGCCATGCGCTGCTGAGCACCGGCCAGGCCTCAGCCTTCTGTCCAGCCCCACCTTCTCCCCTCCAACTTTAAAAACTGTCCCGCAGAAATAAAATAGAATGAAAAAATAAAAACAAAACCCTGAGTTTTTGAAAACCAAATAAAAAAAAATCCCCGTTGACGGCAGAAGGTCCTGTGCCTCGAAGCCAGCAGGTGTGGCAGGGGTCGAGGGGCGCGGCCGGCTGGCGGTCAGGCCTGCTCCTCCTCGCGGTCACCGCACCCCTGCTCGTCCTGCCGGCCCAGGAGGCCCTCGGTGCCCGGGCGCTTCAGGGTGGCACTGTACTTGAGGGCCGTGGCCTCCGCCTGTAGCACCACCTCCACCAGGCTGAAGATGGTGATGACCTGCGGGAGACGAGGCCCCGGCAGCGTGACACGGGTGCCCGGGGAGGGGCCAGCCGGGGGGACAGCAGGGGCCGGGTCTTCAGGCAAAGCCCAGCTCCTACAGTACCCCCGGCTGGGCCCCAGGGACTGGGCTCTGCCCGTTGAGGCCTCCACCGGCCCGTCTGCAAGCTGAGCTTGTTCAAGGACTGTGTGTGCGATGGCTGGCGGAGGCCGCCCGGTATCAGGGAGAAACTCTGCGGCCTGGGTTGGGCTGTGAAGCCTCGTGAGGGTAAAATCTGTGTTCCCGGGTAGGGGGCCCACAGCTTTCATCAGATGCTCAAAGGACCCCAGCGATAAGGATGCTGTGTTAGAGGGCAGGCAGAGCCCCGCCTCTCCCCAGGGTGGTGACCCCTAGGAGGGAAGGTGCTGCCAGGAAGCCAGGCCCACAGGGTGGGGAGGGTGAGCTGCTGCCCGTGGTGGGGAGAACATGAACTCCCACCCAGGAGGGGGCTGGGTACAAGGGGAGCCCAGGAGGGGCAGCCTGGGGAGGGCACCTGGGCAGCAGGAGGGGACTCGACAATGTGCTGGGCGGATGGGGATGCAGCGCTGCCTGCGGAAGGGGCGCCAGCCCTGGCTGACCTGCTGCACCGGCTCCTGCTCCACATCCTCGGGCTCCCAGACAAGCGTGAGCTCCGGCTTCTTGCCCATCTTCTGGAAATGGTGGGACCGCAGGGGCAGCGCCTGGGGGTGCACACACCTGCATCTCAGGACCTGGGCTCGAGACGCTGCCTCTTAACCTCTGACCCTGCAAGGCCCCCGGATACCTGGAAGCAGTCCCCACCTCGACCCACCCCTGACTGACCTTGATGGAGGCCCCTGCCCTGCTGCCCGGCTGCTGGCTGCTGGGCCTCGGATGGAGGAGGACCCCCACCCTCATCTCTGGGCCCTGGCTCGCGAGGGCGGGGGCTGGGAGGGCTGGTGGCTCCAGGAGTTCCTTGGGGTGGGGAGGGTTCTGTCCTGCTCGCCAGGGGCTATCACACAGGGTGGAGGTGGCCCGGGCACCTGGAGGGCCGCCCCTCCTCAGCCCTGGATCTGTCAGCACAGACTGAGGGCTGGGCTGCGAGCAGATGACCTAGACCTGAATTCATTGTGTCAAATGAACTTCAGGACGAGCGTCTGATTGTTTTTTTTTGGTTGCACCGTGGAGCATAGTTCCCTGACTGGGAGCTGAACCCCCATTTTGGCAGTCCAAGTGTGGAGCCCTAAGCACGGGACAGTCCAGGAATGCCTAACAAGACCTGCCTCGACTCCTGCTGAACTTCGACCGTCTCTCGCGTGTTAGTCCATCTTAGTCACACCGTGTTCATCCCGCAGTGCGCTGGGCGCTGCGCTCCCCAGCGTGCTCTGGGTGTGGGGAAATCACGGCTGGGCTCTGGGGTCAGGTGGTGACCCACTAACCAGAAAGTCAGCTGGAACAGGTCCCTCAGGTGGCCTGGGACTGGCACCCACAACCTTTGGAAAGAACCGTAAAGTGCTCCCAGGGCGGGACCAGGACAAGGGCTGGTCTCTTCTCTTCGGGGTCGCAGCCTGCAGTGTGGCCTCGGGCCTCTCTCTCTGGTCTTTGCTTCTCTCATGTCCCAAGCCTGCCCCCTGCTGCCCTGCACAGGTTCCGGATGGACCGGGTCTCTGCTGGAGTCCATGGGAAACAGGCCCAGGGCGGACCCCTGGCCTGGACTCCTGACCCCGGCAGGCCCACCGGAGGACCTGGTGCCCCCACTGCCCACAGGGGAGAGAGGGATGTGGTGTCAGCACCCCCGCGGGGACAGGGGCGGGCCCTCAGCCTGGCCTCCCGCCTGCCTGTGCGGGAGTTCACCAAGGGCTACCAGGGAGGGGAGCAGCAGCGGGAGCGGGGACAGGCAGGCAGGAAGGGCGTGTGCTGAGTGGACGCAGCCAGGCGCTCCTCCACCTGCCCAGGGCCCCTGACCTGGCCGGCAGCCTGCACTCACGTTACAGTAGATGCGCTTCTGCACCCCGTAGCGCAGCACCAGCACGTCGAAGGCTTGGCTCAGGACGCCCATCACCATGGCTTCCGACTCCAGGGGGCCGCTCTCCTGCAGGGCAGGACTCCCGCTAGGGCTCGGCCACGGCAGGCGGCCTTGCCCGGGGCCTGCCCCAGGGGCCCCAGGGGCCCGCTCCCGGGGGCGCCTCGTGCAGGCGCCAGGTCGGGAGGTGGGGTGGAGGCAGGGGAAGGAGCGGCGATGGCCGGGGCCTCACCCTGACCAGGACGGCGAAGAAGAGGCCAGTGCTGAGCTCCTGCACGCGCTTGGACGCCACGCGGCGGTCGTTGCAGTGGTCAGCCTGCTTCTGCACGGCCTCGGGCTCCACGTCCGGAGGCTCTCGGTAGCCTGGCAGAGGGCAGTCAGGGTTCCCTAGTGGGCGCTCCTTGTGCACCAGCCACGGCGGGCTGAGGGGCAGCAGGGGTCCCTGGCCCAGGCCGAGTGGGGTCGGGGAGGCCCGCGCAGAGCTGAGGCCTCCGGCTGCCCAGTCTGGGAGGTCCACAGGGTGGGCTCTCGGGCCCCCCGAGCGTGCGCTCACAAGGGAGAGGCTCTGGCCACAGGTTCCCCTGCTGCCTGGGCGGCCCGCCCCACCCACCAGGGCCTCACGGTGAGGCACAGGACCTCCGCCCACCTGACACCCACTCTCGGGGTGGGGAGCCCTCCCCTGGGCACAGGCCAGCGCTGCCCCTGTGCCGTGCCCCTTACCCAGCGTGGCGGCCAGGAGGCGGTGCACCCAGACGTCGGCGAAGCGGCGGATCGGGGAGGTGAAGTGCGTGTAGAGCGGCACGTTGAGGGCGTAGTGGCGGAACTGCGCCTGGTCCCGCAGCGCCCCGGAGCAGAAGTACACCGCCATCTGGGGGCGGAGGGGCGGGCCTCAGAGCCGGCGGGCGACAGACTCACTACCTGCCAGGCTGTGGGCACCCGAGCAAAGCCGGCCAGGCCCGAGGAGACCAGGGGCTGTCCCATGTGGGGCTGTTCCCCTGGGGCTGCCATGAGGCTGGGGGGAGTCACGGGGGCCCTCGCCCCTCTCCTGCTGAAGCCAAGGGCAGGCCTTGCCCAGACCCCTCTGCTGAGGGCCGGGCGTGGGATCACTGGGGGTGGCAGGAAGGTCTGTTTCTTGCTGGAAATCCTTAAGATGTAGGAAGGGCTTCCTCCCTCAGCGTCCTGGGGCCGCCGCCCCAGCCCTCAGGAGGAAGTAGGAAGGGAGGAGAGACCGTGGGCTAAAGTCAGGGGATTTCGGGAGGAGTTGCACGCATCCTCCCGCGCAGTTACTGCTGATTTTGAGGGACGGTCACTGCCAGGACCCAGGAGGAGGGAACTGTTCCGGCTGCCCCTCCCGGGGATGGGCCGGGGGTGGCTACTAGCGGACCGCGAGGAGGAGAGGAAGCGGTGGCCACGATGGACCAGGGGCTGGAAGAGTCTTTTATCCAGGCACAAGCCCGACGGCCCCGCGCTGCCAGAACGGGAGGTAGGAGAAGGGCCAGGATGCCGCCACCCAGAGCAAAACGGGCACCTGGCTTGTTCTCTCTGGCCCTGCCTTGGGTTGTGGCCGACCTCCTAACCTCTGGTCCTGACCCCTGACCTGCTGACAGCCATGACCGCACCCCGGTGCCCTTGAGTCCCCACGACTTGACCTCTTGTCAGCCAAGGAAGGCAGCGGTTGGCCAGCTTCCCAGACTCAGCCCTTCTTGTCCCTGACAACCTGTCCTGAGGCCGAGACCCCGAGCGCTGAGGTCAGAAGGCTCCCCCAGGACAGCAGGACCTAGGACCGTGGCCTAGGGGGAGACACGGAGTTCCACTAGGGGGCAGCAAAGAGCCCGGCTCCCCCGGCGCCGCTGAGCGGAGAGCCTGGCCACAGTCCTGGAGCTGCCACACCACCTGGGAGCAGCGACCTCGGCCAGGGCCTGAGTCACACCCTGGAGTGTGCACGCACTCCCTCGCCGCCTGCTCACACTCCCACCCTCCCGTGTGCTGGGCCCCACGCAGAGCCGGCTCCGGTTCCTCTGTGATCATCAGCCCTGGAAGCCAGGACGCAGCTGGCGCTCACCTGCTCGGCTGCCCGGCTCCGCGTCCCTTCCCTTCCCTTCCCTTCCAGCTGGGCCCTGGGTTATGTCTGGGGTGAGTCGCGGAGGGATTGAGAGCAGCCTCCCCCGGGAGCCACGTCTGGCCTTTGTTTTCAGCAGTGGCCCAGGTCCCCAGACGAGCTGGGTGAGGAGGGCAGAGGGCCCCGGCGCCCTTCCTGGGCAGTGAGGGTGTCTCTGGCCAGGGTGGGACAGATGGGGACCTAGAAATGCGGCAGAGTCAAGAAACCAGGCACCGCACTCTGGTCCCTGCCTTTGTTATCATGCAGGCAGGAGTGGCCTGTGGCCAGGCATTGCTTTCGCCACCCAGGAGGAGGGAACTGTTCCGGCTGCCTCCCGGGGATGGGCCGGGGGTGGCTACTAGCGGACCGCGAGGAGGAGAGGAAGCGGTGGCCACGATGGACCAGGGGCTGGAAGAGTCTTTTATCCAGGCACAAGCCCGACGGCCCCGCGCTGCCAGAACGGGAGGTAGGAGAAGGGCCAGGATGCCGCCACCCAGAGCAAAACGGGCACCTGGCTTGTTCTCTCTGGCCCTGCCTTGGGTTGTGGCCGACCTCCTAACCTCTGGTCCTGACCCCTGACCTGCTGACAGCCATGACCGCACCCCGGTGCCCTTGAGTCCCCACGACTTGACCTCTTGTCAGCCAAGGAAGGCAGCGGTTGGCCAGCTTCCCAGACTCAGCCCTTCTTGTCCCTGACAACCTGTCCTGAGGCCGAGACCCCGAGCGCTGAGGTCAGAAGGCTCCCCCAGGACAGCAGGACCTAGGACCGTGGCCTAGGGGGAGACACGGAGTTCCACTAGGGGGCAGCAAAGAGCCCGGCTCCCCCGGCGCCGCTGAGCGGAGAGCCTGGCCACAGTCCTGGAGCTGCCACACCACCTGGGAGCAGCGACCTCGGCCAGGGCCTGAGTCACACCCTGGAGTGTGCACGCACGCACTCCCTCGCCGCCTGCTCACACTCCCACCCTCCCGTGTGCTGGGCCCCACGCAGAGCCGGCTCCGGTTCCTCTGTGATCATCAGCCCTGGAAGCCAGGACGCAGCTGGCGCTCACCTGCTCGGCTGCCCGGCTCCGCGTCCCTTCCCTTCCCTTCCCTTCCAGCTGGGCCCTGGGTTATGTCTGGGGTGAGTCGCGGAGGGATTGAGAGCAGCCTCCCCCGGGAGCCACGTCTGGCCTTTGTTTTCAGCAGTGGCCCAGGTCCCCAGACGAGCTGGGTGAGGAGGGCAGAGGGCCCCGGCGCCCTTCCTGGGCAGTGAGGGTGTCTCTGGCCAGGGTGGGACAGATGGGGACCTAGAAATGCGGCAGAGTCAAGAAACCAGGCACCGCGGCCACTCTGGTCCCTCCCTGACATCAGATCCCTGGGCACGGGCTGGCCTTGGAGGTCACTGCAGACGAGGCCAGGGTAAGTCTGGTCCTTGTCAGGCTCTGGGTGGCTGAGGAGGAGACCGCTTCCCTTGGAGCTCCAGGGCTGGGTTGGCCTTGGGGCGGACGGCTTCCAGAGGCTGGTGGAGGGAATGGGGTCCCCACTGGCCCCATTTGTGGCCTAAAGCCCCTTGGCCAGAGGCACGCCCTCCTTCCTCATGGGGGGTGCTTTACGGTGCTTGGTGGGGGGCAGACGTTGGTGACTGAGGGCTGGGTTATGGCAGCCAGACCCAGACGGAAATGATGCCTCATTTCTGGCAGAGCCAGTGGTCTCAGAAGGTGAGTCAAAACTGAGTGGCGGAAGTGACCGGGTTCTCGTGGACAGACTGGATCTGCCTGAGGACGGAGTCTCTGCACAGACGGAGCCTCTGGCCAGGGGGTCTGTCAGCACTCCCAGGCCGGGCTGGGCCCACTGCCGGTCCCATTCACACAGGCAACGCTCGCTGACCTGACAGTCCACTGTGGGGGAGGGGGCTGCTTCTCCAAATGCTCGGCCCCACAGGGCCTGAAGCTCGGCCTTGGAGGGCTGAAACCGGTGGCCGGAAGCCAGCCCACTGTCTACCTTGCAGGTGGCCAGCCCGCCCTCCAGCTGTGCGCAGGCCCATGCCTGATTCCTCCTCTCGCAATGGCTGGGACAAGACTTCTTTGCCTGAGGTCCCAAAGCTGCAGTCTGGGGTGAGGACCGCTCTCCTGTGCAGGCTGTTCTGGAAGACCAATGCCTTCTCCTGCTCCAGGGTCCCCATCTGCCTATGAGTTGCTGACCAGGCCGCATTCCCTTGCCCAAACTGGTCTGGTCTATGGGGACCAGGCCCCAGAGTCTTGGGGAGTTCCCTGGGGTGGCTCCCCTCCCGTTGCCTGGAAACAGAGCCGCAGGGGCCACACAGGGGGAGCAGTGGGGCTCAGACTGGCTCCGCTAATGGAGCCCCAGAGAAGGGGCCCTGGAGCAGGTCAGGCGGGCAAGTCTGAGGAGGAGATGGTTCCTGAAGCCCAGGATCCCAGGTAGCACCTCTCCTGAGTGCTGCCCGGGGCATCCCCCCCACGCCTCCCCTCAGGTCCTCCCAGCCCGCAGAGGTCCCAGTGCTCCTGGGAGGAGGGGGAGGATGGAGGGCTGGCCGTTCTTTACCTGCATGGGCCGGGAGCACATGTTGGTGAGCACCTCCTTCCGGGCCAGGGAGTACTTGTCGTCTCCGAACATTTCCATCAGACTTTTCTAGAAGCAACCCATGTAAAATGCAATCAGGCTTGGGGAGCGGCTCTGGAGCCCCTGTCGCCCACTGATCATCTGAGACCTGGCTCTTGGGAGGAAATACCAGCTGAGAGGGCCAGCCATGCTCAGACGGTCAGGGGTCGGGTGCAAAGGGGCTGGCAGCCCCCGGCTTGTGTCCCACACTGGGCCTGCCCTGAAGGTCCCGGTGTGAGGTCAGTCCTTCCATGTCTGGCTGGCTGGCCTGGATAGACTGGCTTCCTATCTGACCTTAGGCACCTCTCTGGCCACCTCAGGATCAAGAGCAGATGGGGCCCATCCCACTCCTGTGGAATCAGAGTCAAGGCCACAGATGCCCGCATCACGTGATGCTCAGGTCTGGGTGGGGAGGTGACACCTGCTACCACGAGAAACAGCCTCTGGTTCTGAGAATCCTGGTCCCCAGCTGAGAGCCTCTGGGCCTGAGACCAGCCCCTCCCTGCCCACGGGACCCCTGCCCACAGCGAAGCCGGAGGGCACTCTCTGTCTCCTGGGCTCCCTGCCGGCCCTGCAGCTGAAGGCCTTATGTCCGGGGCCTCCTGTCCCCCTCACGGGGGAGACCGGGCTGCAGGATAATGGAGGCTGGTGGGATGGCAGCCGCCGCTGAGCCCTGGCTCCCAGCCTACCCCTCCTCCCCAGCAGGTCCTCCCTACTCCCCGTGCTCCCAGGACTCACATTGAGGGCCCCCGCAGAGCTGAAGTCCATGGACAGCCCCATCTGGTCACAGAATTCCATCAGGTCATTGAGCATCTTGGTCTGGGGTGGGGGGTGCCGCCGCAGCAGGGCCCGCTCGGGGAAGGCACGGTGGATCCTGTGGGCCACGGCCATGTTGGCCAAAAGCATGAACTCCTCCACGAGCCTGCAGCAGGGGAGAGAGGGACAGAGAGGAGTCATTCTTCGCCACTCCTCTGCTGGCTGGCTCTCCTGCACCCTTGTTTCAGCTTAAAGATGCCCTCTTGGTATCCAATCTACTTTGCTTTTTTTTTTTTTAATTTATTTTTAATTGGAGAATAACTGCTTACAATGTTGCGTTTTCTGTTGTATAACACGAGTCAGCTATAGGTGTGTATGCTCAGTTGTGTCTGACTGTTTGAAATCCCATGAACTGTAGCCCTCAGGCTCCTCTGTCCCTGGGATCCTCCAGGCAAGAAGGCTGGAGTGGGCTGCCACGTCCTCTTCCACGGGATCTTCCTGACCCAGGGATGGAACCCAAGTCTCTTTGATCTCTTGCCCTGGCAGGCGGGTTCTTTACCACTAGTGCCACCTGGGAGGCCCAAACGTACTGTACGGGTGTTCAAAACCCAGAGAGTCACCCTTCCAGGAGTTTACCTGAGTGTAATCTAAGTGCTTCGCTTGAATGCACTTAGGCACAATAAGTATGAACAGATATGGCTCCTAACAGAAAGGCTCAAAGCAGACCATGGCCCAGGGAGGAGGGCTCACTGGGGAGGGAGGAGTGTGCCAAAGGGCAGGAGTCAGGTGGAAGCGTAGGCCACATCGCAGCCCGCAGGTCAGCAACCTCTTCAGCGCCCCTGACACGGGGCAGGAGGCCCAGGACTGCTTTCCTACCCGGGGCGCCGCAGCGGACAGGTGGACCACGCATGCGTACAAGAGCAGAGCCTTCAGGAAGGGGCTCTGGTGGGAGCTGGGGCCCTGCGTGGGGAGGGCCTCCTTCCTTGGAAGACTCTCGGGGCCTGGCCCACCTTAGAGGAGACCCTCCCTAGCCTTTAACCTGAGCCTCTAGGCTGCAGCCTGTGCTGCCCCCACGGAGGCAGGAGAGGGCGCAGAGGAAGCTCCGGCTGGCCTGGCAGCAGTTGGAAGATGCATGTGCCCTTCCTGGAGGGGAGGGCAGCGCTTGGGGTTAGCCTCATCCGCTCTCCAAGCTCTTGGGAAGAAACAGCCAGTGTGGGGAATGAGAGATGAGCGGGCAGAGCCCGCCTTCCTGACTGGGCCTCCCTGGTTAGGACTGGCTCTGGTCTAACAAGCCACCCCTCAGAGCGTGTCTGCCCCCCAAAGCTCTCCCCATGAGGAAGGGTGGGGGAATGCCCCAGGACTGGACCTCGGGAGGAGGCCCACCCATGCCCACACTTTGGGTACCCTGATGGGCTGCCCCCAGCTCACTGACCACTGTGGGACAGAGCTTGGGTAGAGAAGGGCAAGGGTCAGGCCTCAGTGGCCCTTCTGCCATCCAGAGGCCTGGGGGTAAAACAAGAGCATCTTCATTCCCCGCTGGGCTGCAGCAAGTCTTTTAAGTGGCCATCCTGCCTCCCACCCCGTAGTCTGAGCCCAGGCACGTCATTTCCTGCTGAAAACCTCTGCATTCACACGCTTGAACCTGACCGCCAAAGCCTGTGAGGAGGGGCCTGCATCCTGGCTTCCCTGTGTCCTTGTTATAGGAGCCTGAACACGTCTGATCCATTCTCTTGAACGCAGGAGAGAGATAATAGTGGCACTTGCTTGACAGGGGGGCTGAGAAAACCAACAGGAGTAAAACACGTTTCAGGGGCACACCTCTGCCTGGGGGGACATCAGCCTCAGAGTCACGGGAGGCGGTCCAGGGTCAGGACTCTGCGCTTCCACTGCCGAGGGCCTGGTTCAGTCCCTGAGCATTGGGGAACCAGGACGCTGCAACTGGCGTGGCAAGGCCCAGTGGAAAAAAGAGAAAAAGACACAGGAGGCGCTGTCCTTTTTCTTCCTTCTAGACTAAATGGCCAGCCTGGGGTCGCCGCATGGCGTCCCATGACTTCCATCCCGTGACTTCCATTGGATGCCCCTTGTGACCTCTCCCCTCTTCCCTGAAGGCCACCTACATCCCTCCTGGGCACTTATTGCAGGACCAGCCACTTGGACAACAGGGGCCAGCCTGCCTGGGGGCCCTGTGTCACAGCCCAGCACTGCCCGACTCCTCATATGTGGTTCTCTTATTGAGATCTTGTCAACTGGAGAGGAGCACCAAGCCTGTTAGGCAAGTGTCTAATTTGAGGGCTTGTCTGCTGTTGGTCCTGTAGAGCATCACCCTAAACGCTTCAGATACACTTCATTCACTCATTCATTCATTGCTCACTCAGTACACATGCCTGTGTGCCAGGTGGTTCCAGACTTGTCTCCCCGCACAGTCTGAGGCCTGGGGCACAGCCTGCTCCTCGGAACCCTGCGTCTCCAGCTCAGCTGCAGGCTTGGCTGAGGAGGAGCCCCTGTGCCCTTGGGCTGATCTGGGCTGCACTGCACAGCATGGCCAGCAGGGGACAGCATGGCCCCACAGCAGGGCTGTGTCAGCTCAGTCTAGGGCAGGGCAAGCCCAGAGCAGGGCCGGGCTCCAGCATGAACCCCTGCCACCACCATCCCACCCCAGCCTCGGGTTACGAAGGACCTGGATGTTCGGGGATCCTCCTCATTAGGAGCTGCGCTCCTGCTCCTGGTTCCTGCAGGGGCCCTGCCCCCTCTCCATCTTGAGGAGAACCGAAGGCCAGGGACGGGAGGGCGGGGGTGAAGCGCGAACCCCAGCAGTGACCACAGTCCTCCGTCACTGCTTCTCAGCCAGCCTGCTATTGTCCTCTGGGGCCCTGTACCGTCCCGGAGTCACCTGGGGCTGGTGAGAGAAAGACACGTGTGCTGCCACTAACCTGGGAAGAGTCTGGTGAAGCTGAGGTCACAGGGGCCGACCTTGGACAGGGCCCTTGGTGCCTCGGGGGCTCCACACACCTGGGCTCTCAGCGCCTCCCTCGGGGTGAGGCTTAAGGGGAAGCCTGGCTCCAAGATAGTTCAGGGAGCATTCCTCCCAGGAAAACGCCAATGTCCCCTGCCAGGGAGGGGACACAGCTCTCTAGTGTCTAGGACAGCTTCAGGGGTCACTTCCCCACAATCTGTCCTTACGCCCTCCTTATCCCTGCAGATGGCGGGAGGGGGAGACAGGAAATGCAAGTGTGTGGGTGGGAGAAAGTCGAGCAGGGTCTGGAGCTCCAGCCGCTCAAGCCCTAGGTGACTGGAGGGCACAGCCCAGACAGCACGGGTCCCCCGTGAAGCCCAGGAGGAGGAGGCCAAGGGACAGGCCAGCAGTCAGCAGTCAGATTCTAGCAAGTCAGGAGCAACGAGGCCATGCACCCGGAAGGGGAGGGGCTGGCCAGCCCTTGGGTCAGGGGTGGCTGTCACTGCTCTCATCTGGGCCAGCCAAGGCGCCCCTATCACAGGGCTCCACAGCACTCCTCATGGGTCACTTTCCTGGACCTGCCTGCAGGGGGCGCCCAGCATCTTCCTTCTGCAGGCCCTGGGATGTGGCTGGAGCAGCATAGAACTTAGGAACTTCTGTGCAGGAAAGAGCCTTACTTTATAAACGGCAGCCCTGTGGCCCAAGGTCCAGGGGTCTCTGGGTTTAAGACACACCCAGTCAGTGCTTTTCTTTGTCCAAGGCCAGCTCTGGGCTGAGGGCTTTGCTCAGGCAGAAACGGGCTGATTAGAAGACACGCCCATAGCTCACCCGTCAGAAGCCGCTCTCACCCTGATCTCCTCCTGCCTTTGAGGAGCCAAGGCCCAGGCTGGCCGGCAGAGCTCAGACAGCGCTCCTGGCTGTCCTGGGTGGTTAGCACGTCCTCTGAGAGCAAACGGCCCACACTGGGGTCTGATACCCACGTGGGGATGGAGGCCTGCACATTCTCTGGTCGGGGGTCCTGCCCTGACGGTAACCCAGCCCCCGGCCCCGCCTGGCACAGGAGTGAGACCACTCCCCTCTGCAGGGAGGTGGGAGAGGAGGCTGGGTCTCAGCCCCTGCCTGACGACAGCTCTAAACAGGGCTCAAGGAAGGCCGCCAGCTGGGAGCACCTTCCTGACAGCAGGCCACATCACCAAAGCCGGGCACTGGTCTCAGGCCCGATCTGAGCAACCACCTGGCGCTCAGTGCCACCAGAGGCCCCACGAGCAGGAGGGCAGGCCTGGCTCTGCTGTGACAAACACAGGGATGTCTCGCCGGGGTTGTGCCAGGACGCAGGCTAGGCCGCACTCAGCCTGGGACATCCCACCTCCCTGCACTCTGGGCCTCTGGGCGCTGGAGGGGAAAGGGTTCTCATCCCGGGAGGAGGTGAGCAAGGCTACAGGCGTCACAGTCCCTCCCCTGCTACAGCCGGTGGCAGGGAAAGAACACAAGGACACCCCCTCCTCACGCAGCAAAGATGCCTTGTCTAAGCATAGGGTTTGCCAATGTGTGCTAATGTTACTTAAAGAAAAAGCTATAAACATGTATGAAATGCTAAGGTCTAATTTTACAATTATTAGACATTCCTGCAATGGGGACAGCCCAAGGAAACAGGAGAGGTAGACCCCTATACGGGCCCCAGCATCCTTGGCCTTCTGCCCAGGCCCTGGGGATGTGGCTGGAGCAGCATAGAACTTAGGAACTTCTGTGCAGGAAAGAGCCTTACTTTATAAACGGCAGCCCTGTGGCCCAAGGTCCAGGGGTCTCTGGGTTTAAGACACACCCAGTCAGTGCTTTTCTTTGTCCAAGGCCAGCTCTGGGCTGAGGGCTTTGCTCAGGCAGAAACGGGCTGATTAGAAGACACGCCCATAGCTCACCCGTCAGAAGCCGCTCTCACCCTGATCTCCTCCTGCCTTTGAGGAGCCAAGGCCCAGGCTGGCCGGCAGAGCTCAGACAGCGCTCCTGGCTGTCCTGGGTGGTTAGCACGTCCTCTGAGAGCAAACGGCCCACACTGGGGTCTGATACCCACGTGGGGATGGAGGCCTGCACATTCTCTGGTCGGGGGTCCTGCCCTGACGGTAACCCAGCCCCCGGCCCCGCCTGGCACAGGAGTGAGACCACTCCCCTCTGCAGGGGAGGTGGGAGAGGAGGCTGGGTCTCAGCCCCTGCCTGACGACAGCTCTAAACAGGGCTCAAGGAAGGCCGCCAGCTGGGAGCACCTTCCTGACAGCAGGCCACATCACCAAAGCCGGGCACTGGTCTCAGGCCCGATCTGAGCAACCACCTGGCGCTCAGTGCCACCAGAGGCCCCACGAGCAGGAGGGCAGGCCTGGCTCTGCTGTGACAAACACAGGGATGTCTCGCCGGGGTTGTGCCAGGACGCAGGCTAGGCCGCACTCAGCCTGGGACATCCCACCTCCCTGCACTCTGGGCCTCTGGGCGCTGGAGGGGAAGGCTTCTCATCCCGGGGAGGAGGTGAGCAAGGCTACAGGCGTCACAGTCCCTCCCCTGCTACAGCCGGTGGCAGGGAAAGAACACAAGGACACCCCCTCCTCACGCAGCAAAGATGCCTTGTCTAAGCATAGGGTTTGCCAATGTGTGCTAATGTTACTTAAAGAAAAAGCTATAAACATGTATGAAATGCTAAGGTCTAATTTTACAATTATTAGACATTCCTGCAATGGGGACAGCCCAAGGAAACAGGAGAGGTAGACAGGTTAGTGGTTCCAGCTCAGTAGCTTGCCTTCTATCCCAGCCTGCCACTCACGAGCTGTATGATTTCAGATTAATTATCACGCACACTGCAGCACTGGCTGGCCTCGGGCCCCAACCCCAGGATGCAGGCTGAACACAGCAAGAGCCCAGAGCTTCCCACCCCAAGGCCACCACCTCCGTCCAGGCCTCTATCTCTTAGCAACCGGCCTCCCTACTTCTGGCCCCTCCCAGCTGTTTCTGTCGCCACACCCAGACAGAGGCTTTCCTTCTCGAAGGCCAGTCTGGTCATGCGGCGCTCCCGCCTGAAGCCCTTCAGTGGTGACCCCTGTCCTCAGGCAGTTCCACCTCTTGGTAAAATGGGGCTTCCCAGGGCACCCCTCGCCAGGTGCCAGGGTCAGCTCTGCCCTCTCGCTGCTCCCACCCCCCACTCCCCACTTCAGGTCAGTCTTGGGCCTCATTCTTGAGTCTGTCCCTTTGTTCTGCTGTTCCTCAGCCTGGACTCTGAGGCCATTCTCCTCCCCTCTCTGGCTCTCAGTGGTCCCTGCCTCCGGGGGGCAGCATGAGATGCTCCCCTGGCTCCTGCGTGCTTCCTGGCCGCCCGTTCCCATCCCAGCACAGCGCTCGGCCCACCCTTCTGTCATCACCCCTGTGATCGCAGGCTGTGTCTCCCTTCCCCGCCCCGTGCTGCCTTCCCTGTGCTCAGCGAGGCCTGGCCCCGTGGAGACCCTCACTGTGTCTGTGCATGATGAAGGGTTCCCAGGAAGGGGCACTCACTGTCAGGAGCCAAGGGAGCCGGGTCCCGGCCACGACGGCCCCTTTCTGCACAGGCATGCAGCCCTCATGCATGTATTTCTGATCCCTTTACTCAGCATTAAAAAACTAAGATCATGGCATCTAGTCCCATCTCTTCATGGAAAATAGAAGGGGATTAAGTGGAAACAGTGACAGATTTTATTTTCTTGGGCTCCAAAATCACTGTGAATGGTGATCGCAGCCATGAAACTAGAAGATGCTTGCTCCTTGAAAAGAAAGCCATGATTAACCTAGACAGCAATCATAAAAAGCAGAGATATCACTTGGCCAACGAAGGTCTGTATGGGCAAAGCTATGGTTTTCCCAGTAGTCCTGTATGGATGTGAGAGTTGGACCATAAGGAAGGCTGAGCACCAAAGAACTGATGCTTTAGAAATGTGGTGTTGGAGAAGACTGTTGAGAGGCCTTTAGACTGCAAGGAGACCAAACCAGTCAATCCTGAAAGAAATCAACCCTGAATATTCATTGGAAGGACTGATGCTGAAGCTAAAGCTCCAGTACTTTGGCCACCTGATGCAAAGAGCTGACCCATTAGAAAAGATCCTGATGCTGGGGAAAATAAAGGCAGGAGGAGAAGGGGACAACAGAGGACGAGATGGTTGGATGGCATCCCTGAGTCAATGGACATGAGTTTGAGCAAGCTCCAGGAGATGGTGAAGGACAGAGGAGCCTGGCGTGCTGCAGCCCATGGGGGTCTCAAAGAGTCGGACATGATTTAGCAACTGAACGCCACCACAGAAAAGTGCTCTACTGACATCATTCCCCTGCAGCCCTCCCCGCTCTTTCCGCTTCCCGAGTCTGCAGAGCACCAGTCCCCACTTAGAGGAGGTTGGTGGCCTCGTCATTTCAACCAGCCCAGACCCCATCTACAGCCATTCTTTGTTCATTGCCTCACCCGCAACCTTTTTTGGAGCTCATGCTGTGGGTCGAGGCAGGGAGAGAGGGAAGAGACATCTGACTAAGAACCTGTGAAACAGACAGGCGACGGGCCCAGCACATCCTCCGCAGCCTGGGAGGTGCTCTCACCCCTTTCTGATGCCTCAGGAAGCTTAAGATGCAAAGAGGAAAGGTGAGCAGGCCCAGGTGCCACGGCTCCGTAACCAGCAGGGGGGTGGGATTCACTGCCCATCTGTGCGAGCTCGAGGCCCTGCTGCCTCTGCCATGTCCCAGGCACTGCTACCACCAGCCTTGTGGAAGGGTGGGGGTAGGGATATACCCACAAATCTAAGGTCAATCCCAAGCCATGGCCAAGAGGTGGGAAACTGAAGAGAAAAGCTGTGGAGGAGGAAAAAGAAAACATCGGGCATGTTTGGAAAATAAGGAATCGAGGGAGGAGGGCCATGAGGTGAAGGCGGGGCCTGGGGTGCAGACTCCAGGATGGGGGTGCGGGCGAGCTGGGGGAGAAGCTGTGTGAGGACAGCCAGGGAAGAGGAGGGCACGGTGGCTCTGGGTGCAGGGAGCAGAGGCCTGGGGCAGTCGGGGGAAGCTGAAGGTCTGAGGGTTGCAGGCAGCAGCAGAGACAGCAAGAAGGGCAAGGCAGAACCACATTCAGAGCTGCACGCGACGGGAGGCCCTGGGAGTGAGTGAGAGGGTCCCTGCGAGTGGAGGGGAGGGAGCTCAGAAGCGGACAGGGAGGTCCAAGTGGCCTGAGAGAGGCAAGGGTTAGTCTGAAAAGATGCTGTGAAGGGCTTCTGTGATATTTTCTGATTGTTGTTTTAAGTTTCAAAAAGATGGAGGACCCAGCGGGAGACCCTTGTGAGGCACGCAGGGTAACATCGGAGCTTCATCCTGGGGCACTGTTCCTAAAGCTGTTTTCTCAAGTCCACTGGGCACAGGAGAGAAGGGCCCATACCCATCAGGCCAACAATGAGAGGCCCCCTGAGACAGGTGGAGGGGTGGGGGAGGCCGATCCAGGGAGGGGACACTGGTCTCTGCACTGTGGCAAAGCAGGCACAGTCCAGACTGAGGCCGGCGCTGGGCTGGCTCCGCCGAGCTGGCTCCTCTGGGCTCCGGAAGAGCTCCTGGGGGTGACGGACGCGGCTGTGGCCAGCTGCGGGGGTCTCAGCCCGGGCCCCACCCCTGCTCCTGCTCCCCACCCCCCGACTCTGCACCCACGCTTGCAACCGAGCCTGGCAAGTGCGGTGGGCCTCCCAGGATGTTCTGCTTCCAGATCCATTTTTACCAGGCTAACCAGAGGAGAGCCTCACCCCACCCCTTCCATACCCAGAACACTTAGAAAGCGGCTTTGGAAGTGCCTGGGGAGGCAAGCAGCCAGGGCAGAGTGGCATGGCTGCCACCCAAACCTGAAAATGCATTCATTTTCAAAGCTCAGAACCAGCGAGGGCCCACACAGCGGCTTCTGCTCTCAGCCACTAGGGCCCTTGTCACAGGGGACTCTGCAGGAGTCCCCTGCAAATGGAATTAGGCCGCTTACCGAGAGTTCAATTAGCTCTTGGTGAAAACTGCTAACTTGGAAATTTGATAAGAATTGCTCCCAGCCAGTTTCAAATTCATTTCTTCTAAAAACTAAATTTTCTCCACTTGGGCACATCCTCTCTGCGGGCTGGGAGCCCCTGGGCTTCACACGGGCCGCGAAGGCAGCTGCTGGGCCTCTCACAAGAGCTATGCGCCGGAGCATGGCCCCTTTTCTGTGGTTGAGCAGCCCTCGAGGGGGCCCCACTGCTCTCCTGAGCACCCTAACCGGGTGTAGTGGGGTGGAAAACGCAGGGGCCCAGAGCCGTGAGATGAGGAGTCGGCGGTTGGTGAGTACCACTGTGGAGCTGCTGGGGACGGGAAGCAAGTGCGGAGGCGCTCTCCCTGGGCCAGGGTCAACCTGTTAGCCCCGGGGCTGGAACGGGGAGGCCTGGGGAGAAGGAGCCACGGACAGAATCGCCTGGGTGGTGGGTTCTGGCGGGGGTGGGGGGGTCACAGCAGAGGAAACTTGGCTGATTGACAGGTGGGTGCCCACCCACAGCCGGCCCGGCGCCCTGCTGCAGGCCTCCGAGTAGAGGGTGCTGTGGCCGCGGCCTGGGCCTCTCACTGACCCCTCTCCTCCTGGGCTCACAGCAACCTGCTGAGCGATTTGGACATGCCCACAAAACCACAGGGAAATGAATGGGGCCGAGTTCACAGGCATGGAAAACCCCAGAGGAGAAGGCCTCTGGAGCCAGACATAACAGGCCCTGCGGGTGAAGCCGGAGCCAGGTTTCCTCTTGGGGAGGCTGGATCTACTCCAGGGCCTTCCTATAGGTACAGCGGGCGGGGCCCAGTTGCAGCGAGGAGGCACGTTTCAGCCGCTTGTTTTTCTAACTCTGAAGGAAGTCACCAGAGGCTGGGAGTTCAGAGCGGCCCTCGGGCCCTGCCAAAGGGAGGCCCAGCGGCTGCGGTAGGGAGGGGGGAAGGGACTTGCTGGGAGCTGGGCTGACAGGCTGAAAGCCCTTTGTCAGCGCAAAGAAGCTAGAGAAGCCTCGCTCCTTCCCCAGGCTCAGGGCGCACCTCTGGGAGGCGGCACCAGCAGGCCTGAGCGCGCGGCGGCCCTGGGCTGCTCCACCAGCTGCAGAAAGCTGCCCCTAAGCAGAACCAGGAGGCAGTGTGCGCTGTGTGGCCTGGAGGAGCTGGGAACTAGGGCTTGCCGGCTCCGCCTCAGTGCTGACACACAAGCCCTTCTCCACTGGAAGCTGCTGCCCAACTGGAATTAGAGCAGCTGACCAAAGGAGGGATGGCCAAGCCGCACAGAAGCCTGGCCACCTCTGGTGGCCACCGAGATGCACCCCCCTAATGGCTTATTTGCTCTGCTTGGACTCCCTGGTGGGGGCCCCTTTCATGCCCCAGCCCAACAGTGGGGGCTGGTCGGGCAGCCTTAGACAATGGACAGAGCCTGGACTAGCGCAGTGGAGGCCAGCTGGGTCATCATTGACGTTGGGAGGGCTCAAGTAGGATTTAGAAATTAGGCTTTAGGTACAGAAATACATGGAGATAGGGTGTCTGGAATGTACAGATCTGTCTCTCTCTCTCTCTCTCTCACACACACACAGACACAAACAAAAGGCAGCTAGATGAGAGGACAAGACACATGTCCCTGGGAACTCGAGCGCCTATGCTTTTGCAAGTTAGAGGGTGCTGGGCTCACTCCCTAGACAGTCAGCTTCTCTTGGGCAGGGCCACCACTCCAAACATACGACTCCTAAAGGCTGCAAGGAAATAAGAACAACTGCCGGGCTCAGGCTGGGCACATGACTTCATCAGATCTTCACAAAGCCTTGCCTGGGAAGAGGAATGCCAGCCCCAGTCTGCACAGAGGAAACTAGGTGTCTGAAGGGCCAAGCATGGTGACCACATAGACTGTTGTTCAGTCACCAAGTCATTTCTAACTCTGAAGGAAGTCACCAGAGGCTGGGAGTTCAGAGCGGCCCTCGGGCCCTGCCAAAGGGAGGCCCAGCGGCTGCGGTAGGGAGGGGGGAAGGGACTTGCTGGGAGCTGGGCTGACAGGCTGAAAGCCCTTTGTCAGCGCAAAGAAGCTAGAGAAGCCTCGCTCCTTCCCCAGGCTCAGGGCGCACCTCTGGGAGGCGGCACCAGCAGGCCTGAGCGCGCGGCGGCCCTGGGCTGCTCCACCAGCTGCAGAAAGCTGCCCCTAAGCAGAACCAGGAGGCAGTGTGCGCTGTGTGGCCTGGAGGAGCTGGGAACTAGGGCTTGCCGGCTCCGCCTCAGTGCTGACACACAAGCCCTTCTCCACTGGAAGCTGCTGCCCAACTGGAATTAGAGCAGCTGACCAAAGGAGGGATGGCCAAGCCGCACAGAAGCCTGGCCACCTCTGGTGGCCACCGAGATGCACCCCCCTAATGGCTTATTTGCTCTGCTTGGACTCCCTGGTGGGGGCCCCTTTCATGCCCCAGCCCAACAGTGGGGGCTGGTCGGGCAGCCTTAGACAATGGACAGAGCCTGGACTAGCGCAGTGGAGGCCAGCTGGGTCATCATTGACGTTGGGAGGGCTCAAGTAGGATTTAGAAATTAGGCTTTAGGTACAGAAATACATGGAGATAGGGTGTCTGGAATGTACAGATCTGTCTCTCTCTCTCTCTCTCTCACACACACACAGACACAAACAAAAGGCAGCTAGATGAGAGAGGACAAGACACATGTCCCTGGGAACTCGAGCGCCTATGCTTTTGCAAGTTAGAGGGTGCTGGGCTCACTCCCTAGACAGTCAGCTTCTCTTGGGCAGGGCCACCACTCCAAACATACGACTCCTAAAGGCTGCAAGGAAATAAGAACAACTGCCGGGCTCAGGCTGGGCACATGACTTCATCAGATCTTCACAAAGCCTTGCCTGGGAAGAGGAATGCCAGCCCCAGTCTGCACAGAGGGAAACTAGGTGTCTGAAGGGCCAAGCATGGTGACCACATAGACTGTTGTTCAGTCACCAAGTCATGTCCAACTCTGTAAGCTCATGGACTGCAGCACGCCAGGCTTCCCTATCCTTCAGCATCTCCCAGGGCTTGCTCAAATTCATGTCCATTGGGTCAATGATGCCACCCAATCGTCTCATCTTCTGTTGTCCTCTTTTCCTGTCCTCAATCTTTCCCATCATCAGGGTCTTTTCCAAAGAGTCGTCTCTTTGCATCAGGTGGCCAGAGTACCAGAGCTTCAGCTTCAGCATCAGTCCTTGTAATGAATATTGAGAGTTGATTTCCTTTAGGATTGACTAGTTTGATCTCCTTGTTGTCTAAGGAACTCTTGAGTCTTCTCTAATACCACAATTTGAAAGCATCAATTCTTTGAACTCAGTCTTCTTTATGGTCCAACTCTCACATCCACACATGACTACAGGAAAAATCATAGCTTTGATTATATGGACTTTTGTTGGTAAAATGATGTCTTTTATCATGTAGATTACAGGGCTACAGTGTGGTAGGACCATGGTTGGGACACTGGGCTTTTGGACTCTCAAGACTGTCCTCTTCCCCAGCCTGATGAGAGGGGCTGCCAGGCCTACCTGGTACAAGTGGGGTAAAAGCTAACATGTCCAAGGGAAAAGGGGTCTCTGGAACAGGCAGAATGGGAATTTGAGTCTTGGTAAGTGGTGGCTCCTCTACCCTAAAGAGGGAATCTGTGGGGGCTTCCCTGGTAGCTCAGTGGTAAAGACTTCACCTGCCAATGCAGGAGACACGAGTTCAATCTCTGATCCGGGAAGCTCCCACACGCTGCGGAGCAACTAAGCCCGTGACCCACAACTATTGAGCCTGTGCTCGAGAGCCTCAGAGCCACAACTATTGAGCCTATGTGCCGCAACTAATGAAGCCATGAAGACTCAATTACTGAAACTCGTGTGCCCTAGAGCCCGAGCTCCACAACAAGAAAGAACAAGAAGCCTACTCACCTCAACTAGAGAGTGGCCCCCACTCCCTGCAACTAGAGAAGAGCCTGTGGTAGCAGTGAAAACCCAGAATAGCCAAAGAGAAATAAATAAATTTTAAAACAACACAGGGGAATCTGTGTTTCCAGTCTCCCTGCACCTGGCCCTGGCCCCGCAGCTCCAATGCCAGCAAGCCCTTGGGATTCTGTAGGATGACCAGCGTTCCTATGGAGGGGTCTGCTGTCCAGGGCATGCACCGACTGAGGCCTGCAGCACTGGGGGAGTGGAGAGGGGGCAAGCTGCCCACAGGCTGCTTCTTTGCCCGGCTGCTGTGGCAGCAGGATGGGTGGGGCCTGAGCCCCGACACAGTGCTCTCCTGTGGGTGCCTGTGATGAAGTCACCGGGAAGAGATGGACACGGGGAAGGCTCAGGCGGGCCACATGCTGGGAGGGGAACCTGGTTGTATAAGGCCACCCTGGGAGACTGCCCGGGCAGACTGGGCCAGAGTTCCCGTCACTGCAAAGGCCCCGGTGGGCTTCCTCCTAACGCTGACAGGCCCTTTTCGGCTTTGTGAACAAGGCTTAAGAGTGGACTACAATTCTAGTCATGCAGGCAGGTGGGACCAGGCGGGGCCAGCTCCCTCAAAGACAGCATTTCTGGTTAAAGTTTTTGGGAAACATCCGTCCTTCTGTTTCACCCTGAACCGAAGGCAGACCTGCGGGCACTGTGGAGCCAGAGCCAGGAGTCTTCAGTGCTGCAGCAGGGGCGGGGCCACGGGTCCTGGCCAGGGTCTCCACGCCTCACAGACCTCTGCTCAGTTTGGGACAACTAGGGACCAAGAACTGTGCTGTCAGAGACCTCCTTACCATGCCCCTCGACTCCCAGCCGACACAAAGCCCACTCTCTCCTGCTGCAGCCTGGCGCTGGCTCCCACTCCCCTGGATCTCCACTCCCCTGCACCTGTGATTCCTCTACAGGCCCAGGCCCACCTCCAGCCCCACCCTGACGCATGGACCATTCACACCGTCCCACACTGGCCTCGCTCGGGCTGACTCAGCCAGCTCCCAGGGCCTGGAGCAGGGTCTGGCCCACAGTAGGCACTCACCAAGTATGGTTTTCATTTGCAGGGTTTTGCTTTGTCTATGCAAGACCCATTCCTAACATTTCTACACTGCTTGACATTGTTGGCACATGTGACTTGTTTCAACTGATGGACAGGGAGAGGTGCCGTCTCCATTCCACAGATGAGGGGACAGGCTGGAGTGCGGCCTCTGTCCACCCAGCTGTGGGGTGGGAGCTGGCCCGCATCTGGCAGGGGTGAGCAGAGATGTCTCTGGGCATCTCTGCTGTCAGCCCTCACGAGGCTCACAGCAAGGCTCAGATCCCTCATTGTTCATATGAACAGTGAGGCTCCGGGAGCTCAAGGGGCCCCCGACACCCCTAGCTCATAGACCAAGGACAGCAGGTGTCCTGCCCATGCTGTCTCCTCAGGTGATCCCGTGTCGCCGCCTACGCTTTCCAGGGACTGGGCAGCACAGTCTCCTTAGCCGCGCTGACCAGGGCTCTGCTGACTTTGGGGGTGGTGGGGAGCACGGGGCCTGCCTGAGGCTGCGCTGGCCCCAAGCTCAGGCAGCTGTGGTGGCCTGCTTGTCACTACTGCTCCTCCTTTCTGGCTTTCGAGGGCACCTCCTGCCCACAGCAAGGGTCACAGCAGTTGCGGAGCCTGGGACACCCATCTTCCCCCGGCTCCCCAGCCTCCCAGCCCTGGGGAGGAGACGGCACCTCTCTGCAAGCCTCCACTTGGGTGATGTGGGCTCACACTTCCCTGGATCCCCTCAACCCAGGGGGTTTTCCAGGCTGCTCCTTCCCTGCACCACATCCCAGCCCACCTCTCTTCAGTCATGGTGGAGTTCTCAGGGCTCAGTGCAGGCATCACCCTTCTTGGCCCACGGTCCTCTCGGCTGATTCTAGCCCCAGAACTCATCACTTAATTGAGACAGTCTCTTCTTTTTTAGTTTTTAAATTTTGGCCTATTTTACTGGTTTTTAAAATTTATTTATTCTCATCCATCTTTATTCTTTGGCCTGTGTGGGCCTTTCATTTCAAGTGGCCTCTCTCGCTGCAGAGCACTGGCTCTAGGCACATGCGCTCCAGAGCGCTGGCTCGTAACTGGACACACTCGTCCAGCTGCTCCACGGCACATGGGATCTTCCGGGCCAAAGACCAAACCGGTGCCCCTTGCATTGCAAGGCGGACTCTTTACCCACTGGACCACCAGGGAAGGCCGAGACTATCCCTTCTGAGGCCAGTTTTCCTGTCTGGGGGAACCAGGCCTTGCCTGTCTCCAGGCTAAGGTCACACATAGGCATAGACCAAGAACTGGAATGTCAAATGCCTGTCTGGGGAATGAACAAGGCACTTCAGACATAGGATCTGCCCGGTGCTCCACAGAAAAGAGGGAAGGAGGCCTTTTCTGGGGGGTGGAAGCAGCATCCCCCAGGAGAAGGGCCTAGGAATAGGGTTCCTGCAGCATCCCCTACCTTCAACCTGCTGGAAGTCAGGCATAGGGACTCAACAGGTAGAACCTACGCCAGCTTCTGCCAGCCTGAGGAGCCCTGCTGAATCTGCTCTCATAATTCTCCCTGGCCTGGTGGATCACCTAGATCCAACCCAGGGCGACAGTGTGGTGGGGGGTCATTTGCTGCTCACCCGATAAATGGGTACTCTTGTCCAGAGCAGCCTACCTCACTCTAAATATGAAACCTGATGGATTGAAAAACCCGCTCTCCTCATGGGCTGTTTCCGCTGGACTAACACTTGTCTTATCTCCCACTGGGACGCGGTGTGTTGAGTCTGGCAGAGCTCTCCATGAGTTGTGCAGCTCTTCAAATATTGACCCACGGTTTCATGAACTAGGTTGAGAGTGGTTTAAATGGATTTGTTCCCACCAAGAGCCTCTGGGTTTCCCCAACACTGTCATGCCCCTGCCTAGACACACACACAGACTCCAGGGCATGCCAGCTCTCCTTCTGTACCCTGAGCTGGGGGCAGCGGTGAGCAAGAAGGCCGCTGGTTTCTACCCCTGCCTCTATCCCTGTATCTCTGGGCTCTCAGATACAGGCTGCATGAAGACCCCAGGCTTTTCCAGGGGCCACCCTCAACTCCACCTTAGAGCCAAGGCCAGCACAGCCTGGGCTAGGTCTTTCATCCCTCCGGGTAAGCTGGGTCGGTGGCGGCAAGGCTAGTGGATGTCAAAGCCCGAGCGGAGCCCGTGGTTCTCCTTTCCCGAACTGCCGCTCAGAAGGCCAAGTCCATCTTGTAGGGCAGCCCAGGATCCAGAGGGAGCCCTGCTTCTCTAGGAGTTAGCAATGCTCTAGAAGAGTTCTTCAGGCCCCTGGGAAACTGACCAGATTTCTGTGTCTGCAACGGCCTCTGGGAGCTTCTTCACAGTGGCTTAGGCCAGGCCTGGGCAGCCGTCAGGACTGGACCAGCCTGTTCCATCCAGACCTCCCTCCGGGTGAGACCGGCCCCTCCAGGCAGAGGTCACAGCACCCAGGGCTCTCTGACCTCAGCCCGACGGCCCCCCTACCTGGGAGGAGGCCCTGCCCAGGGCTCTGCAGGGCCCTGCGTGAGCCCCGGGCTCCGGCTGACCTCCCATAGCCACTGCGAAGAGGGACTGCCTTCCCTGGCTAGTGGCGTCCATTTTCCAGCAAATCCTTGGGCAGCTCAAGTTGGGTGCCTCCTAGGTCACGTTTGGGTATTGCAGAACTACTGCCAACAGGTCTTTTCACAAGAACACAAAGACTCGGTTGCTGGTTCACCAGAAAACCTCTATAGACAGCACACAGCTCAGAGGGGTATCCACCGGAAACCTCACACAGAGCCTGGGCTGCCTGCCTTCACCTGGTCTTCCCTGGGTGTCTTCCTCAGTGGGCAGTGTGCTTCAGGGAAGATGGTCTTTCCCACTGTCCCATGGCTGGCACTAGCAGGAGTCTGAGAGTTTGCTAGATAAGCAAAGGAAAGGTGTCTAGATCTGGGCTAGGAGACACCCGGCAAGTGCCTCTGCCCACAAGGCCTGTGGGAAGACCTCCTTCTCCCTTCACTGAGGAACTTCTAGGGGTCAGTTTCCAAGTCTGGCAGTGGGAAGTGACCCCTCTGACATGTGACAAGATTTTGAATATATAAGGGCTTCCTGAAGATCTCTGTGGTACCCTGGCATGAGCTCAGTCTTTCCGGAGCTCTGATCAGCACTGACCTCAGCCCTTCGTAAGGACCTGGTCTGGCCTGGGTGGGAAGGACATCCTGGAGGGCAGGCTTCTCCCAGGGGATGGGCAGCCTCGCTCTGTAACTAAGCACAGCGGCCGGCAGTGTACCTCCTTGTTCTTCCTGCTTGTTAATGTCAGGAGGGAAGGCAGGGCCCACCACATACAGCCCGCGTAGCCCAACAGCTAACCTTCCGAACCTCCACGTTCCACCCCATAGGGTGACAATAAAGCTCTCCCCTCAGGGTCCTGCAGGTTGTTAAGTATTCCGTTAAGTATTAGTAATCTCAGGCTTCCCAGGTGGCACTAGTGGTAAAGAACCTGCCTGCTAATGCAGGAGACACAAGGTTGATCCCTGAGTTGGGAAGATCCTCTGGAGGAGGAAATAGAACCCCCTCCAGTATACCTGCCTGGAGAACCCCGTGGACAGCTGGAAGGCTACAGTCCATAGGGTCGCACAGAGCCGGACACAACTGAAGTGACTTAGCATGCACGCATTATAAAAATCTTGAGGTGACAAGAGTCAGGTGTCATTAGAATCCTGAAGAATGCTAGAACACAGAACATGACGGGGGAAAGAGCAAACGCAGCCTGCTCCCTGGAGAGGTGCATTCAGCACTTTCTGGACACCTGCAGGTTCTGGGCGTGGTGCTGGGGGCTGGCCCAGAGAGAGGGTCCTGGCCCTTGAGCCCAGGGAGTCAGGAGACAATGGAGGCATACACACTCCCCAGTGCCACCCCACCCCCGTGAGAATTTTCCTAGTCACAAACTGGTTCCTTGCTTTGGTATTTATTTCCTGAGTTCCCACAGTGGTGCTCTCAGCACTTTGGGCATCGGATCCCTCAGAGGATCAGAGGGGGATGGTTTGAGTCTGGTTCTTCTACCCACTCCCCAGAGGGCCGTCTCCGTTCTATTACAAGGAGTCCATGGGCCACGGAGCCCAAGGTGGGGCCTGCCTCTCAGGGCACACAGCAAAGAGCTGGTGTTCTGAGGAGGCAAATGATTCTACAGAAAAGTGAGTCAGGTTTGATGAATCCAACAGCTGGAAAATACACCAGGGAAGAAGCCTAAAGGAGTGAAGGGTTCCTCCAGCTTCGAGGGAAGAACACTGATGGTTTCCAGAAGACAGTGACCAGCTGACTGGTCTTCCATTTGCACTGAAGACTAACAAGAGGAGACAGACCGCACTGAAACTGGAGGGCTGTTAGAACCAAGGAAGAATTTCCCAATATGACAAATGACAACATGACAAACTAAACAATTCAGTTCGAGTTGATTTAAAAAATACAACCCCATCTTGCTAATCTGAAACTCAACCACATACTCCATCTTGAGTAGCTGATGATGAGGCAGAAACAGGAAACAACCTGGGACAAAGCCTGTGGCGGCCCACCCAGGCGCCGGAGCCAGGCGTCCAGAGTGACTCACAGGCAAGGCCCCCTCGCTCTTCACTCAGATCCTTTCCTCTTCTTGACCAACAAGTCTGACTATAATACCTGGCTTCCTGGCTGATTCCACTCCCCCACGGGGCCCCATGCTCACAACCAGGCTGAGAGGGTGCCGCAGGGTTTCATCTGGACAGAGGCGGGGAAGGGACAACGGGCCCTGACTGCCAGGGTGGACACAGAGCCGCGCAGTCAGATGAAAGCACAGCCCCGTGGGGGTACTTAGAGCAGAGGCAAAGCCTTAGGGCTGCAGCAGAGCCCATGAAAAACGGAGGTTAGGAAGGTTTTGTATCAACATATACACTGTGAATAGTCCTACATTACTGAAAAAGGGCTACAAGATGTCCAGATGACACTACCTAAGCAAACAGAAGATCTATAAATTAAAACGAGAGCAATTCCTTCTGTAAGGCTCCAGGAAGTTCAAATGTAAAGGCGTTTAAAGAAGGATCACGGCTGGCCCACCATGGCATGAGACACCCAACAAGAAGTGTGGTGTGAGGAAGTCGGGGAGAGCCAGGCTCCCCGGGATTTGGAGAGGGATGCTACGGCCTTTGCGGGCCCTGCTTTTGAGCGCTCCCCACAGCCCCACAGGTCTAGGGTGATGACAGAGAGGTCTTCAACCTCAAGAAATGCCCTTGGTCATGCTGATTTGGAGCCTGGCCCAGCAATCCCTGGCATGTCCCCGGGTCACGGGGTCATGGGGGGCTGGCCCGGGCAGCCTGCAGTCAGTCGAGCACTGTGTGTTCTCAGCTAGGTTCTGCTGGGTTGGGTTTTATTTATTTATTTATTTATTTTTTGGTGGGGGGTAGGGTGGGGAGGGAGGGGGGCAGGTGGGCTACTTCTATTGGTCTTTCATTTGTCCATTTTCATCCATCTTTGTTCTTTGGCCCGTGTGGGCCTCCCATCGCGGTGGCATCTGTTGTCGCAGAGCACCGGCTCTGGGCGCATGCTCTCCAGAGCTGTGGCTTGGTAATTGGACACATAGGTCCAGCTGCTCCGCGGCACGTGGGATCTTCCCAGGCCAGGGATCGAACTGGCGCCCCTTGTACTGCAAGGCGGTGTCCTTACCCACTGGACCACCAGGGGAAGCCCTGGGTTGGGTTTTCAGAGCAGCTGCCTAAGTTGGCCATGTGCACGTTACCTGCTTCAGTGGGCATGGGCTGGGCACTTGCTCTGGTCACTCTGTGAGGTCCTTGCCCCACCGGGTGCCCACCACGGAGAGGTGTGCTCAGAAGGAGAGTAACTGTCTTCTGTTCCTCTCCAATAAATACAGTGACTTACAGCTCCCCCGGTCAGGCACGACAATTCCTGCAGGCTCTGGAGGTTCCCTGCCCAACCACCAAGAAGAAGCCACAGTGCCGCCTTGTCGAGGGCTGCAGCAGAGCCCATGAAAACGGAGGTTAGGAAGGTTTTGTATCAACATATACACTGTGAATAGTCCTACATTACTGAAAAAGGGCTACAAGATGTCCAGATGACACTACCTAAGCAAACAGAAGATCTATAAATTAAAACGAGAGCAATTCCTTCTGTAAGGCTCCAGGAAGTTCAAATGTAAAGGCGTTTAAAGAAGGATCACGGCTGGCCCACCATGGCATGAGACACCCAACAAGAAGTGTGGTGTGAGGAAGTCGGGGAGAGCCAGGCTCCCCGGGATTTGGAGAGGGATGCTACAGCCTTTGCGGGCCCTGCTTTTGAGCGCTCCCCACAGCCCCACAGGTCTAGGGTGATGACAGAGAGGTCTTCAACCTCAAGAAATGCCCTTGGTCATGCTGATTTGGAGCCTGGCCCAGCAATCCCTGGCATGTCCCCGGGTCACGGGGTCATGGGGGGCTGGCCCGGGCAGCCTGCAGTCAGTCGAGCACTGTGTGTTCTCAGCTAGGCTCTGCTGGGTTGGGTTTTATTTATTTATTTATTTATTTTTTGGTGGGGGGTAGGGTGGGGAGGGAGGGGGGCAGGTGGGCTACTTCTATTGGTCTTTCATTTGTCCATTTTCATCCATCTTTGTTCTTTGGCCCGTGTGGGCCTCCCATCGCGGTGGCATCTGTTGTCGCAGAGCACCGGCTCTGGGCGCATGCTCTCCAGAGCTGTGGCTTGGTAATTGGACACATAGGTCCAGCTGCTCCGCGGCACGTGGGATCTTCCCAGGCCAGGGATCGAACTGGCGCCCCTTGTACTGCAAGGCGGTGTCCTTACCCACTGGACCACCAGGGGAAGCCCTGGGTTGGGTTTTCAGAGCAGCTGCCTAAGTTGGCCATGTGCACGTTACCTGCTTCAGTGGGCATGGGCTGGGCACTTGCTCTGGTCACTCTGTGAGGTCCTTGCCCCACCGGGTGCCCACCACGGGAGAGGTGTGCTCAGAAGGGAGAGTAACTGTCTTCTGTTCCTCTCCAATAAATACAGTGACTTACAGCTCAGTGATTTACTGCCACCGATGGCCTTTGTCATCAGGCACGACAATTCCTGCAGGCTCTGGAGGTTCCCTGCCCAACCACCAAGAAGAAGCCACAGTGCCCCGGCGAGAGAGCTGGGGAGTGGCCGTGAGACACATCAGAAACACTTCCCCACAGAAAGCACAGCCAAAAGCGGAGAGAGCCAAGCACGTTCTGGTTACTGGCCAGGTAGCTGCAGGAGGTGACAGCCACAGGCACCCTTCTTCAGGCTCAGAGCCAGCACACCATCCTGTGGCCCATTTCTTGTCTGGGCTAACCTCCCTCAGAGGATCACAGGCCCTGGGCCTGGGTCTGGGCTCTGGCTTCCAGCTCTCTGAGAGGGGGTGTTGACAGCAGGGGCCTTTGCTACTGAAGGACCTGAACGTGCCCTAGAGGCTATGGCAGCACATCAGCTTCTAGAACTCCTTGAAGTCTGGAAAGGGGCAGACCTCCTTGGGTTTAAAAACCAACCAGCAGAGCCATCAACTTCAAAAGGTTAGTCCTGGAGGCAAAAGAGCAGTCTTTCCTCTGGGATGGGAATCTGTGGATGGACAAACACCCAGAGAAGCAGAAGAGACAAAGACTGTATCAGGAAATTCTGGGGCGGGAAAAAAGGTATATATACGGCAGACAGAGAGGTACAGAGAAAACAAAGATGTTGATTTTCCCCGTCCTCTCTCACTGCTCAGATCATGCCACCATATGCTCAAAAAACATTTGGAAGAAAACCAACCAAATAGTTCCAAGTCACACTGAATGGCTGCAGCCCCAGGAGACTCCTAGAAAGGACAGAACTGCAGCCTGTCACAGAAAGATAAATAAAGGGAACAGCAAAGTTGCACAAAGGAAATGTAACAAGAAGGGGAAAAAAAGCTTTTTGCTTACTGTAGCCCTGTGTTCAATCAGCCAAGGGAACTCTCTCTTATAAGGTCTTTGAGAGTTTTAAAGTATTTAGTTTCAAGAGTTCCTGGTGACCTAGAATTCTCTGTCTTGGGTCACCCTTGGGTAGTTATTTGGGCTGCAGGAAGGGACATTCTCAGCGCGGCTCGGGCCCAGGGAGCCCCTGCCAGCCCCAGGGCCTGTTTGGGTTTAGATCTCTGCCCCGTGTGCACTCTTCCTTCCTCTCCCTAAATCTCAGCAGAGAAAGACTCTGGCTGCCTCGGATCATAATCCTCAAACTGGGACAGTTAAGGGCTTGAAAATCCATACTTCTACCCAGCAACCCAGGTGACCTGACTCGAAGGAAGCCCTCAGTCCTCACTGCCCACCTCCTTGTCATCAGACAAAAGCCCCAAAGGCAGCAGAGCCCAGGAAGGCCCTGCAGCTGGCCTGGTGGCTCAGCCGGGTGGCCAAGGAGAGCTGGCGTGGCCTTTCAGGGTCGCAGACAGGCAAGGAGGGCTCCTTTCAGCAGGAGGTGGGCTCCCTCAGTTTGCTTCCATGACAATGGAAATGGGAGAAAGTAGGGTATGCAGATGACAGGGAAAGAAGGAGACGTGGGAAGGGAAAGGGAAAAGATGGTCAATGTGCCATCTTTGGCACATCGGTGAATAACTCTTCTCTTGGAGATCTAGGACAAGTGTGGCATGTTGGTGACCTTGGGGGCCACACATTCAATAGTGCACAGGAAGTCGGGAAGTAGGAAGAAGAACCTGGGCTTTGGGTCTGACACCACCTGTTAGGATCCCTGCTCAGCTGCATCAGCCAGGTGACCCTTCTGCACAATAGACAAGGCAGAATGTTCCTCACAAGGTTAAAATAAGGGGTCACGGTCTCGTGATACCCTACTTGCCTACCTCCTAGCACATAGACACTGACAGGGCTGGAATGCATCACTGATTCAATGGACATGAGTCTGAGCAAGCTCTGGGAGACAGTGAAGGACAGGGAAGCCTGGCGTGCTGCAGTCCACAGGGTCATAAACAGTCAGACACGACTGACTGGCTGAACCACAACAGCGTACAAATCATCACTGTCACGGTTAGAAGTAGCCTTGAGTTGAAAGGTCATCTTGGGGAAAACTAAACTCAAATGTGTACTAAAGGGAATTTTAGTGCTAGTTTTCATAATTTAAAAAGTGTGTTTGGGGTAGAAACTCTTTTCTACTCAGGAACAGGATGCAGATGCATGCTACCATCATTCTGTTAAACACGGACAGCACCTTGAGGCAAGAAGAAGGAACAGTCTGATACTGGAAAGGTAAAAAGGAAGACTGGGTACAGAGGAAACCAGAAAGGATCTACAAATGAAGAGCTTGAATTTAATACGAGAATTTGGCAAGGTCACTGGATACAGGGTCAATAAAAATAAATTGTCCTTCCATACATTAGCAACACAGTGAAAAGGAAATCTATAAAGACCCTTTCAAATAGTACCCAAATATTAAATATTAGCGGCTGAGCAACAAAGCTCAAAATCAGACAAAACCAATGTCTTGTGTAAATCTAAGGAAAGGTGACAAGAAGGCTACAGTATAAAAGTTTATGAAACATTACTGAGGAAAATTAAAGAAGACCTAAATAAAGAGTGAGACATACCATGTTTGTGGCAAAGAAGACACTCATAGAAAGGTTCATTTTTTTCCCCAACTGACTTAGAGATCCAAAGCAGTCTCAGTCCCAGCAAGTTTGTGTGCATGTGTGTGGCAACTGATAATCTGATTCTGCAACTCACGTGGAAATGGAGAGGGCCAAGAGCAGCTTAGGTGTTCTCTACCGAGGAGACACAAGGCGCAAAGTCTAACTCCACTGACTGTCAAGACCTTAATAAAGCTGCAGCGATGAAGGCAGTGTGGTATTGGCGCAAGGAGGGACCTGCAGATCAGTGGAACAGAACTGAGCGCAGACACAGACGCGTGTGGACACGGACCCTTCATTTTGACGAAGGTGGCCCTGTGGAGCAGTGGGAATGATGCAGGGTTGATTAGATGCCCATATGGGAAAAAAATGAAGCTAGTTGTACTGTATTCAAAAATAATGCTGGGGAAAAATAATAATAATGCTGGACTTCCCTGGTGGTCCAGGGGTTAAGACTCTGTGCTCCCAGTGCAGGGTACCCGGGTTTGATTCCTGGTCAGGGTGCTAGAGGCCACAGGCCAAAACTAAGACCCAGCACAGCTGAATAAACAAATAAACAAATATTTTTTAAAAATCAATGCTGAGTAGATTATAGGTCTAACACAGACGAGGTACAACAAGAGAGCTTCTAGAAGATAACAGAAGAACCTTTTGATGCCTAACTGCATGTGCCAACTGGACAGACCATGGAGTTCTCAGATGAGACAGGATTCTGAGCGTGTCTGGGAGGGTGTCTCTGGTGGTCTGTGAGCAGAAACGGATAAAGTAGCTCACCCTGCCCAGGGGGGAGATGTGAACAGGACAAAGCGGGGAGAGGGGAGTCTGTTCCTCTCACTGCTCACCATCCCGTCTTCTCCTGCCTGCAGGCTGGGATGTACCCTTGACCTTCCTGGTTCTCAGGCCTTCAGACTCCACTGAATTCCACCACCAGCCTTTCTGGATCTCTAGCTTACAGACGGCAGGTCATGGGACTTCTCAGGCTCCGTCAATTATACCAGCTGATCCCTCATAATAAATCTCCTCTTATAAAGACACAAACAAAAGTGCAACTATAAATGTATATATTCTACTGGTTCTGTTTCTTGGAGAATTCAAACACAGATATGTCTTCATAATTTTTATATAGTCTTCTTAAAAGGGATATAAGAAGAATTGACCATAAAGAAAAAAACTTATACTCTAAGCTACACTGAAATGAAGAATTTCTGTTCATTTAAACACTGCCAAAGACAGTGAAACGACAAGCTACCAAGTAGAAGATGATACTAGCAACCTGGATAACCAACAAAGGACTCATATCCAGAAGACAGAGAAGTATAAGTCAACAAGAAAAATGGAAAACCTAGAAGAGCAATGGGCACAGAATTTGAAAAGGCACTCTACTGAAGGGCCTATAGATACATGAACTCGCATACGCTCCGGTGGGAGAGTTAAACTGGTACCACCACTTGGGAGAATTGTTTGGTGGTATTCACTAAAGGGGATGTTTTCCTCGTGTTAGCACTTTCACTCCTCGGTATATACTCAAAAGAAATGTGTAAACAGCATTATTTATAATAACCCAAAATTTTGACTGAATTAATGCAGATAGGATAAATAACAATGCATTTATAGCAATGAAAATGAACAAACTAGAACTGTGTACAGCAACAAAGATGAATCCTCACAGACATAATGCTGAAAGAAGGAAGTCAGACACAAAGAGAAGATGCACATGATTCCATTTAGATGACTGGATGGCATCACCAACTCAATGGACATGAGTCTGAGCAAACTCCAAGAGACCGTGCAGGACAGGAAGACCTGGCGCTCCCCAGTCCCTGGTATAAGCAAAGTGTCGGACGTGACTTAGCAACTGAACAGCAAAGTTCAAAACCAGGCAAACCTGATCTAGAGGGCTCGAAGGCATGATGGTAGATTCCTTTCTGGAGGAGAAAGGGGCATGCAGGAAGCTCCCGGGGTGCCAAAGGTTTCTATTTCTTCACCTGGGAGACAGCTATGTGGGTGTGCTTGTTTTCTAACACTATGAACTAGACACATGTGGCTCGTGCATGTCAAAGTTCAAAAATAAGTTTTACAAAGCGAGTTTACATAAGAATCTATTTTCAGTGTGTGGACTAGGGAAGAAAACAGCAGAGTGGATATGAAATCACATCAGGTACTGAGACGTGGGCCAGTGGCCACGGGTCAGTGTGCCGGCTGTGTCTGCCCCTGGCCTCTGTCCCCTACAGCGTCCCCACCGCCTCTGGTTTCCACACTCCCTCACTCTGGTCGGTTCTGCCCTTAGAATGCCAGCAGGAGCCAAGAGGCTAAGGGTTTCCATCAGGGGCTGAGCACCCTGGCCCAGCCGCACAGGAAACCCCTGCTGAAGAATTCATTGCCTTAAAGCATGGCTTCAGGCTCCAACCCTCCCCCCATTTCCCGGGCAGTAGGGAAAGGGTACCAATCCAACACAGCCAAGCAAGAGCTTCCCTGCCCTGGCACCGGTGGGCTGCACTGCATTTGCAGGAGACCAGGGGAGCATAGCCCAAAGGTAATGCAAGCCACACAGGAGGCAGCTTCGCTGACCCAGGCCTTGCTGCCCTCTCTGCCCAGGGCCCATGCAAGCTGAGCATCACTCTGTGCAGCTATTCAGGCCCCACCCTGCCATGGATCACGTGGCCGAGGCTAAGCCAGGAGAAACCAGCTGTCTCTACTCAGGTTGACAGCTTGACCTGGGGCGGGTACGCCTTGGGGAACAGGCTTCTTTTCTAGGCTGGAGTGTTCATACCCCTTTCCTTCCTATAGGGAAGACCAAAAGTGGAAAAAAAAAATGAGTTCCATTTAGATGACTGGATGGCATCACCAACTCAACGGACATGAGCCTGAGCAAACTCCAAGAGGCCGTGCAGGACAGGAAGACCTGGCGCTCCAGTCCCTGGTATAAGCAAAGTGTCGGACGTGACTTAGCAACTGAACAGCAAAGTTCAAAACCAGGCAAACCTGATCTAGAGGGCTCGAAGGCATGATGGTAGATTCCTTTCTGGAGGAGAAAGGGGCATGCAGGAAGCTCCCGGGGTGCCAAAGGTTTCTATTTCTTCACCTGGGAGACAGCTATGTGGGTGTGCTTGTTTTCTAACACTATGAACTAGACACATGTGGCTCGTGCATGTCAAAGTTCAAAAATAAGTTTTACAAAGCGAGTTTACATAAGAATCTATTTTCAGTGTGTGGACTAGGGAAGAAAACAGCAGAGTGGATATGAAATCACATCAGGTACTGAGACGTGGGCCAGTGGCCACGGGGCAGTGTGCCGGCTGTGTCTGCCCCTGGCCTCTGGCCCCTACAGCGTCCCCACCGCCTCTGGTTTCCACACTCCCTCACTCTGGTCGGTTCTGCCCTTAGAATGCCAGCAGGAGCCAAGAGGCTAAGGGTTTCCATCAGGGGCTGAGCACCCTGGCCCAGCCGCACAGGAAACCCCTGCTGAAGAATTCATTGCCTTAAAGCATGGCTTCAGGCTCCAACCCTCCCCCCATTTCCCGGGCAGTAGGGAAAGGGTACCAATCCAACACAGCCAAGCAAGAGCTTCCCTGCCCTGGCACCGGTGGGCTGCACTGCATTTGCAGGAGACCAGGGGAGCATAGCCCAAAGGTAATGCAAGCCACACAGGAGGCAGCTTCGCTGACCCAGGCCTTGCTGCCCTCTCTGCCCAGGGCCCATGCAAGCTGAGCATCACTCTGTGCAGCTATTCAGGCCCCACCCTGCCATGGATCACGTGGCCGAGGCTAAGCCAGGGAGAAACCAGCTGTCTCTACTCAGGTTGACAGCTTGACCTGGGGCGGGGTACGCCTTGGGGAACAGGCTTCCTTTTCTCTAGGCTGGAGTGTTCATACCCCCTTTCCTTCCTATAGGGAAGACCAAGGTCCAATGAAACACTGCATTTGGGCACCCCGGATATCATTATCGCTGCGGCACGGAGTGGAGTAGTGGGAGGGAAAGGAGCACCCACCATCTCTCTGCCTGCTGTGACGCTGGAGAAGCACAGAGCTCCCTGATCACCATCTCCACTCTAGCAGCTGAGGCAGGAGTCATGCCTGCCTTCACCAAAGGTCAACTCGCAAGGCTGCAATGAAGGCAGTGAGCTCACACCTGCGCTGCAAGTGGCTGACTCCAACACGCACGCTGCAGCTGCAGGCTTGCCCGTGAGCTCACTGCTGGCACCTTTCTCTGGCTCAGTCGTCTCCAATTCCCCACAAACCTCTCCCCCTCAGCTTCCAGCTCCCCTTTCTCCTCACCAAGGGCTTGAGGAACAAGGAAGGCATTCTTTGTTCTGACCTGGCAGTGCTGGTGGGAGGTCTGGAGGCTCCCAGGTACCACTGCTCCTTAGCCCGAGGAACTGGCATCGCGTCCAAGGTGCAGACACAGAGTGTCGTTCCCAAGGTTCTGGAACACTGGGAAGCGTTTGTGTGGGTCTCAAGCTGTTAGGGCTGCTCGAAAATACTCCATCTGCTTATTTAGGTGAAGGAAGAGGACAAGGACCAAGCAGAGGAAGAAGTGAACTAAATGCACAAGGGGTGAGCTGTCACCGTCACAAGAAGCCCCGTCCACACAAGCAGCCTTGGCCCTCTGGATCTCGGTGCCCAGGGGTGACCGGGCAGGCAGGGATCCCGAGGAAGGCCAGCCCATGTGGGGCCTGAGGACAGCTCTGTGGGTGACACTCTGCCCGACTCCTTCACAAGGACAGGGCAGAATGAGCTTTGGAACTCTGCTGCCTCTCTGCCCAGGGCCCATGCAAGCTGAGCATCACTCTGTGCAGCTATTCAGGCCCCACCCTGCCATGGATCACGTGGCCGAGGCTAAGCCAGGGAGAAACCAGCTGTCTCTACTCAGGTTGACAGCTTGACCTGGGGCGGGGTACGCCTTGGGGAACAGGCTTCCTTTTCTCTAGGCTGGAGTGTTCATACCCCCTTTCCTTCCTATAGGGAAGACCAAGGTCCAATGAAACACTGCATTTGGGCACCCCGGATATCATTATCGCTGCGCACGGAGTGGAGTAGTGGGAGGGAAAGGAGCACCCACCATCTCTCTGCCTGCTGTGACGCTGGAGAAGCACAGAGCTCCCTGATCACCATCTCCACTCTAGCAGCTGAGGCAGGAGTCATGCCTGCCTTCACCAAAGGTCAACTCGCAAGGCTGCAATGAAGGCAGTGAGCTCACACCTGCGCTGCAAGTGGCTGACTCCAACACGCACGCTGCAGCTGCAGGCTTGCCCGTGAGCTCACTGCTGGCACCTTTCTCTGGCTCAGTCGTCTCCAATTCCCCACAAACCTCTCCCCCTCAGCTTCCAGCTCCCCTTTCTCCTCACCAAGGGCTTGAGGAACAAGGAAGGCATTCTTTGTTCTGACCTGGCAGTGCTGGTGGGAGGTCTGGAGGCTCCCAGGTACCACTGCTCCTTAGCCCGAGGAACTGGCATCGCGTCCAAGGTGCAGACACAGAGTGTCGTTCCCAAGGTTCTGGAACACTGGGAAGCGTTTGTGTGGGTCTCAAGCTGTTAGGGCTGCTCGAAAATACTCCATCTGCTTATTTAGGTGAAGGAAGAGGACAAGGACCAAGCAGAGGAAGAAGTGAACTAAATGCACAAGGGGTGAGCTGTCACCGTCACAAGAAGCCCCGTCCACACAAGCAGCCTTGGCCCTCTGGATCTCGGTGCCCAGGGGTGACCGGGCAGGCAGGGATCCCGAGGAAGGCCAGCCCATGTGGGGCCTGAGGACAGCTCTGTGGGTGACACTCTGCCCGACTCCTTCACAAGGACAGGGCAGAATGAGCTTTGGAATCTGCTAGCACTAGACTGAAGTCCAGGCTCTGCTCTTGACCATGGTGCGTGCAACCCAGGGCATGTTAACCTCTCTGACTCTCAGCCTTGTTTCACTTGACCTGTAAAACTGTGAAAATAATACAACCTCCCTGACTTGGCTGGTGAGCTGTGGGTGTTCAGGAGGTGGTTGCTCCCGGCACGGTCGTTCGGCACAGGACAGGAATTCTAGAGCTCGTGAACAAAGTGTAGCCTTGCAATCAAACCCAGCGTCTCCAAGTCTGCTGGGCATATGTACTGCTCTTTATAACAATTACTAAGCCCCCCATCGGGCAAAACCTGGCAAGGAGTGATGGTAAGTAACTATGATGATGCTATATTTACAGAGGCAAGCAAAGCTTTTGCAGCCCCTTTAGTCTCTGTGTTAGTTCTTCAGATTTCATAAACTATCCGAGGAGACAGTTTTCCCTGACATCAGGCATAATTTAATCCTCCTGATGACCCCACAGAACATGAAATGACAAAGATTGGAGAGAGATTTTCAGTAGCCAGGTTCCCTCTCTACAAGGATTCAGTCAGGTCCTCCAACCCCTTCATCAAGCAGTTATTTGCCATACCCTGGGCTAGGCGCTAGGGGTACTGAAACCAACCCATCAAGGCCTTGACCTTAAAAGGACTGAGCCTAGAGGAGACAGCAGACAAGCCACCCGGTGCCTGAAGGGCCGAGTGAGAAGAGCCAGAGCAGAGCCAGGCGGGCGGGGGGCACAGGACCACGCAGACGGCACTCACGAGTCAGCCTTTCATGATGGTTGTTAGGGGCTGGAATAACTTCCCAGAAGAAGCAAGGCTTCGCTGAGGATGGAAGAACTAGAGGTTACCCAGATGGGTGTAAGGGGCAGCGGGAAAGAGTGGTGTTCTAGAAGTAGGGCATGTCCTGGTCACACAGAGACACCCTGCACATGGCAGGCTTGGGGGTCGGGCAGGGATGGCATGTGGGTTCACTGCAGCATGTGGGCATCCCATCCCAGAGCTGCCTTCTGGGATGGGTGCCCAGTCCCTTCATGAGCCTCTGAGCCCCAGAGGCCCACATGAGTGCTCACGCAGCTCTGCCGCCTCGGTGCCCAGTCCTGTGCTGATGACCGCAGAAACTCTGCTTGCTGACTGCATGAGTAATCAGCCACTGTGTACAAGGTTTTAGACTTCTGGGTCTGACAGATGGACTGAACAGAGGTGCACCTTTTTCCCAACACAAACGCACAGAAACGACGGATGAGGCAGACCAACAGGACAAGCTGGGAGGAGGAGACCTTGACACAGTTACAGAAGCAAGAGTTCTAATGCCACGGGAGGGAGGAGACCTGGCCGGGAGCTGGAACTGAGGGTCCCACTGAAAGCTAGACCCCAGGAAGGGCTGCTGGTCTTTGAACAGGGACCAGGAAGCCCTCTCCTGCCTAGATGGGAATCCCCGGGACGGGTCATGATATTTAAAGGGGTTTCAGCCCCTTTAGTCTCTGTGTTAGTTCTTCAGATTTCATAAACTATCCGAGGAGACAGTTTTCCCTGACATCAGGCATAATTTAATCCTCCTGATGACCCCACAGAACATGAAATGACAAAGATTGGAGAGAGATTTTCAGTAGCCAGGTTCCTCTCTACAAGGATTCAGTCAGGTCCTCCAACCCCTTCATCAAGCAGTTATTTGCCATACCCTGGGCTAGGCGCTAGGGTACTGAAACCAACCCATCAAGGCCTTGACCTTAAAAGGACTGAGCCTAGAGGAGACAGCAGACAAGCCACCCGGTGCCTGAAGGGCCGAGTGAGAAGAGCCAGAGCAGAGCCAGGCGGGCGGGGGGCACAGGACCACGCAGACGGCACTCACGAGTCAGCCTTTCATGATGGTTGTTAGGGGCTGGAATAACTTCCCAGAAGAAGCAAGGCTTCGCTGAGGATGGAAGAACTAGAGGTTACCCAGATGGGTGTAAGGGGCAGCGGGAAAGAGTGGTGTTCTAGAAGTAGGGCATGTCCTGGTCACACAGAGACACCCTGCACATGGCAGGCTTGGGGGTCGGGCAGGGATGGCATGTGGGTTCACTGCAGCATGTGGGCATCCCATCCCAGAGCTGCCTTCTGGGATGGGTGCCCAGTCCCTTCATGAGCCTCTGAGCCCCAGAGGCCCACATGAGTGCTCACGCAGCTCTGCCGCCTCGGTGCCCAGTCCTGTGCTGATGACCGCAGAAACTCTGCTTGCTGACTGCATGAGTAATCAGCCACTGTGTACAAGGTTTTAGACTTCTGGGTCTGACAGATGGACTGAACAGAGGTGCACCTTTTTCCCAACACAAACGCACAGAAACGACGGATGAGGCAGACCAACAGGACAAGCTGGGAGGAGGAGACCTTGACACAGTTACAGAAGCAAGAGTTCTAATGCCACGGGAGGGAGGAGACCTGGCCGGGAGCTGGAACTGAGGGTCCCACTGAAAGCTAGACCCCAGGAAGGGCTGCTGGTCTTTGAACAGGGACCAGGAAGCCCTCTCTCCCTGCCTAGAGGGTGGCGCAGAGATGGGGGTCCCCAGCCTGCCCTGCACGCGGGTGTGAAGGCTGAATGCATACCACCCCAGTACTGGGAATCCAACCTGGGCCAGACCTATGAGACTCCCAGGGTCCCGGCAGAAAGCAGTGAAAGGACACAGGCACGACCTAGGGCATGTGGGACTCTCACATAGAGCACGATCCCTGCTGAAGATGATCTGATAAAAAGGAACAAACCATGGGAGGACATGAATCACGTGAAAGGCAGTCGGCAGAGACCACAGACGGGAGAACAGGTGCTCTGAGTGCAGAAGTAGGTGGACAATCAGAAAGCGGTGATCACACGAGTATAACCAAAATAACTCCAAGAGACGAAAGGAATAAAAACTAGGACACGTAAAAAGAACAGTAAAAAAATAAAAGGCTGATGTTTAAAAAGCTCCAAACATAACATCTAAAAATTAAAGATAAAAACTAAACACTCAAATCAGGAAGGGAAATCAGAGAGCAGCTTATAAGCCGCTGTAAGCAGACTAGTGAGCCGACAGATACTTCTGAGGAAGTGGCCGTGATGCAGCAACCGGCAGAAAAGGAAGAGGAAAAAAGAGACGAAAGAGAGGGTAAGATGGTAGGTTTCTAACAGGAGTTCCAAAAGAACAGATGTGGGAGAATAAACAAGATAACAGATCATTTCAAAATGGGAAGACCTATAATGTATACTAAGCTACACAGTACAGATGAATCCGTACAGACATTATACAGACATAATGCAGTAAAACAGTGGAACACGGAAGACAATAATAAGGTCACAAAAGTAACCAGGGTGAGAAGACACATAAAGCCCCCCTCAGGCTCATGGGGTGCCGAGGGCATTCCATCTACACATTCCTGAGGTCACCTGATCTTTACCATTCTCAACTTCGGTCTCTGGGCCTCTGGTGGCTCAGCAGTACAGAATCAGACCGCCAATGCAGGAGACATGGATTTGATCCCTGACTCAGGAAGATCCCCTAGAGAAGCAAATGGCAACCCACTCCAGTATTCTTGCTTGGAGAATCCCATGGACAGAGGAGCCTGGGGTGCTGCAGTCCTTGGGGTCGCAAAAAGGTTGGACATGATTTAGTGATTAAACATCATCACCTTGAGGTTATGGGTCAGGCCTGATTTACCCTTGTCTTCCTAGTGCCTCACATAGCACAGTGCATGGAGCAAAGGCTTAATAAATATTGAACTGAATTCTCATGAATCACTTGTTCACCCTTTTAGGTGTGTTCCTTGCTCTATGAAGAGATTGCCAAAACCCAGTTTGAGAAACATGACTTTGAATCAGCTCTGGATTCGCTGGCTTTCGTATTAAAGGCATGTGAAGTTTCTCCAATAGAGGCAAAGAAGGTGGCCCCCAGGTGTATGGGCTGTGAAGGGAAGTGGGGAGCAGAGGCCTCCCACCTCTCAGATGCAGATCTGAACAGCTCTGGGGAGGCTGGAAGGATAACTGGAGAAGAACTTTACTAATCTAACCCAAGGCAAAGGAGGGTAGTTTCTTTCTCTAATGACTCCAGACTTTTAAGAATGTTTATCCAAGGACTTCCCTGGTGGTCTAGCAGATAAGACTCTATGCTCCCAATGCAGATTTGATCCCTGGTCAGGGAACTAGATCCCACAGGCCACAACTAAAGATCCCACAAGCCACAACAAGGATCGAAGATCCCACATGCTGCCACTAAGAATGGTGCAGTCAAATAAATATATGTTAAAAAAGAAAAGAATGTTTACCTGAGAACTGTACCCACCAGAGTCTAAGTCCCACCAGAGACCAACAAGTCTGAGGGACTGTCCTTCCTGGAGCTCAGAAGCTGAAAGGAGCTTCCTTATGGAGAAGGAGAACGGGATGACAGGGAGTCACAGGGCTACCAGGATGTTCCAGGAAAGGGGGTGGATACAAGAGTCCAGGGACCTGAAAAGCAGAGGGCCTATTTCCAGGGCTACTTCATCTGATGGGAAAGACCACTGGGGAGAACGTTTCAAGAGCCTCTGTACTTACTCAGAAAAACTTCTTTGCTGATGGACTGCATTTGGCAGAGATAAATATGAAAATGACTACCCAGAAAAAAAAGGAGAATACCCAGAAAAATGGAGTAGTTTCAATAATTAATTGTACCTAACTAATATTCAGCTAGGGCTTCCCGCTCAGCAGTAAAGAATCCACTTGCCAATGTGAGAGACAAGGCTTTGATCTCCAGGTCAGGAAGATCCCCTGGACAGAAGAGCCTAGCTGGCTACAGTCCTTGGGGTTGCAAAGAGTTGGACACAACTGAGTGACTAAACCACAACAACAGTGTTCACTAATTTCTTTTATATGTAGAACCTCGTCTCTCTGCTGCCGTTGCCTTCATTTGCTTGGCTGAGACAATATGGGTCTCTTAGGGCCTGGGGTGAAATCTTCTCAGATCCTAAACACCAATACTGAGATTCAGGCAATCGAGAAATTGTCCCTGAAAGTACACAGAGGAACATGGACAGGGCAGAGCTGGGGGAGAGTGGAAAAAGTCTCAGCCAAGCTTGTGAGGTTCTCACGCATGACTTCAAGGTCACATGGGCGCAGGAGTCTGCCTTTGGACAGAGCACTTATCGCTGAGGCCTGTCAAAGGGGTGGGCACCAGCCCCTGCCCCACTCAATACTGCACCAGCTGCAGCCGTGGTTCAAGAAGGCAGCCCTGCTGGCACCGGGAGAACAGAAGGTAAGTCATGAGATGATTTTTCTGTTTGGGAAGGCAAGGCCATTAGCGTTTACTGTGGGCATTCTATGTGCTAGGCCGGCAACAATGTCATCCCATTCAATCCCCATGACAATCAGGCCAGAAAGGTATCATTAGTTCCATTGCTCTTAAGAGATGAAGAAACTTGAGGCTCGAGGAGGTTAGCAAATTTGTCTACAGGTTGAGCATGAGCCCCAAGACAGCCCCTGAGGTGAGCAAGAGAGAACTGCAGAGAGGGGCCACTGAGGCAACTGATTATCACGCTTTCCGAGATCATGGCTCCTGCCCAGTTTCCTACCCAAAGGCTTTCTCTTATAGGTCTTTAGTCAAAGCTTTTGGTACTTTCAACTCCTACATTCTCTCCTACATTGCGGCTGATAACATGCTAGGAGTTGGGGATTAGGTCAACAAATAGAGCTGGCTGCTACGGGGTTGCGAAGAGTCGGACACAACTGAGAGGTTCTCACATTTTCTCTGATCAGCTTCAAAGACAACTTAAGTGGTTGTCACCAGACCTCTGAACTGCATAGACTTCAAGCTCTCCTCCCACTGAACAGAAACTCTGTCAACCTTATTTCCAAAAAGCAGAGAGTTGGGCCAGAACTGGAGTAAACACCCCTGAACCCAACACCAGGGTGTCTCTGGGGCCATAGTCTGGCGTGTGAAGGGCTGCTGCCCACGGCCGTCCAGCGAGCACCAGCCCAAGGTGCTCAGGGCGGTGCGGATGAGGAGGGCTGGCGGCTTACTCTGTAACAGTGCTTGCCCTCGGCACCAAGGGACTCATGTAACTGTCCCTGTGTGTCCTTGACCCTAGAGAGGTCAAACCCTGCTCCTCTGCTGAACAAGGCATTACCAGAAGCCGAGACTGTACTTCTGACATGAGAGCCTTGAAATCCTGAGGAGGAGTGATGGTGCTGAAGGATGCCTGGTCAACCTTTCTTGAATGATTGATTTCATGGGAACTGAGGATATATGTTAGCTTAGGACAACATCTTTCTGAAGATAAATTACAGAGAGGAAAAACACTTTGAAAGTCATATGAATGGAGATCTGGTCTTGAAAGGACTCAGGAACCCATCTGCCACCAATAACAGAGCAAGAGTTCTTGAGGAAGACGCACAGTTTCTTCTAGAAGGCAATGTATCATTCCACTGGCATATGCCTCTTTGATCCTTTCACTGGATAAAACTAAACAGCTTAATACTCAGATAGTTAGTCCTCAAGTCTGGGGTGGGACCATGCTTGTCATCGTGGAGTGGCACCTTGGGGCATCAGTCGTCTTTCATCTGTTTTCTCTCCAGGGTTAATGTGCAGTGTTGACTCTGTGTTACTCAGCTGTGGCATGTGACCTTCAACAAGTTACTTACTCTCTAGACCCCAGCTTCCACAAATACAGCATTAAGAAGGAGATTCTTCAGGTTATCACGGGAACCAAGTGGGATAACGATGTCCCTCGACTGTGATACCCACAGCCGGTGCTCAATGGTGGCGGCCTGCACCCGCCATCACTGTCACTGTCCTCCCCAGGGCATGCCCTCAGCTCCCTCACCGCCACTCCCACTGCCCCACAAACACAAGCAGGCAGTCAAGCGGGCAGTCTGCGAGGAAGACGAGAGGTGCATATAATTAGGCCAGGAGCCGTTTTTCTAATAACGTCACCAATTTAAAACTCTGTAAGTACCAGAAAGCCCCCACCTCTAAAGTTCCCAAGGTAAGGCAGAGGTAGAAATGGGGGGATCGGGGCTGACATATCCACCCACTACGTATAAAACAGACAACCAACGAGGACCTACTGCAGAGCACGGGCGCTCTGCTCAGCACTCTATAATGATCTGTATGGGAACAGAATCTTAAAAAAGAGTGGATATGGGCTTCCCTGGTGGTCTAGTGCGTAAGGTCTGCCTTGCAGTGCAAGGGGGCACTGTTCGATCCCTGGCCCGGGAAGGTCCTACATGCTGAGGAGTGGCTGGACTGGTGAGTCCAATTGCGAGCCAGCACTCTGGAGCACATGTGCCCAGAGCCAGTGCTCTGAGAAGGCAGAGGCCATTGCAATGGGAGGCCCACACATGCCAAAGAATAAAAATGGATGAAAAATAAAAGATGACTTAGAGGTAAAAAAATAAAATAAAAAAAAAAAGAGTGGATATGCATACATATGGGTAACTGATTCACTGTGCTGTGCAGTAGAAATGAACACAACACTGTAAACCAACTACACTCCAATAAAAATTATCTTAGAAAATTGAAAACAAATTCACAAGGGAGACTATCACAACAACTCTATAAACAGTATAGTCAGACTGAATTCCAACAAAAGCTGAAGGCACACAGGAGCCCAGTAAGCAAGCCCGTGACTGGAGATGAAGTCGGGCGGAGGGGTCAAGGAGAGCTGGAGCCTGGAAAGAAAGGGGTGCTCTGGAATACACGGGTCGGGTCAGCTGTGGCATGTGACCTTCAACAAGTTACTTACCTCTAGACCCCAGCTTCCACAAATACAGCATTAAGAAGGAGATTCTTCAGGTTATCACGGGAACCAAGTGGGATAACGATGTCCCTCGACTGTGATACCCACAGCCGGTGCTCAATGGTGGCGGCCTGCACCCGCCATCACTGTCACTGTCCTCCCCAGGGCATGCCCTCAGCTCCCTCACCGCCACTCCCACTGCCCCACAAACACAAGCAGGCAGTCAAGCGGGCAGTCTGCGAGGAAGACGAGAGGTGCATATAATTAGGCCAGGAGCCGTTTTTCTAATAACGTCACCAATTTAAAACTCTGTAAGTACCAGAAAGCCCCCACCTCTAAAGTTCCCAAGGTAAGGCAGAGGTAGAAATGGGGGGATCGGGGCTGACATATCCACCCACTACGTATAAAACAGACAACCAACGAGGACCTACTGCAGAGCACGGGCGCTCTGCTCAGCACTCTATAATGATCTGTATGGGAACAGAATCTTAAAAAAGAGTGGATATGGGCTTCCCTGGTGGTCTAGTGCGTAAGGTCTGCCTTGCAGTGCAAGGGGGCACTGTTCGATCCCTGGCCCGGGAAGGTCCCACATGCTGAGGAGTGGCTGGACTGGTGAGTCCAATTGCGAGCCAGCACTCTGGAGCACATGTGCCCAGAGCCAGTGCTCTGAGAAGGCAGAGGCCATTGCAATGGGAGGCCCACACATGCCAAAGAATAAAAATGGATGAAAAATAAAAGATGACTTAGAGGTAAAAAAATAAAATAAAAAAAAAAAGAGTGGATATGCATACATATGGGTAACTGATTCACTGTGCTGTGCAGTAGAAATGAACACAACACTGTAAACCAACTACACTCCAATAAAAATTATCTTAGAAAATTGAAAACAAATTCACAAGGGAGACTATCACAACAACTCTATAAACAGTATAGTCAGACTGAATTCCAACAAAAGCTGAAGGCACACAGGAGCCCAGTAAGCAAGCCCGTGACTGGAGATGAAGTCGGGCGGGCGGAGGGGGTCAAGGAGAGCTGGAGCCTGGAAAGAAAGGGGTGCTCTGGAATACACTGGGTTGGCCCAAAAGCTCATTTGGGTTTTGTGTGGCAGTGATGTTCTAGTAGAGCCACAAAAGGTGTGGCTGCCTCCCTGATGACCTCTTTGCGAGGGAAGCCCCACGTACGGAAGCCCAGGGGCGCCACCTCTTTCCCACAGGCTGGCTTACTTGTTGCTGTCCCGGTACTCGTAGATGTGACATCCTTGAGGCAATCCAGTCTCGTGGTTCAGAGTGAAAGCAAGCTTTAGCTGCGTAAGGAGAGAAGAGAAAAACAAATAAGTTTTAGGGAGTGTGTGCTATTCATTCTCACAGCTGAAATGAAAAATAACAACAAGAAGAAAACAAACAAGACCACTTCCCCTCAAGATGATGTGTTGTGGAGAACCTGGCCTGCCGCCAGCCCTTGTGGAAGAGCCCACACCTTCCAGGGACACAGCTGCCAAACAGGGGTTACCAGGACACAAGTTCGCCATTCAGCGTGCAACCAACTCGTATTAAGCCCCTACTTGGTCCCAGACCCTGAGCGAGCTGCTAGGGAAAGAACAGCAAACAATAGCAGAGAGGATCTTGTGGTCTGGTAGAGGAGACGGATATCCGTCACATAATTGTACTGATGAATGGAAAAAAAATTTTTTTAATTATATATGAAACTTTAAATAGGTTCTCTGAAGAAGGGAAAAACCTACTGTGTTTCTACAGAAAAAACCTGACCTAGACAGGGGAAGTGGGAGGGCTTGGTTACCTAGACTCCAGGAAGGACTGAGGAGGACAGACGAGGGCCCTCCTTGGCAGAGAGCATACCATGTTTAGAGCCCTGGGTGAGAGAGCCGTAGGAACCGAAGGATGGATCTGAGGCCAGGGGATGCTGGGCAACGATGCTGGATGGAGAGGAAGGCAGGGCAGAGTACACAGGGCCTTCCCAGCCAGGTGAGAATTTTTGACCCTTCCCATGTCACAGGGAGCCTCTGACAAGTTTTAAGAAAGGAGTGGATGACATGACCAAAGCTATGTTTTACAGAATCCTTCTAGCTACTGCGAGGAGAAAAGACTGTAGGGGAGAGAGCAAGGCGGAACCCCATGGGAGGTGACGGAGCAGAGCTGGTGAGCTGTGAGGGGCGGGGATGACAAGGCAGGTGGGCAAGATGGAGAGATGTGGACAGTTTGAGATCTCGGTAAAGGTTTAGAGGCAGAATTGACAGAATATGCTGACGGATTTGGTGGTGGGGAGTGTGTGGATAGAAAAGAAGACGCCAAGGATGGTTCACACTTTTGATCTCAACAAGCAGGCGGGTGACGGCTGCACTGCTGAGCTGGAGGACTGAAGGTGGGACGGGCAGAGAGCCCACCGTCTGACTGTGGACACGTGGACTCTGAGACACTCCTGAGCTTTTTCCGATTAGGGAGGATCAGGAATGAGGGTTCTGGTGATGAAATCTTGGTTTCTTTCCAGATTCTGAGGGGAGTGCTCAGGTGTGGCTGAGAAGTCGAAGCTCTGTGAGTTGTGTGTGTCCTTCTGGGGCCCCGATGGCTACGGCAGTTCTAACATTTCCAAGTTCAGAGCCAGTTACCGGATTTACAAACTCACTGGGCTCTAAAATCACCAGGGAGGGAATTCCCCGGCAGTCCCGTGGTTAGGACTCGGTGCTTTCACGGTAGTGGCCTGGGGTTCAAGCCCTGGTTGGGGATCTAAGATCCTGCAAGCCACATGTGTGGCCAAAAAAAAAAAAAGCAATCACCAGGTAAATTTTAATTGAAATCAACCGCACATTAGGAGGATACATTATCATAACTTCTTTTTTTAACCGCAGGGCTGCTGACACAACTAATGCTTTGCTTCATTGGACACTGGCTGCCTTTCCTCTTCCTGAGAGGGACGCGAGCCTGTAGGAATGGCCTGTCCTCTCACTGACCCGGATGAAAATACAGAAACACCCCTGCTTCACCAACATGGAGCCAGAAGCTCCAAGGCAAAGGCATGTCTTCCCCACACAGCACCGCTGGGATCTTCCCAAATGCCTTTCAGTAAAACAGAAAACAATTATTTTAAAATACCTGTTAATTACAGCCCTTTCTAGCTACTGCGAGGAGAAAAGACTGTAGGGGAGAACGCAAGGCCGTACCCCATGGGAGGGGACGGAGCAGGGCTGGTGAGCTGTGAGGGGCGGGGATGACAAGGCAGGTGGGCAAGATGGAGAGATGTGGACAGTTTGAGATCTCGGTAAAGGTTTAGAGGCAGAATTGACAGAATATGCTGACGGATTTGGTGGTGGGGAGTGTGTGGATAGAAAAGAAGACGCCAAGGATGGTTCACACTTTTGATCTCAACAAGCAGGCGGGTGACGGCTGCACTGCTGAGCTGGAGGACTGAAGGTGGGACGGGCAGAGAGCCCACCGTCTGACTGTGGACACGTGGACTCTGAGACACTCCTGAGCTTTTTCCGATTAGGGAGGATCAGGAATGAGGGTTCTGGTGATGAAATCTTGGTTTCTTTCCAGATTCTGAGGGGAGTGCTCAGGTGTGGCTGAGAAGTCGAAGCTCTGTGAGTTGTGTGTGTCCTTCTGGGGCCCCGATGGCTACGGCAGTTCTAACATTTCCAAGTTCAGAGCCAGTTACCGGATTTACAAACTCACTGGGCTCTAAAATCACCAGGGAGGGAATTCCCCGGCAGTCCCGTGGTTAGGACTCGGTGCTTTCACGGTGGTGGCCTGGGGTTCAAGCCCTGGTTGGGGATCTAAGATCCTGCAAGCCACATGTGTGGCCAAAAAAAAAAAAAGCAATCACCAGGTAAATTTTAATTGAAATCAACCGCACATTAGGAGGATACATTATCATAACTTCTTTTTTTAACCGCAGGGCTGCTGACACAACTAATGCTTTGCTTCATTGGACACTGGCTGCCTTTCCTCTTCCTGAGAGGGACGCGAGCCTGTAGGAATGGCCTGTCCTCTCACTGACCCGGATGAAAATACAGAAACACCCCTGCTTCACCAACATGGAGCCAGAAGCTCCAAGGCAAAGGCATGTCTTCCCCACACAGCACCGCTGGGATCTTCCCAAATGCCTTTCAGTAAAACAGAAAACAATTATTTTAAAATACCTGTTAATTACAGCCCTTTCTATTTACTTTCCACTTCGTAGCTAAAATCAGATCTATATTCATTAAGTCCATTTCAAAGACTGCGCTGCTTAGAAATTTTCAAATCCTTCAATTTAGTGATTCAAGTTACAAATTTGTGGCCTGGAAAAATAGTATAAATGTAGGAGGAAAAGTAGTCGGTTTTTTGTTTGTTTGTTTGTTTTGTTTTTTACAAAGCTGTTTGCTTTAGTATTGTTTATTGGAAAGACTCTAAAAAAACAGCAATAGCAGAATAGTTAAATAAGCCATACTAGAGTAAGGTGCAGAGTAGCATGCAGCCTTTAAACTGTTTATAAAGAATTTACATTATCCTGGGAAAATATCTGGGTTAGATGAAAAGAAGTAAGATGCTTACTTGACCACATAACCAAAAGAAGTACATGAAAAAAGAACACAGAGTGCATAGATGACCAGAAGGAATAATGTCAAAGCAGCAACAGCAATTGCTTGACTTTCTTGGGGTTTCCTGAAGTCTCTACAAGAAGCATGATGAGATAAGAGCTGTGTCCTTATTCATGGAGGAAAATCAGAAAAAATAATTCTTAGTTAAGACACTATGTCTATACTAATTCAACAATACAGTGAGGAGTTTCCTGGTGGTCCAGAGGTTAAGAATCTACCTGCAAACATAGGGAACAAGGGTTTTAACCCACGTCTGGGAAGATCCCGCATGCTGAGGAACAACTAAGTCCGTGTGTCACAGCTATTGAGCCTGTGCTCTAGAGCCCATGCTCTACAATTAGAGAAGCCATTGCAACGAGAAGCCTGAGAACTGCAACCGAAGAGTCACCCCCACTTGCCACAACTAGAGAAAGTCTGTGTGCAGCCATGAAGACCCAGTGCAGCCACAATTAAAAAAAAAAAAAAAACCCAATATGGTGAGTGAGTAGAGGTGGTTAGGGAGAGGGGGAAGTGAAAGCAGGACAGAAGCAGACATATGTACTGAATGGAGATTTTGTATTTATTAAATGCCTACCATGTAAAGGCTTTCCTTTATTCTGGGCACAACAATTTTCATTCAGTATGATTATTTCCTTTTTTACAGGTGAGGAACTTGAGGTGGAGAAAGGCGAAGTCATCTGTGAAAACACAATTAGGACTTCAACCAAAACCTTTGTTCTTTCCACCTTTTCAGAATGACACACTTGGTTGATGGCCTGGATATAAACTCTGCGAGAGAGGGAGGCATCACAGCCAACATCTAAGGTTCTGGCTTGTGAGCAGCCGGGCAGACGGTGTTGCTACTTACTGAGAGAAGGCAGAACAGGAGGGTTGTGGGTGTTGATTTTTAGTTGCCTAAGAGGCATCTTAGTGGAGATGATCAGAAAGAACTATATAAATGATTCTGAATTTTATAAAAAAGACTGTTATCTGGAGGTTCAAATTGGGAAACCTTTGGATGGTAAGGAAGATGGCAGCTGGAACCATGACAGTGGATGAGTCTGTCCCAAGAGTATGTGGAGCGAAAATGGGGCTTTCAACAGCGCCGCAGTATTTGAGAGGTGGACCATGGAGACTGAGAAGGGGTAGCCGTGAGTTTTGAGTACGGTGTTACAGGATCTAAGGTGGGATATGTCTGAAGGAGGGGGCAGCCAGAATCATCATATCCTTCTAAGAGGTCAAGGAAGGCAGGAACAAGCCAAGAATTTGTTGGATTCAGCAGTAAGAGCTCTCGGGACATTTTGGACATGTTGACTTTGATGGGAGCAGAGATAGGGTGGGATGGGCTGAAAAATGAGTAGAATGTAAGGAAAGGGGATCTTGAGTGTGTTAGCAAACTAGACAGTGGCAGGGAAGAGCCAAGAGGAATGGAATGGGGTTGGACAGTAGGATCAGGAACTGAAGGAGAGTATGCTGTAAGATGACAGGGATGGAAGTGCTGACATGAAGGAGGCACTCTACAGAGAAGAAGTGAGGACACAGGAGAGAGGTGAGTCTCAGACAAGAGTCTGGGATGATCAGTGTGAAGGGAATCTAAGAGGCAAGAGGCAGAGCCTTTCTCCACTGAAGCGGAAGTGACATGGGGTGGGGATGAGGCTCTGTCTAGGGATTTGGTTGGGGCAGGGATGGGAAAATGGTGGTTTGGAACGTTCCAGCCTGATGATGATTATTTTTCTAAGAATTAGGAGGCCAAATTATCTGCAAGGACCAGAGGGTGTAGTGCGGGAAAGGACGAAAATTGGGAGAATTTCCAGTCTGGAATGGCTCTTTTGGAGAATAAGGAAGACAGCTGACCAGGGGAGAGCATGAAGATTGCCAGGAGCATGAAGGGTCTAGCCAAGGTCACAGGATCTGAAGTTACTGCAGCAACTATCTGCTCAGGTGCCTTTTTTCTAGCAACCTAGGCATTGGCATGAAGAAAGTTAGGACGGGGCAGAGCTGAGCATTTCCCAGAAAAGTCTGAGGGAAGAACAGGTCTGAGGCATCAAGGGACTACAGGTTTAATACTGGCCACAGATGGAATGGGGGACACTCTTGGGGGACAAGCAGGAAATATAAGTGGGAGGAACTGACCAGAAGAAAACATAAGAGTCTGGATGAAAGGTGTCCTGTATGGAGCTCATATTTTCTGAGTATGTCCTCTGTCCTCGGTGCTTTTCATGTGTGACTTCATTTAATCCTCCCAACAACTCTGCAAGCTTGGCTCCTATCCTTATGTTACTGAGGAGTTTAAGGAAAGTAGCACATGGCAGACCTGAAGTGTGGTCCAAGCACTGCGCTGGACTGGCCTTCAAGGAGTCCATGACGTCAAGGAGAGGATCTCTCGGAGTCAGTGGATGAGGCAGTGTGAGGGGCTAGAGACTGGGGTCACGGGGCAGGCTGTGTCTGATCTTGGAGATGGAATAGTAATCACAAGATCAAAGTCAGGAAACGGAGAGTCAGTGGTTGGGGTGGGAGGTGAGGTCTGATATTCATTCAGGAGGATGACCTGCTGTTTACCAGATAAACCAATCCAAAAAGCCTGCCACGGTGTGTGGAGCTGTGTAGGTGTCTACTGTATGCATGGATCAATACACGAATGACTCAGTCCAATTGGCTCTCTGGCAGACGTAAGAGCACGTTCAGAGTCACTTCCTCCTTCCTCATGAGAGGCTAGCTTCATTCAGCAACGCCCTCCCACCCCAGCCCGGGGGCTCAGAGGGAAGCAGATCCGGCCTGCAGGCCTGGGCCTGGCAGTTCTCAGGTGACCTCATGCACCTTCCTGTAACTGATTAGGAACCTAAGCCAGTCAGTGCACGACATTCCCTGGCCCTAGGAACGGGTTCAGGAACAGACATGTGATCCAGCGGAGGCCAATGTTTGCTGGGTGCTCCTGGGCCTGAGGGCCAGAACTGTTGCAGCTCGCCTGCTACCAGCCTGAGCAGGAAGCCAGCTCAGGAAGGAAGCAAAGTCAAAGATCCGAGACGAGCAGAGCCAGGGCCTGACGGAGCCGAGTCCGCTCTCTGCCAGTCTTCTGGGCCTCGGCTGCTCTTTGTAACTGCTCGCTTTCTTCTCTCGAGGGCACGGCGCTCTCCACTTCCTTGGCTCCGCTCGCTCTCATCCACTCTCCACCAGCAGCTGAGTCATCCTGCTAAACACAAGCCTGATGGCACAGGCCTCTGTAAGGCCCTTTGAAGGCTTCTCCGGCTGTCTATACGTCGGAAATACAGAAATGAACGAAACACAGTCCAGGCCTTCTTGGGGCTGGCTGCTGCATAAACAGACAAAGGCTGTGACTGAGGCTAGTGCCAAGGTAGGTGTGCCCACGGAGAGGGCCCCAGGGTAGAGGACGGGAGTCTTGGAAGAGACGCTCGAGACTGCCTGACGGGCAAGAGTGCCCTGGTTTCTTCCTGCTGCAAGGCTCTGTGTGTGCCCTCTACACCACACTGCTCACGGTGAGTCTGAGCCAGGAACGTCATCTTCCCTGCAAGTGATTCTTGGAGATGGAATAGTAATCACAAGATCAAAGTCAGGAAACGGAGAGTCAGTGGTTGGGGTGGGAGGTGAGGTCTGATATTCATTCAGGAGGATGACCTGCTGTTTACCAGATAAACCAATCCAAAAAGCCTGCCACGGTGTGTGGAGCTGTGTAGGTGTCTACTGTATGCATGGATCAATACACGAATGACTCAGTCCAATTGGCTCTCTGGCAGACGTAAGAGCACGTTCAGAGTCACTTCCTCCTTCCTCATGAGAGGCTAGCTTCATTCAGCAACGCCCTCCCACCCCAGCCCGGGGGCTCAGAGGGAAGCAGATCCGGCCTGCAGGCCTGGGCCTGGCAGTTCTCAGGTGACCTCATGCACCTTCCTGTAACTGATTAGGAACCTAAGCCAGTCAGTGCACGACATTCCCTGGCCCTAGGAACGGGTTCAGGAACAGACATGTGATCCAGCGGAGGCCAATGTTTGCTGGGTGCTCCTGGGCCTGAGGGCCAGAACTGTTGCAGCTCGCCTGCTACCAGCCTGAGCAGGAAGCCAGCTCAGGAAGGAAGCAAAGTCAAAGATCCGAGACGAGCAGAGCCAGGGCCTGACGGAGCCGAGTCCGCTCTCTGCCAGTCTTCTGGGCCTCGGCTGCTCTTTGTAACTGCTCGTTGCTTCTCTCGAGGGCACGGCGCTCTCCACTTCCTTGGCTCCGCTCGCTCTCATCCACTCTCCACCAGCAGCTGAGTCATCCTGCTAAACACAAGCCTGATGGCACAGGCCTCTGTAAGGCCCTTTGAAGGCTTCTCCGGCTGTCTATACGTCGGAAATACAGAAATGAACGAAACACAGTCCAGGCCTTCTTGGGGCTGGCTGCTGCATAAACAGACAAAGGCTGTGACTGAGGCTAGTGCCAAGGTAGGTGTGCCCACGGAGAGGGCCCCAGGGTAGAGGACGGGAGTCTTGGAAGAGACGCTCGAGACTGCCTGACGGGCAAGAGTGCCCTGGTTTCTTCCTGCTGCAAGGCTCTGTGTGTGCCCTCTACACCACACTGCTCACGGTGAGTCTGGACCATGCCAGGAACGTCATACTTCCAGGTCCTTCCGTGTGCTTCCAGGGGAGCCCTTCCTGTCTATCCCTGCAAGATCGCATGCATCCTTTGAGATTTTCTCTGTAAAATAGTTCTTCTGGGGACACTCTTCTATCCCCCCTCCAGTGTCTATGCTGGAAGCTTTTCCCTAGCCTTTCTAATTTTAATAAACTTTTCACTGCATGAAAAAAAAAAAAAAGGTTCTTCTATTATTTCGTCCTCTGGTGACTGGAGGCAGGGCTCCTCTCCCCAGGATGTCCAAGAGCTCAGGAGCAGGAGCTCACCCAGCACCCTGGCTCTCGGTGCCCTACCTCTGCCCACAGGAGCAGCCCAGTGCCCAGCGCTGAGCTGAATCACAGAGGAGAGATTCAGAGCATCTTGTTCACCTGTCAGCAACTACCTGCTCCAGCCATTTAGCTTATAGACACAGAACCATGCCCCCTGCAGGCTCCTGAAGTCGCCCGATTTCACCTGAGTTTGTAAGGTCTCTCTTCTGTAAGGAGACTCCGCGCACGTCCGCCCCCACCGGTCGCTGCGGTGCCTCCAGACAGCCAGCAGCAGCTCAAGTCCTCTCGGTGCCCAGGGCTCCTGTCGTGCCACCCTTTGCTTCACAATACTTACTGAAGACACCTCGCGAGCTGAGCACAGCATGGAAACAGGCAGGCCTAGGTGGGCGCCCTCTGTCCGGGCCTGCGGGGGCCCAGCCGCCGAGTGGCTCAGCTTGGGACGCGGGCCTGGCAGGATGACATCTGCTCCGAGATGTCACGTGGTCCAGCCTTCCCTTTCCAGAGGCAGTGCCCTGTCAGGCAGCAGAGCCTGTGATGAGTCAACTGATTCCCTGGGAGGACGGTGTCCAGCTGTTGGACATTCCTGCACAGTGCGTGGAGGGAAGGCAGCAGAGGAGCCACGAGGCGGCGGCGGGCCTGCTCGGTCAGAGCTGAGGAGTGAGGCTTCACACGGGTCCGCTCAGAGGCAAGGCCTTCCTCAGGACAAAGGGCAAGCCAGTCTCTCTACAGCAGGAAGAGAAAGCCGGTGGCACTCGGGGGCTCAGGCTAGACCCCTGAGGAGGGCAGAGACCCCTGCTGGGACCCCCTCTGACCTCACCCCCCGCCTCAGGGCGGGCCCTGGGGAAACCTGCACTGAGGGTGAGCGGGTGGAGCTGGTGGGAGCCGGAGGGAACATGCTGAGGAGGCAGCATACAGGCTCCGGTGGGGCTGCTGGGCCTCCCTGCAGAGATCTTCCTTCGGCCCCTCTGGGTCTTGGGTGGGCGAGGGTGGCAGGTGAGATGACAGGGTGCAGCCGGTGAGCACCAAGAGTGCCTGACTCAGGACTAGGGAAGGCTTCCTCCGGGTTCTCAGGCATCGCCTGAGGAAGAGCCTTTGGGTGAGCCTCGGGGGGAGGACAAACGCCCCGGGCTAAGCAGCAGAGGGGACCACGGTGTCATTTAATGTAACCACAAAAGGAAAGCGACCTTGCTGTGTATGTCAGCCTAGGGAAGCCAAAGGGCCAGACTGCATTTGTAACAGTAACTGGAAGAGAGAAATAGGACGGAACAGGAAAGGTTGGCTGAGGGTGGCGGGCTAGATGTTTCCCTAAGGCCAACATGCAAGCTGGTCTTCAGTCTGCTCAGGTGCACAGCTGCTGCTCCCAAACAGCCACGCTTCCGGGGAACAGGCATACGGGCCACGTGGTACTGCACTCCATCGGCTAAGCAATACCTCAGAGACTCTGGTGCTTCCGAAAACGCTGGCCTGACCTAAGAAGAGTAAGAGAGGCATTACGAAGCTTAGGCATGGCCTGTCTCGTCCAGAACGGCTTCAAGATGGCCTTGGATGGGCAACCAGCTGTCTTTCTGGCCATGGGTTGGGTGGCACTTGCAGGTCGGGCAGAAGAGAGTGGTTCCCCTCTCTGGAGGGTGCTCCGTGGATGACCTGGGGTGACCTCCCCGACTCCGCTCCGAGTGCCTCTCACGGGGGTGCAACGGGAGAGGGGGCCAGTGAAAGCCGCGTGCTGGTTCTGGGGCCAGGGCTGCTCTCGTTCAAACCAACGTGGGTTCTCCAGGAGGCCTGTGAGCCTGCTTCAATCTGCTAGCTATTAGGACCAAGGTTCACGCTGGGTCAGGGACCAGCCTGGGACGCCCAGCCTCTGCATGGCCGACGTTTCCCCCCACGGCCCACTGCTCCTGCAGGGTGTCCAACTCTTCCTGAAACCCAAAGTGGCAAATCTCATCACAGTGCAAACATTTCAGGCATGCCATTTAGGGTACACTTAAAAAGAACAGAAAAGTCACTTGTACCTGAGCCTTGGTTTTGTAATTGGAAAAAAAAAAAAATCTTATTAGAAGGAGATCTTCATATTCTCTCTGAGGAGATCTTTAGTGTTTCTTCTTAGCTTAGGGTGCAGCCGGTGAGCACCAAGAGTGCCTGACTCAGGACTAGGGAAGGCTTCCTCCGGGTTCTCAGGCATCGCCTGAGGAAGAGCCTTTGGGTGAGCCTCGGGGGGAGGACAAACGCCCCGGGCTAAGCAGCAGAGGGGACCACGGTGTCATTTAATGTAACCACAAAAGGAAAGCGACCTTGCTGTGTATGTCAGCCTAGGGAAGCCAAAGGGCCAGACTGCATTTGTAACAGTAACTGGAAGAGAGAAATAGGACGGAACAGGAAAGGTTGGCTGAGGGTGGCGGGCTAGATGTTTCCCTAAGGCCAACATGCAAGCTGGTCTTCAGTCTGCTCAGGTGCACAGCTGCTGCTCCCAAACAGCCACGCTTCCGGGGAACAGGCATACGGGCCACGTGGTACTGCACTCCATCGGCTAAGCAATACCTCAGAGACTCTGGTGCTTCCGAAAACGCTGGCCTGACCTAAGAAGAGTAAGAGAGGCATTACGAAGCTTAGGCATGGCCTGTCTCGTCCAGAACGGCTTCAAGATGGCCTTGGATGGGCAACCAGCTGTCTTTCTGGCCATGGGTTGGGTGGCACTTGCAGGTCGGGCAGAAGAGAGTGGTTCCCCTCTCTGGAGGGTGCTCCGTGGATGACCTGGGGTGACCTCCCCGACTCCGCTCCGAGTGCCTCTCACGGGGGTGCAACGGGAGAGGGGGCCAGTGAAAGCCGCGTGCTGGTTCTGGGGCCAGGGCTGCTCTCGTTCAAACCAACGTGGGTTCTCCAGGAGGCCTGTGAGCCTGCTTCAATCTGCTAGCTATTAGGACCAAGGTTCACGCGCGGGTCAGGGACCAGCCTGGGACGCCTCCAGCCTCTGCATGGCCGACGTTTCCCCCCACGGCCCACTGCTCCTGCAGGGTGTCCAACTCTTCCTGAAACCCAAAGTGGCAAATCTCATCACAGTGCAAACATTTCAGGCATGCCATTTAGGGTACACTTAAAAAGAACAGAAAAGTCACTTGTACCTGAGCCTTGGTTTTGTAATTGGAAAAAAAAAAAAATCTTATTAGAAGGAAATCTTCATATTCTCTCTGAGGTGATCTTTAGTTTTTCTTCTTTAGCTTTCGGTGTTTGGTTTGGATTTCCTCAGCATTATTTCTTTTTTTCCATCTCCTCTCTGCTTTCTTTTATAAGACAAAGATGCTGAGGACTTGGCTTTCGCTTGGTTCACAGTGATTCTATGGCAATGTATTAAGTTTCTTTCTCCTAAGTCCACTGAAGTCTTTTTGGACTTGGAGAGAGCTTTTTAAGAAAGAACTTGCTCATTCAGCAGGATTTTCCTCCCTACCCCAAGCTCTGGTTCTGACCTGGAAAAAATAAGAGTGAGACAGGGCAAGAGAATCCTGCCGTCCTGACGCTCAACGGCATAAACCACAAAAAAGAACCTTGCTCCAGTAACGTAATCATGGAGCTTTCTGGCACCTTGGTCTTTCAAGAAAAATACATCCATCTGCTGGCACGGTGACCCATCAATCTAAACCCTGTTCAGCGTGGAGTTCCCGATTCATTAGTGTTGGAAAGCCGATAGCCAGGCGGGCCGCTCCCTCTGGATGACGCCTCCCTGCAGCGCCGTCTGTAAAGCCCACAGCTGTGTTTTCACTTACGGCCCCTTCTCCTGACTCCATCGCACACCTTGTTCCAGAGGCCTGTTCTATTCTCATTAAGGTTCAAAATGACAGGTCAAACCACACAGAGTCAAACCACACAGAGCCCGGCAGAAAGAGGAAAACAAGTATATGTTAATGCATGTGTGTGGAATCTAGAAAAAGGGTATGTGACTGAGTGAAGTCGCTCAGTTGTGCCTGACTCTTTGCGACCCCATGGACCATAGCCCACCGGCTGTCTTTGTCCATGGGATTCTCCAGGCAAGAACACTGGAGTGGGTTGCTGTTTCCTCCTCTAGGGTATCTTCCCAACCCAGGGATTGAACCTGCGTCTCTTGAGTCTCCTGCTTTGGTAGGCGAACTTTTTACCACTGAGCCTCATATGCACAATCCTATGGATAAAATAGAGAACGAATGAGGACCTACGTACAGCACAGGGACCTCTGCTCAGTGCTCTGTGGTGACCTAAATGGGCAGGAGATCCAAACCAGAGGAGACACATGTAGCCATGTATCTGATTCCCTTTGCTATCTAACAGCAGAAACCAACACAATCTGGTAGAGCACTGATACTTCAATACATAGTAATTTAAAAGAATGACACGTCAAGGATCCTTCAGTGCTGAGGTTTTACTTATTTAGAAAAGCCACCTGTCTCCAGAGCTATGGCCAGCCCACAGGGAAGGAAGGCCGCTCTTGGTCGGGGGTCATAGAGGCCAGCAGGGTGGCTGCCTGTGCTGGGTCTGGCTTGGTCAGCAAGCCGGTCCCAGGAGAGAAGAGCCTGCTTCTTCCCGCCGGCCCGTGGGAGAGTCACCTCACTGCTCACGAGCCTGGCCAGCCAGTGGAGCCCTGGTGGCTGTGGTCCCGCAGCACCTCTGCCTTTATCACTGCACGAGACCAGCACCGGGGAGCTCTCCGCCTCCCCTGCACCTGCGCTGGCAGAACAGGCTCTCCCCTGCCCCAGCTTTCCTGGTCAGGCCTTCCCTGGTCACTGGGCCGTGTCTTTGACCCACAAACCCCTGAGAAATAGGACCACAGGGAACACCGAGCGTGGTGAGCAAGTCTGCACGTGTAACACCTAGAGGCAGGGATGGTGCCAACAACACCCCCACAGCAGAAGCAATTTTTTTTCTTTGTTAAGTTCTCCAAGACCCTTTCAGCTCATGTTATTGAGCAGAAGCAATTCTCAGGATCTTCATGCCCAAAGAGGGTGACTTGTATTGGGACATGACTAGAACCATCTCTGCTCAGCTTTAGGGCTCAGGCCAACCCATCTTTGGGACTGGAGTTGCCCAAAATTGCTTCCACATGTGGACGATGGGGGCTGCATACTGCCCCTCCACGTGCATGGAACCGGCTGTGCATTTTGGGGTTTTTAAAATTTTTATTTTACTTTTTACTTTTACACAGTTTTGTTGTTTACAGATATGTATGATCCCAGACTAGTCATATGCATATCCCCCCCATCCCACCCCTCCAGGTCGTCGCACTGGCTGTGCATTTTGGAAAGAGACTGTCAGGGTCCCTTGGCATTTAGAACATATCAGCTCTGCGGCCTAGCCATCTGCTTTCTAAAGCCTGAGGCCTGGTCCCAGGGGAGAACATCCCCTCGCCAGAGCCCCCCACTCCAGTGTCCCTGCTACGTAGTTTCCCACACACCGCAGACGGTAGAGAAACGTCTCAGAAGCAGCCTAAGTGACAGCTGTCTGCTCACTCAGGGAGGCGGTTTCGTCTTTGTCCCTGAGTCTAGTTAGGCTGCAGGGCGGTGATGTCTGTAGGCGAGATGAGCTTGCTCATTCAACCTGCCTTCTTCAACCTGTGTTTTATCCCTCAATTTTCATCCGAGTTTTTTTCAGGAAATAACCTTATACCACCTCCTCTTGTGTTGCCCAGAAGTTTAAGATCTGTCCACCCCAACGCTTAAGGCCCCTGATATCAAGTCTCATGTGAAGAACTGCCTGCCAGTTCAGAAGGGCCCCTTGACTTTTCATGAGATTTGTTATAAGAAATCACCTCATGAAACCTCTCTCTTCCCTGCAAAGCAGAAAATCACCTCTGCATTTCTGGTCCTGAACACAGAAAAGAGGACGCCTGGTCACAGGAACTGCGCTCACGCTTCCAGGTGTCCTATGACTTCTGCCTCCTCTCCTTGGTTCTGATTTTCTTTCTTTCTACTGTATTCATATTTCCTTTGTTATAAGTCTTCTCAAATCCTTTTTGGAAACAGTTGAGAGCATACATAACTAAAATAAAAGCCGAACATACATAAAAAATAGGAGATCCAGGAAAGTTTGAATACAGCTTGACTAAACAAGGATCACGACAGCAGGCATTCAGTTCACGGAGGAAAGAAAACGGGACATTCCCATACAAGCCTCAGAGCCAGTGATCAAGCTGGCTTCATTCTTAAAAAAACAGGAGAGAACAGAATGATCTTCCAGGGAATTGGCCTCAGTTTCCAGGGACTTGAGGAGCTGAAGAAGTTATATAACCCCAAGCTGGAAGCCAGCAGCTCTGACCTTGCCTCTTCCTCCCCAGACTCCAGGCTGGTGTGGGATTCAACAGCCTTAGCCTTCCCACCTGTAAAATGGGGCTGCCTCTAAGGTCATCCCTGTTTTTGTTTGTTTGAGGCTGTCAGGGTCAGGGCCCCTTGGCATTTAGAACATATCAGCTCTGCCCAGCCATCTGCTTTCTAAAGCCTGAGGCCTGGTCCCAGGGGAGAACATCCCCTCGCCAGAGCCCCCCACTCCAGTGTCCCTGCTACGTAGTTTCCCACACACCGCAGACGGTAGAGAAACGTCTCAGAAGCAGCCTAAGTGACAGCTGTCTGCTCACTCAGGGAGGCGGTTTCGTCTTTGTCCCTGAGTCTAGTTAGGCTGCAGGGCGGTGATGTCTGTAGGCGAGATGAGCTTGCTCATTCAACCTGCCTTCTTCAACCTGTGTTTTATCCCTCAATTTTCATCCGAGTTTTTTTCAGGAAATAACCTTATACCACCTCCTCTTGTGTTGCCCAGAAGTTTAAGATCTGTCCACCCCAACGCTTAAGGCCCCTGATATCAAGTCTCATGTGAAGAACTGCCTGCCAGTTCAGAAGGGCCCCTTGACTTTTCATGAGATTTGTTATAAGAAATCACCTCATGAAACCTCTCTCTTCCCTGCAAAGCAGAAAATCACCTCTGCATTTCTGGTCCTGAACACAGAAAAGAGGACGCCTGGTCACAGGAACTGCGCTCACGCTTCCAGGTGTCCTATGACTTCTGCCTCCTCTCCTTGGTTCTGATTTTCTTTCTTTCTACTGTATTCATATTTCCTTTGTTATAAGTCTTCTCAAATCCTTTTTGGAAACAGTTGAGAGCATACATAACTAAAATAAAAGCCGAACATACATAAAAAATAGGAGATCCAGGAAAGTTTGAATACAGCTTGACTAAACAAGGATCACGACAGCAGGCATTCAGTTCACGGAGGAAAGAAAACGGGACATTCCCATACAAGCCTCAGAGCCAGTGATCAAGCTGGCTTCATTCTTAAAAAAACAGGAGAGAACAGAATGATCTTCCAGGGAATTGGCCTCAGTTTCCAGGGACTTGAGGAGCTGAAGAAGTTATATAACCCCAAGCTGGAAGCCAGCAGCTCTGACCTTGCCTCTCTTCCTCCCCAGACTCCAGGCTGGTGTGGGATTCGAACAGCCTTAGCCTTCCCACCTGTAAAATGGGGCTGCGTTCCTCTAAGGTCATCCCTGTGGTTTGTTTCACAGATGAATGTGAAATACTTTCTAGGATTACTGGAAGAAAGCAATCATGGTAAGTCCCCACTGAGTCTGTCAGAAGAGAAGCTTGGAAGGTATTACGAGCACCAGGGCTCACATCTTTAGATGATGAGAACGAGGTAGCAGAGAAGAATTCCCCTGCGTGCTGCTGTCTTACGTGGCCAAGAGCCACTGTCAAAGTTCACGACTTGACTCTGCCCACTGTGTTTCCTTCTGCCCAGATGAGGCCAAGTGTCTGGACAATGTATTCTAGGACAACATTCTAAAGGTCCTTTCTGGTCCTGGGGCCACCTTTCTGCGTCCCTTTACTGCTCCTGCAACCGGCCTCCAACCTGCAGCAGAGGCCTCGCAGCACCTGCGGGCCAGACCACACCGTCCATGGGCATCCAGTCACAAAATGCCTACCGGGCGAACAGCACCTGCTCGACTGCTTACGACCATCTGGAGAGACACCTGGGGACCCAAACCTGGGGTCATGGGACGCTTCCATTCTCAGCCAAAGCAATTCCCAGGGTCTTAGACAGCCTTCTTTTGAACAATAGATCATCTAACAGGTACCATTCGAACTATGGTAAAAACCAAAGAACCGACAGTTACTGTGATCTTTAAGGAAAACAGAGAAAGAGGCTGACAGCTGGGACGAAGTGCAGAGATCAGAACCATCTCAGGAGGTTAGGAGAGGATATCAGGAAGGGCTCGGGTCCAGCATGACAGGCTTTCTATTTGCCTTGCTAACTGAAAAATCAGCTTTGGTAATAGAGAATCCTTGGATAATCTTGCAGAGTTGGAAATCATTTAAGAAACTAGACCTAATGTTAAATGTTAAAAAAATAGGCTTCACCATAATCTCAGGGGAACAGTTACATTAAGCAGAAATTTGTTTTCCCTCCAACCATGGTATAATCGCTCAAGGGGCTCTGGGCTGGAACTTGGGGGGCCGTCAGAAGCTCTCACAGCCTGCAGGGACTCCGGGGCCCTCTAGAGTAACTGTCTCTAGCACTGGACAGGCTTTCTTCCCACCTTGCAGTGACGCTCCTGCCTGGGGCACAGGCTTCACCATCCGAGAGAGGAGCTCATTTCACCTGCGGGTGGGGGCACCCACAAACAACAAGTGACACTGCTGAGAAGGAAAGGGTACGGATGCTCCAGGCTGGGGTCGAAGCCTGGCTTTACTTCCTAGGAGCAACACGACCCCAGGCAACTTAATTTACCTCTTGTACCTCGATTTCTTTCTCTGTAAAATGGGGACAATGATGGCACCTACTTCACAAGGTTGTGTGGAAATCAAATGAGGGAAAGCACATTGGAACAGCACAGGCCTATGGCAGAATAAACACTACTGACGTGACGAGGCTTCGGGCTATTCCTTATCACGAGGTGAAATCAGACTCGAGAGAGGGCACCCTGGGACATGCTGACGGGGTGGGTGGGACTCAACAATTCCAGATGTGACTGCTCTAAAACCCGAGGCATTCCCACAATAAAAGGATCAATTTCTTAACCGAAGTGGTATTTGGGAAGCCCCTTCTCGGCGTGCAGGACACACCGCAGGAGGACACACCTGTCCAAGCGTCCCCGTCTGCCTCGGCAGCCCCGCCAGCTCCTGGGGCGGCCGGGTGGCCGTGCTGCCGCGGGCTCGTCCCTCACAGGTGGCCCCGCTGGGCGATGGTCCCGGGCAACCAGGGCTCCCAGGCTGCCTCCCACTGCAGCGGCAGGCAGGGCGCCACGGGGCCCCTGCGCGAGGCTCCCTCCTCAAAAGAGAAGCTCCCGAGGCCTCGCCAGGTTGGCAGAGGTGCCTCAACGTGGAGCCGCCGGCACCTCTGCACCGGCGACAACGCACCGGTTAATCTCTGCCGGGGAAGGGAAGAGGCCGCGACGACCTGCTAGAGCAGGGCAGAGGCCGGCTGCCGAGAGCCCGGATGTGGGAGAGCGGCTTCTGTCGTGGTCTGATGCTTCTCATTTACTCTCAAGTGGAAACATGTCTCCAGCTGTGTATTTGTTTAACTCTCACACTGTCCAACTTGATGGCAAGCTCCAATAGAGACAGCCCAATCGATTTCTGGTTTTGATCCTCCCGAATCTTTATTAAAAAAGAACTTCGAGGGGCTGCAGGGCCGTCCCAGAAGTAGCAGAAGTGAGAGGTTCCCGATTCAGCCAGACCTAGCACCAAGCAGTCCCCAGTCTGGGTTCTGCTCCTGCCGTTTTCCAGGCGAGGAAGGTGAGGGGCAGAGAGGTGAAGTAACTCGCCTACCACCCAAGGTCGGGCGCTGCATCAGTCAACGCCTGGCAGACCCAGAAAGGCACCCCAAGCCCATCCAACTAGAGCCTGTGCCGTCCCACGGGGCCACGCTGGCTCTTCCTTCATCTACAAAGAGGCCACCAAGCCAGATGCTGTGGCTCCCACCACTGACTTCCCTCCTCTAGATCCCAAGAGACAGAGGGCAGTGACTGGGGTCGAGAGCGCAGTCTCTCGGGGCTCGCTGGCAAAGGTCTGACTAAAGAACACCTGAGGCCTAAGGCCGGGCGCCTCAGGGAGAAGCCGCGCAGACTGTCTGCCCAGCTTTACGTGGAGAAGCGGGACCGCAGGAGGCAGACACCCGGTGGGCCTGCCAGAAGCCGGTCCTGCCGGCAGACTGGTGGTGCCAGGAACCACCACTCAACTGAAACCCAGGCGGAGAGAGGGAGGGCTGGCTCTGCTTCTCCCATGCAGAGAGCTTGCCCTCTGGCTGTCATGGCTCCATCACCCTGTTAGTACAAAGCGCAGAACTGCAGCCATGAGCCTCTTGCAGTCAGGATTTGCAAAAGGCGAAGAGAAGAAACACCAGCCAGCTAGTCAAAATACTGATTACAGGAATGAAAAAAAATAAAAAGAGCAACAACAACAAAAACGAAGATGACTATAGGATCGATTCATACCCCGCTGAAGACGTGTGCTGGGGGCCTGCAGCGCAGTGTCTACTACGCAGGCCACGGGCCTCTGTCCCTGACGTCAGCTGTGAAGGGCAAGTCTCAGAAGACACACTGTCATGGGCGCTTTTGGACCATGAGCATTACAATTCCGTGGGCAAGCACTTGCTAAACTTGTGCTGCTCAGCACTGGGCCAGCCACCCCGGGCAGCACCAGGGAAAAGGACAGTCCAGGCCAGCAGAGACGACCGAGTCACGTGGACGCCCGGGCTCTCAGAGCTCAGAGAAGCATCTGGTAGAGTGGCTTCCTGGGAGAGCCGAGGCCTTGGGAGTCTGCAGGGCGCCCTTAAGTGCGTGGCAGGTGGCGGGAAAAAGCGAGGACTTCGGCTCTCCCCGGCACAGATCAACACAGGTCAGGCCCAGCCCGGCACCCCTGAGAGTCGTGGGGAAAGCAGGCACTCAAGAAGCAACTGTTCAAAGACTGGATGATCCACACTAGAGGAATACGAGGGAAAGGGTGCTGCTCTGTGACGAGGGACAGGACTGCTCTGACTACAAAGCAGAGGGTGCACTCAGGAACAGATAAAATCGCACCGACGACGGAACAAGGGAAGCAGAGTAAACTCTTCGAAATCCGCCCATTAGTGTGTGCTCCCAGTGGATCTCTTAACAACCACCTCTACTTTATGGCTGGGGACACGGAGGCTCACAGACGGGGGGAGGCCTGCCCCAGGTCGAGCGACGGCAGCTCCAGGACTTGAACCCAGGAACCCTGACTCTCCGCTCAGTGCTTTTCCATAAGACGACAGAGCCACCTCCGGTCACCTCTATAGACACTAGATCCCAGACCCCCTTCTTAGCGTGGGCTCCCCTCCTGGACCACCTGCGCTTCCTGACGTGGGCCGCTTTTTCATAGCAAGCCACTTCTGAGCTGAGACCCAGCCTTTCCCCGGTTGCAAGGCTGGCGTCTCACGCAGGTGAATTCAACAACATACATTTTGAAATGATTACAGATTGACAGAAGTAGCAAAGACAGCCTGAGAAGCTCCATGCACTCTACCCAACTTCCACCACAGGTGACATCTTCCACAATTTTAACACAGTATCAGACCCAGGCCACACACAGGCACGATGAGCGTGTCTAGTTCTATGTCACTTAGCCACGTGTAGATTCATGTAAGTGTCACTGTAACCTGGATACAGACCTCTTCCTTCACCACGGAGATCTCCCTTGAGCCACCTTCCTGTCTCCTACTCTCACCCCCAAGCTCCAGGCAGCCACAACTCTGTTCTCTAGGTCTATCATTCCATTATTTAAAAAAACGTTGTATAAATGAGATCGTACACTATTTTAAGATATGCCTTCAAAGTTACCCTACAAGTAGGACTCGATCCATCGTTTAGGTTCATGTGCTGTGTGTGCTGAGTCACTTCAGCCATGTCTGACTCTCTGTGACCCCATGGACTGTGGCCCACCAGACTCCTCTGACCACTGCAGTCTCCAGGCAGGAAGACTGGAGTGAGTTTCCACGCCTTCCTCCAGGGGATCTTCCTGACCCAGGGATTGAGCCTGTATCGCTTATATCCCTGCATTGGCAGGTGGGTTCTTTACCACTAGTGCCACCTAGTAAGCTGCTGATCCACTGTTTAGATTCATAGAAAAATATAAAACAAGAGATAAAGATAAAAATTAAGCAGAAAAAGGAATATTGCTATCATGGTTCTGCCATTTCTAGGGATGTAACTTTTGACAAGTTAACCTTAAGCCTCAGTTTCCTCATCTGTAAAAATGGGTATAAGGTTTAACGATTAAATGAGGTCACATGTGAAAGCACTTGGCAGATGGCAGGTGCTCAATAAGTTCTAGCTGTTTGTTATTATTAATAACAAGCCAAGGAAGCCTCTGTGCTTCTTTATAGAAAGTCAGGCTCTTAACGATCACAGAAGATTAAGGAAATGACCAGCCAGCCCTTAAATGACCCCAGGTTATTCTTTTCTTTACTTCCCAAGACTCCACGGTGGAAACAGCCCAGGGACTCTTAAAAGGCGCTTCCAGCAGGCGTCTTCATGAGCGCATCCTCCTGAGAACAAGCAGCCGCTCCCCAGGTCAGAGTCACTAGGGGGCCTAGAAGTCCGAAAGTGGGAAAGACGGCCAAGAGCTCTCTGGTTAGCACAGAATGCCTCCAGAGGACAGCCCTAGTTTGTGCAGAGGCCCTCCGCAGCACTGGGAAAACAGAGGAGGAGCCAGTGCCAAAGAGAGGCAGGGGTCAGACGTGTGATCGAATTAGATGCTGCATGGATACCCCACAAAGCTCAGCATCACTCAAAGGCTGGATGTGGGAAGGGTGACAATGACCCACACTATCCACGAGGCCACCTTCACTAGGACTCGCTATGGAAATCTGTAAAAAAAAATCTCCCCCCAACTCTCATATGCAAAGACTCCCATTATTTAGTTGAGAGAGCACTTGACTTGGAGCCTTTGAGGAGCAGGGAACGCAGCACAAATGACTGGCCATATCTTAAGCAACATGCCCAGGGTCCATTGAAAACGGACAAAAATGGGTATTCAGGATCCTTCATGATTTATTAAAAGTGCCATTGTCTGGGCCTCCGCATGGCACCAGCAGGGGTGGGGTCGAAGGCGCTCCCCCTGACGGCGGGGTCACCCCCTGTGTCTCCTGTTCCCTTGGACTTTTCAACTCCCCTGGCCCGCACTCACTCACTCACTTCTCCTCCTTTGAAGTGAAAGAATACCGCCTCATCTATCACTGACATGTTGGGTTCAAAAGGACTGGGAGTGAATTCGCTTTTTTTTTTTTTTTAAACAAACGTGAAGAGCTGGGCTGGGAAGGGAGAGAAGGTAAGGCGTTGGAGGGGGCAGCAGTAGTGAGAGCCGAGGACAGCTGCCCTCCCCCAGTTCGTGCCTGGGGAAGCGCTGCCTGGTGCCCTGGCTCGCCGTCGGGGACAGAGGCCTCTGTGCTGTGCCACATGTGGCTCCTCACCGCCCACGTGTGCTCACACTGCCTCATGAGCCTTTACAGCGTGTTTCCAGTCCTGCCCATTGGACTTTGGAAGGCACGTGTATTTCTGATCCTGGAGGAACACGTGTGTTCCCCTGCAGTGGGGTAGCGGGGATGCACCAGACTTCCGAGGCCAGCCGCCACATGGGTCTCTTTCACTGCAGAGTGCACAGCAGCGCGGAGGGCCCCCTGGCCAACGCCCGCCCCTCTGTGTGAGGGCACTCTCCTGGGTGGTGCCACGCCCACCCACTACCCAATCAGAACCCAAAGGGGAATACTGTGTGACCGGGGAGTCTCTCCCTAGTTTGTGCAGAGGCCCTCCGCAGCACTGGGAAAACAGAGGAGGAGCCAGTGCCAAAGAGAGGCAGGGGTCAGACGGTGATCGAATTAGATGCTGCATGGATACCCACAAAGCTCAGCATCACTCAAAGGCTGGATGTGGGAAGGGTGACAATGACCCACACTATCCACGAGGCCACCTTCACTAGGACTCGCTATGGAAATCTGTAAAAAAAAATCTCCCCCCAACTCTCATATGCAAAGACTCCCATTATTTAGTTGAGAGAGCACTTGACTTGGAGCCTTTGAGGAGCAGGGAACGCAGCACAAATGACTGGCCATATCTTAAGCAACATGCCCAGGGTCCATTGAAAACGGACAAAAATGGGTATTCAGGATCCTTCATGATTTATTAAAAGTGCCATTGTCTGGGCCTCCGCATGGCACCAGCAGGGGTGGGGTCGAAGGCGCTCCCCCTGACGGCGGGGTCACCCCCTGTGTCTCCTGTTCCCTTGGACTTTTCAACTCCCCTGGCCCGCACTCACTCACTCACTTCTCCTCCTTTGAAGTGAAAGAATACCGCCTCATCTATCACTGACATGTTGGGTTCAAAAGGACTGGGAGTGAATTCGCTTTTTTTTTTTTTTTAAACAAACGTGAAGAGCTGGGCTGGGAAGGGAGAGAAGGTAAGGCGTTGGAGGGGGCAGCAGTAGTGAGAGCCGAGGACAGCTGCCCTCCCCCAGTTCGTGCCTGGGGAAGCGCTGCCTGGTGCCCTGGCTCGCCGTCGGGGACAGAGGCCTCTGTGCTGTGCCACATGTGGCTCCTCACCGCCCACGTGTGCTCACACTGCCTCATGAGCCTTTACAGCGTGTTTCCAGTCCTGCCCATTGGACTTTGGAAGGCACGTGTATTTCTGATCCTGGAGGAACACGTGTGTTCCCCTGCAGTGGGGTAGCGGGGATGCACCAGACTTCCGAGGCCAGCCGCCACATGGGTCTCTTTCACTGCAGAGTGCACAGCAGCGCGGAGGGCCCCCTGGCCAACGCCCGCCCCTCTGTGTGAGGGCACTCTCCTGGGTGGTGCCACGCCCACCCACTACCCAATCAGAACCCAGGAATACCCGTCCTCCCCTGCCTCTCTTGGGCTCTGACTCCCACCTCCTCAGCGTCTTTCTCACTGGTGGCTTCCTGTCAGCTGTGTGACTTCAGGTTAGGAGGTCTCACCTTGATGACCACTGCAGTCATCTAACTGGCCCCTTCTAATTCATTCTCCACAGAGCTTCCAGAGAGATCTTTCTGAAAAGAAAGCCCTGTCCCATCACTCCCATATGCAAAATGCTTCAGTGGTACCAAGCTGAATTCAAGAAGGAACTCGTATTGCAGGGCAACACAAGCAAGGTCCTCTGAGACTGGCCCTAGCTACACTTGCAATGGGGCTTCCCAGGTGGTAAAGAAGCTGCCTGCCAATGCAGGAGACGCCAGGAGACATAGGTTCGATCCCTGGGTGGGGAAGATCCCCGCGAGGAGGGCATGGCAACTCACTCCAGTCTTCTTGCCTGGAGACTCCAGTGGAGAGAGGGGTCTGGTGGGCTACAGTCCATGGGGTCGCACAGAGTCGGACATGACTGAAGCGACTGAGCATGCATGCACACTTCCAACAGCATCTCCCACTGTCTCTGTGAGCTCTTCCTCTGACCCAGCTGGGCTCGTGGCCCACACCCACCAGAACCCACCCAGCCCTGCGCTGCTGTGCCTGGAAGACCTTGGAGAAGCCATGGCCAGCCTGCTCTCATGTGCTCTCCTGTGCTGGAACAGGAAGCTTCTGGCTCCAGCCAGCCAGCACGGCACATGCTCTGGGCTCCCGTTTCTCACCTGCCCTGCAGTGCTTGACACAAAGCGGACAGTCAGCGCTGCTCTCTGAATCCTTTGCTGCAGTGTCTTCTCCCGCGGATGCAAGATGGCAGGCCTCGTTTCACAGACCTTGCTCAGACCTTGGCCGCACAGCCTTCCTTCCCAGGCAAGCCGTCCCTGGCCTCTCACCCACATCAGGCGTCCTTCCCACCACACTACCCTCCAGCTGTTCAGAGGAAAACCCAGTTCCAACAGCAGTCGTAACGAGCGAGCTGCCTTGTTGACTATAATTTTTAAAAGCCTCTCGGTTACGAGATTAAAGCATGATCGGGTGAGTCACTGACATGGGGGTTTGCATGTAATCGACAAAGTCCTATGCCTGGCACCGTTCGCTGTCCAGACTTTGTGCAGCAGTCAGAGGATTTATCCAGAAAGTTTGGAGGTTTTTCTCTTATCACCCTTCTAAAAGATACAATCTTCCCTATTATGCTGAGTCTTCAGCCAGAGAAGCCTCCTATCTGTTTAATAGCCACTCCCCCTCTCCAGATGGTTCCTAGGAGGGCACCAAACCTGGCTGGGCTGCCAGGATAGATTCCACCCCAAATCTGCCCAGGTGTGAACGTCTCTTTAATGGAAGTGTTTCCTAAAAGAAATTTCTGGGGCTAGGAAATAAGTGTAGGAAATAACTTAAATGTAAATGTTTAAACTATAAAATTTCAGCATAGGAATAAATCTTTTCTGTGATCCGGGGCTAGCCAAAGATTTCTGAGATGTGACACCAAAACAGGATCCATTAAAAATTCAATAAATTAGACTTTATCTTTGCTCTTCAAAAAGAATATAAAAAGATTAAGCCCCAAAAAACCCAAGCAAACAAACAAATAAAAAAGGCAGAAAAAAAAAGAAAAAAAAAAGATTAAGCCTGAAGGAATGAAGAAACAAGAGGATGAAAAGACAAGCCAAGGTCAAGGAGAAAAGATTTCACAAATCTAATGGAGGATTTATATCCAAATATAAAAAAGAACTCGTAAAACTCAGTAAAAAGAAACCAAACAATTCAGTTAAGAAATGGGGAAAAGATATAAAGAGACACATCACCAAAAAAGATAGAAAATATGCACATGAAGAAGATGGTCAACATAATTAATCAATCCCTAGGGAAATGCAAATTAAAACCACAATGAAATGCCACTACACACCTATTAACATGGATAGAGCATTCAAACAAACAAAAAAAACCCTGATAATATCAAGTGCTGATAGACAGATAAAGAAATGAACTATCATACATCGCTGATGAGTGGTACAGCCATTCTGGAAAACAGTCTGTCAATTTGTTATAAAGTTAAATATACACTTACCATCTGACCCAGCAAGTCTCCCTTTCAAGGTATTTATCCCAGTGAAACAAAAACGTAACCATCACACAGAAACCCGTGGGCAAACGTTTATGGCAGCATTATTCATAAATGCCCCAAACTGGAAACAACCCAAATATCCCTCAACTGATAATGGACAAACTATGGAAGATCTATACCATGGAGTACTACTCTGCAATAAAAAAGGAATGAACACTGACACATACACAAAACAGGGGCGAGCCTCAAGTGCAGGATGCTAAGTCAAAGAAGCTAGACTCAAAAGCTACCCACAGTCTGAGTCTGCTTACATGACACTCTGGACAAGGTAAGAGCACGGGGACAGAAATCAGCAGTGGTGGCCAAGGGCTGAGGGGAGAGGAGCGGGCTGACTACAAAGGGCATGCAGGAATTTTCTGGGGTGAGGAAACTATTCTGTGTCCTGATTGTGGTGCGGGTAGCTTGCTGTTGTTGAGTTGCTAAGTCACACCTGACTCTTTGTGACCCCATGAACAGCAACACACCAGGCTTCCCTGTCCTTCACGAACTCCTAGAGCTTCCTCAGACTCATGTCCATTGATTCGATGCTGTCATCCAACCATCTTATCCTCTGCTGCCCCTTTCTCCTCTTGCCTTCAGTCTTTCCCAGCATCAGGGTCTTTTCCAGTGAGTCATCTCTTTGCATCAGGCGGCCAAAGGACTGGACCTTTAGCTTCAGCATCAATCCTTCCAGTGAATATTCAGGGTTGATTTCCTTTACGATTGACTGGTTTGATCTCCTTGCAGTCCAAGGGACTCCCAGTAAAAAGAAACCAAACAATTCAGTTAAGAAATGGGGAAAAGATATAAAGAGACACATCACCAAAAAAGATAGAAAATATGCACATGAAGAAGATGGTCAACATAATTAATCAATCCCTAGGGAAATGCAAATTAAAACCACAATGAAATGCCACTACACACCTATTAACATGGATAGAGCATTCAAACAAACAAAAAAAACCCTGATAATATCAAGTGCTGATAGACAGATAAAGAAATGAACTATCATACATCGCTGATGAGTGGTACAGCCATTCTGGAAAACAGTCTGTCAATTTGTTATAAAGTTAAATATACACTTACCATCTGACCCAGCAAGTCTCCCTTTCAAGGTATTTATCCCAGTGAAACAAAAACGTAACCATCACACAGAAACCCGGGGGCAAACGTTTATGGCAGCATTATTCATAAATGCCCCAAACTGGAAACAACCCAAATATCCCTCAACTGATAATGGACAAACTATGGAAGATCTATACCATGGAGTACTACTCTGCAATAAAAAAGGAATGAACACTGACACATACACAAAACAGGGGCGAGCCTCAAGTGCAGGATGCTAAGTCAAAGAAGCTAGACTCAAAAGCTACCCACAGTCTGAGTCTGCTTACATGACACTCTGGACAAGGTAAGAGCACGGGGACAGAAATCAGCAGTGGTGGCCAAGGGCTGAGGGGAGAGGAGCGGGCTGACTACAAAGGGCATGCAGGAATTTTCTGGGGTGAGGAAACTATTCTGTGTCCTGATTGTGGTGCGGGTAGCTTGCTGTTGTTGAGTTGCTAAGTCACACCTGACTCTTTGTGACCCCATGAACAGCAACACACCAGGCTTCCCTGTCCTTCACGAACTCCTAGAGCTTCCTCAGACTCATGTCCATTGATTCGATGCTGTCATCCAACCATCTTATCCTCTGCTGCCCCTTTCTCCTCTTGCCTTCAGTCTTTCCCAGCATCAGGGTCTTTTCCAGTGAGTCATCTCTTTGCATCAGGCGGCCAAAGGACTGGACCTTTAGCTTCAGCATCAATCCTTCCAGTGAATATTCAGGGTTGATTTCCTTTACGATTGACTGGTTTGATCTCCTTGCAGTCCAAGGGACTCCCAACAGTCTTTTCAAGCACCGCAGTCAGAAAGCATCAGTTCTTTGGTGCTCAGCCTTCCTTATGGTTCAACTCTCATATTCTTGCGTAACTGCTGAAAATACCATAGCTTTGACTATATGGACCTTTGCTGGTAAAGTGATGTCTCTACTTTTTAATACACTGTCTAGGTTTTTCATAGCTTTCCTTCTAAGGAGCAAGTGTCTTTTAATTTCATGGCTGCAGTCACTGTCCACAGTGATTTTGCTTGCATAACTATATACTAAAAATAGTGACTGTTACTGTATATCAATTATACCTTACTGGGGGGAACAAGTACTACTAGCTAAAGATGTAGCTGGTGGGTCTAGAGCTTTAGGGTTTAGGAGACTAGTGATAGTAGAAGGAAGTTTCTTCCTTTCATAGAAATGGTAAAGGAAGGACTCAACGCTAGACTGAACCCACAAGCAGTTAACACAAAGGCAAGTCAAAACAATAATAAAACACCATTTTCAACCTACGGTATTAACAAAGATTAAGTAAAACCCACAAACTCTCAATTTGGTAAGAGGCAGTGACAATGTCCTATTGTTTCCTGCTGGGGAAAGGTCTAAATCAGTCTAACCTTGCTGGAAAATCATCCTACAGCTTGTGTCAAAAGCTCTAAAAATGTACACACTTTAGGATACTTAAGAAAATGTTCTAAAGGGCTGAGGTTTTCTGGGGTGAGGAAATTTCGCTGATTGTGGTGCGGGTAGCTTGCTGTTGTTGAGTTGCTAAGTCACACCTGACTCTTTGTGACCCCATGAACAGCAACACACCAGGCTTCCCTGTCCTTCACGAACTCCTAGAGCTTCCTCAGACTCATGTCCATTGATTCGATGCTGTCATCCAACCATCTTATCCTCTGCTGCCCCTTTCTCCTCTTGCCTTCAGTCTTTCCCAGCATCAGGGTCTTTTCCAGTGAGTCATCTCTTTGCATCAGGCGGCCAAAGGACTGGACCTTTAGCTTCAGCATCAATCCTTCCAGTGAATATTCAGGGTTGATTTCCTTTACGATTGACTGGTTTGATCTCCTTGCAGTCCAAGGGACTCCCAACAGTCTTTTCAAGCACCGCAGTCAGAAAGCATCAGTTCTTTGGTGCTCAGCCTTCCTTATGGTTCAACTCTCATATTCTTGCGTAACTGCTGAAAATACCATAGCTTTGACTATATGGACCTTTGCTGGTAAAGTGATGTCTCTACTTTTTAATACACTGTCTAGGTTTTTCATAGCTTTCCTTCTAAGGAGCAAGTGTCTTTTAATTTCATGGCTGCAGTCACTGTCCACAGTGATTTTGCTTGCATAACTATATACTAAAAATAGTGACTGTTACTGTATATCAATTATACCTTACTGGGGGGAACAAGTACTACTAGCTAAAGATGTAGCTGGTGGGTCTAGAGCTTTAGGGTTTAGGAGACTAGTGATAGTAGAAGGAAGTTTCTTCCTTTCATAGAAATGGTAAAGGAAGGACTCAACGCTAGACTGAACCCACAAGCAGTTAACACAAAGGCAAGTCAAAACAATAATAAAACACCATTTTCAACCTACGGTATTAACAAAGATTAAGTAAAACCCACAAACTCTCAATTTGGTAAGAGGCAGTGACAATGTCCTATTGTTTCCTGCTGGGGAAAGGTCTAAATCAGTCTAACCTTGCTGGAAAATCATCCTACAGCTTGTGTCAAAAGCTCTAAAAAAATGTACACACTTTAGGATACTTAAGAAAATGTTCTAAGTACTTACTATTTGGGTATGGCTATTTGGGACTTACTTGCTTTTTTGTTTGTTTTTGTTTGGGCGCTTACTTGCTAACTTAAAACTTTCATAACATAGATATGCATTACTTTTATAATAGAAGAATAAAAGTTAATAGAATATCACAGAAAAAAGTTATTCCCTTTAATCCAGTCACTCCAAGAATATATTCCCACAGAAATCATCCAAAATAATTTTGATTCACAATGCGTAAGAACATTCATTGGAGTGTTATTTATAACGACACTCCCAGTAACAGCATTAGGCAGGGTGATGTAAACAGTGGTACCTCTGACCAAGGGACTGCCTGAGAGAGGAGGGGCGCGATGTGAGACTCCACGTCCTTCCCTCCTTGCTCCCAGATCCTGTCGGCTTTCCCTGTGATTCTAGCACCGGTCGGGGCTCTTGAGTGCTCCAGGACAGCCTCAGTCTCATGTCCTACTGCAGGGCTCCCTCCACATACCCAACCCAAACGGACCACCCCACGCCGGGCACAGGCGCCCACCCTTCCTTGTGCCTGCACCTCCACCTCAAATCCTTCCCCTCCCTCCAGACCCACTTGACGGATCACCACCCAGTGACGTGCTCCCAGGCCCTGGCTGCTGGTGGCCTGTGCCAGCCCTTCCTGAGTTCTTCCCTGTTAGAGGAGGCTCTTTTGTGAGGACAGAAACAGGGCCTCTCAGTGTCCAGGCACACAGCTAGCACCCATCTGCTGTGATGCGTCAGAGACCATGCTAAGTGTTTTCTGGGTACAGCGCATTTAATCTAACATCCCCGTGGCGTAGCTACTACGCGTGGGGCGGGTTCATAATTTCAGGGGCAATTAAATAATTTCCAATTTACTTTCAGCATTTCTAGTGTTTTCTTAGAGCAAACTGTTAATTTTTATTTTGTATAGGAGGAAACTTTTGGGGGGGGGCATTTCTATTGATCTTTCATTTATTTTTCTTTGTTCTTTGGCCTGTGTGGGCCTCCCATCACAGCGGCCTCTCTTGTCGCAGAGCACCAGCTCTGGATGCATGTGCTCCAGAGCGCAGGCTTGGTAGCTGGACACGCCGGTCCAGCCGTTCCACGGCACGTGGGATCTTCCCAGGCCAGGGATTGAACCGGCATCCCTTGCACTGCAAGGCGGTGTCCTTACCCACTGGACCACCAGGGAAGCCCCCAGGAGGAAACTTTTAAAAAAACAGAATGAACTTGTTTCCAATCAACTTCTACAGTGGTTCCCTTTGAATCACAGCCAGTGTCCTTGGGTGAGACACCAGAGCAGCCGCCTCCCCACTCCACCTGAAGCAGCTTTCCCTGCGCGCCTGCGGGCTCTCTCTGTTCCCTCCGTGAGACACTAAGCTGCTCTGAGGGCTGGGACCACGCTCTGATCTCTTTGTTCCAGTATCGAGCACAGGACGCTCCATCTGATGGATTATTTTTTTAATGTGAGAAATTAAAAACAGAAGTCAAAATGGATGTTCTAAAGTTATAAAATTCTTCTAAAGTTATCAAATTCTTATAAAACACTTTTAAAGCTCTTAAGTTCTCTTTAGTTATAAATGTATGTCATGTGCCATTTAAAATGGGAATGGAGGGCTTCCCTGGTGGTCCAGTGGGTGGGGATACTACCTTGCTGTGCAAGGGGCTCCGGTTCGATCCCTGGCCTGGGAAGATCCCACATACCGCGGAGCGGCTGGACTGATGTGTCCAGTTACCAGGCTGGAGCTCTGGAGTGCATGCACCCAGAGCCGGTGCTCTGCGACAACAGAGGCCACTGCAATGGGAGGCTCACACGGGCCAAAGAACAAATGGATGAAAATAGATAAATGAAAGACCAATAGAAGTGGCCCAGCTCCCTCCCCAACCCGACCCCCACCTCCGCCCACCGCAAAAAGAAATAAATAAATAAAATGGGAATGGAAGAAGTGGTACAGAACAAAACAACTGGGTCATTCTTTAGAAATGTGGGACTTTCCTGAGGAACAATAAACAGGATCCTATTTTCAAGTTCTAGACTGTAAAGCAGGCACAGTGCCCTAGAGCACCCGCAGGCCACGAGTGCATTGACTGCAGGGACATTTCGAGCACTGGGAACACCTTGTACCTTGCCTCTTCTGTACCAACACCGTAGATGTGCAGGGAAGAGAGACGTTTCCACGAGGTATCCGCCTTCTACTCAGCGGATGCTCAAGAACACAGGCAGGGAGGGAGGGGAAGGGGATAGAGAGACAAGACAACCGAGTGACAGGAATGAAACCCAGGCGGCAGTGCATCAGGCACTGAGCGGAAAGCCGAGGAAGGAGGCAGAGAGACGCGGAGGAGGCGGCGGCCTACCTGAAGCAGGCCTCTGGAGGAAGTAGGGTGCTGGGGCTGGGGGGAAGTGAGCAGAGGTCTGGGCTATGCAAAGGCAGGGAAGGACAAGTGAGCGAGGGAAGAGAGTGGGTGGGAAATGGGAACACCAGAGCTGAGAGCCTCCGAGGCCAGGGGGCGGTGTAGATCTGTGGATCTGTGGATCTGTGGATCTGGAACTCTCCAGTGGCTCTCAAAGGCTGGTCTGAGATCAACAACATGAGGGGAAAGGTTTCCAAGAAGCTCAACCAGGGCAAAAGAAGACATCACCTTGAGCTGTGAAAGGAAGTTTTCCTTTGTTTTGGAGCAAAAATGTTTCCATTTCTAAAATCGTGGAGGTCATCAATGGTGACTAACCTTAAAGAAAATGCTCTAGATTGGCAAAACTAAGCCTAGCAATCCGATTGCTCATCCCAGAAAACAGTGGAAACCTTACTACCCGTGAAATCCACCGCAGGGGACAGCAGGTTCTTGGGTGACAGGTGACAGCGGCATCGGGGGGAGCAGAGTCTGGCAGTGGGGTTCAGCACAGATGGCTAACCGACTAGCAGCCGAGGCCGGGCTCTCGGACCCACGGAAATCGAAATCAGCGATGTTGGGTGGGCCTGCCCCAAGAAATGGTCATGGTTGAAATCTAAGGATCAGCTGCAAGGTCAAGAGCCCTGAATGGATAAGAAAAACCAGTCCCCCTAAAAAGAAAAAAAAAAAACCACGGAAGAAGGCTTTCCTGAGGAACAATAAACAGGATCCTATTTTCAAGTTCTAGACTGTAAAGCAGGCACAGTGCCCTAGAGCACCCGCAGGCCACGAGTGCATTGACTGCAGGGACATTTCGAGCACTGGGAACACCTTGTACCTTGCCTCTTCTGTACCAACACCGTAGATGTGCAGGGAAGAGAGACGTTTCCACGAGGTATCCGCCTTCTACTCAGCGGATGCTCAAGAACACAGGCAGGGAGGGAGGGGAAGGGGATAGAGAGACAAGACAACCGAGTGACAGGAATGAAACCCAGGCGGCAGTGCATCAGGCACTGAGCGGAAAGCCGAGGAAGGAGGCAGAGAGACGCGGAGGAGGCGGCGGCCTACCTGAAGCAGGCCTCTGGAGGAAGTAGGGTGCTGGGGCTGGGGGGAAGTGAGCAGAGGTCTGGGCTATGCAAAGGCAGGGAAGGACAAGTGAGCGAGGGAAGAGAGTGGGTGGGAAATGGGAACACCAGAGCTGAGAGCCTCCGAGGCCAGGGGGCGGTGTAGATCTGTGGATCTGTGGATCTGTGGATCTGGAACTCTCCAGTGGCTCTCAAAGGCTGGTCTGAGATCAACAACATGAGGGAAAGGTTTCCAAGAAGCTCAACCAGGGCAAAAGAAGACATCACCTTGAGCTGTGAAAGGAAGTTTTCCTTTGTTTTGGAGCAAAAATGTTTCCATTTCTAAAATCGTGGAGGTCATCAATGGTGACTAACCTTAAAGAAAATGCTCTAGATTGGCAAAACTAAGCCTAGCAATCCGATTGCTCATCCCAGAAAACAGTGGAAACCTTACTACCCGTGAAATCCACCGCAGGGGACAGCAGGTTCTTGGGTGACAGGTGACAGCGGCATCGGGGGGAGCAGAGTCTGGCAGTGGGGTTCAGCACAGATGGCTAACCGACTAGCAGCAGAGCCCGGGCTCACGGAACCACGGAAATCGAAATCAACGATGTTGGTTGGGCCTGCCCCAAGAAATGGTCATGGTTGAAATCTAAGGATCAGCTGCAAGGATTCCCTTTCCCTAGTGCAGGTTTTACTAACGTCAAAGGATTCCATGCCTCTTACGGAGCTGTTTGGCTCACGTTCGAGTGACGTGGGGTTTGACATGGGGGCAGGAGGAGGACGTGCAGAGTGTCCTGTGAACACAAGGGATTCGAGAATCCAAGAGCTTCCTACTTGTGAGTACAATTACCCCAAAGCCCGGGCCCTGGGGGAGCCAAATCTGTTCCGTCCATCAAGGCCACTGACCTGCAAGGCTCACATCTCAGAGAGAACTGGTCACTGCCCTGCTTGACCCCCGGAAGTTTCTCACGTATCATCTGGTATGGGTGAAAGCCCCCGTCTCAGGTCACTGCCCCCTGGAGATGCTAGGGATATAGGTTAGAATCCATCTGGGCACACTCTCAACCCCAGCTGAGATGTGAATTCTCTTCTCAGAAAGCCCAGCAGCAACCAGCACAGAACCCCTGTCTTGTGGAAATCATTTCCATTAAAAGCAAAACCAGGCTCTGATCAGAATTCCAGAGGATACATTAGCCTGGGGGTCCCACTATGGTGTACGAATCATTTCCATCTCACCAGGGGGGTGGAGGATGACAGCTGATATTAGCTCACCCCAGAACGACTCCTTTCGAGAGGCCGGTGGAGGGAGGGATTGGGTGCCTCGCCCACCTTTCTATGCTGGCAAATCAGGTCTCCAACAAGCCAGAGCTTCTCCATTTCCAGACTGGCACCCTGGGGGTCCCTTGGCCTTCCCCTGGAGAGCTACTTCTGCCAAGCTCCCCAAGGGTCCAGAGGTCTGAGGATACAGAGGTGAACACAGAGGTGCTTAGGAAGCCTCAGAAGCTGTGCCAAGCCCCTGGGCTGCTAAAGCTTCCTGGCTCCTCACACCTGTCTAGGCAGCTCCTCCTCAAGAAAACCCTTATTACACCCTGTCCTACACCCTGTATGCCCTGGCAAATGATCAAACACCCAACCCTTTTATTCAAAAGAGGAGGAAACCATTGAATTCTCTTACATAAGCACATCTCTCTTCTAGAGCTAGTCCTCCCAGATCACAACTACCATCATCTTTTTAAAAAGACCAGTTTGTACTGAGATGCTTAGAGACCTTGAAACACCCTTAAAAACAAGCAGTGGGCAAGGGCTGGAGACATAAAGATGAACAGATGCTGTCCTTACCCCAAGGGAACTCACAAGTTTAGAGAAGGCGCCAGGGAAGTGAATGGAAAATGACAACGCAATGTGAAACGTGACCCAGACAGGTGATGAGTATAAACGAAGATGTAGATGCAAGATGCAGATGCGCAGATGTGAGATGCAATGCGCGCTGGGATCCCTCAGCGGGAGGGAGTGGGGAGGGAAGGATGGGCTGGCCCATGCTCGATTCTCTGCAGCAGGATTTGTAGTTTCAATCTTCAGCTTCCTGGAAACTAAGAAAGGTCTATAGGGTGGGGTAGAGCATCTCCCTCCTGTAAGAGATAAGTCTGGAAAACAGGCAGACAGGTAGAACCAGAAGCAAAGTGAAAAGCTGCTAGATGTTTTCTTTCTGAAGTTATATAAACATCAGTCTTCCGCGTTCTTCTGAGGATATGCTCTGGCCATTCTGACCAAGAGCAGAAGCCTCAGGTGCTGGTCCTCACCGGCAGCCAGCGCCCTAGAGCTCATCTAGCAGCGAAGGCCATCCTAGCACCCGGTACCCAGGACCCCGTCTGTGGAGGGGACCCTCCTCCCTCTGCTCTGGCTGCACTCACCCCCTCCCATGACCCCAGCCAGAGTTTCCCTTTACAGCATTAACTTCTGAGCTCTTCCAAATGCCAGAACTGGCTCAAGCTTCTCTAATCCAAACTTTATCCATTATAAATGGAATATTTCAATATCAGTCTGACTTGTGTGTCTATTTCTCAGTAGCCTCAGAACTCAAAAGGGAGAGGAATGTGATGGAATACGCCCCTTGAATCTCAGTGGAGGGGCAATGGCTGCCCCTTGGCTCTTCTTCACCATTCATGCCCTTCACTCTGATCACTTGTGACTCAAGGCTTCCCTTCCCAAGCAGCCTTCTTTCACTAGCCCCATCTACCTAAGAACCATCAGGTTGGGTATTCCTTTAGTCTTTTTTCAACTCTCTGTGCCCTTGCTTTGGGGGCAGGTTGGGGAGGGAGGGGCGGGCGGGCCACTTCTATTGCTCTTTCATTTATCTATTTTCATCCTTCTTTGTTCTTTGGCCTGTGTGGGCCTCCTATCACCGCTGCCTCTGTTGTCGCAGAGAACCAGCTCCGCGCGCATGTGCCCCAGAGCTCCAGCTCAGTCATTGGACACATCGGTTCAGCCACTCCATGGCACGTGGAATCTTCTCAGGCCAGGGATCGAACCGGCGCCCCTTGCACTGCAAGGCGGTGTCCTTACCCACTGGACCACCAGGAAGCCCTGCCCTTGCTTTTATCTTACTGAAGTTTCTCGTAAGCACATAAAGAGTCCTTCTCAAATCCACTAAGCACCTTTAGGGTAGAAAGTTTCTCTTCCACTACCTAAGGTTCCTTCGGACTACGAGCAGGTCTTATAAACTAAGAAAGGTAGTAACCCCAGAAGCAAAGGGTGAAAAGCTGCTAGATGTTTTCTTTCTGAAGTTATATAAACATCAGTCTTCCGCGTTCTTCTGAGGATATGCTCTGGCCATTCTGACCAAGAGCAGAAGCCTCAGGTGCTGGTCCTCACCGGCAGCCAGCGCCCTAGAGCTCATCTAGCAGCGAAGGCCATCCTAGCACCCGGTACCCAGGACCCCGTCTGTGGAGGGGACCCTCCTCCCTCTGCTCTGGCTGCACTCACCCCCTCCCATGACCCCAGCCAGAGTTTCCCTTTACAGCATTAACTTCTGAGCTCTTCCAAATGCCAGAACTGGCTCAAGCTTCTCTAATCCAAACTTTATCCATTATAAATGGAATATTTCAATATCAGTCTGACTTGTGTGTCTATTTCTCAGTAGCCTCAGAACTCAAAAGGGAGAGGAATGTGATGGAATACGCCCCTTGAATCTCAGTGGAGGGGCAATGGCTGCCCCTTGGCTCTTCTTCACCATTCATGCCCTTCACTCTGATCACTTGTGACTCAAGGCTTCCCTTCCCAAGCAGCCTTCTTTCACTAGCCCCATCTACCTAAGAACCATCAGGTTGGGTATTCCTTTAGTCTTTTATCAACTCTCTGTGCCCTTGCTTTGGGGGCAGGTTGGGGAGGGAGGGGGCGGGCGGGCCACTTCTATTGCTCTTTCATTTATCTATTTTCATCCTTCTTTGTTCTTTGGCCTGTGTGGGCCTCCTATCACCGCTGCCTCTGTTGTCGCAGAGAACCAGCTCCGCGCGCATGTGCCCCAGAGCTCCAGCTCAGTCATTGGACACATCGGTTCAGCCACTCCATGGCACGTGGAATCTTCTCAGGCCAGGGATCGAACCGGCGCCCCTTGCACTGCAAGGCGGTGTCCTTACCCACTGGACCACCAGGGAAGCCCTGCCCTTGCTTTTATCTTACTGAAGTTTCTCGTAAGCACATAAAGAGTCCTTCTCAAATCCACTAAGCACCTTTAGGGTAGAAAGTTTCTCTTCCACTACCTAAGGTTCCTTCGTAGGACTACGAGCAGGTCTTATAACACAATGGGAGCTCAAGAAATACCTGTCCAGTGAGGGCTGGAAAGCATGTCTGAGTCTGTATTTTTAACAACTTCCAGAATAATGCTACTTGTATTCCTTCTAATTTTTGAAAATTATGAGTAAATGACTATGTGACACACCTAAAGGGAGACTGCGCACATGAAAGTTTAGGGTTGTAATGACAAGCTGCTCAACACTTAATGATATGGGTTAGCTTTTATGCGTATGCTAACAAGCCACAAACAGTGATCAGCTCACGTAGTGGGTGTAATTAGTGTTATTTATATACAACCAGGTCAAATTTTCAAGTCTTGTCTGTGCCTTGGGATGCACAAGTGTGAACTATTTCCTCCGATTCCATATGAAATCAAAGTGTGATTGCTAATCCAATCTCTCCCTCAAAGGAAAGATTCCAACACCCTCTGACCAAGAAGTCCTGATAGCTCCCTGAAAGCTGGCGGCTGCATCTGTTTCCCCCATGCCGCACTGGTCTCTTCCGGAGCCTCTGAGAGAGCCTGGGGATGGAAAGGCTCCAAAGAGCACAGACCATCACCTGTGGATTTATGTATAAATGAGATGCACAGGTCGAAATGAAAATCTTGCTTATATGATTACCATGGAACTGGTAACTGGGAAAAAGAGGGGGAAATCTCATAAGGTGATAAATAGTCTAATAAGTCTCCCTGATTCTAGAACTATCTCCACGGCCTGCCACATTCAACCAGAGCCCTGAACTAGTAAAAGCCTCCTGTGCTGTTTACCACTAGCCTACAGAGAAGCGTGGCGATTCTCACAGTGTCAGAGGCGGCACAGCCCCGCACGGCTCTCCAGGTGAGCCCTCCCAACGGACCTCCAGACCTCTAGGCCCACATGCTCATTCCACATGCTCGACCTGTTCCTCTCCAGTTGGCCTCAACTCTCCTATCATAAGGTACTTAGGTACGTCTCAGTTCTCCTATTTTCAGGTACTGCCTTGTCAATCCTGATACATGATGTAGTGCATCAACCCATCTGCCTGAAACTGAAGCCTGATTCCCGGATTCAACTCTCTTCCCTCAGGCTTTCCTGGTGGCTCAGTGGTAAAGAATCTGCCTGCCAATGCAGGGGACACAGGTTCGATCCTTGGTCTGGGAAGATTCCATATGCCTCAGAGCAGCTAAGCCTGTGTGCCACAACTATGGAGTCTGTGCTCTGGAGCCTAGGATCCACAACTGCTGAAGCCCATGTGCCTCAGAGCCTATGCTCTGAAATAAGAGGTTTTTAAAATGCACAATTCAACAAAATAATTGCAACATACAGCACTAGGGGTGGGGCTGAGGAAGAAACACCATTCAGCTTCCTTCTCGTCTGGGAGTGCTCTGACAGCTGCCTGTGGTGCCCCCTCCCAGAGGGCGGGGCCAGTGTCCCTGCAGGTGGGTCAGGAAGGCAGGGTGGGTGGGAGGAGATCTGACTGTGGAGAGGCTGCTGAGCCCGCAGAGGTGGGAAACTAAGAACCACTGCTCTTTCTGCTTCAGACTAATTACAGCGACCTGACTGAAAACAGGGCACGGGAACTGGTGCTAAACGGATCCAGGCCTTTACTTCTGGCCCCCCGCTGGACCTGCTGAGCCCGGTACTAATCAAAGCAGTAATTTGCTTAATAGCATGAAACCATCCCGAGAGGTAACTTAGCCCGAGTGTTCTCTATTAGCCGGCCCAGTTCCCCAGTGCCATGGTGACGGGCTGCTGAAAGACGACAGGGAGATGGCTGTATCTCCTCTGGCCAGGGCTCTACATATGATGGACCACAGGTCAATTCTGGCCTGCCACCTACTTTCTGCATGGCTCACAAGCTAGGAATGGTTGTGTTGGGGTTTTTCGGGGCCACTTCTATCGGTCTTTCATCTATTTATTTCCATCCATCTTTGTTCCTTGGCCCATGTGGCCCTCCCATTGCAGTGGTCCTTCTCGCTGCAGAGCACCAGCTCTGGGCGCATGCGCCCCAGAGCTCCGGCTCGGTAGCTGGACTCATCGGTCCACCTGCTCTGTGGCACATGGGATCTTCCCAGGCAAGGGATCGAACTGGCACCCTTTGCACTGCAAGGCGGTGTTCTTACCCACTGGACCACCAGGGAAGTCCCTTAGGAATGGTTTTCACATTTTTAAGTGATTTAGAAATAATCAAAGGAAGAATACTATTATGTGACATGAAAATTATATAAAATCCACACTTCAGGGTCCTCAAAGCTATATTGGAGCACAGCATGCTCATTTGTTTGTTTGTCCCTGGCTGCTTTCACACCACAGCAGCAGGACTGAGAAGCTGAGACAGACACCAGATGGCCCAGAATGTCTAACACAGGACTGATGCTGAAGCAGAAGCTCCAATACTGTGGCCACCTGATGTGAAGAGCCAACTCACTGGAAAAGACCCTGATCCTGGGAGAGACTGAGGGCAGGAGGAGAAGGGGGTGACAGAGGATGAGATGGTTAGATAGCATCACCGACTCAATGGACATGAACTTGAGGAAACTCCTGGAGATGGTGAAGGACAGGGAAGCCTGGAGTGTTGCAGTGCATGGGGTCACAAAGAGTCAGATATGACTGAGCGACTGGACAACAATAACAACAATTTGCTCTCCGGTCCTCTACGGGAAGTCTGCAGAGCCTGCCTTAAAGACTTGGCTGGGTCAAGGTCAACTACCATAGCCTTCCACGGCAGCCTGGGTCTCAGGGTATTTAAAAACTGTCCCCACCAACAAGCTGATCTTGACAATCAAGTCCACCCAAAGAAACTATTTGAGGGGTCTGGGCTTCAAAACTGTGCTACACAGGATTCATATAAGAAGCAGCTGAGAATTCAGTAAAGGCTCCATTAGTTTGGAGGACTTTGCCTCCAAAGTCAGGAAGATGGAAACATCAAATTTCCTTCACTACAACTTTCTCTAAACTCAGAAAGTCAGCAGCTCAGCAGGAACCATTCACATGTCCTGACTGCCTGCCGGGCTCCAGACATGGCCCAGTTTCCCTCCCATAGTCACGCCGGCTTCTCCAGAAGCCCTTGCCCTGGGTGGCCTCGAAGGGCTTTCACCTGCCCGAGGAAGGTCGGGATGGAGGGAAAGCACCAGAAAGCTGCAGTTCCCTGAAGACAATGTTCCTTACAATGTTTCTGTCTGGGAGCTCTGTGTGGAACCTGCCATCCTCCCTTGCCATCCTTTCAGAAGGCAACGGCTCAGGCCAGAACTCCAAAAGGAGCTGAGGCCTTGTCATCCTGTCATGTTAGAGTCAGGCGTCAGGCAGGGTCGCTTCTGCCCTCAGGAGGGAGCAGGCCGCCAGGTCTGCACAACTTTTTTTTTTTTTTTTAAAGATTTATTTATTTATTTTTGGTGGGGGTGGGGTGAGGAGGGCGGGGAGCAGACGGGCCACTCCTATTGGTCTTTCATGTATCTATTTTCATCCATCTTTGTTCTTTGGCCTGCGTGGGTCTCCCATCACAGTGGCCTCTGTTGTTTCAGAGCACCGGTTCTGGGTGCGTGCACCCCAGAGCTCCGACTCGGTAGTTGGACACATCGGTCCAGTCACTCCGCGGCACGTGGGATCTTCCCAGGCCAGGGATCGAACTGGCGCCCCTTGCACTGCAAGGCAGTGTCCTTACCCACTGGACCACCAGGGAAGCCCTCATTTATTTTCATTCATCTTAATTCTCTGGCCTGAGTGGGCCTCCCACCACAGTGGCCTCTCTCGTTGCAGAGCACCGGCTCTGGGCACATGAGCTCCAGAGCACTGGCTTATAATTGCACACACAGGACCAGCTGCTCTGCGGCATGTGGGATCTTCCCGTGTCAGGGATCGAACTGGTGCCCCTTGCACTGCAGGGCAGACTGTTTACCCACTGGACCACCAGGGAAGCCCTGCACAACTTTTAAGAAACAGGACTGGCATGTGTTCCCTGGTGGCTCAGTGGTACAGTATCTGCCTGATAATGCAGGAGACGCGAGTTCGATCCTTGCAACAGGATGATCCCCCAGAGAAGGAAATGGCAACCCACTCTAGTGTTCTTGCCTGGGAAATCCCATGCACAGAGAAGCCTTGCAGGCTACAAAGAGTCTATGGGGCTACAGGGTCACAAAGCGTCAGACATGACTTAGTGACTGAGCCCTTGTTATAAATACATAAAATAAGTATCTGTGTTAAATTCTATATTCAACATGGCAGCAGAAAACACAGGACATTATTCAACTCAAGCAACAAAACGCACACAGAATGCACTTGGCACCTGCACTGACTCTGGGGGCAGAGAAACAAAGGAGCGTCATTTCTGGGAGCTGGGCCCTCCCTGAACTAGGCTCGCGACCCAGGTGGAAGAGACACGGGGAGCACGGAACCCGACCCAGAGACAGTGCTTCCTGGCTCGTAATTGGCGCTTCACACCACAGTACGCACAGAACTTGCAGGTACCCTGCGTGCACACGGGGTAAGCGCACAGGACTGCAGGCGGGGGCTTCCAGGGGACAGGAGCCAGCCCAGGTGGCCCTGTAGCCCGGGGATCCGCTGTCTCAGACGTGGGCCAGGCAGCTCTGGCCTAAGCTGCTGCCTGCAGTCGCCTGGTGCTCAAGCTGCTGTGTTTGTGTAGTCACTGTGGCCTCTGAACTGACTGCCCGCAATTCGACAAACGGGCCCCGTGGCCGTGTCCTCCACCTCATGCATTCTGGAGATCAGCCGAGTAAACTCATCATCAAAAAGGCAAAACTGCCGGCCTAGCAAGCTGCTTCCACATTCACGGGCATGCACCAGGACACGGATGGTGTCTTCTCTCCCAAGAGGGTAAGAGGACATATTTTTTGAGAACTGTGACCAAAAATGTGGACACAGTGAACTTGGGCACACAAGGCATCAGAGAGCAACTGCAAACAGCAGGCTATGCCAGAGGCACTGAGGAAGAATGGGTTTTCGTGAGGGCAGATCCAAGCAGCAGGCACAGGGGAACAAACACAGGGACTGCTGGGTGGGCGGTCTGGCTGATTTATGAAGCGCTCACAAGGAACCCTGCCACAGGAGACCAACACGCCTTCTTCCAAAGCTGTGGTCCGACACTTGCTTTCTGCTGCACCATAAGCTAAGCTGTATCTGATTCTTTGTGACCCTCTGAACTGTAGCCCACCAGGCTCCTCTGTCCATTTGAAAGAACACTGGAGTGGGTTGCCATTTCCTTCTCTGGGGGATCTTCCCAACCTAGGGATCAAACCTGCTTCTCCTGCATCTCCCGCATTGGTGGGTGGATTCTTTACGTACTGAGCTGGAACCAAAAAATTAGCCCCAAGGATGCAATTCCATTATTTTCAAACTTTAATTAACTGGATCTAATTAGGACTTGAGGTTTTTTTTCTCACTCCAAAGGAAAACTTTTCTGTCTCAAGTCAACATGGTATAAGTGGAAGAAAAGTGAACAAAGGGTTGGCCATCTGGATTTCTTGCATATAAGCAGCTCATTTAACCTTTAGGGACTTCGCAGGGGCCAGCTCCTGTAATTGGCGCTTCACACCACAGTACGCACAGAACTTGCAGGTACCCTGCGTGCACACGGGGTAAGCGCACAGGACTGCAGGCGGGGGCTTCCAGGGGACAGGAGCCAGCCCAGGTGGCCCTGTAGCCCGGGGATCCGCTGTCTCACACGTGGGCCAGGCAGCTCTGGCCTGCTGCTGCCTGCAGTCGCCTGGTGCTCAAGCTGCTGTGTTTGTGTAGTCACTGTGGCCTCTGAACTGACTGCCCGCAATTCGACAAACGGGCCCCGTGGCCGTGTCCTCCACCTCATGCATTCTGGAGATCAGCCGAGTAAACTCATCATCAAAAAGGCAAAACTGCCGGCCTAGCAAGCTGCTTCCACATTCACGGGCATGCACCAGGACACGGATGGTGTCTTCTCTCCCAAGAGGGTAAGAGGACATATTTTTTGAGAACTGTGACCAAAAATGTGGACACAGTGAACTTGGGCACACAAGGCATCAGAGAGCAACTGCAAACAGCAGGCTATGCCAGAGGCACTGAGGAAGAATGGGTTTTCGTGAGGGCAGATCCAAGCAGCAGGCACAGGGGAACAAACACAGGGACTGCTGGGTGGGCGGTCTGGCTGATTTATGAAGCGTCTCACAAGGAACCCTGCCACAGGAGACCAACACGCCCCTTCTTCCAAAGCTGTGGTCCGCACACTTGCTTTCTGCTGCACCATAAGCTAAGCTGTATCTGATTCTTTGTGACCCTCTGAACTGTAGCCCACCAGGCTCCTCTGTCCATTTGAAAGAACACTGGAGTGGGTTGCCATTTCCTTCTCTGGGGGATCTTCCCAACCTAGGGATCAAACCTGCTTCTCCTGCATCTCCCGCATTGGTGGGTGGATTCTTTACGTACTGAGCTGGAACCAAAAAATTAGCCCCAAGGATGCAATTCCATTATTTTCAAACTTTAATTAACTGGATCTAATTAGGACTTGAGGTTTTTTTTCTCACTCCAAAGGAAAACTTTTCTGTCTCAAGTCAACATGGTATAAGTGGAAGAAAAGTGAACAAAGGGTTGGCCATCTGGATTTCTTGCATATAAGCAGCTCATTTAACCTTTAGGGACTTCAGCTTCTACTCAACAAATTGAGAGGGCTGATGAAACGCAGGTATCTCAAGTTACTTTCACTGGGACTGACACAGACACACTATTATATATAAAATGCATAACTAATTAGGACCCACTGTATAGGGCAGAGAATGCTACTTAATACTCTGTAATGACCATATGGGAACAGAATCTAAAAGTGTGGGATATATGTATATGTATGACTGATTTGAAGCAACTTAGCATGCACACATACATAACTGATTCACTTTGCTGTATAGCAGAAACTAAGGCAACACTCTAAATCAACTATTACCCAATAAAAATGGAAAACAGATTATTTTCAGCAATAAAATTCTGACTCTAAGACACGCCAACAGATCAGCATCAATCTGAAAGTGTGTTCATTTTTCTACACTGACTACCATAGCCTTCCTCATGAAACCTGAGATCACGGACGTCTTTTAGAGTGTTAATATATTTAGTTCAATTCAATTTTATAACAGTCTGATGGGGAAGGGTCTCCAAAATGGGGATAATAGAAGTCTCTCATTTGATGTGCTTGAAGTGGGGGTGGGTTGGCTTTTCAGAAGTTGGCTAAAGAGGGCAATCATACAGAAAAGATACGTACATAACAAAACATTTGTTTAACTTAATTTCTATACATGCAGATGCACTCACTTTTAGAAAAGAGTATGCTATTTGGATTTCAACATACTTTTTTCTGATAACTATGCATAATTAATTCATTGCCTATAATTTTTTTTTTTTCTTTGAGAGTGAGAGCTTAGACACCTGTAATGCAATCTGAGTACAAAGTTCCTCCTGAATTTTATGATTTTTTTCCCTTCTTTTTTTTATAGTCGTCACACCCAAACAGCAGACTTTCTGAAGATTAATCTTCATCAAGTGTTTGCAAACAATTTAACCTCGTTTTCACAGGAATAGCTGCTGTTTAAAATGCTCTCATTTGATCAGTTTACCTATATTAAGTTAAACTGCATCATTATAATAACATGTACAAGTGGCTTAGCCAGGCTGGGGGTAAAGAAGGCTGACCCTTGATCACACAGCTCTCCTGGAGGGAGCCACGGTGGAAGGGAACACAGCCCGAGCAAGCAGCTCCCTGCGGGCACTGGTCACTGTGTCAGGCGGAAGGGCCAGCGAGCTCCAGGCGAGGAGGCTGGGGAGGCAGCTGGAGGGCCTAGGAGGAACAGCAGTGGCTCAGTGGTAAAGAATCACCTGCAGTGCAGAAGACCTGGGTTTGATCCCTGGGTCAGGAAAATCCCTAAAGGAAGGAATCAGCAGTCCCGGGAGCCTGGAGCAACTTAGCATGCACACATACATAACTGATTCACTTTGCTGTATAGCAGAAACTAAGGCAACACTCTAAATCAACTATTACCCAATAAAATGGAAAACAGATTATTTTCAGCACCAAAATTCTGACTCTAAGACACGCCAACAGATCAGCATCAATCTGAAAGTGTGTTCATTTTTCTACACTGACTACCATAGCCTTCCTCATGAAACCTGAGATCACGGACGTCTTTTAGAGTGTTAATATATTTAGTTCAATTCAATTTTATAACAGTCTGATGGGGAAGGGTCTCCAAAATGGGGATAATAGAAGTCTCTCATTTGATGTGCTTGAAGTGGGGGTGGGTTGGCTTTTCAGAAGTTGGCTAAAGAGGGCAATCATACAGAAAAGATACGTACATAACAAAACATTTGTTTAACTTAATTTCTATACATGCAGATGCACTCACTTTTAGAAAAGAGTATGCTATTTGGATTTCAACATACTTTTTTCTGATAACTATGCATAATTAATTCATTGCCTATAATTTTTTTTTTTTCTTTGAGAGTGAGAGCTTAGACACCTGTAATGCAATCTGAGTACAAAGTTCCTCCTGAATTTTATGATTTTTTTCCCTTCTTTTTTTTATAGTCGTCACACCCAAACAGCAGACTTTCTGAAGATTAATCTTCATCAAGTGTTTGCAAACAATTTAACCTCGTTTTCACAGGAATAGCTGCTGTTTAAAATGCTCTCATTTGATCAGTTTACCTATATTAAGTTAAACTGCATCATTATAATAACATGTACAAGTGGCTTAGCCAGGCTGGGGGTAAAGAAGGCTGACCCTTGATCACACAGCTCTCCTGGAGGGAGCCACGGTGGAAGGGAACACAGCCCGAGCAAGCAGCTCCCTGCGGGCACTGGTCACTGTGTCAGGCGGAAGGGCCAGCGAGCTCCAGGCGAGGAGGCTGGGGAGGCAGCTGGAGGGCCTAGGAGGAACAGCAGTGGCTCAGTGGTAAAGAATCACCTGCAGTGCAGAAGACCTGGGTTTGATCCCTGGGTCAGGAAAATCCCCTGGAGAAGGAAATGGCAACTCACTCCAGTATTCTTGCTAGGAACATCCCATAGACAGAGGAGCCTGGAGGGCTATGGTTCATAGGATGCAAAGAGTAGGACACATCTGAGCAAAACATGAAGAAGCTAAAATAAGAATATAGCAACTCGAGGAGGGACTGTGGAAAAAGAAACAAATGAGAGGGTGGGCAGACTCCCGGGAAGGTCGGAGGTGAGCCAAGAAGAGGCTTCCGCCCTGGGACCTGAAGGCTCACGCCATGAGGCCCTGGGCGTCTGTGGAGTCGGGAGGGCAGGTGGGAGCCGGTTCCCGCCTGCCTCAGAGGACACTATGTTAGGGCAGAGACTGAAGGAAAGCGGAGGAACGAGCCCAGGGCTGCCATGCCAAATCGCGTACACACTGGGTTTTGGCAGAGGTCAAATCTGTTGGCTGCCTTGAAAAGAAGCAACTAACCTGATCCAAACGCAGTGCGCCATCCACAAACCGCTGTTTGCGTAACTCCTTCGCGATTCCGTGGAGGTTCAAGACAGCCTGGTGCACCTCCTCACAGGTGTGTTCCGGGGAGATGGGGGGCAGCTCTCGCTCAGGGATTCCCCTGGTCGGGCTTTCAATCATGCTCTGCGCATGCTCGTAGCTCAGTTTGGTGCAGGAGCGGATGACGGTCCGGCCAAACCACTCAGTGAGGATCTGCAAAGATAGGTGGATTGTGAGGGAGAATATTTTTTCAGCTTTTCCTTCCACGCAACCATTCATCCATGTACATTCTACAGAGATTAACTGAGCACCGGCTTTTTTGTTTTTGCCTGAGCATCCCCTCACTCCACCTTCACCAGATAAACCATTCTGGTCACAGTATCAGAGACAAGCCTTCCTGAAAAAGACCCTTTGAAGGGTTAATAGGTGTTCCTGGTGGCCAATGGGGAGGGCCCAGCCCACAGCTGTCCAGACATGGCTCCCACCTGCATGGCTGGACAGACCTCTGACTTCTTCTCCTTCCCCGGAAGGAGAGAACCATTCTCTCAAAATGGCAGCCATGAAGCACAGGAAGTGAGCAACAGCAAACACCCACATTCTGCTTTGGTTGAGCGCAAAGAACTTTATTATGAGGAGTCTTGTGTTTGGAATATCAGACTTGTATTTTCTTAAAAAAGAAAGAAAGAAAGAAACCCTCAAACTACACCTTCTGGATTATTCCAGAAACTACTCCCATCTCAAAATACAAGCAGCTCAAATATCAAGCTCCTGATTCTTCCGCTGTGGCGAGCAGGTCCTGAATCTGGCTCTCAGAAGGTGTCCATGTGTCTGCTGAGCGCCAGAGAACTTGGAGAGGTGATTCCAGGGACTGTCCAGCAGTCCCGCGGGGGAAGCAGTGTGTGCAGGTCCTCAGAAAGCTCCTTTCAAGGTCAGCCCACACCTGTCCGTCCATCACAGCCATATATCCTGAGAACTCCCCGTTCAGGGAGCTGCTTCCACCTTCTCTAGGATGACGGGGCCATGGCCTCTTTATTCTTGTGGTCGCAGAGACTCCCTGGGGACTCGGCTTGCTTCCTTTTCTACAGCTCGTTCCAAACCCAGCCCGTCAATTCTCCTCCTGCTGTGGGTCCATGTTTTGCTGGACAGTCTTGTCTTGGGCTTGGAGAAATAAACACTCCTTGTCATTAGAGTCCCTTGCTTTTTCACATATGCCCTCAGGCATCCGGGTCATAGGGTATCTGGTCCTCTTGGGGTCTGCATTTCCCTTTTCCTAGAAGACACACAGGAAAGCCCTGCACACATACCTGGGGGTCACCAGGGCACACAGGGTGGGGTGACGCGAACCACCCTGAGTGGGCCTCCATTTCCACGCAAACAGGTGGGTCTAGAACTGCTTTAAAAACCTAGGGAAAGCTCCAAGCCCTCTTGCCTGAAGTACTTATGGAAGTAATTTCGCAGGAAGTTCCATGAGGTTCCTAAACACTCTGCCCCTCCACCCAGCCCTGACATCCATGTATCCTGGTCTCCACAGAGCTCTGGGGCTCCCTGTGAAGCCTCTTCTGCAGAGCTGGGCCCTGACCAGAGGCCACTTCAAATCCTGAGGAGTTCTTACAACATATTCACTGTACCGTGGCAAAACCTGAAGTCCTCCACTCCTGATCGAAACTCGCTAGCCTGAACTGCCTTTTCTTCCTCTCCAGCCCCACGGCCCCTTCAGCTGGTTCCCTTATCGGGCAATGACAGCACTCAGGAACACCAGCAAACCCGGGACTCAGTGTGGATACACTGCCCACGGCTCTGTCACCTTACTTGAGCCTCCCCTCCCCTGCCCTAAAGCCTCTAACCCAGAACATCCGTGCCTTCTTTTTGAACATACAAAGCACTGAGGTGGGGGATCTGAGGAGCCAGCAAGGACTTCCTGGCCCAGCGACAGGCAGTAGGAACCTATACCCTGCTTTAAAACAACCAGGGATTCTGAGAATCAACACCTGACACACGAACTGAAAACCACACCCGGGGGGAGGCAGCAAGGATGCCCAATGGCACCCGCACCCGGGAAGGACAACAGGGAAGCCTGGGGTGGGGTGTCGGTTCCCAGGGCAGCGTGCATTACAGAACAGGAGGCAGGCCTCTCTGGATGGGCCCCCTCCGTCCATCACAGCCATATATCCTGAGAACTCCCGTTCAGGAGCTGTTTTGGCCTGGCCATTCTTGTGGTCGCAGACTCCTGGGGACTCGGCTTGCTTCCTTTTCTACAGCTCGTCCAAACCCAGCCCGTCAATTCTCCTCCTGCTGTGGGTCCATGTTTTGCTGGACAGTCTTGTCTTGGGCTTGGAGAAATAAACACTCCTTGTCATTAGAGTCCCTTGCTTTTTCACATATGCCCTCAGGCATCCGGGTCATAGGGTATCTGGTCCTCTTGGGGTCTGCATTTCCCTTTTCCTAGAAGACACACAGGAAAGCCCTGCACACATACCTGGGGGTCACCAGGGCACACAGGGTGGGGTGACGCGAACCACCCTGAGTGGGCCTCCATTTCCACGCAAACAGGTGGGTCTAGAACTGCTTTAAAAACCTAGGGAAAGCTCCAAGCCCTCTTGCCTGAAGTACTTATGGAAGTAATTTCGCAGGAAGTTCCATGAGGTTCCTAAACACTCTGCCCCTCCACCCAGCCCTGACATCCATGTATCCTGGTCTCCACAGAGCTCTGGGGCTCCCTGTGAAGCCTCTTCTGCAGAGCTGGGCCCTGACCAGAGGCCACTTCAAATCCTGAGGAGTTCTTACAACATATTCACTGTACCGTGGCAAAACCTGAAGTCCTCCACTCCTGATCGAAACTCGCTAGCCTGAACTGCCTTTTCTTCCTCTCCAGCCCCACGGCCCCTTCAGCTGGTTCCCTTATCGGGCAATGACAGCACTCAGGAACACCAGCAAACCCGGGACTCAGTGTGGATACACTGCCCACGGCTCTGTCACCTTACTTGAGCCTCCCCTCCCCTGCCCTAAAGCCTCTAACCCAGAACATCCGTGCCTTCTTTTTGAACATACAAAGCACTGAGGTGGGGGATCTGAGGAGCCAGCAAGGACTTCCTGGCCCAGCGACAGGCAGTAGGAACCTATACCCTGCTTTAAAACAACCAGGGATTCTGAGAATCAACACCTGACACACGAACTGAAAACCACACCCGGGGGGAGGCAGCAAGGATGCCCAATGGCACCCGCACCCGGGGAAGGACAACAGGGAAGCCTGGGGGTGGGGTGTCGGTTCCCAGGGCAGCGTGCATTACAGAACAGGAGGCAGGCCTCTCTGGATGGGACACCTCATTAATTTCCAATTTGGAAACCGGATCCACATCAACGCCCCGTGTGTAACCAGGGCCAGCGGCAGAAGACAAAAGGACAAGGAGTTTTTCATGGAAAAAGTAAAAAGGCCACGAGGAGCTTCATAAACAGAGCCCTGCAGAGAAGAATCGTGGCCTTCCTCTGCTGTGTGTTCCATCACAGGATCTGGGCCACTCTCCTGCTGCAGGCAGCAAGCTTCCTGCATGTTCTCCAGGCCAGTCCCACTTAGGGTGTCAGGTTAAACAGAGTGCCAGTACCAACTGAAGGCATCCGGCTTGGGAAAAAAACCTGATTAGAAAGGAGCAAACACTGCCTACCTCAAGACCTGCTTTTTGGTACCAGACAAGACAGGACGTTGCTTGACAAAACAGAGCACCTGGCCCTGCTTGGTGGCAGAGACCTCACACCTACGAGCCTCTCCAATCTCTCTAATGCACCTGGGAGGAGAGGATCATTCAGTCCATTTCACGTTGAGAGAATAGGCTGGAGACTTGTCATGCTGACCGCTACGTGGCAGCCAGGATCAGATCTGTGCTAAAGATGAAGACTCAAAACCAAGGGCCACTGGATTATTTCTCAGCTGAAGGTCATAAAATAGAGATAGACAGTGAAGTAAAGAAAATCACATCAACTTTCTGTGTTACAGATATAGAGCGGTGAGGAAACCATATCCTCTGAAAACTGTTAACTTCCATTCAAATGTATTGAGACTTTAAATCTTCTAAAAAAACGTTTGTGTCTCATGAAGAAATATTTTGTTCAAACAACTGCTACAGGGGTTAATTTGCAGTTTTAAGTAGTTACATACAAAACCACTTCCGCTACACCTCTGGGCTTCTGCATATAAACTATTGGGTTCAAAAAAATGTATCAGGAAAACGAATTTATTTATAAAACAGAAACAGACTTGGGCTTCCCTGGTAGCTCAGTGGTAAAGAGTTCGCCTGCCAGTGGAGTAGACACGGGCTTGATCCCTCATTCGGGAAGATCCCACATGTTGTGGAGCAACTAAGCCCGTGAGCCACAACTATCGAGCCTGTGCTCTAGAGCCTCAGAGCCACAACTATTGAGCCCGTGTGCCGCAACTATTGAGCCCGTGTGCCACAACTATTGAAGCCTGTGTGCCCTGGAGCTCGAGTTCCATAAGAGAAGTCGCCGCAACAAGAATCCTGCTCACCTCATCTAGAGAGTAGCCCCCACTCCAGAGAAGAGCCTGCAGCAACAGTGAAAACCCAGAATAGCCCTAAATAAATAAATAAATAAATAAAATGCACTTCCTAAAAAAAAAAAAAAAGAATTAACTACTGGTTCTGTTTTGGTGCATATTTAATTCCTGTATCTTGAATACTTTGTATAGTCTCTCAACACAGCAAATCTTCCATAACTATTGACTAATGAAGGAAGGAAGGACTAGTGACACCTCCATGGAAGAAGCATCATTTTAGCTGAGTCTCGAAGGAGAAGTAGGATTCCTATCAGGAGGGGAAGGACACTCTCAGAAGTGGGAATAGCGTATGCCAAGTGTGAGTAGCGGATCAATTCTGTACGAGGCCACGTGGACCGTGCCGCAGAGGCTGAGGGGCTGGTGGGTGGCGTGACGCGGGGAGGGGCTGTGGAGGTCTTTGCGGGCCAGGTGCTGGAGATTATGGACTTTGGTGGATCATCACAACCCACAGTCCCACTGTTAGAAGATATTAGGTAGCCATGTAATAGGACCAGATTCAGGTCTAGAAAGTCCCCTAACACACGGGGGAAATGGAATGAAGAGGCCACGCACCGTCTCTGCCGCCTAGGGGAGGATGGCAAGGGCCTGGGCGGGGACAGTGAGTGCGGGACAGTAAAGAGAGGAAGCATGAGAGCCGCTTGGCAGAGGTAGGGCTGCTCTCACTTAGACCTGCTGGGATGTGGCGGGTGGGGGGTGGGGCAGGCTAGAGACCCAGGGTCCAAGCCGCTCAGAGGACGCTCATGCCACGTAAGATCTGGAGGACACAGGGCTTCCCCTCGGGTCGCAGCAGGAGCGTGTTTTACAGCATCACGAGAGGGGAAGGGTGACTCTCTGCGCGGGGAGCTTCCGCAGACCCAGGTGGCTGGTCTCTCAGGTTTCCCAGAAGGAAATCTGAAAGTCACCTGGGGGAATGAGTGGTCGGTCTCGAAGGAGAGAGGAGTGGAAGCCAAGCTGGAAGGCAGAACCAAGAATAAGAGTGGTTTTTTTCGTTTGTTTTAAATACCATTTCACATTTATTTACCTTTGTTATTGACTACAAAGTTATTCTTTTTTTTTTTCCTTTTTGTCACGCTATGCAGCACGTGAGATCTTCCCCGATCAGGGATCGAGCCCATGTCCCCTGCACTAGGAGCGCAGTCTTAACCCCAGACGCCAGGGGAGTCCAAGAATAAAGGTTAGAAACAATGACACCAGCAACAAATGAAAGGATCCCTAAGCAGCACTGAAGGTCCCGCTGGAGAGAGACAGCGGAACCGGCACATCCCACAGCTTCCCACAGTGCCCGCTGCTCAGAACGGGGTGCGGGGCAGGGACTGGAGACTTCCCCCCACAGACTGCACCGCTGAGAGGGAAGGACACTCTCAGAAGTGGGAATAGCGTATGCCAAGTGTGAGTAGCGGATCAATTCTGTACGAGGCCACGTGGACCGTGCCGCAGAGGCTGAGGGGCTGGTGGGTGGCGTGACGCGGGGAGGGGCTGTGGAGGTCTTTGCGGGCCAGGTGCTGGAGATTATGGACTTTGGTGGATCATCACAACCCACAGTCCCACTGTTAGAAGATATTAGGTAGCCATGTAATAGGACCAGATTCAGGTCTAGAAAGTCCCCTAACACACGGGGGAAATGGAATGAAGAGGCCACGCACCGTCTCTGCCGCCTAGGGGAGGATGGCAAGGGCCTGGGCGGGGACAGTGAGTGCGGGACAGTAAAGAGAGGAAGCATGAGAGCCGCTTGGCAGAGGTAGGGCTGCTCTCACTTAGACCTGCTGGGATGTGGCGGGTGGGGGGTGGGGCAGGCTAGAGACCCAGGGTCCAAGCCGCTCAGAGGACGCTCATGCCACGTAAGATCTGGAGGACACAGGGCTTCCCCTCGGGTCGCAGCAGGAGCGTGTTTTACAGCATCACGAGAGGGGAAGGGTGACTCTCTGCGCGGGGAGCTTCCGCAGACCCAGGTGGCTGGTCTCTCAGGTTTCCCAGAAGGAAATCTGAAAGTCACCTGGGGGAATGAGTGGTCGGTCTCGAAGGAGAGAGGAGTGGAAGCCAAGCTGGAAGGCAGAACCAAGAATAAGAGTGGTTTTTTTCGTTTGTTTTAAATACCATTTCACATTTATTTACCTTTGTTATTGACTACAAAGTTATTCTTTTTTTTTTTCCTTTTTGTCACGCTATGCAGCACGTGAGATCTTCCCCGATCAGGGATCGAGCCCATGTCCCCTGCACTAGGAGCGCAGTCTTAACCCCAGACGCCAGGGGAGTCCAAGAATAAAGGTTAGAAACAATGACACCAGCAACAAATGAAAGGATCCCTAAGCAGCACTGAAGGTCCCGCTGGAGAGAGACAGCGGAACCGGCACATCCCACAGCTTCCCACAGTGCCCGCTGCTCAGAACGGGGTGTGGGGCAGGGACTGGAGACACTTCCCCAGAGCCACATGGACGGGCAGAGACCCACAGGCTGCTCTAAGAGGGCACTGGAGAAGGTCTGTCTGACCCCAGCAGAGGTCAGGCCCCAGGGCTGGGCTGGGGAGCTGCTATGCAGCGGAACTCAGTCTCTCCCTAAAAGTCGCTTTTCCCATGTGAGTAAAGATGGTCCAGGAATGAGAAGAGACTTGAGTCCCAAGAATTCTCTGGAACCCATGCATTTCTAGCAGAGAAGACAGAAAAAAGAATAGGGAAAAATCCCATTTTAAAGGTTTCTTAGATTCTATTCTGACTGAGAGAGTGAAGAATCATTAAAAAGGAGAAACAGACAAGACTGGATTTCCGATTTAGAGGACCCCCTCTAACACCTATGTAGAGAGAAGATGAAGTGGGGCAGGAGTGGAAGTTCGGGGGACAGTTGGGGGACCCCTGGAGTCCAGGCTGGGGGTGGCAGCGTGGAGGCAGCGGCTGACGCTGGGAGTAGTGAGGAAGCAGCAGGACTTGGAGGTACTAGACACAGGCTGAGGTGACTTACCGCTGGCCTGCAGATGAGGGGGGCAAGGCCGACCACAGTCAACAACGACCCTGCAGTCGGGGGCTGCGGAAACGGCCGCAAGGGTGTGCCACGGACTGGGGCTGAAATGGGGTCCCTGGAGGCCACGCTTGCCTTCTGAGCCAGAGAGCACAGGGCAGGTATGCCGAGGGAGACAGGCTGTGGACTGCTACTGTAGTTGTGAGACTCTTCCCTTATTATTCCGACCTTTGACCTGAGATTTTGTGATTCCGAGGTTTCAGGACTTAGTTATCAACTCAGATTCACTGTCTGTGACCTTTTTTCAAGTGTATGATTGGTATTTTTCCCCAAAGGTGACTTTCAGTTAAGATGCCTCTGATGAGCCGGGCCCGTGCTGCCCTGTTGTGCAGCAGCTTGGCGCCAAGGGAGACAGATGTGCTGGAGGTGACCAGGGACAGTGAGTCACCGGGCGGACATGGTCAGAGCGGATTTCATGGGTCCAGAGCTGGATCATCTAAAGCACAAGATTCAGCTGGGTTTTCTTTCCCTTAGGAAAATGCACAGCCACAGCTACCGAGATCAGAGCTCTGTGCTCTCACCACCAGTAGGTGAGAAACACGCCAAAAAGAGATCTGCCAGAGCTGATGGTCCTAAAAGCCTGCGCACTGGCTTAAGAAGAGTATTAATACAGAGGACCAAGGTTTCCTAATGGATACTTAAAAAAAATCTACTGGGTGCTTAAAAACAGTTGGAACAGACTTTCTACAGCTTCAGAAAGTAAGACATTCCAATAGAAGAAAGAAAAAAACCTTTCCTCACTTCAACTCCAGGTGAGACTGGCAGCCATGCCTGACGCTACTGGCCCTGCGCTGGCCCTTCTAAGTCCAAGCCCTGGCACTATAAGAAGCTACCACTGACTACAAACCAAGCCCTGGGCTTACTGGGTTCTTGAGGCAGGGCCACGTTCCTCTTGACTGGCCTTTTCCGACCCCCGTTAAGCTCCTTCAGTCGTGTCTGACTCTTCGTGGCGCGATGGACTGTAGCCCTCTAGGCTCCTCGGTCCATGGGATTCTCCAGGCAAGAATACTGCAGTGGGCTGCCACGCCTCCGGGATCTTCCCAGCCCAGGGATCACACCCTCTATGTCTCCTGCACTGGCAGGCGGGTTCTTCACCACTAGCGCCAGCTGGGAAGCCTCTCTGGCCCCTGAACACCGCAAGGGTGTGCCACGGACTGGGGCTGAAATGGGGTCCCTGAGGCCACGCTTGCCTTCTGAGCCAGAGAGCACAGGGCAGGTATGCCGAGGAGACAGGCTGTGGACTGCTACTGTAGTTGTGAGACTCTTCCCTTATTATTCCGACCTTTGACCTGAGATTTTGTGATTCCGAGGTTTCAGGACTTAGTTATCAACTCAGATTCACTGTCTGTGACCTTTTTTCAAGTGTATGATTGGTATTTTTCCCCAAAGGTGACTTTCAGTTAAGATGCCTCTGATGAGCCGGGCCCGTGCTGCCCTGTTGTGCAGCAGCTTGGCGCCAAGGGAGACAGATGTGCTGGAGGTGACCAGGGACAGTGAGTCACCGGGCGGACATGGTCAGAGCGGATTTCATGGGTCCAGAGCTGGATCATCTAAAGCACAAGATTCAGCTGGGTTTTCTTTCCCTTAGGAAAATGCACAGCCACAGCTACCGAGATCAGAGCTCTGTGCTCTCACCACCAGTAGGTGAGAAACACGCCAAAAAGAGATCTGCCAGAGCTGATGGTCCTAAAAGCCTGCGCACTGGCTTAAGAAGAGTATTAATACAGAGGACCAAGGTTTCCTAATGGATACTTAAAAAAAATCTACTGGGTGCTTAAAAACAGTTGGAACAGACTTTCTACAGCTTCAGAAAGTAAGACATTCCAATAGAAGAAAGAAAAAAACCTTTCCTCACTTCAACTCCAGGTGAGACTGGCAGCCATGCCTGACGCTACTGGCCCTGCGCTGGCCCTTCTAAGTCCAAGCCCTGGCACTATAAGAAGCTACCACTGACTACAAACCAAGCCCTGGGCTTACTGGGTTCTTGAGGCAGGGCCACGTTCCTCTTGACTGGCCTTTTCCGACCCGCGTTAAGCTCCTTCAGTCGTGTCTGACTCTTCGTGGCGCGATGGACTGTAGCCCTCTAGGCTCCTCGGTCCATGGGATTCTCCAGGCAAGAATACTGCAGTGGGCTGCCACGCCCTCCTCCGGGGGATCTTCCCAGCCCAGGGATCACACCCTCTATGTCTCCTGCACTGGCAGGCGGGTTCTTCACCACTAGCGCCAGCTGGGAAGCCCTCTCTGGCCCCTGAACACCTCCCCACCCCCCACCCCCCAACTCTCAACAGCTTAGGCTCTCCTTGCCGCTGTCTGGAACAAGCACCACCCTTGGACACAACTACGGAATCCGAACTCTCATTTCATGTATCTTGACTGTGAGAGGACGACACTAACTGTCACTCTACCCCAGGCCCAACCAACCAGGCCCGTCCATGTGGCCTCTCACTCTGGGTAGGGTGTTTAAACGACCACAATACAAGGAGTGTAGTTACTGGGTCTCGCTCCATGACTGTCCCGGGTCCAAAGCCTCACACTTCCTCTTTGGCTCGGTGTGCCAGAGGCCCAGCATCCCCTCCCGGACCCTGTGCCTCCTTCGCACCTGCTCTCCAGCCCCCATGCCAGAAGGCTTGGTCACTAGACACCGCCTCCAACAGAACCCTACAGACCCGCTGGGTTTCCAGAGTCTGCCTCGTCCAAGGGCTTCTTTTATGACCCTCATATTTTAGAAGCTCATTAGACTAGGCAGCTTTTATTTCTTAGGCCTGACCCTGGCAGGCTTAATTCAGATTCAGAGTTCCTTTCTGTTGACTCAAGTTAGTTTTCCTCTAACTTTCCGGCTTTTAATTTCTATTTAGTTAAACTTTTGCAAAAAGAAACATTTGTAAGAATATGAAAGTAATACATATTTTCAAAAAATACTAGAAAATAAGAAATGTAGAAAAACTTACTCATAGCCTTAGTACCCCAAACCACCACTGGCACCCTGTTTTATTTCCTTCTGGCCTTTTTCCATTCATTTTTTCCCCCATGCATGTTCCCACCCCCACCGAAATATGACTGCTGGCCTATTGTCTTCACTTTTCTTTCTTTGTATTTCAGACAGTGTTTGCTTCTTGACTCTTAAAGATGAACTTATTTCTGATATTTAGAAGTCACAAAACCCAAATGATATGTAGGTAACTTGTTTTGATTCTACTTTTGACGGATCAGTTGGAGACAATATGGAAAATGAAATTAGGGACTGGCTTTTAGATGGCACTAATATTTATTGTTAGGTGTGCCAATGGCATTGTGACTAGGTAAGGAAATGTCTAGATTTTCTAGAGCCACTTATGAAAATCTGTATGAGTGAAAATGATGGGATGTCTCCAGCTTGCTTTAAAATGCTTTAGCAAAGAAAATAGGTGTTGACAGTAGTTAAATCTAGGAGACAGAGATGGCGGATTTGTTGTTTATTTTCTGTACTTTCATGTATGTTTGAAATTTTTCAAAATAAAAATAAAAAAAAGTCAAGTGGCCACAGTTCAAACAGTGACATAGTTTTAAAGGCTTGTTATGAAGAAGAGCAGACCTCTGGTGCCCTCCCTCTGCGGCCCCTCCCTAGTTACTATTTACTTTTCTAAACAATAAATAGAACTATTTACTTTCATAGTTCTATACAACCCGCTGCATCACCACACCTTGATCTTTCAGTTTCAGGCATCATTTACAAACTTTTCACTGTAGGAGAGAATTTCCTTTTATTTCCACACATACTCCCTTCTCCCCAGTCAAACATACAAGACCATTCCAGGCCCCCACCCTCCCAGGAAAATTACACCATAGCTATGAGCATTAACTATCACAACTATGGAGATCCTCCACAGTGCTCTCCTTCCCTACACAGCTTTTCACCATTACTGAACCCCACAGCTGTCTTGTCTTCACGTGGTGCTCTTCCTGTCTGCTCTGTACACGAACCCACCTCAAGCTGTCCATCAACTGTTAAAACAGCAGCTCTCAAAGTATGGTGTGTGAACTCCATTCAGGGACCCATGAGTAGTAACAGTAATACGACTACTGTTCATAATAGTGTTACTGCGAAGGCATTATGTGGCCTTTCCCATGTGTGTTCCATTTACACTGACGGCACGGAAGTACTGGTGGGGGAATCGGTTGATGCCTCGGCCTGAATCAGGCAAAGCAACAAGTGGTGCCAGAGATCAGGACCTCGTCACCAGCTCACACTCCCAGGAAAGGAAAAGAGCAGCTTCACTTCAGCATGTTTTTGATGAAGCAGTAAGAGTCATTATGTTATTATGGCTCAACTCTTGAGTACATCTTTTCCACTGAGGAGCATGGCCAAGTACGATGGTTGTCTTGGGGAAAAGCATTTACACCCTTCAAGTCGTGTGCTGAACTGAATGCCTTTTGTACAGAACACCATTTTCACTTAGAGGAACAGTGACACACTATGGTCATCTGGCACATCATAATGAACATGACTCATTGCCAATGATAAAATCTGAGCTTTCACAAAAATTAGAATTTTGGAACCCAGAAAACATCTGACATGTTTTCCAATACTTAAAAGACTTGTCTAGGATCTGTAGTGACGCTAATAAATGTGATTTTTTTAATATCATAATGAAATGCATCCACATTTAGAAAATCAGACTGGTAAGCCAGCATTTTTTCAATGACGTAAATTTCTAAATATATGACAAAAAATCCTGCATGAGTAAGTGATCCATTCAACGTGTAAAACAGATGGAGATTCATGTAACCCAGTAAAAAAGTTCAGTTGCTGTGATGCGGTCTGCTGGGGCTGCCATGACACCACCACCAACTGCAGAGCCTGAACAATGTCTTCCCCACAGTTCTGGAGCCCGGGAAGCCCAGGATCAAGGTGACAGCCAGTCGAGCTCCTGGTGCAAGCTCTCTCCCTGGCTGGCGGTGGACACCTTCTGACCTGCTCCAGTCTGAACCTCTGTCTTCCGCATCTGGCAACTTTCTTCACTGTTGTCTAGGTCAGGGGTCAACAAATAATGGTTTGTGGGCCAAATCCAGCTGGTCACTTACTTTTTAAGGGAGGTCTTAGTGAGAGCCTGTTCATAATTTCTGTATCGTCTTCCATGCTACAATGGTGGAGCTGAGTAGCTCTAACAGACCACATGCCCTGTACAACCATCCCCCTTTACCAGCTGATCTTCAGCAGGCGAGGTCTGGTGACTTATGCTCTGGTTATTCTTTCACTTTATTGTACTAGTTTGTTTTCCGAGTCCCATGTCTTCCTTCTTCCTGATTTGCTCTTTCTTTTTGATGAAGTACACCTTCTGGTAGCTTCCTGAGAAAGGGTACATGAGAGGTACATTTTAAATTTTTTTGGTTTGAGACTTTGCATGTCTGAAAATGTCCTTTCCAACTCTCATGTTATAGTGGTAGCTTAGCTGGGAACAGCATTTTAGCATGGAGTGACAGTCTTTCAGCAATTAAGACAGCTTTGCTTCATTGTCCTCTAACTGCTAGGGTTATAATAGAAAAGTCTTAAGCTATTCTGATTACTGTATGAACTTCATTTCTCCCCTTCTTAGAAGCCTGTATGATCTTTTCTTTGTCCTTGGTGTTCTGAAATTTTATGACGATGTGGCTTGGAGATGGTCTTCCCATCACTGTTGTTGGGCAGTGGGCTCTTTGGGCCTGGACAGTCACACCCTGCAGTTAAGGGGCATCTCCCTGAACGATCCTGTTGATCACTTCTTCTCTCTTTCTCTATTTCTGGAGTGTTCACTGCTTTTGGATGAGTTTGGACTGGAGCTCTACTTGTCTTTTCTCTCTTATTCTGGGACAACTCTTCAACTTTATCTTCCAATCTGAACCTTGAGACTTCGTTTCTTCTATCATGTTTCTAATTTTGTGCTGTTACTTTAATTTTTTAAAAAAGAGCTCCTTTCCCACCTTTCTGAATGTTTCTTTTTCAAAGTTCCTAGGTTTGAAAAAGGTGCTTTTTCAAAGTACCTTATAGTTCCTTTTAAAAAGGAACTCTCTGAGGATGTAAAATTTAATTTCCTTGTGTGCTGTGGCTCAGTCATGTCTGACTCTTTGCAACCCCACAGACTGTAGCCTGCCAGGCCCTTCTGTCCATGAGATCTCCCAGGCAAGAATACTGGAGCGGTAGCCATTTCCTCCTCCATTCCTTGTGCACTCTGTTTTATTCCAGTCGCTTCCCTGTTGTTTGCTTCAGTCTTCCTATTTCATGTTAGCGGCTTTCCTCTTGTCTCTTTATGCAGGAAAGTGAAATGCTAAAAGGCTGATCTTTAGTGAAATCCTAAAAAGCTCTGTTTGAGTGGGCGGCACTTACTGTGCACAGCTGAGCTGCTGGTTGGGAAATCCTTGAGGTTTTTATCTTTAAATCTTCTTCACCACTCAGATTCCTGAGCGAAAGATTTTCCTATCTTCTGACTCAAGGGTACAGGCTTGGCTACTAGAATTCTAAAGTTGGCAGCAAAGAAAGCTGGGCCTCTTAACGCTGGGTGTGCCAGCATTCACTCAACCTCCTGGATGGGCCACGATCGCAGCTGCGTTTGGTGCCCCTAGCTCAGCAGTCTTTCCTTTATCCTGTCTCAAGGACAAATTTCTGGTCTTCTACTAGGTTATAGAAGCAGCATTCTTTTAACTTAACCCTTCAACCCGTACGGTTAGTCTCTTCGGCCACCTCTCCCCTTCTTTCCAGAGAGGCCTGATGCTGTCCATTTCTGAACTTCCTCAGGGTTCTGCTGTGTGAACTGGGTTGTTTCTTGGCTTTCGCTGTTGTTGGCCCAGGACTCAGCTTTCTCGGGACTGCTAAGTCAGTTACCACTCATCCATCTGCTTCTAGGCTTCCAAATTTTTGTTGCTGTTGTCTCCTCTCCCATTCTCTTTGTCCTTGTGGGTTTATGTCTTTAAAAAAAGGATCTCTTCGCTGTTGTTTTAGTGAGGTTTTGGGAGGGAATGAAAGTAAATGTGGGTATTTGATCCTCCATCTTTATTTGGAACCTCTTTATAATTAAGTATCTTTTTTTTAACTTCTACTTAGTATTAGAACGTAAACATTTCCCATGTTCTTCCCCGGTCTCTGTAATAGCTTTAGTAATGGTGCAGCACTGCGCGGGGTTGGGACCACAGTTTACCCAATCATCACCCTATTTTCAGAAGTTCAGAGTTGTTTCTCTTATTGGGGAGGGGACTGGAGTCATCTTCCATTTATCCATCTCATTTATTCCCTGTGTTTAGGGAATGGCTGTCGACATTCTGCTCCCCTCTGCTCTCAGTTCACGGGTGCATCACCTTATGTCGTGATTACAGCACAGTCTTGTGCAAATTCTGTTCCTCTTACAGCACCATAATGCAGTCCTTTCTTTTGAGAAAGATTCGTTTATTTATTTTTGGCTGTGCTAGGTCTCTGTGACTGCACACACCTTCCTCGAGTTGTGGTGACTGGCGGCTACTTCTGGTTGATGGCCGTGAGCTTCCCGCTGCAGTGGGCTTCTCTTGTTGTGGAGCACCAGCTCCAGGGCACGCCCGGGCTTAGCTGCTCTGCAGCATGTGGGAGATTCCCAGACCAGGGATTGAACCCGTGTATCCTGCATTGGCAGGTGGATGCTTAACCACTGGACTACCAAGGACATTCCAGCACTAATCCTTCTAAAACGTCTCCTTTCTCATGGCACTTCAGAGGAAGCCTAACAGCTATCATTCATTTGTGACTGGCATTTGCAGGTCCCCATGGTTTGAGGCCACTGCACCAATCCAAACTCGCCACCCTTTCCAGAGAGGCCTGATGCTGTCCATTTCTGAACTTCCTCAGGGTTCTGCTGTGTGAACTGGGTTGTTTCTTGGCTTTCGCTGTTGTTGGCCCAGGACTCAGCTTTCTCGGGACTGCTAAGTCAGTTACCACTCATCCATCTGCTTCTAGGCTTCCAAATTTTTGTTGCTGTTGTCTCCTCTCCCATTCTCTTTGTCCTTGTGGGTTTATGTCTTTAAAAAAAGGATCTCTTCGCTGTTGTTTTAGTGAGGTTTTGGGAGGGAATGAAAGTAAATGTGGGTATTTGATCCTCCATCTTTATTTGGAACCTCTTTATAATTAAGTATCTTTTTTTTAACTTCTACTTAGTATTAGAACGTAAACATTTCCCATGTTCTTCCCCGGTCTCTGTAATAGCTTTAGTAATGGTGCAGCACTGCGCGGGGTTGGGACCACAGTTTACCCAATCATCACCCTATTTTCAGAAGTTCAGAGTTGTTTCTCTTATTGGGGAGGGGACTGGAGTCATCTTCCATTTATCCATCTCATTTATTCCCTGTGTTTAGGGAATGGCTGTCGACATTCTGCTCCCCTCTGCTCTCAGTTCACGGGTGCATCACCTTATGTCGTGATTACAGCACAGTCTTGTGCAAATTCTGTTCCTCTTACAGCACCATAATGCAGTCCTTTCTTTTTGAGAAAGATTCGTTTATTTATTTTTGGCTGTGCTAGGTCTCTGTGACTGCACACACCTTCCTCGAGTTGTGGTGACTGGCGGCTACTTCTGGTTGATGGCCGTGAGCTTCCCGCTGCAGTGGGCTTCTCTTGTTGTGGAGCACCAGCTCCAGGGCACGCCCGGGCTTAGCTGCTCTGCAGCATGTGGGAGATTCCCAGACCAGGGATTGAACCCGTGTATCCTGCATTGGCAGGTGGATGCTTAACCACTGGACTACCAAGGACATTCCAGCACTAATCCTTCTAAAACGTCTCCTTTCTCATGGCACTTCAGAGGAAGCCTAACAGCTATCATTCATTTGTGACTGGCATTTGCAGGTCCCCATGGTTTGAGGCCACTGCACCAATCCAAACTCGCCACCCTTTCCCCAGATGACCTCCTTCACCCAGGCCCACTCCCCTAACTACAGCCAGGGCCGCCTGCTGCCAATGCCCACCCACTGGCCCTTCTCCTTCCTTTACACGACACCCTGAAAACCGCTGAGGCTCAGCCTTCTAAATGGACTGATGGCTCTTCTCCTATGTCTTCCTCTGCTGCGCGACCCCTACGCCACCCTCATCCTTCCACCATGGGGCTCCAGCCCACTGCCAGGAACCCAGTGGGTGCTCACGAGGCACTCGCCGAATGGAAGGGACACAAGTGTAAGTTGCTACCTTTCCCTTTGGAGTCAGCGTCCAGATCACGGAGAAGGTCAGCTTGTCAGTCATGGGGTTAAGGCTGCACAGCTCCTCGCAGAGCAGCCTGGGAAGCATGGGGACGACCTGGAAATGGAGAACAGGCTGTGAGTGGCTTTGCCCAATTCACAGAAGCTACCTGCTGGCTGAGAACCAGCGCAGAGGGCGGAGTTCCAGGGAAGAGCTTGAGCTTCCAGAGTGAGCTCAACGCGGAGGAAGCTCTTTCCTCTGAAAATTCTGCCAAAAGACCACACTATCCGATAATGTTCCATGAGCCTTTAAGGTCAAATGGGAATGGAAACTGGAAAGGTGAGAACTGATAACAGAAGATAAAATACATGATAGCAATAAAAAATAACTACATTTGCTATATACTAAATCTGAAGCTGGAGACTCAAGAGCAACTTGCACTTTGGGAGTTCAATGGTACACCTTCCGTAACTAAAAAAAGAAAAGAAAAAAGAAATCCTCTTCAACTTACTTCCAAATGAGGACTTACAGCTATTCTGGAAGGTTATTTGTTTTCTCTAAAATTCCAAAAACAAAAAGAGTAGTTCTACCCAGGTGTTCTGAAGACACTTCAGACTCTCTCCCTACTTTTTCCCACAGTTTTGAACAATGCCATCAGCAATTGTCCCCAGCCCCACGTCCCAAACTAAAACTGGCACTATAACAGACATTCACCCGATACACTGTGCACCTCCTGGATGTGTCTAGCCTGGATAACACGGGAACCCTGCAACACAGCGGCAACCATGCCCTAGTGCAGGTCAAGTTAGCTAGTCAAGATGCCTGCTCAGCAAAACTGGAACAAACACTGGCAGTCTCTTCCTCTGGGTGAGGTCTCTGGACGTTTGTTCTGTCTTAGTATGGTAGATAACGTAGGATATGGAAGAGTAAATCCAAGAAGCCCCTACCCACGCCAGTAACAGTTGATTACTTGGCATTTCTCAGCATTTTTCTGAAGGAAGCTGTGTCTTTTGTATGTAAAAACCTAACAACTACCTGAAGACTTCTGGTAACAACTTTTTTTTTTTTTTTTAATAATTTTATTTCTTTATTTTTGGCTGTGTTGGGTCTTTGTTGCTGCACAAGCTTTCTCGAATTGTGGTGAGTGGGGGCTGCTCTCTAGAGGCTGTGTGCGGGCTTCTCTCTGCAGTGGCTTGTCTTGTGGTGGAGCAGCAGCTCTAGACGCCAGGGCTTCAGTAGCTGCCTCCTGGGCTCTAGGGCACTGGCTCAGTAGTTGTGGCGCAGGGACTTAGTTGCTCCAAGGAATGTGGGGCCTTCCTAAATCAGGGATCGAACCTGTGTCTCCTGCACTGGCAGGCGGCTCTTAACCACTTAGCCACCCGGGAAGCCTAACAGCTTTTATAAGGCAACAATTTTTGAAAACTTTTCTTGCTATTGTTTTTGTACCATCTGCTTTTGTGCCAGATGACACTATATTTTCTTGCTAACTTGTTAAAGATAAAATACATAAAAAAAAAGCTATATACTAAATCTGAAGCTGGAGACTGGTGCACTTTGGGAGTTCAATGGTACACCTTCCGTAACTAAAAAAAGAAAAGAAAAAAGAAATCCTCTTCAACTTACTTCCAAATGAGGACTTACAGCTATTCTGGAAGGTTATTTGTTTTCTCTAAAATTCCAAAAACAAAAAGAGTAGTTCTACCCAGGTGTTCTGAAGACACTTCAGACTCTCTCCCTACTTTTTCCCACAGTTTTGAACAATGCCATCAGCAATTGTCCCCAGCCCCACGTCCCAAACTAAAACTGGCACTATAACAGACATTCACCCGATACACTGTGCACCTCCTGGATGTGTCTAGCCTGGATAACACGGGAACCCTGCAACACAGCGGCAACCATGCCCTAGTGCAGGTCAAGTTAGCTAGTCAAGATGCCTGCTCAGCAAAACTGGAACAAACACTGGCAGTCTCTTCCTCTGGGTGAGGTCTCTGGACGTTTGTTCTGTCTTAGTATGGTAGATAACGTAGGATATGGAAGAGTAAATCCAAGAAGCCCCTACCCACGCCAGTAACAGTTGATTACTTGGCATTTCTCAGCATTTTTCTGAAGGAAGCTGTGTCTTTTGTATGTAAAAACCTAACAACTACCTGAAGACTTCTGGTAACAACTTTTTTTTTTTTTTTTAATAATTTTATTTCTTTATTTTTGGCTGTGTTGGGTCTTTGTTGCTGCACAAGCTTTCTCGAATTGTGGTGAGTGGGGGCTGCTCTCTAGAGGCTGTGTGCGGGCTTCTCTCTGCAGTGGCTTGTCTTGTGGTGGAGCAGCAGCTCTAGACGCCAGGGCTTCAGTAGCTGCCTCCTGGGCTCTAGGGCACTGGCTCAGTAGTTGTGGCGCAGGGACTTAGTTGCTCCAAGGAATGTGGGGCCTTCCTAAATCAGGGATCGAACCTGTGTCTCCTGCACTGGCAGGCGGCTCTTAACCACTTAGCCACCCGGGAAGCCTAACAGCTTTTATAAGGCAACAATTTTTGAAAACTTTTTCTTGCTATTGTTTTTGTACCATCTGCTTTTGTGCCAGATGACACTATATTTTCTTGCTAACTTGTTAAATGAGTATTCAAGAGTGATCTAAATAATTAACATTTTCTGGCATATGCTGAGTACTTTACAAAATAATATATATTAACCTGCATGCACATACTATACAATATGGAGAAATTTTTAATATCACACTGTCTTAGGATTAAATTGTAAAGATTTCACATAATTTTAGCCTTTGTACTAGACTATGAACTGAACCACGTGCCCCCCAAATTCCTGCACTGAAGCCCTAACCCTCTACGGGACTGTATTGGGAGGTGAGGTCTTAGGTGATTCAGTTCAGTTCAGTCACTTGGTCGTGTCCGACTCTTTGTGACCCCATGGACTGCAGCACGCCAGGCTTCCCTGTCCTTCCCCATCTCCCAGAGCTTGCTCAAACCCATGGCCATTGACCCAGTGATGCCATCCAACCATCTCGTCCTCCGCCATCCCCTTCTCCTCTGCCTTCTGTTTTTCCCAACTTCAGGGTCCTTTCCAGTGGGGTGTCTCTTTGCATCAGGTGGCCAAAGGATTGGAGCTTTAGCATCAGTCCTTCCAGTAAAGTTCAATGAGGCCATAAGGGTGGGTCCCTGATTCGACAAATAACAGAGATAATCCCCTCGTCCCTAACCCGCACACACACAGAAAGGAGACCCTGTGAAGACACGTCCCTCTGCAAGCTGGGAAGAGTCCTCATGCTAGGAACTGAACTGACCTGCTGGCACCTTCATTTGGGACTTTCAGCCTCCAGAATTTTTGTGGAAAAAAATGTCTGTTGTTTAAGTTGCCCAGTCTATGGTACACTGTATGATAGCCCAAGCTGAGTACAGACAGAATAAGACAGAATAAACCAGGTTTGTTGAGTGTGCGTTGTTGGGTTCTTCTCTGTGGTGCACCGTGCAGGGCAGTGTTGGTCACTCAGTCACATCCAACTCTTTGTGACCCCACGGACTTAGCCTGCCAGGCTCCTCTGTCCGTGGGATTCTCCAGGCAAGACTACTGGAGTGGGTGGCCATGCCAGGGGATCTTCCCAACCCAGGGATCGAATCTGGGTCTCCTGCATCGCAAGCAGATTCTTTATCATCTGAGCTACAGGGGCCTCCCTTCGCCTGCCACCCAGAAAAGAACAAGGCAGCCCTTTGCAGTTTGTTGCCATTTCCTTCTCTAAGGGACCTTCCTCACCCTGGGATAGAACCTGTGTCTCCTGCACTACAGATGGATTCTTTACTGCTGAGCCACCAGGAAAGCCCCAGTTATACCAACTGCATTTCAGTAGCAGCCTGCTGGCCCTGCATGCTGGCAGTCCAGGGGTTAGCACCGTTTTTACAGATAGGTACAACTGAACATCTGAGAATGTAACATATTTCCTAATTTCATGTTTTAGTGTTTGTGAAAAGAAAGTCTTTGCAACTAAATGCAACGTGGTACCCTGGACTGGACGCTGGAACAGAAAGATAATTGGTGGAAAGACTGGTGAAATCCAAATAAAGTATGGATTTAGTTAACAGCAATGTTCCAATGTCAACTTCTCAATTATGACAAACGTGCCGTGGAAAAGGAAGATGTGAGCAGGGGGTAGGGGGAGCCGGTGTGTGGTATGTGGGACCTCTCTGTATTATCGTTGTGACTTTTCTATAAATTTCAATTTATTCCAAAAATAAAAGAGCTTATTTTCATTACTTGTTCTCATCACTGTTACACATTTCTGATAGCTATTCTGACTAGTGTGAGATTGTTACACATTTAAATGTGGTAGAAATTTTTGTTGATAAAATACAGCCTGATCTATTGTTACATATTGCAGTTTGGGGGTAAGATTTTATTTGCAAAAATGCCTTTACCACTAGAAAAAAAGCGACAGATGTGGGGGTCTTATCCTACGCAACGTGGGAAACCTTATAGAATTCTCTGAGCTTTGGTTCCCTTATTAGTAAACCAGTACTGAAGATAGTCTCAAAGTCAGCTCACGGGCCACCCTGGGGTCTGCAGGCCCATCGGTCCCCGCCAGCCTTTGCCCTGGGCCTCCCAGTCACCAGAGCCACCCAGTCACTGGAAGCACCTGGTTACTGCACCCATGATTCCGTTTTTCTGGAGCACCTTTCCGCGTGTTTTGCATCTGGCCAACTTTTGTACGACCTTTAAGATTTAGTTCATCAGTCCCTCCAGAACACTTACCCAGATTCCCCCAGAAGGAGCATGCACTGGGGTTTATACCCCCTCCCACCTGCTCCTGGTTCTTTCAAAAAGGACTCGAAGCAGCCCTGAACAGTCACTCCCAGCACCCCTTGCTCTCATGACATGCCTGTGGCTCTTACTCTCCTCTCCACTAGACTGTGGAATCTTCAAGAATGAGGATCGTTTCTGTCTCTGACACACAACAGGCACTTCCGGTTTACAAATGAATGACGAACTTTTGCCCAGAAAACAAATCACCTTTTTGTTATGGTAACTGTTTATTGTATCACATAAAACATTTTATGAAATACATCGTAAACTTCCACTTAAACATCCCTATGTAACAAGTTCATAGGCCGCTAGTAATTTAAGTACGATAAACTGTTTGGGCTATTCTTTCTTAAAAACTATGGGAAAAGAAAGTCTTTGCAACTAAATGCAACGTGGTACCCTGCTTGGAAAAAAGTTAAAAAAAGGGCAATGTTCCAATGTCAACTTCTCAATTATGACAAACGTGCCGTGGAAAAGGAAGATGTGAGCAGGGGGTAGGGGGAGCCGGTGTGTGGTATGTGGGACCTCTCTGTATTATCGTTGTGACTTTTCTATAAATTTCAATTTATTCCAAAAATAAAAGAGCTTATTTTCATTACTTGTTCTCATCACTGTTACACATTTCTGATAGCTATTCTGACTAGTGTGAGATTGTTACACATTTAAATGTGGTAGAAATTTTTGTTGATAAAATACAGCCTGATCTATTGTTACATATTGCAGTTTGGGGGTAAGATTTTATTTGCAAAAATGCCTTTACCACTAGAAAAAAAGCGACAGATGTGGGGGTCTTATCCTACACAACGTGGGAAACCTTATAGAATTCTCTGAGCTTTGGTTCCCTTATTAGTAAACCAGTACTGAAGATAGTCTCAAAGTCAGCTCACGGGCCACCCTGGGGTCTGCAGGCCCATCGGTCCCCGCCAGCCTTTGCCCTGGGCCTCCCAGTCACCAGAGCCACCCAGTCACTGGAAGCACCTGGTTACTGCACCCATGATTCCGTTTTTCTGGAGCACCTTTCCGCGTGTTTTGCATCTGGCCAACTTTTGTACGACCTTTAAGATTTAGTTCATCAGTCCCTCCAGAACACTTACCCAGATTCCCCCAGAAGGAGCATGCACTGGGGTTTATACCCCCTCCCACCTGCTCCTGGTTCTTTCAAAAAGGACTCGAAGCAGCCCTGAACAGTCACTCCCAGCACCCCTTGCTCTCATGACATGCCTGTGGCTCTTACTCTCCTCTCCACTAGACTGTGGAATCTTCAAGAATGAGGATCGTTTCTGTCTCTGACACACAACAGGCACTTCCGGTTTACAAATGAATGACGAACTTTTGCCCAGAAAACAAATCACCTTTTTGTTATGGTAACTGTTTATTGTATCACATAAAACATTTTATGAAATACATCGTAAACTTCCACTTAAACATCCCTATGTAACAAGTTCATAGGCCGCTAGTAATTTAAGTATACGATAAACTGTTTGGGCTATTCTTTCTTAAAAACTATTGGTAGCGGCTTTCCTGGTGGCTCAGTGGTAAACAGTTAGCCTACCAATGCAGGAGACATGGGTTCAATCCCTGATCTGGGAGGATCCCACATGCTGCGGGGCAACTGGGCCTGTGAGCCACAACTGTTGAGCCCAAGTGCCACAACTGCTGAAGCCCACGCGCCCTACAGCCCGAGTTCAACAACGAGAAGACTGCTCATCTCAGCTGGAGAGTGGCCCCCACTCCCTGCAACTAGATAAGAGCCTGTGGCAGCAGTGAAAACCCACAATAGCCAAACAAACAAACAAACAAAAAACCATCGGTACACTCAGTGGCTGCCCAGACTATAAACACTGCTGGATACTTGCATCTTACACAGAAGAAAATAAACTAAACACGAAAACTTTGGGGGTAGTATAATTATGCCTAATTTTTAAAGAGCATTCCTGTCAATAAACTTTCACTACAACTTGGGACAGGATTCAGATGGAATTCTGAGAAAAGTGTCTTTATCTTTATGTCCATATAGCTTTGTAAATAGTTATTTCTCAAAACGAAAGGGATGAATATATTACAATTCACCCTGCTACCTGTCACCAGCATTGTGCGAACGTGTACACATCCCTCGATCCCTGGACAGTTTCCCGCAGTGAAGCCTGCTTTGTCCTCCTCAGCTTCACTACTCAGTGTGGCCCGCATGGAGAGTTCCTTCAAAGTTCTCGAATGCCCTCACCTTCCCTGTCCCAACTCTAGAGACCCACAAGTCCTCTTCCGGTCGGCTTTTCCTGCTGGTACAGGTCCTGGCTGAGCGGTGATGGAGAAAATCACCTGACCATGCGGGGTGGGGCGGGGCGGGTCCCTCGAGGGTCCCTCCCTCCCTGCTCCACTCAAGCAGCTCTGAATCCTGCAGCTGTGCATTCTAAACCTCTCTAAGAAGTCTTTTCCTCTCCCTCTCTTACTGCTCACGTGTGGACATCTCTCTCTTTTTGTAAACTTTATTGAACATAACATTTATGAAATACATCGAACTTCCACTTAAACATCCCTATGTAACAAGTTCATAGGCCGCTAGTAATTTAAGTATACGATAAACTGTTTGGGCTATTCTTTCTTAAAAACTATTGGTAGCGGCTTTCCTGGTGGCTCAGTGGTAAACAGTTAGCCTACCAATGCAGGAGACATGGGTTCAATCCCTGATCTGGGAGGATCCCACATGCTGCGGGGCAACTGGGCCTGTGAGCCACAACTGTTGAGCCCAAGTGCCACAACTGCTGAAGCCCACGCGCCCTACAGCCCGAGTTCAACAACGAGAAGACTGCTCATCTCAGCTGGAGAGTGGCCCCCACTCCCTGCAACTAGATAAGAGCCTGTGGCAGCAGTGAAAACCCACAATAGCCAAACAAACAAACAAACAAAAAACCATCGGTACACTCAGTGGCTGCCCAGACTATAAACACTGCTGGATACTTGCATCTTACACAGAAGAAAATAAACTAAACACGAAAACTTTGGGGGTAGTATAATTATGCCTAATTTTTAAAGAGCATTCCTGTCAATAAACTTTCACTACAACTTGGGACAGGATTCAGATGGAATTCTGAGAAAAGTGTCTTTATCTTTATGTCCATATAGCTTTGTAAATAGTTATTTCTCAAAACGAAAGGGATGAATATATTACAATTCACCCTGCTACCTGTCACCAGCATTGTGCGAACGTGTACACATCCCTCGATCCCTGGACAGTTTCCGCAGTGAAGCCTGCTTTGTCCTCCTCAGCTTCACTACTCAGTGTGGCCCGCATGGAGAGTTCCTTCAAAGTTCTCGAATGCCCTCACCTTCCCTGTCCCAACTCTAGAGACCCACAAGTCCTCTTCCGGTCGGCTTTTCCTGCTGGTACAGGTCCTGGCTGAGCGGTGATGGAGAAAATCACCTGACCATGCGGGGTGGGGCGGGGCGGGTCCCTCGAGGGTCCCTCCCTCCCTGCTCCACTCAAGCAGCTCTGAATCCTGCAGCTGTGCATTCTAAACCTCTCTAAGAAGTCTTTTCCTCTCCCTCTCTTACTGCTCAAGTGTGGACATCTCTCTCTCTTGGGAATATCTCAAGTCTCCTAAACCAGCAGCAGAGTTCTAGAAATGAAGTTATTCTGGGTAAGATTTCTGGATCGTTCTCCAGACTTTTAAGTCTTCTGACTAAATTTTACCCAATGGTAATCTGCAATTCCACTTACACTGGGACATACTGCCTTTATCTTTCCTGATGGCTGATGAGCTGAATTCAGTAATTTGATTTTTCTGCTTGTCCCACTAATGAGAAAAGGTCCAAGCATCTTCCCTAAGGCCAAGAGGTCTTCAGTGTGGGCCTGCACCCTCCATGTTCAGTGGCTCAAGAGGAAGCCCGTGGAAACAGCAGAGCGGACAGGGGATGCTAACCTCTCCCATGTACCTAGCCCTGGGCTGTCGTGTGATGGGACTGCTAAACTGGGAGGAGACGAATCTGGGGAGGGAAGTGAATGCTTCTTGTTCAGGATGTCCACTCTGGCACCAGGCTGAAGACACCTGCTGCCCCAGTTCTCCTGGGGTCCAGTCGGACACCACCACATTGTTCAACTCTCCTAAGATTCTGTGAGCAAAGACCTCTGTCTATTTTGGGGTGGTCACTCAAAGCTTCAAGGGGCCAAGATTGAGCAAAGGGCCCCTGGTACTGATAACAACGTTCCTGCTCAAGTCTCACTGTTCCTCGGCCACATGGTTGCTAACGTGATTTTCTATCTTAATCAAAGGAGATGAGGTCACTTCCTCGCTTGATCTCAAGAGGAAACCCAAGCTCCCTGGCCCGCCTTTGAGACGTCCTCTCTTGGCTCCCCTCTCAGTTCATACCCCAGCAATTCCAAACTACACACTGTTCCTTGGATCCTCCATGCTTTCCTAACCTCTAATTGAGAGGCCCTCTTCACCCACTTTTGTCTACCAAGGAATTTTCTACTCACAGTTTGAAACACTGCCCCCAAATCAATTGTGTTATGGCTCTTGCAAAAGCTCCTCTCCCTCCACCAGTTCAGGGAACTATGATTTCTCTCTCCGCTGATGCTCCCTCACCGTGGAGCACTTCTGCGCCCATAGGCGGGCCAGGGTATCGTCACTGTTACATGCCCACCTCCTGATTTCTCCTGATTGACATCTCTCTTGTCTTTATAGACCTGATACTCAGTCAGTACTCGGTCAGCACTAAACGGTGACACTTCGGGCAGTATAAAGGGAAAAGGGCTTAAAGGGTGCTAAGTCTTCTTAGGCATGTTCCAGGGCCAGAATCAAGAGCTGGGTGAGGGCAGATCTTAACAGCTGGTCCCAGGAAGAAAGGACACTGATGATCTGAGGCTGACTTTCTAAGCATTGTGGACTAGGGCTGAGGCGAGTGGAGAGAAACGGATCATTTAGGTAAATTGCCCAAGGCAGCTGGGTGGGGGTACCAACAAGACCATAAAATCTTCTATTAGCCTCAGAGAACAGAAACATCTGCTCAAGCCACAGCAGGCAGGCTGGCCAAGTTCAGCAACGGGTTAGCCAGGACAGCCCTGTGACCAGCGGAAAAGGGCCACAGAGGGGGAAGAATCAATCATCTAGGAAAAAAGGGGCAGGAGAGACAGGCCGCGGCCGGGGGGTTACAACAGTTCACAGGGGTCAGAGGGCCACTGGGGGTTTGTCAGTGCTGGGGGTGCGGAGGGGACTCCTCCTGCCCCATGTGCCCCAGCCCTTTGCTGGCTCCGGGCCCCTCCCCGCCGTGGTGCCCGCTGGCTGTCAGAGCCCGAGAATGCAGTGAGTTTGCCTCCTGTTCTCTGAGGGCTTCGAGGTTTTAACGATAAGGTGCACCCGGCTAGCTCGCCATTCACATGCTGAAACAACTTACAGTGAAGACTTAATCCATCTGCCGGCCAATATCTCTGTTTAAAGAGTTTTCTTTTTCATATCAACACTTCCATGAATTCTGAATGTGATCACCTCTTTGCTCCACAGTTTGACATTAACAAAACATCAACACTCTGTTCCTTGGATCCTCCATGCTTTCCTAACCTCTAATTGAGAGGCCCTCTTCACCCACTTTTGTCTACCAAGGAATTTTCTACTCACAGTTTGAAACACTGCCCCCAAATCAATTGTGTTATGGCTCTTGCAAAAGCTCCTCTCCCTCCACCAGTTCAGGGAACTATGATTTCTCTCTCCGCTGATGCTCCCTCACCGTGGAGCACTTCTGCGCCCATAGGCGGGCCAGGGTATCGTCACTGTTACATGCCCACCTCCTGATTTCTCCTGATTGACATCTCTCTTGTCTTTATAGACCTGATACTCAGTCAGTACTCGGTCAGCACTAAACGGTGACACTTCGGGCAGTATAAAGGGAAAAGGGCTTAAAAGGTGCTAAGTCTTCTTAGGCATGTTCCAGGGCCAGAATCAAGAGCTGGGTGAGGGCAGATCTTAACAGCTGGTCCCAGGAAGAAAGGACACTGATGATCTGAGGCTGACTTTCTAAGCATTGTGGACTAGGGCTGAGGCGAGTGGAGAGAAACGGATCATTTAGGTAAATTGCCCAAGGCAGCTGGGTGGGGGTACCAACAAGACCATAAAATCTTCTATTAGCCTCAGAGAACAGAAACATCTGCTCAAGCCACAGCAGGCAGGCTGGCCAAGTTCAGCAACGGGTTAGCCAGGACAGCCCTGTGACCAGCGGAAAAGGGCCACAGAGGGGGAAGAATCAATCATCTAGGAAAAAAGGGGCAGGAGAGACAGGCCGCGGCCGGGGGGTTACAACAGTTCACAGGGGTCAGAGGGCCACTGGGGGTTTGTCAGTGCTGGGGGTGCGGAGGGGACTCCTCCTGCCCCATGTGCCCCAGCCCTTTGCTGGCTCCGGGCCCCTCCCCGCCGTGGTGCCCGCTGGCTGTCAGAGCCCGAGAATGCAGTGAGTTTGCCTCCTGTTCTCTGAGGGCTTCGAGGTTTTAACGATAAGGTGCACCCGGCTAGCTCGCCATTCACATGCTGAAACAACTTACAGTGAAGACTTAATCCATCTGCCGGCCAATATCTCTGTTTAAAGAGTTTTCTTTTTCATATCAACACTTCCATGAATTCTGAATGTGATCACCTCTTTGCTCCACAGTTTGACATTAACAAAACATCAACACTCTGACAACCTGCTGGGGTCATAAAGGAACATCTTAAAACTCTTTGGACTCCATATGAAGATGGGCTTCCAATCCCCATCTTTGATCTCTATTATAAAGCGGTACCAATAAAATATCGCAGAGATTTATGGGCAAACTTTCATTTGAGCTGTTTCACACCTAAAATAACACAAGGGCTTGGGCCAATAGGCAGAAAATTTAGGTTTAGGTTTCAACTGTTTAGGTTTTCTTTTACTTTTTAAAACTTATTCACTTATTTTTAAAAAATTACCTTAAGTTCTATTATTACATCGTATTTCCCTCTCAGAGAAAGAAGACAGCTTGGGGACATTAAGCAGCGAGATGTCCTCTACTTCTGTGCAGGACAGGACTATGCTGAGGCATACAGTTGCCCCCTAACAGATACCTTTCATCAAAGAGTGTTTTCTTTCCACAGAATTTCAATATAGTATACAAATTTATCTTTCCTTTTGAGTACACCCTAATGTGAAGGAGTAATGTATTAGTGCGAGCAAAATCGCAACAAAAAGAACTTCATTTATAAGACAGTATGATGCTATTTGGGGCTTCCCAGGGGGCACCCGTGGTAAAGAACACACTTGCCAATGCAGGAGACATAAGAGACACAGGTTTGATCCCTGGGAAAAAAATATCCCTGGGTCGGGAAAATCCCCTGGAGGAGGGCATGGAAACCCTCTCCAGTATTTTTGCCTGGAGAAGCCCATGGACAAAGGAGCCTGGCAGGCTTCAGGTCCATAGGATCACAAAGATTTGGACACAACTGAAGCGACTTAGCATGCACACAGGTGATGCCATATGAATAGCAAGATGGTATTTGGACCTAAGATTTGTATACCGTCCTCATCTATGGGAGAATTTCCCAAACTGTAATTCAGACATCAGTTATTTATAGGTCAGTAACACTGAATGAAAAGAAACTGACGCTACATTTCCTACAGATGAGAAATCAACTGGCAGCCCACCGCCAACACACACACTCTCCTTCCCCGTCTGATGAATTTGAGAGAAATGATTCTGCCAAATGAGACAGAAGGAACCTGGGGGCAGAAGGGTGGGAAGAGCAGCAGCAGCTCACCCAGCTTTTAAGAAGACGTCTATAGGCAAATTCAAGTGAAAACAGTAGAAAAGTTCCTGGACGTGATCCTTTAAGAAACACCATTGAGTAAGAAGAAAGGTCAGAACAGTGGTTCACAGGAATCCGAATGCACAGTGGCTCCTGCCCACAGGCTGCGGGCTGGCACTACTCACAGGTGCCAAGGTAGCGGGTAGTGCCCGGCAAGAGGAGCCACTCGGAAGTGCAGGAGCCCTTCCTTCACTCAGTTCCCCACTTTCAGAGCTGAAGAGCCCAATGCTGCAGTCCCAAAGAGAAATGCTAGAACTGTGATGATCAGGAAACCAAAGGAAAGAGCAGAGGAAATAGGTTTATTAGTTACTTAACTCATTTTTTTTTCATTTTCTGAATTTGAAATATAATTCCCGGCTATAAAAGAAGAAGGTGTGTGGGCTTCCCTGGTAGCTCAGTGGTAGAGAGTTCACCTGCCAATGCAGGAGACATGGGTTCGATCCCTGATCCGGGAAGATCCCCCATGCTGCAGAGCAACTAAGCCCGTGAGCCACAGCTATTGAGCCTGTGCTCTAGAGTCTCAGAGCCTCAACTACGGAGCCCATGGTCCGCAACTACTGAAGCCCGTGTGCCCTAGAGCCCAAGTTCCACTACAAGAGAAGTCACCACAACAAAAAGCCTGCTCACCTCAACTAGAAAGTAGCCCCTACTCTGCAACTAGAGAAGAGCCTGGCAGGCTTCAGGTCCATAGGATCACAAAGATTTGGACACAACTGAAGCGACTTAGCATGCACACAGGTGATGCCATATGAATAGCAAGATGGTATTTGGACCTAAGATTTGTATACCGTCCTCATCTATGGGAGAATTTCCCAAACTGTAATTCAGACATCAGTTATTTATAGGTCAGTAACACTGAATGAAAAGAAACTGACGCTACATTTCCTACAGATGAGAAATCAACTGGCAGCCCACCGCCAACACACACACTCTCCTTCCCCGTCTGATGAATTTGAGAGAAATGATTCTGCCAAATGAGACAGAAGGAACCTGGGGGCAGAAGGGTGGGAAGAGCAGCAGCAGCTCACCCAGCTTTTAAGAAGACGTCTATAGGCAAATTCAAGTGAAAACAGTAGAAAAGTTCCTGGACGTGATCCTTTAAGAAACACCATTGAGTAAGAAGAAAGGTCAGAACAGTGGTTCACAGGAATCCGAATGCACAGTGGCTCCTGCCCACAGGCTGCGGGCTGGCACTACTCACAGGTGCCAAGGTAGCGGGTAGTGCCCGGCAAGAGGAGCCACTCGGAAGTGCAGGAGCCCTTCCTTCACTCAGTTCCCCACTTTCAGAGCTGAAGAGCCCAATGCTGCAGTCCCAAAGAGAAATGCTAGAACTGTGATGATCAGGAAACCAAAGGAAAGAGCAGAGGAAATAGGTTTATTAGTTACTTAACTCATTTTTTTTTCATTTTCTGAATTTGAAATATAATTCCCGGCTATAAAAGAAGAAGGTGTGTGGGCTTCCCTGGTAGCTCAGTGGTAGAGAGTTCACCTGCCAATGCAGGAGACATGGGTTCGATCCCTGATCCGGGAAGATCCCCCATGCTGCAGAGCAACTAAGCCCGTGAGCCACAGCTATTGAGCCTGTGCTCTAGAGTCTCAGAGCCTCAACTACGGAGCCCATGGTCCGCAACTACTGAAGCCCGTGTGCCCTAGAGCCCAAGTTCCACTACAAGAGAAGTCACCACAACAAAAAGCCTGCTCACCTCAACTAGAAAGTAGCCCCTACTCCCTGCAACTAGAGAAGAGTCTGCAGCAGTGAAAACCCAGAATAGCCAAAAATAAATAAATAAAAATTAAAAAAAAATAAAAGGAGAGTGTGGCAGCTACATAAGAGAAAGCCATCTGCTTGGAAGAGGAACCTCTAGTTGAGTCAAAATTTCTTAAACATTTCAGTCTATATGGAGAGAACATTTCACATTATTCACTTCACAGGGTCTAATTGCTCCTTCTATTTCTCTGTCTATCACAACATTATAGTTTTTGTAGATAAAAGGGGTTTAAAGTCTCATCTCCCTTCCCTAAGAGGCTCTTGGCCGCACAAAGGCTGGATTGAACCAAGCGTACTTCTGGGCAGGGGGTGTAGACAGATGTCTCCAACCTGAGGTTATATTAAGTTTTATCAACATACAAACATCAGAGCTGTGTTCTCGGGAGGGCCAAGGTTGAATGGGGTACTTGGATTCTGAGATGGTTCCTTTCCCTGAGTAGGCTGGTCACAGACACTAAAAGCAGCCAGAGTGGAGTGCTGAAAAGTCACCCCCAACAAGCTTCAGAATAAGAAGATTTCAAGTATCACACACACCCTACAAACACACCCACGCACAATTCATAAAGGAAGAGCCTGAAGCATTTTTACAAACTGAACACCTATGGAATCAGTGCCCAGACCGAGACTCATGAGCAGCCCCCACAGACAGCCCTCTCCCTCAAGGGTAACCACTGTCCTGACTTCTTGCTCTGCTTGCTTGTGAACTTGATCTAAATGGACTCATAGAGTGTGTCCTCCTGGGTCTGGTTTCTTTACCGTCACATCTGTGTGTGGAGTTGTCGTTCGTTCACTCTCCCTGTTGTACAGTGTCCCACTGAGTGTGTATACCACACATTGTCTGTTCATTCTACAGCTGACGGTACCGAATCGCTTCTAGTTTTTTTGGCTACTTTAACAGTGCTGCAACACATATTCTCATGCACTTTCTTTGTAACACGTGCATGCATTTCTGTTAAGTGCATTCCCAGAAGTAGAACTGTCAGGCCACAAAGTATATTTATACATTCAATTGTAAAAGCTTCTGCTCACCTCAACTAGAAAGTAGCCCCTACTCCCTGCAACTAGAGAAGAGTCTGCAGCAGTGAAAACCCAGAATAGCCAAAAATAAATAAATAAAAATTAAAAAAAAATAAAAGGAGAGTGTGGCAGCTACATAAGAGAAAGCCATCTGCTTGGAAGAGGAACCTCTAGTTGAGTCAAAATTTCTTAAACATTTCAGTCTATATGGAGAGAACATTTCACATTATTCACTTCACAGGGTCTAATTGCTCCTTCTATTTCTCTGTCTATCACAACATTATAGTTTTTGTAGATAAAAGGGGTTTAAAGTCTCATCTCCCTTCCCTAAGAGGCTCTTGGCCGCACAAAGGCTGGATTGAACCAAGCGTACTTCTGGGCAGGGGGTGTAGACAGATGTCTCCAACCTGAGGTTATATTAAGTTTTATCAACATACAAACATCAGAGCTGTGTTCTCGGGAGGGCCAAGGTTGAATGGGGTACTTGGATTCTGAGATGGTTCCTTTCCCTGAGTAGGCTGGTCACAGACACTAAAAGCAGCCAGAGTGGAGTGCTGAAAAGTCACCCCCAACAAGCTTCAGAATAAGAAGATTTCAAGTATCACACACACCCTACAAACACACCCACGCACAATTCATAAAGGAAGAGCCTGAAGCATTTTTACAAACTGAACACCTATGGAATCAGTGCCCAGACCGAGACTCATGAGCAGCCCCCACAGACAGCCCTCTCCCTCAAGGGTAACCACTGTCCTGACTTCTTGCTCTGCTTGCTTGTGAACTTGATCTAAATGGACTCATAGAGTGTGTCCTCCTGGGTCTGGTTTCTTTACCGTCACATCTGTGTGTGGAGTTGTCGTTCGTTCACTCTCCCTGTTGTACAGTGTCCCACTGAGTGTGTATACCACACATTGTCTGTTCATTCTACAGCTGACGGTACCGAATCGCTTCTAGTTTTTTTGGCTACTTTAACAGTGCTGCAACACATATTCTCATGCACTTTCTTTGTAACACGTGCATGCATTTCTGTTAAGTGCATTCCCAGAAGTAGAACTGTCAGGCCACAAAGTATATTTATACATTCAATTGTAAAAGCTTCTGCTTATCTTATTACATTCAGATTGCTCCAATAAAAGTATCATAGACTGGGTGGCTTAAACAACACACACTTACTTCTCACTGTTCTGGGGGCTGGGAAATTTCAGATCAAGGGGATGGCAGTCAGGGTCTAGTGAGGGCTTGTTTCCTGGCTCATGGATGGCACCTTCCTGCAGTATCCTCGCATGGTGATGAGAACGATCTCTGGGTTCTCTTCCTATGAGGGCACTAATCTCATTCATGAGGTCTCCACCCCTATGATATCATCACCTCCCAAAGGCCCCACCTCCTAAGATCATCACATTAGGGATTAGGATTTCAATACACGAGTGAGAGGGGGACACAAACACTCAGTTCAGAAGGCTGAATGGATGCCTCATGATACCCGGGCTTGATGATACATTTCTCATTTCAGGTCAGCCTACCAGAAATGCAGTATCCTCCTAAGTAACACATGGCTCCTTAGTAGCTAGAGGGCTACTCCATGCTGGGGAAGCTCAGAAGCTGAGGCTACAGTTACTATGAATGAGGATATTCAATAAAGGAGTGGAGGAAACTGTGCACAAGGAAGGGCATTAGTAGAAAAGGGTGTGACACTAACAATAATTCTTCTGGTCCCAGTTAATAGGTCTTATCTGGTTGTGAGTAAAGTCGAGTGGAATATGAATCTGAAAAATGTTGAACAGATCTTCCAAAAATACAAACACTGTCCATTCTCATGCATAAAAATGCAATGGTGGGGGACTTCCACGGTGGTCCAGTGGGTAAAGAGTCCACCTTGCAGTTCAAGGGGCACCAGTTTGATCCCTGGTCCAGGAAGATTGTCGAGTTGCCCCGGTCTTCACCGTCACATCTGTGTGGAGTTGTCGTCGTTCACTCTCCCTATTGTACAGTGTCCCACTGAGTGTGTATACCACACATTGTCTGTTCATTCTACAGCTGACGGTACCGAATCGCTTCTAGTTTTTTTGGCTACTTTAACAGTGCTGCAACACATATTCTCATGCACTTTCTTTGTAACACGTGCATGCATTTCTGTTAAGTGCATTCCCAGAAGTAGAACTGTCAGGCCACAAAGTATATTTATACATTCAATTGTAAAAGCTTCTGCTTATCTTATTACATTCAGATTGCTCCAATAAAAGTATCATAGACTGGGTGGCTTAAACAACACACACTTACTTCTCACTGTTCTGGGGGCTGGGAAATTTCAGATCAAGGGGATGGCAGTCAGGGTCTAGTGAGGGCTTGTTTCCTGGCTCATGGATGGCACCTTCCTGCAGTATCCTCGCATGGTGATGAGAACGATCTCTGGGTTCTCTTCCTATGAGGGCACTAATCTCATTCATGAGGTCTCCACCCCTATGATATCATCACCTCCCAAAGGCCCCACCTCCTAAGATCATCACATTAGGGATTAGGATTTCAATACACGAGTGAGAGGGGGACACAAACACTCAGTTCAGAAGGCTGAATGGATGCCTCATGATACCCGGGCTTGATGATACATTTCTCATTTCAGGTCAGCCTACCAGAAATGCAGTATCCTCCTAAGTAACACATGGCTCCTTAGTAGCTAGAGGGCTACTCCATGCTGGGGAAGCTCAGAAGCTGAGGCTACAGTTACTATGAATGAGGATATTCAATAAAGGAGTGGAGGAAACTGTGCACAAGGAAGGGCATTAGTAGAAAAGGGTGTGACACTAACAATAATTCTTCTGGTCCCAGTTAATAGGTCTTATCTGGTTGTGAGTAAAGTCGAGTGGAATATGAATCTGAAAAATGTTGAACAGATCTTCCAAAAATACAAACACTGTCCATTCTCATGCATAAAAATGCAATGGTGGGGGACTTCCACGGTGGTCCAGTGGGTAAAGAGTCCACCTTGCAGTTCAAGGGGCACCAGTTTGATCCCTGGTCCAGGAAGATCCCATGTTCTGCAGAGTGGTTGGACCGGTGTGTCCAATTAGGAGCCAGCGCTCTGAAGCACATGTGTTCTGTGACCAGAGAGGCCACAGTGATGGGATGCCCACACAGGTCAAAGAACAAAGATGGATGCAAACAAATAAATAAAAAATCAGTAAAAGAGGCCAAAATTAAAAAAAAAAAAATGCAATGGTGATGGCTCCAGCTTCATGGCTGTGGGAGGGGAGGTCAGGGAGGAAGCCTCACGTGCTGCTGTTCAGGGATCTGTGTGGGCAGCATGCCTGTGCTGCCTTTCTTAGGCCACCCACACCCATCCTCAGCTTGGCCACAGGTGTCACAGACATTGTGAGGGATGCGGGGGAAGTCAAACAGGGCTTGCACAGGCACAGAACCAAGGTGGGGCATGGGTGCTCGGACATAAGCAAAGTCTTTGGGGTAGAACACCCCCTGCTCAGATGAGGGTAAGGCTGTCCATTCTCACTGAGGAGTGACTGAGGTTCTGGATCTTTTAGGTCCCACAATGCCTAGAGGTTACCCGTCACTGATAAGACACTGTTAGTCATAACTGGGTCTGGATGATTGTACAGCGTCTGATCCAGAATTTCACAGCTTAAGAACTATCACCATCTCCCTCTCTCGCAGTATTCTCATTTCTGGAAGGGCAGAAAATGCCTACATAATGGTTCTGAGCGTACAGCATAAATGGCAGGCAAAGCTGAACACTGGAGGACACCAGATGTCCAATTCCCTTGACAGTGTCTTTTGCTGAGCATAAATTTTTCATTTTAATTAAATAAGCCTAGCTTACCAATTCTTCCTTTCATAGATTGTGCCTTGGGTATTGAATCAAAAAGGTCATTGCCAAACTAAGGGCATCTAAATTTTCTCCAGTGTTATCTCCTAGGACCTTTATAGTTTCACGTTTCATATTTAGGTCTATGATCTGTTTGAGTTAATTTTTGTCCTTTCCTTTCTGAGGGGTCACTGATTGGGGTGGACAGGCTGGATATGTGAGAGGACCCTGGTGAATACCAAAATCCTAAGGAAAAAACTTGGTTCAAGGCACCAGTTTGATCCCTGGTCCAGGAAGATCCCATGTTCTGCAGAGTGGTTGGACGGTGTGTCCAATTAGGAGCCAGCGCTCTGAAGCACATGTGTTCTGTGACCAGAGAGGCCACAGTGATGGGATGCCCACACAGGTCAAAGAACAAAGATGGATGCAAACAAATAAATAAAAAATCAGTAAAAGAGGCCAAAATTAAAAAAAAAAAAATGCAATGGTGATGGCTCCAGCTTCATGGCTGTGGGAGGGGAGGTCAGGGAGGAAGCCTCACGTGCTGCTGTTCAGGGATCTGTGTGGGCAGCATGCCTGTGCTGCCTTTCTTAGGCCACCCACACCCATCCTCAGCTTGGCCACAGGTGTCACAGACATTGTGAGGGATGCGGGGGAAGTCAAACAGGGCTTGCACAGGCACAGAACCAAGGTGGGGCATGGGTGCTCGGACATAAGCAAAGTCTTTGGGGTAGAACACCCCCTGCTCAGATGAGGGTAAGGCTGTCCATTCTCACTGAGGAGTGACTGAGGTTCTGGATCTTTTAGGTCCCACAATGCCTAGAGGTTACCCGTCACTGATAAGACACTGTTAGTCATAACTGGGTCTGGATGATTGTACAGCGTCTGATCCAGAATTTCACAGCTTAAGAACTATCACCATCTCCCTCTCTCGCAGTATTCTCATTTCTGGAAGGGCAGAAAATGCCTACATAATGGTTCTGAGCGTACAGCATAAATGGCAGGCAAAGCTGAACACTGGAGGACACCAGATGTCCAATTCCCTTGACAGTGTCTTTTGCTGAGCATAAATTTTTCATTTTAATTAAATAAGCCTAGCTTACCAATTCTTCCTTTCATAGATTGTGCCTTGGGTATTGAATCAAAAAGGTCATTGCCAAACTAAGGGCATCTAAATTTTCTCCAGTGTTATCTCCTAGGACCTTTATAGTTTCACGTTTCATATTTAGGTCTATGATCTGTTTGAGTTAATTTTTGTCCTTTCCTTTCTGAGGGGTCACTGATTGGGGTGGACAGGCTGGATATGTGAGAGGACCCTGGTGAATACCAAAAATCCTAGGAACTTTTGGACTGCCCCAGTTCTAGAAGGGCCAACACCTGTGGGGGCACAAAGCACTTGGCTGAAACAGGAGTCCAGGGATTCCAGCAGGTCCCGCTCTTGGGTTGGCCTGCAGAATGCTGGTATAAATGATCCAAGACCATGTGTGTAAGTGGGGATGCTGGGTCTGTACAGGACGGGGGTGGGGAAATGACTCAGGATTCTACTGTGCAACAACCCTTCCGCGCGGCAGATGGCTCTTACTGTGCTCCAATGGCCAGCAGATGGCTGCGGAGCTCAAAGGCCAAATGACATGGCTCCTTGGAGCCTGGCAGAGGCATGTCTGGAAGTCTATCTTCCATGCGTCACACAGGCTTCCAGATCTGGCTGAGGAGGCAGGTGCGATAACTCTGAGCCTCAGAGCATAGCTCTAGAAGGTCCTATGGCTGTGGAATGGCAGAGTATGAAATATAAGCATTCTCTAGGTGACAGCCTCCGATAATGGCCGTGCTGGAGCTGTGGCCCTGAAGTGTGCTCCAGAGACAAGAGGGGGAGACTAAGACACCCCTGACACAGCTGATGCCCCTATTTGTAGAGACCCTTGGGTTCAGACTTGAAAGGAATGTACACTGTAATAGCTGGGTGAACATACAGGCTTTGGGCCCCAGGCCGATCATGCAATTGGAATATGGCTCCTCTGTCTTTGTGTCTGAATACACCCTTGGCAGAGGGCCTGTTCTGGGAAATGATGTGATGGGGAGGTGGTGGGTCTGGTGGTGCTGCCCAAGGGCCATCCAGGAGAACTGACCTGAGAGAGTCAGGGACAGTTTTAAGGTCTTTAGCAAGGAGAAAAGAAAAAACAGAACCCAGGAGAGTCCTGTCTCGTAAAAAGACCCACTACCACGCTCCACACGGCCAGGACGACACTGGTCCCTCCCTATGGCCACGGCCCACTCATGATCAGAGCATGAGTTCAGGCTCCTGGGACCCCAGGGGTGGGCCATTTCCAGAGTACACAGGAGCTGTTCACACACATGAGCTGTTCCTCATGAATGTTTTCTAAGGACAAACAAACAAAGAAAGATAACACAATGGAAGCATGTTATTCAATGCAAGAGACTGATTTTTACCTTCTGAACCAAGTAGACACTGGTAGCTCTCTCAGCAGCCACTTTATCCAGACTGGATCCCTCAGGGACAAAGTAGCTGACATCCGCAATGTGCACGCCCACCTCAAAGTTGCCTGAAAATGCACAAGAAGGTTGATCAGCCTGGATCCCAAAGCCAGGGCGACCCCTCCTGAGAATCCACCCCGAGAAGGCAGGTTGCTCCCAGAGGTCAGGGGGCTTGGAGCCCAGGCGGCCGTGGCCAGGCTCGCCTCTGACCTCTGGGCTCTGTGCTACTGCTACCTTCCTCACTGTGGGCCCACAGATGAGATGTTTATCCTGAATAGACAACGTGACCACTTTTATGAGATGTTCACCATTTCTAAAGGTTTCGTGTGTAGAAGGAGGCCCATTCTGGAGGATGACTGCATCTTTTCAGCTCCCAGAAGGAACTGGTCCCCAGAGCCTCTGAAAGCCCTGCCCCTGCCGTCTATCCCGGCCACAACCCTCACCAGCCCCGGGGCTGGCCTGTTGACCTCGGTTCCACCCCTCCCCGCAGCCCTCCTCACTGCTGCTGATCCCTGTCATAACCGCATGTCTGGTGACATCATTCCTCAGCCTGTTGCTCACGCACGCCCTTGCACGGGCTCGCCTCGGCCCACCTCGCCAGCCTTGCGGCTCAGCCTCTACGCACTTTCTACGCAGCTCTCGTGGGAAACCTCTTCTCGTTCCCAGAATGTATCTTACCTCATCCCACTCAGATGCTTGGCTCATGCTTTTTCTTACACTTGGGATAAGAATCGCAACAGGGTCTGCCCACCACAAGCCTTCTCACCGTGTAAGGGTCAGTTAATTGAAAGAGATTCCCAGAACAAGACCCGTTTCCCCTGCCTGCACTGTCACCAGAACTAACCCACTGCTGGAGGTGCTCCTCGTGGTCTTCTCTGCAGAGCTGTCTCACCACCAGACACCAGAGTGCACCTTCACTGGCTCGTGTGTCTACCATCTGGACCTGTCTCTAGTGAAGCGCTCGGGCCTCCGTCTATAGTAAAGGCTCCAGTGAGGCGGGGCCGTTCGTGTCCATCCACTGCCAAAGGCCCAGAGCTTAGACGAATGTCTGACACACTGTAGGCACTCTATAAATACTTGCAGTTACAAAACAGTTAGTGCACACTAACTCAATTAGTGCATTTGCTTGTTTGTAGTCCTATTCCCTTCCTGGTGGAGTTGTTTTTCCACCAGGCCCTTCCCATATTGTCAGATCTACCAGAGGCATGGTCAGAAGATTCAGGCTGGTGAAATTGCATCTAAGTGGGCTTGGGAGCTAGTTAGCATCTACACTGGGGATTTACTCTTGAACATCCTGTAACTCATTGATCAGATGCAGTGTATGTGATTATACACATACACACAAACAGGTTCACATGAAAATGCACAAAATGGACAGAATAGGATGAAGTGTGCACATGTGAACTGGCGCAAAGCCTGGAGAGAGCGAGCAGCGTGGGCAGACAGAAGTGTGCTGACGATACAGAGGGCAACTGCTTACCATTCATAGCCCATCCCATTCTACAGCACCTGGTCTAGCATAGGCGGGGGACACAAAGAGATGTATTCTGAGCCCGTTTCAGGAACTCATACGGATTTCAGAAAAGAGAGTCCCTCTCTCTCCCAAGACCCTGGATAAAAAGTTTGGAACTGCCAAGGAAGCCTCTTTGCCCCACAATCATGCCAGCAGAGAGAGTAACAGGGCCAAGAAAGAAAGAGAGAAGCACAATGACCTCATTTGAACTCCAGGATCCAGCTGAACTTGAAGCCAGCCTACCTGTGGGCTTGGAACTTTGGGAGTCAATCCATTCCTGTGTGGCTATGACTCACTACAATAACCATGACCGACAGCCACGCTGACTCAGAGGCACTCGTGAACACGTCACCACTCTCTCTTCGGATGATCCGTCTTGAGGTATCTCACAGTTTGGCTGCAAACTGTGTTGCTAGTTACTGCTCTCCTATTCCTTCTTCACTGGGGGAGGCCTTTTCCCTACTTTTTTTTTTTTTTTTAATGGAAAAGTGTTTAAACTTGTTAAAATAGAGGCACAGGGAAGGAAAAGGAGGTACGAGTCCCCGCTCTCATCTGTCTCACACTCGAAGCCCACCCTCCTACGGGGCAGCACCGGGGGCTTTTCCACCCAAAAAGTCCTGTAAGGCCCTTCATCACAATATTTTTGCAGTTACAAAACAGTTAGTGCACACTAACTCAATTAGTGCATTTGCTTGTTTGTAGTCCTATTCCCTTCCTGGTGGAGTTGTTTTTCCACCAGGCCCTTCCCATATTGTCAGATCTACCAGAGGCATGGTCAGAAGATTCAGGCTGGTGAAATTGCATCTAAGTGGGCTTGGGAGCTAGTTAGCATCTACACTGGGGATTTACTCTTGAACATCCTGTAACTCATTGATCAGATGCAGTGTATGTGATTATACACATACACACAAACAGGTTCACATGAAAATGCACAAAATGGACAGAATAGGATGAAGTGTGCACATGTGAACTGGCGCAAAGCCTGGAGAGAGCGAGCAGCGTGGGCAGACAGAAGTGTGCTGACGATACAGAGGGCAACTGCTTACCATTCATAGCCCATCCCATTCTACAGCACCTGGTCTAGCATAGGCGGGGGACACAAAGAGATGTATTCTGAGCCCGTTTTCAGGAACTCATACGGATTTCAGAAAAGAGAGTCCCTCTCTCTCCCAAGACCCTGGATAAAAAGTTTGGAACTGCCAAGGAAGCCTCTTTGCCCCACAATCATGCCAGCAGAGAGAGTAACAGGGCCAAGAAAGAAAGAGAGAAGCACAATGACCTCATTTGAACTCCAGGATCCAGCTGAACTTGAAGCCAGCCTACCTGTGGGCTTGGAACTTTGGGAGTCAATCCATTCCTGTGTGGCTATGACTCACTACAATAACCATGACCGACAGCCACGCTGACTCAGAGGCACTCGTGAACACGTCACCACTCTCTCTTCGGATGATCCGTCTTGAGGTATCTCACAGTTTGGCTGCAAACTGTGTTGCTAGTTACTGCTCTCCTATTCCTTCTTCACTGGGGGAGGCCTTTTCCCTACTTTTTTTTTTTTTTTTAATGGAAAAGTGTTTAAACTTGTTAAAATAGAGGCACAGGGAAGGAAAAGGAGGTACGAGTCCCCGCTCTCATCTGTCTCACACTCGAAGCCCACCCTCCTACGGGGCAGCACCGGGGGCTTTTCCACCCACTCCTGTAACATTACTACTTCAGGGGAAACCGAAGTCCATCTAAGAAATACAGGCCGCTGTGGGATTACAGAACATGCCTCTTTCCCACAGAGGAGGGGGCTGTCTGGAAGGCCGAGGAAAACCAGTATGGCTCAAAGTTCAGCCGCCTCCCTGTGTGAGCCTCACAGCTGTGCCGTGGGGTCACCGGGAGCAGGAAGACTTGCCCGCAAAGATCGAGGAACCCAGCCCGAGAGAACACGGCCAGGCATCGCAGATGGCTCCACTCCCTGTGCCGATAGCACAAGCACCTAAAACCAACACTCGGAGAAGGTAAAATAAAGTGTCTTCTTTTGAAGTCAGAATTATAATCGGCTGGCCTAATAGGTAAATATTGACTAAAGGAAAAGAGAGAGGATTATTACATCATGATACAAACCATAATTTTAAATTCAGCCTGTGTGCTGTTACTACACATGAACTCTCTGTCCTTAGTCAAAACTGACAAACTGACAAAGAGCTCGTTACAGGAGATAAAACATGCAGGGGGCCAATCAAAACAGATCTGAGAGGCTTGAATTTCTCTCCAAATTCCCAGAAGAGCCTCTCAAACCAGCAAAGAGGAGCTCTCTTATTCTCTCCTTTGGCCCTCTTTTGTATGGAAACCCTAAGCAAATATTTTATTACATATATTTACATAATGTGAACTTGCAGAACTCTTGATATTTTATTCTATGAAAGAAAAAATACAAATCCAAAAAGTTACGTAGTACATGCTGCCCAAACATCTAGGCACAAGTTGATATTACAAAAAGTACTGTCTTCCACATAAAACCATTCTTTACATTTTTTTATTTACATTCAAAATGTTCATCTGCTGGGGCTTGGGTATGTCCTGAGAGTTCTGAAGAGCTGTGGACGCAGAGGCAGGAAGAGGCCCTAAGGTGAGCCACGTCTGGCTCATGGTGCATGGAGCCTCCAGACTTTAACTATTGCCCCTTTGCGTGAACTTGAGTGGACTCTGCTTGAGTAGAATTGCTTCATCCAATGAAAACACAATAGAACACAAAGTAGGGGCTCAAGGACCATCGTGTCTAAGCCAGCCTCCCAGTCTGCTCAGCCACATCCCAACCGAGTCCCTGCCAGGCAGCCTGTGACAAGTCCTCAAGGGCGGGGAGCTCACATCTCGAAGCCGCTTGCTCTTCATCTGAAGAGCTCTGGTCGTGAGCAGGTGCTTCCTCACACAGATCCACGACCCACAGAAATGGAGCCATTAGACTGTTCTAGCACTGGGCATGTATAAGAGATTCCCTCTGTTTAAGGCACCCAGTCTAACGGGGTTGGCACGCACACTAACGTGGTGACAACATGGTGGGACCAGTGCTAGGACAGAGGAAGGCTGCAAAGCCTCATTCTGTGGGAACAAGTCGAGCTGAAATCTGTTTCCACTTCAACGAGAACATGGGAAAGTGTTTTGTAATCGAGAACAACTACATGAAAGCAATGTTGACAACGATGATCATAAATATGATAAGGATAGCAGTAGCGACCATGTATTTAATATCTCTTTTGTGCCAGGGGCTCCACGTGTATTAATGTAGCTTTGACAACAGCCATAAAACCCGTGTTTCACAGATGAGTCATCTGAGGCTCAGAGAGGTTCCAGGTCACTTCTCCAAGGTTACCTGGCTAGTATGCAGTAAACCCTGTATTCAAAACTGGGTCAAGATGCAGAGCCTTTGCTCTTTTTATTAGAGCCCCGATAACTCCAGGACAAGGTAATACAGCCCCCACTGCCCCGTTCCCAACTCAGCGGGTCACAGCTGGAAGTCCCTCACCGCCTCTTCTGATCGAGCAGAAGCCATACTCCTGGCTCTGGGCTCGGCAGTGTCGCCGGGGCTTTTCCCAGCCCTGGTCGCAGCCCCATCCCTGCTCCCACTGCTGTCTCCTGAGCCCCTCATCCCAGGGACTGACTACAGAACACCTCTAAGCCACCAACTCCTGTCCTATTAAATTACAAATCTTTAAGCTCTAACCATTCCTTTCCACACTTCTAGTCTGCAAGTGGTGGCAGAGTGACTGTCCTAAGTTCTTAAAGGGTTAGGCCTGTTAAAGGAGGGAAAGCACCGGGCTTCCCTCACCAGGAGCGAGCCCAGGGCCTTCCAGATGCAGGTTACCTGCATTCACCTTTACCCCCTGTGCATACCCTGCTGGGCCCCCACTGCCCCAAGTGTTCAGCCCAGTCCTAGCTTCTAAGGTCTTACAAGTATGGCTCCTGCCACCGTCCCTGTCCCTTCAGCTTGTTTCTTCCACTCCTCCCTCTGTATGCTACGTTTTATTACTGCTTCACAAAGACGCAATGATGACAAAAGCTTTTATCATGTGGGTCTGCCCTGAGCACGTTCAATTCCTGGCTTCCTTACCATACGACCCACAGAAATGGAGCCATTAGACTGTTCTAGCACTGGGCATGTATAAGAGATTCCCTCTGTTTAGGGCCCTACGGGTCACCAAGTGTTTTGCTAGGACAGAGGAAGGCTGCAAAGCCTCATTCTGTGGGAACAAGTCGAGCTGAAATCTGTTTCCACTTCAACGAGAACATGGGAAAGTGTTTTGTAATCGAGAACAACTACATGAAAGCAATGTTGACAACGATGATCATAAATATGATAAGGATAGCAGTAGCGACCATGTATTTAATATCTCTTTTGTGCCAGGGGCTCCACGTGTATTAATGTAGCTTTGACAACAGCCATAAAACCCGTGTTTCACAGATGAGTCATCTGAGGCTCAGAGAGGTTCCAGGTCACTTCTCCAAGGTTACCTGGCTAGTATGCAGTAAACCCTGTATTCAAAACTGGGTCAAGATGCAGAGCCTTTGCTCTTTTTATTAGAGCCCCGATAACTCCAGGACAAGGTAATACAGCCCCCCCCACTGCCCCGTTCCCAACTCAGCGGGTCACAGCTGGAAGTCCCTCACCGCCTCTTCTGATCGAGCAGAAGCCATACTCCTGGCTCTGGGCTCGGCAGTGTCGCCGGGGCTTTTCCCAGCCCTGGTCGCAGCCCCATCCCTGCTCCCACTGCTGTCTCCTGAGCCCCTCATCCCAGGGACTGACTACAGAACACCTCTAAGCCACCAACTCCTGTCCTATTAAATTACAAATCTTTAAGCTCTAACCATTCCTTTCCACACTTCTAGTCTGCAAGTGGTGGCAGAGTGACTGTCCTAAGTTCTTAAAGGGTTAGGCCTGTTAAAGGAGGGAAAGCACCGGGCTTCCCTCACCAGGAGCGAGCCCAGGGCCTTCCAGATGCAGGTTACCTGCATTCACCTTTACCCCCTGTGCATACCCTGCTGGGCCCCCACTGCCCCAAGTGTTCAGCCCAGTCCTAGCTTCTAAGGTCTTACAAGTATGGCTCCTGCCACCGTCCCTGTCCCTTCAGCTTGTTTCTTCCACTCCTCCCTCTGTATGCTACGTTTTATTACTGCTTCACAAAGACGCAATGATGACAAAAGCTTTTATCATGTGGGTCTGCCCTGAGCACGTTCAACTTTCCTGGGCCTTGGCCTTACCATCCCCTGTGATCAGCACGAAGAGCAGGGAAAGGCCTGAGGGCACGGCTGGAGCATGAGGGGGCGCCGGTGGTAAAGACTCTGCTGCAAGGCAGGAGACACAAGAGACTCGGGTTTGATCCCTGGGTTAGGAAGACCCCCTGGAGGAGGAAATGGTAACCCACTCCAGGATTCTTGCCTGGAGATGCCCATGGACAGAGGAGCAGGGTGGGCTACAGTCTATGGGGTCGCAAAGAGTCGGACATGCTTGAGCAACACACAAGATAATAAAAACATAGGGTGGACCTGTGACCACTCTGGTAGAAAAGGGTTGTGAATACTTTCTGGTCTAACTGTGCAGAGCCCTCCCCACACCAGGTCTTCCCAGAGTGTGGCCAGCTTACGCTTGCACACCCGACATGCCTAAGAACCCACGACTCACTAGTGCAGCCCACTCCGCCTTCAGACAGCAGTGACGATGGACACCAGTCTCCCCCGTAGACCCAAAACACATCTGCCCAGAGTTCCTGCTTGGTAACCCAGTTCCACCCCACGGGGCTGCCGTGTCTCCTCAGAGGACAGCACTCTGGTGTTGATAGTGAGTGAAGTGGAGGGTCTCTTCCAGTAGGGGAGGCTCTACCTTGGGGACAGCATCAGCTCTGAATGTCTACCCAGTGAGTACGTAGCCCCTGGATCTTCTCTCTTCCAGGCGAAATTGCCACGTGGCTTGGCTCTGAGTCACTTCCTACTCCTCAACATCCTCCTCCCAGACACAGGCCTAATAACCACCTTCATTCACTCAATTGCACCGGCTTCCCTCACCAGGAGCGAGCCCAGGGCCTTCCAGATGCAGGTTACCTGCATTCACCTTACCCCTGTGCATACCCTGCTGGGCCCCCACTGCCCCAAGTGTTCAGCCCAGTCCTAGCTTCTAAGGTCTTACAAGTATGGCTCCTGCCACCGTCCCTGTCCCTTCAGCTTGTTTCTTCCACTCCTCCCTCTGTATGCTACGTTTTATTACTGCTTCACAAAGACGCAATGATGACAAAAGCTTTTATCATGTGGGTCTGCCCTGAGCACGTTCAACTTTCCTGGGCCTTGGCCTTACCATCCCCTGTGATCAGCACGAAGAGCAGGGAAAGGCCTGAGGGCACGGCTGGAGCATGAGGGGGCGCCGGTGGTAAAGACTCTGCTGCAAGGCAGGAGACACAAGAGACTCGGGTTTGATCCCTGGGTTAGGAAGACCCCCTGGAGGAGGAAATGGTAACCCACTCCAGGATTCTTGCCTGGAGATGCCCATGGACAGAGGAGCAGGGTGGGCTACAGTCTATGGGGTCGCAAAGAGTCGGACATGCTTGAGCAACACACAAGATAATAAAAACATAGGGTGGACCTGTGACCACTCTGGTAGAAAAGGGTTGTGAATACTTTCTGGTCTAACTGTGCAGAGCCCTCCCCACACCAGGTCTTCCCAGAGTGTGGCCAGCTTACGCTTGCACACCCGACATGCCTAAGAACCCACGACTCACTAGTGCAGCCCACTCCGCCTTCAGACAGCAGTGACGATGGACACCAGTCTCCCCCGTAGACCCAAAACACATCTGCCCAGAGTTCCTGCTTGGTAACCCAGTTCCACCCCACGGGGCTGCCGTGTCTCCTCAGAGGACAGCACTCTGGTGTTGATAGTGAGTGAAGTGGAGGGTCTCTTCCAGTAGGGGAGGCTCTACCTTGGGGACAGCATCAGCTCTGAATGTCTACCCAGTGAGTACGTAGCCCCTGGATCTTCTCTCTTCCAGGCGAAATTGCCACGTGGCTTGGCTCTGAGTCACTTCCTACTCCTCAACATCCTCCTCCCAGACACAGGCCTAATAACCACCTTCATTCACTCAATTAGCCACTTCAAAGATACTGAAGTATAGGTTCCTACTATACGGCAGGTAGTTTCTTCTAGGTGTTGGAGACATATAAGTAAACAAGACTGACAAGGTCCCTTCTCTTGTGGAACTCACCTTCTCATGCAGAGAGAAAGACAATATAAGCAAACAAATAAATGGGGATTCCTAGGAGGCATTAGTGGAAAAGAACCCACTTGCCAATGCAGGAGATGTTAAGAGATATGGGTTCGATCCCTGGGTCAGGAAGATGCTCTGGAAGAGGGTATGGCAACCCATTCCAGCATTCTTCTGTTTTTTTTTTTTGATAAACATTTATTTTATTGATTTATTTTTTGGGGGGTGGGATGGGGAGGGAGGGGGATGGACGGGCCACTTCTATTGGTCTCTCATTTCTCTATTTTCATCCATCTTTGTTCTTTGGCCCGTGTGGGCCTCCCATCGGCCTCTATTGTCGCAGAGCGCCGGCTCTGGGCGCATGCCCTCCAGAGCTCCGGCTCGGTGATTGGACACATCAGTCCAGCCGCTCCGCAGCACGTGGGATCTTCCCAAGCCAGGGATCAAACCGGCGCCCCTTGCATTGCAAGGCAGTGTCCTTACCCACTGAACCACCAGGGAAGCCCCCATTCCAGCATTCTTGCCTACAGAGTCTCCATGGATAGAAGAGCTTGGTGGGCTACAGTCCAGAGGGTCGCAAAAAGTCAAAGATGACTGAAGCAACTCAGCACACATGCAAAACAAACGCTAAGATTACTTACGATGGTGAAAAGGACTTTGAAGAAAACAGAACAGTGTGAGGTGATAAGAATGCCTCAGATTTGGTTTGGAAAGATGTCTCTGAGAAAACAAACTAAAACTTATGTGTACAGAAAGGATGTCACATGATGACTGGTGGGGGGCACTCCAGGCAGGAGAACAACCAGAGCAAAGGTGGAAGGAGGGCCAGCTGGGAGCATCTAAGGAACAGAAAGAAGACAGGAAAGAGGAGAACATATCCTACTCCTATCTCCTTTCCCCAGGCGAAATTGCCACGTGGCTTGGCTCTGAGTCACTTCCTACTCCTCAACATCCTCCTCCCAGACACAGGCCTAATAACCACCTTCATTCACTCAATTAGCCACTTCAAAGATACTGAAGTATAGGTTCCTACTATACGGCAGGTAGTTTCTTCTAGGTGTTGGAGACATATAAGTAAACAAGACTGACAAGGTCCCTTCTCTTGTGGAACTCACCTTCTCATGCAGAGAGAAAGACAATATAAGCAAACAAATAAATGGGGATTCCTAGGAGGCATTAGTGGAAAAGAACCCACTTGCCAATGCAGGAGATGTTAAGAGATATGGGTTCGATCCCTGGGTCAGGAAGATGCTCTGGAAGAGGGTATGGCAACCCATTCCAGCATTCTTCTGTTTTTTTTTTTTGATAAACATTTATTTTATTGATTTATTTTTTGGGGGGTGGGATGGGGAGGGAGGGGGATGGACGGGCCACTTCTATTGGTCTCTCATTTCTCTATTTTCATCCATCTTTGTTCTTTGGCCCGTGTGGGCCTCCCATCGGCCTCTATTGTCGCAGAGCGCCGGCTCTGGGCGCATGCCCTCCAGAGCTCCGGCTCGGTGATTGGACACATCAGTCCAGCCGCTCCGCAGCACGTGGGATCTTCCCAAGCCAGGGATCAAACCGGCGCCCCTTGCATTGCAAGGCAGTGTCCTTACCCACTGAACCACCAGGGAAGCCCCCATTCCAGCATTCTTGCCTACAGAGTCTCCATGGATAGAAGAGCTTGGTGGGCTACAGTCCAGAGGGTCGCAAAAAGTCAAAGATGACTGAAGCAACTCAGCACACATGCAAAACAAACGCTAAGATTACTTACGATGGTGAAAAGGACTTTGAAGAAAACAGAACAGTGTGAGGTGATAAGAATGCCTCAGATTTGGTTTGGAAAGATGTCTCTGAGAAAACAAACTAAAACTTATGTGTACAGAAAGGATGTCACATGATGACTGGTGGGGGGCACTCCAGGCAGGAGAACAACCAGAGCAAAGGTGGAAGGAGGGCCAGCTGGGAGCATCTAAGGAACAGAAAGAAGACAGGAAAGAGGAGAACTGGAAGCCAGGAGGCTCGTGAAGTAGATGGTGGACCCGTGAGGGATGTCCTGATGGGCCAGGAAGAAGCATTTAGATTGTATTTCAAGGGTAATGGGAAAGCATTGGGGAGTTTTAAGCAGAGAAGTGACATGAGTTGAATATACCACGTTGTTAGCACCTTCATCCTGCGTGCCATGGTCCTACTAATGCACCCAAGGTCACACGAGACTGAAAACAGTGAGCCTGAGGAAGACCTCGACCTCTCACGGAGAACACTAACAGGCACACAAAGTTAAGCAATCCTTCTGTGATGTAACATGTTTGACAAACAGAGACAGAGACGAAACGGAGCACAGCCCACTAGACACCCTGACACATACAACAGGTGCTGGGCTTCCTGTCCCACAGACTGGTTTCCATCCAGTCTACAAGACAGGAACAGACTGCTCTTACTCGGGTCACTCTCTTGACCTTGTGGCCAATTTTCACAACATCTTAATGGGGTGGAAGTAACAGTCTTCTGGAAGCTGGGTAATCCAACCAAGAGGACCGAGAAAGGGACTTTCTGCCATCCAGACATCCCCACCTGCGAGGGGGCTCCCATAGGGCAGCACATCCAGCTGGAATGCAGGCCTTAGTTTGGTCCCCCTGAGTTTCAGAGACAGACTCCCTTTCTGAGGGACAACTGGGCTTGGATCACTCTGTGGTCCCACAACCAACTCCATCTTTTAGTTGGGCTAAGCAAATTCCCCTTGACTCTGGTGGAAACACCGATTGGGCTGCCAGGTAAGATGGACAACTCAAAGTCTGACGTTTTCCAGTTCTGTGTGGTATTTGGTTATGTAATCAAATGCAGAAATTGACCACTGGTACAGCAGGTCATGGCAGAAGTCCATGGCCATGACGTGGTGATGGTTTGAGAATATTTCATAAGCTTAAAAGGAAGCAATGTAAAAAATTCTGGGACAAGTAAACCTGAATGCAATGTAAGGTCCCCGTGCATGAAAAGGGGGTTGTAGCAGGTGATATCTCAGGTTCTCCTAAAGGCTCGGATCTGAAGAGTCTGGGACTGTCTTTCTTGTGTTTTCTTTCGGCGGTCCAGCAAAGGGTTAATCAGAAGCAATAGCTGCAAACTCCTCAATTGGTGAGCTCACCTTCTGGAACCAAGCAGCTTAGAGAACCTTTTTTCCCTCATTATTACAAAGGGCTCTATCAATCTGCGAGTACTCACTAAACTGCCCACACAGCAGTTTTTGTCATGTTCAATCTAATTCTCAGGAATCTAAGCTTAAATTTATATGAACAGCATGGAAGAGGAACACCCAGGTAGTAAATTCCACTTTTCCTCTTCCAGAGGATCTGAGCAATGGCCTCCTTCATTAAGAGGAAAGAGAATGAGAAGCTGACCGTGTGAGATGGGCACACCCGACGTCTGGGAATTTCCAGGCGTTTCAGGAGTGGGGTAAGCCCAGGTCAGCAGGTCAGACCTGGAAGAGAGAGCCGAGCGCAGGCTCACGAGAAGCTCGGAGTGCAGGAGGGCAGGCACTTTGTCCTTCCTCGTTGCCAAAAGACAGTGAAGTTGGGAGGGCCGAAAAAGACTCCTGAAGGCAGTTACGAAGTGAGCAGGTCCATATAAGAGCTGGGAGTCGCGGTGGGGAGGGTGGGGTGTGAACTGGCCATGGCGTCAGGGTTGCCAGGGCGGTGAGAGGGGAACAAGGGGCTTCATTATATTATTCTGCCTGCTTTTGTGCGTGTTCAACGTCCTCTATCCAAAATTTAAAAAAAATAATGTTTGTAGAGGTTGAAGCCAAGGAAAGAAAAAAGTTTAAAAAGGAAAAATCCAGTTAAGTAAAACTACTCTGTGGTCCCACAACCAACTCCATCTTTTAGTTGGGCTAAGCAAATTCCCTTGACTCAACCTTGGGCTGCCAGGTAAGATGGACAACTCAAAGTCTGACGTTTTCCAGTTCTGTGTGGTATTTGGTTATGTAATCAAATGCAGAAATTGACCACTGGTACAGCAGGTCATGGCAGAAGTCCATGGCCATGACGTGGTGATGGTTTGAGAATATTTCATAAGCTTAAAGGAAGCAATGTAAAAAATTCTGGGACAAGTAAACCTGAATGCAATGTAAGGTCCCCGTGCATGAAAAGGGGGTTGTAGCAGGTGATATCTCAGGTTCTCCTAAAGGCTCGGATCTGAAGAGTCTGGGACTGTCTTTCTTGTGTTTTCTTTCGGCGGTCCAGCAAAGGGTTAATCAGAAGCAATAGCTGCAAACTCCTCAATTGGTGAGCTCACCTTCTGGAACCAAGCAGCTTAGAGAACCTTTTTTCCCTCATTATTACAAAGGGCTCTATCAATCTGCGAGTACTCACTAAACTGCCCACACAGCAGTTTTTGTCATGTTCAATCTAATTCTCAGGAATCTAAGCTTAAATTTATATGAACAGCATGGAAGAGGAACACCCAGGTAGTAAATTCCACTTTTCCTCTTCCAGAGGATCTGAGCAATGGCCTCCTTCATTAAGAGGAAAGAGAATGAGAAGCTGACCGTGTGAGATGGGCACACCCGACGTCTGGGAATTTCCAGGCGTTTCAGGAGTGGGGTAAGCCCAGGTCAGCAGGTCAGACCTGGAAGAGAGAGCCGAGCGCAGGCTCACGAGAAGCTCGGAGTGCAGGAGGCAGGCACTTTGTCCTTCCTCGTTGCCAAAAGACAGTGAAGTTGGGAGGGCCGAAAAAGACTCCTGAAGGCAGTTACGAAGTGAGCAGGTCCATATAAGAGCTGGGAGTCGCGGTGGGGAGGGTGGGGTGTGAACTGGCCATGGCGTCAGGGTTGCCAGGGCGGTGAGAGGGGAACAAGGGGCTTCATTATATTATTCTGCCTGCTTTTGTGCGTGTTCAACGTCCTCTATCCAAAATTTAAAAAAAATAATGTTTGTAGAGGTTGAAGCCAAGGAAAGAAAAAAGTTTAAAAAGGAAAAATCCAGTTAAGTAAAACTAGCTAAAGTTTTAGAAGAAAGGCCAGCCAACAGAGGCAGGAGAGGGTTACTGCATTTGAAGAACAGAATTAAAATGTCCCCAGTGATGACCTCTGCAGGGTGAGGGTATGGAGACTGTTTCTTCTTGCATCATACACATTTGTCATGTTTCCAGCTGTCAAAGGCTGGAAAAGGCATAAAGATGAAAAGTCTAAAACAGAAAAATGCAAACCAGTTTAAAAACATGTTATAAAGAAATATATCAAGATAGTAAGAATGGTTTTCTCTGAGTGGTAGGACCCTAACTTTTCTTTCTGCTAATACATAAATTCTAATTTTTATACTGATTTTTTTTACAGTTTTTTTAAAAAATAAAGACATACCAACAAAATGCTGGGCACTCCCCTCAGCAGCTGCCCCATCCCTGACTCCCCATTAGACAGCAAGAGGAAAGCACCACTGGCCACCCCAGGCAGCGGGCAGCAAGTGCAGGCGGGAGTTGCGAGCCGCCTGTCCTGGGGCATGCTGGGGCTCCGCCATAGACAAGCCCTCTGAAGGCAAGCTCAGTAAATGGAGCAGCAGGAGCTGGGCATCCTCACCCTCGCAGAACAGGAAACAACCATTCCCAGGCCAGAAAAGTGACTCCTGAGGCCACCACTCTGGAGGCTGGTGTATGTGGCCAGCTTGGGGAACCCACTTCTCTTACCTGCAAGGGCACAAGGAAGCTTGCAGGATTCCAGTGGACGGGTTTCCCAAAGATACAGTGTGGAAACCAAATTTCAGCATGTTTCCACACTCACTTGTGGATTTTCCTATTTTAAAAAACCTCTCTGTTAACAAAACATAACCACTAGTCTCTTAAAATACAAATTTAGCTGAGGGAACAAGGCTTCATAAATAGTCGCGGTGGGAGGGTGGGGTGTGAACTGGCCATGGCGTCAGGGTTGCCAGGGCGGTGAGAGGGGAACAAGGGGCTTCATTATATTATTCTGCCTGCTTTTGTGCGTGTTCAACGTCCTCTATCCAAAATTTAAAAAAAATAATGTTTGTAGAGGTTGAAGCCAAGGAAAGAAAAAAGTTTAAAAAGGAAAAATCCAGTTAAGTAAAACTAGCTAAAGTTTTAGAAGAAAGGCCAGCCAACAGAGGCAGGAGAGGGTTACTGCATTTGAAGAACAGAATTAAAATGTCCCCAGTGATGACCTCTGCAGGGTGAGGGTATGGAGACTGTTTCTTCTTGCATCATACACATTTGTCATGTTTCCAGCTGTCAAAGGCTGGAAAAGGCATAAAGATGAAAAGTCTAAAACAGAAAAATGCAAACCAGTTTAAAAACATGTTATAAAGAAATATATCAAGATAGTAAGAATGGTTTTCTCTGAGTGGTAGGACCCTAACTTTTCTTTCTGCTAATACATAAATTCTAATTTTTATACTGATTTTTTTTACAGTTTTTTTAAAAAATAAAGACATACCAACAAAATGCTGGGCACTCCCCTCAGCAGCTGCCCCATCCCTGACTCCCCATTAGACAGCAAGAGGAAAGCACCACTGGCCACCCCAGGCAGCGGGCAGCAAGTGCAGGCGGGAGTTGCGAGCCGCCTGTCCTGGGGCATGCTGGGGCTCCGCCATAGACAAGCCCTCTGAAGGCAAGCTCAGTAAATGGAGCAGCAGGAGCTGGGCATCCTCACCCTCGCAGAACAGGAAACAACCATTCCCAGGCCAGAAAAGTGACTCCTGAGGCCACCACTCTGGAGGCTGGTGTATGTGGCCAGCTTGGGGAACCCACTTCTCTTACCTGCAAGGGCACAAGGAAGCTTGCAGGATTCCAGTGGACGGGTTTCCCAAAGATACAGTGTGGAAACCAAATTTCAGCATGTTTCCACACTCACTTGTGGATTTTCCTATTTTAAAAAACCTCTCTGTTAACAAAACATAACCACTAGTCTCTTAAAATACAAATTTAAAGCGATTAACAATCTTCAACAAGTTTAAAATATAAACACCCATGTGTACTTAAATGACTATTTACAAAATGTTAACTGTTACCAACAACTGCTTAATCCAGGGACTTCCCTGGTGGTCCAAGGACTAAGGCTCTGCACTCCCAATGCAGGGAGCCTGGGTCAATCCCTGATGAGGGAACTAGATCCCACATGGTGAATTAAGAGTTCACATGCTGCAGCTTAAGATCCTGCGGGCCATAACTAGAAGATCAACTAAGACCCGGCTCAGCCGAACAAATAAATTCTTCAAAAGACAGCTGCTTACTCCAATCCCAACCATCCTTTCAGTTAAAATGAAAGCAACTTCCATAGTCACCTTGAATTCTGAGATGTAAAAGCTTTTTAAATCTTTATTATATATCCTGGTGATAAAACCCCTTACTGGCTTTTCTCTCATTCGGGAAAAGTCTTTTGGGGTTCATGATGTTTTCAACATACCCAATCAGCTCCTGTGAGATCTAGTTACTCAGCTTTATTAATTAACCTCTTTGTATTAAGGAGAAACTCTTTTCTAATTCCCCAAAGCTTCACAAAAGTTAACCAAAAATTATATCTGTAATCTATGCAGATTCACAATATGAACCCCCCATACTGGCTGTCTCATATTAGTGCCCCAGTTGCCTGTTTGAATAATACTGGAGTGGGTAGCCTTTCCCCTCTCCAGGGGGTCATCCCAACCCAGGGATCCAACCCAGGTATCCCGCAGTGCAGGCAGATTCTTTACCATTAGAGCCACCAGGGAGGCCCGAGAGTACTTCATACTTCATAGCCTGAGTTAACTCACTTGATAATCCTAATGCTGAGAGACAGTAAGGAAACTGGAGACCCATGCAGGTCAGACTCCCAAAACTAAGCTCTTAACCCTTACTTTATGGGATTCACCCCTTAGTGTCAGGCATTGACTGACTTGGAATTGCTTCTGTCTCAACTCTTATAGGCTACAAACACTCTCAATGTAACATTTAAAAGGGATTATACATTGACTTCCACAGAACACACACTTTAACACTACTAAATAAAATAGAGCATTATTTTCAACTAATAAGTAAAACAGAACATCATTTTCAATGTGACTAAATGTGACTCCTTTAGGAGAACAATGCATATTCACTGAAATAAAAACCCTGTTGTGCACTCCTGTAACCAGTGGTCACTCTCTACTTTCGAATTACCCATGTATCAACTGTGGGCTTTCCAGGTGGTACTAGTGGTAAAGAATCCACCAACACAGGAGACGCAAAAGACGTTGTATTCAGTCTCTGGGTTGGGAAGATCCCCTGAGTAAGAAATAGCACCCAATTCTAGTATTCTTGCCTAGAAAATTCCATGGGTAAAGGAGCCTGGCGGGTTCTAGTCCATAGGGGTGGCAGATCGTCGGACCCAACTGAGCAACTGCGCACGAGCACACTATGACCACTGTGGTCACAACTCAGTTTTCGTATAAAATATTCTGAACTGCTAGATTTTCTAGGTAACTCAATGTCAATCCTTTAGTCATCAGTTGTTCATCGTTTAGTGCTTGTGGATAGAATTCCTCTATGAATGTAGTATATCCATCCTTTCCTTAATAGCAGAATATAATTCAACATTAATAACTTAGGGTTACTAAAATAAACATTCCTTTTGTATTTTGCAATAGATGCTGGGGCGGTACAATAGGACAAAGGTATCCTGCCCTCAGGATACACTCTCAGATTTACCTGTCATCTCTGTCACTAAAAGACGTTTCAGATGCAAAACCTCCTGGCCAATTATAACAACAGTTATCCCTGGTTGGACTGGACACATGGAAGACATTCATTCTCGATCAAATAAGTTATCTCCATAAAGCTTTTAAAGGACAGATACTACTAATACTCATATTTCACCAACAATCAGGCTCAGAGAGGTGTGATGATCTGCCCGATGTCACACAGTAAACCCCAGAGCCAGGACGAGAGCAATGCTGGACTCCAGGATCGGAGTTCTTAACCATCACGCCACAGGTCCACACAAGGACAGCCTTCTCCCAAGGGCCTTTAATCATTCCCCAGTGACTGGTATCCTATAGCTTTTGGTTTTATGGCAGTTTGAGATTTCATTCACATACAAACCCCTCACAGTGGTTCAATGGTTTTTTTAGTATACTCAGAGTTGCTCAACCATCACCATCATCAATTTTAGAACATTTCCACAGCTCTGAAAGAAACTCCGTATCTGTTTTCAGTCCCTCCCTATTGCTTCCCAACCTTCCTAACCACAAGCAACCACTAATCTAGTTTCTGTCTGTGTAGATGAGCCTGTTCTGGACATCTCACTTAAATGGAATCTTATGAGATGTGCACAGTCTTCTGTGCCTGTCTTTCATCTCGCATAATGTCTTCCAGGTTCATTCATGTTGTAGCCTGCTTCGGTACTTCATTTCTTTCCACGGTTGAATAATATTCTGTCATGTGGATACACCACATTTATTTAACTGTTCACTGGTTCATAGACATTTCAGTTGTTTCCACTTTGGGGGCACTCCTTCATTCATCAGAATAAATTTTTTATTGAGGCATAAAACACATAAAGTATACACATCTTAAGCATATATCTCAGTGACTTTTTATAAAAGGAACACAATTAGGTTACCACCTCTTCCCCTAGTTCAAAAACTAGAACGTAACCAGAATCCAGAAGCTTCTCTAGGGCCTCCTCAGTCTCGACGCCCAGCGAAGACAACTGCTTTTCTGACCTCTGTAGTCTATAATCAGAGGTCAGTTCTACCTGTCTTTGCATGTTACATAAAATGGATTTGTACAGGATGTATCTTGGGCGTATGTGTGTATCTGGCTTCTTTTGCTCAGCATGCTGTTGAGATTTATCCATGTTGTATCTAACCTACTATGCACCATTGCTGTGGAGTATTCCAGGTACAATTTATCCACTTTACAGTTGACAGGGTTGGGTTGTTTTTCGTTTTTGCTATTAGGAACAATGCTACTATGAGCATTCTTCTACATACGCACTCCCTCCTGTTGAGTATTTTAAAATGAAATGGTTGGGTCATGGAGAATAAATCTATCCAGATCTGTTACATACTATACAACAGTTTTTCAAAGTAGTTGTATATAACTTTTTCTCTGCTCAGTGCTGTTGTTGTTTAGTCACTTAAGTCATGTGTGACTTCCCAAAACCCCATGGACCGCAGCACGCTAGGCTCCTCTGTCCTTCGCTATCTCCCGGCAACTGCTCGAATTCATGTTCATTGGCTCAGTGACGCCATCCAACTATCTCATCCTCTGTTGTCCTCTTCTCCTCTTGCCCTCAATCTCTCCCAGCATCAGGGTCTTTCCCAATGAGTCAGCTCTTTGCTTAAGGTGGCCAAAATACTGGGGCTTCAACTTCAGCATAAGTCCTTCTAATTCATATTCAGGGTTGATTTCCTTTATGATTGACTCGTTTGATCTCCTTGTAGTCTAAGGAACTTTCAACAGTCTTCTCCAGCACCACAGTTCAAAAGCATAAATTCTTCAGTTCGCAACCTTCTTTATGGTCCTCCTCTCACATCCACACATGACTACTGGGAAGATCATAGTTTTGACTATATGGATTTTTGTCAGCAAAGTGATGTCTCTGTTTTTTTTAGTTGCTCTGCAGCATGTGGGATCTTCCCAGATCAGGGATCAAACCTGTGTCTCCTGCATTGGCAGGCGAACTCTTCACCACTGAGCCATCAGGGAAACTTGATGTCTCTGCTTTTTTTAAAAAAATGTATTGCCTAGGTTTGTCATAGCTTTCCTTCAAAAAGCATGTGTCTCTTAATTTCATGACTGCAGTCACTGTCTGCAGTGATTTTGGAGTGCAAGAAAATAAAATCTGCAACTGTCTCCACTTTTGCCCCTTTTATTTGCCATGAAGTGATGGGACTGGTTGCCATGATCTTAGTTTTTTGAATTTTGAGATTTAAGTCAGCTTTTTCAGCATATAAGAGTTCTAAGGCATCCATTAGATTCATGATCCATTCATATCCCCCACTTTATTTGGTATTATCCACTCTAGAATTTTTTTAGTTGTTCTTCCCTCATTATGGTTTTAATTTCCATTTCCCCTGAGGACTAATGATACTAATCATTTTTCATATGTTTTTGGTCACTGGTTGTCTTTTGTTATAAAGTGTCTGTTCAACTCTACATATGCTCAATAAGACACCTTTGCTGGATATATATATATATATACATATATATATATATATACACACATATACATATATATATATTCTCCTTCTCTGTGACTTGCCTTTTCAATATAATAATGGTGTCATTTGTTGAAGTTCTTAAATCTAATTTATCACTCTTTTCCTTTAAGTTTAATGCTTTTTGTGTCTCATGTAGATCTATGATAAGGCCATGAGGCTATTTTTCTATGTAGCATTCTACAGAAGGGCTGACTCTTCTAGAAATACTAGAGTTTTAACTTTCACACTATGAGCCACACATGAAACTGACTGTTACATATAGCACAAAATAGGACTCAAAGCTCACTTTTTTCCAGTTGATTGAGTCAGGTAGTGATGGACCCACCCTTTCCCGCACCTCTGCTGGAAACCAGGTGGTCATATACTTGTGGGTCTGCATCTGGATTCTCTGTTCTGTTCCCACCTTGACTTCTAAACAGCAACTGGATATTTATTATTTCAGCATAAGTTAACTAAAATTCCAAGTCAATTTTAATCTTTCCACTTTTACACCAATGCTAGTTCTTGGTGAGCACTTACTTATCGTCGGGCACAGTTCTAAGTACCAAGGATTACCTCATTTAATCTTCTAGGTAATTTCCAGTTAGACATTACTATCCCTGTTTTACAGACTGGAAACCCAAGGCCTAGCGAGGCTCATTCTCACCTCTAGAATATGGACACATGAGGCCTAGGAAGGCTAATTCTCACCTCTAGAGACTCACGTAGCCTTGCTAGCAAGGCCAATTCTCACCACCACCTTTGTGCAAAAGCACCAGTCACCTACACACCTTGAGGCACTTACTGCTAAAACCCTTAAATTAGGTTGTGTTTTTGCAACAACAGGCACAAACGGAGTGTTGCTCCTTTAGCTTCTCATACACTCAGTACTTTGGAACTGCAAGGCACTTGAGAAATGGTCCAGTTCAAACACATAGAGCTGGGGAGAGACTTCCGGAGAGATCACAGACATGCCCCAACTTATGTGACGCTGTAGAGGCAAAGATGAGACAGGAACCCAGCTCTGCTCCTATTCCAGTGCTCTTTCTGGGACCGCAACCACCTCTCATCATGCGCAGAGGGTGCTGGGTCCCGGAGGCTCCTGAGTTGGCCTCCGGGTCTACCCTGGTGCCAGACCCTTGAGGATGCCTGAGTGGTGGGTGCCAGATTATCTTGGCTTTAGTTAGCAAGGAAACTGGAACCAATCAGCAGAGCTGGAAGCAGATGAACAGGCCACAGGCCAAATTTGGTTTAACAAGGTGCACTGAGACATCCATGAAAAGAGAGAATTTCCAAAGCCCAGACCCCACAGGAATCAGGCAAGCAGGATTTGAATGGAACATAGGAGTAAGGCTCAGAGGGGTGGAGCTGTCTCTCCGCTTAATCTTTCCACTGCAATCCTGCGTCCTCGGAACAGGAACTTGTTGGCAAGCATCCCAGAAGCCCACTTCCATGCCAGAGACTTTGCATGACTATTCAGCTACTTGGATTTTTTGAGTCAAGTCAAGGTACAATTCAGTAAAAAATGACCATACCACATGGAGAGTTAAAGCTGTTCACTCCCCAATGCTCCAGATGAATGGAGAAGACATGCACCTCATTATGAGCTGACGGTTGTCCTGAGTTTTCCATTTCTCTTCCCAGGATCATTATCAAAGGGCCATACTATGAAAACAGGATTTGTTTGAGATCAAGTACTTGGGTTGCCTGGTATTTGCCTGAGGTCAGAGTGCCCTCTGACATAAGCCACTGAGAGAGGAATAATCAGTGTTTCAAAACCACGATTAGAAATGATTTCACACAGAAGGGGAGGGTAGAAGGAATAGCACTTGAAGCACTGGGTGTCATAAAGATGTCAAAGACAAAACCCAGAAACAGATCCAAGTAGAAAATGGCCCTGAAGTGGAATTTTTCTTTTCCAAAATCTATGTTAGAGTTATCAGGGGTTCTCTTCTAGAATACAAAGAACAGATTTAAAACAGCACTTCTTGATTAGGTTAAATGTTACTGAGGCTTAACCACTGGACCACCATATTGTGCTTTTTATTGAACCCTCATGGCCTGCATTAGAAGGTGGGTTCTTTAACGCTAGAGCTGCCTGGGAGGCCCCATATTTTAAATAACAGAAATACAGTAAATAACTTGCAAAGTAGTAGAGACTGCAGGACATATAAAAAGCACGCATTAAAGTACCAAAAAATTAAAGTACATCAAACTGAACTCCACAGTTAAAAACTAAAGATTGTCAGACAAGATAAGTCTAGCTATATGCTATTTATAGCTATACACTTAAAACATAAAGATGTAAAGACTATAAAACGGAGGGGAAAGCTATACCAATAATGTACTAAGAAAAGAAAGGGCTAGTACTCTTAAATAATGTCTAAGAGGTGCACTGAGACATCCATGAAAAGAGAGAATTTCCAAAGCAGAAGATCCAAACAGACCCACAGGAATAGGAAGCAGGATAAGGCTCAGAGGGGTGGAGCTGTCTCTCCGCTTAATCTTTCCACTGCAATCCTGCGTCCTCGGAACAGGAACTTGTTGGCAAGCATCCCAGAAGCCCACTTCCATGCCAGAGACTTTGCATGACTATTCAGCTACTTGGATTTTTTGAGTCAAGTCAAGGTACAATTCAGTAAAAAATGACCATACCACATGGAGAGTTAAAGCTGTTCACTCCCCAATGCTCCAGATGAATGGAGAAGACATGCACCTCATTATGAGCTGACGGTTGTCCTGAGTTTTCCATTTCTCTTCCCAGGATCATTATCAAAGGGCCATACTATGAAAACAGGATTTGTTTGAGATCAAGTACTTGGGTTGCCTGGTATTTGCCTGAGGTCAGAGTGCCCTCTGACATAAGCCACTGAGAGAGGAATAATCAGTGTTTCAAAACCACGATTAGAAATGATTTCACACAGAAGGGGAGGGTAGAAGGAATAGCACTTGAAGCACTGGGTGTCATAAAGATGTCAAAGACAAAACCCAGAAACAGATCCAAGTAGAAAATGGCCCTGAAGTGGAATTTTTCTTTTCCAAAATCTATGTTAGAGTTATCAGGGGTTCTCTTCTAGAATACAAAGAACAGATTTAAAACAGCACTTCTTGATTAGGTTAAATGTTACTGAGGCTTAACCACTGGACCACCATATTGTGCTTTTTATTGAACCCTCATGGCCTGCATTAGAAGGTGGGTTCTTTAACGCTAGAGCTGCCTGGGAGGCCCCATATTTTAAATAACAGAAATACAGTAAATAACTTGCAAAGTAGTAGAGACTGCAGGACATATAAAAAGCACGCATTAAAGTACCAAAAAATTAAAGTACATCAAACTGAACTCCACAGTTAAAAACTAAAGATTGTCAGACAAGATAAGTCTAGCTATATGCTATTTATAGCTATACACTTAAAACATAAAGATGTAAAGACTATAAAACGGAGGGGAAAGCTATACCAATAATGTACTAAGAAAAGCTAGCATATTTTTTATAATGTCTGACTAGTAGCTCTTAAGATAGAAAACATCTGAAACATCTATGGCACATGAACACTATAATATATGTGACATAGAATATAAAATAACACAAACTGAGTATTAAAAAGTGCATGTTTAAATGTTTCCAGTTCTGTTACAAAGTTAACAGAAACATGGCAAATTTTTTTCAAAGGATCTTAATTGGACAACTAACAGCACTCTAATATACAAATGAAAATGAGATCTAACAGCAATGTTTGATATTTTGTTTCTACTTTTTAAGATTTCCATTTTGGCGGGGCCAACCGGAACTTCTATTATGAATCCTGTCTTTGATAATGACAGGCATGAAAGGCATGGCAGCGTTTGGTTGTTGGTTGTGGGCTGCTTTGGGGAGCAGAGGGAACATCTACGGTTTCAGGTTTTGTAGATAACTCTCATATTTCAGTTCAATATTTGTACCTACAGTTACGTTCCTGTAGCAAGTCATCATCTAACTTCTCCGTATTTCTGAATGTTCGTGAAGCTAATCTTTACAGGCTCAAGTTTTTAAACTTTCTCCTTTTTTATTATAAGCATGTAAAGCTATAAAATCTCCTCTAAGTATTGCTTTAGCTGCACCATTTTATAACTTTTCTATACGCTTATTTTTACTAGAACTTATCTTTGGCAAGTCTTTAAGGCTTTGGTTAAGAGTTAATTCTTCTGGAAAGGATATGCCTATGATTCTGTCTGATTTCTAGAAATATGGCCCATTTGGTGCCACTTTAAGCTATATTTTTGACTTAGGATTGTATGGATCATGCAGGGAGTATTAATTCAGGTCCTGGGCAAACTATCTGGGTCACTAGAGAGTAGACAATACCATTAGCTGCCCTGGAATATACCTCTTTCTTTAGTATTTGCTCTTGTTTCACTGCTGACTTCTACGGAATGGGAAGCCTTTTTTAAAATTTTACTTTTTTTGCTTTTATAGAGTTTTGTTGTTTACAGATACGTGTATTTCCAGATTAGTCATACGTATATCACATTCTCCCCATCTCACCCCTCCAGACCGTCACATAGCCCCTGTGTAAGATCCTTTAGTCCCACAGCGCATAGACAATAGTTATCTCTTTTACATAGGAGAGTATAGGGTTCCATGTTGCTTTTTCCATATCTCTAACCCACTCTTTGGGAAAGCTTCTTAATGCCAGCTTACCCATATGTTTCTAAAAGATACATCATTTTAAAGAATTTTATTGAAGAAGAGTTTTCAGGCTAACCATTCTATCATACTACTGGAAATGTAAGTGCTATACAAAATATAGTGAATATATACATTTGTGTATTTTTTTCCAAGGAGAGATTGTGACTCTAAATAGAGATTAAAACCGCTACTATGCATTCTGTTTCAGCCTTATACAAACTAAAATAGTTAATCTTATATGATGTTTACAGATCTTCAGGCAAGAGGAAATTCTTTAGATAAGCATTTAAGATTGATTTCTAGTCTTAAACTATAATTCAAAAAGATACATGCATCCCAGTGTTCACTGAAGCACTTTACAACAGCCAAGCCATGGAAACAACCTAAATGTCCACAGAAAGATGAATAAACAAGATGTGCATATGTATGTGTGTACACACACATACACAATGGAGTATTAATCAGCAATAAAAAGAATGGAGGGCTTCCCTGGTGGTCCAGTGGGTTCGACACCGCCTTGCAGTGTAAGGGCACCAGTTCGATCCCTGGCACTGTAAAACCGCTTATTTTTACTAGAACTTATCTTTGGCAAGTCTTTAAGGCTTTGGTTAAGAGTTAATTCTTCTGGAAAGGATATGCCTATGATTCTGTCTGATTTCTAGAAATATGGCCCATTTGGTGCCACTTTAAGCTATATTTTTGACTTAGGATTGTATGGATCATGCAGGGAGTATTAATTCAGGTCCTGGGCAAACTATCTGGGTCACTAGAGAGTAGACAATACCATTAGCTGCCCTGGAATATACCTCTTTCTTTAGTATTTGCTCTTGTTTCACTGCTGACTTCTACGGAATGGGAAGCCTTTTTTAAAATTTTACTTTTTTTGCTTTTATAGAGTTTTGTTGTTTACAGATACGTGTATTTCCAGATTAGTCATACGTATATCACATTCTCCCCATCTCACCCCTCCAGACCGTCACATAGCCCCTGTGTAAGATCCTTTAGTCCCACAGCGCATAGACAATAGTTATCTCTTTTACATAGGAGAGTATAGGGTTCCATGTTGCTTTTTCCATATCTCTAACCCACTCTTTGGGAAAGCTTCTTAATGCCAGCTTACCCATATGTTTCTAAAAGATACATCATTTTAAAGAATTTTATTGAAGAAGAGTTTTCAGGCTAACCATTCTATCATACTACTGGAAATGTAAGTGCTATACAAAATATAGTGAATATATACATTTGTGTATTTTTTTCCAAGGAGAGATTGTGACTCTAAATAGAGATTAAAACCGCTACTATGCATTCTGTTTCAGCCTTATACAAACTAAAATAGTTAATCTTATATGATGTTTACAGATCTTCAGGCAAGAGGAAATTCTTTAGATAAGCATTTAAGATTGATTTCTAGTCTTAAACTATAATTCAAAAAGATACATGCATCCCAGTGTTCACTGAAGCACTTTACAACAGCCAAGCCATGGAAACAACCTAAATGTCCACAGAAAGATGAATAAACAAGATGTGCATATGTATGTGTGTACACACACACATACACAATGGAGTATTAATCAGCAATAAAAAAAGAATGGAGGGCTTCCCTGGTGGTCCAGTGGGTTACGACACCGCCTTGCAGTGTAAGGGGCACCAGTTCGATCCCTGGCACTGTAAGATCCCATGTGCTGTGGAGCAGCTGGACTGATAGGTCCAACTACCGAGCTGGAGCTCTAGAACGCATGCGCCCAGAGCCGGTGCTCTGCAGCGAGAGATGTCACTGCAATGGGAGGCCCACACAAGCCAAAGAACAAAGATAAATAAATGAAAGACCAATAGATGTGGCCAAAAAAAAAAACAAATTAAAAAAAAAGAATGGAATAATGCCATTTGCAGCAACACAGATGGACACTGAGATTATCATACTAAGTAAAGCAAGCCAGACAAAGACCAACAGCATATAATGTGGAGTCTGAAAACATATATATACAAGTGAGCTTATTTACAAAACAGTAATAGATCCACAGGGGAAGAAAACAAACTTATAGTTACCAAAGAGAAAAGGAGTGGAAGAGATAAATATGGAGGATGGGATTAATGCATACACATTATTATATAAAAAATAAATAAACAACAAGGACCTAGGTCAGGGAACTATACACAATATTTTGCAATAGCCTATAAGGAAAAACAATCTGAAAAAGAATGTATATAAATATAAAACTGAATCCTTGTGTTGTGTACCCGAAGCAAACACGAAATGGGAAATCAACTATGTGAAAGTGAAAGTCGCTCAGTCGTGTCCAACTCTTTGTGACCTATGTATGAGTCATAGAATTCTCCAGGCAAGAATACTGGAGTGGGTTGTTATTTCCTTCTCCAGAGGATCATCCCAACCCAGGGATCGAACCCTGGTCTCCTGTACTGCAGGTGGATTCTTCACCATCTGAGGTACCAGGAAAGCCTAATAAAATAAAACATCTTATAAAAGTTGATTTCATTCTCAAAATGTTATCTGAGGGCTTCTCTGGTGGTCCAGTGGGTAAAGAGTCCACCTTGCAGTGCAAGGGGCACCAGCTGGATCCCTGGCCCAGGAAGATCCCATGCGCCATGGAGTGGCTGGGCCGGTGTGTCCAATTGGGAGCCAGCGCTCTGGAGCACATGCACCCAGAGCTGGTGCTCTGCAATGAGAGAGGCCATTGCAATGGGAGGCCTTCATAGGCAAAAAAAATAAAGAAGGATGAAAATAAATAAATAAAAAATCAATAAAAGAGGCTAATTTTTTTTTAAATGTTATCTGATTTCTACCTTGTGGTATAACCTCCAAACATTTCCAATGGAAGGAAATTAGAAACAATTTAAAATTTTTTTCATACCATTAATTAAAATCTATCTGCTACCAAAGGAACATTTGCATTTTCGTAATACCAACTTTCTACTTCTACAAACTAACAGATGATCATATTGTCACTGCAGATGTGCTTGGTTGTTAAAAGGCCTTTTCTTTCTTTCCTTTTTTTTAATTTTTAAAATTCCTAGGCCAGGGATCGAACTGGCACCCCTTGCATTGCAAGACAGAGTCTGCCCAATGGACCACCAGGGAAGCCCAAAAGGCCTTTTCTTAACTAGCAAGCCTGTTTGCCAAAATAATTAAAGGAAAAATAGGTCTGGCTTTTGTATCACAAACAAGTTTTTGCTATTGTGGTTGCTGTTTTTGCACTGTCATGTAAAGGTTCTTTCAGTAAGCAAATTTTATCAGAAAATTAGCACTCACTGACTTAGGGAATGGCAAGGATCAGACAAGGAGATGGATAAAAATGACAAATAAAACCAATGGACAAGTTGCTATGGAAGCCTGTAGGGACAAAATGAGAAGAGTGTGTGTGTGCTACACAAGAGACTCCCTCGAGGAAACACCGGGGAAGAAAGAGCCTCGGCCGTGCCACCCCTAGAGCTGCAGGACCAGACGTCATGGTCACAGATATAACTCAGTGCTCCTACAGCACCCCTGAGACACGGTGAGTGGACTCAAAACCTTGACTGTGACGAGGGAAAGCTGCACCTAATTCTAAAGAAACAGACATCACAGGAGGACATAGGGTATAGGCCTACCCATCAGCTTGTAAGTTCAGAGGTAACCCGCAAACTTACAGGTCGAAGCACGCTGGAAATCAAAAGGGCAAGGCAAGAAACAGAAAAAGGAGAGAAACACCAAATGTCTGTAACAAGATGCCACAGACCACACGTGATACGCAGGATACAGAGACGGCGGAGGAATGCCCTGCTTTCAGGAAACAAGCAAAAAGAAGTACTCCCATAGCCATGATGTTTATTGCATTAGGCACACGAAGAAAATCTGCTGATAGGGTAGGAACAGTTCATTCTGCCAGAAGGAGAGGAAAGCTCCGCAGAGATTTCATCTAGCCAGGGAGGCCAGGTGTTCTAAGGGGAGGGCAGAGGGCAGGCAAGAGTCTTGGAAGCAGGGTGCAGTAGACCCGCAAAGCCAGGTGTGGCCAGATGCCATTGGAGTGTGTGTGTGTGTGTGTGTGTGCATAGGGGTGGCAAAAGAGAAAGGAGGCTGAGGGCTAATCTTAAAGGGCTTTGATAACAAAGCTCTGCCAGAAAACGTGGACCATTCTGCAGGTATAAGAAGGCTTTCAAGCAGAAAAGCGACATGATCTGGTGTGTACGTAAAGGAACCCTAACTGGGCAGCCAGGCGGAGGGTGGGCAGGGAGGAGGGCAAGATTACTGACAAGACCATGACAACAGCACTGAGAGGAAGAGGAATCAATGTGATTTAAGGATTCCCTTTTTAAGAGAAAGCTGGTTGATGAGGGAGCAGGTGATGATGCCTTTATAAAAGCAGTGGACGGAGAAGACACAGGCACAAGGGGGAGCAAAGTCCCAGCGCCCTTGTCCTGGTGCCCGCCATGTCCTCCCTCTCAGCAAGCCCCTGAATCTGGATCTCCGCGGCTTCTGCTTCCACATCTAGGAGGCTAGAGAACATCGGCCAGGCTTGGTAGCATTCCAGTTCCACACCAGCGCCAGGGTCCAGGCAGGCTGTGTACGATGGGCTCCTGGTCAGCTCCCACCCAGCCCTTTCACTGTCCCCTGCTCCCCCCAGGGCCCCGGCCCTTCTGCCCACATCAGGCTACCACCTCCTCTCACGGCTGAAGTGGGTGCCATCCTTCATAAATACTCATGGGGCCCGTTCCCTATGTCCTGTTTGTCCGTCTCAAGGGAGAGGTTCACCCTCCATCTCCACTGCCGTCTCCACTCCCTTGTCTGACACCTGCAGGCTGGGGGCCCCTCCTCAAAGCCCGACACCAGTCCCATCCAGGTTGTCAATGATCTGGCTGCCAAACCCAAAGACTCTCCAGTTCTCTTCTACCTTCTTCCTTCTACTTTCCTTCAGCCTTTCTGACTCTCCACTACTTAGCCTGCTCTGCCTCCTCTGTCCACCCCCTCCTCGGCAGCAAGAGTCTTGGAAGCAGGGTGCAGTAGACCCGCAAAGCCAGGTGTGGGGCCAGAAGGAGAGGAAAGCTCAGAGATTTCATCTAGCCAGGGAGGCCAGGTGTTCTAAGGGAGGGCAGAGGGCAGGCAAGAGTCTTGGAAGCAGGGTGCAGTAGACCGCAAAGCCAGGTGTGGCCAGATGCCATTGGAGTGTGTGTGTGTGTGTGTGTGTGCATAGGGGTGGCAAAAGAGAAAGGAGGCTGAGGGCTAATCTTAAAGGGCTTTGATAACAAAGCTCTGCCAGAAAACGTGGACCATTCTGCAGGTATAAGAAGGCTTTCAAGCAGAAAAGCGACATGATCTGGTGTGTACGTAAAGGAACCCTAACTGGGCAGCCAGGCGGAGGGTGGGCAGGGAGGAGGGCAAGATTACTGACAAGACCATGACAACAGCACTGAGAGGAAGAGGAATCAATGTGATTTAAGGATTCCCTTTTTAAGAGAAAGCTGGTTGATGAGGGAGCAGGTGATGATGCCTTTATAAAAGCAGTGGACGGAGAAGACACAGGCACAAGGGGGAGCAAAGTCCCAGCGCCCTTGTCCTGGTGCCCGCCATGTCCTCCCTCTCAGCAAGCCCCTGAATCTGGATCTCCGCGGCTTCTGCTTCCACATCTAGGAGGCTAGAGAACATCGGCCAGGCTTGGTAGCATTCCAGTTCCACACCAGCGCCAGGGTCCAGGCAGGCTGTGTACGATGGGCTCCTGGTCAGCTCCCACCCAGCCCTTTCACTGTCCCCTGCTCCCCCCAGGGCCCCGGCCCTTCTGCCCACATCAGGCTACCACCTCCTCTCACGGCTGAAGTGGGTGCCATCCTTCATAAATACTCCGCGGGGGCCCGTTCCCTATGTCCTGTTTGTCCGTCTCAAGGGGAGAGGGTTCACCCTCCATCTCCACTGCCGTCTCCACTCCCTTGTCTGACACCTGCAGGCTGGGGGCCCCTCCTCAAAGCCCGACACCAGTCCCATCCAGGTTGTCAATGATCTGGCTGCCAAACCCAAAGACTCTCCAGTTCTCTTCTACCTTCTTCCTTCTACTTTCCTTCAGCCTTTCTGACTCTCCACTACTTAGCCTGCTCTGCCTCCTCTGTCCACTCTCCTTCACCTCCAGTCTCGCTGGCCTCATCGCTTGTTATTTCCCTCATATTCCTAGGAGTCCAGCCAGGGTCCTCCCCTCAGTCTGTGATCCCTGCCAGGCCCCCTCTTCCAGGCCCAAGCACTGCTGACCCCAAATCTCCCGACCGCAAACCTCCCCCTCTGACCACTTTTACTTGTCCCCTGGTGTTTCCAACGGGATGACTCTCGAGCTGCACACTCATCAGGGGCCTGTCTGAATCACCATCCTGCCCCACAGCATCATGTTTCACCTACTCCCCATGCCACAAACTTAGATGACATTCTAGATTCTTCTCCTACTTCCAGTATCAAGTGTTTACTAACTGACTCCTTCCACAGATGTCTCCCTGCACACCAGGTCGGTAGCACACACGGCACAGGGCGCTGAGGGCTCAACAGGGAACATAAGGACAGTCCTTTCTCTCACAAAGCTCACCCCGGGGGACAGACCCATACAAGTACCTTGCAGAAAACCAACAAGTGGGCATAATGACAGGGTGGTCAGGAAGGGCCTCTTCAGATGACACCTGAGCAGAATTTAGAGCAGTGAGGGATTGAGGCGATGGGGGATCTTGACAGAGGAGGACGCAGTACAGAGGTGCAGAGGCAGGAACAGCCGGGCGGGTCTGAAGGACAGGCTGAGGCCGGGATGGCTAGAAGCAGGTGGGTGAGGGAGAGGCCGCAGGGAAGCAGGGTGGAGAGCTGGTTAGAGACAGAGGTAGGTCCCGATGAGGACTTGGGTTTTTATCCTCAGCAGAAGGAAGTCTTGGAGGGAGTGGGGCAGGGGAATGGCCTGACCTGATCTTCACTTTATAAGGACTGCCTCGGCTTCCATATGTGGGGAGAAAAGGGCCATCACGAAAGAGCAGTTAAGAGGCTCCAGCAGCTGCCCAGACCCCAGGGCCTGCCTTCAGCTCCCATCTTCCCTCAGTAACACAGGACCCTCCCCCACCCTCTTCTAGGGCTCTGGGTCTCTGGCCTAAGCCTGGCACACAGAGGGCACAGACTTTGCAGCTCCTACTTCCTCCCTGCCTCCAAGGGTGCCTGGTCCTGACAAGAACTTTCAGCAAGTGACACACAGAACCACATGTGTCGGACTTTGACACACATCTCACAGGCTCTCTCCTACGCTTGTGTTCCCATCCCTACCTAAAAGGGGAGTCCAGCCAGGGTCCTCCCCTCAGTCTGTGATCCCTGCCAGGCCCCCTCTTCCAGGCCCAAGCACTGCTGACCCCAAATCTCCCGACCGCAAACCTCCCCCTCTGACCACTTTTACTTGTCCCCTGGTGTTTCCAACGGGATGACTCTCGAGCTGCACACTCATCAGGGGCCTGTCTGAATCACCATCCTGCCCCACAGCATCATGTTTCACCTACTCCCCATGCCACAAACTTAGATGACATTCTAGATTCTTCTCCTACTTCCAGTATCAAGTGTTTACTAACTGACTCCTTCCACAGATGTCTCCCTGCACACCAGGTCGGTAGCACACACGGCACAGGGCGCTGAGGGCTCAACAGGGAACATAAGGACAGTCCTTTCTCTCACAAAGCTCACCCCGGGGGACAGACCCATACAAGTACCTTGCAGAAAACCAACAAGTGGGCATAATGACAGGGTGGTCAGGAAGGGCCTCTTCAGATGACACCTGAGCAGAATTTAGAGCAGTGAGGGATTGAGGCGATGGGGGATCTTGACAGAGGGAGGACGCAGTACAGAGGTGCAGAGGCAGGAACAGCCGGGCGGGTCTGAAGGACAGGCTGAGGCCGGGATGGCTAGAAGCAGGTGGGTGAGAGAGAGGCCGCAGGGAAGAAGGGTGGAGAGCTGGTTAGAGACAGAGGTAGGTCCCGATGAGGACTTGGGTTTTTATCCTCAGCAGAAGGAAGTCTTGGAGGGAGTGGGGCAGGGGAATGGCCTGACCTGATCTTCACTTTATAAGGACTGCCTCGGCTTCCATATGTGGGGAGAAAAGGGCCATCACGAAAGAGCAGTTAAGAGGCTCCAGCAGCTGCCCAGACCCCAGGGCCTGCCTTCAGCTCCCATCTTCCCTCAGTAACACAGGACCCTCCCCCACCCTCTTCTAGGGCTCTGGGTCTCTGGCCTAAGCCTGGCACACAGAGGGCACAGACTTTGCAGCTCCTACTTCCTCCCTGCCTCCAAGGGTGCCTGGTCCTGACAAGAACTTTCAGCAAGTGACACACAGAACCACATGTGTCGGACTTTGACACACATCTCACAGGCTCTCTCCTACGCTTGTGTTCCCATCCCTCCCTGAGTGAGAAGGGCTCCAGGGACAGGGCTCCGTAGTCCTCCCTCCTCAGGGAGAGCGAAAGCCAGACCACAGAGACAAAGCAGCAGGCAGAGGGGCCCCACAGTAGTGCAGGCAGAGTGCATTCTGAGGTCCCTCCTGCTGGACACCGTCCACTCCCCTGGTCACTTTCTCATACCTGGGCAGCCGGACAGTTCCTCCTTTCCTTGAGTCAGACGGTTGCCCTCTGAGGGAGTGGGAAATACGAGCAGGCGGCTGACTGCGGGCATGTGCTCGCACCTTGGGCGGGATTTTCGTGGTTCACAGATGGACGTAGTGAGGAGGAGAGACAGGGCAGAGGGATGCAATCTGGGGATCCAGCCAGACGTGCATCCTTCAAGACTTCTGCTAAGTGATCGTCAAGGTGTGAACTTCCACTTCCAGAAAACCTCAAGGATGAAGGGATTTGTTTGTCTGTTTATTCTTGTTCATTCACACACTCTTTTCCCTCCAATGGTTTCTGGTATACTCACAGAGCTGTATAACTCTGAGCTAGTAATTTCAGAACATTTTCATCACTGTCCAAAGAAATACCAAACCTACTAGCAAACAGTCCCAACTCTCCCTTTCTCCAGTCCTTCAGTTCTAAGGTGTGTATAGGCTATGCCTGCCATGTTCAACGGCAAAGCACTCATTCCAGAATAAAACATTAGAGAAACAAGATGCCAGAGAAGCAGGGAACAGCAGTTTCCTGTAGGATCTGCTGGGAGCCTGAACTTTGAAAAAGCTGAATAAAGGTCCTGACTTGTCTGGCTGGTGACTTTGTCTCTCAAGGGCTTGAGCAAGGGCTTCCCTCATAGCTCAGTGGTTAAGAGTTTGCCTGCTAATGCAGGAGACACGGTTCGATCCCTGAGCTGGGAAGATCCCACATGCTGTGGAGACACTGAGCCTGTGAGCCACAACTCTTAAGCCTGGGCTCTAGAGCTTCAGAGCCACAACCACTGAGCCTATGTGCTGCAACTACTGAAGCCCATCTTCCCTAGAGCCTGAGTTCCACAAAGGGAGAAGTCACCGCAATAAGAAGCCTGCTCACCTCAATCAGAGCGGAGCTCCCACTCCCTGCAACTACAGAAGAGCCTACAGCAGCAGTGAAAACCCTGAATAGTAAGTAAATAAATAAAATTAAAAAAAAAAAAGACTTGAGCAAAGTAATAATGCAGGTTTAACTGAACAGAAGAGGTGGCTGGAACTGGCTGGGAGAGAGTCACCATGCCCTGGCAGCCTGGGTGAAGGAGTCTGAATACAGCCAGCCTTTTACCTCAGAACTCAGAGAGGCAGAAGTAACTCCTGACATGGGGAATGGGCTCAAATTTCATAAGCTACAGGACACAGAAAAGTATACAGGATGCTCAGCAGAGAAGCTGTGGTTCAAACACACACAACAGCTGTTATCTAGAATCTGAGGGCTGCTGCCTGAGAGACAAGACATACTCTGTAGGACCCCAAGGGGCACACATGAGCCCGGCAAGTGGAAAGGCACAGGAAGGCAGCAGGATTTGAGATCATTACAAGGAAGGATTTCCCACTAGGCACACGATTTAAGGATGAAGGGATTTGTTTGTCTGTTTATTCTTGTTCATTCACACACTCTTTTCCCTCCAATGGTTTCTGGTATACTCACAGAGCTGTATAACTCTGAGCTAGTAATTTCAGAACATTTTCATCACTGTCCAAAGAAATACCAAACCTACTAGCAAACAGTCCCAACTCTCCCTTTCTCCAGTCCTTCAGTTCTAAGGTGTGTATAGGCTATGCCTGCCATGTTCAACGGCAAAGCACTCATTCCAGAATAAAACATTAGAGAAACAAGATGCCAGAGAAGCAGGGAACAGCAGTTTCCTGTAGGATCTGCTGGGAGCCTGAACTTTGAAAAAGCTGAATAAAGGTCCTGACTTGTCTGGCTGGTGACTTTGTCTCTCAAGGGCTTGAGCAAGGGCTTCCCTCATAGCTCAGTGGTTAAGAGTTTGCCTGCTAATGCAGGAGACACGGTTCGATCCCTGAGCTGGGAAGATCCCACATGCTGTGGAGACACTGAGCCTGTGAGCCACAACTCTTAAGCCTGGGCTCTAGAGCTTCAGAGCCACAACCACTGAGCCTATGTGCTGCAACTACTGAAGCCCATCTTCCCTAGAGCCTGAGTTCCACAAAGGGAGAAGTCACCGCAATAAGAAGCCTGCTCACCTCAATCAGAGCGGAGCTCCCACTCCCTGCAACTACAGAAGAGCCTACAGCAGCAGTGAAAACCCTGAATAGTAAGTAAATAAATAAAATTAAAAAAAAAAAAGACTTGAGCAAAGTAATAATGCAGGTTTAACTGAACAGAAGAGGTGGCTGGAACTGGCTGGGAGAGAGTCACCATGCCCTGGCAGCCTGGGTGAAGGAGTCTGAATACAGCCAGCCTTTTACCTCAGAACTCAGAGAGGCAGAAGTAACTCCCTGACATGGGGAATGGGCTCAAATTTCATAAGCTACAGGACACAGAAAAGTATACAGGATGCTCAGCAGAGAAGCTGTGGTTCAAACACACACAACAGCTGTTATCTAGAATCTGAGGGCTGCTGCCTGAGAGACAAGACATACTCTGTAGGACCCCAAGGGGCACACATGAGCCCGGCAAGTGGAAAGGCACAGGAAGGCAGCAGGATTTGAGATCATTACAAGGAAGGATTTCCCACTAGGCACACGATTTTAAGGCTGAATGGACTGCCTGTAAGGTAGGGAGGTGAAATGCAACCTGGATACTCAATAAGCAGACGCTGCAGGAACGGTCTGATGGGACAACTATGGCATCCCCACCTCTGCGCAGTGAGGTCATCCGTGGGGTGTGCAGCACGTGGCCTGTCCGTCGTCACGCGCCGTGGTGTGTGGGTTCCTGTTGTTAGGTTCTGGCTTATCACCATGACACCAGGCTTCCTCATGGGCATTACTAAGCATTTTCTTGAGCTAAGGTGAAAGACCCCATGTTAAAGTCAGCAGGCTGGTAACAATGCTTATGGGAGTGTTGCCTTCAAGTATGTTTGCAGGCTGTAAGAGGTGAGAACTAGCAGGCTAGAGGACTGGCGGAATCTCTCCCAAGGCTGAGATCCCTCAAAGGTAGAGGGCATCTGCTCCTCGGCCTCCCAACCTCATCATGACCTCATGGAGAGCAGGGATCATGGCGTTTCTGCACGATTCATCTGCAGACTCTATTGCCTAAATCCCACACCTCTCCTGGGGAGACCTCTGAGCTCTACCGAAAAGGAAGATAAGGACTAAGTAAGCTACTTCTGTCCATGTGTTTTGTTTGCACAGAAGAGTCACTCAGATGATTCCAATGGGACCAAAGGAAAGTTTAGCCTTTATACTTTCTTTACATTAAAATGGTTGAAGATGATGTACATATGCCCAGAAAACATCACTTGCTTTTTGAAACATTAAACAATTTTTGCTCTAAGCAAGAATTGACATGAACTGTAACTAACGGAACCGGAGTGGAGCCAGCCTCACCCCAATCCAAACTGGAACTGACTTTCACTTTTCATCTCCCTGGATAAATGGCCTTGGCAGAAGCTGCTGTCACCAAGGCCAACTGTAGAAGTGCCACCATAAAGATGCTTGACTGCCCAACTCGGGCCTTTTCAGACTCTTCCCTGACTCCTTTTCCATGTCCCCTTTCCACTGCTCTGCCAAGTGACCAGATGTTAATGACTCCTCTGGAATGCAAGAGCAGTGAAGCAGATGGAAGGTATCTGATCACCTGGTGTGGTGGCTACTGGGCAGCCTGTGATTTCTGGCACCTCATAATTTTTTTTATTACAAAATTTTTTCATTATAAAGCTATTAGTACCACATTATAAAAACCTGGAAACTAGGGAAAAGCAAAAAAAAAAAAAAAAATCACTTATGAGTCCATCATCCTAAGAAAACCACCCTTTGCATTTTGCTGCGTTCTCGACTCTTCTTGCCAGCTCTCTGAACGTGACAAGGTAGACTGCACACACTCTGCCCACCCACACCTCGCCCTCTGCACAGCATCGGCAGCAGCTGACATGTCTGAACACATGGCGGCGGCAGCAGCTCCATAAGGATGTGCTCTCTTTGGGGCCAGCTTGTCCTCCTCGTTTCCCAGCTTCTGACTTCAAGATTCCACTTCCTCACTCTCCAGGCTGGAACCTTCACCCCATCTTGGATTCCCCTCTCTTCACTCCAGCACCCACTCCCACTGATTCTTCTGTTGTTACCCCGTTTCCACAGCCATCCTCCCCATCCCATTAGGAATAATGCCTCCATCTCCAGTCCAGATTCTTCTGTCTGCATCTCTAGGTTCCTCTGACTCGCTTCTCTGCCTCTACTTCCTCTCCTTTTCTTCCATCCTGCACTGCTAAATGAGTTCCCTCACTGCGACTGCTCTCCCTGAACAGCAGTTTGAAAACAATTGGGTTTCAATTGTCTGACAAAGCATATTCTTTGGAATACGCTGGAAATTTCTGACCATGTACAGCTTGTCCCCAGTCAACCCTTCCTGCCCCATCATCTGACATTTCCCTACATGAAGCCTCTGCTGGTAACTTGATACCCTAGACACAACATGTAGCGTGTGGAGGGAGGGGGATGGGACACGTGCCTGCTCCCTGGTGTCCCCGCAAGGGGAATACCATGCAGGCCAGCTGAGATGGGGGAACAGGGGTCAGGCCTACCCTTGCGCCATTAACAACTACAGAAGTGGCCAAAGCAAATGAAGCAACTGTTTCCAAGCATTTGGCTACAAATAGAGCAGGGCTGTGAACCTGGATAGAAAGGAAATACAGGAAGTGAGATCCACTGTCACTGCGCTTTCTGCCTGGGGGCGCTTTTCAGCTGGGGCTCAGGGGAATGGGCGTTGAGCGTGAGATGCCCAAGCCTTTGCACGCAGCAAAGATTGCTCATACATAAGAAAGGAACACATCATTTGCTTTTTTAACTAGGCTGCTTGAACTCTGGATTATAAAAATACATAATTACTCTGAAATGCCCATGGGAACTTTTCTCTGTCTTTATGCTTTATCATCCTTTCAATGTTCTTTAGTTGAAAATACCAAGCAAAATGGCCCACAGTCTCGAGGAGAAGGTTCACTAGAAGACGACAAAGCATTTCTGGGCAGTGATATTTCCTGTCTCTCAGCTTTCCATCTACTGAGCCTCCTTGTCTATTATGGAGAAGGGACAGCACGATGACCCCACGGCGCGCATTCATGAACCCTGCAGGCATTCCTGCAGGCTGCGCCAAGACCCGGCCACTGGGCCCCCAACACTCTGCAGCAGACTGGAGCCCCAGGGGCGGACACCACCATGGGCAGGCTGTCAAAGGCTCTGTTAGTGCCAAAGCCCTATTGGAGAATGACTGAAGCCACAACAGTCACCAGATCCTACCCCCCAGAGCCCGTACTCCTCGGAGCATGGCAAGAAGCAGCCAGAGACACTAAGAGGCACATCCAGCAGGGCATGGGGATCCTGCACTGCTAAATGAGTTCCCTCACTGCGACTGCTCTCCCTGAACAGCAGTTTGAAAACAATTGGGTTTCAATTGTCTGACAAAGCATATTCTTTGGAATACGCTGGAAATTTCTGACCATGTACAGCTTGTCCCCAGTCAACCCTTCCTGCCCCATCATCTGACATTTCCCTACATGAAGCCTCTGCTGGTAACTTGATACCCTAGACACAACATGTAGCGTGTGGAGGGAGGGGGATGGGACACGTGCCTGCTCCCTGGTGTCCCCGCAAGGGGAATACCATGCAGGCCAGCTGAGATGGGGGAACAGGGGTCAGGCCTACCCTTGCGCCATTAACAACTACAGAAGTGGCCAAAGCAAATGAAGCAACTGTTTCCAAGCATTTGGCTACAAATAGAGCAGGGCTGTGAACCTGGATAGAAAGGAAATACAGGAAGTGAGATCCACTGTCACTGCGCTTTCTGCCTGGGGGCGCTTTTCAGCTGGGGCTCAGGGGAATGGGCGTTGAGCGTGAGATGCCCAAGCCTTTGCACGCAGCAAAGATTGCTCATACATAAGAAAGGAACACATCATTTGCTTTTTTAACTAGGCTGCTTGAACTCTGGATTATAAAAATACATAATTACTCTGAAATGCCCATGGGAACTTTTCTCTGTCTTTATGCTTTATCATCCTTTCAATGTTCTTTAGTTGAAAATACCAAGCAAAATGGCCCACAGTCTCGAGGAGAAGGTTCACTAGAAGACGACAAAGCATTTCTGGGCAGTGATATTTCCTGTCTCTCAGCTTTCCATCTACTGAGCCTCCTTGTCTATTATGGAGAAGGGACAGCACGCTGACCCCACGGCGCTTCGCATTCATGAACCCTGCAGGCATTCCTGCAGGCTGCGCCAAGACCCGGCCACTGGGCCCCCAACACTCTGCAGCAGACTGGAGCCCCAGGGGCGGACACCACCATGGGCAGGCTGTCAAAGGCTCTGTTAGTGCCAAAGCCCTATTGGAGAATGACTGAAGCCACAACAGTCACCAGATCCTACCCCCCAGAGCCCGTACTCCTCGGAGCATGGCAAGAAGCAGCCAGAGACACTAAGAGGCACATCCAGCAGGGCATGGGGATGGCGATGGCTAGGTCTGTTCTTTCCACCTCACACACTTCCCCCTTCCCCTATTACAGGTTTCAAATCCCGCTTTTCCCTGCCAAGGTCCGTCCCCAAAGAAGAGTTCAAGAGCCCCTAACAGCTGCCTTTCACAACCCGCTGGGCAGAGGAAGACGGGAGCGGCACTGGTCTCGAGGGGCCTCCTCAGAGGGGCTGCTCTGCTACCTGCTGAGCGCTGAACCAGTGCGCCACTCAGTTTAGGGGAAGAGCTTTCTGCCTCCCCAAGGCAGAGCTAAGGGCCCTCTTCTTCCTAACACATCGTGCCTGCGCCGGCACTTTCTGCAAGGCTAGGCTGAAAGCAATTCTTCTGCCCTCACTGCTGCCCACTTGGAGGCTGAGGGGCCCCTGTCAGGGGACATGTCTTCCTCCCACTCTCACCAAAGTCACCTCAGGAGCACACTCTGTAGGCCACATGCTTGTGGAGGTTCGGTGGCCTGTGGCAAGTTCCGAGACAACGCACACCTAACCCTGCATGTTACGCTGCACACAGCCTGCCACCCCGAGCGTACGGAAATCCCCTCCTACCATCAGTGAGTGACTTGCAGGAGAGCGCGTCATCGAGGTCTCGGGCGGTCGATGGGTCAATGGTGAAGATACAGTCTTTTCTAGGAAAGATTGAAGACATAATTAGCAAGGCCACAAATAACCAAAACTTTACCCCACTGGAGTGCAGCTTCAAAGAACAGTCATTCTGCAAAGGTACAAATATAGGCCAGGAGGGGCATGACTTCTCTCTCGCCTCTCTGAGAAGGGAATCTTCAGTAAACTGTGAACTGGGGAGGCTAACAAGGCTCCGGACTGTCTCGGAGGGCCATTCTCTTTCTCTCTGTGGCCTGGCCCCTGTTTCTCCTTGGTCCTGAGCTGCAACAGGTGAGCAGTTTGGAACAACTGGAACAGTGAGGCAGCTTCCGTGAGAGAGGCCTCCCAAACAGTCACCGGCAGAGGGGCAAGTCTCTTGGGCAAATTAACTCTCTGATGGTCAGTCCCTTCTTCACCTTCCTCCCCCTCAGTGACTGGCGGGCACCTGCCCTTAAACGACTCTATAAGGATGATTTCCCACACCTTCTCCAGTCTTGCAAAGGCAGGATGCACCCAAGAATACATCACCTGACTTGTGACACGGGGGATGGGACCTAAGAATCGGTTCTGTGAAAAGCCTTAGGCTCATACAGTTGGCCATGATGGAGATCTACTTGGAAATGCCTCTACTCAGACTTTATTTCCATGAAATAACTGTATATTTCACCCAAGCCTATATAACACCCCATGCCTATTATCACCACACCCAGTATCCCCCTGCACATCTCATTTCTCACCTGTGCAGCCCCTGGACATTCTCATTTTGCTTTAGAATTTCCCAAGTAACATGCCCCCTCCCCCGACTCAGCCATTTCTATCATTGAAAATACCTAAGATCTGGGCAGTCAGTCCTCGGTCCCCAACACCTCCTGCCCCATCTCCCCCGGCACTGGCCTAGAGAGGATGGGGTGTGTGGTTGGAACCATGCTTCCTTCCCCACAGGTGAGCACTCTAGTCGGCACTCCCCGTTCCTACTGGCCTCTCCTCCAGAGGTAATGAACGCATCCTGACAGGAAGTAGTAAGTGTGGTCTGACAGGAAGAGACAAGGAGGTGAAATTAACTCTGATACCAAGGTAATGGGCTCTACACTGATGAGGCTCTTGACCTTGATTCACAAGGTGAAGATGGAATTGGCTGCTTTTTGCTCCTTTTTTGTACCCTCCATAAAAGCCAGCAAACTGCACTGTAAATCTTGAGTACCAATAAATACTTATTGAAGTGAAACAGAAATGTCAGACTTGGTGGTGGGAAAGTTCTGACCTACCTACAATCACTGTAAGGACAGCATAAGAAACTGAAAGAATGTTCCTCTAGTGAAAATCAAAAGGAAATATTCTTAGCTTGGAATGTCTCGGAGGGCCATTCTCTTTCTCTCTGTGGCCTGGCCCCTGTTTCTCCTTGGTCCTGAGCTGCAACAGGTGAGCAGTTTGGAACAACTGGAACAGTGAGGCAGCTTCCGTGAGAGAGGCCTCCCAAACAGTCACCGGCAGAGGGGCAAGTCTCTTGGGCAAATTAACTCTCTGATGGTCAGTCCCTTCTTCACCTTCCTCCCCCTCAGTGACTGGCGGGCACCTGCCCTTAAACGACTCTATAAGGATGATTTCCCACACCTTCTCCAGTCTTGCAAAGGCAGGATGCACCCAAGAATACATCACCTGACTTGTGACACGGGGGATGGGACCTAAGAATCGGTTCTGTGAAAAGCCTTAGGCTCATACAGTTGGCCATGATGGAGATCTACTTGGAAATGCCTCTACTCAGACTTTATTTCCATGAAATAACTGTATATTTCACCCAAGCCTATATAACACCCCATGCCTATTATCACCACACCCAGTATCCCCCTGCACATCTCATTTCTCACCTGTGCAGCCCCTGGACATTCTCATTTTGCTTTAGAATTTCCCAAGTAACATGCCCCCTCCCCCGACTCAGCCATTTCTATCATTGAAAATACCTAAGATCTGGGCAGTCAGTCCTCGGTCCCCAACACCTCCTGCCCCATCTCCCCCGGCACTGGCCTAGAGAGGATGGGGTGTGTGGTTGGAACCATGCTTCCTTCCCCACAGGTGAGCACTCTAGTCGGCACTCCCCGTTCCTACTGGCCTCTCCTCCAGAGGTAATGAACGCATCCTGACAGGAAGTAGTAAGTGTGGTCTGACAGGAAGAGACAAGGAGGTGAAATTAACTCTGATACCAAGGTAATGGGCTCTACACTGATGAGGCTCTTGACCTTGATTCACAAGGTGAAGATGGAATTGGCTGCTTTTTGCTCCTTTTTTGTACCCTCCATAAAAGCCAGCAAACTGCACTGTAAATCTTGAGTACCAATAAATACTTATTGAAGTGAAACAGAAATGTCAGACTTGGTGGTGGGAAAGTTCTGACCTACCTACAATCACTGTAAGGACAGCATAAGAAACTGAAAGAATGTTCCTCTAGTGAAAATCAAAAGGAAATATTCTGTTAGCTTGATGGAGGTACAGTTTACTGGTTTACTTGGAGATTTAACCAGGAAGTTAAGCTCTCTTAAACTCAAATGTCTCTAGGTGTTTAGAGGCTTTTATTTCTATGAAAGAATGATAATGCTCACTAAAACATTTCCAGCGTCAAATTGATTCAGCCATATGTGACACAATAAAACTTTAAGGCTTCAACTATTACTGTCTAAATGTCAGAGAGGGCCCACACATTGTTTCTGAGAAAAATCTTAGTCTGTGAGCACTCAAACTGATTCCCTATTAGGCTTTTTCAAGAAAGTCTGCTCTTACACCAGAAAGATAAAAGTCTAAATGAAAACAACTCTGAGGAATGACGCTCAAAAAGGCTTTCCATAAGACATAAAATCCAAACAGTATCTCAATCAGGGCTCGGCAAACTATAGATCTCAGACCAAACTGGGCCTGCCACCTGTTTCTGAACAGCCTGCAAGCTAAGAATGATTTTTGGTTTTTATATGATTGAAAGAGAAATAATAAGAAACACATTATTCCATGACACATGAAAACTATATGAAACTCAAATGTAAGCATACATAAGTGAAGCTTGCTTAGAAATCGTCAAGCTTTTAGAATACGATGGCAGAGCCGAGCTGAGTATTTCGGGCAGAGACTGTGTGCTAAGGTATCTGTCTGACCCTGAGCAGAAAGCCTGCTGGTCCTCGGTTCAGATCAAGGCAGAGTCAAAGCGCCAGTCACTCGGCCGTGTCTGACTCGGTCGTGCGACCCCGTGGACGGCAGCCTGCCAGAACTCTGTCCATGGGACTTCTCAGGCAAGAAGACTGGAGTGGGTTGCCACTTCCTTCAGTGTTTCCCAAAGGAGTGCTTAATTTTTTTTAAAGGCCTTATGATTAAATCATTTTGGTAAATGCTGAGCCAATTTTTTAATTGGAGAACTTCTCAGAGCCTTCAGCAACCTGGCATCGCACAGTCCTTGCCAGACTCACTTGATCTGGGTGCTTTTTCGGTGGCAGAAAGTCTCCCAGAGCTGAGAGATGATGAACACATCCCTCAGAGTGGAGCCTCATCACTCAGGGCCCTCCACCAAACCTCACCCACAGGACACTGCAAGAGTGGAGTCTCATCACTCAGGGCCCTCCACCAAGCCTCACCCATAGGACACTGCAAGAAGTCAACAAAGGGGCGACGCTCTTCGCTGCAGGGACGCCGATGGGGTCCTTGCTCCTGTGCTCACTCTCTCCCCTTTTACGAGCACGCACACATCACGTTTAGACAGTGCAAAGACTTACTCTTCTTTTCCTGAGCTGATGGTTTGCTGTACCTCACACACATGTGAATTTTATCTTTTTAAGTTTCCTTCTTCACTTTGGCTGCTAGGAAACTCAGAAAAATATATGCAACCTGTGTTGACAGAATCTTATGTATTATTTGAACTTTACGAACTAATCTTTATCCTGGGTGTGCCTGTTCTCCTATTCATATATTCCTTTTGCCTTGTAGCCTCATTTAAAAGTTATTCACTGCATTATATGTATATATCTGCAAATGGTCCTAAATCATTTTTTTAAATAGCATGTAAAAACATACTCCCATATATTGAGAGGTTACCACATTCAGAATCATATGTTAAGGGGATAACGGAAGAAAGAGAGACAGGCAGTCTAGGCCACTAAGAGGACTCCCTTCTAGAGAGAGTAGAACTCTGAGAGCTCCTAGCCAGTATTTGCACTGTAGCAGTGGACTCCAAACTCGCTCTCTCACTATGGAAAATTGGGAGAAGCAAGGGAACAGTGAGTGACCCTGACAAACCCCAGGCCTCAGTGCTGAGAGCCAGTGATTTAATCTGTTGTCATCGCCACAATTACGAATCAGCTACGATGTGGTACAGAAGGGCTCTTCCTGGTTGAAGCCCACAGCGGCTGGGAGCTGCTGGCCTCGACCCTCGGGAGCCCGGCCCCACAGGGGCGGTACTCCGCGCAGCTGTTACACTCCGTTAATATGCCTGGGATTGTACTGGCTCTTTTTCTGGAAGGGCTTTGGTCTCACAACCTGCAGGGAGCAGCCTGGCCTGCCAGCTTTCAGAACCTGTGAGACCAAATATTTAAAGAGTTCTGCAACAATGGTTAGAAAGAAGCTAACCCAGGCCCACAGAAGATAAAGTGCCAGGTGGGGGAGGGAAAGAACAAGGCTCCAGTGCATGAGGCTGCAGAATTCCAATTCAGAGCAGGGTTATGTAACCACAGTTTCCGAAGGCACGTGACTGAAGGGCTTAGTTGAACTTTTTAAAGTGACAGAAAACTTCGAAGACTGTTTTGCTCAAGGCCACTGGTCCTGGAAAAGAACACATGAAGAATAACTAAAAGCAGACTATTATAATCCCTTACGACCTGGCCAAGAATCCCAGGAAACAACACAAGCAGAGAAAGCCCCTCTGTTCTGTGGTCTCAGGCGCTCTCGCTGACCTGCATCCTCTTCCTCCTCAAGGCAGCCCCGGCGCTGCCTCCCCGCAGCTGGAAGCAGCTGCCTGGTCTCCACAGCAACCTTCAGTCACTACGGTGTCACCGTATACCTCCCTGGATCTGGACCACGGCCCCTCCCACATCACAGAAACTGTTTTCCCTAAGGTCACTGGTCTCCCTACCCTGATTAACCATCTTAAAGCGTGAGTCCGGTCAAAAACCTTCCTCAACTCCTCACTGAGGAAGAGAAAAATTCAGCTTAGAATCCAGAGCCTTTCATGACACAGCCCCCACCCATATTTTCCGCGTCAGACTGCATATTCCCAAAGCGCATCGTACACGCCAAACTTTTCTCTGCACCCCCTGGTGCCTGACACACTGGTGGTGAAGTTCCTAACCTCAGGACATTTACCCCACCCGTCTTCAACACTGAAGACCTACCTAGCGTTTCGCGGCCTGGCTGCAATGCTTTTTAAGAGGGCACCTTTGTGGCTCCAGAGGGTAGAAGTCGCCTCCCCTGCAGCTGCCCTGACCTTGCCTGCCAGATCCAGTGTCACTGACCACTGGCCCCGGCATGCAGGGGGCTACTTATGGACGTGTCTCAGCATTGTGACAAGCCGGGGAGCTCCTCGAGGCCTGGCTCTGACGCTGACCTACCTCTCTGCCAACGCAGTGAAGGCACACATGTAATGGATAGCTGATGGATAAGTGAATGAAAAAATGACCAAAGGGCTCCCTTTAGCACTTTTCCATTCAATTCTGCCACTGTGTCTTGGGAAATACATTTAGGATTAGAACTCATGACCTCCTGGCATCCAAGCCTGTGGTCACACCACAGTGTTATTGTTTCCAAGGGTGTCCTTTTCTGTCTTCATCCCATCTTCTTTTCTCATAAAACAGTGTTTTACAAACTGCGGTTCAGGGACTCTTTCCAGACTAACAAAATTTATAGAGGCCCTCCTCTGTCCGTGACTCTGGGTTTGCTCCTTGCGAGCAAGCAATTATGGTGAGGAGGATCTGGGTCAGCGATGGTGAATGGATGGAAAGGGATGAAAGCTATTTAAGAAATAACCTTAAAGGAATAAAGAATACAATTTTTTACTCACTTTCTTAGATTAGATGGTATCAGAGTTTATATCGAAACCAGAAAACTTATGTAAACTGGAGCAGGAAGAATAACTAAGGAGCTGAACCACTGCACTAGGGGAATGCATCTCTGTGGAGCACCATATGCAGAGTCCAGCCTGGCAGGTAGTCGGACGAACCAGTCAAGCCAGATGCTGAATTCATCTGAGCTCCCTCTTCACTCTGACTTTCCTTGGGGACAGGCAGACTTCTCCTCTCAAAAGTAAAGGGAGCTGGGAGCATCATTCAAACCTAAACCAGCCCCCCACTAAGCACAGCAGGGCTGGACCTTTTCGCTTTCTGATGGCAGCTGCGGCTACGTTAATACTCTTTGACTCACTACTGTTGTCACAACAGATGCTAGAAAGTCAGACACAAATCACAGATTTCTCAGAACAGAAAAAGACTAAGGTCTATTTAAAGCAGAAAGAGATCTTGGTCCATCTGTCCCTCTACTTCTCCCAAGTGATGAAATGACACGTAGGAGACCCCAAAGTGAGCACAAAGAGAGGGAGCAGTGCTCTGGGCAAGCTTGGATCACCCACCTAGCAGGTTTTATCCAGGGTTCACAGAAGGTCAGCCTTGAGCTTTAGCCAAATCCTGGACCACGTGAATGTAGTTAGTAGGTTACCTTTCAAAGGACCATGCCATGACGGGGACAGGGTCAGACATGACGGAAATGGCCTCCCTGGTTCTATTCCTTCACTCACCCATTCATTCTCTGAACCTCTCGCTATTCTGTGCCTCTTCTTATACTTGGAAATCTCAACACCCTGGAGTAGAGGCCACAGGACAACGCTAGCCTGGTACCCTAGGAGCCAGAGGCTACAGCATGGGCCAGGAAAATGACTTAGAGAACCTATGAATTCATGTTGATGTATGGCAGAAACCTACACAATACTGTACAGCAATTTTCCTCCAATGAAAAATAACTTTAAAAAAATCTTAAAGAAATAAACTCAATTTTCATTTTGAAAAATGTTGAACTTTTAGGAAAGTTGAAAGAACAGTCAAATTAACACCCATTATATATCTCATTAAGATATGGCAAATGTCCACACTTTGCTGTATTTCCTTTATCCTTCTCCTCCCTCTGTCCCTCCTTGCATATATTTAGCTTTTTTTTAACATCTGAACTATTTTAAATTCTGTAGTCCCGATCTTGAAATTTGACCCTTCTGTCCTTCTGCATATGTCTTCTAAGAATAAAGGCATTCTTCTGCAGAACCACAATCTACTAGCTGAAAATTCCATTCTTTACAAAATTATGTCTCACAAAGCTCCCTCTTCACTCTGACTTTCCTTGGGGACAGGCAGACTTCTCCTCTCAAAAGTAAAGGGAGCTGGGAGCATCATTCAAACCTAAACCAGCCCCCCACTAAGCACAGCAGGGCTGGACCTTTTCGCTTTCTGATGGCAGCTGCGGCTACGTTAATACTCTTTGACTCACTACTGTTGTCACAACAGATGCTAGAAAGTCAGACACAAATCACAGATTTCTCAGAACAGAAAAAGACTAAGGTCTATTTAAAGCAGAAAGAGATCTTGGTCCATCTGTCCCTCTACTTCTCCCAAGTGATGAAATGACACGTAGGAGACCCCAAAGTGAGCACAAAGAGAGGGAGCAGTGCTCTGGGCAAGCTTGGATCACCCACCTAGCAGGTTTTATCCAGGGTTCACAGAAGGTCAGCCTTGAGCTTTAGCCAAATCCTGGACCACGTGAATGTAGTTAGTAGGTTACCTTTCAAAGGACCATGCCATGACGGGGACAGGGTCAGACATGACGGAAATGGCCTCCCTGGTTCTATTCCTTCACTCACCCATTCATTCTCTGAACCTCTCGCTATTCTGTGCCTCTTCTTATACTTGGAAATCTCAACACCCTGGAGTAGAGGCCACAGGACAACGCTAGCCTGGTACCCTAGGAGCCAGAGGCTACAGCATGGGCCAGGAAAATGACTTAGAGAACCTATGAATTCATGTTGATGTATGGCAGAAACCTACACAATACTGTACAGCAATTTTCCTCCAATGAAAAATAACTTTAAAAAAATCTTAAAGAAATAAACTCAATTTTCATTTTGAAAAATGTTGAACTTTTAGGAAAGTTGAAAGAACAGTCAAATTAACACCCATTATATATCTCATTAAGATATGGCAAATGTCCACACTTTGCTGTATTTCCTTTATCCTTCTCCTCCCTCTGTCCCTCCTTGCATATATTTAGCTTTTTTTTAACATCTGAACTATTTTAAATTCTGTAGTCCCGATCTTGAAATTTGACCCTTCTGTCCTTCTGCATATGTCTTCTAAGAATAAAGGCATTCTTCTGCAGAACCACAATACTACCATCACAGCTAAGATGAATAATAATTCCCTATTCTAATTGACACATTGAATTTAAAGGTCTTCCATTGTCTCACAAAGCCTCTCAGCTTTTTGTTTTCCTCCCGATCTGGGCTCTAATCATAGTATTTTGTAGTCACGTCTCTTTACTTTGTTTAGTGTATATGAATCCCTCTATTTTTTTTATAAATATAACACTGCATTTTTTTTTTTTTTTTGAAGAGTCCAGGCCAGTTGTCCTCTAGAATGTCTCGTATTTTAGATTTATCAGCTTGTTTCCTCATGGAAGAAAGAAGAGAGAAAAAGACAGAACTAAATCAAATGTGGCAAAATTAATTTCGGAATTTCCAACAAAGAGAAAGTTAGGTATTAAGTTTTGATTAGGTTCAGGGTGAACTTCTGCCATGAACACCTCACAGGTGAGGTTCATACCGTGTTCCTTCAGAAGACACAAACTGTCAGGAAGCCACATGTGATTTGCTAATAAGGTCCTAATAGCCATATCTTTCTGGCTACCCATTACTCTTTTTTTTTTTTTTTTTGGCCACTTCGATTGGTCTTTCACTTATTTCCATCTTTGTTCTTTGGCCCGTGTGGGACTCCCATCGCAGCGGCCTCTCTTGTTGCAGAGCACTGGCTCTGCGCGCACGCGCTCCAGAGCTCTGGCTCGGTAGTTGGACACATAGGTCCAGCCCTTCACGGCACGTGGGATCCTCCCAGGCCAGGGATCGGACCGGTGCCCTTTGCACTGCAAGGGGGTATCCTTACCCACTGGACCACCAGGGAAGCCCTACCCATTACTCTTTATTAATTAATAAGCAATATGTAGAATAAAACTTTTAGACCACGTGAATACCTGTTCAGAAACCACCTTTCAAGGCTTCCTCGGTGGCTCGGTGGTAAAGAATCTACCTGCCAATGCAGGAGACATAGGTTCAGTCTCTGGGTGGATAAGATCCCTGGAGAAGGGAATGGCACCCACTCCAGTGCTCCTGCCTGGGGAGTTCCAAGGACAGAGGAGCCTGGTGGGATACAGAGCCGCCCAAGAGTCACACACAACACAGCGACTAAACAACAAAAACAACTAAAGAAAGGCTCAAACAACCTCCTAGCCAGTGATTTTAGCTTCCACTGATGAATTCTACCCGAATCAATCATTGCTTTGCAAGCTGTAAAATGGTGCTATTCTAATCCTATGATACGTTCTGCATTTATTAGCTGACTCCCTTCTGTCAAGAGTTTTTCCTGCTCTGCACCCTACTGTTTTGTCTGTTTCTGATTTCTCTTTGAGTATTTTTGTAGATGCACTTACTTTTAAAAAATTAAATAGGGCTGCCCTGGTAGTCCAGTGGGTAAGGACACCCCCTTGCAGTACAGGGGGTGCCAGTTCAACCCCTGGCCTAGGAAGATCCCATGTGCCGCAGAGCGGCTGGATCGATGCATCCAACTACCGAGCCAGAGCTCTGGAGCGCATGCGCCCAGAGCCAATGCTCTGCGATGAGAGAGGCTGCTGCAGTGGGAGGTCCACACAGGCCAAAGAACAAAGATGGATGAAAATAAATAGATGAAAGACCAATCGAAGTGGCCAAAAAAAAAAAAAAATTACACATAGTATAATCTATTACCATTCCAATTCTTTCTGATCCTCAGACTGCTCCAAATTAGGCTGGTGGAAGCCCTTTCGAGTGATCCCTATGGCCTTGAGATGTGTCTCCATAAGTCTTCCAGAATTCCTATGCTTTTCGGCACAGTAAATATTTCTGGCTCACCTTAAACATTTCCTGTTCCAGACGAATCATCACCATATCCCCAAGAAGCCTAGATTTCTTTCAGTGGAGAACAAACAGTATTTAGAAACCAAGATAGGGGCCTACTGATTGCCATGTTCATTATTACTAGTCCCTTTTAGTGAGCAGAATTAGAAATTACTGAGTTAAGTCAAATGAAATGGCTGATATTTGACGACTTGTGGCCTAAAACTGGCAGTTTCATGTGGTTCAGTTTAGTATACTGCTTCAGTCATAGTTATACCTCCAACTGGACTCCAGGACTATAGAGTTTTTCCTCATTTTCTCCCATTCCGTATTTATATTTTTATTCTCCGAGAACCTCAGCTCCCAGTGGCTTCAGGATTCAAAGAAGTTTCAGAGCTACAATCTCAGTATCCGCCAGCCACAGAGTACCTATTAAATTTAAGATGTCTTTGGAGATTTATCCTCAGAATATGGTCCCTAAGGATGTGAAAAAAAAAAGCACAGTGCTCAAAAGTTACTTAATTTTTTCTCTGTGTGGTGATGCCAGACATTTGATAAACATTAGGACTGGTCGTTACTGTCTTACGTCAGTTTAAGAGGCTTTGCTTTTGTGGTTGTTCACTCGCTAAGTGATGTCCAACTCTTTGTGACCCCAAGCAAACCAGGCTTCCCTGTCCTCCACTATTTCTTGGAGTTTGTTCTTATTTCCTTTTAATTCTAACTTTATTGCTGACTATCTAAAACATTCAAATCGTTCAAAAGTGCACTCGGAGAGTCCTGCTCTCACCTCTACCCTTCTCCCTGCTCCTGGCGCCTAGAGACAGCTATTTCATCATTTTCTGGCTTATCCTCTCTTGTGTTTCTGCTTTTTAAAAATTTTTTTTTCTTTTTTTCTTATATATTTAGTATATTTTTTCTCTTATTTTCTCTTCTTTCTTACACAAACAGTTAAAGTATCTCTTGCAACTAGCTTTTTAAGTTAACAATAAATCCTAGAAACTATTTCCTATCAGTTCAGAGACGAGAATCATAGAATTAAGAGCTGGAAATTCCTTTGAGTTCACGCTAGTCCAAATCTTATCTCCCATGTGTCTCTGAACCAAAATCAATCTAACAGATCAGCCCACGTCTTGAACACTTAGACTAAGGGGATAGTGGAGTTCACTGCCTTAGGAGGCAGACTCTTCAATTTTCGAGAGAAGTCTGAACTACTAAAAAGTACCTTCAAGGGCTTCCCCTGGTGGTCCAGTGGGTAAGGACAACGCCTTGCAGTGCAAGGGGCGCCGGTTCGATCCCTGGCCTGGGAAGATCCCACGTGCCGTGGAGCGGCTGGACCGATGTGTCCAATTACCGAGCTGGAGCTCTGAAGCGTGTGCGCCCAGAGCGGGTGCTCTGCGACAACAGAGGCCACTGCGATGGTAGGCCCACACAGGCCAGAGAATGAAGATGGATGAAAATAGATAAATGAAAGACCAATAGAAGTGGCCCATCTGCTCCCCTCCCTCCCCCCATCCCCCCAAAAAAGTACCTTCAAATGCTGACTTGAAATCCAAGCCTGAAAAACTTCATCGTTTAGCCCTGGGTAGCCAGAGACTCAGCCCAATTCCTCTTTCAAAAGACCACGCAGCCCTGCAGAGACCAATTTTCCCGAGAAACAGGCTGAATCCTTTCTTGACTAAATGGTTGATAACTATGCATCGCTGTAGGTCTTTTCATAAATTTGTACTTATTTGGTGTCAAGAACAAACTGAAGTTGTAGGAACCAGTACAATGTCAATGTGAGGGTATTAGGGGTTAACAGAAAGAAGGCCAGAATTCCTCCACTCAATGTTTATGGGTATTGACTGCTCTAGGTGTCTGGGACAACATTTGAAAACAAAGAATCCTATGCATTTATATTCTAGTGGGGAGCACAGTGGACAGAAAACAAATAGTTTTGCAATTAAGTGTGATGGAGATTAAATAATAAAGGAACCTTAGAACAGAGCCAGAAGGGTTGGAAGTGATGTTTACAATTATAAACAGGATAGTCAGCATAGGTTTCAAAGAGATGATGAACCTGAAGATGACCTGAAGGGAGATGAGGAGTGAGCCACCTGCTTTATGGAGGAAGAAAAGATTTGGGCAAAAGGAAGAGCTAATGCAAAGGCCTGGGAGCCACTAGTTAGTTACCTGAAAGCCCTGAGGGCACAACTCAACCAACACAGTAGATACGGAGATCAGAGGCAGCTAGGCCTCCACACTCCTTCACTTTCTGTTCAAGAAGCCGTAAACCCAGGCTCACAGGAGCTCAGGAGGTGGCTCTGCACAGCTCGGGGAGTGGCGGGAGCAGCCAAGTTCTGCTGGGCCCAGAGAGTCTTTCTACCTGAAATATTCTCTGAACCTCTCGCTCTCACTCTCTTCTTGTACCTCTCGTAGTGGACTTTTCTTATAACCCAGATTTAAAATATCATGTTGGGGTTACTTTAAAACATGGTGGAAGAATAGTAATTGATACATACTAAGTTTTAAAGTCAGACAAGATGAAACAGCAGTAAACCTACAGGAGATGCTCCCACAGAGGGATCAAACATAAGAGTTTAGGCATACAAAGTCCTCCTGTATGTAGAGTATATCAGAGGTCTTTAGCTCAACACACAGGAAATCTCACTCACATGAAAAATGCTTCTCCCTCTCCAACTCCTGGAGGTCATCACGTGAGAATTGATTCTCCCAGAATTATAATAATGGTGAGTATTATTTTTTAACTCTCATTTTATGGATGGTGAAACTGAGGCTCAGAAAAATAACTTGCCTAATATCATAGAACTGCAGAACTTTGACTTAATAGAACAATAATTCAAAAGAGAAGATGTTAAAAGAAGTTAATTAAGAAGTCTGATTTCAAATGGAGGCTGAAATCTCTTCTAGTTGCCTTTACTTCCACACTTTATCTGAATATTTAAACACCCCAGAAGCATTTTGACTAAGCCAATAATTATCCCAAATTTATTTGAGATATGTTTCTCCATGGTTGGCTAAATTGACAATGACTTCATTTTTTGGAACCAAATCCAAATGTGACAACTTTTCACCCTGGGCCTGACAATTCACACACAGAGGTCTGACATCAAGTTGATTCAAAATGAGTACTTTAGTATGCCAGAGAAAGTCAAATTCTAAATACCCTAAAGTAGGAAAAAGCAGTCAAACAGGAACATGGGTAGATACATTGTTTTAAAACACTACTCCTTTAAATTTGCTTTGCAAGTTCCAGAAGAGATATACTTAATACATTAAAATAAAACAGAAAATGTAACCAAATTTAATATGACTTCATCAGCAACTTAAATACAATGATAAAGGCCAGTAGTTGATGGATTTAAATTCTAGTGGACAGAATTAAGAATAGTTACAAAGTCAAGGAATTAACTATGTCTAGACATCTCTCCTAGATTTCTATTTGAGGAACAGTCATCCTTTGAATTCCCAAGCCAGGAATTCAGAACCTGCTGTCGAAAGGATCATCATCCTTAATTCTCAATCCATTTATCAGGCTAACATGCAAATGTAAGGGGTGAATACATTTTCACAGCTCTGGGGCTCCAAAGAGTCTTCTCAAGGAGCATGCTGAGCTAACTGGGAAGGTTAAGCCACCCCTATTTTTCAGATCTGAAAACAGTTGCTCTGATATGGGGAAAAGAAAATCCCTTTACAATTTTGTTGCCAAAGGCGATCTTCACCCCAAATTTCAGAGGTCTTTAGCTCAACACACAGGAAATCTCACTCACATGAAAAATGCTTCTCCCTCTCCAACTCCTGGAGGTCATCACGTGAGAATTGATTCTCCCAGAATTATAATAATGGTGAGTATTATTTTTTAACTCTCATTTTATGGATGGTGAAACTGAGGCTCAGAAAAATAACTTGCCTAATATCATAGAACTGCAGAACTTTGACTTAATAGAACAATAATTCAAAAGAGAAGATGTTAAAAGAAGTTAATTAAGAAGTCTGATTTCAAATGGAGGCTGAAATCTCTTCTAGTTGCCTTTACTTCCACACTTTATCTGAATATTTAAACACCCCAGAAGCATTTTGACTAAGCCAATAATTATCCCAAATTTATTTGAGATATGTTTCTCCATGGTTGGCTAAATTGACAATGACTTCATTTTTAGGAACCAAATCCAAATGTGACAACTTTTCACCCTGGGCCTGACAATTCACACACAGAGGTCTGACATCAAGTTGATTCAAAATGAGTACTTTAGTATGCCAGAGAAAGTCAAATTCTAAATACCCTAAAGTAGGAAAAAGCAGTCAAACAGGAACATGGGTAGATACATTGTTTTAAAACACTACTCCTTTAAATTTGCTTTGCAAGTTCCAGAAGAGATATACTTAATACATTAAAATAAAACAGAAAATGTAACCAAATTTAATATGACTTCATCAGCAACTTAAATACAATGATAAAGGCCAGTAGTTGATGGATTTAAATTCTAGTGGACAGAATTAAGAATAGTTACAAAGTCAAGGAATTAACTATGTCTAGACATCTCTCCTAGATTTCTATTTGAGGAACAGTCATCCTTTGAATTCCCAAGCCAGGAATTCAGAACCTGCTGTCGAAAGGATCATCATCCTTAATTCTCAATCCATTTATCAGGCTAACATGCAAATGTAAGGGGTGAATACATTTTCACAGCTCTGGGGCTCCAAAGAGTCTTCTCAAGGAGCATGCTGAGCTAACTGGGGAAGGGTTAAGCCACCCCTATTTTTCAGATCTGAAAACAGTTGCTCTGATATGAGAAGAGTCATTACAATGGTGCCAGCTCCCTTCTATAAAAGCTACACACATTTTCTGCACAACTGTGTGATTGTTATGGCAACCATAAAAGTGGAACTCTCATTCTTCAAATTACACACAACCCACACTGGATTACCTACATGGCTTGTTCTTGCGCGTCACCCAGAATTTCTTTTCAGAAAGGGCTATGTCTGTCCCAGAGACGTTTAGGAGCAAGATAAAGTGGTCTCTTTCAAAGAGAGACTCCATAATAATGAATCTTTCAAAGGCCTAGTTCTTCAAGAATTCTAGGGCTTCCCTGTCAAGTCTTTTAATCCCATGGTCACTGGGAGGTCTCAGAATATTTCCTCTAGGAGGCAGGGGAACTGCCTGGAAAATGGATTCTTCAAATGGCTGTTTTTGATGAAGAGCATGATTAAAGTACCATGAAGGAGCCATGAAGGAGCCTTACTAGACCTTGCTCAGCTCTGCAAAGTTCTGAGAACATTTACTGGAGTCTCAGCTCAGGAAAGTGAGAGATTTGTCTAAGAAAACACGTAAGCATTTTAATTAAATTTACTGTCAAAAATAATAACATGAATATATCACACAAAAATGTCAAAACAAACAGCTGTATTTCATGACGATCAGGAACTTTTTTTTTTTTAAATTACTTTGGCCAACATAAGTAGGATTTTGTAACTTTTAACAGAAAAGAGTATGAATTCTTTCTTCTCACTTATGGGGAAAGCAAACTCTAGTCTTGTATGGGCTTTTAAATATTAATTTTTGGTCAAAATTCCCTTTCGTTCACATAACTGATTCTATAGTTAGAATAGTTTCCGTATTAAATGCTTAGATTTTAGATGAAATGTGTTCATAATACTGTTTGCTCCCAGAGAGTTTCCAAATCTCGATGAAGGTCATCTAGATTTCCTGTCTCATAAAACAGAAACAAAAAACACCCACAAATGCTCCAGGCAGGCCAAGCTCTGTGCAGCACCCCGAGTTACTGTAGGTGCTCCCTTGGCTACAGGATGCACTGAACCATGGACTGTGACTTTCTCCACTCCCTCCCACCCCACTTCGGTGGAGAAGGCGCCCCCAAGCGACCCCTGATGACCTCATCCACAACCTACACTTCTCCCTGCACTTTCAGAGTTCAAGTTGACCAGCATACTTCCTCTGTCTCAGCCCAAGTCCCATCCTCCAGTCTTTACAAAGCTCTGAACCCACCTGGAATTCATAATCCCAGCCTTGCTTTCTGATGAACAAGCTTCCCAGTTGGACTCCAGTCTCCTTCCTCTCTGCTCTCCTGCATTTCAGACCTTTTAGCATTTGACTACCAGGCTGAAGTTTCTAAAACACAGCATTAGATTATGCTCTTTTCTCAAAAGTACTCACTGGCTTCTACCCATTTTGACATTACAATCCTCAGCTTGGCACTGCATATCCTCCATGATCTAGTGTCAAACTACTTTTCCACCCCTACCTAGGATGACTTATCTTCATTAACACGGTGACTTAGTAAGCTAGTTCTACGAAGCATCCTGAATTAGTGACCTGTATAGATCCATCATGTCTTTTTCTTGACTTTATTCTCTCTGATGGAAAGGATCACCTCTTTCAATCATGTATTTTTCAGTTTCAACAATACCTAGAGCCCAGGGTCTTGCAAATAGTAAAGACAATCAATAATAATTGAACTGAATCTTTAACTGGGCTCCTTCAACTCTAACCATGGGGCAAAAAGGCTGGGGCTGTGGTAGAGCTAATAGCCCCTTGACCGGAAGTACCATTCCTCTGCGAACGTAGAATCCACTTCAGGTGAATCTGTCCCCTGAATTCTTTCTTCTCACTTATGGGAAAGCAAACTCTAGTCTTGTATGGGCTTTTAAATATTAATTTTGGTCAAAATTCCTTTCGTTCACATAACTGATTCTATAGTTAGAATAGTTTCCGTATTAAATGCTTAGATTTTAGATGAAATGTGTTCATAATACTGTTTGCTCCCAGAGAGTTTCCAAATCTCGATGAAGGTCATCTAGATTTCCTGTCTCATAAAACAGAAACAAAAAACACCCACAAATGCTCCAGGCAGGCCAAGCTCTGTGCAGCACCCCGAGTTACTGTAGGTGCTCCCTTGGCTACAGGATGCACTGAACCATGGACTGTGACTTTCTCCACTCCCTCCCACCCCACTTCGGTGGAGAAGGCGCCCCCAAGCGACCCCTGATGACCTCATCCACAACCTACACTTCTCCCTGCACTTTCAGAGTTCAAGTTGACCAGCATACTTCCTCTGTCTCAGCCCAAGTCCCATCCTCCAGTCTTTACAAAGCTCTGAACCCACCTGGAATTCATAATCCCAGCCTTGCTTTCTGATGAACAAGCTTCCCAGTTGGACTCCAGTCTCCTTCCTCTCTGCTCTCCTGCATTTCAGACCTTTTAGCATTTGACTACCAGGCTGAAGTTTCTAAAACACAGCATTAGATTATGCTCTTTTCTCAAAAGTACTCACTGGCTTCTACCCATTTTGACATTACAATCCTCAGCTTGGCACTGCATATCCTCCATGATCTAGTGTCAAACTACTTTTCCACCCCTACCTAGGATGACTTATCTTCATTAACACGGTGACTTAGTAAGCTAGTTCTACGAAGCATCCTGAATTAGTGACCTGTATAGATCCATCATGTCTTTTTCTTGACTTTATTCTCTCTGATGGAAAGGATCACCTCTTTCAATCATGTATTTTTCAGTTTCAACAATACCTAGAGCCCAGGGTCTTGCAAATAGTAAAGACAATCAATAATAATTGAACTGAATCTTTAACTGGGCTCCTTCAACTCTAACCATGGGGCAAAAAGGCTGGGGCTGTGGTAGAGCTAATAGCCCCTTGACCGGAAGTACCATTTCTCTGTGAAAGTAGAATCCACTTCAGGTGATCCTTGGGGACCTCTAGCTCTGGCCTGAGAATACAGCCCTAGAGAATTTTCCAGCTTGAGAACCCAAGTCCTTTGCCAAGTCCAAACCTTAATGCTCACCAGAAAGAAAGAAGGGGCAGTATTTTATCAAGCATAATGTATACCTGGGCTAAGCATTATATGTTATTATATTTACTCTCTGCCACAACTCCGTGAGAACTATAATACCTCTGCATTCCTTTTAACTTGTAAAGAAAGAAAGGCTCAGAGAATTTAAGTAGCTTGCCCAAGCATACATACTTAGTAAGTGGCAAAGTGATGATTCAAGCCAAATTTGTCCTAAAACCTACATTCTAGTATTTCACCCCTGTGCTATCAGGGCCACTTAACCTTTTCAAACTCCTGGGATAGAAAAATAACCAGTGGCACTATGCATAAAGGGAGGAGGGAACAGAGTTCTGGTGGTCCCCACACTTGATGCTCCCTCTCCCAAACCAACACCTAACCCAAAGCAGGACAAACTGATTCTCGCCCTTGAATTTGGAATCAGGACAGGAAGGGAGAGTGAGAGGAAAGAGGAAGGTATGTGAGTGGAGAAGAAGGAAAGAGAAATTAGGCTCCTTCTGGGTGACTGTGGTAGCTCTTGGTAGCAGGCACCCCACCAAGAAGCAAGAAAGGCTGGTGTGGGTGAGGGGAGGCTGGGGTGGAGAAGGCAGGAGAGCCAGAGATGAAGCAAGACGCCTTTCTGGTTTCCTGCCTCACTGCAGACCCTGGTTCCCCGCCCTTGAATTCTGGGAGTCACCACAGGATCCTTAAAACAGATTCCCCTTTCTGCTTAAGTGAGCCCTAGTGGTTTCTGTTTTTCGGGACCAAGAGTCTTAATTAATGCAACAGCTGTGGAAAGTTTCCTAGAATGGCTAACTTGTTGTGGCTTTCTCTAATGCTTTCTTGCTAGCGACCTGTGACAGGATCTTACAGCCGATGCTTCCACTCTGCCCACTCCTGGGGGTACCGGGTGCTGGGAAGCAGGGGGGGGGCACGGCAGAGTGTCAGCATCGTTTCTACTGGGGTGGGGAGCGCCTCACTGCACAGCACGTGGGACATAGTTCCCCGATCTAGGACTGAACCCATGTACTCTGCAGTGGAAGCACAGAATCTTAACTGCTGGACCACCAGGGAAGTCCCGTAAGTTACTATTTCAAAAACAAATTAATTTTTAGAAGGACTGCTTCTGTAATTTGAATTACACAAAGTACAGTGCTCTGACAGTTGCTGGCCAGTAGAGACCTGAAGGAGGCTCTGAATTCTCCATTCTCAATATGGGGAGGGGATGTATGTGGTTATTATTATTATTGATTTGGTGTTTTATTTCTACTTTTTGCTTTTACAGTTTTGTTGTTTACAGATATGTATAATCCTAGATTACTCATATGTATATTCTTATTTATTTTTGTCTTTCCCTTTTTATTCTTATTTATTTTTAAAAAATGTTTATCAAGGGTATAGGTTTGATGTGGAGAGACATGGAGATGGTGGTAAGAGATTCCTAGACTGCAGAACTCAATTCAAGTCCAAACTTCACCCCTCTCAGCCATGTGACCTTGGGCAAGTGACCACATCCATCTGAGCCACAGTTTCTTCATCTGCAGAACAGAGATAATTATGGGATAAAAAGTTCATTCGGGTTTTTCCTGTGCCATCTCGAACAAACTTTCTGGCCAACCCAACAGTTCACAGGGTTGTTTTAATGATTAAATAAGGTAATGCATAGGTATAAAATAATTATACCTATACAAAAGTATAAAGGGTGCATTTGATAAGTTAGGTTTTGGTTTATGCATATTTGCCCCATTAACAACAAGGGTAAAGAAAACTTCAAACTTTTCCATGTGTTAACTTTCCTTATCCTGGATATTTCTGGCAAAGCATAGTGGAGATGATCTATTACAAGGGAATGGATCTTTCTCTTGGTGTGTCATAGCGTGTGTCAAGCCCGAGGCAGCGGCGACAGGGAAGGGGTACGGTGAGGGTGCCCAGCACTGTGACAGGATCTTACAGCCGATGCTTCCACTCTGCCCACTCCTGGGGGTACCGGGTGCTGGGAAGCAGGGGGGGGGCACGGCAGAGTGTCAGCATCGTTTCTACTGGGGTGGGGAGCGCCTCACTGCACAGCACGTGGGACATAGTTCCCCGATCTAGGACTGAACCCATGTACTCTGCAGTGGAAGCACAGAATCTTAACTGCTGGACCACCAGGGAAGTCCCGTAAGTTACTATTTCAAAAACAAATTAATTTTTAGAAGGACTGCTTCTGTAATTTGAATTACACAAAGTACAGTGCTCTGACAGTTGCTGGCCAGTAGAGACCTGAAGGAGGCTCTGAATTCTCCATTCTCAATATGGGGAGGGGATGTATGTGGTTATTATTATTATTGATTTGGTGTTTTATTTCTACTTTTTGCTTTTACAGTTTTGTTGTTTACAGATATGTATAATCCTAGATTACTCATATGTATATTCTTATTTATTTTTGTCTTTCCCTTTTTATTCTTATTTATTTTTAAAAAATGTTTATCAAGGGTATAGGTTTGATGTGGAGAGACATGGAGATGGTGGTAAGAGATTCCTAGACTGCAGAACTCAATTCAAGTCCAAACTTCACCCCTCTCAGCCATGTGACCTTGGGCAAGTGACCACATCCATCTGAGCCACAGTTTCTTCATCTGCAGAACAGAGATAATTATGGGATAAAAAGTTCATTCGGGTTTTTCCTGTGCCATCTCGAACAAACTTTCTGGCCAACCCAACAGTTCACAGGGTTGTTTTAATGATTAAATAAGGTAATGCATAGGTATAAAATAATTATACCTATACAAAAGTATAAAGGGTGCATTTGATAAGTTAGGTTTTGGTTTATGCATATTTGCCCCATTAACAACAAGGGTAAAGAAAACTTCAAACTTTTCCATGTGTTAACTTTCCTTATCCTGGATATTTCTGGCAAAGCATAGTGGAGATGATCTATTACAAGGGAATGGATCTTTCTCTTGGTGTGTCCGCAGCGTGTGTCAAGCCCCGAGGCAGCGACGACAGGGAAGGGGTACACGGTGAGGGTGCCCAGCACTGGGTCAGGTCTGACCAACAGTCAAGATGATGCGAGTGATTTAAGGTTTTCAAAGGAACTCTGTTTCAAAAAGAAACGATTAAATATGGCTATAGAAAAGGATAATTGAACACACATTTTAAGTATTATTATGCTTGTGGGAACACTCCTATCCTAGGAATTCTAATTACATCTGTAAGACCACAGGAGAACTGTTTAAACAATCACAACTTGAAACTCTGGATTCTCCCACATACACACTTTGGTATAATTCCACTAGGTCACCGCTCAGGCAGAAAGACTACAGGGTAACTTTACATTTGCACACTATGAGAAAATATACGTAACACAACCATTTTGTCTAACACACACATAACAGACCCTCTATGCACATCGGTGTCTTCCTCTCAGAGTTACAAAGGGACTCTGTACACTTACTCACATAAGGCCACAACGGCTCAAGAGGTTTCTGGAGTCTTGTAAGAACTACTTTCTAAGCCAATTCACGAGCTTCACAAGAAAATCAGTTTTACTACTTTATAATTATACTCTATTTTTTTTGAAGTTGTATTATCCAGCTTGATCACCCACCTGATTTACCACTCTTGGCTCTAAACTGACTTGGCTGTTTCCAGCATTCAAATGTACTCTCAAAAGATGAAGATTTGCCATTGTTGAAAATGTGCCTTAGGCGCTGAAGGCAATTTCCAAAGGGGAGTCCAAAAATGTGTATGGCTCCTTATCCGCTGCCTGCCAACAAGTTCAAATCCTTCTCCTTCTTAAAACTATCTTCAGGACCCTACTTCTGTCAAGCTCCCTCTCATGGCCCCTGGCATAGCCGGGCTCCTTGAACGGCATGTGTCTCCTTAGCATCGCCACTTCTTCCATCCTTTCCACTCTTCAATTGACTACGCTCTGTTCTGGAGCTCAGGACGCCACTGCAACAGCTCCTGAGATACTCAAAAGATAAAGAGGAGGGCCTGATCGCCACATGCAGTGACTTCTGTTCAGAGCACAGGGCACTCCCCCTTGTCTGGACTTGTCACAGCACAGGGCACTCCCCCTTGTCTGGAACTTGTCACCAACTGTGCCTTCCCTTTTCTTTAACTCTTCTAAGATCCTCCTTTCTGTAGCCCACTACCCACCTTTTCCTAAGAAGCTTCTACCTTCTAAACATTCACAGCTCTTGATAGTCCGTCACTGGTCCTCTTGCCTTTTTCAACTGTATGCTTCCTAGGCACATCCGTGCCCTCTGTGGCTTTACCTGCTACTTCGTGCGCCTAAGTAGGCAACTGCAGCCCAGACTTCTCTCCTGAGAGCCAGGCTGGTTTTTCCTTCTGCCTCTTGGACGTCTCCTATTGGTTATCCTAGGCACGTAATACCCAAGTTGTACTCACCTTCCCCATCCACACATTTCGTCTTCTAACACATATTACATTTGAACAGAAAACCAAAAATTTTGTCTAACACAAAATAACCGACCCTCTATGCACATCGGTGTCTTCCTCTCAGAGTTACAAAGGGACTCTGTACACTTACTCACATAAGGCCACAACGGCTCAAGAGGTTTCTGGAGTCTTGTAAGAACTACTTTCTAAGCCAATTCACGAGCTTCACAAGAAAATCAGTTTTACTACTTTATAATTATACTCTATTTTTTGAAGTTGTATTATCCAGCTTGATCACCCACCTGATTTACCACTCTTGGCTCTAAACTGACTTGGCTGTTTCCAGCATTCAAATGTACTCTCAAAAGATGAAGATTTGCCATTGTTGAAAATGTGCCTTAGGCGCTGAAGGCAATTTCCAAAGGGGAGTCCAAAAATGTGTATGGCTCCTTATCCGCTGCCTGCCAACAAGTTCAAATCCTTCTCCTTCTTAAAACTATCTTCAGGACCCTACTTCTGTCAAGCTCCCTCTCATGGCCCCTGGCATAGCCGGGCTCCTTGAACGGCATGTGTCTCCTTAGCATCGCCACTTCTTCCATCCTTTCCACTCTTCAATTGACTACGCTCTGTTCTGGAGCTCAGGACGCCACTGCAACAGCTCCTGAGATACTCAAAAGATAAAGAGGAGGGCCTGATCGCCACATGCAGTGACTTCTGTTCAGAGCACAGGGCACTCCCCCTTGTCTGGACTTGTCACAGCACAGGGCACTCCCCCTTGTCTGGAACTTGTCACCAACTGTGCCTTCCCTTTTCTTTAACTCTTCTAAGATCCTCCTTTCTGTAGCCCACTACCCACCTTTTCCTAAGAAGCTTCTACCTTCTAAACATTCACAGCTCTTGATAGTCCGTCACTGGTCCTCTTGCCTTTTTCAACTGTATGCTTCCTAGGCACATCCGTGCCCTCTGTGGCTTTACCTGCTACTTCGTGCGCCTAAGTAGGCAACTGCAGCCCAGACTTCTCTCCTGAGAGCCAGGCTGGTTTTTCCTTCTGCCTCTTGGACGTCTCCTATTGGTTATCCTAGGCACGTAATACCCAAGTTGTACTCACCTTCCCCATCCACACATTTCGTTCTTGCGCGCTAACTCACCATCTCAGACACTCCTGAGCTTCACCTAGGCCTCTGGCTACTGCCACACAGACATGTCCCCTTCTCAGAGGATGTCAGGAACAACGTTAATTGCTCTTTCTTCTTCTTTTAGAAATAATAATTGACAAAAGCCTTTGGAAATCCTATTCATCCCTCATGACCAAGTTCAGAGATAATGTGGCTTTAAAGTTTCCTCATGCAAAATTAATTACGTTTTCATCTGTGTTCATCTGATGTTTTAAAAAAAAATTTTTAACTTTTATTCTGAGGCAATTATTGATTAATACACAATGATAAGAAATAACAGAGAGATGCCATCTTCCTTTGGGAGCTTTCCAGGTGGTGCAGGGGTGAAGAATCTGCCTGCCAACGCAGGAGATGCAAGAGATGTGGGTTCAATGCCTGGGTCAGGGACATCCTCTGGAGGAGGAAATGGCCATCAGCTCCAGTATTCTTGCCCAGAAAGGAAAATTCCATGAAAGGAAGAGGCTGGCAAGTAACAGTTCATGGGGTCACAAAGAATCAGACACAACTGAGCAACCGAGCACACCCATATCTTCCTTTTACGTGATTTCCAGTGGTAAATCTACAAAATTATAGAACCACACCAAAACCAGGACACTGAAGCACTGATCTTAGATAACCTGTTGTTACTTGTATTCATGAAGCCCTCAACAATTCCATCAGACATAGAGGTTTGGTAAACATCACCTCAGTCAAGTCAGAGAATGCTATCATCTCAAGGAAGCTTCAGGTTGTCTCTCTCTCTCTCTCTTTTTTCAGGTTATCTCTTAGCAATAATCACACCCAGCTCCCAGCCATCTTGCATCCCCGTCCCTTGAAACTACAAACCTATTTTCCACGTTCAAAACGTGTCTTTTCTAAAAAATGACATCAATAGAATCACATAGGTGTAAACCTTTCAGACTGGCTTTTTTTTCACTCAGCATATTTCCTGAAGATTCACACATCGGTTGTGTATATCAATAGTCTGTTCCTTTTTGCTGCTGAGCACTATTCCATGGTGTGGGTGCACCACAACCTGTTTAACTGTTCGCCCACGGAAGGAAATCTGGGTTGTTTCCAATTTGGGGATGTTACAACTAAAGCTGCTATGAAAATCTGGATACAATTTTTTGTGTGATCCCTCAGTTTTCATTTTTCTGGGATAAATGCCCAAGAATGCAATTACCAGGTTGTGTGGTGGTTGTGTTTAGCTTTTTGAGAAACTGCAAAAGTGTTTCCAGAGCAGTTGTGCCATTTTACATTTCTACTAGCAATATAGGAATGAATCACTTCCTCTGCTTGCAACTTCTCAAAAACTTTGGTTTTTCCTTTTATTTTAGCCATTCTAAGTACTAGTATTTCATTGTGGACTTAAAGTTGCATTTTCTAATAGCTAATGATATTAAACTTAGAAATATATATATATATATATATATATATATATTATGTATTCACTTGGCTGCATCGAGTCTTATTTGCGGCACTTGGGTTCTCCAATCTTCAGGGCAGCACCTGGGATCTTTAGTTGCAGCATGTGAACTCTCAGCTGTGGCATGTGGGATCTAGCTCCCTGAGCAGGAATCAAACCTGGGCATCCTGCATTGGCAGTGTGGAGTCTTAGCCACTGGATTGACAGGGACGTCCCTAAACATTTTTTTGTTTACACATTTGCCAACTGTAGCATGTGTCTTCTGCCAATTTTCTAACTGGATTACTTTTCTACTGTTGAGTTTTACAGGCTCACTAGTCCTTGGTTGGACATGCGGTTTGCAAATATTGTCTCCCAGTCTAGCTTGTCTTTCCATTCTCTTCACGGAGTCTTTCACAGAAAAAAACTTTTAATGAGAACCAACTTATCAATCTTTCCTGATAAGGGCTGTGCTTTCTGTGCGAAGTCTAAGAACTCTTCAGAAACATAGATGCGTGCATGCTCAGTCATGTCTGACTCTTTTCAACACTACTAGCTGTAGCCCACCCTCCTCTGTCCATGGGATTTCCCAGACAAGAATACTGGAGTGGGTTGTCGTTTCCTTCGCCAGGGGATCTTCCTGACCCAGAGGTTGAACCCATGTGTCCTGCATATTTTACTACTGACACACCGGGGAAGCCCTAAGAATGATTTACTAACCTTGTATCATTCAAGTATTCTATACTCTTATCTACAAATTTTATGGTTTATATTTAAGTCCATTATCAGTTATTTTTTGCATAAGGCATGAGGTTTAGGTTAAGGATCATTTATTTTTCTATATATGCCCAATTCCTCCAACACAATTTGCTTAGAGGCTATCTTTCCTCCACTAAATTGCTTCTGACCCTCTATCAAAAATTAATTGAGCATATTTATGTGAAACTAATTCCGAGCTTTCTATACTGCTTCATATATCCATGTGCCTACTTCCTGTAGATTTTTGTAGATGACCTTTACCCAACTGACAATGTTCCTCCCTTTGTCTAGTCTACTGAGAGTTTTTGGTATGAATGTTTGTTGAATTTTTTCCAAATGCCTTTTCTGCAATAATTGATGGGATCATACCATTTAAAATTTCTGTTTATTCTGTAGATATGATAGATAACATGTATTTATTTTCAACAGTGTTTTCTTTTCATTTATTTATGTTTTTTGGCTCTGCTGGGTCTGGGTTGCTGCCTGAGCTTTTCTCTAGTTATGACACGCAGGCTTCTCATTGCTGTGAGCATAGGCTCTACTGCTCGGGCTTCAGGAGTTGCAGCAAGAGGGCCCAGGAGTTGCACTGAGAGGGCCCAGGAGTTGCGGTTAGAGTGCTCAGTAGTTGTGGTTCCCAGGTTCTAGAGCATAGGCTCAATAGTTGTGCATGGGCTTAGTTGCTCTGCAGCATGTGGGATCCTCCCAGACCAGGGATTGAACCCATGTGTCCTGCATATTTTACTACTGACACACCGGGGAAGCCCTAAGAATGATTTACTAACCTTGTATCATTCAAGTATTCTATACTCTTATCTACAAATTTTATGGTTTATATTTAAGTCCATTATCAGTTATTTTTTGCATAAGGCATGAGGTTTAGGTTAAGGATCATTTATTTTTCTATATATGCCCAATTCCTCCAACACAATTTGCTTAGAGGCTATCTTTCCTCCACTAAATTGCTTCTGACCCTCTATCAAAAATTAATTGAGCATATTTATGTGAAACTAATTCCGAGCTTTCTATACTGCTTCATATATCCATGTGCCTACTTCCTGTAGATTTTTGTAGATGACCTTTACCCAACTGACAATGTTCCTCCCTTTGTCTAGTCTACTGAGAGTTTTTGGTATGAATGTTTGTTAAATTTTTTTCCAAATGCCTTTTCTGCAATAATTGATGGGATCATACCATTTAAAATTTCTGTTTATTCTGTAGATATGATAGATAACATGTATTTATTTTCAACAGTGTTTTCTTTTCATTTATTTATGTTTTTTGGCTCTGCTGGGTCTGGGTTGCTGCCTGAGCTTTTCTCTAGTTATGACACGCAGGCTTCTCATTGCTGTGAGCATAGGCTCTACTGCTCGGGCTTCAGGAGTTGCAGCAAGAGGGCCCAGGAGTTGCACTGAGAGGGCCCAGGAGTTGCGGTTAGAGTGCTCAGTAGTTGTGGTTCCCAGGTTCTAGAGCATAGGCTCAATAGTTGTGCATGGGCTTAGTTGCTCTGCAGCATGTGGGATCCTCCCAGACCAGGGATCGAACCCGCGTCTCCTGCATTGGCAGGAGGATTCTTTACCACTGAGCCACCAGGGAAGATCCGAATAATAATTTTATTGAGATATAATTCACACACCATAAAATTCACCCATTTAAAATACACAATTCAAGCTTTGCACAGTTATAATACTGTAGCCAATGAGCTTTATGCAAGGCATGATTACTGCTAACTGAAAATAAAATGTACACTTCAGAGTTGTATAATCATTTCCATTACCCACCCTTATAATATTTTCACCACCCAAAACAGAAACTCCACACCCATCAGCAGTCACTCCACATTTCCACTTCCCTGTAACCCCTAGACACCACTACGTGACTTTCTTATCTACTGTACACCGTGTGGCCTTTTATGTCTGATTCCTTTAGCTTGTTTTTATGTCTTCAAGGTTCATCCATGTTGTAGCACGTATCTGTACTTCATTTCTTTTCATGGCCAATAAATATTCCAGTGAATGAATGCACCACATATTGTTAACCCATTGAGAGCAGACAGACTTTTATATGATTTCCATTTTTTGGCTATTATGGAAACGCCGTTATGAACATTCACAGTTAAGTTTCTGGGTGGATGTGTTTTTAATTCTTTAAGAACCAAATGGATGGCTGATAACCTCTATGTTTAACCCTCTGAGGAACTGCCAAACTGTTTTCCAAAGTGGCTGCCTCATTTTACATTCACACTCGCAATCTATGAGGATTTCAATTGCTCTGCATCCTCATTAACACTCATTATCTGTATGTTTTTATGACAGCTATCCTAGTGGGCATACAGTGTTATCTCATTATGTTTCACATTTTCATAACGACTGATACTGATACTGAGCATTTTCCATGTGTTTACTGGCTAAATCTTCAAATTCTGTGCTCATTTAAAAACTGAATTCTATTATTAAGTTGTAAGAGTTTTTATATACTCTGGATACAAGTCCCTTTATTAGATGCATAATTTTCAAATATTTTTTCTGTTCCGTGGATGTTTTTTCACTTTTTTGATGGTATTCTTTGAAGAACAAGTTTTTAATTTTGATGAAGCTGAACTGTTTCCTTCTGTAATCACTTTTCCTTTGCATGATCAAAGTTCATGAAGATCTACTCCTACGCATCTCTGGAGTCGGAAGCTAAGCAGCGCTGTACACAAGCACTGACAGCAGAGGACACACGGGAGGGACATTCTTCTCTTTACCAGGCATGCAAAGCTTACTGAAGGTGGGCAGATCTTGAGTCATATTTGGGCAGTTATGAACCATTATTTCTTCTTTTGAATTATTTATTTATTTGGCTGTGCTGGGTCTTAGTTGTGGCATGTGGGATCTAGTTCCCTGACCAGGGACAGAACCCTGGCCCCCTGCACTGGGAACATAGAGTCTTAAACCACTGGACCACCAGGGAAGCCCCAACCATTATTTCTTTGATTACTTTTCCTCTCTTCACTCCCTCCTCTCGTTCTGGGACTCCAGTGACACAAAGGTGAGCTCTTCCATCTTTTCATCTTCATACTGTGATCTTTCTGATTTTGTTAGGATGAGTGATTTTCAGCTATAATCTAGACATTCTTGATATTACATTATGTGACTCTGCATCCTATTTAATCTTTATTTTTTGTTAAGAAGGGCCTACCGAGGTGTCGTACAAGGGCCAGGTGAGCATGTTCAGATTCGTGGGGGCCAGCCCAGCCCAAGTGAAGCTCTGACTCACAGGACCTCACTGCAGACGGCAGACAGCAAGCAGTGCACCTCTAGCCTCTGAGGAACTGCCAAACTGTTTTCCAAAGTGGCTGCCTCATTTTACATTCACACTCGCAATCTATGAGGATTTCAATTGCTCTGCATCCTCATTAACACTCATTATCTGTATGTTTTTATGACAGCTATCCTAGTGGGCATACAGTGTTATCTCATTATGTTTCACATTTTCATAACGACTGATACTGATACTGAGCATTTTCCATGTGTTTACTGGCTAAATCTTCAAATTCTGTGCTCATTTAAAAACTGAATTCTATTATTAAGTTGTAAGAGTTTTTATATACTCTGGATACAAGTCCCTTTATTAGATGCATAATTTTCAAATATTTTTTCTGTTCCGTGGATGTTTTTCACTTTTTTGATGGTATTCTTTGAAGAACAAGTTTTTAATTTTGATGAAGCTGAACTGTTTCCTTCTGTAATCACTTTTCCTTTGCATGATCAAAGTTCATGAAGATCTACTCCTACGCATCTCTGGAGTCGGAAGCTAAGCAGCGCTGTACACAAGCACTGACAGCAGAGGACACACGGGAGGGACATTCTTCTCTTTACCAGGCATGCAAAGCTTACTGAAGGTGGGCAGATCTTGAGTCATATTTGGGCAGTTATGAACCATTATTTCTTCTTTTGAATTATTTATTTATTTGGCTGTGCTGGGTCTTAGTTGTGGCATGTGGGATCTAGTTCCCTGACCAGGGACAGAACCCTGGCCCCCTGCACTGGGAACATAGAGTCTTAAACCACTGGACCACCAGGGAAGCCCCAACCATTATTTCTTTGATTACTTTTCCTCTCTTCACTCCCTCCTCTCGTTCTGGGACTCCAGTGACACAAAGGTGAGCTCTTCCATCTTTTCATCTTCATACTGTGATCTTTCTGATTTTGTTAGGATGAGTGATTTTCAGCTATAATCTAGACATTCTTGATATTACATTATGTGACTCTGCATCCTATTTAATCTTTATTTTTTGTTAAGAAGGGCCTACCGAGGTGTCGTACAAGGGCCAGGTGAGCATGTTCAGATTCGTGGGGGCCAGCCCAGCCCAAGTGAAGCTCTGACTCACAGGACCTCACTGCAGACGGCAGACAGCAAGCAGTGCAGCTCTCCTCGCGGCCCTGCGACCTCTCCCACGAAAGACAGCACCGATTCAACTCTCTCAAGGCCTCCAGGGATGGGTACAAGCTTAGCTCCTCGCTGAACCCCACTGCCATCAGGCAGAGGGAAAGCTAAAGTCTGCTGCACCCTGCTCTGTCACTACAATTTGGGGGCAGGAGCTCAAATCTCTGTTGACACAGGAGAGGGAAGCGGGTGAATGCTAATGCCCCCTCTCCCACCATGTTGTTATGCTGTTTGAGGGCAGAAGCTCAGCTTGCCCTGGGCTCGACGGACACCAGGCCAGGATGTTGTGGTGAGCAGCCCTGATCTAGTACCTTGCTGCCCGGCAGGGATGGAGGCTCCTCTCACAAGTGGAACCCGCTGGTACTATGCTCAGGGGACAGTGGGAAACGGCCTCTCTTTGCTGGACGGGGGGCAGAAGCGCAGCTCCACTTTCCGTTCTGCAGTTCTACCCGTGCAGGGAAACAGAGCCCAGCCCGCTTCCCCTGGATGACAACTTGGTTCCACGGACACCACCCTAGCAGGGGAATGAGAGCACCGCCAACCACTTCTCCTGGCAGGGCAGGGGAGACGCGCTCCCTGCTCAGCTCCACAGCGTCTTCCTAAGTAGAAATCAGAGTGTCCCTGCAGGGGCAGGCAGAACGGAAGATTAGGTCACTGCATGGCTCCACAGACATTACCAAGTAAACCACTGGACCACCAGGGAAGCCCCAACCATTATTTCTTTGATTACTTTTCCTCTCTTCACTCCCTCCTCTCGTTCTGGGACTCCAGTGACACAAAGGTGAGCTCTTCCATCTTTTCATCTTCATACTGTGATCTTTCTGATTTTGTTAGGATGAGTGATTTTCAGCTATAATCTAGACATTCTTGATATTACATTATGTGACTCTGCATCCTATTTAATCTTTATTTTTTGTTAAGAAGGGCCTACCGAGGTGTCGTACAAGGGCCAGGTGAGCATGTTCAGATTCGTGGGGGCCAGCCCAGCCCAAGTGAAGCTCTGACTCACAGGACCTCACTGCAGACGGCAGACAGCAAGCAGTGCAGCTCTCCTCGCGGCCCTGCGACCTCTCCCACGAAAGACAGCACCGATTCAACTCTCTCAAGGCCTCCAGGGATGGGTACAAGCTTAGCTCCTCGCTGAACCCCACTGCCATCAGGCAGAGGGAAAGCTAAAGTCTGCTGCACCCTGCTCTGTCACTACAATTTGGGGGCAGGAGCTCAAATCTCTGTTGACACAGGAGAGGAAGCGGGTGAATGCTAATGCCCCCTCTCCCACCATGTTGTTATGCTGTTTGAGGGCAGAAGCTCAGCTTGCCCTGGGCTCGACGGACACCAGGCCAGGATGTTGTGGTGAGCAGCCCTGATCTAGTACCTTGCTGCCCGGCAGGGATGGAGGCTCCTCTCACAAGTGGAACCCGCTGGTACTATGCTCAGGGGACAGTGGGAAACGGCCTCTCTTTGCTGGACGGGGGGCAGAAGCGCAGCTCCACTTTCCGTTCTGCAGTTCTACCCGTGCAGGGAAACAGAGCCCAGCCCGCTTCCCCTGGATGACAACTTGGTTCCACGGACACCACCCTAGCAGGGGAATGAGAGCACCGCCAACCACTTCTCCTGGCAGGGCAGGGGAGACGCGCTCCCTGCTCAGCTCCACAGACGTCTTCCTAAGTAGAAATCAGAGTGTCCCCTGCACGGGGCAGGCAGAACGGAAGATTAGGTCACTGCATGGCTCCACAGACATTACCAAGTAAAATGGGGGCAGGGGGCGGGGGGACAGGAGCCCTGCTGAGTGATTTCATGAGATAAGGATAGGGGGCGGGTGTAGAATATTAACATCCCAGCCACACGGAAACCACAGGAGTGTGTGTGTGTGTTCCACTGGAGTTTGGTTGGAGTATGGTGAGCATTCCCAAAAAGCTTTTCTGTTTAGACCACCATTTTCTTGGTCTTTAGACTAGAAGAGAAACATTTTCCTCGGAGGTTGTTTTCTCTGTGCTTTTTGGCCAGTCCAGGTTAGCAATTTCTACAGTACCCTAGTTAGGATACATACGAGACAGTAACCCCAGGGGATCATCAGCATGCTGTTCCTTCAGTCCTCAGACCCTCCAGGCACCCCACCTTTTTCTTTCTCCTTTCAGAGCCTCCCTATGCCTGTTTGTTGTGTTATGTCCATGATTTCGTTGTAAGACCAAGGGCCAAGAAGAATGGGCATACTCCATCTCTGTCAGAAATAGAACTTGTGCCTTATTTTATTACAATAATTTAGGAAAATATCTTAAACAACAACTTCTTTGAAGGAGCTGGACTGTGTTTTAGCTATATTCTTTTTCATAGGAATATCAAAAAGAAAAAGGAATAAATCCTACTCTTGCTTAAAAACACATTATTTTGAATAAATTAACATATAGTCTGCAACCTTCTAAATAAAACCTTGTCTTTTCTTTTTCCCTCTTCTTTTATCTTATGTGTGTGTGTGTGTGTGTGTGTGCACGTGTGTGTGTCTGGGTGTGTGTATATATATATATATATATATATATATATATATATACACACACATATGATTTCTTATATACCCAATGTTAAGCTAGTTTGTAGAAACAGAAAGGCAAGTAAGATCTTGTTCTTGAGGACATTGCTCCCCATCAGAAAGAAAGAGTCACATACAGGTAAGCTAGAAATACAGTACGGCAAGTTCTGTAAGACAGGTGTGAACAAATGCTCAAGGGAAAGAAGAGTGGGGCATGATGCATCTTTTCAGAGTGAGATGTCAAAAGCTGGGCCCTGAAAAACGGATGCAGTGCAGCACAGGCCAGGGCAAGACATAGAACTACCACAGAGTCAAACGTGTGGGGAAAGATGAAGGGCTGAGTATAGAATAAGACACTGCATACCCAGATAGCTAAGAACTATATCCCCCGCTTTTCCTATTATCAGTAAGGTTGATAATTTCATTCCATTGGTATGAATGTCAAGATACTCCACATTTCTAAATCTTAAAAATGATTTGCCCGTAAAATTATTTACTTCTTGTGGTTCATGTTTTTAAATTCTTCCTCCTGTCTCTGTTATCTTCAGTGTAGGCTTGTTTCTTTACCAAAACTTTCTGCTGGAAGTTGTCTCCTTTTATCCCCAACTCTGGCCTTAAAAAGTGAAGACTGAAAACAAATTTAAAGAAAAGTGAAGACTTGAGAACACAGCAGAGGGACAGGCAGAAGAAGGGCCTCTCCATACAAACATGAACAACACTGGTAAAATCGGCCAGATCAACATTTTCATAATTCTGGAAATGAACCAGAGGCTTAAAAAAAATCAGATGGACATTTATCAAGAGAAATGGATGAATTTCAATGAGAACAGTGGACTGTGTTTTAATACAAAATCGAAAAGGAATAAATCCTACTCTTGCTTAAAAACACATTATTTTGAATAAATTAACATATAGTCTGCAACCTTCTAAATAAAACCTTGTCTTTTCTTTTTCCCTCTTCTTTTATCTTATGTGTGTGTGTGTGTGTGTGTGTGCACGTGTGTGTGTCTGGGTGTGTGTATATATATATATATATATATATATATATATATATATACACACACATATGATTTCTTATATACCCAATGTTAAGCTAGTTTGTAGAAACAGAAAGGCAAGTAAGATCTTGTTCTTGAGGACATTGCTCCCCATCAGAAAGAAAGAGTCACATACAGGTAAGCTAGAAATACAGTACGGCAAGTTCTGTAAGACAGGTGTGAACAAATGCTCAAGGGAAAGAAGAGTGGGGCATGATGCATCTTTTCAGAGTGAGATGTCAAAAGCTGGGCCCTGAAAAACGGATGCAGTGCAGCACAGGCCAGGGCAAGACATAGAACTACCACAGAGTAAAAGCGTGTGGGGAAAGATGAAGGGCTGAGTATAGAATAAGACACTGCATACCCAGATAGCTAAGAACTATATCCCCCGCTTTTCCTATTATCAGTAAGGTTGATAATTTCATTCCATTGGTATGAATGTCAAGATACTCCACATTTCTAAATCTTAAAAATGATTTGCCCGTAAAATTATTTACTTCTTGTGGTTCATGTTTTTAAATTCTTCCTCCTGTCTCTGTTATCTTCAGTGTAGGCTTGTTTCTTTACCAAAACTTTCTGCTGGAAGTTGTCTCCTTTTATCCCCAACTCTGGCCTTAAAAAGTGAAGACTGAAAACAAATTTAAAGAAAAGTGAAGACTTGAGAACACAGCAGAGGGACAGGCAGAAGAAGGGCCTCTCCATACAAACATGAACAACACTGGTAAAATCGGCCAGATCAACATTTTCATAATTCTGGAAATGAACCAGAGGCTTAAAAAAAATCAGATGGACATTTATCAAGAGAAATGGATGAATTTCAATGAGAACAGTGAACTTTGTATGGTTTTTACTTGCCTTATCCCAATGTCCCTCTCCCAAGCTGTGAGGTAGCCTTGAAAATCAATAGCTTTCTCATTATGGTGAAAACCAGCAGCCCAGAAGCCACTGGAAGGGACAGAACAGGTTCAGAAGCTCACCCAAACCTGCATTCCTGTCATTATGGGAGCTGTCTGGCAGTTCCCTGAAAAACTCCATTCATGTTACTCTAACCTGACTCATACCTTGCTCCTATGCAAAAGCCTTATAAGTCCCAGGAGTGCTTGTCAAAAACAGTCAGCAGCAGTTATTTACAGCACAGATTTCTGAGGTAGTTGCAACAGCTGGAAAAGAAAAAGCTAACCAAAAAAGTTAAAGGTGTCCACAAAGGTCTTTGCAAAGGCTTGACATATTCCTGGGGGTTGAGACAGCCACACACACGCATAAGACTATGCATATGTACAAGCTGACGTTCCAGTGCTTTGGCCACCTGATGTGAAGAGACAACCCATTGGAAAAGACCCTGATCCTGGGGAAAAACAGAAGGCAGAAGGAGAAGGGGATCACAGAGGATGAGATGGTTGGATGGCATCACCAACTCAAGGGACATGAGTTTGAGGAAGCTCAGAGAGATGGTGAAAGATAGGGAAGCCTGGCATGCTGCAGTCCATGGGGTTGCAAAGAGTCAGACACGACTGAGCAAGTGAATTGAACTGAACTGATATGCCCAAGAGACATCAGATAAGGCCTTAAGCTCTCATGTCTGCTGACCTTGAAGCTCTGCACAGCAGGAAAGAAAGACGAAGGCAGAGCTGTACAGTGCATGGCTGAGCACTGGAGGTATGCTATGCCCCAACACATGCACAGAGGCTCTCAGCAACGTCCGGGAGACTGTCAGTCCAAAGCATTTCAGAAAATCTTGGTTTACTCATCAGCTGACCATTAAGCTGGGACAGCAAAAATTTCAGTGACTTCACACAACAAAGAATACAGACTCCATAGAATTAGTTCAGTAAGTCACAAAGGGCAATAAAAACAAACTTAACAATAACAACAATAACAACAAATAATAACAACAATAACAAACTCTGTCAACAGGCATTTTTCCACCTGTTCAGATAAAACCTATTAATCATTGACTGTTTGTTTTCATTGAGATTTAGTGCTATTTATCAATATACATTTTATGTTGACAAACTACTCAAGTATATTGACTTACAGTCAAGAATATCCACTTGTGGATCTACTTTTGGACCCATTCATCTTTGTTAATATCTATAAGCTCCTTGTATTTTCATAAACAGTGAGTTAGGATTTATATGAAGGGAATAACATCGCTGGTAGTTTGACAATGACAACTCTCCGCATTTAACATGGACCAATTTAACTTTGCTTCCCACCAGGCAAGGACAGAAGAGGTTTCCTCGGCAATGGAAGAGCTGAGATTTAAAGCACAGTCTTTGAATTCCTTCTGTTGCCTCACTAAAAACAGTCAGCAGCAGTTATTTACAGCACAGATTTCTGAGGTAGTTGCAACAGCTGGAAAAGAAAAAGCTAACCAAAAAAGTTAAAGGTGTCCACAAAGGTCTTTGCAAAGGCTTGACATATTCCTGGGGGTTGAGACAGCCACACACACGCATAAGACTATGCATATGTACAAGCTGACGTTCCAGTGCTTTGGCCACCTGATGTGAAGAGACAACCCATTGGAAAAGACCCTGATCCTGGGGAAAAACAGAAGGCAGAAGGAGAAGGGGATCACAGAGGATGAGATGGTTGGATGGCATCACCAACTCAAGGGACATGAGTTTGAGGAAGCTCAGAGAGATGGTGAAAGATAGGGAAGCCTGGCATGCTGCAGTCCATGGGGTTGCAAAGAGTCAGACACGACTGAGCAAGTGAATTGAACTGAACTGATATGCCCAAGAGACATCAGATAAGGCCTTAAGCTCTCATGTCTGCTGACCTTGAAGCTCTGCACAGCAGGAAAGAAAGACGAAGGCAGAGCTGTACAGTGCATGGCTGAGCACTGGAGGTATGCTATGCCCCAACACATGCACAGAGGCTCTCAGCAACGTCCGGGAGACTGTCAGTCCAAAGCATTTCAGAAAATCTTGGTTTACTCATCAGCTGACCATTAAGCTGGGACAGCAAAAATTTCAGTGACTTCACACAACAAAGAATACAGACTCCATAGAATTAGTTCAGTAAGTCACAAAGGGCAATAAAAACAAACTTAACAATAACAACAATAACAACAAATAATAACAACAATAACAAACTCTGTCAACAGGCATTTTTCCACCTGTTCAGATAAAACCTATTAATCATTGACTGTTTGTTTTCATTGAGATTTAGTGCTATTTATCAATATACATTTTATGTTGACAAACTACTCAAGTATATTGACTTACAGTCAAGAATATCCACTTGTGGATCTACTTTTGGACCCATTCATCTTTGTTAATATCTATAAGCTCCTTGTATTTTCATAAACAGTGAGTTAGGATTTATATGAAGGGAATAACATCGCTGGTAGTTTGACAATGACAACTCTCCGCATTTAACATGGACCAATTTAACTTTGCTTCCCACCAGGCAAGGACAGAAGAGGTTTCCTCGGCAATGGAAGAGCTGAGATTTAAAGCACAGTCTTTGAATTCCTTCTGTTGCTCACAATGAAGCACAGTAAATATTTGTCAGATACATGTGGCAGATAATCACCAGAGGCATAGCATTTTCTTTCAAGTCTAAGAAGTTTGCTCTCGATAATTCAGAAGGGACATCTCAAACACAGTCACACACCATTAGACCTATTACATTTTGAAATATTTAGTTAACCAATTTCATGGTGCATTCTATGGAACATTAGTTTTGTGAGATGATCCACACACAAAACAAGGAAGAAATCTATTAACCCAATGTTTTCCAAAAGCAGGTGGCCACAAAATCTTTCTTCTCCATAGCACCTGTTAAAATCCCAAAGAACTTTGTGACCTACCAACACTTTGTGGAAAATCCTAACTTGGTCAATCATCCATTTTACTAAAGATAAAGCTGAGCTCCTTCTCTGTCTCCCCAAATGTAAGTTACTCCCCCAAGGCCACCCCACTAGGCCCTAACTTCCAGGGCTCCTTCCCTGCTGCCATACTCCCTTACCAGAGGAGACTTTCCTAAACGGCAGTTTCATCAGATTGGACTTCCTGATAAACAGCAAGATCATTACTCATTTAATGTTAGTTATGTTTGAAAGCTTTCCCACAAAAGGGCTGACCTGAAAGAGGTTGGTATCATATGTCTCTCCTTTCAAGTCACTATTTCAAGGTTGGTTTTACCTGGAGTGAGAGGAACTTTTTGTCTACCTGGAACAGTTCCATTTTGAAGATATTTCACTATTTCTCACCCCAGCACCCTTTCTGTGCTCAGTATTTTTAGCTCATTGTTTTCTATTTTGGCAGCCGAGAAGCTGCAGTTTGTAATTTTACCTCCAGCTTCATATTTCTTCTTAAAAGTGAATACAATGTCCTGTTTATAATAATAAAATCACTACTTGGCAGAACGACATTAAATGGAAAAAAGAGAGAGAGAGAGAGAGAGAGAGGAAGCAATTGGAAAATTTAGAGCAAGCAATTTTAAGTGCCAAGTTTCTCATCTGTAATGGTCCGGTGGAGGTCACTGGGCTTCCTTTTTATTGAGGGAACCGTAAAGAAATAGATATCCACAAGCTCTCCTGTGAAAAACTATAGAAACCACCTCCTCCTCGAGGAAGCACCGAGCTTTACTGAAAAGTGACATTCATCAAACTTCCACAACACTGCTAAAATACAGACATCACTTTAGCAGGGTATTTTTCCCTTTCCGATAATTTAGGTTTTCACTTTCTACTTTCACTGAGCTTATTTTAAGCTTTAGTTCCAGTTTAGCAACAAAGGAAGCAAAACAATATGAATGAAATTGGAAATAATTGGAGCCAGTCTCAGAAGTAACCTTGGGTGCAACCCCTCTTAGGCAATTTCCTTGGATATATTCTCTTCCTGATCCCCAAAGGCTTGCAGTATCGGTGTTGTCTTTTTTTTTTTTTTAACCTCAAATGCCCTGTTAAAGAGAGCTGCAGGTGAGGCCATGCAAGCACCAAGTCTCTAGAGACTGGAGCTGAAGATCCAGAAAAATGGTGGTCCCAATCAGAAGGGCCAGACTGCTCCTAGGAGTTCACACCAGTCTTCCTTCTTGAAAATTGCTAACCAACCATTTTCCTTTTCAAAATAAACACTATTTCTCTCAACTTCAGTTTGCAAAATATTACCCCAATTCCACTGGACTAAAAAACTGGAATTTTACTGACATAATTGGATTATGAGGTTTAAAGATTGATGGAACTTTTCTGTTCCAGATATAATTGTTCAAATACCAAACCTAAACGGGTATGGAGAAGTCCCTACGTAGATAGAGCCAGGGCAACACTGCAGGCTCCATGGCTGGGCAGTCCAGCAGAGGTGATCAAGAGGCAGGAGGAGTTGCGACCCCGGTGACAGCAGACCTGGGAATGCAGGGGACACCCCAGCCTATCTGCAGCCAAAGCCAGTCACTAAACTGAAGATGAGTTAGTCACTCGAGTTCCCTCTAGGCCTGCTCATTTCTCAGGTCTCAGCTCAAGCACCAAGGACCCTGGCAGTTTGTTCAATGGATATTAAAGGGCTTGCCATTCTCTGCTCTAATTTATTTGAGTATAAGTCTGCCTTGCTAAGGAACAATAAAGTCATGAAGAACAAGGGTTGGGCCTTGTCTTTGCATTTTCAGCAACTAATTTAGTATACTTGGTATATATTATATACACATATAAATATTATATTAGGAGATATATAAATAATGTATATAAATAAATGTATATAGGAGAAAGAAGGGAGGAAAAGGAAAAATATTTGATTTAGAAGTTTACAGAATACGTATTACTTATTCATAGCATATGTTTCTTAGTGTGTATTAGGATTCATTCCCAGTTCTTATGACTTTCCTAGAGAAATACTGGTAAAACCTCTTTGAAGGCACTGAACCTCGAAGCAGAAGAAATAAGAGAAGAATAACTCTTATACCAAGTATCTCTCTTCCATTCTAATTCCATATTTGACTACTGCTTGAAACATTTGATTCACGGCCCTCTGCTCTTAGACAGACTAGAATAGCAAGAGACAGAAACCATTATTTGCTTTTGTTCATTGTTGAATTCCTACTTATTGATAAAAAAATGGAATAAATTTATTACAAGACCAGTCAAAGAGACACAAAGGCAATCAGATCCAAACACTTCAGTATACTAAATACTCCTCTACTTTTATTGTAAAAAATAAGAAATTAACTGTGATTACATAAATAAACACATGAATTAACCCTGGCACGCTCACAAAGATGTATGAACCTCTTTTTCCGTCAAAATTTTAATTACCCCAAATTCCACCTGGACTAAAAACTGGAATTTTACTGACATAATTGGATTATGAGGTTTAAAGATTGATGGAACTTTTCTGTTCCAGATATAATTGTTCAAATACCAAACCTAAACGGGTATGGAGAAGTCCCTACGTAGATAGAGCCAGGGCAACACTGCAGGCTCCATGGCTGGGCAGTCCAGCAGAGGTGATCAAGAGGCAGGAGGAGTTGCGACCCCGGTGACAGCAGACCTGGGAATGCAGGGGACACCCCAGCCTATCTGCAGCCAAAGCCAGTCACTAAACTGAAGATGAGTTAGTCACTCGAGTTCCCTCTAGGCCTGCTCATTTCTCAGGTCTCAGCTCAAGCACCAAGGACCCTGGCAGTTTGTTCAATGGATATTAAAGGGCTTGCCATTCTCTGCTCTAATTTATTTGAGTATAAGTCTGCCTTGCTAAGGAACAATAAAGTCATGAAGAACAAGGGTTGGGCCTTGTCTTTGCATTTTCAGCAACTAATTTAGTATACTTGGTATATATTATATACACATATAAATATTATATTAGGAGATATATAAATAATGTATATAAATAAATGTATATAGGAGAAAGAAGGGAGGAAAAGGAAAAATATTTGATTTAGAAGTTTACAGAATACGTATTACTTATTCATAGCATATGTTTCTTAGTGTGTATTAGGATTCATTCCCAGTTCTTATGACTTTCCTAGAGAAATACTGGTAAAACCTCTTTGAAGGCACTGAACCTCGAAGCAGAAGAAATAAGAGAAGAATAACTCTTATACCAAGTATCTCTCTTCCATTCTAATTCCATATTTGACTACTGCTTGAAACATTTGATTCACGGCCCTCTGCTCTTAGACAGACTAGAATAGCAAGAGACAGAAACCATTATTTGCTTTTGTTCATTGTTGAATTCCTACTTATTGATAAAAAAATGGAATAAATTTATTACAAGACCAGTCAAAGAGACACAAAGGCAATCAGATCCAAACACTTCAGTATACTAAATACTCCTCTACTTTTATTGTAAAAAATAAGAAATTAACTGTGATTACATAAATAAACACATGAATTAACCCTGGCACGCTCACAAGATGTATGAATCAGGTGGTAAACAAGGTGAACCTCAAGTGAGATGAGAGCCCGTGTTCCAGAACACAAAAGGCAATGATATTGGCACGCTTGTTGGCTCCTATACTTCCAGCCAACTATGAATGACAAGTATTTACACATGCTCAGGACCATGGATTTATGGTTTTAGCCAAGTCAATCCTTTCAAAATAGGTACAAGGCTAAAAAAAGATTATTGCCAAGATCCAGATTGAAGATAATATTAAACTAATAATAAATAGCACTCACATCATGAAAAAAGCAAAGCTGACCTTTCTTTTGCTCCTAACATGAGGTCATTATAAGCCACATTATGATTTCAAAACAATGACTGTCAAACATACGTTCCCTGGCAGATACTTAGAAAAAAATAAAGATACTTAATCTATCCCTTCAAGTAAAAGTGATGTTTTAACAATGATTTTTAAAAGTTATTGCTTTCTGAAAGCAAAATAAAACAAGAAACTCAAGTTTTTAATATAAAATTCTAAAAATGGGTGTTTGGAAATGCTTCCATTGTTATACAATTTGGGAATCTAAAATGACCTAATCTCATAAACCACCAAACTGCTCAAATCTATACACTTAAATTTTCTCACATAATTTTATAAAGTTTTTTTAAATATTATAGCTAGTTTTTAAAGATGCCAATTGAATAATAATTGAAGATTATAAAGCCATTTTTTAAAAGTCTAAAAACACAGCACTTTCCCATTAGTCCACAGGAATGGACTGACACCATCAAAGATAGAAGTCTATCAGCTGGATTTCAAAATGAATCTGAGTATGATCAGTGAATTCGACTGAAAAATGAAGAACATGATTTAGTGAGTCCAGCTCATTTCTTCCCAAGATACGAGGCATCTTTTTCAGTTATGATGCCATTAAAACCAAAACTAAGCATCAAAAGATACAAAACTTATAATTGGGCCTTACTGCAAGTTGTTATAGCCAAAATTAAAAAAATTAAAAATATTCAATCACAATGCTTTCACCAAAAGTAAGGTTAATAATATGAATAGCTTTCTATACCTTTTTAAAGTAAAATAAAAATACATTAAGATTTATTTCATTCTCATTTTTCCACATATTATGTATGTTAATAACATACATAATGAATTAATGAAACAGTATGTACACTTGTAATTTTAGAATAAAGGTACATATGTTACAGGAAACACATGTTCAACAGTGTTTAGAGGCCACTACTTTAGGCATTAGGAAGCAGTGGAAAGATTTTAAGCCAGAGGAGTAAAAACAAAAGAATAAGATTTGAATTTTAGGAAAATAATTCTCGAGGACAATGGGCAGGTAAAAAGTTCCTGGAAATTAAAGTGTTTTTCTTTTAAATCCCTATTACTGAAGTAAAGAACAGAGTTTTGGACTCAGTGGGAGAAGGCAAGGGTGGGATAAGTTGAGAGAAGAGGACTGAAACATGTACATTACCATACATAACACAGATGAACACTGCAAGTTTGACACATGAAGCAGGGCACCCAGAGCTGGTGCTCGGGGACAACTGAGAGGGACAGGACAGGGAGGGAGGTGGGATGGGTTTCAGGATGGGCGACACATGTATTTTTTAAATGATTTAAAAAAGTTTTTAAGTTTTTAAAGGGGAATGCCAATTTGGGAATCAAATAAATCTCATAAACCACCAAACTGCTCAAACCTATACACTTAAATTTTCTCACATAATTTTATAAAGTTTTTTTAAATATTATAGCTAGTTTTTAAAGATGCCAATTGAATAATAATTGAAGATTATAAAGCCATTTTTAAAAGTCAAAAAACACAGCACTTTCCCATTAGTCCACAGGAATGGACTGACACCATCAAAGATAGAAGTCTATCAGCTGGATTTCAAAATGAATCTGAGTATGATCAGTGAATTCGACTGAAAAATGAAGAACATGATTTAGTGAGTCCAGCTCATTTCTTCCCAAGATACGAGGCATCTTTTTCAGTTATGATGCCATTAAAACCAAAACTAAGCATCAAAAGATACAAAACTTATAATTGGGCCTTACTGCAAGTTGTTATAGCCAAAATTAAAAAAATTAAAAATATTCAATCACAATGCTTTCACCAAAAGTAAGGTTAATAATATGAATAGCTTTCTATACCTTTTTAAAGTAAAATAAAAATACATTAAGATTTATTTCATTCTCATTTTTCCACATATTATGTATGTTAATAACATACATAATGAATTAATGAAACAGTATGTACACTTGTAATTTTAGAATAAAGGTACATATGTTACAGGAAACACATGTTCAACAGTGTTTAGAGGCCACTACTTTAGGCATTAGGAAGCAGTGGAAAGATTTTAAGCCAGAGGAGTAAAAACAAAAGAATAAGATTTGAATTTTAGGAAAATAATTCTCGAGGACAATGGGCAGGTAAAAAGTTCCTGGAAATTAAAGTGTTTTTCTTTTAAATCCCTATTACTGAAGTAAAGAACAGAGTTTTGGACTCAGTGGGAGAAGGCAAGGGTGGGATAAGTTGAGAGAAGAGGACTGAAACATGTACATTACCATACATAACACAGATGAACACTGCAAGTTTGACACATGAAGCAGGGCACCCAGAGCTGGTGCTCGGGGACAACTGAGAGGGACAGGACAGGGAGGGAGGTGGGATGGGTTTCAGGATGGGCGACACATGTATACCTGTGACTGATTCATGCTGATGTATGGCAAAAACCATAACAATATTTTAAAGTAATTATCCTCCAATTGAAATAAATTAATTAATTTTTTTGAAAAGACAGTGATAGGCAAAAATGATATTTACAAAAGTGAAAAAGAAAAATCCCTGTTACTATGCTCAGAGAGCATCCCACAAGCTCCCTGTATCTCTGGATCCTTGTGCAGGACACATATGCATATTTTAACAGAAGCCTTCTGCAGAACAAGTCTTACTAGTCTGTGGTTGAACTCAGAAGGCAATGGGGGCCAAAAAAAAGGGCAAGGTGGGGCCACAAGAGGGGAAGTGAGTGATACTGGCCTCAGCGACCACTGGCATGCCTTATTATTATCTGCAGGCTGGAATTCAGGCTTGGAAAGACTGAGCACCTCTCTCTTCTGATATTTCCACTTACAATTTTGAAACTTTATAGAGGCTATTTGTTTAAATAATTTGAATAATACAGCAATTTATAAAATGAAAAGTAAAATACTGCCTCCATGCCTCCTAGCACTCCACCAAGTCCATGCATGATACTCAATGATACTCACTGTCAGCAGTTCAGTGGATTTCCTTCCAGGACTTAAAAAAAAAAAAAAAAATATATATATATATATATATATAAAATTGTATATCCATGTGTATATGTACGTGAATGTACATATACATTTATACAGTTTTTATTTCATTTGACTTTGTAAAAAGCTACGTTCATATTCATACTTTTATGTTCTTTCACTTTGCAATGCATGATGGCCATTCCTTTAAGAAAGTCCACATGGGTTTAGCTTCTTTTCTATAGCCACTGGGAATGCTAGCTTATTGATATGACACTGGTTATTTAGGCATTCCTTTACTGATGGGCATCAGCAGTGTCAATTGTACAATAAGGCGGCAAAAAATATTCACCTACATGTATCCTAATGTGCTTCTTTGAGTAGGATGGATTCCTGGAAATAGAATTTTTAGGTGAAAGGGTATGTACATGTAAAATGTTAATAGCTCCTGAGGAAGAGCTATGCTAACTTTCACTTCAAACAATAAAACTCAGCCATCCTTTCTATCTTTTTCTTATTACATTTTTAAATAGATTCCTAGATTTAGGAAAAGATCTCAGAACACAAGTCCGTCAATTTATATATGAGAAAATGAAGCTTGAAAGTTTAGAAAGAGCAAGATTATGGCCTTAAGATCCCAAAACCCCTGACACAATAACTGACCAGAAGGAGTTCTCTGAACAGTGGTTACTGCTAAAAGCCAAGAAGGCAACTTGAGTTAACTGACATAATGTGTGTTCCATCCAAGTTAGTAACAAGTAAAAAAGTGAACCATCAACTCCTTTTCCTTGCCTCCTCTAGGCAACAAAAGAAAACAAAAAAAGTAAATTCCTAAAAGATAGAAAAGCAAGAGGGAGCTGGAAAGGAGGATTCTCAGACTAGATGATGGAGTAATGAGCACCACAAGCGTAAGGTATCCTAAGTTCAGTTGCATAAAGTGAGCAAAAGCGGTGGAAAAGACTCTGAAACGGGATGACCTTAGCAAAAAGCCTTTCATGGCCTCAGTGGGTTGTATGAGAAGTTTCTTGGTTCTGAATATCTCCATGTGGCATCCAAAATGAATGCCAGCATTGAAACCAAATTCTGAAGAGAAAGATCAGAAAAGAACTAACATCCCACAATGAAGAAACATCTTCAAAGAAGATGTTGTTAAAAAAAATACCACAAAAGTACTTTCCAACAAATTCCAGACCTAAAAGTAAAGCTTTAAAATGAAGCTCCAAGAAGCTTCAAGGAGTCTTGAATCCTTTGCTCTGGGCCTAAAGAGGCCCTTTTTGAAAGGACAGCACTTCTAACCAGATAACACTGTCTTTATTGGACCAGATCTATACGGCACAGCAATGTGAAAACAAGGTGGTAGCAAGAGCAGTGAGAAAAGGTGTTGAAATTCGAATAGTCTAGAAGAGTCAGCACACATTTTCTGTAACGGGCTAAAGAGCAAACTTTAAGCTCCGCAGCCCATACGGCCTCTGCTGCAACTATTCAACCCTGCTACTGTAATGCAAAAAAAATAGCCAAAGACAATATGTAATCAAAGAAGCATGGCTCAGTTCTAGTACAACTTTATGAATGCTGAAATTTGAATTTTATGTGATTTTCATAAAAAATGATCATTTTGATTTTTTTCAACCATTAAAAAATATAAAAACTATTCCTAGCTCACAAGTGCATGCAAGTGTGCTCAGTTACATCTGACTTTGTGACTCCATGGACCCCATGGAGCTCGCCAGGCTCCTCTGCCCATGCAATTTTCCAGGCAACAATATGGGGGCATGTTGCTATTTTCTCATCCAGGGGATTTGGATCGAACCCACATCTCTGGCGTCTCCTGCACTGGCGGGTGGATATCTACCACTGAGCCATCTGGGAATCCCTCTTAGCTCACAGGCTGTGCATAAACAGTCAACGGCTAGATTTCACTCACGGGCCATCACTGGCCAACCTCTGGTACACAGCACTTGAGTGTCAGTTGTACTAAAATGAGTGCTGGTGGAAAGATGGAAACTTCCGAGGCCAGTTCCTCAAAAAGTTAAGTCAGAAGATAGAAACGTAGAAACATGTTGTTCTTAAAGGGCTTCAGATAGTTAGTTACCTTAGATCTCTTCTCTTGCGGAATTCCTCTGGTGGAATTGTCCAAGGCAGGTCTTGAGGGAGGCATTCTAAAACTTCTGAAGAGAAATCAGTGAAATCCACGCCATACTCTGTGAGTATCCCTTCTGTTTCAGGCTCGATTTCACCAGCTTGCCCAAGACTCTTCACCAGCTGCCTGTGGACAGGACAGACAGGAATGACCAAGTTAGTAATGGAAAGTGGGCTGTTTCCTAAGTTAAAGTTGTCTTCAGAAAACTTCCTGCCCCTCTCCCAGTAGGAACACCATCACCAGTGATCAGGGGGCAAGCAGAAGAGCTGACAATGCTCTTGTCCTGTTAGCGCTGTAACTACTGCATCATTTTACTTTTCCTCAGGAATTCTGACCCAGGGCGGAGGTCAGACAACCCTTCTTAGGACTCCTGCGGTGGTTCTTCATGGAGAAGTTAAAGCTTTTGTCACTGATTTCTCTTGTAAACACCTTTAGAGACAATTCTGATTAACCCAGTTTGCTGTTAAATCATTAGTTTCACATTGCCTATACCTTATAACATGCTTACTAGATCAGATCTGATGTTTTTATTTCACAATTCTACTAATTTTTTGCCTTAATGTTTTAAAACATTTTGCCTGAATACAAAAGTAATATGCATTTACTTTATAATGAATAGAAGTTATTAATAGGAAAGACAGAAATATACCAAGAAGAAAAACTGAAATTATCTTTAATCCAGCAGGTGATCACTCATATTTTACGGTCCTGGTCCATGAAAGGTAAGGCTGGGTGGAACAGGACGGTCCTGACACTATGAGTAGGGTTCCAGCTTTCAGAGGGCTGGTCTCACTCTTTATCTGTGAGTCATCTACACATACATCAAAACTGATACCTTTCCGTTCTTGTAAACTACACATGCAGACCCATCTGGTCCTCTTAGCTTCACAGGCTGGTTGCATAAACAGTCAACGCTAGATTTCACTCACGGGCCATCACTGGCCAACCTCGGGAAGTGTCAGTTGTACTAAAATGAGTGCTGGTGGAAAGATGGAAACTTCCGAGGCCAGTTCCTCAAAAAGTTAAGTCAGAAGATAGAAACGTAGAAACATGTTGTTCTTAAAGGGCTTCAGATAGTTAGTTACCTTAGATCTCTTCTCTTGCGGAATTCCTCTGGTGGAATTGTCCAAGGCAGGTCTTGAGGGAGGCATTCTAAAACTTCTGAAGAGAAATCAGTGAAATCCACGCCATACTCTGTGAGTATCCCTTCTGTTTCAGGCTCGATTTCACCAGCTTGCCCAAGACTCTTCACCAGCTGCCTGTGGACAGGACAGACAGGAATGACCAAGTTAGTAATGGAAAGTGGGCTGTTTCCTAAGTTAAAGTTGTCTTCAGAAAACTTCCTGCCCCTCTCCCAGTAGGAACACCATCACCAGTGATCAGGGGGCAAGCAGAAGAGCTGACAATGCTCTTGTCCTGTTAGCGCTGTAACTACTGCATCATTTTACTTTTCCTCAGGAATTCTGACCCAGGGCGGAGGTCAGACAACCCTTCTTAGGACTCCTGCGGTGGTTCTTCATGGAGAAGTTAAAGCTTTTGTCACTGATTTCTCTTGTAAACACCTTTAGAGACAATTCTGATTAACCCAGTTTGCTGTTAAATCATTAGTTTCACATTGCCTATACCTTATAACATGCTTACTAGATCAGATCTGATGTTTTTATTTCACAATTCTACTAATTTTTTGCCTTAATGTTTTAAAACATTTTGCCTGAATACAAAAGTAATATGCATTTACTTTATAATGAATAGAAGTTATTAATAGGAAAGACAGAAATATACCAAGAAGAAAAACTGAAATTATCTTTAATCCAGCAGGTGATCACTCATATTTTACGGTCCTGGTCCATGAAAGGTAAGGCTGGGTGGAACAGGACGGTCCTGACACTATGAGTAGGGTTCCAGCTTTCAGAGGGCTGGTCTCACTCTTTATCTGTGAGTCATCTACACATACATCAAAACTGATACCTTTCCGTTCTTGTAAATACCTGCATGCCACATGCAGACCCATCTAAAGTGTTGAATATATTCAACAGAAAATACGACATGAGTCTTAAACCAGCTGCCTTTGTTGAGAGTACTGGGGAGACCAGAGATGGCTATCTCCTCCACTGCACAAGTCTACTTATTCACGAGGGTAACCAGGAATCTACCCTCAGGAGTTCCTACAAGGTGTTTAGCTTTGGCATTATGGCTGTCTCTGGGACCATTCAACTTCTTTGAAGAAGATTCTGTTTCCTTATAAAAGGGCAGATGCCTGGCTACTAGAGCTCATAGTTGCACAGTGGTGTAGGGGGACTGGGAGTGTAGTTGCCTTACATGCAGACTTAACAAATTCCATTTTCAGCCTCACTACTGGAACACAGCAGTGGCGGTAGAATGGCTGGCCCCATTTCTCACATAACATATGAGAGAGAGCAGCCCCCTGCTGACACATATACCTGCCCACCAGCACAGGCCTGAGGCAGCCCATGGATTGCCCTGTGGGCTCCAGGTGGCCTGTGGGCATTTCACATACAATGGTGGCTCAGACCAATGTCTTCTTCTCAAACTTAGGTGGTGATTTCCCAGAAAGCACATTAAAAAGCCAAAGATAGCAAAAATACATGGGAAAAATAAAAGAAAGTTATCTGGAAGATCCACAAATATATGAACATTAAAGAACCCATGGGTTAAAGAAGAAATAGACAGGGCTTCCCTGGTGGTCCAGTGGGTAAGGACACCACCTTGCAGTGCAGGAGGCGCCAGTTTGATCCCTGGCCTGGGAAGATTCCACGTGATGCGGAGCGGCTGGACTGATGTGTCCAATTACGGAGCCGGAGCTCTGGAACGAATGTGCCCAGAGCCGGTGCTCTGTGACAACAGAGGCCACTGCGATGGGAGGCCCACATGGGCCAAAGAACAAAGATGGATGCAGATGGATAAATGAAAGACTAATAGAAGTGGACTGCCCCGCCCCTCCCTCCCGACTCAACACCCCCTGCCAAAAAAAAAAAAAAAAAACTAATTTAAAAAAAAAGAAGAAATAGACAATTAGAAAATTGGAAAATACTTTGAATTGACTGAAATACACATCAATATTTGTGAGAAGAAGCTAAAGCAGTGCTGTGAGAGAAATGTATAGCATTGAATGCTCATATTAGAAAAGAAGAAATGTGTCTGTGATCTGAACTTCCATCTTAAAAAACTGAAAAATGAAAAGCAAATTAGATCCCAGGTAAGCAGAAGTAAAGAAATAATAAAGAAATAAGAATCAATGACCAGAAAATGAACAAACAATAAAGAAAACCAATAAAATCAAAAGCCAATTCTTTGAAGAGGATAAAATTTATGAAGTTTCTGGTGAGACTGATCAAGGAATAAGTTACCAATGTCAAGAATAAGAGAGAGACCATTATTATAGATCCTTTGAGCATTAAAATGATAAGGGAATTATGAAAGACTTTAGGCCAATAAATTCAACATTATGGATGTAATGGATAAACTTCTTGAAAGACACACACTGCCTAAGACTATCCAAGGAGATACCAATACCTATATATACCTTTATCTACTAAAGTAACTGAATTCATAGTCAAAAATGTTGCCACAAAGAAAAAAATGCAGACCCAAATGGTTTCACTGAAAAAAGCTACCAAGTCTTTAAGAAAGAATTCTATACAAATTCTTCCAGAATATAGGACAGAACAGTTTCTAACTAGTTTTATGAAGCCAGCATTATTCTATACCAAAATGAGACAAAAGATTCACGAGATCAATATCCCTCATGAAAAACAGACTTAAAAATTCTTATGAAATATTAGCAAATAGAATTCAGCAACATGTAATACAGTAATACAACCTTCAGGACCAAGTAATTAAAGATTTGTCCAACATTCAAAAATTTAATCACTTTAATTAGTTAGCAAACAATGAAAAAATACGTATATCATCTCAACAGATGCAAAAAAGCGTCTGACACAGTTCAACATCTATTCATGATCAAAACATGCAGCAAAGGAGTAATGTACAGGAACATCCTCAACTTAACAATGGAAAGACCAAGTGCTTTCCTCCACATCAGGAAGATGTTGGTGTTCACTCTCACCAACAGTAGTAAACATGGTATTGGAAGACCTATAAATGAGAACCATAAAGAAAGAAAAAGAAGAAAAGGAATACAAATTAGAAAGAAAGACTTCCACCTTGCATGTAAGTGGGCCAGAGGAGTACAATTCCCATTACAGAAGGGACCAGCCTCCTACTTAAGACTCTGCTTCAGCTCAAGACTTTGAACATGAAGAGAGGGACACAAAGACAAAGAAATGCTCATGGCGGCTAGAGTGGCTCCCAGTGAAAGCAGTGGGGAGACAGTGCCCAGCGGCAAGGCTGTCCTTCAAGTGGGAAGAACAACAGCCATTGTAGCCAAGCTAATCCTGATAAAAGACAATGGCTGGACTTCTTGTTTTTGGCTTTCCAGGTTGGCCTTCGTTCCTACCCATAACTTTCTCAAGACATTCAAGACTCTCGCTATTTCTATGAACCCTCAATATTGTTCCAATAAATTCCTTTTCCAACCACAGTTGGTTTTTCCTGTTTTGCAACCAAGAATCCAGGCAGTTAAAAAGACTCAGGTCTCATTAATTTTCAACATGACAACATTATTATCTTCATTCGCTAGAATGAAGTTCTTGTTGAGGGTTTGGGAAATCTGTTGTCACCACCTTTGAAGTTTGAAGGACATTTTGGAAATTGATTAGGATTTTGAAAATCAAATGGGACCTGAGTTACCTCCAACCCATCTGAACAATTATTCTCACAGGTTCCTGAGGTTCTGTTCTCTACATCTATTTCCTAATCAGTTTAGTCACTCAGTTGTGTCCAACTCTTTGCGACTGCATGGACTGCAGCACACCAGACCTCCCTGTCCTTCACCATCTCCCGGAGCTTGCTCAAACTCAAGTCCACTGACTCAGTGATGCCATCCAACCATCTCAACCTCTGTCATACCCTTCTCCTTTTGCCATCTATTTTTCCTAACAACAGGCTCTTTTCCAATGAGCTGTCTCTTTGCATCAGGTGGCCAAAGTATTGGAGCTTCAGCTTCAGCATCATTCCTTCCAATGAATATTCAGGGTTGATATCCTTGAGGATTGACTTATTTGATCTCCTTGCAGTCCAAGGGACTTTCAAGAGCCTTCTCCAACACCACAGTTCAAAGGCATCAATTCTTCATCGCTTAGCCATCTTTATGGTCCAACTTTCATGTCCATACACGACTACTGGGAAAACCATAGCTTTGATTATACAGACTTTCGTGAGCAAAATGATGTCTCTGCTTTTGAATATACTGTCTAGGTATGTCATAGCTTTTCTTTCAAGCATCAGATATCTTTTAATTTCATGACTTCAGAAGGGCTTTGAACCAGCCTCCTACTTAAGACTCTGCTTCAGCTCAAGACTTTGAACATGAAGAGAGGGACACAAAGACAAAGAAATGCTCATGGCGGCTAGAGTGGCTCCCAGTGAAAGCAGTGGGGAGACAGTGCCCAGCGGCAAGGCTGTCCTTCAAGTGGGAAGAACAACAGCCATTGTAGCCAAGCTAATCCTGATAAAAGACAATGGCTGGACTTCTTGTTTTTGGCTTTCCAGGTTGGCCTTCGTTCCTACCCATAACTTTCTCAAGACATTCAAGACTCTCGCTATTTCTATGAACCCTCAATATTGTTCCAATAAATTCCTTTTCCAACCACAGTTGGTTTTTCCTGTTTTGCAACCAAGAATCCAGGCAGTTAAAAAGACTCAGGTCTCATTAATTTTCAACATGACAACATTATTATCTTCATTCGCTAGAATGAAGTTCTTGTTGAGGGTTTGGGAAATCTGTTGTCACCACCTTTGAAGTTTGAAGGACATTTTGGAAATTGATTAGGATTTTGAAAATCAAATGGGACCTGAGTTACCTCCAACCCATCTGAACAATTATTCTCACAGGTTCCTGAGGTTCTGTTCTCTACATCTATTTCCTAATCAGTTTAGTCACTCAGTTGTGTCCAACTCTTTGCGACTGCATGGACTGCAGCACACCAGACCTCCCTGTCCTTCACCATCTCCCGGAGCTTGCTCAAACTCAAGTCCACTGACTCAGTGATGCCATCCAACCATCTCAACCTCTGTCATACCCTTCTCCTTTTGCCATCTATTTTTCCTAACAACAGGCTCTTTTCCAATGAGCTGTCTCTTTGCATCAGGTGGCCAAAGTATTGGAGCTTCAGCTTCAGCATCATTCCTTCCAATGAATATTCAGGGTTGATATCCTTGAGGATTGACTTATTTGATCTCCTTGCAGTCCAAGGGACTTTCAAGAGCCTTCTCCAACACCACAGTTCAAAGGCATCAATTCTTCATCGCTTAGCCATCTTTATGGTCCAACTTTCATGTCCATACACGACTACTGGGAAAACCATAGCTTTGATTATACAGACTTTCGTGAGCAAAATGATGTCTCTGCTTTTGAATATACTGTCTAGGTATGTCATAGCTTTTCTTTCAAGCATCAGATATCTTTTAATTTCATGACTGCCGTCATCATCCACAGTGATTTTGGAGCCTAAGAAAAACTGTTTTCTTCCATCTATCTGCCATGAAGTGATGGGACTGGATGCCATGACGCTCACTTTCTGAATGCTGAGTTTTAGGCCAGTTTTTACACTCTTCCCTTTCACCTTCATCAAGAGGCTCCTTAGCTCCTCTTCACTTTCTTCCATAAGGGTGGTGTCTTTTGCATACCTGAGGTTATTGATATTTCTCCTGGCAATCTTGATTCCACCTTTTGCTTCATCCAGACTGGCATTTTCCATGTAATTCCTAACACTAATATGTTTACCTGGTTCTTGGTTGTAAGCATGAGAAACTAACTCTGATATGGAAAAAGAAATTTATTGCAAAGATATCAAAGAATTCACAGGAACAGTGACAGACTTGGAGAACCTGAAAAGAGAGTGGAAACAAAAGAATTATGTGCTCAACCTCTAAATTTTTGGCCTCCTTTATCGGTTTTTTATTTATCCATTTTCATCCATCTTTATTCTTCAGCCTGTGTGGGCCTCCTGTCGCAGTGGCCTCTCTCGTTGCAGAGCACCGGCTCTGGGCACATGAGCTCCAGAGCGCTGGCTCATAATTGGATACACTGGTCCAACCACTCTATGGCATGTGGGATCTTCCTGGGCCAGGGATCAAACCAGTGCCTCTTGCATTGCAAGGCAGACTCTTTATCCACTGGACTACCAGGTAAGCCCCCTCTGAAGTCTTAATTTCAGGCTAAGATGGCAACTCAGTGACTTCCTATGTATATCAAAAAAGTATTTTGAATGTATTGTGGCTTCCAGGCTAGGACAGATAATAAACAAAAATCAAATGGTGATAAATCACTACATTGTTGAATTCAGAGTCTCACTATATCCCTTACCTGAAAAGCAGGAATACTCATCAGAAAAAGCAAAACTCAAGAGAACCAAACCATATAGGTGTGTGTGTGTGTGTGTGTGTGTGTGTGTGCGTGTATAAAACACAAGATTAGGAAATATAAAATACAGGAAGATGCAGAAAGGTCGAGTACCTTGGACGCCTAGTTCCAGCTGACCTTTCATTGTCACGAGCCATAAGTGGACTCTGGTAGCATATCCATTCTAAGGGGTGCTCTCTGAAAAGACAGTGGAGCACAAACTTCCCCCCTGCAGACAGAACTTCAAGCCATACATCCATGGTCTACTTTGGCTGAGCAAAGATGGCCTGATGGGCAGTGGCTACAAGTTTAACCAGATGGATAGGGACCTGAAAGAAGAAAGATTGGAGGACTGGTGACAAAGGCATCTGAAGGACAGACACGGAGAAACGGGCCTAGAGTATGGTATTTGTGTTCCACGAGAACGTGGAGGCAAGATTATCTACCTGAGAATGTCAACCAGCCCCCTTCCCAGACACTGCAGTGCTTGCTCAGTGGGCATAACAACAAGCATTTCCAGGCAGCAGGAAATGAACTCCACAGCATGAGCTTCCTCTCACCAAGGACAACCCGGCCACCACACTTACAGGATGCCACTTTTTTTTTTTATCAGGATGTCATTTTTCCAATAGTAGCAAACAACTTCAATACAGAACCATAAGCCTTCAATACAGAACCATGGCAGTTGAGGGCACCAACCAGCTGAGGGCAGATTGAGTTCACTGAGCTCTTCTGGGATGGGGAGGGCAGTGATCTTTTCCATTAAAGAAACACTAATTCTAGGTTTGAGTTTGCAGTCTTAATTTTTTCTACCCATCTTGCTTGCTTAAATACCATAATCCATAGATTGACCAAATACTGTTCAAGCTTATTATGTTATCTCATTCAATATTGTTTGTAATCAAGAATTTCTGCTTCAACCAGACACAGCCAAAAATAAATACGTAAACATTTTAAAAAGTTATTTACAATTCAAGTCAGCTGAGAGATGATTCAGAAGTAAGGATTCAAGGGTAGCAAGTAATGATGTAAAAAAGACAATCATACATTATGTTGAGACCCATGAAATCACCATTATATTTGATCATGTTTTACCTAGAAAACACAACTTCACGTGATTCTCCCCATAGGATTAAAAACCACATAAAATAATTAACCATACATCTAATCCAGCAGCATACACAGTTTCTGGGAGAAGTATAAACGACAAAGCAGATCACATAGAGTTTATTAGAGAATTAGACTAATATGAAAAGTAACACGTTCTAATATGTGGTAAGAGTCTCAGTAACAGTCTTTGCAAGGCTGCCTTCAAACACAGTGGCCGTCATACTCCTACCTGGTGAGGCTGCAGTGGCCAAAAGTGATTATCTTATGCTTGTAATGGCGGGCTTAAACACCTAAACAAAAGCATTTTGTATCATCCAACTTTAAAAATATGATGCTAAAATCTAAGAACACATTATTTGGCTGAAAGATGGAATTTAAGAGGACCTGAAAGAAGAAAGATTGGAGGACTGGTGACAAAGGCATCTGAAGGACAGACACGGAGAAACGGGCCTAGAGTATGGTATTTGTGTTCCACGAGAACGTGGAGGCAAGATTATCTACCTGAGAATGTCAACCAGCCCCCTTCCCAGACACTGCAGTGCTTGCTCAGTGGGCATAACAACAAGCATTTCCAGGCAGCAGGAAATGAACTCCACAGCATGAGCTTCCTCTCACCAAGGACAACCCGGCCACCACACTTACAGGATGCCACTTTTTTTTTTTATCAGGATGTCATTTTTCCAATAGTAGCAAACAACTTCAATACAGAACCATAAGCCTTCAATACAGAACCATGGCAGTTGAGGGCACCAACCAGCTGAGGGCAGATTGAGTTCACTGAGCTCTTCTGGGATGGGGAGGGCAGTGATCTTTTCCATTAAAGAAACACTAATTCTAGGTTTGAGTTTGCAGTCTTAATTTTTTCTACCCATCTTGCTTGCTTAAATACCATAATCCATAGATTGACCAAATACTGTTCAAGCTTATTATGTTATCTCATTCAATATTGTTTGTAATCAAGAATTTCTGCTTCAACCAGACACAGCCAAAAATAAATACGTAAACATTTTAAAAAGTTATTTACAATTCAAGTCAGCTGAGAGATGATTCAGAAGTAAGGATTCAAGGGTAGCAAGTAATGATGTAAAAAAGACAATCATACATTATGTTGAGACCCATGAAATCACCATTATATTTGATCATGTTTTACCTAGAAAACACAACTTCACGTGATTCTCCCCATAGGTTTAAAAAACCACATAAAATAATTAACCATACATCTAATCCAGCAGCATACACAGTTTCTGGGAGAAGTATAAACGACAAAGCAGATCACATAGAGTTTATTAGAGAATTAGACTAATATGAAAAGTAACACGTTCTAATATGTGGTAAGAGTCTCAGTAACAGTCTTTGCAAGGCTGCCTTCAAACACAGTGGCCGTCATACTCCTACCTGGTGAGGCTGCAGTGGCCAAAAGTGATTATCTTATGCTTGTAATGGCGGGCTTAAACACCTAAACAAAAGCATTTTGTATCATCCAACTTTAAAAAATATGATGCTAAAATCTAAGAACACATTATTTAAAGATGGGGTGGGAGACGGGAAGAGGAGCCATTCTAGGTGTTCTATCAAAAAACTACTGCATGTAAAAAAGAAAGGAGCAGGCAAGAGAAATGAGAGATGGATAAAACATACTTTACATACATGTAGACACAGAAATTACTAACTTGACCAAAGATACTAGCAAGAACTCAAAAGTTTATAAAAATATCACCACTAAAGAAGAGCTCAAAGCAAAGATACAAGTGGATAAGAAATAGAAGGAAATAAAAGCTAGTATTATTTCTAGTTTTCTAACTACATCTAAGAAATAGGAAGTAAGTAGAAAGGAAAGATAAAACTAGTGAGGAATTGACACTATTTGAAAAAAAGAAGAATCATAGAGAAAAGTATGAAAGAAGTAGGAACAAATGAAATTAGAAAGCATTATACAAAGAGTGTGAAAAGATTATAGGGAAAACAAATACAAAAGGCAGATGAAGGAGAACAAACTTTGGCATAACTGATATTCCTGAAGGAAGGAACCACATATATGAAACAGAAAGCATTTTTTAAAATATCATTAAGACCATTTTCTTAAAATAAATTTTACAGACAGAAAGGAAAACTGATCAGGAAAAACTGACACAGAAAATTACCACTCAAGTTAGTGGATTTTAAAGATGAAATCTCCTTTTTTTGATGAGGATTTTTAAATGCAGGAACTCAGGGAATATAATTGTCACAAACCCTTTCTGAAAAAATTCTAAATGAAGATGATAGATAGCCTAAGAATAGATGGAGAAATTCTCCAAAAAGAAAATTAGTGCTAACATTTTTGCATTGTGTCTTATGTTTGGATGAAAACACACATTTTGTAAATGTTTGCCAAGTCATCTTCTATGACTTTCCTATCTATAAAGCAGATCACATAGAGTTTATTAGAGAATTAGACTAATATGAAAAGTAACACGTTCTAATATGTGGTAAGAGTCTCAGTAACAGTCTTTGCAAGGCTGCCTTCAAACACAGTGGCCGTCATACTCCTACCTGGTGAGGCTGCAGTGGCCAAAAGTGATTATCTTATGCTTGTAATGGCGGGCTTAAACACCTAAACAAAAGCATTTTGTATCATCCAACTTTAAAAAATATGATGCTAAAATCTAAGAACACATTATTTAAAGATGGGGTGGGAGTCGGGAAGAGGAGCCATTCTAGGTGTTCTATCAAAAAACTACTGCATGTAAAAAAGAAAGGAGCAGGCAAGAGAAATGAGAGATGGATAAAACATACTTTACATACATGTAGACACAGAAATTACTAACTTGACCAAAGATACTAGCAAGAACTCAAAAGTTTATAAAAATATCACCACTAAAGAAGAGCTCAAAGCAAAGATACAAGTGGATAAGAAATAGAAGGAAATAAAAGCTAGTATTATTTCTAGTTTTCTAACTACATCTAAGAAATAGGAAGTAAGTAGAAAGGAAAGATAAAACTAGTGAGGAATTGACACTATTTGAAAAAGAAGAATCATAGAGAAAAGTATGAAAGAAGTAGGAACAAATGAAATTAGAAAGCATTATACAAAGAGTGTGAAAAGATTATAGGGAAAACAAATACAAAAGGCAGATGAAGGAGAACAAACTTTGGCATAACTGATATTCCTGAAGGAAGGAACCACATATATGAAACAGAAAGCATTTTTTAAAATATCATTAAGACCATTTTCTTAAAATAAATTTTACAGACAGAAAGGAAAACTGATCAGGAAAAACTGACACAGAAAATTACCACTCAAGTTAGTGGATTTTAAAGATGAAATCTCCTTTTTTTGATGAGGATTTTTAAATGCAGGAACTCAGGGAATATAATTGTCACAAACCCTTTCTGAAAAAATTCTAAATGAAGATGATAGATAGCCTAAGAATAGATGGAGAAATTCTCCAAAAAGAAAATTAGTGCTAACATTTTTGCATTGTGTCTTATGTTTGGATGAAAACACACATTTTGTAAATGTTTGCCAAGTCATCTTCTATGACTTTCCTATCTATATTATGCACACAAATATTATTTATATGTATTTCAACATAGTCTTCTGTTTTGTATTTATTTTGCTCTAAAGGTATTTTCACTATGTTCTATCTTTATAGATAAGTATGTTCAGGCACTCAGTCAGGTCTGACTCTATCAGATCCCATGGACTGTAGCTCACCAGGTTCCTCCATCCCTGGGATTCTCCAGGCAAGAATGCTGGAGTGGGTTGCCATTTCCTTCTCCATTATAGATGAGTATATAAGCACAATTATGACCATGGCCACAAAATAGGTCAAAATCCGTTAAAGAAACCACGGCAAAAATAGGGCTTCCCTGGTGGTCCGGTGGGTAAAGAGTCCACCTTGCAGTGCAAGGGGCACTGGTTCGATCCTTGGCGTGGGAAGACCCCAGATGCCGCAGAGCGGCTGGACCAGTGTGTCCAATTATAAGCCACCACTCTGGAGTGCACACGCCCAGAGCCAGTGCTCTGCAACGAGAGGCCACTGCAATAGGACGCCTACACATACTAAAGAATAAAGATGGATGAAATTAAATAAATAAATAAATAAAAAACCAATAAAAGAGGCCAAAATTTAGAAAAAAAGAAAATCATGGCAAAAATAAAAGATAAATGCATAAAAAAATACTAGGAAGCATTATATATTGTGGCATTCTTGGTAAGAAGCTGTTTAATACAAAATAAACTCTTGATTATCAAAATAAAGCTTTGGAAAATAACAATATATAATATATTATTGTTTCCTATTAATAATTGAAACATTAATAAGATAAAAACAAAAAGGTTAGGGCTGAGAGCTGGATCCACTTCTGCTAGGGTGGGAAGGTGGGAAGGAAAAGTACCAGGAAGGATAATATTTGTGACAATGTCTCCTTTTTTGATGAGGATTTTTAAATGCAGGAACTCAGGGAATATAATTGTCACAAACCCTTTCTGAAAAAATTCTAAATGAAGATGATAGATAGCCTAAGAATAGATGGAGAAATTCTCCAAAAAGAAAATTAGTGCTAACATTTTTGCATTGTGTCTTATGTTTGGATGAAAACACACATTTTGTAAATGTTTGCCAAGTCATCTTCTATGACTTTCCTATCTATATTATGCACACAAATATTATTTATATGTATTTCAACATAGTCTTCTGTTTTGTATTTATTTTGCTCTAAAGGTATTTTCACTATGTTCTATCTTTATAGATAAGTATGTTCAGGCACTCAGTCAGGTCTGACTCTATCAGATCCCATGGACTGTAGCTCACCAGGTTCCTCCATCCCTGGGATTCTCCAGGCAAGAATGCTGGAGTGGGTTGCCATTTCCTTCTCCATTATAGATGAGTATATAAGCACAATTATGACCATGGCCACAAAATAGGTCAAAATCCGTTAAAGAAACCACGGCAAAAATAGGGCTTCCCTGGTGGTCCGGTGGGTAAAGAGTCCACCTTGCAGTGCAAGGGGCACTGGTTCGATCCTTGGCGTGGGAAGACCCCAGATGCCGCAGAGCGGCTGGACCAGTGTGTCCAATTATAAGCCACCACTCTGGAGTGCACACGCCCAGAGCCAGTGCTCTGCAACGAGAGGCCACTGCAATAGGACGCCTACACATACTAAAGAATAAAGATGGATGAAATTAAATAAATAAATAAATAAAAAACCAATAAAAGAGGCCAAAATTTAGAAAAAAAGAAAATCATGGCAAAAATAAAAGATAAATGCATAAAAAAATACTAGGAAGCATTATATATTGTGGCATTCTTGGTAAGAAGCTGTTTAATACAAAATAAACTCTTGATTATCAAAATAAAGCTTTGGAAAATAACAATATATAATATATTATTGTTTCCTATTAATAATTGAAACATTAATAAGATAAAAACAAAAAGGTTAGGGCTGAGAGCTGGATCCACTTCTGCTAGGGTGGGAAGGTGAAAGGAAAGGAGGACAAAAGTAACCAGTGATGATGGACCTAATATTTGTCAGAACAACTCACTGCAGTCATTGGACCTCTACTGACATTTTAAGGAAAAAATTTTTATCTTTTATCTTATTTAATTTTATTTTTGCTTTGTGTTCCAGCAAAAGTTTTTCACCAGTTTCTAAGTCCAAAGAATCTTGAATTGTTCATTGAAATTGGAACATGACTTATAAATATAAAATTACATTTTGATTAGAGCCTCCAACTGTGATCGATGACTCCAAGTTTCTATTAGTAGTAATTAACATTTATTTGTACTAAGTTCCAGAGAACATTTCTCAAGTATCATATTTAAATAACCTTTTACAGATTTTCACTCAAGATGTGTTTGATAGCAGCAGAGACTAGACAGGTATAAAATAACTAACAGGTCAGCATTAAGAGCCCATGCATTCAGACCTTAGGTGCCCCAGAAATAATCATATGCTGTCTATTTATAAATTCTGCCATCACTCGAAAACTCAAAATATCTTGGGATCTAAACAAAAGCAGAATCTAGTAGAGAACTGATTTTTATATTGTACATTTTCCTCTTACAGAAGGATTTGTTTTATATTTTTATTTCAGCCGTAAATTTTATTTTCATGTGTTATAGTTCAAATATTACAACTTTCATTCTGTCTTCTAGTCACTGTCTGAAAAGATGGAAACAGCTGCTTCAGGACAATATGATTCAATGTTGTATCAAAATGCCTGGCCAATTCTCTTACTGGGGTTGTTGTTCAGTCACTAAGTCATGTCCAACTTTTGGCGACCCCATGGACTGTAGCCCGCCATGCTCCTCTGTCCATGGGATTTTCCAGGCATGAATCCTGGAATGGGTTGCCATTTCCTACTCTAGGGGACCTTCCCGACCCAGGGACTGAACCTGCATCTCTTCGTCTCCTCAATTGGCCTCAATTGGCAGGAGGATCCTTTTTTTTTTTTTTTAATTTTGGCCTCTTTTTAAAAATTTATTTATTTATTTATTTATTTCCATCCATCTTTATTCTTCGGCCTGTGTGGACTTCCCATTGCAGTGGCCTCTCCTGTTGCAGAGCACTGGCTCTAGGCACATGCGCTCCAAAGTGCTGGCTCGTAACTGGACACACCGGTCCAGCCACTCTGCGGCACATAGCCTCTTCTCTGGCGAGGGATCCATCCGGTTCCCCTTGCAGAGCAATGAGGACTCTTTATCATCAGGGAAGCCCCAGCAGGAGAATTCTTTACTACTAGCACCACCTGAGGAGCCAAATAAAAGTATGGACTCTCATTAATAATGGCATTCTAGGTCTGGTTTATTAGTTCTAACGAATGGACCATACTACATGTTAACAATAGGGGAAACTAGGTACAGGAATATAGGAGAACTGTCTGTACTAGCTTAACAATTTTTCTGTAAACATAAAACTGTTCTAAAAAAACAGTTTATTTTTTAAAAAACTGAGACAAATGAATAAAAGAAGTTATCCAGATTTCTACTAATAGGTAAATGATAAACTAAATCACAGCATATTTGTTCATTTATTATATATTTAAAAAATAATTTTAAAGATGTAACAACAAAAAAATGATCATGAAATACAGTAAGAAAAATAATTCTTATATATATTATATTACATATAATACATTCCTTATATTGCTATATTTTGGAATAATATAATTTAACTATGTAAAAACATTTATGAAAAGACTGAAAGGGAATGGTGTTAATTTTTTTGAGAGGGAGGATTATAGGTGATTATTTTCTCTATTTTCTAATCTTCCTTTAATGTTGTAATATTTCTTAATTGAAAAATTACCAAAAAAGGAAGACAAGTACAGTATACTATGGAATCTAGTAAGATGGTAATGATGGAATCTAGTAAGATGGTAATGATAACACACGCAGAGAAGCAATAGAAAAACAGACATAGAGAACAGACTCATGGACATTGTGGGGTGTGAACAGCGGGTGAGAGGCATGGAAAGAGTAACATGGAAACCTATATTATCATATGTAAAAGAGATAACTATTGTCAATGTGCTGTGGGAATAAGGGATCCTACATCGGGCTATACAACGGCCTGGAGGGGTGGGATGGGGGGACTGGGAAGTGGGTAGAGGAGGAAAGGGTCAGGGATGGATATATATATATAAATATACACACACATATGTATAACTAATCTGGGATCATAAATATCTGTAAAGAATAAAACTCTGTAAAAGTAAAAAGTAAAATTAAAAAATTATAGAAATATTTACTATAATCTAATGAAGCTATGCTGTCCAGTACTGCTTGCCTAACAAACATTCATTCCTCTTTCATTCCTCTTTCCTAGCAGAAATATAATCTACTTCCTAGATGGAACTTATTTCATCTTTAGATCTTCATTATGAAGCTCCAATACTCCGGTCATCTGATGCAAAGAGCCAACTCACTAGAAAAGACCCTGACGCTGGGAAAGACTGAGGGCAAGAGAAGGGGGTGGTATCACTGACTCAATGGACATGAGTTTAAGCAAACTCTGGGAGACAGTAAAGGATAGAGAAGCCTGGCATGGGGTCTCAAGGAGTCGGACATGACTTAGCAAATGAACAATAATTCTAATAAAATTAGAGCACAGCTCCCCTGGAGATCACAGCCAGTATCATGGTAGGTGGATAGAAGTTCCCTCTTCCTTGTTTGATGTGATCAAGATGTGACGTGATGTGATCAAGTAGCCATCTTCATGGCCATAGAGAATCCACTACTAGATCACCCTGAAGGCAGCAAAGGGCAATCTGATAATGTCATCAAGTCCAACTGACTGCACAATCTTTATGAAAAGACTGAAAGGGAATGGTGTTAATTTTGAGAGGGAGGATTATAGGTGATTATTTTCTCTATTTTCTAATCTTCCTTTAATGTTGTAATATTTCTTAATTGAAAAATTACCAAAAAAGGAAGACAAGTACAGTATACTATGGAATCTAGTAAGATGGTAATGATGGAATCTAGTAAGATGGTAATGATAACACATGCAGAGAAGCAATAGAAAAACAGACATAGAGAACAGACTCATGGACATTGTGGGGTGTGAACAGCGGGTGAGAGGCATGGAAAGAGTAACATGGAAACCTATATTATCATATGTAAAAGAGATAACTATTGTCAATGTGCTGTGGGAATAAGGGATCCTACATCGGGCTATACAACGGCCTGGAGGGGTGGGATGGGGGGACTGGGAAGTGGGTAGAGGAGGAAAGGGTCAGGGATGGATATATATATATAAATATACACACACATATGTATAACTAATCTGGGATCATAAATATCTGTAAAGAATAAAACTCTGTAAAAGTAAAAAGTAAAATTAAAAAATTATAGAAATATTTACTATAATCTAATGAAGCTATGCTGTCCAGTACTGCTTGCCTAACAAACATTCATTCCTCTTTCATTCCTCTTTCCTAGCAGAAATATAATCTACTTCCTAGATGGAACTTATTTCATCTTTAGATCTTCATTATGAAGCTCCAATACTCCGGTCATCTGATGCAAAGAGCCAACTCACTAGAAAAGACCCTGACGCTGGGAAAGACTGAGGGCAAGAGAAGGGGGTGGTATCACTGACTCAATGGACATGAGTTTAAGCAAACTCTGGGAGACAGTAAAGGATAGAGAAGCCTGGCATGGGGTCTCAAGGAGTCGGACATGACTTAGCAAATGAACAATAATTCTAATAAAATTAGAGCACAGCTCCCCTGGAGATCACAGCCAGTATCATGGTAGGTGGATAGAAGTTCCCTCTTCCTTGTTTGATGTGATCAAGATGTGACGTGATGTGATCAAGTAGCCATCTTCATGGCCATAGAGAATCCACTACTAGATCACCCTGAAGGCAGCAAAGGGCAATCTGATAATGTCATCAAGTCACTGACTACACTAAGCCTGAAGCCTGCACAATCTCACTTATACGAGGTAAGTGTAGAAAATATCACCTCATCAATTATGAGTTGCCAATTCAGGAAGACTTGAAAAAGAAAGAAATGTTTTAGGGATCTGAATGGAAGAAACAAATCTATTTACCAGTGATATGATTACCATCATAAAAAATCCAAGGAAAACTATATCCAAAGTATTAAAATTAACAAGCAGATTTAGCAATGAGGCTGGATAAAGGATTAATATACAAAAATTCATTGTAACTTTATACACCAGTACCAGAAAGTTAGCAAATGAACTTTAGTGCCTGTTTTTCAGAAGTTAACATTAACAATATGAAAAGATAACTAACTAGGGAAAAGATATTTTCCGTATTATTAACTGCTAAAAGGCTACTTCCTAGAATATTTTTTAACTCCAGAAAGTCAAACGACAAACAGTTCAATTCAAAAAGAATGCTCAAATGAGTGGGTGAAAGTTGAAGGAAAAAGAGAATTGTGGAGTCTCCAAAAATATCACTCAAGATATATTGAACAGTACATTTATAAGGAAAAATAATAATGTCTGGAATCCTGGCAGATACCACTTCAGCCAAGTGATCAAAGCTACCCCCACCAGTACACATACTGAAGTCATGTACCTACTCCAAGCTGTACATCACTTTGTGGTATCCTCCTCAGGAGTGTTTGATCTCAGTCTAATCATGAGAAAATATGAGACAAACCCAAACTGAGATGCATTCTACAAAACCACTAACCAGTACTCTTCAAAACTGTCAAGGTCATGAAAGACAAGGCTGAGAACCTGTCACAAACTGGAAAAACTACAGTGGCCAAACAGCTGCAATGGAGAATCCTGGGCCAGATTCTCATACGGTGAAAGGAGGCTACTGGTAAAACGGATACAATCTGAATAAATTCTATACTTCATTTAATAGTCTCATACCAAGGTTACATTCTTAGTTCTGACAAATAATCTATGATAATACAAGATGTTCACATAAGGATAAGTTGGGTAAAGGGTTAGGGTCATTTCAACTAGAATTCTAAACAAAAATTAACTGTGAAAAAATGAGTAAAGACATAAACATAGTCTCTTAGAAGCAATCTATACAAAGTCTGACTACTGTATTACCGAGGTAAGTGTAGAAAATATCACCTCATCAATTATGAGTTGCCAATTCAGGAAGACTTGAAAAAGAAAGAAATGTTTTAGGGATCTGAATGGAAGAAACAAATCTATTTACCAGTGATATGATTACCATCATAAAAAATCCAAGGAAAACTATATCCAAAGTATTAAAATTAACAAGCAGATTTAGCAATGAGGCTGGATAAAGGATTAATATAAAAAAATTCATTGTAACTTTATACACCAGTACCAGAAAGTTAGCAAATGAACTTTAGCGCCTTTTTTTCACAATTTAACTTTAACAATATGAAAAGATAACTAACTAGGGAAAAGATATTTTCCGTATTATTAACTGCTAAAAGGCTACTTCCTAGAATATTTTTTAACTCCAGAAAGTCAAACGACAAACAGTTCAATTCAAAAAGAATGCTCAAATGAGTGGGTGAAAGTTGAAGGAAAAAGAGAATTGTGGAGTCTCCAAAAATATCACTCAAGATATATTGAACAGTACATTTATAAGGAAAAATAATAATGTCTGGAATCCTGGCAGATACCACTTCAGCCAAGTGATCAAAGCTACCCCCACCAGTACACATACTGAAGTCATGTACCTACTCCAAGCTGTACATCACTTTGTGGTATCCTCCTCAGGAGTGTTTGATCTCAGTCTAATCATGAGAAAATATGAGACAAACCCAAACTGAGATGCATTCTACAAAACCACTAACCAGTACTCTTCAAAACTGTCAAGGTCATGAAAGACAAGGCTGAGAACCTGTCACAAACTGGAAAAACTACAGTGGCCAAACAGCTGCAATGGAGAATCCTGGGCCAGATTCTCATACGGTGAAAGGAGGCTACTGGTAAAACGGATACAATCTGAATAAATTCTATACTTCATTTAATAGTCTCATACCAAGGTTACATTCTTAGTTCTGACAAATAATCTATGATAATACAAGATGTTCACATAAGGATAAGTTGGGTAAAGGGTATCCAGGAACTCTCTGTACCATTTTTGCAATTTCTGTAAGTCTAAATTGTCTAAACAAAAAAATTAACTGTGAAAAAAATGAGTAAAGACATAAACATAGTCTCTAAGAGAGAAAACATAATGACTAAATATATGAAAAGATGCTCAGTCTCATTAGTACTTTGTTGTCCTGTTCACCTACCAAGTCGCATCTGCCCTTTGTGCCCCATGGACTGTAGCACACCAGGCTCCTCTGTCCTTCCCTGTCTCCTGGGGTTTCCTCAGATGCATGCCCACTGAGTCAGTGAAGCTACCTAACCACCTCCTCCTTTGCCACTCCCTTTTCCTTTTGCCTTCACTCTTTTCCAGCTTCATTAGTAATTAGGAAAATACAATTTAAAGTCACAATGAGATTCAATTTTATACCCACTTTTTTGGCACAAACTGAAAAATCTAACCACGTCAGCTGTTAATAAGAATGTAAGAAGCAATGGAGTTAAGCACTGCTGGTAGGACTAATAATGGGTACTGGACATCGCTCTAGAAAATGGTCTGGCTATAAAACTGTAAGGTTAAACATGCGCACATGTGTCGAGATAATGCAACAGTTTTAACTAGAATCTAGAGACACTTCAGTTAGTAAGCATTGGAATATTCTTAACAGCATTGTTTATAATAGCAAAATTCAACCCAAATGTTCAGTTAAATAAATAAATTATGTTTCAGGAAATAGGAACATTGTTAATTAAAAATGAATGAAATATTTGAGAGTATCTTAGAAACATAATGTTAAAAGAAAAAAAGAAAGTCGCAGAAGAATATGTGTAGCACTGTATTTTTTTTAATAAGGCTCAAAAACAAGAAAAACTAACACTTTTAGGGATATAAATATGAGCAAATTATGAAGAAAAGCTGATCCTTGAGGCAGTGTTTACCTCTTGGGAAAACAGTAGGGTTTAGGATGTTTAAACACACATGGAGCTTCAGCAGTATTGTGACAGATTCCTTAATCTGAGTAGTGAGTTCAAGGGTTGGCTTAAATACCAGAACTCAAAAATCACATGTTACGTGTATTCTCTTATCTGTGAAACATATTTTGCAATTGATATTAATTTTCCTGCATAGTTACTCAGTTGTGTCTGACTCTGCAACACACGGAGTATACCCACCAGCCTCCTCTGTCCATGGAATTTTCCAAGCAAGATTACTGGAGTGGTTTGCCATTTCTCTCTCCAATTGATATTAATAAATGCTTTTAAAACAACATTTTAGACAAATATATACCATACCCTTAATAGTGATTTTTTTCAGGGGATGAAATTCTGGAAAATTTCCACTTTCTATAGTATATATTTTAAATAATATCAAATATATAATGTATACGTATTAGAAAAATTTTCTAAAAATTTTGATACTGCAATAATAAATAGATACGAGAAAGAAAGCTTTCCTCGTTAGAATAATTTATAATGATCACTACTTCAGTTTTTCTCGTTCACCAGAGTTCCTCCACGAATAATGTTCCCATTCACAATCTGTGTTATGACAACTGGGTCCTACCGTAAAATTAATCAGGATAGAGTTGAAACATTCCTAGCTCCTTACAGTCGAGAGCTTTGTGTACATGAACACATTCTATACAAATAAGCATTAGGGTCCACTGCTGTGTGTATTGTGCAAGAAAAAACTTTACTGAGGGAAAACACCAGCTACAGGTAGAAGAAATGAAGAAAGTCCTCTGAATTGGCCTCTATACCTTAAAGAAAATAGGACATTTAACAGTCAGCATCAGTGGTGCAAGCCCTTCACCCTCCTTTTCCACCACAAAGTCTCAACAAGTTTTAGCCTTAAAACCAGGCTACACACAGAAGGCCGTCCTGCACTCTTGCAGTGACTGTCACTACCACTATTGCTCCCTCACAAACGTCTTCACGCCTACTGGCCCATGCTGGAAACCACACACACACAGACACCGTGGTATCAGATCCCTGAGAACCTGCAAGTGGGAAACAATAAACATGGCCACACCCAGGGCTCAGAACTTCAGTAACAAGACACAGTGAAAGCAGAGTGGGGTGAATACTTGGGCTGTATATTTTAGGTATTGTTTTCTATAGTCAAGAGGAAAGAACACATTATTTCCACTTCTCTGGCTCAGTATGGTGATGTGGCAAAAGGCAGGAATTAAGGAACTGGGGATTTTAGAAAAAGTGTGGGCAGACCAGAGATAACAGAACGTGCAAGAGAGGCAGAGTTCAACGTCTGAGTTTAGGGAAGGCTCTGAGGATGGACAGTAAGGAGCATAAAGTCAACGTGAAGGAAACACAGAGGAGGCTGAAAGAATTGAAGGAGGGAAAGAGAAGGCTCACGGTAGCTAAGGTTCTCTATTACTAACAGACTAAAGTAATATTTTCAAGAAGATTGTGGATGGTGTTGATAAGCATGGAAGAGGCAGACTGCACACGGTGCGAGGAGGGGAACCAAAGCCTGCTTCAGGACCGTTCTCTCCCACTTGGACCAAGATGCGCTCCTCCGTGTTGAAGACTGTTTTTCCCAAAGATGATCCTTACAGGCCACCAGGTGGAGCTCAACAGACAGCAAAAAAGAGCCCCCTCCTCAGCCTGATTTGCTTTTTGTTTACCAGTCAAGCTAGAGTCACACCTCCTGAAAAAGTCTTATAAAGTCTGGATTTGGTAATACAAGTGTTCAGGATTACATAACACACCCTCTTCCTCAGAAGAGCCTTCAGACAAGGAACATCCTGTTCAACAGGTGAAATATTCTTTGCACAGGGGGAAGGACTGAAGTCACTCAGTCATGTCCCACTCTTTGTGACCCATGGACAAGCTGTGGAATTCTCGGGCAAGAATACTGGAGTGAGTAGCCCTTCCCTTCCCCAGGGGATCTTCCCAATCCAGGGATCGAACCCAGGTCTCCTGCATTTCAGGTGGATTTTTTACCATCTGAGCCATCAGGACAGCCCAAGAATACTGGAGTTGGTAGCCTATCCCTTCACCAGGAGATCTTCCCGACCCAGGAATCAAACCAGGATCTCCTGCATTGCAGGCAGATTCTTTACCAGCTGAGCTACAAGGGAATCCCTTACAGGGGAAGGACTGGATAGAGCTATTTTTCAATTTGTTAATCTTATTTTATAGGCTATGCCTCAACAAAACAAACTAACTTATCCTGTTTGTTTTTTTCTACCAACCTAGCATCTTCCTAAATACAATTTAATGTAATGCGATGTCCACCTCCCAAATTCATATCTACCTCATAAGAAATTTGGCATCTATCAAACCTGAATAGAATAGTAAAAGTATTTGCTTCTGTCAGTCAACAAATATATCTCATTGGTTACTGAAATCTTATGGGTACAAATCAGAAAAGATCCCCTTCCCCATCCCAGAAAAGTTTGTGAAGGAAACACAGAGGAGGCTGAAAGAATTGAAGGAGGGAAAGAGAAGGCTCACGGTAGCTAAGGTTCTCTATTACTAACAGACTAAAGTAATATTTTCAAGAAGATTGTGGATGGTGTTGATAAGCATGGAAGAGGCAGACTGCACACGGTGCGAGGAGGGGAACCAAAGCCTGCTTCAGGACCGTTCTCTCCCACTTGGACCAAGATGCGCTCCTCCGTGTTGAAGACTGTTTTTCCCAAAGATGATCCTTACAGGCCACCAGGTGGAGCTCAACAGACAGCAAAAAAGAGCCCCCTCCTCAGCCTGATTTGCTTTTTGTTTACCAGTCAAGCTAGAGTCACACCTCCTGAAAAAGTCTTATAAAGTCTGGATTTGGTAATACAAGTGTTCAGGATTACATAACCCTCCCTCTTCCTCAGAAGAGCATTCAGATAAGTAACATCCTGTTCAACAGGTGAAATATTCTTTGCACAGGGGGAAGGACTGAAGTCACTCAGTCATGTCCCACTCTTTGTGACCCATGGACAAGCTGTGGAATTCTCGGGCAAGAATACTGGAGTGAGTAGCCCTTCCCTTCCCCAGGGGATCTTCCCAATCCAGGGATCGAACCCAGGTCTCCTGCATTTCAGGTGGATTTTTTACCATCTGAGCCATCAGGACAGCCCAAGAATACTGGAGTTGGTAGCCTATCCCTTCACCAGGAGATCTTCCCGACCCAGGAATCAAACCAGGATCTCCTGCATTGCAGGCAGATTCTTTACCAGCTGAGCTACAAGGGAATCCCTTACAGGGGAAGGACTGGATAGAGCTATTTTTCAATTTGTTAATCTTATTTTATAGGCTATGCCTCAACAAAACAAACTAACTTATCCTGTTTGTTTTTTTCTACCAACCTAGCATCTTCCTAAATACAATTTAATGTAATGCGATGTCCACCTCCCAAATTCATATCTACCTCATAAGAAATTTGGCATCTATCAAACCTGAATAGAATAGTAAAAGTATTTGCTTCTGTCAGTCAACAAATATATCTCATTGGTTACTGAAATCTTATGGGTACAAATCAGAAAAGATCCCCTTCCCCATCCACCATGTTTCTCTCCACCACACGCAAGTCAATCATAACTTCCCTTCAGCTCCTTTCACCTCACCAGTCACTCTCTCCAGTGGAACCTGTTGTCCATTCACTCTCTTACAATGAACAGTACCATGACATTAAGTCTGGAGAATCCCATGTTCCACCAAAAATTTCTCAACCCTGCTACACATGCACTGATCTGTTCATTTTCCTCCTCCTCAACCTTCAACATTACCAAACTTTGCTAGTTTACAGTATTAGTAATATAAACATGTCAGTTTGCTCTAGGTCAATTCATGTCATAGATTTTCAGTGTTGCCAAGAAACACTATTATGTTTTTTCACAGTAGCGGCTGTAAAATTTTTCCATTTTCTTCAAGATTTATCCTTAGATATTCCAGAAGAAGAAATCATGACAAATTAAGGAGAAAATGACTTTGGTATCTCCATACTCATGACATCCTGGAAGGAAAGGCTGAGATTATAAACCTTAGGCTTTATGAGAGAAGATTTCACTAAGATCTGAGACAATAAAGACATGAATTCCACTACAAGATGATTTAAAAGAGTTAGGAAGCTCTATTTTTTTTAATTAAACTTTTTATTTTGTATTGGGGTATAGCTGATTAGGGGCTTCCCAGCTGGCACTAGTGGTAAAGAACCTGCCTGTCAATGTGGAAGATGCAAAAGAATATGCGGGTTTGGTCCTGGGTTTGGGAAGATCCCCTGGAGAAGAGCACAGCAACCCACTCCCGTATTTCTGCCTGGAAAATTCTATGGCAGAGGAGCCTAGAGGGCTAGTGTCAACTGGGCTGCAAAGAGCTGGACGCGACTGAGCACACACACATGACAGTTGATGAACAAACAATGCTGTGACAGTTCTGGGTGAACAGTGAAGGGATACGTATACATATACACGCATTCATTCTCCCCCAAACTCCCCTCCCCTCCCAGCTGCCACATTAACACTGAGCCGAGTTCTGTGTGCTACACAGTAGGTTCTGGTTGGTTATCCATTTTATATACAGCAGTGTGTTTATCTCCATCCTAAACTCTAGTTATCCCTTCAAGAGAGTTGGAAGCTCTTAAAACTTTAAGTCTGACTATGTAATTACCAATCATTCCAGCAAAGCGATCAATGCAGTGTTTTAAGTATCTTGGATAAGAGTCTAGTACTAAAGTACTAAACATGTTGTGATGCATAATGAAAAGCAGTGGTTCCTGAAAGCCAGTAAGGGTTCCTTCAGAAGTTAAGGCTTTTGACAGCATCACAGGACTAAGATTCATGAAGGAGTGGCACGTAGTGGATACAGGTGAATAAGGCTCAGCTGAAATCTCTTAGACCATTCCCAGAACAAGATAAAAAATAACCGTTTATCCACTAGAGACCTCTAGTACTATAATACTCTTTGGGCTCCCCTTAACTGGCATTTGAGTGCCACTGGGAGAATCAGCGCTCACACTGAAGGGGGCACCGAGACTGACGGCCTCCTGAAGGCCCCTTGCAAAGCTACTGAAATCATAAATTCTATTAATGTGCACATTCTACCAAACATTTTTGTTCAAGATTCCAAATTTGGGGTTCTCCACTTGAGTTTATAGACTGACTGTATGTTGTTATCAAGTTTATTTTTGAAACCACAGAACCGTGGTTCTCATTACTTTCTGTTCTAAACCACTCTTGTGTTTTCTGGCTTGATTTATGGTATATCTTCCTACTCAACATAGCTAAAATCCCCAGGATCACCAAATCATTTTCATCTACCTTTGTGACCAGCCAGAAAACTTTCATTGAGTATCCTGTCCCAGAGAAGCTCATGGCCAAGTAAATAACTTACACGAGCCATTGCAATACAAATAGACAAGAGCTATAATAGTGATACTATTAGAAACTAGGGAGACCCATGACAGATGACTCACTCGGTCAGGGAACACTTTTTGAGCAGACAACTGACTTAAGTTTAAAAGCTGAGTTGTCACTAAACGCTGGGGAAAGGATAAAGCCACTGCTGGGAAAGGAAGTGTCACGTGCAGGAGTCTGGCGCCATGAACAGAGCTAGTAATGAAATGGCAAGCAGTGAGGCGCAAGAGAAGGGAACAGCAAGAGAGGGAGTTGCTCTTGGTGAATTGTGATTAAACACCTTTGTCCTTATCTACCCAGTCCCCCAAGTCAGAGGCCCGAGAGTTCATTCAAGATTCAGTCCTCCTTCGTGCCCCATTCCCAGCTGGCCACTGTGTCTGAGAAGGTTTGCTTCTTCCTCTCCCCTGACTCTTTCTATTCCTGTTGTTTCCCTCCCTGCAGCTTCTTCACTTCAGGTCCTCTCATCTCATCTTAGAGTTATGTCTTGCTTGCTCCCAGTGTGGCCCTTCCCACCCGCTCAGGACTCTCAATCAGAGTGACTTTTTAGCAAAGAGGCTTCTACTCTTCAAGAAACAACCCTGAATTTCCCTTTCATCCACCTCCCAAAACTTCCAGAACATTATTTTATTCCTATGGAACAATGTACAACATTCTGCTTTGTACTACAGCTACAATTAAAGAGTGGAGAAGGAAATGGCAACTCAGTCCAGCACCCTTGCCTGAAAAATTCCATGGAAAGAGGAGCCTGACAGGTTGCAGTCCATGGGGTCAAAATGAGACCGACACAACTGAAGTTAGTAAGCAGCAGCAGAGCTAAAGAGAAAGGCCATTCAATCTGTCTGCTTTATCCACACTCCATGCCAGAGGCTTGAGTCCCAGGATCCCTGACAATCAGGCAGTAGATCGTGGAACATTGGCTCCCCACCTCTGTTTAAAACTGTTGGCAAAAACTGTCACAAATTTCTACCCTAGAAATTCTGTATTGTGATCTAGACTTCAGCGTGTGACCTGCAGATGACCGAAGGTACCATTTGGGGGCCATATATGCTACTGAGTAACAGATAATGCATGGGGAAAAGCAGAACAATACAGCTCATGTGCAGAATGGGGCAGAGAGAAGCTGCCATGTGGTGGCTGGACTGGTCAGGGTTGTCAAGAGAGAAGCTGCATTTGCTTTGTTACCTTGTTAGTTCTGAGTTCCTGAGACCTACTACTGCCCTGGGCTCTAGGCAAACTACCAGTTCCTACCACCACTTTTATTTCAATTAGATCAAGTGGTATTCTAGTTCTTACAATCTAATTAATCCTATGACTTTTATGTAAAGTCCTTCCGCATTAGGCTATAATTTCTTTAAATAAAGAAACCAGGGTTTGTTTACCTTTGTGTTTCTCCCATAATATAGCAGTGACTTACACATATGATTTATACCTGTCCTGTGAACTGAATTTAACTACAAAAGAAGTAAATGGCTTTGGACTTGAATGATCAGTGGTAAATGTATAGGTAGAAGTTCAATCATTCTTAAAGGTAGAGTGTTCAGGCAGGGAAGAAATTCAAAAGGAAGGTTCTTTGATTAAAATTGATTTTAAGGTATGATTTCTATGAGAGCAAATCACACACGTTCCCACCCATACCAAGTACTACCTCCACGCTCCTGGTCAAAACCTGCAAGGACAAGAGAGGAAACCCAGGCAGTCACAGCACAGCACGTTCTGATTGGGAAACGGTGACCTCAGCTCCTAAAGAGCAGTAACTGATAGCCAGAACGAAACGGCAAGGCGACCACCAACGTGCAACAGCTGCGGCCCGCGGCCCGCACCCCCGTGAGATGGACGTCAGCTGAGAACTTCATGACAACCTGCCACATTTTACTTCTGAGGATACATTTTCTCTTTTCTCAAAGATTTTAACAGGCTTATTTCCAAAGAAGGAAATTTTTAATGTCCTTATAGTATAAAGGTAGAGAAAAAACACAGCTTCCCGTCTAAGTAGGAAAATCCTTAATTTTTTGCATAAAAAAGACAATATATGATTATTATTTTCAAATATTCTTGCTTTGGATTCAGCAGATGTCCAAGCTGTTTCAAAGGCCCGGCTCCTTTTTTGATTACTGTTGTACTTTATCCACCAGAAAAGAGTTGTTGATGATAAGTAAGGGTGCAGCTATTAAAAAAAAAAAAAAAAAAAAGCACCTGAAGGGCTATTTGAACAAAGAGAAATGCACTCTGTGAAGATTTCCTGACTATACCCTGACTACACCCTTACAGCTCAAAAACTAAGGAAGTAGCCCAGTCCATACTACACAATGGGATATGACAGAAAGGCAGATAAAAGGCAAGGCTGGGTTTCCTGCCTTGATGTGAAATGTCCCCTTTTCACTGCCAAGCAGAGCGTGGCAGGCACAGTCACCAGGGCCAGGTGGCACAGCCATTATCAAGCTTTTTAAGTGGATGGTGAGAAACTGGCAGACCTCAGAGAAGGGCTATTTAGGGCTCAAGGAGCTGATGCCACTTTTGGATAATGAGTTAGGCTTCAAAATGATGACATTGCAATCACATCACTTGAGAGCAAAAAAGGGAGTGTAACTTGCTCTGAGTGGCTCTGAGATCCTATCAATAGCAGTGAACTTCATAGCACTGAGAAAGTGGCCCAGGATAGTATATCTTTTTTCATATATTAATTATGTATTTGGCTGTGTCAGGTCTTAGTTGCTATATGCCGAATTCTTAAGTGGTGGCATGCAAACTCAGCTGCAGCATGCGGGATCTAGCTCCCTCACCAGGGAGCAAACCTGGGCCCCGGCACTGGGAGCATGGAGTCTTAGCCATTGGCCCACCAGGGAAGTCCCAGGACAGTATATCTTACATTGCATTAGGACAAACTGATTTGGCCTGCTTTACTTCACAAACCATAAGGGGCTAAGCAGAGAATAAACTTCATTAAGGCAGCACTCGGTGGCCATCCATTGTGTCGACACTCGTAACCACGGAATGTTCCCAGGAGGGCCCGACCTGTACAAGTGAGCTAAACAACGGCAAGGTACCAAATCAGACTAAAAGTTGGGTCAGAGCAAACTTTTCTAGTCTGTATGCCTTCATTCTCATTTCCTATGAAGCATAAACCAACCACCACCCATAATAAAGGGCTACGGCTGCTGCTGAGTCACTTCAGTCATGTCCGACTCTGTGTGACCCCATGGACTACAGCCCATCAGGCTCCTCCATCCATGGAATTCTCCAGGCAAGAATACTAGAGCAGGTTGCCATGCCCTCCTTCAGGGGGATCTTCCCAACCCCAGGATGGAACCCGTCTCCTGTACTACACCCTTACAGCTCAAAAACTAAGGAAGTAGCCCAGTCCATACTACACAATGGGATATGACAGAAAGGCAGATAAAAGGCAAGGCTGGGTTTCCTGCCTTGATGTGAAATGTCCCCTTTTCACTGCCAAGCAGAGCGTGGCAGGCACAGTCACCAGGGCCAGGTGGCACAGCCATTATCAAGCTTTTTAAGTGGATGGTGAGAAACTGGCAGACCTCAGAGAAGGGCTATTTAGGGCTCAAGGAGCTGATGCCACTTTTGGATAATGAGTTAGGCTTCAAAATGATGACATTGCAATCACATCACTTGAGAGCAAAAAAGGGAGTGTAACTTGCTCTGAGTGGCTCTGAGATCCTATCAATAGCAGTGAACTTCATAGCACTGAGAAAGTGGCCCAGGATAGTATATCTTTTTTCATATATTAATTATGTATTTGGCTGTGTCAGGTCTTAGTTGCTATATGCCGAATTCTTAAGTGGTGGCATGCAAACTCAGCTGCAGCATGCGGGATCTAGCTCCCTCACCAGGGAGCAAACCTGGGCCCCGGCACTGGGAGCATGGAGTCTTAGCCATTGGCCCACCAGGGAAGTCCCAGGACAGTATATCTTACATTGCATTAGGACAAACTGATTTGGCCTGCTTTACTTCACAAACCATAAGGGGCTAAGCAGAGAATAAACTTCATTAAGGCAGCACTCGGTGGCCATCCATTGTGTCGACACTCGTAACCACGGAATGTTCCCAGGAGGGCCCGACCTGTACAAGTGAGCTAAACAACGGCAAGGTACCAAATCAGACTAAAAGTTGGGTCAGAGCAAACTTTTCTAGTCTGTATGCCTTCATTCTCATTTCCTATGAAGCATAAACCAACCACCACCCATAATAAAGGGCTACGGCTGCTGCTGAGTCACTTCAGTCATGTCCGACTCTGTGTGACCCCATGGACTACAGCCCATCAGGCTCCTCCATCCATGGAATTCTCCAGGCAAGAATACTAGAGCAGGTTGCCATGCCCTCCTTCAGGGGGATCTTCCCAACCCCAGGATGGAACCCGCGTCTCCTGTACTACAGGCAGATTCCTCACCACTGAGCCATCAGGGAAGTCATATATATATATATATATATATATATTTGAGACCCCATGGGCTGTAGCTCACCAAGCTTCTCTGTCCACAGAATTTTTCAGGCAGGAATACTGGAGTGGGTTGCCATTTCCTTCACCAAATAAAGGGCTACAGATACAGCTAAAATTTAATAATGCTTCTCTTTCAAAATGAACATCAAGTGTAAGAAGGAAACAGGTGTAGCATCGCTCAAACAGCTGGGTCCAGCAGCTTCCTCAGATGACAATGAAGTGGCTAGTCATGATGCTTTGTGGCTACAGAATCTATACTTAAATTAGACTGGTTTCTGGAAGCTTCCCTAAAAACATGATGCCCTGGGCTTCCCTGGTGGTCCAGTGGGTAAAGAGTTAGCTTTTCAGCGCAAGGGGTGCCAGTTCGATCCCTGGTCTGGGAAGATCCCACGTGCTGTGGAACGGCTGGACCTGTGTGCCCAATTATGAGCCAGCGCTCTGAAGCGCATGCGCCCAGAGCAAGTGCCCTGCACCAAGAAAGGCCACTGCGATGGGAGGCCCATATAGGCCAAAAAATAAAGACGGATGAAAATAAATAAATCAAAAACCAATGAAATAGGCCAAAATTTAAAAAAAAAACAAAACCATAATGCCCTTCTCCTGCTTATAGCAGGTGATTTAATGCTTAATGCCGTAAGTGAAACCTCTGAAGCATCAATACCAAAAAGCACACCATTCAAACATACCTTTAGTGAACGTTGCTCAATCATGTCTCACTCTTTATGAGTCATGGACAAGCCATGGAATTCTCCAGGCGAGAACACTGGAGTGGGTGGCCTTTCCCTTCTCCAGGGGATCTTCCCAACCCAGGGATTAAACCCAGGTCTCCCACACTGCAGGCAGATTCTTTACCATTTGAGCCATCAGGGAAGCCCAAGAATACTGGAATGGGTAGCCTATTCCTTCTCCAAGGGAACTTCCTGATCCAGGAATCAAACGGGGATCGCCTGCATTGCAGGCGGATTCTTTACCAGCTGAATTACAAGGGAATATAAACACACCTTTTAAATTCATATTTTTAAGACTAGGAGACTGAGGTCCCATGAATATGCCTAGAATTTCATATATTTTAACACCAGTGTCTGAAAGGAGCGGTGTGATTATTTGATGCAATGAATTCTTTGCAAATTCACAAGTACAAACAGGATTTATAACATAACAGGAAATAAGTAGAGGCTTAGAATGTACTTATGTTTTATGCCAAAAAACAGAAACAAATAAAAATTGCCTGGCAATTCAAGGAGCCTATACATGACCAGTTGAGGTAGTAGCTAAGGGCCATTTCTGAAGAACCAGGACCAAAACATGCCTAGGATCCATGCTTTAATGAAGAAATAATAATTAAAATAAATACACGAAAAAGTTTATCTAAATGCTACCTAAACCAAGTTGTGTCTTGGGTGAGTCATTGTTCTCACCAGAGGTCACCTACCCCAGGGCAAAGTTGCTGTCCTCCCTCCAGTCCACTATGCGGCAGATGAACAGTGTGTTGACATAATCTTTAGGCTGGATCACAAAGTCCTGTGGACAGTCCTTGAGAGGCACATAAATTCTAGGTACCCGGTGGTCTGAGGGTGAAAACAGGGCATATTTCCTAAACAGTTCACTGTTCTTATCAGTTAAGAGTTTGAGCAAGCCAGTCGCTGCACGGGAATGCTTCTTCTCCAAGATGTAAACCACCTGAAAATTCCAAAGATACATATGGTCAATGTTGTTCATCTACAATACTGGACAACAGTGGGGGGAAGTCAGGATGGCCTCTGGTCACCAAGCTGGGCCAAGGAGTTCTAAGTTCAACTGAAGTGCCTCTCAGTGATGCTCTGTGACTAAATGACTTTCCCCCAGTCTCAGTTTTGCATACGAGTGCTGCTTGCCTTGTAATTTTAGATCAAACTAAGAACTATACAAGTAAGAAAACACACACACACAAATAAACATCAAGAGAGAAAGAGTACTATTGGGGGACAGCAGCAAACTGCAGAACACCAATTCTATCCACAGAGGTTGCTTCTACTCAGTTCTGATCAAAGTCAAAGTCATTTAAGAATGTGACCCAAGGCTGCTAGATGTTACATCAAGAGAAGCCAGAAGCCTGATTTTTTTTTCATTCACTCTTTTTTTTTTTAATGTAAGCTATTAAAATCAAAATTTTAAAATATCGCACAGGTCAAAAAAAAACCCATAAATTTGTGTAAATTCCCTGTCAGTCCAGTGGTTAGGATTCCACTCTCTCACTGCTGAGGACCCAGATTCAATTCCTGGTTAGGGAACTAAGTAAGACTCCATAAACTGCATGAGGTGGCCAAAAACATTTTTAAAATAAAGCATTTCTTATTAAAAAAAAAATTAAGACCAAATTTGTGAGCCAGATCCAGCCCATGGTCTTTCCGTTTGTTATCATCGTTCATACCTATCGTGCTGCCTAGCATATGGTTAGTATTCAAAATGCTTATTAAAATGAAGATCTAGATAACTGAATGGGCACTTGGTCGGGGCAGGAATATATACGTAACATAATTTAGAAATTCCTCACACTGACATGCAGGAGATATTCTCCTAACCAACCTGCTAGACTGAGTGTTAACACCAAGTTGTGTCTTGGGTGAGTCATTGTTCTCACCAGAGGTCACCTACCCCAGGGCAAAGTTGCTGTCCTCCTCCAGTCCACTATGCGGCAGATGAACAGTGTGTTGACATAATCTTTAGGCTGGATCACAAAGTCCTGTGGACAGTCCTTGAGAGGCACATAAATTCTAGGTACCCGGTGGTCTGAGGGTGAAAACAGGGCATATTTCCTAAACAGTTCACTGTTCTTATCAGTTAAGAGTTTGAGCAAGCCAGTCGCTGCACGGGAATGCTTCTTCTCCAAGATGTAAACCACCTGAAAATTCCAAAGATACATATGGTCAATGTTGTTCATCTACAATACTGGACAACAGTGGGGGGAAGTCAGGATGGCCTCTGGTCACCAAGCTGGGCCAAGGAGTTCTAAGTTCAACTGAAGTGCCTCTCAGTGATGCTCTGTGACTAAATGACTTTCCCCCAGTCTCAGTTTTGCATACGAGTGCTGCTTGCCTTGTAATTTTAGATCAAACTAAGAACTATACAAGTAAGAAAACACACACACACAAATAAACATCAAGAGAGAAAGAGTACTATTGGGGGACAGCAGCAAACTGCAGAACACCAATTCTATCCACAGAGGTTGCTTCTACTCAGTTCTGATCAAAGTCAAAGTCATTTAAGAATGTGACCCAAGGCTGCTAGATGTTACATCAAGAGAAGCCAGAAGCCTGATTTTTTTTTCATTCACTCTTTTTTTTTTTAATGTAAGCTATTAAAATCAAAATTTTAAAATATCGCACAGGTCAAAAAAAAACCCATAAATTTGTGAAAATTTCCCCTGTCAGTCCAGTGGTTAGGATTCCACTCTCTCACTGCTGAGGACCCAGATTCAATTCCTGGTTAGGGAACTAAGTAAGACTCCATAAACTGCATGAGGTGGCCAAAAACATTTTTAAAATAAAGCATTTCTTATTAAAAAAAAAATTAAGACCAAATTTGTGAGCCAGATCCAGCCCATGGTCTTTCCGTTTGTTATCATCGTTCATACCTATCGTGCTGCCTAGCATATGGTTAGTATTCAAAATGCTTATTAAAATGAAGATCTAGATAACTGAATGGGCACTTGGTCGGGGGGGGGGGGCAGGAATATATACGTAACATAATTTAGAAATTCCTCACACTGACATGCAGGAGATATTCTCCTAACCAACCTGCTAGACTGAGTGTTAACACCAAATTCCCCGGTTGCCCATGCTGGCAGACACCTCTGGTGGAGGAGACCGCGTGGCCTCACACACGTCGTCCCTGAACCACTCCTTCCACTGGAGCTGTCCCCATAGCGACGGCCAGCCGTGTTCATCCCATATCTCAGTATGTCACCAACATATAACATCAAAACTTAAAAATGAATTATGCAAAAAAAAGACTGGGGTTTTTTTACTAACAAAATTGATTTGATAACTAAATTAAATGCTTTGGAGGAGCTAAAAATACTTATTAAAAACTTACTTTTGAATTAGACACGGTCATGACAACAATAAAAGCAACTGGAGTCAAACTGTAAAAATCTAGAAGAAGTTTACATTCATACTAGTTCACCAGAGCCTAAATTCTCACTCCACCTTAAATAAATCAAACTGGAAGTTACAGAAGTCGCAGTACAAGTGCAGTTTATGTAAAAAGATAACACAGAACTTCAGTAAAAACTCCCACATGCCAAGAAAAGTCATTGGTCTTTCATCTACAGACCGAAGGCAAGTGAATATATAGTATACGTATAAAAGATTCACTTTTAATGGTTCCCTGCTTCCACTGACTTTTCTGATGAACTGAGCAACTCCAGTCCTAACTGAACTGTGTGCAAGGTCTGCCTGAGGAAACTTGGCTACCAGCCAGACAAGTGAAGCGAACAGGCAAAGACCTTTGCGGATCTCTGCAGCGACTTCTCTGGTAATGCTCGGGCGTCCTGTGACACGAAGGTGTTCTCGTCTTCTATCACTGCTGCACCAGCATCCTCTTTTCCTAATTTAAAAACAGAGAACAAAAGGAAGAGTCAGGTAGATGCAGACCTATGAGGCATACAGACTCATGGGGTTTTTAAATTCAGAGCTCCAAGGACTCTTGGATACCATTTACCCCAAACTACTCATTTTACAGAAAAGGAAACTCGGGCCCACAGTGGTTAGGTGACTTGGCTAAGGTCAATTACGTCACCAACTTGTATTGATGCTCACGCTCAGAAGGCCACATTTTATCTGTTTAACATTAGTTACATGTTAGGTATCATATAAGTTGAGATATGTTAAATTAAACTAAATTGCCTGTGTCGAAATGCCAAAAAAACTAAACATTATACACTGCCCCAGCCTACAATGGTGAAGAGAGATATGGTAACTTATTATACACATCTGCTGAAATAAAACAAAATCAAAATAAATATTAACTTTTAAAAGTACTTTGGTACCAGCCATAACAAGCAAAATGGTGGAAAATAGATTATATTTATTAAATAAACAAACAAAAAAGCCAACCCTGATTTTCCTGGCTTTTCTCAGTTACATTATATAAAGAGAAAAGTACTTAAAGTCTTTTAATGTTTAATTTCCTTTCTTAAAAAACTTATAAAATGCACATTCACCTAAGAAACTGAAACCACATCTCTCCAGTAAAGAGGGAGCTAGGCCCTGGACCAGAAGTATTAAAACCACTCATGAAAAAAAGCAGCAAATTACACACTTCTGAACATTTAATATTTTATATTTTCATGTGCTACATTAGATTTCCTCCACAAAATATTCTTATCCAACTATATTGGAGTTTCTGGATGCTAGAGGTCACAACCAATTCATGTGGGACCCACTCCAGCTAGCTAAGAGAGACTTGTACTTATCATCATTTAGGCATTACCAAGTCCAAAATAAATAAATAAATCCTTTTCAGGACTGGCTTCCTCTTAGCAAAGGCTCAGCTGAAAGCCAACTTTACTCTGGGCGTACTCTGGAAACACTGACATGATCTGACTTACCAGGGCTTAAGAACCATCAACTGTGGCTTTTCCATCCATGCTAAAATCTACCTACCATAGTGCCCACTTGAAGCAGAATTCTTACCTTTTTCTGAAAAGAAAAACAAATGAAAACTTTCCCACTGTCAATCACCATGTTTATGAGTAAAAGAGGGACATCATCCAAGTTTGCATTTTGTTTTAGTCCAAGTTCAGGATCCAAAAGCATCATAGGCCTCCAGAACAACACCTTTCATACGCTTAGGGAGAAGGAAACCCCATACAAGTTGCTGACCAGTCCTGTAACATACCTTGCCAATGGGCTCTGCAGAGCATGATAATTTAGGAAACATTAGGAGGCTGAAATTACCATGAACATACACACTCTGCCTAGACAGCCTGGGTTTTTGGTCTCAAGGCCTGGCAATCAAGACAGAGTAGTGCTGAGTTGTCCAAGATAGCCCCAAATCCTAGGTAGGCATCTTTCTGGGATGGTCACTGCTGGCTCCGTCTTAAAATGACTATTGCTTCAGATTCCATTCCAACAACAAGCAAGTGTTCTGTTCCAAAGGTTATGGCAAGACGCATTCAAAAAAAGAGGGCAAGCCATGGAAGTGGGCCCAGTGATGATTTTCAGAGATGACCTTTTCGAGGTCTATGTTCATAAGGATACCCTGGCAGAAATAAAGCTTTGTTCAGACCAAGATGCATTCTAATATTATACATTAAACTGTAGCCTCACAGGTGAGCACTGTAGCTATGTTCAACAAGTGTGAAGAAATACACTGCCAGGTTAGAAAAGTGAGTCACCTTAATAGGTTTCCAACAACTACGTCTTACCATACTAAATAGAAAAGCTGTCAGCTTAATGAGAGACTCTATTACATTGTTTAATCACAAGACCGTTTGTTTGTTCATTTATTCCATGTGTATTTATTGAGCACTAGACATTGAGGATTCAGTGTAAATAAAAGAAAGATGATCCCAGCTCTTATGGAACATACAGTTTAATGTTAGAGTGATATTCAATAAAAAAAAAATCACTCAATAAATATGAATTTATAAACTGGGATAAATGTCAAGAATGAAAGAACACTCACAAGGAGGAAGCACAGAGAACATATGACTTAGATTAAGAAGTCAGAGGAAGGCCGTGTGTGCAAGTGGCATTTGAGCCGAGACAAGAACAAGGTGTGTGCAGAAGTGAACGAGGGGACAGAAGACTCTGGGTGGGGAGCGCACCTCGGGAAAGGGTGGAGGTGGGAGTCCTCAGCATAGTCAAGGAACAGAAAGACCATGTGGCTAGAGCACATGAGCAAGAATGCGCGTGGCAAGAAATGGAAATGAGAGGTAGACAAGAGTCACATTAGATGGGCCTTGCAGAAGAACCCTGTTTAATCCTACATACACTAGGAAGCAAACTAAGGATTTTGACTTGAAACTGGGCCAGCCTAAGAGGAGGGATGTAGGGAGGCAGTTAAGAGCTACTAGAACAGTCCAGACACAAGGACAGAGCTGCAAGGCAAGAAGTGGATAGGGAATTCAAAGGATCAATTTAAGACATATTTTGGAACTAACAGACTTTGGTGCTAATTAAACATACAAGAAGTGAAGGTTTACTTCAGCTTTCCAACATTGGCAGCTAGGCTGATGGAGGCATTCCTGGCACAGGAAAGGTGAGAGGAGGAGGTGGAAATCAGAAATTTATCTGTATTTTGGAGGTGGTCCATCTGAGAGGCCACCTGTGAGACCTTCCAGCGATGATACCAAGTAAGGTGCTCAACATGAAAGTCTGCGACTTGAGAAGAGAGATCTGGACTCTGGCTCCAAGTATAATTTTTATGACAAGAACTACCATATTTATAGTTTCCAGCCCAAGCTGCAGAGAAGAAATTCAAACCCAAGTCCCTTCAACTAGTAAGTTCATGAAGTTCTTCCACTGACACACGCTCAAATATGAAGTCATGTTCTGTCAGCATTAAGGAAATAAGAACAATTCACTGAAGAAGTGAGTTGGAGCTGGGAGGATATACAAAAAAAAATTTCCTTGGAAAGAAGAATTAGATGATCCCAGCTCTTATGGAACATACAGTTTAATGTTAGAGTGATATTCAATAAAAAATCACTCAATAAATATGAATTTATAAACTGGGATAAATGTCAAGAATGAAAGAACACTCACAAGGAGGAAGCACAGAGAACATATGACTTAGATTAAGAAGTCAGAGGAAGGCCGTGTGTGCAAGTGGCATTTGAGCCGAGACAAGAACAAGGTGTGTGCAGAAGTGAACGAGGGGACAGAAGACTCTGGGTGGGGAGCGCACCTCGGGAAAGGGTGGAGGTGGGAGTCCTCAGCATAGTCAAGGAACAGAAAGACCATGTGGCTAGAGCACATGAGCAAGAATGCGCGTGGCAAGAAATGGAAATGAGAGGTAGACAAGAGTCACATTAGATGGGCCTTGCAGAAGAACCCTGTTTAATCCTACATACACTAGGAAGCAAACTAAGGATTTTGACTTGAAACTGGGCCAGCCTAAGAGGAGGGGATGTAGGGAGGCAGTTAAGAGCTACTAGAACAGTCCAGACACAAGGACAGAGCTGCAAGGCAAGAAGTGGATAGGGAATTCAAAGGATCAATTTAAGACATATTTTGGAACTAACAGACTTTGGTGCTAATTAAACATACAAGAAGTGAAGGTTTACTTCAGCTTTCCAACATTGGCAGCTAGGCTGATGGAGGCATTCCTGGCACAGGAAAGGTGAGAGGAGGAGGTGGAAATCAGAAATTTATCTGTATTTTGGAGGTGGTCCATCTGAGAGGCCACCTGTGAGACCTTCCAGCGATGATACCAAGTAAGGTGCTCAACATGAAAGTCTGCGACTTGAGAAGAGAGATCTGGACTCTGGCTCCAAGTATAATTTTTATGACAAGAACTACCATATTTATAGTTTCCAGCCCAAGCTGCAGAGAAGAAATTCAAACCCAAGTCCCTTCAACTAGTAAGTTCATGAAGTTCTTCCACTGACACACGCTCAAATATGAAGTCATGTTCTGTCAGCATTAAGGAAATAAGAACAATTCACTGAAGAAGTGAGTTGGAGCTGGGAGGATATACAGATGTTTTGGAGAAAGAAAGTTGAAGGGCATTCCAGGTAAAGGCCAGCTTGGTACAATGGGCCAGAGTTATGACAGAGCCTGACGTGGTACACGAAGAGGAAGGTTAAAGTGGTGTGATTTACAAGACAGAGGTGCAGCCCTTTCTTCTTTCCTCCTTTCTGCTGGCTGGAATGTTGATACGACAGCTGGACTCTAGGCACCCATCTTGGTCCTGGAGGCTATAGGACAAGGGCACATTCTACTGTGTAGAGAAGCTCAACAGAATTGAAGTCTATGGAGCCATCCTATAAGCCTTGGCCTGTCTACCTCTGTTCTTCTTTTCTATGAGATAGAAATAAACTTTGTGTAAGCCACTGATATTTTAGGATTTAATGTCACTCTCAGAAGAATATACTTCCTAACACACAGGTCCATACAGTGAAACTGACAAGCTTGAATACTATACCAAGCATTATAAAGGCCAGGGGCATGCACACTTTAGAGCTTTGAATTCGGTGGCATTCTGGAGCAGAGAAACAATAGTAGCAGAGACCTTGGAAAGTTGAGATTATGGTCTAGGCAAGACACAATCAGAATCTAAATTAAGACAGCGACAGTGGCAGGGAACAGAGGCAAGACTTGAGAGGGATTTCTGAGAAGGATGTTGCTAAGTGTCTGCATCATTATGAATGACTTAATACAAGAAAAGGGGCTTACGTTAAAAGAGCTTTTGATTGATTATCAGGAAGAATGCTTGACAGAACAATAAAACTCCGTGATGAATTACCAGAATAGGGCAGAGTGGCTGGTAGTCCTCAACAAAGGAAAAGGCTGCGTGGCCCACAGCCTTCAGTTTCGCCATACTGAAGGCAGAGCTGGCCCCATGCATTCTGTGGTCCCTTCTAGCTAAAAATGTCTAGAAAGACTATACTAGCAAAACTCTTCCCTACAAAAGAGAATTTTCTAAAAACTAGACATAGCAACTGCTCACCATGTTCTCCAAGAAACACTCCAAGAGAAAACCTCCAGTGAAATCCTAATCTCTTTATGCTGATTATCTGAAACTTCTATTTTAAACATTCAAAAAGTAAAATGCCATGGTCTGCTAGAGTTGGCACTGCCTGTTTAAAAATGATTCTGATTTGACCTTCTCATACATAAACAATGGACTAACTAGGCTGATGATTTTTAACGCTTGACAAATTCAACAAGTTTTCAGATTAGACTGATGCTAAGTGAAGGGAATCTGAAGAAAAAGGCAAGGAATTGGGCAAAAAGGTGTTTCAATCCTTCCAGTGAAAAGAGTGGCAAACTCTGACAAATGTAAGCTTTTCCATCTTTGAATGGTCACAGAAATTTACAGTGTCCACCTAGAACATAATGAGAACTGTAATATAAACAGGCACTTGGAAACAGTTCCTCTCAGCTCTCTCAAAATCAGCCAAGAAGAAACACAGGCCCGTCTCCCCAGGAAATGTAGGAATGACAACCCAGGTCCTCACGGGGCCAGTATCATTCGCGTTGTTCTCATTTCCATGCTGTGGGTTTGCCGTCCCACACAGGTCTTGCCCTCTGAAGTAAAGCTACTGAAAATTGCAGGGCGGCAGAGAATGTTCACAGCATGTTCACATACATCATCTCATCTGATCCATACCATACCTTCACACAATAGCCAGTGTGATAATTATTCCATTTTCACCAAGGAAATGGGGGTGAGGAAGGGGCAGAGCCAAGCGATGACAACAGGCAAATCCTGGTGTTGTGGCAGCCTGCTGTCCACAGAAGCAAGAATAAGAGCATCAAGGGAAGAGGCATGAAAGCCTACATCAAGATATTGCTTAAGGACTTCCCTGGTGGTACAGTGGATAGGAGCCGGCCTGCCAGTGCAGGGGACACACGTTCAATTCCACATACTGCAGAGCAACTAAGCTCATGTACCACAACTACTAAGTTCACACTCTAGAACCAGAAAGTCGCAACCACTGACACCCGAGAGCCTGTGCTCCACAGCAAAAGAAGCCACTGACTGCAACAAGAAGCCTGTGCACCTTAACAAAAAGTAGCCACCAGGCACCACAACTGGAGAAAGCTTACATGCGATAATAGACTCAGCACAACCAAAATCAAATAAACTAATTAAAAATCAAAAAAAAAGTCCCCTACCATCAGCAGTTACATTTAAAAAAAATGTCATTGCTTAAGTAGCCATGGGACTCTCTGAAATGCTGGTGTCAACTCAAGGAAGCTCCTGGGTCCCCAAGGTGTATCAGGCACCACAAATCACCCTGGATCTGTCCTCAGAAAGCTCGTGTGGGCTTCCCTGGTGGTCCAGTGGGTAAGGACACCGCCTTGCAGTGCTGGGGGTGCCAGTTCGATCTCTGGCCTGGGAAGATCCCACATGCCGCGGAGCAGCTGGACCGATGTGTCCAATTGCCCAGCCGGAGCTCTGAAGCGCATGCGCCCAGAACCGTGCTCTGTGACAACAGAGGCCACCGCAATGGGAGGCCCACACGGGCCAAAGAACAAAGATTGATGAAAAATAGATAAATGAAAGACCAATAGAAGTGGCCCACCTGTCCCCCTCCCTCCCCAGCCCACACCCCACCCCCAAACAAAGAAAGCTCATGTGCGAGAAGTCAAATAAAATGCAAACAAACACTGAAAGTACATGGAGCTGGAGACTGCAGTGAGAAGGGGGCCAGGGAGTTTGATGGTGAACCTCTGAGCTGAAGCGGGAAGGCTGAGTAGGAGCTGGTTAGGTGGATGGGCACGGTGAGCATTCCAGAAAGGGGGAAATCCAAGTGTAAAGGGATGTCTGGTAGCTCAGACAGTGAAGAATCTGCCAGCAATGCAGGAGACCAAGGTTTAAGCCCTCAGTCAGGAAGATCCCCTGGAGAAGGGAATGGCAACCCACTCCACTAGTCTTGCCTGGAGAATCCCATGGACAGAGAAGCCTGGCGGGCTACCATCCACGGGGTTGCAGAGTCAGACACAACTGAGCAACTAATACTTCTACTTTTAAAGACACATAATCAAAAGTAAAATGAGAAGAATAAAGGTTCTCTGTGTCTAAACATGTTGCAGGAACCAGATCATAAAAGGCCTCATACTGAAGAGCATGTTTTCACACTGTAGGGATGGGAAGACACTGGCGAATTTGAGAATAACACCATCTGAGTGATAATTGATGAGTCAAGGGTCAGCCCATCGCTCCTATGAAGATAAGCTGTCTTTTTCTCCAGCTGCTTTTGAGATTTTTCCCTTTGGGTTTCTGCAGTTTCATCTTGATGTATCTAAGTTTGATTTTTTTTTTAATTTCACATGTAATCATTGGTTGTAAATCTGTAGTTTGGTATCTCAATTGTTATGGAAAATCCCAGCCATTATTTTAAAATTTCACCTTTGCTCATTTTTTCCTCTCATCCCCTTTCTAGGTGTCTAATTAAACTTATTTAAACTCACTCTATTCTCTATGTCTCTAACCCTCTCCCTCTTCATTTTCTATTTGTTTCTCCATGCTTTACTTTGGATAATTTTTTTCTTACTGTTTTCCAGTTTGTTAATCTTCTCTTCAGTTTTATTCAATCTTCTGATAAATTCATCTATTGAGGTTCTTCTCGTTAGACTATTTAATTGAACATATTTTTCCTTATCCACTGAGTTTTAAATTTCACTACTGTTATGTTTATTTCTAGAAGTTTTATTTGGCTCCTTTTTTCATTTGCTACATCAGATTTCATAGTTTCCTATTCTTTGCTGATATATTCAAATATATAATATAAATATAAAAATGATTATCTTTTATTTATTTAAACACAGTAGTTTTCATAGATGGCAACGATACTGATATCTGATGATGTTTATAAAGGGCTGTTTCTGTTGTCTGTAGGTGCTGATGATTCTTGCCCTTGGAATACAGTTTCCTTGTGTCCCTGGTTATATTTATGTGTTGGTTACTGAGTAATTTAAGGCCAAGGCTAAAGAAACCTTCCTTTTGAAAGAATTTCCACTTCTTTTTTTGTAAGATACCCAGAGGCACAACCAGCCCATAAACCAGTTCAAGACTTGATTCCTTGGTTGATCCAGTCAGCTTGAAGCTGGGCTGCAATTCCACAAGAGAGCTGGTAGGTTTCAGGTCTACCCTCACCCTGATCGTCCTTTGGGGTCCCAGCTTTTTATGAGAAATATGGGTTTTATTTCTGTCCCACACAACTGCTGGTCACATCTGCACTCTTGTATGGGTTCTCCATTCCAGTTATAACCTGGTAATCCCTGTGAGTTCTTTAATGCTTTAAGAAGAGGGCTGGGGGCCTCCCTGGCGGTCCAGTGGGTAGAGAGTCCACCTTGCAGTGCAAGGGGCACTGGTTCGATCCCTGGCCTGGGAAGATCCCACATGCTGAGGAACGGCTGGGCCAGTGTGTTCAATTGCAAGCCGGCACTCTGAAGCGCACACACCCAGAGCCAGTGCTCTGTGACTAGAGAGGTCACTGTGATGGGAGGCCTACACATGCCAAAGAAAAAAGATGGATGAAAAATAATCAATGACTTAGAGGCAAAAAAAAAAAGAAGAAGGCTGGGTTTGGTTTTGTATTTTATCCAAATATTTTCTGTTGTTTCAGTAGGAAGGACAGGTCTGAATGACAATTAACCTTTACTATCAGCAGAAAGCCGCTAGAGTTTGTATCTTAGACCTCCTTCTCAGGTGGCAGAGCAGAGCCTGTGAGCAGTGAGAACCACAGAGGAGCAGTGGCGACCTAGGCAGGAGAGCCAGCAGGGAGCTCCTGGGATTAGTGTCCAGCGCCACCCTAGGCAGAAGCACAGGGATGGAGAGAAGAGACAGGGACGCTCACAATGATTTTCTCAGCAACCCCATGAGGGAAGCGTTACTATTCTGGTTTTTAGAGCAATAAGCAGTAGCTTATCCCAGGGTTCATGCAAGGAGACAGCCAGTAGAGGCGGCATCAGAACCCAGAATGACTCCAAGTCTATACTCTTCCCACCACAGTATAGAGATCTGGGAGAAAGACAGGTGTGTGTGGATGGGTTTCCATGAGGATGACAGGGTCCAATATTGTATAATTCACTCAAAGGCATCAATAGATTTTAAATTTTAGAAGATGCCAAGTGATAAACAGCTCTCTAAATAACTTCACTGCTTCCACCCAGAGAAATGACAAGAGTGGTTAAAAGCATGAGCTTTTAACCATGCTCAAGAGTCACAAGACCCCAAATCAAACCCAGGTCCTGTGATCTTGAACTGATGGCTTTGAATAAGTTACTTCTCTCAAATTTCCTCCTTTGAAAATCAGGAATAGTACACATGAGCTCTGTTTACACGTAGTACCCTTGCACGAGGTACATTAACAAAACTGTTATATATTACTATTAATGTTGTTGTGGTCATAGTTATTATCTTTAGCTCCTGGCCATCAGTTTTAAGTAAACCCAACCCTGTTACCTTGGACACAACTGACTGGACAGGACTGGCATACAGGACAATGGCAACGTGATAAAATGGGCCACATTTCTTCATAGGTAAAATGTAACCCATCTTAGAGAGTCGGTGGGTAGGGTAAATGAAATTAACATATATAAAAGTGCTACAGTGGCAATAACAGCTGTATCATATGCATTTAAATTGCATGCACTTTTCTGCATGCTCGGTGCATACTGTCCCAAGCATGGAGGGAGAAGAGACGATGCTTCATGGGTAGGCAGAGGCTAGGTCAACATCATGAAGCTTGGATTTATCCCAAAGACAATGGAAAGCTAGGGAAGAAAGCAGATGGGGGTAACATAACTTATGGGTTAAGCAGCTCCCACTGTATGGGGAACAGACTTAGAAAGGAAATGGGAGACACAAAGGGCAGTAGCAGGTGACTTCAATAAGCCAGGCTAGTGGCAGAGGGGATGGAGGGCTCTAGATAGAGAGGGATGTAGAAGGCAAAGCTGACCAGATTATTCAGAAGCTAGTGGGGCACTAGAGTCTGAGAAGGCTGTTGTGGGGTAGAGTAAGGAAAGGAAAAGGGTTTCCCTGGTAGCTCAGTGGTAAAGAATTCACCTGCCAATGCAAGAGATGCAGGAGACATGGGTTTGATCCCTAGGTCAGGAAGATCCCCTGAAGGAGGAAATGTCAACCCACTCCAGTATTCTTGCCTGGGAAATCCCATGGACAGAGGACCCTGGCAAGCTGCAGTCCACGGGGTCGCAAAAGTCAGACGTGACTCAGCGCCTAAACAACAAAAACAAGGAATGGAGAAAACTGCTTCATTTCCTTTTAACAGATGTTCTCAAAGTATAGTTTCCTGACTAACAACATCAGCACTATCTGAGACCTCTTAGAAATGCAAATTCTCAGGCCCCACTACAGACCTATGGACTCAGACCTTCTGGGATGGGGCCGAGCCACTGAACACACCTCCCAAGGGGCTCTGATGCCCACTAAAGCAAGGAACCATTGCTCTAGCAAATCCCTAACTCAGGAATTTGTGTTGTGGTCATAGTTATTATCTTTAGCTCCTGGCCATCAGTTTTAAGTAAACCCAACCCTGTTACCTTGGACACAACTGACTGGACAGGACTGGCATACAGGACAATGGCAGTGATAAAATGGGCCACATTTCTTCATAGGTAAAATGTAACCCATCTTAGAGAGTCGGTGGGTAGGGTAAATGAAATTAACATATATAAAAGTGCTACAGTGGCAATAACAGCTGTATCATATGCATTTAAATTGCATGCACTTTTCTGCATGCTCGGTGCATACTGTCCCAAGCATGGAGGGAGAAGAGACGATGCTTCATGGGTAGGCAGAGGCTAGGTCAACATCATGAAGCTTGGATTTATCCCAAAGACAATGGAAAGCTAGGGAAGAAAGCAGATGGGGGTAACATAACTTATGGGTTAAGCAGCTCCCACTGTATGGGGAACAGACTTAGAAAGGAAATGGGAGACACAAAGGGCAGTAGCAGGTGACTTCAATAAGCCAGGCTAGTGGCAGAGGGGATGGAGGGCTCTAGATAGAGAGGGATGTAGAAGGCAAAGCTGACCAGATTATTCAGAAGCTAGTGGGGCACTAGAGTCTGAGAAGGCTGTTGTGGGGTAGAGTAAGGAAAGGAAAAGGGTTTCCCTGGTAGCTCAGTGGTAAAGAATTCACCTGCCAATGCAAGAGATGCAGGAGACATGGGTTTGATCCCTAGGTCAGGAAGATCCCCTGAAGGAGGAAATGTCAACCCACTCCAGTATTCTTGCCTGGGAAATCCCATGGACAGAGGACCCTGGCAAGCTGCAGTCCACGGGGTCGCAAAAGTCAGACGTGACTCAGCGCCTAAACAACAAAAACAAGGAATGGAGAAAACTGCTTCATTTCCTTTTAACAGATGTTCTCAAAGTATAGTTTCCTGACTAACAACATCAGCACTATCTGAGACCTCTTAGAAATGCAAATTCTCAGGCCCCACTACAGACCTATGGACTCAGACCTTCTGGGATGGGGCCGAGCCACTGAACACACCTCCCAAGGGGCTCTGATGCCCACTAAAGCAAGGAACCATTGCTCTAGACAAATGAACACTCACCAGCAATAGGAAGAACATCTTTAGGAAATCAGGAGGGGACCTAAGTGCTATTGGACTTGCTGAGTTTGAGGTGCTGGCTATTTGATGTGATGTTTAAGAGACAGGTCTGGCTGGAGACAGAAATGAGCATGTTGTGTATGTACAGAGGACATACGAACAAGTAGACTGGTTCCCTCAGAGACGGTTCAGAATCAGAAGGGAAGAGAACCTAGGACAGGGTGGTGAGGAACAACTAATCTTTCCTTCGTAGAAAAGTCTGCAAAGAAAAAGCGAGGCATGATCAGAAAGGTCGGAGAATAATCAGACTAACTGTGAAGTCAGAGAAGCTAAAGAAAGCAAGCATTTCACAAAGGAAAGTATGGTCAGCAGTGCAGATGTGGTGACAAGGTCACAGGAGGAAATGGAGTGAAGCAGAATGCAGGGTGTGGGAACTAGGGGAGGAGGCTGTGTCCCGGGCTCCGGAAGGCTGGCTGCGAGGGCGGGCACGGCACCGCGTGGAAACTGATGGGAGAGGGAAATCACATCACAGCTTCTTTTATGTTTTTAAGATAAGAGAAGTCTGAACACAGTTAATTGCTGATAGGAAAGAATCGCTAAGGAAGGTGTGGTTAGAGAGGTCACTGCAAAGAAAGGGAGGGGACCCTGGGCAGGAAGGGACAGGATCCAGAACCCAGAGGGAAGGATCAGCCTCCGGCAGCAGGACAGAGAGATGTCGCCTTCACTGCGTCAGAATAAACGGAGGCGGGGAGGAGCCTAGACACGGGCCAGTTGTTAAGTCTGGCCGCGGAGAGCTGAGGGAGTTCCACGGGGGAAAGGGGTGGGAGACAGCTCTTGTTTTTAAACCTAAAAGCCAATTCATCTGCTGAAAAGTGATAGGGGAGGTGGAGGATACCTGATACACTCAGAGCTGGATTCCGTGATCCCAGGGGATGGCATCCCAAACCAGCAGCCTGAGCGTGCCAGGTGCTGTGCTCTATGCATCCAAACAGGGACCGGAACTGGTCACTGAGCACCTATGGCACACGACTGGCTCTGTGTTAGGTGAGTTTTATGCGCCACAACATTTAATATTCTCCAATAATCCAAAGAGGTAGGCAGGTATTACCATCCAATTTTAGAGATGAGGCTCTGAAAGACCATTTAGGAACTGTGGCTCACAGAGACCAAACAACACTCTCGCTTGTGGATAACCAGGTAGGGAATGACAAGGGCAGGATTCAGTCTAAAATCTCACCCTCTTTCCATGATGCCTCAGGGCCTTCAAGGTTTGAACAGAATTAATGGAAGTGAGACCGAAAAAGAAAACATGATTTTCGAGAGATGTGCTGAGTAAGTTACTGGGAGAAGTCAACCGAATCCTGGGAGGGTCTGGGTGATGATGGGTCCTCAGCGTGGCTGTGGCCGAGGCTGTGTCCTTACCCAAGCTGGAGTGCCACACGCTGGAGAAGAGGCTGGGATTATCAATTAGATAAAAGCACCATCTGAAAACAGATAGATAGGTAGAGACTGGCGAAAGAAGGATTTAAGAGTAACAGGATGCATAAATGAATGAAAAGAATGCTAATACTCAAGCATGAAGAGAAATCACATCACAGCTTCTTTTATGTTTTAAGATAAGAGAAGTCTGAACACAGTTAATTGCTGATAGGAAAGAATCGCTAAGGAAGGTGTGGTTAGAGAGGTCACTGCAAAGAAAGGGAGGGGACCCTGGGCAGGAAGGGACAGGATCCAGAACCCAGAGGGAAGGATCAGCCTCCGGCAGCAGGACAGAGAGATGTCGCCTTCACTGCGTCAGAATAAACGGAGGTGGGGAGGAGCCTAGACACGGGCCAGTTGTTAAGTCTGGCCGCGGAGAGCTGAGGGAGTTCCACGGGGGAAAGGGGTGGGAGACAGCTCTTGTTTTTAAACCTAAAAGCCAATTCATCTGCTGAAAAGTGATAGGGGAGGTGGAGGATACCTGATACACTCAGAGCTGGATTCCGTGATCCCAGGGGATGGCATCCCAAACCAGCAGCCTGAGCGTGCCAGGTGCTGTGCTCTATGCATCCAAACAGGGACCGGAACTGGTCACTGAGCACCTATGGCACACGACTGGCTCTGTGTTAGGTGAGTTTTATGCGCCACAACATTTAATATTCTCCAATAATCCAAAGAGGTAGGCAGGTATTACCATCCAATTTTAGAGATGAGGCTCTGAAAGACCATTTAGGAACTGTGGCTCACAGAGACCAAACAACACTCTCGCTTGTGGATAACCAGGTAGGGAATGACAAGGGCAGGATTCAGTCTAAAATCTCACCCTCTTTCCATGATGCCTCAGGGCCTTCAAGGTTTGAACAGAATTAATGGAAGTGAGACCGAAAAAGAAAACATGATTTTCGAGAGATGTGCTGAGTAAGTTACTGGGAGAAGTCAACCGAATCCTGGGAGGGTCTGGGTGATGATGGGTCCTCAGCGTGGCTGTGGCCGAGGCTGTGTCCTTACCCAAGCTGGAGTGCCACACGCTGGAGAAGAGGCTGGGATTATCAATTAGATAAAAGCACCATCTGAAAACAGATAGATAGGTAGAGACTGGCGAAAGAAGGATTTAAGAGTAACAGGATGCATAAATGAATGAAAAGAATGCTAATACTCAAGCATGAAAAGAAAAAAAAAAAATCCCTTCGCCAACCAGTTCACTTCCTTGTTATAACGTACAGGCTGGTGAGAGATGAAGAGCAGGGGACTCGCTGTGGCAGGACGTGGTCACCCTTCTCACCAGGCTGCCCGTGAACACGCTCAGGTTCCCGAGGTGAAGCTGTGCCCTGGATCCAGTAATCTGGGGACCCAAACCTGAGTCCTTCACAGGGCCTTCTCAGATGGGTCTGTGCACCAATTCCCATTTCCAGCTGTTTAACTGTATTAATTACATCATCAGCACTGCTTTCTCTGAGCACTCTCTGCTCCAAATCTTTCTCTTGCCTGGGAGAAACCACTTTTGATTTCTCTCTACTAAAGGCTTAATTGGTTTTTAGCTTCATGGCTCCCCAAAGACCCAAAACGTAGGCACACATACTTATGTGCTCCCATCTATAGCTGGATTTAATTTACTAATTCTGCATCTTTCCCCACAGATTAATGATTCCTCCAAGTTGAAGCTGACTTTCATCTGAGTTTTTCTTAAAGAGACCAAGCTTGACCTGTTACTGTGATATGATCATTTCAATAACAGAAACATTATTAAAATCTGATGAGTGTTTCTTTACCTCTCCTAAAGACTAGCTATCCATCAGAACTTCAAAAAAATGAAAAAGGTGCTGAGCTATCGTACAGGGTGAAGGAGAGACTGGCCTCAAAGCATAGGAAGCTAAAGTAAATGAGTTTTGAGCCTGTGAACCCACATGTAACAAACACAGACATCTGTCTCATGATCTCAGTCCCTTAAAGCACATGTAACATTTCATCCTACTGAACATTCTCACCAGCAATAAGATCCAGCCGACTGCTTGAGCAAAAGGGAAGAATTCAAATGCTGCTTCAGAAGAGCCAGTCCCCTCTATCAGTTCAGTTGCTATTATTAAATAAATGGCAGGACTCCAAAACAATCATTACCAGGCAAACAAAAATGGACAGTGTAGAGAGTAAATTCTTAAGAGGGTGCATCATTCCTGAAACCCATCAAGCCCCTAGGAAACAGAGTAATGCGCCACTCAAAAGTAGCTAATGTTTGAAGCATCTTTAATGGAAAAGTGTTTCTCCTTAATAAGGTAACGGTAATAGCTGTAAGTGCAAATCAGGCAGGTCACTCCAGCCAGGTTATACAGACGTAGAGGAGTTACTGGCTTGTGATGCCTAATTGACAAATCTGGAGGTTTTATAATGGACCCTATGTGGTTGCTGTGGAGAAAAAGGATACAGGTGTTAAACAGGAGAGCAGCTAGTTTCGTTCTTCAGTTTCAAAGGAAGAAAGGAAGAATAATTTTTTGCAGAACATTTGCTGAATCCAAGACTCTGTTCTGGGGGTTGGAAGCAGATGAAAGATGAGCAAAAACAGTCATATGAGGGAAATAAAGAAAATATTCAACTCTAATAACATCAGGCCTCCTGCTCCTCACACAGTTATGTAAACCCCTCTCTCTGACTGTAGGCAGGACCTACGACTTGCTTCTTACCAACAGAATGTGGCCAAGATGACAGAATGCCACTGCCACGATTAGGTTCCCTGAGACTGTAGCTTCCACTTAACAACGGACTCTGTCCCTTCCTGGATCTGACGAAGCCAGCAGCCATCCAGAGAGGCCCATGCCAGCAGCCAGCAAGGAAACAGGTCCTCAGTCCAAAAGCCCACAAGGAACTGAATCTAGCCCACAATTACATAAACTTGGAAGATGACCCCTTCCCAGGAAAGCCTTCAGATGACCCACACCTTGACTGCAACCTTGTGAGAAGCCCTGAGACAGAGGACTGAGGTGGGCCACACCCAAGTTTCTGACTAAAGGTGGACCTTGCTTCCTCTACTCTCAACTGTGGGTACCATCTGTATGGGGTTTCCACACCAGCCCAGTTCTCTGTGGACACCATCTGCTCATCCTACAATTTAATTCAATTCTGACGTTCACTACCCAGAGTGAGTATAGGCCTCACAAGTGAAGGGCTCAGTCCCACGAAAATGCCCCCACTTCAGGCACCAAATGAAAGCAGTGCATCTCCAGATGCCCTCCACTCTGAGTTGGCTAAAAATGGAGGGGTTCCCATGGCCCCATCTTTAGGTCTGATAGTCTGTCATCATTATGAGTGATGTGTCATACAGAATTCAGGGCAATACTTAACATATTTACTTGTTTAATATAAAGGATATAACCAGAGAGAGACACAGGAGGCCCAAAATTACTCCAGCCAGGTTATACAGGCGTAGAGGAGTTACTGGCTTGTGATGCCTAATTGACAAATCTGGAGGTTTTATAATGGACCCTATGTGGTTGCTGTGGAGAAAAAGGATACAGGTGTTAAACAGGAGAGCAGCTAGTTTCGTTCTTCAGTTTCAAAGGAAGAAAGGAAGAATAATTTTTTGCAGAACATTTGCTGAATCCAAGACTCTGTTCTGGGGGTTGGAAGCAGATGAAAGATGAGCAAAAACAGTCATATGAGGGAAATAAAGAAAATATTCAACTCTAATAACATCAGGCCTCCTGCTCCTCACACAGTTATGTAAACCCTCTCTCTGACTGTAGGCAGGACCTACGACTTGCTTCTTACCAACAGAATGTGGCCAAGATGACAGAATGCCACTGCCACGATTAGGTTCCCTGAGACTGTAGCTTCCACTTAACAACGGACTCTGTCCCTTCCTGGATCTGACGAAGCCAGCAGCCATCCAGAGAGGCCCATGCCAGCAGCCAGCAAGGAAACAGGTCCTCAGTCCAAAAGCCCACAAGGAACTGAATCTAGCCCACAATTACATAAACTTGGAAGATGACCCCTTCCCAGGAAAGCCTTCAGATGACCCACACCTTGACTGCAACCTTGTGAGAAGCCCTGAGACAGAGGACTGAGGTGGGCCACACCCAAGTTTCTGACTAAAGGTGGACCTTGCTTCCTCTACTCTCAACTGTGGGTACCATCTGTATGGGGTTTCCACACCAGCCCAGTTCTCTGTGGACACCATCTGCTCATCCTACAATTTAATTCAATTCTGACGTTCACTACCCAGAGTGAGTATAGGCCTCACAAGTGAAGGGCTCAGTCCCACGAAAATGCCCCCACTTCAGGCACCAAATGAAAGCAGTGCATCTCCAGATGCCCTCCACTCTGAGTTGGCTAAAAATGGAGGGGTTCCCATGGCCCCATCTTTAGGTCTGATAGTCTGTCATCATTATGAGTGATGTGTCATACAGAATTCAGGGCAATACTTAACATATTTACTTGTTTAATATAAAGGATATAACCAGAGAGAGACACAGGAGGCCCAGAAGAATCCCAAGCACCGGAGCTTCTGCCCCCACGGAGTAGAGCGGTGCACCAGTCTTCTAGGACATGGGTGCATTCACTAAGCCAGAAGCTCTCCGAACCCCGTAGTTTAGAAATTTTTATGGAGGCTTCAACATGTACATATAAACAATTATTAACTCAACCTTCAGTTTCTCTCAGCATCCATGAAAGATGAGGGTAGAGCTGCAATTGTCAAGCTTCTAACCATGGCCTGAAATGATTAGGATCATTTCAGGACCAACAGGTATCCATGAAGAGTTGCCACAGAGAACAATAGATGCTCCTATCACTCAGGAAATTCCAAGAGATTTAGGAGCTCTGTGTAAGATGCTCCTATCACCACCATCACTCAGGAAATTACAAGGGTTTCAGGAGTTCCGTGTCAAGGAATCAGGGTCAAAGACCAAATACTAGAATGAAAGATGTTCCTAGCACCCCTATCACGCAGGAAATACCAAGGTCTTTCGGAGCTCTGTGTCAGGAACCAGGGCAGAAAGTCAAGTATATATTTCTTACGTTCCACTGACTTACAGAAAATGTGAGATAGTAAACATGTTCTTTTAAGTTTGTGGAAAATTCGAAGGTTAGAGGGATTTTCAGAGGAGGAGAAGGGTAGAATTAGGCAGCATTCATGGCAGAAGAGGAGGCACAGACACACCAAGTGGAAGAGTGAAGCGGGTGCTCAGGAACAACGCAATGTCCAGTGTGGCTGGAGGTGAGGTCTGAGTGGGCAGGTGTAGCAACGCAGGCTGGAGAGCCAGGCAGGAGACCCCGAGTGGACAAGGACAGTCCTAACGAGCCATCGGGGCTCATCAACGACATCATGTGGTCTGAGAAACTCTATAGGAAGCCTCATTTGGTACCTGTTGCTTCAAGAGGCAATAGGCTTCAAAAATTTTTTTGAAAAATGCCCATAACTAAATGCTATGCTTTATCCCTTTTAAGGTACTTTCCTTTCCATTACCTCATTTGATTTATGTAAGAACCTGTGAAGAAGTCAAGGCAGACATTTATTCTGAAGATCTTTTTTTTTTTTAAATAAGTGAAATGAAACACTAAGAGGTAAGAATGATTGGCAAAAGCTTTTGTTCAGTACTTCTTTGTTTCCTACTAGGAGTGCTGCCACATATTGCTGGATCCTCCTTCTCTAGTGAAGATGCAAACAGGGCTGGCCAGACAGGTTAGATCCTGGCCCCAGTGCTCTAGGGTGGGCTCCAAGAGCACTTATACCTGGAACAGTACGTGCGGGGAGGCCTGCGGGAACTGCAGAGTCAAGAACATAGTAGTCTAGTCTGCAGAAGCAGATATTAAGAGAGTCTTGAAATAAAGGAGGAGAGAAATGAACATCAGTTCCCAAGTTAAGCCTATCAAGTTCATACTCGATGGCTGCCTCTGGCTCAAGCGAATGAGTCAGAGCTGAAGGGGGTGGCCAAACAGGGGTCCGCTAATAGAGGCGGGTGGGTGCGGTAGAGCTAAGAGACCTCACTACAAAGCTGAGCTTGACTCAGGGGCCTAGTGAAAGGGTGTGCATGGATGGGAGGCTGGTTCCACTTAAAGGAACAGGGTGACTGATTCATTTTTGAGTTATTTTTTTAAAGCAATTATCTGAAAACCAGGGGCAATTTTCTACCGTAAAATGTAAAATAAGAACTGTCCTTGGGCTTCCCTGGTAGCTCAGTGGCAAAGAAATTGCCTGCCAATGCAGGAGACACGGGTTCGATCCCTGATCCGGGAAGATCCCGCATGTTGCGGAGCAACTAAGCCCGTAAGCCGCAACTATGGAGCCTGTGCTCTTAGAGCCTCGGAGCCACAACTATGGAGCCCATGTGCCCTAGAGCCTGAGTTCCACAACAAGAGAAGTCACCACAACAAGAAGCCTGCTCACCTCCATTAGAGAAGAGCCCTGACTCCCTGCAACTAGAGAAGAGCTTGTGGCAGCAATGAAAACCCAGAATAGCCAAAAATCAATCAATCAATAAATAAATAAATTTTTTAAATCTTTTTTTAAAAAAGAACTGTCCTTAATGGTGGATGTTCTATGCCCAGAGTAGGACAGTTGTCAGTTCTCTCTGCCCATTCAGAGCCAAGCAAGACAGTTTGGTTTTTTTCTTCCTCTCAGTAGGCTTATTTGGAATCTTCAACAGGTTTTTGTGAATCTCAACAGGTTATAGCTACCAATACTCTATTAGTCAAGCAAAGATTTTCCCTGACATGTTGCTACATAATTTGAAAGATCTAGTTGGTGATACTCAAGGGAGAACGGGCCTTATTTAGAGTGACCTGAAGGGGAAACCGATGCCAGGAAGATGAACCATAATTCTACAGAGTGGCGATGAAAGGGTCTCCACCAAAGCAGAAAACCACATGAAACCTTAGGAAATCAAGTTAAACACTAAATTCCAAAAAAGGCTTCACTACTCAACTGAATAAAGCTGGCACATACGCTGACTAGTCGGGCTCCCTGGTGGCTCAGATGGTAATCTGCCTGCAATGCAGGAGAACTGGATTCCATCCTTGGGTTGGGAAGATCCTCTGGAGGAGGGCATGGTCACCCACTACAATATTCTTGCCTGAAGAATCCCATGGACAGAGACGCCTGGCAGGCTACAGTCCACACGGTCTCAAGAGTTGGGCACAACTGAGCGACATGACTTTCACTTTCACTTATACTTATTTTCATTCTCCCAGCTCAATAGGTACCAAATTAAACTTTTCTCTTTCAAGTCATTCTTTCAAAATAATGGTTAAATGAAAAACAACAACAACAATCAAAAAAGGAGGCCCTTCCTGATAATCTCACCTATTTCTCAAAGCTTCAACTGACAATATTCAGATCTAGAACTCTCACCAGCCTTCCTCTGAGTTTGTATTTCTATTTACAATTGCCCACTGGACCTCCTAACCTGAATGTCCCCCATATAACTCAAATTCAACATATAATCAGAGCCCAGATTCATCATCCATCTCAAACCTGGTCTTATTTTTTTCCTCATTTAAGAATGTCAACACCTTGGGCTTCCCTGGTGGCCCAGTGGTTTAGAATCTGCCTTGCAGTAGAGGGGACACCATTCATTTGCTGGTCCAGGAAGCTCCCACATGCCACAGGGCCTGTGCACCACAACTACTAAGCCTGTGCCCTAGAGCCCATGCTCCACAACAAGAGAACCCACCAGAATGAGAAGCCTATATATAGCAACTAGAGAGTAGCCCCCTAGCTCTCCAACTAGAAAAAACCCTCAAGCAGCAATGAAGACCCAGTGCAGTAAAAAATAAACAAACAAACAAACAAATATTAAAAAAAAAAAAGAATGTCAACACCTGGGCAGTTGCTAAATTAGGTATCAAGTTAATCTCATTCTTGAATGTTCCTCTGCCTTAAGTCTATGCCATATCTACCACTGAACTCTATCAATTCTAGTTCTGATATTGCCCACCTATGCCTTCTCCTGAATGCCAGCTGCCATTGCTCTCAGTCTGGTTTGCAAGCATCTTAACTGGTCCCATGCCATGCCCCAATTTCTACCCTCTTTCTAACAATCAGCCTCCTTTCCTTAACAACACTAGGTGACTTCCCATTGCCCAGATCTCTTAGCAGCCACAGATAACTGTGCAAACACCACAGCCTGTTTTTCTAGCCTTCTCTCCAGACACGCTGCCTGCCTCCCCCACCCCCGCCCCCGCCACATGACATCCTACATTATTCCCATTGTAAACAATACTCTACCTACCAACCACCTCTGTGCCCAGGTTCACCCCAAGAATATTTTTCACCTTCCTTCACCTGGAAAATTACTCATCCTTCAAGGCCCAGAGAGCCAACTGTCTTCTTTTCTCTCCATCTTCCTCCTCCTGCCACCTTCTCCCTCTTCCTCTTTGAATGGTCGCTCCCTCCCTCTGCAAATCACCCCTGTTCTCTTTGTGCACTCTCTGTGGAAGCCTCTGCTCCCTAAGGACTTTGAAACTTAGGGACAGANCCGCTCCCACGAAATATACCCTAGAGGTCTCAAGCTGTGGAGAAGAACATCTAACCCTCAAATTCAACAATAATAATCAGAGCCCAGATTCATCATCCATCTCAAACCTGGTCTTATGTTTCCTCATTTAAGAATGTCAACACCTTGGGCTTCCCTGGTGGCCCAGTGGTTTAGAATCTGCCTTGCAGTAGAGGGGACACCATTCATTTGCTGGTCCAGGAAGCTCCCACATGCCACAGGGCCTGTGCACCACAACTACTAAGCCTGTGCCCTAGAGCCCATGCTCCACAACAAGAGAACCCACCAGAATGAGAAGCCTATATATAGCAACTAGAGAGTAGCCCCCTAGCTCTCCAACTAGAAAAAACCCTCAAGCAGCAATGAAGACCCAGTGCAGTAAAAAATAAACAAACAAACAAACAAATATTAAAAAAAAAAAAGAATGTCAACACCTGGGCAGTTGCTAAATTAGGTATCAAGTTAATCTCATTCTTGAATGTTCCTCTGCCTTAAGTCTATGCCATATCTACCACTGAACTCTATCAATTCTAGTTCTGATATTGCCCACCTATGCCTTCTCCTGAATGCCAGCTGCCATTGCTCTCAGTCTGGTTTGCAAGCATCTTAACTGGTCCCATGCCATGCCCCAATTTCTACCCTCTTTCTAACAATCAGCCTCCTTTCCTTAACAACACTAGGTGACTTCCCATTGCCCAGATCTCTTAGCAGCCACAGATAACTGTGCAAACACCACAGCCTGTTTTTCTAGCCTTCTCTCCAGACACGCTGCCTGCCTCCCCCACCCCCGCCCCCGCCACATGACATCCTACATTATTCCCATTGTAAACAATACTCTACCTACCAACCACCTCTGTGCCCAGGTTCACCCCAAGAATATTTTTCACCTTCCTTCACCTGGAAAATTACTCATCCTTCAAGGCCCAGAGAGCCAACTGTCTTCTTTTCTCTCCATCTTCCTCCTCCTGCCACCTTCTCCCTCTTCCTCTTTGAATGGTCGCTCCCTCCCTCTGCAAATCACCCCTGTTCTCTTTGTGCACTCTCTGTGGAAGCCTCTGCTCCCTAAGGACTTTGAAACTTAGGGACAGACCCCGCTCCCCACGAAATATACCCCTAGAGGTCTCAAGCTGTGGAGAAGAACATCTAATGGGTCCCTGGCCAGCCAATGTACTGATATTACTTAGGTCAGGTGTCCACTCAGGATCCAACTCAATTCCTGGGGACAGGGCAGAGCACACTGACCACTTTAATAAAGGCAGTTCCCATGGAAGGGAACTAGGGTGGTCAAGATCCAGAACACATGTCTGTTCCTTTATCTCCTCTCATGGAATAATTTCGCCTCAAGGACAAGCATCTTGATTTTACTCATTCATCTTCCTTTTCTGAGTAAGTGGCAGAACGCCTGGCTTGTCATTCCCTCTGTATCTGTCTGAATGCTCTCAGTTGAAATGACAGAACATAAACTGGCTTATATCTCAAAGGTGCCTCACTGGCTAATGAAATCAGAAGATCAGAAGGAAAGAAGGTCTCAAATCAGTTGATCTGGTGCCCAGTCCAGTGACGGCTGTAGAGGCCCAGATTTTTTTCTGCTTTTCCACTCTTCTGTCCACAACACTTGGTGAGTCATAGCATAGCTGCCAGTACCAATCAGAGATAAATGTTTCATGTTCACATTCATCAGGACACTACTTGCATCCCAGAATTCTAAACAGAAGTCACCCTACTTAGACTGCTTAGGTCAGTGTTGCCTATGAGAAGAAGAAACGGTATGAAGCTGCAATGTGTCCAGTGCAGTGGCCACAAGCTACATATAGTTATTCATTCATAAATTAAAATCAAATTAAATTAAAAATTCAGTTTCTCTGTCATATATCTCAAGTGCTCAACAGCCACATGTGACAAAGTCACTACACAGAAAGTTCTATTGGCGTGAGACAGCCAAGCAACTTGACCAATTGGTATAAGGCAACCAAAACTCAGTAGCTAGGGTCAACTTAGCTCAAAGTTCAAGAAATCTGGGAAAAGGACAGATGTTCAGGTAAAAATCTGGGTGTATATGTGAAAGGAAGGAGGGAAACAGACCTAGGTAGGCAATGAACCATGCTCAACAGTAGACTATCTGGCATGATTTGCTCTTCAAAATGGGACTTTGAAACTTAGGGACAGACCCGCTCCCACGAAATATACCCCTAGACGTCTCAAGCTGTGGAGAAGAACATCTAATGGGTCCCTGGCCAGCCAATGTACTGATATTACTTAGGTCAGGTGTCCACTCAGGATCCAACTCAATTCCTGGGGACAGGGCAGAGCACACTGACCACTTTAATAAAGGCAGTTCCCATGGAAGGGAACTAGGGTGGTCAAGATCCAGAACACATGTCTGTTCCTTTATCTCCTCTCATGGAATAATTTCGCCTCAAGGACAAGCATCTTGATTTTACTCATTCATCTTCCTTTTCTGAGTAAGTGGCAGAACGCCTGGCTTGTCATTCCCTCTGTATCTGTCTGAATGCTCTCAGTTGAAATGACAGAACATAAACTGGCTTATATCTCAAAGGTGCCTCACTGGCTAATGAAATCAGAAGATCAGAAGGAAAGAAGGTCTCAAATCAGTTGATCTGGTGCCCAGTCCAGTGACGGCTGTAGAGGCCCAGATTTTTCTGCTTTTTCACTCTTCTGTCCACAACACTTGGTGAGTCATAGCATAGCTGCCAGTACCAATCAGAGATAAATGTTTCATGTTCACATTCATCAGGACACTACTTGCATCCCAGAATTCTAAACAGAAGTCACCCTACTTAGACTGCTTAGGTCAGTGTTGCCTATGAGAAGAAGAAACGGTATGAAGCTGCAATGTGTCCAGTGCAGTGGCCACAAGCTACATATAGTTATTCATTCATAAATTAAAATCAAATTAAATTAAAAATTCAGTTTCTCTGTCATATATCTCAAGTGCTCAACAGCCACATGTGACAAAGTCACTACACAGAAAGTTCTATTGGCGTGAGACAGCCAAGCAACTTGACCAATTGGTATAAGGCAACCAAAACTCAGTAGCTAGGGTCAACTTAGCTCAAAGTTCAAGAAATCTGGGAAAAGGACAGATGTTCAGGTAAAAATCTGGGTGTATATGTGAAAGGAAGGAGGGAAACAGACCTAGGTAGGCAATGAACCATGCTCAACGTACTCTTGTAGAAAGAAATAAAACTGATCTGGCATGATTTGCTCTTCAAAAAATGTAACACATTTGTAGAAATCATCTGTTGTTATTAGAGAAATAAAGTGTTTTTCTTTTATGAACTCATTAACTTCCTGTGGGACACTGGACATGCCAAGTAACTTCTCTGAGTCTCAGTTTCCTCATTTGTAAAACAAAAGGGGTGCACTAGATCAGTTGTTTCTAACCTTGTAATTAGAGCAGAATTTTTTATGATACATTTCTTTTTTTTTTTTTTGGCCACTTCTATTGGTCTTTCATTTATTTGTTTTCATCCATCTTTGTTCTTTGGCCTGTGTGGCCTCCCATCGCAGTGGCCTCTGTCGCTGCAGAGCACCAGCTCTGGGCACATGCGCTCTAGAGCACTGGTTTGGTAGTTGGACACATCGTTCCAGCCACTCCACGGCACGTGGGATCTTCCCAGGCCAGAGATCCAACCGGCGCCCCTTGCACTGCAAGGCGGTGTCCTTACCCACTGGACCACCAGGGAAGCTCCTACATTTCTTAAATTAACTTTTGCCTTGGATCTTACACTTTGAAGGATTTTTAGTAACTTAACTACATCAAAAATTAACTTGTTATCCTACTTTTTAATTAAAAATATACAACTGTTACTTAAAGCCTCTGATCAGCAAGAAAAGTCTTTACTACTATGATAGGCTGGTATCATTTGTATCAAAAGTCAAATAAAGTGATGTCTAATGTCACTGTAAACAGATATGATCCTGTCACTAGCATGAACTAGCCTAACCTTGGAAGTAAAGTAGACATACTTGGAAGAAAGAGTCCAACCAAGGGTGACTGGAAAAAATGATACCAACACACAAAAATGTTGATCTATAAACCGCCCAAAAGAGGATTATTAAGCAATCCAGGTAGCCAAGTATAAAGCTAAAAGTGGACAGCAAGCAAGAGAATTAGGAGTGCAATTCGGGATCAGGGGACAGTGGGTGGCTCCAGAAACCTTCAAGTCTTCATTCACCTCTCCTCAGGAGGAGGGCAGGCACACGAGAGACTGATGTGCTAGAGGACTGGCAACCTCTGCCCAAAGCATGACTACATTTAAACGTACTCTTGTAGAAAGAAATAAAACTGATCTGGCATGATTTGCTCTTCAAAAATGTAACACATTTGTAGAAATCATCTGTTGTTATTAGAGAAATAAAGTGTTTTCTTTTATGAACTCATTAACTTCCTGTGGGACACTGGACATGCCAAGTAACTTCTCTGAGTCTCAGTTTCCTCATTTGTAAAACAAAAGGGGTGCACTAGATCAGTTGTTTCTAACCTTGTAATTAGAGCAGAATTTTTTATGATACATTTCTTTTTTTTTTTTTTGGCCACTTCTATTGGTCTTTCATTTATTTGTTTTCATCCATCTTTGTTCTTTGGCCTGTGTGGCCTCCCATCGCAGTGGCCTCTGTCGCTGCAGAGCACCAGCTCTGGGCACATGCGCTCTAGAGCACTGGTTTGGTAGTTGGACACATCGTTCCAGCCACTCCACGGCACGTGGGATCTTCCCAGGCCAGAGATCCAACCGGCGCCCCTTGCACTGCAAGGCGGTGTCCTTACCCACTGGACCACCAGGGAAGCTCCTACATTTCTTAAATTAACTTTTGCCTTGGATCTTACACTTTGAAGGATTTTTAGTAACTTAACTACATCAAAAATTAACTTGTTATCCTACTTTTTAATTAAAAATATACAACTGTTACTTAAAGCCTCTGATCAGCAAGAAAAGTCTTTACTACTATGATAGGCTGGTATCATTTGTATCAAAAGTCAAATAAAGTGATGTCTAATGTCACTGTAAACAGATATGATCCTGTCACTAGCATGAACTAGCCTAACCTTGGAAGTAAAGTAGACATACTTGGAAGAAAGAGTCCAACCAAGGGTGACTGGAAAAAATGATACCAACACACAAAAATGTTGATCTATAAACCGCCCAAAAGAGGATTATTAAGCAATCCAGGTAGCCAAGTATAAAGCTAAAAGTGGACAGCAAGCAAGAGAATTAGGAGTGCAATTCGGGATCAGGGGACAGTGGGTGGCTCCAGAAACCTTCAAGTCTTCATTCACCTCTCCTCAGGAGGAGGGCAGGCACACGTAGAGACTGATGTGCTAGAGGACTGGCAACCTCTGTTTCCCAATAACAGCATGAACTACATTTAATACAGATAATTTCCTTTTATTTAAATTTCTATTCTAATAATTTGGTGTTTAAGTGCTAGCAAAAGGCTGACTGGCATGTCTATTCCTAGGTGGTATAAGGAATGGACAGAGGCAGAGTATATTCTATAAAGTAAAGTACTGGGAGTGTTCGAAAAATGTTCTGAAGCCCCAAGGTCCAATGATTCATCAAAGAGAAAATAGATAAGAGTGATTCAATGATAAAAAATGAGAAGATAAGAAAGTGAAACTGACAAGCCAGAGAAAGAACTGGATAACCTCCAGTTATACTTCAGTAAAGAACAAATACAATTATTATCATTTCAAGATTCATCATGGCTTTCTATCTTTGTTAACCCTTCTAATCACTGGCTATTTAAATATTTTAAACTTCCTTTGAAAATACCCACCTTTCTCAAACAGCTAAGTATATGATGCAGCAGTTCTACTCCTGAATATACTTCCAAATGAACTAAAAGAAGGAACTCAGATACTTGCACACCAATGTTCATTTCAGCATTATTCACTATTTAATAGCCAAAAAGTGGAAGCAAACCAGTGTCCATTAACATGAACAGCTAAACAAAATATAGTATATTCAACGCAATGAAATACTACTCAGTCATGAAAAGGAATGACATTCTGACACATGCCACGACATAGATGAAACCTAAAGACATTAGGTTAAATGAAATAAGCCCAACACAAAAGAAGGAATATTGTATGATACTACTTTTATGACATATCAATAATTAGAATAGACCTTTTATAGAGAAGTAGACTAGTGGTTAGCAGAGGTTGGAGTGGATTAAATGGGGAGTTACTGTTTAAATGTTACAGGATTTCCATGTACCATGATTTTAAAAAGTGTGTGAACTGTACAACTAATGTGACTGAATTGTAAACTTAAAAATGGTTAAAAAGGTAAATTTTGTGCTATACCTATCAAACGCACAGATTTTTTTTTTTTTTTAAAGATTTATTTATTTATTTTTATTTTGGGCGGGGGTCGGGTTGGGGAGGGAGGGAAGCGGGCGGGCCACTTCTATTGGTCTTTCATTTCTCTGTTTTCATCCGTCTTTGTTCTTTGGCTCCTGTGGGCCTCCCATTGCGGTGGCGTCTGTCGTCGCAGAGCGCTGGCTCTGGGCGCATGTGCTCCAGAGCTCCTGCTCGGCAATTGGACACCTCAGTCCAGCTGCTCCGCAGCACGTGGGATCTTCCCAGGCCAGGGATCGAACCGGCGCCCCTTGCACTGCAAGGCGGTGTCCTTATCCACTGGACCACCAGGGGAAGCCCCAAATGCACAGATTTTTAAACCTACAAGAGTTTCTTACAGAATCTGTATGGCAGGAAACAGTGTGATAATATTTATTTCTTTCAAGGAGAGAAACTCAGGTGGAAGGAGAGAACAGGTAGGCCCCTGACTTTTGACAGTACCTTAAAGAAACTCAGAATGAAGGGGTTCTTCAAGGAATGAACTAAAGGCCAATGGTTCTTTAAATTACATTTCCAGTCCAAACTCTGACATGAACTTCAACCCACATTTCCAACTATACATGACCACCTCAGATACTTGCACACCAATGTTCATTTCAGCATTATTCACTATTTAATAGCCAAAAAGTGGAAGCAAACCAGTGTCCATTAACATGAACAGCTAAACAAAATATAGTATATTCAACGCAATGAAATACTACTCAGTCATGAAAAGGAATGACATTCTGACACATGCCACGACATAGATGAAACCTAAAGACATTAGGTTAAATGAAATAAGCCCAACACAAAAGAAGGAATATTGTATGATACTACTTTTATGACATATCAATAATTAGAATAGACCTTTTATAGAGAAGTAGACTAGTGGTTAGCAGAGGTTGGAGTGGATTAAATGGGGAGTTACTGTTTAAATGTTACAGGATTTCCATGTACCATGATTTTAAAAAGTGTGTGAACTGTACAACTAATGTGACTGAATTGTAAACTTAAAAATGGTTAAAAAGGTAAATTTTGTGCTATACCTATCAAACGCACAGATTTTTTTTTTTTTTTAAAGATTTATTTATTTATTTTTATTTTGGGCGGGGGTCGGGTTGGGGAGGGAGGGAAGCGGGCGGGCCACTTCTATTGGTCTTTCATTTCTCTGTTTTCATCCGTCTTTGTTCTTTGGCTCCTGTGGGCCTCCCATTGCGGTGGCGTCTGTCGTCGCAGAGCGCTGGCTCTGGGCGCATGTGCTCCAGAGCTCCTGCTCGGCAATTGGACACCTCAGTCCAGCCGCTCCACGGCACGTGGGATCTTCCCAGGCCAGGGATCGAACCGGCGCCCCTTGCACTGCAAGGCGGTGTCCTTATCCACTGGACCACCAGGGGAAGCCCCAAATGCACAGATTTTTAAACCTACAAGAGTTTCTTACAGAATCTGTATGGCAGGAAACAGTGTGATAATATTTATTTCTTTCAAGGAGAGAAACTCAGGTGGAAGGAGAGAACAGGTAGGCCCCTGACTTTTGACAGTACCTTAAAGAAACTCAGAATGAAGGGGTTCTTCAAGGAATGAACTAAAGGCCAATGGTTCTTTAAATTACATTTCCAGTCCAAACTCTGACATGAACTTCAACCCACATTTCCAACTATACATGACCACCTCAGACTTAAACCATCTAAAGATAAAATCAGAGATTACTGACAATAAATAAAGACAGAAGAAACAGACTTCTTTTAAAAATTAAACAGACAAGTCACTTCCTAGTGCAATAAAAAAAAAAATTAGGGGAAAACCAAAAGGTCTGATTAAAGATGCAGAGGAAATCAAAATTGAAAAGATGTTTGCACAACTCTATTCTAAAATATTAACATTAGAACAGGTGGCTAAAATGTAGGATTTTCCTGGAAAATACAAATTATGAACATTAACACAAGAAGAGGCAAAACCCTACAGAAACAATCACTAGACATGGAAAAGGTTGCCAGATAAAGAAAGCCCTAACCCATGTGTCAACCATGAGTTCTTTAAATGCTTCAAGTATCAAGAAGACTTGATCATTCTCAATGCTATTCTAGTTGCTCCAAAGCAGTGAGAAAAAGAAAGCCTCCCCAGGTCTTCCCATGAAGTAAATAAAGCCTGATACAATACACAGGGCATCCCAGATGGCTCTGTGGTAAAGAATCCACCTGCCAATGCAAGAGATGCAGGTAAGGTCCCTGGATGGTGAAGATCCTCTGGAAGAAGAAATGGCAACCATTACAGTATTCCTGCCTGGAAAATCCTATGTGCAGAAGAACCTGGCAGGCTACAGCCCATGGGGTCACAAAGAGTCGGATACAACTAAGCAACTGAGCGTATATACACACACACACCAAAACATAAAAAACGACAGCCCAATAAGAACAAACTGTAAACCTTGTATTATAATTATAAATTCAAAAATCAAAAATAAACATTAGCAAACGAATTGAGTTACATGTGAAAGCATGCTACACAGCATGATCAAATGAGGGTCACGCGTGTATGAGGGATGCAAGAATCATTCAGTGTCATACGTCATCAAGTGAACAAGCCAAAGGGGAGAAAATGTAATCTTGAAAGAAGTCCAAAGGGCCCTTGAAATAAAAACTCAGTACCTATCCCCATATAAACTTTCACTGAAAAAAAGAAAGAAGACACTTGGTTAAAGCCAACAACCAGCATCGTGCTTGAGGGTTTCATACGGAAAGCATTCCTATTAAGGTCCGAAAGAAGGCATACACCACGATTATGTAATACAGTTCTTAAAGCAACGGTCAATGAAATGTGGTAATAAATGAAAAGTACAAAATTAGAAAGGTAGGGGCAACATTATTTGTAAATAAAATTGTTTTATACCTAGAAAATCAAAATCATCAATGTGAAAATGACTGGAATTAATATGAGCATTCACTGATGTATCCAGTTTAAAGAGACACAAAGCAACACCAATAGCTTTCTTATTCTATCAATGATTACATGTAGGAAATCAATGAAAAAAATTTCCCTTCAAATCAATCCTAAAAAACACAAAACACTCATTGCTTTTTTTCTAATATTCAAGTTTTTTTTCTAAAGTGCAATGATGTTATATGCTATTAAACAAATGAAGTGAATATAAGGCCCTATAATTCATATTGTGAATAGGTTTGATAAACTAAGTAACACACAGACTACACTACAGTCAAAACAGCAAAACAAGGCACAAATAGTTCCCCCCAAATAACACACGACTGAGCAAAAAGGAGGTAATAGATTTTTACCAAAATTATTTTAAGTACCACTGCATGGGCAAAAAATCAATCCAATAACCACATGAAACTAAGACACTGAAGAAGTGCTGCATTTCCTAACAGTGAATAATTAAAACATTCACTAAAGTCTTGTTCAGCAGCAGCTATCAGTTTCAACAGCTTAAGCCAGTGGTTCTACAAGTGTGGTCTGAGATCCTGACAAAGGATGTACAAGGTCAAGCCTATTCATAAGACATTATTTGTCTCTTTCACTCTCATTTTCTCATGTCTGTAAAGTAAAGATCAGCAAACTAAACTGGCCCACAGGCCAAATGCAGTCATGTCCCCTCATTTACATATTCTCTCCATCCACTTTCAGGCTAAAAAAAGAGCTGAGTAGTTGTGACAACGAAGTGAAGTCTGTGTCTGTGTATCCCCCAAAGCAGGAAATATTTACAGTGTGGCCCTTTACCACATGCTTTTGCTACCCCCTGCTGTAATGGCTCCTGGAATGTGTGATGTATCTTGTGTTTTCTAGAATTTTCTAAGGTAATTATTTGAAAGTATAAACAAGCACATTTTAGACATTAATTCCATTTTTACCCTCAGTATTTTGACTGTGGTTTTATCCACTATAATTTCATTAACCTCACTAATACCCAATAGATCATTATTTTCAAAACGTGAAGTCTTAAATGTAGACAGAAACACAACTAGAAGGGAGTACACTTATTTTGACATATTTTACAGCTTTCTTAGTTTTCATTTTAAATACAGAAATATTGATTGATATAACCTACATTCACAAAAGCACTTTGGAGTCTTCAATAATTCCTAAGAACATAGAAGTGTCCTGAGACCAAATAACTTGAGAATCACAGGTTTAAATAAAGTTGTTTGCAGCAGAATACACATTCTTTTAAAGAATACAAGGAACACTCTCCAGAATAAATCACAAGCTATGCCACAAAACAAGTCTCTACAAATTTAAGAGGATAAAAATTACATCAAGAATTGTTTTCTAATCACAGTGGTATGAAACTAGAAGTCAATTACAGAAAGAAAAATGGGAAGCGCACAAAAATGCAGACTATACAACAGGTTACTAAAATTCCAATGGGCCAAAAAGGAAGTCAGAAAATACCTCAAGACAAATGAAAATGGAAACACAACTTTCCAAACTCTACTAGATGCAGCAAAATCAGTTCTAACAGGGAAGCTTATAGTAATACAGGCCTTCCTCAAGAAACGAGTAAATCTCAAATAAACCACCTAATCTACCATCTAAAAAGAAGAACAAACAAAACCCAAAGTCAGCAGTGGGAAAGAAATAATAAAGATCAGACAGGATATAAAATAGAGACCAAAAAATAGTTGGAAAAGATCAATAAAATCAAGAGCTGCTGTTTTTCTGAAAACATAAACAAACTTGATAACCTTCTAACCAGACCCACCAAGAAGAAATGAAAACCCAAACAAACAAAATTTGAAATGAAAGAGGAACAATAATAACCAATACCACAGAGATACAAAATAATAATAATAATAATAATAATAATAAGGAAATACTACAAACAGTTATACATCAACAAACTGGGTAACCTAGAAGAAATGGACAAATTTCTAGAAACATACAAACTGCCAAGACTAAATCAAAAAGAAACAAATAATTTGAACAGACTGATTGCTAGTAGTGATACTGAACTTGTGAGTTAACAAATTTCCAGCCAACGAAAGTTCAGGGCTGGATGGCTTCATAAGGAAATTCCACCCAAGATATGAAGAAGTGCATAGCTACCCTCCTTGAACTACTCTAAAAGTTGAAGAGGACAGAGTACCTCCTCCATGAGGCCACCATAACCCTGATACCAAAACCAGACAAAGACACAACAACAAAATTACAAGCCAGTATCTGTGATGAATACAGATACAAAACTCCTCAACAAAATACCAGCAAGCCAAATTCAACAATATTATTCCAAGGGCACAAGAATTGTTTTCTAATCACAGTGGTATGAAACTAGAAGTCAATTACAGAAAGAAAAATGGGAAGCGCACAAAAATGCAGACTATACAACAGGTTACTAAAATTCCAATGGGCCAAAAAGGAAGTCAGAAAATACCTCAAGACAAATGAAAATGGAAACACAACTTTCCAAACTCTACTAGATGCAGCAAAATCAGTTCTAACAGGGAAGCTTATAGTAATACAGGCCTTCCTCAAGAAACGAGTAAATCTCAAATAAACCACCTAATCTACCATCTAAAAAGAAGAACAAACAAAACCCAAAGTCAGCAGTGGGAAAGAAATAATAAAGATCAGACAGGATATAAAATAGAGACCAAAAAATAGTTGGAAAAGATCAATAAAATCAAGAGCTGCTGTTTTTCTGAAAACATAAACAAACTTGATAACCTTCTAACCAGACCCACCAAGAAGAAATGAAAACCCAAACAAACAAAATTTGAAATGAAAGAGGAACAATAATAACCAATACCACAGAGATACAAAATAATAATAATAATAATAATAATAATAAGGAAATACTACAAACAGTTATACATCAACAAACTGGGTAACCTAGAAGAAATGGACAAATTTCTAGAAACATACAAACTGCCAAGACTAAATCAAAAAGAAACAAATAATTTGAACAGACTGATTGCTAGTAGTGATACTGAACTTGTGAGTTAACAAATTTCCAGCCAACGAAAGTTCAGGGCTGGATGGCTTCATAAGGAAATTCCACCCAAGATATGAAGAAGTGCATAGCTACCCTCCTTGAACTACTCTAAAAGTTGAAGAGGACAGAGTACCTCCTCCATGAGGCCACCATAACCCTGATACCAAAACCAGACAAAGACACAACAACAAAATTACAAGCCAGTATCTGTGATGAATACAGATACAAAACTCCTCAACAAAATACCAGCAAGCCAAATTCAACAATATTATTCCAAGGGCACAAGGATGGTTTAATATCTGCAAATAAATCAATCTGATACATTAACAAAAAGAATTAAAAAAAAAAAAACAGAAAAAGCAGCTGACAAAATTTCACATCCACTCATGATAAAAACTCTCATTAAAGTTGGTAGAGAAGGAATATATATCAATGTAATAAAGGTTATTTATGACAAACTCACAGCTAACATCACACCCAATGATGACAAATGAATTCAGTAATGTTACAGGATACAAGACTAATATAGAGAAATCTCTTGCTTTTCTTTATTCTAATCATGAACTATCAGAAAGAGAAAGAAAGAAAAATGCCTATCCCATTTAAAATTTCATCCAAAAGAATAAAATATCTAGGAATAACTTAAATAAGGAGATAAAAGACCTTTGTTGTGAACACTACAAAACACTGATCCTGGGCTTCCCCTGGTGGTCCAGTGGGTAGGGACACCACCTTGCAGTGCAAGGGGTGCCGGTTCGAGCCCTGGCCTGGGAAGATCCCACGTGCTGCAGAGCAGCTGGACCCATGTGTCCAATTACCGAGCCGGAGCTCTGGAGCGCATGCACCCAGAGCCGGTGCTCTACAACAACAGACGCCACCGCAATGGGAGCCCACAGGAGCCGAAGAACAAAGACGGATGAAAAATAGAGAAATGAAAGACCAAAAGAAGTGGCCCACCCGCTCCCCTCCCTCCCCAACCTGACTCCCGCCCTAAATAAATAAATAAATAAATCTTAAAAAAAAAAAAAAAAAAAACACTGATCCAGGAAAGGATGATACAAAGAAATGAAAAGAGAGTCCATGCCCTTGGATTGGAAGAATTAATACTGTTAGAATGGCCATACTACCCAAAGCAATCTACAGATTTAATACAATTCCTATCAAAATGCTCATGATTAGGGGCTTCCCTGGTAGTCCAGTGGGTAAGGGCACCGCCTTGCAGTGCAAGAGGCGCCAGTTCGATCCCTGGCCTGGGAAGATCCCATGTGACGCAGAGCAGCTGGACTGGTGTGTCCAGTTGCTGGGCCAGAGCTCTGGAGCGCATAAGTCCAGAGCCAGTGCTGTGCAACAACAGAGGCCACTGTGATAGGAGGTCCACAACAGGCCGAAGAACAAAGATGGATGAAAATAAATAAATGAAAGACCAATAAAAGTGGCCAAAAAAAAAAAAAAAAGTTTAAAAAATACTCATGAGGGGCTTCCCCTGGTGGTCCAGTGGGTAAGGACACCGCCTTGCAGTGCAAGGGGCGCCGGTTCGAGCCCTGGCCTGGGAAGATCCCACGTGCCGCGGAGCAGCTGGACTGATGTGTCCAATTACCGAGTCGGAGCTCTGAGGCACATGTGCCCAGAGTCAGCGCTCTGCGACGACAGAGGCCACCGTGATGGGAGGCCCACAGGAGCCAAAGAACAAAGACGGATGAAAATAAGGAAATGAAAGACCAATAGAAGTGGCCCACCCATCCCCCTCCCTCCCCACCCCACCCACCAAAAAGATAAATAAATAAATTTTAAAAATTAAAAAAAAAATACTCATGATATTTTTCACAGAATTAAAATAAATAATCCTAAATTTTATATGGAACCACAGACCTGAAGACCCTGAATTATTAAAGCAATCTTGAATAAAAAAGGATAAAGCTAAAAGTACCACCTTCCCTGACTTCAAACTATACTACAAATCTACAGTAATCAAAACAGCATAGTACTGGCACAAAAACAGACACATGGATCAATAAAACAGAACAGACAGCGCCAAAGTCAACCCAAGCACCTATGATCAATTAATCTATGATTAGGAGACAAGAACATATTAATACAATGGAGAAAAGACTGTCTCTTTAACAGTGAGTAGTACTTGGAAAACTGGACAGCCATGTGTAAAACCTAAATGTAAGATACAAAACCATAAAACTCCTAAAAGAGAACATAGGTAGAACACACACTAGAGGTGCTATTAAGAATTAAATAATTATACATCATAAGGACTAGTTATAAAGTATTTAGGTCCTAGCACATAGCTAATGTTTAATAAATATCAGTAATTATTATATGTAAATATATATACAGTTATGCATGTATACAAAAATATATCCTAGATATAGCAAAAGAAGTATTTAGAGGGAAATTTATGGCTTTAAAAACATTTCAAAGGAAACATGAAAAGCTGAAAAGACTTACTGAAATTAAGAATTTGAGAAGGGACTTCCCCGGTGGTCCAGTGTCTAAGACTTTGTGCTCCTAGTGCAGGAGGTCCAGGTTCAATCCCCAGTTGGGGAACTAGATCCCACATACTGCAACTAAGACCTGGCACAGCCAAATTAACTAAATAAATAAATTAAAAGAATTTTTTTTTAAAGCTGGGATAAGGTCAAAAAAGTAAGCCCCTAAATATGGAATTAAATAACTATGATAGGGTAAATATCAATGATACAAAGAATATCACCATCAACAATAAACAGAAAAAATAACACAATTAAAAATCAGATTCCTCGAAAAGATTCATAAGATAGATCTTTGACAAGTAAGAGTTAAGAAAAAAGAGAAAACAGTCAATTAAAACACAGAATGAAAAGGAAGGCAAAAGCACAAACACGAGGAGTTCTTTTAATAATTAAAAATATTAGTAAGTATTAGGAATATCTATGTGCTCATAAATTCAAATGGATAAACTGCCCTTAAATTATGCCAGAATTGGTACCAAAAGAGAGAGACTGAAGCGACCAGTCAGTATAAAGGAGACTGGAAGAGCAAAGATCTTGCCTTCTGAAAAACAGCAGGTGCAGACAATTTTACGAGTTCTACCAAATTTTAAGGAACACTTAATTCCTCTCTTATACAAACTGTTCTGGGAAAATAGTAAACAGCCAAAAACTAATCAGGACATTTCATGAAGCGAATATAATATGGATTCTAAAAACCAGATAATGGTAAGAAAATGATAGGTCCATTTAACATAACATACTATGTATTATCTAAGTAAATCCAGTATTATATTTAAAAAGTAATAATATACCTGGATTAAGTAGGATTTATCCTAGGAATTCAAGGATGGTTCAACAACAGAAAATGGATTTAGAAGACAGAAGCCAAATAATACTCTCAATCAATAAAGAATTAGCTTCACAAAGTTCAGCAAAAGGCAAAACTGTGGAGTTAATAAAGGTTGTGTGGGAAAATATCTACGTGACCTAGGCACAGAAAAAAAAAACAAAAAAACCCATAAAGTACATGATTAATTTTATCACAAGAAAATTAAGAAATTTTGTTCAATGAAAAACATAAGGTTAACAGACAAATTACTACACAGACAGAACAGTAGAAGTTGTTTTTAATGGAATGGAAAAATGGAAAATGAAGAAGGGATCATTACAGAGAATATACGAGAAATTCCTGCAAATCAACAATAGAAGAGTAACTCTGATGGAACAATGGGCAAACAATGTGAAAAGGCAATTTACAGAACCTAATCTCTAAAGTATAAGAACTTGAAAACTGTTGGCCAGAATGAGAAGACAGAAGCCTCACAGATGTGGAGAAAAGAGATCCCTCCTTACACTGTTGGTGAGAATGTAATTTAGTGCAGTCACTATGGAAAACAGTATAGAGGTTCCTTAAGAAACTAAAAATAGAGCTGCTACATGATGGAGCAATCTCATTCCAGACAAAGCCATAATTCAAAAAGATACATGCGGGCTTCCCTGGTGGTCCAGTGGGTAAGGACACCGCCTTGCAGTGCAAGGGGCGCCGGTTCGATCCCTGGCCTGGGAAGATCCCACATGCCGCGGAGCGGCTGGACCCACGTGTCCAATTACCGAGCCGGCGCTCTGGAGCACATGTGCCCAGAGCCGGTGCTCTGCGACAAGAGAGGCCACCATGATGGGAGGCCCACACGGGCCAAAGAACAAAGGTGGATGCAAATAAATAAATGAAAGACCAATAGAAGTGGCCTGCCGGCCCCCCTCCCTCCCCAACCCAACCTTCCCCTCAAAATAAATGAATAAATAAATGTCAAAAAAAAAAAAAAGATACATGCATCTCTACGTTCATAGCAACTCTTAATAAAGAACTGCTCCTCTGCATTGTTTTTCTTTTTTTTTTTTTTTTTTTTGGCCACTTCCACTGGTCTTTCATTTATTTATTTTCATCCATTTTTGTTCTTTTGGCCTGTGTGGGCCTCCCATTGCAGTGGCCTGTCTTGCTGCAGAGCACCGGCTCTGGGCGCATGTGGGTAGTTGGACACATCAGTCCAGTCGCTCTGCAGCACATGGGATCTTCCCAGGCCAGGGATCAAACCAGTGCTCCTTGCACTGCAAGGCGGTGTCCTTACCCACTGGACCGCCAGGGAAGCCCCTCCTCTGCACCGTGTTATCCTCTATTCATATATTTCTTTGGGGCACTTCACAGGGAGGAATGGCTGCTACTCAGTCAAAAACTGTGGTTGATGGGAAATTGTCATATATATATTTAATTCTTGGACAATGTTTTGTGCCAGTGTTTTAAAGCATCATTAAAAGAGAGAGAGAGTAAAGCCTTGTCCAGACCTATGCAAGAAGAGTACAGTGGAAAATTTTATTTCCCTGCCTTTCAGACTGAGTGGGCCATGCATTCTAGGCTCTTCCTGAATCCTGACATTGACCTGAGCATGCCCCAGGAGGAGTAATAAATCAAGTCAAACCCCATAAGGGGACAAGGATTCCTTGTATATTCTCCCTTCAAGTAAGAGCTAAAGGTGGCCAGAGACAAAAAGAGAATTGAAAGGGTCACTGATCCTACATTCAAACTCATGTTCAGCCATCAGGGTACCTGGCAGAAGCTTATTTCCAGACCAGAGAGCTGAACAAGATCTCCAGCAGATCCTACTAAGGTAGGGAACAGGAAAAGTACATCACAACCCGATTAAGTCACCAATGCCAAGATTCAGAGGCCACGACGGTTCTTAAATTTCCCAAAGATGTACGATAAAGAGCTCCTGTACCACTCAGTCATGACCTTTTTTCTCCTTAGGAATTTACTAACCAGGTGACTGTTACTCAAATACTTGATACCAAAAAATATTTATTTGGGTTGTCCCCAGTCTTGACAAGATGGCCATTTCCTGTGCTGACAATAACGTCACTGCCTAGAAAGTGGTAAAAGCTCAGTCTTGGGACCTAGGAAAGGGGCCCAGGTCTTTGGCACATTCTCTCTCAGGGGCTGAGGACAATCCAGATCCATGTTGTCTTTCTAGAAGAAACTACTGGATAGGTCTAAGATGCCCAGAGAAACTTCACTGAAAATGCCATGATAGGTACTTGCTGCAGACAACTGAGGTTACTTGCTCAACTACCAGAGAAATTGGTAGTTACAGTAAAGATATGAATGGTTCCTGGGCAAAAAGGTATACACAATGCAAACATACATAATATGTAACATTTGCTTCAGATAGAATAGAAAAACACAACATTAAAACAAAAAATAAATAAAAACATTCTTTTGCACCTAAGCGTGAACTAGGATTAATAATCCATTTGCAACTACCACACAAAGCAAAGAACCTTTCTAGAAGTCTTAAGAAAAGTTTATGATGTTCTTAAGGTTACGATTTGTTTCAATAACAAATTTCAAATCCTTAAATGGTGCACAAAGTACTAACATCCTAACTGTAACCAGATTTTATATTATGCAGAGAAGCAAAGCTGGTTGAAATAGCCTAAAAATCACCACGATTTTTTAAAAGAGCAAATTGCAATTTTCCTAAATATCAAGAGGGCAAGAAATGAGAAACAGCCATGTGGTTTCACCAACTCTCTATTTAGAGGCTAGCAGGAAAGAGAAATTGGTACCAGATACCGAGGGAAGGATTAAAGCTGCTCCCTCAGTCAGGGCCAGTAAGGAAGCAGTATAAATAACAGTAGGGTAGGAAGACTGTGTGAAGGATAAGGCAAACACCACATGCAGTGGACTCGCACAACTCTCAGAGATACTTAGTTGAAACAGAGATGCAGGGAAATTACAACAGAGGACAAATCAAGAGTAGGTCTGGCATCAGAATCTCCCACACAAAAGGCAAAGTGAACGACTAATATCTACCCCAGGCCTCAATTCTGCCATGACTTCCATCCATCTGTACTTCCTTGTCCTTGTATTAGTATCAACCACTAACGAGAGACCAAAGCATCTTACACCTTCAACTTGGAGCCTGGGAGAAAAGAGGCTGCCGACTCTGCCAACTTCAGTCACCTAAGCAAGGTTTCCACAAAGTAGTTTGGGGCCAAATACCCACTAAGTTTCAAAGTACTTCTCCCCTTGGCTTTGTCCTTCAAGTATCTCTCTCCCTTAGTGACCTTGTTGATAAAGCATTGAGCTGTTGAGTGTCCTGGTGACTTCCCTCTCTTCTCACAGAAAAAACATGACTCACAGCACTGATGCCATTATGATAATACACATGTACTCTCAGAAGATGGTCACAGCATCCAACTACTTTTAAATGGAGAAATAAGAAACATCAGAAGAATGAGTTTTCAAGGACTAACATCCAAATGAAATTGGCTGGGCCCTAAACAGTGAAAACCACTAGTTATCTAAGCAGGTCACAAAACACAAAGGAAGTGGGGTACCCGCAGGTCAGCACACCTGGTGGGGCAATGAGGAAGCAGGGGCCTCTCCATTCAGACCAAATTTCAAAGTTGGAAAGTCCTTCTGGATGAGCAGGACTTGGCACCAGAAAGCGACATATGCTTTTAGGAACTGCTTGCTGCCCCGGATCACTGCCTCACCAGCAGTGGAGACCCAGGGTGATTCTCACATGTAGTCACTTCCTGAAACCCTGTCCAGTGTTCCCCAGGATGTGAGAGGACTGTGCTCACCAGCCCCCGTCATGGGGTGTCTGCTGAACATCCTCCTTTAGTAACCTTCTGGCATGGCTTCCAGCCTTTCATGGGGACTATGCCAGAAACTTCTTCCTGATAAAAAAAAAAAAACCTCATAATGGAGTTGGCCTATCCAGGTCAATTCTTTCCATTTCATGATATACATAAAACTCAGTTTGGCTAGAAAACATATTCCCTGCACTTAAAACCTCCTAGAAATCTATTCATTTGAATATTCCAATGTTTGCTACTTTCCCTTAAGTTTCTCAGAGGGTATTCAGGTAAGGCCCTTGGTAACAGCTCCTCCCTCACATGCCTGCAACTGTCGTTGAAGCATCCAGGGGACCCATGGCTTAAATTTTGATCAGAGAAAACAAGATTGGTTTTTTTTAAGGCTTACAGTTAAAATATTTTGCAAAGACCATCTACTTATCAAATTTATAGTGATCCACTCACACCAGTGGGCTTCCCTGGTGGCTCAGACAGTAAAGAATCTGCCTACAATGCAGGAGACCCAGGTTGGGAAAATCCCCTGGAGAAGAGAATGGTGACCCACTCCAGCATTGCTGTCAGGAGAATTTCACGGGGTGGCAAAGAGTTGAACACAACTGAGTGACTAACATTTTCACTTGCAAACACTTTTCATTTCGCATTCCCACCACTAAGGATAAAATATACTGAATTAAAATTAAAGTAAAACCTACCGTAAAACAAAGTGCTTTTTTAAGGATTCTTAAAGACTGGTTTAATTCTGTTCACATCAACCACAGGGTGGGAATGGACTCATCATAGGAATATCAAGGTAAGCGAGCAACACAATACAAAACCCACTAGGACATGACAAGAGCAACCACTGACCACACAAAGCACCGGCAGCCGAGTGTCCCTTCCTCATAAACAGCAGCTGGAGGCCTGTCAAAGATCCCCCCTTCCTAAAAGCTGCCACAGGTTAGAAACTGGAAAGGTACCAGCTGTGTTATGTGATGAATTCTGTGGCACAGAAAGAATGCCAACACTTAAAACAGTCCACTCAAATCAAATGTCAGAAGGCAGTTCAGTACTCACCTTTTTCATGAACACAAACTGAAAGTTGCTTAACCCCATCAACCAGGGCATTCTGAGCAGTGCCATGTCCATCTTCTGAGTCGCTGTCATCAAACTGCGCCTCTATAATGACATCGGGACTGTCGTTACAGCCTTTCAGGGACTGCTGCGGGAGACGTCTCCCACAGAGCTCCTCGGGGAGATCTGACTCATAGGCCCCCTCTGTTTCTTTGTCATTGCTCTCTGGTTTAATTACCTGAAGAAAATGGAAAAGTTCTGCTAAAGCAACTGAGGGAAAAAGGGAAAGTGAAGGTTTTTTCTGTTTCCGTTCTTCTTTCCTAAGGAGAAAACTGCACACTCAGAAACAGTAGATACTCACCATGCTTGAAAAAGAGTATTTATTTTCCAGATATACAGGTTGCCTTATGATCAACCCGGCTCTTCAAGATGCCCAAGATTAATGCTGTATCCACCCCTCATTTTTCTGATGTACATTTTCATCCTCTCTCCCACAAAGGCCCTGAATACCAGAAATACTATGCCGCTTCACAAGGGTTCATCACCTGAGATCAACCAGGATGTTGGGAAATGACAGAACTCAAGATAGTATGTTACTGATTGCCAAATGAAACCCCAAGAAGGTAGAATGAAACAGAAACAAGCAACATTTAGAGTGAACAAGAGCTTACAAAATATTCTCACAAAAAATATATACCCTTAATTCTTCATTTTGAGGTCAGAATAGAAAGCACACAACGGATAGACATTTATACTAGGAATAAGAAGGAGCAATACACAGTATGTTAAAAATTTTCAATTTTAAAAAAATGAAGCAAATAGGAAAAAAGAATCCACTACTAATCCATTCAATGAGTTAATCACATGATATTCATGACAGTACCCTCTGATTTCTATGGGCACAGTATTAACATACACCAGTGCTATTTAGTCACTAAAAAAAAGGTGGCCCTATCCACATTAAATCTGCATGTAAATTACATGGGCACATATAAGTCTGCCCTTCCACGTTAGCAAAAAAGACAGCTGACTTTGTTTGTTCTAGACTTTGCTTAGAACACCACATCCATCTAACAATCTATTTCTGGATGAGAAATCTATGTGCAATTTAAACAGATAATCAAGATGTGATCACGTGTGTGTGTATATATATATATATATATATACACACACATACATTTTAGAAAGTAATATTTGAGGAAATATATATGGAAATACATTTTAAACATAACCAGAAAGCATTGCCATGAAAGAAAATAATGATAAATTCAACTCCATTAAAATCAATTTTTTCCTTTTATCCTAAAATAATGTAAAAGAAATTTTAAAAGATAAGCCATGGTAATGCTCACATCCAGAATATATAAAGAACTCCTATAGATCAGTGAAAGATAATCCAGTAGAGAAACAGGGCAAAGGCACTTATAATAGTGATTCTTTTTTGCCAAATAGCCAATAAAGACGGAAAGGAGTTCAGCCTCACTGATCATCAGAGAAATGCAAACTAAAAACCACCATGAGGGCTTCCCTGATGGTCAAGTGGGTAGAGAATTCGCCTTGCAGTACAAGGGGCACCAGTTCGATCCCTGGCCCGGGAAGATCCCACATGCTGCAGAGTGGCTGGACTAGTGTGTCCAATTATGAGCCAGTGCTCTGGAGCTCATGCGCCCAGAGCTGGTGCTCTGCAATGAGAGAGGCCACTGCACTGGGAGGCTCACACATGCCAAAGAATGAAAATGGATGAAAATAAATTATAAATACCCAGAAGGAGAATAACAGAAACAAGCAACATTTAGAGTGAACAAGAGCTTACAAAATTTCTAAAAATATATTAACATTTGAGGTCAGAATAGAAAGCACACAACGGATAGACATTTATACTAGGAATAAGAAGGAGCAATACACAGTATGTTAAAATTTTCAATTTTAAAAAAATGAAGCAAATAGGAAAAAAGAATCCACTACTAATCCATTCAATGAGTTAATCACATGATATTCATGACAGTACCCTCTGATTTCTATGGGCACAGTATTAACATACACCAGTGCTATTTAGTCACTAAAAAAAAGGTGGCCCTATCCACATTAAATCTGCATGTAAATTACATGGGCACATATAAGTCTGCCCTTCCACGTTAGCAAAAAAGACAGCTGACTTTGTTTGTTCTAGACTTTGCTTAGAACACCACATCCATCTAACAATCTATTTCTGGATGAGAAATCTATGTGCAATTTAAACAGATAATCAAGATGTGATCACGTGTGTGTGTATATATATATATATATACACACACATACATTTTAGAAAGTAATATTTGAGGAAATATATATGGAAATACATTTTAAACATAACCAGAAAGCATTGCCATGAAAGAAAATAATGATAAATTCAACTCCATTAAAATCAATTTTTTCCTTTTATCCTAAAATAATGTAAAAGAAATTTTAAAAGATAAGCCATGGTAATGCTCACATCCAGAATATATAAAGAACTCCTATAGATCAGTGAAAGATAATCCAGTAGAGAAACAGGGCAAAGGCACTTATAATAGTGATTCTTTTTTGCCAAATAGCCAATAAAGACGGAAAGGAGTTCAGCCTCACTGATCATCAGAGAAATGCAAACTAAAAACCACCATGAGGGCTTCCCTGATGGTCAAGTGGGTAGAGAATTCGCCTTGCAGTACAAGGGGCACCAGTTCGATCCCTGGCCCGGGAAGATCCCACATGCTGCAGAGTGGCTGGACTAGTGTGTCCAATTATGAGCCAGTGCTCTGGAGCTCATGCGCCCAGAGCTGGTGCTCTGCAATGAGAGAGGCCACTGCACTGGGAGGCTCACACATGCCAAAGAATGAAAATGGATGAAAATAAATTATAAATAAAAGCAAAAATTGGCTATATATTTAAAAACACATACACACACCATGAGATATCCCTATAGACTCACAGATGGGCAGAAACTAAAAATTCTGATAATACGAAATGTCAGCAAGAATATACAGCGATATATTGCTGGTATGATTGTAAACTGGTCCAGTCCTTTGTGAAACAGATAAAGACTGAGGGAAAGTAGGAAATAGATCCACTCAGCTCCCACCCTGGCTTATTCCACTACACTGCCCACCTCCCTCAAGATTTGGACGGGTGTACACACAAAATGGGGACTAAGCTGGGAAAGGACACATCGAAAAAAGCAAGGAGGTAAGAAAATGCAAGTTTTCCTTTAGGAAAGATGAGTGTGCTTGTCTACACAACACTGCACTGCCCTTCAGGACCGCCCTGTCTGGAACCCGGGAAGAGACTCCAGCCATTTTATCAGAAGTGAAACTTGCCACCACAAGATACAAATATATGATACATGCAAATGAAGAAATTGGGAAGAACCTAAATAAATGCATTTTCTAAAATAATTGCAGACATTCATATCTAAATTGTAACTCCTATTTCAATATGAACTCAAATGTAACCATAAAGTTCACTGTCATCAATTTGAAAACAACAGTTTTAGCTAGAAAAACCACGAATGGCTAGGTAAAGAAGAGAAAGTCAAGAGTGCGAAGTTACCAATACGTCCCCTAGAAGGGGGGTGGGGGGACGTCTACACTGAGCAGTAATGTGAGACCAACTGCAAAGAACAACTCAAACTTTAATATGATTTTTAAGCGGACTCAAACCAGTCACTTCAAAAATGGTATTAATTTGTTGTCTTTTCCTCACCTCCCTTTTATAATATCATGTATTTCAAGTCTGGGAGCAACAGAAAGAGAACCTGTAATCAATTTAAACAGAATCCTAAATAAAAATGCCAAGTAACATTTCCGTCTTGATGGCTTACCCAAGCTCCATGCATGAAAAATTTCATAGTCTCCCTGTGTACCAATATAGAAAAACCCTTCCCTGAACATAAAAGTCATCTCTGAAGAGTGCTATGCCAAAGAATGAAAATGGATGAAAATAAATTATAAATAAAAGCAAAAATTGGCTATATATTTAAAAACACATACACACACCATGAGATATCCCTATAGACTCACAGATGGGCAGAAACTAAAAATTCTGATAATACGAAATGTCAGCAAGAATATACAGCGATATATTGCTGGTATGATTGTAAACTGGTCCAGTCCTTTGTGAAACAGATAAAGACTGAGGGAAAGTAGGAAATAGATCCACTCAGCTCCCACCCTGGCTTATTCCACTACACTGCCCACCTCCCTCAAGATTTGGACGGGTGTACACACAAAATGGGGACTAAGCTGGGAAAGGACACATCGAAAAAAGCAAGGAGGTAAGAAAATGCAAGTTTTCCTTTAGGAAAGATGAGTGTGCTTGTCTACACAACACTGCACTGCCCTTCAGGACCGCCCTGTCTGGAACCCGGGAAGAGACTCCAGCCATTTTATCAGAAGTGAAACTTGCCACCACAAGATACAAATATATGATACATGCAAATGAAGAAATTGGGAAGAACCTAAATAAATGCATTTTCTAAAATAATTGCAGACATTCATATCTAAATTGTAACTCCTATTTCAATATGAACTCAAATGTAACCATAAAGTTCACTGTCATCAATTTGAAAACAACAGTTTTAGCTAGAAAAACCACGAATGGCTAGGTAAAGAAGAGAAAGTCAAGAGTGCGAAGTTACCAATACGTCCCCTAGAAGGGGGGTGGGGGGACGTCTACACTGAGCAGTAATGTGAGACCAACTGCAAAGAACAACTCAAACTTTAATATGATTTTTAAGCGGACTCAAACCAGTCACTTCAAAAATGGTATTAATTTGTTGTCTTTTCCTCACCTCCCTTTTATAATATCATGTATTTCAAGTCTGGGAGCAACAGAAAGAGAACCTGTAATCAATTTAAACAGAATCCTAAATAAAAATGCCAAGTAACATTTCCGTCTTGATGGCTTACCCAAGCTCCATGCATGAAAAATTTCATAGTCTCCCTGTGTACCAATATAGAAAAACCCTTCCCTGAACATAAAAGTCATCTCTGAAGAGTGCTATTTTAAATCTCATAAAAAGAGCAAGTCTATATTAGCATTGGAAAATTCTGTTCCAAGCAAATAAATTCTGCAGCCTTCTCCTGGGGCGGGGAGTTGCTATCAACTTGGTAAAATGGAGTTTCTCCAGAAAGATTTACATATGCCTATGTCCTCGGGCATTTTCTACTGAAAGGGCCGTTTACAACAGGGTCAGCTGGAGGCTTTGTGAGCAGAAGATAATGCCCTGCCTAAACCACCACCTGAGCCTCTGATTCACAGGTAATGCATGTCACCAAGTCCACGCAGGAGCTGCTTTCCCTTTCTTGGCTTCTCTGGCTGGGCTTAAGCGACAGCACTCACTTGCCACACATGTTTTAACAAACTTTCAAATCCCTTAATGGCACACTTGGGACCAAGTATAATGCACTGTTCAGGAAATACCTTGGAGCCAAGAAAAGCAATTGATATTTCCACAGGGAGTTCTTGACAAGGCTTGCCAATAAGCTTCTTTCATTTTACAGCAGGACCATGGATCCTGTCAATTTAAAGCCATATTACAGATGTTCTTAAAGGTATACATGTTAATCGAGAATTCTATTTGCCTATGGTAGTTAATCCAAAAGTATCTTTTATTTAGTTAATAGGAGCAGAAAACAGTATCCCCATTCTTCCAGTTACTTTGGGCCAAAACTCGTTATCCTTACAAATGAATCAATTCCTCTCTCTTCGACCTCCCTCCCCCTCACCACGACCTACATCCCGGCCATCAGCTCATCCTATCAGCTCTAGCTTCATGGCTACCATGGCCGCCATCCTGGTCCAGGTTCCATCACCTCTCACTGGAATACAGGCAAGAGCCTCCTGAGGGGGCTGCTCCTACTCTTATTCTCCTTTCGTGTATTTCCAGCCCAGTAGAGTAAGCCTATAAAAGGCCGTCCAATCAAGTCAGTTCTTTGCTCTACATCCTGCAAGGCTTTCTGCCTCTCTCAAGAGTCAAAACCCACATCCTGAGTGATGCACAGGCCCTACCTGAGCTCTGCCCGGAGCCCGTGATTCCTCTCATTTCAACTGCTCCCCTCCGCAGCGTTTCTGCTACTCCTTGAAACCTTCAGATTTTTTCCACTGTTCCTCAGGCTCTTCACAAGGACATCTCCCTCACTTTCTTCAGCGCTTTCATTGTCACTTTCTCTGCGAGGCCTTCTTGGGTCATCCTATTTAAAATCTCAACCCCACCCCCAAATTCAGATCTCTCTTCCTATTTTATTTTTCCTCTTTTCCTCTACCACTATTAGAACATAGTATCTTATTTACATTATTATGTCTTTCCTAGTGAAACACAAGTTCCATGAAAGCAGGGACTTTTTTGCCTGTTTGTTCAGTGTTGTATTCCCAACACTTAATACAGTACCATGTTTCAAACACAACTCCATCCTAATGTGCTACTATCACCTAACTCAAACCATCCAAAACCACTCCAGTCCTTCCCCACAGAGTACCTCCCCCTTCCTCTTCTCTTTTTTATTAACACCGCAAGTATTTTCTTCCAGGCCTTTCAAACTCAAAACCTCACAACTCTATTTGACGCTCCCTACTGCCAAACATACTGCTTCGCCAAATCCTTCACTTGTCTTTTTACGAGAGCTCTTATATTTCCACAAATTCTCTGGTATTCTCAGTACCACCATCTTACAGACTTCCAGAAATAAAAAAACCTGATTAAATGACCTTATTACTCAAAATTCTTCATGGATTTCTCTTCCCTAAAGAAACTCTCTGTTCTTTCACTTATCATTAAGAGACCTCCCCTTCTCAACGTCCACTGATCTTTTTTAACCATTTAAATCATACCTGCCAGTTCCTTCCATTAGACACCATTCAGAAGCCACTGCAAACTCCTTCTTGGCTTAGATCAAACCAACAAGAAAACACAGGTTTCTAACAATTCAGAACAGCAGGACTGTCCCTTCTTCCTATTTCTCTGAGTATAGTAAGGAAAACTATTAACTCCCTTTTTAAGTTGTTCAATTAAAAAATGTATTTTTTAAGTAAAACAAAAAAAAGAAAGGGCTCTTGGAGAAATGATCTGTATTCATCAAGGAGCCTGTACAGTGCAGGCCTGGACTGCAGGAGAGGAAGAGGGCAGAAGTCTGATGAGTCTGGCTTTAGGGTCTCTGGACATGGTTCCTAAGAGAATCACAGGACCTGAAGCAGAATTATGGGTGGCTTCTTGTTACAAGACACAGAAACTCACTACCCACAGCATCGCCCTGAATCATTGTCACTTTCTCTGCGAGGCCTTCTTGGGTCATCCTATTTAAAATCTCAACCCCACCCCCAAATTCAGATCTCTCTTCCTATTTTATTTTTCCTCTTTTCCTCTACCACTATTAGAACATAGTATCTTATTTACATTATTATGTCTTTCCTAGTGAAACACAAGTTCCATGAAAGCAGGGACTTTTTTGCCTGTTTGTTCAGTGTTGTATTCCCAACACTTAATACAGTACCATGTTTCAAACACAACTCCATCCTAATGTGCTACTATCACCTAACTCAAACCATCCAAAACCACTCCAGTCCTTCCCCACAGAGTACCTCCCCCTTCCTCTTCTCTTTTTTATTAACACCGCAAGTATTTTCTTCCAGGCCTTTCAAACTCAAAACCTCACAACTCTATTTGACGCTCCCTACTGCCAAACATACTGCTTCGCCAAATCCTTCACTTGTCTTTTTACGAGAGCTCTTATATTTCCACAAATTCTCTGGTATTCTCAGTACCACCATCTTACAGACTTCCAGAAATAAAAAAACCTGATTAAATGACCTTATTACTCAAAATTCTTCATGGATTTCTCTTCCCTAAAGAAACTCTCTGTTCTTTCACTTATCATTAAGAGACCTCCCCTTCTCAACGTCCACTGATCTTTTTTAACCATTTAAATCATACCTGCCAGTTCCTTCCATTAGACACCATTCAGAAGCCACTGCAAACTCCTTCTTGGCTTAGATCAAACCAACAAGAAAACACAGGTTTCTAACAATTCAGAACAGCAGGACTGTCCCTTCTTCCTATTTCTCTGAGTATAGTAAGGAAAACTATTAACTCCCTTTTTAAGTTGTTCAATTAAAAAATGTATTTTTTAAGTAAAACAAAAAAAAGAAAGGGCTCTTGGAGAAATGATCTGTATTCATCAAGGAGCCTGTACAGTGCAGGCCTGGACTGCAGGAGAGGAAGAGGGCAGAAGTCTGATGAGTCTGGCTTTAGGGTCTCTGGACATGGTTCCTAAGAGAATCACAGGACCTGAAGCAGAATTATGGGTGGCTTCTTGTTACAAGACACAGAAACTCACTACCCACAGCATCGCCCTGAATCAATCAAGCCTCTGGGCCTAGTCACCAAGGAGAGGAAGAAGCAGGTGTATTTCTCCTTAGAGGGGGGAGGGAGGGGGCAATTCACAGAACTCAGAAGATTCCACCTAGAAAAATCTCCACAGCAAAGTATTAAAGGTTTTGACACCAGAAATGAGCATGAAAGTGGGGAAGAGAATCTGGCAGAATATCACACCAAGTTCTGAAACTCAGGAACAAATACGTCAGGCAAGAAGGTAGATAGAAGCAAACCTGGGAAAACAAGTCCTAGGGAAGAGTTCCTAGAAGAGATGTAAGAACTTTCAAAAGGAAGAGACAATTATTGAGATCTACTGAAAGAATATGTACATTTACTGGTAACTCTGTACACTGTGGTTTCTTTTATCTTAACCTTAGCCTTTACTGTATGTTGACTTAGGTCTCTAAAACATACTCAGTATATTAATAATGACTGTTATAGCTGCAAGAGACAGAAAAACTAACTTGAATTGGCTTTTTAAAAGTAACTTTTTTTGTTTTGAGCCTTGTGGAGGCTCAGTGGTAAAGAATCTGCCTGCAATGCAGGAGACCTGGGTTCAATCAAGGGGTCAGGAAGATGTCCTGAAGAAGGGAATGGAAACCCACTTCAGTAGAATTGCCTAAAGAATCCATGGACAGAGGAGCCTGGTGGGCTACAGTCCACAGGGTTACAAAGAGTAATGACTGTTATAGCTGTGAACTTGAATTGGCTTTTTTTTAAGTAACTGATTAGCTTACATAACTGAGTCAATCTGATCAGACTGAGAAGCTCATCAGATATTTGCAGAGGGAGGGAGGAATGGAAGTGGCAGGTGGTAGGGGGAGGTAGAGGTAGAGAGAGATCTCAGCTTCCCTCAATATTAGCTCCCAAATCAGAGCAGCCTCTCTCTTCATATGTCAAGAAGGACTCTAGTAGCTCCAGAATATACCCCATCCTCTTAAAAGACTAGAGTGGAAAAAAAAGAGAAATTCATGCCCAGGTGCTCTGCACAGAAATCTCGGGACCACAGTGCTGAGACTGATTTGGGTCACATGCCCATTCCTGTGGCAAGCAGGTGGACTAGACTGATGCTCTCCTGCATTCATGGAACCTGGCCAGTTTTTCAATCCAAGTAAAGACCAGAGTTGAAGTTCTCCTTAGAAATGCGCAAAGTGGGGTTCTTTTTAAAGTGAATTGTTTATATTCACAGTAGAATCCTACTCGTAATATTTTCCAACTATTCCCATGAACCAAAGATCATTCCCTTTTTAGAATCGTAACAATTTTTTATAATTATTTTTATTTTACTTTTTACTTTTACAGAATTTTGTTGTTTATAGATATGTATAATCCCAGATAAGTCATATGTATATCCCTGGCCTCCTCTTTCCTCCACCCCACTCCCAGTTCCCCCTCCAACCCACCCCTCCAGGCCCATCACACAGCGCCCCTGCAGGATCCCCTATTCCCACAGCACAATGACAATAGCTATCTTTTTCACACATGATAGAATAGGTTTCCATGTTACTCCCTCTATGCCTCCCACCCACTGTTCATTCCCCACAAGGTCCATATGTCTGTTTTCTATGTCTGTTTTTCCATCGCTTCACTGAGTGTGTTATCATTACCATCTTACTAGTAGAATCGTAACAATTTCTGATACAGAATCAAAGCAGGAACACTAACATCATTCAGGAGAGAAAAGAACCTAAACGACTTAAACACCATGCGCATGGATATACAGCACATGTCAGATAACGGTGATTTATATCTGAAGTTTTTACACGCGCAGAGACTTAGCTGCATTACCTAACCTCAGATTCCTTCACCTCACACCATCCATAGAGAAATGAATTTCACATCCTTGAGACACTTCAATATGCTGGACTTCACTGAAAAATAAGCTCAATTTGTAGGCGATTTCAGTAAACCAGACAGCAGCCAATGACAAAGGTTCAGAACTAGGGGTATTCAGGACATTAAATAGGGCCACAGTCCTAGAGACTAAGATGTTCCAGATAGCCAGTTTACTACTAACAGATAAACCACAATTATCTGAAAAGTCAGCCAACGCTTAAAACTACCACACTCATGTACTGATAATAAAAACTGAAACCACGTTTGATTAGTGGTTGCTGGCACACTATAAGCTGTGTGCTTACTGCTAGATTTTTAAAATAGATTTAAGGTATGGCCAACTCTAAAAAAATCTACTTGTATCTTCAACCATCCATTCCTTCCTCCCACCTCAGACCACAGAAAGAGCAATCGAGCACGGAATGCTATTTCTTGCCTTGAATGTTTTGCTCACAGGGTAGAACCGTTTCCCCGTCCCTACTATTTCACTGCCCACCCTCCTCCATGATTTCTTACATCATACAGATGTTCTCTGTCATTTCCCATCTTGGAAAGCATTCTCACAAAACTGAAGTACCTATATTAGTATCACACAAAGTGGAATTTAAGAAAAAAGGCATTACAGGAGTCAAGGAGGATTATTTCATGCTAACAAAAGAGTCAATGCAGGGACTTTCCTGATGTCCAGTGGCTAAGACTCCATGCTCCCAATGCGGGAGACCTGGCTTCAATCCCTGGTCAGGGAACTAGATTCTACATGCCACAACTAAAGATCTAGCATGCTGTAGCTAAGACCTGGTGCAGCCAAATATATTTTTTAAATAATTAATACATTTTTAAAAAATGTTAAGAGTCTATCCATTAGCAAAACATAATGACTGTAAATTACCTGTACCTAATTTAAACAGTTTCACTCCAGATGAAGCAAAAACTGACACGAGTAAAAAGAGAGAAATAAACAAATCCTCACTCATAGATATTTATTAAATAATAAAACAACTAGACAAAGGAAAAACAGTAACCGAAAACTAGAAATAAATAAATGTATATATACATACACACATATATTTATGTCGCAGAGGTTTTTATCCATAACACACAAAGTCTTACAATTCATTAATACCAAAACAAACTAACTACAAAATGGGTAAAAGATTTGCACAGAAACCCCAGAATGAAATAAATCTATCTGAATGGTCAATGAGCACACACACAAATTGTTTAGTATCATTTTCTCAACAGGAAAACACAAAACCAAAAGACAACCAACAACTACAACAACAAAAAGTAAATATTACTGCCTTTTAAAACTACCACACTCATGTACTGATAATAAAAACTGAAACCACGTTTGATTAGTGGTTGCTGGCACACTATAAGCTGTGTGCTTACTGCTAGATTTTTAAAATAGATTTAAGGTATGGCCAACTCTAAAAAAATCTACTTGTATCTTCAACCATCCATTCCTTCCTCCCACCTCAGACCACAGAAAGAGCAATCGAGCACGGAATGCTATTTCTTGCCTTGAATGTTTTGCTCACAGGGTAGAACCGTTTCCCCGTCCCTACTATTTCACTGCCCACCCTCCTCCATGATTTCTTACATCATACAGATGTTCTCTGTCATTTCCCATCTTGGAAAGCATTCTCACAAAACTGAAGTACCTATATTAGTATCACACAAAGTGGAATTTAAGAAAAAAAAGGCATTACAGGAGTCAAGGAGGATTATTTCATGCTAACAAAAGAGTCAATGCAGGGACTTTCCTGATGTCCAGTGGCTAAGACTCCATGCTCCCAATGCGGGAGACCTGGCTTCAATCCCTGGTCAGGGAACTAGATTCTACATGCCACAACTAAAGATCTAGCATGCTGTAGCTAAGACCTGGTGCAGCCAAATATATTTTTTAAATAATTAATACATTTTTAAAAAATGTTAAGAGTCTATCCATTAGCAAAACATAATGACTGTAAATTACCTGTACCTAATTTAAACAGTTTCACTCCAGATGAAGCAAAAACTGACACGAGTAAAAAGAGAGAAATAAACAAATCCTCACTCATAGATATTTATTAAATAATAAAACAACTAGACAAAGGAAAAACAGTAACCGAAAACTAGAAATAAATAAATGTATATATACATACACACACATATATTTATGTCGCAGAGGTTTTTATCCATAACACACAAAGTCTTACAATTCATTAATACCAAAACAAACTAACTACAAAATGGGTAAAAGATTTGCACAGAAACCCCAGAATGAAATAAATCTATCTGAATGGTCAATGAGCACACACACAAATTGTTTAGTATCATTTTCTCAACAGGAAAACACAAAACCAAAAGACAACCAACAACTACAACAACAAAAAGTAAATATTACTATCCACCCATGAGAATGGCTACAATAAAAATATATACCCTGGTGAGGATGTGGAGAGATGGATCCTCTCACACTTTTTTAATGGAAGTAACAAGTGATACAACTATTTTGGAACACAGCTTCATGGTTTTTTATAAAGACAAACATACGCTCACCATATGACTCAGCAATCCCACTTCTAGGCATATGACCAAGAGAAAAAAAAAAACATATGTTCATACAAAGATATATACAACAACATTTATAGAAGTTTTATTCTTAATGGTCAAAACTGAAAATAATCCAAATGTCCTTCCACTGGTGGATAGGTAAACAAACTCTCATCAGTACAATGAATACTATTCAACAACACTAAACAATGTAGATGAATCTCAAATGCATTATGCTAATAGAAAAAGGTCAGACTCAGAACAATTCCATTTATATGACATTCTGCAAAAGGCAAGTCCACAGGGACACAGAACAAACTAGTGGCTGGCAGGGGCTGTGGGGTAAGGGGAAGTGCTGAGTAAAAGGAGACACAAGGGAATCTGTGGGTAGGACGTAACTGTTTTCTATCTTGACTGTGTTAGAGGTTATACAAATCTCCATATGCTTTAAAATTCATAGAAATGAATGTTAAAAGGGTACATTTTACTATATGTAAAATGTGAACCAAACATAACTCCCCAGAGAAAGCAACATGCCTCAATTCTGAAGCCAAGGCAGGTTTTCTTCTACCTCAACGAGTCCAGAGCTGGAAGCCCTGGAAAGCAGACAAGAGGACCAGATACATCTAAAGCAAATCTCCCAAGATCTTCGAATAAATGTTGAAAATATATTTACCCAAGAAAGTTGTTTTTTCTTTCAGAGGAAAAACTAAAGGGCTTTGCTGGTGCTCCTGTTGCTGTTTTTAATCTTGTTTGGCTTGCAGCAAAAAAGGAAAACACAATTAATTCATTAATACCAAAACAAACTAACTACAAAATGGGTAAAAGATTTGCACAGAAACCCCAGAATGAAATAAATCTATCTGAATGGTCAATGAGCACACACACAAATTGTTTAGTATCATTTTCTCAACAGGAAAACACAAAACCAAAAGACAACCAACAACTACAACAACAAAAAGTAAATATTACTATCCACCCATGAGAATGGCTACAATAAAAATATATACCCTGGTGAGGATGTGGAGAGATGGATCCTCTCACACTTTTTTAATGGAAGTAACAAGTGATACAACTATTTTGGAACACAGCTTCATGGTTTTTTATAAAGACAAACATACGCTCACCATATGACTCAGCAATCCCACTTCTAGGCATATGACCAAGAGAAAAAAAAAAACATATGTTCATACAAAGATATATACAACAACATTTATAGAAGTTTTATTCTTAATGGTCAAAACTGAAAATAATCCAAATGTCCTTCCACTGGTGGATAGGTAAACAAACTCTCATCAGTACAATGAATACTATTCAACAACACTAAACAATGTAGATGAATCTCAAATGCATTATGCTAATAGAAAAAGGTCAGACTCAGAACAATTCCATTTATATGACATTCTGCAAAAGGCAAGTCCACAGGGACACAGAACAAACTAGTGGCTGGCAGGGGCTGTGGGGTAAGGGGAAGTGCTGAGTAAAAGGAGACACAAGGGAATCTGTGGGTAGGACGTAACTGTTTTCTATCTTGACTGTGTTAGAGGTTATACAAATCTCCATATGCTTTAAAATTCATAGAAATGAATGTTAAAAGGGTACATTTTACTATATGTAAAATGTGAACCAAACATAACTCCCCAGAGAAAGCAACATGCCTCAATTCTGAAGCCAAGGCAGGTTTTCTTCTACCTCAACGAGTCCAGAGCTGGAAGCCCTGGAAAGCAGACAAGAGGACCAGATACATCTAAAGCAAATCTCCCAAGATCTTCGAATAAATGTTGAAAAATATATTTACCCAAGAAAGTTGTTTTTTCTTTCAGAGGAAAAACTAAAGGGCTTTTGCTGGTGCTCCTGTTGCTGTTTTTAATCTTGTTTGGCTTGCAGCAGGATATAGCATCATTTACTTTAGACAATAGGTAAGGGAGACTTTCACTAACGAGGTAGTTCCTTCTCCACCATGGAGACTATGTTTCTGAGCAACTGTATATAATTCAACATAATTTCTATTACTATTTCACAGAAAGTCATGTTTCATTTCAAACTGACAAGGCCTCAAATGTTCCCCATGAGCTCTATGCACAAGAACTATACTTCCGAGGCTCAGAAGTTGACACAACACAGGAAGCTACTGTGAACTCTGAGACCAGTGTGGCTACCACATACAGAATCATCCCTGGAGGAAGTCTGCTTATGTGATTTAACTTTGAAGAAGTAGGGGGAAAAAAAAAAAAAAGGAAACCTGGCCACAAGCGGTAAAGTGCACATGTATTCACAGTAACATAAGAGCAAGGAGCTTATCTACATTGTCATCAACCGTCTTTTCAAGCTAAGACCTGCCCAAAGCTCTGAGAAGGACGTTACATGAACAAGATGCTTTCCAGCTTCACTGGGTAAGTCTTCGATCATGAAAGAAACATAATTTTGCTTTTCCACTACTACTTTTTTCCTTGCTTTGCAGACAGTTAAGCTCAGGTACCAAACAAAAAGTTATTTTTCAACAGTGAGGTGAAGTGTTAGGTGCTCAGTCGTGTCTGACTCTGCACCCTCATGGACACCAGCCCACTTCCTCTATCCATGGAATTCTCTAGGCAACAATACTGGAATGGATAGTTATTCCCTTCTCCAGGAGATCCTCCCAACCCAGGGATCAAATCTGTATCCCCTGAACTGCAGGCAGATTCTTTTACCATCTGAGCCACAAGGGAAGCCCTATTCTTTTTTTTTCAACAAGCAAGGCCCAAAATGATCTTTTGGGGGTTATACAGTCACCGATGGCCCAAAGACTACTTTCAAATCAGCTGTTAAGATCTGGTTTTGGAGGAATTATTCTAAAGTCATCTTGATTGGCTTACGATGGGTTTGGTGGTGCTACTATTTGTATACTTAAGTCAATGGTGAGTTTTCTGATGGTAGAGTAGCTTTTTTTTTTGAACCACAATTTTCTAAAAGCACAGGGCTAGAAATATAATTTTCATATTGATTTATTTGAATCACTTTTAAAGCTGTCATTTTCCTCCACTTTGATAGAAGCACAAAAAATGGGTTCAATGTAAGCTGGTACTGCCATATAACCTCACAGTTTATGCCACTGCAAAAATTCTTCTGAAAATTACCCTGGGCAGAGAATTTTGTATACAAAGTATCAGCCAAGAACAAATTTTTACAGTTGACTTCTAAACCCTTTAAAATTGCTTTTTATAATGGAAATACTGAGAGATGCTTTACCCTTAAAGCGCTATTTAATATTTCTAGCTTTTCCAAAACACAGTACCATGAACTCAAGATCAGAGATGTAAAAAAGAAGAAATCGTAAGTCATAAAGCTATTTTTTTTAATAGGCACTATCAAAATATTTTATGGATCAAAAATGTTTACATGTATTTACCTACAACACCTATTACATTTAATTTTCAAATGCTTTCTTAAATCATTTAGTCAGTATTTCAATCTGTTGACATTGTACCCCAAAGATTCTTTGTGAACAATGACTGGTTTCAATCTGGCTTTCTACTCATTGAACCATATAGAGTCCAGTTCCTGTTTTCCACACTTAGAAAAGTAGGGGTATCTTCTAACTTCATACTGATTAAGGAAGAGGAAGGCTGTCTTCCTTCCTTGAGTCTTGGAAAACCAGCATGAGTTTTAGAAATTCTTGGAACAGCTGGAAGCAATTTCTGAGCAGTCAGTATCCCAAACAATGAAAATCGATGACAAGGACATCCCAGGGCATAGCATAAACACAGGCATAGCAGACATTTACAGCTAAATGAATTTCTCTGCTGCACCTCCCTAATCTTCAATATCCGCTTATATCTCTAATTAGAACCAGAGACATTTACCCCTCTCTGAATCCTCCATCCTGACCTAAACTGCATCCACAGCATAACAACCAATGTGCACCAATACCCTCTGGATTTCAGAAAGTCTGTGACATAAAGAAATGGTCACAGAAGTAGAGCCCTCAAGAGCTAAGGCACTGGATGTGCTTAACTTGAAGCATGTCATATTACTTCTAACCAGAAACATGTCCCAGCTTCCTCACCTTTAAGATAAGGAATTTATAATACCATATTAACAAAATGAAAAAATAAAAATCATGTGATCATCTCAAGAGACGCAGACAAAGCATTTGACAAAATTCTACCTTCATTTATTATTTAAAAAAAAACAACCCTCAATAGAATGAGTACAGAGGGAGCTTGCTGTGATTGCGTGGAATCTATACATCACTGTGTAAAGAGTAGTTTTACCACACTGGACCTTACAGTTCATGAACATTTAGCTAGGGCATCTTTAACTTCTCTTGATAACATGTCATTTTTCATGTTGAAGTCAGTCTTAAAGATTTTTATTTACCCTTAAAGCGCTATTTAATATTTCTAGCTTTTCCAAAACACAGTACCATGAACTCAAGATCAGAGATGTAAAAAGAAGAAATCGTAAGTCATAAAGCTATTTTTAATAGGCACTATCAAAATATTTTATGGATCAAAAATGTTTACATGTATTTACCTACAACACCTATTACATTTAATTTTCAAATGCTTTCTTAAATCATTTAGTCAGTATTTCAATCTGTTGACATTGTACCCCAAAGATTCTTTGTGAACAATGACTGGTTTCAATCTGGCTTTCTACTCATTGAACCATATAGAGTCCAGTTCCTGTTTTCCACACTTAGAAAAGTAGGGTATCTTCTAACTTCATACTGATTAAGGAAGAGGAAGGCTGTCTTCCTTCCTTGAGTCTTGGAAAACCAGCATGAGTTTTAGAAATTCTTGGAACAGCTGGAAGCAATTTCTGAGCAGTCAGTATCCCAAACAATGAAAATCGATGACAAGGACATCCCAGGGCATAGCATAAACACAGGCATAGCAGACATTTACAGCTAAATGAATTTCTCTGCTGCACCTCCCTAATCTTCAATATCCGCTTATATCTCTAATTAGAACCAGAGACATTTACCCCTCTCTGAATCCTCCATCCTGACCTAAACTGCATCCACAGCATAACAACCAATGTGCACCAATACCCTCTGGATTTCAGAAAGTCTGTGACATAAAGAAATGGTCACAGAAGTAGAGCCCTCAAGAGCTAAGGCACTGGATGTGCTTAACTTGAAGCATGTCATATTACTTCTAACCAGAAACATGTCCCAGCTTCCTCACCTTTAAGATAAGGAATTTATAATACCATATTAACAAAATGAAAAAATAAAAATCATGTGATCATCTCAAGAGACGCAGAAAAAGCATTTGACAAAATTCTACCTTCATTTATTATTTAAAAAAAAACAACCCTCAATAGAATGAGTACAGAGGGAGCTTGCTGTGATTGCGTGGAATCTATACATCACTGTGTAAAGAGTAGTTTTACCACACTGGACCTTACAGTTCATGAACATTTAGCTAGGGCATCTTTAACTTCTCTTGATAACATGTCATTTTTCATGTTGAAGTCAGTCTTAAAGATCTTTCATTATATTTACCCTAAGGTATTCCTTTTGATATGCTAATATAAAGGATATCATTTTTCTAATGATTACTGGTTTGTTATAGATATTTAGGGATACAAATAATTTTTCAGGTTGACTTTGTATGTAGCAGCTTTAAATTGTTTTAGATTGCTCATGTATAAATTCAAGCAGTCTATAAATAATGACCACTGGTTTCCTTTTAAAATCCTTCTACCTTTTTCCCATGCTTTACAGCATGGACTATGACTTCTGGTACAATGAGGAACAGAAGCTGTGATAATAAGCATCTTTGTTTTATACCCTAGACTATCAGAAGGAACGCTTTCAGAGTTTAACTGTTAATTATGAAGTTTTATATTTCGGTAAAAAAAAAGCCTTTATCAGATTAAGGAAGTCTCTTCTATTACTAGTTTGCTAAGAACCTTCATCAAAAATGAGTAACGGTAGTTCCCTGGTGGTGTAATGGTTAGGATTCCAGGCTTTCAATGCTCTGGCCTGAGTTCAGTCCCTGGCTGGGGAACCAAGATTCCACAAGATCTCAAGGACTAAGATCTCATAAGATTTTCTTGGTGTGGCATAGAAAAAAAAAAAAAAAAAAGGGTGGGGGTACTGAATTTTACCAAATTCTTTTCTGAAAAAACTGAGGTAAATCTTCTATTAATGTGGTTAATTTTACTAATTAAGTTTTTCCCATTTTAACCATTTTATTGAGACGGTGTATGAGGCAGAAAGCTCTATCTATTTAGCATATGTAAGTCATTTTTACCATTCTGCAACAGCATATCCTCAGAAACATGTCCCAGCTTCCTCACCTTTAAGATAAGGAATTTATAATACCATATTAACAAAATGAAAAATAAAAATCATGTGATCATCTCAAGAGACGCAGAAAAGCATTTGACAAAATTCTACCTTCATTTATTATTTAAAAAAAAACAACCCTCAATAGAATGAGTACAGAGGGAGCTTGCTGTGATTGCGTGGAATCTATACATCACTGTGTAAAGAGTAGTTTTACCACACTGGACCTTACAGTTCATGAACATTTAGCTAGGGCATCTTTAACTTCTCTTGATAACATGTCATTTTTCATGTTGAAGTCAGTCTTAAAGATCTTTCATTATATTTACCCTAAGGTATTCCTTTTGATATGCTAATATAAAGGATATCATTTTCTAATGATTACTGGTTTGTTATAGATATTTAGGGATACAAATAATTTTTCAGGTTGACTTTGTATGTAGCAGCTTTAAATTGTTTTAGATTGCTCATGTATAAATTCAAGCAGTCTATAAATAATGACCACTGGTTTCCTTTTAAAATCCTTCTACCTTTTTCCCATGCTTTACAGCATGGACTATGACTTCTGGTACAATGAGGAACAGAAGCTGTGATAATAAGCATCTTTGTTTTATACCCTAGACTATCAGAAGGAACGCTTTCAGAGTTTAACTGTTAATTATGAAGTTTTATATTTCGGTAAAAAAAAAGCCTTTATCAGATTAAGGAAGTCTCTTCTATTACTAGTTTGCTAAGAACCTTCATCAAAAATGAGTAACGGTAGTTCCCTGGTGGTGTAATGGTTAGGATTCCAGGCTTTCAATGCTCTGGCCTGAGTTCAGTCCCTGGCTGGGGAACCAAGATTCCACAAGATCTCAAGGACTAAGATCTCATAAGATTTTCTTGGTGTGGCATAGACAAAAAAAAAAAAAAAAAGGGTGGGGGTACTGAATTTTACCAAATTCTTTTCTGAAAAAACTGAGGTAAATCTTCTATTAATGTGGTTAATTTTACTAATTAAGTTTTTCCCATTTTTAACCATTTTATTGAGACGGTGTATGAGGCAGAAAGCTCTATCTATTTAGCATATGTAAGTCAGTAAGTCTGGGGAAATGTATACATCCAGTGAGATGCTGACCACCATCATGAAGATCAATAGATGTATCTATCACCTCCCAAGATTTTCCCCCACTCAGTCTAATTTTATTTTTGTGATAAAAATACTTAAGATCAACCGTTCTAGCAAATTTTAAGCTGCAGAGCAAATCCGGAATTTATCTTGCATAACTGTAATCTGTACCCTTGGACCACCACCACCCCTATTAACTGAGTTCTGAGAAGTAAACCAACCTTGCATTCCTGGAATAAATCCTGCTTGGTCTTTGGTCCTAATATGCTATCCCTCTTATATACCTATGGATTCAATTTCCTGCTGTTTTAATATTTCTATCTCTGCCAACGAGAGAGATTTTCCTATAATTTTCTTATAATGGACTGTCTTTGCCATTTTTTAATATCAAGGATATGTTGGCCTCATAAAAGATTTTTCTACTCCCCAGAAAATATTTTTAAGATTGATGCTATTTTTCATCCTTTAATATTTGGAAGCATTTATCAGTAACGTCATTAGACCCTGGAATTTACCTTGTTAAAAAAATGAATTAAAGATTCATATTTTTTTTTTTTGCCTCTACTTTTGAAAAATACGTTTCTTGAGTATACATATCTAGGTTGGCAATTCTGTTTTTCCTATACTTTAAAAGACATCATCCTGTCATCCTCTGATTTTCATCAGTTTAATTTGAGAAGTCAGTGTTTAGCTCTCCCTTTTGATCCTCTGAAGATATTTTATTTTCCTACCTCCTTTCAAGAGTTTTCCCTTTGGCTTTGATAAGTTTTTTTGTTTTTTTTTTCAAAGATTTATTTATTTATTTACTTTGGGCAGGGGTAAGGTTGGGGAGGGAGGGAAGCGGGCGGGCCACTTCTATTGGTCTTTCATTTCTCTATTTTCATTCGTCTTCGTTCTTTGGCTCCTGTGGGCCTCCCATCGCGGTGGCATCTGTCGTTGCAGAGCACCGGCTCTGGGCGCATGCACTCCAGAGCTCCGGCTCGGTGATTGGACACATCAGTCCAGCCGCTCCGTGGCACATGGGATCTTCCCAGGCCAGGGATCGAACCGGCGCCCCTAGCACTGCAAGGCGGTGTCCTTACCCACTGGACCACCAGGGGAAGCCCCTGATAAGTTTTAAAGTAATGTGCCTACACAGGATTTGCTTTGTATTAATCCTGTTTGGGCTTTTTCAAGTCTCTCAAATCTGGGCATGATGTCTTTTATATATTATTCCTTAATATACTGTTTGAGTCTCATTCCTTCTCCCCTTTCCTCCTTGCTTCAAGTTATACAACTTGAAGACCTTTTCATAGTGTCTAGCATCTATCTTAAGCTTATTTATGCATTTTCTACCCTTTTGCTTTCCCTATACCTCCATCTAAGTGGTTTACTGAGCTATTTTCCAGTCCACTAATCCCTTCTCCTGTAGCATCTAGTTTACAGCTACACACAATTTTTTTTTCATGTCTAGAATTTCTATTCATTCTCTTTCTGTAGCTACCAGTTCTCTGGTGAAATTCTGCATTTTGTCATCTATTATACTGAGCATATTAACTAATCTTTCAAATCAATTTCTAATAACATCAAAATCTGAATTATCTGTAAATGTGTCTCTATTTATTTTCTCTTTCTTGGTTTTCTATTATCTGTCTTGCCTTGTGGTACATATGGTTAATCTTTTGTTAAATGACAGACATTTTAGATGAAAATTGTAAACAGAAGATATGCCCTTTTTCTAAAGATTCACTTTTTTTTTTAAGCAGGTACTTAGAATGGGGACAGATTACCCTAATGCAATCAGAGACCAAGATGATTTGAGGATGGATTCTCTGCCTTTTTAAAGTAAACACCACCAGCCAAGTGTCTGCACTGTGGCTAGGAATTTTAGGGTACCAAATACATATAACACATTAAATGAATTATAATTCAATAATGAGTCAAGAGTTCATGAAACTTATCAACTGTAAGACTGAAAGTGCTTTGGGCAGCTCCAAGACTTCCCTGGTGGTCCAGTGGCTAAGACTCTGTGCTCCCAATGCAGGGAGCCACATACTGCCTGCCACAACTGAGAGTCTGCATGCTGCACTAAGACCAGAGCAGCCAAATAAATAAATCATGTGTGTGCATGTGCCTTTTTTTTAAAGAAAGTGATCTGGGCATTTCCCATTTTATAGATGTTCTTGTATATACATCTATATGTTCATATACATGAATTTTTTCTCTCTTGTTCTTTCCTTCCCTCCACTAATCCTGGTCCCTCTATTTATAGGCATACTGCAAATCCTCAAAAACTCACACCTGTAATGCTGTTAATGGAGGCAGTCTTGTTAAGCCTCCAGAATCAGGAGAGCAGGCCTCTAACATGCCTGGATTACATGTCTGCCCATGATCACATTAATTGTTAACAGAAAGTCAAGAGAGTGAGTCTTAGACTTTCTTGAGCTCCTGGCAGTCTGGCCAAGCCCCAAGGTCTAAGAAATCTTTTGACTCAAAAAGTTAAAACAACAGCATTATAAAAGCCAAAGGTAAAACCAGAGACGCAGTTCTGCTCACAAACTGATAATGATGATATCGGTTTGTTGCCTGGCATTATAAGTCGAAGCCCCCAAAACTGCAATTTGAAGTCTCATCTATGGGGTGGATGCATCCTAACTGGGACTTCAGATTACTGATAACATGACACTTGCCAGTTCTGTTCAAGTCTAGATACAGGCTGTCAGCCTTACTTGGTAATATATACACTGTTACATTTCCCTATTATTTTTACTTCTTTTCTTAATTACCGTATACTGAAATTAAGTGAAATAATTTAAATTGTTTATTTGTGTGTAATGAGTAGTTTTTTTTTTTGTTTAGGAATCCTTTGAACTTAAAAGTAAAACTTTAGGCAAACCAAAACAGACATATGCGCATGTTCTGTGTCTGAACTCAACGTTAGGAAATTAGAGATGATGGTCTAAAAAACAAGGACGTAGGAAGGCAGCAATTCCCTCCCCCAGTGCGGCTTCTCAAAAACAAGAGCTATCAGGAGAAAGTTTCAAGGCAAAATGAAAGAAAGGAAAATAAAACAAAAGGTGATCCATTTTTAATCAATTTTACAACTCAAAAAATGTACCAAATAACCCTAAAATGAATGAGTTTATTAGGTAAGTAATTTATTACTTCGAAGACAAAAATCATATTATAACTATATAATAGTAGGACTGGTTTTTCTCTCCGCAAATGAACTTGGCTAAATAGACAACTTCTTTTCTGATGAAAGAACACGAGTTTTCCTTTGAATTAGAAATCATTAAAAAGCACCTCTCACTTCTGCATTTGTAGTTTCCAAATGTTAGGAAATCTAGTTAAATCTCCTCAGGATTCATTAACGAAGAAACAAAAAAGTGATTTGGAAAATAAGCCTTCCTAGATCCATTCAAGTCTAACAGAGGATATAAACTTTCTGTATGTTTCATGAGGGCAGCACATTGTCTGTTATATTCAATGACATATCTATTCCTTTATCTGGTACACTACAGATATCCAACATAATATTTGCTGAATGAATCATCATACCAACAAATTAAGAATAAAGAAGATACTAACACATATATATAAGTATCTGTCTGCTTATTATAAAAAACACAACTTTAAACTACTTTTCAAGAAATTTAATTAAAAAACTGATACCAATCTATTTTCTAAGTTTTTTCCAGCCTTAACAGAAACACCTTGAAGATGCAAGTACAAACAAAAACCTAAATTTAAGAATTCTGATGTAGCGACTGACTTCTTGTCTGTTGCCACACATTCCCCCCTCATGAATTAAATAAATATGCTCTGACATGCTTAAAAATGAGTAAATGAATAATGAAAAATAAATGCTACAATTCAATCCACCTTACAAAGTAATCTGCGTTCGCAATATACGGTATTTACAAAGGCCCTGGAGGAATGCTTATCATAAAATAGGGCTCAGTAAATGGCAGCTGCCACTTTTAACATCATCATAAAGGTGGAATCATTCATAATAAGCAACACAAATAATACCCAGAAGAAAACCTCAAATACCATCAGAATGTGATCAAAAATATATAAAGACTCCATAATAAGGATGAAAAATAATCTGAAGATTTTTCAGTTCAGTAAAACAGCGACCTTGGGTCACAACTACGGAAAAGAAAGATTCCCAGGGGCAAAACCCTGTGAATCCAGTCTGGAAAGATGAGCCAGGGAGAGAGGGAGAGACAGAGTAGAGAATTGCAAGCAAAGAAACAATGTGTGTAAAAAGAAAAGGCAGGCATGCAGCTGCATGGTACTTATTCAAAGACCTCCAGTCTTTGGTGTCTAAAGTCTAAGGGTATGTTGAAGGCTGCCCAATAGGGCAGAGGGCAGGCCATGGTAGGCTTTCATGTCACACAAAGGAGTAAGAATGTAATTGGTAACAAAGGGCTGGATGACTCCAGTCTGGGCTAATATTAACTGAGACATAGGTGAGCTACAGCATCTGGGCCTTGGGGAGTAGAGACTACCCTAGAACAATTTATTATACAACCATACTTATTTAACTCTTTAAATCAAAGAAAAGTAAGATAAAACATTTTTAAAAAAAAACTTTAAACTACTTTTCAAGAAATTTAATTAAAAAACTGATACCAATCTATTTTCTAAGTTTTTTCCAGCCTTAACAGAAACACCTTGAAGATGCAAGTACAAACAAAAACCTAAATTTAAGAATTCTGATGTAGCGACTGACTTCTTGTCTGTTGCCACACATTCCCCCCTCATGAATTAAATAAATATGCTCTGACATGCTTAAAAATGAGTAAATGAATAATGAAAAATAAATGCTACAATTCAATCCACCTTACAAAGTAATCTGCGTTCGCAATATACGGTATTTACAAAGGCCCTGGAGGAATGCTTATCATAAAATAGGGCTCAGTAAATGGCAGCTGCCACTTTTAACATCATCATAAAGGTGGAATCATTCATAATAAGCAACACAAATAATACCCAGAAGAAAACCTCAAATACCATCAGAATGTGATCAAAAATATATAAAGACTCCATAATAAGGATGAAAAATAATCTGAAGATTTTTCAGTTCAGTAAAACAGCGACCTTGGGTCACAACTACGGAAAAGAAAGATTCCCAGGGGCAAAACCCTGTGAATCCAGTCTGGAAAGATGAGCCAGGGAGAGAGGGAGAGACAGAGTAGAGAATTGCAAGCAAAGAAACAATGTGTGTAAAAAGAAAAGGCAGGCATGCAGCTGCATGGTACTTATTCAAAGACCTCCAGTCTTTGGTGTCTAAAGTCTAAGGGTATGTTGAAGGCTGCCCAATAGGGCAGAGGGCAGGCCATGGTAGGCTTTCATGTCACACAAAGGAGTAAGAATGTAATTGGTAACAAAGGGCTGGATGACTCCAGTCTGGGCTAATATTAACTGAGACATAGGTGAGCTACAGCATCTGGGCCTTGGGGAGTAGAGACTACCCTAGAACAATTTATTATACAACCATACTTATTTAACTCTTTAAATCAAAGAAAAGTAAGATAAAAACATTTTTTAAAAAAAAATCTGTAAACAGTAGTAAGAAACATTAGAAAAAACATTTATAATCAACCCTGTTTGTCTTGGCTATTCAGAGTAAAAAAATTACATCCAGTTCCCATGTTCAAACACCCAGCAAACCTGACTTGATCCAGTGCTGTTTTCTCCTACAATTAAAGTTCATTCTTAAGAAAACAAATTTCTGCTTTGTAAGACCACTAAATTTTGTGAATTCACCCTGTGCTTTTTAGTTACAAAATTTTACATCAAAAGAAACAGTATCAGTCATTTTTCTCATGTTGTTTGGAAACACTAAAATTGTTCAAGTATTTATTCTGTACCTACTGTATATCTATTACTGGGCAACTAGATACAGAGAAAGAAAATGAAAGAACTTTTTAAAGCACCTACTTCCCAAACAATACTTTAGGTGACTGTGGCTCACTAATCCTTACCAAAACACTAAAATATAAATCATATTTATAAATGAAGCCTTTGAACCTCAGGGTCCATAAGCAAAGGGTCTAGAATGCAGGGGCTTCCCAGGTGGCTCAGTGGTAAAGAATCCACCTGCCAGTGTAGGAGACTCGGATTCAATCCCTGGGTCAGGAAGATCCCCTGGAGGAAGAAACAGCAGCCCACTCTAGCATTCCTGCCTGAAAAATCCCACAGACAGAGAAGCCTGGCAGGCTACAGCTCAAGGGATCACAAACCGAAGACACACACATTAGAATCAGATCCCAGTCTAGCCCAGAAAGCCCATATTCCTTCCAGGAAGCTAAGAATATAAATATGACACAATGCTTGCCCTTACCAGGCTAGACCTGGAAGGAATATATGCTTACATTCATTCAAACATATAGTTCCCTTGCCTAAAACATTCTCACCTGAATTTTCTTTTGGCAGACTCTCCTTTCAAAGTGAAATTCAAATGTCATATATTCTAAAAATGTTAACCAATTTCCTTAGGCTGTCTGCTCCTCTCCTCTGATTGCCTAAGCATGAGGGAGAATGAGGGTTAAAGAAAAGTCACTGGCATAAAAGCAACTCAAGATATAGACTGAAATCTTTTTTCAATAAATTAACTAGTAGGCTTTTTCTAACTACAACCATAAGAACAATCTCTCTCTCCTTCATTTGCTAGAGCTAATTGGGGACACAGCAGGGAGTAAGGAGAAGTCCAGAATCTAATTCTGCTAAAACAAGAAAATCATTACTTCAAACTTCTGAAGCCCCAGCAAGTTACACTGCACTCATGACTCTCCTCCAAGACAAGCTATAATAATGTCATATATATCTTTTTCCTTTCTCTATAGTGACTATATAATCTTTAAAAAAGAAAAAAGTAAGAGTTAATTCTTTAATCATCCACATCAGTGCTTCTCAAAGTTAATGCTCACACAAATCACTTGGGAATCTTTTTAAAATGCAGATTTTCATTCGGTGGGTCTTGGGGTAGCACCTGAGATTTCGGGATGTTGCCAGTACACATACCACACTCTGAGTGGTAAAGATCCTGATCACCCCAAAAGGAGTACGACAGCCAACACCAAGTGCGTATTGAAGAGGAGAGACAGAGGGTCCGAAAGCAGTGCACCCATGCTGCCAAGGATCAACATCTCCACTGTCAAAGGACAAACAGACCTTACCCCAAAGTATCTGAGACTCCAATGTTTATAGGCTGAAGACTCCATCACAGTGAATTACAAAACTCATTCCACCAGCAATTACAGGAAAAGAAATAAGCAAGAAATCCCACAGTACCCAGCTCATCTTAACAATCACAGGTCTGGGTCTTAACTCTACAACTGGCCTTGGCCAGTACCCAGTGAGGAGGAGCCCACAGCAAAGGTGCCAAGGACCTACCTCCAGCCACGGCTTTTCTCCTCACAGCCTCCATTCCAGCTAATAAACCACTCTGAGGATTTAAAGCAGTCTAGGCTCTCCTTTCCATCCAATCTCTCTTTCCTATTCTTCATAGGGCTAAAACTTAATTTCCATTCAGACTTCCTTTCTTCCAGAAAGCATTCCTAGATCCTCTGCAGCCTAGCAGGCTGCCCCCCACCATGTACCTCCACTGCACTCCAGGATTTACCGCTCACTGCTGCTCTGCTAGGCTAGACGGTCTCTATCCAGGTTCCTCAAGAAAACTAAGCCCATATACACTAAGGCACCTATTACAAATAAGGGGTTACCTTCTCTACTTTGAATCTAGAATGACACTATTTAAGTCTCATTTTGGGGAGAATTGAGAAAATTCAAATCCTCTCCCTGGGTCTGTGGTTTAGATGCCGAACTGGATCCCGCCCATCTCATTCTACTTCATATTTCTAAGGCACAACATGACACTTGACTTAAGACAAGCACTCAGCAGAAGTGACAGAGGAGCTTCAAGAGTGGATGAACCCACTCCTTATCCTGCTGACAGTCTTATATTTTAAACTGTTTATCTATACCATTCAGTGTCCCAACCTGCTAGAAATCTCCTAGGTTCCTGACCGTGAGCTCACTTCCCATTTGAAGCCTTATGCTCATTTCTACAAACTGATCTTTGTCACTTGCTTCAAGCACTGACTTCAGATGACTGACTACTGTCCTCTTCTACTGCATGCTGTACCACTGACAATTTTTCCAGCAACACAAATGGGCCTGGACTGGTACCTTAAAAGGACTGAGTGGAAAACTGCTTATCTTCTCTCTGATCAATTCAAGTACAGATACATAAGATCACAGCATCTGGTCCCATCACTTCATGGCAAATAGATGGGCAAACAATGGAAAACGTGACAGACTATTTTCTTAGGCTCCAAAATCACTGTGGACAGTGACTGCAGCCATGTAATTAAAAGACGCTTGTTCCTTGGAAGAAAAGGTGTGACAAACCTAGACAGTGTAATAAAAACTAGAGAGATCACTTTGCCAACAAAGGTCCACTCTAGTCAAAGTTATGGTTTTCCCAGTAGTCATGTATGGATGTGAGAGTTGGACCGTAACAGAGAGTTGGACTGAGTGCCCAAAACTCTGTAAAAGCAAAAAGTAAAATAAAAATAATTATTAACAACAACAAAAAGACAACTGAGAGCCAAAGAATTGATGCCTTCAAACTATGGTGCTGGAGAAGACTCTTGAGAGTCCCTTGAACAGCAAGGCGATCAAACCAGTCAATCCTTAAGGAAATCATCCCTGAATATTCATTGGAAGGAATGATGCTGAAGTTGAAGCGCCAATGCTTTGGCCACCTGATGACTCATTGGCAAAAAGACAACTCATTGGAAAAAAACCCTGATGCTGGGGAAAATAGAAAGCAGAAGGAGAAGGGGACAACAGAGGATGAGATGGTTGGATGGTATCACTGAGTCAAAGGACATGAGTCTGAGCAAGCTCCAGAGGATGGTGAAAGACAGGGAAGCCTGGCGTGCTGCAGTTCATGGGGTTGCAGAGAGTCAGACACGACTGTGTCACTGAACCGAACCAAACTGAACTGAACAGCTCAAGTAAACGGCAAAGAGGTCTGAAGCATAAGGGCAGAGCCCAGGGACACTGGATGAGAAACTGAGTGAAGCTGGAATAGCAGCACTAGGGAAGCAAAGTTAGGGTGGCAGTGAGCCCCATTTCATTTCTCCTGCTTCCAGAAAATATTACTTAGAACTTAGTCTGCAGGATCTATTCTAACCTGATCAAAAATGATCTAAAACTGTGGTAAATACATACAGAATTCTTTATAGGTAGCAAGCTTAATGTTCATATATATTATTAAAGAGAAAACTCTAAGGAAAGCAAATCAAAACAAAACACAGCCTCTAGACAAGCTAATTTCCAAGAACCCATGGAGACAGAGACTCTTAACATTTTCTTTTTAAAAAATAAATAAATAAAACAACTTTTTATTTTCTATTGGGTATGGTACAGTCAATTAATAATGTTGGGACAGTTTCAGGTGAACAGCGAAGAGACTCAGCCAAACATTCTCCCCCTAAAGAGACTCTTGACATTTTCTGACTCAAAATCAAAAGACTCAAGAACAGAAAGCTTGAAATACTGAAATGGAGTCAAAATGGGAAAACTCTTCCCAGCACAGCTGTCGTGCTAGTTAAGAAGGAGAAGCAGGGGTCTGCGTGAAGGCTCCTACAGTTTCTTGGTCAGCGGGGCAGGCACAAAGTCCTCCATGAGGTCTAATATGCCCCTAGAACAAGGATCGGCAAACCACCGCTGACAAACCACATCCAGCTGCCTTTGGAAATGAAGTTTTTTCTAGAAAGTAGCTGCTTTTGTGCTACAATGACAGAGCTGACAAGCTGCAGCAGAACAATGTGGCCCACAATGCCTCAAACATTTTACTATCTTGTCTTCTACAGAAGTAGTTTGCCAATTCCTTCCCTGGAAGGTGCCTATGCTCCCCAAACCAACACAGGGACATCACACTATTCCTGGCCAACCATCCCACTGCATCTGCTTCTAAAACCTGATCTGATTTTCTGCAGAGCATGTCCCTGTTCTACCCTTTGTTCTGTGCTCTGCATCGTCAGTTCATTCTCTTACCAGCCAGTCCCAACTTCTCTTGGCATCAAATCCGGTTCATTCTCTGTATACAGTTCTTAAATTTGAACTTTTAATCTGTGTCATGATTTGACTAATTTAACTGTAAGTAAATTTGGTAAATTTCAGAAATATTTCATTAAAATTAGACTACTTGGGCAAGATTCTCTATCTCAAGCTCTGCCTCTAGGAAATCTGACTTAAGATACTACATTCAAGTCAAGTTTTTCTCATATCAAACCCATGGCAACCATCATCTCTGTGTCCCCTATCTCAAATTACTACCCTTTCTCAGCCTCCTTCGTGCCCTCCTTCACTCACTGTGACTTGGTTTCTGCCTTTTCTTTTCTTCCCTACTGAAACTGCTCTGATTGGTGTCACAGATGGGTCCCTATTAGCCGAATTTAACTTCTCATTAAAATATCTCACTGGGTCTATCAGCAACAGGGCACCATGGATTACTTCTCCTCATTCAAATGCTCCCTTGTTTAGGTCCCCAGCCAACAGGTCTCTCCTGGTTTTCCTGCTTCCTCTCTGGACACCACTTCTCAGTCTCCTGTACTGGATCCTTTTTCCTCTCCAGGCCCATTAAGTGCTGGTGTTCCTCAGATGCCATCCTTGGTGGCCTTATCTCTCAATAAATGAACTGCAGGCAATTGATTCAAGTGCCATTGAGGTTACCCAAATCTCTACCTTCCACCAAGGTCTCACTTCTGAACTCCAGACTCTAATATCCAGCTACCTCTTAGTTCTACACGTCCTAGTTCTACCTATACAACCCCAGGCCTCACAAACTCAATGTGTCTAAACAAACCCATTATCTGTTCCCACACTCCATCCTAATTGAGCACATGGTGCCATCACCCCCTGAATCACCCAAGCCTAAAATGTAGGAGTCATACCAGCCTCATCCCTCTACCTTGCCGACCGCATCCAACTGCCATGTCCTATCTTATTAAACAAACTTAAAACTCATTGCCTTCCAATCCACATGGCCACTGTGACTCTTATCATCTTTCACTGAGACTCTTAAATATAACTACTTTCTTATCAATCTCCCACCAATATTCCTTTCCTTTAAATCCTCCCCTACCACCAAAATGATATTCTACTATGCAAATCTGACTATATCAGCCCTCCTGAAAATCATTCAGTGGCCCCCCCATACCAACATGCGAAGAGCACAGCATGCAGTCATTTCACGATGTGGTCTCCCGACCTGCCATCTGCCCAGCCCAGCCTCTTCTCTTGCCACTTCATAACCCTATCTTGCATTTTAAGCTCCAAAATATTAAAATACTAGGTGTTTCCAAATCTACCATATTCCTCTCCCTAACTGCCTAAATTCGTAAGACAATCATGGATATGTCCTAAATCATGATTAGTTTCTATAAAAGATAGGATAATATATACCTATTGAAAATTGCCTAATAAAAAAATGAAAAGTTTAATGAAATTTAAATGAAAAATGTCACTGTTTAACAGTAGCAGCAGCAAGCAACAATGTCAAAATACTAATAATGATAAACTCTTTATGGTTTATAAACATTACCAAATAAATGCCAGTATATTCCCTTCAAATTTCCTTGCCTTTCACTTACAAAAATTACATCATTAGCTTAATTCAAAGATTAATAAGTTTACTTTGTACCACACATTGTACTTTAAAGCAAGAACAGCATAACTAAGGGTGATCTTAAAGACCATCTAGATAATTTTCAGATATTTCTGAATTCTTTCTCCATCAGTAGGGGTAAATTCATAGTAAGTGATGCAGAAATTTTTGCCTGATCTTCCTAATGATCAGTGGCATACACTTTTCAGATGGCTAGTCAGGAATGCCACGTATAATGAATCTAATTAATCCATCATGCCAGCCATCAGTGCAGTTCAGCAGATCTGCCACCCCTAGATCCAGACACTTTGGAGGACTGTACTTATTGGCCCTCTTGTGATTAAGCAGGGCCAGGTGACTCATTCTGGCCAATGAGTTGTGAACAGAACTGATGGAGTCGGTTTGAGACAAAGGCACGTTAAATGTGACCCCTCCGAGACTCTGTTTCCTTCTGCCACAGAGAAGGGGACTGCTCCTCATGGCAACTCTTCCATTCAGCCTAGGCTCTTGCATCATGATCATGCTCAACAAAACCCTAGATGATCATGATAGACAAAGGGCATGAGGAAGAAATAAACATCATTCTGCAATATAATCATGCCTACCATCTAATTATTCAGCGATTTCCTCAAAGAAATGCATACTGAGATACTAACATTTTATGTCAGCACTCTGTATGAACACTTTTGTCTGCTATGAGTAAATACCATCAGTGGTAAATTCAAGAGCTGGGAGTAGTAAACTTGGGTCATTATATGATCTTGGCAAAATGATAAATCTCATTCCTCATTTCAAAGAAGAAGAAGAATATCTGACATTTCTTGAGCATTTATAATGTGCTGGTATTACTTTAAGTATTTTATCTATATTAACTCATTCCTTACAATGAATGTTAATTTATACCAAACCATTTCCATGGCACTAAGGAGTGAATTAGTCCTCCAGCAAGTAATCCTGAAATATTAATTGGGAGTTTCCCAGCACAAATAAGCGACTCTTTACTTAAATGATACATTCCTTATTTCAGACATTTCAATTTGAATTACAGAGATGTGAAGGCATGTTTAAAGCAGGCAAGAACCTGAAGTATTTGATCCGAGAGCTGGCAGTAAAGAAGAAGAAAAGATGATTGCTAAAAATAGGTTTGTGTATATAACAATTTGGGGAAAATCTGATCATGGTAGCAGATAGACCTTACCTACGATACTGTTATGGGTAGAGGCTCCAGAGACCTTGCCCTTCCTGATGAAGCACCCTCCAAGTCTTTTTTGGGCCTGCCACACAGGCCAAGAAACCAAACAGTTCTAAGAAATCCTAATTCCACTGGAATTGAGACCAATCCAAAATGATAGTGGTTATATAAGAGATTGGATTAAACATAATCTAGTATGATAGGTGCATATTTAAAGAAGAACTTGGAAGACAAGACTTTAAAACAATCACTCAAAGGAAAAGTTAGTTGTCAAAGGAAACAATTTACTGTACTAGACCAATTTCATGTGACCATAAGAAGGTCTGGAACAGCCATCGAAAATTAGGGATTAAATGTGCACTTTGATTTTTTGTTTGTTTGTTTAATGCAGAACAAGAGTAGTCATTCCTATCAGCACTTCCTTTACTCTTTCAAGCTCAAGTTCTTTCTGTGCCAGTCTCTTCCAAAATACCCATCCATGCCTCCACCATTCCCTTGCTGAAGTATTAGCATTCTTCATAAACATTAATACTTTCTCTCATTTTCTTTCTTATTTTAACTGTACAATAGACATATCAGAAAACAGAATAACTGTTCCTGCTTTTCCTCCCTTCTTAATTCACAAGTAAATTCTGCTCTGTTGTAAATTAAGCAAAACAATCCTGTCCCAAGAGAAATTCAGACTTCACTAACAAAGTCTTTGACTGATTTATTCTCACTGTACCCTCTGAGTATTCAACAAATACCTAGGTGATAAATAACAATATAGTTTTCCAGTGAGAGGGTACAGTCACCGATATGTCAAATCTATTCCAGTCGATCTTACTATATTTTAAATATTCAGACAAAAGAATATAGAAACTAAGTTCCAATGAGAAAGCATTCCACTTGAAATTCTCCTCTGACTCTTCAGCTAGTCAGCTTCTGTTTCAGTTTCACCTGACTTAACTGTAATATGCTCTTATACGCTGATATATGCTCCTTTACTCTGATTTTCTCTGTCCACTATGGTTGCATCACCTAAGCTACTTACCCTCGTTTCCAATCATGCAAAGAAATTAATATTTAAACAACTTTGGCTCCCCTTATAGGAGGTCTTAGCTTTAACCCAACTCCCAGATACAAGATAGTACAGCTGAATTCTGGGCTCCCAAATCTCCTTTAGTACAGCCAAAAAAAGGCGTAGAATTCTGGCTTTCAGAGTTTGTCTTCTTCTTTGGTTCTTGCTCCCAGTATTGCTCTAGCCAATTCTCCTAACTTAACAATTATACCCTATCCTTGACTCCCAGCCTAGTGGCTGCATCTACCAGTCTGCTTGTAATAAGATAATTTAAGCAGCTGACCACATGGCCAATGCCAGGTGCATATTTAAAGAAGAACTTGGAAGACAAGACTTTAAAACAATCACTCAAAGGAAAAGTTAGTTGTCAAAGGAAACAATTTACTGTACTAGACCAATTTCATGTGACCATAAGAAGGTCTGGAACAGCCATCGAAAATTAGGGATTAAATGTGCACTTTGATTTTTTGTTTGTTTGTTTAATGCAGAACAAGAGTAGTCATTCCTATCAGCACTTCCTTTACTCTTTCAAGCTCAAGTTCTTTCTGTGCCAGTCTCTTCCAAAATACCCATCCATGCCTCCACCATTCCCTTGCTGAAGTATTAGCATTCTTCATAAACATTAATACTTTCTCTCATTTTCTTTCTTATTTTAACTGTACAATAGACATATCAGAAAACAGAATAACTGTTCCTGCTTTTCCTCCCTTCTTAATTCACAAGTAAATTCTGCTCTGTTGTAAATTAAGCAAAACAATCCTGTCCCAAGAGAAATTCAGACTTCACTAACAAAGTCTTTGACTGATTTATTCTCACTGTACCCTCTGAGTATTCAACAAATACCTAGGTGATAAATAACAATATAGTTTTCCAGTGAGAGGGTACAGTCACCGATATGTCAAATCTATTCCAGTCGATCTTACTATATTTTAAATATTCAGACAAAAGAATATAGAAACTAAGTTCCAATGAGAAAGCATTCCACTTGAAATTCTCCTCTGACTCTTCAGCTAGTCAGCTTCTGTTTCAGTTTCACCTGACTTAACTGTAATATGCTCTTATACGCTGATATATGCTCCTTTACTCTGATTTTCTCTGTCCACTATGGTTGCATCACCTAAGCTACTTACCCTCGTTTCCAATCATGCAAAGAAATTAATATTTAAACAACTTTGGCTCCCCTTATAGGAGGTCTTAGCTTTAACCCAACTCCCAGATACAAGATAGTACAGCTGAATTCTGGGCTCCCAAATCTCCTTTAGTACAGCCAAAAAAAGGCGTAGAATTCTGGCTTTCAGAGTTTGTCTTCTTCTTTGGTTCTTGCTCCCAGTATTGCTCTAGCCAATTCTCCTAACTTAACAATTATACCCTATCCTTGACTCCCAGCCTAGTGGCTGCATCTACCAGTCTGCTTGTAATAAGATGGTCCCACATCTCTGGAATTAGAACCCTGTCCCAAAGTCCGAGAAAGATGCACCTCCTACATGGCCAATGCCTGCCTGCCTTCTAAATACCTGTACCCCATGCCTATGAATTTCAAACTTGCTGCCAACAAGCCAGGATGACATCTGGATCTGTAACCTCTTTGATTCTGTGCCTGTCCAGCAGGTTGTAGCTCCTGGTGTGACTTTATAACTGGGTGAGCTCTCTCAGTTCCTCATCCACTGTGTAGGGAAGATGTCAGGTAAGACACACCTGTCCCCATACTGCCCTGAGCAGCTATCAGATCTCTCTCGTCTTAGGATACCACCACTCAGTTCACTTGAATTCTAATTGTTTCTAAACTGTTTGTCTCTAAGAACACTAGACCTTTGCTCATTTCAAATGATAAAGTAATATTCTTTAACCCATGAAGACAACTCAGAATATTGCTTTATGCTAAAGCATGTATTATTATTTTCTGGATTTACGTTGATTTTTATGATACCTGACAACATCCTATCTCCAGATCAAACAGCTCTCTCCTTTGTATCTCTGGAACAACAAAGAGCAATGAAATTATGGAATGAAGAGATGTGACTCTGAATCCCAACTCTGTCACTCCCTGGTCATATGTTCTCTAAATTAGTCAGATGTTGAAGGTAAACCTCAGGTTCCCCATTCACAAAACTGCAATGATGGTAAAAACAGACTTAAGAATGGTGTGAGGCACTAAACACAGTTCCTGGTACACAATAAACACTAAAAAAGTTAGCAAGCAGCAGTCACAGAGTTCATATACACTTATTTGTAATGTACTGTATTAGATCATTGAGAAGTAAAATAAAAGGATTAATTTGTTAGAGTTTAAAAAGGATGAAGAAAAGGTTGTTTATGATTACGGAAGATGTTAAAAGGATGTAAGGCTAAAAGCTGAATTCTGGCTTTCAGAGGGTTTGTTCTTCTTCTTTGGTTCTTGCTCCCAGTATTGCTCTAGCCAATTCTCCTAACTTAACAATTATACCCTATCCTTGACTCCCAGCCTAGTGGCTGCATCTACCAGTCTGCTTGTAATAAGATGGTCCCACATCTCTGGAATTAGAACCCTGTCCCAAAGTCCGAGAAAGATGCACCTCCTACATGGCCAATGCCTGCCTGCCTTCTAAATACCTGTACCCCATGCCTATGAATTTCAAACTTGCTGCCAACAAGCCAGGATGACATCTGGATCTGTAACCTCTTTGATTCTGTGCCTGTCCAGCAGGTTGTAGCTCCTGGTGTGACTTTATAACTGGGTGAGCTCTCTCAGTTCCTCATCCACTGTGTAGGGAAGATGTCAGGTAAGACACACCTGTCCCCATACTGCCCTGAGCAGCTATCAGATCTCTCTCGTCTTAGGATACCACCACTCAGTTCACTTGAATTCTAATTGTTTCTAAACTGTTTGTCTCTAAGAACACTAGACCTTTGCTCATTTCAAATGATAAAGTAATATTCTTTAACCCATGAAGACAACTCAGAATATTGCTTTATGCTAAAGCATGTATTATTATTTTCTGGATTTACGTTGATTTTTATGATACCTGACAACATCCTATCTCCAGATCAAACAGCTCTCTCCTTTGTATCTCTGGAACAACAAAGAGCAATGAAATTATGGAATGAAGAGATGTGACTCTGAATCCCAACTCTGTCACTCCCTGGTCATATGTTCTCTAAATTAGTCAGATGTTGAAGGTAAACCTCAGGTTCCCCATTCACAAAACTGCAATGATGGTAAAAACAGACTTAAGAATGGTGTGAGGCACTAAACACAGTTCCTGGTACACAATAAACACTAAAAAAGTTAGCAAGCAGCAGTCACAGAGTTCATATACACTTATTTGTAATGTACTGTATTAGATCATTGAGAAGTAAAATAAAAGGATTAATTTGTTAGAGTTTAAAAAGGATGAAGAAAAGGTTGTTTATGATTACGGAAGATGAACTTGATGGAGAAAAGGAAAGCAAATGGAAGCTACAAGGCTAAGACCAAGTGAATGATGATCAGAAGAGTTCACAGAGTAAAGAGCAGGATTGTGTGAGCTTCAGTAAAAGGGGGTCAAGGACATTAGTCTTCCTAGAGAGGGAATCTTGATAACAGTTAGGAATTCCCTGCTTCTGCCAGTGTCTAAGAGAGCTGGGTGAGGGGCTGCAACACTTAGCCAACTGCATGGCGGGAAGACAGAGCTTTACTTCATGTTCCTCCCTGAAAGTGGAAATTTTCACAACCCTCTCCTGCCAAATAATTCTCAGCCCAAGTTACTCTCATCCCCTCACAAAAACCCCAAATCTCTCTCCTTCACCATTCCCATCTTCCAAACCACGGTTCAAATGTAATCTCTTCTATAAAATCCTCCCCAATTCTCTCAAGAGCTTAGCGCTCCCTTAACAACATGCATTTCTCCTTTGTGCAAACTCTACTGCAGCTGTTTCCATTTCAATCAGCTCCAGGAGCACCATAAGAGCAAAATACGTGGCCAATTTGAGTTTGTACCGCCAGCATCTAACACAGGGCAGGATGGGTGGAGGATGAGATGCCATCAGGTACCCTGCACTGTACTAGGCAAAAGCAGCAAGATCAAGGGTTTCTAACCATTTGGGGATATGTCCATCTACCTTAAAATCCTGAGGAAAGTCACAGACCCTTAGCCTATAAAAATACATACATACACTTTCACTTTTTAAAAAAGGGCAAAAAAAAAAAAAATAAGCAAAGGAAGGAATCAGCTTGAAGCTAAGTCAAGAGACAGGGATTCTACCCTGGGTTCCCAAAACTCTAAGTTGTCAAACAAGTCACTAAATTTTCAAATTGACAAAGTGAAGAAACCACCATTTGCCTCAATGATCCTTTATCAAATTTCTGTAATAAAAAATACACATACATACTGAAAGCATGGAGGAATTCCAAAATTAAAACTGTTATATAAGAGCAAATTATTTCTTATTATTGCTTCACAGCTTGATACTTTCCCAGCAATCTATTTTGCCAAAACAAAATGGATCATTGAGAAGTAAAATAAAAGATTAATTTGTTAGAGTTTAAAAAGGATGAAGAAAAGGTTGTTTATGATTACGGAAGATGAACTTGATGGAGAAAAGGAAAGCAAATGGAAGCTACAAGGCTAAGACCAAGTGAATGATGATCAGAAGAGTTCACAGAGTAAAGAGCAGGATTGTGTGAGCTTCAGTAAAAGGGGGTCAAGGACATTAGTCTTCCTAGAGAGGGAATCTTGATAACAGTTAGGAATTCCCTGCTTCTGCCAGTGTCTAAGAGAGCTGGGTGAGGGGCTGCAACACTTAGCCAACTGCATGGCGGGAAGACAGAGCTTTACTTCATGTTCCTCCCTGAAAGTGGAAATTTTCACAACCCTCTCCTGCCAAATAATTCTCAGCCCAAGTTACTCTCATCCCCTCACAAAAACCCCAAATCTCTCTCCTTCACCATTCCCATCTTCCAAACCACGGTTCAAATGTAATCTCTTCTATAAAATCCTCCCCAATTCTCTCAAGAGCTTAGCGCTCCCTTAACAACATGCATTTCTCCTTTGTGCAAACTCTACTGCAGCTGTTTCCATTTCAATCAGCTCCAGGAGCACCATAAGAGCAAAATACGTGGCCAATTTGAGTTTGTACCGCCAGCATCTAACACAGGGCAGGATGGGTGGAGGATGAGATGCCATCAGGTACCCTGCACTGTACTAGGCAAAAGCAGCAAGATCAAGGGTTTCTAACCATTTGGGGATATGTCCATCTACCTTAAAATCCTGAGGAAAGTCACAGACCCTTAGCCTATAAAAATACATACATACACTTTCACTTTTTAAAAAAGGGCAAAAAAAAAAAAAATAAGCAAAGGAAGGAATCAGCTTGAAGCTAAGTCAAGAGACAGGGATTCTACCCTGGGTTCCCAAAACTCTAAGTTGTCAAACAAGTCACTAAATTTTCAAATTGACAAAGTGAAGAAACCACCATTTGCCTCAATGATCCTTTATCAAATTTCTGTAATAAAAAATACACATACATACTGAAAGCATGGAGGAATTCCAAAATTAAAACTGTTATATAAGAGCAAATTATTTCTTATTATTGCTTCACAGCTTGATACTTTCACAGCTATCTATTTTGCCAAAAAAACATGCTGTGAAATAAATTGACTGTTTACTACTACAGCTAAAAGAACTGTTGTTTACATACCCAAGAGGGTTTGCACAACAAGCATAAAGAAGCAAAGATGAATAAACCAATTAATTGCATTTGCTCACACCATTGACTACAGATTCCTTTGATAACAATATGCTTTTGTACTAACAAACCTGTAATACAATTGGCCAGTATGCTTTCAGATGTTTATATTCTACATGTCAGGGATTCTTGATGACGGTCTGAATACTCTCTTCTCTCTCATTTGACCCTGTTACCCATAACTGTCACAGGTGGGTGACAGTCAACAGAGCTCCTCTCTTCAGAATGGGAAGTTGTAAAATACTTACTCCAGTGAGGCCTAAGAGACATACCTAACACAGGACTGAGTGTGTGTGTGTGTGTGTGTTTGTGTGTGTGTGTGCTCAGTCACTCAGCTGTGTCTGACTCTTAGTGACCCAACAGACTATAGCCCACCAGGCTTCTCTGTCCATGGAATTTTCCAGGCAATAATACTGGAGTGGGTTGCAATTTCCTACTTCAGGCGATCTTCCTGATGCAGGGATGGAACCTACATCTCTTGTGGCCCCTGTACTGGCAGGCAGATGGGCCTTGACTTTAATATAAAAAGTAGTTGTCAGGCAGCCACTGTGCAGGCCCTGAGGAACTCCACAGAAATGGAACAAGTTAATAATAAAAAGTAGCCTCTCAGCAGCCACGTGCAGCATCTACCTTAAAATCCTGAGGAAAGTCACAGACCCTTAGCCTATAAAAATACATACATACACTTTCACTTTTTAAAAAAGGGCAAAAAAAAAAAAAATAAGCAAAGGAAGGAATCAGCTTGAAGCTAAGTCAAGAGACAGGGATTCTACCCTGGGTTCCCAAAACTCTAAGTTGTCAAACAAGTCACTAAATTTTCAAATTGACAAAGTGAAGAAACCACCATTTGCCTCAATGATCCTTTATCAAATTTCTGTAATAAAAAATACACATACATACTGAAAGCATGGAGGAATTCCAAAATTAAAACTGTTATATAAGAGCAAATTATTTCTTATTATTGCTTCACAGCTTGATACTTTCACAGCTATCTATTTTGCCAAAAAAACATGCTGTGAAATAAATTGACTGTTTACTACTACAGCTAAAAGAACTGTTGTTTACATACCCAAGAGGGGTTTGCACAACAAGCATAAAGAAGCAAAGATGAATAAACCAATTAATTCGCATTTGCTCACACCATTGACTACAGATTCCTTTGATAACAATATGCTTTTGTACTAACAAACCTGTAATACAATTGGCCAGTATGCTTTCAGATGTTTATATTCTACATGTCAGGGATTCTTGATGACGGTCTGAATACTCTCTTCTCTCTCATTTGACCCTGTTACCCATAACTGTCACAGGTGGGTGACAGTCAACAGAGCTCCTCTCTTCAGAATGGGAAGTTGTAAAATACTTACTCCAGTGAGGCCTAAGAGACATACCTAACACAGGACTGAGTGTGTGTGTGTGTGTGTGTGTTTGTGTGTGTGTGTGCTCAGTCACTCAGCTGTGTCTGACTCTTAGTGACCCAACAGACTATAGCCCACCAGGCTTCTCTGTCCATGGAATTTTCCAGGCAATAATACTGGAGTGGGTTGCAATTTCCTACTTCAGGCGATCTTCCTGATGCAGGGATGGAACCTACATCTCTTGTGGCCCCTGTACTGGCAGGCAGATGGGCCTTGACTTTAATATAAAAAGTAGTTGTCAGGCAGCCACTGTGCAGGCCCTGAGGAACTCCACAGAAATGGAACAAGTAAAGAGCCCTGAGCCACCGTCTGCACTTCAAATCTTCTAGAAGCTCAAGAGGGTCTACACACAGACCCAGACAGCCTCTGCCACCGCCCCACTCTACTTCTAGCAGCAAGGCCAGGGCTAGGCTCCTCACCAGTCTAGACCTTCCACTGTATTCACGCCCATCCCTCCACGTAAGAATATCTTTAATAAAGACAAGGTTCAGGATCCAGTGTCCCAGAGGGAGGTCATGGACCGGTCACAACCGTTAAGGCTTACATTTCTTTCTCAACTATGTTCCTGCCAATCAAGTCTCAGACCTAGGTCCAGAGAATTCAGCGCCAGGCTCGTAATTCCTTCTTTCTTTTTCCCTCTTGGCTCTCACAGTATAGCCCTGTTACTCAGTGTGGTTCTAAAACCAGTAGCACCAATGTTGACTGAAGACTTGTTAGAAATACACAATTTGGGAACCACCTCAGATCTGCTTAATCAGAATTTGCATTTTAACAAAATCCCTGGGCTGAATCATTTTGCAGATTAGAGACAAGCACTGGCCTATAGGATTGGATGCAGGTTCGATTCTTAGATCAGGAAGTTCCCCTAAAGAAGAAAATGGCAACCCACTCCAGTATTCTTGCCCAGGAAATCCCATGGACAGAGGAGCTTGATGGGCTATAGTCCCTGGGGTCCCAAAACAGTTGGGCGCAAACTTAGTGACTAAACAACATTAACTGATAACTAAAAAGTAGTTTTTATACTGTGGAAATAACACAGGAGGAACATTACAAGTTACAGCTAAAAGGATTCCATCTAAAGATCTTGACTCTGCCCCTCTTTGGTTTACCTTTACTATAAAGCTGCCTAGAAAGCTCTCTAATGACCTCTCAGAATACTTCCTTTAGTTGGACCAACCTCTAATATACTCCTCTTGTCATCTTAAACCTGGTCAACACTGTGCTTGATGATGCTTTCAGGAGAAGAGGAAACGACCTAAATCAATCTATATTCTGAGGGCCTGGAGCCAATCCTTAGCTGGTGCTTTCAAGCAATCAAGAAAGGATATTTCTTGTCCACAACTGGCAGCAACAAGGGGTGGGAGTTGGGGGCAAGGTGGAGAAGCAGATCTGAACTAGCATAATTCACTCTCTGCACTTAACTTCAATCAATCAAGATTATCCTTAAATCCATATAAGCGTGAGTCCTACCTGTCTCTTCCTATCTGCACTCCCTACAGACCACAGGCTCCATGAGAACAACTGTGTCCATCCTGATCGTTACTAACTGCCATGCACCCTGCAAAAATCTGAAACATAGCTCTTAATCAATTACTATAGCTCTAACTGATAACAAAAACTTTCATTTATGCCTCAACAAAGCTCTGACATAAGGTAGTACTTCCCACATTCCTGAAAAAAAAATTTCACATTTAATCCTATGACAAACCTATCAAGTGGCCGTGAAGCAGGTATAGTACCTAGTATTATTTCCAATCTATAGGTGAGGCACACAGAGCACAGAGAGGTTACATAACTCACCCAGGATTATCAAGGTGAATGGCAAAGATGAGTTGCAAACCCAAGTAGCCTAGCCTAAAAGTCACTCTATTAATCACTCTGTTGTAATACCTCTCACTGAAGAAGACAACAACATCTTTTATATATATATGTATATACTTTTTTATTTTACTTTATTGCTTTACAGAGTTTTGTTGTTTACAGATATGTATAATTCCAGATTTTCCCATTCCCCACCATCCCACCCCTCCAGGCCATAGGACAATAACATCTTGAATAGCAATAAATTGAGCCAAATAAAACAATATAAAGCACATTAGGAAGAAAAACCCATATTTGGACATATAAGTTACTAAATATGTCATATTTAGACATATAAGTTACCAGTTACCTAAAAGAAGCTGTTGCTATGAATCACTGTAGTGCCTGACCCTGATTTAAAACAACAGTCAAAACGAAAGCAAATCTTCCTTTTCAACTGACAGACATAGACAGAATATAAAACCCAGAGTATTCTCATAGTAAAAACATTCTCACCTGCTATCAAATCTCTGCTTTATAAAAATACACATTCTACTTTTGTCTGCCAAGGGAAGCCCGACCACCACACTGGACATCACAGAACTAGACATGGGCTGTCTGGGTTTTCAGGGAGAGGCAGCAGGAGGACATGAAGACACCACCATCCCTATGGTTTTATCTTTCCAATTCTTCCAGCGTTAAATGTAGGCTAGTCATACACGTCAGTTTGAATGTCCCCAGCAAGCTTTTTTTCTATCCTAAAAACTACCAGAAACCAATGCAAAGCACGTGACAGGGAAGACAGACCACAGGGAGGGAACAGGAGAACCCAAATCATTAGATGTGTGCCCATCCAACGCATCTCTGCCTGAGGCATTCTCTGGCCTGCTTCTGAGGCAACCAAGGGCCTGAGGGGTCCGTGACTGCTCCAGTTTATGCTGTCTTGCTGATGTGCTATGGAAAGCAAAAGGCCCTGAGAAATTTCTGGTTACAAGAGGAAAACATCACCCACCTTCCACTGCTCCTCTGGAAGTAGCTTCACGACCACCAGATCCCCATTCAAGGCTCTATTACGAGCAACAACGCCATCGATAAAAATGTCTCGATCACCATCCTAGATTGGAGAAAGGAATAAAATCGTCAGCTTACCAAGACCTGGAACCAAAAATAAATTCCTTGGCCTAAAAACTGTAGACTCTACAATCTGCGCACTGACTTAACAGGAACACTGGTATTGATAATAGCCACAAACAGATCCAGAGGAAGCTAAAGTCCCTTGTATAATTCCAGATTTTCCCATTCCCACCATCCCACCCCTCCAGGCCATAGGACAATAACATCTTGAATAGCAATAAATTGAGCCAAATAAAACAATATAAAGCACATTAGGAAGAAAAACCCATATTTGGACATATAAGTTACTAAATATGTCATATTTAGACATATAAGTTACCAGTTACCTAAAAGAAGCTGTTGCTATGAATCACTGTAGTGCCTGACCCTGATTTAAAACAACAGTCAAAACGAAAGCAAATCTTCCTTTTCAACTGACAGACATAGACAGAATATAAAACCCAGAGTATTCTCATAGTAAAAACATTCTCACCTGCTATCAAATCTCTGCTTTATAAAAATACACATTCTACTTTTGTCTGCCAAGGGAAGCCCGACCACCACACTGGACATCACAGAACTAGACATGGGCTGTCTGGGTTTTCAGGGAGAGGCAGCAGGAGGACATGAAGACACCACCATCCCTATGGTTTTATCTTTCCAATTCTTCCAGCGTTAAATGTAGGCTAGTCATACACGTCAGTTTGAATGTCCCCAGCAAGCTTTTTTTCTATCCTAAAAACTACCAGAAACCAATGCAAAGCACGTGACAGGGAAGACAGACCACAGGGAGGGAACAGGAGAACCCAAATCATTAGATGTGTGCCCATCCAACGCATCTCTGCCTGAGGCATTCTCTGGCCTGCTTCTGAGGCAACCAAGGGCCTGAGGGGTCCGTGACTGCTCCAGTTTATGCTGTCTTGCTGATGTGCTATGGAAAGCAAAAGGCCCTGAGAAATTTCTGGTTACAAGAGGAAAACATCACCCACCTTCCACTGCTCCTCTGGAAGTAGCTTCACGACCACCAGATCCCCATTCAAGGCTCTATTACGAGCAACAACGCCATCGATAAAAATGTCTCGATCACCATCCTAGATTGGAGAAAGGAATAAAATCGTCAGCTTACCAAGACCTGGAACCAAAAATAAATTCCTTGGCCTAAAAACTGTAGACTCTACAATCTGCGCACTGACTTAACAGGAACACTGGTATTGATAATAGCCACAAACAGATCCAGAGGAAGCTAAAGTCCCTTTGGAACTACAGAAATGGTAATGAATACATAAGAGCAGGCTAACATAATTCTTTAAAAATTACCAAATAAGAGATCTACAATAGGCAGGCCAAAAACAAACAAAAATACATAAAGTAAACAACTAGGACTGCATGCTTTTATAACAAATGTGAAAGGAGTAAGCTGTCCTTTTCTGTTTTCAATAAAATAAAGCATGGTGGTACCTTTCCTATACTGAAATTTTTAAGCAAAGGGAAACGTAAAAAGCAGGCAGTTTGAAAGAAAAGAGAAGAAAAACAACATACAATCCCCTCAGAAAATCAACCAAGGGCAGGGGCAACAACCAGCTCCAAGATTTGGGTTCTCCACGAGGAAACCAGCATATTCCCCCTGGGAAAGCAGCAGAGAGAGCAAATCGTGGTCTGTTTGTTTTTTTAATTGATGTAGAGCTGATTTACAATACTGTGTTAGTTTCAGGTGTACAGCAGAGCGATTCAGTAATTTTTTTCGGATTATATTCCATTACAGGTTATTATAAGATACTGATTATATAGTAATTCCCTGTGTTATACAGTAAATCCTTCTTATTGCTATCTATTTTATGTATAGTAGTTTAAAGAGTTGAGTTGAACCTCAAACAATCCAAATCTATGGGTAGACTGCATCACAACTCAGCTCTTAATTTGATTCATTCAGAACCCTGCATCTATTGCAGAACCTCTTATTTTAAAGATACTCGCAGGCAGCTCAAAATTAAGTTTGAATCAATCCCTAACTACATTTTAAAACCAAAGAGTTCAACCCTTTATGTGAATGCCTCAAGACTTGCTCTACTCATCAGAATGAATAGCGGGAGAAAGTTGTCGATGATCAATCTGTTGGAAATATAAAGGGATCTGAGGGTCCACTAACTAAGTATTTAAGAAGCTGGAGTAGCAAGGACAACTCAAGTATGTCATGATGATCAGAACATCCCCCATAGACGGAAGAGCTCCCTTTGGACCAACATACATTCTACAGATACACAAAGAGTGCTTCTAGTGATAAGATGCACAAAAAAGCTGTACAGAACTTCCTGCACCAACACAGTTCTGAAGTGAAACTGAATTGAAACTTTTTTATAAAAAGCCAGGTTTTTACATCTGGTCTATTTTTCCTCTTTATCTTATCACCAAATAGGATAAAAAAAAAAAAGCACCTCAATAATATCAGTGTATCTTGTTTTTCTGGAAAAAGTCATGTGGTTTTATTCTAATTCTATGTCTTATTTTTATTGAGAACAACAGGATACTCACAGGTACACAAAGAAGTGACTTATTCTATGTATCTTGAATTTGTCATAAAAAAAATGAATATCAACTTTCTATAAGTAGAAATTGCAATAAACCTAAAACACATTCTCCCAAAACAAAGTACTTTTTTTTTTTTCATAACTGATGATCAATTCACTATTCCTATTGACATATGTCACAATTTTTATTTTATTTTTTACAGAGTTTTGTTGTTTACCGCCACACATCGGCCCGAATCCTCTATAGGTATGTACATATTCCACTCAACCTCAAACCTCCCCCATCTCCCTCCCCATCCTACCCCTCCAGGTCACCAAAGAGCCCCTGTTTGAGATCCCTTAGTTCCACAGCATATTCCCTCCCTCACCCCAGTATCCATAAGACTGTTCTTCATGACCGCCTCTCCACTGCTGCTCTGCATATTCATTTATCAGCACCATCTTTCTAGATTCCATACAGATGTGTCAGTATACACTATTTATCTTTCTCCTTCTGACATACTTCACTCTGTACAATAGGTTCTAGATTCATCTACCTCATTAGAACTGATTCAAATGCATTTCTTTTTATGACTGAATAATATTCCACTATATATATACATATACATATACCACAGCTTCTTTATCCATTTCTCTGTCGATGGATACCTGGGTTGCCTCCATGCTTTAGCTATTCTAAATAGTGCTTCAATGAACAATGGGGTACATGTGTCTCTTTCAATTTTGAATATGTCTCAATTTTAACACAGAAAAGTGACACTGTATAAATTTTCAGCTGTTTTTAGAGTCAATAGGAATAAATTTCATCAAATCTTGTCTATTTTTCTTTCTCAAAAAACTTAAGGATTTTAAAATTAAGAGGAACGTTAGACACTATTTACTCCACCCCTTCATTTTACAATTAAGAAAACTTTCTGCAGAAGAAAGTTTCAGAGCAGAAGCCACATCTCCCATCATTTCTATCTCTATTCTACCTGGTAAAGCAAGCAGCAGGGAACATTCAGGCCCTGGTCTGACAGCCCACCTTCTCGCCTACCTGTGAGCACATTTCCAGCTCACACAAGTTCACAGTTGACACAGACACGAGCTACGTATACCCAGAAATCCCGACCAGTGATGGGATTTACAGAGGCATGTAATTCACTGTCTCTATTATCTCCTCCTTCAACTGCTTTCTATGATGCTTCTAAAACCTGAAACTGACCAGAAAACCCACAAAACTAGAATGCAGGATTGTTCCAGTGTCCAAAACCAGAGTATCTACAATTGCTTACAACTGGGCCTTTTTTCTCTTTTTGAAGTATAACTGCTTTACAATGTTGTGTTCATTTCTACTGTACAACAAAGTGAATCAGCCGTAAGTATACATATATCCCCTCCCTCTCCAGCCTCCCTTTCCCACCCACCCCTGCCTAGGTCCTCACAAAGCACCAAGCTAAGCTCTCTGTGTTATGTTCCTAATTACTTAGAGGTGAGTCATTTAGCACTTTTTCTCCCTCAATTAGAAAAATTATTACTCATTATTGTTATCAATTATTATTCCATCAATGGCCAGATAAGAGAATAAAAGAGGTGCAGAAATAAGCAAGTCTTAATATCACAACTGTGTAAAATAGTCTAAATAGGACACCCCAGGAATCTGCAAATTTTAATCACATGAATTTAATTTATGGGAACCTAGCTAGGCCCACACTTCAGAGAATCTCTGCCCTGGCCCTCCTCTGACCACAGCCCTCCTCAGCAGGTAAGGAGTTCTCAAGGCCAAATGAATTGTCATCAGCCTCAAGCCCACTTCCAGGGCATATATGAGCATCTTCCCCAGGTCTGTCTGTCTTTCCAAAAGCACACCAAAGGCAGCTAATGTGGGGGTACTTCTAAGAGGCATGGGCAGAGCTTGGACATGTGGGATGAACTGCTCACCTGGTGGGCAAGGGCCCTCAGTGAATGGGTGGGGGAGGGAGGGGCAGCAAAGAGGAGACTGGGAGCCAAGACTGGGAAGAGAAGAGGGGCAGCCAGAAGTGGACCCTCTCCACATAGCCACCTTTCAGCATGGTGCTCCAAAGAGTGAGAATTCAACGTCTGAACCCAAGTCCAAGTACATGGAGGTATATTTGACAAGGAATGTATTTTGCTGAACAATTTGTTGGTCTGGTGTACAACTTTTAAGAATTTAATATAAAGTAAGTGTGCCTCCATTGTACTTCTGTCCTGGGACATACAGTCATTAGGAGCCAGCCTAACAGGGATCTGAAAGTGAAAGTCGCTCAGTCGTGTCTGACTCTGTGACCCACAGACAAGCCATGGAATTCTCCAGGCAAGAATAATGGAGTGGGTAGCCTTTCCCTTCTCCAAGGGATGTTCCCAACCCAGGGATCAAACCCAGGTCTCCTTCATTGTAGGCGGATTCTTTACCACCTGAGCCACCAGGGAAGTCCAAGAATACTAGAGTGGGTAGCCTATCCCTTCTTCAAGGGAACTTCCAGACCCAGGAATCAAACTGGGGTCTCCTGCATTGCAGACAGATTCTTTACCAGCTGAATGACAAGGGAATCCCTAAGAGGAATCTAAATTACAGAAATTCAATACTGTGTACTCAGGGCAGAGAAAAAGCAGGCAGTGAAGTTTTCAAAATGCTATATGTAGTTCTACTTATCATTCAAATCAATGAGAGCAAACTCAGGCGGAGGGAGATGGGTGATCCGCAATCAGGTACCTCGCAGGGTCAGCTCCTCACTGCACTAGGTGTGCTTCTTATGCTTAAAAACCCATGTCTTTCACACACTGGGACCCCTCATATTATTGAGCTCCTCCAACTGGTGTGCCAATGAAGAAACAATCATTCTTTCTTAATGTAGAGAAAATGTTGGTTATGTTAGGCTTTTAATTGTAAGAGATTGGCCTGGAAACATGCCTCAACCCTTCCAGGGCATATGAGCATCTTCCCCAGGTCTGTCTGTCTTTCCAAAAGCACACCAAAGGCAGCTAATGTGGGGGTACTTCTAAGAGGCATGGGCAGAGCTTGGACATGTGGGATGAACTGCTCACCTGGTGGGCAAGGGCCCTCAGTGAATGGGTGGGGGAGGGAGGGGCAGCAAAGAGGAGACTGGGAGCCAAGACTGGGAAGAGAAGAGGGGCAGCCAGAAGTGGACCCTCTCCACATAGCCACCTTTCAGCATGGTGCTCCAAAGAGTGAGAATTCAACGTCTGAACCCAAGTCCAAGTACATGGAGGTATATTTGACAAGGAATGTATTTTGCTGAACAATTTGTTGGTCTGGTGTACAACTTTTAAGAATTTAATATAAAGTAAGTGTGCCTCCATTGTACTTCTGTCCTGGGACATACAGTCATTAGGAGCCAGCCTAACAGGGATCTGAAAGTGAAAGTCGCTCAGTCGTGTCTGACTCTGTGACCCACAGACAAGCCATGGAATTCTCCAGGCAAGAATAATGGAGTGGGTAGCCTTTCCCTTCTCCAAGGGATGTTCCCAACCCAGGGATCAAACCCAGGTCTCCTTCATTGTAGGCGGATTCTTTACCACCTGAGCCACCAGGGAAGTCCAAGAATACTAGAGTGGGTAGCCTATCCCTTCTTCAAGGGAACTTCCAGACCCAGGAATCAAACTGGGGTCTCCTGCATTGCAGACAGATTCTTTACCAGCTGAATGACAAGGGAATCCCTAAGAGGAATCTAAATTACAGAAATTCAATACTGTGTACTCAGGGCAGAGAAAAAGCAGGCAGTGAAGTTTTCAAAATGCTATATGTAGTTCTACTTATCATTCAAATCAATGAGAGCAAACTCAGGCGGAGGGAGATGGGTGATCCGCAATCAGGTACCTCGCAGGGTCAGCTCCTCACTGCACTAGGTGTGCTTCTTATGCTTAAAAACCCATGTCTTTCACACACTGGGACCCCTCATATTATTGAGCTCCTCCAACTGGTGTGCCAATGAAGAAACAATCATTCTTTCTTAATGTAGAGAAAATGTTGGTTATGTTAGGCTTTTTAGAGATGGTTATTCTGGCTCCAACACTGCATATTCCTAACAGGTTTTCATGGGCAATTTTTATGATTCTTAAATGTGAATTTCACCTTATAAGCAAACTCTAAAATCTAACACCCACATAAACTGTGCTTCCCCTGTATGATGGAATAGTTCTCGCAGCTAAGCTACTGCCTCAAAGCTGACATTCAATTCTCTCATCTAAGCACTGGTGTCAGTAGATAATACCATGTTCAGCCACAGGAACAGAAAATGACTGAGAGAACAAGGTGACATGTGCTACTTTTTATCTAATCCAATGGGTCAAGACCTAAACTTTCGATACAAATGTGAATCTTCTGAACAAGGGCAAGGGAAAAAAGACGAAACTGAGCTTTAGAATAGGACTTTGGTTACTGAAACAACAACAACAACAATAACACCTATGAACTACATGACCAAACTTGCATTCTCACTAAACGTGTCATTTCATACAATGAAATATATTAGGTGAAATGTATGTATTCCATTTCTTCATTTATAAACTGAAGTTTCTACCTATAATCTCTCCTGCTGTGAAAAATCTAATTCTGTGGCTCTCCTATTTATGGCATCCTAGATAAGACAGGTCAAAAATTTAAGAATATTGCTATCCCAGCTTTGCACAATCAAGCCTTATCCAGAGACCTGCTGCTAAATTATATGTCAGAGTGAGCTTCCCTTAACAAGAGAGAGCCTGCTCAAATGAATCATGAAACTAAGCAAGTACATAAAGACCCAATGGTAATAAAGAGCCTTGTACCAAGTCCTACCACTTGCAGAAAAGTGAAGTAAGAAACTGACCCTGCCCCCCAACCCAAAATAGCATTATACATTATTTTTGGATAAATCTGCAGATTAGCTCATGCAGTAGATTGAAAGTAGATAGCATATTTGTTCAAGAAGAGATTAAACTTAAATCAGTGGAAACACCCATAAATCCTTTCAAGCTATAAACCAAGAGCATCCAATTACAAGAACTGATGGCTGTCTGTGCGGCTTCAGCAGCGCCCTGGAGCCTGGAACAAATGCCATCCCTATCGTTTGAAGCGTGATTTTAAGACTGGCAGAAGGGGCTATCAACCAAAGGCAAATGCTGTTTATTTAAATGTGAAACAAATCCTTGCCTATCTTCAATTTTGTTTTACAACCCTGTTATTTTTTAGTTAGAATGTATGATTTCAGTTTCATAGCACATCTAAAAAATTAAATGTGACATTAGGTTTATTATAAAGTTACTGAACTTACCGGGGAAGGAATGAAGGCTTCATGAAACTTCTTTGGATTAATTCTCAATACACCCTTTAAAATTAAAAAGAAAAAAATCCATGAAAAATTTAACTGGTTATACTTAGGATTTTTCCATACATATGTTATTATTCAATAAAAGGTCTAAAATTAATTAAACAGTTCGATTAGGAAACAGGTCAGAGGTATGAGAACGATTCATTAAATGCATAAAATGGTTTATATTGATGTCTATTCCTCAGAGTTTCATCAAATACTGAAAGCTCACACTGGCACCTTGCAGTGAACAAGCAGAGGTGAGAAGCCAGAGTTTGGTAGGGGATGGGAAAGTGGCAGCTCCTGGGGGTTTCTGTGTCCCTATAGGCTAGTCTTCAAATGTTAGAACCAAGGCTACCTGGGGATTATGCATCACTACACAATGGTCTTCTTTTATTCTACAGGACCTTCCCATAACTGCTGGTTTCTGTGACAATTTTCAAAGTGAAACAGGTTGACTTCCAAATTGAATAGTGAGTCTCAAGGGACTGGATGCATATTTTTGACTCTGGCCCCCCAGCAGAGCTGAATGAGTCAATAATTCAAATTGGTCCAGAACCAGCTCTTAATGTAAATGGGAATCCTGGCTGCAACAACCAGGCCACCCAGTCTGCCTTCAACTTCATGTTATTCCAGCACCAAATCAAGGTCTGCTTCTATTTACGCTCAGGGGTGCAGGTGGGGCCCGTCTTCAACAGCAGTTCAGTATTTTAGGCTCCTGCAGGAAGCCCCCCTTCTATTTAAAACGCTCAGGGGTCAGTAAATCCTTTCAAGCTATAAACCAAGAGCATCCAATTACAAGAACTGATGGCTGTCTGTGCGGCTTCAGCGCCCTGGAGCCTGGAACAAATGCCATCCCTATCGTTTGAAGCGTGATTTTAAGACTGGCAGAAGGGGCTATCAACCAAAGGCAAATGCTGTTTATTTAAATGTGAAACAAATCCTTGCCTATCTTCAATTTTGTTTTACAACCCTGTTATTTTTTAGTTAGAATGTATGATTTCAGTTTCATAGCACATCTAAAAAATTAAATGTGACATTAGGTTTATTATAAAGTTACTGAACTTACCGGGGAAGGAATGAAGGCTTCATGAAACTTCTTTGGATTAATTCTCAATACACCCTTTAAAATTAAAAAGAAAAAAATCCATGAAAAAATTTAACTGGTTATACTTAGGATTTTTCCATACATATGTTATTATTCAATAAAAGGTCTAAAATTAATTAAACAGTTCGATTAGGAAACAGGTCAGAGGTATGAGAACGATTCATTAAATGCATAAAATGGTTTATATTGATGTCTATTCCTCAGAGTTTCATCAAATACTGAAAGCTCACACTGGCACCTTGCAGTGAACAAGCAGAGGTGAGAAGCCAGAGTTTGGTAGGGGATGGGAAAGTGGCAGCTCCTGGGGGTTTCTGTGTCCCTATAGGCTAGTCTTCAAATGTTAGAACCAAGGCTACCTGGGGATTATGCATCACTACACAATGGTCTTCTTTTATTCTACAGGACCTTCCCATAACTGCTGGTTTCTGTGACAATTTTCAAAGTGAAACAGGTTGACTTCCAAATTGAATAGTGAGTCTCAAGGGACTGGATGCATATTTTTGACTCTGGCCCCTCAGCAGAGCTGAATGAGTCAATAATTCAAATTGGTCCAGAACCAGCTCTTAATGTAAATGGGAATCCTGGCTGCAACAACCAGGCCACCCAGTCTGCCTTCAACTTCATGTTATTCCAGCACCAAATCAAGGTCTGCTTCTATTTACGCTCAGGGGTGCAGGTGGGGCCCGTCTTCAACAGCAGTTCAGTATTTTAGGCTCCTGCAGGAAGCTATAACCCTCCCCACTTACAGCTGCATTTGAAGGCCACTGGAACACATGGACGGAGGCAGTTATTTTCCTAAGAGTTTTCAAAGGGAGTCTTGAGAAAGTGTTTTAAATAACATTTCTCCCCTAAAATACTGAAAGGCTCAAAGATACACAATTAAAAAATAAGTGAGGACATAAAATAAAGCAGCAAATAATTCTTTCTTTCAGTAGTACACCATGTTTAAATTACAAATTTCCATGCAACAGTTTACTACTATTAAATCCCACATGGACTACTACAAATCCTCATTCAGTCCTTAATTCAATAATTATTTATTGAATTCTGATTACGTGTAAGACCCCGAGACAGACAATGTGGAAGAGAGAGTAGAAACAAGCTCACTCCCTGTCTATAGAGTAAAACATGAAGAACGCCCCAAGTAAGATGGCATCTTACTTTTAGTTGGGGACACTATGCAAAGCACCAGAGATGGTGTCTGCCCTGTACCTTGATAGAGGAGCAAAATTTTAAGATAAATCAGAAGAGAAATATAGGCAAGAGTGACTAAGAGGCAACTTCTCTGGTGGTCCAGTGGTTAAGAGTTCGCCTGCCAATCAGTGGACACAGGTTCAATCCCTGGTTCATGGATTTTTCATGAAAATTTCCCATGGCATGGGGCAACGAAGCCTGCATGCCACAAGTACTGAGCCAGCGCTCTAAAGTCCAAGAGCTGCAACTACTGAGCCCTTGTGCTGCAACTGCTGAAGCCCAAGTGCTCTAGGGCCCGTGCTCTGCAAGAAGTCCATGCACCACAACTAAATAAAGTCCACACACAGCAACGAAGACCCAACACAACCAAGAATAAATGAATAAACAGAAGTGAGGCAGACAAAGCTCCCAGAGACCAGTCCCTTCTTACAAATGTCACTGCAACTTCACTTTTAGGACAGTGGTTTCTTGTTGGGGGAGGGAGGGAAAGCTTATTACATTTATCCTAAATATTCCTCCACTCACTCAACCAATATTTTCTGACGACCAGTACAGCAGGCACTTCACCAGGTAATGGGGACACAGTGAAACGTGTCTCCACCCTCAGAGCTTACTGTCCAGTGAGGAGAAATAAGCGCTCCAAATAAATTACAGTAAACTCGTTGATTTTTTAAAAATTCATTTTCTAACCCAAGCTTCTTTTTTTTTTTTTTTTCAACTGCTGTTCCTCTATCATCCCTTCAAGCTCAGTGAATGGTTAGTACTAAAAATGTATACAGCTGCAAATGCCTTCTGCTTTGAAAGTTCCTTTAATAACAGAGCACTCAGAGATGCCACGACTGGGTTCAGGGGAAAGAAACAGGTTACTCGGGGCTGTATCTTGGCTCTATTTTGTGTGTGTGTGAGATGCTTTTTTATTGAGACACAGTTGATGTACAATGTAGAAGTTACAAGTGTAAAATGTAGTGATTTACAATTTTAAAGGCTATACACTCCATTTACAGTTACTATAAAATATCTCAGCTCGGGCTTCCCCTGGTGGTCCAGTGGATAAGGACACCGCCTTGCAGTGTAAGGGGCGCCAGTTCGATCCCTGGCCTGGGAAGATCCCACGTGCCACAGAGCGGCTGGACCCATGTGTCCAATTACCGAGCCCGGAGCTCTGGCGCGCGTGCGCCTAGAGCCGGCGCTCTGCGACAACAGACGCCACCGCGATGGGAGGCCCGCAGGAGCCAAAGAACAATGACGGACGAAAATAGAGAAATGAAAGACCAATAGAAGTGGCCTGCCCGCTCCCCTCCCTCCCCAACCCGACCCCCGCCCAAAATAAATAAATAAATAAATCTTTAAAAATATATATATATATATCTCAGCTCTATTTAAAAGAACAAATATTCTAAGGGCCTAAAAGACTCTATTCTTTTAAAAAATATATTGATTTATTTAGCTGTGCCAGGTCTTAGTTGTGGCACACAAGATCTTTAGTTGCAGCATGTGGGATCCAGTTCCCCAACCAGGGGTCACACCCAGCTCCTCTGGGAGCTCAGAGTCCTAGCCACTGGGCCACCAGGGAAGTCCTGAAACTCTACTCTTGACTGTCTATCCCAAAGTTCCTTATATATAAAAGCAGACAAGGAGGGACAGAAGTCTTGTTCCAGAAAAGGTAATGGGGACACAGTGAAACGTGTCTCCACCCTCAGAGCTTACTGTCCAGTGAGGAGAAATAAGCGCTCCAAATAAATTACAGTAAACTCGTTGATTTTTTAAAAATTCATTTTCTAACCCAAGCTTCTTTTTTTTTTTTTTTTCAACTGCTGTTCCTCTATCATCCCTTCAAGCTCAGTGAATGGTTAGTACTAAAAATGTATACAGCTGCAAATGCCTTCTGCTTTGAAAGTTCCTTTAATAACAGAGCACTCAGAGATGCCACGACTGGGTTCAGGGGAAAGAAACAGGTTACTCGGGGCTGTATCTTGGCTCTATTTTGTGTGTGTGAGATGCTTTTTTATTGAGACACAGTTGATGTACAATGTAGAAGTTACAAGTGTAAAATGTAGTGATTTACAATTTTAAAGGCTATACACTCCATTTACAGTTACTATAAAATATCTCAGCTCGGGCTTCCCCTGGTGGTCCAGTGGATAAGGACACCGCCTTGCAGTGTAAGGGGCGCCAGTTCGATCCCTGGCCTGGGAAGATCCCACGTGCCACAGAGCGGCTGGACCCATGTGTCCAATTACCGAGCCCGGAGCTCTGGCGCGCGTGCGCCTAGAGCCGGCGCTCTGCGACAACAGACGCCACCGCGATGGGAGGCCCGCAGGAGCCAAAGAACAATGACGGACGAAAATAGAGAAATGAAAGACCAATAGAAGTGGCCTGCCCGCTCCCCTCCCTCCCCAACCCGACCCCCGCCCAAAATAAATAAATAAATAAATCTTTAAAAATATATATATATATATCTCAGCTCTATTTAAAAGAACAAATATTCTAAGGGCCTAAAAGACTCTATTCTTTTAAAAAATATATTGATTTATTTAGCTGTGCCAGGTCTTAGTTGTGGCACACAAGATCTTTAGTTGCAGCATGTGGGATCCAGTTCCCCAACCAGGGGTCACACCCAGCTCCTCTGGGAGCTCAGAGTCCTAGCCACTGGGCCACCAGGGAAGTCCTGAAACTCTACTCTTGACTGTCTATCCCAAAGTTCCTTATATATAAAAGCAGACAAGGAGGGACAGAAGTCTTGTTCCAGAAAAGCACTTGCCATTTGACTGGAGCATACTTTACAAGTTGGACCTCAGGAACAGATCCCCTCTGAGTGCAGACCACACCAAGAAAGAAAGGTCTCTAGCAGAGACCACAGGGGCCACAGTCGTCCCCACAGCCTGACAGAAGAAGCTGTCAGCAAAGTATATCAAGTCTTATAACTGTCTTACCTACGTTAAGTCCAGGACTTCCACACTTGTATGATCATTGCCTCATCTGCCCCTAATCTGCCCTTGTGTTCCTCCTCAACCCTCTCCCAGGCCTAGAAGGTAGCTCCTATAGCCTCCATCTCTTTGCTGAATGCTCTGGTGCCTCCTGGCCTCCATGGAAACCTGATGGGATCACTTCCCTTCCAGTGTTCCCAGAGGGAGCCGCTTGTCTCTCTCCTATCCCATACAGCTCAAAGACCAGGGGAAGAAAGTTTCCCCCTTGTTTCCCCACTGCAAATTTGAAAGTATCTTTTTCCCTCCAGCCTCTCTCAAGATCCCCAGATCCCTAGAAGTTCATGTCATTGGCTTCTGCTCTGGCTGCTTGGTGCTGCCATCTTCAACCCTCCTGGCTGGATCCCTGATTTACTAATGCTTTGCCTCTCAGTTCTCTCGCTTCCTCTCCAGCCCCATTCCTATAAACACTAATGGGACTTCACATCCATACGGATGAGCAGGCAACCCTAGTCAATCACTCGAGCCCACCCACCCGAGCCTCCCTCTCCCTCATTCACAGCCTGTATCTTGGGCATGTGTGTTCAGTTGCTTCAGTTGTGTCCAACTCTTTGCAATGCTATGGACTGTAGCCCGCCAGGCTCCTCTGTCCACGGGATTCTCCAGGCAAGAATACTGGAGTGGGTTTCCATGCCTTCCTCCAGGGGATCTTCCCAACCCAGGGATGGAACCCAGGTCTCCTACATTGCAGGCAGATTCTTTACTGCTGAGCCATAGGGAAAGCTCTATATCTTATCGTCATCACTAATTATACCTATACCTCCAAACACGAAACATCAATTATCATCACACTTCCTGATCACAGTCTTCTATCCTTCCAGCTCAGTTAAGGTGGAAACTCCACTTCAGTAGTTCTCCATCTTCACTAAGACCTCCAGTCCAGGGCCACATTTTCACCATTTAGCATCCTCCTCCCACTGGTGTTATCCCGTTCCTCAGCTACCGAGTTGCCTGGCCTGTCACTACCTACTGCCCCTGCAACCCCGAGCCACTGGTCCTCCTCCTCCTAGGATATTCAAGTAATGAAGCCTCACTCTCAGCTGACGCCAGCTACCTGCCTTCTCCATGCCTACACCCAAGGAGTGGAACACGACTGCAGAGCTGAACATAACCACAGGAAAACACCATATAGCCGGGCTAATGAGTCTAACTTGGCGATCACAAACATGTTTTATTTGGCTTACAGGATGTTTGAAAATGCTTAAAACTGAGGAATTTCACACATAAATATGTATTTCCAGATTTACTTGAAAAATGAGCCACATGGCAGCAACCACCTGAGCTGAATCACAGATGCCTCTCTTAGAGCAACAAAAACCATAGCGAGGAATACCTACACGGGCTTACTACATATCACCCACTGTTTCAAGGCTTGTGCATCTATCAACTAATGTAACCCTAAAATAACCCTATGAGGTAGGTACTACTAACCTCTTTTTATAAAATGAGAAAATGGAGGCCCTGAGAGGTGCCCACTTCCACACCACACTCAAGTCAAAGCGGTCTGGCTCTAGAGTCCCTGGTCTTAACGACAGCAGACCTCATTTCCATTTGCCACAGTCACCATCAGACCCCTCTTCACTCATTTATGCCATCTGTTTCTTTCCCCCCTAAAACCAGCAACCTCATTCCAACCCTCAGTCTTCCCTGTTTTGGTTATTGGCATCGCCCATCCAGCTGCTCCACCCAAATACTTAGCAGTCTCCCTCTACGACCCCCTCTGCCGTACCCTCCGCAGCGCGCCCTCAGTGCATCAGACCAGCGCTAGTTCCACGCCCACCCACGCCTCTCCATCTTCACGGCCACCACCCATGCACATCGCCACGTTTTCTTGCTTGGTTTACACTGAGAGACTTCTATGTGGTCTCCCAGCTTCTAATCCAGTCTATTCATCTAACAATTGCCAGAGTTGTTTTAAAAGCATAAAATAGATCATGTCTTTCCCCTGCTTAATCCTCTTCGGTGACTCCCCACCATTCTTTAAATAAAATCCAGCTCTCCCACACAGCCTAGAGAACCTACATCCTCTGGCAACTGCTTAACTCTCAAATTTATTCCCAACATAATTCCCTCTGCTCAGTATATCTGACAGGCCCCCTTCTTAATCCTCAAAACTACCAGGCCTTTTTCCACTTACCTTGTTTTTTAAGAATAAAGGCATTTATTGACTTATGTGTTTGAAAAATCCAAGGTTATGTGGCTTCAAGTGAGTTAGGACAGCTCAAGATTTAGTTTGTTTCTATTTTTCAATCTGTTCTCTTGTACAGGTTCATTTTTTAATATTGAATATATATTTTTTATTGAAGTACAGTTGACTTACAATGTTTCAAGTGCATAACAAGGTGATTCAGTCATATATATACACATATATTATTTTTGAAACTATTTTTCCTTATAGGTTATTATAAGATATTGCCTACAGTTCCCTGTGATATGGTAAAATTTTGGTGCTTGGTGCGTATCCTTTTGTTTTTTTTTCTAATTAGAAATCTAGCTTTCTATCATATTCAGTCAAACAGGCATAATCGAAATGTCAAATTTTTTAGTTAGGCAAAAATTCCTAACTTTTCTAAAATATATGTATTATACACATTATTTATATATATGTATACAAATGCTTTTCTATGACACTTGATAAAGGCTTGAAAAAGAACATCAAAAAAATGAAGAGAAGGAAAACTGGAAAACATAAACTAAATGAAGTGGGAGCACTGAATATGAAATAGTAAAAGTGAACAAACAAGATAAAAGTAGAAGACCCTCATAGAGTCCAGTTGTTTTTAAACATGGCTGCTCATTAGAAACATACCTGGAGTTCTAGCGGAAAAAAAAAAAAAAAAAAGCAATGCCTGGGCATTTATATTTTTCAAAACATTCCAAAATAATTCTGATATGCATCTGGATTTTCAAAAGTGATTACAGGTTTTTCTATTAAATGGTTGTTTTGGTGATATAGAGTTCTATTATTTTTCTGTTGACCAATTGTGACACAATAACATTAAGTGAATAACAATTACATTATCACAACAGTAAATGATGTTTATCAGTTTTCACAATCACTGCTTGCCATTCTACTAACTGGTATCTCTGCCCATAATGTTCCTGTCTAGTTCTCCAAATGCCTGGCTCATGCTCGCCCTTCAGATCTCAACTCAGAGGTCACCTCCTCAGAGAAGCGGAACCTCTCTGTGTAGAGTGGCACCCCACAGTTACTCTCTCTTTTTTCTTGCTTCCTTATGAGCACCCATCACAGGCCTGTAGTTTTCTCTTTATCTTGTTTAGTTGCCTATCTCTCCCAGTGAATTCCCTGTCTGGCTCACTGGTACATGCCTGGCACTTAGCAGGTGGTCAAGGAACAGCTGTTGCAGCTTCTTAGCTCATGTCTGCAGAGCAGAGGTTCTCCTATCACTCTGAGTTTAATGTCATGAACATCAACCGTTCCTTCTGAATGACTGAGCATTACAATGGCACTGGCATGTCACTATTCTCCTTAATGCACACCTAAATGTCCTCTAGCTGAGTTTCCCTCTTAATAAATGGTTAACATCCTAGATAGTATCCCATCCTGTCCTGTCTTCCTGGACTTCTCACAGGGTCCAATAAGAACTTTACACCGACATTTCGGCCTAGGAGAAACGTGACTTTACGCCTCAGACAGCTCCGGGGGCTCAGTCTGAACCATCTTTGGCCAGAGAACCACACATGAACATGAACACACCAACTTTACCACCCTCCTACCCTGGTCGCTTTGGCCATCACCCCAAACCTCAACCCCTCCCAGGTCTGCCTAACCTAGACTCTCGTTTCCCAATATCTCCCATAACAACCTCCCAATACTGTACCTATATAGAGAAAAAGCATGTGAAAACCCATTTACCAAAAAAATTTTCAAAACTACATGTACATAATCATGTATTACTGCTGGTCATTTCAAACACAGGAAAGAGATTTCTTTGGTCACTGTGGACTTCTCTTCACACATATAGCAAAACACCAATGAAATGTCAAATTACTGGCCAAGGCACTCAAAATAAAAATAGTACTCTACTCCTATTTAAAAAGAGTATTTTACTCCTATATTTTGATAAAAGTTTCTTTGGATGGGGAAAGAAAAAGAATATCACAAATATACTTAAGTTGGTATACAAAAGTTAACAAACGTTTATATCTAATATATATACATGGGCTTCCCTGGTGGTCCAGTGGGTAAGGACACCACCTTGCAATGTAAGGGGCACTGGCTGGATCCCTGGCCTGGGAAGATCCCACATGCCAGGGAGCAGCTGGACCAATGTGTCCAACTACCAAGGCGGAACTCTGGAGCGCATGCGCCCAGAGCCAGTGCTCTACAACGAAAGAGGCCACTGTGATGGGAGGCCCACACGGGCCAAAGAACAAAGATAAATAAATGAAAGATCAATAGAAGTGGCCAAAAAATAATATATACACATATGTGTGTGTGTATGTATATATATATATATATATATATATAATAAGTTTTACTTTCTCCAACCGCAAATATCTTTCCTTGACTAGCTTTTTACCTTACCCATCAAGGCCTGCACAGATGGACTCATTTCTCTGCCTATGAAAACCTTATTTACAATGTTGTATATTTCACACGGTGACCTCATATCTGGAAGCCATTCCTTTCCCCATCTGCAGAGAACAACTGTTCTCATCTGTGGGGAGAGACTCTGGCTGCAGAATCTCATGATGTCACAGTCAGAAGGAATCACTTACAAACTCCTGGGAACCAGAGTTGTTATATTGATCAGCTCTTTGTTTTAATAGTAGCAAAGAGTTGTTTCAAAAGCAAAGATTAACAGGAGGAAGCAAAAAATAAACCACTGTAGAATATTTCTCTCAGCCTATCTCTATAAATTTTACAACCATTTTCCCTCCAATTCATAGCAACAGAGGGTCCGCTCACTCTTCTTCAAAGACAGTACCCTGATTCTTTATTCAGTCAGTAATTAAATCTTTATTCAATATAAGCGTATCAAGCATCCGTCAAATGCCAGTCATTGGGCCAATTTGTGGGAATAAGACACGACCCTGATCATAAGGAAGTAAACTGTCTGAGAAAACATAAATGCCAAGAAATGATAATAAGTTTATAATAAAGGGTAAACAAAAAAGTTGGTTGCAGGGAAAAGCAGTAATGATGGATTCTGCTTGGAAAATTAAGCAAAGTTTCATAAAGGAGGTAACAATCAGGTAAGGTCAAGCACGATTACATCGAGAGAGTGGGAGAAAGCATGCCCAGCACCAGGAACAGCATGTGCAGAGTCCAGAGCAATCAAAGAACAGAGTTTTTATTGGGGAAGCTTTGAAGATCAGGGTGAATGGAGCAGAGCGTACCTGGAAGAGAATGGCAGCAGATAAGAATGGGAAAAGCACAACAGGTCCTCACACATGGAACAAGACGGGGGCCAAGACACTTGCAGGGAAATAGAGTTCAATGTGTGTGGGTTAATGAATGAACAAATGGCCAACAGAAGCTTTAACTTTCCTGAAAGGTCTCATCAAAGAAACCAAAGGATGCTTAAAAAAAATGCCAACTTTACCTCTGAAATCAGAAAAAGCAACTAATTTGTTAACAATAATTTTTCATTCAAAGTCTATATTAAGCACATGTATACTGGACCATAGGTAAATTAAAAAGGTGATTAAAAAGGAAAAGAGGAGGATAGTATCTGTTAATTGGCCGGATCTCCAGACCCAAACACAAATAGAGAAGCCGGGCACTCAGAATGACAGACAATGGAACACAGAATCCTCAAACAAGCCAGGTAACACATGGCAATGTTTGTATACTAACGTGGGAGAGACTCTGGCTGCAGAATCTCATGATGTCACAGTCAGAAGGAATCACTTACAAACTCCTGGGAACCAGAGTTGTTATATTGATCAGCTCTTTGTTTTAATAGTAGCAAAGAGTTGTTTCAAAAGCAAAGATTAACAGGAGGAAGCAAAAAATAAACCACTGTAGAATATTTCTCTCAGCCTATCTCTATAAATTTTACAACCATTTTCCTCCAATTCATAACAACAGAGGGTCCGCTAACTCTCCTTCAAAGACAGTACCCTGATTCTTTATTCAGTCAGTAATTAAATCTTTATTCAATATAAGCGTATCAAGCATCCGTCAAATGCCAGTCATTGGGCCAATTTGTGGGAATAAGACACGACCCTGATCATAAGGAAGTAAACTGTCTGAGAAAACATAAATGCCAAGAAATGATAATAAGTTTATAATAAAGGGTAAACAAAAAAGTTGGTTGCAGGGAAAAGCAGTAATGATGGATTCTGCTTGGAAAATTAAGCAAAGTTTCATAAAGGAGGTAACAATCAGGTAAGGTCAAGCACGATTACATCGAGAGAGTGGGAGAAAGCATGCCCAGCACCAGGAACAGCATGTGCAGAGTCCAGAGCAATCAAAGAACAGAGTTTTTATTGGGGAAGCTTTGAAGATCAGGGTGAATGGAGCAGAGCGTACCTGGAAGAGAATGGCAGCAGATAAGAATGGGAAAAGCACAACAGGTCCTCACACATGGAACAAGACGGGGGCCAAGACACTTGCAGGGAAATAGAGTTCAATGTGTGTGGGTTAATGAATGAACAAATGGCCAACAGAAGCTTTAACTTTCCTGAAAGGTCTCATCAAAGAAACCAAAGGATGCTTAAAAAAAATGCCAACTTTACCTCTGAAATCAGAAAAAGCAACTAATTTGTTAACAATAATTTTTCATTCAAAGTCTATATTAAGCACATGTATACTGGACCATAGGTAAATTAAAAAGGTGATTAAAAAGGAAAAGAGGAGGATAGTATCTGTTAATTGGCCGGATCTCCAGACCCAAACACAAATAGAGAAGCCGGGCACTCAGAATGACAGACAATGGAACACAGAATCCTCAAACAAGCCAGGTAACACATGGCAATGTTTGTATACTAACCTAACAACCATAAAATAGACTTAATTCAAATAATACGGGGCCTCACCTCCTGTCTATCACATTACCTACTGTCTGCCTCAAATATCACACCTTAAGAGACCCCAACCGTCCAATTCCAGACTGCCTCACGGTTCCCATCTTCATTAGCTTCCCTCCTTCTGCAGCCCTCCCTCCCACACACACCTCACTCATTTACTAGGCCCAAACGAGTCATCACTCACTATTCACCGTAGGTGTCACCTCCTACAGTTTCCTGGTTTCCCCCAACATTCTTCCATACACCCTGGTCACGTTTTTCTCTGAGCACTCACCCTTTAAGCTCAAACCACCGGTCCACAAGAATGCCTGGTCCACTGCCAGGCCACAGGCTCAACGTACAGAAAGGAGCCTCACCCATCTTCACCTCAGGAGCACCCGCACCGCGTGCTCCTCTCTAACCTGCTCCTGGCTCACAGTGGATACTCCAATGTGTGCTGAGCCAAACTGCTAGTTAGCTTGTAAAACTATGCAGTAAACTATAAAGCACTCAACAAATACTGTCTGCCGCTGTTTCCTGTCTCCTTTTCAACCTTCTTCTCTGCAGTCAGCATCCCGTGCTCCACGCAAACCAACCTGCAGACCACTGTTTCTTACAGGAACACCCTGTATCCCACTTCTCTCTCGGCAGCTCACACTGGTCCACGTTGAGAAGCACTTCTCTTCACCTAACTGCACCAGTCTATGGCCTGGCTCTAAGAGACCCCTTCCAATAAAGCACCCCTCGATACCCTAACTGGAAGTCACGGTGTCCTCCTCTCGTATCTCAGAGTGCTCTGGTGCATGGTGCTTCTCACCTCTGGTTGCTCTGTAGGTCTAAGAAGCGGGAAGCCTTGGGCCTGAGCTCATCCTTTCTTTCAAGCACACAGCACAGAAAAATAAACTGTTATGAATAACTGATAACTTCTGATTCCATATATTCAAGGAATAGCATTCTCATATAATTTAAGCACCTGGATAAGTGTTCCTCTCTTCAAGCCTTCTGACACATCCTCCTTGGACATGTAGGTTTCAAATATGCTCTTTTTCTTCCCTCGTGTGGTCTTGTTCTTTGACTTTTTGTCACCTGGCGAAGCACCAACACCATGTGGGCCAGCCAACGAGGACACACCTAGAAACATGAGGCAGCAATCAACTTTTTCCTCAAACATCTCTGCATTTTTAAAACTGGAGATATTTTACATTTTAAAAAAATAAAGACCAAAAAGAGAGTAAAACTCCCTGATGATTTAAAATCGTCAAAAAAAGGTAAACTGGGTAGGGAAACATGAATAAAATGCACACTGATGATATTTTAATTTTAAATCAGCACCACAACATACATGGAACATAACCCGAGTAATGGGTTCAGTATGCTTTGCTGTTTATAGACACAAACTTCTAAAAATTGTAATTACTAAAAGATCATCACTTTTCTAGAGGAAATTAAACAGCTGTACTCAATAAAACAATGAATTAAGACAACAAGAAACTGCACAATTCTAAAGAACCTACAGGAGAATACTTAAGGTCACTAAAAGAATTATAGTCCACATTTAGTCTTAAGACCCGCCCTGCACCTCCATTACACTTTCAGTTCAGGTCTCCCGTTGCTGGAGTATACTCCATTTGCTGTTTGCTACCTCTGGGGGTGCCCAGGGGGCGGAGGTTCAGCTGGAGGTCAGGATGGCTCATTACTGGTTCCAAGATCACCTCTTCTCTCCAGATCCCAGAGGGCCTCCACTGCTCAGTTCCGTGTTCTTCCTGCCTTGAGCAGCTCAGATGCCACTAGCTGAAACCAAAGAAAGATGGGTAACTGAAGAATGGTTAACCAGCAGCCGCCTCTGTGTTCTTGGAAACTTGGGGCCTGGATGCACTTGGATGGACCTGGATGGACCTGGGTGGACCTGGGTGGTAAAGGCAACGTGATGTCCCCCAGGTCCTGGAGTCAGTTTCTCATCGGCCATTAGTGAAGCACACCATTTGTTCCTTAGCTGCTTTTCAAGGCCTTCAACCCCATGGGAGTCACCAGCCTTCAATTTGGGCCACTTCAACTAAAAACCTCCACAAATAGGGCCATGAGGTAGAAATTAAGGAATTCTGAGGTTCTGTTCAGCTAGGGAAATGCACAAGAGCAGGAGGGAATATAATTTTGAAAAATGATATAAAGCTATGGAATCTAAAGGATATCATGAAATAGGTACTAAACCAGGGCTCAAGAGATGCAGTATTTACTAAATTTAACCTTAGACAAATGATGGTCCTCTATGAAATCAATCAATTCCTTCAGAGTTCAGCAGCATAACCTAACTCACTGCCACAACCAGATGTCCAAAACTCTGCGTGGAAGCCCAGATGATTAGTCACTTTCAAAAACGGGTCCAAATACCTTCTGCATGCAGCACCACAACATACATGGAACATAACCCGAGTAATGGGTTCAGTATGCTTTGCTGTTTATAGACACAAACTTCTAAAAATTGTAATTACTAAAAGATCATCACTTTTCTAGAGGAAATTAAACAGCTGTACTCAATAAAACAATGAATTAAGACAACAAGAAACTGCACAATTCTAAAGAACCTACAGGAGAATACTTAAGGTCACTAAAAGAATTATAGTCCACATTTAGTCTTAAGACCCGCCCTGCACCTCCATTACACTTTCAGTTCAGGTCTCCCGTTGCTGGAGTATACTCCATTTGCTGTTTGCTACCTCTGGGGTGCCCAGGGGCGGAGGTTCAGCTGGAGGTCAGGATGGCTCATTACTGGTTCCAAGATCACCTCTTCTCTCCAGATCCCAGAGGGCCTCCACTGCTCAGTTCCGTGTTCTTCCTGCCTTGAGCAGCTCAGATGCCACTAGCTGAAACCAAAGAAAGATGGGTAACTGAAGAATGGTTAACCAGCAGCCGCCTCTGTGTTCTTGGAAACTTGGGGCCTGGATGCACTTGGATGGACCTGGATGGACCTGGGTGGACCTGGGTGGTAAAGGCAACGTGATGTCCCCCAGGTCCTGGAGTCAGTTTCTCATCGGCCATTAGTGAAGCACACCATTTGTTCCTTAGCTGCTTTTCAAGGCCTTCAACCCCATGGGAGTCACCAGCCTTCAATTTGGGCCACTTCAACTAAAAACCTCCACAAATAGGGCCATGAGGTAGAAATTAAGGAATTCTGAGGTTCTGTTCAGCTAGGGAAATGCACAAGAGCAGGAGGGAATATAATTTTGAAAAATGATATAAAGCTATGGAATCTAAAGGATATCATGAAATAGGTACTAAACCAGGGCTCAAGAGATGCAGTATTTACTAAATTTAACCTTAGACAAATGATGGTCCTCTATGAAATCAATCAATTCCTTCAGAGTTCAGCAGCATAACCTAACTCACTGCCACAACCAGATGTCCAAAACTCTGCGTGGAAGCCCAGATGATTTAGTCACTTTCAAAAAACGGGCAATACCGTAGCTAGAAATCCACTTCCCTTCTCTGACATGCCAGCACTTCAAACCAGTCCTCTCACCAGAAACTCAGGCAGCTGCTCCTAAGGAAAACAGACAGCTGCCTAGCTCAGCAGACTGGAATGTGGGGTCCTGCAGCAGCCCCCCTCCCCGGCCATCCACCTGGATACTGAACACGTCATCACAATATCTACGTCTGCTCTGCTGGGCACCAGCCCAAGCTTCAAGCCTATACTTGTAAATTCCCAAAATCCGGGTGGGCAGCCTGCTTTCCCATAAAATGGATCAAGATGTCATGCTGAACACTAGCTTCCGTTTCCTCTAAATCTCCCAGACACATCCTTCATCAAAATGATGTCATTCTTCTTTAAATTGAAGTTAATACTAACTTGAGAGAAAAACAACAGAGACCAAGAGTTAACAAGCTACTCAGTGAAACGTGAAGAGACTGAGAGATGAAGTTAATAAGTTATAAGAAGAGAGAGAAACAGATGGTCTGAGATAAGCAAAAGGTAGTAGGAAAGGTACATGGAAGAGTCTAGAGTGTCCACTGGTTTCATTCAGAAATGCACTCATCCACTCCTTAATTCAACAGCTATCTCTGCAAGGTACTATACTGGGCACCATGAGGGATACAAAAGTTCACTCGACTTATAAAAATCATGTTAAAATAACAAGCAATACAAGGTGGGGAGTGATAAGCACTTTATTTATTTAAAGTACGGGTGCGTGTATATATAGGCTTCCCAGGTAGTGCTAGTGGTAAAGAATCCATCTGCCAATGAAGGAGAAGTAAGAGATGCAGGTTTAATCCCTGGGTCAGGAATATCCCCTGGAGAAGGACATAGCAACCCACTCCAGTTCTCTTGCCTGGAGAATTCCATGGTCAGAGGAGCCTGGCAGGCTCCAGTACATAGGGTCGCACAGAGTTGACATGACTGAAGAGACCTGGCACATGCATATATATGATGGAAGAAAGCATCTCCCGGTCCAGAAATGCAAGAGAGTTTCAGAAAAGACTTTAAGGAAGAGCAGAGAACATGAGAAACATATGTTGCTGGCAAAATGAAACAGACAAACAGAAAAACACAGGAAGGTTCTTGCAATGTTAATTCCATTTGCGTAGAGTCCGGTCTTGGGGTCAGAAAATAACATGCCAGCCTTCAAACCAGTCCTCTCACCAGAAACTCAGGCAGCTCCCAAAAACAGACTGGAATATGTGGGTCCTGCAGCAGCCTCCGGCCATCCACCTGGATACTGAACACGTCATCACAATATCTACGTCTGCTCTGCTGGGCACCAGCCCAAGCTTCAAGCCTATACTTGTAAATTCCCAAAATCCGGGTGGGCAGCCTGCTTTCCCATAAAATGGATCAAGATGTCATGCTGAACACTAGCTTCCGTTTCCTCTAAATCTCCCAGACACATCCTTCATCAAAATGATGTCATTCTTCTTTAAATTGAAGTTAATACTAACTTGAGAGAAAAACAACAGAGACCAAGAGTTAACAAGCTACTCAGTGAAACGTGAAGAGACTGAGAGATGAAGTTAATAAGTTATAAGAAGAGAGAGAAACAGATGGTCTGAGATAAGCAAAAGGTAGTAGGAAAGGTACATGGAAGAGTCTAGAGTGTCCACTGGTTTCATTCAGAAATGCACTCATCCACTCCTTAATTCAACAGCTATCTCTGCAAGGTACTATACTGGGCACCATGAGGGATACAAAAGTTCACTCGACTTATAAAAATCATGTTAAAATAACAAGCAATACAAGGTGGGGAGTGATAAGCACTTTATTTATTTAAAGTACGGGTGCGTGTATATATAGGCTTCCCAGGTAGTGCTAGTGGTAAAGAATCCATCTGCCAATGAAGGAGAAGTAAGAGATGCAGGTTTAATCCCTGGGTCAGGAATATCCCCTGGAGAAGGACATAGCAACCCACTCCAGTTCTCTTGCCTGGAGAATTCCATGGTCAGAGGAGCCTGGCAGGCTCCAGTACATAGGGTCGCACAGAGTTGACATGACTGAAGAGACCTGGCACATGCATATATATGATGGAAGAAAGCATCTCCCGGTCCAGAAATGCAAGAGAGTTTCAGAAAAGACTTTAAGGAAGAGCAGAGAACATGAGAAACATATGTTGCTGGCAAAATGAAACAGACAAACAGAAAAACACAGGAAGGTTCTTGCAATGTTAATTCCATTTGCGTAGAGTCCGGTCTATATGAAGGGAGGCAATGGCAAGGAAAATAAACAAGTTGGAAGGTCTAAACAGCCAGCCCCGTTTTTCAAAGGCAGTAAGGAATTTCTGAAGCATGAATGTGCGGAAGAGAAAAATAACAGATCAAAGCTGTGTTTCAGGAAAAATTAACCTGGCAAAGCACTCAGAGTCATCTGGAGTTGAGAGAGACTGGTGGCAGCTGCTTCTTTAAGAGCCAGAACAGACTGGTGAGAGGAAAGGGAGGCCTGAACTAGAGCTGCAGCTACAGACAGAGAAATAGAGAGACCATGAACATGGTATTACACAGGTCAACCTGGCACCACTGGGCAGCCAGACGTATCTGAAGGAGAGCAAGGAGGTGGCAGTTGGGTGAGATTTCAAGTAAGGAGACTGAGAGATGAAAACATCACTAAGGTAGAGAATAAGATAAATTCTACTTAGACTATTACATCCCTCTACATGGCAATACCTCAGTTTATACCTCTACACATGGAAATATATACTTCCACATCAAAAACTTGAAAACTGGAGCATCACTCAGAGACAAATTAGCCAGACGCATGCATAAAGGTAGTAACCCAAAGTTTTCCAGAATGGAAGAGACTGCCCAGAAAAAGGTAAGCTGATACAGAAGAGGGCCTAGGACCAAATCTGGGTTAGGGCAGTTTTTAGGAAAAGCAAAGAAGTAGAAAGCATACAAAGAAGCTAATAAAGATACAGTGAAAAACCAATAGAGTCTGATAGTAAGAAAACTTGGGAGAAACTAACTTCCAAAGGAAGACAGGTTCCTGATCAGGGTTTGCATCAACTACTAAGTAAGAAAACCAGTAATTGGACCTTGGGTGGGGCTAGGGGGATGGAGCAAGCTGCAAGCAGGAGAAAGACAACTGAAAAACTAGAGCTAGAACTGAAAATGGGATACTTCACAGCAAGTCTTGATAGAAGGAAGAGTTCAAAATTAAAGGGCCTTCCCAGATAGCGTCAGTGGTAAAGAATCTACCTGCCAATGAAGGAGACACAGGAGACATAAGAGACTCAGGTTGGATCCTTGGGTTGAGAAGATCCCCTGGAGGAGGAGCCACTCCAGTATTCTTGCCTGGAGAATTCCATGGACATGGCAGCCTGGTGGGCTATAGTCCATGGTGTCACAAAGAGTCAGACACAACTGAGCAACTGAGCACATGAGCACTGCCAGTCTAGTGAGATGAAGGTACAGAGATCTCAACTCAAAAGTGCACAGGTGGGGCTTCCCTGGTGGTCCAGTGGGTAAGGACACTGCCTTGCAGTGTAAGCGGCGCCAGTTCGATCCCTGGCCTGGGAAGGTCCCACGCGCCGCGGAGCGGCTGGACCGATGTGTCCAATTACCGAGCCGGAGCTCTGGAGCGCATGCGCCCAGAGCCGGTGCTCTGCGACAAGAGAGGCCACCGCGATGGGAGGCCCACACGGGCCAAAGAACAAAGATGGATGAAAATAGATAAATGAAAGACCAATAGAAGTGGCCCGCCTGCCCCCCCCCCCAAAATAAATTTAAAAAAAAAAAACTACTTACATCCCTCTACATGGCAATACCTCAGTTTATACCTCTACACATGGAAATATATACTTCCACATCAAAAACTTGAAAACTGGAGCATCACTCAGAGACAAATTAGCCAGACGCATGCATAAAGGTAGTAACCCAAAGTTTTCCAGAATGGAAGAGACTGCCCAGAAAAAGGTAAGCTGATACAGAAGAGGGCCTAGGACCAAATCTGGGTTAGGGCAGTTTTTAGGAAAAGCAAAGAAGTAGAAAGCATACAAAGAAGCTAATAAAGATACAGTGAAAAACCAATAGAGTCTGATAGTAAGAAAACTTGGGAGAAACTAACTTCCAAAGGAAGACAGGTTCCTGATCAGGGTTTGCATCAACTACTAAGTAAGAAAACCAGTAATTGGACCTTGGGTGGGGCTAGGGGGATGGAGCAAGCTGCAAGCAGGAGAAAGACAACTGAAAAACTAGAGCTAGAACTGAAAATGGGATACTTCACAGCAAGTCTTGATAGAAGGAAGAGTTCAAAATTAAAGGGCCTTCCCAGATAGCGTCAGTGGTAAAGAATCTACCTGCCAATGAAGGAGACACAGGAGACATAAGAGACTCAGGTTGGATCCTTGGGTTGAGAAGATCCCCTGGAGGAGGAGCCACTCCAGTATTCTTGCCTGGAGAATTCCATGGACATGGCAGCCTGGTGGGCTATAGTCCATGGTGTCACAAAGAGTCAGACACAACTGAGCAACTGAGCACATGAGCACTGCCAGTCTAGTGAGATGAAGGTACAGAGATCTCAACTCAAAAGTGCACAGGTGGGGCTTCCCTGGTGGTCCAGTGGGTAAGGACACTGCCTTGCAGTGTAAGCGGCGCCAGTTCGATCCCTGGCCTGGGAAGGTCCCACGCGCCGCGGAGCGGCTGGACCGATGTGTCCACTTACCGAGCCGGAGCTCTGGAGCGCATGCGCCCAGAGCCGGGGCTCTGCGACAAGAGAGGCCACCTCAATGGGAGGCCCACACGGGCCAAAGAACAAAGATGGATGAAAATGGACAAATGAAAGACCAATAGAAGTGGCCCGCCTGCTCCCTTCCCTCCCCACCCCACCCCCACCAAAATAAATTTAAAAAAAAAAAAAAGAAAAAAAAAGTGCACAGGTCAAAAAAAAAGTCCACAGGCTGCATTTGTAACTTTTTTTCACAGCAAATATCTCAGTTGGTGTGATTTATACCTAACTTTTCTCTCTACCTCAGGAAGATAGCGAATGTTTGGTTGGGTTCATTACTGTAACCCCATTGGTTCCCACAGTATCTAGGATAGGATTAAGTCAAGTTGCTCAGTCATGTCCAACTCTTTGCCACCCCATGGGCGAGCCATGGAGTTCTCCAAACAAGGATACTAGAATAGGTAGCCATTCCCTTCTCAAGGGGATCTCCGCGCCCACGGATCAAACCCAGGTCTTCTGCACTGCAGGATTATTTACCAGCTGAGCCGCCAGGGAAATGGTGCCCAATAATTACTCCTTAAGTGATTGGATGAGTTGAGTCTGTTTTCATGAAAAAGTAGTGAGAACACCATGCAAAGTAGGGTCATTCATGGAAACCATGGTAAAAACAAGTCAGCAAAGAATGGGAAACCAGAAAACCAAGTTGACAAGAACAAGTCAGACCAGCTGAGCAGAGGAGAGAGTCAAAGCCTGTTTTTGGGTTTCAAAGCACTGAAAGGAAATACAAAGATTCTGAGAATGTGAGACGCTAAGCAGAAGGTGGACAAAGAAGCAATCTTCAGTGATATAACTGTGAAGGCCCATTCATCCTAGAGAAAAACCAGATACTCCTACCCCGACACACTGAAAGCACCAGTCACTCTCTAGTCCTCATCAGCTTCCAGAATGTGGGCCATTGATATGCTGCCAACTGCCCAGTGGCTCCTAGAGGGGGTGTTGTGCCATGGAAATAGCTGTACTTTCTGAAGAGCTGGGCTAGAATTAGGATAAACACACAGCAGTAGTGCTTAACAGTGTCACATAGTGCAAAGAAGTAGGAATGAGGAAAGAAAAGCACTAGACTTGAGAAAGTAAAAACAAAGAAAGTATCTGGGTCAAAGAAGTGATGTCTTGAGACCCAAGGTACAAAACAGAGTGGGTGCTCAAAACCTTGCATAAATGAAGACTATCTGGGACAGAAACCAGGTTTAAATTGCTTCCCAGGTGGAGCAATTGCTTCCCAGGTAGGTAAAGAACCTGCCTGCCAATGCAGGTTGAGCCTTGGATCCAGAAGATCCTCTACAGGACAGCATGGAAACTCACGCCAGTATTCTTGAATCCCATAAACAGAGGAGTCTTGCAGGCTACAGCCCATTGGGTCACACAGAGTCAGACACAACTGAAGTGACTTAGCACTCACTCAAAAAATATGAGGAGCAGAACCAAGACCAGAATGAGGCAAGCAAGGCACCCAGGAACTCTTTGCCACCCCATGGGCGAGCCATGGAGTTCTCCAAACAAGGATACTAGAATAGGTAGCCATTCCCTTCTAAAGGGGGATCTCCGCGCCCACGGATCAAACCCAGGTCTTCTGCACTGCAGGATTATTTACCAGCTGAGCCGCCAGGGAAATGGTGCCCAATAATTACTCCTTAAGTGATTGGATGAGTTGAGTCTGTTTTCATGAAAAAGTAGTGAGAACACCATGCAAAGTAGGGTCATTCATGGAAACCATGGTAAAAACAAGTCAGCAAAGAATGGGAAACCAGAAAACCAAGTTGACAAGAACAAGTCAGACCAGCTGAGCAGAGGAGAGAGTCAAAGCCTGTTTTTGGGTTTCAAAGCACTGAAAGGAAATACAAAGATTCTGAGAATGTGAGACGCTAAGCAGAAGGTGGACAAAGAAGCAATCTTCAGTGATATAACTGTGAAGGCCCATTCATCCTAGAGAAAAACCAGATACTCCTCACCCGACACACTGAAAGCACCAGTCACTCTCTAGTCCTCATCAGCTTCCAGAATGTGGGCCATTGATATGCTGCCAACTGCCCAGTGGCTCCTAGAGGGGGTGTTGTGCCATGGAAATAGCTGTACTTTCTGAAGAGCTGGGCTAGAATTAGGATAAACACACAGCAGTAGTGCTTAACAGTGTCACATAGTGCAAAGAAGTAGGAATGAGGAAAGAAAAGCACTAGACTTGAGAAAGTAAAAACAAAGAAAGTATCTGGGTCAAAGAAGTGATGTCTTGAGACCCAAGGTACAAAACAGAGTGGGTGCTCAAAACCTTGCATAAATGAAGACTATCTGGGACAGAAACCAGGTTTAAATTGCTTCCCAGGTGGAGCAATTGCTTCCCAGGTAGGTAAAGAACCTGCCTGCCAATGCAGGTTGAGCCTTGGATCCAGAAGATCCTCTACAGGACAGCATGGAAACTCACGCCAGTATTCTTGAATCCCATAAACAGAGGAGTCTTGCAGGCTACAGCCCATTGGGTCACACAGAGTCAGACACAACTGAAGTGACTTAGCACTCACTCAAAAAATATGAGGAGCAGAACCAAGACCAGAATGAGGCAAGCAAGGCACCCAGGAAAAAATATTTATAAAAGCAAAGTCACAGAAGTGTCAATTCCATGCTTGCAGGTCTCTAAGAGTAGGGTGCCTTCTTAAATGTTTGTGCCCTAAGCATCTCACCTGCCTTACCCCTGTCTCAGTCAGCCTTATGAGGAGCAAAAGCAGTAGAAATCTATGAACCTTGGTAGTGAAGGAAAGAAACTCAAGGAGATAGTCATGAGAAGTTTAAAGAAAGAAAAGGTTGATCCTATTCAGTAGCTAAGATGGAGCCAATGGAAAGTGAGGTGGTAAAAACGCATGTTGATATAATTAATGGAATAAAGAAACAAGAGGATAGGATTATAATAGATATCACTGAAATTTTTAAAAATGCAGAATTTATATTATAAATAATTGGGAAATACATAAACTAGTTAAGACCATTTCATTTAATAGCCAATAGATCCCTACTTTATAACATATTCTGAAATAAAATTTAGTTGAAATAAGGCTTAAAATGTTTAAAATAGAGACAGAGAAACAAAGAGAGAGAAGGCAGGGAAAGGGGTCCCCAGTATGGTTGAATGAGGAGTCTGACAAGTATTATCCTCAACAAAAAATATGGGCAAAATTATCAAAATCAACCATTTAAGGGTCTAGATACTAACCAAAGACACATAACAAGTTGAGAAGTGTTGACTCAAAAAAACCCACTGAGTCTCAGTGTTAACAGAGGAATGAATGAGTAGGGGTTTAGGCTGGAGCTCCCACGATCCCACTACCTCACACATCCCACACCTACCCCCAGTTCTTGATGTGGAAGTCCTACTAGGGCAGGGGAAGCTGTGATGGTTGGCAACTCCACTGCCAGAGGAAGCTAAATTTATTTGGAGCAGAGCAAGAAGAATTCTACGCCCACAGGCATTTCAAAAACAATAGCGATTCAAAGCAGGAAAAAACAGGGAAGGCCAGTATCACACTTAGTCTGAGTTTGCAGTACTAGTTAGGGCAAGCAACAGACCCACCAGAAATTTAGTAGGGAGAAGCAGAGAATGAGACAAGCAACGTGAGCTTTGGTAAGAATCTGTTTTTTCCTGATGTGTACCAGAAAGATGGTAGACCAGCAGGAGAGAAATCAGTAGGCCCTGGAGAGCTCACCCCTGGATGAATGTGAGCCTTGCAAATACAAAAACTAAAGTCAGATCAGCAAACTGCCTCAATTTTGAATGCATTTCCAGGACAACTGTCACAGGATGGGGGTCTCATTGTTGCAAGGAATTTAAACACAACTTCTGACTAATAAGCTGACTGCTAAGATATGCTGACTCAAAGGCAACTACCAGAAAGCTTAAAAAACAAAACAAACAAAAAACAAGAGAGAACTGAGCAGAGACAGGAAGGGCTACACACTATAGTAGAAACAGACTCCACAGAATTCGCCCATGAGAGCCACTAAACAAAAAGAGCAACCGCCTCCAACTCTGGAGGAAAAGGAATCAGAACGCAAGAAATACTATCAAAAATGTCCAGATTTCAACAGAAAAAGTATAAGACATGCAAAAAAAGGGGGAAAAAAACCCAGAAAAGTATGATCCATACACTGGGACACTGAGATAACTTAACTCACTTAAGTTATCTCTAAGTGAGCCTAAATTTTTAGATTAAAGTCAACAAAGACTTCCAAGCTGCTATTATAAATATGCTCAAAGAAATATAAGAAATCATCTTTAAAGGAAAGTATAGTGACAATGATTCATCAAATAAAAAATCAAGAGAGAAATTATTTTTAAAAAAGAACTAAATTTAAATTCTAAGTTGAAAGGCAGAATAACTGAAACAAAAATTTCACTTGAAGAACTCAACAGCAGATTTGAGTTAACAGAAGAAATAATCAATAAATATGGAAAAACAGATCAGTCAAAATTATCCAATCTGAAGAAAAAACAAAAATGTAAAAAAATTTTAACTCAAATTTAGGATTTATAATAAAGAATCTGGCTCCATTTTTTGATGTTCGACCACTAACTTTGACCCACGCTGGAGAGGTTGATAAGAAAGTCCACTGCATTCCTACCTTTTTTGGCATGAAGAGGACATTCAAATTTCACAAATCCCCAGCCTGCACATGGGACCTTGGCATCTCCAGTTCCCCAACCATTATAAAGGCCTAACTCTCTCCTTCCACCTGGCTCAAGTCAGGCCAGACATCCTTATATGCACCCTACTCTCCCCAGGAGTCTAAGTAGCAAATTTTCTCTCAAATTTTCTTGATGTATGGACTGTAATCAGTACAGGCATCCTACTATTTAGGAAAGGGTCCATCCCACCTTCATGGGTGACCACACAACAGGAATGAAAGAGGGGACAGGTCTACTGACTTTATAGAAATAAAAATGATTATAAGGGAATCAATGAACAACTTCATACCAGCTAGACAGCTTAGAGGAAATGGATATATTCTTAGAAAATCACAAATTACTGAAGCTGACTTAAGAAACAGAAAATTTAAATAGACACATAAAAAATAAAAAATTAAATTGTAAATTCTGAATTTCCCAATTAAGAAAGCCCAGATGCCGGGGCTTCCCTGGTGGTCCAATGGATAAGGACACCACCTTGCAGTGCAAGGGGCGCCGGTTTGATCCCTGGCACGGCTGGACCGATGTGTCCAATTACCAAGCCAGAGCTCTGGAGCGCATGCGTCCAGAGCCAGTACTCTGTGACAACAGAGGCCACTGCGATGGGAGGCCCACACAGGCCAAAGAACAAAGACGGATGAAAATAGATAAATGAAAGACCAATAGAAGTGGCCCACTTGCCCCCGTCCCTCCCCAACCTGCACCACCCCCCCAAAAAATGAATAAATAAAAAAATAAAAAAAGAAAGCCCAGATGCCTTCACAGTGAAAGAAAAAATAATACCAATCCTTTTCAAATTCTTCTAAAAAACAGGGGAAATATTCCCCCAATTAATTTTATGGAAACACGATTCCCCCTAATACTACAAGCAAAGACATCACAAAAAAATTAATGTTTAAATACAATTTTTAAATTTCTTTTTAGATCAGTTTTGTTAATTTGTACTTTTTAGGCATTAGTCAATTTCACCTAAGGGCACCCTTTTGTTCTGGGGTGGGAGGCTAGTGGTGGATGTTGTTCAAATAGCCTCATGGTTTTCATAATACCAAGAGCAGTGCTATCCTTCCTTTCAGGTGGAAATTTTCATTACCTGTGCTACCCAACAGGGCACTCATAGCCACTCATCCCTTCCAAGCATGTTAAACAGTGGCTAGTGCAATTGAAAAAATGCAAAATCTGAATTATCTGTATTTCACCTTTATTTCTGTAGGAAATTACTGCAGGTTTTAAAATTCTAGATTGTCAGTCACCCCATTGTCTTCTGACTTCCACTGTGTCTGTTGAGAAGTTAGCCATTAGTATACGTACTGGTTCTTTGAAAGTATACTCTATTCCCTCTCTCCATCTCCATGCCTTTGGAATTGTTTTGTCTTTGGTCATCAATAGGTTTTACTACAATAAACCACAGTACAGATTTCTTTTTATTCTACTTGGTGTTAGTGAGGTTCTGAGCATCTACTGCTTGGTAAGTTTCAACAGTTATGCAAAGCTGACCAAATAGTTCACTTGGGGTTTTCCACAGTATCATCTAGAAAATCCAAAATGAACTTTTTGGCCAACCCAACTTCCAGCAAATCTCCTTTGATATCACTTCTGCTGCACTCTCTCTCAACCCCTTGCTTGGGACTCCAATCACACACTTATGACCTTCTCATTGTCTTGATCTCTCCCTCAATTGCTTCAGTAATTCTTCACTTCATTAATTCTCTCTCTAGCTCTATCTAATATTCTATTGAATCCATCAAGTTCCTCATTTCAGTTATCATGTCTCAAGTATAGATTTTCCATTTCATTCTTTTTAAAAGTATTCAGTTCTCTGTGGAAAATGGTAAATCTTTTATCTTTTTGCACAAGGTAAGAATAGCTATATTAAAGTTGGTTCCTAAAAACTCTAATATCAGAGATCCCTACTGATCTAATATTATCTTCTGTTGCTTCTGTTTGATTTTGTTCACGCCTTTTGATGAAGTGCCTATTTTGTACTGGACATTATATTTGCAAAAATCATTTGTAGTAATAATTTGAGGTCTAGTGTAGTATCATCTTCCAAATGAGATCAACATTTGCTTCTGTTCTCTGTAATATTTAAAAGTAAAATAAAAGTTAAAAAAAATATATTTGCTTCTGTCAAGTGCCTGAGACAAATACAATAAATTACCTTAATCTCTTTTCAGGGTTTAAATATATTCAAAGAAGAGTTAAAACTCTCCTAAAGGGCTTCCCTGGTGGTCCAGTGGGTAAGGACACCGCCTTGCAGTGCAAGGGGCGCCAGTTCAATCCCTGGCCTGGGAGGATCCCACATGCCGCGTGAGCCGGAGCTCTGGAGTGCATGCGCCCAGAGCCGGTGCTCTGCGACCACAGAGGCCACCGTGATGGGAGGCCCACACAGGCCAGGGAACAAAGATGGATGAAAATAGACAAATGAAAGACCAATAGAAGTAGCCTACCTGCTCCTTTCCCTCCCCACCCCCCCAAAATAAATAAATAAATAAATCTTTAAAAAAAAAAAAAAAAAACCTCTCCTAAAGGCCTATATACATGCAGTCACCCTTACTTGTAGATGTATCTACCAGTCCCAAATATGATTATTTCACCTGGGCCACACACTTCCCATATGAGCAGAGACTTAATTCTAATTCTTATCAGTCTGACCCTAAGAGATTATCACTTGTACTACTCAGTTTCTCAGTCTTTAAGTCTTTCAGTCTTTCAGCTGATCTCTCCAAAAATTAGTAAACATCTGTAGGAGGCAAATATATTAGCTTTATCTCTCTAAACCTTTATTTCCTCCTGGGTATTCATTCTTACTACCTTTCCGATACCTTTGATGTTTTCTTTTGTTTTGTTTTACCTTTGCAGGGGAAGGGAGGGTGGTAGTGCACTTTTCTATCTGTTTTCAAAAGAGCAATTCATTTCAGGGCTTCCCCTGGTGGTCCAGTGGGTAAGGACACCGCCTTGCGGTGCAAGGGGCGCCAGTTCCATCCCTGGCCTGGGAAGATCCCACGTGCCGCGGAGCGGCTGGACCCATGTGTCCAATTACCGAGGCGGAGCTCTGGGGCGCATGCGCCCAGCGCCGGTGCTCTGCAACGACAGACGCCACCGCGATGGGAGGCCCACAGGAGCCAAAGAACAAAGACGGATGAAAAATAGAGAAATGGAAGACAAATAGAAGTGGCCCGCCTGCACCCCTCCCTCCCCAACCCGACCCCCACCCAAAATAAATAAATAAATAAATCTTTAAAAAAAAAAAAGAACAATTCATTTCAAATTATTTTTTATGCTATAAGTGGAAGTGCCAACCTAACCCTTAACTCATCCTCAGTCAATACCTTCAGCTTCCAACTCTTCCCTATATGGAATCACTCTTCCTTCTCTCTGACAAAAGCTGTCATGATTTCATCTATCCTCTCCTCTCATCCTGTATGAGAGGAAGAAATGACCCTACAGGTTTAAAATCTATCCTCCTTAATGTGTGTTCTTCATCCAATTTTTACCTATCTACCCTAGAACTTTATCATGATTCTCTCACAGTAGTCTCCCCAACAGAATGCATCTAGATTAAGGGACTGGCCCTGCTCTCATTCTGCACACTGCAAGCTACCAACTACCATCTTACTTCTCTCATTGTCTGCCGAAGTTAGAAAATACCGTCAAGACTCATAAACTAATTTCCCCATGACATAGCCTATAATTCCCCCTTGGAATACGATTTCTGTCCTCATCTCTACAACAAAACAAGGCTTTCTGTATTCCAAGGGAGGAAAATGCTCATCCCTAAATCAATGGTATAGTCTGTTATTCTCTTCCAGCCCCCACAAAAGGATGCCATGATTAGCCTGTGCACTACACATTCTTCTCCACAGACATCCAGGACAGGGGAGTCTCTTCCTTCTTCCAACTCTCTCTCTGAAGTTCTCAAATTTCCTTGTTGAGTCCTCTTCTGTCTCTTACCTCTTCAGTTTCTACCATTTGCAACATCCTATTACTAAGTCTCATCTCACTTCTATGTTAAAAAGCCTTAAATCTACATCTCCAACCCTCCTCTCTCCAGTTCTTCTTTAACTTTCCAACTTCCTGTTGAATAATACTGGCAAGCACTTTGAATGCAACATGTTTTTAATTCAAGTTATTATTGTCCTCAAACCAGATTTTCTGCCTGCATACTGCATCCAGATTAATGACATCATTATCATCTCTAGGCAGCAGACAGTAGTCATCTAATTTCTTTCTCTCCATTAAGAACACTCTATTATAAAATTTTGTCTCTTCTGTCTTCAAAATGTATCCTAAACAGATTCCTTCCTTCCAAACTTGCTTAACACTTTCTGAATTCAGGTTGTAGCCTAAAGATGGTTAACAGTTTCTTAACAGGCATCAAGTGCCAACCTAACCCTTAACTCATCCTCAGTCAATACCTTCAGCTTCCAACTCTTCCCTATATGGAATCACTCTTCCTTCTCTCTGACAAAAGCTGTCATGATTTCATCTATCCTCTCCTCTCATCCTGTATGAGAGGAAGAAATGACCCTACAGGTTTAAAATCTATCCTCCTTAATGTGTGTTCTTCATCCAATTTTTACCTATCTACCCTAGAACTTTATCATGATTCTCTCACAGTAGTCTCCCCAACAGAATGCATCTAGATTAAGGGACTGGCCCTGCTCTCATTCTGCACACTGCAAGCTACCAACTACCATCTTACTTCTCTCATTGTCTGCCGAAGTTAGAAAATACCGTCAAGACTCATAAACTAATTTCCCCATGACATAGCCTATAATTCCCCCTTGGAATACGATTTCTGTCCTCATCTCTACAACAAAACAAGGCTTTCTGTATTCCAAGGGAGGAAAATGCTCATCCCTAAATCAATGGTATAGTCTGTTATTCTCTTCCAGCCCCCACAAAAGGATGCCATGATTAGCCTGTGCACTACACATTCTTCTCCACAGACATCCAGGACAGGGAGTCTCTTCCTTCTTCCAACTCTCTCTCTGAAGTTCTCAAATTTCCTTGTTGAGTCCTCTTCTGTCTCTTACCTCTTCAGTTTCTACCATTTGCAACATCCTATTACTAAGTCTCATCTCACTTCTATGTTAAAAAGCCTTAAATCTACATCTCCAACCCTCCTCTCTCCAGTTCTTCTTTAACTTTCCAACTTCCTGTTGAATAATACTGGCAAGCACTTTGAATGCAACATGTTTTTAATTCAAGTTATTATTGTCCTCAAACCAGATTTTCTGCCTGCATACTGCATCCAGATTAATGACATCATTATCATCTCTAGGCAGCAGACAGTAGTCATCTAATTTCTTTCTCTCCATTAAGAACACTCTATTATAAAATTTTGTCTCTTCTGTCTTCAAAATGTATCCTAAACAGATTCCTTCCTTCCAAACTTGCTTAACACTTTCTGAATTCAGGTTGTAGCCTAAAGATGGTTAACAGTTTCTTAACAGGCATCTCAACCAATAATCTCTTTTCTTCAATCCATGTTTCACCTAAAACACAGAAGATACTGAATGAAACAACATTTCCAAAATCCTTCAGGGTTCTTCAGTACAACTCTCTAATCTAGCCTAGTGTAATGGATAACTTTACACGTCAACTTCACTGGATCACAGGGTGCCCAGAAACTTGGCTAAACATTTCTGAGTCTATCTGTAAAAAAGTTCTGGATGAAATTAGCATTCAAACTGGTGGACTCAGGAATGCAGTTCACCCTCCCTAATGGAGGAGGGGAGACCGTACAATATGTTGAGGCCTAAGTAAAACAACACGGCAGATAAAGGAAGAATTTAGCCCTTCCAATCTGATTACTTGAGCTGGGACACTGATTTTCTCCTTCCCTCAGCATTCTCACCTTGTGAGTCGTAAGTCTGTTTCTCAGACTTTCAGACCCAAACTGGAATGCACATCATCAGCCCTCTGGTTCTCTATCCTTCCTCTCCTAGGTCTCTAGCTTGCAGGGAGCAGATCATGGGCTTTCCCAGCCTTCATGACTGCATGAGCCAATCCTCATAATAAGTGTCTTTCCATATCCATGTCCTAGTGGTCTTGATTCTCTAAAACCCTAATGCAACCTACCTTCCAAGTTCCATCTCTGTTAGCGAAATTAAAACAGGGACAGTCTCATTCAGACTTCAGAAGTAGGGCAGCGGGCCTCTGACCAACTTCTGACCTTATCTGAACTATATGCCTGCTTGTGAACACATCAACTGTTATCAACAAGTCAACAACAAGGAGTACTTTAGATAAGAAAGGAAATGGGTCTTGGAATTTCTGAAGCCCCTGAGGGCCTGGCTAACCCCCTGGGGTCTAACAAAATCTTATGACTCACAAGGTCAGACAAACAGCATTGTAAAAGTTAAGAAAGAAAAAGTGAAGCTGCTAGTCACTCGGTCATGTCCAACTCTGCAACCCCATGGCTGCCAGACTCCGTCTGGAATTCTCCAGACAAGAATAGTGTTTTGTCTCTTCTGTCTTCAAAATGTATCCTAAACAGATTCCTTCCTTCCAAACTTGCTTAACACTTTCTGAATTCAGGTTGTAGCCTAAAGATGGTTAACAGTTTCTTAACAGGCATCTCAACCAATAATCTCTTTTCTTCAATCCATGTTTCACCTAAAACACAGAAGATACTGAATGAAACAACATTTCCAAAATCCTTCAGGGTTCTTCAGTACAACTCTCTAATCTAGCCTAGTGTAATGGATAACTTTACACGTCAACTTCACTGGATCACAGGGTGCCCAGAAACTTGGCTAAACATTTCTGAGTCTATCTGTAAAAAAGTTCTGGATGAAATTAGCATTCAAACTGGTGGACTCAGGAATGCAGTTCACCCTCCCTAATGGAGGAGGGGAGACCGTACAATATGTTGAGGCCTAAGTAAAACAACACGGCAGATAAAGGAAGAATTTAGCCCTTCCAATCTGATTACTTGAGCTGGGACACTGATTTTCTCCTTCCCTCAGCATTCTCACCTTGTGAGTCGTAAGTCTGTTTCTCAGACTTTCAGACCCAAACTGGAATGCACATCATCAGCCCTCTGGTTCTCTATCCTTCCTCTCCTAGGTCTCTAGCTTGCAGGGAGCAGATCATGGGCTTTCCCAGCCTTCATGACTGCATGAGCCAATCCTCATAATAAGTGTCTTTCCATATCCATGTCCTAGTGGTCTTGATTCTCTAAAACCCTAATGCAACCTACCTTCCAAGTTCCATCTCTGTTAGCGAAATTAAAACAGGGACAGTCTCATTCAGACTTCAGAAGTAGGGCAGCGGGCCTCTGACCAACTTCTGACCTTATCTGAACTATATGCCTGCTTGTGAACACATCAACTGTTATCAACAAGTCAACAACAAGGAGTACTTTAGATAAGAAAGGAAATGGGTCTTGGAATTTCTGAAGCCCCTGAGGGCCTGGCTAACCCCCTGGGGTCTAACAAAATCTTATGACTCACAAGGTCAGACAAACAGCATTGTAAAAGTTAAGAAAGAAAAAGTGAAGCTGCTAGTCACTCGGTCATGTCCAACTCTGCAACCCCATGGCTGCCAGACTCCTCTGTCCATGGAATTCTCCAGACAAGAATAGTGGAGCAGCTACCTATTCCCTTCTCCAGGGAATCTTTTCAACCCAGGGACTGAACTCAGCTCTCCTTTATTGCAGGCTAATTCTTACCGTCTGGGCCACCAGGGAAGCCAGAGCTGTATTTTTAAGTGCAGAGCAAACTGATGATGCTATCTGTCTGTGGTGGGAGTCCTCAAAGCTGAAATCTGAAGTCCTACCCATGGGATAGATGTACTTCCCAGGACCCTTCCCCACTTGAGACTCCAGATTGCTGTTAATGTGGGACTTCCCAGCACTGTTTAAGTCTAGATGTAGGTTGTCCCAATTTGGTAACATACACATTGTTAATTCTCTTTATTGTTTCTATTTCTTTTAATGACCATGTAATAAAACTAAGTCAAATAATCTTCTATAAAATATTGAAATTGTTTGTGTGTAATGAGTGGTTTCTTTTGTTAACAAATCCTTCAAACCTAAAATGAAAGTAAAACATTTAGCAAAACAATCTCTCACTAAAAATTTTCTCAGTATTATACCATGTGAACCCCTGATGAACATGATAAGACAGAAGAGTCCATGCTTGGCAGTGACTTAAAACCAAATGGGGGGGATCAATCAAGATGGCAAAATAGTAAGATGTGGAACTCACCTCCCCACCCACCCACAAACATCAAAAATACACCTATATGAGGAACACTTCTCACTGAAAACTAACCAGAAACTAGCAGAAAGACTCCTGTGTAACCAAAGCTGTTAAAAAGACCCACATGAGGGAGGCATGGAGGGAGTAACATGGAAACCTATACTGTTATGTGTGGAAAAGATAGCTACTGTCATTGTGCTAGGGGAATAGGAGTACCTACAACCACTTGGGGCGATGGTCTGGAGGGATGGGATGGGAGGGGGGGAAATGGGTGGGGGGGAGGGTCCAGGGATATGCATATGAATGATCTGGGAACATACATGTAAAAAAAAAAAAAAAAAAAGACCCACATGGATTTGAGCAGAAATGGAAGAGAAGCCATCAGGTCAGGACTTGTGCCACTGGGAGGGGATTCAGGGGAAAAGGGAGACTCATCCTGGGGAGTGAGTGTTTCAGATCAGACACTGGGTGCCCTAGTTCTGCGATACAATCGGGGAAGACAGGGTCTCTTTGCTGGTTGGACAGTTACTAGGACTAACAGGAGAGCTGGGAAGCCTGGATTCCACTCAGGAGGAGTGTGCAAGTGCTGACATGCTTCCTAAGCAGGGTGGAGACGGGAGAAGACTGCTCAGGCTGCCAAGTTTCCCACAACTACACTAGCACGAGCCCAAGCCCAAGTCCAGTGAACACCAAAGCCACACTTCACCTCGCAGCTGTGCACTGGAGCAAGGGATACCACAAGTGGGAAGAGAGTGTGGCTGTGGGACACAGAGGTGACGCTGTGACACCAGGGTGCATCTCTCAGTGTGGCAGAGGCAGCCATTACTGGCACTTACACGAGCACGCATGGGGACAGTTCCAAACTGTTACAGCAGCCAGCTCACCACAGCCTGCATCCTACCATGAGCTGAGAGCCCAAGCGGGCCCTCCTTGCTCTAGCACTGGCCCCCTCAAGGGTACCAGCACTGGTAGAGGGGAAGACACACACTTAGAGGGACCAGAGCCACTCAGATCAGAACCCCAGGACTTCTGCTTCATCAACTAGAGATCCAACTGCACCCCCAATCAGGCAGTAATGCCCCGAGCAGAGGGGAAGCCCTGCCTCACAGCTGGCTCCACTCTAGCCCCTCCATCTCCAGCCCCACCTCCTTCCAAGGTGATAGCGCACCCCACGGAAAGATGCTGACACCCCTCCCACAAAGGCACTGTCCAAACACAGACTGTACAGGGACACTGTCACAAAAGGACACCCCTTTAAGACCACAACAGGTAATTATTTCACCTAAACACATAAAGACAGAGAAAATTAAGCAAAATGAAAACACAGAGGACTTACTCTTCACTGAAAAAGCAAGTGAAAACACCTGAAAAAAAATAAATAATGAAGCAGAAATAAACAATTTACCAGACAAAGAATTCAAAGCACTAGTAAATAAGAATGCTAGCTGAATTAGGGAAAAAAATAGACCCACATGGATTTGAGCAGAAATGGAAGAGAAGCCATCAGGTCAGGACTTGTGCCACTGGGAGGGGATTCAGGGGAAAAGGGAGACTCATCCTGGGGAGTGAGTGTTTCAGATCAGACACTGGGTGCCCTAGTTCTGCGATACAATCGGGGAAGACAGGGTCTCTTTGCTGGTTGGACAGTTACTAGGACTAACAGGAGAGCTGGGAAGCCTGGATTCCACTCAGGAGGAGTGTGCAAGTGCTGACATGCTTCCTAAGCAGGGTGGAGACGGGAGAAGACTGCTCAGGCTGCCAAGTTTCCCACAACTACACTAGCACGAGCCCAAGCCCAAGTCCAGTGAACACCAAAGCCACACTTCACCTCGCAGCTGTGCACTGGAGCAAGGGATACCACAAGTGGGAAGAGAGTGTGGCTGTGGGACACAGAGGTGACGCTGTGACACCAGGGTGCATCTCTCAGTGTGGCAGAGGCAGCCATTACTGGCACTTACACGAGCACGCATGGGGACAGTTCCAAACTGTTACAGCAGCCAGCTCACCACAGCCTGCATCCTACCATGAGCTGAGAGCCCAAGCGGGCCCTCCTTGCTCTAGCACTGGCCCCCTCAAGGGTACCAGCACTGGTAGAGGGGAAGACACACACTTAGAGGGACCAGAGCCACTCAGATCAGAACCCCAGGACTTCTGCTTCATCAACTAGAGATCCAACTGCACCCCCAATCAGGCAGTAATGCCCCGAGCAGAGGGGAAGCCCTGCCTCACAGCTGGCTCCACTCTAGCCCCTCCATCTCCAGCCCCACCTCCTTCCAAGGTGATAGCGCACCCCACGGAAAGATGCTGACACCCCTCCCACAAAGGCACTGTCCAAACACAGACTGTACAGGGACACTGTCACAAAAGGACACCCCTTTAAGACCACAACAGGTAATTATTTCACCTAAACACATAAAGACAGAGAAAATTAAGCAAAATGAAAACACAGAGGACTTACTCTTCACTGAAAAAGCAAGTGAAAACACCTGAAAAAAAATAAATAATGAAGCAGAAATAAACAATTTACCAGACAAAGAATTCAAAGCACTAGTAAATAAGAATGCTAGCTGAATTAGGGAAAAAAATAGACAAACAATGAGAATTTTTAAAAGGAACTAGAAAATATAAAAAAGAACTAGTAAGAAATAAAGAATACAAGGACTGAAAGAAAAACATAAACTATATGGAATGAGGAGCAGACTCAGTCAAACAAAGAATGTATAGGTGATCTGGAAGACAGAATAATAGAAATTACCCAATAAGAACAGCAAAAAGAAAAACAAACTTTTTTAAAAATTAGAATAATTTAACAGATCTCTGACATCAAGCATATCAACATTCACATTATAAAGGTTCCAAAAGAAGAAAAGAGAAGAGGGTCAAAACCACACTTGATGAAATTATAGCTGAAAACTTCCCAAGCCTGAAAAAGGTTCAGAAAGCATAGAAGGACCCAAACTAGATGAACCTAAACAGATTCATACCAAGCTGTATCATAATTAAAACAGTAAAAGTTATAGTAGAGAATCCTAGAGACAGTAACAGAAAAAGAGTCATGTACCAGGGAATTCCTATAAGGCTATCAGCTCATTTGTCTGCAGAAACTGCAGGCCAAAAGGGAGTGGCATGATATATTCAAAGCACTGACATGGAAAAACCTGCAACCTAGGACATGCTACCCAACAAAAGTGTCATTTAAAACAGAACAAGAGATAAAGAGCTTCTCAGACAATCAAAAACTAAGAGTTCATCAATACTAAACCTACACCAAAATAAATGTTACAGGGTCTTTTCCAAGTAAAAAGAAGAGGCTATAACAAGAAGTAAAAATCTACAGAAAAAGACAAATCCCACTAGGAAAGGCAAATTAATGGTAAGAACTGATATCACTACTTATATTAAGCGTTTAAAGCAATTATAACTATAATAAACAGCAAAGGATAAACATGAAAATGCAAAATAGGACATCAAAAACATGAAATATGGGGGCAAGGAGTAAAAATGATTGATCCTTTAGAATGAGTCTGACCTTATATGACTATCAGTTTAAAACAGGTCATCATATATATATAGGTCATCATATACATCAGTCATCATATATGAACCCCATGGTAACCACGTCAAAAAGCCTACAAGAAGCCCAGAAAATCTGATCCATCCTAAAGTGAAAAAGATTAACAAATGCCAATCTCAAAATGACCCAGAGGTCAGAATTATCACACAAGGACTTTAAGCCAGTCATGTATACCATGCTCTTTGAGGTAAAGGAAAAGATATCTGAATGACTAAAATAATAGGAAATATCAACAAAGAAATAAAATGTACTTTAAAAACAGAAATTTTAAAACTGAAAAATACAATATCTAAAACTAAACAGAGATAAAGAGTCAAAAGTCAATGAGCTTAAATTTATCAATACAAATTATACAATGTGGAAAACAGAGAAAAAATAATTGAACAAAGAGAAGAACAGAGCCTTCTGGAATTAAGGGACAATATCAAAAGATCAAACATTAAGGTACTGGGAGTCCCAAAAGATAGAGAATGAATCCAAAAAAGTAGAATAAATATTGATCAAAACATCTCAGATCTGGTATAAAAGACATAAATATACAGATTCAAGAAGCTCAATGAACCTTAAAAAGGAAAAATTCAAAGAAAACTACATATAGACTCTTCATAATTGAACTGCTCAAAAACCAAAGATACAGACAAAATTCAAAACAGTCAAAGGCAAATGGTACACTCCACAGAAGGGAATATATTCAAATGGCAGCAGATTTCCTATCTTTTTTCTCTTTTTTTTTTGGTCATGCCACACAGTTTGTGGGATCCTATTTCCCAGATCAGAGACTGAATCTAGGCATTTAGCAGTGAGTGCTTGGAATCCCAACCACTGGCCCACCAGGGAATTCCCTCTTATCATTTCTTACTGTCTTCTTTCAAGGTATCCAGAAGACAGTGGAACACTCTCCAACACTTCTAAAACATCTTCTTATCAACTTGACTATAACTGGATGAAGTGCCCTCACCCTTGCAGTAACTTGGCTCGGCTGAAGCCACTCACTACACAGAAGTGCTCTATTTTCATCAACTAATGAGCTTGTGAATTAACTATAGGACAGGTTATGCATCATACACATACATAAACAACATATATAAAAAAGAATATATATACATATATTTTTATATATTTACATATATAAAAAAGGTAAAACAAGAATTACACACAATATATGCACATTTGTGCCAAAAAACCCAACAAATAAAAAAAATTAGAACTAGTGAGACTAAATAACTAACTACAAGGGAGAGGTGACAATAGGGGGGAAAAGAAGAAAGAAAACTGGGCAAAAGAGACGGATGTGAGTCACACTTCACTGAAGACGCCTTTTTGTATGTTCTGACTTTTGAAATCACACTTATGTTTCACACACTCAAAAATGGCAACATAAAATAAGAATGGGGAAATAGATATAATGCAATATAGACAAAAATGAATGATCCTAACTATATTTGAAATGAAAAATACAACATACTAAAGAGGTGGAGGGGAAAAACAAAACTAACCCAAATAACTTTCAAGCACATTATTTAACTAAACTCTAAGGTGCAAGACAAAAAAGAAGTGTAAATAAGAATGAAAATCTAATCACAGATTAGTTTTTCGCAGAAGTACGAGTTGGCAACTCCACTTTCTATATATTCTAGGATTGAACAAAAAGAAATATTTGTTTACTTATTGGTACTACTGTGGGTAACAAGAGCCAAGTGTATCAATGTTGGAGAAACATAGAAAGCAGAAGGGCTAGAATAAACCCTGTATAGAAATGGAATTGAAGCTATCACTGTAATTCAGTGGTTTATAATACAGAAATATAGATGTGTCTGTCTTACACACACACACAAATGTATACAAGTATGTATGCTTATATTCATGTATTACCTAGCTATCTTCTAAGAGTGTACAGAATCAGTGATGCCCCATCCCACTAGCAATGAGCCTACCTAGGGCCCAGGTCTCAGTGTCTAAATACCATTCGCTATTGAAAGGAACCAAGGCTCCTGAGAAAAATGGCCAACTCTGAGGCTGCAGAAGGGAGAGTACGATGTGAGCCTAGAAAAGGAGTTGACAAACTACAGCCCACAGGGCAAATCCAATCAGCCACCTGTCTTTGTAAATAAAGTTTTACTGGAACACAGCCATGCTCATTCATTTGTAAACTGTCTATGGCTGTTTGCCTATGGCGAGAGTGGAGTTAAGTAATTGCAACAGAAAGCATATGGTCCACCAAGCCAAAAATATTTACTATCTGTCCACTTACAGAAAAGGTTTGCCAAGCCCTGGCCTAGAATGTCTTGTTGTGCCAGAAAGTAAGGAAAGACTCAAAAAATGAGGGGGACATGTTAAAAGTTCATAGGAGGCAGTTGAAAAGTCTCCCACTGGCCAAAATTATGACAATTTAAGTATCAAAAAATTTACATGATAACAGATTATATATAACTAATTAAATAAGAATCCATGAGTTCATACTGATAAATACAAATTAGTAAATAAATAAAATGGGAGAAACTCTCCTTACATCAGAAACCCAAATAATAAATGTAGGGAAAAAATGACAGTACTGGACAATTAGCATTGGTAATAATCATCATAATTAATCTATATTCATCAATAGATGTTGAAACTAGTGGATAAAGTTCCAGAAAGAATATTAAACAGTCTGAAAATAGTCTCAAAGATACTTATTGAAAACAAAGAGGAAAAGCATATCATGATGGTAGAGAAATCCAGAAAACCACTTTAACCAATTGATCAAAGTAAGCACCTATAATGGGACAAATCAGTATCATATGCCTCCTGATATTAAGAAAAGCATGTCATTTGTGAAAAACCAATTAAACCCAAACGGAGGGACCTTCTATAAAACAACTGGCCTATAATCTTCAAAACTGTTAAACCCATTAAAGGAAAAATTCCCAAGTTAAAGGAAACTAAAAACACATGACAATTCTATGCAACTTGCAATCCAGGATTGAGAAACTTGAAGACGTGTGAATAAGAGCTATAGATGAGCTAATGGCATTATATCAATGCTATTTTTTTTATTTTGATCCTTGCACAATGGTCATAAAAGAGAATGGCTTTGTTTTGACTGACTGCAACTTACTCTCAGCTCCAAAAAGAGGGCAATTGGGAAGGGCTATTAAAGCAAACATGCAAAGTATCAATGCTGAGGAATCTGGTAAAGAGTACAAGTGGAACTAAATACCATTCGCTATTGAAAGGAACCAAGGCTCCTGAGAAAAATGGCCAACTCTGAGGCTGCAGAAGGGAGAGTACGATGTGAGCCTAGAAAAGGAGTTGACAAACTACAGCCCACAGGGCAAATCCAATCAGCCACCTGTCTTTGTAAATAAAGTTTTACTGGAACACAGCCATGCTCATTCATTTGTAAACTGTCTATGGCTGTTTGCCTATGGCGAGAGTGGAGTTAAGTAATTGCAACAGAAAGCATATGGTCCACCAAGCCAAAAATATTTACTATCTGTCCACTTACAGAAAAGGTTTGCCAAGCCCTGGCCTAGAATGTCTTGTTGTGCCAGAAAGTAAGGAAAGACTCAAAAAATGAGGGGGACATGTTAAAAGTTCATAGGAGGCAGTTGAAAAGTCTCCCACTGGCCAAAATTATGACAATTTAAGTATCAAAAAATTTACATGATAACAGATTATATATAACTAATTAAATAAGAATCCATGAGTTCATACTGATAAATACAAATTAGTAAATAAATAAAATGGGAGAAACTCTCCTTACATCAGAAACCCAAATAATAAATGTAGGGAAAAAATGACAGTACTGGACAATTAGCATTGGTAATAATCATCATAATTAATCTATATTCATCAATAGATGTTGAAACTAGTGGATAAAGTTCCAGAAAGAATATTAAACAGTCTGAAAATAGTCTCAAAGATACTTATTGAAAACAAAGAGGAAAAGCATATCATGATGGTAGAGAAATCCAGAAAACCACTTTAACCAATTGATCAAAGTAAGCACCTATAATGGGACAAATCAGTATCATATGCCTCCTGATATTAAGAAAAGCATGTCATTTGTGAAAAACCAATTAAACCCAAACGGAGGGACCTTCTATAAAACAACTGGCCTATAATCTTCAAAACTGTTAAACCCATTAAAGGAAAAATTCCCAAGTTAAAGGAAACTAAAAACACATGACAATTCTATGCAACTTGCAATCCAGGATTGAGAAACTTGAAGACGTGTGAATAAGAGCTATAGATGAGCTAATGGCATTATATCAATGCTATTTTTTTTATTTTGATCCTTGCACAATGGTCATAAAAGAGAATGGCTTTGTTTTGACTGACTGCAACTTACTCTCAGCTCCAAAAAGAGGGCAATTGGGAAGGGCTATTAAAGCAAACATGCAAAGTATCAATGCTGAGGAATCTGGTAAAGAGTACAGTAAGATTTTATACTATTTTTGAATCTTTTCTGTTGGTCTGAAATTATGCATTTTCAAAAAGAATCCAAGTTTTTAATTATAAAATCATATTTACCACTGCAATTGGAGGGCCACACATGCCAAAGAATAAAGATGAATGAAAATAAATTAAAAATAAAACAATAAAAGAGGTCAAATTTTTTTTAAAAAATCATATTTATTTATTAAGTTATAATTTTATCATGCTAAAGAACACTGCTAACAGCTAACAATGGATCAATTAAGAAACAGTCCCTCAGGGCTTTCTTAGTAGTCCAGTGGATAAAGAGTACACCTTGCTGTGCAGGGGGCACCAATTCGATTCCTGGCCTGGGAAGATCCCACATGCTGAGGAGTGGCTGGGCCAGTGTGTCCAATTACGAGCCAACACTCTGGAGCACGTGCACCCAGAGCTGGTGCTCTGCAATGAGAGAAGCCACTTCTATGGGAGGCCCACACATGCCAAAGAATAAAGATGGATGAAATATAAACAATGACTTAAGAGGAAAAAAAAAAACACCCCCTCACACCATACAAATAATGTACTAAACAAAAGTTCAAATAATCAGTTAAAGGATATGTGTTCTACAAGATCATTCCATCCTGTTTCACATGGGCCAAGAGATTTATTAGCTACAAGATCTAATAAAGTGATCTCAAATGAGAGTTATGTCAATAAAAACACTGCCTCTCAACAAGTCAGACGTGACTTTAATCACTTATATTTTACAAAATATTTGGAGGATTTAAAAGATTAAATGTCCTGAAAGGCACAACAACCCAGCACTTTTTGCAAACACAGCTGTTGGTTAAAGCTCTTGAGAAAAGAAAAGCTCTGGAATGAGAATCAGTTGTAGGAAGAGATAATGGTTATAAAATACTAAGAAAATCTTGGAATCTTTTTGTATTAATCTCTTTAATAGCTGACTTGTTTCTAAATATGGACTTCATTACTATTAGGTTGGTACAAAAGTAACTAATTTTGCATTGTTGAACTTTCCCATTTGATATTGTAACACATTCTTAAATAAATGTGATTATGTTATACATCATCTTAAGGTGCATTTCTCATTTTGTTCTTTTGTTAATGATGTATAACTTGATGTTTATTTTATATTTATTTTAGACTAGGTAAATGATGTTAGACAAAAAGCAAATTTGAGAGATTTCTCATGTGATCTCAAAATGGGTCATAAAGCAAAGGACGTGCAACATCAAAAACACATTTCTCCCAGGAACTGTATGCTAATGAATGTACAGTGCAGTGCTAGCTCAAGAAATTCTGCAAAGGAGACAAGAGCTTTGAAGATGAGGACCACTGGCCATCAGAAGTTGACAACAACCAACTGAGAGGATCATCAAAGCTATCTTCCTACCACCACATGAGAAGTTGCCAAAGAACTCAACTTCGACCATTCTACAGTCATTCAGCATTTGAAACAAATTGGAAAGGTGAAAAAGCTCAATAAGTGGGTACCTCATGAGCTGACCAAAAATTTAAAATAAAATTGAAGTGTCCTCTTCTCTTATTCTATGCAACAACAACAAATTACTTCTTGATCAGACTGTGACATGTGACAAAAGGTGAATTTTATACAACTGGTGATGACTGGCTCAGTGACTGGACTGAGAAGAAGCTCCAAAGCACTTTCTAAAGCCAAAAGCGCACCAAAGAAAAGGGTCCTGGTCACTGTTTGGTGGTCTGCTGGCAGTCGGATCCACTGCAGCTTTCTGAATCTTGGGGAAACCATTACATCTGAGAAGCACGTTCACCAACGTGATGAGACACATTGAAAACCACAACACTTGCAGCAGGCACTGATAAAGGGCCCAATTCTTCTCCATGGCAATGCCCAACCACACACCACACAACCAACACTTCAAAGTTGAATACATTGGAGTAAGACGTTTTGCCTCATTCGCCATATTCATCTGGCCACCATGCTCCAACCACCCCACCACACAACCAACACTTCAAAAGTTGTAATTGGAATCTTTTGTATTAATCTCTTTAATAGCTGACTTGTTTCTAAATATGGACTTCATTACTATTAGGTTGGTACAAAAGTAACTAATTTTGCATTGTTGAACTTTCCCATTTGATATTGTAACACATTCTTAAATAAATGTGATTATGTTATACATCATCTTAAGGTGCATTTCTCATTTTGTTCTTTTGTTAATGATGTATAACTTGATGTTTATTTTATATTTATTTTAGACTAGGTAAATGATGTTAGACAAAAAGCAAATTTGAGAGATTTCTCATGTGATCTCAAAATGGGTCATAAAGCAAAGGACGTGCAACATCAAAAACACATTTCTCCCAGGAACTGTATGCTAATGAATGTACAGTGCAGTGCTAGCTCAAGAAATTCTGCAAAGGAGACAAGAGCTTTGAAGATGAGGACCACTGGCCATCAGAAGTTGACAACAACCAACTGAGAGGATCATCAAAGCTATCTTCCTACCACCACATGAGAAGTTGCCAAAGAACTCAACTTCGACCATTCTACAGTCATTCAGCATTTGAAACAAATTGGAAAGGTGAAAAAGCTCAATAAGTGGGTACCTCATGAGCTGACCAAAAATTTAAAATAAAATTGAAGTGTCCTCTTCTCTTATTCTATGCAACAACAACAAATTACTTCTTGATCAGACTGTGACATGTGACAAAAGGTGAATTTTATACAACTGGTGATGACTGGCTCAGTGACTGGACTGAGAAGAAGCTCCAAAGCACTTTCTAAAGCCAAAAGCGCACCAAAGAAAAGGGTCCTGGTCACTGTTTGGTGGTCTGCTGGCAGTCGGATCCACTGCAGCTTTCTGAATCTTGGGGAAACCATTACATCTGAGAAGCACGTTCACCAACGTGATGAGACACATTGAAAACCACAACACTTGCAGCAGGCACTGATAAAGGGCCCAATTCTTCTCCATGGCAATGCCCAACCACACACCACACAACCAACACTTCAAAAGTTGAATAAATTGGAGTAAGAAGTTTTGCCTCATTCGCCATATTCATCTGACCTCTCAGCAACCAACTACCACTTCTTAAAGCATCTCGACAACTTTTCGCAGAGAAAACACTTCCACAACAGCAGGAGAGAGAAAATGCTTTCAAAGAGTTTGTCAAATCCTGAAGCATGGATTTTCATGCTACAGGAATAAATAAATTTATTTCCCATTGGCAAATGTGTGTTGACTATAATGGATCCTATTTTGATTAATAAAAATGTTTTTAAACCTAGTTAAAATTTACAGTCTGAAATCACAATTACATTTGCACCAATCTAATAGATCCCAGGGACCTCTTTAGGCCCTGGGCACAGAGCAATAAACACAACACAATTGACAAGGTCTCTCCTCTCATGGTATTTATAATCTAGGGGGTGGAGAAGATATAAACAGACAAGATGGTGAAACAGTGAGATGAGAGTGTAACAAACAAGATGGGGAAAGAGAACGCAACTACAGCTTTGGTGATCAGGAAAAGCCCCTATTGAAGAGATAAATTCAGCACTAAGATCAAACGACAAAAAGTCCATGTGGAAGTGTCAAAAGTATGGCCTTCTTAGCAGAGTATGGAATAACAAGCAAGACGACAACAAAGGAGAAACAATCTCAGAATGTTCAAAGAACTTTTTAAAAGGAATCTCATTAATATTCTCAATATAGTAGATGATACCAAAAAAATGCCAAGTCTGTATCAGGTGTGATAATGGAATTATGAGTCTGTATGACAATTTCCGTACTGCATGTGTATAGGTATGTCTATGTAGAATAAACGACATCAGAGATTTCTTCAAAGGAAAGAACTAAAATAGAGATAAATGGGGCTTCCCTGGTGGTCCAGTGGGTAAGGACACCGCCTTGCAGTGCAAGGGGCGCCAGTTCCATCCCTGGCCAGAGAGGATCCCACATGCCACAGAGCAGCTGGACCCACATGTCCAGTTACCAAGCCGGAGCTCTGGAGCGCATGCACCCAGAGCCGGTGCTCTGCGACAACAGATGCCACCACGATGGGAGGCCCACACAGGCCAGAGAACAAAGATAGGTGAAAACAGATAAATGAAAGACCAACAGAAGTGGCCCACCCGCCCCCTCCCTCCCCACCCCACCCCCAAAATGAATAAATAAATAAATCTTTAAAAAAAATAGGGATAGGTCTGAAATGAGTTTCCTGGAGGCAGCATATGTATGTGTCGTGTTTTTTGATCCATTCAGCCACTCTGTGTCTTTACAGCTAAAGAAATTACAAAAAAGCTGAACAGACAGCCCACAGAGTGGGAGAAAATCATAGCAAATGAAACAACAGACAAAGAATTAAGCTCCAAAATCTACAAGCAACTCAGACAACTCAGCACTGGAAAAACGAACAGCCCAATCAAAAAATGGGAAAAGGACCTAAACAGACACCTCTCCAACGATGATGACATACAGATGGCCCAAAAGCACATGAAACGATGCTCAACTTCACTAATAATTAGAGAAATGCAAATTAAAACTACAATGAGATATCACCTCACACCTGTCAGAATGGCCGTCATCCACAAATCGACAGACAATAAATGCTGGAGAGGCTGCGGAGAAAAGGGAACACTCCTGCATTGCTGGTGGGAGTGTAAATTGATACAGCCTCTATGGAAGACAGTCTGGAGATTTCTTAAAAAACTAAAAATAGAAGCACCGTATGACCCAGCAATCCCACTCTTAGGCTTATACCCTGGTGAAATCAAATCTGAAAGAAGCACCTATACCCCAATGTTCATTGCAGCTCTCTATACAATAGCTAGAACATGGAAGGAACCTAGATGCTCATTGACGAACGAATGGATCCAAAAGCTCTGGTACATATATACAATGGAATACTACACAGCTGTAAAGAGAAATGCAGAAGAATCAGCCCTGATGAGGTGGCTGGATCTACAACGTATCCTAAAAAGTGAAGTCAGTCAGAAAGAGAAGGACAAATACAGTATATTAACACATATATATGGAATCTAGTAGGATGGTGATGATGGCACACGCAGTGAAGCGACGGAAACACAGACATGGACAGTGGACATATGGACATTGTGGGGAAGGAACAGAAGGTGGGAGGCGTAAAGGAAGTAGCATGAAGACCTGTACTATCATAAGTGAAGAAAATAGTTCTAGTCATTGCTCTGTGAGAAAAGGGGATCCTTCAGGGGTGCTTTGTGATGGTTGGGAGGGGTGGGAAGGGGGGGATATACATATGACTAATCTGAGAACATACATATCTGTAAACAACAAAACTCTGTAAAAGTTAAAAGCAAAATAAAGGTTTTTTTTAAAAAAAAAAAGGGATAAATGAAGTAAGTGTGCAAAAACTCTTAAATTTGGTAAATGAAGGCTAATGAACTACTCTTTCTAGGTTTTCTATGTCTGAAATTTTTCATAATAATTTTAGAAACTCCACATAACAGAAACTTCATGCAAAAAATGGCAACACCTCATGTAGCCATTCTCTTCTTTCTCTTACTTTAATACTTCAGCTCAGCTCTTACCTCTTCAGTTCTGTCTCCTGGTTACCTCATTTGATGAGATATAAAGGAAAGTTTCAGGACAGGTACACACAAAGGACGTCCTACACTCTAAGGCTGAGTCCAATTTTTATGACAAACAGAAATTATCAGGGCTTCCCTGGTGGCTCAGATGGTAAAGAATCTGCCCACAATGAGGAGGACCTGGGTTCAATCCCTGGGTTGGGAAGATCCCCTGGAGAAGGGAATGGCTATCCACTCCAGTATTCCTGCCTGGAGAATTCCATGGACAGAGGAGCCTGGTAGGCTACAGTCCACGGAATTGCAAAGAGTCAGACATGACTGAGCAACTAACACACACAAGGCAGGGTTGGAACCCAGACAGAATTAAAATGAGAGAATATAAAATAAATAGTCACACAGTGATAAACAAGTCATTCTCTCTGAGAAAAACAGGAATTGCCTGGACTAAGGACAATCCTCCCAGAGATTAAAAAAACACAATGGGCCGCTTCTCCCTCCATTCCTTGGAGAACACTCTGGCAAAGATCTCCCGATTGTGAAATCCCACTGTCAGTTTTCACAAACTTGATCTCATTTGACCTTGGTGTTAGCATTTGACAGATAAACATTCCCCCTCAGATGAACATTTCCCCTCTTCCTGAGACTTTCTTCTTCCTTGGCAGACATGACAGTAATGCTACCAATATCCCTACTTCTTCTTTCTCAGGGCAAGGGTCATATCCACAGCCCCTCCTGAGAGATGACATACAACTTTTGTCCCAGGTGAGCAGTTTTGAAGGAATCAGGAATAGGTTCCTATTCCAACCATCTGTGATCTATCGAATGATGTGTCAGAAACTTTTATTTCTGGTAATACAATGGAGTCAATATTCAGAAAAACTTTCTGATACCGAATTACTACAACTGCTAAACAAAATATTACCAACTTGAGAATACAGGTGAGCTCTCAAAAGAAAATAAATACCCTAGAGCCAAAAATAAAATGAGAGATAGAAACCAGAATATGTAGAAGCTAAGGCTACAGAGACCCTGGGAGCATGTCTTGGTGTCAGAACCAAGAACCAAGAGACTTGCAGTTAAAGTTATTAAGAGGGATAGGAGATAAAGCCTAGATCATATGAAATACAGGCAAATAGAGATTAGATCCAAAGCAAAAAATCTAGGCCACTGAGGGGCAACCAACTCAGTGAAAAGGTAGGCTGGAAAAAATATACATATTGATAAAAAAAAAAAATTAAGAAATGTATCTGTTTTGACCTGGGCTCCAAATGAGGGCAAAGGAGAGTTCCCCTAGAAGACAGATAGCCACAAGCCTGCATTCTTGCAGTGCAGTCACGCCAACCCCAAACACAGACACTAATGTAAAATGACCCCATGCTGGTAGTGTCCCAGGGCTCTAGCTGAACCAAAATAAATCCTCTCAGAACTATTCACTACAGAATATTCCCACAGTTCCACAGAAAAGCCTGGTGACTGCTCACAAAACAAGTCATTCTCTCTGAAAAACAGGAATTGCCTGGACTAAGGACAATCCTCCCAGAGATTAAAAAAACACAATGGGCCGCTTCTCCCTCCATTCCTTGGAGAACACTCTGGCAAAGATCTCCCGATTGTGAAATCCCACTGTCAGTTTTCACAAACTTGATCTCATTTGACCTTGGTGTTAGCATTTGACAGATAAACATTCCCCCTCAGATGAACATTTCCCCTCTTCCTGAGACTTTCTTCTTCCTTGGCAGACATGACAGTAATGCTACCAATATCCCTACTTCTTCTTTCTCAGGGCAAGGGTCATATCCACAGCCCCTCCTGAGAGATGACATACAACTTTTGTCCCAGGTGAGCAGTTTTGAAGGAATCAGGAATAGGTTCCTATTCCAACCATCTGTGATCTATCGAATGATGTGTCAGAAACTTTTATTTCTGGTAATACAATGGAGTCAATATTCAGAAAAACTTTCTGATACCGAATTACTACAACTGCTAAACAAAATATTACCAACTTGAGAATACAGGTGAGCTCTCAAAAGAAAATAAATACCCTAGAGCCAAAAATAAAATGAGAGATAGAAACCAGAATATGTAGAAGCTAAGGCTACAGAGACCCTGGGAGCATGTCTTGGTGTCAGAACCAAGAACCAAGAGACTTGCAGTTAAAGTTATTAAGAGGGATAGGAGATAAAGCCTAGATCATATGAAATACAGGCAAATAGAGATTAGATCCAAAGCAAAAAATCTAGGCCACTGAGGGGCAACCAACTCAGTGAAAAGGTAGGCTGGAAAAAATATACATATTGATAAAAAAAAAAAAATTAAGAAATGTATCTGTTTTGACCTGGGCTCCAAATGAGGGCAAAGGAGAGTTCCCCTAGAAGACAGATAGCCACAAGCCTGCATTCTTGCAGTGCAGTCACGCCAACCCCAAACACAGACACTAATGTAAAATGACCCCATGCTGGTAGTGTCCCAGGGCTCTAGCTGAACCAAAAATAAATCCTCTCAGAACTATTCACTACAGAATATTCCCACAGTTCCACAGAAAAGCCTGGTGACTGCTCACAAAACACATGAGGAAGAGCGCCAACATAACCGGAAATACAAAAACAGCAAAATGGGGCTTCGCTGGTGGCCCAGTGGGCAAGGACACCTTGCAGTGCAAGGGGTACCAGTTTGATCCCTGGCACGGGAAGATCCCACGTGCTGCGGAGTAGCTGGACCGATGTGTCCAACTACTAAGCCAGAGCTCTGAAGTGCATGCGCCCAGAGCCGGTGCTCTGCAGCAACAGGGGCCACTGCAGTGGGAGGCCCACACAGGCCGGAGAAAAAAGATGGATGAAAATAGATAAATGAAAGACCAATAGAAGTGGCCAAAAAAAAAAACACCTCAACAACCATAAATTATTGAGGAGCAGGAACTATGCCCTATGCCCATTTCTACACAATGCCCTACAAAGCAGACGATGAATAAACATTCTTGATAACATGATGATAACTGATTACAACCTAATGTCACAGTGGGAATGAAAACAATCTGGCAATAAACTCTGACACTAGTGAAAAAGAATGAAAAGTCTATGTAATGTCTCTCAACTCATATTTTAAAAGGCAATAATAATAGTTACCTTCAAAATACTAAAATATTTCCCCATATTCCAGAATTTAAGAAAATTCTTAAGGACAACTGAATTATCTTTCTGCTGCTTATGAAATTCTCTTCTACATTTATGTAATATTCTAGTATCTTAGTGCTTATTATAATATTTATCTGAATTCTAGAGTCTAGTATTTTCACATCTTGAGAATACACAGGATTACATCAATAAAGACAGGAAGTACATTAAGGGTATCGCTAAGGAAGATCTAAATATCACCTCCCTTCCTAATAAAGACAGAATCATCTTAATGTCACTGAATACCAGAGTTCGGATCATAAATAACACAACAATAAGGGTAAGATTTTCTATCTTAGAGCATACAGCAGCATACAAAACCAAAATTGAAAAAGATCATCCAGGATCTTTTCCAATATAAGCTTTGTTACCAAATAAGGCCCCAAAATGTTATGAGGTGGAAGTTGCACCATTTTTCAACAAACAGCTTCATTTCTCATGTGCACTTTATACAGAATTATATTATATATTCAATCTGACATTTTCTCTTCCATATCTTATTATTATTAAAATCATCTACAGAATTTCTAAACTGAAACAAACAAGATTATTTCTTATGCTGTAAAGACTTCCATACCAACTGGCACTTTCAGACCCCTGAAATTTATTCTGTCTTCTCTTTGGAGGGTAAACGTACAGGCTTTGAAGACAAATTCTAGCCAAAGCAGCAAAAGGCTCAAATCAAACAAAAGTAGCTTTAGAAACAAGAATAAATCTCTCCTTATCCCATGTGGGAAGGAACAGATACAGAAACTTGTGAAATTTAAAGGATAGGAACTATATTAAAAATTCATTTTGGGCTTCCCTGGTGGTCCAGTGGGTAAGGACACCGCCTTGCAGTGCAAGGAGCGCCGGTTCGATCCCTGGCCTGGGAAGATCCCATGTGCCGCAGAGCAGCTGGACCCATGTGTCCAATTACCGAGCCGGAGCTCTGGAGCGCGTGCACCCAGAGCCGGTGCTCTGCGACAACAGAGGCCACTGTGATGGGAGGCCCACATGGGCCAAAGAACAAAGACGGATGAAAATAGAGAAATGAACAACCAATAGAAGTGGGCCCGCCTGCTCCCCTCCCTCCCCACCCCGCCCCCACAAAATAAATAAATAAATAAATCTTTTAAAAAAAAATTTCATTTTTTAAAACAGAAATCAGAATCTCAAGAAGCACAGAAGGCAACTACAGGTATCAGAATTCTTGCTCAGTTCTAAAGAGCAAAAGAAAGTGTCTCATAAAAAAAACAAAAGGTTTTATTTTCATAATACGTGAGTGGTCACACTGAATATCTCTGCCTAATCAGTAAACTTGGGCAACAATAGGATAAAAGAATATTCTCTTGCCTGAATTTAGTTCAGGGCAGAACTTCAGGAGCACTGCAAAAGCTACCCAGAAGAAACTGTGACATGTATTTCACGAACTTCTAGTCCCTGCTATCAAGTAAAAGTCTGTCTAAATTCTTCATTACTTTGGGGAGACAGCTTTCATTTTGGAAATTTAAAAACAGTTAATAATTACCAATCAATAACCATACTAGTGCATAACTCACTAGATGCATACTCTGAATGATAAAGCCATCTTCTAGGCACATACACTAATCTCAAAATTAATAATATAAAGGGAAAAAGCTGCAAAGCTTATTTGCATGGCCAATTTTACCACGGCAATTTGGAAAAATATGAGACTTTCAGAATCTATAATCAACTGGACAAAATGATTGAAGTATACAAGAATTTAAAGCAGTCTTCCCTGGGTTCGTATTATTTCAAATGTCAGTTTCCGTGAAAACTGCTTTTTGTTTTTCCACTTTAAACTAGAGATTAATATCAACCTAGCTTCTGTTAGTTCTTTATATTTTTCTAATGTCATTTATATCGTTCTTTCTAAGAAGGTGTTGCTGTACCAGTGCCTACTCTCAGGGCTGCAGCCACAAACATCTGGAACTGACTAACTATAGCCTCAGCACCAAGCAAGATAAACCTAAGGATCATGCTCCTGCCTTAACACAAGGCATCTAGCAGAACACTCCAGAGGAAGACATGCAAAGTCATAAGCAGTTGTACTGTCCGCTCAAAGTCACAATGAACAATCTCAGCATCATTCAAGGCTCTTGGAAGAATGCTAGACACAAAATTATAAACAACAAAACGATTAAGACAAAATACAGACCACAGATAGAAAGATGAGGGCAATGAACAACCCCTAAGCCAATCTGTGGGCTTTGGACCTGGTCTGTCAGGTGAGCACCCTGTACTGGGACACCTAAGAGAAGTCCTATAAAGATTCCTGATGCCAGTCCACCTTTCTATAGAGAAACTCCAGGAGATAGTGAAGTACAGGGAAGCCTGGCGTGCTGCACTTCACAGGGTTGCAAAAGTCAGATACAACTTAGCAAGTGAACAACAACAAATGAATTTTAATCAGTCTCTTTAGCACAACAATAATAAATGAGCTTCTCTCCTCTTGCCTCTGTCCTCTGCCCCCTCTTGTAACTAAAGACAAAATCTGAACTCCTCAGCCAAACACATAAACTGCTCCATCATCTGTTGGCCCATCCTGGCTCAACATCCTGTATACTCCTCTAAGAACCTTTTACCTCAACCAATTTTCACACACTAAATACACCCTGGACTCATTCAATAAACATCTGAGAATCTACAGCGCCAAGCGGTGCTAACCCTACATGCAAAGATAAAGACACAGGCTCTGCCCTTAAAAAGACCACAGAATACAGAAGAAAGACAGAGATGCAAAAAATAGTTTCAACAGACTATAACTAGTCACAAAAGAACAAAGATAAGGTAGCTGCATGGAGAAGAGTGGATCAGTTCTGCTGTGAAGAAGTCCCCTGAAGAAGGCTGTGCTCAACTCTTTTGAGACCCCATGGACTGTAGCCCACAGGCTCCTCTGTCTGTGTAATTTTCTAGGCAAGAATACTGGAGCGGGTTGTCATTTTCTACTCCAGAGGATCTTCCCGACCCAGGGATGGAACCCATGTCTCTTGTGTGTCCTGCACTACAGGCCGATTCTTTACCACTAAGCTATCAAGCCCAAGAAAATGTAAATAACTCTTTCAAAAAAACTAGAAACTGCTGCCCCCCCGGCCATGCTCTTAACACAAGGCATCTAGCAGAACACTCCAGAGGAAGACATGCAAAGTCATAAGCAGTTGTACTGTCCGCTCAAAGTCACAATGAACAATCTCAGCATCATTCAAGGCTCTTGGAAGAATGCTAGACACAAAATTATAAACAACAAAACGATTAAGACAAAATACAGACCACAGATAGAAAGATGAGGGCAATGAACAACCCCTAAGCCAATCTGTGGGCTTTGGACCTGGTCTGTCAGGTGAGCACCCTGTACTGGGACACCTAAGAGAAGTCCTATAAAGATTCCTGATGCCAGTCCACCTTTCTATAGAGAAACTCCAGGAGATAGTGAAGTACAGGGAAGCCTGGCGTGCTGCACTTCACAGGGTTGCAAAAAGTCAGATACAACTTAGCAAGTGAACAACAACAAATGAATTTTAATCAGTCTCTTTAGCACAACAATAATAAATGAGCTTCTCTCCTCTTGCCTCTGTCCTCTGCCCCCTCTTGTAACTAAAGACAAAATCTGAACTCCTCAGCCAAACACATAAACTGCTCCATCATCTGTTGGCCCATCCTGGCTCAACATCCTGTATACTCCTCTAAGAACCTTTTACCTCAACCAATTTTCACACACTAAATACACCCTGGACTCATTCAATAAACATCTGAGAATCTACAGCGCCAAGCGGTGCTAACCCTACATGCAAAGATAAAGACACAGGCTCTGCCCTTAAAAAGACCACAGAATACAGAAGAAAGACAGAGATGCAAAAAATAGTTTCAACAGACTATAACTAGTCACAAAAGAACAAAGATAAGGTAGCTGCATGGAGAAGAGTGGATCAGTTCTGCTGTGAAGAAGTCCCCTGAAGAAGGCTGTGCTCAACTCTTTTGAGACCCCATGGACTGTAGCCCACAGGCTCCTCTGTCTGTGTAATTTTCTAGGCAAGAATACTGGAGCGGGTTGTCATTTTCTACTCCAGAGGATCTTCCCGACCCAGGGATGGAACCCATGTCTCTTGTGTGTCCTGCACTACAGGCCGATTCTTTACCACTAAGCTATCAGCGAAGCCCAAGAAAATGTAAAAACCTAGACAGATCTTTAACCAGAGAAGAAACTAGAAACTGCTGCCAAAGATCCACTAATTCCCCAAAACACATCGGGTTCAGATATTTTCAGAGACAGGTAATTCCAGTGCTATTTAAACTACTGGGAGGAGAGAGGGGCTTAAAAAAACCTTTTGGATTTAAGCTATATAGCTAAATAATAACCCTGATACCAAATTTGACAAAGATAGAACATAAACACACACACTCTTTCACACCCAGAATTACAGAAGAATTTTTGTTACAAACATAAATGCAAAACCCAAAATAAAACAAAAACTAAAAACCTATCCAACATTAATTTTAAAAATTATATTCCAAGAATGCATGGTATACAATGTTTATTCTAACATTGTGAAATCCGTTAATATATTCACTATATAGTAAATTAATGTGATGGGGCCAAATCATCATCAGGTTAGAAGTCAAAAGGCACTGATCAAGTCCAACATCCATTCAATTTTCTTTCTACTTGCAGCAAGGACTACTATCAAATTCCACTCCCTAGGCCAGACACCCCTGCCACTCACGCAGCACACAACCTACGTCTATGAGTTCATCGGCCAGCCAACAGCCTCATCTTTGAGCCCTAAAAATGTGCACCCAATTCCCATTCTTACTTAAGACTTCTTAGCAACTAGGACTAAAAAGAAACGTTTTCTAGTAAGATAAGATATATTTCTTGAGGAAACAACCCTCTTACGTAGTATTCAGACCAAGAATAATACATAACTTGAATCTAGCCATGAGGAAACATAAGAGACAGAGATGCAAAAATAGTTTCAACAGACTATAACTAGTCACAAAAGAACAAAGATAAGGTAGCTGCATGGAGAAGAGTGGATCAGTTCTGCTGTGAAGAAGTCCCCTGAAGAAGGCTGTGCTCAACTCTTTTGAGACCCCATGGACTGTAGCCCACAGGCTCCTCTGTCTGTGTAATTTTCTAGGCAAGAATACTGGAGCGGGTTGTCATTTTCTACTCCAGAGGATCTTCCCGACCCAGGGATGGAACCCATGTCTCTTGTGTGTCCTGCACTACAGGCCGATTCTTTACCACTAAGCTATCAGCGAAGCCCAAGAAAATGTAAAAACCTAGACAGATCTTTAACCAGAGAAGAAACTAGAAACTGCTGCCAAAGATCCACTAATTCCCCAAAACACATCGGGTTCAGATATTTTCAGAGACAGGTAATTCCAGTGCTATTTAAACTACTGGGAGGAGAGAGGGGCTTAAAAAAACCTTTTGGATTTAAGCTATATAGCTAAATAATAACCCTGATACCAAATTTGACAAAGATAGAACATAAACACACACACTCTTTCACACCCAGAATTACAGAAGAATTTTTGTTACAAACATAAATGCAAAACCCAAAATAAAACAAAAACTAAAAACCTATCCAACATTAATTTTAAAAATTATATTCCAAGAATGCATGGTATACAATGTTTATTCTAACATTGTGAAATCCGTTAATATATTCACTATATAGTAAATTAATGTGATGGGGCCAAATCATCATCAGGTTAGAAGTCAAAAGGCACTGATCAAGTCCAACATCCATTCAATTTTCTTTCTACTTGCAGCAAGGACTACTATCAAATTCCACTCCCTAGGCCAGACACCCCTGCCACTCACGCAGCACACAACCTACGTCTATGAGTTCATCGGCCAGCCAACAGCCTCATCTTTGAGCCCTAAAAATGTGCACCCAATTCCCATTCTTACTTAAGACTTCTTAGCAACTAGGACTAAAAAGAAACGTTTTCTAGTAAGATAAGATATATTTCTTGAGGAAACAACCCCTCTTACGTAGTATTCAGACCAAGAATAATACATAACTTGAATCTAGCCATGAGGAAACATCAGACAAATCAAAGCACAAGAGGCATTCCAAGAACGGAAAAAGGCAGCCAGCTATAATAGTGTTATTTACTATTGTTCTAAAGAAATTAGTTGCTGCTATATAACAAAAAAAGTAATACAAATATTAGAAAACAGACAAAACGATCAATTATAAACGAAATCACAATCTACCTAGAAAACCCAATATAATCAAATGATAAAGTCTTACAAGTTCAGCAGTGTCCACACACAACACAGATGGCTGTATCTGTAATCAACTTACTTAGGATTTTTCAACTTTACAATGGTGTGAAAGTGATACATACTCAGTAGAAACTGTACTTCGAATTTTGAACTTTTCACAGGCTAGCAATATATGAGAGATACTGTCCTGTGATGCTGAAAAGTGGCAGTGAGCTGCAGCAACCTTACAAGGGTGAACAACTAATACACTTACAATCATTCTGGACACAGAGAGCCCTCCTGTTCTTCACTTTCAGTACAGCATTCAATAAAGTTCATGAGCTATTCAAAATTTTATTATAAAGTAGACTGTGTTCGATGATTTTGCCCCAGTGCAGGCTAATAAAAGTGTTCTGAATGCATTTAAGGTGGCAAGGCTATGCTACGATGTTTAGTAGGCTAGGTGTAGTAAACACATTTTTAACTTTAAGATGTGTTTATTGAGAAGTACTCCCAAATGACACCACTCTAAAGCAGAAAGTGAAAAAATAAAGAGCCTCTTGATGAAGGTCAAAGAGGAGATTAAAAAGTTGGCTTGAAACTCAACATTCACAAAACTAAGATCATGGCATCCAATCCCATCAGTTCACGGCTAATAGAAGGGGAAAAAGTAAAAACAGTGACAGATTTTATTTTCTTGGGCTCCAAAATCACTGTAGACAGTGACTACAGCCATGAAATTATAAGACATTTGCATTGAGGGAGAACTTGGTTTGAACCTGAGTTGGGAAGATTCCCTGGAGAAGGGATAGGCTATCCATTTCAGTATTCTTTTTTTTTTTTTTTTTTTTGCCACTTTTATTGGGCTTTCATTTATTTATTTTCATCCATCTTTGTTCTTTGGCCTGTGTGGGCCTCCCACTGCAGTAGCCTCTCTTGTAGCAGAGCACAAGCTCTGGGCGCATGCACTCCAGAGGGCTGGCTCATAATTGGACACACAGGTCCAGCCGCTCCGTGGCATGTGGGATCTTCCCATGCCAGGGATCGAACAGGCACCCGTTGCAGTACAACACGGACTCTTTAACCACTGGACCACCAGGGAAGCCCACACTTCAGTATTCTTGCCTGGAGAATTCCATGGCTCATCCATGGTGTCACAAAGAGTTAGGCACAACTGAGCGACCTGACTTTGACTTTCGTTCCTTGGAATGAAAGCTACAACAAACCTAGACAGTGTATTTAAAAAGCAGAGATGTCACCTTTCCGACAAAGGTCTACATACTCAAAGCTATGGTCTTTCCAGAAGTCATGTACAGATGTGAGAGTTGGACCATAAAGAAAGCTGAGCATCAAAGAACTTATGCTTTCAAACTGTGGTGCTGGAGAAGACTCTTGAGAGTTCTCTGGAGAGCAAAAAGATTAAACCGGTCAATTCCAAACATAATCAACCCTGAATATTTACTGGAAGGACTGATGCTGAAGCTGAAGCTCCAATACTTTGACCACCTGATATGAAGAGTCAACTCACTGGAAAAAACCCTGGTGCTGCGAAAGACGGAAGGCAAAAGGAGAATGGGGCAACAGTAAGATGTGTTTATTGAGAAGTACTCCCAAATGACACCACTCTAAAGCAGAAAGTGAAAAAATAAAGAGCCTCTTGATGAAGGTCAAAGAGGAGATTAAAAAGTTGGCTTGAAACTCAACATTCACAAAACTAAGATCATGGCATCCAATCCCATCAGTTCACGGCTAATAGAAGGGGAAAAAGTAAAAACAGTGACAGATTTTATTTTCTTGGGCTCCAAAATCACTGTAGACAGTGACTACAGCCATGAAATTATAAGACATTTGCATTGAGGGAGAACTTGGTTTGAACCTGAGTTGGGAAGATTCCCTGGAGAAGGGATAGGCTATCCATTTCAGTATTCTTTTTTTTTTTTTTTTTTTTGCCACTTTTATTGGGCTTTCATTTATTTATTTTCATCCATCTTTGTTCTTTGGCCTGTGTGGGCCTCCCACTGCAGTAGCCTCTCTTGTAGCAGAGCACAAGCTCTGGGCGCATGCACTCCAGAGGGCTGGCTCATAATTGGACACACAGGTCCAGCCGCTCCGTGGCATGTGGGATCTTCCCATGCCAGGGATCGAACAGGCACCCGTTGCAGTACAACACGGACTCTTTAACCACTGGACCACCAGGGAAGCCCACACTTCAGTATTCTTGCCTGGAGAATTCCATGGCTCATCCATGGTGTCACAAAGAGTTAGGCACAACTGAGCGACCTGACTTTGACTTTCGTTCCTTGGAATGAAAGCTACAACAAACCTAGACAGTGTATTTAAAAAGCAGAGATGTCACCTTTCCGACAAAGGTCTACATACTCAAAGCTATGGTCTTTCCAGAAGTCATGTACAGATGTGAGAGTTGGACCATAAAGAAAGCTGAGCATCAAAGAACTTATGCTTTCAAACTGTGGTGCTGGAGAAGACTCTTGAGAGTTCTCTGGAGAGCAAAAAGATTAAACCGGTCAATTCCAAACATAATCAACCCTGAATATTTACTGGAAGGACTGATGCTGAAGCTGAAGCTCCAATACTTTGACCACCTGATATGAAGAGTCAACTCACTGGAAAAAACCCTGGTGCTGCGAAAGACGGAAGGCAAAAGGAGAATGGGGCAACAGAAGATGAGAAGGTTAGATAGCATCACCAACTCAATGGACATGAATTTGAGCAAACTCCAGGAGATGGTGGAGGACTGAGGAGCCTGGTGGGCTACAGTCGATGAGGTCACAGAGTCAGACACGACTTAGTGACTCAACAACAACAATCCCATCATAAGGAAAATCTGTATATAAAAATTAAAAGCCTTTTTATTATATTGTACTAATAATCAGAAATTTTTATATAAGAGAATTTTGTTCTATGTATACTTTAAATTGTTTATATAAGTCATTTGTAATTATTTTTTAATACTTAAATTTTTTTCTCAGGAACATAGTGACTATTTACCTCTAATAAGCTTCTCCAAAACAACTTATCCTCCAGTTCTCCCCCGTTAGGTACCATGCTTATGTTTCTTTGATTTGCTCTTCCTCAGTATCTAGTCCACCCTTCATTTTAGAACCCAAAGATTCTAGAAAGTAGATTCAAAACTATTTTCCAACTCCCCAAGGCCTTAGGTACTTGGAACAAGCCTAAGCAAGGTATAAAGGTTAGGATCCAAGGTTTCTTCCAGCTCTGAGTCTCCATCTTCCAAGAGCTAGAATCCCTTTAGTTAACTCTAGGAGACTCCAAGTGTGCATCCTTCTGCAGAGCTCAGGAGCATCTTCACCTTCATGAGGCTTCTCTCTCCTATGAATTCCAATTTCATAGTCAGTAAAGTGCATTCTAGAGTAGAACCACATTTAATCCATCCATTTCTAGTCAGGGCCTGTCATGTAAGCCCCCATTTCAAACTCGAGCTAATTCTAAATCACCCATCAGCCCAATCCATCTCCTCCAAGTGGATCTTCTGTGCGATGCATTCTAAGTAAAAGCCAAGACTGTGTCTCAGTCCTTATACAGCATCCTTACACAAGACTGTGTTTCAACCCTTACACAGTGTCCTTACACACTTTTGCTAAGTTCCAGGTCTCCCAGGATAACAAGAAATATCCTCAGTTAAGAAGCAAACAAGCAAAGAGAGAAAAAATGAATTATTTTCATAGTTCTTGTAGAGCATGGAGTCTTTTAGAGAAGGAAAGAATGGCATACAATGTTAAGAATTTCTTTCATCTATGTTTTAATATAAATTCAACTCTCTCACAACGTTTTCATTCCAAAAACAGCAAGGGATTAAACTCTCAAGTGAAATATGGTACCTGCCTACACCATCTTAAAAATGCCAACAGTTTAGCAATGAACCATGTCTTTTAATTGTCTTTGCCTCTCAAAGTATAAGAAATGAAATTTCGGGCTTCCTCTGGTGGTCCAGTGGTTAAGGACACCGCCTTGCAATGCAAGGGGCGCCAGTTCAATCCCTGGCCTGGGAAGATCCCACGTGCCATGGAGCGGCTGGACCGATGTGTCCAATATTACGGAGCCGGAGCTCTGGAGCACATGCGCCCAGAGCCAGTGCTCTGCGACAACAGAGGTCACCGCGATGGGAGGCCCACATGGGCCGAAGAAAAAAGATGGATGAAAAATAAATAAATGAAAGACCAATGGAAGTGGCCCGAATTAAAAAAAAAAAAGAAATGAAATTTCCACTTAGACACACCACATTCATAATGACAATTCTCTTCAGAACATAGGACTACTAAGGATTCTCACTTTAATGCATACATTTTAGTAATGTTTCATTTTTTTCTTATAAGAGCATGTTCATATTTCTTATAAGAGCACTTCTGTCAAACATTATATACATAAATATGTACATACATATATATGTACATATATTTTCAACTCTTTGCTAGTAATAAAAATAGTCTATTTAGATTTTTTGATTAAAAATAAGTATGCTTTTTCATTAATCAAGTTGGTTCAGCAGTTTAAGAGGTTTTCAATATTTACAGATAACATGACCACCTATCTAGAAAATCTCAAAGGATAAACTCACAAATTATTAAAATTAATGACTTTGACAAGAATGACAGAAAAGGCAGGTTCAATACCAAAAAATTATCAATAAAATTCTTACATGCTCACAATAATAAATTTGAAAATATGAGAGGAAAAAAGATCAATTCTATGTAACAACCAAAATCACAAAATGTCTAGGAACTGAGACTTCTGTGGCAGTCCAGTGGTTAAGACTCCATGCTTCCAATACATGGGGAGCAGGTTAGATACCTGGTTGAGAAACTAAGATCCCACATGCTGCATGGCAAGGCCAAAAAAAAGTCTAGGAACAAAATTAAAATTAATAAGAAGGAAAGAATGGCATACAATGTTAAGAATTTCTTTCATCTATGTTTTAATATAAATTCAACTCTCTCACAACGTTTTCATTCCAAAAACAGCAAGGGATTAAACTCTCAAGTGAAATATGGTACCTGCCTACACCATCTTAAAAATGCCAACAGTTTAGCAATGAACCATGTCTTTTAATTGTCTTTGCCTCTCAAAGTATAAGAAATGAAATTTCGGGCTTCCTCTGGTGGTCCAGTGGTTAAGGACACCGCCTTGCAATGCAAGGGGCGCCAGTTCAATCCCTGGCCTGGGAAGATCCCACGTGCCATGGAGCGGCTGGACCGATGTGTCCAATATTACGGAGCCGGAGCTCTGGAGCACATGCGCCCAGAGCCAGTGCTCTGCGACAACAGAGGTCACCGCGATGGGAGGCCCACATGGGCCGAAGAAAAAAGATGGATGAAAAATAAATAAATGAAAGACCAATGGAAGTGGCCCGAATTAAAAAAAAAAAAGAAATGAAATTTCCACTTAGACACACCACATTCATAATGACAATTCTCTTCAGAACATAGGACTACTAAGGATTCTCACTTTAATGCATACATTTTAGTAATGTTTCATTTTTTTCTTATAAGAGCATGTTCATATTTCTTATAAGAGCACTTCTGTCAAACATTATATACATAAATATGTACATACATATATATGTACATATATTTTCAACTCTTTGCTAGTAATAAAAATAGTCTATTTAGATTTTTTGATTAAAAATAAGTATGCTTTTTCATTAATCAAGTTGGTTCAGCAGTTTAAGAGGTTTTCAATATTTACAGATAACATGACCACCTATCTAGAAAATCTCAAAGGATAAACTCACAAATTATTAAAATTAATGACTTTGACAAGAATGACAGAAAAGGCAGGTTCAATACCAAAAAATTATCAATAAAATTCTTACATGCTCACAATAATAAATTTGAAAATATGAGAGGAAAAAAGATCAATTCTATGTAACAACCAAAATCACAAAATGTCTAGGAACTGAGACTTCTGTGGCAGTCCAGTGGTTAAGACTCCATGCTTCCAATACATGGGGAGCAGGTTAGATACCTGGTTGAGAAACTAAGATCCCACATGCTGCATGGCAAGGCCAAAAAAAAGTCTAGGAACAAAATTAAAATTAATAAGACTGATAAAAGATTTCATTTAAATTTTTAAATTATTTTTTAAAGTAGAAAGACCTAAACAAATAAACAAACCCTGCTCTTAACTAAAAAGACTCAACATTTTAAAGATGTTGGTTGCAAATCAGTCAAAAAAAAATTAATGTAATTACAATTAAATTGCAGTCTCAACACTTTTACAGAAACAAAGAAGCTCATCTTAAAAATCAAATGGGGCTTCCCTTGTGGCTCAGTGGATAAGAACCCGCCTGCCAATGCAGGAGACACAGGTTTGATCCCTGATCCGGGAAGATCCCACATACCGCAGAGCAGCTAAACCCACACATCAACAAAGACCCAGCACAGCCAAAAATAAATAAAAGTTAAAAAAAAAAAAAATCAAATGGAAGGGGCTTCCCCTGGTGATCCAGTGGATAAGGACACCGCCTTGCAGTGCAAGGGGCACCGGTTCGATCCCTGACCTGGGAAGATCCCACGTGCCACGGAGCGGCTGAACTCATGTGTCCAATTACCGAGCCGGAGCTCTGGAGCACATGAGCCCAGAGCTGGTGCTCTGCAATAACAGACACCACCGCGATGGGAGGCCCGCAGGAGCCAAAGAACAAAGACGGATGGAAACAGAGAAATGAAAGACCAATAGAAGTGGCCCGCCCGCTCCTCTCCCTCCCCAACCCGACCCCTGCCCAAAATAAATAAATAAATAAATCTTTAAAAAAAAAAATCAAATGGAAGAAAAAAATGGGCAAAGAATGTGAGCAGACATTCTTCCAAAAGGAGATCTACTAAGTTCATAAAAAGATGCCCAACATCATTAGCCATCAAGGAAACGCAAATCAAAACCACAGTGAGGCTCCATTCACGTTCAAAAGAATGTCTCCACCAAAACAAAACCTAGAAAATAACTCTCAGATACCTGTTGGTGGTGGTTTATTAAGCTCATCTCTTTGTGACCCCATGGACTGTAGGCCTCCAAGCTTCTCTGTCCATGGGATTTCCCAGGCAAGAATACTGGAATGGGTTGCCATTTCCTTCTCCAGGGGACTTTCTCGACCCAGGAATCAAAGTTGTGTCTATCTGCAATTCAAGCAGACTCTTTACCACTGAGTCAACCAGGGAAATCGTCACCTGGTAGAGAGCTACGAAATCCTTCATTTTCATCTTTTCTTCTGAAGCTGCATTAACAAGGAAATTCATGGGGGAAGATAGTGTTTACAGCAAAAGACATGTGCTCCTTAATGAAACTCACTGAGAACCACTAGCAGTCACTTTGGAGGGGAGGGAGGGGGGCTCCAGCACGAGGGCACTTGTCAGAACTGAAGAGTAAAAAGGTTTGCTGAAGATAATTAAAAGCACTGCAAGAAGAATGATGGGACTTGAACAACAGGATATTTTTCAATTAATTATTATTTAACCAACTGAAATACAACGAAACCCTGGATGAAATCTCAGCTCTCAATTCCCCGAGATACAAAGACCCTGAGTGAGTCCAGTTGAGCAACTGAAGTGTCAGGGCTAATTCTGCATGTGGTGGGCAGCTGTGAGTTCAAGGACAGTATCACATGTACTCTTCCCTACCAGCCAGAAGTAAAAATGTCCCAGAGAAAGAGGCCTGGGCTCCGCTGGCAACACTATCATCTGAGCATTCCTTTCATTAGAACAATACAAGATTGCACAATGACCCTTAAGTTGCAGCAGGATTCTAGATGCCTGAGAAAGTGGGATACTCTTATGGTATGGTAAGCTGACTGCTGACACAATCAATAAATGAATTAGCATAAAGTATGCTGACGTCTTTTGGAGAAGGAAATGGCAACCCACTCCAGTATTCTTGCCTGGAAAATTCCATGGATGGAGAAGCCTGGCGAGCTACAATCTCAAATACATATATATACATATATATATACAGGACTTCCCTGATGGTTCAGTGGTGAGGAATCTGCCTGCAATGCAGGAGATCCAGGTTCCATCCCTGGGTCGGGAAGATCCCCCTGAAGGAGGGCATGGCAATCCATTTCAGTATTCTTGCCTGGAGAATTCCATGAATGCAGGAGTCTGGCGGGCTGCAGTCTATCGGGTCACATTGAGTTGGACACAACTGAAGTAACTAAGTAGCAGCAACAGTAGAATGCTGACTTCTTTGGAAGGAATTCTGTGAACATAAGATTTACAACCTCTTACACAATAAGCAATGTAGTAGTTACAAGTACTAATGAAGTAGAACTAAGGGTGCTAACATAAGAAAATGTTATTAATCAGTGAATAAATCTGTAAATGAATTATGTGCAAGATTGTACTACGAAATGAAGGGAAATTTGAAAAGACTTCATCACGTGCTAGAAGCATGCAGCAGTTGAAATGACAAGACACATAAAAAAATTGTGTTAGGTACTTCCCTGGTGGTCCAGGAGCTAAGAATCTGCCTTCACGCAGTGAACTCATGAAAAAACAAAGAATAGACATAAAGACATTGTGGAGACCGAACAGTGGGAGGGAGTAACATGGAAACCTATACTGTCATGTGTAGAAAAGATAGCTATTGTCATTGTGCTAGGGAATAGGAGAATACAACGAAACCCTGGATGAAATCTCAGCTCTCAATTCCCCGAGATACAAAGACCCTGAGTGAGTCCAGTTGAGCAACTGAAGTGTCAGGGCTAATTCTGCATGTGGTGGGCAGCTGTGAGTTCAAGGACAGTATCACATGTACTCTTCCCTACCAGCCAGAAGTAAAATGTCCCAGAGAAAGAGGCCTGGGCTCCGCTGGCAACACTATCATCTGAGCATTCCTTTCATTAGAACAATACAAGATTGCACAATGACCCTTAAGTTGCAGCAGGATTCTAGATGCCTGAGAAAGTGGGATACTCTTATGGTATGGTAAGCTGACTGCTGACACAATCAATAAATGAATTAGCATAAAGTATGCTGACGTCTTTTGGAGAAGGAAATGGCAACCCACTCCAGTATTCTTGCCTGGAAAATTCCATGGATGGAGAAGCCTGGCGAGCTACAATCTCAAATACATATATATACATATATATATACAGGACTTCCCTGATGGTTCAGTGGTGAGGAATCTGCCTGCAATGCAGGAGATCCAGGTTCCATCCCTGGGTCGGGAAGATCCCCCTGAAGGAGGGCATGGCAATCCATTTCAGTATTCTTGCCTGGAGAATTCCATGAATGCAGGAGTCTGGCGGGCTGCAGTCTATCGGGTCACATTGAGTTGGACACAACTGAAGTAACTAAGTAGCAGCAACAGTAGAATGCTGACTTCTTTGGAAGGAATTCTGTGAACATAAGATTTACAACCTCTTACACAATAAGCAATGTAGTAGTTACAAGTACTAATGAAGTAGAACTAAGGGTGCTAACATAAGAAAATGTTATTAATCAGTGAATAAATCTGTAAATGAATTATGTGCAAGATTGTACTACGAAATGAAGGGAAATTTGAAAAGACTTCATCACGTGCTAGAAGCATGCAGCAGTTGAAATGACAAGACACATAAAAAAATTGTGTTAGGTACTTCCCTGGTGGTCCAGGAGCTAAGAATCTGCCTTCACGCAGTGAACTCATGAAAAAACAAAGAATAGACATAAAGACATTGTGGAGACCGAACAGTGGGAGGGAGTAACATGGAAACCTATACTGTCATGTGTAGAAAAGATAGCTATTGTCATTGTGCTAGGGGAATAGGAGTACCTACAACCACTTGGAGCGATGGTCTGGAGGGATGGGAGGGGGGGAAATGGGTGGGGGGAGGGTCAAGGGATATGCATATGAATGATCTGGGAACATACATGTACAAAAATAAATAAATAAATAAATAAATAAAGTAAAAAAAGATAAAAAGAAAAAAAAAAAAAGAATCTGCCTTGCAATGCAGAGGACCCAGGTTCAAGCACTGGTCTGAGAACTAAGATTCCACATGCTGCTAAGAACTAAGATTCCACATGCTGCACAGCAACTGAGCCCACACACAGCAACTACTGAGCCTGCGTGCCACAACTAAAGAGTCCACATGCTGCAGCTAAGGCCCGACAGAGCCAAATAAATACTCTTTTAAAGCCAGACATCAAAAACATTCCACAATTGAGTCTAACTTCCCCAATTTAGCTAAACACATGCCTTACTCTTCTAAACCCCACGTGCTGCAACACACTCTTTTTCTCCTCAAACGCTTCATCCTCCTTAGAGCAACGTGCAAAATCTCACCAATCCTTTAATGCTTCCTGTTTCCTTGGAAATCTTGTATGCCCTACACACTCCCTTACGATCTTTCATAATCTTTCTCTATTATGGTTCCATCCCTACTCTTACCTCTGTTTTAGTTATCTACTTGTCTTATCCTCCCTACTGAAGCAAAAGAAATGGGAAGAGCAGAACTTGCAGAAAATTGAGATTTTTTTTTAATTGGAACATTATCTGTCTAACCTTGACCAAGGCAAACTACCTAGCTTTCTTAAGCCTAAATACAAATATACAAAATAGGGAAATCATCATGTTCTTGCATTACTTCGTATACTAATAGGGCATATGTGTGGCCTGTATGTGAGAGAGGAGCAGACAGACAGAGAAGGAGAGAGCACAGAAACATATAGGAATAATTACAAAAAAAAAAAAAAAAGGACGGAAACTAGCAGTTACTAGAATTGTACATTTAAAAAGTTAAAGGGACTTCCCCAATTTGGGTTCAACCTCTGGTCAGGGGAAAATTCCACATGCTGTGGGGAACCGCTAAGCCCATAAGCCACAATACTGAGCCTGCGTTCCAGAGCATGGGAACCCCAACTACAAAGCCCATATCACAACTATTGAAGCCTGAGAGCCCTAGAGCCGTGCTCTGCAAGGAGAGAGGCCACTGAAGTGAAAAGCCCATGGACTACAATTAGAGTGTAGCCCCCGCTCGCTGCAGCTAGAGAAAGCCCACACACAGCAACAAAAACCCAGTAGAGGGCTTCCCCTGGTGGTCCAGTGGGTAAGGACACCGCCTTGCAGTGCAAGGGGCGCCGGTTCGAGCCCTGGCCTGGGAAGATCCCACGTGGCGCGGAGTGGCTGGACCCATGTGTCCAATCACCGAGCCGGAGCTCTGGAGCGCATGCGCCCAGAGCCGGTGCTCTGCGGCAACAGACGCCACCGCGATGGGAGGTCCACAGGAGCCAAAGAACAAAGACGGATGAAAACAGAGAAATGAAAGACCAATAGAAGTGGCCGCCGCTCCCTCCCTCCCCAACCCGACCCCCGCCCCCCCAAAAAAATAAAATAAATAAATTAAAAAAAAAAAAAAAAAAAAACCAGTAGAGCCAAAAGTAAATTAATTAATTTTAAAAATAAAAAGTTAAAGAAAAACTAAACAGGTTAAGAGACAGCTGAAGACATAAAAAGGATCGAAATCAAACATCGAAAAACAAAAATGATGATGTCCATAGTGAAAACTACATGGGATGGAATTAACAGCAGATTAGACTCTGCTGAGGAAAAATTAGTAAATTTTAAGTTTATAAAGCAATAGGGGTCCATAGTTTCGGGTCCACTGAAGCAAAAGAAATGGGAAGAGCAGAACTTGCAGAAAATTGAGATTTTTTTTTAATTGGAACATTATCTGTCTAACCTTGACCAAGGCAAACTACCTAGCTTTCTTAAGCCTAAATACAAATATACAAAATAGGGAAATCATCATGTTCTTGCATTACTTCGTATACTAATAGGGCATATGTGTGGCCTGTATGTGAGAGAGGAGCAGACAGACAGAGAAGGAGAGAGCACAGAAACATATAGGAATAATTACAAAAAAAAAAAAAAAAGGACGGAAACTAGCAGTTACTAGAATTGTACATTTAAAAAGTTAAAGGGACTTCCCCAATTTGGGTTCAACCTCTGGTCAGGGAAGATTCCACATGCTGTGGGGAACCGCTAAGCCCATAAGCCACAATACTGAGCCTGCGTTCCAGAGCATGGGAACCCCAACTACAAAGCCCATATCACAACTATTGAAGCCTGAGAGCCCTAGAGCCGTGCTCTGCAAGGAGAGAGGCCACTGAAGTGAAAAGCCCATGGACTACAATTAGAGTGTAGCCCCCGCTCGCTGCAGCTAGAGAAAGCCCACACACAGCAACAAAAACCCAGTAGAGGGCTTCCCCTGGTGGTCCAGTGGGTAAGGACACCGCCTTGCAGTGCAAGGGGCGCCGGTTCGAGCCCTGGCCTGGGAAGATCCCACGTGGCGCGGAGTGGCTGGACCCATGTGTCCAATCACCGAGCCGGAGCTCTGGAGCGCATGCGCCCAGAGCCGGTGCTCTGCGGCAACAGACGCCACCGCGATGGGAGGTCCACAGGAGCCAAAGAACAAAGACGGATGAAAACAGAGAAATGAAAGACCAATAGAAGTGGCCCGCCCGCTCCCCTCCCTCCCCAACCCGACCCCCGCCCCCCCAAAAAAATAAAATAAATAAATTAAAAAAAAAAAAAAAAAACAGTAGAGCCAAAAGTAAATTAATTAATTTTAAAAATAAAAAGTTAAAGAAAAACTAAACAGGTTAAGAGACAGCTGAAGACATAAAAAGGATCGAAATCAAACTTCTAAAAACAAAAATGATGATGTCCATAGTGAAAACTACATGGGATGGAATTAACAGCAGATTAGACTCTGCTGAGGAAAAATTAGTAAATTTTAAGTTTATAAAGCAATAGGGGGACTTCCTTGATGGCAAGGACTCTGCATTCCCAATACAAGGGATCCTGGTCAGGGAACTAGATCCTATATGTCACAACTAACACCTAGCACAGTCAAATACATAAAATAAATTATTATTTTAAAAATACATAAGTAAAGCAATCCTTAAAGCTTCTCTGGTAGTTCAGACAGTAAAGAATCTGCCTGCAATGCTGGAGATCAGGCTCGATCCCTGGATCGGGAAGATCTCCTGAAGAAAGGTACAGTAGTGCACTCTAGTATTCTTGCCTGGAGAATTCCATGGATAGAAAAGTCTGGCAGACTACAGTCCATGGGACTGCAAAGTCAGATCCAATGAGCGATTAACACATTTAAAGCAGAAAGAATGGTAACAGATGTAAGCCTGAATATACAGAAAAGAAGGAAGAGAACTAGAAAAAGTAACTTATGGGTAAATACAAAGATTTTATCCTTAAAATTTAAGTCTCTTTAAAAGACAATTGAGGGCTTCCTTAGTGGTCCAGTGGGTAAGGACACCGCCTTGTAGTGCAAGGGACGCCAGTTCGATCCCTGGCCTGGGAATATCCCACGTGCCGCAGAGCGGCTGGACCCATGTGTCCAATTACCGAGCCGGAGCTCTGGAGCGCATGCGCCCAGAGCCAGCACTCTGCGACAACAGAGGCCACCGTGATGGGAGGCCCACAAGAGCCAAAAAGAACAAAGACAGATGAAAATAGACAAATGAAAGACCAATAGAAGTGGCCTGTCCACCCCCTCCCTCCACAACCCACCCTCCTCCAAATAAATAAATAAATAAACATTAAAAAAATAAAAGACAATTGATTATTTATGAATAATAACAATGTATATTGGAATTGATCACATATGTATAACTAAAGCTTTTTGACAATCCAATAATTGACCATATTAACAAACTAAAAATGGAGAAACATATGATCACCTCAGTAGCTGCAGAAAAAGCATCTGATGAAATTCAACATTCATTTCCAATTTAAAAAAAAAAGAATCACTCAACAAACTAGCAAGAGAAGGAAACTTCTTTGCTGACAAAGAACATATACCAAAAGCCTACAACCATCATCATACTTAATGGTGAAAGATAGAGTGCCTTCCTCCTAAGATCAGGAACAAGACAAAATACTATCTACTTCCACCATTTCTATGTAACACTATACCAGAAATTGAAGCCAGTTCAATAAGAAAAATTAAGAATTAAAAAAGAACTAAAACTGTATTCAGGGCTTCCCTGGTGGTCCAGTGGGTAAGGACACCGCCTTGCAGTGCAAGGGGTGCCAGTTTGATCCCTGGCCTCAGAAGATTCCATGTGCTGCGGAGCGGCTGGACCGATGTGTCCAACTATCGAGCTGGAGCTCTGGAGCGCATGCGCCCAGAGCCGGTGTTCTGCAGCAACAGAGGCCACTGCAATGGGAGGCCCACACAGGCCAAAGAACAAAGATGGAAATAAATGGAAGACCAACAGAAGTGGCCAAAAAAAAAAAAGTATATATCCATACACAAAGACTGGTTCACAAATTTTCAAAGCAACTTCATTTGATACCAACTAACAACTGGAAATGATCGATATGTCCATCAATAGGTAAATATATTAATAAACAATTACTGACACACTAAAAAATGAATATAAAAATAATTATGCTAAGAGAAAGAAGCATAAATATATACCATATGATTCCATTTATTTAACATTCTGGGAAATTCTAGGAGATAAAATTAATATATAATTACAGAAGGATCAGTGGCCATCTTGGATGGAGGTAAGGAGCCAGGGATGTAATGAAAGCTTTGTGGTGATAGATATGTTCATTATCCTCTCTGTGATGATATTCTTATGCATATGTACATTCATCAAAATTTTATAAACTGTAAACTTTTAATATGTACTGCTTATAGTATGTGGACTATATCTCAGTAAACCGGCTTTGTAAAAATATGGTCTTATCTTAAATACAATTAGACAACTTAGTATTTTGATGTACTAAGACCTATTTTAATATTTTTACCTTTGCAAAAATTTTAATTAAAGCTGTCAAAAAAAAACCATGGTCTTAACCAATAATTAATAATGCTTCATGATCCAAACTGGTTTGTAATTCAGTCATTAAAAGCATTCCTTATTAAAGATGGATAGCTTAGTCATAAAATTCATAGAGTATTTTTACTTTCAAAATATTAAGGAAGACTGATTTGAACTGATAAAATTCAATAAATCATAATGATAATATACATCTTAATGGAGTAAAAGATATATGGACAATGCAATTATATTGTCATATTTTAAACATAACTACAAAGAATAACAGACCATGCAAATTACAGATTTTAAGTCAGATTAAATAAAAATGACTGTTTTGTTATCTACTCCCTGGTACAACTGCTACTACAGTTTCACATGCAGTCCTCCAAAACGGACTAAAGCTGACCATGGCAGAGAGAGAACGGAGCAACTATTTCCCATGCAGAGAAAGACTCTCTAAATGAGATAAAGTTAAACAGAAATGTTTGGGGCTTCTCTCCAAATACCTTCACACCTAGACAATCACTGCAAACCTCTTTCTTCTCAAAGCCCAACGGGAGATAGAAACAATCCAACTTTATTAAAGGAAGCCTGCAGAGAACCTAAAGAGCAAAGTTCCTCAATTAGCATTATGTAACTTACTGCCTCCCCCTGGTTTGGGTACCCAAGCTCTCAAGTCTATCAAATCCTCCAACAATGACTGTTCTTCATTTGAAAGATTTTTTAAGCCACAGGCAACAGGTGACTTCCTACTGTATCAGATTACTTCACTGCTCTCTTCCTTGTGATTCCTCCAGATCTTATGCTGATGTTCCTAGCACATATGCTGAAATCAGAACCTGATGTAGAGAAGCAGTACAATTTAGTGTCGGCTTCCCAGGTGGCACTAGTGGTAAAGAAAGCATTAGTTGCTCAGTCATGTCCCACTCTTTGCAACCCCATGGACTGTAGCCCGCCAGGCTCCTCTGTCCACGGAATTCTCCAAGCAAGAATACTGGAGTGAGTTGCCATTTCCATCTCCAAGCAGTAAAGAACCCATCTGCCAAAGCAGGAAATTTAAGAGATGTGGATTCAAACCCTGGGTTAGGAAGATCCCCTAGAGGAGGGCATGGCAACTCTCTCCAGAGGGAATGGAGAATCCCACGGACCAAGGAGCCTGGTGTGCTACTGTCTACAGGGTCACAAAGAGTGTGAAGTGACTTAGCACGCACAATGCAGAGTGGTGGAAGGAATGTAGACTTTTAAATCAGACATGGGTTTATGCATGCATGTGTGCTAAGTCACTTCAGTCATGTCCAACTCTTTGCGACCCTATGGACTGTGGGGTGGGTTGCCATGCCCTTCTCCAGGGGATCATTCCGACTAAGGGATTGAACCGCATCTCTTAAATCTCCTGAACTGGTAGGCAGGTTCTTTACCACTAGCAGCACTTGGGAAGCCCAGACACAGGTTCTAAACTTAAGCTCTTACACTGACTCCCTTACAACCTAGGTAAACTTCCCGAGTCTCAATTTTCTCAACAGTAAAAAGAACTGAATCGTCTTTCTCAATGGGCAACAACAGATATTAAATGACATAAAACATGTCATTATTCAACACATAGAAGGGGCTCCAGAAGTGATAATCCCCTTCCTCTTAACTTTCTAATATGAAGGCATTTTCTGAGGGCAAGGTAGCTCTTCATTATCTCCAGTTGGTCTCATCAAACATTTTCATTGTGCTTTGTGTCATATGCAAGTCCCTTCCTACCAGTGTGAACACTAATCTCTTGTCTGCCACCACCAGTGGCATCCCAGAAGCAGCTATTACGGGGTTGTGAAAGAAAGTAATCAAGTAGCTGGATGGCACACTCATGTCCATTAGCAGCATTATTCACAGCAGCTAAACGTGGAGGTGACCCAGTGTCCATCAACAGGTCAAAGAAAAAGCAAAATGTGACCTATACACACAAGCTTTTAAAAGGAAATTCTGACATATGCTACAGTGAGGACCCCGAGCACATATGCATAGAAAGACAAATATTGTGCGATTCCACTTTTATGAGGTGCTTTTAGGGATCAAAATCAGAGACAGAAAGTAGTTAGTAGTTGCCAGAGGCTGGGAAGAATGGTAAGTCATGGTTTAATGGGTATAGAATTTCAGTTTTACAAGACGCATATTTCTAGAGATGAATGGCGATGATTGCAAGATATTAAGAATATATTTACCACCACTGAACTGTACACTGAAATGGTTAAGATGACAAATTTTGGATTACATGTATTTTATCACAATTTTTAAAAACTGGGGGGAAAATGTGGTTTTGCATGCAACTAAATCTACAACTGCAGCTCTGGAGCATCACATTATGCATGCATGTGTGCTAAGTCACTTCAGTCATGTCCAACTCTTTGCGACCCTATGGACTGTGGGGTGGGTTGCCATGCCCTTCTCCAGGGGATCATTCCGACTAAGGGATTGAACCGCATCTCTTAAATCTCCTGAACTGGTAGGCAGGTTCTTTACCACTAGCAGCACTTGGGAAGCCCAGACACAGGTTCTAAACTTAAGCTCTTACACTGACTCCCTTACAACCTAGGTAAACTTCCCGAGTCTCAATTTTCTCAACAGTAAAAAGAACTGAATCGTCTTTCTCAATGGGCAACAACAGATATTAAATGACATAAAACATGTCATTATTCAACACATAGAAGGGGCTCCAGAAGTGATAATCCCCTTCCTCTTAACTTTCTAATATGAAGGCATTTTCTGAGGGCAAGGTAGCTCTTCATTATCTCCAGTTGGTCTCATCAAACATTTTCATTGTGCTTTGTGTCATATGCAAGTCCCTTCCTACCAGTGTGAACACTAATCTCTTGTCTGCCACCACCAGTGGCATCCCAGAAGCAGCTATTACGGGGTTGTGAAAGAAAGTAATCAAGTAGCTGGATGGCACACTCATGTCCATTAGCAGCATTATTCACAGCAGCTAAACGTGGAGGTGACCCAGTGTCCATCAACAGGTCAAAGAAAAAGCAAAATGTGACCTATACACACAAGCTTTTAAAAGGAAATTCTGACATATGCTACAGTGAGGACCCCGAGCACATATGCATAGAAAGACAAATATTGTGCGATTCCACTTTTATGAGGTGCTTTTAGGGATCAAAATCAGAGACAGAAAGTAGTTAGTAGTTGCCAGAGGCTGGGAAGAATGGTAAGTCATGGTTTAATGGGTATAGAATTTCAGTTTTACAAGACGCATATTTCTAGAGATGAATGGCGATGATTGCAAGATATTAAGAATATATTTACCACCACTGAACTGTACACTGAAATGGTTAAGATGACAAATTTTGGATTACATGTATTTTATCACAATTTTTAAAAACTGGGGGAAAAATGTGGTTTTGAACCAGCAGCTAAGTGAACTTAACTAAATCTACAAGTTAATCACACAACTGCAGCTCTGGAGCATCAAGTTCTTGCTATAGTTCCCAATAAAACACTCTCTGCAAAGCTGTCAAAATCCTTCTGCCTCCTGTTACATGGCATAAATGAGCATCCTGTGCCGTTTCCACCACCCCCAGTCTAATAAAGACAACAAGAGCGCTGGCTGAGCTTCCCTCACATCACCAGGAACGGCACAGATGGCTGGACCGCAGAGGGATTTACAGACCCATTCCAGGCCCATGGTGTGATCTGCACATGTGCTCAGTAGTATTTGAATGAAAATGAGTTTCATTTCCCACAGAAACTCCCCAGATAAAACAAAAACATTTGAAGGTTAAAGTAAAAGGACACTCTAAAACCTGGATACTACAAGGCTGATCCTATAAGCCTGGTCAATATTATAGAAAACCAAAGTTTGGGATAAATGGGGAAACTGAAAATAAGAATTTACAAATCTTCCCCACACAATAAAATTCTCGGCTAATGCCTTTTTTGTACTTAAAATACTGAGCCACCTCAAAATCACTTCCAATCCAATACCTAAAATCAACTGGTCTGTAAGCACTGTGAGATGAGCACTACAGAATGCAGCACAGGGACTTCCTGGTGGTCCAGCAGCTACGACGCCATTCTCTCAGGAACTAGACCCCACACACAGCAACTAGAGATCCTGTACCCTGCAGCTAAGACTCAGAGCAGCTAAATAAATAAATAAATAAATATATATATATATATATATATATATATATATATATTTATATTTAATTATGGCCTCTTTTATTGGTTTTTATTTATTTTCATCCATCTTTATTCTTCGGCCTGTGTGGGCCTCCCATGGCAGTGGCCTCTCTCCATTGCAGAGCGCCGGCTCTGGGCACATGCGCTCCAGAGCGCTGGCTTGTAATTGGACACACAGGTCCAGCTACTCTGGCACGTGGGATCTTCCTGGGTCAGGGATCGAACCGGTGCCCTTGCACTGCAAGGCAGACTCTTTACCCACTGAACCACCAGAGAAGCCCAATAAATGTATTTTTAAATGTGGTGCAACTTCGCATAAAATTTGTACATGTATTTTATCACAATTTTTAAAAACTGGGGGAAAAATGTGGTTTTGAACCAGCAGCTAAGTGAACTTAACTAAATCTACAAGTTAATCACACAACTGCAGCTCTGGAGCATCAAGTTCTTGCTATAGTTCCCAATAAAACACTCTCTGCAAAGCTGTCAAAATCCTTCTGCCTCCTGTTACATGGCATAAATGAGCATCCTGTGCCGTTTCCACCACCCCCAGTCTAATAAAGACAACAAGAGCGCTGGCTGAGCTTCCCTCACATCACCAGGAACGGCACAGATGGCTGGACCGCAGAGGGATTTACAGACCCATTCCAGGCCCATGGTGTGATCTGCACATGTGCTCAGTAGTATTTGAATGAAAATGAGTTTCATTTCCCACAGAAACTCCCCAGATAAAACAAAAACATTTGAAGGTTAAAGTAAAAGGACACTCTAAAACCTGGATACTACAAGGCTGATCCTATAAGCCTGGTCAATATTATAGAAAACCAAAGTTTGGGATAAATGGGGAAACTGAAAATAAGAATTTACAAATTTTCCCCCACACAATAAAATTCTCGGCTAATGCCTTTTTTGTACTTAAAATACTGAGCCACCTCAAAATCACTTCCAATCCAATACCTAAAATCAACTGGTCTGTAAGCACTGTGAGATGAGCACTACAGAATGCAGCACAGGGACTTCCTGGTGGTCCAGCAGCTACGACGCCATTCTCTCAGGAACTAGACCCCACACACAGCAACTAGAGATCCTGTACCCTGCAGCTAAGACTCAGAGCAGCTAAATAAATAAATAAATAAATATATATATATATATATATATATATATATATATATTTATATTTAATTATGGCCTCTTTTATTGGTTTTTATTTATTTTCATCCATCTTTATTCTTCGGCCTGTGTGGGCCTCCCATGGCAGTGGCCTCTCTCCATTGCAGAGCGCCGGCTCTGGGCACATGCGCTCCAGAGCGCTGGCTTGTAATTGGACACACAGGTCCAGCTACTCTGCGGCACGTGGGATCTTCCTGGGTCAGGGATCGAACCGGTGCCCCTTGCACTGCAAGGCAGACTCTTTACCCACTGAACCACCAGAGAAGCCCAATAAATGTATTTTTTAAATGTGGTACAAATGTAATTCTTTCAAAACCATTTAGCAGTAATAAAACTCACAAATAAGCACAAATCTTTGCCTCAAAATGAATCAGTCAAACTAGAACATTTAATGTGTCCTTTTTCATTTTTGACTGCTTTTTCATCAAACTGTGCAGGGGAACTCAAGTATACAGGCTCCGGGCAAATACATGCAATTAAGAGAGGGAAAAGGATAGGCAGGGTTAGAATTGACTGCCAGAGAAGGAAGGATATATTACAGAGAAGGGGTCTTAAGGTACAAAGGGACACATCTTGTATAATTTCACTCCTCTGAGATACCTAGAGTAGTCAAAATCATGATAACAGAAAGTAGAAGGCTGGTTGCCAGGAGGTAGAGGGAAGCAGAAACAGGGAGTTGCTCAATAGGTACAGTTTTCAGTTCTGCAAGATAAAAAAAGTCCAAGTTACACAACAGTGCACATTGAAAGTGTATCCTTCAAAACGGTTAAGATGGTAAATTTTATTCTACGCATTCTTTCAACTACAATTAGAAAGTCACAGAAATTCGTGCCCTGGCAGTCATACTAATGCAAAAATGTTTCAAATCAACTAACTTCTACTGTCCAGTCCTAATCCCTAAACGTCCTTTTCTCCCCAGTTGAAAAAATAAAAGTAGACATGCCTTGCTACTGGTATATGGAGGCTTCCTTAACCACAATAAAGCTGAAGGAGCCTGTTGAGAAAACTAAGAGAAGACAATTCAAACATTAAGTGGGCTAGTCAAACACAATCTTAATTGTGCCATCTCCACCCACAGTCTAGTCTTAAGTCTCTAAGTTAAGACTGCAGAGAGACTCCCTTGGTGGTCCAGTGGCTAAGACTCTGCACTTCCAACGCAGCAGGCCCAGGTTCAATCCCTGGTCAGGGAACTCAATCCCACATGCTTCAACTAAAGACTGAGGATCCTGTGTGCCACAATTAAGGCATGGTGCAGCAATATAAATTAATTAAAATTAAATTGAAAAAAAAAGGCATGGTGCAGCAATATAAATTAATTAAAATTAAATTGGAAAATAAAAAAAGACCCTGTACAGAAGCTTCTCTTTACTCCAAGGATAAAGAAAAACTCTTCGACCTGCTTAAAAGACCCAGCACCTCCTGGAGCACTCCTCCAGCCCCTCCCTCCCCAGGTCTTTCTGCACGCTTCCTGATCGATACATAGGTCTGCACCTTAAGTCCCCAGCTCTCCATGAACCCTGCCGCCACAGGATCTTTCCACCCTTACTTGTTCTGACTGGAATGTTCCTCCTTTCCTGTGCATTCTTCAGATTTCAGTGCAAATGTCACTTCTGGGACTTCCCTAACTCAAAACCTTGTCACCGTTGCAGTTTCTCATTCGTGTGATTAATCTGATTGTATCTGCTGAGCACAGGGATCTTGTGTGCATTCACTCTCCCCCATTTCCAAAGCTAAACTAGAGCCTAGCATCAATTAAGCACTCAAACACTTGCTGAATAAGTGAACGGACACCAAGTCTGTAAGAAAGCAATAAAATATCATAGAATGTCTAAGAGTTTGTGCACCTTCACAAATGAATCTTGGAGGATGCTCAAAGCAATTGAGTCTAAAAACCTTATTTAACTTTAAAAAAAAAAAAAAGAGTCCATTCAGATGTCTGTGTAAATTTCTCTGGCCCTTCTACATCTCTAAGCACATACTGAGAACTAGAACTCTAAACGCTTAATAAATATTTGCTGAGCTGAAATGAAATTATACTGTTTTGAATAATGGATTTTGACATCTAAACTCCTGCCTTTTAGTCCTAAATAATGGTATTTCGGAAAACTGTTCATATGCCTCCATTTTATCTACATTATTACTAGATTAATTATAATGCCCTTGTCCAATAATGCTCAAATAGGGCTTAGAGCAGAGGCTCCCAACTCCCACGGCACCAGTCAACGGCCTGTTAGGACAGCCTGGGCAGCACCGCCCGTGGTGACTGGCAAGCAAAGCTTCCTCTGTATTGACAGCCCCTCCCCATCGCCCCCATGACAGCCTGAGCTCTGCCTCCTGTCAGATCAGCAGCGGCATTAGATTCTCATAGGAGCTCGAAACCAAAACAAGATTATGGAGTAGACTGGTCATAAACAACACACCTCATATGTCACTGTTTCCCACCACCCTCAGATAGGACCATCTAGCTGTAGGAAAACAAGCTCAGAGCTCCCACTGATTCTATTTCAATATATATCACAATGCAATACTAGAAATAAAAAGCACAATAAATCTACTGTACTTGAATCAACCCCAAACCATCCCCTGCACCCGGAAAAAGCGTCTTCCAAAAGGTTGGGGACCCAATTCTTCAAAGTCGATTAAGGGAGGTGTTCAGTCCTTTGTATTTTCATATAAATTTTACTGTGTCAATTTTGGGCGGTGGGGGGTGGGGAGACAAGCTAGCTGGGATTTTATTACTGTGCTGAAACGCAAGTCAGAGATATTAACACCGGCTCATACTTTTTGAATGTAGTAAATTTCACTTGAGATATTTTTTTTTTCTTCCCAAGTACACTCAGTTCCAAGGAGAGTTACTTCTGTAAAAAAGTTGTTAAGACACAAGATCTAACTTACAAAATATCAAATGCGTTAAACACTGGAAAGCTAATTGCCAGTTACGGGATCAGTTCGAAATGTTGAGTTAAATGAGTCTCTTCGCTCAACGAAGCACATAAAGCCTACCACTCTAGAGGCGCAAAGCAGCAGGCAAGCATCAAGTATGACAGTAGAGTGGGTGCTCTTCAAGGACATCTCTAAGCACATACTGAGAACTAGAACTCTAAACGCTTAATAAATATTTGCTGAGCTGAAATGAAATTATACTGTTTTGAATAATGGATTTTGACATCTAAACTCCTGCCTTTTAGTCCTAAATAATGGTATTTCGGAAAACTGTTCATATGCCTCCATTTTATCTACATTATTACTAGATTAATTATAATGCCCTTGTCCAATAATGCTCAAATAGGGCTTAGAGCAGAGGCTCCCAACTCCCACGGCACCAGTCAACGGCCTGTTAGGACAGCCTGGGCAGCACCGCCCGTGGTGACTGGCAAGCAAAGCTTCCTCTGTATTGACAGCCCCTCCCCATCGCCCCCATGACAGCCTGAGCTCTGCCTCCTGTCAGATCAGCAGCGGCATTAGATTCTCATAGGAGCTCGAAACCAAAACAAGATTATGGAGTAGACTGGTCATAAACAACACACCTCATATGTCACTGTTTCCCACCACCCTCAGATAGGACCATCTAGCTGTAGGAAAACAAGCTCAGAGCTCCCACTGATTCTATTTCAATATATATCACAATGCAATACTAGAAATAAAAAGCACAATAAATCTACTGTACTTGAATCAACCCCAAACCATCCCCTGCACCCGGAAAAAGCGTCTTCCAAAAGGTTGGGGACCCAATTCTTCAAAGTCGATTAAGGGAGGTGTTCAGTCCTTTGTATTTTCATATAAATTTTACTGTGTCAATTTTGGGCGGTGGGGGGTGGGGAGACAAGCTAGCTGGGATTTTATTACTGTGCTGAAACGCAAGTCAGAGATATTAACACCGGCTCATACTTTTTGAATGTAGTAAATTTCACTTGAGATATTTTTTTTTTCTTCCCAAGTACACTCAGTTCCAAGGAGAGTTACTTCTGTAAAAAAGTTGTTAAGACACAAGATCTAACTTACAAAATATCAAATGCGTTAAACACTGGAAAGCTAATTGCCAGTTACGGGATCAGTTCGAAATGTTGAGTTAAATGAGTCTCTTCGCTCAACGAAGCACATAAAGCCTACCACTCTAGAGGCGCAAAGCAGCAGGCAAGCATCAAGTATGACAGTAGAGTGGGTGCTCTTCAAGGATCCTAAGGTAGCCCTTCCCTGTCCATCCCACACATCTTCACCGGACCCAAGAGAATGCATCCACAGGTGCCCTGAACCTCGGGAGGCGTCCTCTCCACAGTAACAGGCTACCTAACTCGGCTTTTCCTCCCAGGGCACCATCCTGGGCCCAAGGGGGAGCCGGCGGGGCTCAGGCGCGAGCCGGGCCTGGGAGAGGCTGGACCCTGAGCGCGGGCGCGGGGTGGGCAGGGGCGACGCCTCGGCCGGGGAGCGATGCCAGGGTCGGAGGCCACTCCGCCCGAGGCCAGCGGCACACACGGCCGCGGAAGCGCCGCGGGGGCCTCGAAGGCCATGCCCGGGCTCGGTCCCGGGGAGGGGTCGAGGTGGGGCGCGCGGGGCTGGGGGCGGGGAGGCCTCACCGTGGCTCCCGGGAGGCCGGCGCCGCCGTTGTCCCGCAGTTGCTAAGGAGAATGCTCTTCCGGGTCACGGGCGCGCAGTTGCACGGAGCAACGGGGGCCGCGAGGGGCCAAACGCGAAGCGCGGGGTGAGCGCGAGCCTGAGACGGCGGTCGGTTGTAGTTCTGTCGCGGCAGCGGCAGCAGGGCCGGGCGGGGGGCTAGCCCAGCGGCTCTGACCTGGCCTCGCGGAGGCGACTGGCTGTAGCCGGTGGCTCCAGCTGTCCGTCCGCCTGCTCCCCGGCCAGCCGGCAACCGCCCGCCCTTGCTCCTGAACGCGCCAACCCTAGTGCCCTGCCGCGCCCCCTCTCACCACCCACCCCAGATACCCTCCACCGCCCACCCCATACCTCTCCCACACCCCAGATACCTTCCACCCCCCACCCCGTACCTCCCCCACACCCCAGATACCCTCCACCGTCCACCCTGTACCTCCCCACCCCCAGATACCCTCCACCCCCGTACCTCCCCACACCCCCAGATACCCTCCATCCAGTACCTCCCCCACCCCAGATACCTCCACCCCCACCCCTGTACCTCCCCACCCCAGATACCCTCCACCTCCATCCAGTACCTCCCCAGCCCCAGATACCTCCACCCAGTACCTCCCTCACACCCCAGATACCCTCCACCCCCACCCTATACCTCCCCACCCCAGATACCTCCATCTCCATCCCCACCCCCAGATACCTCCATCCCCATACCCCACCCCCCATCCTCCGACTGCCAGCTGTCCCCTCCACAGCTTAGCCAGTCTCCAGCTTCTAACTCCCAGGTGTAGCCACCCTGGTTCTTTCATGTGACAAGATTTTTTACTCATTCCTTGACTTACTCCTCGCTTGGAGAAAACCTGCTAGGGGCCAGCTAGGTGCATGGCTGACCCTGGGATACCCAGATGAGCAACCCAGGTGTGGTCTCTGCCTGCTGAAGGGATAGTTGGGTGACGGGCAGGCAGGAGTGTCCTGCATACTGACTGGGATGCTCCAAGTGAGGAAAGCTAGGAGAGTCTGCCCCAGGGGCTGCGCAGACTCAGGTGGTGAAGCCTGTGGTGGAGACCTCAGTCAAGTAAAAGGGCACACGGCCGCGGAAGCGCCGCGGCCTCGAAGGCCATGCCCGGGCTCGGTCCCGGGAGGCTCCCTCACCCCGTGGCTCCCGGGAGGCCGGCGCCGCCGTTGTCCCGCAGTTGCTAAGGAGAATGCTCTTCCGGGTCACGGGCGCGCAGTTGCACGGAGCAACGGGGGCCGCGAGGGGCCAAACGCGAAGCGCGGGGTGAGCGCGAGCCTGAGACGGCGGTCGGTTGTAGTTCTGTCGCGGCAGCGGCAGCAGGGCCGGGCGGGGGGCTAGCCCAGCGGCTCTGACCTGGCCTCGCGGAGGCGACTGGCTGTAGCCGGTGGCTCCAGCTGTCCGTCCGCCTGCTCCCCGGCCAGCCGGCAACCGCCCGCCCTTGCTCCTGAACGCGCCAACCCTAGTGCCCTGCCGCGCCCCCTCTCACCACCCACCCCAGATACCCTCCACCGCCCACCCCATACCTCTCCCACACCCCAGATACCTTCCACCCCCCACCCCGTACCTCCCCCACACCCCAGATACCCTCCACCGTCCACCCCGTACCTCCCCCCACCCCCAGATACCCTCCACCCCGTACCTCCCCCACACCCCCAGATACCCTCCATCCAGTACCTCCCACCCCAGATACCTCCACCCCCACCCTGTACCTCCCCACCCCAGATACCCTCCACCCTCCATCCAGTACCTCCCCAGCCCCAGATACCTCCACCCAGTACCTCCCTCACACCCCAGATACCCTCCACCCCCACCCTATACCTCCCCACCCCAGATACCCTCCATCTCCATCCCCACCCCCAGATACCCTCCATCCCCATACCCCACCCCCCATCCTCCGACTGCCAGCTGTCCCCTCCACAGCTTAGCCAGTCTCCAGCTTCTAACTCCCAGGTGTAGCCACCCTGGTTCTTTCATGTGACAAGATTTTTTACTCATTCCTTGACTTACTCCTCGCTTGGAGAAAACCTGCTAGGGGCCAGCTAGGTGCATGGCTGACCCTGGGATACCCAGATGAGCAACCCAGGTGTGGTCTCTGCCTGCTGAAGGGATAGTTGGGTAGACGGGCAGGCAGGGAGTGTCCTGCATACTGACTGGGATGCTCCAAGTGAGGAAAGCTAGGAGAGTCTGCCCCAGGGGGGCTGCGCAGACTCAGGTGGTGAAGCCTGTGGTGGAGACCTCAGTCAAGTAAAAAGGGTAGGGAAGAGTGCTCCAGGGAGGAGTGTAGGCTCTGTTGAGAAACAGCCACTGAAAGAAAGGTCTGCCCAGGGATGTGTGTACAGAAGGATGGAACCTAGAAAACAGTATCAGGTATGAACAAAGGAAAAAGAATGCCCAAAGAACAGGCTGGGCGTCCATTTGAAAGGTTGTTGAGAAGACAGCAGAAGAATTTCAGTAAGGAGGTGATTACCAGTGTCAAATGCTGTGGAGACCCAGGCCCAGTGATGACTGCAGAAGAATCAAAATTCCAGAGCAGGTGTCAAAGTTAACAGTGACTTGAATCTGGTGGACTCTGTAGTCCACCACCATATGCTCCTTGTTGAACAAGGGAAAGAGGTACGTTAGTGTTAGGTTGCCTGGGAATCAGAGCCCCAAGCCCACAAGGTAAAAATAAATGGTCTAACAGTCATCTGGAAATCAGGCCCCAGAGGAACAAAGAAGCCATAAAACCACTGGCCCGTTTACTGGCACCGAAGGTCCCGCAATGGGCGATAAGGAACCATACCAGAAAGAAGACAATCAGCCTGGTTACAAGTTTTTCCCACGACGTCCAGAGGAACCTGATGAACCACTTCATGTTCCCCTTGACTTGTCCCCTAACCTTGTTTACTTTCCCCTATAAAAAACCTTCAGTTTGTCCCCTGGGTGCAACTTCACTGGCCCACCTCTTGGACCTGTGGAGCTCACCCGTGAACACTTTCCAAAATAAACTCCTTTCCTAGCAGCTTGCTGTTCGTCGTGTCATTGCATTCTTACAGTTAAATTGTTCCGGAATTTAGCTTTTAGCCTAATGTGTCTAAAAGCGCTGTCGACTTTTACTTTCCTCGTTTTGGAGAAAACCTGCTAGGGGCCAGCTAGGTGCATGGCTGACCCTGGGATACCCAGATGAGCAACCCAGGTGTGGTCTCTGCCTGCTGAAGGGATAGTTGGGTAGACGGGCAGGCAGGGAGTGTCCTGCATACTGACTGGGATGCTCCAAGTGAGGAAAGCTAGGAGAGTCTGCCCCAGGGGGGCTGCGCAGACTCAGGTGGTGAAGCCTGTGGTGGAGACCTCAGTCAAGTAAAAAGGGTAGGGAAGAGTGCTCCAGGGAGGAGTGTAGGCTCTGTTGAGAAACAGCCACTGAAAGAAAGGTCTGCCCAGGGATGTGTGTACAGAAGGATGGAACCTAGAAAACAGTATCAGGTATGAACAAAGGAAAAAGAATGCCCAAAGAACAGGCTGGGCGTCCATTTGAAAGGTTGTTGAGAAGACAGCAGAAGAATTTCAGTAAGGAGGTGATTACCAGTGTCAAATGCTGTGGAGACCCAGGCCCAGTGATGACTGCAGAAGAATCAAAATTCCAGAGCAGGTGTCAAAGTTAACAGTGACTTGAATCTGGTGGACTCTGTAGTCCACCACCATATGCTCCTTGTTGAACAAGGGAAAGAGGTACGTTAGTGTTAGGTTGCCTGGGAATCAGAGCCCCAAGCCCACAAGGTAAAAATAAATGGTCTAACAGTCATCTGGAAATCAGGCCCCAGAGGAACAAAGAAGCCATAAAACCACTGGCCCGTTTACTGGCACCGAAGGTCCCGCAATGGGCGATAAGGAACCATACCAGAAAGAAGACAATCAGCCTGGTTACAAGTTTTTCCCACGACGTCCAGAGGAACCTGATGAACCACTTCATGTTCCCCTTGACTTGTCCCCTAACCTTGTTTACTTTCCCCTATAAAAAACCTTCAGTTTGTCCCCTGGGTGCAACTTCACTGGCCCACCTCTTGGACCTGTGGAGCTCACCCGTGAACACTTTCCAAAATAAACTCCTTTCCTAGCAGCTTGCTGTTCGTCGTGTCATTGCATTCTTACAGTTAAATTGTTCCGGAATTTAGCTTTTAGCCTAATGTGTCTAAAAGCGCTGTCATGGTATTTGCAGCTTTCAGAATTCCTCTACTAATAACCCATCTCCTTGAAGGTGGACAATATTGTTATTTAACCTTGCATCTACGGTGCCTGCCACATGCAAAGGCCTCAATCGATGCTTGAGTAAAGAATAAAAAAATCCATGGGCCTCATGACTAATCTGGATTTATACATATCTGTAAACAATAAAACTCTGTAAAAATAAAAAGTGAAAAAAAAAAATTCCACGGGCCTCTGGTTTTAATGTTCTCACAGGTACCTTCCAAACCCTCAGCAAAAGTGTGATGTGAAAAAAGAAAAAAAAGTGCAGTGTGGGCAAAACTTGTCTCTTCGAACTGTAGAGGGTGGAAGAAACTCAGAAGGGGCAGGAAGCACAGGGTGATGGAGGTCTAGGGATTCAGTGGATGGGAGAGAGCCCAACAGAGCCCGCAGTGGGAAGATTCAAAAGAAAAAGACAAAGCATTGAAACAAAGAAGCTGGGCTTTTCAGGGCCAGAAATGGGACGTGAAGCCAAAAATAGTTTGAAGCAGAAGGAGAAGGCAAATTTTTGTACATGCATTCAACAGATAGATCCCACTGAGACTGGACTGTGGGAAGAAGGTGTAATGTCAGCCAATGTTAAGGCTGCAGGGCGGGTGGACACACTCTCATGGCATCTAAGCGAAGTGCACCCTGGGCTTCTTCATTTGGGCCAAAGGGTGAAATGAGTGGCTTGCCCCACAGACTTGTCTCCAGTCCATTTCCATTGTCACATGTATCACAGTGTGTGTGCACCCCCAAAAGAGAAATATTCTTCTTCTCTAAGAGACCAGTAAATCTCCTATCTACAGTGGATGTGACAGGTCATTCGTGGAAGGAAACCGTGAAATTCAAATTGTGTAGCTGAAGAGTTTAAGAACATCCACTATATCAGCCAAAAGGGCCTGGAAGTAATATCAACAAGGAGATAGGATGGAATAAATTTATTTAACAACATGTTTTGATTGCCTTTCACATGCTAATTTCACCTTAAAAGGAGTAAAAGATAATGAAAGGACTAGGTTTTTTAAAAATCTAAGGTAGAATTGAACATATTCCAGAGAGTACCCTGGTGGCCCAGTGGTTAAGACTCCATACTCCTAACGCAGGGGACCTGGGTTTGATCCCTGGTCGGGGATTTAGATCCTACATGCTGCAGCAGAGACTTTGCATGCTGAAACTGTCGAAGATCTCAAGTGATGCAGCTGAGACAAATAAAAATATTTTTAAAAAAGAAGACATTCCAACAACCAAAGTGAAAGTGTGCTTCCTGGCTTGGGGGTGTGACCTTGGAAGGCTGTGGGTGCATTATAAATCCATACCTGAGCAGGCAGAGTATGGTCGGCATAGAGGGCAGTGAGCAGAAAATACGTCTCATCCTCACCATATCAGTTGTTCTTGGCTTCCTCAATGCAGCAGTTACACCCTCCCAGACCACTATTTCCAGCTTGGCGTCTTTGCTTATAGTCTGGTTTTGTTCTCATCTCACTTTAAACTTAGTTGTAAAAGTTACGTTTTTTGGACTTCCTTGGTGGTCCAGTGGGTAAAGAGTCTACCTTGCAGAGCAAAGGGCAGCGGTTCGTTCCACCCCTGGCCCAAGAAGATTCCGCGTGCTGTGGAGCTGCTGGACCGTTATGTCCAATTACAAGCCAGCGCTCTGGAGCACACATACCTAGAGCCAGTGCTCTGCAACAAGAGAGGCCATTGCAATGGGAGACCCACACAGGCCAAAGAATAAAAGATGGGTGAAAATAAATAAATAAACCGATAAAAGAGGCCAAATAAAAAAAAAAAAGTTACATTTTTCTCTTCCTTATAGCTTCATAGTATTATTTTTATCAACTTTTAAGAAATAAATCCTTCTGGGCTTCCCTGGTGGTCCAGTGGGTAAGGACACCGCCTTGCAGTGCAAGGGGCACCAGTTCGATCCCTGGCCTGGGAAGATCCCACGTGCCGCGGAGCTGCTGGACTGATGTGTCCAATTACCGAGCCGGAGCTCTGGAGCGCATGCACCCAGAGCCAGTGCTCTTCGACGACAGAGGCCACCGCGATGGGAGGCCCACAGGAGCCAAACAACAAAGACGGATGAAAATAGATAAATGAAAGACTAATAGAAGTGGCCCGCCTACCCCTCCCTCCCCAACCCGCCCCCCCAAAAATAAATAAATAAATGTTTAAAAAAAAAAGAAAGAAAGAAAGAAATCCTTCTAGAATATTCCCATTTTTGCCTCATAGATGTTAACTCTTGCCTTAGTTTCTCTTTTGCCTAATAACTTTCTGTTTAAATTTTCATCGTTTTAAACATTTTTACTCTTTATCAAGATTTCATTAACATATTACTCTTAACTTTTTTAGGGTTTTTTTTTTTTCATTTTTCTAGTTTTTTGCCCTTTTGTCTCTTCTTCATTTTATGTATGCTACTTTAAAAGTGAACTTTAGAAAATTCTCTCATTTACAGTGTTTTTCTTCCTAAATTTTTATTTCCACATTGTTAGCTTTAAATTTGTCTTAATTTTTATGTTCCTTCATCATCTTATTTTAATTTTTATTTCTCTGATCTTCCATCTTGCATTTTTTTTTTGGTTTTGAACTTGAATTATACATATCTCAGCAAATGCAAATGTCATCTAACAATTACTACACTTCAAATGAGTAAGTAAAGAGTCATATTTAATTCATCAAATCCAAAATGCTTATACTTTGCTTTTTTGGAGAATTACTGCAGGGAGGCTTCTTTATAGGACGAAATTTGCTTTCCTTCTCCATCTTGTCTCCCGACAGATACCAGCCACATATGAAGCTATAGTATAAGGGCAAAGTCTCTCTCAAGTTGCAGCTCTTGATACAGCAGCAACATGCTGTAGCACTTAAGGCATGGGGAACCAAACTGCTAGGTTCAAGTCCAACTCCTCCAGTTACTTGCTGTATGACCTTGGGCAAGTTAATCAACCTCTCTGTGTCTCCGTTTTCCTCGCCTGTAGAATGTGGATGATTATGACAACATCTCACAAGGTTTATGTGAGGTTTGAATGAGTCAATATATGTAAAGCACCTAAAACAGTGCCTGGTACATAGTGAAATACGTGTGTTTGGTAATATTATTTAACAAGGAATCATCCTATACAATGCTTACTCTTAGGAATATGAAATAACCAAGTATCTTGTAGATGATGGTCCTAATGACAGAAACATTATTCTTCCTCTTGGAGCAGACACTGTAGCCCACCAAAGTTCTCTCTGGCACTTTCTTTTCCTAGCCAAGCCTGATTTTTTTTTCCAATATCAACACTCCTCCAAGGACTCATGTGTCAGGTAGGGGTGGGGAACAATTTCAATGGAGGGTGAGTCTATTTCTCTCTTTTCAGTGTCCAACCTTGACTGAGTCTCTACATTCTAGAATTCTAGAGAGAAAACATCTGACTGACTGGCCCAGGCCAGTCTATGAATTGGATAAGAGGCCTGCTGGAGCCAATTGACTGAGCAATGGAAACAGAATCAGCCAGTAGAATTATGGCTACGCAGGTATACACCTTCCTTAGAGGGTGGGGAATGTGTGTGCGTGCAGACTTACTGGAGGAGAGTGCAACAGCTTTCAATGAAGGGAGAAATTATAGTTTCTTGCACTGTATTATATCCTATTCCATCACAGATATGCACAGGTCTCATCTCTGGTGGCTCAGACATTAAAGAATCCATCTGCAATGCAGGAGACATGAGAGACCTGGGTTTGATCCCTTCATTGGGAGGATCCCCTGGAGAAGGGAATGGCAACCCACTCCAGTATTCTTACCTGGAGAATTCCATGGAATAGAAGAGCTTGGTGGGTTCTAGTCCATGGGATTGCAAGAGTTGGACATGACTGAGCAATTAACACTTTCACTTTATCGCAGGAGGCATTCTTTATAGGACGAAATTTGCTTTCCTTCTCCATCTTGTCTCCGACAGATACCAGCCACATATGAAGCTATAGTATAAGGGCAAAGTCTCTCTCAAGTTGCAGCTCTTGATACAGCAGCAACATGCTGTAGCACTTAAGGCATGGGGAACCAAACTGCTAGGTTCAAGTCCAACTCCTCCAGTTACTTGCTGTATGACCTTGGGCAAGTTAATCAACCTCTCTGTGTCTCCGTTTTCCTCGCCTGTAGAATGTGGATGATTATGACAACATCTCACAAGGTTTATGTGAGGTTTGAATGAGTCAATATATGTAAAGCACCTAAAACAGTGCCTGGTACATAGTGAAATACGTGTGTTTGGTAATATTATTTAACAAGGAATCATCCTATACAATGCTTACTCTTAGGAATATGAAATAACCAAGTATCTTGTAGATGATGGTCCTAATGACAGAAACATTATTCTTCCTCTTGGAGCAGACACTGTAGCCCACCAAAGTTCTCTCTGGCACTTTCTTTTCCTAGCCAAGCCTGATTTTTTTTTCCAATATCAACACTCCTCCAAGGACTCATGTGTCAGGTAGGGGTGGGGAACAATTTCAATGGAGGGTGAGTCTATTTCTCTCTTTTCAGTGTCCAACCTTGACTGAGTCTCTACATTCTAGAATTCTAGAGAGAAAACATCTGACTGACTGGCCCAGGCCAGTCTATGAATTGGATAAGAGGCCTGCTGGAGCCAATTGACTGAGCAATGGAAACAGAATCAGCCAGTAGAATTATGGCTACGCAGGTATACACCTTCCTTAGAGGGTGGGGAATGTGTGTGCGTGCAGACTTACTGGAGGAGAGTGCAACAGCTTTCAATGAAGGGAGAAATTATAGTTTCTTGCACTGTATTATATCCTATTCCATCACAGATATGCACAGGTCTCATCTCTGGTGGCTCAGACATTAAAGAATCCATCTGCAATGCAGGAGACATGAGAGACCTGGGTTTGATCCCTTCATTGGGAGGATCCCCTGGAGAAGGGAATGGCAACCCACTCCAGTATTCTTACCTGGAGAATTCCATGGAATAGAAGAGCTTGGTGGGTTCTAGTCCATGGGATTGCAAGAGTTGGACATGACTGAGCAATTAACACTTTCACTTTAGCCTGAAAAGCAATGACATAAAGTTATAGATGTCATAAAATGTGATAGTTGTATTTTTAAACAGGTAGCTTTTCAAAATGTCAAAACCAAACCAAGAGGATTTGACCAAAGAGGACTTGAAGAAAGTGAGAAAATGACAAAAACAATTCTGAATCTGTTTATAAGAAAAACTTTTTTTTGAATTAGAACAGATACAAAGAAATATGCACAGTCTGAGTTTTTGGATACATGAAAATACAGTAAAAACTCTGGGAACAGGTTGTTCAGAAAATGTACATTTGATAGCAGTTAAATGAATCAAAACACATAGCATCCAAAATAACTCCAATATTAAGGTTTTTTTTAAAATATTTATTTATTTATTTTGGTGGGAGTGGGGTGGGGAGGGAGGAGAGCAGGTGGGCCACTTCTATTGGTCTTTCATTTGTCCATTTTCATCCATCTTTGTTCTCTGGCCCACGTGGACCTCCCATTGCGGTGGCCTCTGTTGTCGCAGAGCACCGCTCTGGGCGCATGTGCTCCAGAGCTCTGGCTCGGTAATTGGACACATCAGTCCAGCTGCTCCGTGACACGTGGGATCTTCCCAGGCCAGGGATCAAACTGGTGTCCCTTTCACTACAAGGCGGTGTCTTTACCCACCGGACCACCAGGGAAGCCCTCCTCCTATATTAAGTTAAAGAGAATTTTATTAACTGAGAAAAATACAGAGTAACACAATTGGAACAATTATAAGATTACATGTAAATGGTATGGGCTAAATTCTCCTATTTAAAAGACTAGAATCATAGACTGGATTAAAAAGACAAATTCACACCTATGAAGCTTGTTTAAAGAAGTTTAAACGAAAGGGAGAGAATAATTTAAAAGCCTGGCTCAGATAAATCAGGCTTGCACAAAAGCAAGAGTAGCGGGTCCCAGCTTGACTGAATAGGTTGCGTTCATCCCAGGGTTCCAGCAAACCCAGGCATGCCCTGAACACCAATGGCAGGACCCATTGGAGGACTCTTTTCATGAGAAGTTAGCATCTTAGGAAAGAATCCCTTCTTCGGGCAGAGCCAGGAGAAGCCTGAGACAGCAGGTCAGGAGAATGCTGTGTACAGCACGGAGGCTGCAGGGAAAATGCCAACAAAACAAGCTGTTTGGCCCAAAGCCGCCCTGCTCTGTAGCCTTTCAACAGAACAGAGCACCAGCAAAGGCAGGGTGCTGTTGGAGCTTGTTGGCAGAAACGCTCCACAATACTCCATTCATTGGCTCCAAGCACAGGCTCTGACCCAGCCCCACTGAGGGATTGTCGGCAAGTCCCTACACCTCAGGGGCCTCCATCTCTGTTCTACAAAACGGTGATTAGAGGAATTGATCCAAGAAGGAAACATTGGGAAATAGAAAGCTTTCTCAAATGTGCACTAGGCTTCCACAAAAATTAATTGCAGTTTCAGAGATAAAGATATACACAAGAGCGAAACAAAGATTTTGGCACTAGTAGTAAAGAACCTGCCTGCTAGTGCAGAAGACAGAAGACACTTGGGTTTGATCCCTGGGTCAGGAAGGGATTGATGCCTGGAAGAGGGCATGGCAATCCACTCCAGTATTCTTGCCTGGAGAATCCCATGGACAGAGAAGCCTGGTGGATTACAGTCCATCAGGTCACAGAGTCGGACGTGACTGAAGCGATGTAGCACGAAGATTTTACACATACTTCCTCAGACAATAAAATCAGAGAGAAAGCTAATACATCACCTATATGCACATGACCAGGCAAGAAGGGAAGAAGGTTCTGTGACAGTACGTTATTAATAGGCTAAAAAGGCAACACCAAATATGGGGATGTTATTTCAAAGACAAAAGGAGATCCTAGGTAGACAGTTGAAGCGGTGTTGACAGAACTTGGGTATCTTTCAGGCTCATGGTAACAAGGAAGAAAAAAGGGGGAAAAATGTCAACTAAATCTACACCTAAAGCTTTAAAATAAGTAACAAATTTTTAAAGGAATAGTAATAAATATGAAATCAAATAAATTAAAGGGAAAATAAGAATATCTGCTTAATATGCAAAACTGAAACTAAAAATGAACTGATATAATATTTACAAACTACATGTATAATCAATTAAGTACCCAAGAAATTATAAGATGTACAAAAATCTAAAGACTATATAAACATAAAAATATTTCAATTATTAAGAAATACAATTCAAAGTTATAATTGAATTTAAAATAAATTTTAAAATTAAAAGAAATTAACAATTTTGAATAAAACCAAACAAGAAGACAATTCAAAACAACAGAAAAAGTTTAGCAAAAGGAAAAGTCCACCAGAAGGATGAGAAATCTTGGAGGGAGGATGGGTACATGGCTGAGTCCATTTGCTGTTCTCCTGAAAGTATCACAACGTTGTTAATCGGCGGTATCCCAATGGGCTGCCCTGGTGGCTCAGATGGCAAAGAATTTGCCTGCAATATGGGAGACCTGCATTCAGTCCCTGGGTTGGGAAGATCCCCTGGAGAAGGGAATGGCTACCCACTCCAGTGTTCATGCCTGGAGAATTCCATGGCTCGTCCATGGGGTCATACAGAGTCAGACACGACTGAAGTAACTAAGCAGCAGCAGTATAGTCACAATACTGTACAATCATCACCATGGAAACCACACCGAAAAAGAAATCCTATACCACGAGCACGTCCCATGTCCCTTCCATCCTCTAGCCCTAGGCAACCACAAATGTACTGTCTGTTTCTACATATATGTATGTGTATGTGCTCAGCTGTGTCTAACTCTTTGCAACCCCATGAACTGTATGTAGCTTGCTAGGCTCCTCTGTCCATGGGATTTCCCAGGCAAGAATTCTGGACTGGGTTACCATACCCTTCTCCGGGGGATCTTCCCTACCTGGGGATTGAACCCAGGTCTCTTATGTCTCTTGCATGGCAAGTGGGTTCTTTATCCCTGGTGCCACCCAGAGAGAACAACAGACGCAAAGGATGTATGGAGAGGATATACAGAAGGTACCTAGCAGGGTCCTGGGGACCATGAATACCACTGTGAAGCCAGATGCCATTTGCCCACAAGAGCCCTGTTCAAGCATCCTTCTCAGGTCTGCATCTTAGTTCCCCCTTCTTGTTTTTGGACTGGGCTATTTTTCTGGCTACCAAGCTAGAATCTCTCCTGCCACTGAAAGGAAAGAGGGCCAGGTCCTGCCAACAGTCATGAAGTGAAAGCCTGGGGCTTCCCACCGCCTCATTCTTCCCATGAGAATGTTTAACTATATCCTCAAACATCATATTCACCGTATTTTCTTGTCAGATGCTATAAAAACATTTATACTTTTGTCTAAATGTTATGGATAACAAGTATTCAACCATGAGGAGAAAAGATAAACAGTGAACTCCTCTGGTTCAGGTGTCATAGTTTTGTTCTTCTTGAATAAACATTGTCACTGAACGCTGAAAATACTGGCCAACATCTTCCCTATCAGCTATGCCATCTATCTGCAGAGAAGAGCAAGTATTCTGTTTGAAAATACCTATTTCCAGATGTGGGGCTTTTGTTTGGACTCCCCAGGTGGTACTAATGGTAAAGAACCCACCTGCCAATGCAGGAAACACAGGAGACATGGGTTCAATCCCCACGTAGGGAAGATCCCCCATGGGAGACCATGACAACCCCCCCCAGTATTCTTGTCTGTAGAATCCCATGAACAGAGGATCCTGGAAGGGTACAGTCCATAGAGTCCCCCAAAATTGGACACAACTGAAGTGATTTAGCATGCATGATGTTTGTTTCGATTTTTGGCCACTTTTTTTTTTTACTTTTATTTTACTTTTAGCTTTTACAGAGTTTTGTTGTTTACAGATATGTATGTTCCCAGATCAGTCATATGTATATCCACCCCCATCTCACCCCTCCAGATCATCACAAAGCACCCCTGCAGGATCCCCTTTTCTCACCGAGCAATGACTATAGCTGTTTTCTTCACATATGATAGTACAGGCCTTCATGCTACTTCCTTTACGCCTCCCACCCACCGTTCATTCCCCACAATGTCCATATGTCCACTGTCCATGTCTGTTTCTCCATCGCTTCACTGCATGTGTGATTTTTGACCACTTTTATTGGTCTTTCATTTATTTATTTTCATCCATCTTTGTTCTTTGGCCTGTGTGGGCCTCCCATCGCAGTGGCCTCTCCTGTCGCAGAGCCCAGTCCAACTGCTGCACGATATGTGGGATCTTCCCATGCCAGGGATAGAACCAGTACCCTTTGCAGTGCAACACGGACTCTTTACCCACTGGACCACCAGGGAAACCCAGTGTTTGTTTTTTGACCATGCTGCATGGCTTGTGGGATCTCCGTTCCCCAACCAGGGACTGAACCAAGGCCCTGAGTGCTCCAAAGCTGTGACCACCACTGGCCCACCAGCAAACTCCCAGTGGGTTTATTCTTTTTTTTTTTTTTTAACAAAGTATTCTCACTGTGCCACTAAACATGCTAAGAAAGCACACTACAGGGAGGGGCATCTTTGGAGGGTGCAGGGATTCTTGGGAAAGACCAAGTCAGGGAAACTGCCGCACCCAGGGCAGTTGCAACCTGGAGGCCAGTCTCTGCCTCCATTCCTGCCTTTGATTCCTTCTGCCAAGAGGGAGCTGTCACCTGTGAGGTAATCCGACTGTCCTCAAGTCAGTCAGCCTCTGGAGGAAACGAAGGTCTTCCTGCCCCCACTCCGAGCTAGGTCTCCCCACCAGCCCAAGGTCTGCGGGGGCAGGCAGCCAGGCCTGGGAGAGACCACACGACCTCCCTTCTCTCCAGGCCCAACACAGATGCGTGTTCCTCTGTCACATTTTGGTGTCACAATGCCACTGACCTTTTCATCATTCATCTCGTATAGGTACCTGTGACTGGTGATCTGATTATCACCATGATGACTCACTGAAGGCCCGGATGACGCTGAAGTGAAGTGAAAGTTGCTTGGTCATGTCCGACTCTTTGCAACACCATGAATGAGTCATGGAATTCTCCAGGCGAGGATCCTGGAGTGGGTAGCTGTTCCCTTTTTCAAGGGATCTTTCCAAGCCAGGGATCGAACCCAGGTCTCCCACGTCGCAGGCAGATTCTTTACCCTCTGAGTCACCAGGGAAGCTTAGCAATAGACCATTTTATATTAAGGTATATGCTTTTTTTTTAGAAATAATGGTACTGTACACTTAAGTATAGTATAAACATAACTTTTATGTGCAGTGGGAAATCAAAAAATTCATTTGACTAGCTTTATTATGAGATGGCTTTATTGTAGTGTTCTGGAACCAAACCTACAATGTCTCTGAAGTATGCCTGTAATAGTCCTATAACCTTGCATAGAGTCACTGAAGAATGAGAAGATTCCTTGCCTCTGGGACACCTTACAAAATGTCAAGTGAATTCCTCCTTTCAGAGGCATCAACTTGTCCAAGGTATTGACTTATAATAGAAATTTGGAGAAATGCTCTGTTTTTCATAAGGACAATATCATAAAAAGGAGGTTTCTTTGTGACTGGCTAAACTCAAAGCTCTCTGGTGAATAAGGTAAATTTTCAAAAGGCAATTATAAATCCAGGTTTTTGTTCCATTTCAAGATAATGGAGATAAGTTCATGAACTTCATGCATCCATTCCTGTTTCCCCAAGAAACTGGCTGCTTTTCACAATACCAAAACCAATGTAAAAGAGATAGCCATTGTCAACGCACTGTGGAAATAAGGGATCCTACATGGGGGCTATACGACGGCCTGGAGGGGTGGGATAGAGGGGACTTGGCGGTGGGATGGAGGGGTCAGGGATAGACATATGACTAGCCTGGGATTATACATATCTGTAAACAGCAAAACTCTGTAAAAGCAAAAAGGAAAATAAAAACACTTGTAATTTTTTTAAAAACCACCAGTGCCATGGGAAAGCCACAGACTTAGCCTATTTGGCAGAAGAGTAAGGGCCTCCTGTCCTGTAGCCCCAGGCCCAGAGAGGACCCAGCTCCTGGCCCTGCAACCGCACCTCCCGCCACCGGTGAGCCCCAGCAGAGCCTCCAAACCCCGCCCCTGCGATGCTAGTGCCTGCTTTTGCCACCTCTGCTGCCACCTTGAGATGAACCCTCCATCCAGGGTCCCTAGGAGAGAGGGGAACGGGGCTGCCTCTCCGTGTTGCGGGATCTTTCCAAGCCAGGGATCGAACCCAGGTCTCCCACGTCGCAGGCAGATTCTTTACCCTCTGAGTCACCAGGGAAGCTTAGCAATAGACCATTTTATATTAAGGTATATGCTTTTTTTTTAGAAATAATGGTACTGTACACTTAAGTATAGTATAAACATAACTTTTATGTGCAGTGGGAAATCAAAAAATTCATTTGACTAGCTTTATTATGAGATGGCTTTATTGTAGTGTTCTGGAACCAAACCTACAATGTCTCTGAAGTATGCCTGTAATAGTCCTATAACCTTGCATAGAGTCACTGAAGAATGAGAAGATTCCTTGCCTCTGGGACACCTTACAAAATGTCAAGTGAATTCCTCCTTTCAGAGGCATCAACTTGTCCAAGGTATTGACTTATAATAGAAATTTGGAGAAATGCTCTGTTTTTCATAAGGACAATATCATAAAAAGGAGGTTTCTTTGTGACTGGCTAAACTCAAAGCTCTCTGGTGAATAAGGTAAATTTTCAAAAGGCAATTATAAATCCAGGTTTTTGTTCCATTTCAAGATAATGGAGATAAGTTCATGAACTTCATGCATCCATTCCTGTTTCCCCAAGAAACTGGCTGCTTTTCACAATACCAAAACCAATGTAAAAGAGATAGCCATTGTCAACGCACTGTGGAAATAAGGGATCCTACATGGGGGCTATACGACGGCCTGGAGGGGTGGGATAGAGGGGACTTGGCGGTGGGATGGAGGGGTCAGGGATAGACATATGACTAGCCTGGGATTATACATATCTGTAAACAGCAAAACTCTGTAAAAGCAAAAAGGAAAATAAAAACACTTGTAATTTTTTTAAAAACCACCAGTGCCATGGGAAAGCCACAGACTTAGCCTATTTGGCAGAAGAGTAAGGGCCTCCTGTCCTGTAGCCCCCAGGCCCAGAGAGGACCCAGCTCCCTGGCCCTGCAACCGCACCTCCCGCCACCGGGTGAGCCCCAGCAGAGCCTCCAAACCCCGCCCCTGCGATGCTAGTGCCTGCTTTTTGCCACCTCTGCTGCCACCTTGGAGATGAACCCTCCCATCCAGGGTCCCTAGGAGAGAGGGGAACGGGGGGCTGCCTCTCCGTGTTGCTGCGTTGTCTAGTAAAACCACGAGCTCCCCAAGCCCTGTACCTTCTCCTGTTCACACACAGCCAAGCCCCAGGAGCCCAGCCACAGTGCTGTGTGACACAGGGACAGGGGAACACGGGACCCCAAGAGTGACCACAGGCGGGGGGATTCTCTCTGGATGGGCGCAGGTCCCCGTGCTGGTGGTCCTGCACTGACCCGCTCAACTCCCAGATCCGGTCTTCTCGTGTTCTGCCGTCGTCGACCTTGGTTCTGGCAGTGGTTGCTTGGGTTAAAAGCAGTACTGAAAGGTCGCTCTTTCACGTTGCAGCTCTCTGTCACTGCCTCCTATTAATTCCCTTACCATGTGAATAGTTCCTCCACTAAATTCTCCCCGTTAAAACCTCTGAGTCGCGATAGACCTGGCTCCAATGCCCCCCACCCCAAGATGCTTGGGGAGTCTTAGGATAGACAAGTGGCTCCCAACAATGATGAAATTGACCATCTTATCAGCAGAAGAACTGAATGCTGAGCCATGTTTAAGCTGATCTAGGAAAATGTAGCATTTCTCGCATGTTAGTATGGCAAAGCGAGTTCACACTGTGACCCAACGTCAGGCCTCTGGGAGCAGCTGGGCTCTCTGTCACTTGGCCTCTCAGAGCCCTCTCATACTCGTCATCACTGCATGAAGAGATCTCAGGTGCCTGTAGTTGTTTATCGTGTTGTCTAAAGCTCTAGCCTTAGCTTTGGCTCCAGAGGCAGAATCAGTGAGGATCTGAGTCCCAGGTGCACAGAAGGAGCCCAGTTCTCACACACATCTGGAGTTTAACCACACAAGGCCCTGGGCCGGGAAGTTTTGGTTACAAAGAGAAAAACTAATCAGGTAGAATCTCAAGTGGAGTAAAATGGTTGAATACTTCTCTCCTTTCTCTTTAAGTTGAGCGTATAAGCATGTGTGCATGCTTAGTCACTTGAGTCGTGTCCTACTCTCTGCAACCCCGTGGACTGTAGCCCACCAGGCTCCTCCGTCCATGGGATTCCCCAGGCAAGAATACTGCGGTGGGTTGCCCTGCCCTCCTCCAGGGCATCTTCCCAATGCAGGGATCAAAACTTGGTCTCTCATACAGATGGCCCAAAAATACATGAAACGATGCTCAACCTCGCTTATTATCAGAGAAATGCAAATTAAAACCACAATGAGATACCACCTCACACCTGTCAGAATGGCCATCATCAACAAATCGACAGACAACAAATGTTGGAGAGGGTGTGGAGAAAAGGGACCCTCTTGCATTGCTGGTGGGAATGTAAATTAGTACAACCTCTATGGAAGACAATATGGAGATTCCTTAAAAAACTAAAAATAGAAGCACCCTATGACCCAGCAATCCCACTATTAGGCCTATATCCTGATGAAATCAAAAATGAAAGAGGCACCTGTACCCCAATGTTCATTGCCGCTCTCTATACAATAGCCAGAACATGGAAGCAACCTAGATGTCCATCGACAAATGAATGGATCCAGAAGCTCTGGTACATATATACAATGGAATACTACACAGCTGTTAAAAGAAATGCAGAAGACTCAGTCCTAATGAGGTGGCTGGCTCTAGAACCTATCATAAAAAGTGAAGTAAGTCAAAAAGAGAAAGACAAGTATAGTATACTAACTCATATATATGGGATCTAGTAAGATGGTCATGATAACACACGCAGTGAACTCATGAAAAAACAGAGAATAGACATAAAGACATTGTGGAGACCGAACAGTGGGAGGGAGTAACAGTATACTGTCATGTGTAGAAAAGATAGCTATTGTCATTGTGCTAGGGGAATAGGAGTACCTACAACCACTTGGAGCGATGGTCTGGCGGGATGGGAGGGGGGGAACTGGGTGGGGGGAGGGTCAAGGGATATGCATATGAATGATCTGGGAACATACATGTACAAAAATAAATAATAAATAAATAAATAAATAAATTAAAAAAAAAAAAAACTTGGTCTCTTATGTCTCCTGCATTAGCAGACGGGTTCTTTACCACTAGCACCACCTGGGAAGCCCATGTGTGTACATCTACATATATATACATATATACATAATATTTTATATTACATTTCATAGTATGTTATGTATTATAAAATATTATCATATTTTATATTAAATGCTAAAGAAATAAATCGAAATAAAACTATATATTTTTTTTATATGATATATATAACATTTTTGACCACACACAGCATGTAGGATCCTAGTTCCCCAACCAGGGATCAAACCCATGCCCTCTGGAAGGGTGGAGTCTTAACCACCAGCCCATCAGTGAAGTCCCTTAAGTTGTATTTTAATAACTTGGTGTCTTTTTTGGATAAGCTAGATGCTTACCTCTCCCAACTCCAACCCACAGAATAATGCGCCAGAGGCAGTGAACAGTTACACATCCTCCTGTGATATCGACTAACTGCCAGGAGCTAGTATGGACTCAGTTAACAGCGAGGGCTGCCACCTAAGTACTGCCAGGAAAAGATGGTGAAACATCAGTAATTAAAAAAAAAATCATGCTTTCTGGACAAAGCTTTCTCAACTGGTGACAGGCTTATAGCTAAACATTTTAATAAAGGAATTCTAAAAATTTAATTACCGGGTCTGGCAGTGTGCTCTGTAAATAATGTTAGCCTGGAGTTTTCATCAAGAAACACTAATTGTCTAAAGTGAGATGTTTTATGCTTTATTTGGATTTTTTAAATGATTGTGGTAGGTGATTGGTAACACCTGTGTTAAGTTTTTCCATATTAAAAGTCAAGGGTTCTCCTAATGGTGGCTGGCTCTAGAACCTATCATAAAAAGTGGGAAAAAAATAGTATACTAACTCATATATATGGGATCTAGTAAGATGGTCATGATAACACGCAGTGAACTCATGAAAAAACAGAGAATAGACATAAAGACATTGTGGAGACCGAACAGTGGGAGGGAGTAACAGTATACTGTCATGTGTAGAAAAGATAGCTATTGTCATTGTGCTAGGGGAATAGGAGTACCTACAACCACTTGGAGCGATGGTCTGGCGGGATGGGAGGGGGGGAACTGGGTGGGGGGAGGGTCAAGGGATATGCATATGAATGATCTGGGAACATACATGTACAAAAATAAATAATAAATAAATAAATAAATAAATTAAAAAAAAAAAAAAAAAACTTGGTCTCTTATGTCTCCTGCATTAGCAGACGGGTTCTTTACCACTAGCACCACCTGGGAAGCCCATGTGTGTACATCTACATATATATACATATATACATAATATTTTATATTACATTTCATAGTATGTTATGTATTATAAAATATTATCATATTTTATATTAAATGCTAAAGAAATAAATCGAAATAAAACTATATATTTTTTTTATATGATATATATAACATTTTTGACCACACACAGCATGTAGGATCCTAGTTCCCCAACCAGGGATCAAACCCATGCCCTCTGGAAGGGTGGAGTCTTAACCACCAGCCCATCAGTGAAGTCCCTTAAGTTGTATTTTAATAACTTGGTGTCTTTTTTGGATAAGCTAGATGCTTACCTCTCCCAACTCCAACCCACAGAATAATGCGCCAGAGGCAGTGAACAGTTACACATCCTCCTGTGATATCGACTAACTGCCAGGAGCTAGTATGGACTCAGTTAACAGCGAGGGCTGCCACCTAAGTACTGCCAGGAAAAGATGGTGAAACATCAGTAATTAAAAAAAAAATCATGCTTTCTGGACAAAGCTTTCTCAACTGGTGACAGGCTTATAGCTAAACATTTTAATAAAGGAATTCTAAAAATTTAATTACCGGGTCTGGCAGTGTGCTCTGTAAATAATGTTAGCCTGGAGTTTTCATCAAGAAACACTAATTGTCTAAAGTGAGATGTTTTATGCTTTATTTGGATTTTTTAAATGATTGTGGTAGGTGATTGGTAACACCTGTGTTAAGTTTTTCCATATTAAAAAGTCAAGCTGGATCCCTACCTCACATCCTAATAAATTCCAGATGGATTAGAAGTAAAAATGCATGCACATACCAATACAGACAAACCTCCATAAAAGTTCTAGGGAAAAAAAGTGATGTTTATTTAATCTTGAGAGGTGAAAAGGTAGGCCTTTCTAAAAATGATACCAAAGCTAGAAACCATGAAAAACTATGATGGACTTGATTATATGAAAATTTGAGACTTCCATATGGTATTCAAATATATTTAAAAGTCAGAGCAGAAACTGAGAAACAGCGTTTTGACATGCAAGAAGCAAAGTGATAATGTTCCTAGTGTATGGAGAGCCAGGTGGTGCGGTGGTGCGGAGTCCTCCTGCCACTGCAGCAAATGCAGGAGATGCAGGTCTGATCCTTGGGTGGCGAAGATCCCCTGGAGGAGGAAATGGCAACCTGCTCCAATATTGCTGCCTGGAAAATCCCAAGGACAGAGGAGCCTGGTGGGCTACAGTCCATGGTGTTGCAAGGAAGCAGACACAATTGAGCAACTGAGTACACACACACACACACACACACGAAGAGTCATTACAAATCAGAAGTAAAAAAAAAAAAAAAAACTCTAGTAGAAAAATGAGCAATGTATATGAAATGAAAATTGGCCAAGCTTTACAATGGCCAGTGACTTCACAAGAGGATGTTCAACCTCACCATAGCCGAGGAAAGATTTAAAAAAGAGGAAAGGAAAAAGAAAACCATGCACACCACCGCCACGACAAAACTCCTGGGACGGTCCTCCCTCACACACCAGATGAACAAAGGTGGAAAAGATTGTAACACCCACTGTTGGGGAGGGATCTGAACAGGGGGTCTCACACTGCTGATGGGAAGGATGTAAGTCTGCTCAAACTTCTTGGAGAGCAGTCAGTCAATGTGCATCAGAAGCCTTTTAAAATGGATTTTTTTACATTTTGGCCACTTTTATTTTTTTAATTTATTTATCTTCATCCATCTTTGTTCTTCAGCCTGTATGAGAATCTCATTTCAATGGCCTCTCTCATTGCAGAGCACTGGCTCTGGCTCATAATCGGACATACTAGTCCAGCCACTCCGCAGCACATGGGATCTTCCCGGGTCAGGGATTGAACTGGTGCCCCTCGCACTGCAAGGCAGACTCTTTACCCACTGGACAACCAGGGAAGCCCTAAATGGATATTTTTGACTCAACACTCCTGTTACTCCTGATCTGGCCTTCAGGGCAGGGACACAGTCTCCTTCGGCCACATCATCCAGAACATGAGTTTGACTTCTCATAATTTACCCCCTAGAGCAGAGGTCAGGCTGCCTGAAGGTGCCAGTAACTGGACAGAAAGTACAACACAGAAAGCAATGTAATGGCCACTGTAGGTCCAGCCCCAGGCCAGGGTCACGCAGTGGAAGCCCCGTTTGGCCGGGGGCAGTCGTCACCCGCTTCCAGAACTGGCCTGGGGCCTCTCGTTATGGCAGAGTCAGGCTCCCTGACGCAACCACCAGCTCCAAAGAGAGGAAGTTTTCCACCCCCTCCCTGTGCTTCACTTCCCACCCCAGGAAATACCCACTCACTGCAGGGACCGCTCCTCTCCAGCTTACTGGACTGGGGTCTGATTCTCTGACCCCATTAAGATAATCACAATAGACTGCAAGACCTAAGCTCAGCTGTGATCATATGAAAACAACATACATATCCATCACTAAGAAAGTGACTAGGTCACTGAGACCTCCTCACATTAGAATGCCATAGAGGCTGATGACTGAATACCTATATATAGTTATGTGAAATGAAGAGGATGGGAAGACCGCTCGAGTCCATCCAAGTGCTTGGACAGACCAGCCATATAGAAAGGGCTCAAGAGTCGTGGTTTGAAAGAAAAAAAAAAGAGTTGTGACTGAGTGGAAAAAGAGGCTATGAAACAGTGTTATGGTTCAAAAGAATATTATTATTAAAGTACCTGCATCTTTTACAGATGAACTTACAAAACAGAAAAAGACCCAGACCTGGAGAACCAAGGTTGAGGTTAGGTTGAGGGGGTCGGGGGTTTGAAGGGACAGGAGAAGGGATAGTTAGGGAGTGTGGGGTGGTCGTGAACACACTGCTCAGCTTAAAATGGATCACCAACAAGGACTTACTGTACAGCACAGGGAACTCTGCTCAACGCTATGCGGCAGCCTGGGTGGGAGGGGAGTTTGGGGGGAGAATGGATACATGCATATGTATGGCCGAGCCCCTTTTCAGGGAGGACCCCTGAAACGATCACAGCATTGTTAATCGGCTATAGTTCAATACAAAATTAAAAGTTTAAAATACATCCACAGGAATCAGCCACAGGTATACATAGGTATACCTCCTATGGGAACCCCCTGTTCCCATCCTCAGCCACACCTCCCGTCTCCCACCCCATCCCCCCACTCTAGACTGTCACAGGGCACTGGGTTGAGCTCCCCATGTTAGACTGCAAATTCCCACTCACTATTTCACAGATGGTTCCATATGTGTATGTATACGTTTCCATGCTATTCTTCATGTTGCTGTATGGCGAAGGCCAACACAATACTGCAAAGTGCATTCCTCTGGTCAACCTTACATAAAAAATCTTGACATATAACCTGATGATCCAGCACAGTTTACATATAAATCAGGGAAAAAACTATTTTCCTTTTTTTAAAGTTAGAATATAATCATAACTTTTTAAACATTACAATGCTTGAGGCTCATGTGGGGGACTGTGGCTGGGAAGTCAACCCCCAGCCACCCTCCTGGGCTGGAAGGGAGCAAATTCCTTTCTATAGAAAGTTCAACTGCCTTCAGCTTGCCCAGCTTCAGTACAATGGGAACCCCAAGACTAAATGCCCACGAGCAGCTCTAGGCTGACCCCCTCACGCACTACAGGAAATAGCTTGCTTCCTTTTCAGCTCCTGAGAGGGAAAAATCCCTGCAAGTTCTTCGGAAGGCCTGGCGTGGGCCACATGCCCACCCATGAGTCAATCACATAGCCAGGGGCATGCAGCCTGTTGTAGACACTGCTGTTCTTCAATTCCCACCACCCCTTTCCCTTCCTCTTTTGGTAACAGGATCAAATTTCCTTTGGAGACTCATTCTTTCTGCATTTTGAAGGGTTCTGTTGGGGCTGCCGATCTCTACACCCCATTTCTCGATCCCGGAAATGGTCACTTGAGCTTACAACTGGTCACTCTATGAGAAACCATCTTCCTGGCCACAGTGATTGGAGACTCAAGTCAAACGGGACCGGGTGGTTCTTCTGTCTAATGAGTGGAGAAGATATCTGAAGGTATCTCCCAGCACATGGAGAAAGGTCCCCCCTGCATGGGAGAACACAGTCATTCCACAGAGACAGAGGAGAGATTTGGGGAGAAAGAGACATGGCACCACTTGAATCCCAGTACCCTGTTTTAATTAGTATACATAGGTATACCTCCTATGGGAACCCCTGTTCCCATCCTCAGCCACACCTCCGTCTCCCACCCCATCCCCCCACTCTAGACTGTCACAGGGCACTGGGTTGAGCTCCCCATGTTAGACTGCAAATTCCCACTCACTATTTCACAGATGGTTCCATATGTGTATGTATACGTTTCCATGCTATTCTTCATGTTGCTGTATGGCGAAGGCCAACACAATACTGCAAAGTGCATTCCTCTGGTCAACCTTACATAAAAAATCTTGACATATAACCTGATGATCCAGCACAGTTTACATATAAATCGGGGAAAAACTATTTTCCTTTTTTTAAAGTTAGAATATAATCATAACTTTTTAAACATTACAATGCTTGAGGCTCATGTGGGGGACTGTGGCTGGGAAGTCAACCCCCAGCCACCCTCCTGGGCTGGAAGGGAGCAAATTCCTTTCTATAGAAAGTTCAACTGCCTTCAGCTTGCCCAGCTTCAGTACAATGGGAACCCCAAGACTAAATGCCCACGAGCAGCTCTAGGCTGACCCCCTCACGCACTACAGGAAATAGCTTGCTTCCTTTTCGGCTCCTGGTAGGGACAAATCCCTGCAAGTTCTTGGAAGGCCTGGCGTGGGCCACATGCCCACCCATGAGTCAATCACATAGCCAGGGGCATGCAGCCTGTTGTAGACACTGCTGTTCTTCAATTCCCACCACCCCTTTCCCTTCCTCTTTTGGTAACAGGATCAAATTTCCTTTGGAGACTCATTCTTTCTGCATTTTGAAGGGTTCTGTTGGGGCTGCCGATCTCTACACCCCATTTCTCGATCCCGGAAATGGTCACTTGAGCTTACAACTGGTCACTCTATGAGAAACCATCTTCCTGGCCACAGTGATTGGAGACTCAAGTCAAACGGGACCGGGTGGTTCTTCTGTCTAATGAGTGGAGAAGATATCTGAAGGTATCTCCCAGCACATGGAGAAAGGTCCCCCCTGCATGGGAGAACACAGTCATTCCACAGAGACAGAGGAGAGATTTGGGGAGAAAGAGACATGGCACCACTTGAATCCCAGTACCCTGTTTTAATTAGCTAACAGCCAACCCTCCAGGGCTTCCCAGTTATGCAAGCAAACTTGAGCTGGATTTCTATCATTGGTTAATTCAGAGGCCTGGGTCTGGTGAGATCTAAACCATGTGCCCATGTCTATGATCAAAGAGATAGGTTTCTGAGATTAGTAGACTCCAGTAAAACCACAAGGTGGGAGTAGAGGAAGATTTACCCAAAGGCCCTGGTGCTGCAGAGGGACACGGCAAACAGTGATGGCCACTCAAAAATGGAAATGTCATTTATCAAATAAATGGGATTTTATTCATTCTTACTAGTCTATCACAAATCATTTGCCAAAAAAGAAAAAGGACATAGAAAATTGAATTCATAAAGTTCCTTATATTAAGCTTTGTACCCTACAGAGAACAGTTCTATTTTAAGTGCCCAAGAAATAGCTATAAAAATAACATGAGGGGGGGATGGGGTATACATATGACTAATTTGGGATTATACGTACCTGTAAACAACAAAACTCTGTCAACATAAAAAGTAAAATGAAATAAAATTAAAAAAAAAAAGAACATGAGGGGGGATGGGATATACAAACGACTAATCTAGGATTATACATATCTGTAAACAACAAAGCTCTGTGAAAGCAAGGAAAAAAATAACATGATATTCAAGTACAAAGAAAACTTCAGTAAAGTTCAAGTCTTAGAAATGCTATAAGTTCTATCCTGTGACCACCATGCAATAAAATTAAAAATCCATAAGGAAAGATTAAAAAAAAGAAAATGCAAAATGGAAATGAAATACAACTAATTAAAATTTAATTTTATAAAAGCTTATAATGCAATAATAGCATTTATATGGAAAAGCAACTGTTTATGAATTTTTTCTAGCTTAGATAAAACCAGGGAAATACCTACCAGTCTATAGAACATATGTGGCCATTGTCAAAACTTGATTGTAGATGAGATCAGACTTATATGTGTTTAATACATGACAAATCACATGAAAATAAAATGATGAAGGACATAACTATCACCACATTCATACAGGAAATGGATAATAATGCCATGTGAATATCAATCCCTCATACCATTTACCACAGAACATTCCAGACAGGTTAAAACAAAATACACACATGTATGCACATACACAACCACTGAAAAAATAAACCCACAACAGAATATAAAAGTGTTTGCTCATCCAATCTACTGAGATATGGGCATCTTCAGGAGGAAGTATGGATTTCAGAGGAAACAGACCTCCGAGTTTCAGTTCCACCTGAAGTGCTTACTCAGATAGTTAGCATCTGTGAGCTCAGTTTCCTGTTTGTACAACGCAGGTAAAAATACCCAGTTCGCAAGAATCCAAGCCACTACGTGGCCCACACTTTAGCCTCTGTAGTGGACTTTCTCAGGCTGGGTACTAGGGTTGCACTGGGGCATCTTTGAGAACAGATACCCTTGCGGAGAAAGATCTGAGTCAAGGAACCATAGAAGCATGTAAAAGAAAAATATGGGAGGCTACGAGACTAGAACACATTTTCAACATTTGTAAACATCACTATATAAGCATCAAGAAAAGCAATGGACTGAAAAAATACTTCATGATACATATGAAAAATATTTATGAAACTGATAAAAAAAAAATTAAGAAAGCCCAATTTCTGGCAAAGACAAATAAAGATGTGACACTAGCAGAGGATTTGAAAAGAGTGCTCTACGTATGTGTCAGGTCATACCTATCAAGCCAGAGCTGACGAAGAGCTACCAACTCACAAGGCATTCACATCACCAAAGCTTTCAACCCGTAATTCCTCTGACTGAAGGAAGAGAGACAGGAAGGGAGAGAAGGAGGGATGGAAAGAAAGAAGGGAGGGAGAGAGAAAACAGAAAAACCCTATTTGTCTCAAGATGTTTTGACCTGTATGATTTGCAAACTCACACACTTAAGACAGCCCAAATCCTGACTCTGAACTGCTACTGTCTCAGACTATTTGTGGTTGTTGTTCAGACGCTCAGTCGTGTCTGGCTCTTTGTGACCCCATGGACTGCAGCACACAGGCTTCTTTGTCCTTTTGTCCTTCACCATCTCCTGGAGCTTGTTCAGACTCATGACTATTGAGTCGATGATGCCATTCAGCCATCTCATCTTCTGCCATCCCCTTCTCCTCCTGTCCTCAATCTTTCCCAGCATCGGGGCCTTTTCCAATGAGCTGGCTCTTTGCATCAGAAAGATTCATGACAAAAATTATACAAAATAACACTGCATGAAAAAGTTGATCCTCAGGTATTATCTGCACATTGATCCTAACAAGGCATGAAAAATAAACCCACAACAGAATATAAAAGTGTTTGCTCATCTACTGAGATATGGGCATCTTCAGGAGGAAGTATGGATTTCAGAGGAAACAGACCTCCGAGTTTCAGTTCCACCTGAAGTGCTTACTCAGATAGTTAGCATCTGTGAGCTCAGTTTCCTGTTTGTACAACGCAGGTAAAAATACCCAGTTCGCAAGAATCCAAGCCACACGTGGCCCACACTTTAGCCTCTGTAGTGGACTTTCTCAGGCTGGGTACTAGGGTTGCACTGGGGCATCTTTGAGAACAGATACCCTTGCGGAGAAAGATCTGAGTCAAGGAACCATAGAAGCATGTAAAAGAAAAATATGGGAGGCTACGAGACTAGAACACATTTTCAACATTTGTAAACATCACTATATAAGCATCAAGAAAAGCAATGGACTGAAAAAATACTTCATGATACATATGAAAAATATTTATGAAACTGATAAAAAAAAAATTAAGAAAGCCCAATTTCTGGCAAAGACAAATAAAGATGTGACACTAGCAGAGGATTTGAAAAGAGTGCTCTACGTATGTGTCAGGTCATACCTATCAAGCCAGAGCTGACGAAGAGCTACCAACTCACAAGGCATTCACATCACCAAAGCTTTCAACCCGTAATTCCTCTGACTGAAGGAAGAGAGACAGGAAGGGAGAGAAGGAGGGATGGAAAGAAAGAAGGGAGGGAGAGAGAAAACAGAAAAACCCTATTTGTCTCAAGATGTTTTGACCTGTATGATTTGCAAACTCACACACTTAAGACAGCCCAAATCCTGACTCTGAACTGCTACTGTCTCAGACTATTTGTGGTTGTTGTTCAGACGCTCAGTCGTGTCTGGCTCTTTGTGACCCCATGGACTGCAGCACACAGGCTTCTTTGTCCTTTTGTCCTTCACCATCTCCTGGAGCTTGTTCAGACTCATGACTATTGAGTCGATGATGCCATTCAGCCATCTCATCTTCTGCCATCCCCTTCTCCTCCTGTCCTCAATCTTTCCCAGCATCGGGGCCTTTTCCAATGAGCTGGCTCTTTGCATCAGAAAGATTCATGACAAAAATTATACAAAATAACACTGCATGAAAAAGTTGATCCTCAGGTATTATCTGCACATTGATCCTAACAAGGCATAAATTTTGCCAGGAGGACCTGAACGTCTAGGGGAGCAGTAGAGGTATTTGCTCATTTGTTGTGGGTTTGATGTTTCTGTTGATCTCATACTGTATCATTGGGGAAATACACTATTTAAAAAAAAAAAAAAGATAGATTTTTTTAAAAGTATTTTCACAAATGGACTTATTTACAAAACAGAAATAGAGTCACAGGTGTAGAAAACACGCTTTTAGTTACCAGGGGAAAAGTATGGAAGAAGAATAAATTGGGAAATCAGGACTGACATATACAGACTACTATACATAAAATGGCTTCCCAAGTGGTGCACTGGTAAAGAACATACATACCGATGCAGGAGATGTAGGTTCAATCCCTGGATTCAGAAGATTCCCTGGAGGAGAAAATGAACAACTAAAAAGAACCCTACGGTATAATTCGGCGAACTCTACTTAAGACTCTGTAATGAACTATATGGGAATAGAATCTTAAAACGAGTGGATATACGTACACGTATTATATAGCTGATTCAATGTGCTGTACAGCAGAAAGTAACACAATATTGTAAATCAACTATACGCCAATAAAAATGAACTTAAGAAATAAAAATTTAAAAGAACCTTCATCATTCCACCCAGATAAGCCCCCTATTGCCCAGGTCATCGCCAGGCTGGCTTCTTAGGCCTCCGCCGAGATTTCCAAGAGACTGAGAGCAGGTGTGCCGAGGGCCGAGGGCTGGCCAGGCAAGCAGCAGGGCTCCTCCTGCAGGACGCAGCTGCCCACAGGCTCCAGGCTGGGCACGCCATCGCATGAGCTCATGTGAACCCCGGCCTCCAGGTCTCCAGGGGACACTAACGATTTGTTTTTAGCACACAGGCTTCTTTGTCCTTTTGTCCTTCACCATCTCCTGGAGCTTGTTCAGACTCATGACTATTGAGTCGATGATGCCATTCAGCCATCTCATCTTCTGCCATCCCCTTCTCCTCCTGTCCTCAATCTTTCCCAGCATCGGGGCCTTTTCCAATGAGCTGGCTCTTTGCATCAGAAAGATTCATGACAAAAATTATACAAAATAACACTGCATGAAAAAGTTGATCCTCAGGTATTATCTGCACATTGATCCTAACAAGGCATAAATTTTGCCAGGAGGACCTGAACGTCTAGGGGAGCAGTAGAGGTATTTGCTCATTTGTTGTGGGTTTGATGTTTCTGTTGATCTCATACTGTATCATTGGGGAAATACACTATTTAAAAAAAAAAAAAAGATAGATTTTTTTAAAAGTATTTTCACAAATGGACTTATTTACAAAACAGAAATAGAGTCACAGGTGTAGAAAACACGCTTTTAGTTACCAGGGGAAAAGTATGGAAGAAGAATAAATTGGGAAATCAGGACTGACATATACAGACTACTATACATAAAATGGCTTCCCAAGTGGTGCACTGGTAAAGAACATACATACCGATGCAGGAGATGTAGGTTCAATCCCTGGATTCAGAAGATTCCCTGGAGGAGAAAATGAACAACTAAAAAGAACCCTACGGTATAATTCGGCGAACTCTACTTAAGACTCTGTAATGAACTATATGGGAATAGAATCTTAAAACGAGTGGATATACGTACACGTATTATATAGCTGATTCAATGTGCTGTACAGCAGAAAGTAACACAATATTGTAAATCAACTATACGCCAATAAAAATGAACTTAAGAAATAAAAATTTAAAAGAACCTTCATCATTCCACCCAGATAAGCCCCCTATTGCCCAGGTCATCGCCAGGCTGGCTTCTTAGGCCTCCGCCGAGATTTCCAAGAGACTGAGAGCAGGTGTGCCGAGGGCCGAGGGCTGGCCAGGCAAGCAGCAGGGGCTCCTCCTGCAGGACGCAGCTGCCCACAGGCTCCAGGCTGGGCACGTCCTATCGCATGAGCTCATGTGAAAGCCCCAGGCCTCCAGGTCTCCAGGGGACACTAACGATTCCTTTCCCGTCTCCACCCACTCTGCCCCTGTGTCCATGAGCTCATTGCTGCTGGGCAAGTCCTCCTGAGGTCTGATAACAGCCAGGGGCAGCTCTTTTCCCAGCCTCCTGTTCCTTGCCCTGCAGCCCTGGGAAACACAGGCTGCCTGCCTGCCACTCTGTGGTTCCACGCACAGCCTAGAAGTGGATGAGCTCAGCCGAAGTCCTGGCAAGGAACGGGCCCTCCCCAACTCCCACCTCACCCCACGCCCGTCACGACTTGGCTGTTCTGAGGACGGCTCAGCCTCTGTGACCAGACAGACCCTTGCCCACCCCCACAACACTGTAGCATCCTCAGCCCAGCACCTCCCAGGTCAGCCAGAGGCAATGGTGCTGGGGAAGGAGGTGGGAGGCTGTGAGAATCCCTACCCAAGGCAGGAAGGGAGGCTCTGCTCCAGAGGAGTGCTGACCGGCCTTATGTTCCCTGGCAGCCTTGGCAGGAGGGCAGCCAGGTTCCTTCTCCAGGTGGTCAAACCTGGTTTATTCACGGGTCTCAGGTGTGAGGGACTTGCTGTGGGCCAGGCCCCCAGCTGCTGGGAATCCAGGGTGGTCTTTCTCTCACGGTCTCCCTGGCCTGGCTCTTTCCTTGCTTGCCTTGCACTTCCAGAACCCGCCTCCCGTGCTGGCCGGCTGTGGCCCAGACCACCTCATGCACATGTGCCCCACCCTAGCCCTTAGCCTCCCCCCAAAGAGGGCTGCTTTCCTGATGCTAGAGCTCTCTTGTCTCCCCAAACCTTACGACCCCAATGTTCCCAAGCATTCCAGACCTATCCTGTTCAGACCGCCCAAGAATTAAATAGGAAAGAACGAGAAGAGGGACAGTACCGTCCTGCAGAGCCGGCCGCGGACAGATACGACAAAGGCCCCAGAACGCGGAGCCCCCACCCCCACCCCGTGGACGGCCCCGGGTGGCCGAGGAACCGTGTCCATGCCTCTGCCAAGCCACTCACCATGTTCCCACGGGAGCCTGAGCGCAGCGTGGAGACAGCTGTTCCTCTCAGCAGATGCTCGGGGGGTGGGGGCCCCCATCCCAGCCCATCCTCGTGACTTGTGGCATCGGCCAGCTCCGCCGTCAGCCTGGAGCAGCCTGAGGAGCCCTGAGGATGGCTGAGGGCAGATCAGGTGGCCAGTCGGTCTCTTCACTATCCCATCTCCACAATGGAGGCTTCCCTACTGGCTCAGTCTGTAAAGAATCTGCCTACAATACAAGAGACCCAGGTTCAATCCCCGGTTTGGGAAGATCTGGAGAAGGACGTGGCAACCCACTCCAGTATTTTTGCCTGGAAAATCCCATGGACAGTGGAACCTGGCGAGCTATCGTTCACGGGATCTCAAAGAGTCAGACACGACTGAATGATGAACACTGTCCCCTGTGAGGACAGAGGCTGTATCTGTCCCTACTGCCCCACCCTCCGAGGCCTGGTACAGTGCTGGCTGCTCGTCTCTGCTCATTTATTGAGCACCCGCTCTGTGGCAGCCAGTGTGGAGGGAGTTAGGGCTACTGAGACAGAAGGCCCCTGAGAAGCTGACAGAGGCAGAGAAGGAAGTCCCACTGGTGCCAGGCCTGGGCATCCCTGTCCGTGCTGAACCTGAGGAGAGGCCCATGGGAATCAGCCAGCCCAGGAAGAGACGGCGCTCAACAGGGTCAGCACACCAGAAGACCCCACAGCGTTCCAGGTCCAGGCCAGGCCCTTCTGCCAGAAACCAGGCTGTCCTGCAGGGTCTCCTGTCCCAGCAGAGCTCAGAAATCAGTCTCGAGAGTTACACATCCTTGTCCGTGACCTTCATTTCCTGGTCAGTTCTCAGCGAGAAGCCCTGGTCAGGCCACCCAGGTCTGACAGCTGCTCTGCCCTGTGGGCCAAACCAGTTGAAAACTCAAGGGGTCAAAGAGGAGGTGGCATGCTCACGGTCCACGTGGCATCCAGCACCTGGGGCCATGGGACCAGGATGACCAGTATACGATGCTTAAGCCCCCTAAGTCAAGATCTCTTGGGGTAAAAAGAAGGGGCAAGGCCCCAGCCTTGGGGCTCCTGGTCTCTGAAGCCCAGTGCCCCTTCTCCCAGCCCCGTGTGCAGACGCCCAGCCCTCTACTCCCCTCTCCTGACTCAGCCACCACCCAGATTTCTGGGTTTTCTCATAACATATCACTTACCACCCTGAGTTTCTCTTAGCTCCGTGAAGGCTTTTCTGCTTGAGAAACACATTTGGATCTCATGGGGTAAGAAGGTACTGAAGTTAGAAATAGTTGCTTTGGGGCTTCCCCTGGTGGTCCAGTGGGTAAGGACACCGCCTTGCAGTGCAAGGGGCGCCGGTTCGATCCCTGGCCTGGGAAGATCCCATGTGCCGCAGAGCAGCTGGACCCATGTGTCCAATTACCGAGCCGGAGCTCTGGAGCGCATGCGCCCAGAGCCGGCACTCTTCAACGACAGATGCCACCGTGATGGGAGGCCCACAGGAGCCAAAGAACAAAGATGGATGAAAATAGAGAAATGAAAGACCAATAGAAGTGGCCCGCCCATCCCCCTCCCTCCCCACCCCATTCCCCAAAAAGATAAACAAATAAAATAAATGTTTTAAAAAAAAAAAGAAATAGTTGCTTAATTTAGTAATAGGTATGAGCATATGTCATATCCATTCTACCCAAGTTAATGCTCCCATACCGGTTTGTGAGCTCGGGTCAAGGACTCTTTGCCTCCACAGAGTCAGTGTGATATTTTTAGTCGTCTTATAAAATAATTCAAAACAGACTTTTCAGGACAACCTGGCCAGCACAGGCAGCTTGGACCCAACCGTTAGCTGTTGTCCTGATGATCTTCTGTCTGGTTCCACAGGGGAACCACTCAGCCCCTCCTCCTTGGACTCCTCTACATGCTGCCCTTCACCCTTGTATCCATCACTGACTGTGCAAGAAGAAGGCCTATGTCCCCAGATGTCCTTTTCACATCAGGAGCTGTCAGAGGAGCAGTGGAGTTCGGGCAGACTGGTTAGTCCAGGAATGAAATATTGGGAAGTCAAGCTGTGGCCGCCAGGGCCTGGGTAACCCTGAGGATCACTCAGGGTACTTGAGTGTACATGCTAAGTCACTTCAGTCATGTGAGACTCTTTGTGACCCTATGACTTGTAGCCCACCAAGCTCCTCTGTCCGTGGGGATTCTCCAGGCAAGAATACTGGAGTGGGTTGTCATGCCCTCCCCCAGGGGGTCTTTCTGACCCTAGGATGGAGCCCATGTCTCTTGGGTCTCCTGCGCTGGCAGGAAGGTTTTTACCCCTGGAGCCATCTGGATGCCCTTCAGGGTATTTACTTGTAAGCCAAGAATCCTGACTGGCTGTAGGTGAGCAGAAAATGAATTTATGTAAAGTCAGGGAGTTCTCTAACAGTCCAGCAGTTAAGACTCCGTGCTGCCAATGCAGGGGACTCAGGTCGACCCCTGGTCAGGGAACTCTTCCCACATGCTGCTCAGTGGGAAAAAAAAAAAGGAAGGCGCAATATCAGGTAGTGGAGAAGACTTGGAAACAACTCATCCAGAACCCATCCAGGAGCAGAATGGTTCTGGTGAGGCCCTCCAGGCTGCGAGGTAACAGCCCTGAACCAGGACGGAGAGGGTGCCACTGCTCTGCCGCCGTGCCCTAGCAAGTGCCCCTGCAGGGAGCTGAGAGTGCGCAGCCCGGGCTTCTCTGAAGGAATGACTCCTCGTTTAAACACCAGGGCGGCCCATCTGGCAGGGGGACTCCAGTGTGGACTACAGGGGAAGTAGGGAAACAGTATCCAGCATTTCAGCCAAGAGAGCCAGGTAGAAAAAACCCACTGACCTGCATCCACTGCAGACAATCTCCCCTCCTCACCACCTCCAAGCCTCCACACCCCCGAATCAGCTGCTTGATCCGAATCCTAAACTCTCTTCACCTCTAAGCTGGGAACTCCTCTCTTAAATTCCTTCACCCACTAGGCACAGAAGAAAAGGTTTGTAGGGAACGACCCTTCCTCTCCTTGCCTAGCCTGCCCTGGGATGCAGGGGCCTTCACAGATGATCCATGAGAAAAGGTCTCTTGTGTGGTGTTGCACAGGAGGCTTAGAAACAAATTCACACAGGCACTGGGGTGGTTTTCAAACAATTTATGGACTTTGGGCTTAAAAGTGTTTTCTAATCCCTGTGGAGACCAGATTGCAAAAAAGTATGTTCCTCCAACCATCATTAGCATCTGGCTTGGTCATGACCCTCTGTTGCTAGTGTTTTCTCAGTCATGTGAGACTCTTTGTGACCCTATGACTTGTACCCCACCAAGCTCCTCTGTCCGTGGTGATTCTCCAGGCAAGAATACTGGAGTGGGTTGTCATGCCCTCCCCCAGGGGGTCTTTCTGACCCTAGGATGGAGCCCATGTCTCTTGGGTCTCCTGCGCTGGCAGGAAGGTGTTTACCCCTGGAGCCATCTGGATGCCCTTCAGGGTATTTACTTGTAAGCCAAGAATCCTGACTGGCTGTAGGTGAGCAGAAAATGAATTTATGTAAAGTCAGGGAGTTCTCTAACAGTCCAGCAGTTAAGACTCCGTGCTGCCAATGCAGGGGACTCAGGTCGACCCCTGGTCAGGGAACTCTTCCCACATGCTGCTCAGTGGGAAAAAAAAAAAGGAAGGCGCAATATCAGGTAGTGGAGAAGACTTGGAAACAACTCATCCAGAACCCATCCAGGAGCAGAATGGTTCTGGTGAGGCCCTCCAGGCTGCGAGGTAACAGCCCTGAACCAGGACGGAGAGGGTGCCACTGCTCTGCCGCCGTGCCCTAGCAAGTGCCCCTGCAGGGAGCTGAGAGTGCGCAGCCCGGGCTTCTCTGAAGGAATGACTCCTCGTTTAAACACCAGGGCGGCCCATCTGGCAGGGGGACTCCAGTGTGGACTACAGGGGAAGTAGGGAAACAGTATCCAGCATTTCAGCCAAGAGAGCCAGGTAGAAAAAACCCACTGACCTGCATCCACTGCAGACAATCTCCCCTCCTCACCACCTCCAAGCCTCCACACCCCCGAATCAGCTGCTTGATCCGAATCCTAAACTCTCTTCACCTCTAAGCTGGGAACTCCTCTCTTAAATTCCTTCACCCACTAGGCACAGAAGAAAAGGTTTGTAGGGAACGACCCTTCCTCTCCTTGCCTAGCCTGCCCTGGGATGCAGGGGCCTTCACAGATGATCCATGAGAAAAGGTCTCTTGTGTGGTGTTGCACAGGAGGCTTAGAAACAAATTCACACAGGCACTGGGGTGGTTTTCAAACAATTTATGGACTTTGGGCTTAAAAGTGTTTTCTAATCCCTGTGGAGACCAGATTGCAAAAAAGTATGTTCCTCCAACCATCATTAGCATCTGGCTTGGTCATGACCCTCTGTTGCTAGTGTTTTCTGGTCATTTTCATTTCAGAAATTGATTGTTCCCCAGAAAGTAGTTGGTGATCACACACTCTTGGGGCAGGAAGCTGCAGAGGAGTGTCTGGCTTGGGAAATCCGGAGAGGTGACTCCTTGAGCGGCCAGGGGGCCCTGGGTCCCAGCAGGCCCATCCTAGGGGGTCTTCTGTGAAACTGCAACGTAGTCACTTGGGACCCCTTCCTTCTGTGGGGAGAAGCTCCCTTCCTTAAAGACTGTGGCCTCCAACGAATCCAGGACTCTGTCTTTAAGATCAGACCAGACAGCCTCTTCCTGGTACACACCAGGAGGGTGGGCTCACGGCACACAGGGACCCTCGAGCCAGCAAGAGCAGCTCCCTGCTTGGAAAAGCTCCATATGACCACTATTTCAGCAGAATGCAGCCAAGACAAGCTGAGTCCCCAGGGTGCAGAGCCTGGCCGCAGATCCACTCCCTCTGCAAACATCTGGTGCGCGCGCCACACTGAGGTCAGGACGCTGAACTGCCTTCTCCCGGGAAGGTCCCTCTCCCTCACCACCCTGCTCACTGTCTCTGGCTTCAGGCTTCAGCCTCTACTCCCTCACCTGCCCACGGAGAGTGCAAAGGTAGCAGTCAACCCCCACCCGTACCCACCCCAGGGAAGTGAGCCTATCTGGAGAGTCTGTCTTTTATTTTTGAAAGGCAAAAAAACAAGGAGGGGCGAGGGTTGTGCGGGATAAACTCTGACGTCATGGGCCTGCGTAGGACAGGGGGATCAGAGGCCATCTGGAGCAGGTGCTAGCAGGGCCCCTGGGAAATGAGAAGGAGGGCAGCTGGCTCATCAGGTGGGGGGTGTCCTGGGGTCAGACGAAGACCTCATGGCAAGATGAAGTTCAGCTTTTCTGGAATTTCTGGAGGGTCTTCAGGGAGGGCATAGTCGGTGCTGCCTTGGCACAGGAGGCTTAGAAACAAATTCACACAGGCACTGGGGTGGTTTTCAAACAATTTATGGACTTTGGGCTTAAAAGTGTTTTCTAATCCCTGTGGAGACCAGATTGCAAAAAAGTATGTTCCTCCAACCATCATTAGCATCTGGCTTGGTCATGACCCTCTGTTGCTAGTGTTTTCTGGTCATTTTCATTTCAGAAATTGATTGTTCCCCAGAAAGTAGTTGGTGATCACACACTCTTGGGGCAGGAAGCTGCAGAGGAGTGTCTGGCTTGGGAAATCCGGAGAGGTGACTCCTTGAGCGGCCAGGGGGCCCTGGGTCCCAGCAGGCCCATCCTAGGGGGTCTTCTGTGAAACTGCAACGTAGTCACTTGGGACCCCTTCCTTCTGTGGGGAGAAGCTCCCTTCCTTAAAGACTGTGGCCTCCAACGAATCCAGGACTCTGTCTTTAAGATCAGACCAGACAGCCTCTTCCTGGTACACACCAGGAGGGTGGGCTCACGGCACACAGGGACCCTCGAGCCAGCAAGAGCAGCTCCCTGCTTGGAAAAGCTCCATATGACCACTATTTCAGCAGAATGCAGCCAAGACAAGCTGAGTCCCCAGGGTGCAGAGCCTGGCCGCAGATCCACTCCCTCTGCAAACATCTGGTGCGCGCGCCACACTGAGGTCAGGACGCTGAACTGCCTTCTCCCGGGAAGGTCCCTCTCCCTCACCACCCTGCTCACTGTCTCTGGCTTCAGGCTTCAGCCTCTACTCCCTCACCTGCCCACGGAGAGTGCAAAGGTAGCAGTCAACCCCCACCCGTACCCACCCCAGGGAAGTGAGCCTATCTGGAGAGTCTGTCTTTTATTTTTGAAAGGCAAAAAAACAAGGAGGGGCGAGGGTTGTGCGGGATAAACTCTGACGTCATGGGCCTGCGTAGGACAGGGGGATCAGAGGCCATCTGGAGCAGGTGCTAGCAGGGCCCCTGGGAAATGAGAAGGAGGGCAGCTGGCTCATCAGGTGGGGGGTGTCCTGGGGTCAGACGAAGACCTCATGGCAAGATGAAGTTCAGCTTTTCTGGAATTTCTGGAGGGGTCTTCAGGGAGGGCATAGTCGGTGCTGCCTTGGCCTCTGGCTTCTCTCCTAAAGCCAGGCCCCGTAGGTGAAGGACTCCTGGAAGAGGGGCCGGGCTCAAGGAGACCTGGCCAGGCTGTGCCTCTGCGTCCTCCGTGGGCCCCCATCACCCACAGACCTGGGAGTCTGGGGGTGCGGACCCCTCCCACCTGTGGGTGTGTCTTGTGGAATGACATTCAGTTCCCTCTTCGGCCCCTGGCTACTTCCTCCTGCCTTCCTCTAGGACTAGCAACCTCTTGTCGAGGTCTCTGTACTCATCTGTCTGCCCCCGTTCTGGAGGCAAGGAAAGCTTTTCCCCAAATACTGGTGGTGAAACCGAAGGTCCCCAAGCAGTGATGGGATTGGCAAGGGTCCCGCTGCAATTTCCCTGCGCGGCCTTGGTGAGATCTGCTCACCTCCTGTTCAGTGTCCTCTCTAGGAAGCTATGCAGCTGGGAGGGGGCCCCTGGGATGAAATAATTGCAGAGAAAACAGATGGGCCTGCTGAGCAATCTTTCCCTCCTCTGTGTGCTTGAGAATCCCCCGTAGGACCAGGAGGGGGCGCTGCTATACAGGAAGTTTGCTCCCCCTCTCTTAGCCACCCTTTACCCCGCCTCCTAAAAGCCCTTATGTGCACCTTTCTCATCCCATCTCATCTTTATAGGGTCCTGGTAAAGGACTGAACATCCCCTGGAAGGGCCCATCCATGGTAGGCACAAGAGTCTAACCTTGCCCTTGTGGAGAAGGGGAAAAAAGGAAAAGGGGCCCACCAGAATGGAGTCTTTTCTCTTGGTGTCCCCACCATTTGGGATTCCCTGGTAGCGCAGCTGGTACAGAATCTGCTTCAATTCAGAAGACCCCAGTTCAATTCTTGGGTCAGGAAGATCACCAGGAGAAAGGATAGGCTACCCTCTAGGATTCTTGGGCTTCGCTCATGACTCAGATAGTAAAGAATCTACCCGCAATGCAGGAGACCAGGGTTCAATCCCTAGGTTGGGAAAATCGCCTAGAATCTACCCGCAAATGCACAGGGGGGGGGAAAGGGGGGGGAAATGAAGTTCAGCTTTTCTGGAATTTCTGGAGGGTCTTCAGGGAGGGCATAGTCGGTGCTGCCTTGGCCTCTGGCTTCTCTCCTAAAGCCAGGCCCCGTAGGTGAAGGACTCCTGGAAGAGGGGCCGGGCTCAAGGAGACCTGGCCAGGCTGTGCCTCTGCGTCCTCCGTGGGCCCCCATCACCCACAGACCTGGGAGTCTGGGGGTGCGGACCCCTCCCACCTGTGGGTGTGTCTTGTGGAATGACATTCAGTTCCCTCTTCGGCCCCTGGCTACTTCCTCCTGCCTTCCTCTAGGACTAGCAACCTCTTGTCGAGGTCTCTGTACTCATCTGTCTGCCCCCGTTCTGGAGGCAAGGAAAGCTTTTCCCCAAATACTGGTGGTGAAACCGAAGGTCCCCAAGCAGTGATGGGATTGGCAAGGGTCCCGCTGCAATTTCCCTGCGCGGCCTTGGTGAGATCTGCTCACCTCCTGTTCAGTGTCCTCTCTAGGAAGCTATGCAGCTGGGAGGGGGCCCCTGGGATGAAATAATTGCAGAGAAAACAGATGGGCCTGCTGAGCAATCTTTCCCTCCTCTGTGTGCTTGAGAATCCCCCGTAGGACCAGGAGGGGGCGCTGCTATACAGGAAGTTTGCTCCCCCTCTCTTAGCCACCCTTTACCCCGCCTCCTAAAAGCCCTTATGTGCACCTTTCTCATCCCATCTCATCTTTATAGGGTCCTGGTAAAGGACTGAACATCCCCTGGAAGGGCCCATCCATGGTAGGCACAAGAGTCTAACCTTGCCCTTGTGGAGAAGGGGAAAAAAGGAAAAGGGGCCCACCAGAATGGAGTCTTTTCTCTTGGTGTCCCCACCATTTGGGATTCCCTGGTAGCGCAGCTGGTACAGAATCTGCTTCAATTCAGAAGACCCCAGTTCAATTCTTGGGTCAGGAAGATCACCAGGAGAAAGGATAGGCTACCCCCTCTAGGATTCTTGGGCTTCGCTCATGACTCAGATAGTAAAGAATCTACCCGCAATGCAGGAGACCAGGGTTCAATCCCTAGGTTGGGAAAATCGCCTGGAGAAGTACCTGGAGAATTCCATGTCATGTCCATGGATCACAAAGAGTCAGACACAACTGAGCAACTTCACTTTCACTTTCCCCACCTTTCAGAGGTCCAGGAGGGAGAAAAGGTCCCAGCCCTGTGCCATTTTCTGTTGGCACAGTTCAACCCCGCCCCGACATCTCCCACTCCTTCTCTGTGTACCCCCTATAACTTACCACTCTCCTGTAGCCTCATCAGTCAAGTTCGCCCACCCCCACCCCACCAAGCTGGCTTGCCTTCCTTATCCCCAAGAGCACAATAGGCTCCCACCCTTGGAAGACAAGCCCCTCCCTCTCTTTATCACATCTCATCGCCTCTAGAACCTACCTGCCTCTCTCCTAAGCCTGCCTCCTCCGGGCACTCCTACCTGAAGTCCTCCTTTCTTTCCCAAGGTCTGAGCACTGGTTTTTTTCTTTCACTGCCCCCCTTCCAAGCCTAGGTGCATCCCCCACCTCCATTAGCCCAAGGGGAGTCACTCCGTTTCCAGCTAGGCCTTCCTCCTCTCCTAGCTCAAGCTGGGGAAGCTGCCCTTCTCCCTGACGTTGTCTTCTTCAGTCTATAAAGCTAGTGTCCGGTGGGGGGGGTGGGGGTTCTTCCGGCCAGGATGGAACCCCACAGGCTGCACGGATGCTCAGTGAGGACTTGGGGGAATTGGTGGATGGACAAGTGACAAATGACAAGACTGCCTACAGACTTGCCCGGTGACCTGAGGCCCAGTGACCTTTTCTCCCTCCTTTGCCATCAAGAGGCATTGTCACATGGGGCATTCAATGAAGTGCCACAATAAAGCTCATGTTCAGCTGCTCAGTGGTCCCAATTTTCCCAGGCCTGGCCTCTGGGTCCAGAGCAAGAGGAGCAGACCTTGGGAGGGAAAAGCAGGAAGGAGGGACCTGAGTCCCCAGTCTAGTCCAGGAGAAGGAGAGAGACGGCCTTCTCTGCAGCTTTCTGGGCGAGGAAACCAAGGGCAGGGGTGAAGGGGAGCTTCTGTTGCTAAGGCAGTCATGCACCGACTATGCCCTCCCTGAAGACCCCTCCAGCAGCACCCCTCCATTTCCATCCATCCCACCTCTAGGCCTCAGCCAAGCAGGAGCCGCCCCGTGATCTGCCCCGGGGAAGCCTCTTGCCACAGTTAGCTCTTTCAGGATCTGACCCCAAAGGGCTTCCCCACCTTTCAGAGGTCCAGGAGGGAGAAAGGTCCCAGCCCTGTGCCATTTTCTGTTGGCACAGTTCAACCCCCCGACATCTCCCACTCCTTCTCTGTGTACCCCCTATAACTTACCACTCTCCTGTAGCCTCATCAGTCAAGTTCGCCCACCCCCACCCCACCAAGCTGGCTTGCCTTCCTTATCCCCAAGAGCACAATAGGCTCCCACCCTTGGAAGACAAGCCCCTCCCTCTCTTTATCACATCTCATCGCCTCTAGAACCTACCTGCCTCTCTCCTAAGCCTGCCTCCTCCGGGCACTCCTACCTGAAGTCCTCCTTTCTTTCCCAAGGTCTGAGCACTGGTTTTTTTCTTTCACTGCCCCCCTTCCAAGCCTAGGTGCATCCCCCACCTCCATTAGCCCAAGGGGAGTCACTCCGTTTCCAGCTAGGCCTTCCTCCTCTCCTAGCTCAAGCTGGGGAAGCTGCCCTTCTCCCTGACGTTGTCTTCTTCAGTCTATAAAGCTAGTGTCCGGTGGGGGGGGTGGGGGTTCTTCCGCCAGGATGGAACCCCACAGGCTGCACGGATGCTCAGTGAGGACTTGGGGGAATTGGTGGATGGACAAGTGACAAATGACAAGACTGCCTACAGACTTGCCCGGTGACCTGAGGCCCAGTGACCTTTTCTCCCTCCTTTGCCATCAAGAGGCATTGTCACATGGGGCATTCAATGAAGTGCCACAATAAAGCTCATGTTCAGCTGCTCAGTGGTCCCAATTTTCCCAGGCCTGGCCTCTGGGTCCAGAGCAAGAGGAGCAGACCTTGGGAGGGAAAAGCAGGAAGGAGGGACCTGAGTCCCCAGTCTAGTCCAGGAGAAGGAGAGAGACGGCCTTCTCTGCAGCTTTCTGGGCGAGGAAACCAAGGGCAGGGGTGAAGGGGAGCTTCTGTTGCTAAGGCAGTCATGCACCGACTATGCCCTCCCTGAAGACCCCTCCAGCAGCACCCCTCCATTTCCATCCATCCCACCTCTAGGCCTCAGCCAAGCAGGAGCCGCCCCGTGATCTGCCCCGGGGAAGCCTCTTGCCACAGTTAGCTCTTTCAGGATCTGACCCCAAAGGGCCACAGGCCAGGGGTCAGTGAGAAGGCTCCCCAGAAGACTCCCTTCCACAGAGGGGAGGTAGAGTCCAAGGTGACCCGGCTGCTTACGCAGCTGTCACCAAGTACAAACGAGGGACACAGAAGACAAGAAGAACCAGCCTACAGATATTTAGACGGAAGGAGGTGCCCCTGAAGCTTCCAATCTGTCCTTAATAAGGGGTTTCCGAGGATCTAGCTGTTTCTCCCTGGAAACCAGCCCAGTGCCTGGCTCAAGAGTCCATTTGCCTGGCTCCCTAAGCTTGTGAAAACAAAGCAAACCTCAAAGAAGTTCCAGGTTGGTAATATTCCTCTTTGTCCAACAGACAATATTTCTCTTTGTCCCAGAGATCTCTCCCTCTTCCTCTTCTCTATCTCTTCTCTTCCCCTAAAATGAAAGAGTGGTGCCACTCTCTGGGTGTAACCATGGACAGGCAATCAGGGCGGCTGCCTGGAGGTGGTGAGTCAACTTCTCAAAATACAAAGGATGCCCTGCTGATGTCTTGAAGTTCAGGAGATTCTGCTGCCCCCAACTCAGGCCTCAAATGTAGGTTGTTTCGTAAACAAAGGGACCCGCACTTTCCAGCACAGAATGCCAGGGTGGGAAAGAGAAAACAGATGGTACTGCCTTGCTTCCCGGCTCTGAGTTCAGGTTTTGCTGCGGGATCCACCGCGAGACACCTGGTTCTCCCAGCCCCTCTTGACTCCAGTACCCATCTGGCCTGAGGTGTAGCTTCCTTTTCCGGGAAAAAGGTCGCCCAGGTGCCTCCAACCCTCGGGGTCGTCTTGATAACTGGGGTCCGCCAGCGCTCCCCTGCTCTCCACGCTCCAGCCAAGTTCTACTTGGAGGCAGCAGAGGCATCGTAGATTGCCTCCCCTCCCTCAATTCTTAGGGTTCTCTGCCTCCGTGGCCCATCCCGAAGGACTCCCAGGACTGCAGAGGGACTGAGACTCCCTGTCCAGGAAAGGGAGTCGTGGGTGGCAGGGACACTTGGGCGTGTCCTGACAACTATGACAGGGACCACTCTGCAGCGGTAAACGCGAACGCGACCACCTGTTATGGCTCACAGCAGCCAGAACCGGCTCGGGGCTGGGTGAAGCTCCCTCCCCAGACTGTGCAGGTGCACAAGACCCTAGAGCGGACAGTCCCACGCTGCGGATCCTCGTGTAAGTGCAGACCAGGTCACGCGCGCCCGCGTTCGTGCAGACGGACGGGTCAGACCCGGGGACGTTCTGTGCGCCTGATCCGAGCTAAGGACGCACTGAGAGCCACAGCGCCGGGCACACAATGTCCCCGCACCACGCATGAACACTCGCATCTTTTGCTCTCAAACACACCCGCAGGCGGAAAGTTTGCACTCCTTGGTGCAGGACTTGCGCTCCCCCCTGCGCCCCCGGGCAAATTTCGCTCTTTCTGCGCCTACCCCCCGGACCTCCGGCCCCACCATCCGCCTCCCCAGTCTAAAGGCGTCCGTGCCTCGCGCATCAGGTGCCCAGGGAAGAGATTGGCAACAAGGCAGATCTGCGTGAATTTCGAACCGGGCTAAGTTTCTGGCTGTGTGATTCTGGTCAAGTGACTTAATTCCTCTGAACCCATCTTTGCACCTGCATAGTGGGCAATTGATCCTTTCCAGGAAGGGCATGTGTGTTGCGATCCAAGCTTGTGCACAGGGCACCGGGTGCAGGGACGCTTGGCAAGCTAGGGCGCGTTCCCTGCAATCCGTGTTGCCCTGTGCGAGCCGCTTTGCAGCTTGGAGCACAGTCCGGAAAGAGCCGGTGGAGCCGCGGGATCCCTCCAGGGTGCGATGAGGGTGGGGGCAGACGGGGAGCCCCCGCGGACCCCTCCCGGCCCTGGGCGCGAGTGCCATTGGCCCGGGCGGCCCTGTGGGCGGGAGGATGACATCAGCGGCAGGTTGGATTATAAAGGCGCGAGCGGAGCCGCGGACTCAGAGCGCACCCAGCCGGCGCCGCGCAGCACTGGGACCCGCGCCCGCACCGCAGCCCGGCCAGCCTGCTCCGCGCTCGTCTGCCTGTTGGCCCGCCGGCCCCGCGCACACTCGCTGCCGCCGTCTGCGCCCAGACACCCCTCCGGCACCATGCACCTCTCCCAGCTGCTGGCCTGCGCCCTGCTGCTCGCGCTACTCTCGCTCCTGCCCTCCGAAGCCAAGCCCGGGGCACCGCCGAAGGTAGGTGCTATCGCCAGGACTTCGGAACCGTGAGGGGCCAAGGGAGGGCTGGGGGTCTAGGCGGGCGTGGCGCACGGGGGTGAAGGAGTGGGAGCAGAGGGAGCGGAAAGACGGCTCTCTCCCCTGAGATGTGCGCGGGTGAGAGCTCGGGAACCTTCGAAGCCCGGACTCGGGAGAGCATCGACAATGCGCAGCCTCTGTCCCAGTGCGATCAGTCCCGCAAGGGGCAAAGGAGAGGGCACGGGGCTCTCCGAAGGAGCGGCGCACGGCGGCCGCGTGGCAGGTGGATGGAGGGCCGAGCTGCCCGGCACCTTGGGGGGCGCGTTCAGGACCCTGCACCAGCGGGAGCGTCGGCCGCCTCTCAGAGTCCCCCGCGCTGCCGCGGTGCGTCCCTTCACCTGCGGGTTCTTTCCCTCTAAAGGTTCCGCGAACTCCTCACGGGGAGGAGGTGGCCGAGCCCCAGGCTGCGGGCGGCAATCAGAAGAAGGGCGCCAGTCTCAGGGGCGACCGGTCGCGACTGCTCCGGGACCTGCGCGTGGACACCAAGTCCCGGGCGGCGTGGGCCCGCCTCCTGCAGGAGCACCCCAACGCGCGCAAAAACAAAGGCAACAAGAAGGGTACGTCCAACGGCTGCTTCGGCCTCAAGCTGGACAGGATCGGCACCAAGAGCGGCCTGGGTTGTTAGTGCGGCGACCCCTGGCGGCGGTGAGTACCCCCAATTCTGGCCTCTGGGCGCTCTTGCACACCCAGTACCCGGCTAAGTAGCCCCTAAACCAAGCCTGCACCCCCTCCCACAGGCCGATTTCTCTATGATCCCGGGGCCCTGAGACCTTTCCGCCTCCCAGCCAGTCCATCGGGACACAGGATTGAGTGTGTGTGCTCGACATTTGCCCCAAGGCCGCCTATCATCCCATTTTACAGATGGAGAAAATGCGGGAAAAGTCGTTGGGGCAGGGGGAGTTGGCAAGGTCAGAGATGGCTCCGCATGGATGAACCCATCTGGCTTCCTCTGGAGAATCAGAGACAGCTTGATGGGGTCCCAGCCACCCTAAAACCACAAGGCAACCAGTAGCAGGGGCCCCAGTTTTCCAACTGGGAGGGGGTGGGTATGAGGGGTGATCCTCAGTTTATGGGAGCAAAGAAGGAAGGGCATGCCTACAAGTCAAGGGTAAGTTCACCCGCCAGTCACTGCACCATGGGGTTAGGCTGTAAGCAGCCCAGCGGTCAGGGCGGCTCCCTGGGTCTGTTGTCCCTGTGATGGGACACACTTGGGGTGACACCTGCCCCCTCACAGTAGACAGAATAGTGACTTGTAAGCATCACCAGGGAGCATTCTGATTCTTGTCCGGTCTCTGAACTATGACTGTGGGCAAGTTGGTCTGTCCAGGGTCCTGACACTGCTGCAATCCATATGACTTCAAGATCCAACTTCGGTGTTCTTGGCACTCTTTCAGGGCAAGAAAAAAAGAAACTAAAATAAGTCTTTTTTTTTTTTTTTGCCCCAACCTCAAACTCAACATGTCCCAAACTGAGTCCCTCTCCACCCCCTACCTGCCACCCCCACCACGCCTAGGCTCCCCATACCTGGGTTTCTGGCGTGGCCTCCTCCTCCTCCTCCATCAGGCTGGAAATCCCCCTATTTACCCTTCTGCCCCTGCCGAGTGCTGCGTCCTGGCCAGGCACGGGGCCAAGGTCCTTCCCTGCTTCCCCCATCCTCTCTGGCCCTGGCGCCCATCAGCGTCATGGAGTAAACAGCACCCAGCCTCTGGAACTGCCCTTCAGGTGCCTTAGACTCTGCCTTCTCCTGCTGTCCAGCCTGCCTGCAGCCAGCGGCCGTCGTTCCCTGTCCCACAGTCTTTCTCTCCCACTCCAGGCCAGCCTGTTCTCTCACCCCAGAAGCCGTATCAGCGTCCAGGCTGTCTCCCCCACAGAGGACAAGAGCGCCCCTCTTTGCAACTCTCTAATACAATGCCTGAGGCTTCTATACAGAAAACCTCACCTGAGGAGTTGTCTGTGAATAAATTCACCTCCCTAAATTAATTCATGAGCACACGAAGGGCCAGATGCTACCCTAAGATCATCTGGAATCTGCAAGACGCCCAAGGGGCGCTGACAAATGTCTGTCAATGCCCCCAAAAGCCTTCCCCACCCAGCCTAGGGGCACACCTCACCCACCTGTCCTAGCACTCAGCCTCTGTCCTTCTACAGCCAGACGTGGCCACTCCTCTTCCTGCAGGGGCTTCGTTTGTCTGAGATCTTGACTTGCTGTGATTTTAGCGCCTGTGCCCTAGCCCTTAGAAACTACCGTGGTGACGGGTTTGTCCTATTTGCTTCTGTCTCCACCATGAAGAGGTAGAGCCACAGGCCTCAGATTTTCCATTTGTGATGGAAACATCAAGTTCAAACTTTAGAATCCCAACAAATATGATTGCATGCATCGGCGAAGCATCACCAGGAGCATTCTGATTCTTGTCCGGTCTCTGAACTATGACTGTGGGCAAGTTGGTCTGTCCAGGGTCCTGACACTGCTGCAATCCATATGACTTCAAGATCCAACTTCGGTGTTCTTGGCACTCTTTCAGGGCAAGAAAAAAAGAAACTAAAATAAGTCTTTTTTTTTTTTTTTGCCCCAACCTCAAACTCAACATGTCCCAAACTGAGTCCCTCTCCACCCCCTACCTGCCACCCCCACCACGCCTAGGCTCCCCATACCTGGGTTTCTGGCGTGGCCTCCTCCTCCTCCTCCATCAGGCTGGAAATCCCCCTATTTACCCTTCTGCCCCTGCCGAGTGCTGCGTCCTGGCCAGGCACGGGGCCAAGGTCCTTCCCTGCTTCCCCCATCCTCTCTGGCCCTGGCGCCCATCAGCGTCATGGAGTAAACAGCACCCAGCCTCTGGAACTGCCCTTCAGGTGCCTTAGACTCTGCCTTCTCCTGCTGTCCAGCCTGCCTGCAGCCAGCGGCCGTCGTTCCCTGTCCCACAGTCTTTCTCTCCCACTCCAGGCCAGCCTGTTCTCTCACCCCAGAAGCCGTATCAGCGTCCAGGCTGTCTCCCCCACAGAGGACAAGAGCGCCCCTCTTTGCAACTCTCTAATACAATGCCTGAGGCTTCTATACAGAAAACCTCACCTGAGGAGTTGTCTGTGAATAAATTCACCTCCCTAAATTAATTCATGAGCACACGAAGGGCCAGATGCTACCCTAAGATCATCTGGAATCTGCAAGACGCCCAAGGGGCGCTGACAAATGTCTGTCAATGCCCCCAAAAGCCTTCCCCACCCAGCCTAGGGGCACACCTCACCCACCTGTCCTAGCACTCAGCCTCTGTCCTTCTACAGCCAGACGTGGCCACTCCTCTTCCTGCAGGGGCTTCGTTTGTCTGAGATCTTGACTTGCTGTGATTTTAGCGCCTGTGCCCTAGCCCTTAGAAACTACCGTGGTGACGGGTTTGTCCTATTTGCTTCTGTCTCCACCATGAAGAGGTAGAGCCACAGGCCTCAGATTTTCCATTTGTGATGGAAACATCAAGTTCAAACTTTAGAATCCCAACAAATATGATTCTATGAGTTAGCAGGGGATGGGATAAGGTCCTGGCATCAGGTCCAATGCCTGGCATGCTCACCCCCAGAGGCTCCTTGATCTTAGATGTGGCTGGCTGCAGGTACCAGGCATGGGTGCGGAGACGTACCCTGCAGGAGGAATCAAGGTCGCTAAGGTTTCTTGACCCCTTTGACCAAGGAAGTTTGTCAACCTCCTGCAAGTTCTCTTTTAGCTGAGCCCTCATCTCCAGCATCCTCAGCCGTCCCAACTCCACCCTCACCCCTGTCCCTGTGAGAAGACAGCGCATCCTTCCTGTTGCCAGCCACCTCCTTGTGGAGAGGCCCAGGGCATCTCGCTGTCTGGGTTGAAAAGAGAAAAGACAGCCTAGGGTTTCCCACTGATGAGGCTGTGGCCATATCTCCACTCAGGAGTTGCCTTTGGCCCTAACCAGCCGCCATAATGACTGTCGCTGATGGTTATACCCTTGATTATAAAATGCTAATGACAGAGATGAACCGTGGAAGATGCCTGAATGAACACCTTGCTCATGGGGCCCAGGGACCTCACAGACATCTGTCATCAGTTTAAATACATGGAACAGCCAGAGAAGGAGGCTGAGGGAGAGTTCGCCAAGACTTTGAGGCCTCGGACCCCTCTGCCTGTGCTGTCCTCTGGGGGGAGAGCACCACCCTGCCTCCGGAAGTGGCCTTCCGCTGGTCCTGGGGCACCCTCACACCCACTCGCCCTCGCACACACTCCCAGAGACTGGGTGCACCCCACATCAAATGCCTGTGCTAACCCCGCACGACCACCCCTCTCCCTGGGGTGGGACCGAGACACCCTTTCCTCTGCTTCTGCAAGGGACCCTTTCTGAGGACACGCCAGCCAGGGAAGGAAGTGCTCTCCACTGGGCAACTGCGATCCCATTCTGCCAGTGCCCCGTGGGGCAGCCCTGGGAGGTGGCTATTATCCCACTTTTTGAGTGAGGAAAGCGATCCTAGGACTCACCAGGGCTGCCCCAAAAGCACTTGTTCTAGAGCCCAGACGTCCCAGCTCTTCAGACGCTGCTCCTCTCCCTCTCCCCTCCACGGTCTCTAGACCCATAAAGCCGAGGCAGGCACCTGCCTGAGGGGTTTGTGTTACAGCTAAACATGGAGGGGCCTTGGCCTTTTCCATTCGCCTTCCCTCACCGTGTCTGCCTGAGCGCGCAGGGCCAAGCCTGCATGGACACGGAGCGGGAGGAGGGCTGCTGGACTTTCTGGTTCCACCTGTGCTGGGGCAGGAGGCCCCGAAGCCACAGCTGGCGATGGCTGATGGCCTGGCGAGGACCTGAGTGGAAGGGCCTTTTCCCTCTGCAGGGGGGCCTCCCTAGGGCCTGTAGGGCAAAGACGGAGGGACGATGCCTCCTGCTACAGCCAGAATGGGAGGAAGGTTCTAGAAGTGCCCCACAGGCTGGGCTCTCTCAGCTCACTGTCCCTTGGCCCTTTGTGTTTCAGGATTGGAAACAGGCTGCGTTTTGCGGAGGTCATCCTTGGTCATCAAGCCTCCTCGCTTTGGAAGCACCTCCAGCACTATGTGGCTTTTACATTTCTGTTTTTCTTTTTTTCCTGGTACTGGGAATACATGACACCAGCTGTTTTATTATTATTTAGGGAGGGGGGAGGTATGATTTAATCGTTTGATTTTTTTTTAAATGAAAAATAAAAAGTTATATATTATATCTATATTATATACATGAAACAGACACAATTACACCAACGTGATGACAAGAGACAGTTTTTAAGAGACTGACAAAACCAGCTGTAAAACATTGCTGTTTGTAAATTCATGTCATGCATAAATGTATTTATGTTGTAAAGCTATTTATATTGTTTATAAAGAGATATTTATAAAAATTTTATTTATGTAACTAAATGAAAGAAGTCAATCATTGTAATGTGTTTGTCTTAACTAGTTGGAAAATGTAAAAAAAAAGTCATTCCATGAACATCTTGAAAACTGTCTTTATTTACTCATGGCACTTCTTTTTAAGTAGTCTGGGGAGATGGGAAGAGGCGGAGACAAGGTGTTTGCCTCTGAGTGGATCTAGCAGCCGGGTTCCCAATTCTGGATTGATTTGCATCAGAACCCTCCAGGAATCTTGTTAAAATTCTGCCCGCTTCCCCAGCCCACTGAATCCGTGGGATAGGATTGGCCATGTGGCCTTTGTCCCAAGTGATTCTGACCAGCTTGGCCAGGTCAGGAAACACCACTCAGAGCACTGGACAGTGGAGAAGTCAGATGTGGTGATTAAATTAAAATTCAATTTTGCTGATGGGAGGGCCCTCTAATCCTACTCCATCTTCTCTCTGTTATTAGAGGAACCAAATAACTGAAGATTTCCTTTGCTTTGGGGAGATTTAGAAGGTTTCTGTATATCTTGGGGAATGGGGCTGATTACCTTATGAATTTCAGCTCAGGGAAGCGTGGGATGGGGTTCTTTTCCAGGCTTAGCAGAGTGAGGCCAAGAATCTCAGATAGGGCATATTCTTAGGTTTCCTATTTGCATAGTGTGAGGTGCTTTTCAGAGAGGATTGTGGGTTTTCTTTTCACCTGAAGCTGCTAACAATGTATGCCCCACAGAGCCTTGCATGAGAAATTATGAATATTTAGAATCTCTTCTCCTAAAGCCAGTAGGAAACTTAAATAATTCCGAGCTAATCTCACTCTATCCTCAGTATGTGACTCTCCTGGGCAGCTCCCCCCATCTGCCTTCTGTCCCTTGTGTGGCGAAAACAAGGACAAAACAAAGCCTCTGGGGCTGGTTCCTCCGGGGCAATCGACCCCTCTCAGGGCAATCTGGAGAGGTGTGGCCCCAAGGTCATGGGGTGAGCAGGCTTGCCCAAGTGTCTCCAGAGGAAAATTAGCTGGGGGTGGGGGTAGGGAAGTGGCCAATGGAATCCACCAGGATCCTCTGTCCGTGGAATTCTCCAGGCAAGAATACTGGAGTGGGTTGACATTCCTTTCTCTAGGGGATCTTCCTGACCCAGGGATTGAACCCAGGTATCCCATGTCGCAGGCAGATTCTTTACCGTTCAAGTCACCAGGGAAGCCCCATGCTGCTGCTGCTGCTGGGAATAAGGAAGTAGCTAGTGGCACCTGGCTTTTCTTCTGGCATCCAAGTTCATGACCTCTCTTCTCTCAGCAGCGGGTCCTCAGGTGGGTGGGTGGCTGAGACAGTGACCTCTCCAAGATAAGGAGACGGCTTTAAAGACATGTTCCGACTGGGGAGGCGAGGGACCTTCCCACCCCTCGACTTCCGCCACTGTCCTAGGGTCCTTCTTTAGGCCATCTTCACTAGGGCATGGCTCTCTTCCCCGGCTTCACCTCGCTTCTGTGGCTCAGAGCTCGGGGGCCAGGTCAGTGGCGGTGAGGGGCTGCCGCACCTAGGGCTCACCAGGGCCTCCGTTGACTGTGCTGTCTGAGACCCCATGCCCGAGGACGCTGAGAGGCACTGTGGGAGGAGCAGGAAGGCGCTGGGCCCACCGTGAGCTTCACTGGAGCAGAGGCAGGCACACCTTCCAAAACCCAGGTACAAGGGGTGGAGAATTCTGGGATTTGAGGAGCCGCCCCCAGAAGCCAAAAGTTTTCCCCGTGGACAGTATCTGGACTACCAGGCTCCTCGGGCCCAAGCGCCACGGGCTGTCCTCCTAAGTAGCTCTCATCCCTGAATTAGCTGCAAACCACACGTGTGACTCTCTACTGCCAATCCAGCCTCCCGCCAGTGGAGGCCAATCCCTCACCTGTTGTCTGAGGATGCTGCCAGAAGGCAAGTCCTCTTTTGACATCCAAACCGGATGTCCTCCGACTGCTTGCTTCCTCGTCAGCCCTCTGTGAGTTTCTGCTAGAAAGCCAGGAAGGATCAACAAATAGTCAGCCCATCAGCACCAGGAAAAGTTTGGAAACCTCCTTTTTGGTTTCAAAAGTTTTGAAACCAAAATGGGGCTGCACAGAAGCAGGGCAGTCTGGGGGTGGCCAGGGTGGACATGATATCTGGACACACTCAGAGCCCTGCTCTGCCATAGGAAGTGCTCTTAGCCCAGGTGGGTAGCAGGGGCCACACTAAGGAAGCCCATCCCCAGTTAGGGATGATGTAAGAGGGGAGGGAGCAGAAGTCAGGGTCCCCTCTGGAAAGGGATTTGACTCAGGTGGTTCACAAGAAGAATCTTAATGGAAGGGACTATCTACAGAAGCATGGGCAGGTGCGACGGAGGAGCCTGTGGAAGGCCTGATTCTCCCCTGGAGTGAAGGCAAGAACTGGCTGGGACCTGGAGCTGTGCCAGTGCAGAGTGGAATGGGGGAGAAATACCCCATCCCAGTCTCCCCCAGTGCCTTTAATTGGCTAAATCCACCAGAGGCCAGCCAGCAGGGGAGCCTGGATCAGGCAGCCTGCAGGAGTCCCCTGCAGGATGGGTAGGGTGGGAAGCAGGCAGAATCACAAAGCACGAGGGGGGATTTCCCTTGAGGCAGGGGTCCTCAAGGGGTCCCCACCTCCTTCCAGCAAGAATGAGGTGTGGCGTGATATCACCTCCCTGGAGGCAGCTGATTGTCTTGGTTGTAGGAGACCGAGGATTACCTGGGTCCAAAGTGTGGGCCCCAGAATGTCCCTAGTGGTCCAGTGGCTAAGACTCTGCACTCCCAACACAAGGGGCCCAGGTTCAATACCTGGTCAGGGAACTAGATTCCATGTACCACAACTAAAAGATCCTGCATACTGCAGGAAGATCCAAGATTCCATGCTGCACAACAAAGACCTAGCACAGTCAAATAAATAAATTAAAATATTTTTAAAAATAAAAATGTGTGGGTACTGGGTGACCGGCAGCTTCAGTTTAGGAGTGGGCCCCACTCATGTCTTTACTGGTCTTGTCTGGAAAGCCATTGGTGCTCCCTCCACACCCTTCCCTCCATGCCCCACGGAAGACCCATGATGATGTAGAAAAATTCACTGTGATTTGTTTCTATTTCTCCTTATTTTCTTTTTTTTTTTTATATATTATTATTCAGCACCAGGAAAAGTTTGAAACCTCCTTTTGGTTTCAAAAGTTTTGAAACCAAATGGGCTGCACAGAAGCAGGGCAGTCTGGGGTGGCCAGGGTGGACATGATATCTGGACACACTCAGAGCCCTGCTCTGCCATAGGAAGTGCTCTTAGCCCAGGTGGGTAGCAGGGGCCACACTAAGGAAGCCCATCCCCAGTTAGGGATGATGTAAGAGGGGAGGGAGCAGAAGTCAGGGTCCCCTCTGGAAAGGGATTTGACTCAGGTGGTTCACAAGAAGAATCTTAATGGAAGGGACTATCTACAGAAGCATGGGCAGGTGCGACGGAGGAGCCTGTGGAAGGCCTGATTCTCCCCTGGAGTGAAGGCAAGAACTGGCTGGGACCTGGAGCTGTGCCAGTGCAGAGTGGAATGGGGGAGAAATACCCCATCCCAGTCTCCCCCAGTGCCTTTAATTGGCTAAATCCACCAGAGGCCAGCCAGCAGGGGAGCCTGGATCAGGCAGCCTGCAGGAGTCCCCTGCAGGATGGGTAGGGTGGGAAGCAGGCAGAATCACAAAGCACGAGGGGGGATTTCCCTTGAGGCAGGGGTCCTCAAGGGGTCCCCACCTCCTTCCAGCAAGAATGAGGTGTGGCGTGATATCACCTCCCTGGAGGCAGCTGATTGTCTTGGTTGTAGGAGACCGAGGATTACCTGGGTCCAAAGTGTGGGCCCCAGAATGTCCCTAGTGGTCCAGTGGCTAAGACTCTGCACTCCCAACACAAGGGGCCCAGGTTCAATACCTGGTCAGGGAACTAGATTCCATGTACCACAACTAAAAGATCCTGCATACTGCAGGAAGATCCAAGATTCCATGCTGCACAACAAAGACCTAGCACAGTCAAATAAATAAATTAAAATATTTTTAAAAATAAAAATGTGTGGGTACTGGGTGACCGGCAGCTTCAGTTTAGGAGTGGGCCCCACTCATGTCTTTACTGGTCTTGTCTGGAAAGCCATTGGTGCTCCCTCCACACCCTTCCCTCCATGCCCCACGGAAGACCCATGATGATGTAGAAAAATTCACTGTGATTTGTTTCTATTTCTCCTTATTTTCTTCTTATTATTATTTTTAATAATTGATTTACAATATTATATTAATCCCAGATGTACAGTATAGTGATTCAGTATTTTTATGCATTACAGAGTGATCACCACAATAAGGCTAGTTACCGTCTATCACCCCATATAGTGATTACAATATCATGGACCCTATTGCCCATGCTATACATTACATCCCTGTGAATGATTTATTTCATAACTGGAAGTCTGTACCTCTTCCTCTCCCTCTCCTCCTTCACTCATTCCTCCACACCCTTCCTTTCCAGCAGTCGCCAATCTGCTCTCCGAATCTATGAGCCTGTTTCTGTTTTATGTCTGTTCATTTGTTTCACTTTTTTTAAGCTTCCACATATAAGTGAAATCGGTGTTTATTTGTCCTTATACTTTAATAGTCATATAATTATTTGTTCAGTACATAAAGGTTCAGTTTTAATACATGTATTAGATACGAAATGTGAGGTTGTGCTGTGGTAACAAATCACCACCAAATTGCAGTGAGTTAAGATATTTTTTTCCAGCTTGCACAAAGTCTGTTGTAGGGCTGGGCAGCCTTCCGGGGCAGTTCCTTACCATACAATGGCTCCGTGTGACACTTCCACACCGAGGGATTTTCCCTCAGTTTATGGGACAAGGAAGAGAGCCTACTGGGAGTTCAGGGAACCAAGGGCTTCTACGCAGGAGTCTTGAGACGATAGTCACGTTAAAGTACCTGGTCAGGGGCTAGAGTTACTCTGCACTCCCAACACAAGGGGCCCAGGTTCAATACCTGGTCAGGGAACTAGATTCCATGTACCACAACTAAAAGATCCTGCATACTGCAGGAAGATCCAAGATTCCATGCTGCACAACAAAGACCTAGCACAGTCAAATAAATAAATTAAAATATTTTTAAAAATAAAAATGTGTGGGTACTGGGTGACCGGCAGCTTCAGTTTAGGAGTGGGCCCCACTCATGTCTTTACTGGTCTTGTCTGGAAAGCCATTGGTGCTCCCTCCACACCCTTCCCTCCATGCCCCACGGAAGACCCATGATGATGTAGAAAAATTCACTGTGATTTGTTTCTATTTCTCCTTATTTTCTTCTTATTATTATTTTTAATAATTGATTTACAATATTATATTAATCCCAGATGTACAGTATAGTGATTCAGTATTTTTATGCATTACAGAGTGATCACCACAATAAGGCTAGTTACCGTCTATCACCCCATATAGTGATTACAATATCATGGACCCTATTGCCCATGCTATACATTACATCCCTGTGAATGATTTATTTCATAACTGGAAGTCTGTACCTCTTCCTCTCCCTCTCCTCCTTCACTCATTCCTCCACACCCTTCCTTTCCAGCAGTCGCCAATCTGCTCTCCGAATCTATGAGCCTGTTTCTGTTTTATGTCTGTTCATTTGTTTCACTTTTTTTAAGCTTCCACATATAAGTGAAATCGGTGTTTATTTGTCCTTATACTTTAATAGTCATATAATTATTTGTTCAGTACATAAAGGTTCAGTTTTAATACATGTATTAGATACGAAATGTGAGGTTGTGCTGTGGTAACAAATCACCACCAAATTGCAGTGAGTTAAGATATTTTTTTCCAGCTTGCACAAAGTCTGTTGTAGGGCTGGGCAGCCTTCCGGGGCAGTTCCTTACCATACAATGGCTCCGTGTGACACTTCCACACCGAGGGATTTTCCCTCAGTTTATGGGACAAGGAAGAGAGCCTACTGGGAGTTCAGGGAACCAAGGGCTTCTACGCAGGAGTCTTGAGACGTATAGTCACGTTAAAGTGCCCAGAACAAGGCATGTGGCTATAACGTACTTTGCGGAGAAAGCACAGTTCTCCCTTGTGCCCAGAAATGGAGGGACCAGCACTTCAGTGAATGGGAGCAAGTCCCTGCACCCACAGGGAGGCGCCCCAAATCGTTCCTTCACTGTGAGTCGCCCACTTCCTAGGAATTTCTCTTTATCTGATGTGAATGGTAACAGTCCACCATTATTTTTATATGTGTTTGCTATCTTTGCCCAAGTTTTTATTCTTTTCCTTTTTGATATTTTTTTAAATTTAGGTGTGTTTATAATGTATTAGATTAAATACATGTAATTTGAGACACTCTGCCCTTTCATAAGGAAACTAGATAGTTTGCATTTATTGTCATTATTGCTTATGCTTGGTCCAACTTCTTCATCCGAATTTTGACTTTGTGTTTTTAAGGGTCTTTAAAGTTTTTTGTTCCTTTTAATTTAATTTTTTCCTTCTCTAGACTCTGGTGCTTGCTTTTATCTTCTGCAATGATTTGGAAAGTAGATATCCTACTTTTAATTCTGTTAGTGGTTCCATCTAGTTTTTCATGAAAATTATTAAACCCACATTTATATTATTATCAAAATCAAAATCGCCAACAATAACTCTGGGCTCCTTCACAAAAGGGACAAGAATGCAGCTCCTTTGCCTCTTCCCTGCCTCCTCCACTATGTCTGGGCCTCTATTAAAATAATCTGAGGACAAGCTCCCAAAACCCCTCTCTCCCAAACACCTTCAGCTTTCTTTTTGTTTCCCCAGGTCCCTCAGAGATTTTCACTTTCCACCCTAAACCGCTTCTCCAGACAGGGCTTCTCTGCCCATTGCCTGTTCTCCATGGCAGCTGGGCCCTCCCATGGATCTGAGGTTTGAATTTCAGTTTCAGTGTGTGTGTGTCTGTGTGTGTGTGTCTGTGTGTGTGTCAGGGCAGTACAGGTACTGTGCCTTACACGGGGCAGCACAGGTGTGCTTCCTCCCCTGGAGTGAGCCAAGCCTTTCATTTCTCCAGCCGCAGAGCAGGCCGGGCTCTTAGCTGTGTTCCCAAGAGGAACTCGCAGCTGCCGCTCATCCTCTTGGCAGAGGCCCAGCGGATCCGGAGCTGGAGAATGGACAGACCTGTCATCTCCGGGGCTGGCCGGCTCTCCGAGGTATCTCTTCTCTCACTTTGTCTCATCTGCTAGGGCCTTAAGTCTTCCGCTCGGAGCAGGACAGAAACAGGGTTCCAGGTGTCCTGGTTTTGTTAGAATCTAAGAGGATCAGAGGTTTCTGGTGGTCAATGGTAACAGTCCACTATTTTGTTTTCCTTTAAGTTTTATTCTTTTCCTTTTGATTTTTTTTTAAATTTAGGTGTGTTTATAATGTATTAGATTAAATACATGTAATTTGAGACACTCTGCCCTTTCATAAGGAAACTAGATAGTTTGCATTTATTGTCATTATTGCTTATGCTTGGTCCAACTTCTTCATCCGAATTTTGACTTTGTGTTTTTAAGGGTCTTTAAAGTTTTTTGTTCCTTTTAATTTAATTTTTTCCTTCTCTAGACTCTGGTGCTTGCTTTTATCTTCTGCAATGATTTGGAAAGTAGATATCCTACTTTTAATTCTGTTAGTGGTTCCATCTAGTTTTTCATGAAAATTATTAAACCCACATTTATATTATTATCAAAATCAAAATCGCCAACAATAACTCTGGGCTCCTTCACAAAAGGGACAAGAATGCAGCTCCTTTGCCTCTTCCCTGCCTCCTCCACTATATCTGGGCCTCTATTAAAATAATCTGAGGACAAGCTCCCAAAACCCCTCTCTCCCAAACACCTTCAGCTTTCTTTTTGTTTCCCCAGGTCCCTCAGAGATTTTCACTTTCCACCCTAAACCGCTTCTCCAGACAGGGCTTCTCTGCCCATTGCCTGTTCTCCATGGCAGCGGGGCCCCTCCCATGGATCTGAGGTTTGAATTTCAGTTTCAGTGTGTGTGTGTCTGTGTGTGTGTGTCTGTGTGTGTGTCAGGGCAGTACAGGTACTGTGCCTTACACGGGGCAGCACAGGTGTGCTTCCTCCCCTGGAGTGAGCCAAGCCTTTCATTTCTCCAGCCGCAGAGCAGGCCGGGCTCTTAGCTGTGTTCCCAAGAGGAACTCGCAGCTGCCGCTCATCCTCTTGGCAGAGGCCCAGCGGATCCGGAGCTGGAGAATGGACAGACCTGTCATCTCCGGGGCTGGCCGGCTCTCCGAGGTATCTCTTCTCTCACTTTGTCTCATCTGCTAGGGCCTTAAGTCTTCCGCTCGGAGCAGGACAGAAACAGGGTTCCAGGTGTCCTGTTTTGTTAGATCTAAGAGGATCAGAGGTTTCCCTGGTGGTTCAGTGGTGAAGAATTCACCTGCAATTTGCAGAAGACGCGTGTTCAATCCCTGGGTAGAGAAGATCCCCTGGAGAAGGGAATGGCAAGCGACTCCAGTATTCTTGCCTGGAAGAATACTGGAGCGGAGACGCCTGGCGGATTACAGTCCGTGGAGCCACAGAGTCACACAACCTAGCGACTAAACAAGAGGGTCAGAGAAGGTGCTCCACTCGGATGAACACCAGGGGGCGCGGCAGCGCTGGGAGGATCAAGGGCTGCGGGCGGACAAAAGTCAGACAAGCCTGAAGGTGCTATTGAGAAAAACAGGGCATCACCGTATTGCGTGGAGCACCCGTGGATAGGGACAGTTACATCCCAGGCTTGGGTGCGCATGCTGGGAGAGGGGACCCCGGGTGGGTTTTGAGCCCCAGGAAGCACTACAGGGTTCCCTCTCCTGCCTTAGTGCTTGGTCCCTTGGGGTCTGCGGACGCTAGTGAATTGTGCGTTGTGAGGAAAGAGAGGCCAGGCTGCAGCGCCGCCAGGGCTCAGGAAGCACGGAGAAACACTGGCAGCCTTTTGACGGCGGTCTGCCGAAGGGCAGCCAGATCCACTCGGATCTACTTCCTTTTCATCACTGAAGGCACCCCATCAGTGAAAAACTGGGTGTAATTATTTGAACATTAAATACAAGCGTGTGCATGCTCAGTCGTGTCCCACTCTGTGCCACCCTATGGAATGCAGCCCGCCAGGCTCCTCTGTCTGTGAGATTGTCTCAGCAAGAATACTGGAGTGAGTTGCTATTTCCTTCCCCCAGGGCATCTTCCTGACCAAGAGATCGAACCAGCATCTCCCGCATCTCCTGCATTGCAGGCGGATTCTTTACTGCTGAGCCACCAGGGCTCAAGTAAATACAAGCACTTCCGTGTTAATAAAAGCATGATAGTATGGTATACACACACACACACACACACACACACACACACACACACACACATTCTTCCCAGGTCATGGGGTGCACCCACAACGCTTTGTGGAGGGCACTGGCCCAAAGAACCTTCAACATCTTTCCATCCAAGATCTGTTAGGGGAAGGTGTCCATCTCCTGTGTGATCCATGACCCATGAGAGTGGAGGAAGCTGGGCCCAAACTCCAAGTACATATACATGGATATAGGAGCGTCCCTTGTGGCTCAATGGTAAAGAATTCGACTGCAGTGCAGGAGATGCGGGAGATGCCACTTCCGTCCCTGGGTCAGGAAGATTCCCTGCGGGAGGAAATGGCCACCCACTCCAGGATTCTTGCCTGGAGAATCCCATGGACAGAGGAGCCTGGCGGGCTACATCCATGGGGTCACACAGAGTCGGACACAACTGAGCGACTGAGCACGTACGTGGATATAGACCCCTACAGGCGTTCACAGCAGCCTCACTCATAATCACCAAAAAAAAGCATCCCAAATGAGGGTTTCTTCAGTTTGTTCTGATATATTACTAGTGTTTTAAAAGCTTGTGAAAAATTTAAAACTAAGAAACTAACAAAATTTAGCACTAATGCCAAGCTTTGCTTCTTATCCACATATTTGAATAATTACTATAATAAAGACTATGATATATAGCAATTATAGGATTAACATTAAATAATAGTCAAGCTTCGTATTTTTCAAGTTAATTTATAGTAGTAACAAAGCCATTATTATATTTTAAATTTGTCATTTAGTAAAAGCAATTTTGACTAATAGATCTTGGAACCACTCTATGAGTAAAAGGAAATGTTTTTTTCTAACATTTAACTATCAGAATAATAAATGAGTTATTAATTAAAATTGAAAAAAACACAAAAGGCCATCACAATTCAAATGTCCATGACGAGTGGTAAATAAAATATGGTCTAGGGCTTCCCCTGGTGGTCCAGTGGGTAAGGACACCGCCTTGCAGTGCAAGGAGCGCCGGTTGGATCCCTGGCCTGGGAAGATCCCACGTGCCGCGGAGCGGCTGGACCGATGTGTCCAATCACCGAGCCGGAGCTCTGGAGCGCATGCGCCCAGAGCCGGTGCTCTGCAGCGACAGAGGCCACCGCGATGGGAGGCCCGCAGGAGCCAAAGAACAAAGACGGATGAAAATAAAGAAATGAAAGACCAATAGAAGTGGCCTGCCCATTCCCCTCCCTCCCCAACCCGACCCTCGCCCAAAATAAATAAATAAATAAATCTTTAAAATAAAATAAAATAAAATATGGTCTAACCACGTGTGCCTGTGTGCTGAGTCACTTCAGTCATGCCAGACTCCATGCAGCCCTCCAGGCTCCTCTGTCCATGGAGATTCTGCAGCAAGGACAATGGAGTGGATTTCCATGCCCTCCTTCAGGGGATCTTCCAGACCCAAGGATAGAACCCATGTCTCTTATGTCTCCTGCATTGGCAGGTGGGTTCTTTACCACTAGCACCACCTGGGAAGCTCCCAGTCTATCCACAACAGAATATTATTTGGAAATTTAAAAAAAAAAAAAAAAAGGAGTCCTGATTCATGCCACAACATAGATGAACCTTAGAAACATTATGTGAAAGAAGTCAGACCCAAAGATCACAGATTGTATGGTTCCTTATACACGAAAGGTCCAGAACAGGCAAATCTATAGCAGCAGAGGGTCCTGGGTTGGCCAAAAAGTTCGTTCAGGTTTCTCCGGACCATCTTATGGGAAAACCTGAATGAACATTTCAGCCACTCCAGTAAAGACAAGGTGCAGGCGCACTCTACCACATGAGAGCCCAGCTTCCCAAACTGCAAACAGAAGCCCAGTCTCATCACCCTGAATTGCCGCAACCTGCAGGATCATGGTTCCCCTCACAGTCACCCCACTCACTTCAGGGAACTCCCAGGGGCACCTCACACATTTGCTTCCCATCCTCCTGGTGGACCATCAATGGCTCTCAGTCCTCAAAGGGGACCCTGACCACATCATGCTGTCAAAGCACCCCCGCTGAGGAATGCTGCTTTGCTGGAAACAGAAACTCCCCCAAGGCCACCCTGAGCTTGGGGTGCGGGAGGCTCTGGTCCCAAAGCCATGTTGCTTGGCCAGAGCAGACCTCAGTCTATGTTCAGTAAAGTGGCTGAGCTGGGGATGTGAGTGTCTGTCTCCTGAAATGGCCCAGAATCACGGAGTGCTCAGGGCAGGCCTCATCCAAGGCACAGAGTGAAGGAGCGAGGACTCCAGGAAAAGCCTCTTCTCAGAACTGGGCTTACTCCCTGCATGGCTCCGCTCGGAAGCCACAGAAATGGCTGCTCAGTCTCTGTCATGGCCTTCATCAAAGTTTCGAGACTTCTTTTACAACCCCGCGAAGCCCATTTTCCCTCGCTCACAGCTTCCATCTCTCTTCTGGCAATGTTTCTACTCCGAGGTCTTTTCCTGTGCTGAGAAAGTCTCTCTCAGCCTTTGTACTCACGACAAACATCCAGGAGACACATGTGCATTTCATCGCTCAGTTCTGTCTGACTCTTTGTGACCCCATAGACTGTAGCCCAACGGACTCCTCCGTCCATGGGATTTTCCAGGCAAGAATACTGGAGTGAGTTGCCATTTCCTTCTCCACTTAGAAGTGTTAAAACAAATATCTTTGCCTTTTTGAGTCTCCACTTCTTAATCTGTAAAGTGGGGATAATATCTAATTCAGAAGGGCTGTGAGAACACTGAATGCCCTAATAATGTCATAGCTGTTGGGTGTGTGTGTGTGTGTGTGTGTTTAGTTGCTAAGGCATGTCTGACTTTGCAATCCCTGCCAGGCTCCTCTCTCCATGGAATTTTCCAAGCAAAAATACTGGAATAGGTTGCCATTTCCTTCTCCAGGGGATCTTCCCGACACAGGGATCAAACCCGTGGCTCTTGCTGCGTCTCCTGCATTGTATGCAGGAAGCCTATAGTTAACACTTAGTGTGAGGCAAGAAGAACAATAAAAAGTTCATGGGTTATTCTGGCAAAATGCATTGAGCACAGGGGTAAATATGAAGCTATTCGTCTTTCCTAAATTATAATTATTTCAAGCAAAAACATATTTCACAGAAACAGAGTTTTAAGGAGGATACCTGAAACCATCTCACACAGACTTTAATTTAGCTAATATAAATGCAAACGCTCTCAAATCCCCTTCCCAAGGACATCCTCGATTTGAGCACATTTTGCCCATCCTCCGCTCCTGTCCCACTCCGTCTACCACCACCTCACGCTTGGACAACCACAAGAGGCTCCAAGTGGGCATCCCTGCTTCAAGTCCTGCTCCTGTCTCTTCTCCATAGAAGACCTAGTAACAGTCCCAGCCCAGGGCCTTTGTATTTGTTGTTCTCTCTGGGTGGCACAGTGGTAAAGAATCTGTCTTCCAGGGGACTTCCCTTGTGGCCCAGTGGGTAAGGAGTCCACCTCGCAGTTCTAGGAGCACGGGTTCGATCCCTGGCCTGGGAGGATCCCACATGCTGCGGAGCGGCTGGACCGGTGTGTCCGATTACGAGCCAGCGCTCTGGAGCACATGCGCTCAGAGCAGGTGCTCTGCAGCGAGAGAGGTCGCTGCGATGGGTGGCCCACGCAGGCCAAAGAGTTTAAGATGGATGAAAATAAATAAATGAAGGACCAATAAAAGAGGTCAAAATTAAAAAAAAAAAAAAAAAGAATCTATCTTCCAATGTAGGTGATATAAGAGACTGGGGCTCCATTCTTATGTAGGGAAGACCCCCTAGAGAAGGAAATGGCAACCTACTCCAGAGTTCTTCCCTGGAAAATTCCATGGACATAGGAACCTGGTGGGCTACAGTCCATAGGGTTGCGAAGAGTCAGACAACTGAAGCAATTTAGCACACATGCACTAAGTTTAAAAAATATGTAAATTGAGACTTCTTTGGTGGTCTGGTGATTAAAACTCCACACTTCCACTGTAGAGGACACAGGTTCAATCCCTGGTTAAGATCCCACATGCCATAAATTTTTTCAATTTTTGGGCGGTAAGTTCATTGTAGCAGAGCTAACACTTAGTGTGAGGCAAGAAGAACAATAAAAAGTTCATGGGTTATTCTGGCAAAATGCATTGAGCACAGGGGTAAATATGAAGCTATTCGTCTTTCCTAAATTATAATTATTTCAAGCAAAACATATTTCACAGAAACAGAGTTTTAAGGAGGATACCTGAAACCATCTCACACAGACTTTAATTTAGCTAATATAAATGCAAACGCTCTCAAATCCCCTTCCCAAGGACATCCTCGATTTGAGCACATTTTGCCCATCCTCCGCTCCTGTCCCACTCCGTCTACCACCACCTCACGCTTGGACAACCACAAGAGGCTCCAAGTGGGCATCCCTGCTTCAAGTCCTGCTCCTGTCTCTTCTCCATAGAAGACCTAGTAACAGTCCCAGCCCAGGGCCTTTGTATTTGTTGTTCTCTCTGGGTGGCACAGTGGTAAAGAATCTGTCTTCCAGGGGACTTCCCTTGTGGCCCAGTGGGTAAGGAGTCCACCTCGCAGTTCTAGGAGCACGGGTTCGATCCCTGGCCTGGGAGGATCCCACATGCTGTGGAGCGGCTGGCCCGGTGTGTCCGATTACGAGCCAGCGCTCTGGAGCACATGCGCTCAGAGCAGGTGCTCTGCAGCGAGAGAGGTCGCTGCGATGGGTGGCCCACGCAGGCCAAAGAGTTTAAGATGGATGAAAATAAATAAATGAAGGACCAATAAAAGAGGTCAAAATTAAAAAAAAAAAAAAAAAAGAATCTATCTTCCAATGTAGGTGATATAAGAGACTGGGGCTCCATTCTTATGTAGGGAAGACCCCCTAGAGAAGGAAATGGCAACCTACTCCAGAGTTCTTCCCTGGAAAATTCCATGGACATAGGAACCTGGTGGGCTACAGTCCATAGGGTTGCGAAGAGTCAGACAACTGAAGCAATTTAGCACACATGCACTAAGTTTAAAAAATATGTAAATTGAGACTTCTTTGGTGGTCTGGTGATTAAAACTCCACACTTCCACTGTAGAGGACACAGGTTCAATCCCTGGTTAAGATCCCACATGCCATAAATTTTTTTTTTTCAATTTTTTGGGCGGGGGTCGGGTTGGGGAGAGAGGGGAGCGTGCGGGCCACTTCTATTGGTCTTTCATTTCTCTATTTTCATCCATCTTTGTTCTTTGGCTCCTGTGGGCCTCCCATCGCGGTGGCGTCTGTCGCTGCAGAGCGCCGGCTCTGGGCGCATGCGCTCCAGAGCTCTGGCTCGGTGATTGGACACATCGGTCCAGCAGCTCCGCGGCACGTCCGATCTTCCCAGGCCAGGGATCGAACCGGCGCCCCTTGCACTGCAAGGCGGTGTCCTTATTCACTGGACCACCAGGGGAAGCCCCATAAATAAATTTTTTAAAAATTTTAATGCATAAAATTTAGCCAGTTCTGAAAATCTAGACTGTTCTTTTTATATGTACATCCTATACAAAGAATACAAAGCCCTGTGAACAGGAAGAGCACCTGGAAATAGCAAGGAGGTGTCTAGGGGCTTTGCAAACTACCCAGAGAAACTGATGAGGTCTGAATTGTTCTCAGAAAAGGGAAGTCCATGAACTCATGAGGCAGAGAGCTGAGTGCTCCTGGGAGGTGTCAGCAAGCTGGATCCACTTATTTCTGGATCTTGTCCTGCTATGCGATGTTCTCACAGGGCACCTCCAAGAAGGGCTTCCATGCCCACAGCCCACTGTTCTGAAGGCAAGTTCAGAGGCCCTCAGGCGTCATAATAGCAGCCAAACAATGTTTGTGAAGGAAGATGGAAAGAGAGGCACGTAACTAGCTCTACTATAAATATCCTTAAAAAAATCGGTGGGTATGGTGGGTACAGTTGTCCAAATGTAATGAATTTAACTCATCGAACACCTTAGTGGTTACACTAACCATGGGTAAATGACACCTCAGTGCATTTGACTGGAAAATAACAAGAAAAAAAAGAGGTAACCAGAAGTAGGTGAGTGCCACAGCACATCAGCCGGGTGCATAGAGAACAGCAGGTGTGGCGAAACATTAAGAAATACACACACAGACAGACAGAGAAAAAGGACAGGGACAGGGGCTCAAGACCTCTTGGGTCAAGGCCCTGAACATAGTCACCAGTCCGCTTTTACTGAGAACTTCAGCATCCAGGTGTTTGCAGGGAGTGGTACAATTAGCATGGGCTGGGACTCACTCACTGCCCTAATCAATAATTACCCTTGTGACTCTCAGTTGTTAAGATTATCTCCTTAATGAAAGGGCGTACTTCAGCTGAGGGGCAACTCTACCGGCAAGAAGTTAAGGAGTCTGTTCTGTGCACGCACACAGCGTTCCAACGTACGCTGATCCTGTGTTCCTAAGTCCACGGCAGATCTCCCACCTGTTCTTGCTGATCAGCATGACCCCGGATAGTGAGCCCACGTGAAACGAATTAACTTGTTTTTGTCTTAGTTCTTTCTGTTATGTTTCTCATGGTTATTTTTTTCTCATTCCCAATTTGATTTTCTCCTGGTTCGGCCAAAGCTGAGAAAACCTCCACCAGCTTGTTTCCCCGCAGGGGAGGGAGGAGACAGCGATGAGCGCTAGGTACCTAGTCCAGGCCCGCCCCCTCCACGGTTATAAGAAGCCTGGGGACTGCAGAGAAACAAAAGGGAGGAACTGTCTTCTGCTTTTTATAGAATACAAACTTTTGTCAAAAGACCATCTTTGTTGCTGACCCACATGCTTTAATGTTTCTTAATGCTCCCAACAAAACGAATGCGGTCGTGAATGTTCTACCCCCGTCCAAACACTGGGTCCACAGTTAAGCTTGAACTGTGGATCAGAACAACAGTTCAAGTTTGCCCAAACATGGTGGCTTTTAAAGTTAGCCAGTAATTCCCAACACGTTGTCATTCATTCTTTATTCTAATCAAAAAAAGAAAGAAAGTGTGGAGAGGTCTCAGTGTCTGTTCAGGTCCTTGGAGAATGAAGATGGCAACGGCGAGGGAAAACCACAGCCTGTTGGTGCCCTCTGGTGGTGAAAGGGCAGGACTGCATTGGATTTATTGTGCAGTCCCTAAGTTGTCAGTCTCTCTGCAAACCCATGGACTGCATGCAGCACGCCAGGCTTTCCTGTCCTTCTCTACTCCCCGAGTTTGCTCAAACTCATGTCTGTTGAGTCGGTAATGCCGTCCAACCATCTCATGCTTTGTCACCCCCTTCTCCAGCCCTCAGTCTTTCCCAGCACCTCAGGGTCTTTTCCAATGAGTTGGCTTTTCACATCAGGTGACCAAAGTATGGGAGCCTCAGCATTAGTCCTTCCAGTTAATATTCAGGGCTGATTTTCTTTAAGATCGACTTATTAGATCTCCTTGGGGTCCAAGGGACTCTTGAGAATCATCTCCAGCACCACAGTTCGAAAGCATCAATTCAAAAGCACAAAACCAATGGTTTCCTACTGTTGAGTTCCTCAGTCGTGTCTGACTCTGTGACCCCATGGACGTCAGCACACCAGGCTTCCCTGTCCTCCACCATCTCCAGGAGTTCATGGTGCCCCAACTGCAGTTCAGCAAATCTATTCAAGCAGAGCTAGCTGGGCCCCACCCAGCTTCTAACGTGGAAGGTGAGTGGGGCCTGAGAATCAGCATTTCTAATAAGTTCTCCGGTGACTCTGCCACTGAGAGGTCACACTTTGAGAATCACTGGTTTAGGTTTATTGACTCCAGTACCTTCTTTGTGTAACACTGAACTGCATACTAGGAAAATGGGTTTCACAGGTGGCCCAGTGGTGAAGAATTCGCTTGCAATGCAGAAGATGCAGGTTCCATCCCAGGGTTGGGAAGATCCCCTGGAGAAGGAAATGGCAACCCACTCCAGGATTCTTGCCTGGAGAATTCCATGTACAGAGGAGCCTGGCGGGCTACAGTCCATGAGGTCACAAAAGAGTTGGACACGACTTGGTGGCCAAACAACAACAATTTGGAAATTAAGATAGCATTTTTCAATATCTCAATAGCAGTTTATGCGTGACATTTTTGCTGATTTTCAAGCTTCCAAATTTTGTAACATGGCCATGAATTTTTTTTTATTTTAGCAAAACAAAAAGACTCAAAGCACATCATTCTTATAGGAGAATTGTTACAACAGTGCCCTTCCAAGAGGCAAGCACAGACTACTTGCATGAAGACGGACTGGGCATTTCAGTCTGGCCCTTTTGGCTGTGCTAATAGCTGTCTGTCTAAGGCTCTGTTTTTGCAAAGGCCCAGCGGGTAAATGCAGGTTGTGCCCCGAGGCTGTGGGGCTTATGCCCCACACATGGGCTGGGCCCCCAAGGAGCCGCCTCTCCCTCTGAGCCACCTCTCACCCTCAGCCGGGAGCACTCCAGACCCCATTCCTCCCGCTGCTCCCAGTCCCTGTCCCGCTGGTCTGCTGATGGGCGGGTTTGGGCTGCAGGTGTGGACCCTCTCCACAGGAGAGAGCCCATCCCCTCTGAGGCTGGACACACACGGGCTCTAGGGGCAGAGGTGGCCCTTGGGGGTCAGCACCTCCACAGCCACAGGGACTTTCTCTGCATCAGCCTCCTGGCTTTCAGGGGTGGCATGTTCTCTCTGATCTGCTAGGACCGTGAGTGTGACCGTTCCCACATCTTCGCCTCCCTGATCTACCATCAGAGATGGTCTGGGGGCTTGGGCAGGGGGCACTCTGGAAGGAAAAGTCTGAGGGTTGGATCCCAGTTAGCCCGGCTGGGGTCAAAGACTGACCTGGCACCAACTGACTCTGACTGGAGTTCAGAGGCCTTGTGAGAGCCACCCCTGCCCAGGAGGACCTCTTGGCTCGGGGAAAGAGTCACCCTTCCAAAGAGGGCAGAGCAGACAAAGCAAGGGTCCCAGCAGCGGGGTGGGGGCGGCACACAGGTCCCCAGGCTCCCAGGTTGGGGTTGGTGCCCACTCCCAAGGCAGCGCCCCCTACCAAGGCCCAGACTCCCTCCTTCCGCGGCTGCTCTCCCTCCGGCTGAGGGGAGCCGCCTGGGCTTTGTGCAGGGCTGCACTGCCCCTTCCTGAAGCAGGTGCAGGCTCAAGAATGGAGTGTCTCCAGGGGCTCTGTGCCACCTGACCAGAGCAGAGTGGCCCCTGAGCCTGCGCCCATGCTGGAGGGAGTGGACGATCCCCCTGGAGGACAGAGCCCTTGGAGGGCCTCAAGTCCTTCCTCACCAGGAGCTGCCATGGAATTAAAGATCTTTCGTAACAGTTTTATTGAGTTTTCATGCAACTTGCCATTTAAAACATACAGTTCAGGAGAAAATCATAGCAAATGAAACAACAGACAGAAAATTAATCTTCAAAATCTACAAGCGACTCAGACAACTCAGCACCGGAAAAATGAACAACCCAATCAAAAAATGGGAAAAGGACCTAAACAGACACCTCTCCAACGATGACATACAGATGGCCCAAAAGCACATGAAACGATGCTCAACCTCGCTTATCATTAGAGAAACGCAAATCAAAACTACAATGAAATATCACCTCACACCATCAGAATGGCCATCATCCACAAGTCAACAGACAATAAATGCTGGAGAGGGTGCAGAGAAAAGAGAACACTCTTGCATTGCTGGTGGGAATGTAAATTGATACAGCCTCTATGGAAGACAGCATGGAGATTTCTTTAAAAACGAAAAATATAGGCTTCCCTGGTGGTCCAGTGGGTAAGGACACCGCCTTGCAGTGCAAGGGGCACCAGTTCCATCCCTGGCCTGGGAAGATCCCACGTGCCGCAGAGTGGCTGGACCGATGTGTCCAATCACCGAGCCGGAGCTCTGGGGCACATGCGCCCAGAGCCGGTGCTCTGCAGCGACAGATGCCACCGCGATGGGAGGCCCACAGGAGCCAAAGAACAAAGACGGATGAAAATAGAGAAATGAAAGACCAATAGAAGTGGCCTGCCCACCCCTTCCCTCCCCACCCAGCCCCCCCAATAAATAAATAATAAATATTTTTTAAAAAACTAAAAATAGAAGCACCATACGACCCAGAAATCCCACTCTTAGGCTTATACCCTGATGATATCAAATCTGAAAGAAACACCTGTACCCCAATGTTCATTGCAGCTCTCTATACCATGGAAGCAACCTAGATGCCCATTGACGAACGAATGGATACAAAAGCTCTTGTACATATATACAATGGAATACTACACAACTGTAAAGAGAAATGCAGAAAAAACAGCCCTAATGAGGTGGCTGGATCTAGAACCTATCATAAAAAGTGAAATCAGTCAGAAAGAGAAGGACAAGTACAATATACTAACACATATATATGGAATCTAATAGGATGGTGATGATGGTACATACAGTGAAGCAATGGAGAGACAGACATGGACAGTAGACATGTGGACATTGTGGGGAATGAACAGTGGGTGGGAAGCGTGAAGGAAGTAGCATGAAGGCCTGTACTATCATATGTGAAGAAAACAGCTATAGTCATTGCTCGGTGAGAAAAGGGGATCCTTCAGGGGTGCTGTGTGACGGTCTGGAGGTGTGGGATGGGGGGATATACATATGACTAATCCGGGAACATACATATCTGTAAACAACAAAACTCTGTAAAAGTTAAAAGTAAAATAAAAGCTTAAAAAATATATATAGAGTCCATCATAGAATGTTAAAGGTTACCTTACCGCCTCTGGAAGCGGCTTCCACCTTTTGTGGGTTTGTTTGTGTGTTGGCCACACTGCACTGTCCTCAGGATCTTAGCTCCCAGACCAGGAATTGAACCCTTGTCCTCTGCAGTGGAAGCTTGGAGTCTTAACCCCCAGGAAGTTCCTGGTCTCCACCTTTTAACTTCTGAAATATCCATCATTAACAAACTCCAGATATATCGCCAGAGGCTTATATAAAGTATTTTCATAACTTATCAGTGGTGTTTGAAATGAACGGCTGATACCAAACAGCTCATCCTTGTCAGCTGTGCTTCCTGACTCAGAAGTTCAATGTCAGGTGAAAGAAAGTGAGCTTGTTCTCAGTTTAACAGCTGGCAGCAGAGACCCCCGTGGGAGAGGCGCCGTCTTCATAGAAACAAGCACCTTGATATTTGGAGAGAAAGGTGAGATTTGAGAACATAGAAGGTGAGCGGCGGCTGGGAGGCCGAGCAGGCTGAGTTGTTCCGTTTGTGGTGGGCTGGGGCGGGGAGACGGAGGAACATGGATGCAATACCTTTGAAAGTGTTTGGCTGAGACATAAATCCTCCTCCTGTGGCTCAACTTTTCGGGATTGGGGGTGAAGGCCTGAGCCCCACCATGATCCTTGCTTGCAGACGAATGGATAGCTCTTGTAAATAACAGGATTTGGGTGGCACCCTAATGGGGGCTGGATCTAGAACCTATCATAAAAAGTGAAATCAGTCAGAAAGAGAAGGACAAGTACAATATACTAACACATATATATGGAATCTAATAGGATGGTGATGATGGTACATACAGTGAAGCAATGGAGAGACAGACATGGACAGTAGACATGTGGACATTGTGGGGAATGAACAGTGGGTGGGAAGCGTGAAGGAAGTAGCATGAAGGCCTGTACTATCATATGTGAAGAAAACAGCTATAGTCATTGCTCGGTGAGAAAAGGGGATCCTTCAGGGGTGCTGTGTGACGGTCTGGAGGTGTGGGATGGGGGGATATACATATGACTAATCCGGGAACATACATATCTGTAAACAACAAAACTCTGTAAAAGTTAAAAGTAAAATAAAAGCTTAAAAAATATATATAGAGTCCATCATAGAATGTTAAAGGTTACCTTACCGCCTCTGGAAGCGGCTTCCACCTTTTGTGGGTTTGTTTGTGTGTTGGCCACACTGCACTGTCCTCAGGATCTTAGCTCCCAGACCAGGAATTGAACCCTTGTCCTCTGCAGTGGAAGCTTGGAGTCTTAACCCCCAGGAAGTTCCTGGTCTCCACCTTTTAACTTCTGAAATATCCATCATTAACAAACTCCAGATATATCGCCAGAGGCTTATATAAAGTATTTTCATAACTTATCAGTGGTGTTTGAAATGAACGGCTGATACCAAACAGCTCATCCTTGTCAGCTGTGCTTCCTGACTCAGAAGTTCAATGTCAGGTGAAAGAAAGTGAGCTTGTTCTCAGTTTAACAGCTGGCAGCAGAGACCCCCGTGGGAGAGGCGCCGTCTTCATAGAAACAAGCACCTTGATATTTGGAGAGAAAGGTGAGATTTGAGAACATAGAAGGTGAGCGGCGGCTGGGAGGCCGAGCAGGCTGAGTTGTTCCGTTTGTGGTGGGCTGGGGCGGGGAGACGCGGAGGAACATGGATGCAATACCTTTGAAAGTGTTTGGCTGAGACATAAATCCTCCTCCTGTGGCTCAACTTTTGCGGGATTGGGGGGTGAAGGCCTGAGCCCCCACCATGATCCTTGCTTGCAGAGCAGGGTCCTCCGGCGACCTGGGGAAAGCAGGCCCCACTGGACACTGCAGGAATCTAGTGCCGGCTCCCCAGAAAGTTCTCAGCGCGTACGACGAGCCCCAAGCTGAGCTTATATCAAGTCCAAGGGGCGAAGGACACCTCCAGCGGACACACATCCCCACGGAGCTCCCAGGCACTTGTATACCAGTGGGGAAAGGTCTGTAACACTCTAAGTGCATCACATAGCTGATTTCCTTGAGCCGATGTGTCCACGCCAAAATAGACCAGTGTCCTCCTGGCTCCTCCCATATCTCTGTTCCGTGGACAGACGTCGGGGTCCTTGCAGCCCAATGTCTAATTTAATAACTATCTGCTTTTTATATTACTTCACTTGAGACATTGTAGTCATCATGTACTTTATACTTAAACTAGCAAAAACATTGGAGAAGAAAATGGCAACCCACTCCAGTATTCTTGCCTGGAAAATTCCATGAATGGAAGAGCCTGGTGAGGTACAGTCCGTGGGGTCTCAAATTTATGTGTGTATATATATGTGTGTGTGTGTACATATAGGGTTTCCCTGATGACTCAGTGGTGAGGAATTCACCTGCAATGCAGGAGATCCAGGTTTCACCCCTGGGTTGGGAAGATCCACTGGAGGAGGGCATGGCAACCCACCCCAGTATTCTTGCCTGGAGAATTCCATGGACGGAGGAGGCTGGCGGACTGCAGTCCATGGCATCACACAGAGTTGGACACGACTGAAGTGACGAAGCAACAGCAGCGGCACAAACATTACTTTGTCAAATGTGAAAAATGTAGAACCCCAGCTCCGCGCAGACAAGGATTTTTGCCTATCTTGCTCATCTCTGCTTCCCGCAGGGTTGAGAAAAAAGCCTTGTCGCAGAGCAGGTATGCAATGCCGGCTTCTTGGAGGAATGGATTAGCCAATTCATCAGTTTCATAAATTTAAAATGCCTTTGGCACTGTAGCTCACAGCTTCTCTGCCACCCTCAAGAGGTAATACAATGCAGTCATTCTCACTTTGTAAGGTGCTTGATCTCGCAGTTGCATCTTGCGTCTTACCTTAAGTGGATGTAACGCTTTCTTAGAAACAAGATTGGGGCATCCCTTGTGGCTCACTGATAAAGAATCTGCCACGTGTTCGATCCCTGATCTGATGCCGAGGAGGAGCTAAGCCTGTGTGCTACACTTATTGAGCCTGTGCTCTGGAGCCAGAGAGCCACGGCCACTGACTCCGGTGCTGCCGCTGCCTAAGCCTGAGCACCTAGAGCCGTGCTCTGCAACGAGAGAAGCCACCACAGTGAGAAACCCGTGACCACTGGACCACCAGGGAAGTCCTTGAAAATTTTTTTGAAGTCAATCAGATAGTTTAAAAGTTAATTAATTAGGTATTAAACAATTGCTATCATTTGCATTTCTTTGAACCTCACTGCTTGTTTATTGGCCATTTGGATTTCTTCCTGAGTAAAAGACCTGTTCTTACCCTTCGCCTATTTTCCTCTTGGATATTTGCCTCCTAATTTATTTCAGTAACTGTTAAACTGCTTAACATATTTACTCCTGATCTGTTGTGTGTGTTGCAATTATATCCCCCAGATGGGTTAATTTACCAGATGAAAACTTTTACATAGGGTTTCCCTGATGACTCAGTGGTGAGGAATTCACCTGCAATGCAGGAGATCCAGGTTTCACCCCTGGGTTGGGAAGATCCACTGGAGGAGGGCATGGCAACCCACCCCAGTATTCTTGCCTGGAGAATTCCATGGACGGAGGAGGCTGGCGGACTGCAGTCCATGGCATCACACAGAGTTGGACACGACTGAAGTGACGAAGCAACAGCAGCGGCACAAACATTACTTTGTCAAATGTGAAAAATGTAGAACCCCAGCTCCGCGCAGACAAGGATTTTTGCCTATCTTGCTCATCTCTGCTTCCCGCAGGGTTGAGAAAAAGCCTTGTCGCAGAGCAGGTATGCAATGCCGGCTGCTTGGGGGAATGGATTAGCCAATTCATCAGTTTCATAAATTTAAAATGCCTTTGGCACTGTAGCTCACAGCTTCTCTGCCACCCTCAAGAGGTAATACAATGCAGTCATTCTCACTTTGTAAGGTGCTTGATCTCGCAGTTGCATCTTGCGTCTTACCTTAAGTGGATGTAACGCTTTCTTAGAAACAAGATTGGGGCATCCCTTGTGGCTCACTGATAAAGAATCTGCCACGTGTTCGATCCCTGATCTGATGCCGAGGAGGAGCTAAGCCTGTGTGCTACACTTATTGAGCCTGTGCTCTGGAGCCAGAGAGCCACGGCCACTGACTCCGGTGCTGCCGCTGCCTAAGCCTGAGCACCTAGAGCCGTGCTCTGCAACGAGAGAAGCCACCACAGTGAGAAACCCGTGACCACTGGACCACCAGGGAAGTCCTTGAAAATTTTTTTGAAGTCAATCAGATAGTTTAAAAGTTAATTAATTAGGTATTAAACAATTGCTATCATTTGCATTTCTTTGAACCTCACTGCTTGTTTATTGGCCATTTGGATTTCTTCCTGAGTAAAAGACCTGTTCTTACCCTTCGCCTATTTTCCTCTTGGATATTTGCCTCCTAATTTATTTCAGTAACTGTTAAACTGCTTAACATATTTACTCCTGATCTGTTGTGTGTGTTGCAATTATATCCCCCAGATGGGTTAATTTACCAGATGAATCTTACAATGCTTTTGATCAATACTTAAAGAAAGGTTTTCAACTTCAAGGTTATAAAGTATTTTACTTATACTTTCTTCTTTGACAGATTTATTTTATTTTAAATATTTAATCCATTTGTCATTTATTTCAGCATAAGATGAACAGTGGGGAATCCAATCTTGTTTTCCCCTAATGATGAGCCAAGGCCACTTATTGGCTCATTTATACTTTCCAAATTAATCTGAATTGTCACCTTTGTATCTACTAAATTCCCACTGTAACTTGGAGTTAGATCTGAACTCTGTTCTATTCTGTGGATCAGTCGGTTCATTCCTATGCTAGCGTGACACTGTCTTGATTTCTATAGGCTCAGTCAGTTATTTTAACATCTGATAGAGTGTGGATCTCACAGACATCAGTCATGTTGAGTGAAAGAAACTAGACACAAAAGAGAGCATTCTGTAAGAGTCTAGTCAGATCACATTCCAAAGCAGGTGAAACTAAACTCACCTTTAGCGTCAGTTCAATGGCCGCCTTGGCAGGTCTAGTGTTGGGAGGAGGCGGGTGGGGGGACGAGTCACCTAAAGAGGCACAAGGGAGCGTTCTGGGAGCACTCAGTCTATATGTTGACTGAGTTGGTGAATACGTTCATGTATTCAAGCCTTTTTTGGTAATTTTTTGCCATCTTGGTATAAGTCTGTTTTGCCAGGTGTTGGTAATCAAGGCTGCCTCAGAGGTTGGGTCTCCACACTCATTTCTGAGGACTTTTTCTCTGCAAACCTTGCCAGCAATTTCATCATTTGTGGCTATCTTCAAGGAATGATCCTCTTTTCCCTTGTAGTATGTATTGACATTGTATTCAACTTAAAGTCTATTCTGAAAAATCTAATCTGTTAGGAACTGACTCCTTTTTTTTTTTATTATTTCACACTGTTTTAATTATTTTAGCTCTATCAAGTATGTTTGTGTCTCTTACCAAGAGATTTGGTAAATCCGTTGAGCATTCTAAAACTTCTCTTTCCTCTCTACCTTCCTTGCTCCCTCCAGGCACCTGGTAAACATCAGGAGATAAGGGCATCATTTCAGAAAGGTTTCTCTGTGTGCCACTTCGTGGGCTGGCAGCTGTTTGCTGGGTAGGTCTGCAGGCCTCTAGTCAGTCAGGGATGAAGCATGTTTGCCTGCATAAATCTCCTTTATCACAGGCTGAGAAGTCCTGAAGAGGAGCCTGAGACTCTGGGACCCACACAGCCAAGAACACTGTCCCATCTTCCATCTTAACACTGACCGCCTGCCAATGGAGGCACAATTAGTTTTAAATATATGAATAGGATGATTTTGGTTTATTTTTAGCATAAGATAAAGGGCCAATCTTGTTTTCCCTAATGATCCACCTTATTGGCTCATTTATACTTTCCAAATTAATCTGAATTGTCACCTTTGTATCTACTAAATTCCCACTGTAACTTGGAGTTAGATCTGAACTCTGTTCTATTCTGTGGATCAGTCGGTTCATTCCTATGCTAGCGTGACACTGTCTTGATTTCTATAGGCTCAGTCAGTTATTTTAACATCTGATAGAGTGTGGATCTCACAGACATCAGTCATGTTGAGTGAAAGAAACTAGACACAAAAGAGAGCATTCTGTAAGAGTCTAGTCAGATCACATTCCAAAGCAGGTGAAACTAAACTCACCTTTAGCGTCAGTTCAATGGCCGCCTTGGCAGGTCTAGTGTTGGGAGGAGGCGGGTGGGGGGACGAGTCACCTAAAGAGGCACAAGGGAGCGTTCTGGGAGCACTCAGTCTATATGTTGACTGAGTTGGTGAATACGTTCATGTATTCAAGCCTTTTTTGGTAATTTTTTGCCATCTTGGTATAAGTCTGTTTTGCCAGGTGTTGGTAATCAAGGCTGCCTCAGAGGTTGGGTCTCCACACTCATTTCTGAGGACTTTTTCTCTGCAAACCTTGCCAGCAATTTCATCATTTGTGGCTATCTTCAAGGAATGATCCTCTTTTCCCTTGTAGTATGTATTGACATTGTATTCAACTTAAAGTCTATTCTGAAAAATCTAATCTGTTAGGAACTGACTCCTTTTTTTTTTTATTATTTCACACTGTTTTAATTATTTTAGCTCTATCAAGTATGTTTGTGTCTCTTACCAAGAGATTTGGTAAATCCGTTGAGCATTCTAAAACTTCTCTTTCCTCTCTACCTTCCTTGCTCCCTCCAGGCACCTGGTAAACATCAGGAGATAAGGGCATCATTTCAGAAAGGTTTCTCTGTGTGCCACTTCGTGGGCTGGCAGCTGTTTGCTGGGTAGGTCTGCAGGCCTCTAGTCAGTCAGGGATGAAGCATGTTTGCCTGCATAAATCTCCTTTATCACAGGCTGAGAAGTCCTGAAGAGGAGCCTGAGACTCTGGGACCCACACAGCCAAGAACACTGTCCCATCTTCCATCTTAACACTGACCGCCTGCCAATGGAGGCACAATTAGTTTTAAATATATGAATAGGATGATTGTTTTAAAAGGACCTCCCATTGGTTAAATTTCGGTTCCTGCAATACAACCCTCCTCCGGTGCATTCTCCAGCTTTGCGCCCTGGAGGGCGGCAGGTTCTCTCGACTACACTGCAGACTGCAGTGCCGCACCGTCAGGTTTCCCAGTGGTGTTTTGACGCCCTAAGTCAGGGCGTCAGGAGCTGCACTGACCTCGAGAGAACTTCCTCCGTGATCTACGCCATCCACCTCTAGAACACTGGCCAGTTTGGAAAAAGTTTATTCAGTAAAACGTTTCCCGGAAAACATCGAGCTGTTTTCCTTCACCATGATCAGGCAGGTCCTCTCTCCTCCTCTCCTCTGAATGTAGTGACGTCTTGACGCCCACCTCCCAGGGAGAGAAGGGCCTTTACGAGCTCTAGCCACCACCAGGTGTCAAGACTGGGCTTCCCCAGGCCACCTCTGCCAGCAGGCTCTGGGGTCCAGGTCAGTCTTGTTAAAGCCCCAGGGCCTCTTCCCTATGTCTTGTTCGCCCCTTTGGGGGCTTTCCCTCTCAGCTTCCAACATCCTCTCCTCTGTACCAGGAGTCACGTTGGTCCTGCTAACTTGAGATGGGCCAAGGAACATGCCTAGCATGACACAGGGGTGCCACAGGGCAGCCAGGACCATGCAACAAGGGACTCTCGGGGAGGAGCGGTGCCAGACACTGCTTCCAACACAGAAAGATGCAGGGACTAGAGTGGAGCACCAGGGTAAGGGAGAGTGTGAGAACTCACTCACCACTGAGCGACCTGTTCTCTCCGACAACCTCTGTTCAGAAGAAGGAGGGATGAACAGGACTGGGTTGATTATCTTCATGTGGTGGCTTAGGTATGTATGACTGGACGGGAAAGTTGACAGAGAAAAGAAGAGGGAGATGAGGTGGAAGAACTGTTTGCATTTCAGGTAAGAGGGAGCCTTTGCTCCAGAGCTAAGGAGAGTGGACTTCACTGCACTTCTACCCTGGGAACACCTGCAGCCAGAACTCTGCTATTCACGCTGCTCAGCCTCTGAGTTTCAGAACCCTGTGTCAGGCAGGTTCCTGGTGAGTCCTGCTGGGTAACAAACACGTTCGAAAATCTCAGTGGCTTAGTCGCAGCTATCTAGTTCACATGCACAGGGCTGCCGGTTAGCCACAGCTGCTCCACTGTCAGCTCTCGGGTGCGTTTCGTTCTCCTCTGGGTCTCTCATTCCGGGAGCAGTGACCACCTGGGGTTTGTCCTTTCTGTGACAAACAACAGAAAGTGCAAGGGGAGTGGGTGGCAACGTAGACGCTGTTTGGAACTGACTTCTGCCCATAGGTCAACGGCCAAAGCAACAGCCACAGAGCAGAGAATCACGCTCTGCCTATGCTTGTGGAGGCAACTCCGCATCTGCCTGCCAAGGGCGTGGGTCAGAGGCTGAAAACAAAGCTTTGATTACTGCCATCACCCATCTACCTCCGTCAACAACTGTAGCTCCTGGTTCATGTGTGGCCATGTGGTATAACAGAGCGCTGAGAGAGGCCTGGGATCCTGGATTCTAACTGCAGCCTACGAGTCGTTTTGTTCTCAAGACCTTCCATTCTCCTCCTTCCCCACATACGACGACTGTTTGGCCTGGTTCCCAAGACCCCGTCCAGCTCTGGCCATCCCGAGTCTTTGGCACTCAGACCGTTCCATCTGCCACAAGCCTGATGGTCTGGGGAGCGACAGAGACCAGAGGCAGGAGACCTGTGAGATGAACATGCAGGAGCGCAGGCAGAGAATGGGAAGAGCGGGATGAATTTACAGTGTCAGGAAGGAAAAATAAAGCTGGGTGCTAAGGAGATTTTTAGACTTCGCCCTGTTTTATAGATGAGAAAAACAAAGTATGTACTCTGGTTCACGAGGCTGATGAGAATTTGAATGCGAATTCAGACCCAGGTAGTCTTGGTTGAAATCATTTATTTCCTTGAACAGTCCTTCGTCAAAGTGGTTGTCACGGGAACTTAAGACAAACATTCAGAGCTCTGAATCAAGGGAAATGGGGACTAGCCTGAAACAGGAATAACCGTGAGACGAAAGGAGAGAACAGAGATTGGGGGAAAGCAGTTTTTAAAATTCAGAAAATAAAAGGGTAGAAAGCTTAAAAAAAAAAAATTGAGGATTTCTCTGAAGTGCTGAACTGCAGAGAGTTGAAGAACTGCTAATATCACTTCTTTCCCACATCAGTTCCTACCTGGCGAGGGACTCGCACTTCCTGTGGGCTCCTGGAATGCTGGAATGGTTTATATTCGGTTTCTGACTCGTCTTTTCCATGGACAGACCTGTGTGGGGAGCCAGGTGTGGAGATGAGCCCAGCTGGCTCTCATCTGAGGGCCTTCCGTGGTTTTGAGATGACCTCACCCTACCCCCTTGCCTTTTCAATATGCAATTCACGTCACTTTTCCAAAATGTGGTAATGATTTATTGGCCTTTTTTCTTGCATTATCCTGCAGGGGGAGGGTTTTTGGTTTATTTAGGGGCTTGATAACTATTCTTGATAGCGGGGTGGTAAACATTTCCATTGGGTTTACCAAAAGTTTGCTCAGGTTTTTCCATAAGATGTTATGGAAAAACTCAAGCCTTTTAGCCAACCCAATACTAAAGGAAGGGGGTGGGGTGGGAAATGACGGCTTTCTTATTCCTACCTTCCTTTCTGGCTATGCTTCCTGTATCTCCCACAGCTACTTCTGAAAGCCCCGCATAGAAGAAGGGGCTGATGGTTAAGTGTTACACAACCATGTTGTTACGAAACATGGGACAAGACTGAGAGGCCGTGGAGCGAGAGAGCCTGACTATGGCCATCTTGGCTAATGTGCTCTTTCCCTCCGCCTGTGGATGGTCTGGGGGAGCGACAGAGACCAGAGGCAGGAGACCTGTGAAGTGCGGGCGCAGGCAGAGAATGGGAAGAGCGGGATGAATTTACAGTGTCAGGAAGGAAAAATAAAGCTGGGTGCTAAGGAGATTTTTAGACTTCGCCCTGTTTTATAGATGAGAAAAACAAAGTATGTACTCTGGTTCACGAGGCTGATGAGAATTTGAATGCGAATTCAGACCCAGGTAGTCTTGGTTGAAATCATTTATTTCCTTGAACAGTCCTTCGTCAAAGTGGTTGTCACGGGAACTTAAGACAAACATTCAGAGCTCTGAATCAAGGGAAATGGGGACTAGCCTGAAACAGGAATAACCGTGAGACGAAAGGAGAGAACAGAGATTGGGGGAAAGCAGTTTTTAAAATTCAGAAAATAAAAGGGTAGAAAGCTTAAAAAAAAAAAATTGAGGATTTCTCTGAAGTGCTGAACTGCAGAGAGTTGAAGAACTGCTAATATCACTTCTTTCCCACATCAGTTCCTACCTGGCGAGGGACTCGCACTTCCTGTGGGCTCCTGGAATGCTGGAATGGTTTATATTCGGTTTCTGACTCGTCTTTTCCATGGACAGACCTGTGTGGGGAGCCAGGTGTGGAGATGAGCCCAGCTGGCTCTCATCTGAGGGCCTTCCGTGGTTTTGAGATGACCTCACCCTACCCCCTTGCCTTTTCAATATGCAATTCACGTCACTTTTCCAAAATGTGGTAATGATTTATTGGCCTTTTTTCTTGCATTATCCTGCAGGGGGAGGGTTTTTGGTTTATTTAGGGGCTTGATAACTATTCTTGATAGCGGGGTGGTAAACATTTCCATTGGGTTTACCAAAAGTTTGCTCAGGTTTTTCCATAAGATGTTATGGAAAAACTCAAGCCTTTTAGCCAACCCAATACTAAAGGAAGGGGGTGGGGTGGGAAATGACGGCTTTCTTATTCCTACCTTCCTTTCTGGCTATGCTTCCTGTATCTCCCACAGCTACTTCTGAAAGCCCCGCGTAGAAGAAGGGGCTGATGGTTAAGTGTTACACAACCATGTTGTTACGAAACATGGGACAAGACTGAGAGGCCGTGGAGCGAGAGAGCCTGACTATGGCCATCTTGGCTAATGTGCTCTTTCCCTCCGCCTGTGTTCCCTGGGGATAACCCACATCTATTCCCAGGATCACTCCCCTTTGCCGAGTTCCCTGCAGGCATGCTCCAGGAAACCCTGGAGGTTACCCTACAGGAGCTCCTGGCTCATTGCAGGTGGCTTCTGCAAAGCGTGTGACAGCCCCCCCACCCGTCCCAGGCAGGCACGGACGTCTTCCCTCAGCAGGGCCTTCAGCGCCAAGGATGAGTGTGCCCTGGGCAGACAGCACTCAAGGGGCTGTGCAGCATGCCCAGAGCAACGGTTCAGATGTGAGCATTCAAGAATGTGTCATTTTGGGGGACTTCCCCAGTGGTCCAGAAGTTAAGACGTCACCTTCCAATGCAGGTGGCACAGGTTCAATCCCTGGTCAGGGAACAAAGATCCCACAAGCCACATGGCGCAGCCCAAAAAAGAATGCCATTCTGCTCTTTGACCCAAAGTGTCAGAATCAGTCATGGAGAAGGCACTCAGGGCAGAGGGTGGGAGCCCACTTCAGTACCTCGAGAGAGCTGGCTCCAGGCACAGTCATTAACTCATTTCGTTACAGAGAAATGGCTCGTTTACTCACTTGTCCAACACACCTGCTCCTAGGGCTCCGCCATGTTTACACGAAACTTGGCATTTCCAGTCTAAATTCTGTGAGGAGTGCTCAGGGTGTCTTGTGACAATCCGTGTGTCATCTGGGACACAAACTGGGATCTGTTCACCAAGCACTGTCCCCTTCCTCCCAAGCATCTCTGGTTGTCACTGCCCGGTCCCCTCGAGGTGAGCTGCAACCCTCGTGGCTGAGTTCCGATCAGTGGGATGTGGGCAGAAGTGACCTGTCTTGCTCCCCAGGCCTGGCCTGTGGAAAGCTCCCATGTTTGGTCTCTGCTCCTCACCCCTCGGTCACCTCGATGTGGACAAGCACAGTGTCCCCGGAAGTGACATGCTGCAGAGAGCAGACTCCTGGGTGCAAGCATCAGAGCTTGGAGGAGAGCCAGGGAGCCAAGCACAACACCCGCTGTGGACTTTCTAGATGTGTGAGCCCTGTGTATTCTGAGGTCTGTTTGTTAGAGCCACTAGTGTGATCTTAAAGTAAAAGCTGGAAGGAAAGCCAGCTGTAAGATATATTTGACCATGGGAGAAAATGTGCTTCTATCCTAAACTTTGAAACGTAGATGCGTTTGTGGTAAATATCTGTTGCCTTCCTAAAAGCTACACAAATGAATTCGATTTTGCAAAATACTGAAAATGAGTCTGTGCTAAGTGCATGGAGAGGAACAGGAGGGTTGGGCTTCCCCAGCTCAGCATACGAAAGGGGGTCCCATCCCTGAATTTCTAGCTGCGTGTCCACAGCCTTCTGTTAGCAAGAAGCTCCGCTAAGCTTCCACTCGAGGCCTCTCTACACACACCAGACGAGGGTAGTCTGCTACTGCCTTTGCCACTGATAACACCACCCAGTGTCCCTGTTGAAAACTGGTCCCTAAGTCTGGAGGATGCTGTGGGAACAAAGATCCCACAAGCCACATGGCGCAGCCCAAAAGAATGCCATTCTGCTCTTTGACCCAAAGTGTCAGAATCAGTCATGGAGAAGGCACTCAGGGCAGAGGGTGGGAGCCCACTTCAGTACCTCGAGAGAGCTGGCTCCAGGCACAGTCATTAACTCATTTCGTTACAGAGAAATGGCTCGTTTACTCACTTGTCCAACACACCTGCTCCTAGGGCTCCGCCATGTTTACACGAAACTTGGCATTTCCAGTCTAAATTCTGTGAGGAGTGCTCAGGGTGTCTTGTGACAATCCGTGTGTCATCTGGGACACAAACTGGGATCTGTTCACCAAGCACTGTCCCCTTCCTCCCAAGCATCTCTGGTTGTCACTGCCCGGTCCCCTCGAGGTGAGCTGCAACCCTCGTGGCTGAGTTCCGATCAGTGGGATGTGGGCAGAAGTGACCTGTCTTGCTCCCCAGGCCTGGCCTGTGGAAAGCTCCCATGTTTGGTCTCTGCTCCTCACCCCTCGGTCACCTCGATGTGGACAAGCACAGTGTCCCCGGAAGTGACATGCTGCAGAGAGCAGACTCCTGGGTGCAAGCATCAGAGCTTGGAGGAGAGCCAGGGAGCCAAGCACAACACCCGCTGTGGACTTTCTAGATGTGTGAGCCCTGTGTATTCTGAGGTCTGTTTGTTAGAGCCACTAGTGTGATCTTAAAGTAAAAGCTGGAAGGAAAGCCAGCTGTAAGATATATTTGACCATGGGAGAAAATGTGCTTCTATCCTAAACTTTGAAACGTAGATGCGTTTGTGGTAAATATCTGTTGCCTTCCTAAAAGCTACACAAATGAATTCGATTTTGCAAAATACTGAAAATGAGTCTGTGCTAAGTGCATGGAGAGGAACAGGAGGGTTGGGCTTCCCCAGCTCAGCATACGAAAGGGGGTCCCATCCCTGAATTTCTAGCTGCGTGTCCACAGCCTTCTGTTAGCAAGAAGCTCCGCTAAGCTTCCACTCGAGGCCTCTCTACACACCAGACGAGGGTAGTCTGCTACTGCCTTTGCCACTGATAACACCACCCAGTGTCCCTGTTGAAAACTGGTCCCTAAGTCTGGAGGATGCTGTGGGCCACGGCAGCAAGGCCCTGCTGGTCCTGACCGAAGGGCACCCCTTACAGGGCTCCAAGGCCTCGACTTCCTTAGGCTGTCTTCACAAACCTACACACTAGAAGAATGGCTGCACTTCCCGATTCAACCCCCACTGTGCTGGGAACCACACAGCCCTGTCAGTCAGGCAACCTTGGTCAGAGCCCATGAGACGACCCTACAGGCCTCCCTAACTTCAAAATCTCAGGGAGAAGGGGTTGGGGTCTCGGGAGGCTCTCGGTTGGCTTGTGCCAGAACTCTGCACATGGGGGAAGCCAGCACCTGCTAAGCTTGTTCTTCACTCCCATCTGGAAAATGAGAGCCCACCTTCCCTCCATCGTAAAACAAAGGGGCCACCCAGTGACTCTCCACAGACCCAGATTCAAGGTGTCCTTCTGTCTTGACTTGTTCCAAAAAACAGCTGTGGGCTTTTTCTTCTCTATTAAAAAAAAATTGCTGCATATTACCCTGAGCTGAGAGAATGGATGATGAGCCCCTGGGAAGAGATTAATTTCCATTTTGCTACAAAAACATGCAAGCGGGCTGCTGAGAATCTGATTCTCTCATTTTGCTTGTAAAACATGTTTTGTATTAGTTCATTCCTTTTCCCAGAGTGTATTAATTTGCATTTTCTCCTTTTTTGAGTTTGGCTAATGACATTAATTTTTTTAAGACTGACGGTAAGGAAAGTTCCTTTCAGATAAATGCAATGTTAAATCCTCTAAAGAACCAGTCCCCAAAGAACTAATGAGCCCAGCAGAGCCAGTTTCCTCTCCCTGTGTCCACACTGGTCCACCCGTGACCTTTTGGCTTCTATCCTAAACGCGTTCTGTGGTAAATATCTGTTGCCTTCCTAAAAGCTACACAAATGAATTCGATTTTGCAAAATACTGAAAATGAGTCTGTGCTAAGTGCATGGAGAGGAACAGGAGGGTTGGGCTTCCCCAGCTCAGCATACGAAAGGGGGTCCCATCCCTGAATTTCTAGCTGCGTGTCCACAGCCTTCTGTTAGCAAGAAGCTCCGCTAAGCTTCCACTCGAGGCCTCTCTACACACACCAGACGAGGGTAGTCTGCTACTGCCTTTGCCACTGATAACACCACCCAGTGTCCCTGTTGAAAACTGGTCCCTAAGTCTGGAGGATGCTGTGGGCCACGGCAGCAAGGCCCTGCTGGTCCTGACCGAAGGGCACCCCTTACAGGGCTCCAAGGCCTCGACTTCCTTAGGCTGTCTTCACAAACCTACACACTAGAAGAATGGCTGCACTTCCCGATTCAACCCCCACTGTGCTGGGAACCACACAGCCCTGTCAGTCAGGCAACCTTGGTCAGAGCCCATGAGACGACCCTACAGGCCTCCCTAACTTCAAAATCTCAGGGAGAAGGGGTTGGGGTCTCGGGAGGCTCTCGGTTGGCTTGTGCCAGAACTCTGCACATGGGGGAAGCCAGCACCTGCTAAGCTTGTTCTTCACTCCCATCTGGAAAATGAGAGCCCACCTTCCCTCCATCGTAAAACAAAGGGGCCACCCAGTGACTCTCCACAGACCCAGATTCAAGGTGTCCTTCTGTCTTGACTTGTTCCAAAAAACAGCTGTGGGCTTTTTCTTCTCTATTAAAAAAAAATTGCTGCATATTACCCTGAGCTGAGAGAATGGATGATGAGCCCCTGGGAAGAGATTAATTTCCATTTTGCTACAAAAACATGCAAGCGGGCTGCTGAGAATCTGATTCTCTCATTTTGCTTGTAAAACATGTTTTGTATTAGTTCATTCCTTTTCCCAGAGTGTATTAATTTGCATTTTCTCCTTTTTTGAGTTTGGCTAATGACATTAATTTTTTTAAGACTGACGGTAAGGGAAAGTTCCTTTCAGATAAATGCAATGTTAAATCCTCTAAAGAACCAGTCCCCAAAGAACTAATGAGCCCAGCAGAGCCAGTTTCCTCTCCCTGTGTCCACACTGGTCCACCCGTGCCCCAACTACATCCAGTCCAGGATATCTGACCCCGACATGCTCTGGCCTGGGAACAGCCAAAACCTTTTCTCCATCAGAGGGAAATGTTTTAAATTGCTGCTAAAAACAAGTGAGGCAGAGGGAAAGGAAGAAACAGTGGAAGACCAGATGGGGTTCCACAGTCCAGGCATGAGCCAGGACAAATGGCACTCTCTGCTCACCGCAAGCTCTGTGCCACCCCCTCCCTGGGCACACCGGGTCTGCGGGGTGCTATCCTGAGTCTGAGCATTCTCTACGCCACCCCAAGTGCTTCTGGGCTTGCTGGGGCAAGACCTTCAGGTAGGAGTCCATGGCCAGTGTGTGGCCCCAAGGTCAACAGAACATCCTGGCACAAGTCCACCTTCCCCAGACATCTGAGGAGAAGGAAGAGCTGGACTGCCTGATGGGTCTGAGCCCCTCCCTCCATCCGGTCCCCCTCTGCCCCACGAGGCAGTGGGGCCACTTCCTCCCATGTGCTATGGATTAAATTTATCAATTCTCTCTCTTCTTCCTCCATTTTGCTTAAATTTATTACTTCCTTTTTCTCCTCTCTCTTGGTTTCTAACTTAAAGGGAACAAAGTTCATCAGGTATCCACTTGATTTATTGTTTCTCTTTCCCCTCCCCTAACACAAGCACTGGGAACCATAAATCTCCTCTAAGTCCCTCACTGGCAGCATCCCAGAAGTGGAGACATGTCACTTGCACGCTTTTATTCTTGAAATATTCTGTGGAGTCCTGAATGTCTTCCCTAATGAAAGGTTTATTTAAGAAAGGATCTGGTCTGCCAAACGCAATTAAAAACAGCTGAAAAAGAGGTTCAGCTAGAGGAAGGGAAGGAAGGAGATAAAACTGTCATTTGCTGATAATGTGATTTTATTCCTAAGATAATCAAATGAAAAATTCTTAGGATTGATAAGGCTTTTAGTTAAAGTGATTGGATACAAAATAAACATTCACAATCAATTCCTTTCCTCCATACCAACAATTAGGAACTAAGAGTGGGGAGAAGACAACCCCACGGTAGTAACTGTGAGAGTAAAGTCCCCTGAAAATGAGCTTAGCAATGAATATGCAGGAACTGTATGAAAACTGAGAGTCACAAGAGAAGACAGGGACATAGATTGGTGGTAAGACTCGAGTTGCAACAATGTCATTTCTTTTCAAATTGATGTATATATTTAAGCAATGCGGAAAACAACCTCCGTAGAAGCTTTTGGGAACCATGCCTAGATGATTCTGAAACTCATTTGGGAAAATAAAGAGACCAGGAGACCTAGCTTTCCCTACCTCTTCTCCTGGGCTGGGTGAGGGGGCCCAAGAGCAGGGGAGGGAGGGATGGGTGGGACAGAGGAATGGCCTTCACTCGAGATCTCTGCACCTGAGCTTTCAAAGGAGACTTTGGGCGTTTCCCGCTGAGTGGTATGTGAGTTTAATTGTTCAGCCAATATTCACTGTGCTTCAGTCATGACTGTAGGAATCAAGGATGGAGCTCTGAACGAGACAAAACCCTGCCCTGAGGAGCTGACGTTAGCTTGGGAGAGGAGCACGGACAACACATCAAGGTGCTGTGAGGGGGCGGAGCCAGAGCCAGCTGGCAGGAAGCCGCCCATGGGGAATGGAATGGTTGCTGTGGGGTCGTGCAGGGCAAGGGCATCTCCCGAGCCAGACCCAGGAGGGCAAGGGGCAGGAGCGGGGCAGGAGCTGGACAGGGCTGGGTCGGTCATCCCCTCCTCCTGCTGTGCTCCCTCTGCACAGAAGCCTGCTGCCCTGGATGGCGTGGCCACGCCCGGTGAGTGAGACACCTGATCTACGGCAGCCAGACGGTCTCCCTCAGGGAATTTTAAATGGGATGCATTGGCTGGACAGAGTCCTTTAGTAACGGGGCGCTGAGTGGCAGGAGGTGGAGAGTGAAGGGTAGAGGGGTAGTGGGCAGGCTGGGCCATCTTCCAGCTGAGGAACGGGATGCTGAAGGCAGCTGAAGGGGTTCAGGGGAAAGCAGGGACTTGACTGTCCCTGGGAGAGAAAGGCAGACAGAGACAAACACAGAAAGGGACAGAGAGACAGAGACAGAGAGAGACAGAGGGCAGGGGGGACAGAGACAGAAAGACAGAGAAAGGCAGAAACAGAGGGACAAGAGAAATAGAAAGAGGGAGACAGAGAAACCAGCCGTGATCTACCAGGGCCACTGACACTCAGCTTTGTGGGTCCTACAATAAAGTCTATGAGAATCCATCTCTTATCACTTGGTCCCCAAATTGAGGACACTGATTTTTGAAGCACTGTTTTAAGGAATATGCTTTTTAAATGTTTAATATTCTTTTAAGATATCTTACCATTATTTTAAGAAAAGTTCAAATTGTTGAAAACTAGCCCAATTTAGCCTCTTGGACTTCACTGTTCATAGGAATATTAAGATATTCCAAATGTGTAACATTTCATATGAGTTTTCAGTTTACACCAATTTCTTGCGAATTCTTTAATTCTTTAAAAGAACTTTCTGTTTTGCCAATGTTTACCATCATTAGGATTCTTGTACCAACATCTCTGAATGACTCCTTTGCTGAATTTAGCTAATGTACAGATGTACCTACTCATGGCTTAGAAGCAATTTGTATTTCATGGAACAGTTTTACAGAGGTGAAATCAGTTTTGACTTTGTCTTCAGATGGCATTTTAAGGAATGTTAGTTTGCCTCTGCTCAGAGAAAAGAGAGAAGGAGAAAATAAACAGGAGATCAGGCAGGCTGGGGCAGAGGGAGGAGACCCATGAACAAGGGGGAAAGGGACAGTGGACCATAGGTGTATGTGGAGGCTGCCAGTCGCAGCGGGGGGTTAGGGCAGACCCCCAAGAAAAGTGGAGCAGCCCACAGGAGGCCCCAGAGGAAGGACGAGAGTCTGTCCCGGCTCCCAGCCACCTCGCAACAGACCCCATATGAGTCTCTTCCTTGCAGCTGGAAAAACCAAACTAACGCACAAGTCAATGAAATGTTTACCTAACCCCACACACATGAATAATTAGGTTGTTTCTGCTTTTTAAATTATAATAATGTTATATTATATATAATCAGACATTGTGCTTTCACCGTGTTTGGAGTTATTGTCTCAGGATAGAAGGCCTCAAAATTAGTGGTTCAGAAAATTAAAACACCAATGTTCATGCCAAACGACTTCCCTGTTTGGGGAAAGGAGGTTTCACCAGTTTATCTCAGTGCTGTCTGACAGCCTATTGGCCTTACCCCGTGTGTGCGCCTTAAAATAGCCGCCAGTTTCATGATCGACAGCTGCGAGGGGCTTCCCAGGTGGTGCTAGTGGTGAAGAACCGCCTACCAGTGCAGGAGATGCAGGGTCAGTCCCTGGGTGGGAAGATCTCCCGCAGGAGGAAACAGCAACCCACTCCAGTATTCTCGCCTGGGAAATCTCACGGACGGAGGAACCTGGCGGGCGACAGTCCCTGGGGTCACACAGTCAGACACAACTGAGTGAACGAGTCCACGCAGCTGCGAACCACGGGAGGGTCGCTTCAGTCTTGCTCCTGAGGTGTAGATGAAGCCCGACGGCCAGCACCGAGTCGCCCCGGTCAGGCGCGTCAGGAGTGAAGCAGCAGTGTCTTCGGGCAGCGTCCCTGCCTGTGAGGCGCCCCTCCTTCACATCCGATCTGCAGCGCTAAACCTGGAGATCTGTATTCCTCAAAGGCAGTGAGTGTCATCATGATGCACTTATTCTCGAGAAGCGGGCTGACCAGAAGAGAATGTCCTCCCACCAGAAGTGGCAGGAGAAGCCCTTGGTAGAGTTCCAAAAGCGGAAAGTCTGGCAGAAACAACAAAATCTCTTGCTTGCTCATACTGAGAGCAGAGTGGAAGGAGGATCTTCAACTCACCTGCCCTCACTGTTCTCTCTCCTGCAGGTAAAGGGACTGGTGGCCGAGGGGGTCAAGAGAAAAAAAACTCCGCAGCGGGGTTAGGGCAGACCCCCAAGAAAAGTGGAGCAGCCCACAGGAGGCCCCAGAGGAAGGACGAGAGTCTGTCCCGGCTCCCAGCCACCTCGCAACAGACCCCATATGAGTCTCTTCCTTGCAGCTGGAAAAACCAAACTAACGCACAAGTCAATGAAATGTTTACCTAACCCCACACACATGAATAATTAGGTTGTTTCTGCTTTTTAAATTATAATAATGTTATATTATATATAATCAGACATTGTGCTTTCACCGTGTTTGGAGTTATTGTCTCAGGATAGAAGGCCTCAAAATTAGTGGTTCAGAAAATTAAAACACCAATGTTCATGCCAAACGACTTCCCTGTTTGGGGAAAGGAGGTTTCACCAGTTTATCTCAGTGCTGTCTGACAGCCTATTGGCCTTACCCGTGTGCGCCTTAAAATAGCCGCCAGTTTCATGATCGACAGCTGCGAGGGGCTTCCCAGGTGGTGCTAGTGGTGAAGAACCGCCTACCAGTGCAGGAGATGCAGGGTCAGTCCCTGGGTGGGAAGATCTCCCGCAGGAGGAAACAGCAACCCACTCCAGTATTCTCGCCTGGGAAATCTCACGGACGGAGGAACCTGGCGGGCGACAGTCCCTGGGGTCACACAGTCAGACACAACTGAGTGAACGAGTCCACGCAGCTGCGAACCACGGGAGGGTCGCTTCAGTCTTGCTCCTGAGGTGTAGATGAAGCCCGACGGCCAGCACCGAGTCGCCCCGGTCAGGCGCGTCAGGAGTGAAGCAGCAGTGTCTTCGGGCAGCGTCCCTGCCTGTGAGGCGCCCCTCCTTCACATCCGATCTGCAGCGCTAAACCTGGAGATCTGTATTCCTCAAAGGCAGTGAGTGTCATCATGATGCACTTATTCTCGAGAAGCGGGCTGACCAGAAGAGAATGTCCTCCCACCAGAAGTGGCAGGAGAAGCCCTTGGTAGAGTTCCAAAAGCGGAAAGTCTGGCAGAAACAACAAAATCTCTTGCTTGCTCATACTGAGAGCAGAGTGGAAGGAGGATCTTCAACTCACCTGCCCTCACTGTTCTCTCTCCTGCAGGTAAAGGGACTGGTGACGGCCGAGGGGGGTCAAGAGGAGGGCAAGGAGGGGGCCTCCATGTGAACCTGATGTCTTAGAACAAGTGACTGTCCTGAGCAAACCATGGACAAGTTCAGAAATCATGTCACATCTCGATTTAAAAATCCACCCTGGTTTATGCCCTTCAGTTAGTGATCTGATATGAAGATGCAAATGCTTGCAGAAAGCAATTATTGTCTGGGTATGTGTTACGTCACTTCGGTTGTGTCTGACTCTGGAATCCACCAGGCTCCTCTGTCCATGAGTACTCTTCTGGCTAGATAACCAGAGTGGGTCGTCATGTCCTCCAGGGGATCTTCCCAACCCAGGGATCAAACCTACATCTCATGCCTTCTGCACTGGAAAGCAGATTCTTTACCTCCAGTGCCAACTGCCACCTAGTGCCCTTGGTCTGGGAAAAGTATTAAAATGGTAGATTTTTTAATGGTTTCTAGGAGAACTGCTGCCTTGAAATCTTGGATTTCACACCCACTGCCCCCTCTCAATAGATGAAGAAAATGCCCAAGGAACAGCTTTGAATTTCATACTCGTCCAAAGTGAGAAACAAATGTCAGTGTCTGGGTGGAGACTCCCAACACCCTCCAGGTCCAAGCTGGTCCCTGTTGGAGTCCCCGGGCCGGGAGCCGTAAGTTTTGCTCCGGGGTCTGGCCAGGCTGCCCACACACTCACAGTCTGCGGTTTGGATTTCCTTAGGCACCCACTCAGGAGACTCCGTGTGACCAACAGGAAGACCAACCAAGGTCCCCGAAGAGAGGGAAACAGATTCTCTCTGCTGGCCTAGACCTGGACCCTCAGATCCCACCAGAGCTCCCAGACCACTGCAGAGGCTTTGCCACCCTATCCAGGCTCCCCACCCCAAACGCTCTATCACTTCTGGTTTCACCTGCCTCTGAGTCCTGGGGGGAAAGTCAGGAAACGTAGATGGCGAGACAGGAGTTCATGATGCACTTATTCTCGAAGCGGGCTGACCAGAAGAGAATGTCCTCCCACCAGAAGTGGCAGGAGAAGCCCTTGGTAGAGTTCCAAAAGCGGAAAGTCTGGCAGAAACAACAAAATCTCTTGCTTGCTCATACTGAGAGCAGAGTGGAAGGAGGATCTTCAACTCACCTGCCCTCACTGTTCTCTCTCCTGCAGGTAAAGGGACTGGTGACGGCCGAGGGGGGTCAAGAGGAGGGCAAGGAGGGGGCCTCCATGTGAACCTGATGTCTTAGAACAAGTGACTGTCCTGAGCAAACCATGGACAAGTTCAGAAATCATGTCACATCTCGATTTAAAAATCCACCCTGGTTTATGCCCTTCAGTTAGTGATCTGATATGAAGATGCAAATGCTTGCAGAAAGCAATTATTGTCTGGGTATGTGTTCGTCACTTGGTTGTGTCTGACTCTGGAATCCACCAGGCTCCTCTGTCCATGAGTACTCTTCTGGCTAGATAACCAGAGTGGGTCGTCATGTCCTCCAGGGGATCTTCCCAACCCAGGGATCAAACCTACATCTCATGCCTTCTGCACTGGAAAGCAGATTCTTTACCTCCAGTGCCAACTGCCACCTAGTGCCCTTGGTCTGGGAAAAGTATTAAAATGGTAGATTTTTTAATGGTTTCTAGGAGAACTGCTGCCTTGAAATCTTGGATTTCACACCCACTGCCCCCTCTCAATAGATGAAGAAAATGCCCAAGGAACAGCTTTGAATTTCATACTCGTCCAAAGTGAGAAACAAATGTCAGTGTCTGGGTGGAGACTCCCAACACCCTCCAGGTCCAAGCTGGTCCCTGTTGGAGTCCCCGGGCCGGGAGCCGTAAGTTTTGCTCCGGGGTCTGGCCAGGCTGCCCACACACTCACAGTCTGCGGTTTGGATTTCCTTAGGCACCCACTCAGGAGACTCCGTGTGACCAACAGGAAGACCAACCAAGGTCCCCGAAGAGAGGGAAACAGATTCTCTCTGCTGGCCTAGACCTGGACCCTCAGATCCCACCAGAGCTCCCAGACCACTGCAGAGGCTTTGCCACCCTATCCAGGCTCCCCACCCCAAACGCTCTATCACTTCTGGTTTCACCTGCCTCTGAGTCCTGGGGGGAAAGTCAGGAAACGTAGATGGCGAGACAGGAGTTCAGAGGCCAGGGGATTGATTCTTCTCCTCTGCCTGGAGAAAGATAACACCCAGAGCCAGAGCCAGGACTTTGTTCTAGAACCTGGACAGTTCGGGGCAAGTCTCGCTCTCCAGAAGGAAGGGGTGGATCACCCAGTCACTGATTCATCAAGCACCTACTGTGTGTCATATCCTCTGCTAGGTGCTTCTATAAGGGTCAGCACAAATCTAGCTTAAAATCCATTTTGATTTTCCTTGGTGCCAGTCATGTCTGACTCTGTGACTCTAAGGACTGTAGCCCATCAGCCTCCTCTGTCCATGGGATTCTCCAGGCAACAATTCTACAGTGGGTACCCGTTCCCTTCTCCAGACACTCTTGCCAACCCAGGGATCAAATCTATGGTCTCCTGCACTGTGGGTGAATTCTGAGTCACCAGGGAAGAGGACACCCCTCTTCTTCAGCATTCTCTAAACTGGAACACTTTCTCTGCCTCTGAGATGTATATAAATCTTTTTAAAAGCCAAATGAGCCTGTTGCTAGTTCTGCAGTTGCTGGAATGCCTTCCTTGGGGATCTAGAAACCATCTCAAACATGACCATCAGGAAGGAAGGCCCCCTTCTCTTTGTCTCTAATGGGAGAGTTAGCCAAGGTGCTTGGCTCCAGATGTAACTTTCTGCTGGTTGAAAAGATCTGAGCTGTGTTACACAGAGAGCAGACATACAGACACTAAGGGGAGAAGTGGGAGTGGTGTGGATTGAGAGATAGGGACTGACACATATACACAACTACGTGTAAGATAAGAACCCACTGCAGGGCTTCCCTGGTGGTCCAGTGGGTAGAGGGTCTGCCTTGCAGTGCAAGGGGCGCCGGTGCCATCCCTGGCCGGGGAAGATCCCACATGCTACGGAGCAGCTGGACCTGTGTGTCCAATTACGAGACAGCACTCTGGAGCACATGTGCCCAGAGCCAGTGTTCTGCAACAGGAGAGACCACTGCAATGGAAGGCCCACACATGCCAAAGAATAAAAAATGGATGAAAATAAATATAAAAGTAATAGAAATTAAAAAAAAAAAAAAAAAAAGAACCCACTGCAGAGCACACGGAGCTCTACTCAGTGCTCCGTGGTGACTTAAATGGAAAGAAATTCCAAAAAGAGGGGATATCTGTGTGTATATATCAAGTGGATTCACTCTGCGGTACAGCAGAAACTAACATGACATTGGAACGTAACTACACTCCAATAAAATATAAGTAAGCAAGCTCTGAGCTGTACACCTTTCCTGCAGATAAAGACAGTTGACAGGGATGTCCTGGGTTGTATCCACCTGGCTCTAGGGAAGCCTGGGGTTTCTTTCTGTCTTCACAGTCTCTTTGGTGGATGCTTGTAACATGCATGCAGCCTGGTTCAATGTTTATGCGATAGGAAAACTGTTTTCTTTTTCTTCTCTTGGTGAAGAGCTCAGGGTCCAGCACGGTCTGGTGAAAACCCTTCCAGGTTGCAGACTGCCAGCTCCTCACGGTGTCCCCACTTAGTGGAAGGGACGAGCAGCTCTCAGGGGTCTCTCTTACAAGGGCACTTACTCGAATCCTGAGGGCCCGGCCTGCCATCACCTCCCCAAGGCCTTGTGTCCTATTAGCATTACCTTGGGAATTAGGTTTCAACATACCAATCTGGAGGTGGAGGGGGGACACACACATTCAGCCCACAGCAGCAGGAGAGCTTATTTTTAGTTACTTCCCCAACAATTGGGACATAGCAGTGAAAAGGACAAAAATGATCTGTGCTTTTCGGAAGTTCAGTCTATGGTTTAAGGCAAGATGCAGAAATCCTTAAACACTGAAGAAATGAAGACACAGAGATCTTCCCAGGGTCATTCAGGCCCTTTTTTCTGGAGAAGGACAGGGAGGCCTGTTGCCCCCTGAGCTTCTCTTGGGTTATCAGCAGGTCAGCATTGGAGGTGTTACCCAGAATATAGGTAGAATGAAGACCGAAAGAGAACTTGATTGACTGTAAACTCTGCTGGTAGAAGGAATATACAAAGGAAGAAATCACAAAGGCAAACACAGACAGATGTGATTATACAGGAATTTACAACTTCTGTAGTGGTGGTTTAGTTGCTAAGTTGTGCCTGACTCTTGTGACCCCATAGACTGTAGTCTGCCAGGCTCCTCTGTTCATGGAATTCTCCAGGCAAGAATACTGGAGAGGGCATACGACTAATCTGGGATTATATATATCTGTAAACAACAAAACTCTGTAAAAGCAAAAAGCAAAATTTTAAAAAATGGCAAAAAAAAAACAAAAAAGAATACTGGAGTGGGTTTCTACTCCCTTCTCCAGGGGATCTTCCCAACCCAAAGATCGAACTCAGGTCTCTCACATTGCAGGTGGATTCTTTACCATCTAAGCCACCTTAGCTTACCATAATTGTATTGTAATTACAATACAAGTATGGAAATATTTACAGCAAGATTATATAAAGAGTTCATAAATGCTGATAAAAACATTAAGCCCTTAAAAATAAATGAGCAGGGGTAAAAACAGGTCTACCTCAAAAGAGAAAACATAGTGTAGGAAATACATTCTACCCATCTGCAACTGAAACCAGCAATGAGAGACCATTCCTCACCTCTTATAAACAGAGCACCTGGGCTTCCCTGGTGGCTCAGTGGTAAAGAATCTGCCAGCCAGTGCAGGAGATACATTCAAACCCTGATCTGGGAAGAGTCCACATGCTGTGGAACAACTAAGCCCATGTGACACAACTCCTGAGCCTGTGCTCTGTCCGCAGGCTCTGTAATGAGAAGCCCAGGTATCACACCTAGAGAAAGGCCTACGCAGGAATGAAGACCAAAAAACTTTAAAAATTAATGAGCTAATTTTTTTTAAAAGAATTTAAAAAAATAGAGCACCTACGGAGGGCAGGGGCTAGAGGTAACACAGAGAGGAATAGAGTTTAGTGAACCTCTAGGAGCCTCTCATCCAGAGGTGGGAGAGGAGGGGATCAGGTGAGCACCTTCAGAAAGGCACATGGTGAGGCACAGAGGAGAGATGCACTGGGTGAAGATTAAGTGTGGGGAGAAGTCTGCAGGAAAGACTTAGCCTTGAAGGAAGGTAATCTGTGGACAGGGAAGACTAGAAGCAGGAGGGGAACCAGATGACAGGACAGGAGAATGTTCACTAGTGAGAGATAAAGGGGGAGAGAGAAGGGCGGCCACACTGCAGGGCATACATTCACACTGGGGGGCGGGGAAGAGCTCAAGGATGGGGTGGCAAGCTCACACCCAGGCCCCAGTTCCCAAAGAAACAACCCTTCCCTGTCCTGCAAAGGCACCTGGGGGCCTCAGACAAGCCACATGCCCACTGCCCAGAAGAAAGTCCTGCCCACCCCAGGCCTCCATGTGGGGTCTGCGTCCCAGGCCCGGGGAGACAGGTGAAAAGAAGAATCATGGTTTGGGAAGCATATTATTTATAAAGGAATTGAGCCACAAAGGGAGCTCATTCTTGGTGAAAGTTAGGCTGATTTGTTTAGACGCAAACTCTTCTGTTTGCGTCAGAGGACCATACGTCTTCAAAGAGCTATTAAAGAAAGCTTCAGAGTCAGATAATAATAAACTTCCAGTGTGCCATTTAGTGACAGAGATAAGGAAGCTTTTCAATGACAGTGCTGAAGCATAAGTGGGGTGTTAAATGCACATGTAGGAAATACATTCTACCCATCTGCAACTGAAACCAGCAATGAGAGACCATTCCTCACCTCTTATAAACAGAGCACCTGGGCTTCCCTGGTGGCTCAGTGGTAAAGAATCTGCCAGCCAGTGCAGGAGATACATTCAAACCCTGATCTGGGAAGAGTCCACATGCTGTGGAACAACTAAGCCCATGTGACACAACTCCTGAGCCTGTGCTCTGTCCGCAGGCTCTGTAATGAGAAGCCCAGGTATCACACCTAGAGAAAGGCCTACGCAGGAATGAAGACCAAAAAACTTTAAAAATTAATGAGCTAATTTTTTTTAAAAGAATTTAAAAAAATAGAGCACCTACGGAGGGCAGGGGCTAGAGGTAACACAGAGAGGAATAGAGTTTAGTGAACCTCTAGGAGCCTCTCATCCAGAGGTGGGAGAGGAGGGGATCAGGTGAGCACCTTCAGAAAGGCACATGGTGAGGCACAGAGGAGAGATGCACTGGGTGAAGATTAAGTGTGGGGAGAAGTCTGCAGGAAAGACTTAGCCTTGAAGGAAGGTAATCTGTGGACAGGGAAGACTAGAAGCAGGAGGGGAACCAGATGACAGGACAGGAGAATGTTCACTAGTGAGAGATAAAGGGGGAGAGAGAAGGGCGGCCACACTGCAGGGCATACATTCACACTGGGGGGCGGGGAAGAGCTCAAGGATGGGGTGGCAAGCTCACACCCAGGCCCCAGTTCCCAAAGAAACAACCCTTCCCTGTCCTGCAAAGGCACCTGGGGGCCTCAGACAAGCCACATGCCCACTGCCCAGAAGAAAGTCCTGCCCAACCCAGGCCTCCATGTGGGGGTCTGCGTCCCAGGCCCTGGGAGACAGGTGAAAAGAAGAATCATGGTTTGGGAAGCATATTATTTATAAAGGAATTGAGCCACAAAGGGAGCTCATTCTTGGTGAAAGTTAGGCTGATTTGTTTAGACGCAAACTCTTCTGTTTGCGTCAGAGGACCATACGTCTTCAAAGAGCTATTAAAAGAAAGCTTCAGAGTCAGATAATAATAAACTTCCAGTGTGCCATTTAGTGACAGAGATAAGGAAGCTTTTCAATGACAGTGCTGAAGCATAAGTGGGGTGTTAAATGCCCATATAAATTATGGTGGAGACCAAGTTAATTTTTTTCTAGGGTTACATATGGATGGGAAAAATGGTGTTCACGTTTTTATGAGGTCACAGCATGTCAGGGCTGACTAATGTCCCCGGTGAGCTCTGTCATGGATGGAGTTTCATCTCCCAGATGCCTCTGAGAGGAGGGCCCAGGGCACAGGGCAGCCCCCAGCATCTGCCATCCTGTGCTCCAGCACTTACTTTCCAGTGTGGAAGCTTCTGAACTCACTCTTCAAGGCCAAAAAGCGCTGGCCCCGTCCATACTCACTGTCTTCATGGGACTGAAGTCACATTTCAGGTCCCATACCCAGAGGCCCTGCGAAGAATGCCTGATTAGTTATGGACGAGTGCTGGACAGCCTTCCTCAGGGGTTACAGCAAGGCTTTTCTTTTCTCCCCAGCAGTGTGGAAGACAGGGGGCAAAGACTGACCTCTAAGTGGTATCAGAAAAGAGTCTGGAAAGAATTCCCACTCAGGAGTCAGCCCAATCCATCCCTGACCACCATCATTCTCAACAGAAAGACGGGCTGGCATTCGCGTGCAAGTTTCTGGGCAGACCCATGCTTTCTATTTTCTTAGGGACATACCTAAGACTGGGACTGTCAGGTCAAATGAGAGCCCTGTGTTGAACTTTTTGAGGACTGCCCTATTGTCCAAAGTGGCTGCACCATTTCACATGACTCCCGGCAGGGAAGAGGCTTCCAGTAGCTCCATATTCTCACCAACAGTTGATATTTCCAGTCTTTTTGATGACAGCCATTCTAGTGGGTGGGGAGTCATATCTACTTGTGGTTTTCAAGTGCATTTCCCTAGTAGAAGATACTGGGCACCTCTTCGTGTGCTTACTGGCCATCTGCGTACCTTCTCTGAAGCAATGTCTGTTTAGGGCCTTCATCTATTTTGCAGTGGGCGAGCGGCCTTTCTCCCTGACACGAACACATGGTGTCTTTTCCAGCCTCACTTTTCCAACTTTCTAACCCCAACGGGGGTCTTACCATTCAATCCTATACTATCACTACCGACCTGGAGAAGTGTCAGACTCCATGGGCTTAAGAACTCAGTCCTACAAGACTGGCTCACTTCAGACACCAGCCACAGGTATCAGGTCGCCAGGTTACCTGTAACTCTGTCCAACCTAGCTACAGTCAGAGGCCCCCACCTGCCTCAGGCTCAGTAGTTTGCTGGAGTGACCCACAGGACTCGGGAGAAGGAGGTCGAGTCCTGAGCACGGCCTCTGTCCCCGTGGAGTTGGGGCATGAGACCCTCCAGGCATGTGGATGTGCTCACCTACTTACCAGCTCTCCAAGCTCTCCTCTCATTTAGGTGCTCTTATGAAGAACTGGCTGTACCCACTGGTGATTTTTTTAAACACTTTCTTCTACTTTTTATTTTTGGATCTTCATTGCTAGTCTCGAGCTACTCTCTAGTTGCAGCGTGTGGGCTTCTCACGGCGGTGGCTTCTCTTGTTGCACGGAGCATGGGCTCTAGGCGCTCAGGCTTCAGTAGCTGCAGCACGCAGGCCTGGTAACTGTGGGTTTAGTTGCTTCATTGCATATGGGATGTCCCCGGACTAGGGATCAAACACATGTCCCCTGCATTGGCAGGCAAACTTTTAACCACTGAGCCACAGGGAAGTCCTGCCCATTGGTGATTAACTCTATCTCCAGCCCTTCTCTCCTCCCTGAAGGCTGTGGCATGGAACTTAAAGTTCCAAGCTTCTAATCAAGGCTTGGTCTTCCTGGGAACCTGTTCCATCCTTAGCTACATAGACAGGTGTGCACCCAAAACTACCTCCTTAGTAACAAAAAATGTTTCTATTACCCTTATCACTTGGGAAATTTGAAAGGTTTTAGAAGCTCTGTGCCAGAAACTGGGAACAAGGACCAACCATCTTCCTTACTATATCATAACTAAATTATTTGTCTTTTTATTATTGAGTATAAGAGTTCTTTATACAGTCCCTTAGCAGATACATAATTTGTAAATCTTTTCTCCCATTCAGCGGGTCATCTTTTAACCTTGTTGTTGGTGTCTTTTGAAGCAGAAAAGCTTTTGCAGAAGTCCAATTTACCTATTTTTTTCTTGGCTTCTTGTGACTTTAGTGTCTTATCTAAGAAGCCATTAACAGTAAAGGTGATGGAAATTTATCCCTATGGGCCTTTTTCCCAGGAATTTCATAGTTTTAGCTCATGTTTAGGCTCATGATTTATTTGGGGGTGATTTTATATCTGATGTGGTGCGGAATTACAATTTTAACTTTTTTGTATGTGAATTTCCAGTTGACCCAGCTCTGTTAAAGACACTGGTTTGTCTTGACACCCTTGTAAAAAATCAATTGACTGCAAATGTGAGGTATATTTATGGACTCTGAATTCTGTTCCTCTGATTGGTATGTCTATTCTTAAACCACTACCACACATCTTAATCACTGTTCTCTTTATTAAACGGTGAAAGTGAGAAGTCCCCCAACTTTGTTCTTTTTCAAGACTGTTTTGCTGTTCTTGAGGTTTCATATGAATTCTTTTTTTCTTTTCTTTTTTTTCCATATGAATTCTTACAGTTTGTCAGTTCTGGCAGAGAAGCCAGCTGAGACTCTGACAGCTACTGCACTGAGTCTTCAGATCAATTTGGAGATTTTAATAATATTCAATATTTTGATCCATGAACATAAAATCTTGCCATTTATTTGGAATTTTTAAATTTCTTTCAACAATATTTAAGAGCACGTGTTTTACATTTCTGGAGTCAAAATTATTCCTAAATTCCTAATAACTTGTTGTTATTATAAGTTAAAGATTTTTTAGAGTCACTTAAACACTGTTCACTGCAAGTGTAAGGAAATACAACTGATTTTTGTGTGTTGCTCTTATATTTTACAGTTGTGCTGAATTTATTTACTAGTTTTAATAGTTTACCAAACTTTTTTAACACATTTTCCTTGGAAATTTGAAAGGTTTTGAAGCTCTGTGCCAGAAACTGGGAACAAGGACCAACCATCTTCCTTACTATATCATAACTAAATTATTTGTCTTTTTATTATTGAGTATAAGAGTTCTTTATACAGTCCCTTAGCAGATACATAATTTGTAAATCTTTTCTCCCATTCAGCGGGTCATCTTTTAACCTTGTTGTTGGTGTCTTTTGAAGCAGAAAAGCTTTTGCAGAAGTCCAATTTACCTATTTTTTTCTTGGCTTCTTGTGACTTTAGTGTCTTATCTAAGAAGCCATTAACAGTAAAGGTGATGGAAATTTATCCCTATGGGCCTTTTTCCCAGGAATTTCATAGTTTTAGCTCATGTTTAGGCTCATGATTTATTTGGGGGTGATTTTATATCTGATGTGGTGCGGAATTACAATTTTAACTTTTTTGTATGTGAATTTCCAGTTGACCCAGCTCTGTTAAAGACACTGGTTTGTCTTGACACCCTTGTAAAAAATCAATTGACTGCAAATGTGAGGTATATTTATGGACTCTGAATTCTGTTCCTCTGATTGGTATGTCTATTCTTAAACCACTACCACACATCTTAATCACTGTTCTCTTTATTAAACGGTGAAAGTGAGAAGTCCCCCAACTTTGTTCTTTTTCAAGACTGTTTTGCTGTTCTTGAGGTTTCATATGAATTCTTTTTTTCTTTTCTTTTTTTTCCATATGAATTCTTACAGTTTGTCAGTTCTGGCAGAGAAGCCAGCTGAGACTCTGACAGCTACTGCACTGAGTCTTCAGATCAATTTGGAGATTTTAATAATATTCAATATTTTGATCCATGAACATAAAATCTTGCCATTTATTTGGAATTTTTAAATTTCTTTCAACAATATTTAAGAGCACGTGTTTTACATTTCTGGAGTCAAAATTATTCCTAAATTCCTAATAACTTGTTGTTATTATAAGTTAAAGATTTTTTAGAGTCACTTAAACACTGTTCACTGCAAGTGTAAGGAAATACAACTGATTTTTGTGTGTTGCTCTTATATTTTACAGTTGTGCTGAATTTATTTACTAGTTTTAATAGTTTACCAAACTTTTTTTTAACACTATATGATAGCAACAGGAGAATTTAGGAAAGCTTCCTCAACCCACCTCATTCCAAAAGCTCCAGAGAACTAACATCACACAAAAAACGAGGAATACAAAGTATCAATGTCAAATATCATCCAAAGTGTCTGTAAGAAAAAAAAAAGAGAGAGAGAGAATAAGGAGCAGAACAACATCCATATGGACAATGAGCCAAATTATACCAACTATTCCAGACCAAGAAAAAAGACGTTACAAAATTCAGAATTAGAAAATCTCAGAAGGGAGATAACAACACTTAGAACAAATTTAGAAATAAAAGCAAAAATAAGCCCAGACAGAAAGAGCTAATCAGAAGAAACACAAGAGTGAGTCAAATGATGCCTCATGAGAAATAGACTGTGAAAAGTAGAGAATTTTGTAAATGAAAAAGAAAAGGAATTCAAAAGAAAATGGTGAATAATGGAAATAGGGAAAAGAGTTCTGAAAATGAAATTCACAGCAAGGGAACAAAACAAATACTAAAAACTAAAATTCAAGGTAACTTTCCTGAAATTTAAACAAAAAAGGAAAGAAACCCATTTGATACTACATTGTACTAGTCAGGATCCAGTTGGGAGAGAGAAACCACACAGTGTAATTTAATCTGGAAAGCCTCACATGAATAATTACTAACTACAACAGCAAACTGGAGTAATGGGGGAATGGCTAGTAAGGAGTAAAAGGAGAATACAAACGTAGCCAATAAAGGAAGAAGCCTCTACGCCCAGGGCCAAGACAGAGGAACCCAGAAAAGATCAGGGCTGAGACCTGTGGGTCAGCTGTGTCCTTTCCCAAGGACACAACTGTGGCTCATGGGATGGTGAAGTTGGCTGAGGCTGTGAACCAAGGGAAGCTCCCCATGGGCAGGTGCTCTGTGCTGATCACCAGGCTGACACAGCGGGACCTGAGAGCTGCACACCCTGCATTAACCTGGTGCCTAAGGCACGCTGGATTCCAGAAAGGAAACCCCTACCTCCTCCACTTGCCCCTAGAGCGCCCTCTTCTGACCCAGCTAACACTGAGCCAGCTCTCCAAGGAAAACTAGCTCTAGGGTCCACCTCCGTGGCCGCAGAGGAGAGGATGATGACTTTGGGAGTGAGACACAATCAATTAATAACTGGAGAAAAGACATTATAAGAGCACACAATATACCAGAGAAAACTGACTCGGAATGAGCAACACCTAGACACATGTTAGGACATTTACTGGATATTAAAGGGGGAAAATCGTTTACATGGTGATGGGAAAAGGAATAAATGACTTATGAGACAAGGAAAATTAGATTATCCTCAAACATTTCAACAACACTGCTTTGTACAGGGAAGAAAATGGTGTGACACATCTAAAGGGGCAGAAGTGTGAGCCAAGGAAAACTGACTATCTCCAAGAAAACTGACTATCGAGTATAAAAGATATAAACTGCTACCAGTGTACAAGAACTCAGGGAATATTGTTCTTACGAGCCCTTCCTGAAGAATTTAGTGGAAAACAAGCCTCAGACTGCCAAAATTAGTAGAGACATCAGTTGAAGAAAGCATGAGAACTAGTGGATAGCATTAAACACACTATTATTTGGAGAATCAAAACTATATGAGAGGGCTTCCCCTGGTGGTCCAGTGGGTAAGGACACCGCCTTGCAGTGCAAGGGGCGCCGGTTCGATCCCTGGCCTGGGAGGATCCCATGAGCCACGGAGCGGCTGGACCGATGTGTCCAATGACTGAGCCAGAGCTCTGGAGCGCATGCGCCCAGAGCCGGCGCTCTGCAGCGACAGATGCCACCGCGATGGGAGGCCCACAGGAGCCAAAGAACAAAGACGGATGAAAATAGAGAAAGGCCAATAGAAGTGGCCCGCCCGCTCCCCTCCCTCCCCAACCTGACCCCTGCCCAAAAATAAAAAAAAAAAATCTTTAAAACAAAAAAAAAACTATATGAGATTTTTAAAGAGGAGAATGTAAGTGTGGACTCTTTAAAAAAAAAAAAAACACCAGACTCTTGGACACAGAGAACAAGCAGGTGGTTGCCAGAAGGGAGAGGGTGGAAGGAAATAGACAACAGCGATTAAGAGGCACAAACCTCCAATTAAACAATAACTAAGTCACAGCGATGTAACATGCAGCATTAGGAATATGGTCAGTAACATTGTAATAACTTTATGGGGACATATGGTTACCAGATTTACTGTGGTGCTCATTTCATAATGTACACAAAATGTCAAATCATTATGTAGTACACCTGAGGTAAAGTAATACTATACAACTACTTGAGCTTGTGTGCCAAGTTCCTTAAGTCGTGTCCACCTCTTTGCGACCCCATGGACTGTAGCCTACCAGGCTCCTCTGTCCATGAGATTCTCCAGGCAAGAATACTGGCGTGGAGGCTTCCCTGGTAGCTCAGTGGTAAAGAGTTCACCCGCCAATGCAGGAGACACGAGTTCGATCCCTGATCCAGGAAGATCCCACATGCTGCCAAGCAACTAAGCTCATGAGCCACAACTGTTGAGCCTGTGCTCTGGAGCCTTGGAGCCACAACTACGGAGCCCATGTGCCCTAGATCCCGAGTTCCACAACAAGAGAAGTCACCGCAAAAAAGAAGCCTGCTCACCTCAGCTAGAGTAGCCCTCACTCCCTGCAACTAGAGAGGAGCCTGCAACAGCAGTGAAAACCCAGAATAGCCAAAAATAAATAATAAAATAAATAAATAATTTTTAAAAAGGAAACTGGAGTGGGTTGCCATGCCTCCTTCCAAGGGATCTTCCTGACCTCCACGTCTCCTGCATTGGCAGGTAGGTTCTTTACCACTAATGCTACTTGGGGAGCCCATACATCAACATCATTATATTTCAATTTAAAAAAAAAACCATGAAATAAAATAAAAAGAAGAGACTGTGGTATAAGAGGCTAGAAGCTCAATTGATGTAAATATTCCACAGCTATAAAAATTGGGGGGCTTCCCTGGTAGTCCAGTGGGTAAGGAGTCTGCCTTGCAGTGCAAGGGGCGCCAGTTCAATCCCTGGCCTGGGAAGATCCCATGTGCCGCGGAGCAGCTGGACCGGTGTGTCCAATTACAAGCCAGCACTCTGGAGCGCATGCGCACAAAGCCAGTGCTCTGCAACGAAAGAGACCACTGCAAGGGGAGGCCCACACAGGCCAAAGAATAAAGATGGATGAAAATAAATAAATGAAAGACCAAAGAGGCCAAAATTAAAAAAAAAAAAAATTGGGGTGAGAACTTTAAAACTATTTTCACTTATTATTCTGGTCACGGCAGCATGAGTATTTCCTGTTGTGTGTGTAATGTTGCCTGAAACAAATGAGTAATTATGGAATATTTTTAACTGTTATCCCCCGTGTCCTAAAAATCAGGATTCTCAGTGTGGAAGAAAAGAGATACACTGGTAATTTTTCAAAGATTAAATCTAAAATCTGTAGTTTTGAAATTTAATTGGAAATAACAGTATGACCTTCTAAGGTATTTTATCTATCGTTCTATCTGCATCTATTAGCTCTGGCACTGAAACAACCTAGAAGCCATGACCCACCGAGTAGCTGTGAGAATCCTCAGAGTCCACATTGTGGTCAGGGAATACCACTGTCCACTAAAAGTCGGGGCTCTGTGGAGAAGTGACTGACTGCTGCTCTGAGGAGAAAATATACAAAAGGACATAAACGACAGCACACAAGCCACCTAGAGACACTGTGTGTCAACGGGGGTAGGGTCAAGAGAACACAGGAGGCCCTTCCCTGGCTGTCCAGCAGTTATGACTTCACATTCCAGTGCAGGGGACGTGGGTGTGATCCCTGGTTGGGGAGCTAAGATCGCACATGCCTCATGGCCAAAAATTCAAAGCATAAAACAGAAACAATATTACAAGAAATTCAACAGGGTCCACTTTAAAAAAAAAAAAAGAGGGCTTCCCCTGGTGGTCCAGTGGGTAAGGACACTGCCTTGCAGTGCCAGGGGCGCCGGTTCGATCCCTGGCCTGGGAAGATCCCACGTGCCACAGAGCAGCTGGACTGATGTGTCCAATTACCGAGCCAGAGCTCTGGAGCGCATGCGCCCAGAGCCGGTGCTCTGCGACGACAGAGGCCACCACGATGGGAGGCCCGCAGGAGCCAAAGAACAAAGACGGATGAAAATAGAGAAATGAAAGACCAATAGAAGTGGCCTGCCCATTCCCCTCCCTCCCCACCCCACCCCTCAAAAGATAAATAAATAAAATAAATGTTAAAAAAAAAAAAAAAAGAAAGAAAGAAAAAGCTCCACCAAGAATCTACCTGCCAAGGGAAGATTCCTTGGAAAAGGGAATGGCAACCTGCTCCAGTCTTCTTGCCTGGGAAATCCCACAGACAGAGGAGCCTGGCAGGCTACAGTCCATCGGGTCGCAAAGAGTCTAACACAACTCAGCAACTTAACAACAAACACTCTCCAAATTTATTTAAATCCATGAGTCCATAGTGATATTTAAAATATGGATGGTCACCTCCAGAGGGTCATAAGGAACCAGCTTATTATGTTGCAAATTGGCAAATATAGGAAGAGAAGGAAACATTAATCTTGCCTCTCCTCTGGGAACTAACCCACTGGGTAACCTCATGCTAGATAAAACAAAGTCGCTGTTTATAAAGAATTTCCGCAAATAAATGAAAAAGGAATGATGGAATCAGAGTATCATCATCATTTGTTGTGGCGGCATCCATGGTGCCTTTCATTACCTTATCGAAAACACGGCAACAGTCTCATCAACGTTGCCATCATCTGTTTAACTTGAGTACATTTTCTCAAAGCCTATTTACTTATACATTGTGTGGAATAACAAAATTAATAAGCAATAAACTGCACAGTGAAAAGAATGTATGTCACCGTTTTGGCCCCTCAGTGAAGTAATGGATCCAGGGGCTGAGCCTTCACGGTTGAAAACACCCAGCAGCGGAGGCAGCTGGTGAAGGAACACATCACCCTAGAGTCCTGTCAACAGAAGCTGGGTCTGGCGGAGCCTCTAGATCCAGATGACCATGGGCAGCAAACACAGAGGGCAGCCGAGCATGCTGAACTGTCCCAGAGTGGGCAGTCAGAACAATCCAGACTATGGGAAACACTAGTCAAATGGCCTGGTTTCTTCAAGCAATAAAATGAAAAGGGACTGAAGGAAAAACTTGTGGATTGTAAGAGGTAAAATATGGGGCTTCCCTGCGAGCTCAGTGGTAGAGTTCGCCTGCCAATGCAGGAGACATGGGTTCAATCCCTGATCCAAGAAGATTTCACATGTTGTAGAACAACTAAGCCCATGAGCCACAACCATGCAGCCTGTGCTCTAGAGCCTCGGGAGCTGCAACTATGGACCCCGTGGGCCGCAACTACTGAAGCCCATGTGCCCTTGAGCCCGAGTTCCACAACAAGAGGAGTCACCACAACAAGAAGCCTGCTCACCTCGACCAGAGAGGAGCCCGCACTCCCTGCAACCAGAGAAGAGCCTGTGGCAGCAGTGAAAACCCAGAATAGCCAAAAATAAATAAATAATTTAAAAAAAAAAAAAAAGAGGTAAAATATGTGTTTTTGAAGGTGGCAAGCTTGAAGCACAGTCTAGAGATAACACTCTTGGATGATGAAACCGTAAAGAAACACAAGCAAGTGCTGCTTTCTCCTCTTGCGGCGGAGAGGGGCTGGGCCGGGGCAGGCACCGTGGAGGAGCTGCCGGGCAGCTACACTGTTCCACCTCTTGGGTTACAAGAGCATGTGGGTGTCTGCTTTCTGATACTTCATTCAGCTCTATGTTAATCTCATAGTTTTTTTTCTGTATTTTATTACACAAGAAAAAGATGTTGAAAACAAGGACTATTGACCAACTGATGCATATCTATTAAAATAAGTCAGACACTAGAATGGTAGAACACACTGGAATGGTAGGAACAGCAAGCAGGCTTTGGAAATGCTTTTCCATAAACCTAAGTAACTCGGACACTAGAAGCCACCTTGCCCTCAAGAAAGGCTCTCTCTGAAGACCTCTGTGCCCACTGGGACTGGATGGTGGAGGAGGAGAGACGGAAACCGATGCCTGCCCTGGACAGCAGGAGAGTACATGGGGCGGCCAGTGGACATGTACGATGCTGGGGAGAGGGGTCCTATCTAAATGCATCCCGAGCCCCACCCAACAGGCGCAGCTGAAAACCAGAGTCACAGCACCTCCTCTGTTGCCCAGTGGGCCCTGCAGACCTACGCCAGGCCACGTGGCTGGAGATGCCATGACCAAGCTAACGTCCTGAGGCGAGGGGAGATGGGCAGCAGAATGGTGTTTTAGACACATAAACCACTTCTGTGGTGGAGATCTCCTGGGGCATCTGTCCAGCAATCACTCCCAGAGGCAAGAACCGCACCCCCATCCCAGGAGACGCGCCTGTGCCCTGTGGCCCTGTCCTCCTGGACACAGCTGACTTGACCAGGGAGGGACACAAGACTCCATGCCAAGACAGAGAACACCTATGGATTACTGCCAGCATCTATTTCTCCCCTCTAGAAACACCACCTCAAATTTCTTTTCAGACACTTCCCCTGTCTCATGTGGACAGGGTGGAAAAAACCTACCTCCCTTCTGAGATTAAATTAAACCAATACACCAATACATCCTTCCAAGCACCAGGTGTTCATGGAGGGGCGAGGAGTTCAGGCATGAGTCAACCGCTGCATCTCATTCTCCCGGCCCTGTGACAGGCTGAAGCTTGGGCACGTGATCCAAGCTGGTCCAATCAGAATGAATCTTACAAGTTTTCCTTTTTCCTTTTTTTCCACTGTGTACCTTTTTAATTCGAGACCCCAGCTAACCACCAGAAATGAACATCAGCCTTCATTCAGTCCCATCTCTTGAACATATTCCTTTAAACAAGATTACATAAAAATCAAACCACTTCAATTCCACTTATTCATGCAGTGGTTTTTAGAAGGTTTCTACATGTGCATACATGTTTGTTATGTGTGTGCACATGTATGGAAAAGTGCCTTTTGTTTAATAATCAGAGGATAAGGAAAATGGAAAAAAAAAATCCTGACCTGAATATAAGTTGAGAGGCTTTCAAATTTTAAATAAAATGACCAAAATTTCAAGTATTTTTATGAGTTACCTTCTCAGAAGCTTAAAATTGAGTCTCTTAAGAATTCAAGTGGGGGGGGGGGCTTCCCTGGTGGTCCAGTGAGTAAAGAGTCTGCCTTGCAGTGCAAGGGACACCGGTTCGATCCCTGGCCTGGAAAGATCCCACGTGCCACGGAGCGGCTGGACCGGTGTGTCCAATTATGAGCCAGTGCTCTGGAGCGCATGCACCCAGAGCCAGTGCTCTGCAATGAGAGAGGCCACTGCCATGGGAGGCCCACATAGACCAAAGAATAAAGATGGCTGAAAAGATTTTTAAAAAGAGGCCAAAGTTAAAAAAAGAAAAAAGAAAGAATTCAAATGATCTGTGTGTGTGCTCAGTCACTCAGTCATTCTTACTCTGCGACCCCAGGAACTGTAGCCACCAGGCTCCTCTGCCCATGCAATTCTCCAGGCAAGAATCCTCAAGTGGGGTGCCATTTCCTAGTCCAGGGTGAATCTTACAACTTCTGTACGGGTAATGAGATTCCCACCCCCTCTCTTCTCCTGTGTGCCATGGGATGAGGATGAAAGGTCTGGAATCACCACAGCCACTGCAAGACCTTGAGGAAGGCTCCTGAGAATAAAGCCAGAACTCCGAGGTGCGCAGAGAGGGCCGCTGCAGAGAAAAGAAGGGCGCTCTCGGATGACATCCTGCAAGCTGGCTCCACTTCAGTCATTCCTCTGGATCTTATTACATGAACCCACAAGCCTCCCCTTCCTTTGCTTCTTTAATTGAGCCAGCTTGCATGAGGTTTTCTGCACCCTGGGATTGGATGGTATGGTTATGAATGCTAAAGCTCCAAGTAACAGAAAACTCTTCTAATGATGAGTTAAACAAATATGGGTACAGCTTTTACAAAACACAAAAACCCAACGATGGCGACCCAGGGCCACTCATACAGCCCAGCCATGTGGCAAATGTGCACACATGTGCACATACACATATAGAATACTGAGTAAGGCCTGAATTGAGCCAATTTCCTAATCAAACTTATGTGAGATGTTATCATTGTGGAAAAGTGAGCAAAAGGTACACAGAACCTTTCTGCTATTTTTGCAACTGTGTCTTAATCTACAATTATTTCAAAATTAAATGTTTGTTTTTACCAGGGTTTCTCTGTTGACTCAGATGGTAAAAAATCTGTCTGTGTGCTGGGTTCAATCCCTGGGTCAGGAAGATCCTCTGGAGACAGAAATGGCGACCCACTCCAGTATTCTTGCAGGAGAATCCCATGGACAGAGGAGCCTGGTGGGCTACAGTCCATGGGGTGGCAGAGTCCGACACATGTAAGTGCAGAGACAATTTTGCGTATGATTTCAGGGGCTTCATATCTCCCTGAGGTTCATCTAGCTTCCTCCCATGAGAGGCTGAGGCAGCACCCACTGGCTTGCTCCCCTCTAGAACCCCGACTCCTGCATGACCACCCAGGCCCTGCCCAATGCTTTAATTGCCCAGTAAACCATCTGTGTGTGTGCTCAGTCACTCAGTCATTCTTACTCTGCGACTCCAGGAACTGTAGCCACCAGGCTCCTCTGCCCATGCAATTCTCCAGGCAAGAATCCTCAAGTGGGGTGCCATTTCCTAGTCCAGGGTGAATCTTACAACTTCTGTACGGGTAATGAGATTCCCACCCCCTCTCTTCTCCTGTGTGCCATGGGATGAGGATGAAAGGTCTGGAATCACCACAGCCACTGCAAGACCTTGAGGAAGGCTCCTGAGAATAAAGCCAGAACTCCGAGGTGCGCAGAGGGCCGCTGCAGAGAAAAGAAGGGCGCTCTCGGATGACATCCTGCAAGCTGGCTCCACTTCAGTCATTCCTCTGGATCTTATTACATGAACCCACAAGCCTCCCCTTCCTTTGCTTCTTTAATTGAGCCAGCTTGCATGAGGTTTTCTGCACCCTGGGATTGGATGGTATGGTTATGAATGCTAAAGCTCCAAGTAACAGAAAACTCTTCTAATGATGAGTTAAACAAATATGGGTACAGCTTTTACAAAACACAAAAACCCAACGATGGCGACCCAGGGCCACTCATACAGCCCAGCCATGTGGCAAATGTGCACACATGTGCACATACACATATAGAATACGAGTAAGGCCTGAATTGAGCCAATTTCCTAATCAAACTTATGTGAGATGTTATCATTGTGGAAAAGTGAGCAAAAGGTACACAGAACCTTTCTGCTATTTTTGCAACTGTGTCTTAATCTACAATTATTTCAAAATTAAATGTTTGTTTTTACCAGGGTTTCTCTGTTGACTCAGATGGTAAAAAATCTGTCTGTGTGCTGGGTTCAATCCCTGGGTCAGGAAGATCCTCTGGAGACAGAAATGGCGACCCACTCCAGTATTCTTGCAGGAGAATCCCATGGACAGAGGAGCCTGGTGGGCTACAGTCCATGGGGTGGCAGAGTCCGACACATGTAAGTGCAGAGACAATTTTGCGTATGATTTCAGGGGCTTCATATCTCCCTGAGGTTCATCTAGCTTCCTCCCATGAGAGGCTGAGGCAGCACCCACTGGCTTGCTCCCCTCTAGAACCCCGACTCCTGCATGACCACCCAGGCCCTGCCCAGTAAGCTGCTTTAATTGCCCAGTAAGACAGAACACAAGCCAGCTCAGAGAGAGAGGCTGGCGTGTGGGAAGCTTACTCCATTGCCTTTCTGGAGGGTGGGTGCATATTTGTACACACACACACACACACACAGACACACACACACACACACACACACACACACTCCACGTTCTAATAACAATCTGGGTCTCCCATCAAACAGGATTCATTGACTACCCTGGGACCTACTGTTTTATCCTCTCAAAGTCATCTTCTCATTCCTACCCCACCTCCAGACTTTCAGAGAAATAATTCAATTTGGAAAGGAAATTAACCACATTATCTACGTTCCCCTAGTCCATTGATGCCAAGGCCCCAGGGCCCAGGTTGTGTTTTTGTTCAAAATATACTGTTAAGGTTCAGGTTTCAGCACCATTTCCTTGGCACCCTGATGCACTGCTGCCCTCTGCTGGTGGTGTCTAGGTATTACTTAGACATTTCTGGGGCTTCCTTGGTGGCTCAGACCATAGCTTGGTTCCACGTAGCAATGACCTCAAAAATCCAAACCACTTTGAATCTCAAACATTTTCACTTCTAGGAAATTTTCCTAAAGAAGTTATTAGACAAATGAGTGAGGATATAATTACCAGAGGAGGGAGGTGGGGGCACACGGGTGAGAGGAAGAGGGAGGCCTAGCCAGCACAGGGACAGGGCACTGGGAGGTGTCACATTTGCGCTTAAGGGCTCTCAGTCTAATTCCTGGGGTCTGTCTTGCTGAAAGATCTCCATTCTAACCTGAAATGATCAAGACAGAGGGTTCTGAAATGAAGTGGGCAATTATCCTAACATGGTGACTTTCGTGCTCGTGGAAATCTGTCTGTGTGCTGGGAATCCCTGGGTCAGGAAGATCCTCTGGAGACAGAAATGGCGACCCACTCCAGTATTCTTGCAGGAGAATCCCATGGACAGAGGAGCCTGGTGGGCTACAGTCCATGGGGTGGCAGAGTCCGACACATGTAAGTGCAGAGACAATTTTGCGTATGATTTCAGGGGCTTCATATCTCCCTGAGGTTCATCTAGCTTCCTCCCATGAGAGGCTGAGGCAGCACCCACTGGCTTGCTCCCCTCTAGAACCCCGACTCCTGCATGACCACCCAGGCCCTGCCCAGTAAGCTGCTTTAATTGCCCAGTAAGACAGAACACAAGCCAGCTCAGAGAGAGAGGCTGGCGTGTGGGAAGCTTACTCCATTGCCTTTCTGGAGGGTGGGTGCATATTTGTACACACACACACACACACACAGACACACACACACACACACACACACACACACTCCACGTTCTAATAACAATCTGGGTCTCCCATCAAACAGGATTCATTGACTACCCTGGGACCTACTGTTTTATCCTCTCAAAGTCATCTTCTCATTCCTACCCCACCTCCAGACTTTCAGAGAAATAATTCAATTTGGAAAGGAAATTAACCACATTATCTACGTTCCCCTAGTCCATTGATGCCAAGGCCCCAGGGCCCAGGTTGTGTTTTTGTTCAAAATATACTGTTAAGGTTCAGGTTTCAGCACCATTTCCTTGGCACCCTGATGCACTGCTGCCCTCTGCTGGTGGTGTCTAGGTATTACTTAGACATTTCTGGGGCTTCCTTGGTGGCTCAGACCATAGCTTGGTTCCACGTAGCAATGACCTCAAAAATCCAAACCACTTTGAATCTCAAACATTTTCACTTCTAGGAAATTTTCCTAAAGAAGTTATTAGACAAATGAGTGAGGATATAATTACCAGAGGAGGGAGGTGGGGGCACACGGGTGAGAGGAAGAGGGAGGCCTAGCCAGCACAGGGACAGGGCACTGGGAGGTGTCACATTTGCGCTTAAGGGCTCTCAGTCTAATTCCTGGGGTCTGTCTTGCTGAAAGATCTCCATTCTAACCTGAAATGATCAAGACAGAGGGTTCTGAAATGAAGTGGGCAATTATCCTAACATGGTGACTTTCAGACAAGAAGCAATCTGCCTACAACGTTCAGGAGACCCAGGTTTTTCTCTGGGTCGGGAAGATGCCTTGGAGAAGGGAATGCCTGCCCACTCCAGAATTCTTGCCTGGAGAATCCCACAGACAGAGGAACGTGGCCAGCTACCGTCCATGGGTTGCAAAGAGTCAGACACGATTGAGGGACTAATACTTTCTTTTCATGATCCTGACCCCAGTGGAACATCTACAGCAAAAAATATGAACATCAGTTAACAAGCACTAACACTGTGCTCATGGCAGGTATGGCGTTGCCTCCTGTAATCCTCACAACACTTTCCAGAGGAGGGAAGAGGGGCTGGTCATTGTCTGCTGCAGGGATCCTTCCCCGAACCAGCAGACCGCACTGCCTCTCACTGGCCCTGCTCTATTCAAGACCTCAGGTGTTCAAGAAACTGTTCAGGTGACTGAAGGTGCTCCCCCTGCCAGAACCAGCAGCTACCATTCAGACTCACAACTCATTCTGAATGGCCAGCAGCACAGCAAGACCAGTGGTTTAGCGGGAACACCCTGGTGAACTTACTGGAATGACAGTGTGGTTCCTGGACTTAATACTGTTGTTAAGTCAGTCGTGTCCAACTCTTTGGGACCCTATGAACTGCAGCACACCAGCTTCTCCATCCTTCACCATCTCCCAGAGTTTACTGAAACTCATGTCCATGGAGTCAGTGATGCCATCCAACCATCTCATCCTCTTTTGCCCCCTTCTCCTCCTGCCCTCAATCTTTCCCAGCTCCAGGGCATTTTTCCAGTAAGTCAACTCTTCACATCAGGTGGTCAAAGTATTGGAGGTTCACATCAGTCTTTCCAATGAATATTCAGGATTCATTTCCTTTAGGACAGACTACTTTGATCTCTTTGCAGTCCAAGGGACTCTCAAGAGTCTTCTCCAGCACCAAAGGTGGAAAGCATCCATTCTCTGGTGCTCAGCCTTCTCTATGGTCCTTAATGCAAATGGTACTGAAAGGGGTATTTAGGCAGATTTAATAAGGAGGCTAGTGGGTCCCAAGGACAAAGAGGAGAAGAAGAAAAACAAGGAGAAATAAAGACAAATATCTTCAATGTCAAAACTAAAAACTTCTAGTCTTATGTTAATCTGGGTGTTTACATTAGAATGTCTCACCTAGCCCTGAAGCCTAGAGACTGTCCTAGCTAATCTCATGTTAATGTTGTGGATATGGACACACAGGGCGTTTACAACCTTAAAATATTCTTTTGATTCATTGTTTTGGTAACTGACTAGAAGATAGAGATTGTCATGCTTAAACTGACAAAGGAGGAATACTCTTCTATCCCCCTTCCAGTGTCTATGCTGGAAGCTTTTCCCTATCCTTTTTTACTTTAATAAACTTCTCACTGCACAGAGCTCTGAGTGACCATCGCCAAGTCTTTTAATCCCAATGTGAATTCTTCTCCATTGGAGATTAAGAATCTGACACCGTTCAGGGTAACCTACCATCATTTATCACCTATCAGTACTTTATCATGTTAAGGAAGCACCCTTAACTTCTCAGATGATTCTATTAGGATTGTAGAACTAATTTTACAGAATTCTTTTCATTTGCATTCATAAACAAAATGAGTTTGAGGGGGAAAAAAACCTATCTTTGTTAGATTCTGGTAATAGGATTCAAAACTAGAAATATTTTTAAATTGAATTTTCTTTTTTTTTTTAAGAAAAACCTATTCAGCCTATGATGGAAATCACTGAATCCTTCAATAACAAGAATTCACCCAGTAAATAATATGAACCCAGAGCCTTGTTAGATACATCTTCAGTAGATTTTATATTTAATTTCTTGATTTTTAGCCAGTTCTAGCATTTCATTTCTTGAGTGAATTATGGTCACTCAATTTTCCAGAATATTATCTTTATCATACAGAGTTTCAAATAGATTGATAGGGATAACATTTTGCAGCTTTAAAATACTAATTGTTCTCGTTATTCATTTATTGTCTTTTATTAATTAGTTTTGCCAGGCATGTATCTTTTTCATTTTTTACAAAACCCTCTTAAGACTAACTTTTGTTCTTGCCAGGTAATTTATTTCTGCATTTATCTTTATCATTTCCTTCCATATACTTTCCTTAATCTCATATTTTTTAACTTTCTTTGGCTGCCTTCCTAATATTAATATATAGTGGGTATCCAAAGAGAGCACTGAATGAATGAATGAATTTTCAAAGACATAAAGTCATAGAAAAATGGGGAAACGATGGGTTCAAAAAAAAGTAAGAATAGTTAGGATGTCGTGAATCAGATGTGGGGTAGGGAGGAATTAAAGATGAACCTTCAAGTTCTGGCTCAGGTAACTGTCTTACGGGCTGAATTACATTCTCCCCAAATGTCACATATATTGAAGCTCTTACCCTAATATGATTGTATTTGGGGACGGACCTTTAAAATAATTAAGGTTACATGAAGTTATAAAGGTGGAGCCCTAATCCAATATGACCGATGTCCTATGGGAAGAGGAAGATGCCCGGATGTACACGCTCAGAGGAAAGGCCGTGTGAGGACGCAGCGAGAAGGTGGTGCCTGCGGACCAAGGAGAGGAGCCTCAGGAGGCACCCGCCTTGCCAACACGTTGATCCTGGACTTCCTGCCTCCAGAACTGTGAGGGGATACACTTCTGCTGCTTAAGCTGGCTAGTGTGTGGGGGTTGTTATGACAGCCCTATAAAATGCATTTGGTGAACTGTGGGTACCATTTACTGTCTATGTGAGCAGACCGTGGAAGAAAACGAGCAGCGGATGGCTGGCAGCAGGAGCCAGGTGGCAAAGGATTTAAGTGTGGATGAGGAAGTGGAAACAGAAAGTGTACACAACTCTCAAGAAGCTCATTTGTTAACGAGGGAAAACAGTGGTAGCTAGAAAGGGACATCAGGTTCAGAGAGGGTCTCCTAAATGTGTAAAACTCTTCTTCACTACAGCCACTCGGAGGAGGGGAGGCCCAAGACACGAGAGAAAACTCTTGACAGAAGAGGTGAGGCCGGTCCCTGCCACACAGGTGGATGAACTACACTCCCATGGCAGGAAGGCGGCCTTTTCCACTGTGCCGAGACAATGGGCAAAGGGTGGATGGAGATGACTTTGCAGGTGGAAGACAAGAAACTGGGGCTTTCCCCATCTAGGGAGGTTTTCACTCTGAAGTAGGAATACAGTCATCTGCTGAAAGTGAGAGGTAAGATGGAGTAAATGGTTTTAAAAGAAGAGTGAACCAACACAATACTGTGAAGCAAATGTCCTTTGATTAAAAATATTTTTAAGTGAAAACAACAGCTTCAGAGGACAAGAGCGAGCTGGCCAGGGGCATGTGACGGGCCAGCCCCACAGCTCTGAGCCAGTTCAGAGACCAGGGCCACCACCCTGCGGCTGTGTGACTCTCCAGGCCTGTAGGTACTGGGAGACCCAATCTCAGATTCCTTGTTTCTCTGCCTGTTCTGAAATTTCCTCAGTGGCAGCTCTTTCTTTAGAACCCAGCTGAAGTATCTGCTATCGTTCCACTGTGACCTTATTTCACTTGTATACATTCTCCACAGGTTATGATCCACCCCTATGGGTCCACCCCATTGCCTATGACTCAAAAGTATGTAAAAGTAACTAACTGGATGAATCCAGGATAGGGTTTCTCTAGGAAAAAGCAATGCAAGTAAGGACAGGCACAAGTGACCCTAAGATTTGGGGTGCTTATAGTCTTCACTCTCCCCATTACTTCATTGCGGGTTTCATCTTTAACCAAAGGATAAAGTTCTCAACCCTAATAGACCAATACTCCCTTCTTATAACGACCATGTATTAAACCTAACGACCAGTTCAGTTCAGTCACTCAGACCTGTCCAACTCTTCACAACCCCACGGGCTGCAGGACGCCAGGCTTCCCTGTCCTTCACCTTCTCCCGGGTTGTTATAAATAACCTACCTGACGTGAGTTTATTTTTGTGATTTATTTTATTTATGTATTGGCTGCACTGAGTCCTCTTTGCTGGACACAGGCTTCTTCTAGCTGCAGTGAGGAGGGCCTTCTCTTCTTTGCAGTGAGCAGGCGTCTCGCTGCAGTGGCTTCTCATGTTTTTTCTTGTGGCCGAGCTCCAGGTTTGTGTGCACTGGAGTCGCTGCATGGATCCTTACAGGTAGGCGGTCCTGCCACACAGGTGGATGAACTACACTCCATGGCAGGAAGGCGGCCTTTTCCACTGTGCCGAGACAATGGGCAAAGGGTGGATGGAGATGACTTTGCAGGTGGAAGACAAGAAACTGGGGCTTTCCCCATCTAGGGAGGTTTTCACTCTGAAGTAGGAATACAGTCATCTGCTGAAAGTGAGAGGTAAGATGGAGTAAATGGTTTTAAAAGAAGAGTGAACCAACACAATACTGTGAAGCAAATGTCCTTTGATTAAAAATATTTTTAAGTGAAAACAACAGCTTCAGAGGACAAGAGCGAGCTGGCCAGGGGCATGTGACGGGCCAGCCCCACAGCTCTGAGCCAGTTCAGAGACCAGGGCCACCACCCTGCGGCTGTGTGACTCTCCAGGCCTGTAGGTACTGGGAGACCCAATCTCAGATTCCTTGTTTCTCTGCCTGTTCTGAAATTTCCTCAGTGGCAGCTCTTTCTTTAGAACCCAGCTGAAGTATCTGCTATCGTTCCACTGTGACCTTATTTCACTTGTATACATTCTCCACAGGTTATGATCCACCCCTATGGGTCCACCCCATTGCCTATGACTCAAAAGTATGTAAAAGTAACTAACTGGATGAATCCAGGATAGGGTTTCTCTAGGAAAAAGCAATGCAAGTAAGGACAGGCACAAGTGACCCTAAGATTTGGGGTGCTTATAGTCTTCACTCTCCCCATTACTTCATTGCGGGTTTCATCTTTAACCAAAGGATAAAGTTCTCAACCCTAATAGACCAATACTCCCTTCTTATAACGACCATGTATTAAACCTAACGACCAGTTCAGTTCAGTCACTCAGACCTGTCCAACTCTTCACAACCCCACGGGCTGCAGGACGCCAGGCTTCCCTGTCCTTCACCTTCTCCCGGGTTGTTATAAATAACCTACCTGACGTGAGTTTATTTTTGTGATTTATTTTATTTATGTATTGGCTGCACTGAGTCCTCTTTGCTGGACACAGGCTTCTTCTAGCTGCAGTGAGGAGGGCCTTCTCTTCTTTGCAGTGAGCAGGCGTCTCGCTGCAGGGGCTTCTCTTCTTGTGGAGCGCGAGCTCCAGGTTTGTGTGCTTCAGTAGCTGGAGTGCACGGGTTTAGTTGCCTGGTGGTGTGTGGAATCCGCCTGGAGCATGGATCGAACCTATGTCCCTTGCACTGGCAGGCAGATTTTCAACTTCCCACCAGGGAAGTCTCGGACATAAGTTCCAAAGATCCATTTAATGCCCACAGGGTAACGTAAAGGAGATGTAAAGTGAAATTTATAATAAAAATATACTTCAACCTGTAAATCTCAAGCATAACTTTAACAAAAAGACTCAGTGAAGCAGTAGATGCTCCTGGCTGTCTACAGACCCCCAGGGAGACAGGCATAGACTGACCACGGCGTAATACACTTGAAACTCAGACACAGGAGTACTGAGACCCTCCACCAGATCCAGTAAAAATCAACCAATTGCTACATTCGAAACAAATGTTTGGTGTCTCAAGCTATTAGAACATGACTAACTACAAAAAGTGGAATGTGATTTGGTTTCAGGCACCCTAGCAAATCAGAGAGAAAACTGCCGATATGTAAAGCATCACAGGCTATCTGTCATACTAGCTTCCTTGAGGACCACCCTTTCCTATCACTCTCAAGTCTGGGAGTGGAAATTCTATCAGTGGTGGTCATCCTGGATCTGGAACACAAGAACAGCCTGTACTAGGGGGCTCTGGCCACCTAAGAACCATGATGCTTCTCATCTGGACAGGAGTAACGAAGGCTATCATGGCCTGGAGGAAGCAGGCAGCTCAGGGCTGGAAGATGGCTGCTACTACCATGCTAACTGTTTCACACTGCAGTGTCTCCTTCCCAACCTCTGCCGGTTCCCTGTTGCTGAGGACACCTTTTCTGGACACTATGTTTATATGAAAAACACCCGTGCACACTCTGGACCCAAGCCTGGTTGACACAGCATGCCAGATGTGAAACTGCAGAGCTTGGAGGCCAGGCCTCCTGCCAGAGTCCAACAGAGCAGAGACCCTTCCAGCTGTTCCACAATTCCTGGTGCCCCACCCTCCCACCTCTGCTTCTTTATAAAGTGTCTGGGTGGGTCTGGGAAACAGAGGCGGTGATGTATTGGATGTCAACGTTAAGAGCAAGAGGGGCCCTCGGAGGTGTAAGCAGGTGGAAGGGTACTGGGGAGAGCGCCCAGGGAGGACGGCGGGGCAGCCAGTTCTGCAGATGCAGGAGTCTTCGCTTCACCACTGAGCACCAGAGTCCTCTGAATCTCTGAGCTCTCATTTTCTCCCACGCAAAGTGAGGACGACTGCGAAAATACTTACCCTCAGGACGCTCAGGGGACTGTTTAGTGGGAGGCATCTGGTGACTGACTGTGGGTGAAGACGTCCCGTGTACATGCAGAGCACCCGAGCGCTGCTGCTGTGACTGTCACCACTGCTGGTAAGGAGCAGCAGACCTGTGCAGAGGGCGACCTGGAGCCCCTCAGGGCCCGGGCCAGTCGTCTAACAACCAGCGGACACACACTTCCGACAAAGGGGTCACGCTTCCTAACAGACTCCCCAGGGGGAAAGATAAGGATAGACGAACACTTGCAAGAGCGAGAGTGACTGTTGGGGTCTAGAAAGAATAGATGGGAAAAACCCGTAAGGCTGGGACGTGTTTTTGACAATGTCTCCAAAAATACCCTGAAAATGTGTTCCATTAAAAATTACCAAAGAGGCCTGGGGGCTGAGATGAGTGTGGGAGCAGGCTTCCTCCCCCGGGCCTTCCCGGAGACCTCAACAATGAACTTCCAGTGAGGATATGGGATGCAGGACGTGCCAAATTTATTTAACAACAGAACTCCCTTTCCACAGAGCATCTATCAAAGGATTTCGTGAAACATACTTTGGGAATTTAACCCTCCAGTTGGGCATGTTATATGGGGACATGGATCATAAAAAAGGAAACAAGAACACTCTGTTAACATTCAATCAATGGCAGGAGCTGGACATTTTGGAAAATGGAGATCCATTTTCACCATGGCACTGAAACAGTATCACCCTGTGCTCCCTGACCCAAGTTCCAATGCCAGATGTGAAACTGCAGAGCTTGGAGGCCAGGCCTCCTGCCAGAGTCCAACAGAGCAGAGACCCTTCCAGCTGTTCCACAATTCCTGGTGCCCCACCCTCCCACCTCTGCTTCTTTATAAAGTGTCTGGGTGGGTCTGGGAAACAGAGGCGGTGATGTATTGGATGTCAACGTTAAGAGCAAGAGGGGCCCTCGGAGGTGTAAGCAGGTGGAAGGGTACTGGGGAGAGCGCCCAGGGAGGACGGCGGGGCAGCCAGTTCTGCAGATGCAGGAGTCTTCGCTTCACCACTGAGCACCAGAGTCCTCTGAATCTCTGAGCTCTCATTTTCTCCCACGCAAAGTGAGGACGACTGCGAAAATACTTACCCTCAGGACGCTCAGGGGACTGTTTAGTGGGAGGCATCTGGTGACTGACTGTGGGTGAAGACGTCCGTGTACATGCAGAGCACCCAGGCGCTGCTGCTGTGACTGTCACCACTGCTGGGAAGGACCAGCAGACCTGTGCAGAGGGCGACCTGGAGCCCCTCAGGGCCCGGGCCAGTCGTCTAACAACCAGCGGACACACACTTCCGACAAAGGGGTCACGCTTCCTAACAGACTCCCCAGGGGGAAAGATAAGGATAGACGAACACTTGCAAGAGCGAGAGTGACTGTTGGGGTCTAGAAAGAATAGATGGGAAAAACCCGTAAGGCTGGGACGTGTTTTTGACAATGTCTCCAAAAATACCCTGAAAATGTGTTCCATTAAAAATTACCAAAGAGGCCTGGGGGCTGAGATGAGTGTGGGAGCAGGCTTCCTCCCCCGGGCCTTCCCGGAGACCTCAACAATGAACTTCCAGTGAGGATATGGGATGCAGGACGTGCCAAATTTATTTAACAACAGAACTCCCTTTCCACAGAGCATCTATCAAAGGATTTCGTGAAACATACTTTGGGAATTTAACCCTCCAGTTGGGCATGTTATATGGGGACATGGATCATAAAAAAGGAAACAAGAACACTCTGTTAACATTCAATCAATGGCAGGGAGCCGCTGGACATTTTGGAAAATGGAGAGATCCATTTTTCACCATGGCACTGAAACAGTATCATGTGCTCCCTGATCCCCCAAATTCCAGCCCCTCGAGATCCACCAGCTATGCAACCCTGCATTCCACGGTCACATACATTAAATCTACTTTTATTTTTTCTTCTAAAATGTGCTCTTTCTCTCTATAATCAGTCCAGGACCTCCTCCTGCCCTTTAAAAAAAAAAGAACACGCACACACACACACATACACCACCCTCCAACCAGGTGAAAAGCCCCGGCGATTAGTCTATAACAAATATTGACACGAGGGGGAAAAACACATGTTGAAATGTATTAGAATCAGAACCTGTACAAAAAAAAAAAATTAAAATACAACCTGAAACCGTTCAAGTTCAGAAAGGCTAGTCAAGTCCTTTTCTCTTGCCAGGAGAATGCCATCATCAGAGGGCGCGGGGTCACCAGCCAGGGAGGGTGGGAAGAAAGAAACAGAAGCAGCAACAGATCCGTCACCAGACAGAGGGGCCGCGACACGCCATCCCCACCACGGATGCAGCCGGGAGGCATCAAAGAGCTCGGGAGAACAAGTGTTGGCAGACAGCCCCCGTGGGCAGCTGGGGTGTTCACACCAAAGGCCAGTCTGAATTGTCAGAGGCAGCGGGGAGCGAGGCCAGCGGAGAGCGAGGCCAGCAGAAAACACCAAGCCGGCAGAGACTTTTGCCACCCAGCAGACCCACGGCACCACTCACTGGCACTCAGAGACCAGGGGTTAAGACAGCCCAGTGCTCCCAACTAATGAGAGACTGGAGCTGGGCATAAGAGGCTGGAAACCCGCAGGTTTAGTAAACAGAGCCCAGCATCGCATCCTTCCATGGCCTGATCGGAGCTACCAACAAGGGGTAAAGCAGGAGGGGGAAAACAAAGCATTTTGATACCTGGCTACTAGAGAGCGCCCGCACTTCCGTGGGTACTGTGTACATGGGGCTGGAGAAGGATTGCCCCCCTCACTCAGAGAGGGGCCTCCCGCGCAGTCATCCCTGTGTGCCAGTTAAAGCTGCTTCCAGCTTATGAACAGCCTGACAAAATGACATGAAGCAAAAGGAAAACTGGGAGGGAGACAAGCCCTTAGACAGAGACAAGAACCTCCTGGAGGGAAGCTGGGCAGTGTCGGCCCTGTTGGGATGGCATCCGTGGAGCCCCTGAGTCTGAAGGGAGCAACTGGGGATGGGGCAGTGGGGGCGGGGCGGGACTTAACGGTCCTTCTGGAACAGTACCAACGAGGCGGGAGGCGCTGGTGAGGGGACGGGCAGGTCTGGAACTCACAGAAGAGAGAGAGGGGAGGAAGCAGGCCCTTGGTGTCCCCTCCCCAGCTGACCCAGGCCTGGTGAGTGCCAGCTGCCCCAGCCAGCCCTAGTGGCGGCTGGAGACCAGACCTTTCACTTTGGACATCTTCTTAGTGGGCTGCCTCTGCTCAGCGTGAGGGGGACACTCTCGTTCAGCCAACTGCTGCTCCATCTCCTGAGCCGAGGAGGACGCGGTAGCTTTGAGGGTCTTCTTGATGTTGGTAACCTGGAGGGAGACACAGGAGGGGGCTGCTCAGCTCGTATGTGCCAGGAACCCACCACACACTGCTCCTGCTGTAACAGGGGCCACCAAGTGAGGGGGCCAGAGTCCGCTGCCAGGTCTGAGGTGATAGTCAGAAACTCAGACAGGAGAGGCGAGCAGGGGCTACTCACAGAAGATACGTGGAAAGGAGTCTAGCGAAAAAGCGGAACTAATGCCTTCCTGGTTGAAAATGGGGACTAAGCTGAGTGGTAGTGGACCATCTGGCAAACAGGTACAACAGAGCAGCTGAAAGAACGCACTGGGCACAACTGTCACAGAAAAAGAAATGGTGACGCAAGATGCCGCCCTCAGCTGCCCGCTGCTCAGGTATGAAACCAGGTATCTTCACAAGAACCTGGAGTCTAACTGCATGAGCCCTTGTTGAGGCTTCCCTGGTGGCTCTGACAGTGAAGAGTCTGCCTGCAAAGCGGGAGACCCAGGTTCAATGCCTGGGCCAGGAAGACCCCCTGGAGAAGGGAACAGCTGCCCGCTCCAGTGCTCCCGCCTGGGAGACCCCCAGACAGAGGAGCCCACAGTCTCAAGGGCGACAGTCCGTGCGGCCACTAAGGGTCAGCCATGGCTGAGCATCTCCTGCTTTCTTTCTTTAATAATCAACTATAGGGCGAACTTTAGCCAACGATGTGACCAATGACAAAAAATGCAGTAGAAGAAAGTGCAATCACAGTACTGCTTTCAGCAGACCTTTCTTCAGTTCATGGATAAATATTTAAGCACTTCCTGAACATACCCTATCTAACACTGGCGTACTGTTCTATGATGAATGTTCTGCCATCTTTAATTAGTTCCCAGTTTGCTTTTCACTTATGTACAGTGCTTCTCTGAACAGACTTGGCATACTTTTGTGAACACCTGTGGAGGACATACTCCTAAAACTGAGATTTCCAGACCCAAAGGTTTACACATTCTACTTCAGTAACTATTCGTATCCTGCCTTCTGAAAAATGACTAAACCAGCTTGTCCTACAAACCTTGTGCCCCTGTGTCCATGTTTACACACATCCCCCAACACCAGTTCTGAAGGATCCTTCATACCCGTGCCCTTCAGCTAGCTGAGAGGAAGGGTAGGGGAAGAAGAGCAGAAGAGGAAAGACGAGATCTGTTCTTCAATCATTAGAAGGAAGAGGCGAAGGTCGGTGCAGAGGAAGGTGTACGCACTGGTCAGGAAGCAAAGGGGCTCCCCGCGGGGTGGCCCGTGAGCTCTGGGAAGAAGCTCTGGTCTCTCACAGAGCAAGGAGGGAGCGGCTGGCACCCTCACTTCTCAACAAAAGCGTCAGCCAGTGAGTGAGAGACAGTCTGAATGTAGGGAGCAGAAAAGCACAAAACTAGGTTCCTGCAGGAGAGGTGATCTGAGCCCAGACCAGGCTGCAGGGCCTCTCTGGTTTTGCTGTTTCAAGACACAGGAACAGCCACGCCCCAGAACCGCTGGTCCCTCAATCACCACAGCGGTGACGCAAGATGCCGCCCTCAGCTGCCCGCTGCTCAGGTATGAAACCAGGTATCTTCACAAGAACCTGGAGTCTAACTGCATGAGCCCTTGTTGAGGCTTCCCTGGTGGCTCTGACAGTGAAGAGTCTGCCTGCAAAGCGGGAGACCCAGGTTCAATGCCTGGGCCAGGAAGACCCCCTGGAGAAGGGAACAGCTGCCCGCTCCAGTGCTCCCGCCTGGGAGACCCCCAGACAGAGGAGCCCACAGTCTCAAGGGCGACAGTCCGTGCGGCCACTAAGGGTCAGCCATGGCTGAGCATCTCCTGCTTTCTTTCTTTAATAATCAACTATAGGGCGAACTTTAGCCAACGATGTGACCAATGACAAAAAATGCAGTAGAAGAAAGTGCAATCACAGTACTGCTTTCAGCAGACCTTTCTTCAGTTCATGGATAAATATTTAAGCACTTCCTGAACATACCCTATCTAACACTGGCGTACTGTTCTATGATGAATGTTCTGCCATCTTTAATTAGTTCCCAGTTTGCTTTTCACTTATGTACAGTGCTTCTCTGAACAGACTTGGCATACTTTTGTGAACACCTGTGGAGGACATACTCCTAAAACTGAGATTTCCAGACCCAAAGGTTTACACATTCTACTTCAGTAACTATTCGTATCCTGCCTTCTGAAAAATGACTAAACCAGCTTGTCCTACAAACCTTGTGCCCCTGTGTCCATGTTTACACACATCCCCCAACACCAGTTCTGAAGGATCCTTCATACCCGTGCCCTTCAGCTAGCTGAGAGGAAGGGTAGGGGAAGAAGAGCAGAAGAGGAAAGACGAGATCTGTTCTTCAATCATTAGAAGGAAGAGGCGAAGGTCGGTGCAGAGGAAGGTGTACGCACTGGTCAGGAAGCAAAGGGGCTCCCCGCGGGGTGGCCCGTGAGCTCTGGGAAGAAGCTCTGGTCTCTCACAGAGCAAGGAGGGAGCGGCTGGCACCCTCACTTCTCAACAAAAGCGTCAGCCAGTGAGTGAGAGACAGTCTGAATGTAGGGAGCAGAAAAGCACAAAAACTAGGTTCCTGCAGGAGAGGTGATCTGCAGAATGAGCCCAGACCAGGCTGCAGGGCCTCTCTGGTTTTGCTGTTTCAAGACACAGGAACAGCCACGCCCCAGAACCGCTGGTCCCTCAATCACCACAGCGGCATTCCCGGGAGGAGCATCACCAGAGGGCTGGGGCGTGGGCACTGGACACAGAGGGCCACCGAAGCCAAGGCTGGGGGTATCCAGTCTCTGTCAGGCCAGGACGCGCCATCTCAGGACCCCAGGATCCCCGCCTCCCAGGGCTCACAAAGAAACACAACCTGCCTCAAGGACAAACCTGGCCTGCTCTCCATTTCTGATGTGCCACTCAAGACCCTCTGCCATCCTTCCCTTCAGAGCACGTGCCCTCCACTCGAGCCACGCAAGTACCCGGCTGTACACACGGGCGCAGTCATTTCCCACGGCCTGGCTTGCTGTCATTCCAGCCTGGGCCAGCCTCCTTCTTCATCAGCCACCTCTGACCCCACCTCTTCTGCAAACCGGCCCAGACCACGAGCCCACGCTGGCCCGCCTCCCCGCAGCTACACGGCCTGGCGGGGCCTCTCACCGTCAGAGGGCAGCCTCCTACATAATGCGTCTCCTCTGTTTCAGGGGTTCACATCTGGCTTTTGGTAAGACAGCAGGCTGACAAAGCTGAGTCCTCCAGAGTCAGGTAAACATGCCACAGGGGAAAAAAGGGGTTCTCGGGCAAGTGTTGCTCAGCCTAAAAAACGAGGCCATTTATCCTCACAAGGCCTCAGCCTGGATGGCAGGCATGACGTGGCTCACGGGGGGTCCTTTTATGCATACGTTGTGCTCAGTCAGTTTGACTGTTAGCATCTTAAACATATGGAACTTCCAAAAGAGACTGCTGAGCCAAAAGCAGATGCTCAGAGTGGAAGAGGAGTTACGAGTCAAACAGCTTTCTGAAACAGTCGCCCAGGTCTAACTGTAGATGCCCCCTTCTGGGACCTGAGAGTGCCATCAGGCAGATCCCCAGTTAAGCCTATCTCAGCTCCACGGAACAATCCTGAGGAGCTGAACTCCACCTTCACAGAACTGCCCTTCAAACAACGACTGGCATCCTCTCAGGCTGGTCTTTTTCAGCCTCGAAGTCCTGCTGCCTCCTCATGTTCTTCCCTGAGCAGTCTGGCTTGCAGGCCAGCCCCATTCCACCACCCCAGACGACTGAGAGTTTTTCAGATCCCTCAGCTCATGGGCCTCAGGAACGTTCACATGGGACTGCATCTGCTAACACAACCACTGCCTACCTCTGCTGGAGACTTTAGATATTCAGGCAAAAGGAGAAATAAGACAGTCCTAGGGTAGGAAAACAGAGCTGAGCTGTGGGACACAGCAAAGGCAGACAGCAGAAGGGGAGAGCACAGTGGGGACAGAGTCACCCAGAAAAAGGAGAACAGGGAGACGGAGAAGGCTCTCAGGAGCACACTCTAACAGCCAACAGGTTTGAGGTCTACTGCTAACTCAACTTCTGGGGGATTTTCTACATGAAAAAAAAAAAAACGAGTGTACTTTATCCAATTACGGTCTATTACCTACCTGACTGGAACATGGCTTATTTTGTGAATGCAGCAAGAGCTATATATTGACATTCCACAGACCATCAGACTTATGAGCACATTCAAATAAGAATACATCCCAAATCGAAGGAGAGTGATGAGGTACTTTGGGGAGGTGATCAGTACCTCTCCTCCAGAGCATTTGCTCAGAGATAATGAACAGTGCGTGATGCTCCTGTTCCATCTCCTGCAGGTATGCTGGGATTGTAACGAATGAGTCTGTGAAAGGTTACAAGGAGAGAACATTCTTAGGCAGTCTGTATGGGGCTGACTTCATTATGAGGGAAAGCTCTTAAAGCTAATATTCACAGAAATCAGCTGCTGTTATAAGATTTGAGGGAAAAAGCATCAAATTTTCCCCTTTGAGAAAAGCAATCTAACTTAAGGACAAATAAGGTATCAACTTAGTTGAGAAAATGACTATAAAGAGTAACAGAAATATAAATATAAGCAGAACAGAACAAAATTACAACTTTGTGGTAGATCTGTTTTCAAGTCAACAAACACTTGGCACCTTGTATGTGCCTTCGCCAGGGATAATCCGTACCCTACACATAACCGCTGGACCGTGTATTTGGAAGGCAGCTATGCTCACCACTATACCACCAACGCTAGATCGTGCATTTGGAAATCTGACAAGGCTCTGAGCTTTGACCACACTCACACTTCTCTCATAGTTGTCTGTTCTAGATCTCCTAGAAGAGTATTAAATTAGTGAAAACTGAAAGTGTTAGTTTCACAGTTATGTCTGACTCTGTGCAACCCCATGGATGAGCCCGCCAAGCTCCTCTGTCCAAGGATTTCCCAAGCAAGAATACTGGAGTGGGTTGCTATTCCCTTTTCAGGTGCACACTCACATCTTCCTGCACGAGGTCATGAAGGGAGAGCACAGTGGGGACAGAGTCACCCAGAAAAAGGAGAACAGGGAGACGGAGAAGGCTCTCAGGAGCACACTCTAACAGCCAACAGGTTTGAGGTCTACTGCTAACTCAACTTCTGGGGGATTTTCTACATGAAAAAAAAAAAAACGAGTGTACTTTATCCAATTACGGTCTATTACCTACCTGACTGGAACATGGCTTATTTTGTGAATGCAGCAAGAGCTATATATTGACATTCCACAGACCATCAGACTTATGAGCACATTCAAATAAGAATACATCCCAAATCGAAGGAGAGTGATGAGGTACTTTGGGGAGGTGATCAGTACCTCTCCTCCAGAGCATTTGCTCAGAGATAATGAACAGTGCGTGATGCTCCTGTTCCATCTCCTGCAGGTATGCTGGGATTGTAACGAATGAGTCTGTGAAAGGTTACAAGGAGAGAACATTCTTAGGCAGTCTGTATGGGGCTGACTTCATTATGAGGGAAAGCTCTTAAAGCTAATATTCACAGAAATCAGCTGCTGTTATAAGATTTGAGGGAAAAAGCATCAAATTTTCCCCTTTGAGAAAAGCAATCTAACTTAAGGACAAATAAGGTATCAACTTAGTTGAGAAAATGACTATAAAGAGTAACAGAAATATAAATATAAGCAGAACAGAACAAAATTACAACTTTGTGGTAGATCTGTTTTCAAGTCAACAAACACTTGGCACCTTGTATGTGCCTTCGGCCAGGGGATAATCCGTACCCTACACATAACCGCTGGACCGTGTATTTGGAAGGCAGCTATGCTCACCACTATACCACCAACGCTAGATCGTGCATTTGGAAATCTGACAAGGCTCTGAGCTTTGACCACACTCACACTTCTCTCATAGTTGTCTGTTCTAGATCTCCTAGAAGAGTATTAAATTAGTGAAAACTGAAAGTGTTAGTTTCACAGTTATGTCTGACTCTGTGCAACCCCATGGATGAGCCCGCCAAGCTCCTCTGTCCAAGGATTTCCCAAGCAAGAATACTGGAGTAGGTTGCTATTCCCTTTTTCAGGGGATCTTCCTGACGCAGGGATCAAACTAGGTTTCCTGCATTACAGGCAGACTCCTTACTGCCTGAGCCACCACAGAAGCCCAAATTAGTAGACTGCTTTAACTGACAGTAGAAGTGACCTTGGTTGTTGTTGCTATTCGGTCATGTTCGACTCTTTGCGACCCCATGGACGGCAGCACACCCGGCTTTCCTGTCCTTCTCTAACCCCTGGAGTTGGCTCTAGTTTTCCTTCTCTTGCACGTCAGCAGATCTTTACTGCCATCTGCTGGCAGCATCAGGCCCTGCCCGCAGGAGCAGCTGTGCTTTGCAGCAGCAGACTGGGGAGAGCAAGTCCATGGGAGCGGGCTCTCCAGCTTAGTAACCATTGTTTAAGGAACCCACACTGCTGCCTAAGAATGGGTCAGGCCTTAGCCTTAGGCCGTCCATGCCTTCCTTCATCAGGTGCCATTTGCTATGGAAATCAATGAGTCATTCAAAATTCTACAGCTAGTGTCATTAATTTCAGCAAACCACTACAACCAAGCCCACCGCCTGCCACAGCTAGCAGCAGTCCAGCTACACAGGGTAGCCAGCGCTGATGAGGCTCCTCCTCCGAGGCGAACCCGGTCAAAGAGCGTTTCAAGTTACCCCAGGTCAGGCGGACGTTTCAGCTCCAAATCCCCTTTTCCCAGGATTTGATTTACAAGACTCAAGGAAGAGACAAAAGGGGTTAGCCTCCACTACTTCTCTCAGACATCAATCCCAGGTCAGAGAAGAGACTACGATCTTCAACAGGGGGATCACAGAGCTTGTTAGAGAAGCAGCAGGCTTACTTTCCTAGTTGTATCTGCCTTTGACTAATGCTAAATTAAATATAGATCACACTTCTTTGGCAAGAAGTAGGGTGAAAAATTTACAACAGGTGGACCATTCCTAGAGTAGATAGGCCTGTGTATACACCGGTTATTTGTGTATCTAAAATAAACTCTCTCCAGTTTGTGAAAAGCGGAGTTCAGCAGTCCACTAATACTTACAGGATGTGTTTAAAATACACAACAGTCATTTGAGTACCTACTATGTGTAAGGCATGGGAAAAAGAGCTGGTCTTATAAAGACCAAATTTTATTTTCAAGGAGTACATACAACAGAGTAGGGTAAATCTTCATATTTCATGAATTCCCCCTTTGAAAGGCACAACCACATATTTCCTATGTTCCTTAACTCTAACTCTGGGTCCCGCCTGGCCACACTCTAGGACACCTGACTACCACAATTCATTCAATATCATTAGTGCTTTAAGCTCCATCATACCAGAAAAGAACTTTCAGTGCTAAAATTCTGATCTTCACGGCTCCAAACAGACTGAGAGCTGACTCAAGGGGTGTCCAAGCTACAGGCACACAGATGCCCATTCACTGCAGGGCTGGAGCCTGCATCACTCCAGAGGCTAAAAGGGTCCTAAACAACCAGGAGTCTAGCACCACAATCACACTTTTATCTTCACGTGCATTTCATCCACTGAACATTTTCTCTTACTTGCTCAAGATGAAACACATCACACATGTTCAAAGATTATAATCAATACGTACAGATTAGAGAAGAATAGAATGAACACTGTGCACCCACCCACACAGCCGAGAAGCAGCGCAGTGTCGGGACCTGGAAGCCTCAGGTGCCACCCCGTCTCTGCCTCACCTAGCAGTGACCACCCTTCCATCCATCCTTAAGGCCATCCCCAAACCTGCTTCCTTTGCTCTACCACTGCAGAGTGCATGTGAACTGCAACATTCTGCGCCCTGAGCCCACTCACCCTCTGGCAACCAGGAATCATCTCGCCCAGGGCCTGCCCGCCTGCTCGTGAGTGAGCTAGTGCTTCACGCACACCACAACTCACAAGCCAAGGAACAAGCAGTGACAACCCAGGAGTGGAGAGAGACGCTCCCTTCCTTACCTCGGCCTCAACCTGCTGCTGAGTTCGGCTATGGTTCTCCTTGTACTGGTTGGCTCTCAGAACTTGTTGCTCGATGCCCAGCAGGACTGCCTCACAGCCATCACACCTACATGGGAGAGAACCAGCCCTGAGCTGCAGAAGGGCCTGGGAGCTCTCCAGTCTCCCAAGTCTCCCTCCCCAACTCCTGAGACACTTCCTGTAACATTCTGTCTGCTGGGGCTCCCGCACGGGGTGTCCTTCACTCCTGCTCAAGGACAGGTGCTTCTGAATACCTAGACACAGAGGACATAGGGTGTTTTCTTAAGGAGTTTATTTTTGACCATGCCACGCAGAATGCAGGATCTTAGTTCCCCAACCAGGGATCAAACCTGTGCCCCCTGCATTGGGAGCATGGAATCTCAACCACAGGACCACCAGGGAAGTACCTGGGGTGGTTTCTGAATTCTTTTTTTTTTTTTAGCCACTTCTACGAGTCTTTAATTTCCGTCATTGTTCTTTGGCCTGTGTGGGCCTACCATCGCAGTGGCCTCTTGTCACTGCAGAACACCGGCTCTAGGCGCATGCACTCCAGAGTTCCAGCTTGGTAGTTGGACACATCAGTCCAGCCGCTCCGCGGCACGTGGGATCTTCCCAGGCCAGGGATTGAACCGGTGCCCCTTGCACTGCAAGGCGGTGTCCTTACCCACTGGACCACCAGGGAAGTCCCCCGGGGTGGTTTCTTAACAGCTTTAATTTTCAACTTCTGTGTCCCACGGGAAAGTGTCACAGCCTGTGCAACTGAAGCAATGAGGAGAGACTGCAGAGGTGGCACTGATAAATCAGTTTTCTCAAAAGAAAAAATTATTTTCTAGAAGCTTCCTATTTTGAAGATTGTCCTTTTTCTCAGAACTGTGTTACTTCCTAATTGCCACCCTCTCCTCATTATTTCATTTTCCCCACTTTTCATTTTGAAAATTTCAAAATGTTTAAAAAAAAAAAAAGGCAGCTGAAGGTATAGTACACTAAATACCCACATACCCTCCCCCTCAGCATCGACAGTTGTGAACACTCCACTGCACCTGCAATACCGGTCTCCGTATCATGTCTATAAACAAGCGGTGGGAATCTGTACTCGGAGACACCCCAGAATGGGGGCTAGGACAGCCCTCTGAGTGCAAATATGCTGAGGCCAGACGCTGGAGCTGAAAACTGGGGGGTCATCTCAAAGGCAGAAAGATGGCCAACTTCAGCAGGACTGGACCTCTAAGATCTTCTCTGCCAGACCATTCTCACATTCTGGGTATTTTCTATGTTTCTTCCCATCTATTCTGACTTGACAATTTTACAATCTTCTGAAAGCTCCTACTTTATCAGATGTTGTCAAGGGTGTCTGCAGTCACATCTGGGGCAGAACCTGGGGTAAGGGGTGGGCATCACATGCCCGGAGGTCCTGGATCTGTACCTCCTGTGGCTAAGGCGGAGAGTCAGTCTGTTTAAAGACAATTTTCACACCCCACTTCCCCCACCCCCTCGCACAACGTCTACTGCCCCGCTTCATGACCCCCAGCATGGCATGTGCCCATGAGGACACACACTCTCCTCACCTCCCATACTCTCATCCAGGCCCTCCTTCACAACTTATTTCTGAGCAACTCTATGACAAATTCTTGTAGAATGTGTGACAGCTCTCACAAACACCCAATTACATTAAAACAGAATACATGCAAATGTCCCGTTCCCTTTTATATACCAGAATATGGTTATCAGATATTCTGCATGTGTGTCTGTGTTTCAACTTAGAGTAACCCGCTCCTTGTCTTCAATATCCCTCATGGTCTTTTTTTTTTTTTTTAAACTTTTATTTATTATTTATTTTTGGCTGAGCTGGGTCTTTGTTGATGTGTGGGTTTAGCTGCTCCGCGGTATGGGGGATCTTCCCGGATCAGGGCTCGAACCTGTGTCTCCTGCATTGGCAGACAGGTTCTTATCCAGAGCCACAAGGGAAGCCTCCCTCATGGTCTTTTAAAAACACTAGCCCCGGGGCTTCCCTGGTGGTCCAGTGGGTAAGGACACCGCCTTGCAGTGCAGGGGGCGCCGGTTCGAGCCCTGGCCTGGGAAGATCCCACGTGCCGCGGAGCGGCTGGACTGATGTGTCCAATTACCGAGCCAGAGCTCTGGAGCACATGTGCCCAGAGCCTGCGCTCTGCGACAACAGAGGCCACCGCAATGGGAGGCCCACGCGGGCCAAAGAACAAAGATGGATGAAAATGGAGAAATGAAAGACCAATAGAAGTGGCCTGCCTGCTCCCCTCCCACCCTCCCCTACCCTCCTCAAATAAATAAATAAATCTTTAAAAAAAAAAAAAACACTAGCCCCAGTGTTACTGATGCTGAACGTGATTCTCTTATTCCAAGAATCATATTGACACGGATTCCCCAGCTTGGTCAAAAACTTAGGGTGAGTCTGCAAAACACGGGATCAGTGGCAGGCTTCAGAGGCTCCACCTGTCAACCCTGGGCATTTCAAAGCTTGCTGCTACACAGCCTCCAACTGCAAGGACAAGACCTGTTTTATAGCTGTGGCACTATGCAGCCTGAACTGATTCCTGCTGTCATGCAGCTGTCGTCACAAATCCAGGCCCAGTCCCTAGCTTGCTGTCTCACAACCCCAGCTTCCAGGCAGCCCCAGCTAGTATCTGAAGACCACATTTCCCCAAACAGAAGCATGAAGGTCAGGCTAGCTATCTCCTCCCTAAAGAGGTGGGCAATGGGCTTCCAAGATGGCTCAGAGGTAAAGAATCCATCCCCTGGAGAAGGAAATGGCAACCCACTCCGGTATGCTTGCCTGGAGAAGCCCGTGGATAGAGAAGCCTAGCAGGCTATATAAGCTTTGGGGTCACAGAAGAGTCAGACACAACTAAACGGTAACAAAGATGGGGTGCCTCCTCCTCTGAGTCTCACCATTCATGCAAAGTCTTGACAATATTATTGATATCTTTCTTTCGGATGTCACGGCCAATGCAGAAATCGACTTCCAGCAGCTGGTTTCGCTGGTCCAGCTTGCCCTGGATGATGTCAGTGTAGACTGCCTCAATGATGAGGTCCTCCAGCTCCCGGAGGTTCCGCATCTCCAGGTCCTTCAGCAGCACGGAGTAGGGGATACACTGCAGAGAAGGCATGCTTAGTGTTCACCAAAACCACTGGTAAACATTCAAGAAAAGTCAGCTTATTAACCAGAGAGTTTATTACCCATCTGCCTCAGAGGTTGGGCTTTGGGAAATGCAGTCCAGGGGTAACTAGTAATATCTACAGCAACAAGAGATGGATAAAGGAGCTGTGAGACCTGGGGGACCCAGGCAAGACCCACCACCTCTAGGAACGCATTCTCTTCCACCCTCCGCCTCCTGGACTGTGCCCAGCTTTCAGCTGAGAAAGAGAAATGCTCAGTATCTGGCACTCTGCTGCCTTCTGGAAGCTTGCAGAATTTGTATAACATGACAGCTCATCAAAACACTCCAAACAATCCCAGACACCAGAGAGACAAGCTGGCTGCTTGCCCAGCAGCGCACACATTTTAAAAACTTACAGGCTAACACACCCACCTACAGGTGGCCAGTGGGTACTGCCAGCTCAGAGGGCATGCTCAAATTCCCATTTGTTTTCTTAGTCTCTTATTACCAAAGTCAGTTCCCCAACAGTGACCCTGTAATGGGCTGTACCAAAATTCTGCATGACTCCAAGACAACTGGACATTTAAACACTCAGTTTTCTGCAAATGTTCTGACACATCACTATTAGTGTGAAAATTAACACCACAATCAAACCTGCAGAAATAGAGAGGAGGAAGATGTATGCAGAGAATATGGCAAGCCTATCTGAGGGGTGTTTTATGACTAAAGGTCTGAAATCCAGTACTGGTACGTGGGCTTACAACGACAGGTTGCAGAAACGAGGGGAAAAGTCGTTTCTACTCTCTGCTACACTTGAGAAGTCCGTGATCAGGACAAAGGGGAAAAAAAGCTCAGATACCCATTTCCTGGCAAAATATGCCTCCCACCTGTAATGCCCAGCTGGGAACTCGAGATCTGTGATTAGACCAGATAAAATCATGTTAAGAAGTGAAAACAGCAATTCAAGAACGAATATACATCTTTCTGGCTCAATCATAGAGGAAAAATGCAAAAGCAAAGTTTTCAAAGGCACAGTACCACAAAACTTAGACATTTCTTAAGAACGAAAAAAAATACACCCTTCATGGTCTTAACGGAGTAGGGGATACACTGCAGAGAAGGCATGCTTAGTGTTCACCAAAACCACTGGTAAACATTCAAGAAAAGTCAGCTTATTAACCAGAGAGTTTATTACCCATCTGCCTCAGAGGTTGGGCTTTGGGAAATGCAGTCCAGGGTAACTAGTAATATCTACAGCAACAAGAGATGGATAAAGGAGCTGTGAGACCTGGGGGACCCAGGCAAGACCCACCACCTCTAGGAACGCATTCTCTTCCACCCTCCGCCTCCTGGACTGTGCCCAGCTTTCAGCTGAGAAAGAGAAATGCTCAGTATCTGGCACTCTGCTGCCTTCTGGAAGCTTGCAGAATTTGTATAACATGACAGCTCATCAAAACACTCCAAACAATCCCAGACACCAGAGAGACAAGCTGGCTGCTTGCCCAGCAGCGCACACATTTTAAAAACTTACAGGCTAACACACCCACCTACAGGTGGCCAGTGGGTACTGCCAGCTCAGAGGGCATGCTCAAATTCCCATTTGTTTTCTTAGTCTCTTATTACCAAAGTCAGTTCCCCAACAGTGACCCTGTAATGGGCTGTACCAAAATTCTGCATGACTCCAAGACAACTGGACATTTAAACACTCAGTTTTCTGCAAATGTTCTGACACATCACTATTAGTGTGAAAATTAACACCACAATCAAACCTGCAGAAATAGAGAGGAGGAAGATGTATGCAGAGAATATGGCAAGCCTATCTGAGGGGTGTTTTATGACTAAAGGTCTGAAATCCAGTACTGGTACGTGGGCTTACAACGACAGGTTGCAGAAACGAGGGGAAAAGTCGTTTCTACTCTCTGCTACACTTGAGAAGTCCGTGATCAGGACAAAGGGGAAAAAAAGCTCAGATACCCATTTCCTGGCAAAATATGCCTCCCACCTGTAATGCCCAGCTGGGAACTCGAGATCTGTGATTAGACCAGATAAAATCATGTTAAGAAGTGAAAACAGCAATTCAAGAACGAATATACATCTTTCTGGCTCAATCATAGAGGAAAAATGCAAAAAGCAAAGTTTTTCAAAGGCACAGTACCACAAAAACTTAGACATTTAGGCTAGGGTTGAGCAGAGAGCCAGAAACCAACAATAAATGGACTGAACCTGGACCTTCTTTGTTAACGGCTGTGAGCAGCTGGATGCATGCTGTCTTCTAACCTGAGTGGTGCAAAGAACTCAGAGATATAGTGGAGTGGGATCTTACAGAAGGTTAGGGTCCAAAATCAGCATGTAAGGCAGACATTCCAATTAGTACATTCAACCCTGAAAATCCCCAGAGGAAGGCAGCCTATTAAAAAATCGACCTCTCAGTAAGTTCCAAAGAGCAAGTTCTTCCTCTAGCAGAGCAACAGTTCACTGTGCACTAAGCAACAGCTGAAGTGTTAACCTGCCTTGAGATGCCTTGCTGTTTGAAAAATCTGTACCCTGAAAGAGCAGTCTCTTTAAGCATGATGAACGGTCAAGCACGTAGGGTACCACAGCATGCCAGAACTGAGACCTGCTGACTCACACTCACTCCTGGGCATACTTTTCCTAAATGGAATGCTGAGTAATTATCTACACTATTTTAACTCATATCTTTTTCTCTTTTGTCCTCTGCCAGGCAAGTTTTATGCATTTATGATGTAACTCTAGAGTGTGCACTTGGGAGTCCCCACACTAATGCCAGCAAGACACCTGCCTCAAGGCGAGGAAGACGACAGGAAAGGGCTGGGGCCGTACCTTCATCCTCGATGCCAAGCTCACGATGGTAAGGTGTTTCAGCTTGTTCTGCTGAGCTGTGCTCAGTTCTGGCAGGCTCTCCTTGTTGGCTGCTCAGTCCCACCCACCACAAAAATCAAGACACAAAACAAAATTAGGATTTCTTCATGGAATGAGTGCACCAACTCCCCACATCAAACCTACTAGTGAATCACTGTCATGACTCGGCACTTACTCGGGAGACAAACACTCCAGAAGCACTGAGAGACCACATGCTTCTGCAGAAGAAAAAAACGGAGTCTCTACACGTAAGAGGCCTGGTCTCCTAAGAAGCCAGGCGTGACTCCACAAAATGATACAGCAATTATCTTAATGGAATACTATTTTCAGTACTCTTGCCTGAGCATCAGTTATGTGCAATCCACTGTCTTAAGCGATTCCAGAGGAATGAGATGGGCCTTGTCAGGGCTGTCACATTCCACAAGTCCAGAAGCACCAACCACCACCTGGAGCTGGGCAACTCAATGGCCCTGGACTTGTCCTCAAGTCTTATAATCCGATACTTCAACAGATACAAATGCAAGACGACTACAGAAAAAGGTACAAACTACCAGAAGATGACAAGAAGGAGAGAAGCAGAAAGGGAAAAAGAGAGCACAAGTGAGTGCAATCACACTAGGGAAGCAGGGGAGAAAAAGGATGCTGGAGCCTCAGACGATCCCTGAAGGATGGGCACAGTGTGAGCAACGACAATAATGCAACCCACAGCGACAGCAGCAACCACAGGAACACAGATGGCCAGTTTGACCTGGAGCAAGTGCATGTACAGACGCACATGTACATACACACACCAGTGAGTCCTCACAACAACCCCACAAGACAGATTCCAAATGTCTTCAGTTCCTTATCCATAATCCTAGATGCCAACTGGCAAATCCAAACTGCTTTATTTTTCATCTTGAGCATGATGCTGAAATTCTTTTGGTGACAATTCCTGACCTAAACCGAGTGAGGCTTTTTATCCCATCTGTTGTGAACAGTCGTTTGTTTTGTTACAAGACTATGAATGGGCTTGATTACCAATGTTCCCCACATCTCTCAAGGGTGCTACATAGAAAACTATCTGCATCGTATAACCTTTTTTAAAATCATATAACCTTTTTAAAGTCCCTGAAATTTGAAATTATGAAACATCTAGTCCAAGAAGTATAGATAAGAGAGACTGTGGACCTTTTTATTACTCCCCTTTGACAGAGGAGGTGACTGAGGTACAGAAGAACGCTCAATTTGCCAGAGGACACACAACTTGTGGAAGTGGAGAGAAGAGTATAATGCAAGAGACCACTTGCTTCTGCAGAAGAAAAAAACGGAGTCTCTACACGTAAGAGGCCTGGTCTCCTAAGAAGCCAGGCGTGACTCCACAAAATGATACAGCAATTATCTTAATGGAATACTATTTTCAGTACTCTTGCCTGAGCATCAGTTATGTGCAATCCACTGTCTTAAGCGATTCCAGAGGAATGAGATGGGCCTTGTCAGGGCTGTCACATTCCACAAGTCCAGAAGCACCAACCACCACCTGGAGCTGGGCAACTCAATGGCCCTGGACTTGTCCTCAAGTCTTATAATCCGATACTTCAACAGATACAAATGCAAGACGACTACAGAAAAAGGTACAAACTACCAGAAGATGACAAGAAGGAGAGAAGCAGAAAGGGAAAAAGAGAGCACAAGTGAGTGCAATCACACTAGGGAAGCAGGGGAGAAAAAGGATGCTGGAGCCTCAGACGATCCCTGAAGGATGGGCACAGTGTGAGCAACGACAATAATGCAACCCACAGCGACAGCAGCAACCACAGGAACACAGATGGCCAGTTTGACCTGGAGCAAGTGCATGTACAGACGCACATGTACATACACACACCAGTGAGTCCTCACAACAACCCCACAAGACAGATTCCAAATGTCTTCAGTTCCTTATCCATAATCCTAGATGCCAACTGGCAAATCCAAACTGCTTTATTTTTCATCTTGAGCATGATGCTGAAATTCTTTTGGTGACAATTCCTGACCTAAACCGAGTGAGGCTTTTTATCCCATCTGTTGTGAACAGTCGTTTGTTTTGTTACAAGACTATGAATGGGCTTGATTACCAATGTTCCCCACATCTCTCAAGGGTGCTACATAGAAAACTATCTGCATCGTATAACCTTTTTTAAAATCATATAACCTTTTTAAAGTCCCTGAAATTTGAAATTATGAAACATCTAGTCCAAGAAGTATAGATAAGAGAGACTGTGGACCTTTTTATTACTCCCCTTTGACAGAGGAGGTGACTGAGGTACAGAAGAACGCTCAATTTGCCAGAGGACACACAACTTGTGGAAGTGGAGAGAAGAGTATAATGCAAGAATCCTGGTTCCAGAGTGTGTAAAATGCAGCTCTTTACTGAGGATGGAGACAAAGGATACACTCACTGAAACAAAGTGAAGGTCAGAAAAAACTGGCAGGTGGCAAACTGTCCAGTCTGACGGCAGCACAGAGTAAGTAGAAGTGACCAGGGAGACAGAAAGAGAGAAGAAGTCAGGGATACCGCAGTGACGACCTTGAGTCATACCACTAAAATAAACTGCCAAATCTATGTCATGCCACTAAAATACACTAGGGAAGCCAGACAAAAATGGCCTGAGTGAAAGATAAGTTAGTGTTTGGACATGCATGTGCCTCACTCTTGATCATTACAAGGACTATGCTATACAGCAACGGACAGGGACTCAAATGATCTACGAAAGAGAATGGGGTACATAGATTATGGAGCATTAGATTATAGAATATTAAAAATGACTATCAAGACTTAAATCATGGGAAAATGCCAAAGAAATAAGTGAATAAAGCAATCACACCTACATATCAGCAAACACGAGCACAAGAAGCCGAGTCCCGCGCCACAGAGCTGACGGTGGTTAAAGGATGGCACAACTGCCAGCGACCGTCTCCCCTGGTTTCAAACCTTCTTCAACATGGGGATGGTATTTAGGTAGTATTTAGTGCTTAAATACTTTACAAATGAGTATTCTGACATTTCACAGCACTCCAAGTGTGCCACCAACGCCAGTCCTCAAGAATCTCATCTGGAAAATAAACAAAGGGGCTTCCCCTGGTGATCCAGTGGGTAAGGACACCGCCTTGCAGTGCAAGGGGCGCCGGTTCGATCCCTGGCCTGGGAAGATCCCATGTGCCGCGGAGAGGCTGGACTGATGTGTCCAATTACCGAGCCGGAGCTCTGGAGCACATGCGCCCAGAGTCGGCGCTCTGCGACAACAGAGGCCACCACGATGGGAGGCCCACAGGAGCCAAAGAACAAAGACGGATGAAACTAGACAAATGAAAGACCAATAGAAGTGGCCTGCCCATCCCCCGCCCTCCCCGCCCCACCTCCCAAAAGATAAATAAATAAAAAATAAATGTTTAAAAAAAAAAGAAAGAAAAAAAGAAAATAAACAAGGGCTGTATTTACGGATGAGCATAAATACAGGCCCCGTCTGCCCACTGGGAAATCAAGGTGGGAACGAAAGTCCTCAAAAATTTAGGAGGCGAAGCCAATTAACATACAGCAGTAAAACAAAGGATAAAAACTCACTGAAACAAAGTGAAGGTCAGAAAAAACTGGCAGGTGGCAAACTGTCCAGTCTGACGGCAGCACAGAGTAAGTAGAAGTGACCAGGGAGACAGAAAGAGAGAAGAAGTCAGGGATACCGCAGTGACGACCTTGAGTCATACCACTAAAATAAACTGCCAAATCTATGTCATGCCACTAAAATACACTAGGGAAGCCAGACAAAAATGGCCTGAGTGAAAGATAAGTTAGTGTTTGGACATGCATGTGCCTCACTCTTGATCATTACAAGGACTATGCTATACAGCAACGGACAGGGACTCAAATGATCTACGAAAGAGAATGGGGTACATAGATTATGGAGCATTAGATTATAGAATATTAAAAATGACTATCAAGACTTAAATCATGGGAAAATGCCAAAGAAATAAGTGAATAAAGCAATCACACCTACATATCAGCAAACACGAGCACAAGAAGCCGAGTCCCGCGCCACAGAGCTGACGGTGGTTAAAGGATGGCACAACTGCCAGCGACCGTCTCCCCTGGTTTCAAACCTTCTTCAACATGGGGATGGTATTTAGGTAGTATTTAGTGCTTAAATACTTTACAAATGAGTATTCTGACATTTCACAGCACTCCAAGTGTGCCACCAACGCCAGTCCTCAAGAATCTCATCTGGAAAATAAACAAAGGGGCTTCCCCTGGTGATCCAGTGGGTAAGGACACCGCCTTGCAGTGCAAGGGGCGCCGGTTCGATCCCTGGCCTGGGAAGATCCCATGTGCCGCGGAGAGGCTGGACTGATGTGTCCAATTACCGAGCCGGAGCTCTGGAGCACATGCGCCCAGAGTCGGCGCTCTGCGACAACAGAGGCCACCACGATGGGAGGCCCACAGGAGCCAAAGAACAAAGACGGATGAAACTAGACAAATGAAAGACCAATAGAAGTGGCCTGCCCATCCCCCTCCCTCCCCACCCCACCTCCCAAAAGATAAATAAATAAAAAATAAATGTTTAAAAAAAAAAGAAAGAAAAAAAGAAAATAAACAAGGGCTGTATTTACGGATGAGCATAAATACAGGCCCCGTCTGCCCACTGGGAAATCAAGGTGGGAACGAAAGTCCTCATGGGAGGCGACCAACAGAGCACACAGTGAGATGAGACGCAGCCAGGTCAGGAAGTGCCCACCCCGTGTGTCACATCCCAGACCTCAGTGAGCCTCGTGGAGGCCAAACGTCCAGCCAGAGTAACTTCTCTTCTCAGAAGAGAAGTCTTTGGAGGATCTTAACCAACTCACCTATGTAATCTGGGTATGTTCCATAGGCAAACAGGTTCAGCAACTGCAAATAAGCAGCATTTGCTCCTTCTCCAAGCTGAAGAGAAAAAAAAAAAAAACAGTTCACAGACCAAGCCGTCTATCAATCACAGCAGTGTTCAAGCAGAGGGCAGGGAATCCTGTGCCACAGTTCTTTTCTGTTTCACTGCTCAGTCCCTGAGACCTCACCCAGCTCTGATTCTTTAAGTAAGGTTAATAAAGCCCCATATTCAAAGTTTCTCTCTCAAGCATACATGCTCTAATTGACAAATGAACAGATACAAAAGCTCTGGTACATATATACAATGGAACACTACACAGCTGTAAAAAGAAATGTAGAATAATCACCTCGAATGAGGTGGCTGGATCTAGAACCTATCATAAAAAGTGAAGTCAGTCAGAAAGAGAAGAACAAGTACAATATACTAACACATATACATGGAATCTAGTAGGATGGTGATGTTGGCACATGCAGTGAAGCGATGGAGAAACAGACATGGACAGTGGACATATGGAATTGTGGGGAAGGAACAGTGGGTGGGTGGCATAAAGGAAGTAGCATGAAGGCCTGTACTATCATATGTGAAGAAAACAGCTACAGTCATTGCTCTGTGAGAAAAGGGGATCCTGCAGGGGTGCTGTGTGACGGTCTGGAGGGGTGGGATGGGGGGGATATACATATGACTTATCTGGGAACATACGTATCTGTAAACAACAAAACTCTGTAAAAGTTAAAAGTAAAATAAAAGTTAAAAATAAGAAGAAGGCTTCCCCTGGTGGTCCAGTGGGTAAGGACACCGCCTTGCAGTACAGGGGGCGCCAGTTTGAGCCCTGGCCTGGGAAGATCCCACATGCCGTGGAGCGGCTGGACTGATGTGTCCAATTGCCGAGCCGGAGCTCTGGAGCGCACGCGCCCAGAGCCAGCGCTCTGCAATGATAGACGCCACTGCGATGGGAGGCCCACAGGAGCCAGAGAACAAAGATGGATGAAAATAGAGAAATGAAAGACCAATAGAAGTAGCCCGCCCGCTCCCCTCCCTCCCCAACCTGACCCCCACCCAAAATAAATAAATAAATAAATAAATATTTTTTTAAAAAAAAAAAGAAGAAGAAGAAAGAAAGAAAGAAAAAGGGGGAATACATGCTTTAGACTCTAGCCAGCTTTCCCAAGGAACTACTTTCGTCACACAGATGTGTGCACATGCACACAAAGCAGTAAGCGCTGGGAGCAGGTCGCATTTTCTCAGGGTTCTCCGCCATTGAAACAAAGACCAGAGTAACCGTGTTGACAACCCCAGTCTGGCAGGTAGAGTACAAGTCACTCTTTATCCAAACTGCATAAAGTACAGGGCTAGCTCCAAGTTTCAGGACAAGTGGACTGAGGATGCCTGAGATTAGCAAAGCCCAAGGTGCGACAGACCAGCCCAGCTGGGACCGGAGACTGGGGTATTAGTCACCCCCCAATAAAACTGTTCACTGAACTAACTTACTTCTCGATAATAATAACAGTAAAGAGTCATCTATAGAAGGAAGAGGACAGAGATTCTGTTCTGCTGCCAGGCACCCTAAGTGGGTGCCGCCCTCACTCACAAATAGGACACCTGTTACTCTTCCAACTTGCCAAACTCAGTAAAGTCTAAACAGAAATCAAGAGCCATTCTGTGGACAGCAATAATAATACCACTCAATTTTAAAAGGTTCCAAAAGCTACATTTGTAATTTCTGACCACGGAAAGGAAACTAGCTTATTCCCAGCTCACATAGAGAAGAGAAAAAAAAAAAAACCTGGGAAGCTAAAGGTGATCTGCCAAGCACTCAGTGACAACTCTGGCATCCTAATACCCTGGTCTACCTTCTCAGGTTATGAAGAATCTCCTGAGGTCCTGAATCAGAAGTGGATAAGACGGGGCTTCCCTGGTGGTTCAGTGGGTAAACGGTCCGCCTTGCAGTGCAAGGGGCGCCGGTTTGATCCCTGGCACAGGAAGATCCTATATGCCGAGGAGCAGCTGGACCAGTATGTCTAATTACGAGCCAGCACTCTGGAGCGCATGCACCCAGAGCCGACGCTCTGCAACGAGAGGGGCCCCTGCAATGGGAGGCCCACACAAGCCAAAGAATAAAGACGGATGCAAATAAATAAATAAATAAACCAATAAAAGAGGCCAAAATTAAAAAAAAAAAAAAAGTGGATGAGACCATCAAATCTAGGCCCCACTTTTCAAACAGACAATTTCAAAACTAGTCATAACTATTTTCTCTAGAGCAGACACTCCAAAATTTCTCCCACTGGCCTAAATGAATAAGGTCTTTCTGGTTTTAATTTTCACCCATCCCTTCTTCCCCAAACTTCCATTCAAAACAACTACTTGGTGTATATTTATTCAGACATTTCACAAACCTGAAGAAACACATTACTCCTGGTCATCTCTTCTTTTGAAAATTGATGAGCTATCAAGCCATCAAAAGACATGGAGGAAATTTAAATGCAATATTACTAACTGAAAGAAGCCAATCTGAAAAGACCACATATGTATGTTTCCAACTATATGGTACTCTGGGAAAAGAAAAACATCAGTGGTTGTCAAGGATTAGAGGGGAGGAAGGGAAGAACAGGCAGAACAGAGAATCCTGGGGCAGTGAAATGCTCTCTATGGTACTATACTGGTGGATACATGTCATTGTACACTTCTCTAAATCCACAGAGGCTTTCCCAGGCAGCACAGTGGTAAAGAATCTGCCTGCCAATGCAGCAGATACAAGAGATGCGGTTGATCCCTGGGTTGGAAGATTCCCTGGAGCTTAATAAAAACCACTCAATTTTAAAAGGTTCCAAAAGCTAAACTGACCACGGAAAGGAAACTAGCTTATTCCCAGCTCACATAGAGAAAAAAAAAACCTGGGAAGCTAAAGGTGATCTGCCAAGCACTCAGTGACAACTCTGGCATCCTAATACCCTGGTCTACCTTCTCAGGTTATGAAGAATCTCCTGAGGTCCTGAATCAGAAGTGGATAAGACGGGGCTTCCCTGGTGGTTCAGTGGGTAAACGGTCCGCCTTGCAGTGCAAGGGGCGCCGGTTTGATCCCTGGCACAGGAAGATCCTATATGCCGAGGAGCAGCTGGACCAGTATGTCTAATTACGAGCCAGCACTCTGGAGCGCATGCACCCAGAGCCGACGCTCTGCAACGAGAGGGGCCCCTGCAATGGGAGGCCCACACAAGCCAAAGAATAAAGACGGATGCAAATAAATAAATAAATAAACCAATAAAAGAGGCCAAAATTAAAAAAAAAAAAAAAGTGGATGAGACCATCAAATCTAGGCCCCACTTTTCAAACAGACAATTTCAAAACTAGTCATAACTATTTTCTCTAGAGCAGACACTCCAAAATTTCTCCCACTGGCCTAAATGAATAAGGTCTTTCTGGTTTTAATTTTCACCCATCCCTTCTTCCCCAAACTTCCATTCAAAACAACTACTTGGTGTATATTTATTCAGACATTTCACAAACCTGAAGAAACACATTACTCCTGGTCATCTCTTCTTTTGAAAATTGATGAGCTATCAAGCCATCAAAAGACATGGAGGAAATTTAAATGCAATATTACTAACTGAAAGAAGCCAATCTGAAAAGACCACATATGTATGTTTCCAACTATATGGTACTCTGGGAAAAGAAAAACATCAGTGGTTGTCAAGGATTAGAGGGGAGGAAGGGAAGAACAGGCAGAACAGAGAATCCTGGGGCAGTGAAATGCTCTCTATGGTACTATACTGGTGGATACATGTCATTGTACACTTCTCTAAATCCACAGAGGCTTTCCCAGGCAGCACAGTGGTAAAGAATCTGCCTGCCAATGCAGCAGATACAAGAGATGCGGTTGATCCCTGGGTTGGAAGATTCCCTGGAGTAGGAAATGGCAACCCTCTCCAGTATCCCTACCTTGAAATCCAATGGACAGAGGAGCCTGGTGGGCTATCGTCCACGGGGTCTCAAAGAGTCAGACACAACTAAGTGCGCGCGCACACACACACACACACACACATCACAGACTGTACAACGCCAAGTGTGAGCCCTAATGTAAACTGGGGTCTCTGGCTCTAACAACACATCAGTGCAGCGAAAAACTGGTGGAGAATATTGGTAATGGGGCAGGCTATGCATGTATGAGAGCAAGGGGTATATTATAATCCTCTGTACCTTTCTCTCAACTTTGCTATGAATCTAAAACTATTCTTAAAAAACAAAGTCTATTTAAAAAAATAAAAGCTCAAGTTTTCTTAAATTTTCCTCACAGGATTCCTTCTTTATCTCCAGTAATTAAATTTTTACTGAAAGCCTACTGTGTGTCAGGCTACGTAAGACGCTCTAAGGAAACAACAGGGAGCACAATAGACCTTACCCTCACAGAGCTTACAATCTAGCAAGCCAGCCTGACATTAAATGAAAATTTACAATTAAAAAATAAAAGTAGGTATTTCCAGCTGTTTCAAGGAGAGGAACTGGTGCCACACCCATACATCTGCAAGAGATGATCCAGGAGCACCGCTCAAGCTTCTTAATCAAGAGGAATGAGCGCAAGTACAGCAGCAAGTCCAGCAACCTGAAGATCCAATCCTTTCTGCTACAATGGGCTGATTCACAGCAGGGCCATAGGCGTGAAGCCGGTGGCCAAAGGCATACGATTTGTCCTACCATCATGAACTGAAGAATTCAAAAGTCAGCCACCCCATCTATGTGGTAAAAAAATGGGTATGTTTCCAACTATATGGTACTCTGGGAAAAGAAAAACATCAGTGGTTGTCAAGGATTAGAGGGGAGGAAGGGAAGAACAGGCAGAACAGAGAATCCTGGGGCAGTGAAATGCTCTCTATGGTACTATACTGGTGGATACATGTCATTGTACACTTCTCTAAATCCACAGAGGCTTTCCCAGGCAGCACAGTGGTAAAGAATCTGCCTGCCAATGCAGCAGATACAAGAGATGCGGTTGATCCCTGGGTTGGAAGATTCCCTGGAGTAGGAAATGGCAACCCTCTCCAGTATCCCTACCTTGAAATCCAATGGACAGAGGAGCCTGGTGGGCTATCGTCCACGGGGTCTCAAAGAGTCAGACACAACTAAGTGCGCGCGCACACACACACACACACACACATCACAGACTGTACAACGCCAAGTGTGAGCCCTAATGTAAACTGGGGTCTCTGGCTCTAACAACACATCAGTGCAGCGAAAAACTGGTGGAGAATATTGGTAATGGGGCAGGCTATGCATGTATGAGAGCAAGGGGTATATTATAATCCTCTGTACCTTTCTCTCAACTTTGCTATGAATCTAAAACTATTCTTAAAAAACAAAGTCTATTTAAAAAAATAAAAGCTCAAGTTTTCTTAAATTTTCCTCACAGGATTCCTTCTTTATCTCCAGTAATTAAATTTTTACTGAAAGCCTACTGTGTGTCAGGCTACGTAAGACGCTCTAAGGAAACAACAGGGAGCACAATAGACCTTACCCTCACAGAGCTTACAATCTAGCAAGCCAGCCTGACATTAAATGAAAATTTACAATTAAAAAATAAAAGTAGGTATTTCCAGCTGTTTCAAGGAGAGGAACTGGTGCCACACCCATACATCTGCAAGAGATGATCCAGGAGCACCGCTCAAGCTTCTTAATCAAGAGGAATGAGCGCAAGTACAGCAGCAAGTCCAGCAACCTGAAGATCCAATCCTTTCTGCTACAATGGGCTGATTCACAGCAGGGCCATAGGCGTGAAGCCGGTGGCCAAAGGCATACGCATTTGTCCTACCATCATGAACTGAAGAATTGGCTGGCAAAAGTCAGCCACCCCATCTATGTGGACCACGATCAACAAGAACGCCCAGGCCACACTCGGCAGCACCACGCACATGATCCTCGAAAACAAGTGCCACTCAGATGGCGGCCTTCAGCAGAGAAGGCGCCCCTTGGGCAGCCGGGAAGGAGCTGTGACAGTGGAAAGGAGGCCAGCCTACCCCACAAGAGCTCCTGAGCACAACTGCCAAAGGAATAAAGATGTCACCAGACTTTTAATCAATCAATATAGCAGCATCAATCAATAAATATGAAAATATCCTAAGTGGGAAGCAAAGGTTGAAAAGTACAGTCTGCTTTACAGCTCTGGTCCACCTGTCACTCTTCAACAGATCTCACTGTTAAGGCACAACAACCAAAAGTGATACTCAAGGCTTTAACCACTGCCAAACAAGCAAAGAAAGCACAAAGAGGTACTTTCCAGCTTTTCATGTCATATTGTTTTTGTCATATCTTCTTCAGCACATTGCCTTTTCCACAGGAACAATATATTCTTTACCCATGACCACTTCATGTTCAATAACAAACATTTTCTGCTACGTATATATCTGACCAATCATCGTTGTCTGCATTTGTGCTGGAGGATTTCTGTCCCTAAGAATGACTGGAACTACCCCTGTTAAACATCATTCTTGCTGATACTCTGTGCTCAGTCGCTCAGTCGTGTGCGACTCCTTGTGACCCCGTGGACTGCAGCCCGCCAGGCTCCTTGTGCATGGGATTTCCCAGGCAAAAAGGCTGCAGTGGGTTGCCATGCTCTCCTCCAAAGGATCTTCCCAACCCAGGGATCGAACCTACATCTGCTACACTGCAGGCAGATTCTTTACCAGCTGAGCCACCAGGGAAATCTGCTGATACTCTACTTGTCTAATTTATCAGGTTCAGCTGGATTTTCCCCTCTCAAATTACTAGCAACCCAATCTCAATTTACCCTCAAATTCAGATGAAAATACTGACCAGAAGGAGCCCAGAATTTCACCCCTGGTCTCTTCCCCTACCTCATCAATTCCTATCCCTCGCTCTAAAACAGCACCTCCCAGGTCCACAATGCTTCAGCACCGAAGTTCCTTGGCAGCCTGGAGAATCTCGGCACAGTTTAAAACAAAGAAAACAGAGAAACTGCCTGAAAACTGCCCTTACCTCCTGCACATTGGCCAGCTCCAGCAGTTCTCCAAAGACATAGACCCCAGGAGCTTCCAAAACTTGGCTGATGAGAGCAGTGAGGGCTGAGCCACTGGTACCTTTGGCTAGTAGGATAAACTGTTCCAGGAGATTACTTGAGGGTTTCTGTTCGCCTGCCATTCTCTGGCCTTGAGATCTGTCCAAAGGAAAAGTGGTTCAGTCATTCTTCCTTCTCCTTTTCAAAGTCTATGCTATTTCACGCTGGGTCAGACGGCAGAATACTTTTGGAGTATCTGCTTTACATGTCATATTCAACAGATTTTAGGGTGATACTCAAGGCTTTAACCACTGCCAAACAAGCAAAGAAAGCACAAAGAGGTACTTTCCAGCTTTTCATGTCATATTGTTTTTGTCATATCTTCTTCAGCACATTGCCTTTTCCACAGGAACAATATATTCTTTACCCATGACCACTTCATGTTCAATAACAAACATTTTCTGCTACGTATATATCTGACCAATCATCGTTGTCTGCATTTGTGCTGGAGGATTTCTGTCCCTAAGAATGACTGGAACTACCCCTGTTAAACATCATTCTTGCTGATACTCTGTGCTCAGTCGCTCAGTCGTGTGCGACTCCTTGTGACCCCGTGGACTGCAGCCCGCCAGGCTCCTTGTGCATGGGATTTCCCAGGCAAAAAGGCTGCAGTGGGTTGCCATGCTCTCCTCCAAAGGATCTTCCCAACCCAGGGATCGAACCTACATCTGCTACACTGCAGGCAGATTCTTTACCAGCTGAGCCACCAGGGAAATCTGCTGATACTCTACTTGTCTAATTTATCAGGTTCAGCTGGATTTTCCCCTCTCAAATTACTAGCAACCCAATCTCAATTTACCCTCAAATTCAGATGAAAATACTGACCAGAAGGAGCCCAGAATTTCACCCCTGGTCTCTTCCCCTACCTCATCAATTCCTATCCCTCGCTCTAAAACAGCACCTCCCAGGTCCACAATGCTTCAGCACCGAAGTTCCTTGGCAGCCTGGAGAATCTCGGCACAGTTTAAAACAAAGAAAACAGAGAAACTGCCTGAAAACTGCCCTTACCTCCTGCACATTGGCCAGCTCCAGCAGTTCTCCAAAGACATAGACCCCAGGAGCTTCCAAAACTTGGCTGATGAGAGCAGTGAGGGCTGAGCCACTGGTACCTTTGGCTAGTAGGATAAACTGTTCCAGGAGATTACTTGAGGGTTTCTGTTCGCCTGCCATTCTCTGGCCTTGAGATCTGTCCAAAGGAAAAGTGGTTCAGTCATTCTTCCTTCTCCTTTTCAAAGTCTATGCTATTTCACGCTGGGTCAGACGGCAGAATACTTTTGGAGTATTAAAAGAGAAAAAAACAGCTCCTGAGTCCAGATCTCACTTTGTGACATAGGTAGGGTCTAATCTAGAGTTAAAGGGATTTTGTTCTTATTCTGAGGCTTGAAGCATTTAGTAAAAGCCACTTCATTGCATCTGACCCTTCCCCAAAGGCAGCACCTTCTAAGCCTTTAAACCCAACCAGAACCTAAAGAAACACCCAGGAGGATCTCAATAGTTGTCTTATATCCACCTCATTTTTAGACTCAAGTTAAGAAGCACAGAATCTTGTCAAAACACAGTGGCAGCAGATGTAGCCACAAAAGCAATCAGTTATAGTTTGCAGTGTGACATTAGAATCCCACCTACAGCCAGACACAGATGGCAGTGGTTTAGCTTCTCTATCATGTCCAACTCTTGCAAACCCATGGACTGTGTAGCCTGCCCGACTCCTCTGTCCACGGAATTCTCCAGGCAAGAGCACTGGAGTGGGTTGCCATTGCCTTCTCCAGGGCATCTTCCCAACCCAGGGATCAAACTTGGGTCTCCTGCATTGCAGGCAGATACAGATAAGGAAAGACAAAAGCCAGATAAGAAAGACAAGGCATTTAATCAACAGTCATTGATCAAATAGAAAGGTGAGGGGTGAACCGTCTTGAAAGGTAAACAGCAACATGTTCAAACTAAGAAAATACATGCACACATGCTGTTTACATCCATCTGGAAAATTCTACTGATAGGTGACATACTTCAGAATTTGCAAAAAATCTCAAGAAAACAATAAAATAATTTGAGGAAACAATGAAGATCCAGCATTGACATCCTGAAGACATTAGGACAGGAGGGTCCTTCAACTGTAAAATCTACTGACTACAAGCTGTGTATGTGAACACACACACACTGCATATCTACTCTACAGGAGTACTACGTGAGAAAAGATTACTTCTCCAAGATTGATATATACTGGGCAGTGTGGCAAAATGAAGGAGATGTATAGTAGAGTGAGAAGGAGAACAAATGAAAAACGAAGAGCTTGGTGCAAGACAAACTAAGATTTTGGAGGCAGGCAACGAGAGCGGCAGTCTTCACAGTATTACAAAAACAAACACGTCGTTTCACCAGAGTTAACTAAGGTGGTCTTGCTGAAAACGGAAAAAATGAATAGAATAACGGTTGCTGAGGAAAGGGGAACCTGGAGGAGAAGAGGAGACGGTAGGAGACAGATGTCGGGGGAAGGTGATGGGTTAGGCGGAAAACCAAAAACCTCCCTTCCAAGTGGACATGTGTGAAGTCACTCCGTGATAGGAGATGGAAGAAGGGTAAAAACATGGACAAAACTTCGGCCCCTCAAAAGAAAAAATCTCGGCCTAAAAACCAAAGTCTATGGGGCAAACAGATGAGGAGGCGCTGGTAACCTCTTCCTTCTGGAGTCGGAGGGCCCAAGGAGGCGGCCAGGAACTCGGGGGAGAGGAATAACCGTCCTGGTGCGGGCGCTATTCTGATGGACCACAGAGGGGCAAAGAGGACTGTGTAGCCTGCCCGACTCCTCTGTCCACGGAATTCTCCAGGCAAGAGCACTGGAGTGGGTTGCCATTGCCTTCTCCAGGGCATCTTCCCAACCCAGGGATCAAACTTGGGTCTCCTGCATTGCAGGCAGATACAGATAAGGAAAGACAAAAGCCAGATAAGAAAGACAAGGCATTTAATCAACAGTCATTGATCAAATAGAAAGGTGAGGGGTGAACCGTCTTGAAAGGTAAACAGCAACATGTTCAAACTAAGAAAATACATGCACACATGCTGTTTACATCCATCTGGAAAATTCTACTGATAGGTGACATACTTCAGAATTTGCAAAAAATCTCAAGAAAACAATAAAATAATTTGAGGAAACAATGAAGATCCAGCATTGACATCCTGAAGACATTAGGACAGGAGGGTCCTTCAACTGTAAAATCTACTGACTACAAGCTGTGTATGTGAACACACACACACTGCATATCTACTCTACAGGAGTACTACGTGAGAAAAGATTACTTCTCCAAGATTGATATATACTGGGCAGTGTGGCAAAATGAAGGAGATGTATAGTAGAGTGAGAAGGAGAACAAATGAAAAACGAAGAGCTTGGTGCAAGACAAACTAAGATTTTGGAGGCAGGCAACGAGAGCGGCAGTCTTCACAGTATTACAAAAACAAACACGTCGTTTCACCAGAGTTAACTAAGGTGGTCTTGCTGAAAACGGAAAAAATGAATAGAATAACGGTTGCTGAGGAAAGGGGAACCTGGAGGGAGAAGAGGAGACGGTAGGAGACAGATGTCGGGGGAAGGTGATGGGTTAGGCGGAAAACCAAAAACCTCCCTTCCAAGTGGACATGTGTGAAGTCACTCCGTGATAGGAGATGGAAGAAGGGTAAAAACATGGACAAAACTTCGGCCCCTCAAAAGAAAAAAATCTCGGCCTAAAAACCAAAGTCTATGGGGGCAAACAGATGAGGAGGCGCTGGTAACCTCTTCCTTCTGGAGTCGGAGGGCCCAAGGAGGCGGCCAGGAACTCGGGGGAGAGGAATAACCGTCCTGGTGCGGGCGCTATTCTGATGGACCACAGAGGGGCAAAGAGGCAGTCTCTGCGGGTGGGGAAGCGAGAGCAGCCGCGGTGCGGACGCGGAGGGTCGCTGGCTGGCGTGCACTGGAGGGCGGGTGGCGTGTTCCAGCAGGGCCGCGGCTGCAGGGCAAGGAGCCGCGGGGCGCGCTCCCCGGGGCGGGGGCGGGGCGGCGCGGCCGCGGGCGTTTCCCACGGCGGCCGCTAGGCCCGACGGCTCAGCCGCGCCGGGAGCGCCGGGCCCCACCCTCTCGCCGGCCCCTACCTGTCCTCGCCGCCTCTCCGTCCTCTTGGTCGCTGGCTTGGCCTCCCGGCGCCTGCCCTCAGGTTGTCAAGCGTCCATGATCAGCCCGGCGTCCGACGCTTTTCTGCCTCCGCCGACCCGTTGCCCTTGCGGCTCCCCCGGAAGCCTCCCGCCGCTGCACTCGCGTTCCGCCCACACTAGGTTCCCCAGCCGCGCTCGCAGCCTCAACCCTCCGATGCGGCAAAGGGGGTCCGAGCCGGGCGGAGTGGGGGTCCTGAGGAGAGGAATGCAGTCTAGTCACGACTGGAGGCCTAAACCATTGCTATCATCAACTCTGGGCCGTAAATCCAGTCTCCCTGGCAGAGTTTTACCCCTCAGAATTTCCCAACTGTGGCTACCCTCAGATATGCCAGTGTGTTGTACCCGATCTCCTCGAATTCTTATCATAACTCTAGGCCTGTAATATTATTCCCATTTTTCAGATAGAATAACTAAGCCTAAATATCCAAAAGCCAGTAAGTCAAAGTAGGTTTTGAAACCCGGGCTATCTGAAGCCAAAGGTGTTCTTCACCTCTATTCAGAAAATGTTTTAAAATAAGCAAAAGATGGGTTGAGCCAACAATGATCTTTGATCAAAATGACATTCATGACATTGCATTTGGTACTTACCAACTCCCCTAGAAGATGGCTAAGAATGCCACAAAACTGAACACTTTCCTTTAAATGTACACCACAGACTTTGAGATCTTGAAAATTTTTAAAAAGCCCTATTTACTTTTCATGCATAGACACAGACAGGTGCAAAGGAGTGGAGCACCAACACAATCATTTTTAAAAGTTCTTTAGCACTTAGATTATGGTCTAGAAGGAAGATAAGACAAGGTTGTAGCCCTCAAAAAGCTTCAATGTGTTAAGGGCTACAAAAGAGAGATGACAGTACGTGGGAAGCACAGAAGAGAATGCGCTGGGGAAGAGGAAATGGGCGTCTCATGGGCAAACGGCAGGGAAGAAAAGAGGGCAGAGACCATAGGCATCGAGGCCCCACACTGTGTAGTATATATATACTGACGCAGAAAAGAAACCCAGAGTGACTCGAGTGCAGGGTTCATGGGTGAGAAATGAGGGCTACAGAGCTGGCATCCAGTCATCAAGGTTCTTGGAAACCACATGTCAGGCACTGTATCCAGTATAAAACCTAAATACAGCAAAGTTCCTACCTGGCAGAGCTCATGGTTCTGGGGGAGACAGGCCCATCTGGCCAGGACAGGCACCCCAGGAGTATAGATAAGGCTATCCTGACTGCGCCCTGGGGAGAGGTGATTTAAGGCAGCCTTTGGGAGGAAATGGGGCCTGAGTTGAGTCTGGAAGAAAAAGCAAGCAAATCAGAGAAACCACAAGTCATGTAAGAGTTTTTCTTTTCTCTTAAGGGCACTGGGGAGCTATTGAGGGTTTTTAAGCTGTGGAGAGGTCTGAATAGTTTGCCATTTTGGACACTAGCTGCTATAGGAATGGACTGGATATGGAGAAAACCAGAGGCTGGAAAACCCTTGAGGTAACTAATGATTCCAGATAAGAGACTGTGAGATCCTGAACAAAGATGGCAGGCAGTTGGGCTTGAAACAGAAGGATCATTAATGAAGACATTTAGACCACAGAATCTATCAGACCTGGCAATCCACTGAATGAAGGGATAGAGAAGGAAGATACCAGGACTTCCCTGGTGGTCCAGTGGTTAAAGAATACGCCTCCCAATGCAGGGGACGTGGGTTTGATTCCTGGTCATGGGTTCAGTTCCTGGTCATGGCTCAGTCCTCCTGCCTCAACAACATAAAAAAGGTCCCGCACACTGCAACTAAGACTAATAAAGAAATAAATATTAAAAAAAAAGATATCACCCAGGATTCTGCCTTGGGAGGCTCGAGCTGTCTGGAGTTCGTGTTACGTGCACAGGGCTGTGAAAGAGAAAGGACAAATCTGGTGTTGGAAGGAGAACTAACAAGTGCTGGCTATGCCTCCACTTCCTCCAGAATAATGTTCATATTCAGTGTTCACATTAAATCCCTACTCAGCACGCCTCCCTCCCACCTCCAGCTTTGTCTTGCCCCCTCATTAGAACCCAAACTTCATGTTTTCTCAGCCCAGTAGGACTCACATCTTCCGTCTCTGACACCAGGGGGCCTATGCTCAGACTTGCTCTCCCTGCCTTTGTGCAACGCTCTTCCCTCATGTGTGTCTGATAAAATTCCCTCGACTACACAGGCAAAGATTTAATCATAAAAAGCAAACACTGAACTATGGCTCTTCATTAAAATTAAGAATTTCTCTTTCTGAAAAGACACCAGGATGAGACTAAAGAGACAAGCCACAGACTTGGAAAAGATATTTGCAAAGCAAATGTATCAGACAAGGAACTCCATATTTAGACCATGTGAAAAACTACAAATCAATAAAATAATCCACCCAGCGAAAAGAGTGGGCAAAAGACTTGAACAAGCGCTTCCCAAAAGAGGACATAAAACAGTCAACCAGCATACGGCAAGTGTTCAACACCAAAGACAATGGAAATAAAAATTATAAAGAGATACCACATTTAGTCAAAATGGCTAGTATTTTAAAAACTGACACCACTGTCTATTGCTATGGATATGAGTCAACTAGAACTCTCTTACGTTGCTGGTTAAGGTGAAAACTGGTACAAATATTTTGGAAAACTGGCAATATCTACGATCGCTGATCACATGCCCTCCACAAAAGCCAGCAACTCCTCTCCTAGAAATAAGTCCATGAGCCCAAAAATAGAACTGTTTAAGAATGTTTATTGAAGGTTTGTTAATAAAAGTCAAAGACTGGTAAGTGAAAACCTACCTGTCCACGAACAGAAGAGAATAGTGCTACATACCTTCAATGGAATACTATTTAGCAATTAAAAAAAAGCTACTGCTACATATAGCATAGATGAATCTCACAAAAATACTGATAAATGAAAAAAGCCAGACTCATACTGTACATACTATATGATTACATATGGATTCAAGGAACTTTCCTGATGGTCTAGTGGTTAAGAATCCACCTGCCAATGCAGGGAACATAGGTTCAATTCTTGGTCCAGGAACTAAGATTACACAAGCCATGGGGAAATAGGGCCCATAAGCCACAACTACTGAGCTGCCCCACCCTAGAGTCTGTGCTCTGCCACCAAAGAAACCACCGCAATGAAAAGCCTGTGCACTGCAACTAGAGAGTAGCCCCTGTATGGGCTTCCCTTATGGTCCAGTGGGTAAGGACACCACCTTGTAGTGCAAGGGGCGACAGTTCGATCCCTGGCCTGGGAAGATCCCACGTGACCGATGTGTCCAATTACCAAGCTGGAGCTCTGGAGCATATGTGCCCAGAGCCGGTGCTCTGTGACAACAGAGGCCACCGCGATGCGAGGCCCACACGGGCCAAAGAACAAAGATGGATGAAAATAGATAAATGAAAGACCAATAGAAGTGGCCCGCCCGCCCCCCTCCCTCCCCAACCCGATCCCCACCCCACCCCACCCTCCCAAAAAAAAGAGAGAGTAGCCCCTGCTCACCTGGACTAGAGAAAGCCAGCGTGTAGCCACAGAGATCCAGCTCAGCCAAAAATAAAGAAATAATAAATAAATCAATGAAATTCAAGAACAGGCAAACTGCTCTATGGTAACAGAAGTCAGAAGAGTGGCTATCAGGATGGAAGGATGACTGGGAAGGGCCCAAAGCGTGCTGGAAGTGTTCTAGATCTGGATTTGGTGGTTGGTGACACAAGTGTACACATATACAAAAATTGTGTCCTTGCTATACATGTAACATTTCATTAACAAAAACAATTTACAGATTAATTTTCTTTTTAATTTTTTTGGCCACTTTTACTGGTCTTTCATTTATTTATTTTCATCCATCTTCGTTCCTTGGCCTGTGTGGGCCTCCCATCACAGTGGCCTCTCCTGTCGCAGAGCACCGGCTCTGGGTGCATGCGCTCCAGAGCGCTGGCTTGTAATTGGACACACTGGTCCAGCCACTTCGCAGCACGTGGGATCTTCCCAGGCCAGGGATTGAACCGGAGCCCCTTGCAGTGCAAGGCGGTGTCCTTACCCACTGGACCACCAGGGAAGCCCTACAGATAACAATTTTAACACAGAAAAAAATCCTACTCCTGCCACCTCCTCCATCCAGTTTTGCCAACTAAATATATCTTTCTATGGGGGGCTCTGTAGCATTCTAACATCCTTTCTTTTGTGCCATTCAGTTCATCATGAATTTCAGTGGACTCTCTTTACTTCCCTAATTAGATGGTTAGCTTTCTGGTGGCAGTGAAACCCACCGCAATGAAAAGCCTGTGCACTGCAACTAGAGAGTAGCCCCTGTATGGGCTTCCCTTATGGTCCAGTGGGTAAGGACACCACCTTGTAGTGCAAGGGGCGACAGTTCGATCCCTGGCCTGGGAAGATCCCACGTGACCGATGTGTCCAATTACCAAGCTGGAGCTCTGGAGCATATGTGCCCAGAGCCGGTGCTCTGTGACAACAGAGGCCATCAGATGCGAGGCCCACACGGGCCAAAGAACAAAGATGGATGAAAATAGATAAATGAAAGACCAATAGAAGTGGCCCGCCCGCCCCTCCCTCCCCAACCCGATCCCCACCCCACCCCACCCTCCCAAAAAAAAGAGAGAGTAGCCCCTGCTCACCTGGACTAGAGAAAGCCAGCGTGTAGCCACAGAGATCCAGCTCAGCCAAAAATAAAGAAATAATAAATAAATCAATGAAATTCAAGAACAGGCAAACTGCTCTATGGTAACAGAAGTCAGAAGAGTGGCTATCAGGATGGAAGGATGACTGGGAAGGGCCCAAAGCGTGCTGGAAGTGTTCTAGATCTGGATTTGGTGGTTGGTGACACAAGTGTACACATATACAAAAATTGTGTCCTTGCTATACATGTAACATTTCATTAACAAAAACAATTTACAGATTAATTTTCTTTTTAATTTTTTTGGCCACTTTTACTGGTCTTTCATTTATTTATTTTCATCCATCTTCGTTCCTTGGCCTGTGTGGGCCTCCCATCACAGTGGCCTCTCCTGTCGCAGAGCACCGGCTCTGGGTGCATGCGCTCCAGAGCGCTGGCTTGTAATTGGACACACTGGTCCAGCCACTTCGCAGCACGTGGGATCTTCCCAGGCCAGGGATTGAACCGGAGCCCCTTGCAGTGCAAGGCGGTGTCCTTACCCACTGGACCACCAGGGAAGCCCTACAGATAACAATTTTAACACAGAAAAAAATCCTACTCCTGCCACCTCCTCCATCCAGTTTTGCCAACTAAATATATCTTTCTATGGGGGGCTCTGTAGCATTCTAACATCCTTTCTTTTGTGCCATTCAGTTCATCATGAATTTCAGTGGACTCTCTTTACTTCCCTAATTAGATGGTTAGCTTTCTGGTGGCAGTGACCATGTCTTTCACCTTCTACCAACAGAGTCTGGCAAGTAACAGAAGCTGAAAAAGGTGTTTGCTGAATTACATGGAAGTGAAAATTGGGTGGGTGCCCAGATGGGCAAAAGGGGTACAGGAAGAGGAAGGACGACCTAGGAAGAGACTAGCAGATCTCCAAGGAAACTTTAGCTTACACTGCAACATGACCTAGTTTCTGAAATCATATTAAATGTCATCTTCAGTAACAACAAATCAAAACACCAAGTGTACCTAGACTGAGGATAAACAAACACTGCATTCCTTCACTTGCAGGAAAGCCACCAAATAAGTGCTTACCTAATGTCCACTAAAGAAAAACACACAACCTAAAAGTTGTGAATTATGTTTTATACTATGTTTTATACGTGGACCTGACTGAGGACTATAGCCCAGGAGATAGCCTCATATAGCCCTGAGGAACTGCTCCAAGAGATAAGGGATGAGCTGGGATACATAGGAGTTTTTGCTAAAAAGAAAGCATGTAGTCAAATATCAAAAGATTACTGCTAATCAACAAGAAACAGACCATTCAAATGAATGATTTCTGTGCTTTTCTATGTATGGGAAGATGCCACTTTCTGGACTCAATGAAATTATTCCTAAAGTATGCATCTTAATTATCTGGGGCAAGTATCCTATTTTTCTCCATCCTGAATTCACCTCTGGGCCCACCTTCAGCGGTGGCTTCAGTGGCTGATGGTCCGCAATGTTTCCTGCTGTTTACTGAAATGGCAGGCGACATTTTTTATGTCCACAATAACCTCTGGGTGTTTCAACCTTGATTAGGAAAACTTCACCAAGGAAAGTCAGATCGCATAGCCTTGCTGCTAAAAATATCACCACCCTAGTGTAGTGGAAAAAGCCCAGCCTGCAGAAGTCTTACAGCCGAATTCTAACTCTGCCCCAACTTTCTGTGGCCCCCCACCATCTCTGGGCCTCTCTGGGCCTCAGTTTCTTCATAAGTAAAATAACAGAGGTTGGATTAGCAAATTCTCTTAACTCGGACTGTATTGGACTCTCTTTACTTCCCTAATTAGATGGTTAGCTTTCTGGTGGCAGTGACCATGTCTTTCACCTTCTACCAACAGAGTCTGGCAAGTAACAGAAGCTGAAAAAGGTGTTTGCTGAATTACATGGAAGTGAAAATTGGGTGGGTGCCCAGATGGGCAAAAGGGGTACAGGAAGAGGAAGGACGACCTAGGAAGAGACTAGCAGATCTCCAAGGAAACTTTAGCTTACACTGCAACATGACCTAGTTTCTGAAATCATATTAAATGTCATCTTCAGTAACAACAAATCAAAACACCAAGTGTACCTAGACTGAGGATAAACAAACACTGCATTCCTTCACTTGCAGGAAAGCCACCAAATAAGTGCTTACCTAATGTCCACTAAAGAAAAACACACAACCTAAAAGTTGTGAATTATGTTTTATACTATGTTTTATACGTGGACCTGACTGAGGACTATAGCCCAGGAGATAGCCTCATATAGCCCTGAGGAACTGCTCCGAAGAGATAAGGGATGAGCTGGGATACATAGGAGTTTTTGCTAAAAAGAAAGCATGTAGTCAAATATCAAAAGATTACTGCTAATCAACAAGAAACAGACCATTCAAATGAATGATTTCTGTGCTTTTCTATGTATGGGAAGATGCCACTTTCTGGACTCAATGAAATTATTCCTAAAGTATGCATCTTAATTATCTGGGGCAAGTATCCTATTTTTCTCCATCCTGAATTCACCTCTGGGCCCACCTTCAGCGGTGGCTTCAGTGGCTGATGGTCCGCAATGTTTCCTGCTGTTTACTGAAATGGCAGGCGACATTTTTTATGTCCACAATAACCTCTGGGTGTTTCAACCTTGATTAGGAAAACTTCACCAAGGAAAGTCAGATCGCATAGCCTTGCTGCTAAAAATATCACCACCCTAGTGTAGTGGAAAAAGCCCAGCCTGCAGAAGTCTTACAGCCGAATTCTAACTCTGCCCCAACTTTCTGTGGCCCCCCACCATCTCTGGGCCTCTCTGGGCCTCAGTTTCTTCATAAGTAAAATAACAGAGGTTGGATTAGCAAATTCTCTTAACTCGGACTGTATTGATATTCTGAATCCTCAGCTGGTATCTTTCTCTCGGTCCACCGCAGGAGCACACCAAAAATCCCTGCAAAATACCTCAACGGCTCCCCTGGCTAACGAACAAGTACGACTTAAAGGAGTCATTTTGTTACATCTTTCCTGATTTAATCAGTGTTTATGTTTGTTGTTTCAGCCTTACCATGATTTGCAGGCGATTTCTGAGTTCCATGTAAACAGAAGTTACCTCTCTGTGGGATGTCATCTTTTGAGGCTGAAGAGGATCTTCCCGCGGGGTTTAAACTCTCAGGATTCAGAAACCACCAAGCCTACAAGCAGATTTATGGATTTGCGCACACTGCGCGGCACACTGGAATCTAAGTTACAGAGGAACTGAGTGCAGGGAATGCTGGGATTTGTAGTCCCTGGGCTTTCTGTTGCGTGCTGGGATCTGTGGTCCCTCCCCAGGCGCCCCTGGAATGCTGGGAAGTGTAGTTTCCGCCACATCGCACAGGGCAGCCTGTGTCATCTCAGAGTCCTACTTGCCCAGCTGCAGGAGCAGGCTAGAAGCGAGCCTCTGCAGATATGAAGCAAACCCTCCGCTGGGGCGAACTCTAAGCAACAACACCGAATGAAAATTTTGTCCTACGGGACTTCCCCGAGAGGGCCCTTCCCATTGACGCTCTCCGTCCCCCTGCGAAGCCGCTGAGTGTTTCTATTGGCTGATCAAGATGCCAGTCGCCAAGGAGGGCTTTCTATTAGCTCCAGGGCGGACACTCAGAGGCTAGAGGGAAGGAGAAGGGATCAGGAGCGGGAGCTGAGGGGAGGGAGAGGCCGGTGTGGATCCGGCCGCTGCCGCTGCTCGCCCGAGGTCTCCAGGCCGGGCTGCGGCTCCGTCCTCAGTTCCTGGGCACCATCTGCAAGGCTCCGCCGGGCCGGCGTGGGAGAGCTGCAGGCGGCGGCCGCCGCATCATGTCCGCCGAAGACGAGCGCGCCAGGGAGATCCTGAGGGGCTTCAAACTGTATCCGCCCGGGAACGGGGCGGGGCCGGGAGGACTTGGGAGGCTGCTGCTGGCGGGGAGACTGGCCGGGGGCGGGGGCCGCGCCAGGTGGGCACCCGGGGCGAGGGTGGCGGGAAAGGAGGAGAGAAACGGCGTCCGGGGCCCCCGGCGGCAGCGGTCGCGGGAGGCGGGGAGAGAGGCGTCCAGAGGGAGGGAGGGAACATCGGTGGGGACCCCGGGGGGTAGAAGCCGAGGAGCCCGGGGCTGGGGCTGGGGCGGCTCGGAGCGTCGGATAGCGGCGTCGGGGAGGCGCGCTTGGGTCCGAGACGGGAGGCCGGGAAGGGGCTGCGGCCCGCAGGGAGGGCCGAGGGGGCGCGGCGGGCTGGCCTCGAAGCCCAGCTGCCTGCGGCGGGGAGCCCACCGGGGCCACGGGCAAGAGTGATTTGGAGCGAGTGATCTTGTGAAGGACCAGAGCCGACGCGGCGGTTGCACTTGCTCGGGTTCTCGCATCCCACTCCGCACCCACCCACTCTGCCCGCGCCCGCCACTCCCCTTCTGGTTTCCACAACTTCTCGTCCTCACTTGTGGCTCCTTCCACGAGGGAGGTCCGGAGGGAGCGAGCAGTCCGAGCTGGACCTCGTCTTAACGCTGCCCCGTCCCTTGGAGGCACTGGACGATCGCTGCTTCAGCCCCAGCGCCTGGGTCTCTGTCCAGCGGAGCGAGGAGCCTCGCTTTGCGCGTGAGATGCCTTGCGGCGTTTGGGTTCCACGCGGGGACTCCCGGCCGAGGGGTGTCTGCGCGCTCGAGGGCGCGTGGGGAAGGCGTGGGCACGCTGGCACGGCCTAGCGGTCGTTTGATTACCTTGGGGACGCGGTAGGATTTAGCAGGAGGTGGAAATCATTGCCTTGGGCCTGTTGGGCCGCCGGTGCGGCAGTCTCTGCCTACCCTCGTGGAGCCGTGTGTGTGAATGGAGTGTAGAGAGAGATTGCAGACGGGAAAAGTGCAGTCTTGTCCATGCCAATCTTGCATTTTCCTGCTGACCTTAATCTCGTCTTACACCCGAAGTTTACAATGTGGAACGTTCTTCAGTTGGTCTCTCGGTGAACCTGTAGTCCATCACCCCTGTAGGGCTCCTCCCTTGGAGGTTTGGTCAAGCACTGTGCCGTGCCTGAGCTGACTTTTTTCCACCATGTCCATTTCACCCTACAAATGGTCATTGCCTTGTCATACTCAGAAACCAAGTTGGTAGTAAGTTTTAGAACACACCAGCAAAAAAGTTACAAGGAGTTTGGATGTACGAATGAAGTTTTTCAAAGGGAAACTGGACTGCTTTGCTTTTTTTTTTTTTTTAAAGGGAAGGCTTTATCACCTTTGCATATGGTCATTCATGATGAACTTTAATTACTTTTATGCAGGAAAGTTTCCTAACCACCTCTTCTATACTCATAGTTCTGTATACCTTACCATGTTTCTCTTTGTGATTAGTGCCTATAGACAGGCATGGCTGGAGTGTTAGAAAAGCTATGAGATGGGTTGTATTTTTTCCCTTAAGTAATTGATATTGTTACTTAGCATTTATGCTGTAAACAGTAAACTGGAGACTATGAAGGAATGACAGATTTCAGAAGCCATTTTTTGGTCTGACTGGACTTAACATGCTGCTGAAAATAAGAAAGGGTCTTTTTAATGGCTTCTGAGCAAACCAAAAAGGAAAAATCTGAGCTTCTCACCTTCAGTCTTGGCTTTTGAACCTTGTTCAAGAGAAACTTTGGCTCTTGGGGAAGAGGCTCAGGGACAAAATATGGAAAAGAATAGAAAGCAGACCTGTGTCATTGAATGCGTCACGAAACAGGCTTTTGGGGAAAATTTGACCTGGGCTGATTAAGTCACAAGGGGAGCAGCCACCAAGAAAAGTTAGCATGGAAACAACAGCATACTCATCCCCTGGTAACTTTTATTTGCATCTGATAATTAAGAGAGAAAAAGAAAGAGTTCTCCGATTTGTTAACAAACTTCAGAAAAATACCAAAACTAACGTTTTAGTAAGAAACTACCTGACGATTGTCGTTGTCCACCTTTTATTGGATAAATTGTTCAGAGTATCTTTTTCTGTAAGACGAGTCGGTACTAAAGGAAATCGCCATTTTATTCTCCTACCATGGAACATGTCTTCCTCAGTTGGTCTCTCGGTGAACCTGTAGTCCATCACCCCTGTAGGGCTCCTCCCTTGGAGGTTTGGTCAAGCACTGTGCCGTGCCTGAGCTGACTTTTTTCCACCATGTCCATTTCACCCTACAAATGGTCATTGCCTTGTCATACTCAGAAACCAAGTTGGTAGTAAGTTTTAGAACACACCAGCAAAAAAGTTACAAGGAGTTTGGATGTACGAATGAAGTTTTTCAAAGGGAAACTGGACTGCTTTGCTTTTTTTTTTTTTTTAAAGGGAAGGCTTTATCACCTTTGCATATGGTCATTCATGATGAACTTTAATTACTTTTATGCAGGAAAGTTTCCTAACCACCTCTTCTATACTCATAGTTCTGTATACCTTACCATGTTTCTCTTTGTGATTAGTGCCTATAGACAGGCATGGCTGGAGTGTTAGAAAAGCTATGAGATGGGTTGTTTTTTTTCCCTTAAGTAATTGATATTGTTACTTAGCATTTATGCTGTAAACAGTAAACTGGAGACTATGAAGGAATGACAGATTTCAGAAGCCATTTTTTGGTCTGACTGGACTTAACATGCTGCTGAAAATAAGAAAGGGTCTTTTTAATGGCTTCTGAGCAAACCAAAAAGGAAAAATCTGAGCTTCTCACCTTCAGTCTTGGCTTTTGAACCTTGTTCAAGAGAAACTTTGGCTCTTGGGGAAGAGGCTCAGGGACAAAATATGGAAAAGAATAGAAAGCAGACCTGTGTCATTGAATGCGTCACGAAACAGGCTTTTGGGGAAAATTTGACCTGGGCTGATTAAGTCACAAGGGGAGCAGCCACCAAGAAAAGTTAGCATGGAAACAACAGCATACTCATCCCCTGGTAACTTTTATTTGCATCTGATAATTAAGAGAGAAAAAGAAAGAGTTCTCCGATTTGTTAACAAACTTCAGAAAAATACCAAAACTAACGTTTTAGTAAGAAACTACCTGACGATTGTCGTTGTCCACCTTTTATTGGATAAATTGTTCAGAGTATCTTTTTCTGTAAGAAGAGTCGGTACTAAAAAGGAAATCGCCATTTTATTCTCCTACCATCAATGTTGACAATACTCATTTTCCACATTGACTGTGCTGGTCTTTTTATTTTTGTCAGTTTGAACAGCAGATGACATCTTGTTTTAATTGGTCTTTCCTTGATGTCGTAGATCCCTGGAGAGGTAGCACAGCGTCAGCTTGGTGGTCCAGAGCGGCACTGACCCGTAGAACACTGCTGTCTGTGGTGGAATTCCAGTTCAGGTTGTGTGTCCCTGAGCAGCTTTTTTTTCTAAACTGTTGCTACAATTGCCTCAGCTATAAAAAGGGATAAAAATAGTATATTATCTCCTAGGGTTGTTGTAAGGATTAAATGAGTTGATATCTAAAGCATTTAGCTAAGCACCTGATGTCCAGTAAGCATCATGTGTTAGCTATTATTGTTGTCATTTCTGTTATTAGAAGAAGTCACAGAATCTTCTCTTTGGCCATTTCTTTTTCTTCCGTGAATCATTTATTGATTTAGTTTTTGCCCATTTTGCTTTTGAATTGCTTATTTTTCTTATTGGTTTGTAGGTGTTCTTTATTGTGCTGTCAATCCTTCGCCTGTCTGTTGCTGGTGTTTTCTCTCAACATTTTGCTTGTCTTTTCATTGTTGAACCAGATTAAATTATCACTCCAGATTCATCAGTATTTTTCCTGTGGCTTTTGAATTTTGTCTTTTGTTTAAGAAGGCTTTCCTTATCTTATTGTTAACAAATATCCTATGTTTTTTCTGTTTATGATGTTTAGCTCTTTAATCCATCTGAAATGTGTTTACACATATCCTTTGTGATGAAATCTAACTTCCTCTGCTGTTTGGATAGACAGTTGTCTACTACCATTTACTGAGTAGTTAGGCCACCCTTTCCCCATTGTTTTGAAAGCTATCTTTGTCGTGTATTAAGTCTTCATAAGACTGGTTTATTTTTGGAATATTTCTGTTTCACTGATCCATTTAGCTCTTTCCATTCCTTTCCTGTATGCATTGGATAAATTGTTCAGATTGTTTTTTTTTTCTTTTTCTGTAAGAAGAGTCGGTACGTAAAAGGAAGTCGCCATTTTATTCTCCTACCATCAATGTTGACAATACTCATTTTCCACATTGACTGTGCTGGTCTTTTTATTTTTGTCAGTTTGAACAGCAGATGACATCTTGTTTTAATTGGTCTTTCCTTGATGTCGTAGATCCCTGGAGAGGTAGCACAGCGTCAGCTTGGTGGTCCAGAGCGGCACTGACCCGTAGAACACTGCTGTCTGTGGTGGAATTCCAGTTCAGGTTGTGTGTCCCTGAGCAGCTTTTTTTTCTAAACTGTTGCTACAATTGCCTCAGCTATAAAAAGGGATAAAAATAGTATATTATCTCCTAGGGTTGTTGTAAGGATTAAATGAGTTGATATCTAAAGCATTTAGCTAAGCACCTGATGTCCAGTAAGCATCATGTGTTAGCTATTATTGTTGTCATTTCTGTTATTAGAAGAAGTCACAGAATCTTCTCTTTGGCCATTTCTTTTTCTTCCGTGAATCATTTATTGATTTAGTTTTTGCCCATTTTGCTTTTGAATTGCTTATTTTTCTTATTGGTTTGTAGGTGTTCTTTATTGTGCTGTCAATCCTTCGCCTGTCTGTTGCTGGTGTTTTCTCTCAACATTTTGCTTGTCTTTTCATTGTTGAACCAGATTAAATTATCACTCCAGATTCATCAGTATTTTTCCTGTGGCTTTTGAATTTTGTCTTTTGTTTAAGAAGGCTTTCCTTATCTTATTGTTAACAAATATCCTATGTTTTTTCTGTTTATGATGTTTAGCTCTTTAATCCATCTGAAATGTGTTTACACATATCCTTTGTGATGAAATCTAACTTCCTCTGCTGTTTGGATAGACAGTTGTCTACTACCATTTACTGAGTAGTTAGGCCACCCTTTCCCCATTGTTTTGAAAGCTATCTTTGTCGTGTATTAAGTCTTCATAAGACTGGTTTATTTTTGGAATATTTCTGTTTCACTGATCCATTTAGCTCTTTCCATTCCTTTCCTGTATGCATTGGTTTAATTATTATAGTTTTATAGTATGATTTAGTATAGTTTACAATAGGCTTGATATGTCACTAACAGAATTTTGTGTTTGAAGTCATATAAATTCCTTACAAATATTCATGTACTTTTTATACAAATAGAACTTTGCCCATGTGTTCATAAGACACACTCAATAAGTATGAATAACATACTTCATAAATCAGGGACAGTCCTGGTGTCTGAGAGAATCCTCCATAAAATTTTGTATTTGTCATAAGTTATTTCAAACGTAAAATATTAAAAAAAATTTTTTTTGACTGCACGTGCTTACAGGATCTCAGTTTTCCCACGAGGGATCAAACCCATGCCCCATACAGTAGAAGCTCAGAGCCCTTAAACAGTGGACCACCAGGGAATTCCCAAGATTTCTTTTTCGCATCCCTTCCACCCCACCCACTTTTAGCTCATACACATTGGGGACTAAAGTTGTGAATGAAATCTTACTTGAGGAACAAATGAGGTTCTCCTGCAAAGTTTTGAATTGGAGTATTTTAAGTAGCTAACGTGGAGAATTTGTGAATCCTGCATTACCTATTGCATTCATTTAATGAAGATCTGTTGGGAGACTTCTAAACAGGGCACTGTGCACGTAAAGGACATAAAAATGAATGAATCACAGACCCTTCAAAAGTCTAACCATCTTGGTTTAGAAGGGATATCTTATAAGGCAATGCATTTTTTAAAATAATATTTAACTTTATCTTTTACAAACTCCAGCTACCTAGAAATGACCTTTGTTAATATTTTAATATAGTCTTCTAGTATAGCTAATGTTTATTGTATTTCCTTTTATTAAAGTAGAATCATAAGTATTATTTTTAAACTTTTTAAACTTAATAAATTTACCATGTTCATAATTTTTGAAGATATTATTAATACTTTGAATTGCATTCATTGATGTAGATATGTCACTGAAAGCCTTCTACTAGTTTTCTGGTCTAGGCCGTAATGCACTGATCTGCCTTTTCCGGTTACTGTTTTCTCAACGTAAATCTATGATTTTATTAAGTTAATATGAAGAAACTGACACACTACCATAAAAAAGAGTTATCCTTTTATGATCTCATTATTTTAATCTATCTGGAATTTGCGTTGGTATAAGGTATGAAGCAGTGATTTAATTTTTTATAAAGATAGCTAACTGTCTCCATTTTTTTATTTACTTATACTCCAAATATTAATATCACATCCAGAATATACATGGCTGCCTACAAATCAATAAGATAAACATTTAACTTAAAATGGGCGAAGGATACAAACAAACAGTTCACAGAAGAAAAATGCAAACAGCCAGTGAATAAATTCAGAGGTGTTCAGCCCTCTGAAGATGATGAGGGCCTTCCCTGGAGATCCAGTAGCCAAGACTCTGCATTTCCAGTATAGCGGGTGTTCCACGATCTCTGGTTGAGGAACTAGGATCCCACATGTCTCGTGGTGTGACCAAAAAAAAAAACTTCCCTTTTTTCCCAATTAGTTGACAGAAACTTAAAAGATTGGTAATAGTCAGTGTTGACAATTATTGGGGAAAAGGGGTGCTTTGTTTGCTCTGTGTGTGTATGTGTATGTATCTGTGTGAGACGTTCTGAAAAGTAATTGGTATCTATCAAAAGTTTACATGCAGAAAGAAACTTACATGCAGCTGTAGGAAAGCACAGAGCAGTCCTCAGGGCATAGACTAGGTTCAGATTTTATTGCTTCTACCACCGTGACCCTAGGCAGAGCACCAAAACTCTGAAGCTCATTATCCATCTCATCTCTTTAGTTGTTACGAGGATTAAATGAGACTGCATATAAAATGCTTAGTAAAATGCCTGCCTCATAGTAAGTAATAAATGTTAAGTGCTGGATTGTTTTATTAATACTTAATAATATTATTAACAACGATAATGATAATATTATTGTAAGTGAAAAAGTGAAAGTGTTAGTCACTCATTCATGTCCAACTCTTTGTGACCCTATGGACTGTAGCCAGCCAGGCTCCTCTGTCCATGGAAATTCTCCAGGCAAGAATACTGGAGTCGGTTGCTATTCCCTTCTCTAGGGGATCTTCCCAACCCAGGGATTGAACCCAGGTCTTCTGCATTGCAGGTGGATTCCTTACCATCTGAGCCACCACAGAAAGCCACTTACTTTCCTGAGGTGTACCCAGTAACTTCATGCTATTATTCTTCTCACTGAGCGACAATATCTATCTTGCCTTTTTGAAGAAATGATTCAGTTAAGAAGCATTGATGTATACCTCGTATTTATTTTGTTTTCTAGCAACTAATCACATTCCAATTTATGGCAGGTGAGCAAAAAAGAACTAGTTTGACTCAGAGGTTTCTGAAAGCACCTTTTACTTGTGTTCCTGCATTTCCTCTCCATCGTTTGCTCCTGGAGCCCCCACCTTCTCTCTCAGAGCACCTTGATCTTTGGCTTTATTTCCAGTCAAAAATAGTTGGACAATCTGTTCACTTAGATTTCCTTGTTAAGAACAGTAAACTGTTAAACATTTCTTAAATTGTCAGTATTGCCTAAGAGATACCTTTGGCAGGTGTTAAAAGTGAGTCTGGGGGTTATAATTCCTAAAATATAGTTTTAATCGAGTCAACTCAGATTTGGGGAAAGCAGAACATACCACCCATGCAGTCAGTGAACACACAGATTTTTTTTAAAGTATTTATTGATTTTATATATTTGGCTGCTCAGAATCTTAGTTGCAGCATTCAGGATCTTTTAGTTGCAGCATGTGGAATCTAGTTCCCTGACCAGGGACCAAACCTGGGCCCTGCATTAGGACTTGAATTCATCCAGTTATTGTTTGAATGAGGGTGGGTGGGTAGAAGGATAACAAAATTACTATTAGTGTTTCCTTAAGGAAGAAGATGTGAATCCCATCCTTATTTCAGGGAAGCCTTCAAAGCTATAATGGACATAAGTCTAAATTAAATGTATGTATGTTTCATTATATTGCTCTTAAGACTACTGAGGTGGCAGTTTAATTCTTAAAAACAATAAAATGAAAGCATAAAAAAAACAAAACTGAACTACCAGAGAAGTCTCCACACAGATTATCTGTTTTGATCACAGATGGTCTAGTCATAGACTTCATGGAGATTAGGATTGGTAGTTTGTTCTCCAGGATCTTCCTGCGTGGGCTTTGGAAGTTATTGTTATCCTGAATGGACTAAATGACTATAATATCCTGTTGTTTTTATTATTTAGGATTTTTAAACAGGAATTGCTGCTTTTACATTTGTGGCGAGGAATTTGGAATGTAATTCGACACTTAGAGTCTTCTTCAGATCTTCTAAATTTCGTTTTTTTTTTCCTGATTCCAGTATCATCAACCTGAGCGACAATATCTATCTTGCCTTTTTGAAGAAATGATTCAGTTAAGAAGCATTGATGTATACCTCGTATTTATTTTGTTTTCTAGCAACTAATCACATTCCAATTTATGGCAGGTGAGCAAAAAAGAACTAGTTTGACTCAGAGGTTTCTGAAAGCACCTTTTACTTGTGTTCCTGCATTTCCTCTCCATCGTTTGCTCCTGGAGCCCCCACCTTCTCTCTCAGAGCACCTTGATCTTTGGCTTTATTTCCAGTCAAAAATAGTTGGACAATCTGTTCACTTAGATTTCCTTGTTAAGAACAGTAAACTGTTAAACATTTCTTAAATTGTCAGTATTGCCTAAGAGATACCTTTGGCAGGTGTTAAAAGTGAGTCTGGGGGTTATAATTCCTAAAATATAGTTTTAATCGAGTCAACTCAGATTTGGGGAAAGCAGAACATACCACCCATGCAGTCAGTGAACACACAGATTTTTTTTAAAGTATTTATTGATTTTATATATTTGGCTGCTCAGAATCTTAGTTGCAGCATTCAGGATCTTTTAGTTGCAGCATGTGGAATCTAGTTCCCTGACCAGGGACCAAACCTGGGCCCTGCATTAGGACTTGAATTCATCCAGTTATTGTTTGAATGAGGGTGGGTGGGTAGAAGGATAACAAAATTACTATTAGTGTTTCCTTAAGGAAGAAGATGTGAATCCCATCCTTATTTCAGGGAAGCCTTCAAAGCTATAATGGACATAAGTCTAAATTAAATGTATGTATGTTTCATTATATTGCTCTTAAGACTACTGAGGTGGCAGTTTAATTCTTAAAAACAATAAAATGAAAGCATAAAAAAAAAAAAAAAAAACTGAACTACCAGAGAAGTCTCCACACAGATTATCTGTTTTGATCACAGATGGTCTAGTCATAGACTTCATGGAGATTAGGATTGGTAGTTTGTTCTCCAGGATCTTCCTGCGTGGGCTTTGGAAGTTATTGTTATCCTGAATGGACTAAATGACTATAATATCCTGTTGTTTTTATTATTTAGGATTTTTAAACAGGAATTGCTGCTTTTACATTTGTGGCGAGGAATTTGGAATGTAATTCGACACTTAGAGTCTTCTTCAGATCTTCTAAATTTCTTTCCAGGATTGTGTTTATAGTGAAATATTATGTTGACTTCTGGAAAAATGGAACAGAATATGGTCAAACTCTCATGGACAAAAGTATGCACCTGTCCCTATTCCTGAGCTTTGGCATCAGAGCTTTGGCAAGGCCATCTTGTCTAGTAATCAGACTGTTCCAGCCATTGCGTGCATGCTTAAAACTCAAATTATCAATATTTTAGGAGCAACATTCTTTTGCTTTTGATCTGCTGATACTTTTGAAGTTGCAAGGAAAAGCAAATATATTTTCTGAAGTCCAGTATCCATAAAGATCTCAGTGGATTGGACTAAAGAAGTACAGTCTTTTGTTGGGTTTTCTTGGTGCTAGGACCTGGGAACAAACCAAGAAGCACACTGTTTATAGAGGAATTTGCCTAGTCTGCAATGAGGGTAGGGGGACAGAACAAAGTGGCGCTGGTCCAGAGGAGAGGCACTTGAAAAATGTCAGTACAATAATTGGAGAACAGAGGAGGATTAACCTGAAGATGAGTTGGGCAAAGGCTATGAGTGTTCTAAAGTTTAAAAAAACTGTTCTAATGAGGAAAAAATAAATGTAGTCTTTGTGGCTCTCAGAGGACACAAGTTTAGGAGTTTTAAGAGACAGAGTTTAGCCCCATTGTTTTTTGATTGGGGGCTCTTCTGGAAGGGGGAGCGCTTTGCAGCAAACAGGATCTTATTTCCCTGACCAGTAGTCGAACCTGCACCCCCTGCAGTAGAAGCAGGGTCTTAACCACTGGACTGCCAGGGAAGGAAGTCTCAGCCCAGTTTTAACAGTTAGAATTACCTGAAGAGAAAAATTTTATCGGAGGATATTGTAAGCATCAAGTGGATGCCTGTTGAACAAAATATTACAGAAGGAAATTATATATGCATCAGATAAGATACTAGAATAGTTGGGCTCCAGAAGGATTCAAATCGTTTCAACACTGCAATCCTTTGACTGATGACAAACTTTCTTAGCTAGCAAGGACTCTTCAGCAGCGTATCTCTATTGAGGTGTGTGTGTGTGTGTGTGTGTGTGTGTTAGTCACAAAGAGTTGTGTCTGACTCTTTGTGACCCCATGGACTGTGGCCTGCCCTCCTAGCTACTCTGTCCCTGGGATTCTCCAGGCAAGAATACTGGAGGGGGCCACACTGGCCCTCTACAGTGGCCCACACTCTGTCTGGAGTGTGCTTGTCTCTGAATCTGAATAAATCCACTTCTTACCTATCACTTTGTCTCTTCCTGAATTCTTTTCTGCAGTAATAAAAAAAAAAAATAAAGAATACTAGAGTGGGCTGCCATTCCCTCCTCCAGGGGATCTTCCCAACCCAGGGGTCAAACCTCAGTTTATTGCTTTGGAGGCAGATTCTTTACCATCTGAGCCACCAGGGAAGCCCTGCACCTCTAGTGGAACTAAAGAAGTACAGTCTTTTGTTGGGTTTTCTTGGTGCTAGGACCTGGGAACAAACCAAGAAGCACACTGTTTATAGAGGAATTTGCCTAGTCTGCAATGAGGGTAGGGGACAGAACAAAGTGGCGCTGGTCCAGAGGAGAGGCACTTGAAAAATGTCAGTACAATAATTGGAGAACAGAGGAGGATTAACCTGAAGATGAGTTGGGCAAAGGCTATGAGTGTTCTAAAGTTTAAAAAAACTGTTCTAATGAGGAAAAAATAAATGTAGTCTTTGTGGCTCTCAGAGGACACAAGTTTAGGAGTTTTAAGAGACAGAGTTTAGCCCCATTGTTTTTTGATTGGGGGCTCTTCTGGAAGGGGGAGCGCTTTGCAGCAAACAGGATCTTATTTCCCTGACCAGTAGTCGAACCTGCACCCCCTGCAGTAGAAGCAGGGTCTTAACCACTGGACTGCCAGGGAAGGAAGTCTCAGCCCAGTTTTAACAGTTAGAATTACCTGAAGAGAAAAATTTTATCGGAGGATATTGTAAGCATCAAGTGGATGCCTGTTGAACAAAATATTACAGAAGGAAATTATATATGCATCAGATAAGATACTAGAATAGTTGGGCTCCAGAAGGATTCAAATCGTTTCAACACTGCAATCCTTTGACTGATGACAAACTTTCTTAGCTAGCAAGGACTCTTCAGCAGCGTATCTCTATTGAGGTGTGTGTGTGTGTGTGTGTGTGTGTGTGTTAGTCACAAAGAGTTGTGTCTGACTCTTTGTGACCCCATGGACTGTGGCCTGCCCTCCTAGCTACTCTGTCCCTGGGATTCTCCAGGCAAGAATACTGGAGGGGGCCACACTGGCCCTCTACAGTGGCCCACACTCTGTCTGGAGTGTGCTTGTCTCTGAATCTGAATAAATCCACTTCTTACCTATCACTTTGTCTCTTCCTGAATTCTTTTCTGCAGTAATAAAAAAAAAAAATAAAGAATACTAGAGTGGGCTGCCATTCCCTCCTCCAGGGGATCTTCCCAACCCAGGGGTCAAACCTCAGTTTATTGCTTTGGAGGCAGATTCTTTACCATCTGAGCCACCAGGGAAGCCCTGCACCTCAAATAGGCAAAACCTTTTTGTGATTTGATATAATGAAAGCCTGATATCATTTCCTTTTTGCTTTTCAGACAACTTTTTAGGGACTCAGTGTTGATGATGTATTTTGTTTAGTGTATTGTGGATCCAGTGATTCGAAGTTACGGAGGTCAGTTTTTGCCTCTGAATTTGAATAAAGTTGAGAACTAAATATAAGTAGCTCTAATATAAATAACACTTTAATATAGCCCCAAGAAGAAAGGGAATGGCCTAATAATATCTCATATTCGTATAGACTTTTTCAGCTTTTCAAAGCCCTTTGATGTATTGTTACACATTATTATTATATACAACTCTATATAATATTAAACACACATTATTGATGGAGAAAACAAAGATTGACATAAGGTTGTCATAAGATAAAGGCAGAACCTTAAACCTTGGTTTGTCATTCTACAAACTGTTTTCTATAGTATATCATGATGTGTTTCTGGAGAATTTATTTTTGTTGCTATATTATCAGTGTTGAGTTTGAAAATTTTCCTCAGCATTCCGCTCACAGATTTATTTTTCACTTGGAAATTATTCTCTTCTGTTGTGATCCTATCTGCTATATTTTTCTTTGTTTTTCCTCAGCTCTTAGATACAGAGGGCAGGATTTAGCTTGTTATAAGGGAGAATTTCCTAACAATTAGTGTTAGCTGGGGAAAAAAGACATTTCCAGAAAGTACTTAAGCAGTGTGTGTTATTCTACCAAGACTGCCACAACAGAATGCCACAGGCTGGGAGGAGGCTTCAACAACAGAAACATATTTCTCACAGTTCTGGAAGCTCAGAAGTCCAGAATCAAGGTCCTGACTGGTTTGGTCCCTGACTTACAGATGGCTACCTTCCCCCTGTATCCTCCCACGGCAAAGAGAGAGGAGATGGCCAGACCAGAATGTCATAGCTGTCCCACGTGTGGCTCCACTACCTGGCTGACAGTTCTGCTTGGAAAGGATGGTCCATAGACAGGTCACTGCAAAACAGACTTTTTTAAGGGACTAAATCTGAGAATCTAACCTGATCATTTATTTTCATGGGGTAGAAAGTGAGAGATTTAAATGGAAAATCTTTGACTTTTGAGCCACTTTCCATGAGAAGGATACAGGCAGAAGAGCTCTGGCCTTAGGGCTGCTGCTTACTGGTGGCATTTCATTGAGGCATTTGTTAGCAGGGTCTGTAAGTACAAGGTAATTTACTAAACCCAGGAGATGCAAAACAATAAGCCAGTTTCTGTATCGAGAGATTTTTATGAGGGAGGGAGAGACAGAGATTGTAATAAGCAGAATACAATGCGATAAGTACCTAGGAGTCTGAAGTACCAAGGAACCTCAGAATACTGTTTTACCTGCAGCTGAAGGAGTTCTAGAAGACTAAAGAATCGTCATTGGAATCAGATCTTGGATGACGAGTAGGTGTTGAGCAGTTTAATTTTAAAAATATTAGAGAGTAACAGAAAGGAAGGAAAGTGATGGCATGGAAAATAAGGGAAGAGAGAGTTTCAGAGGGGAGTTGGGATCAAAAATGAGAAAGAGAGGGCTTCCCTGATAGCTCAGTGGTAAAGAGTTCGCCTGCCAATGCAGGAGACATGGGTTCGATCCCTGAGCTGGGAAGATCCCACATGCTGCAGAGCATCTAAGCCCATGAGCCACAACTATGAAGCCTGTGCTCTAGGGCCTCAGAGCCGCAACTATTGAGCCGCTGTGCCACAACTGCTAAAGCCCGTGTGCCCTCGAGCCCAAGTTCACAGCAAGAAAAGTCACCTCAACAAGAAGTCTGCTCATCTCAACTGGAGAGTAGGCCCCACTCCCTGCAACTAGAGAAGAGCCTGTGGCAGCAGTGAAAACCCAGAATAGCTAAAAATAAATTTTTAAGAAAAAAAAGAAAGAGGACCTCCCTTATGGCGCAGTGGGTAAGAATCCACCTGTCAATGAAGAGGGTATGCGTTTGATCCTGAGTCTGGGAAGATTCCATATGCCGCGGAGCAGCTGAGCTGCAACCACTGAAGCTGGCAAGCTCTAGACCCCACATGCCACAACTACTGAGCCCTCATGCCTAGAGCCCGGTGCTCCGCAAGAGAAGCCACCACAATGAACTGAACGGGATAAACAGTGACAGAACTATTTCTTTAAACTTCATTCTCTTGTGAAATATGCAAAATTTGCAAGCTGCAGTAAAATCTTTATTAAAATCCTGAATTCAAAAAAAAGAGAAACCACGACAATAAGCCTGCACACCACTGGGAACAGTAGCCCCTGCTCGCTGTGCATCAACGAAAACCCTGCACAGCCATAAATAAACTAAAAATAAAAAGAGAATGAGGAAGGACAAAGATCAAAAACAAGTCTTTGAGATTGCTGGATATTTCACTCACTCATTGAGTATTTGAGACTCTACTGAAAGTTCCAAAATACTTTGTTGGTGATCTTTTTGAGAATAGTAGCTATTTGGGGAAACAAATGAACTACCAAGATTATTAAGTGGATAATAAATGAGGAAATAAATTCAGCAAGAATAGATTAATTTTCCAAGAAATCTGGTGACTTGAGAAATCAGAGATTAGGGCAGTAGCTTACGTTGGTAGAGAGATTTTATTAAAGAGTAGAAGTCACTTTTTGAAGCTTATCCAACTTTGTGCAGGTTGCTTAACGCCTATAAAAAAATAAGGATAATGCTTGCTCTGTCTGCTTTACAGAGATATGAAATTAGAGTGGAATAATATATGCCAACTCACTTTGAAAATTATAACTCTATGGATGCATTATGCTTACTATTATATTTTTATTTTTGCTTTAAAATTCAGGATTGCTTTCTATTTTTCAAATTTGTAGGTTTTGTGTTTCAGGGTTTTGATAAAACCAGAGCCTTAGTGATCCTTTTTTTACTCCAGATGAGACCTCTGAAGCCTTCTTCATAATTCCGGAAGGTCATTATGGCTATTGGAGTGATAGAAAGAGACCCCCTCTGTGAGATATATGCCCCACTTGAAAGACAAAATCATCTTTGGTTATTTTTTATGAAAGTGTTCTAATTTGAGGAGGTTGATTTCTCACTACTATTTAAAAAACTAGGTAAAATTCAGAACCTCTGAATGTGGATTCTGTTAGGGTTTAAGGTAATATTCCTATTCCTCTGAATAAGGCGTAAGAAATAGCTGCTTGTCCTTTTGGGAATGCACCCTCAGGAAAGTGCCCCTGTGTTGTCTCTTCTTCTGTCAGGAGATTTGGGAAGCAAGAAGCACACAATGAACTGAACGGATAAACAGTGACAGAACTATTTCTTTAAACTTCATTCTCTTGTGAAATATGCAAAATTTGCAAGCTGCAGTAAAATCTTTATTAAAATCCTGAATTCAAAAAAAAGAGAAACCACGACAATAAGCCTGCACACCACTGGGAACAGTAGCCCCTGCTCGCTGTGCATCAACGAAAACCCTGCACAGCCATAAATAAACTAAAAATAAAAAGAGAATGAGGAAGGACAAAGATCAAAAACAAGTCTTTGAGATTGCTGGATATTTCACTCACTCATTGAGTATTTGAGACTCTACTGAAAGTTCCAAAATACTTTGTTGGTGATCTTTTTGAGAATAGTAGCTATTTGGGGAAACAAATGAACTACCAAGATTATTAAGTGGATAATAAATGAGGAAATAAATTCAGCAAGAATAGATTAATTTTCCAAGAAATCTGGTGACTTGAGAAATCAGAGATTAGGGCAGTAGCTTACGTTGGTAGAGAGATTTTATTAAAGAGTAGAAGTCACTTTTTGAAGCTTATCCAACTTTGTGCAGGTTGCTTAACGCCTATAAAAAAATAAGGATAATGCTTGCTCTGTCTGCTTTACAGAGATATGAAATTAGAGTGGAATAATATATGCCAACTCACTTTGAAAATTATAACTCTATGGATGCATTATGCTTACTATTATATTTTTATTTTTGCTTTAAAATTCAGGATTGCTTTCTATTTTTCAAATTTGTAGGTTTTGTGTTTCAGGGTTTTGATAAAACCAGAGCCTTAGTGATCCTTTTTTTACTCCAGATGAGACCTCTGAAGCCTTCTTCATAATTCCGGAAGGTCATTATGGCTATTGGAGTGATAGAAAGAGACCCCCTCTGTGAGATATATGCCCCACTTGAAAGACAAAATCATCTTTGGTTATTTTTTATGAAAGTGTTCTAATTTGAGGAGGTTGATTTCTCACTACTATTTAAAAAGCTAGGTAAAATTCAGAACCTCTGAATGTGGATTCTGTTAGGGTTTAAGGTAATATTCCTATTCCTCTGAATAAGGCGTAAGAAATAGCTGCTTGTCCTTTTGGGAATGCACCCTCAGGAAAGTGCCCCTGTGTTGTCTCTTCTTCTGTCAGGAGATTTGGGGAAGCAAGTAAAAATGCAAAGGGAATCTCTGAGTCTCTGGTCCTGTCTCTTCTAGCTTGTTTCTGAGCAGTTTAAAGCATGTAGCCATACCTATATCAGTAGAATAATACATCCACTAGAAAAAGAAAGGTTTGTTTCGTTGTTTGACTTTGCTAGTAAGAAGGCTGTGTCATGTTTCAAATGTTATCTTTTTCTCATTACTAAATTACTTGCCTCCACCCTTTTCCCAGGCCAGTTTGAATTTTGATTGTGCGTTTTCCAAGCATAGGACCTCTGCCAGGCCAGAGTATTATTTCACTGGGATATCGTCACTGATCACTGTGTGGCATATTATGTTTCAGGGATACTGAAACCAGGTTTCTCAGGAATCCGTTTTATATTTTCCCACCTTGTCCCCATAAAGAAGAGAAATACCACAGGGAAAAATCACTGGAAACTTACTGGGCAAAGAAAGATGTTTAAATGTACAGGAATTAGAAGTGACTCTTACATACTAAAAAATCAGATGCTCTTTATAACCAATGCTAGGGCAGAAGGAGCCTAGGAGGAGGGCTTTGATATTTAAGAATTAATGGGGCTTCCCTGGTGGTCCAGTGGGTAAGGACACCACTTTGCAGTGCAAGAGGCGCCGGTTCGATTCCTGGCCTGGGAAGATCCCACGTGCCACGGAGCGGCTGGACCGATGTGTCCAATTACCGAGCCGGAGCTCTGGAGCACAGGCGCCCAGAGCCAGTGCTCAGCGACAACAGAGGCCACCGTGATGGGAGGCCCACACAGGCCAAAGAACAAAGATGGATGAAAATAGATAAATGAAAGACTAATAGAAGTGGCCCACCTGCCCCCTCCCTCCCCACCCACCCTCCGCCTCACCCCACCCCAAAAATAAATAAATAAATAAATCTTTTAAAAAAAAAAGAAAGAATTAATGAAGGGGTCGGGGAACTTACTTGGTGGCCTAGTGGCTAAGACTCTGTGCTCCCAATATAGGGGGCCTGGTTTCCATCCCTCATCAGGGAACTAGACCCCACATGCCACAACTAAGACCTGGCACAGCCAAATAAATATTTTTTTTGGAAAGATTGCTGGATGATATACCTTATTTTTTAAAAAAGAATTGATGACGGTGGGAGTCAGAGAAGAGATGTGTTCAGAAAGTGAACAAGAAGGAGAGGGTTCTAGAGGGGAGAGATTGTAAAGGCAGGGTGTGAAAGAACAGAGAACAAGAACAAAAAGAAAAAACAACAACCAAAAACTAGGAAAACAGAGCAAAGAAAGGCATTCCTATGATGAAAATGCTCAGGATACCATTAAATAGAAACCCCCTTTGTTTTCGGCTGGTGATTGCAGCTGCTTCTCCTCCAGAGGAATGTGAAGGGGGAAGTTTTTCATCATGCCTGTGACCTTGGTGTTGAAGCTCGGCCTCCTATTGCTCAGGTCAGCCACAGCAGACGTCAGCATATGTCACTTGTGCTTAGTCAGCCATTTTGTTTGACAATTCTATTTACCTTGAAATGCCTCCAGACTGTGGGTAATGCCCATGTATAATTTACTCTGCCAAGTCATAAATCCGACTTAATACAGAATGGGTTTTTACACCCTAATGTGTTTTCCACCTGCAATTTGGCTTCTTGACTTAACAGTTCTCCTTAAGGAGAATGGGGTTTGAGGGTCTGTTGCTTTTTGGTTTTTTTTTCTTTTTGCTGAGCTCCAGCTCTACGCTGGCCTTTCCACAGCCTGTCACACCCTGAGTGAGCAGCTCTCATAGTTTGGCTTCTAGACACTCTTCAGTGAGCCTTCCTTTCTGGTTGCTCAGCCTGAGCAAGAATTCTGATCAGGGCTTCCCTGGGAGCTCAGTGGTAAAGAATTCACCTGCCAATGCAGGAGACACCAGTTCCATCTCTGATCAGGGAAGATCCCACATGCTGAGGAGCAGCTAAGCCTATGAACCACAACTATGGAGCCTGCACTCTAGAGCCTCAGAGCCGCAACTACAGAGCCCATGGGCCGCAACTACTGAAGCCCGTGAGCCCTAGAGCCCAAGTTCCACAACAAGAGAAGTCACCACAACAAGAAGCCTGTTCATCTCAACTAGAGAGTAGCCTCCACTCCCTGCAACTAGAGAAGAGCCTGTGGCAGCAGTGAAAACCCAGAATAGCCAAAATAAATTAATTAATTAATTTAGTTTTAAAAAAAGAATTCTGATCAGCCTCTCTGACTTGCACCCTGATGTTCAGTACAGTTCAACACATATTTAAAAGGCAATTATGTGCTGAGCACTGAAAAGAGAAGGATAAATAATATAGTGCCCATGGAATTTGACTTGCAGACTCATATTCATGGCACTTTCTGATAAGTAATAGGATGCAAGTATAAACAAGTGTCCTGAAGAGGGATACAGGTGCCCTGAAGAGGGATAAGAGCTTTGCCTTGAGGGTGTGTCAGGGACCATGGTCAGAGAGGTTGACCGCAGCACTGGGTCCTGAAGGAGAGTACTGGAAGGGGAGATACACATTTTAGGAGGGGTAGAGCAGTGGTTTGCTAACACACAAGCAAAAGAAGATAGTATCTTTGGGAAGGACAGCAATTAAGGGTGGCTGGAGGGTAGGCTGTGTCTAGGAGCTGGGGTAGGAGGTGACTGGAAAGTGGAAAGGATGGCAGAGACTAGACTGCATGTCTTCTTCCCTCCACAAGCCTTGACTGACCCTGTAGCTTCTTTACTCCAGGCTTTTAGCAGTTCATTACACCTGCTATCCTCTTTGTTGCCTGTTGATTTCCAGTTCTTTATTAAATTCTCCTTCTTACTTGACCTACCTTCTTATCTCACCCTTCTCCATTGTTCTTTTAACCTATTGTTTGCTTATAACCTTTAAAAAGAATTAGTATTCCCTAAGTCTATTTACAAAGCTTGAACTTTGTATGTTCCTTAGAAATGTTTGTGTCTGAGAATAGAAAATTGTTTTTTTGTTTTTTTTTAATTGGACGCTCACATAGGATTAACTGTGCTCATGTCAAGCAAGAGCAGAAAAGCCTATGAACCACAACTATGGAGCCTGCACTCTAGAGCCTCAGAGCCGCAACTACAGAGCCCATGGGCCGCAACTACTGAAGCCCGTGAGCCCTAGAGCCCAAGTTCCACAACAAGAGAAGTCACCACAACAAGAAGCCTGTTCATCTCAACTAGAGAGTAGCCTCCACTCCCTGCAACTAGAGAAGAGCCTGTGGCAGCAGTGAAAACCCAGAATAGCCAAAATAAATTAATTAATTAATTTAGTTTTAAAAAAAGAATTCTGATCAGCCTCTCTGACTTGCACCCTGATGTTCAGTACAGTTCAACACATATTTAAAAGGCAATTATGTGCTGAGCACTGAAAAGAGAAGGATAAATAATATAGTGCCCATGGAATTTGACTTGCAGACTCATATTCATGGCACTTTCTGATAAGTAATAGGATGCAAGTATAAACAAGTGTCCTGAAGAGGGATACAGGTGCCCTGAAGAGGGATAAGAGCTTTGCCTTGAGGGTGTGTCAGGGACCATGGTCAGAGAGGTTGACCGCAGCACTGGGTCCTGAAGGAGAGTACTGGAAGGGGAGATACACATTTTAGGAGGGGTAGAGCAGTGGTTTGCTAACACACAAGCAAAAGAAGATAGTATCTTTGGGAAGGACAGCAATTAAGGGTGGCTGGAGGGTAGGCTGTGTCTAGGAGCTGGGGTAGGAGGTGACTGGAAAGTGGAAAGGATGGCAGAGACTAGACTGCATGTCTTCTTCCCTCCACAAGCCTTGACTGACCCTGTAGCTTCTTTACTCCAGGCTTTTAGCAGTTCATTACACCTGCTATCCTCTTTGTTGCCTGTTGATTTCCAGTTCTTTATTAAATTCTCCTTCTTACTTGACCTACCTTCTTATCTCACCCTTCTCCATTGTTCTTTTAACCTATTGTTTGCTTAAAACCCTTTTAAAAAAGAATTAGTATTCCCTAAGTCTATTTACAAAGCTTGAACTTTGTATGTTCCTTAGAAATGTTTGTGTCTGAGAATAGAAAATTGTTTTTTTGTTTTTTTTTAATTGGACGCTCACATAGGATTAACTGTGCTCATGTCAAGCAAGAGCAGAGGTCTGATCTTTCTGCCCTCTCAAACTGGGTCCCCAACCTCCAGGATCTAACATCTGATGATCTGAGGTAGAACTGATGTAATAATAATAGAAATTAAATGCACAGTAAGTGTAATGTACTTATATCATCCTGAAACCATCCCTTACCTCAATTCAAGGAAAAATTATCTTTGTGAAACCAGTCCCTGGTGCCAGAAAGGTTGGGGACCCCTGCTTTAGAACAATGCTACTTAAACTATTACTGGTAACAAGCCAGATTTTTACTTCTAATCCTTTACAGACTGATTTTTTTTTTGAACTTTTTTTTTTTTTTTGCTCTGAGTCATCATTTGTTTTCATCCATCTTTATTCTTTGGCCTGTGAGGGCCTCCCGTTGCAGTGGCCTCTCTCGCTGCAGAGCACCAGCTCTGGGCGCATGCGCTCCAGAGCGCCGGCTCGTAATTGGACACATCAGTCCAGGTGCTCTGCAGTCCGTGGAATCTTCTAGGGCCAGGGATAGAACCGGTGCCCCCCGCACATCAAGGCAGACTCTTTACCCACTGGATCTCCAGGGAAGCCCCAGACTGATATTTTTATAAGGTAAAGAAAAATGAATCCTTAGAAAGATCACATATAAAATATTTAAAGCATTTTATTGTTAGAAGCAACATTCAAATTACTCTGCTAAGTTGCTATTAAAAATTTTAGACCCTTGTCGTTGACAGACAACCATTGCTTGCAAAAATCAGCAGCAGTCCATGGACCACATTTTGAGTGACATAGCTGTAGAATGTCCAGTACAACTTGTGCCTGATGCACAGTCAGACTTCAGCACGTATTTGGGGAGTAAATATGTGAAGGAAATGGTTAGCACAGTTATAGTAGTAGAAGGGGGAAAAGGACAGTGGCAGCTGTTTGGAGTGAAATATTGTGAAGGAAATGTTAACAACTCGTCATATTCCAGTTCTTTATTAAATTCTCCTTCTTACTTGACCTACCTTCTTATCTCACCCTTCTCCATTGTTCTTTTAACCTATTGTTTGCTTATAACCTTTAAAAAGAATTAGTATTCCCTAAGTCTATTTACAAAGCTTGAACTTTGTATGTTCCTTAGAAATGTTTGTGTCTGAGAATAGAAAATTGTTTTTTTGTTTTTTTTTAATTGGACGCTCACATAGGATTAACTGTGCTCATGTCAAGCAAGAGCAGAGGTCTGATCTTTCTGCCCTCTCAAACTGGGTCCCCAACCTCCAGGATCTAACATCTGATGATCTGAGGTAGAACTGATGTAATAATAATAGAAATTAAATGCACAGTAAGTGTAATGTACTTATATCATCCTGAAACCATCCCTTACCTCAATTCAAGGAAAAATTATCTTTGTGAAACCAGTCCCTGGTGCCAGAAAGGTTGGGGACCCCTGCTTTAGAACAATGCTACTTAAACTATTACTGGTAACAAGCCAGATTTTTACTTCTAATCCTTTACAGACTGATTTTTTTTTTGAACTTTTTTTTTTTTTTTGCTCTGAGTCATCATTTGTTTTCATCCATCTTTATTCTTTGGCCTGTGAGGGCCTCCCGTTGCAGTGGCCTCTCTCGCTGCAGAGCACCAGCTCTGGGCGCATGCGCTCCAGAGCGCCGGCTCGTAATTGGACACATCAGTCCAGGTGCTCTGCAGTCCGTGGAATCTTCTAGGGCCAGGGATAGAACCGGTGCCCCCCGCACATCAAGGCAGACTCTTTACCCACTGGATCTCCAGGGAAGCCCCAGACTGATATTTTTATAAGGTAAAGAAAAATGAATCCTTAGAAAGATCACATATAAAATATTTAAAGCATTTTATTGTTAGAAGCAACATTCAAATTACTCTGCTAAGTTGCTATTAAAAATTTTAGACCCTTGTCGTTGACAGACAACCATTGCTTGCAAAAATCAGCAGCAGTCCATGGACCACATTTTGAGTGACATAGCTGTAGAATGTCCAGTACAACTTGTGCCTGATGCACAGTCAGACTTCAGCACGTATTTGGGGAGTAAATATGTGAAGGAAATGGTTAGCACAGTTATAGTAGTAGAAGGGGGAAAAGGACAGTGGCAGCGCTGTTTGGAGAATTGAAGGGAAATAATTTAGTGAGAAAGTAAAGGGTACTGTAATAATGTTACCCTCCATGTAAACAAACTTTCTGTCATTCACTCTCTGAACATTGTTCCTTTGGCTCTCTAGTGAGGCAGATCCTATGAAATCACCTGTGCAGATTTGTGAGAAATAATAGTTTTGATCTTGCCAAAATACAGAAGTTGCTCTCAGTGTCTATAGCAAAATGTAAACCTGCTTATCTGGACTAGCTTTCAGGAGCAAAGCTACAGTTGGCAAGAACTGAGTTCAAACAGTAAACCCTGCTGTTTCAGTCAGAGTATTCCTCCAGGTCATAATATGGACCGTACTTCCAAATGATTTCCCTGTCTGAAATTTTCTTGTTTCTTTTTGCATCTTCTCAGAAGATTAGCTGAATAGGGTAAGAAGTCCTTATATCAAAAACTTCATAGTGGGCTTCCCTGGTAGTCCAGTGGGTAAGGACACGGCGTTGCAGTGCAAGGGGCGCCAGTTCGATCCCTGGCCTGGGAAGATCCCACGTGCCGCGGAGTGACTGAACCAATGTGTCCCAACTACTGAGCCAGAGCTTTGGAGCACATTTGCCCAGAGCCGGTGCTCAGCGATGAGAGAGGCCACTGCGGTGGGAGGCCCACACAGGCCAAAGAACAAAGATGGATGAAAATAAATAAATAAAAAACCAATAGAAGTGGCCAAAAAAAAAAAAGTTTTAAATGCTTCTTAGAGGAAAAGGAAAAAAAAAAACTTCATAGTAAACAAACTTTCTATGTAAGTTAACTTCAGATTGCTTTAACACTGCAGATTTTCCATTCTTAAAAGCAAACTGTAAAAAAAAAAAAAAAAGCACGCAATAAGGTCTTGAATTCCTTTCAAATAAGGAATTCATGGTATCATTCAGTGGACAGAAAAGCAGGAGGTGCACTCTTTAATATTCAAACACACAGCTGCATTTCAAGGATATCATTAATCCGAAATATTTAATTAATTGTAACTTGTAACAGGGAAGTTCTGCTGTCATAAGTAGCATTTTGTTTTCATTGTGGATCAGTATAATCAGCCCTTCATATTCATAGGCTCCACATTCAGGGATTCAACCAACTGCACATCAGAAATATTTAGGGGACTTCCCTGGTGGTCTAATGGTTAGGACGCTATGCTTCCAATGCAGGGGAAATGGAATATGATCCCTGGTTGGGGAACGAGAATCTCACATGCCCAGTAGTGTGGTGAAATTTAAAAAAATATATATTCAAGGGGAAAAAAATCCAGAAAGTTCCAAAAGTCAAAACTTGAACTTGCCATGCCAGCAATTATTTACATAGCATTTACATTCTATTATATACTCTAAGTATTCTAGAGATTATTTAAAGTATATGTGAGGATGTGCATAAGTTGTATGCAAATACTGCACCATTTTATAAATAAGGGACTTGAGCAGCCACAGATTATGGTGTGATGGGAGTCCTAGAGCCAGTCCCCTAGGTACTGAGGGTTCGGCTGTACAGCGTCAATCACCCAAGCCATAGTCCTTATTCTCTACTAACCATATCCCAGGAGAACACTCTTAGGAGAAGCAAAGGGACCATTTCTGTGGACTATTTGGGGGTCTGCCTGCCTTTCTCATCTTCTCATCAGTTTCCTCAGTGCTTCTAGCACCAGAGGCCTGTCCTCATAAAGGTGCCCAGGACCTTGCAGCTGCCTGAGGTCACTTCTTTTCAAGAGTGTGTAGTATGGACAGGCCTCTGCCTGAAAGTGAGCTGTGTTTGCTAGCTATGAGTTCCTAAGAAAGGTATTTAACTTCTGAAATCACTACTGTTTCATGTGAGTGTCATTATCAAGTGAAAAAAGATTGGAAAATAGAAAAGAGGAAGTCTCTTAGGATAGTGCTTAACCTGTGTATTGAATGTAGGTACTCAGTATTAGTTCTTTCTCCTGCCTATTTCTTTGAAAGACCAGCTTTAAGTGATTAATGTAGCCAAATGTCAAGTAAGAGGGAATAATGTTTACCTTTTCCCTGTCCTTTTATGTCTGCAGTTACCAAGTTGAACAAGACTGCTAGGAAACCGGCTACCCAGGTGGCTTAGTGGTAAAGAATACACCTGCCGGGCTTCCCTGGTGGTTCACTGGGTAAAGAGTCCGCCTTGCAGTGCAAGGGGCACCGGTTCAATCCCTGGCCAGGGAAGATCCCACATGCCATGGAGTGGCTGGACCAGCGAGTCCAATGACGAGCCAGCGCTCTGGAGCGCATGCGCCCAGAGCTGGTGCTCTGCAGTGAGAGAGGCCACTGCGATGGGAGGCCCACACAGGCCAAAGAACAAAGATGGGTGAAAATAAATAAATAAAAAACCAATAAAAGAGGCCAAATTTTAAATAAAAAAAAGAATACACCTGCCAAGGCAGGAGATAAGGGTTTGATCCCTGGGTCAGGAAGATCCTCTGAAGTGGGAGATGGCAATCCACTCCAGTATTCTTGCCTGGGAAGTTCCATGGACCGAGAAGCCGGGCAGGCTACAGTCCATGAGGTCTCAAAGAGTCAGACATGACTGAGCATGCACACATGCTAGGAAGCTAGCTTTAAGAAATGCAAAAAAGTTAGGACTTTGCACTGGTAATGAATCTTAAACTAAGAATTATTGATCTCTGTTGCCAGTGTTCAGCCAGTACCATCAGTGGGGTTTCCCTTAGCCTTTGGAGATCTTTACAGAAACTCAAAAGAGAGACAAGAACCTCAATCTGAGACAGTTTTCTTTCTTCCCAGTCCTAACTGGACTAGATTATCCAGCAACACCCCTTACCATTTGAATGTGGAGGAGACCAACCCTTCAACTAGTACTAAATCTGTTATCTGGACATTGTTGTGGCTTTGTTGATTTTGTAGTTAGAGTGGTTCAGTAATTTCTGGAAAGCTTGCCTAAGCTGAAGAAAAAGAAAAAAAAAAAAAATATATATATATATATATATGTCTGTACTCACACAGCATGTCCTCTTTGTAAATATATCTTCTGCTCAAGAATATGTAAAAGAAGACTTACCTGGTGGTCCAGTGGGTAAAGAGTCCACCTTGCAGTGCAAGGGGCAACGGTTTGATCCCTGGCCTGGGAAGATCCTCCCGCCCACACAGGCCAAAGAATAAAGATGGATGAAAATGGCTAAATAAAAAACCGATAAAAGAAGCCAAAAAATTTTTTTTAACTGTAATTTAAAAAAAGAATATGTAAAAACTGAAGAATCAGGGCCCCCAAAGGTAAATGAGTTCTAACCTGTGGAGCACACCAGCAGCGTAATCTGAGCTGGATCCACACCACCAGTCAGCATCCTCTGTTCTACAGTGTTTGAAGTGCCTTTCCAGCCTCATGTCCTAGAAGAATGGCTTGTCCAGTACCACGAGCTTAGGCATCATAACCTACTTACCTTCTGCCCCCTAGTCTTGAGTATAGTTTCTCCCTGGTACAGACTGAGCACACAGGAGGGCTGCTTATGTCATATAAATGTTAAGAGAATAGCTGTTGACCTCAGGCACTCAAAAGCCAACTTTATGACTTTGGTTTTGGTGACCTTTGAGCCGGGTACTTGCCATCCCTAAACCACAGATGCCTCATCCATACAAGGACTGTAATAATCATGCCTATTTCATAGGATTAACTCAGATGTGGATAAACTACTTAACCAACATCTGGCACTCTACATATGTTAACCATTACCATTACACAGTAAGTGCCAAATATACAGGTCAGTGGGACCATTATGGTTGGGTAAGATTCTGCCAAAGATTCTTATACGCAGGAGAGGTGTAACATGAATCATATCACGTCAGAGTTCTTTTCATTTCTTGGTAAAGTCTTCCCCTTTAATTTCTTCCTCTTTAGTTTATTTAAACAGAAATTTCTTCAAGGCTTCCCTGATGGTCCAGTGGGTAAGGACACCACCTTGCAGTGCAAGGGGCGCCAGTTCGATCCCTGGTCTGGGAAGATCCCATGTGCCGCGGAGCGGCTGGACTGATGTGTCCAACTACCGAGCTGGAGCTCTGGAGCGTATGCTCCCAGAGCCGGTGCTCTGCAGCGAAGGAGGCCATTGCAATGGGAGGCCCACACAGGCCAAAGAACGAAGATGGAAATAAATGAAAGACCAATAGAAGTGGCCAAAAAATAAAATAAAATTATGAAAAAAGGAAAAGAAATTTCTTCAGATATGGCCCATTGGATAAGGAATGTCTGATAAAGTGTACCAGCTGATTCATACAATGCTCCAGATAATTTTATGTGAAAGTTTTCGTATTTTATTGTTTGTAGAAGTTATTTTGGAGACTTAACAGTCTGGTGACTTATGAATGTTTTTTTTTTATTTTAGCTGAAGAATCAGGGCCCCCAAAGGTAAATGAGTTCTAACCTGTGGAGCACACCAGCAGCGTAATCTGAGCTGGATCCACACCACCAGTCAGCATCCTCTGTTCTACAGTGTTTGAAGTGCCTTTCCAGCCTCATGTCCTAGAAGAATGGCTTGTCCAGTACCACGAGCTTAGGCATCATAACCTACTTACCTTCTGCCCCCTAGTCTTGAGTATAGTTTCTCCCTGGTACAGACTGAGCACACAGGAGGGCTGCTTATGTCATATAAATGTTAAGAGAATAGCTGTTGACCTCAGGCACTCAAAAGCCAACTTTATGACTTTGGTTTTGGTGACCTTTGACCCGGGGTACTTGCCATCCCTAAACCACAGATGCCTCATCCATACAAGGACTGTAATAATCATGCCTATTTCATAGGATTAACTCAGATGTGGATAAACTACTTAACCAACATCTGGCACTCTACATATGTTAACCATTACCATTACACAGTAAGTGCCAAATATACAGGTCAGTGGGACCATTATGGTTGGGTAAGATTCTGCCAAAGATTCTTATACGCAGGAGAGGTGTAACATGAATCATATCACGTCAGAGTTCTTTTCATTTCTTGGTAAAGTCTTCCCCTTTAATTTCTTCCTCTTTAGTTTATTTAAACAGAAATTTCTTCAAGGCTTCCCTGATGGTCCAGTGGGTAAGGACACCACCTTGCAGTGCAAGGGGCGCCAGTTCGATCCCTGGTCTGGGAAGATCCCATGTGCCGCGGAGCGGCTGGACTGATGTGTCCAACTACCGAGCTGGAGCTCTGGAGCGTATGCTCCCAGAGCCGGTGCTCTGCAGCGAAGGAGGCCATTGCAATGGGAGGCCCACACAGGCCAAAGAACGAAGATGGAAATAAATGAAAGACCAATAGAAGTGGCCAAAAAATAAAATAAAATTATGAAAAAAGGAAAAGAAATTTCTTCAGATATGGCCCATTGGATAAGGAATGTCTGATAAAGTGTACCAGCTGATTCATACAATGCTCCAGATAATTTTATGTGAAAGTTTTCGTATTTTATTGTTTGTAGAAGTTATTTTGGAGACTTAACAGTCTGGTGACTTATGAATGCTTTTATATTATATACTTTATCATTCTAAAAAATAGGCTAAATGTTTCTAATTTTCATGGGAAAGCCCTCAGAGAAAATAAAAAACTCTTTTTTGTTATATCTCTGTTGAAATTTAAAAATTTGAAGAAGAGTGTTGCCAAGAAGCTGCATGAGACCCTGTGTTGGAGCGTCTCAGTGTTCTTCCTGCACACAGCAAGAAACGTTTGGGCAAATGGTCTGCTGTTTGTTGTTGGTTCCTAAAGTGCTGCCAGGAGAGACTTATCCTCCTGGGCTCTCTTCTTAGGTCCCTGGAGGGGGTTGACGGAGGATGGTTAGTAATCTGTACCAACTTCAGTTTATTAGCTGTACTGCTTCCCAAACATGTTTTGGCAGTGAAATATTCTACAGGTCTCCTTGTAGTGCGTCTCTCTCCATTTCCAGTACAGCAACCAAAGATTTCATTTTTCCTGTATGAATTCTTTAGACAATTCTTTTTTTCTTGCACTGCCCACCTTTCTTCTTTCTCTCTTGCCCTCCTTTGTACGCCCAAGTTATATAAGCTCCAGTCACTGTTTTCCCCTGAAAAATACAGTTACTCCAAACTTTCTTTCAATTCCCTAACATTTTTAAAAAACATCTTTTATCTCCCCATATCAATTCTTTGTCCATCCCTGTCTGGTAACATACAGTATGAGCTTCAGTGGCTGTAAATTTTTCTTCCATTTAAAAGAGTTTTCCTTCCCAGAACCCTACAGCTTACACAAAGCATGGTCCCTGAGCCAATGCTGAATCTCAGGTCCTACCCTAGATCTCCTGAGTCACAATCTGTATTTTGACAAGCTTTCCACATGCTTTTTGTGCACATGGACGTTTAAGGAAGTAACTGCTGTAAATCATGCTTTGCTCAGAAGCGGGGAAAGCTGTCAAGTAGGGGTTCTCAACTCTGGCTGCTCAGTGGAATTGCCTGGGGAACTCTTAAAAATACTAATGCCTAGGTCCCATCCCCAGAGATTCTGATTTAATTGGTTGGGGGAATGGAGTGGTCCAGGCATTGGGAATTTTACACATTCCCCAGGCAATTCTAATATGCAGCCAAGGTTGAAAACTACTCTTGTGCATGAATCTTATAAATTTACCCTAGTTTCTTAGAATGTCATTATATGTGCTGTACTTGGTCGCCCAGTCATGTCCATGACTTCATGGATTGCTGCCCACCAGGCTCTTCTGTCCATGGGGATTCTCCAGGCAAGAATACTGGAGTGGGTTGCCTTGCCCTCCTCCAGGGGATCTTCCCAACCCAGGGATCGAACCCAGGTCTCCTGCATTGCAGGTGGATTCTTTACCATCTGAGCCACCAGGGAAGCCCATCATTATATGTAAATCAATACAAAACTAATGAATAAGTAAAGATTAAGTTTTTCACAATTACATTTATAGGGAAGACATATATATACATAGTAGAAATTGGAAATACTGACACCAAAATATTAAATGGTAGTCTCCAGTTTATAGGATCATAGCTATTGTTTCTTGGCCTCTATTTTCCAAACTTTCTATAATAGCTATGAATCCTTTTGGTAAAAAAATTCTCACATATGTGTAGATACTTTTTAATAAATGTGATCACATTATATGTGTTCTATAAACTCGTTAATTTTAAAATTTTATCTTTTTTTCACAGACCAGTAAATTACAACCATTTTCTCATACCATTAAATATCATTTAAATAGGCTTTTATATTGTTTAAAGTGAATCTTAACCCAGGATGACTGGATTTTTATTTAAAAGATATGTTTATATACTGACTAGAGAGACAAAGTCTTGGAGAAAGCTGTAGTATTTGGAAACTTTCCTTGTCCACAGAAGGGATGATGCTTAAATGGAGGTGTCAGAACTGCAGGGAGGTCAGACCAGACCTTCCCAGCGGCTTTTGCAACTATCGTCAGTTGAGTACCAGCATTTTCTTGAGAGCTTAAGTCTAACAGAGACCTTGACTTTACCAATCCCAGAAGATGCTGCACCTAGGGAACCCTTAATGATGTTGTCCTTTGTGTCCTGTCAGAGGGCATTGTGTTTCTGAATTTCCTCTTTAAATCCTTTTTGATTTCATTAGAATCGTCCTTCAAGACAACTGAAGTATGTTAGAGTTTGAATCTCCTCTTCATGAATGTGAACATTATGGTATGAAAAGCTAGAATATTCTTTGAGCAACATCTTGAACACATCAGTGGTATATAGTGGGCCACGCTATGTTACAATTAAAGAAAGTCAAGTACTTCCTTTTTCCCAGACTTGGGAATAAATACCAGTCCTCCAACTTCAAAAAAAAGGAAGAAAATGACCTGCCTATTCTTCTTGACTATTCTATTCTTGATCCAGTCCGGCTGCATTGTATGGGAAAGGAATCATTTTGCTAATAATCTCTTTACAATCAGAAGAAAGGAGATGCCTTCTGCAGTTGGGGAACCAAAAAAGATGCACAGTAGCTGACTCTGTAGGAGAAAAGTTCTGCTCGTTATCTGTTTATTTCATTTAAACTTTTCTCTACCTGGATCTATATATAATAAGATCTAGAAATGTGCTGTTTTTAATTTCAGGGAAACAGACTTAATGTTTTTTTTCGCAGATTTGTAGTTCTAACCAAGCTTTTAAGCTCAGCTTTTCTTCTGGAGAGAAAAATTCCAAAACACTTCACAACCTAAAGACTTAGGACCCATACCTACGGACTAAGGTCATGAGGGAATTTGTGTTCCTTTGAGTAGTGTTTGACCGGTATGTGTGTTAGTGGCTCAGTCTGACTCCTTGCAACCCATGGACTGTAGCCTGCCAGGCTTCTTTGTCCATGGAATTCTCCAGGCAAGAATGCTAAAGTGGGTTGCCATTCCCTTCTCCAATAGTGTTTGATCTGAATTTGTGCCTTAACCTGAAACAGTAGTGCTATCGACCTTGGCTATCTTGCCTCGTTATGCAAATCAGGAAGAGAGGAGACACCTGGGTATGGCACAATCCAGAAAGGTGATACAGGTTAGTGAGTGTATAGTCAGCTTTGGAGGCATGTTTTAGACACTGATATCTATCTAATCTCACAAGACCTGCTCACAAGCAAGCCAAAGACGGTACTTTCTACAAGTCTCCATTGTAGGTAGTCCTTCTCGCATTGCACTGTAATTCTTTTACTACCTGGAGAAGTCCAGAAAACACGTACAGAGTCACATCTTATTCATCACAGTCTGCATTGCAGGCGGCTTCTTTACCAGCTGAGGTACAGGAAAGCCCTAACAACTGTGTCTGCTAAGTCACTTCAGTTGTGTCCGACTCTTTGTGACCCTATGGACACAACAGGATCACAAAGAAGCCTGCCAGCCTTCTCTGTCCATGGGATTTCCCAGGCAAAACTACTGGAGTGGGTTGTCAGTTCCTTGTCCAATAACTGTATAATAGATGACTAGTCAAGAATTCTGGACATTCTGGGGGGAAAATAAAGGGGAAATGATTAGGAAACCTTCTGTCTAAAATTATATCACAATTTGGGGATTAGATTTCTAGCCACATTTGTTTGCATTCAGAATGGTATTATGTCTTGGAGGATATGCATATACTACCCTATCTATCATTATAGTGCTTTAATTCTTAAATGAGATATGAAAACATGAATTAAGGAAAGACTATCTCCCTGGCCACTGATGTTAGTATATTAGGCAAATTAAATGGCTGAGACACATGTTTGATTTTTGGGTGCATAGCAAAGTTATTCCCCTAAAGCATTATTTTGACTTCTTAGCCATTAATCAAACTCTGTGTCGTAGTCAGCTTGGAATTTGTGCATTCTGGGTAATTGTTTTTGAGGGGGTTTTGTCTGCATCACACAGCTTATGGGATCTTAGTTCCCCAACCAGGGATTGAACCTAGGCCTCGTCTATTGCAAATGACTGTAGGCAAGAAGAGTGCTAAAGTGGGTTGCCATTCCCTTCTCCAATAGTGTTTGATCTGAATTTGTGCCTTAACCTGAAACAGTAGTGCTATCGACCTTGGCTATCTTGCCTCGTTATGCAAATCAGGAAGAGAGGAGACACCTGGGTATGGCACAATCCAGAAAGGTGATACAGGTTAGTGAGTGTATAGTCAGCTTTGGAGGCATGTTTTAGACACTGATATCTATCTAATCTCACAAGACCTGCTCACAAGCAAGCCAAAGACGGTACTTTCTACAAGTCTCCATTGTAGGTAGTCCTTCTCGCATTGCACTGTAATTCTTTTACTACCTGGAGAAGTCCAGAAAACACGTACAGAGTCACATCTTATTCATCACAGTCTGCATTGCAGGCGGCTTCTTTACCAGCTGAGGTACAGGAAAGCCCTAACAACTGTGTCTGCTAAGTCACTTCAGTTGTGTCCGACTCTTTGTGACCCTATGGACACAACAGGATCACAAAGAAGCCTGCCAGCCTTCTCTGTCCATGGGATTTCCCAGGCAAAACTACTGGAGTGGGTTGTCAGTTCCTTGTCCAATAACTGTATAATAGATGACTAGTCAAGAATTCTGGACATTCTGGGGGGAAAATAAAGGGGAAATGATTAGGAAACCTTCTGTCTAAAATTATATCACAATTTGGGGATTAGATTTCTAGCCACATTTGTTTGCATTCAGAATGGTATTATGTCTTGGAGGATATGCATATACTACCCTATCTATCATTATAGTGCTTTAATTCTTAAATGAGATATGAAAACATGAATTAAGGAAAGACTATCTCCCTGGCCACTGATGTTAGTATATTAGGCAAATTAAATGGCTGAGACACATGTTTGATTTTTGGGTGCATAGCAAAGTTATTCCCCTAAAGCATTATTTTGACTTCTTAGCCATTAATCAAACTCTGTGTCGTAGTCAGCTTGGAATTTGTGCATTCTGGGTAATTGTTTTTGAGGGGGTTTTGTCTGCATCACACAGCTTATGGGATCTTAGTTCCCCAACCAGGGATTGAACCTAGTGCCATAGCAGTAAAAGCACCTAGTTCTGACCACTGGACCACCAGGAAACTCCCCATGTGATTGTTTTTTGACTTTTTTTGTTTGTTGTTTTTTGATTTTTAAAAATTATATATACGATTGAGATTAGTATAGAATATATGTTATACTGTATATTAAACCATGTTTCAATATGGTTTAAATTGCTATTTAGAATTAGTCCTGAATACTACATGTAAGAGAAAGTTCTTCATGAAAAAAAATTATTTACTAAAGGAATATTGCATACGAAAAGAGTAATTTCTTTATAAACTTAGAAGGTGGCTTAGTAGAGTGAGACCTGGGTTCTAATCTGTTTGTACTTCTCACTATGTGTGAGGCTTTAACTATCTGTTAATGTCTCTGAGGCTATTTTCTCGTCTTTAAAATGGGAGTGATATCTGCTTCAAGAGGACCAGCTGAGATAAAATGTGTAAAAGTAATTTATAAACTTTAAGGGACTATGCAAATGAATGATGATTTCTTTGATGGCCTTAGTAGATCTGATAGCCTAATTCTGTATATTTTTATTATTATTAGAGCAGTGATTTAGAAAAATATTAGGGTGGAAAAATACTTGGCATGAGAAATAGTTACTACTGTGCTTTTCCCATATCTAAAGAATCCATGTGCAAATCAGACCTTTTTCATCATTTATTAATAGCAAATAAAACTGCATTCACCGTATGTAAAATAGATAACCAATGGGAATCTGCTGTAAGATTAAGGGAACTCAAACAGGGATTCTATAACTACATTGAAGGGTGGGATAGGAAGGGAGACAGGAGGGAAGTTCAAGAGAGGAAACATATTAAGGAAAGCATTGCCTTGAGTATATTAGGCAAATTAAATGGCTGAGACACATGTTTGATTTTTGGGTGCATAGCAAAGTTATTCCCCTAAAGCATTATTTTGACTTCTTAGCCATTAATCAAACTCTGTGTCGTAGTCAGCTTGGAATTTGTGCATTCTGGGTAATTGTTTTTGAGGGGGTTTTGTCTGCATCACACAGCTTATGGGATCTTAGTTCCCCAACCAGGGATTGAACCTAGTGCCATAGCAGTAAAAGCACCTAGTTCTGACCACTGGACCACCAGGAAACTCCCCATGTGATTGTTTTTTGACTTTTTGTTTGTTGTTTTTTGATTTTTAAAAATTATATATACGATTGAGATTAGTATAGAATATATGTTATACTGTATATTAAACCATGTTTCAATATGGTTTAAATTGCTATTTAGAATTAGTCCTGAATACTACATGTAAGAGAAAGTTCTTCATGAAAAAAAATTATTTACTAAAGGAATATTGCATACGAAAAGAGTAATTTCTTTATAAACTTAGAAGGTGGCTTAGTAGAGTGAGACCTGGGTTCTAATCTGTTTGTACTTCTCACTATGTGTGAGGCTTTAACTATCTGTTAATGTCTCTGAGGCTATTTTCTCGTCTTTAAAATGGGAGTGATATCTGCTTCAAGAGGACCAGCTGAGATAAAATGTGTAAAAGTAATTTATAAACTTTAAGGGACTATGCAAATGAATGATGATTTCTTTGATGGCCTTAGTAGATCTGATAGCCTAATTCTGTATATTTTTATTATTATTAGAGCAGTGATTTAGAAAAATATTAGGGTGGAAAAATACTTGGCATGAGAAATAGTTACTACTGTGCTTTTCCCATATCTAAAGAATCCATGTGCAAATCAGACCTTTTTCATCATTTATTAATAGCAAATAAAACTGCATTCACCGTATGTAAAATAGATAACCAATGGGAATCTGCTGTAAGATTAAGGGAACTCAAACAGGGATTCTATAACTACATTGAAGGGTGGGATAGGAAGGGAGACAGGAGGGAAGTTCAAGAGAGAGGAAACATATGTATACCTATGCCTGATTCATGTTGATGTTTGGCAGTAAACACCAAAACTTTGTCAAAAAAAGCCCACAAAAGGTAGAACACGTTGTGTTAGGTTCTCCCTCTCATGTTTTCTAAAAAAAATTTCTAGTTTTATTGAGATAAAATTGACATACAATGTGTTTTGGTTTTTTTTTTAATATTTATTATTTATTTATTTGGAGGGGGGGGGCAGGTTGGGAGGGAGGGGCCAGGCGGGCCACTTCTATTGGTCTTTCATTTCTCTAATTTTCATCCGTCTTTGTTCTTTGGCTCCTGTGGGCCTCCTATCGAGGTGGCGTCTGTCGCTGCAGAGCACCGGCTCTGGGCGCATGCGCTCCAGAGCTCCGGCTCGGTAATTGGACACATCAGTCCAGCCGCTCCGCGGGATGTGGGATCTTCCCAGGCCAGGGCTCGAACCAGCGCCCCTTGCACTGCAAGGCGGTGTCCTTACCCACTGGACCACCAGGGAAGCCCCAATGTGTTATTTTAAATTGAAGTATAGTTGATTTACAAAGTTGTGTTAATTTCAGGTGTATAGCGAAGTTATTAGAGATATTCTTTCAGATTCTTTTCCATGATAGGTTATTGAATATAGATATTGAACTACAGATATTGAACTACAGTTCCCTGTGCTATACAGTAGGTCTTTATTGATTATCTTTCTTATGCATGAAACTGAAAGTGCCAGTCGCTCAGTCGTGTCCAACTCTTTGCGACCCACGGACTGTAGTCCGCCAGGGTCCTCTTTCCGTATGATTTCTTTGATGGCCTTAGTAGATCTGATAGCCTAATTCTGTATATTTTTATTATTATTAGAGCAGTGATTTAGAAAAATATTAGGGTGGAAAAATACTTGGCATGAGAAATAGTTACTACTGTGCTTTTCCCATATCTAAAGAATCCATGTGCAAATCAGACCTTTTTCATCATTTATTAATAGCAAATAAAACTGCATTCACCGTATGTAAAATAGATAACCAATGGGAATCTGCTGTAAGATTAAGGGAACTCAAACAGGGATTCTATAACTACATTGAAGGGTGGGATAGGAAGGGAGACAGGAGGGAAGTTCAAGAGAGGGGAAACATATGTATACCTATGCCTGATTCATGTTGATGTTTGGCAGTAAACACCAAAACTTTGTCAAAAAAAGCCCACAAAAGGTAGAACACGTTGTGTTAGGTTCTCCCTCTCATGTTTTCTAAAAAAAATTTCTAGTTTTATTGAGATAAAATTGACATACAATGTGTTTTGGTTTTTTTTTTAATATTTATTATTTATTTATTTGGAGGGGGGGGGCAGGTTGGGAGGGAGGGGCCAGGCGGGCCACTTCTATTGGTCTTTCATTTCTCTAATTTTCATCCGTCTTTGTTCTTTGGCTCCTGTGGGCCTCCTATCGAGGTGGCGTCTGTCGCTGCAGAGCACCGGCTCTGGGCGCATGCGCTCCAGAGCTCCGGCTCGGTAATTGGACACATCAGTCCAGCCGCTCCGCGGGATGTGGGATCTTCCCAGGCCAGGGCTCGAACCAGCGCCCCTTGCACTGCAAGGCGGTGTCCTTACCCACTGGACCACCAGGGAAGCCCCAATGTGTTATTTTAAATTGAAGTATAGTTGATTTACAAAGTTGTGTTAATTTCAGGTGTATAGCGAAGTTATTAGAGATATTCTTTCAGATTCTTTTCCATGATAGGTTATTGAATATAGATATTGAACTACAGATATTGAACTACAGTTCCCTGTGCTATACAGTAGGTCTTTATTGATTATCTTTCTTATGCATGAAACTGAAAGTGCCAGTCGCTCAGTCGTGTCCAACTCTTTGCGACCCACGGACTGTAGTCCGCCAGGGTCCTCTCGCTACGGGATTTCCCAGGCAAGAATACTAGAGTGGATTGCCATTTCCTCCTCCAGGGGATCTTTCCAACCCAGGGATTGAACTGAGGTCTCCTGCATTGCAGACAGATTCTTTACCATCTGAGCCACCAGGAAAGCCCATGGATTAACATATACATGCTGCTATATAATATGTCTCCATCAACTACAGTCCATAGGGGTTTCAAAGTGTCAAACATGACTGAGCGACTAACACTTTCAGTTTTCGTGTGTTAATCCCAAACTCCCAATTTATCCCACCCCACTCAATGTGTTGCTGCTGCTGCTGTTGGGATTTTTTTTTCCTGTTGTTTTTTAACTTGTTTTTCAGAATAGATCCAGACTAAGAATTTGCTGACATATTGAGTGTAGCACTTTAACAGCATCATCTTTTAATATCTGAAATAGCTCAGCTGGAATTCCATCACCTCTACTAGCTTTGTTCATAGTAATGTTTCCTAGGGCCCACTTGACTTCACACTCTGAGATGTCTGGCCCTAGCTGAGTGATCACACCATCGTGGTCATTAAGATCTTTTTTGTGTAGTTCTGCATATCCTTTCTACCTCTTCTTAATATCTTCTGCTTCTATTAGGTCCATACCATTTCTGTCTTTTATTGTGCCTATCTTTGCATGAAATTTTCCCTTGGTATCTCTAATTTTCTTGTAGAAAATTTCACTCAGAGACAGTGCTTTTTCACGGTCTGGAAACTGTAGGCTCCTAAAGAAGCCTAATGTGTGATGATTCTAATCGATCAGTTTTAAACATAATTACAGTAGCAGTTAATACATTGCTTCATTTTTATGTGTGTTCAGTTCTTACCAAAAAAAAAAAAATTGTGTTGTATATTGTGTTGCACTCTTATGTAATAGATCAGAATAAATAATACATGGTTTGTGGGATCTGTCAGGGTTTTGTCTTTCTGACTCTTATGACTTACACTCTTTTTTTTAAGTGTTACCTTTAGGAAAAGTTGGCCTCTCCTGTACTCAGAAGGCTTGCTTCTTTCTATTAAGAGCCTCTCTCTTTTTCTTCTCAGAAAGACAGGGTCCCTCCCATGAATGGAAGCCTGGTTTTTGTTCTTGACGCCTTATGGCCTAATTTCAGACTCTAGATACGATGTTCCTCTCTTCTTCTAACAAAACATGGGGCTTCTAGTGTGTTTTGTTTTCTTGAAGTCAAAGGATCGTGGCTGTCCCTGGAGGAAAACACAGGCTCTGGTTGTTTGGGGAGTGATGCTGAAGCCAGACCTAGTGACAGGGCTCAGTTCTCGCTGTCTCCCGGTGAGGGAAGACCAGACCTGACTCATTAGGCCTGCCCGACGATTATTCATGGAAATCCTAGGTAGTTTTCAATCTTAAAAATAGATCAGTCAAAAGAAAATATCCTGCCCCTTCCTTCTACTCTTAACTAGCTGTTTAATATTAGGTTAGGTTTGTAATGTGTCCAGACTTAGTTTTCCCATCCAGAAAGTGAAGTGGTAGAAGTAACAGTACCTAATTTGTATGGTTTTGTGTGTTTAAAGCACCTAACAGAGGGCTTTACTTCCAGTGTTAATGAGTAGAAAAGTCTAAATGTAAGAGAGAAAATAGCAGTGCACACAAGCCCCAACTAGTAAGAAACACTTTCACTCAGGGAAAAGAGTGTATTTGGACAATAATAATGAAAATGATAAGCTTCCAGGCATTACTACTGATCTCCTGTGCTAAAGGCATTAGTTAATTTTGCATACATTAGTCTTCATTAATCTTCACAAAAATTATACAAACATTTATTACATTTTGGAGTTGAGGCAAACTAAGCCTTAAAGAAACTGCTTCCCTGGTAGCTCAGACGATAAAGAATCTGTCTGCCACAAGGGAGACCTGAGTTTGATCCCTGGGTTAGGAAAATCCCCTGGAGAAGGACATGGCAACCCTCTCCAATATTCTTGCCTGAGAAATCCCATGGACAGAGGAGCCTGGCAGGGCTACAGCCCATGGGGTGGCAAAGAGTCGGACCCAACTGAAGACACTTAGCATAAAAGCCTAAAAAAAGTCACAGAACTATTGAATGACTGCTATGTTTATAACCAGAGCTGTGAGACTCCACAACTGTGCTTTAAACACACTGTATGTTCACGGGAGAAAAGGTAATGAAACTGAATGTGAAAGACTCCTAGACCATGGAGAGGTCAAAAGGAAAGAGTCTTTTGAGTATGAAATCAGGCTTAGGAAAAACATAAAAGGTTGAGGGGATGGTGGCCCATCCAGGGGCAGGTCTGTTATTGAAGCAAAGCCTGTTACTGACTGGAGCAGATGTCTTTGAAGTGAACCTGGGGCTTCTAGTGGTGTTGAATGAGCCTGTGTGTCTGTGCTTGACCCAGTGATGGCAGAAAGCACTGAGAGGTTTTGGAGCAGGGAGGAGACAGGACCCAAGCGATATTTTAGAAACAATAGTCTGGCAGTAGTGTGCTGATTGGATAGGGGTTGGGGAGGTGAAAAATGCATTTTAATGGAAGAAAATAGCAGAACTTGGTGACTGACTGGAAAGGAAGGTCAGGAGAGGTCAGGAAGGTCAGTGCCCAAAGAAACAAAGCTCTTGGGCAAGTCTGGCACCAAAAGGATTTTGTCCAAGTTGGAAACCTTGAGAACAGGCTATAAAGGACTCCATAAACTTCCTGTAACCTCCCAAAATGCAGGCTCCTCTAGGCACCCGTTCTTTCTGGTGGTCTCACTCCCTGGCCTGTTACTCCACCCATTTTTCCCCAACACCACCCTGTCAGAAAGCCCTTTTCGACCTAAACACCATCCCTCCCCTCCAGGAGCTCTTGCTGGAGCCCTCCCCTCCCCTGAAACCTGAGGCTTCCCCAGGGAGACACCTCCCTCCGGGCCCCTGGGGAGGCAGCTCCCTCTCTCTCACTTTCTCTGCGGGCCCGGCTGGAGGGGCGGGGAAGGGCACTGAGCCTACTGTTCTTTTGAGCCATCTTGTCTTTTTTTCATGTAAGTGTTCCTTATGTGGTAAAGACCTTGTCCCTTTGCTTGTCATACTATATTTTTCTAGTTTTTCATTCGACTTAACTTTGTTTATGATGATTTTGATGTTCTATGCTTTGGCTTATCTGAGATACATTTTAAATTAAGTAATATACAGATATATTCTTGTAAAAACTGGAAACAGTTTTTCTTGAAAATACTAATCTGTTTCTATCTCTGTCCCCAGCACTAGTACTCATGCCTCCTCCTACTGAAAACACCTTGGTCTTAAACTGTTTTTCTGGAATTTGTACATATTTCATTCTTTTATGATTTTTTTCTTTTGCATTTCTGTTGAGAGAGGCTTTCCTCATCCTTAGTCACATATTCATCTATATTTTCTTTATATGTAATTCTTGAGGGCAATTGTAGTATGTTGTAGAAAGCAATGTGAAACAATTAACCATGTTTCTTCAGTAATTTGGAATTTAGCATATAGTACAGAAAGTGTGGCTTCCTTGGTGGCTCAGATGATAAAACTGCCTGCAATGCAGGAGACCTGGGTTCGATCCCTGAGTTGGAAAGATCCCTTGACAGGGGAAATGGCAGCCCACTCCAGTATTCTTGCCTGGGAAGTCCCACGGCCAGAGGAGCATGGTGGGCTGCAGTCCATGGGGTACAAAGTGTCAGACCTGACTGAGCGACTGAGCATGCACATAGACTCTTACTTGTCTTAGAAACTGGTACTAGTGTGATGTACATAGGGGTGTCTGTCTTTTGTGTTTGTTTTCAAACTCCATTTAGGAATCATTTTGGCCCACAAGAAGCTGTGAAAATTCGACAGTGAATTCTCATGTACCTTTCATCCATCTGTGATAACTTCTTACGTAACCACAATACGTGATCAAAGCTGAGAAAGGGACATTGGTACAGTACCATTAGCCACTGTTCTTTCTGGGTCACATACCTTCTAGGGTTACCCTGAGAGTCCACTTGATGCAGAAGAATTGTGGGACCAGCTGCTTTTCAGCCATCTGATTTCCAGTCAGACTCAGCAGTATGTATTAAAAGAAATGAGAAGTGGAGCAGAGAAACCTAGGGTAACAAGGAAGCTCTCGGGCTCTGTGGTCAAAGCCTGCTCTGCACAATTTCCCTTTCTTCCTTCCTCTGACGGACCTTTCCATGTTCCCCCAAGTAGCCAGCCAAAAGTTCCATGGAATAGTGGAGTGCTCGTCGTGTTTGGTATCCGTTTGTCCTGTCTCCTGAGTTCCCCTGTTTCCAGGGGAGGAGCCAGGGAGTCAGGTTCAGCCGTGGAGGGAAGGTACAGCCTCTGCTGTTGTTACAAGTTGGAAGCAAACCCGGTAACCCTCCCCTGTGGCTTCTGCCTGAGACAAAGGGAAATCATGTGACAGGCGTGAACTGACAGCAGACACCTTTGCCAGCAAACGTCTACCACTTGAGAGAGGCTTTCCTCATCCTTAGTCACATATTCATCTATATTTTCTTTATATGTAATTCTTGAGGGCAATTGTAGTATGTTGTAGAAAGCAATGTGAAACAATTAACCATGTTTCTTCAGTAATTTGGAATTTAGCATATAGTACAGAAAGTGTGGCTTCCTTGGTGGCTCAGATGATAAAACTGCCTGCAATGCAGGAGACCTGGGTTCGATCCCTGAGTTGGAAAGATCCCTTGACAGGGGAAATGGCAGCCCACTCCAGTATTCTTGCCTGGGAAGTCCCACGGCCAGAGGAGCATGGTGGGCTGCAGTCCATGGGGTACAAAGTGTCAGACCTGACTGAGCGACTGAGCATGCACATAGACTCTTACTTGTCTTAGAAACTGGTACTAGTGTGATGTACATAGGGGTGTCTGTCTTTTGTGTTTGTTTTCAAACTCCATTTAGGAATCATTTTGGCCCACAAGAAGCTGTGAAAATTCGACAGTGAATTCTCATGTACCTTTCATCCATCTGTGATAACTTCTTACGTAACCACAATACGTGATCAAAGCTGAGAAAGGGACATTGGTACAGTACCATTAGCCACTGTTCTTTCTGGGTCACATACCTTCTAGGGTTACCCTGAGAGTCCACTTGATGCAGAAGAATTGTGGGACCAGCTGCTTTTCAGCCATCTGATTTCCAGTCAGACTCAGCAGTATGTATTAAAAGAAATGAGAAGTGGAGCAGAGAAACCTAGGGTAACAAGGAAGCTCTCGGGCTCTGTGGTCAAAGCCTGCTCTGCACAATTTCCCTTTCTTCCTTCCTCTGACGGACCTTTCCATGTTCCCCCAAGTAGCCAGCCAAAAGTTCCATGGAATAGTGGAGTGCTCGTCGTGTTTGGTATCCGTTTGTCCTGTCTCCTGAGTTCCCCTGTTTCCAGGGGAGGAGCCAGGGAGTCAGGTTCAGCCGTGGAGGGAAGGTACAGCCTCTGCTGTTGTTACAAGTTGGAAGCAAACCCGGTAACCCTCCCCTGTGGCTTCTGCCTGAGACAAAGGGAAATCATGTGACAGGCGTGAACTGACAGCAGACACCTTTGCCAGCAAACGTTCATACCACTGAGAGTTTCAGGGTCTCTTGGTTGAGTCAAGTTGGTGCTGCCCTGCATGTGGTTTCCCACACAGATCATTTGGTTTTGACCTTGGCTTAAGGCCATATTGACAGTGTGTACTTATTATAAGGTGCCCTTGATGTGACAGTGTTGTACTTGAAGCTTAAAAAAAAAATGTAACTTTTTTGTGTGAAGACCTTTTTTTTCTAAGAGAGGTCTTGTGTGGTAGGGAAAGATGTATTATGGTGGTGTAACAAGCTAAGTTCTGGCTTTTTAGGGGGCTCAGATCTGAAATAGGATTGTATCTAAGTGGGTTATAATCTTCAATTGTTATCTGACATAACTGGCATTTTTCCCTGTCACAATGAAGATGTATCATGGATGTGTCCTGCCTGAAGAAACCACAGTAAACAGAAATTCACTTACAAGTCACAAATTAGGGCTTTGAGACTTAATAATAAATAAACATTAATATGACAGAAATTTTACTCCATTTATAAGATAACTTATTTGGTACTTTTAAACAATAAATTCCTGCAGAGCGTTTTAAACTATTAATTTTACCAAAAAACAAACCAAAAAAGCCACTTCATTTTCACACAACTGTTTTAAATTGTTAACATTAAATTCACCTGTACAAAAAAGGAGGGGTGCTCTCTCCTCACTCTCTCCCTCTTTCTCCCCTCCTCTCTCTTTCTTTCTCTGTTTCTCCCTTTCTCCGCCTCCTTCTTCCCCTCCTTCCTTCCCTCCTCCTTCTCTCCCCACTCTCCTCTCTCTTTCCCTTCCCCTGTCTCTGTTCTCTCCCTCTTCTCTCTTTGTCTCTCTCCTCTTATATTAAGGAACATCACAGGATCTTAAATAAGGTGTCTTATTCTAGTTAAATGTGTGCATTCAAATGACCAGCAGGCAGATATTTATTTTTATAAACTAGCAAATCTCTAAAAATAATATGAAAATATAAAAGAGATTCTGCTATTTATAATAATAATAATAATAATAGCCCACTTAAAAATGATTCCTTTGTACTCAGTCAAATTTTAAGCTAATAGAGTTAATAATCTTTGTCTTCTCTGGCATAGTTTAGGTATGTGCCCCTTTTTTGATTTTGGTAGCCTCTTTAAGAGATTACAGTTTCTAAAGTTTACAATTCTAAACTGTTATTAAAATGAAAGAAAAGGATTATTTCTAGAATTTGATTATTTGTTAGTAAGACTGAAAATGAAAACCAAGTCCTGAGTAAGCAAAAACTGTACAATAACTCTAAGATACCTGTTAACAAGAGTCATGAAGAAAAGTTGTACTTCACAAAGTAGAATAAAAATAAAATAGAAATTAAGAAATTAATCCCTTTTTGCCTAATTCAACAATTATCCTAAAAATCCTTCCTGAGAAAATATGCCCTATGAAAAAACTAATATTGACTATTCTTATATAGAGTATCCTAGGCCTAATAATTTGTGAGCAGTTTCTTCATCATTCATTCTTCTTAGCCCTGTCACCCCACTCCCCCCAAATAAAATATTTTGCTAATCACTTTGGTGCATTGGAAAGTTACTGACTGATGTGACATGGAAGCCAGAATGACCAAAGTTTTCCCTGTTTATACTGTCTCAGTAAGTGGAAGTACTTCTGCCCTCAAGAAGCCCATAAACCAAATTAGGGAAACAGCAACTAGTACACAAAACACCTGCTAAAAGCCTATGAGTGTTCAAAATAAAAATGTACTGGGGAGCAAATACTAGAAAATCAGTGAAAGATAAAAATGGGCATTGGGAGGGCCATTTGGCAGCATGAGGCTCGTTTTTAAATCTTGATTTGTTGAGAGATGTTGGATTATAGTGTCTGTCTGAGCCAGGAGATTCAAACATGTGGCCTGGTAATTCTGCTCCTCTGTTCAAAGAAGCCCACACACCACTGCCTTTAGGGAAGCCAATGACACCAGAACTGACATGGCAGAAGCTGCTGCAGAAGTTAATCTAATCAAATTCAATAGATCCTCCTGGGATCCTCTCCATCCACAGAAGTTACCCTGTATTAAAGCAGTGAGGAAGCCAGGCCCAAGTCTTCACTAAAGAGAAAAGCTTCCAAATGAAGAAATTCAAGTGACCTAGGGTATGAGAAATTAGGCCTATTTTTTGGGTAAGAATTAGGAAGTGAGTTTTATTGAAGTTATTTGTGCTTTTGTTTTTAAGTAATGTACAGATTAAAATGTTTTCAAATAGTGTAAAAGATTATACAGTGAAAACTAAAACTTTTGCAGTTTAAAAGCTGGACTATGTTATTTTTTAATCAAGTGAAGGAATACCTGAAAATGAAAACCAAGTCCTGAGTAAGCAAAAACTGTACAATAACTCTAAGATACCTGTTAACAAGAGTCATGAAGAAAAGTTGTACTTCACAAAGTAGAATAAAAATAAAATAGAAATTAAGAAATTAATCCCTTTTTGCCTAATTCAACAATTATCCTAAAAATCCTTCCTGAGAAAATATGCCCTATGAAAAAACTAATATTGACTATTCTTATATAGAGTATCCTAGGCCTAATAATTTGTGAGCAGTTTCTTCATCATTCATTCTTCTTAGCCCTGTCACCCCACTCCCCCCAAATAAAATATTTTGCTAATCACTTTGGTGCATTGGAAAGTTACTGACTGATGTGACATGGAAGCCAGAATGACCAAAGTTTTCCCTGTTTATACTGTCTCAGTAAGTGGAAGTACTTCTGCCCTCAAGAAGCCCATAAACCAAATTAGGGAAACAGCAACTAGTACACAAAACACCTGCTAAAAGCCTATGAGTGTTCAAAATAAAAATGTACTGGGGAGCAAATACTAGAAAATCAGTGAAAGATAAAAATGGGCATTGGGGAGGGCCATTTGGCACGCAGAGGCTCGTTTTTAAATCTTGATTTGTTGAGAGATGTTGGATTATAGTGTCTGTCTGAGCCAGGAGATTCAAACATGTGGCCTGGTAATTCTGCTCCTCTGTTCAAAGAAGCCCACACACCACTGCCTTTAGGGAAGCCAATGACACCAGAACTGACATGGCAGAAGCTGCTGCAGAAGTTAATCTAATCAAATTCAATAGATCCTCCTGGGATCCTCTCCATCCACAGAAGTTACCCTGTATTAAAGCAGTGAGGAAGCCAGGCCCAAGTCTTCACTAAAGAGAAAAGCTTCCAAATGAAGAAATTCAAGTGACCTAGGGTATGAGAAATTAGGCCTATTTTTTGGGTAAGAATTAGGAAGTGAGTTTTATTGAAGTTATTTGTGCTTTTGTTTTTAAGTAATGTACAGATTAATTTTTTTTCAAACAGTATAAAAGATTAAGCAGTGGAAACTAAAACTTTTGCAGTTTAAAAGCTGGACTATGTTATTTTTTTAATCAAGTGAAGGAATAAATAATGTATTAAAAAAATAGCCTCTAGAAGATTTAAGTGGGAGGAATAAGACAATGACGGAAGAAATGAGGGTTTCTGGCAGCTTGCAAGTTTGGTCAAAAAAGAAAGAGATCTCCTGTAAAGGCATCTAGATTTTTTGTCCTATTCAACCTTTCCCAATCCTACATTATAAAAATGATTCCCACATTTCCCTCTGTATTTTTCTCCTTCTTTCCATTCTTTTTTAACTTTGATCTATCTGAAGTACATTTTAATGAAAGGAGTGAGGTAGAGATTTAATTTTTCTATATGACCACTCTTTTGTCCTAGCACTATTCAATAGTGCATCATTTTTTGCCACTGATTTAAAATGCCTCTGTTAATATGTACAAAATTTAATGATTTTTCCTGTTCTCTTCCGTTGATCTGTCTAGTCATAGTTAACCTCTACACACTATTTTAATTATTATAGCTTTGTAAGTTTTCATATATGTAAAGACATATTTCTTGTTACTCTTCAGGATTTCCCTGATGATTCTCATACTTTCAGTATGAATTTTAAAATCAATTTTCTGATTTTATAAAAATTGTATAGTTACACTTATTTGGATTACATTAAATTTACAAACGAATCTTTATGATACTAATTTTTTCCATCAAAATTAGGGTATTTTCTTTTGACTCTTTTCAGTTTTCCAGATATATAAACATATCGCTTGGCACATTTGTTGTTGTTTAGTTACTCATTTGTATCCGACTCTTTGCAACCCCGTGGACTGCAGCACCAGCTTTCTTATCCTTCACCGTCTCCCAAAGCTTGCTCAAACTCATGTCCATTGACTCAGTGATGCCATCCAATCAGCTCATCCTCTGTCGCCCCCTTCTCCTCTTGCCTTCAGTCTTTCCCAGCATCAGGGTCTTTTCAAGTGAGTCGGCTCTTCACATCAGGTGGCCAAAGTAGTGGAGCTTCAGCATCAGTCCTTCCAGTGAATATTCAGAGTTGATTTCCTTTAGGATTGACTGGTTTGATCTCCTTGCTGTCCAAGGGACCCTCAAGAGTCTTCTACCACAATTTGAAAACATCAATTCTTCGGTGCTCAGCCTTCTTTATGGTCCAACTCTCACATCTGGACATGACTGCTGGAAAAACCATAGCTTGACTATACAGATTATTGTCAGCAATGTGATGTCTCTGCTTTTTAATAAGCTGTCTAGGTCTGTCATTATTTTCCTTCCAAGGAGAAAGCATCTTTTAATTTCATGGCTATAGTCACCATCCACAGTGATTTTGGAGCCCAAGAAAATAAAATCTGTCACTGTTTTCACTTTTCTCCCATAGTTTTACTTTGCTTTCTTCCATTAAGGTGTGTCATCTGCATACCTGAGGTTTTAATATTTCCCCCAGAAATCTTGATTCCAGTTTGTGCTTCATTCAGCCTAGCATTTCACTAATGTACTCTGCATAGAAGTTAAAACAAACAGGATGACAATGTATAGCCTTGACATACTCCTTTCCCAATTTTGAAGCAGCCTATTGTTCCATGTCCAATTCTGACTGTTGCTTCTTGACCTGCATGCAAGTTTCTCAGGAGGCGTGTAAGGCAGTCTGGTATTCCCCTCTCTTTAAGAATTTTCCACAGTTGTCATCCACACAAAGACACAGGCAATTAAGCAGAAGTAGATGTTTTTTGGAAATTCCTTTGCATTATCTATGATCCAACGTATGTTGGCAATTAGATCTCAGGTTCCCCTGCCTTTTCTAAATCCAGGTTGTACGTGTGGAAGTTCTCAGTTCATGTACTAGTAAAGCCTAGCTTGAAGGATTTTGAGCATTACCTTTCTAGCATGTGAAATGAGTGCAGCTGTGCGGTAGTTCAAACATTCTTTGGCACTGCCTTTCTTTGGTATTGGAATGACAACTAACCTTTTCCAGTCTTGTGGCACATAATGATCACTTTATTGTCTCTTTTCCAGTTTGTGTATGTCTTACTCCTTTCTCTTATAATTGCATTGTCTGGTACCTCTAGAATAATGGCACTCCAAAAGTAAATAATAGTGGGGCTAGCAGGTATCTCTGCCCTGTTTCTGACTTTAAAGGGAATGCTTCTAGTGTTTACCCAGTAAATGTGAATCATGGCTTGCTTTTCATAATATCTTTATTTCTTCTCGACGTTTTTTTAGGAGGAGGTAAAGTAGAAAAGGGAAGCTTTATTACTTTATCAGACAGAGGGCCACAGCGGATTGATACCCTCATAACTGTGTGTCCCCTACTTAACATTTATTTTTTTTAAGGGAAAATAATCTTTAATTTGTTAATTACTTCTGTGCATCAAGAATAAGACTGGACTTCCCTTCTGGTCCAGTGGGTAAAGAATCTGCCTTGCAGTGCAAGGGCCACCGGTTGGATCCCTGGCCTGGGAAGATCCCACGAGCCGCGGAGCAGCTGGACCATTGTGGCCCAGTACAAGCTGGAGTTCTGGAGCGCATGCGCCCGGAGCCGGTGCTCTGCACGGAGAGAGGCCACTGTGATGGGAGGTCCACACAGGCCAAAGAATAACGATGGATGAAAATGAGTAGATAGAGGACCAATAAAAGAAGCCAAAATTTAAAAAAAAAAAGAATAAAAGACTATGGGAAAAGCAGCCATATAAATATTTAGAAGAACCAAAGATAACTTCTAGAAATTAAATAGATAATATTAGAATTTAAAGCTTACTGAGTGGAACTTCTTTATGTTCTCATCGGGGTATAGTTGATTTGCAATGTTGTAGTTTCTGCTGTGCAGCAAAGTGAGTCAGTCATATATATTCATATATCCACTCTTTTTAAATTTTTTGGCCACACTGCACAGCTTTTGGGATCTCAGTTCCCCAGTCAAAGATTGACCCCAGGCTACAGCAGTGAAAGCCCAGAATCCTAATCACTAGGCAGCCAGGGCATACCCTATTCAGGGCTGTGCGGTAGTTCAAACATTCTTTGGCACTGCCTTTCTTTGGTATTGGAATGACAACTAACCTTTTCCAGTCTTGTGGCACATAATGATCACTTTATTGTCTCTTTTCCAGTTTGTGTATGTCTTACTCCTTTCTCTTATAATTGCATTGTCTGGTACCTCTAGAATAATGGCACTCCAAAAGTAAATAATAGTGGGGCTAGCAGGTATCTCTGCCCTGTTTCTGACTTTAAAGGGAATGCTTCTAGTGTTTACCCAGTAAATGTGAATCATGGCTTGCTTTTCATAATATCTTTATTTCTTCTCGACGTTTTTTTAGGAGGAGGTAAAGTAGAAAAGGGAAGCTTTATTACTTTATCAGACAGAGGGCCACAGCGGATTGATACCCTCATAACTGTGTGTCCCCTACTTAACATTTATTTTTTTTAAGGGAAAATAATCTTTAATTTGTTAATTACTTCTGTGCATCAAGAATAAGACTGGACTTCCCTTCTGGTCCAGTGGGTAAAGAATCTGCCTTGCAGTGCAAGGGCCACCGGTTGGATCCCTGGCCTGGGAAGATCCCACGAGCCGCGGAGCAGCTGGACCATTGTGGCCCAGTACAAGCTGGAGTTCTGGAGCGCATGCGCCCGGAGCCGGTGCTCTGCACGGAGAGAGGCCACTGTGATGGGAGGTCCACACAGGCCAAAGAATAACGATGGATGAAAATGAGTAGATAGAGGACCAATAAAAGAAGCCAAAATTTAAAAAAAAAAAGAATAAAAGACTATGGGAAAAGCAGCCATATAAATATTTAGAAGAACCAAAGATAACTTCTAGAAATTAAATAGATAATATTAGAATTTAAAGCTTACTGAGTGGAACTTCTTTATGTTCTCATCGGGGTATAGTTGATTTGCAATGTTGTAGTTTCTGCTGTGCAGCAAAGTGAGTCAGTCATATATATTCATATATCCACTCTTTTTAAATTTTTTGGCCACACTGCACAGCTTTTGGGATCTCAGTTCCCCAGTCAAAGATTGACCCCAGGCTACAGCAGTGAAAGCCCAGAATCCTAATCACTAGGCAGCCAGGGCATACCCTATTCAGTCTTTTTTTAAAGATTCTTTTCTCATCTAAATCATTACAGAGTATTGAGGGGAGTTCCCTGCGCTCTACAGTAGGTCCTTACTAGTTACCTGTTCTACATATCGTAGTGTGTATATGTCAGTCCCAGTCTCCCAGTTTATCCCTCCCACTTCTCCCCAGTTTACCATTCTTTTCCTTTGGTAACCATAAATTTGTTTTCTACATCTGTGACTCAGTTTCTGTTTTGTAAATAGACACATTTATACTCAACATTTCTTGACTCATTCTCTCCCCTGAATACAAAGTATTTCTTTACATCTGTTGTTAAAAATGTACATTCATCTTCCATTGCCTCATAATCACCCTCAACTGCATCATCCAAAGACTGTGAAACTCAGGATATGAACTAATGAGCAAACTAAGGAAGACCTGAACTAGTGGGTGAAAGAATTAAAAGCTCTATTTTACCCGTGAATCACTTTCATGAGCAGTTAGCTTCACCTAGAAGAGGAGCCAATGAAACCAGAATTCTATTGGCTTGAGCGGTTTGGTGTTTCTAGAAGTGCTGAAGACCTAAGAGTTTTCCTGGGTCTTTTTGCAGATAAGTGGTTGGGAACACTCATTAAGAAAAAAAATGGTAGTTTTAAAAATTATAATGGAAACAATAGTGAATTTTAATCTTTGGAAGAAAGAGTAAGAAAGAGCACAGAGCCTAAGACAATTGTTTTATCCTTACTTTATTCCCTATCATGGGGAGGCAGTGGGAATAGTGGAAGAAGCGGAAGCTTCAAAGTTGTGACCATCATTTCAAATCCTGGGCTACTGCCTCTCAGCTGTGCAACTTTGGTTAGAATACTGAGCACTCTGCTTTATGGCCTTTCTCTTAGTCTTGTCACATGGTGAGAAACTGCCATTCTTTGGAACAAGTTTTGCTGCACAGCATTTATGGTATTACAGAAAATACCATAAATGAATGTTTATACCACAGCAGATGTTCCTAATTCACAGGGGGAAAATAGGCCATTTTAATGGAAAGATTGACCCCAGGCTACAGCAGTGAAAGCCCAGAATCCTAATCACTAGGCAGCCAGGGCATACCCTATTCAGTCTTTTTTTAAAGATTCTTTTCTCATCTAAATCATTACAGAGTATTGAGGGGAGTTCCCTGCGCTCTACAGTAGGTCCTTACTAGTTACCTGTTCTACATATCGTAGTGTGTATATGTCAGTCCCAGTCTCCCAGTTTATCCCTCCCACTTCTCCCCAGTTTACCATTCTTTTCCTTTGGTAACCATAAATTTGTTTTCTACATCTGTGACTCAGTTTCTGTTTTGTAAATAGACACATTTATACTCAACATTTCTTGACTCATTCTCTCCCCTGAATACAAAGTATTTCTTTACATCTGTTGTTAAAAATGTACATTCATCTTCCATTGCCTCATAATCACCCTCAACTGCATCATCCAAAGACTGTGAAACTCAGGATATGAACTAATGAGCAAACTAAGGAAGACCTGAACTAGTGGGTGAAAGAATTAAAAGCTCTATTTTACCCGTGAATCACTTTCATGAGCAGTTAGCTTCACCTAGAAGAGGAGCCAATGAAACCAGAATTCTATTGGCTTGAGCGGTTTGGTGTTTCTAGAAGTGCTGAAGACCTAAGAGTTTTCCTGGGTCTTTTTGCAGATAAGTGGTTGGGAACACTCATTAAGAAAAAAAATGGTAGTTTTAAAAATTATAATGGAAACAATAGTGAATTTTAATCTTTGGAAGAAAGAGTAAGAAAGAGCACAGAGCCTAAGACAATTGTTTTATCCTTACTTTATTCCCTATCATGGGGAGGCAGTGGGAATAGTGGAAGAAGCGGAAGCTTCAAAGTTGTGACCATCATTTCAAATCCTGGGCTACTGCCTCTCAGCTGTGCAACTTTGGTTAGAATACTGAGCACTCTGCTTTATGGCCTTTCTCTTAGTCTTGTCACATGGTGAGAAACTGCCATTCTTTGGAACAAGTTTTGCTGCACAGCATTTATGGTATTACAGAAAATACCATAAATGAATGTTTATGCCACAGCAGATGTTTCCTTTTCTCAGTGATGGAAGTAAAGACCAGTCACAGGGCTTTCCTGGTGGCTCAGATGGTAAAATCTGCCTGCAGTGGAGGGGACCCAGGTTTGGTCCCTGGGTCAGGAAGTTCCCCTGGAGAAGGGAATGGCTACCCACTCCAGTATTCTTGCCTGGAGAATTCCATGGAAAGAGGGACCTGGCAGGCTCCAGCTCTTGGGGTTGCAAAGAGTCAGACACGACTGAGCAACATTCACTTTCCACTCATCTAACTAGTTTCTTCCGATCTCCACTCCTTCCCTTCCCACTCCACCACCGTCTCTCAACTGCTGTCTCTACCTCAGGACTGTCCCCAGCTCCTACATGGGACTGCACCTAAAATACCAGACCGCATCTGTTCTTTAAAACAAAACAGGACTCATAACCACCAAGTGTCCAAGTGTCTCTCTCGAGCCAAGTGTCTCTCATCCTTCCATAATGTTTGTTGTTCAGTCCATTCATTCGCATCCAACTCTTTGCAACCCCATGGACTGCAGCACACCCGACTTCCCTGTCCTTCACCATCTCCTGGTGCTTGCTCAAATTCACGTCCATTGAGTCGGCGATGATGCCATAACGTTCAACTTTGTTTATTTCCCTTGTTACCTTTCCAGGGCTTGATACTTTACAAACTATTGCTTTTGTTCTGAAGCCTATGTTTAAGATGCTCTTATTTTTGTGTGTGAGAATGCTTCTTTTGGTTGCCTGGTTCCAATTTCAGGGGTACCAGGGACAGCTCTCTTTCCCAGCAGAGCTTCCCAGGAGTATTCCTTTGTGCTCATCCTGCATACAAATCACCAGGAGGCTTTTACATGAGAAAAGACCTGGCTGACCCAGAAGGGGGTATTTATAGATAGTCCTCCAGCCCCTCCTCCTTAAAGCTTGTCCACTTAATCCTCTCCTCTCTCCAGATTGGAGGTGACTTGACCTTTGAGCCTTAAAACTCAGGCTCTTTTTCTTTTAAAAATCTGGTTGGAAAAAAACTGTTAAAACAAAAAAATGTTTTCAGCCAGATGATGATCAGTCTTCAGAGCTTGTTTTTCATTTCCAGCATTTTTAGGCAACTGTGCTTCCTCTTTTGTGGACCAGCTTTTCTCATGTTATTATTCTAAGATACTTGCCTCAGTCATTTTTGTTTGTTTTTACTGATAGGCTATCAAGGATTCATATTTTTATGATTTAGGAAGCTGCTCCCAAATGACTGCATAGGAGATTTGGGTTCAATCGTTGGGTTGGGAAGATCTCCTGGAGAAGGAAATGGCAACCCACTCTAGTATTCTTGCCTTGGAAATCCCGTGGACAGAGAAGCCTGATGGGCTATAGTCCATGGCATCGCAAAGAGTCGGACATGGCCTAGTGACTAAATAACAACAGTAACAAAAATGACTGCAACTCTATCCTGAACTAAGAGCCTTTCTTTTCACCTCCAAAATCACAAAACATGGAGGGACTCTAAGTTCCCTCTACCCCAATATCACTGAATGCTGCTGTGTTTGTATTTCCCTAATTTTGTGTTGGGGCTTCCCAGGTGATGCTAGTAGTAAGAAACCCACCTGCCAATGCAGGAGACATAAGAGACAGAAGTTCAGTCCCTGGGTCAGGAAGATCTCCTGGAAGAGGACATGGCAACCCACTCCAGTATTCTTGCCTGGAGAATCCCACGGACAGAGGAGCCTGGTGATCTACAGTCCATGGGGCGCACAGAGTCAGACAAGACTGAAGAGAATTAGCACAATTTTGTGTTATTTGTGCATGTATTAGTTGCTCAGTCATGTCCAACTCTTTGTAACCCCTTGGACTGTAGCCCACTAGGCTCCTCTGTGCATGGAATTTTGTGGGTAAGAATACTCAAGTGGGGCTTCCCTTGTGGCTCATTGGATAAGAACCCGTCTGCCAATGCAAGAGACACAGGTTCAATCCCTGAACCAGGAAGTTATACTGTAGAGCAGCTAAACCCACACGTGGAGGCTTTTACATGAGAAAAGACCTGGCTAGGGTTTATAGATAGTCCTCCAGCCCCTCCTCCTTAAAGCTTGTCCACTTAATCCTCTCCTCTCTCCAGATTGGAGGTGACTTGACCTTTGAGCCTTAAAACTCAGGCTCTTTTTCTTTTAAAAATCTGGTTGGAAAAAAACTGTTAAAACAAAAAAATGTTTTCAGCCAGATGATGATCAGTCTTCAGAGCTTGTTTTTCATTTCCAGCATTTTTAGGCAACTGTGCTTCCTCTTTTGTGGACCAGCTTTTCTCATGTTATTATTCTAAGATACTTGCCTCAGTCATTTTTGTTTGTTTTTACTGATAGGCTATCAAGGATTCATATTTTTATGATTTAGGAAGCTGCTCCCAAATGACTGCATAGGAGATTTGGGTTCAATCGTTGGGTTGGGAAGATCTCCTGGAGAAGGAAATGGCAACCCACTCTAGTATTCTTGCCTTGGAAATCCCGTGGACAGAGAAGCCTGATGGGCTATAGTCCATGGCATCGCAAAGAGTCGGACATGGCCTAGTGACTAAATAACAACAGTAACAAAAATGACTGCAACTCTATCCTGAACTAAGAGCCTTTCTTTTCACCTCCAAAATCACAAAACATGGAGGGACTCTAAGTTCCCTCTACCCCAATATCACTGAATGCTGCTGTGTTTGTATTTCCCTAATTTTGTGTTGGGGCTTCCCAGGTGATGCTAGTAGTAAGAAACCCACCTGCCAATGCAGGAGACATAAGAGACAGAAGTTCAGTCCCTGGGTCAGGAAGATCTCCTGGAAGAGGACATGGCAACCCACTCCAGTATTCTTGCCTGGAGAATCCCACGGACAGAGGAGCCTGGTGATCTACAGTCCATGGGGCCGCACAGAGTCAGACAAGACTGAAGAGAATTAGCACAATTTTGTGTTATTTGTGCATGTATTAGTTGCTCAGTCATGTCCAACTCTTTGTAACCCCTTGGACTGTAGCCCACTAGGCTCCTCTGTGCATGGAATTTTGTGGGTAAGAATACTCAAGTGGGGCTTCCCTTGTGGCTCATTGGATAAGAACCCGTCTGCCAATGCAAGAGACACAGGTTCAATCCCTGAACCAGGAAGATCCCATATACTGTAGAGCAGCTAAACCCACACGTCAACAAAGACCCAGCACAGCCAAAAATAAATAAATAAAAGTTAAAAGAAAAAACAAAGAATACTCAAGTGAGTTGCTATTTCCTTCTCCAAGGGATCTTCCTGACCCAGGGATCAAACCCGTGTCTCCTGCATTGGCAGGTGGGTTCTTTACCACTGTGTCACCTGGGAAACCTTTTGTGTTATTTATTGAGGCAAAAATGTCACAGGTTTTGTTAGGGTTATGAAACAAACACATGATACAAATACTAGTAGATAATATTCCAGATTAGAGTACATATAGGAAATGCCTAATTGTTGAACTAGCCACAGATATTTTTTTTTCACTATATTTCCCCAAAGATAAAGAGAAGAAATGCTTATATTAGGGAAGTAAACCATGTGTTTATCAGCTTCTCTCCCTTATAAATTGGAGAAAACTTAAATTTCACTATCCACTGACTATAAGAGAGAATAATTTAAGCCAGTTTTCTTTTTATCCCTTAACAGATTAAAGAATAGGTCCCAGTCCCAGGGTTTTCTTTGCTCACCTGGGCCAGGAGCAGTAAAGCTTTTTTTCTAGAAGCTATAAGGTCTGATCCATCTGTTGCTTTGTGAGGAGAACCCCTTCCCCAAGGCTTTTCTTGCAGTAGTTTTGCTAGACTGTCCTCCTTGCATTGTGAGCCTGGAACTTTAGAAGTTATTTTAGTTATATTATTTAAGAAAGTCTGATGTCCACTGTGGCTTAGTTAGTTTTGCTAGACTCTGCATTGTCAACCCACTCCAGTATTCTTGCCTGGAGAATCCCACGGACAGAGGAGCCTGGTGATCTACAGTCCATGGGGCCGCACAGAGTCAGACAAGACTGAAGAGAATTAGCACAATTTTGTGTTATTTGTGCATGTATTAGTTGCTCAGTCATGTCCAACTCTTTGTAACCCCTTGGACTGTAGCCCACTAGGCTCCTCTGTGCATGGAATTTTGTGGGTAAGAATACTCAAGTGGGGCTTCCCTTGTGGCTCATTGGATAAGAACCCGTCTGCCAATGCAAGAGACACAGGTTCAATCCCTGAACCAGGAAGATCCCATATACTGTAGAGCAGCTAAACCCACACGTCAACAAAGACCCAGCACAGCCAAAAATAAATAAATAAAAGTTAAAAGAAAAAAAAAAGAATACTCAAGTGAGTTGCTATTTCCTTCTCCAAGGGATCTTCCTGACCCAGGGATCAAACCCGTGTCTCCTGCATTGGCAGGTGGGTTCTTTACCACTGTGTCACCTGGGAAACCTTTTGTGTTATTTATTGAGGCAAAAATGTCACAGGTTTTGTTAGGGTTATGAAACAAACACATGATACAAATACTAGTAGATAATATTCCAGATTAGAGTACATATAGGAAATGCCTAATTGTTGAACTAGCCACAGATATTTTTTTTTTTCACTATATTTCCCTAAAGATAAAGAGAAGAAATGCTTATATTAGGGAAGTAAACCATGTGTTTATCAGCTTCTCTCCCTTATAAATTGGAGAAAACTTAAATTTCACTATCCACTGACTATAAGAGAGAATAATTTAAGCCAGTTTTCTTTTTATCCCTTAACAGATTAAAGAATAGGTCCCAGTCCCAGGGTTTTCTTTGCTCACCTGGGCCAGGAGCAGTAAAGCTTTTTTTCTAGAAGCTATAAGGTCTGATCCATCTGTTGCTTTGTGAGGAGAACCCCTTCCCCAAGGCTTTTCTTGCAGTAGTTTTGCTAGACTGTCCTCCTTGCATTGTGAGCCTGGAACTTTAGAAGTTATTTTAGTTATATTATTTAAGAAAGTCTGATGTCCACTGTGGCTATATTAGTACATAAGAAACTCTGCAGAAAGAATAAAAAACATGCACACAGCAGGTTGAATGAGGACTATGTCTTCTAAAAACCTTGAGCTTAAATGGCTAAGACAGTTCTGTGTAGATCTGAGCTCAGCATGGACTTGCTAGAGCAATAGTGCCTGTTTTATTTCTCCAGTTGAGGAAGCTTTCTCTTAATACACAGAGACTCTAGAATGGAAAAGTATATGTATGTTGTTCAGTCACTGAGTCATGTCCAACTCTTTGCAACCCCATGGACTGCAGCACACCAGGCTTCCCTGTCCTTCACCATCTCCCTGAGCTTGCTCAAAGTCATGTCCATTGAGTCAGTGTTGCCATCCAACTATGTCATCCTCTGTCGCCCCCTTCTCCTGCCCTCATTCTTTCCCAGTATCATGGTCTTTTCTAGTGAGTCATCTCTTTGATTCAGCATCAGTCCTTCTAGTAAATATTCAGGGTTGATTTCCTTTAGGACTGATTGGTTTGATCTCCTTGCAGTTCAAGGGAGTCTCTAGTATCTTCTCCAGCACCATAATTTGAAAGCATCATTTCTTTGGTGTTCAACCTTCTTTATGGTCCATCTCTCACATCCATACATGACAACTGGAAAAACCTTAGCTTTGACAGAATGAACCTTTCTTGGCCGACTCTGCTTTTTAATATGCTCTCTGGATTTATCATAGCTTTTCTTCCAAGGAATAAGCATCTTTTAATTTCATGGCTGCAGTCACCATCCACAGTGATTTTGGAGCCCAGGAAAAGAAAATCTGTCACCATTTCCACTTTGAAGACATGGCCTAAGCAAGTATAAATATTTTAGACTCATTTTTTTTTTTTTAAAGATTTATTTATTTATTTATTTGAGGGGGGTGGGGGAGGGACGGAGGGCAGCAAGCGGGCCACTTCTATTGGTCTTTCATTTGTCCATTTTCATCCATCTTTGCTCTTTGGCCCGTGTGGGCCTCCCATCTCGGTGGCCTCTGTTGTCGTAGAGCACCGGCTCTGGGTGCATGCGCTCCAGAGCTCCGGCTCGGTAATTGGACACATCGGTCCAGCCGCTCCGTGGCACGTGGGATCTTCCCAGGCCAGGAATCAAGGCGGACTCTACCCACTGGACCACCGGGGAAGCCCCTCTTGATTCTCTTTTGTGACTTTTTTTTATACAGCAGCAAAACATAGAATCTTTCCACAGGGCTAAATGTGGTACCATTGCCTACGTTATGATGTTCATCCACTGTGTTGTTCAGAGTTCTTCACTACAAGCTACCTAGCCCATGGAAAAGGCTCTCAGTAGCTCTCTGGTGCTTTAGAAGTGACTGGCAGTCAGAGGGACGGGGGACCCACTGCCGGAAATGTCAGGTTGACACTGCCCGCTGCCCCACCCTGAGGAACTGGCTTTTCCTCAAATCCTTATGTGACTACAGCTTCAGGGACCCGGGTGTCCCAGCCTAGGTCATATGCTTGCTGCAGAATGACCAGGAGAGAAGGATCTGGATCTTCTAGTTGCTTTAATGCAAAGCAGTCACTGCCTCCCATGGGGGAAGGGAGGCTGCAGGGTGCTGGTTGCTAGACAGCAAAAAAAAAAAGGACATATAAACTGTGTCAACTGTATTTATCTCAAGTTCAGTCTCTTTACAAATATTAACCAACTTTCTCAGGCTCAGCTATGCATGGAGAATATTAATTTTCTTTTCCTTTAATGATTTGTTCATTGTTTAAAAAATATATATAATAAAACTTGGGACTACCTTTTTAAAGTTAGTCTTTATTTTGATCAGAGTTGTATGTGTACTTCATTTAGAGTCATAGTTCTACCTGGCTTCTGAAGAACAGCATTCCGTGTGCTCCCACTCCTATTGTCTACTGTCCAGCGAAAACTACTTTCAGTTCTTTATACCTGATTTATTTGATATTTGTCTTGATATTTCTAAATAGCACACTGGTTATATTTTAATGTTTCTCTTTTAGGCATATTTATTGACTTCTCACGATGGAAATGAGTTTTGGTCTTTCTCAGTACTTGACGCTTAATCACACGTGCATTCTCTTCTCCTTTCCCCATCCTGTCAGGATAATTATATTGAATTCATGATCGATGTTTTCATCATCGCTCCATCAACACTGTGGTGAAGCCGTGTAGTATGCTGTGACTGTTCCTTTCTCTAGTACCACATTTAATTTTTCTCTGATGCTAATAATTGTCTTTTTTCATTTGCTTAAACTTTTAAATTTTCCCCCCAATTGTTTTTCTCACGTATCTCTTTTGTGACTTTTTTATACAGCAGCAAAACATAGAATCTTTCCACAGGGCTAAATGTGGTACCATTGCCTACGTTATGATGTTCATCCACTGTGTTGTTCAGAGTTCTTCACTACAAGCTACCTAGCCCATGGAAAAGGCTCTCAGTAGCTCTCTGGTGCTTTAGAAGTGACTGGCAGTCAGAGGGACGGGGGACCCACTGCCGGAAATGTCAGGTTGACACTGCCCGCTGCCCCACCCTGAGGAACTGGCTTTTCCTCAAATCCTTATGTGACTACAGCTTCAGGGACCCGGGTGTCCCAGCCTAGGTCATATGCTTGCTGCAGAATGACCAGGAGAGAAGGATCTGGATCTTCTAGTTGCTTTAATGCAAAGCAGTCACTGCCTCCCATGGGGGAAGGGAGGCTGCAGGGTGCTGGTTGCTAGACAGCAAAAAAAAAAAGGACATATAAACTGTGTCAACTGTATTTATCTCAAGTTCAGTCTCTTTACAAATATTAACCAACTTTCTCAGGCTCAGCTATGCATGGAGAATATTAATTTTCTTTTCCTTTAATGATTTGTTCATTGTTTAAAAAATATATATAATAAAACTTGGGACTACCTTTTTAAAGTTAGTCTTTATTTTGATCAGAGTTGTATGTGTACTTCATTTAGAGTCATAGTTCTACCTGGCTTCTGAAGAACAGCATTCCGTGTGCTCCCACTCCTATTGTCTACTGTCCAGCGAAAACTACTTTCAGTTCTTTATACCTGATTTATTTGATATTTGTCTTGATATTTCTAAATAGCACACTGGTTATATTTTAATGTTTCTCTTTTAGGCATATTTATTGACTTCTCACGATGGAAATGAGTTTTGGTCTTTCTCAGTACTTGACGCTTAATCACACGTGCATTCTCTTCTCCTTTCCCCATCCTGTCAGGATAATTATATTGAATTCATGATCGATGTTTTCATCATCGCTCCATCAACACTGTGGTGAAGCCGTGTAGTATGCTGTGACTGTTCCTTTCTCTAGTACCACATTTAATTTTTCTCTGATGCTAATAATTGTCTTTTTTCATTTGCTTAAATTTTCTATTGTTCTCACTAATTTGAATCCCAAACCTCCCCGAACTGAATCAGTCCTCTTTCCACTTAAGCACATCAGATATTCTATGAATTTCATCTTTTTATTTTTGTTGTTTTTAATTTCCACAAGTGTTCTGACTGCAGCCAGTCACCCTCTGGGCCTACTAAGCAGCTCTTGTCTTGGGGTCTACTTTACCATCGCTCTGAGGACCCCTTTGCCTGTCTCTTGTTTTGGATCCCTTGCTTCCTGAATTCTATGTCATCCTCTTCCTTGGGTTTCCCTGTCATTTTAAAGAAGCATGTTACCATTAGTTTCTTGAGAAAATAAAGATTTTTTTTAAGTTTTAGAAATCATTTCCTTAAGAATTTTAAAGGCACTGCCCATTTTTTTTTCTTTTCCTGTCCTCTAGAATCCCCGTTAGATAGTCTCTTTCATTTTGATTTTGACCCTTTGTGTAACAACTCATTTTCCTTCTGGAAGCTTCTGTTTAACCTTGATGTTCTGCATGTTCACAGTAATGTTATTGGGATGCTTGCTGGACCTTTTCCGTCTGGGACATTCTCTTGAATTCACTTTTTTGATGACTGCTCCTTGGTGTTTTCTGTTCTTTCTCTAATTTATATTAGTTGGATGTTGGACCTCTTGTACCAATGTCCAGTTTTTGTGCCCTTACTCTTGCGTTTCGTATCCTTGTAGTCTTTTTTTCTTTCTAAAAGAAGCTCTGGGGCTTCCCCTGGTGGTCCAGTGGGTAAGGACACCGCCTTGCAGTGCAAGGGGCGCCAGTTCGATCCCTGGCCTGGGAAGATCCCACGTGCCGCGGAGCGGCTGGACCCATGTGTCCAATTACCGAGACGGAGCTCTGGAGCAGCACTCTGCAACAACAGACGCCACCACGATGGGAGGCCCACAGGCGCCAAAGAACAAAGACGGATGAAAATGGAGAAATGAAAGACCAATAGAAGTGGCCCGCCCGCTCCCCTCCCTCCCCAACCCGACCCTCGCCCAAAATAAATAAATCTTTTAAAAAAATAAATAAATAAATAAAAGAAGCTCTGAACTTTTGTCTTCCATCCTTTGCATGGAATTGTTTGGTTCTGCTATCAAAATGTATATTTTCCTAGAATTCTTTTTGTTCTCTGAACATACTTTTGGGGGGTATTGTTGATTCCTTTATTGTATGATGAGCAATATAGAAATGAGAAAGTAAAAATATGTAAGCTAGAAGGCATTTTCCAACTGAAAGAGATTATCAGTTGGCCATCTCTAAAATTGTAACCTTGGACCAAAGAATACCACCTAAAATATACAAAATTCAATTGTATACAACTTTTAGTATTTGTAAAGATGCTGTTGCTGGTTGTCTTTGTGTGTGTGTTGAATGCTCCTTTTTTTTTTTTAACATTTATTTGATTTATTTATCTTTTGGGGGGTGGGATGGGGAGGGAGGGGAGCGGGCGGGCCACTTCTATTGGTCTTTCATTTCTTTATTTTCATCTGTCTTTGTTCTTTGGCTCCTGTGGGCCTCCCATCGCGGTGGCCGCTGTCGTCGCAGAAGCACCGTCTCTGGGCGCATGCGCCCCAGAGCTCCAGCTCGGTGATTGGACACATCAGTCCAGCCACTCCGCGGCACGTGGGATCTTCCCAGGCCAGGGATCGAACCGGCGCCCCTTGCACTGCAAGGCGGTGTCCTTACGCACTGGACCACCAGGGAAGCCCGAATGCTCCTTTTTAATAGTTTGTATCTTCCTCTGTAGTTTACACTCTCTTTTCCTTTAAGTTGCTTATTTTCTTTTTCTTTTGGTCTGTCTTTCATAGTAAGTGTTTCCTTTAGTTTCTGGTGATCTTTGGCTGTCTTCTCATGTTTAAGAGCAGGCCACTAAAAAGCCACTTGAGGGAACCACTCTTGTACCCAGCCCAGGAGAAGCCTCAGCCGCCAGTGCAGCCCTCGAAACCCGACCCTGCCCCGCCAGCTCTGAAGCTCTTCCTCCTGGGCTGTGGAAACCAGCCCAGCTTCTCTGTGTCCCCTCTGATGTGTCAGGTTATGCCCTGCACCTTGAAGAGCCTACCTGAGACCTGGAGTGTTCTTCTCCCCAGAGTTGCAACGTTTTTAGTGGGATATCGTTAACAGAACCAGGGGATTCTCCCAAGTTTGGCAACAGTAAGGCTTGGACCTGAGTCTTCTGCCTGACAGGGTCCCAATCCTCACAGCTTATTATCCCTTTCCTGACAATAGGAGGGACTGGCTGAGGTCATTTCAGTCTTAGAAGCTGACTTCTTTGAAATGCAGCCTTCAAGTAAGGTCTTAATGTGTTCAGCTCCATGGCAGGTTCCATCTTTGGCTATGTTGCACTTCCTCACGTTGCCTCAAGGAGGTGCCACATGAGACAATTGTTTGTAAAGGTCACTGTTTTTGTGTCTCATTCTTGGGAACTGGCTGTTTACTGTAAGAGGGATGTTTGTGAAGCCACTGCCTTGAGCCCGGAATGACCAGGCACTTAAAATTAGGACAGGGAAGAGATGCTTGAGGCTCAAGCTCTGGGAATGTTTCACACTGGGGCAACTGAATATTTAGCCATTCCATGTGTTCCAAACGTATTTTTAGAATCGTATGTGTGGTATGTATATACATATATGCATGTATCTCTCAGGAAGTAGGGAACTGGAAATGAGGATATTGTAACCTCAAAAAAGTGGTAAAGAATCCACCTGCCAGTGCAGGAGATGCAGGTTCAATCCCTGGAGGAAGGCACGGCAACCCACTGCTATATTCTTGCCTGGAGAATACCATGGGCAAGAAGGGTCTAGTGGGCTATGGTCCACAGGGTCACAAAGAGTCAGACATGTCTAAAGTGACAGCATGCACAAGGCTAAAAATTAGGTAAGAGACATTCGCTTACCTGCAAATGAATCGTAGTAGAAATGTGATCTTCCCACGTTACTTCCCACGTTATTCCCACGTTACTCTGCACAGGTGCTCAGAGAATCATAGATGGTTGGGGTGAGGACTAAGTTTGTCCCCCATGAGGTTTTTCTTTGTAGCAGACAGATGGTATGGCAAGCTCGACCCCTCTCCCCTCTTGCTGCCTGGACTAGGCTTGACCTGAGAACATCCCACAGCAGTTTAAAATCATTTAAATGACGTTTGGGTGTCCCCCTGGGGGGTTTTTCCATGCCCTGCACCTTGAAGAGCCTACCTGAGACCTGGGTGTTCTTCTCCCCAGAGTTGCAACGTTTTTAGTGGGATATCGTTAACAGAACCAGGGGATTCTCCCAAGTTTGGCAACAGTAAGGCTTGGACCTGAGTCTTCTGCCTGACAGGGTCCCAATCCTCACAGCTTATTATCCCTTTCCTGACAATAGGAGGGACTGGCTGAGGTCATTTCAGTCTTAGAAGCTGACTTCTTTGAAATGCAGCCTTCAAGTAAGGTCTTAATGTGTTCAGCTCCATGGCAGGTTCCATCTTTGGCTATGTTGCACTTCCTCACGTTGCCTCAAGGAGGTGCCACATGAGACAATTGTTTGTAAAGGTCACTGTTTTTGTGTCTCATTCTTGGGAACTGGCTGTTTACTGTAAGAGGGATGTTTGTGAAGCCACTGCCTTGAGCCCGGAATGACCAGGCACTTAAAATTAGGACAGGGAAGAGATGCTTGAGGCTCAAGCTCTGGGAATGTTTCACACTGGGGCAACTGAATATTTAGCCATTCCATGTGTTCCAAACGTATTTTTAGAATCGTATGTGTGGTATGTATATACATATATGCATGTATCTCTCAGGAAGTAGGGAACTGGAAATGAGGATATTGTAACCTCAAAAAAGTGGTAAAGAATCCACCTGCCAGTGCAGGAGATGCAGGTTCAATCCCTGGAGGAAGGCACGGCAACCCACTGCTATATTCTTGCCTGGAGAATCCCATGGGCAAGAAGGGTCTAGTGGGCTATGGTCCACAGGGTCACAAAGAGTCAGACATGTCTAAAGTGACAGCATGCACAAGGCTAAAAATTAGGTAAGAGACATTCGCTTACCTGCAAATGAATCGTAGTAGAAATGTGATCTTCCCACGTTACTTCCCACGTTATTCCCACGTTACTCTGCACAGGTGCTCAGAGAATCATAGATGGTTGGGGTGAGGACTAAGTTTGTCCCCCATGAGGTTTTTCTTTGTAGCAGACAGATGGTATGGCAAGCTCGACCCCTCTCCCCTCTTGCTGCCTGGACTAGGCTTGACCTGAGAACATCCCACAGCAGTTTAAAATCATTTAAATGACGTTTGGGTGTCCTGTGTCCAGGACTGAGCCAGCCTGGGGAGGCCAGGGTCTCCTCAGCAGCTCTTCCTGCTTCCAGGTTAATGAACTTGAGAGATGCCTTGCTCTTGCTTCCCCACTTGTCATTCAGGATAAACAGCCAGGAAATTTTTAAGCTGTGACTGTGCTGAACCTGTGTGACCCCCTTAGAGGCCCTGCTGGTCCGTGCCAGCCTCCCGGATTGATATCTCAGCTTTGACTTCAATGCTTTCTAGGATAGGGGAGCAGCCTGATCCCAGGCACGGCCCATTGACTTCCTTTGCAAAGGCTACTAACCCCAGCTATCTCCCAGCAATCAGACAGCGCAGAGGGAACCCCCTCTTGCCTGTGGCTACGATGTCAATCACAGGCCTGGCCCCAGCAAGGAGGACAGCCAAGTTCCAGTCACAGACCTTGCCTCTCCTGAGACTGAGGCCTGGGGTTTATTGTTTGGAATACAAGTGAAGGGTTTTTTGTTCTTTTTTTTTTTTAATGTAAACTTGATCATTTTATTGCTAATTAAAAAATAAAACGCTGCTTGAGGGAACTCTCTGGCAGTAGTTAAGACTCCACATTTTCGGGCTTCCCTGGCAGTTCAGTGGTGAAGAGCTCGCCTGCCAATGCAGGAAACAAGGGTTCAATCCCCGATCCAGGAGGATCGCACATGCTGCAGAGCAACTAAGCCTGTGAGCCACAACTGTTGAGCCTATGCTCTAGAGCCTCAGAACCGTAACTGTTGAGCCTGTGCTCTAGAGCCTCAGAGCCGCAACTATTGAGCCCTTGTGCTGCAAGTGTGTGCCCTAGAGTCCGAGTTCTATGACAAGAGACGTCACCTCAACAAGAAGTCTGCTCACCTCAACTAAAGAGTAGCCTCCACTTCCTGCAGCTAGAGAAGAGCCTGTGGAAGCAGCGAAAGCCCAGAATAACCGAAAATAAATCAATAAATAAAAAACTTTAAAAAAAATAAAGGACAGCATTATTTAAAAAAAAAAGTTCAGAATCTCTCTAAAAAAAAAAAAACTCCATGCTTTCACTGCTGGGGGTGAGTTCAATCCCTAGTCAGGGAACTAAGGTCCCAGAAGCCAAGTGCCTCGCTGCTGCTGCCCCCACCCCCCCTCAAAAAAAAGGCTGCTTGAGAGGTCTGGACTTGTGAACAACACTTATGGACTGTGATTTTCACTGTAGGGCGAGCTCCATGAGTCATTTCCTGGGATTTCTCTCCTATCTCTTCAAATCTTTCTATCTTGGCTAGTCAGTTTCTGTTGGGAAATTTTAAATTTTGTACTGTTCCTGCAATTTCTAGACATGTACTTTCTGTGAATTCTCATGTTATAGATAAAAATCTCCTGTGTCCCTGCCCCTTCCTTTAAATGTCTTCTGCACTGTCCTCCACATTTGTATTGGCCTTCTTGGCACTTAGCAGTCAGGCCAACTTGTAAAAAAAAAAGTGGCAGCTTCGAGGCCTTCTTTTTCCTTAACATACTTGATCAGAAATTGGATGAACCTTAGGGATGCTGAGACAGGAAAGATACTCTGGCAAGGAACAGAAGACCTGTCAGTCCCTGGAGTGGAGCACGAAGGTACTTTGCACTCTCCGTCTGCGCAGGGCTAACGACGCAGAGCAGGGCCAGGGCATCAGGTAGCTGAGGAAGCAGCAGCCGGTGGACGGGCCCAGCACATCCGTCCTTGTGGTGCTGAGATGTCCAGTGCCTTTCTTACACTTCTTTCTCCTGCTTCCCAAAACCTAGGCCATGCTGAAATTTTAGCATTAGAACATACCCAGAGATATAAAGCAAGATCTCAACTTTTTTTCTGAAAGAAATTTGTGTTTTTATCTCCCTGAAATAAAAGAAAAACAGAGGGGTTAAAACCCACAGGACAGAACAGAAAGAAGGCATTCAGTCCCCTTCCTGGTAAGAGGAGCTGTGTAAAACCTTTCGGTGATTAAAAAAAAAAAAAAAAAAAAAAAAAACACCTTTCAGTGCACTATATTTGGTCTTCCTTGAAGATCTTTCAGTCAAATGCACTGGACCAGTTTGGGACCTCCGCCTTAAATTAGAAAGTGTAATTCCATTACCAAGGCATTCTCTGAGATTTAACATAGAGAAGATATGCTCTAAAGCATCTCTAAGAAGCTCTCAGAAATATGTTTCAATATTTCTTTCTCTTCACCAGCCCGTGTTCCCAAAAAAATCCTCAAATGCAGGGCTGTGTCTCGAGAACTGAACTTCTCTTCGGCAGAGCAAATGGAAAAATTCCGCCTGGAACAAAAAGTCTACTTCAAAGGGCAATGCCTGGAAGGTATGCTGCTGCCTACATGCCTGACATTGGGGCTCAGGGTGGCAGGGGCAGAAGTCAAGACCTGGGAACTAAAGCACTGCTTTGATAACATTCATTTAGCAACGGAGCTTGCGATAGTGTCCCTGCTCCCTGGCAGATCGGGAACCTGGATGAAAAGAAGCAGAAACACAGCTAGCAACGGCAAGGAGCTCTGAGCCCAACAAAAGGGTTACTGACCCTAGAGGGCAGGGGGTGGTGGCAGCTTTGTCACTGCTGTGGTATTGCAGCCCGGTCACGAGGAAGCTGCTGGTTAGGCCCTGGTACAGTGCTCTCCATACAGTCACGTGCAGATTCGACTGGCAAGACCCCTCTGCCTTTCACCATGACGTGTAAGAGTGCGCTCTGTGTCTTAGAGCTGAAATGACAAGTGAAAGGCTTCTTCTGTACTTCTGTGCTTAATTGACATCCAGCCTACTTCTAAGAAAGTGCTGCCGGTCCTTCAGATTCCAGAGCCTGGGGAACATCTGATGTAGTTCAGGGTACAGCCTGAAGGGGGCTTCCATGTCCTTTCTGGAGGCCCCTGGCCCGGGAAGTTTCTGATGGCTTCATTGGTGGTTTCTGGGGTGGGAAGAGACTTGTTCAAAAAGGATGGAGACATGGAGCCCCAAGGCTCTGCCTGGGGCACGAGCTCACCTGCTTTTCCTTCTTCCTTCAGAATGGTTCTTCGAATTTGGCTTTGTGATCCCTAACTCCACAAACACCTGGCAGTCCCTGATAGAGGCCGCACCCGAATCCCAGATGATGCCAGCCAGCGTGCTAACGTGAGTGAGCGGGCCGTAGGGACGGTGGAGGTGTCTAGAAGCAGGAAGTCCGGGCACTGGACCAGTTTGGGACCTCCGCCTTAAATTAGAAAGTGTAATTCCATTACCAAGGCATTCTCTGAGATTTAACATAGAGAAGATATGCTCTAAAGCATCTCTAAGAAGCTCTCAGAAATATGTTTCAATATTTCTTTCTCTTCACCAGCCCGTGTTCCCAAAAAAATCCTCAAATGCAGGGCTGTGTCTCGAGAACTGAACTTCTCTTCGGCAGAGCAAATGGAAAAATTCCGCCTGGAACAAAAAGTCTACTTCAAAGGGCAATGCCTGGAAGGTATGCTGCTGCCTACATGCCTGACATTGGGGCTCAGGGTGGCAGGGGCAGAAGTCAAGACCTGGGAACTAAAGCACTGCTTTGATAACATTCATTTAGCAACGGAGCTTGCGATAGTGTCCCTGCTCCCTGGCAGATCGGGAACCTGGATGAAAAGAAGCAGAAACACAGCTAGCAACGGCAAGGAGCTCTGAGCCCAACAAAAGGGTTACTGACCCTAGAGGGCAGGGGGTGGTGGCAGCTTTGTCACTGCTGTGGTATTGCAGCCCGGTCACGAGGAAGCTGCTGGTTAGGCCCTGGTACAGTGCTCTCCATACAGTCACGTGCAGATTCGACTGGCAAGACCCCTCTGCCTTTCACCATGACGTGTAAGAGTGCGCTCTGTGTCTTAGAGCTGAAATGACAAGTGAAAGGCTTCTTCTGTACTTCTGTGCTTAATTGACATCCAGCCTACTTCTAAGAAAGTGCTGCCGGTCCTTCAGATTCCAGAGCCTGGGGAACATCTGATGTAGTTCAGGGTACAGCCTGAAGGGGGCTTCCATGTCCTTTCTGGAGGCCCCTGGCCCGGGAAGTTTCTGATGGCTTCATTGGTGGTTTCTGGGGTGGGAAGAGACTTGTTCAAAAAGGATGGAGACATGGAGCCCCAAGGCTCTGCCTGGGGCACGAGCTCACCTGCTTTTCCTTCTTCCTTCAGAATGGTTCTTCGAATTTGGCTTTGTGATCCCTAACTCCACAAACACCTGGCAGTCCCTGATAGAGGCCGCACCCGAATCCCAGATGATGCCAGCCAGCGTGCTAACGTGAGTGAGCGGGCCGTAGGGACGGTGGAGGTGTCTAGAAGCAGGAAGTCCGGGCTCTGGACTCGAGGTTCCATTCAGCAGGCAGGCAGCCTAGGTTGAGAACAAGGGTCAGAGTATCCAGGAGTATCTGAGGTCACAGCTAACTGACTTTAGTCACATGAAAAAGATAATATGATAGAAAGGAAAGAATTTTAAGTCAGACTAGACCTTTAGACTAAGCTCCTGATTAACCCTGACTAGCTGTGTGATCTTGGACAATGCACTTGCCTTCTCTGGGCCTTCTCCTTTCTAAATGGAGATTTAATGATTCTCACAGATGTAGAGTTGGGAAAAAATGAGATGGTATGGAAGGGAACTAGCACATAATATAAATAAATCTATGCTAATTTGCTCCCTTTCCTGACTCTCAAACTTCTGGTACTCCGTACTTTGTTTGAATGGCCTTCCGCAGAATCTGGCAAAGTCCTAATTTGGTTTTAGAGGATAATGTCCAGTTTAGTTTTTCAGACACTCATTTATCATTTTTATAAATTTACTTCCTGCTCAAAGAGTAATTAGTTTGTCCTCTATCCCCAAAATCAGTCAACAACTACCCATCTGCCATTTTCTCTTAGGAAAATATTTCAGTCTTTTAAAGGTTTCAGCAATATTACCTGGTAAGAGAGATGCACAAAGATAGTTGTGTAACATTGAATCACCTCTTTAAACAGATCCTTTATGAAAACCACATTGAATTTGTAAATCGAGCCTTTTTATTTTATGTCTTGAATAAATTTTTAATTTATGTAATAGGATAAATTATAAAATACTATTAATTTATGTTTCCTCAGTTGGTCAGATCTTGAGTTTCCTTATTTATCTATTTTTTAGAATTCATTGCCAGCAAAAATGTATCTGGTAGATATTAACTACCTTGGGAAAGTATGCTGTCATGTGTAGGAGGGCATGTTTTGGATTTTGTTAACCCTAACTTGACTTCTTCTTGGCCAGGCCTGATTTCTTTCGGGCGCTAACACCAGCAAGTCTATGATAATCTATTCAGGTTATTTAAGTTCTGTCTTACTTTTTAGAACCCCCAAATAACACCACTGTTGCCTTTAACCCAGTTCAAGAGTAGTTTGATTTGGAAACACTGACATAGCCACCAAGAAGAACGAAGTTACACACTGTGTACAGTACAGGCATATGGTTTGGGGTCCTTGAGCTTTAAAGCATAGAGACTGACTCCAGCTTATAGGATGGAGCTGGAAGAGTAGGGCCGAGACCTGAGCAGCCCGGGAGATGCAGGTGGCATGAATCATGGATGGATTCCTCAAGGAGGAGCCACCCTGGGAAGGATCTTGTTCAGGAGAGATTCTTACTAGCCCAAATAACATCCTGGGCCCAGCCCTTTGCCAGGTGGGGGACGGGCCACTTGACTGACCATGGACTGGAGACAGGGTGGTTCCGCCAGAGAAGAAGAGACTGCTGTTACCCAAAGCGAGAGCAGATGCGGGACAGGCCAGCCCACGGCTGCCACCAGAATGTGTTTTATAGGAAAAGATGCCACCCCTGCGGTCTCAGGTTTCCATGTGCATCAGAAAGCTGTGTTAATAGACGCCCCCTTGCATGCAGAGCACTTGGAGGGTCGTGGCTATACCTCTTCTTATTTCTGAACTTGAAGGAGATGAACCTCGTCACATAAGTTAAATGTCATATGAGACGCCCAGCCCCATATGATTTTAATATCCCCAAGCCAGGGGCTTGGTAGGTGAGTGCATGTCCACGGGCCCGGTAGACCCAGATGGAAACTGCTTTGTGGAAGTGAAATCTGTTGCCTAACACACTCACTCTTGTACCCTCTCTTCTTATAGTGGAAATGTTATCATAGAAACAAAGTTTTTTGACGACGATCTTCTTGTAAGCACGTCCAGAGTGAGACTTTTCTACGTTTGAGAGAAGAATGTGTGCATTTCAAGAATTCATTTTTTAGGGAGAAGGAGGAAACTGTTTACTTTTTTCCCCTTTACCTTTGATTTTTGGCACTTTCACCCCTAATTCCTTCCACGGCAAAACCCACCTACGGACGCCAGGGGACCAGCTCTGTGTAGGTAACCAGATGGCTTTTTTCTCTCAAGCCACTATCTTCCACTGACCAGGGTAAATGATCAGTCCCAGACCAGGGCAGAGGGCATGCCTCACCTCCTTCCTGGAGTAGACCCGGGGAAAGACACACACCACGAGCCGTTCCTGTGACCCTCCCTGCCTCCTCCTTGGACCCTGCAAGCAACACATCTTCCTTTGGCCCCTGGTTTTGGAAAAATTCATGTTCCTGACCCACGTTTAGTTTTTTCCTACCGTTTCTATTTCATACATTCTCATACATTTAACTTGTAAAATAGACTGTGATATTATTATTACATAATTAAACATACAAATTAAAATATTCCTACGTCTTTAGCATGGCACTGCTTCCATCTCTCCTTTTTTTGGAATGTGAACCTGACTCCATGATGGGAAGAAAGACATTTAAGCGACCGTAGGGTCACAGCTCTGTTTTGCTCTGGAGACAACTGGTAGATCTTGCAGTTCTTGAGTGCTTTGGTCACTGCTCTCCGAGAACATACAGCACACCTGAACAAGACCCGTGACCTTGACGTTTGTCTTGTAGACATGGTATTTAGTGGCTCTCTTCCACAACTTGCACGTACCCTCCTTTTGTCTGTATTGTTTTTAACCCTTTCCCTTCTTTCATAATGTGCATTTGTTCAAGGTTTCCAGAGAGGTTCTAAGTTGGTCAAGCAGGGACTCTTACATTCTTAAGTGGGAGACGAGAAGTTACCAAATGAAGAAAAGATCACCCTAACCTCACCTGAAGAACAATGGTGGGAAAGCGCCTGGATGGGCCGGGATGCTGGGAGCTCTTAAAAGCTATGATCAGAGGGAGCCCGTGTGGGGAACAGTAATTAACTCTGCAGTGCTTTCAAGTCTGACAATGGGAAGCAAACTGCAAAGAGTTCTTTGGGGGAATTCTTTTGTGGTCCAGGGGTTACTAATCAGCCTTGCAGTGCAAGGGACACAAGGTTTGATCCCTGGTTGGGGAACTGAGATCCCACATGCCGAGCACTGTGTCCAAAAAAGTAAAAAAATAAATAAACCACACAACAACAAAAAAGGTTCTTTTGTAGACACTTAACCTCTGAACTACCAGTAGCCTTCACAGTCCTTTGTAAAATACCAACAGTGAGAAGTTTTCTGGTTCTGGGATGGCCCTGGAGGTCCAGGGGTGGAGGCGTCACCTTTCAATGCACCTGCCTTTTCACATGCCTGGCTGCCAAGAAACCAAACACTGAAGAGAAGCAATACTGTAACAAATTCAGTGAAAGACTTTACAAATGGTCCACATCCCCCAAAAAAATTTTTTTTGAAAGAACAGTTTTCTGGTTCTTAAAGCAGGCAGGTCTGAGGCCAGAGGAGGGAAACGACGCCGAGACGGGCCCTCCTGGGGGAGCCTCTGTCCCCAGATCCCTGCTCTCCTTCCATCTGTTCCCACTGAGGGAGGGCCTGTCTGCATCTGTGGGTGAGAGGAGAAGCGGCACATTTTTAGTACGCCATCTCCATCTTTCAGTGATGACTCCATTCTTAGATCTGTTATCTTCAAAAGCTAATTTTTAAATACCAAAGGTTAGATTAAAAAAAAAAAAGCAAGAGTGAGTCAAGCTTGTCTTTTGCTTTCCAAAAATGCCATGTCTTTTCTCAGCATGAACCTTCCCTTTTCCTGGACTGTGTCTTCTCCCCAGAATCTCCTCAGAGAAGGCTTTGGGGGCCTGGATACATCCTGATGGAGAAGGGACTTCCCAGGAGAGGCTTCTCCACCTGTTAGACCGCCTTCACTGCGCTGCTCCATTCACCCCACCCAGCCGGTGCTGTCACAGACCCACCGCTCTGCCAGCTGCCCTGAGAAACAAAAAGAACCATACCCCAGTCATACTTACAAGCTCACCATCTCTCCAGGTACATGTGCTCAGGAAATATTATTTGCCGAAAAACTGATGCTTTTGAATTGTGGTGCTGGAGAAGACTCTTGAGAGCCCCTTGGAGAGCAAAATCAAACCAGTCAGTCCTAAAGGAAATCGACCCCGAGGATTCACTGGAAGGACTGATGCTGAAGCTGAAGGTGCAATCCTTTGGCCACCTGATATGAAGAGCTGACTCATTGGATAAGACCCTGATGCTGGGAAAGACTGAGGGTAGAAGGAGAAGGGAACAACAGAGAATGAGATAGTTGGATGGTATTACTGACTCAATGGACATGGGTTTGAGCAAACTCCAGGAGATAGTAAAAGACAGAGAAGCCTGGAGTACTGCAGTCCATGGGGTCACAGAGAGTCGTACACGACTTAGCGACTGAATGACAGCAAATCATGCAGCGAACAAGGAAGAAAAGCATGTGCTTCAGGAACAGTGCTGATCAAGAGGGGACTTGAACTGATGGGGAGGATGGCTGAATGCTACGGTGGGAGAAGGGAGGTGAGACAGGCCAGGGAAGCGGTCAGGGGAAAGGAGTGGACGTGGGAGCTTCAGGGACCTAGACCCTCAGTAGGTTCAGGTCAGCCCCTCTAGGGTGAGTGCTGGTTCAAATGCCTGAAAATCCGTGTGATGGTGGTGGGGGTGGATATATTAAAGACCACAGAATGTTATTGGAAGGAGAGGCATTCAGATCAGGCCTGGCACAGTGTACAGCCACTGGTTGTCAAGCATTTATTGACACCTGCTTATCCCTAGAGATTCTTTTTTTTTTTTTTAAGATTTATTTATTTATTTATTTTTGGGCGGGGGTCAGGTTGGGAAGGGAGGGGAGCAGGCGGGCCACTTCTATTGGTCTTTCATTTATCCATTTTCATCCATCTTTGTTCTTTGGCTTCTGTGGGCCTCCCATCGCGGTGGCCTCTGTTGTTGCAGAGCGCCAGCTCTGGGCGCATGCGCTCCAGAGCTCCAGCTCGGTAATTGAACACATCGGTCCAGCCACTCCGTGGCACATGGGATCGTCCCAGGCCAGGGATCGAACCGGCGCCCCTTGCACTGCAAGGTGGTGTCCTTACCCACTGGACCACCAGGGGAAGCCCATCCCTAGAGATTCTGACTCCGCAGGTGTCAGGCCCAGTAATCTGTCTGTGGAAGCACCCTGGGTGACTCTGCTACAGGCGGTCTGTGGACCATACTTTGAAATACTTGTAGAGGCACTTCGTGAGTATTAGACACAGTACGTACACTGGTGGCCGGAAGATGAACTGAGAGCTCCAGGCAGCATGCTTAAGTAACAGAGGTGGTCCCAGTTGTGACCTATGCAAATGAAGGGAAGCGTCCAGTTGCTTGGGGCCATCCAGAAGATGGACTGCCCTGGTGACTCAGATGGGAAAGAATCCGCCTGCAATGCGGGAGACCTAGCTCAATCTCTGGGTTGGGAAGATCCCCTGGAGGAGGGCAAGGCAACCCACTCCAGTATTCTTGCCTGGAGACCTCCGTGGCTTGTCCATGGGGTCGTAGAATCTGACACAACAGAGCGCTTTCCCTTTCATCCAGAAGAAGAACATCATCTTTAGAGGAGAGGACAGAAGAACCCCAGGCAGCATGGCCTTTGAGAAGGACGTGGGAGAACTTCGAGGCTCTTTCAAACATAGACTTCTATTTAGAGAATTTGGTGAAGGTTTCCTGTGTGGTGTGAGTCAGCCGTCTCGTCCACCTTCCGTCTGTGTTCCTGGCCAGCGTACAGGGTGACTCCTGTGATGGAGCTTGTGGTGAAGCCCTGGGTCTGGCTCTGGTTGGGCGTGGGAGGAGGAGGAAGCACAGTCTGACAGGGGATCTGGCCCCATTCAGGCCACACTTACTGGCTTTTGTGTGCACCAGCAAGATGTGCGAGCACAGGCCTGCTTACCTGAGCATTGCCTCTAGTTGAGCAGTACGTGCCTGCCACGAGAGGAGGACAAGGTGGGCATTCAAAGGAAGAGACTGCGTGCAGCGCACAAAAGGCTTCTGTGGGCCTCCCATCGCGGTGGCCTCTGTTGTAGGCGCCAGCTCTGGGCGCATCGCTCCAGAGCTCCAGCTCGGTAATTGAACACATCGGTCCAGCCACTCCGTGGCACATGGGATCGTCCCAGGCCAGGGATCGAACCGGCGCCCCTTGCACTGCAAGGTGGTGTCCTTACCCACTGGACCACCAGGGGAAGCCCATCCCTAGAGATTCTGACTCCGCAGGTGTCAGGCCCAGTAATCTGTCTGTGGAAGCACCCTGGGTGACTCTGCTACAGGCGGTCTGTGGACCATACTTTGAAATACTTGTAGAGGCACTTCGTGAGTATTAGACACAGTACGTACACTGGTGGCCGGAAGATGAACTGAGAGCTCCAGGCAGCATGCTTAAGTAACAGAGGTGGTCCCAGTTGTGACCTATGCAAATGAAGGGAAGCGTCCAGTTGCTTGGGGCCATCCAGAAGATGGACTGCCCTGGTGACTCAGATGGGAAAGAATCCGCCTGCAATGCGGGAGACCTAGCTCAATCTCTGGGTTGGGAAGATCCCCTGGAGGAGGGCAAGGCAACCCACTCCAGTATTCTTGCCTGGAGACCTCCGTGGCTTGTCCATGGGGTCGTAGAATCTGACACAACAGAGCGCTTTCCCTTTCATCCAGAAGAAGAACATCATCTTTAGAGGAGAGGACAGAAGAACCCCAGGCAGCATGGCCTTTGAGAAGGACGTGGGAGAACTTCGAGGCTCTTTCAAACATAGACTTCTATTTAGAGAATTTGGTGAAGGTTTCCTGTGTGGTGTGAGTCAGCCGTCTCGTCCACCTTCCCGTCTGTGTTCCTGGCCAGCGTACAGGGTGACTCCTGTGATGGAGCTTGTGGTGAAGCCCTGGGTCTGGCTCTGGTTGGGCGTGGGAGGAGGAGGAAGCACAGTCTGACAGGGGATCTGGCCCCATTCAGGCCACACTTACTGGCTTTTGTGTGCACCAGCAAGATGTGCGAGCACAGGCCTGCTTACCTGAGCATTGCCTCTAGTTGAGCAGTACGTGCCTGCCACGAGAGGAGGACAAGGTGGGCATTCAAAGGAAGAGACTGCGTGCAGCTCAGAAAAGCCAGTGAGCTCTCTTCTTTGGATTTTTCAACTCTTGGCCTACAAAACATGTTCACATGGCCCTGAAAAAAAAAGACAAATTAAAAAAAATAAGACTCCTTCAATCCTGCATAGCCTTCAGCTCCTGCTCCAACCTTTTCTTTCTCCACGGAGTCAAACCTCCCGGAATTATCTCTGCACATTCTGCACTCCTTTCCTCTCATCTACTTCTCAACTGACTACTGCCTAGCTCTGGCCTGTGGCCACCTCTCCTCTGAGGCATCCGTGAACTCCCCTGAGCGCCTACCCCCAATCCAGCCCTTCTTGCTTCACCTGCTGAGGTCGAGGGAGCTCCTTTCCTGAGTGTTTTCTCCTTGTACCTTTGCAGGCTCTTCATTTTCTTCCAGCTGCCTTGTCCCTAAAATGTTGGTAGATTTGGGAATCTTTTCTAGCTATTATATATTGAAAGCATGCTTTTGCAAATTATTTAAGCATTACACATTCATTCCACGCATATTTATTGAGCACTTTTTATGTACCAGACACTGTTCTAAGTGGTGGAGACACTTGCCCGGGCGAAATGAGTGAAGTCCCTGCCATTAGAGTCTAATGAGAGGAGACAGAAAGCAGATAATTTTAGACGGTAATCAATGCCATGAACCAAACAGGGCAGCTCAGTGGCAGAATGACTGAAATGAGGAGGTGGAAAAACAGGAGAAAGTACACTCCGAAATAGACTGACGAATTTTAAATGACTTCTATTTAGAGAATTTGGTGAAGGTTTCCTGTGTGGTGTGAGTCAGCCGTCTCGTCCACCTTCCGTCTGTGTTCCTGGCCAGCGTACAGGGTGACTCCTGTGATGGAGCTTGTGGTGAAGCCCTGGGTCTGGCTCTGGTTGGGCGTGGGAGGAGGAGGAAGCACAGTCTGACAGGGGATCTGGCCCCATTCAGGCCACACTTACTGGCTTTTGTGTGCACCAGCAAGATGTGCGAGCACAGGCCTGCTTACCTGAGCATTGCCTCTAGTTGAGCAGTACGTGCCTGCCACGAGAGGAGGACAAGGTGGGCATTCAAAGGAAGAGACTGCGTGCAGCTCAGAAAAGCCAGTGAGCTCTCTTCTTTGGATTTTTCAACTCTTGGCCTACAAAACATGTTCACATGGCCCTGAAAAAAAAAGACAAATTAAAAAAAATAAGACTCCTTCAATCCTGCATAGCCTTCAGCTCCTGCTCCAACCTTTTCTTTCTCCACGGAGTCAAACCTCCCGGAATTATCTCTGCACATTCTGCACTCCTTTCCTCTCATCTACTTCTCAACTGACTACTGCCTAGCTCTGGCCTGTGGCCACCTCTCCTCTGAGGCATCCGTGAACTCCCCTGAGCGCCTACCCCCAATCCAGCCCTTCTTGCTTCACCTGCTGAGGTCGAGGGAGCTCCTTTCCTGAGTGTTTTCTCCTTGTACCTTTGCAGGCTCTTCATTTTCTTCCAGCTGCCTTGTCCCTAAAATGTTGGTAGATTTGGGAATCTTTTCTAGCTATTATATATTGAAAGCATGCTTTTGCAAATTATTTAAGCATTACACATTCATTCCACGCATATTTATTGAGCACTTTTTATGTACCAGACACTGTTCTAAGTGGTGGAGACACTTGCCGGACGAAATGAGTGAAGTCCCTGCCATTAGAGTCTAATGAGAGGAGACAGAAAGCAGATAATTTTAGACGGTAATCAATGCCATGAACCAAACAGGGCAGCTCAGTGGCAGAATGACTGAAATGAGGAGGTGGAAAAACAGGACGAAGTCAGCCTTCAGCTCTTGACTCCGAAATAGGACTGACAAGTCCACAGCCAGCCAACAGACTGGAATGCCAGGGTTTACTCAAATGGAGAGATTTTTTTAAACCCCTTAACCTGCCATCAACAAAGTGAGAGCCAGATGTGCCACACTTGATCCTACAAAGAACTCAGGTGTGACAGGAAAGGCTCTGACCCTCCTACCTGGCCAAGGATGGAAAGGAGGACTGAGGAGAAAGCGGGGCAAAGAGGCCTGTGCGATGACCTTGCTCTCCTCCACCCATCCGGCCTGGAGGGGATGGCTGGATAGGAACATCTGCCTGCCCAGGACTTCCCTGGTGGCTCAGTGGTTACAGAATCTGCCTGCCAATGCAGGCATTGCAGATTCGATCCCTGATCCAGGAAGATCCCACATGCCACAGAGCAACTAAGCCATTGTGTTACAATGGCTGAACCCAAGTGCCGCAACTACAGAAGCCTGCATGCTCTGGAGAGCCCATGCTCTGCAACAAGAGAAGCCACGCGGTGGGAAGCCAGTGCATCGCCACTAGAGAGACGCCTCTCGCCAAAACTAGAGAAAAGCCTGCGCAGTAACAAAGACCCAGCACAGCCAGATAAATATTGAAAAAAAGAAAGAAAGAAACATCTGCCCAGGTGTGGGGGAAGAGGGAGGGCGAGTTAGTGCACTCTAGGAGACAGAAGGCTGCTGACTGGGCTTCATAAGCATCTCCCCCATGGGGTCCTCCACCCCCACTGCCCCTGATGCACTTCCTGTAACCATCTGGGGCCAGTCCGACCAGGGGCATGGCCTCCCCTTCTGATTTATCCTTCACAGCACAGCCAGAGAGCACCCCAGAGGGTGTACCTGCTCACCAGGCCCTGTGTATTGTCAAGTTTATTTTTAGAGTTTCTTGCTAGTGACCTGGTACTCGTTTTGCAGCTTTCCAAATGCACTGTTAAAATGGTCCTAAGTGAAAACAAAACCGCTTACCAGTTCCCTCGGGTGTTTTTATTTGGTCTGAAACTGACCAGCTTTGACTATCACTTTGAATACACTGAGGGATGGGATGCAGGGGAGTGACAAGCAGAGATTTAGCAAATTTCAGGTTGGCCAAAAAGTCCCTTTGGGCTTTTTCTCCATGACAGTGTACCGGAAAACTTTTTGGCCAACCCAATACACTTGTTTCCCAATCTGTACACAGAGGCATCCCCGGGCACTGCAGTGAATTCACAGGGGTGCCGTAGGGTCTTTTCATTTTTAATAGCAATGTCATGATCGGGGACATCTGTCACACACTGTTGGAAATCAGTGTGAACAGGAAATGAGGGGTGTGAGGTCCAATCGGACTCCAGGTTTGAGAAGCTGTGCTGTACCCAACAGGCACACACACTCCATTCGTGAGTCCTTGTGATTATAAATGAAATAAAAAATTTTTTTCCTCTCAATTGATGTAGCTTTTCTTTTGCCAAAATAATATGACAGCTAGTAAGTCAGGACATGAATACTGAATAAGTTGTTAGGACCTATGTACTTAGTAAAAGAGAAGTGTTACTTGTTTTGGTCTAGTTGCCCCGTGAAGAAGATTTCTGAGACACAAAGACTCCTGTGAACAGAGAGCATTTGGGAATCCCTGGTGAAGCCTTCAGTTTTAAATTATGTCTTTCAGAGGATTAGAAACGCTCACATGTACCAGCATTTGTTGGCAGTGCCAGCAAATGGGTATAGAGCACCCAGCTCTGAGCTCCGAGCCAGCTGTTTGGTTCCATGGAATGCTTTTCAATTCTTGCACTTACTTGAAGGAAATGTATTCAAAGTTTACATATATATATATATATATATAATACATGTACTCAGATTTTTTAGAATGGTTTCTTAAGTGACTCAATATATTCAAATCAACCCCTAACAGCTCTTCTTAAGTATAAAGGGTTAAGAAAAATTATTGTCACTTGAATGTTTCATACATAATTATTATTTTCATAGTGAGCTGAAGTGTGTATTTCGAGCTATACAATACACCATCTGCATGGTGTGTGGGACACCCCAGTATAATCAAGCTATACATGATTAGTCCACCTGTTTAGAGACCTGGAATTTCATTTCCCTGTTTTGTGTTAGTCTTACAGGAGTTGAGCATGGTCATTTCTTTTCTTTCCTGGTACATTGCCAGTCATACATACTGGTTAGTTACTTGGGGCCCCAACCTTGGCTAGAATTGGAATCCACCTCATCTCTTCTGGCAGATTGTCTATGAAGTGTTAACTCTCTTTTAATTGGCTTGTATTCAGCAACCATCTATAATGTGTTGGGTAGAATTAGGCTGAGATTTTTCTTGGAGGGTTCATGTAGGGTGCATGTCCAGCTCTTGGTAACCCCATGAACTGTAGCCTGCCAGGCTCCTCTGTCCGTGGAATTTTCCAGGTAAGATGACTGGAAATCAGTGTGAACAGAAGGGGTGTGAGGTCCAATCGGACTCCAGGTTTGAGAAGCTGTGCTGTACCCAACAGGCACACACACTCCATTCGTGAGTCCTTGTGATTATAAATGAAATAAAAAATTTTTTTCCTCTCAATTGATGTAGCTTTTCTTTTGCCAAAATAATATGACAGCTAGTAAGTCAGGACATGAATACTGAATAAGTTGTTAGGACCTATGTACTTAGTAAAAGAGAAGTGTTACTTGTTTTGGTCTAGTTGCCCCGTGAAGAAGATTTCTGAGACACAAAGACTCCTGTGAACAGAGAGCATTTGGGAATCCCTGGTGAAGCCTTCAGTTTTAAATTATGTCTTTCAGAGGATTAGAAACGCTCACATGTACCAGCATTTGTTGGCAGTGCCAGCAAATGGGTATAGAGCACCCAGCTCTGAGCTCCGAGCCAGCTGTTTGGTTCCATGGAATGCTTTTCAATTCTTGCACTTACTTGAAGGAAATGTATTCAAAGTTTACATATATATATATATATATATAATACATGTACTCAGATTTTTTAGAATGGTTTCTTAAGTGACTCAATATATTCAAATCAACCCCTAACAGCTCTTCTTAAGTATAAAGGGTTAAGAAAAATTATTGTCACTTGAATGTTTCATACATAATTATTATTTTCATAGTGAGCTGAAGTGTGTATTTCGAGCTATACAATACACCATCTGCATGGTGTGGGGGACACCCCAGTATAATCAAGCTATACATGATTAGTCCACCTGTTTAGAGACCTGGAATTTCATTTCCCTGTTTTGTGTTAGTCTTACAGGAGTTGAGCATGGTCATTTCTTTTCTTTCCTGGTACATTGCCAGTCATACATACTGGTTAGTTACTTGGGGCCCCAACCTTGGCTAGAATTGGAATCCACCTCATCTCTTCTGGCAGATTGTCTATGAAGTGTTAACTCTCTTTTAATTGGCTTGTATTCAGCAACCATCTATAATGTGTTGGGTAGAATTAGGCTGAGATTTTTCTTGGAGGGTTCATGTAGGGGTGCATGTCCAGCTCTTGGTAACCCCATGAACTGTAGCCTGCCAGGCTCCTCTGTCCGTGGAATTTTCCAGGTAAGATGACTGGAGCGAGTTGCGATTTCTCACTCCAGACTAGGGATGGAATCCCAGTCTCTTGTGTCTCAGACCTGCGCTGGCGGGCGAACTCCCTACCATTGCACCACGTGGGGAGTTCTTGGAGGGTTCACATTTACTTAAAAGCAGATGTTTTATGATACGGAAATGATAGTGACCAATATCACTGTGATATCAAATGATCTCATTATGGCACAGAATTCTGATAGCTCAGTTGTGGATTTGGTGGCGTTCTGGAGGACGCACACAATTGTTTGCAGAGGAAAACGTTGCCTCTGCCCAGAACACCTCCTCAGCCTCCCTAGGAGGCCAGTCGCCCCGAGAGGACCCATTTGAAAAATGTCATTACATAACAAGAGACTACCAGTGAAAAGTCAAGGCTGTGGGCTTCCCTGGTAGCTCAGTGGTAAAGAGCTCGCCTGCCAATGCAGGAGACACAGGTTCAATACCCGATCCGGGAAGATCCCACATGCTGAGGAGCAACTAAGCCTATGAACCACAACTATGGAGCCTGTGCTCTAGAGCCTCAGAGACGCAACTACGGAGTCCATGGTCTGCAACTACTGAAGCCCGTGAGCCCTAGAGCCCGAGTTCCACAACAAGAGAAGTCACTGCAACAAGAAGCCTGCTCACCTCAATTAGAGAGTAGCCCCCACTCCCTGCAACTAGAGAAGAGCCTGCAGCAGCCATGAAAACCCAGAAGAGCCAAAAATTAATTAATTAATTAACTTTAAAAAAGGCTGTGATTTTGGCAGGATTCTCGCCCTCTCCCCAGGCAGACCAGGGAAAAACCAATAAGGGAAAAAGGGCCCACCCACCTAATAAGGGGTCTCTCAGTTACTTGGGGCCCCAACCTTGGCTAGAATTGGAATCCACCTCATCTCTTCTGGCAGATTGTCTATGAAGTGTTAACTCTCTTTTAATTGGCTTGTATTCAGCAACCATCTATAATGTGTTGGGTAGAATTAGGCTGAGATTTTTCTTGGAGGGTTCATGTAGGGGTGCATGTCCAGCTCTTGGTAACCCCATGAACTGTAGCCTGCCAGGCTCCTCTGTCCGTGGAATTTTCCAGGTAAGATGACTGGAGCGAGTTGCGATTTCTCACTCCAGACTAGGGATGGAATCCCAGTCTCTTGTGTCTCAGACCTGCGCTGGCGGGCGAACTCCCTACCATTGCACCACGTGGGGAGTTCTTGGAGGGTTCACATTTACTTAAAAGCAGATGTTTTATGATACGGAAATGATAGTGACCAATATCACTGTGATATCAAATGATCTCATTATGGCACAGAATTCTGATAGCTCAGTTGTGGATTTGGTGGCGTTCTGGAGGACGCACACAATTGTTTGCAGAGGAAAACGTTGCCTCTGCCCAGAACACCTCCTCAGCCTCCCTAGGAGGCCAGTCGCCCCTGAGAGGACCCATTTGAAAAATGTCATTACATAACAAGAGACTACCAGTGAAAAGTCAAGGCTGTGGGCTTCCCTGGTAGCTCAGTGGTAAAGAGCTCGCCTGCCAATGCAGGAGACACAGGTTCAATACCCGATCCGGGAAGATCCCACATGCTGAGGAGCAACTAAGCCTATGAACCACAACTATGGAGCCTGTGCTCTAGAGCCTCAGAGACGCAACTACGGAGTCCATGGTCTGCAACTACTGAAGCCCGTGAGCCCTAGAGCCCGAGTTCCACAACAAGAGAAGTCACTGCAACAAGAAGCCTGCTCACCTCAATTAGAGAGTAGCCCCCACTCCCTGCAACTAGAGAAGAGCCTGCAGCAGCCATGAAAACCCAGAAGAGCCAAAAATTAATTAATTAATTAACTTTAAAAAAGGCTGTGATTTTGGCAGGATTCTCGCCCTCTCCCCAGGCAGACCAGGAAAACAATAGAAAGCCCACCCACCTAATAAGGGGACCCATTAAAGTGCCAAGGTCAGTCCTTTGTTTAAAATGGATTCAGGGACTGCCCTGGTGGCCCAGTGGTTAAGAGTACACTTCCAAAGCAGGGGGCACAGGTTTGATCCCTGGTTGGAGAACTAACAGCCCACATGCCAAAAATGAATAAATAAAAATAAATTTTAAAATGGAGTCAGACCACAGTCTCTCCAAAAAAAGGAAGGAGCTTCTTCAGGGGAGAGGTGCTCTCGGCGAGGCTGACGAATAGAGCAGCTCACTAGGGACAACGGCTGACAGAGGGGTCAAGATTGTAGAAGCCACTGTCTCCTCCCCCTGCACCTGGAGCACCCCCACTCCACAGCCCCTTTGAGGCTGAGCAGACTGCCCAGCATCACTATGCAGCCAGCCACAGCCTCAGGCTCCTGTGGAAACCCCAAGAGTCAGACCTGGGGCAGTGTGGGGAGACTGTCAAGAAGCACCCAGAGAACGACTGTGTGGAAGGGATAGAGGTTTTCCTAGGATGCAGAACAGTGTAGCAGGTGTATTTCTATCTCAAAGAGGTATGCACATGTTTTGTGAATCTTTTTTTTTGGGGGGGGGGCGGTGGGGAGGGAAGGGGGCAGGCAGGCCACTTCTACTGGTCTTTAATTTATTCAGTTTCATTCATCTTTGTTCTTTGGCCCGTGTGGACCTCCCATCACAGTGGCCTCTGTTGTCGCAGAGCACTGGCTCTGGGCAAATGAGCTCCAGCTCAGTAATTGGACACATCGGTCCAGCCGCTCCGGGGCACGTGGGATCTTCCCAGGCCAGGGATTGAACCGGCGCCCCTTGCACTGCAAGGCAGTGTCCTTTCCCACTGGACCATCAGGGTAGCCCCTGTTTTGTGAATCTTGATATTTAGGATCAAATCCTTTCTAGAAGGATTGTACTAGTCCCCTCAACTTACTGGTAGGTCAGCTCCCTCGCTGTGTTAACAAAAGCCGGTGCCCTGAGCACAAGGACCCCAGGCCACTGCGGCCATGGGAGCCTGCTTGAGGCCCTTGCACAGCTCTGCAAGCCAGACTGTGGAACTCGTTCCCGAAGGAGTCCTTTCCCGTCGTCTGCTTAGCTCAGCAAATACTCCCCGGGCCCTGGTGATGGTCCTTGTGCAACATCAGCTTTTTCTGGACATGAATGTCCTTCAGCATGTTAATAAGCTTTCTGTGAAAATAAAAAAACCCAGGTCAAATAAACTTGGGACAAGCTAAATGTTAAAACTTTATTCTTGGAGACTCATTGGCGTCTTAAAGACCCAGTGAGTTCTGTGGAATGAAGACACTTTTGACATTGATTAGACCCAGCACTTCTCCAGACAGGCGATCTCACCTCTCAGGCCCACCTTGGGGCAGAGAGACAGTTGGGAGGCACCAGGCTGCATACAGAAGGGGTGGGGGGCGGTATTCTCACCTCTTATCCAGGAGCCTCCCAGAGCAGTTCAGTGAGACGTTGACTGTGAAACACAGGTGAGAACATTTGAGCTCAAAGGACCAGAGAGCCCTGGGGCTAGTGGTGAGAGAAAGACAGCCTCCAGCTGGGTGATACAGCAGCTGCGGCTGATGACCCTGGGCCCTCCCACCCCACCCACACTGGGAAAAAATTGAGCAGTACTCTGCATCTGGCTGAGAGATGGACCCCGAGCATCAGAGCCTCTCCCAAGGCTGAATCACCTCCCACTGGTCCCCCCAACCTGGAAACGTCACCAGAGGAGCAATCCCTCAGCACCCTGGTGCTCCTCCTTCCAGCCGTCTTTGTTCATGGGGGCCTGCTTGGCCTTGGAGAACGGAGCCCGGAGCCCTGGGTTCTGTTTACTGGTATGACTCAGAAACCACAGAAAACCAAACACGAACCAGCCTAAGCTAGGAAGAATTTACCGACATGTATAATGAACAAGTCCAGAGACTGTTTTGGCTTCAGGCATGGCTGGACTCAGGAGCTCAAGCAATATCATCAGACCTTTGGGTTCCTCTGTGTCTTGGCTCATCTCTCCTCCTATCCATGTGGGCTGCAGCCTTAGCTTCTTACTCAGCTACCCAAGTTCAACGTTCAAAGCTCAGACCCAAGTTTGTTTCCTTCCCAGCGGCCACAAATCTCAGGGCTCACTCTGATTGGATCCACTTGGGTCACGTGCAAGCCAGACTGTGGAACTCGTTCCCGAAGGAGTCCTTTCCCGTCGTCTGCTTAGCTCAGCAAATACTCCCCGGGCCCTGGTGATGGTCCTTGTGCAACATCAGCTTTTTCTGGACATGAATGTCCTTCAGCATGTTAATAAGCTTTCTGTGAAAATAAAAAAACCCAGGTCAAATAAACTTGGGACAAGCTAAATGTTAAAACTTTATTCTTGGAGACTCATTGGCGTCTTAAAGACCCAGTGAGTTCTGTGGAATGAAGACACTTTTGACATTGATTAGACCCAGCACTTCTCCAGACAGGCGATCTCACCTCTCAGGCCCACCTTGGGGCAGAGAGACAGTTGGGAGGCACCAGGCTGCATACAGAAGGGGTGGGGGGCGGTATTCTCACCTCTTATCCAGGAGCCTCCCAGAGCAGTTCAGTGAGACGTTGACTGTGAAACACAGGTGAGAACATTTGAGCTCAAAGGACCAGAGAGCCCTGGGGCTAGTGGTGAGAGAAAGACAGCCTCCAGCTGGGTGATACAGCAGCTGCGGCTGATGACCCTGGGCCCTCCCACCCCACCCACACTGGGAAAAAATTGAGCAGTACTCTGCATCTGGCTGAGAGATGGACCCCGAGCATCAGAGCCTCTCCCAAGGCTGAATCACCTCCCACTGGTCCCCCCAACCTGGAAACGTCACCAGAGGAGCAATCCCTCAGCACCCTGGTGCTCCTCCTTCCAGCCGTCTTTGTTCATGGGGGCCTGCTTGGCCTTGGAGAACGGAGCCCGGAGCCCTGGGTTCTGTTTACTGGTATGACTCAGAAACCACAGAAAACCAAACACGAACCAGCCTAAGCTAGGAAGAATTTACCGACATGTATAATGAACAAGTCCAGAGACTGTTTTGGCTTCAGGCATGGCTGGACTCAGGAGCTCAAGCAATATCATCAGACCTTTGGGTTCCTCTGTGTCTTGGCTCATCTCTCCTCCTATCCATGTGGGCTGCAGCCTTAGCTTCTTACTCAGCTACCCAAGTTCAACGTTCAAAGCTCAGACCCAAGTTTGTTTCCTTCCCAGCGGCCACAAATCTCAGGGCTCACTCTGATTGGATCCACTTGGGTCACGTGCCAGCTCACAGCCAATCACTGTGGTGGTGGGGGGCGCTCTGGGCAGTGATTGGTCTGGACTGGACCACATCCTTCCTGTGAGGCTTGATTAAGACTGCGGGGGGGGGAAGGTCTACAGGAAGCAGACTGGACAGTTTCAGGAGATGATTGCCAAGGAAGGGTGGAGGCTGCTGGTAGCAACAGATGTCCCCAGGACCTTCTGGAATCCTCACGAGCATCTGCTTCCTGCAAGGGATCTGCTTGCTGCCAAGAGCCTTACAGCTGGGCCCCAGCATGGACGACTGTGAAATGAGGTTGGCTCAAATGACCACCTGGCACTTCTTGTTGCCATGGGCAGCAGCCTCGATGGAGAGCTCCTGAGGGCGTATACACCGGCTAGCTGGGCTCTTGGCTACGGCCAGAACTTCGTGGAATCCACACCAGCCACTGGCTGCCAGGCCGTCTCCATAAATAATGCACATATCTTACAACCAGTATATGAGGTGAGGGTCCCAGGCGGTTTTAGAAGGCTTCACCTGTGTTTCTTTGGTGCACTTTCATCACCTCTCTGAGCTCAGACCAGACCATGTAGGGGGCTGAGGTCTCCATAGGCTAAGGACAGCCCTGTCCTTGCCTTCAAGGGCTTGAGGTTGGGTGGGACAAGTCGCCACACTGCAGAATCGGACCAGCCCAAGGAAAGCTGTGTCCAGGGTTTTCATCCTCACAAAGCAGCTTCTGCCAGGAGGGGCCTGAGGCCGGCAGGGCTAGCCTGCATCCAGGACACGAGGCAACAGAGGAGGTTGGGCCTCAGGGCCCTGGAAGGACTGGGATCCGGGAGGCCTTTGGATCCCTGAGCCAGCAAAAGGGCTGCAGAGAGGCGACACCAGATCTGGCCCTCAGGCCTGGGGCAGCCTGGCAGGGAGGCAGAGTTCCAGGGAGTACCACTGAGAGTCCCCAACCCCAACCTCTAAATCAAAGCAGCTGAAGGCCTTAAAGCTACACTTGGGGCAGCGGCCACTGAGTGGCGTCCAGAGATGGCCAAGAGCTGGGCCTGCCTCAGGAGAGAGTTCCTTCCGCACACCAAGCATTTGAACAGAACTAAACAAGAGAGAGGGCTTCCCTGGCGGCTCAGAAAGTTAAGAATTTGCCTGCAGCGCCGGAGACCAGGATTTCATCCCTGGGTCAGGAAGATCCCCCGGAGAAGGAAATAGCAATGAACGGAAGAGCCTGGTGGGTCCCAGTTCACGGGGTCGCAAAGAGTTAGACACGACCGAGAGACTAACACGTTCAGACAAGAGAGCACTCAGAGGTCTGGAAACCAGGGAATGCTCGTGACTGGCAGGGAGCCAGCCCTGGCCTCATCAGCTGGGGCTCTGGGAGGCCTGGGGTCTCCTCTCTAGGAAAAGAAGGACCAGGGCTTCCCTGATGGTCCAGTGGGTAAGGACACCGCCTTGCAGTGCAAGGGGCACCAGTTCGATCCCTGGCCTGGGAAGATCCCATGGTCCGCGGAGCAGCTGGACCAATGTGTCCAATTACCGAGCCGGAGCTCTGGAGCGCAGGCGCCCAGAGCCGGTGCTCTGAGACAACAGAGGCCACCGCAATGGGAGGCCCACACTGGCCGGAGAACAAAGATGGATGAAAAATGGACAAATGAAAGACCAATAGAAGTGGCCCGCCTGCTCCCCTCCCTCCCCCCCCTACCCCCACCAAAAATAAATAAAAAAGAAAAGAAGGACCAGATTCCTAAGATGGGCCATCAGCTGCCCAAAGGGAAAGCTTGGGAAATGACCACCGACTACCGTGTCTGACTGGGATTCTGGCAAGAGAGAGAGGGGAAGACCTTGTGGAGTGAGGGTTGCTGAGGCCAGGGCCCACGGAAGGGCTCTTTTCCAAACAGGAGAGCCACATGCAAGTTCCCCTATGTCCACCAGAGGGCGCCCGTTCGCCACAAATCTCCTAATTAGGGGTCCTTGGGCACCCTGTTCTTGCCCTTGGAACAGGTGACCCGGGACCCTGAGGGCATGTTCCAGGCAGTGATAAACTCTGTGCTAAGCTCAGGACTAGAGAAAAGTGGGTTCTGCTGAAGGCAGCAGGGGCCCTTCCAGATCAAACCTTTGGAAGGGTGAGGCATTACGGATGGGAAAGTGTGTGGTGGGCTCTGCGCAGACGTGAGACCCTGGGAAAGCAGCTCTGGGCACGCCTCCTGCAGAGGAGGAGACGGAGGCCCAACAGGGCTCAGGTATTTGCTCCACACTAACATGGCTGCATGTCTGGGTCTGGGCAGGGCTACCTAAGCGCCTGTCCTTTCTGAGGGTTTTGGGGCTTATAGTTCCAAACTGGGTTGGACCTGATCCCAGTTCCATATGTTGTCTATTCTGTGACCTTGAGAGACAGCTTCTCAGGGGCTTCCCTCAAGGCTCAGAGAGTAAAGCGTCTGCCTACCTCCATGCAGGGGACCCGGGTTTGATCCCCAGGTTGGGAAGTTCCTCTGGAGAAGAAATGATTCCACGTGTAATCGGGTGCCTGCAGACAGAGACCATTTCTCCTGCCTCAGAGGTGCCCCTCGAGGCTCTGGGCCCCGCAGGACAGGCTGCCCTGGGTGGCAGGACAAGGAGCCGCTGGCCAGTCTTGGCTCAAGGAGCCACAGTCCAGCCTGGCAGGGCACGTGCGTGGGCACACAGGGTCAGAGGGCCCTTCATGCCAAAGCCTTGATCTGTCCTTGACTCTGGGCAGCCTGGGGCCTCCACACGGCACCCTCACTCACACGCCACAGGCTCCAGCCCCAGTGAAGGGCGAGGCCCTCCCAGCATGCAGGCGCCTGGCAGAAACTGGGAGGCGGATGCGGCTAACTGAGCAAAGGAGGCCAGGCGGAGAGGTGGCCCTGGCCTCGGAGCTGTCACCGACGAGAAGGCACTGCATCCAGTTTGGCAGGCTCCATGGCGTAACGAGTCTGGTCTCTTCTTGCTGTGGCCTCACCTCGGCCCACTGTGTGCCCACCTCAGCCTTGGTTGCTCATCCTGTCCTCCACACCTGAGCACCCAACAGCCTCGGCACAGGGAGGCCACCCCGTGGAGGAAGACCTTCATCCTCTGCTCCTTCCAGGTGGTAAAGGGCTCCTCGGCGGGCTCAGGCCGATCCTGGGATCCTCAGTGGGAGCTCTTCACCATCGAGTTCATGCGGCTTTACCCCATTTGGTGATTTAAATGTGCCCAGTTCTCCCCCTCCCGGCACCTCCCCTGTATCCAACTCCCTCCCCAACCCTATAGCTTGCCAGGGTTTTCCTATTTAAAGTCTCTGGCATCCCCAAATCCTCAGTACCTGGTTCAGAGGGCCTGTCCTGGCCCATCATCCCTTTAGCTCATGCGCCGTGGCCACCTTAAAACCAGGGCTGCCTACCCACAGCTCCTGCTCCGCCACCAAAAACAATCCCCTAACAGTTTTTTGGTTTTTTTTTTTAACCTTCCCAGCTTTATCGGTCTGTTTCAATATCACTCTCCCTGCCTTCCATTACCTTCTTTGTCCTCAGAGCACCCTTCTCAGTGGCATGTTTACAACTCCTTAAGGATGGTAAGAACTCTCCTTAAGGAGTTAAAAGTAGATACCTGGTGGGCTTCCCTGGTGGCCCAGTGGGTAAGGACACCGCCTTGCAGTGCAAGGGGCGCCAGTTCGATCCCTGGCCTGGGAAGATCCCACGTGCCGCGGAGCGGCTGGACCGATGTGTCCAGTTACCAAGCCAGAGCTCTGGAGCACATGCGCCCAGAGCCGGTGCTCTGTGAGAACAGAGGCCACCGCCATGGGAGGCCCACACGGGCCAAAGAGCAAAGATGGATGAAACTAGACAAATGAAAGACAGTGGAAGTGGCCCGCCCACCCGCCTCCCTCCCCACCCCCGCCAAAATAAATAAATAAATGTTTAAAAAAAAAAGAAAAAAAGTTGATACCTGGTTACTGTGGGCCCCAGTGGCTCAGTAGGTTAAGAATCCGCCTGCAGTGTAGGAAACACAGGAGATGCGGGTTCAATCAATGGGTTGGGAAGATTCCCTGGAGGAAATGGCAGTCCACTCCAGCATTCCCACCTGGAGAACCCCATGGACAGAGAAGCCTGGCGGGTTACAGTCTGTGGGGGTCCCAAAGAGTCTGACAACAGAGCACACACACACACCTAGTTATTAACCCACGCCCCTGCAATCACACTCCCCTCAACTCCTTAACACAAACAGTGTCAGCCTGGGAGGGAGGGAGAGCAGAAGAGGGTGTAGATGAAATACCCTCCAATGTCTCCACCCACCAGGAGGAGCCGGGGGCCCAAGGGTTTTCTGTGATTCAGCAATATGCCCGCCCCCCACAAGCCAGCCAGCTAGGGAAAGAAGCCTGGTAAGACTCAGAGATTAGGGGCAGGGAGGGAGGTACACGGCCTTCCATCTGGCCTGCAGAACAGACTTGGGGGTACTCTAGGCTGAGGGAAAAGGCTTCAGAAGGGACACAGGAGCCCAGGGTCACCCAGCTGGCCAAGGTGGGTCCTGAGCCTCTTCACCTTAAAACCAAAGCCAGTTCCAAGCCCCTCACTGCCCGGGTTACCCAATATCACTCTCCCTGCCTTCCATTACCTTCTTTGTCCTCAGAGCACCCTTCTCAGTGGCATGTTTACAACTCCTTAAGGATGGTAAGAACTCTCCTTAAGGAGTTAAAAGTAGATACCTGGTGGGCTTCCCCTGGTGGTCCAGTGGGCAAGGACACCGCCCTGCAGTGCAAGGGGCACCGGTTCAATCCCTGGCCTGGGAAGATCCCACGTGCCGCGGAGCGGCTGGACCGATGTGTCCAGTTACCAAGCCAGAGCTCTGGAGCACATGCACCCAGAGCCGGCGCTCTGCGACAACGGATGCCACCGCGATGGGAGGCCCACACGGGCCAAAGAGCAAAGATGGATGAAACTAGACAAATGAAAGACAGTGGAAGTGGCCCGCCCACTCCCCTCCCTCCCCACCCCCGCCAAAATAAATAAATAAATGTTTAAAAAAAAAAGAAAAAAAGTTGATACCTGGTTACTGTGGGCCCCAGTGGCTCAGTAGGTTAAGAATCCGCCTGCAGTGTAGGAAACACAGGAGATGCGGGTTCAATCAATGGGTTGGGAAGATTCCCTGGAGGAAATGGCAGTCCACTCCAGCATTCCCACCTGGAGAACCCCATGGACAGAGAAGCCTGGCGGGCCACAGTCCATGGGATCCCAAAGAGTCTGACAACAGAGCACACACACACACCTAGTTATTAACCCACGCCCCTGCAATCACACTCCCCTCAACTCCTTAACACAAACAGTGTCAGCCTGGGAGGGAGGGAGAGCAGAAGAGGGTGTAGATGAAATACCCTCCAATGTCTCCACCCACCAGGAGGAGCCGGGGGCCCAAGGGTTTTCTGTGATTCAGCAATATGCCCGCCCCCCACAAGCCAGCCAGCTAGGGAAAGAAGCCTGGTAAGACTCAGAGATTAGGGGCAGGGAGGGAGGTACACGGCCTTCCATCTGGCCTGCAGAACAGACTTGGGGGTACTCTAGGCTGAGGGAAAAGGCTTCAGAAGGGACACAGGAGCCCAGGGTCACCCAGCTGGCCAAGGTGGGTCCTGAGCCTCTTCACCTTAAAACCAAAGCCAGTTCCAAGCCCCCCTCAGTGCTGGGGTTTCCACCTGCACCTAGAGAAGGCACACCGCACATGATGGATACTTCCATGGGGGCATCTGCCCCTGAAGCTTACCTGTGGCCCGCGGTAGCCTTAGATGGTTCTTAAGAGTCACCTCTCCCCCCGATGCTTTGTCACTTTTTCCAGTTTGCTTTCTTGACTCACTGTCCTGACTCACCTCTCTGAAAATTCCAAACAGCTCACCTACCAACCACAACTGTGCTAAAGGGGTAGGGTGCCTCTCTCCTAACTAACCTAGATATTTGTTTCTTCTGGAGGCCAGAGTTTGACCAAGAGCAAAGAATCTGCCTACACTACAGGAGAGCCAGGTTCCATCCCTGGGCTGGAAACCCACTCGTTTTCCTGCCTGGGAAATCCCACGGATAGAGGAGCCTGCCAGGCTACCGTCCAGGGAGTCGCCAAGAGTCAGACACAACTTGGATACTGAACCAATGCTGCGTTAGTGTCCTGGAATTTATGTCCTAAGGGACCAAGAAATGCCACATGTCACCAGCAGGGGGAGACATTCTGTGGCTAGAATAATCCAGGGAGGCCCTTGGAGTGAAGGGCACAGCTATCAGCTGTCCCACAGGGAGGTGGCATCTCTGCAATCTGGCCCTCAATTCACTCGTGGCCTGTACTGCCCTGACCATGCCTCCTGTTTTCAGAGCGCAACCCCAAACGTAGCCTGTTCCCCAGCCTCGAGATGTATACACCTCTTTACACGGAAACTGGGCCAAGTAACTTGAGAAGATGCTCCCTGTTCAGTCCTAGGAAGGGATCAAGCTGGTGAGTGGCTCCCCCTTCAGCCCACAGCTCCAGTGCTCCCACTGTATTCGGAGCACTGCACGCAGCTAGCTGCAGCCCGTCCCTGACCACCACGGCCACCCACCAGACCCGGGTGCCAAGGGGCGCACCTCCCTGCACCAAGTAGGGTCTTCAACCCACTGTCCCCAGAAAGGACAGCAGGGTCAGAGCTCAAGCTCCTCCCTTCCCCTCCTCACCCCTGCCCTCTGGAATAAGCCTAAAGAAACCCAGAGAGAAAAGGCAGGCTGGAGACAGCTTTGTTAGAACAACTCAGCAAAATAAAATTCCGGTTTATTGTTGGACAACATTGTTTCACACATACATCAAACAGGCCAAAAAAAATAAACAGCAACTTCATAGACAAAAAAGGAAAAAAAAGAAACCTTTTATCTTTGGCCTTTTTAACCATCTCATACAAACCAACTACTTATAGTACAGCTAAGTACATACACAAAAAAAGTTACTGGAATGCTCGGAATAAGATTGTTTTTTTTGTTGTTGTTTTTGCTTTTTTTACAAGGTTTTTTTTCTCCTTTGAGATTATAATGAACATGGTCACACCACAAGTAAAGTCAGAGTAGGACAGAGAACGCTCCGAAGGCTGGTTTGGTCAGACCACATACCCTTGGGCTGGAAACCCACTCGTTTTCCTGCCTGGGAAATCCCACGGATAGAGGAGCCTGCCAGGCTACCGTCCAGGGAGTCGCCAAGAGTCAGACACAACTTGGATACTGAACCAATGCTGCGTTAGTGTCCTGGAATTTATGTCCTAAGGGACCAAGAAATGCCACATGTCACCAGCAGGGGGAGACATTCTGTGGCTAGAATAATCCAGGGGGGCCCCTTTGGGAGTGAAGGGCACAGCTATCAGCTGTCCCACAGGGAGGTGGCATCTCTGCAATCTGGCCCTCAATTCACTCGTGGCCTGTACTGCCCTGACCATGCCTCCTGTTTTCAGAGCGCAACCCCAAACGTAGCCTGTTCCCCAGCCTCGAGATGTATACACCTCTTTACACGGAAACTGGGCCAAGTAACTTGAGAAGATGCTCCCTGTTCAGTCCTAGGAAGGGATCAAGCTGGTGAGTGGCTCCCCCTTCAGCCCACAGCTCCAGTGCTCCCACTGTATTCGGAGCACTGCACGCAGCTAGCTGCAGCCCGTCCCTGACCACCACGGCCACCCACCAGACCCGGGTGCCAAGGGGCGCACCTCCCTGCACCAAGTAGGGTCTTCAACCCACTGTCCCCAGAAAGGACAGCAGGGTCAGAGCTCAAGCTCCTCCCTTCCCCTCCTCACCCCTGCCCTCTGGAATAAGCCTAAAGAAACCCAGAGAGAAAAGGCAGGCTGGAGACAGCTTTGTTAGAACAACTCAGCAAAATAAAATTCCGGTTTATTGTTGGACAACATTGTTTCACACATACATCAAACAGGCCAAAAAAAATAAACAGCAACTTCATAGACAAAAAAGGAAAAAAAAGAAACCTTTTATCTTTGGCCTTTTTAACCATCTCATACAAACCAACTACTTATAGTACAGCTAAGTACATACACAAAAAAAGTTACTGGAATGCTCGGAATAAGATTGTTTTTTTTGTTGTTGTTTTTGCTTTTTTTACAAGGTTTTTTTTCTCCTTTGAGATTATAATGAACATGGTCACACCACAAGTAAAGTCAGAAGTAGGACAAAACGCTCCGAAGGCTTGGTTTGGTCATCCGAGATCATTAAAAATGGCTGACCCCTAACAATATGTACAAAAATATAAAATGTAAATAAAAAATACAAACAAATTTTCCTTTTTAAAGTACTTTAAGAAAAAAAGCAGGGCCTTGGAAGTTTTGGTTCTTTTTTCCTCCCCTGTTGCAAATTCGCGTTGTGGTTTTGGTAAGGTGGTGGAGAGCGTGTCATCGGCGGGTGGCACTGCCCGCGGTGGGCGGGCGGGCAGGACTCTCTACTCGAAGGTGACCACGTTTAGATTCTGAGACGGGAAGTGGAGGGTGAATAGGTCACGGTGGCCTTTTTTTTTTAAGTTTAACTTTTCCTTTTTTGCTGTCTAGTCATCCTCATCGGTCTTCTGCTTCTTGGTGTCCACATCGTCATCCTGGGAAGGGAAAGACTGTCAAGCCCTCTTCTAACCCCCCAGGCCCACCAACCGACCTCCTGGGGGCAGAGCGAACAGCTCTGGGAGGCTGGGCCCCTGCGCCAGAGCAGAAGGACCACCCACCGCATCAACTCCAACTGCTCCAGTTCCACGAGCCCTCCCACGTCTCTCAGACAGCAACCCCCCATTCACCAGACCAGACCCACCTCATCATCTTCAGCTGCCCGCTTGCCCGTATTTGCCTCAGCCTCCTCGTCTTCATCTCCATCCTCTTCCTCACCTACAGAGAACAAAGCCCAGGTAAACCGTGCTGCCTTCCTCAGCCAACCAGGCAGGGCAGGTCTTGGCACTCTCCCACCCAGCGGCAGCCAGAGGGAGAGAGGAAAACCGCAGCTCCTTGGGCAGTCTCCCCGGGGTGGAGCGCCCCGCATCAGGTGCTGCTTGATGAAAACGGGCAGTCAGTGCACCCAAACTGCCCGTCATGGGCCTTCTGTCAGAGGTAACAAGTTCCAAGCAAGAGGCAGAGAAGCCAGACCAACTAACTGATGAGGGTAAAAGAGGACACTCTCCAGTGAGTGAGCATGGGGTGTGGGGACTCAGGCCCGCAGCACGCGCCCGAGGTGGGGAGAAAAGCGCTCTACTCTCTTGGACCCGATCCCTCCCGTTTAAAAACTCGAGGAGACCAGAGGAAGGTACCAGAGCTACTCACCATCACCTTCCTCCTCCTCCTCCTCTTCCTCCCCACCTTCCTCCTCTTCTTCGTCTACCTCATTGTCGGCCTCCTGCTCCCCATTTTCCTCGTTCTCCTCAACAGAAAGTAGAGCGGCTTGTTGATGCAGACAGAACACCACCCTTCCCCATCCCTTCTTCCCGACCACCAAAGAGACGCCTCCGGAAGCTCCACGGAGAGATCCTGACACAGACCGGCCCCAGGCCTCAGTCCTCCCCACCCAGGATGAAGCCTGAAGTCTTAGGACCTCCCTGCCAGGAGCTGCCAGGGTCAGGACCAGAGGGGACACTCACAGCGTTCCCGTTAGCAGGTGCCTCTCTCCCATTCTCCGCCTCCTCCACCACTTCCTTCTTCTCCTTTAAGTCCTTTAAAAAGGAAAGGGGAACCAGTAAGCCTTTGGAGCAGCCCAGGGCTGGCCAAGGGGCCCGGGCCTACAGGTAGGACGGAGGAAAGAATACTGTCCGGGTCCAGGATTTCACCCTATTTCTCAACTCTTAAGAAAACCACTTTTTAAAATGGATCCAGGACAGCGGTTCTGACCGCCCCTTTACTCATGCAAAGAGCCATGTGGCACCACAGCCTGAAACCTGTCTGGCCGGGTGGACGAGCCCGGGAACACTTCGACTCCATCCTCTTCCTCACCTACAGAGAACAAAGCCCAGGTAAACCGTGCTGCCTTCCTCAGCCAACCAGGCAGGGCAGGTCTTGGCACTCTCCCACCCAGCGGCAGCCAGAGGGAGAGGAAAACCGCAGCTCCTTGGGCAGTCTCCCCGGGGTGGAGCGCCCCGCATCAGGTGCTGCTTGATGAAAACGGGCAGTCAGTGCACCCAAACTGCCCGTCATGGGCCTTCTGTCAGAGGTAACAAGTTCCAAGCAAGAGGCAGAGAAGCCAGACCAACTAACTGATGAGGGTAAAAGAGGACACTCTCCAGTGAGTGAGCATGGGGTGTGGGGACTCAGGCCCGCAGCACGCGCCCGAGGTGGGGAGAAAAGCGCTCTACTCTCTTGGACCCGATCCCTCCCGTTTAAAAACTCGAGGAGACCAGAGGAAGGTACCAGAGCTACTCACCATCACCTTCCTCCTCCTCCTCCTCTTCCTCCCCACCTTCCTCCTCTTCTTCGTCTACCTCATTGTCGGCCTCCTGCTCCCCATTTTCCTCGTTCTCCTCAACAGAAAGTAGAGCGGCTTGTTGATGCAGACAGAACACCACCCTTCCCCATCCCTTCTTCCCGACCACCAAAGAGACGCCTCCGGAAGCTCCACGGAGAGATCCTGACACAGACCGGCCCCAGGCCTCAGTCCTCCCCACCCAGGATGAAGCCTGAAGTCTTAGGACCTCCCTGCCAGGAGCTGCCAGGGTCAGGACCAGAGGGGACACTCACAGCGTTCCCGTTAGCAGGTGCCTCTCTCCCATTCTCCGCCTCCTCCACCACTTCCTTCTTCTCCTTTAAGTCCTTTAAAAAGGAAAGGGGAACCAGTAAGCCTTTGGAGCAGCCCAGGGCTGGCCAAGGGGCCCGGGCCTACAGGTAGGACGGAGGAAAGAATACTGTCCGGGTCCAGGATTTCACCCTATTTCTCAACTCTTAAGAAAACCACTTTTTAAAATGGATCCAGGACAGCGGTTCTGACCGCCCCTTTACTCATGCAAAGAGCCATGTGGCACCACAGCCTGAAACCTGTCTGGCCGGGTGGACGAGCCCGGGAACACTTCGCTCACACTCATCGCAGACTGGTTTCCAACCAGAGAGAGCTCCACCTCTCACAAATTCTTCTTGGAAGGCGGCAGGTATGTGCCATAAATACAGAAGGCAGTGGGGGAGGGCCCTGCCACTGCGGGAGGGCTCCCGTGGGTAGACCAGCCTGGGAAGGCGATGGGAGGGAGAACTGGGGAGGCTGCTTCCCCAGGCCAGAGCCCCGCGGCCGAGCTAGAGGCTCGGAGCCTCGATCTGGCAAGCACGGCTTTCTTTGAAGGAACCGGAATGCCACCAAATTCCTCCGCACTCCACAGCTTTCCCAGGAGGTGGCAGACCGTAGCCGGGAAATGGGTGCGGGCTCAGGCAACGTCCTCCTGCGCGCGAGTGCGGCCTTTCCGCACTCTGGGCGCCCATCTCCCCTCGTGCCTCTCTCGCCCGTCTGAGGATCTGCTCTATGTCCCTCAGCGAGCGGCTCGACCAAGTCCCAAGGGGCAGCAGCGCGCCGCCGTGGACAACCTGAAGCCCCCTAATTTCTTTCCACCCTGGGTGGCACACTGCAGCCAACACGAACAGGCTTCGAGCAGCCCGGGTGCCGGAGACCCCCCGGCTGCCTCCGGGAGAACGGCACCGGGGCACCTGCCGGCCCCCTCCTCCAGGTCCTCGGGTCCAACCCGCCGCGGACCCCGGCGCCGCCCTCTCCTGCCCCCTGGCGGCCGGAACCCCTGGGAGCCGTGGGGGCGGGGAGGCGGCGGCGCGCAGGCGCGCACCCCCGCCCGGCGGGCTTTGCGCGCGGGCCCCTGCACGCACCGCGCGCGCAGAGCACGTGGCCCGGGGCCGCCGAGTGCGCCCCTGACCCTGGAGACCCGGCGCCCGCGGGCGGCCCTGGCACCGCCGAGCGCGCGCCAGTTGCGCTCCGGTCTTCCGGGGCCTCTGGGCGCCCCCGCCGCCTCCCCCCGCAGACCCAGATGCGCGAACCTACGCCTCCGTATTTGGCGGGCAAAGTCCCGCGGGAGGCCGCCCCGAAGTCCGCGGGGCATTTTCAGTCCCGCAGCCCAAGGCCGTCGGAGACGCACTTCACAGGGGCATTTATGGCTTCTAGCGGGAAACCACCGCGGGGAAAAGCTCCTCCTTCCCGCGCCGGCAGAGCTGACCCCGTCTGCTCCAACTCGTTCCCTAACTGGGCCCGGAGAGGGCTGGAGGGAGTCGCGGCGGAGAGCCGTGTCCCAAGCCCCGCTGCTCACGGGGAGTCGCCCCTGGGAAAGAACCAGAGGTGACGCCAGGGGCACTGGGGCTAAGGAGACGACAAGGTGACTCGCGCCCGTCTCCGCAGGGGCAGGGACAAGGGCCGAAGGATAAAAAAAGCGGCCCCTTCTGCAAGTGTAGTGCTCCCGCCGAGGGCGGAGACACTCCCCAGGGCCGGCAGCAGGACGACGCGGCGCGCAGGAGCGGGGCTGCGCCAAACGCGCAGAATCTCCAAACCGAGGGCAACGATCCCGCAGCACGGGGCCCGAACGGCACCCGGTGCGCGGCTCGATCCTGGCCCCCCGCAGCACCCCGGGCCCGAACCCCCGGCCGTCCGGGCAGCAGCGCGCCGCCGTGGACAACCTGAAGCCCCCTAATTTCTTTCCACCCTGGTGGCACACTGCAGCCAACACGAACAGGCTTCGAGCAGCCCGGGTGCCGGAGACCCCCCGGCTGCCTCCGGGAGAACGGCACCGGGGCACCTGCCGGCCCCCTCCTCCAGGTCCTCGGGTCCAACCCGCCGCGGACCCCGGCGCCGCCCTCTCCTGCCCCCTGGCGGCCGGAACCCCTGGGAGCCGTGGGGGCGGGGAGGTGGCGGCGCGCAGGCGCGCACCCCCGCCCGGCGGGCTTTGCGCGCGGGCCCCTGCACGCACCGCGCGCGCAGAGCACGTGGCCCGGGGCCGCCGAGTGCGCCCCTGACCCTGGAGACCCGGCGCCCGCGGGCGGCCCTGGCACCGCAGAGCGCGCGCCAGTTGCGCTCCGGTCTTCCGGGGCCTCTGGGCGCCCCCGCCGCCTCCCCCCGCAGACCCAGATGCGCGAACCTACGCCTCCGTATTTGGCGGGCAAAGTCCCGCGGGAGGCCGCCCCGAAGTCCGCGGGGCATTTTCAGTCCCGCAGCCCAAGGCCGTCGGAGACGCACTTCACAGGGGCATTTATGGCTTCTAGCGGGAAACCACCGCGGGGAAAAGCTCCTCCTTCCCGCGCCGGCAGAGCTGACCCCGTCTGCTCCAACTCGTTCCCTAACTGGGCCCGGAGAGGGCTGGAGGGAGTCGCGGCGGAGAGCCGTGTCCCAAGCCCCGCTGCTCACGGGGAGTCGCCCCTGGGAAAGAACCAGAGGTGACGCCAGGGGCACTGGGGCTAAGGAGACGACAAGGTGACTCGCGCCCGTCTCCGCAGGGGCAGGGACAAGGGCCGAAGGATAAAAAAAGCGGCCCCTTCTGCAAGTGTAGTGCTCCCGCCGAGGGCGGAGACACTCCCCAGGGCCGGCAGCAGGACGACGCGGCGCGCAGGAGCGGGGCTGCGCCAAACGCGCAGAATCTCCAAACCGAGGGCAACGATCCCGCAGCACGGGGCCCGAACGGCCCCCGGTCCGCGGCTCGATCCTGCCACGAGCCAGTCGCCACCGCAGCTTTTGTTCGCCCGCGTAGTCCCCGGCACCGCCGCACAATCGGTGCCCCCGGGCAGCCGCGGGGGGCGCCCATCCTCGCCCCGGCGCGGCGCTCCTTCGCTTTCCGTTTCCTCCCCTCCAGCGCGTGGGCTCGCCGCGGCCAAGCCCAGCACCGCCGGCTGCACTACAGCGGCCGGGCGGCTGCTCCCGGCACGCTCCTCCACACCCCGGACGCCCACCTCCGCTCCTCGAGGGACGCCTGGGCGGCGGAGATCTTCACGCCTCCGCGGAGACAACCGACGCCGCGGCCCGCCGCCCCGCTCCGCCTTATCAGAGCCTAGCCCAGATACGCCTCTTCGGGTCCCCTACGAGGCGCGAAACGCGGCGGCCCGGCGCCGAACAAAGAGCAGCGCCGCGGACGGGCGCTCGCCGCGGAGCCGCCGCTTCCCGCAGCCGGCCCGCGCGCCCCCCCCAACACTTCCGATTCCAAATGCGCTCGAGTTTCAAAGTTATTTCCGTGCGCCCCGAGAACCGACGACCCCCGGCCCGGCCCCTATCCTCCCGCCGCCACTGAGAGAGTCACAAACAAGTTTCGGGAGCTGTGCAGCCGCCTTCCCTCGGGCCCGACGGCCTCCGCGCCCGCCTCTCCGGCTCCCGGAGGGCCTCCAGGGCACTCCCCGACGGGCATCCCATTTGCCCGCGGCGCTTCCCGCCCCCACCCCCGCACGCACAAAGACCTGAGCTGCCGAGTGGTCTAGGCCGGGGGCGGGCGGGCTCCCCGTAGAATGGAGTAAGAGCATGCCCGGGGAACTGGTGCTGCGCGCCAAACACCGCTCCGACAGCGGCGGCGCGGACCCCCAAAAGGGCGGGCGGCGTCTAACCTCACCTTGGTGGTGATCTCGGAGCTGGTGTCCACGGCTGCGTCTGACATGATGGGGCACGCCGGTGACCCGATGCAGCGGACTAAAAAGGAGGAGGGAGTTCGAGGACTCTGGCGATAAGGCTGCCGGAGTCCGCGGCGGCGGAGATGGCGCGCGGCTGAGGTGGCTGCGGAGAGCGGGGAGCCGGACGCGGGAACAATGCAAAGATGGCTTTTCCGAGCAGCCAGTGGGGAACTCACGCGGCGCCAGAACCTTTAATATAGATTAGTGGGCGGCGCTCGGTCTCCCTTGCACGCATGCTATTGGCTGAGGGCAGGGAGCGGGCGCTCTCTCATTGGCTCGATTCCGAACAATGGGCAAGCATGCTTAAAGCGGCAGTGCCTCGGTGCGTCTCGCGCTGCGCAGTCGCCGGCCCTACTGTCATTCAGGGTCTGAGTTTGCCGGGGCTCGGCGGCAGCAACGCCGCGGGGGAGGGGCGCGGGTGCGCGCTCAGGGCGCGCGCTCCCGCCGCTGTTTTGCTTGGGGCTGCTGACGCAGAAAGCCGAAGCGCGGCAAAGCTGCCCGCCCAGCCCCCACGCCCTCGCCCCTCCTCACGGCTGCTCGGAAGGAGGGGGAGGGAGGCGGCGGCGGGCCCCCGCGACGGCTGCCAGCGCGGGGGAGGGGCAGGCCGGGTGCTGGGCTGTGCTCGCCCCGGGCGGTGCCCGGGGAGCTGCCCACCCCCCGCGCCCTGGCATGGTCCACCACGAACTGTCCCAGCGCAACTCGGCGGAAGCCCCACGAGGAACGAGGAGGGCGTGGGGCCGAGACCCGAGTGCCTGGGCCGCCCCGTCCGCTACCACGTCCGCCTCCCCTGTCCCCTGCCCCGTTCCGGGCGCCCGGAGTCTCTAGGGAGGTGACCCCTTCGCCCACGATCAGCCCGGGCGCCCGCCGACGAGTGGGCTCCGTGCCAAGCACGCACACTCGGGGCCTCGCACTTCGAGGGGACGCGAGGGCCGGTATGGGGGCTCCCCTCGAACTAGACAGCCCACGGGCGTCGCCAGACACAGAGGTCCCCGCATTTCGGGATCCTGGTTTGCGCCTGCCCCGAGCGGTCGCTGCCGTCGCAACAGCTACTGGATCCTTCCAGGGCCCGGCCTTCGAGTCTGTCGCCCTCCTATTCCCACCCCCCCCAACAAGGCTCTGCGAAGAGCACGTGAAAATATTCTTTGCTAGGTTATTCGAGGAGACATAATCGTCCCTTAGGACAGGTGGGCCAGTCCTTGGGGCTCCTTGAAGTTTGGGGCGCCATTTAGGGAACACGCGGAGCTCGAAGAAGGGAAGCATTAAGACGCCACACTCAAGATGGCGCTGGGCTCGGCGAGCGTGGCGTGACGTGGCGACCCAGTCCACTGTGACGATCCGAAAACCGTAGGCTGCAGTCTCCTTATCCCCATCGGACTCGGCTGTCGAACTCGAACGCCAGCTTTGTGGCAGGAGACGTTACATTGAGTGGAAAGACGGTCCAGAAAAATACCCATGCCACACACAAGATGGCGACAGATGGGCTTCATCCTCGAATTGCCAGAAGGGGGCGCCCGACACGGAAGGCGGGACTCGGGAGAAGCGAGAGCGCACTGGCTGAGAGTGGCGGGCGAACACAAAGTTGACGCTTTGCGTCCTGCCATTGGCGGGCTCCGCTGTCTGTCTCTTGGGGCTGCCGATTTGGGAATGGAGAAAACCCGGAGTCTGGGAACATGGAGGAGGGACGCTTGCCAGGTCCCGCAATGCTTGAAATCGGGGGCGAGAGGAGAGACTGAGTGGGTTGCCCTTCAAGTCAGGGATCCATGGCCCCATCGCCACCGCAAGACCCCTTTAGCGAAGCTCGGCACGCGCTCGCCAGGCTGCCTCCCCGGACCACGGACTCCGCTGCCCAGCCGGGAGCAGGCGGGAGTGCCGGGGCGCCCGGGGATCTGCGCCCCCTCCCAGCGTCCTGTCCCTCGCGTGTCAGGCCCGCATCCCCGTTTACATCTGCCTGTCTGGCCGCTGGCCTGGGAGGGCCTTCCCGAGCGAGTTGTCCTTTAGGGAGAGCAGCCCGGGCTCCCTGTCCTTCGGCCAAAAACGTGGGGCAGGTGCTGGACAGAACGGGGCACTGCGCCACCGCCCCCTGCCTGGCCCTCGCCATCCAGTCCTGGGTACGCAGCCCCGGAGGGGCGCCCGCCGGGTCGCCGCCCTGCCCCAGGGCGCCCCCATGGCTGGAGATGGGATTCTCCCCAGGGCGGTGCGCGCCAAACCAACGGACTCACAATGGAGTCCTGTGGGCCACGCGTCCCAACCTTTTGTTCTTTCCGCTCCCGCCCGCCGTCAGTTGCCTTCACTGAGACGCGGACCGGGGCCGCCCTTCGCCCCAGAGTAGGAAGGGTCTCCGTGGCCGCTGCGGCCCCGTCCCCTCCTTTGTGCCACATTATCCGAGAGGTGGAGGGATTGCGCGGCAAGTAAATGGAGTAGAAGAGCGCCTTCTACCTGCGGCGCGACCAATAAAACTCTGGTTACCCTGGAAGGGATTATTTTAGTCCACGAAACCCGGATGCAGTGAGAGCTTGTTCTGTGCGGCGTTTAAGTGATTGAGTCTTCTTCCCGGTCTGGATAGTTGCCCTAGGCAGCCGTCTCTGGGTCGACGGCTGAAAACTGGACCTGACTGTTGGGAATATTAGCCTTGGTGCACGGGAGGGGAACGGAGGGAGGCGGATCCTGGGAGGAACTGGGTGAATGTGAATTTCCCTCGAAGAACTGCTTTGCCTGACAATGTCCCAGTGCAGCTGGCTTTGCTAGAAGTGGGAAAGGAAGGCTCATGTCCACCCGCTGCTGGAAGCATCGTTCCACCGAGCACTTACTGAATGTCTGCTGTGTACGTGGCAGTGAGCCTTTGGCTCGTGCTTCAAGCATTTTGATTCGCCACATCTTACAAAGTAGGTAGGACAATTATAGGGTTGGATTTTATGAATTGATTTTTTTGTAGGTCAAAATCAACGGAAAATCGGGCAAATTTCTAAGTTCAACCTCTAACATGATATCAACTTTCCTTTTTAACAAGTCAGGAAAGCGGACCAAGGGATTATGGCAAGGGACTTGGGGTAACCAAGTGAATCAGTGACCAAGTTGAGGCTAAAACCCTAGAAAGGGTTCATTGTTAGATGAGCCCTGAATCAGCTATGGCCTTGGACCTTCATCTTGCTATTGGCCATGTGGTATTTCACACCTCATAAGTGAAGGAGTTATCTAAGCTAATCAAGAGCCTCTTTCCAGGTCTTCCCTGATAGTCCAGTGGTTAAGAACCCACCTGCCGAGGGAGGAGACACAGGTTCAATCCCTGGTCCAGGAAGTTCCCACGTGGAGCAACTAAATCCAAGTCCCACTACCAAGCCAGTGCTCTAGGGCTCACCCACGGCAACGACTGAAGCCCGTGCTCCTGCACCCGTGCTCCTCAACAAAAGAAGCCACCGCACTGCAGTGAAGAGTCATCTGGCTTGCTGCAGCTAGAGGAGGCCTGAGCTTAGCAATGAAGACCCAGCGAGCCAAAAAATAAGAATAAAAACTCATTCCTCCATTGACAAGCAAGCCCTCGCCTCCTTCCCTGGTCGTTGGGGGACCAATAAAACTCTGGTTACCCTGGAAGGGATTATTTTAGTCCACGAAACCCGGATGCAGTGAGAGCTTGTTCTGTGCGGCGTTTAAGTGATTGAGTCTTCTCCCGGTCTGGATAGTTGCCCTAGGCAGCCGTCTCTGGGTCGACGGCTGAAAACTGGACCTGACTGTTGGGAATATTAGCCTTGGTGCACGGGAGGGGAACGGAGGGAGGCGGATCCTGGGAGGAACTGGGTGAATGTGAATTTCCCTCGAAGAACTGCTTTGCCTGACAATGTCCCAGTGCAGCTGGCTTTGCTAGAAGTGGGAAAGGAAGGCTCATGTCCACCCGCTGCTGGAAGCATCGTTCCACCGAGCACTTACTGAATGTCTGCTTTTAGCGTGGCAGTGAGCCTTTGGCTCGTGCTTCAAGCATTTTGATTCGCCACATCTTACAAAGTAGGTAGGACAATTATAGGGTTGGATTTTATGAATTGATTTTTTTGTAGGTCAAAATCAACGGAAAATCGGGCAAATTTCTAAGTTCAACCTCTAACATGATATCAACTTTCCTTTTTAACAAGTCAGGAAAGCGGACCAAGGGATTATGGCAAGGGACTTGGGGTAACCAAGTGAATCAGTGACCAAGTTGAGGCTAAAACCCTAGAAAGGGTTCATTGTTAGATGAGCCCTGAATCAGCTATGGCCTTGGACCTTCATCTTGCTATTGGCCATGTGGTATTTCACACCTCATAAGTGAAGGAGTTATCTAAGCTAATCAAGAGCCTCTTTCCAGGTCTTCCCTGATAGTCCAGTGGTTAAGAACCCACCTGCCGAGGGAGGAGACACAGGTTCAATCCCTGGTCCAGGAAGTTCCCACGTGGAGCAACTAAATCCAAGTCCCACTACCAAGCCAGTGCTCTAGGGCTCACCCGCGGCAACGACTGAAGCCCGTGCTCCTGCACCCGTGCTCCTCAACAAAAGAAGCCACCGCACTGCAGTGAAGAGTCATCTGGCTTGCTGCAGCTAGAGGAGGCCTGAGCTTAGCAATGAAGACCCAGCGAGCCAAAAAATAAGAATAAAAACTCATTCCTCCATTGACAAGCAAGCCCTCGCCTCCTTCCCTGTTTCTAAACAGTGGTTCTTCCATCCCCAGGCACTTGGACTTCCTGATGCACCTCTGCCGTTTGCTGCTTCTGTGAGCTTTCAGCCCCCTCCCAGGACAAACTGGTAAGGTCCTGGCAGCCCACATGTCCCGTCCCTGGTCTGTTCACAGCCTGAGGTGCTTAGGTGAGAGCTGCTGTGAGCCAGGGGACCCACATGGCCTCCGGGCTAGTTTCGCTTTTAGGGAATTTGCATGAGTGGCCTGCACACTCTCAGATGGACAACAGGCTTTTCTCTGCTGCCCTGAGGGACACGTTGATTTCACTCGCCTCGCCCTGTAGGTGCTTAAGTTTGCAGTTCTTGCTCCTATGCCATACCCAATGTATCCTTAATTGGTCATCTCACAGTTTGAATAGCCAAGAGACCGGAAAGAATATAAATACTGGTGAAGCTGCCTGGGTTCAAATCCCAGCCCTGCCACATGCAGGCGGTGTGAACTTGGGAGAGTTATCTCCCCACCTTTGAAAAACGGAGATGACAAGGATAGTTTCTATCTTCCACAGCTGTGATAGGAATGGAACATGTTCCTGCTCAGAAAAACCTTAAAATAGGGCCTGGCACATCCAGGAAAACTCTCAGATTCCATTTTCCAGCTGCCATCTGTACCTGAGTGGGTAGGTTTCACACTTTTCGTAGGACTGCAGACAAAGGAACAATGTCTTCAGCAGTTTCTTCCCATGCTCACTGGGAAAGGAGGGCACCGGCCGAACTGAGTTCCTGGACGCCGGTGACTTGGTGCCCCACATGCTTGGCAGCCCCTCTGGCCTAAGAGGAATGACAGAGTCTGAGAGGAACAGGCCTCCAGAAAAACCCGCCTTTAGAAACCCAGGCGTTTCAGGCTGTGGTTTCCTCGCCCAGGCATGGGGGCCTGGGGAGCTGCCAGGGCCCCTTCAGATTGTGTAAGAGCCGCCCTCCACGGGCCTGCTCTCTTGTGCAGCACGCCCGGACCTGCCCGGCCTCCCAGCGAGCCGTGCCAGAAGGCCCTGGTACCCACACAGATCTGGCCATCCAAAGGCTCCCGCCTGGTAGGGAGAGGGTGGGCGACGTCAGTCTTGAAGTGCAGGGCCTTCTCCCAAACTGGAGTCCTGGTTGGAGATGAGCGGGGTGGGCGTGGGGGAGGTGTCTCCTGTATCCAGGGCCCTGCCACCCCCTGAGCACACATGCCCTGGTGTCTCCAGACGTCTTCTCCGGGCCTGCACCACATCCCTGGCCCTCTTCCCTGTATCCGTGTGTGTGTGTGGGTGTGCGTGCGCGCGTGCACGTGCCTCTCTGCACAGCAGAGTGGGTGTTTTGCTTAAGCTCTAGGTACCGTTTGTGAGTACGTGGGCCTAGCACCGCAGCGGCAGGTGAAGGTGCTGGCGGAGGGAATGCGTGGGCACACACCCTGTTGCCCTGCCGATGAAAGCAGTGCGCCTGGAGGAAGGTTAAAGAGGTATGTGAACGGGCGGGAAGGGAATGGGGGCCACAGTGCCATACCCAATGTATCCTTAATTGGTCATCTCACAGTTTGAATAGCCAAGAGACCGGAAAGAATATAAATACTGGTGAAGCTGCCTGGGTTCAAATCCCAGCCCTGCCACATGCAGGCGGTGTGAACTTGGGAGAGTTATCTCCCCACCTTTGAAAAACGGAGATGACAAGGATAGTTTCTATCTTCCACAGCTGTGATAGGAATGGAACATGTTCCTGCTCAGAAAAACCTTAAAATAGGGCCTGGCACATCCAGGAAAACTCTCAGATTCCATTTTCCAGCTGCCATCTGTACCTGAGTGGGTAGGTTTCACACTTTTCGTAGGACTGCAGACAAAGGAACAATGTCTTCAGCAGTTTCTTCCCATGCTCACTGGGAAAGGAGGGCACCGGCCGAACTGAGTTCCTGGACGCCGGTGACTTGGTGCCCCACATGCTTGGCAGCCCCTCTGGCCTAAGAGGAATGACAGAGTCTGAGAGGAACAGGCCTCCAGAAAAACCCGCCTTTAGAAACCCAGGCGTTTCAGGCTGTGGTTTCCTCGCCCAGGCATGGGGGCCTGGGGAGCTGCCAGGGCCCCTTCAGATTGTGTAAGAGCCGCCCTCCACGGGCCTGCTCTCTTGTGCAGCACGCCCGGACCTGCCCGGCCTCCCAGCGAGCCGTGCCAGAAGGCCCTGGTACCCACACAGATCTGGCCATCCAAAGGCTCCCGCCTGGTAGGGAGAGGGTGGGCGACGTCAGTCTTGAAGTGCAGGGCCTTCTCCCAAACTGGAGTCCTGGTTGGAGATGAGCGGGGTGGGCGTGGGGGAGGTGTCTCCTGTATCCAGGGCCCTGCCACCCCCTGAGCACACATGCCCTGGTGTCTCCAGACGTCTTCTCCGGGCCTGCACCACATCCCTGGCCCTCTTCCCTGTATCCGTGTGTGTGTGTGGGTGTGCGTGCGCGCGTGCACGTGCCTCTCTGCACAGCAGAGTGGGTGTTTTGCTTAAGCTCTAGGTACCGTTTGTGAGTACGTGGGCCTAGCACCGCAGCGGCAGGTGAAGGTGCTGGCGGAGGGAATGCGTGGGCACACACCCTGTTGCCCTGCCGATGAAAGCAGTGCGCCTGGAGGAAGGTTAAAGAGGTATGTGAGCGCGAGGAGACACTTAAGGGGGCATCTCCACACTTGGCCCTTCCTGCCGCCCAGCCCTGTGTGGAGTCCCAGCAAGACTGGAGCCGAGAGCAGGCCCCAGCTGAGGACCTAGCTGCTCTGGGCCAGGCCAGAAATCCCAGCCCAGTCAAGTGTGAAACTCGGAGAGGCAGGTACTTTGACATCTTGAAGCTTGCTCTTTCCTCTTGTCTGTTAAACTCAAATGGGTCTTTTCTATGTTTCCTTCACCTGTGGCGGAGGAGCCATCCGCAGTCTCCCTCAGAGGAGGGAAGGCGTGAGGGATGGAGGACGCCCCACCAGCTCCCTCTCTCATAGCAAAGGGGAGAGCAGACAGGCTGCCAGACCCTCTGGGTGGTTCTGGGGCTCAGGACGCTTGATGCTACAATCAGGAGATTCATGGACACACCTGATGGTTGGTTACCGGGGCCTGGTCCTTATGCATGTGCTGGTAGCTATGGCATTTCTGAAGAAATGGGTGACACACCAGCAGGAAGGAGGTACCTGCTGCACTCAGCCCAAGAGCAGCTGCCGGCTCGGAGGCTGCTCGTCTGCTGTGGAGAAGCTGGGGTGGCTCCTGGAGCATTTGGCTCGCACATGACAGAGCAGAAGGATGGAGGGGCTTAGCAGAGATCACAGAGCAAGCTGGTGACGCCGAATCAAGACCTCCCGCGCCCTCCCGGAGGGCTCACAGCTGCCGTGTGCTGCGCGTAGGAATCTGTTGGTTCCCCGATCCAGGCGGGAGCAAGGGGTGATTTTAGCCTCGTTTAAAAAAAAAAAAGTGTTCTCTCCTCCAAGAGGTTTTCTGAGAATTTCACGGGGAAAAAAGTGAGGCTCTCACTTGGAGAATTCTATAGGAAAGTCTCAAAACAGGAGGAAACATTTCCCCAGAGCTCACACCTCCCCAGGGAGCTGCACCCTTTCTAGGGAAGTAGGAACTTCACCTGCACATAAAGCCTGAGAGGAAAGCTAGAGCTAACGCACCTGAACCAAGAGCCCCCAGGCCCCTCAGCTGTAGAGACCCCCCCCAGATCCCTCAGCTGTAGGGAGTCCCCCAGGTCCCTCAGCTGTAGAGAGCCCCCCAGGCCCCTCAGCTGTAGGGAGCCCCCCAGGCCCCTCAGTTGCAGCTTGTTCTTTATTTTTTCTACCTGTTTATTGCTACCAACCCATCTCCCTCCACCCGCCTCATGCAGGCATGCTCAGTCGTGTGATCCCATGGACTGCAGCCCACCAGGCTCCTCTGTCCATGGGTGGCCATCTCCTTCGCCATGCAGCTCGTTCTTAAGGCACGGTGTGGTGGCCAGACCTAGAACTGTAACCGTGTACTGTCTAGCTTTCTCCAGAGTAGGCCAGTCTCTGTTTACCACTTAGGTGCTTGAAGAGCGTAACCTCAAAAGCACGGGCCAGACACCTCCCCATCTGCCCGACTGCCGGCAGGACCTTGATCTTCCCCCTGGCTAAGTGGAGAGACAATTACAGTCCAGGTTCCAGGGAGGGAGCAGCCTGGCTCTTGGTCCCCGCTCCATCCCGGGCTGTTAACGGGGCCACGGCAACGTCCTTGGCCAAGACACGATTCTGAGACCCACCGCCCCTGAGTGGTAACCGGTGGTAACCGGTCTCCTCTTGGGCCATATGTGATAGGCTGGAGGTTTCCTCAAGACTTTCAGGATGATAACATATATTCCAGAACGTTTTTCAAAGTCACCACTATTCTTAAACAAGGAGCAGCCATGATGGAAGTGAAATCTGTTCTAAATACCTACAGAAACAGATAAAAGGGAAATTCCAAATTAATGATTAATGTTACTAAGTGAGCCTGCATGAAATGAAACGACTCTCAAAGCAGGGCAAGACAGATGTTGAGAAACATCCTGAGCTGAGAACCACGGCTCTCGGTTACTGAAAGCGTTCAGCTTCACGCAAGGCTGTCCCCTGGCAGTGGTGGGGTTCTCCGTGATCATGCTCTTCAGTCCCACCTCTCCTCCTCATGGGGCCACCAGCAGGAGCGGGGCGCCCCAGGGACAGGAGGATCCACCCCTCAGAGCTTGAGTGACGCTGGTTCTCAGCAAATCTCTTTACCCTCCCAACCTGGTTCCCGTCATGTGGGCTGAATGAGAGGGGATCTCTGGGCATCTCTGCAAGTGTCCCTCTCCTTGCAGGCAGGTCTGGCTGTGTCCCCAGTTGGAGTGGCCCTTTGTCTTGTACATCTGACTATGCCTCATTCAGAAATAAACATTCAATTTCTCTGAATCAAGTGGAATTGGGCCCGATGTTCCACTGAGCCAGCCCCCATCCCGGGTGAGACTGCGTGCTCCATGTCAGAGAAGAGAAAACCTGAGCATGCTTCAGAGAGTCACAGCAAGCGCCCCTGCAGATGGAGAGGAAGGGAAAAGAGCCTCCTTTTACAGATGGGGATGCTGGGACCCAGAATAGCAGCCTGATTTGCCAGCAGAATGGCCTCTGGCCAGGAAGAGAGCCCCATGACTCTGGCTGCCAGGGCTCCCTGCCACCTACCCTCCCTCTCGATGAGTGGCTGGGGCCCTGGCAGACCCTGGCCCTGAAAACTCAAAGGCCAGGGCAGACCAGAGGAGTCAGGGGTTCTTCCTGGAGCAAGCACGGCTTCGCAAGAGGTTAACGTCAGGGTAAGATGTGAGAGAGCAGGGATGAGAGAGCCTGGGCAGCTCCAGCATGGAAGCCAGCCAGGCAGATGCGTGAACATGAAAGTGGGGCGGGAGTCAGAGCGAAGTGGGTGCTTCTAAGACCTGCCTTGCCCCAGCCAAGCAGGGATGTTCCGAATGTGTCCTTCCACCTTGGGGCCTGGCTACCGGGCTAGAACCCTGAAGACCTGCCCCACCAGGGCAGGCCAAGTGCCTGCAACTGCGCCTCGGAGGTGTAAGCGGTGGAGAGGCCATGAGAGACAGGCAGGTACTGTTTACTGAGCAAAGTCTCGGTCAGTCATGGCTCTGGATTCCAGACCCAATTAACCCATTCAGTCCTTGCACACCACCTAATATGTTATGCCAACCTCACAAGAGAGGAAACTGAGGCACAGAGTGGCTGGGTGTCACCAAAGTACACGACAGAGGTGGGCTTTTAAAACCGGGATCAGTCCCCACTTTCAAAGGGAAAAACTGCTGGTCACAAGCAATGCTGCCCCCACCAGCCTGTGCCCATATGCCCACCTCCTCCCAAAGCATGAGCAGACTCTTGGGCTTTCCTGTTGATCGGTAAGGAGTTTATTTTCACCAGCTGAGGGGCTCGTCCTCCAGTAAATGCCATTTGGGTACAGGAGGAGCAGAGAAGCCTCCCCAGATGGGTGCTTTCTGGTTGCAAGGCAGGTTTCTTCCTGGTGGGATAGGATGACCCGGAGAGAACAGCATTTTACAGCTGTTTGAGGCCAAGGACTCACCAGCAAATCAGCCGGCTGAAAACTAAATACTCGGGGCTGTTTCATTGAGCTTTTAGTGACATCAGTAGACAATTGGCAACAGATGGGGATGCTGGGACCCAGAATAGCAGCCTGATTTGCCAGCAGAATGGCCTCTGGCCAGGAAGAGAGCCCCATGACTCTGGCTGCCAGGGCTCCCTGCCACCTACCCTCCCTCTCGATGAGTGGCTGGGGCCCTGGCAGACCCTGGCCCTGAAAACTCAAAGGCCAGGGCAGACCAGAGGAGTCAGGGGTTCTTCCTGGAGCAAGCACGGCTTCGCAAGAGGTTAACGTCAGGGTAAGATGTGAGAGAGCAGGGATGAGAGAGCCTGGGCAGCTCCAGCATGGAAGCCAGCCAGGCAGATGCGTGAACATGAAAGTGGGGCGGGAGTCAGAGCGAAGTGGGTGCTTCTAAGACCTGCCTTGCCCCAGCCAAGCAGGGATGTTCCGAATGTGTCCTTCCACCTTGGGGCCTGGCTACCGGGCTAGAACCCTGAAGACCTGCCCCACCAGGGCAGGCCAAGTGCCTGCAACTGCGCCTCGCGGAGGTGTAAGCGGTGGAGAGGCCATGAGAGACAGGCAGGTACTGTTTACTGAGCAAAGTCTCGGTCAGTCATGGCTCTGGATTCCAGACCCAATTAACCCATTCAGTCCTTGCACACCACCTAATATGTTATGCCAACCTCACAAGAGAGGAAACTGAGGCACAGAGTGGCTGGGTGTCACCAAAGTACACGACAGAGGTGGGCTTTTAAAACCGGGATCAGTCCCCACTTTCAAAGGGAAAAACTGCTGGTCACAAGCAATGCTGCCCCCACCAGCCTGTGCCCATATGCCCACCTCCTCCCAAAGCATGAGCAGACTCTTGGGCTTTCCTGTTGATCGGTAAGGAGTTTATTTTCACCAGCTGAGGGGCTCGTCCTCCAGTAAATGCCATTTGGGTACAGGAGGAGCAGAGAAGCCTCCCCAGATGGGTGCTTTCTGGTTGCAAGGCAGGTTTCTTCCTGGTGGGATAGGATGACCCGGAGAGAACAGCATTTTACAGCTGTTTGAGGCCAAGGACTCACCAGCAAATCAGCCGGCTGAAAACTAAATACTCGGGGCTGTTTCATTGAGCTTTTTAGTGACATCAGTAGACAATTGGCAACAAAGCCTCCACCATTTCTCCAGGCTACCACTGACCGTGGCCTTGCTCTGGCCTCTGGAAGCCCAACATTGTGCAATGTTTTTTTTTTTTAACATTTATTTATTTATTTATTTTGGCGGGGGTGGGGAGGGAGGGGGCTGGGCGGGCCACTTCCACTGGTCTTTCGTTTGTCTAGTTTCATCCATCTTTGTTCTTTGGTCCGTGTGGGCCTCCCATCGCGGTGGCATCTGTTGTCGCAGAGCACCGACCGGCTCTGGGCACATGCGCTCCAGAGCTCCGGCTCGGTAATTGGACACATCGGTCCAGCCTCTCCGCGGCATGTGGGATCTTCCCAGGCTAGGAATTGAACCAGTGCCCCTTGCACTGCAAGGCGGTGTCCTTACCCACTGGACCACCAAGGGAAGCCCTGTGCAATGTTTTTTATAGCAACACACAGGACAAATTCCTCTCAGGCCTCCACACCCGCAGGGCAGTGTAGCCTGGTGGTTGGAGGCACAAACTCCAGGTCCCCCTTCTGCCCTCCTGTTGGGGGTGGGTAGGGGCAGGAGCCCACCAGAGCAGGGTTCGTTGCCTGCCTCTGGGGCATAGTGTGTGAGTCCTTGGGCAAGATGTAACCTCCATGAGCTTCAGTTTTCTCACCTGTAAAATGGGAATCAATAACACCCTCCTGAGATTTCTCCTGGGGAATTCTCTGGTGGTCCAGTGGTCAGGACTCCACCTTTTCATGGCTGAGGGCCCAGGTTCCATCCATGGCCAGTACTGCATGTCATACAGGGTGGCCAGCAAAGACTTCTCCCAAATAACTTGCTTCAGTTTTTCTTTATAGACCTTCTGCACCTTGTACCTAAGCACATTTCCCTCTGTCTGGACTGCCGGAGGCCCAGTACCCGCCACTTCTAAATTCCAGAGCACCCTGAGGTGAATGGGATTAACCTTACCCCACTCTTACTTCCTACCCTCTTTTCCCTTAGCCCAGCTTCTTCAGAGATCTTTTTTCCCGTTGATCTTTTGCTATTTCCATGAGCTTTAGAACAGGGGTCCCCAGCCTCCAGGCCGTGTACCAGGGAGCCCAATCCGTACTTCCTGTCAGATCAGTGGCTGCATTAGATTAGAAATAAAGGGCACAATAAATGGAATATATTTGAAGCGGCCTGAAACCATTCCCCCAGCTCTGGCTCGTAGAAAAATCGTCTCCCATGAAATGGATGGTTCTTCAGTCCCATCTGCCTCTTCTGTGAATCCCTGAACTGTAGCCTGCCAGGCACCTCTGTCCATGGGACTCTCCAGGCAAGAATACTGGAGAGAGTTGCCATTTCCTTCCCCAGGGGATCTTTCATGGACCAGGGATTGAGCCTGTGTCTCCTGGATTGGCAGGCAGATTCTTTGCTGCTGAGCCAGTGGAGAAAGCCCAAAAAATCTGTCCCTGGTGTGAAAAAGGTTGGGAACCGCTGCTTTAGAACCAAAGCCTAAATTAATTAACATGATAATTAAATAGGCTGGAGCCCATTATACCAAAGCACTTTCTCTCAGGTTATGCTGTTTAAGCCTCACACCAATCCAGGTAGGTGCCTCCATTTTACAGGAGAGGAAATGGAGGCCCCCAGAGGGAATTGGCAGGGTGGAGACAGGTCATTCCATGCCACCCGTGTGGCACCAGCCTCTCTGGGCCCCCGTCCTGGCTCTTTCAGCCCTTCCCAGCACCCCCACCTGCCTTGCCCCTCCCTCACACTTCCCTATCATCCCACTCTTATTTTCCTGTTACCATTCTCTTGCCTTTGAGGGGACTTTCCAAGAAATGGTAAAATCTGCTGCATTATTTAAGGATGGGTGAAAACTCTGCTTCTGCTCTCCATGGCCCCCCTGTGGCACTTACTCCAGAGAGTTCGAGTTTGGCTCTCTCCTCATGGGGCAGGGATGTCCCGAGTGTTGGCATGCTGTTCAGCTCAAGAAGGTGTGGTCCAGCCCCCCAGGAACAAGCTGCGAGAGGTCAGAGCACACAGGGGGCATCCCTGCCCCTTTCCTGGTACTGTCAACCCAGGTGCTTGCTGGCTGAACCCCGGCTGGTCCCTCAGGGAACCCAGCAACAGGCTGAGCAGAGCCTCCGCCCCGCCTAGCTCCTCCTCACTCCCTGAACTGGCTTCCTGGGGAAGGCCCAGGGCCCCAAGGGGCTCATAAATTCCCAGTGAAATGAGGAGAGGACCCTCTTCAAAGTCCCACTTGCTGTCTGAGGCTCGGAGCCTTGGAGTCCACCTGAACATGAAAGGCCCGGAAGCGCTCATGCAGGCCGGGAGCTGAGCCGGGGTCAGATGGAGAGAACTGAATTGTTTGTGGAATCCTGGTAGGGAGATGAGAGCTCTTCCAGGACACTGGGCAGCGGTCATTTTGTTCACATCTCTAAGAAAGCAACCCACAACATAGAGCTTGTTGATAACTTTTCTTATTATTGTATGTGTGCTCAGTCATGTCTGACTTTTTTTGCAACCTGCCAGGATCTTCTGTCCATGGAATTTTCCAGGCAAGAATTCTGGAGTGGGTTGCCATTTCTTCTCCAGGATATCTTTCTGACCCAAGGATAGAACCAGTGTCTCTTGCGTCTCCTGCATGGGCAGGTGCATTCTTTCCCTGCTGAGCCACCAGGAAGGCCCCTGGCAGTATTATTAGTTGGTGGTACTTTCTTTTCGGCACACAAAGCTCACGATTGTCAGAAACGGTGGCGGTGCTGTTGGTGGTAGTAGCCCCGAGGTCACGAGGTCACCCAGTTCCAACCGGAAGGCTCTGATCCCTGCCCGCAGGTCCCCCTCTAGGGGAGCTCAGTCCATATCTGTCCACAGTGGCTGCACCTGTGTGTACGTCATCCATGAGCCAGGGCTGCTGGAGGCTGCAGGAGGCAGAGGGGCCAGTGGGAAAGGCGAGGAAGCATGTCACAGCCTGAGACCCCAGAAACAGGATCTGGGAGCCCCAGTCACTCTCGGGCTCTCAGTTGATGGGGAAGACTGGTTTGCCTCTCAGGGGAGTGAGAATGACATCCGGGGGCAGACAGGCCCGCAGTCAACACACAGCAGCCACGCCCCTGGCCTTGGCCTAGCTTCTCTTCTCGACCGGGCCGCGTTCCGGTCCTTCCACCTCCCGATTTATGGGTATGCACATGCCTTGTAAGTGCAACTGTGAAACACCCCCAGGGAACCCAGCAACAGGCTGAGCAGAGCCTCCGCCCCGCCTAGCTCCTCCTCACTCCCTGAACTGGCTTCCTGGGGAAGGCCCAGGGCCCCAAGGGGCTCATAAATTCCCAGTGAAATGAGGAGAGGACCCTCTTCAAAGTCCCACTTGCTGTCTGAGGCTCGGAGCCTTGGAGTCCACCTGAACATGAAAGGCCCGGAAGCGCTCATGCAGGCCGGGAGCTGAGCCGGGGTCAGATGGAGAGAACTGAATTGTTTGTGGAATCCTGGTAGGGAGATGAGAGCTCTTCCAGGACACTGGGCAGCGGTCATTTTGTTCACATCTCTAAGAAAGCAACCCACAACATAGAGCTTGTTGATAACTTTTCTTATTATTGTATGTGTGCTCAGTCATGTCTGACTTTTTTTGCAACCTGCCAGGATCTTCTGTCCATGGAATTTTCCAGGCAAGAATTCTGGAGTGGGTTGCCATTTCTTCTCCAGGATATCTTTCTGACCCAAGGATAGAACCAGTGTCTCTTGCGTCTCCTGCATGGGCAGGTGCATTCTTTCCCTGCTGAGCCACCAGGAAGGCCCCTGGCAGTATTATTAGTTGGTGGTACTTTCTCTTCTCGGCACACAAAGCTCACGATTGTCAGAAACGGTGGCGGTGCTGTTGGTGGTAGTAGCCCCGAGGTCACGAGGTCACCCAGTTCCAACCGGAAGGCTCTGATCCCTGCCCGCAGGTCCCCCTCTAGGGGAGCTCAGTCCATATCTGTCCACAGTGGCTGCACCTGTGTGTACGTCATCCATGAGCCAGGGCTGCTGGAGGCTGCAGGAGGCAGAGGGGCCAGTGGGAAAGGCGAGGAAGCATGTCACAGCCTGAGACCCCAGAAACAGGATCTGGGAGCCCCAGTCACTCTCGGGCTCTCAGTTGATGGGGAAGACTGGTTTGCCTCTCAGGGGAGTGAGAATGACATCCGGGGGCAGACAGGCCCGCAGTCAACACACAGCAGCCACGCCCCTGGCCTTGGCCTAGCTTCTCTTCTCGACCGGGCCGCGTTCCGGTCCTTCCACCTCCCGATTTATGGGTATGCACATGCCTTGTAAGTGCAACTGTGAACACACAGCCGTGTCTGGCAACAGGTTCCATAAGTGGGAACCAGACCTGTGTGCCCATGCATGTGCAGGTGTGAACCAGCGCTTGCGACGTCTGCAGCCTGGTCAGTGCCCCTCCCGCCCAGGGGCTGGAGCACAGGGCCACTCTCCGCAGGTGCACAGGTGTTGGCTTTATTTTCCTTCTTACTTTTCTGTATGTATAAACATCCCCAAAATGGTAGCGTCGGGACACAGGCTCCCGCCCTGGTCACCACCCAGTGAGGGCAGCAGGCACAGTCTAGGAGGTACACGCTGAGTGTGAGGAGGGCCACAGCAGTGAGAACCCAGGGGAAAGCAGACAGGGAGGGCTTCCCAGAAGAGGCATCTTCTGAACTGGACACAAAGGTGAGGAGGCTGCTCTGGGTGGATTGGGGGCCTCCCCTGCCAATCGCTCCTCCAAGCTGCATCACCTTCGCTCCCGTGGCTCCAGCTTTTCTGTCACCACCTCCCATGCTCACCTCTCTGTGTCCCCGAGACAAGCCCACATTCCTCCTGTGGGCCTCAGTTTTCTGACCAAACCAATAGCAGCAAACAAGCAAATCAAACAAACAGCTAATCATGCAGCTTCTCTGGGTGAGAATGGTCCCCTCATCCCACCGTTCCAAGGGAAGCATTTCATTTGACCCAGTCATTTCCTAGAAGTTTCTGAGTAACCTAAACCTAAGAACAGAAAGAGATGTGGCACAGGTGAGCTCAGTCCATATCTGTCCACAGTGGCTGCACCTGTGTGTACGTCATCCATGAGCCAGGGCTGCTGGAGGCTGCAGGAGGCAGAGGGGCCAGTGGGAAAGGCGAGGAAGCATGTCACAGCCTGAGACCCCAGAAACAGGATCTGGGAGCCCCAGTCACTCTCGGGCTCTCAGTTGATGGGGAAGACTGGTTTGCCTCTCAGGGGAGTGAGAATGACATCCGGGGGCAGACAGGCCCGCAGTCAACACACAGCAGCCACGCCCCTGGCCTTGGCCTAGCTTCTCTTCTCGACCGGGCCGCGTTCCGGTCCTTCCACCTCCCGATTTATGGGTATGCACATGCCTTGTAAGTGCAACTGTGAACACACAGCCGTGTCTGGCAACAGGTTCCATAAGTGGGAACCAGACCTGTGTGCCCATGCATGTGCAGGTGTGAACCAGCGCTTGCGACGTCTGCAGCCTGGTCAGTGCCCCTCCCGCCCAGGGGCTGGAGCACAGGGCCACTCTCCGCAGGTGCACAGGTGTTGGCTTTATTTTCCTTCTTACTTTTCTGTATGTATAAACATCCCCAAAATGGTAGCATCCGCACACAGGCTCCCGCCCTGGTCACCACCCAGTGAGGGCAGCAGGCACAGTCTAGGAGGTACACGCTGAGTGTGAGGAGGGCCACAGCAGTGAGAACCCAGGGGAAAGCAGACAGGGAGGGCTTCCCAGAAGAGGCATCTTCTGAACTGGACACAAAGGTGAGGAGGCTGCTCTGGGTGGATTGGGGGCCTCCCCTGCCAATCGCTCCTCCAAGCTGCATCACCTTCGCTCCCGTGGCTCCAGCTTTTCTGTCACCACCTCCCATGCTCACCTCTCTGTGTCCCCGAGACAAGCCCACATTCCTCCTGTGGGCCTCAGTTTTCTGACCAAACCAATAGCAGCAAACAAGCAAATCAAACAAACAGCTAATCATGCAGCTTCTCTGGGTGAGAATGGTCCCCTCATCCCACCGTTCCAAGGGAAGCATTTCATTTGACCCAGTCATTTCCTAGAAGTTTCTGAGTAACCTAAACCTAAGAACAGAAAGAGATGTGGCACAGGTGAGCACACAAGCCTGCAAGGACACCCTTGTACCTGGTGAAATGCCCCTCCCCTCCAGCCACCAGACCCCAGATAGTCTCCGTGCCTCCCACCAACTTCCCTCCTATGCTTTCCTCCCCTGCCTGGGACTGGGGATGCGGTGGCCTGGGGACCAGTAGGCCCACAGCCCACGGAAGTGTGAGCTTGGGCTCCTCCTCACTGTGCAGCCTACAGAAGTTCATTAACTTCTCGGACCCTCAGTTTTTTTCCTGTGAAGGTGGGAAGGGGATGTGGGAAGAGTCACACTTGGTTGATGGTAAACTGCTTGGCAGATGCTACTTATTAGGATTAAACCATTTGAGAGCAATTACAGAGCAACCAGCAAGGATCAGAGAACAATACAGGGGAAATTGCCCACATATGTGCTGGGGAGGCCCCCCCAGGAAGGAGCCACAGCTTTGAGCAAGTCCACGGCGGCTGTGAAATCTCGATGCCCTGTGTTCCCTGCACAAGATACAGTGGCCCTCGTCCTCACAGCCAGCCCGAGGGACGGACGAGCCCTGCATGACCATGGGGACCCTCTGGCTCAGGAGAGTGATCCTCCGGTATCAACCACAGGCCAGCCCGGGAATTCACGTCTCTGGCTACGAAACCTGGATCCTCTCCCCTCTGCAGCTGCAGGAGGACGGTGTTCAAGCTGGAGGGATTTGACAAGATGTGACTCACAGGTGCTGATGAAGACAAGTCACTTCTGTGGGGGGAGGGCACTCACTCAGCCACCCCTGCCTCTCCACATCTATCTCCTGCTGAGTGAGCGGAGGGTGGTCCTCGAGGGGACGCGGGGTGGGGGGCTCCTAGGGGCTTCTGCAGCAGAGACCAGGGTTGTGTCTTCCAACCCAACTTGGTTCCAAGGAGGGGCCCTGGCCTGAGGGTGGCAGGGACTGGCCCCGGCAGCTACCAGGACCCTCCTGTGCATGGACAGAGTCTCTGGTTTTCATCAACACCATGGATCCCAGGGCTTCAGTGGGGATGGGGGCGGGCAGGAAGGCACAAAGGGAGGTGGGAAAAGGATGAGAGGCCCTCCCTGGGGTCACTCAAGGTGCTCTGGGGACCCAGGGAGCAGGAGACACAGCCTGGCAGGGTGGGCCAGGTTGGCGGAAGCGGGGTCGGGCGTGGGTCCAGTGCCCCCAGGCCTGCGTATGGGAGGGGCTGGTGGATGGAGGCAAGCGCCGCCAAGGGAGCCCCGGGGAGCAGCCTGATGAGTAGGGTGATGGGGCAGATGGACGGGCAGCCTGGGCTGCGCTGGGCACCAGTCCTGCGCCCCGGCCTCCAGTCAGGCTGGGAGGCGGGGGGCAGGGATGCTGCTGGCCTCTGCTAGGGGTGAGGCTGTGGTGAATGAATCACCGGCCAGTGCCAGGAGCCTGCAGGCCTCAGCGCTCACTCCCTGAGGACCAGCTAATTCACTTGGAGGGAGGCCGGCCACTAATGACGAGAGCAGCCTGCCTGGGCCCTGCCGAGCCCCACGCATGGCTGACCACGAAGCAAGGGGCCGGGGAGTGGGGGCCGGGGGCAGAAGGGCCCACCTCTGCCGCAGGCTTGACCAGAGCTCCCCACCTGCCTGCACAAGGGCGGCAAGGCCCCCTGAGGGCGGACAGACCCCCTCCCTGGGCGAGCCTAAGCCTGGGGTGGGGAGGAGGTGCAGACACCCCCTCCTGAGTCGCAGAGAGCCTAAATACAGTGAACAACTGGGAAGGGGGTGGGGAGGAGTGGACAGGGAGGACCAGCCAAGCTCTCCCTCCTGGAGAAGGAGGAAGAACCTGGCTGAGAGCTCAGCCCCACCAGGAAGAGACACTCAGCCTCGAGAAATCAGCCACTTGGAAAACACGGCCTGGCGTCTCGCCAGGCTCTCGCTGACATGTGCAGTTGGCTAATGGGACAGGTGCAGGGTCCTCAGGCTGCCCGATTCTGGGCAGGTCCCAGAGTTTCGTGAGTACGTACTGCAGGGCTGTCTGCTGGGGTCCAAACACTGCCCCAGAGACTCAGCAAGAAGAGGGGTCAACACACAGGAATCCCCACAGGGCCAGCAGCGGCCTTCCACTCATTGTGCACCAGGGCCCCACACCAGGTATCCACTGTGTTGTGTGTCCTCACGTCCACCTGCAAGCTAGAGGGTGTCAGGGAGGCCCATTTTACAGATGAGAAAACTGAGGCTCCAGGGGTAATACACTCACTCTAGGCCCTGAACTTCTCAGCAGCGGAGGCAGGTCTTAAATGACTCCCGTGTGTAATCTCAGCACAACTCCAGGATTCTGGGTTTCAGGGCGGGAGGGGAGGGAGACCCCAGGCATCTGTCCTTTGGAATCAAAGGCCTCACCAAAGGTTCCATGAGGCCAGAAAAGCTGGGTGCAGACGATAGCGGGGGATGTAGGCTTGCTCCTGCTTCAGTGTTCCTGGGTGGACCCCTTCCAAGGGGAGAACACTTAACCAACCTTCAGGGAGGCAGGGGGCAGGGTTGCAGGCCAGTGAAGGGTGGGCTTGCCGGGCCATGGGGGCTGCATGGTCCTGCCTGGACCAGCGTGTTCACTTGGAGGGAGGCCGGCCACTAATGACGAGAGCAGCCTGCCTGGGCCCTGCCGAGCCCCACGCATGGCTGACCACGAAGCAAGGGGCCGGGGAGTGGGGGCCGGGGGCAGAAGGGCCCACCTCTGCCGCAGGCTTGACCAGAGCTCCCCACCTGCCTGCACAAGGGCGGCAAGGCCCCCTGAGGGCGGACAGACCCCCTCCCTGGGCGAGCCTAAGCCTGGGGTGGGGAGGAGGTGCAGACACCCCCTCCTGAGTCGCAGAGAGCCTAAATACAGTGAACAACTGGGAAGGGGGTGGGGAGGAGTGGACAGGGAGGACCAGCCAAGCTCTCCCTCCTGGAGAAGGAGGAAGAACCTGGCTGAGAGCTCAGCCCCACCAGGAAGAGACACTCAGCCTCGAGAAATCAGCCACTTGGAAAACACGGCCTGGCGTCTCGCCAGGCTCTCGCTGACATGTGCAGTTGGCTAATGGGACAGGTGCAGGGTCCTCAGGCTGCCCGATTCTGGGCAGGTCCCAGAGTTTCGTGAGTACGTACTGCAGGGCTGTCTGCTGGGGTCCAAACACTGCCCCAGAGACTCAGCAAGAAGAGGGGTCAACACACAGGAATCCCCACAGGGCCAGCAGCGGCCTTCCACTCATTGTGCACCAGGGCCCCACACCAGGTATCCACTGTGTTGTGTGTCCTCACGTCCACCTGCAAGCTAGAGGGTGTCAGGGAGGCCCATTTTACAGATGAGAAAACTGAGGCTCCAGGGGTAATACACTCACTCTAGGCCCTGAACTTCTCAGCAGCGGAGGCAGGTCTTAAATGACTCCCGTGTGTAATCTCAGCACAACTCCAGGATTCTGGGTTTCAGGGCGGGAGGGGAGGGAGACCCCAGGCATCTGTCCTTTGGAATCAAAGGCCTCACCAAAGGTTCCATGAGGCCAGAAAAGCTGGGTGCAGACGATAGCGGGGGATGTAGGCTTGCTCCTGCTTCAGTGTTCCTGGGTGGACCCCTTCCAAGGGGAGAACACTTAACCAACTTTCAGGGAGGCAGGGGGCAGGGTTGCAGGCCAGTGAAGGGGTGGGCTTGCCGGGCCATGGGGGCTGCATGGTCCTGCCTGGACCAGCGGTGGGCCACAGGCTGGCTCTCGGTCTCCGTGATCGCAGCTGTCCCTTTGCTGGGCACCGGCCTTGAGTCACCGTCCTTCTGCTGCTCAGTGACACCCCGACCCAGGCTCCTCTGTGGAATCCAATGAGTACAAACTCTTGGGGCCTCGAGGACTCTGTGGCTGGTGACCCCACCCCCGCCCCCGCAGTGGCCTCCTTCCGGTAGGGGAACAAAGGGGGCCTAGCCTGGGAGGGCGGAGGGTGGGTGGAACCTGCGTGCTCCCTCTCTCAGGCCTGGGTCTGGGGGGAAGGGGCCTTGGGCACCCCCTGCTGGCCTGGGGGCTCTGGGAGGAAGGAGGTCCCGTCTGGAGGCCTAGAGGAGCAGATCCTCTTCCCGCCCTGAGGCCTGGCTGAGTGTGCCCTGGCGGGTCCTTTTGTAGGCAGGTGTGCTTTGTGTGTGCAAGTGTACCGTCACGTGTCTGTGAGCGTGTGCCTTACGTGAGTGGGTCTGGTGTCCCCGTGTCTCTGGGTGCATATGTGTGTGTGTGCACGCGTGTATCTGTAGGCGTGTGCCTACCTGAGTAAGATGGTGTCAGTCTGTGTGCACACCTGTGCGTGTGCGCGTGTGTGTGTGCACAGGTGTATCTGCGGCCCGAGGCTGTCCCTGCATGGGCTGTGCCGCTCTCTGCGTGGGTGCCTGTCCGCACACCTCTGCCTCCCGGGCTCAGGGGCCGCTGAGGGGGCCTGGCTGTCCATGAAGCAGGTGCCTGTCCTGAAAGCACCCTGGCCAGGTGGTCGCTGGAGGGGCCCGCTCATGTGGGCATCTGGGGAAGGCTGGGGGTGGCCAGGGGTGGCCACAGGCCCCTAATGTTTATGTGATGGGCTGTGAGGAGAAAGGAAGGAAGAACCCTTGTGGCCTCACCAAAGGTTCCATGAGGCCAGAAAAGCTGGGTGCAGACGATAGCGGGGGATGTAGGCTTGCTCCTGCTTCAGTGTTCCTGGGTGGACCCCTTCCAAGGGGAGAACACTTAACCAACTTTCAGGGAGGCAGGGGGCAGGGTTGCAGGCCAGTGAAGGGGTGGGCTTGCCGGGCCATGGGGGCTGCATGGTCCTGCCTGGACCAGCGGTGGGCCACAGGCTGGCTCTCGGTCTCCGTGATCGCAGCTGTCCCTTTGCTGGGCACCGGCCTTGAGTCACCGTCCTTCTGCTGCTCAGTGACACCCCGACCCAGGCTCCTCTGTGGAATCCAATGAGTACAAACTCTTGGGGCCTCGAGGACTCTGTGGCTGGTGACCCCACCCCCGCCCCCGCAGTGGCCTCCTTCCGGTAGGGGAACAAAGGGGGCCTAGCCTGGGAGGGCGGAGGGTGGGTGGAACCTGCGTGCTCCCTCTCTCAGGCCTGGGTCTGGGGGGAAGGGGCCTTGGGCACCCCCTGCTGGCCTGGGGGCTCTGGGAGGAAGGAGGTCCCATCTGGAGGCCTAGAGGAGCAGATCCTCTTCCCGCCCTGAGGCCTGGCTGAGTGTGCCCTGGCGGGTCCTTTTGTAGGCAGGTGTGCTTTGTGTGTGCAAGTGTACCGTCACGTGTCTGTGAGCGTGTGCCTTACGTGAGTGGGTCTGGTGTCCCCGTGTCTCTGGGTGCATATGTGTGTGTGTGCACGCGTGTATCTGTAGGCGTGTGCCTACCTGAGTAAGATGGTGTCAGTCTGTGTGCACACCTGTGCGTGTGCGCGTGTGTGTGTGCACAGGTGTATCTGCGGCCCGAGGCTGTCCCTGCATGGGCTGTGCCGCTCTCTGCGTGGGTGCCTGTCCGCACACCTCTGCCTCCCGGGCTCAGGGGCCGCTGAGGGGGCCTGGCTGTCCATGAAGCAGGTGCCTGTCCTGAAAGCACCCTGGCCAGGTGGTCGCTGGAGGGGCCCGCTCATGTGGGCATCTGGGGAAGGCTGGGGGTGGCCAGGGGTGGCCACAGGCCGCCCTAATGTTTATGTGATGGGCTGTGAGGAGAAAGGAAGGAAGAACCCTTGTGTCCCTAAGGAGCTCTGCTGGCGAGCAGTCGTAATCCGGCGTGATAATAGGATGATAAGGACTCTGGAGGTCCCTGCAAAATGCCGGGAGCGCCTCGCAGGGCCTAAACTGGCCTGGAGCTATCCTAGAGGGCTCCGTGGAGGCGGCAAGCCTGAGCTGAGGCTTGAGGGGTAGGTGAAGCCTGAGAACTGAACAGGCAGGCAAGGGGGGTGGGGCTGTGGGGGCCCAATGGGCTCAGGGCACAGAGGGCAGAGCATCAGAGCGGGCGGTGAGGGCGTGCCAGAAGAGTGGAGGCTCTGAGGGTGGGGAGGCGGAAAGCAAGGCCCGAGAGGTGGGCCGGGCACGGGTGCAGATTCTGCCTGGGGGAGGAAGGTCCCTGAAGGAGACGAGGCAGCGCTGAGATGACCCACTGTGATGGCAGAGCGGGGCCCTCTGCCTCCTGCCCACATTCGGGAGGGAGGGTCCAGGGTGTGTCCTTGTGGGCAGTGCGGGCCCTGCATGGGGTGCCCCGCCTACCACGTAGAAGCCTCTCAGGACAAGGATGGTTGGGGTGCCCACCCTGACCCCAGATGCTCAGACTTGGGCCCCGGAGCCCTATGAGGCCTGGGCGCCTCCGGGATCACCCGTCTCCCCCTGCAAGGCCAGCGATGCCCACGCGGCACCAGCTGCACGGCCTCTGGACGCCTCTTTTGCCATCAATGCCTCCTCTGTGGACTGGGCCTGGGAGGGTGGGCCGGATAGGGCCGCGGGCCCCAGCCAGCCTGGTCCCCTCTCGGGGTGGCACCAGGCTGGCCTTGTCAGCGCTGGGCTTGGGGGCGTAAGTAGGCATTCTCCGTCCTGAGGGCCCGGTGCCCCTGAAGCCCCTGCCACGGCTGGTCCCGTGCTTACTTGTGAAACCCTTGAACACGTACTCACTCAGGCTCAGCAGAACGGGCACCTGAGCACACGGACGGGAGAGCGGCGTCCTCTCGGCTCTCCAGCAGTCTTCAGCGTCCACCCCGTTCTCCATCCAGACACCGCGGGCCGCAGGCTTCCTGACCCCACCCCACCTGTCTCTGCGGCACCCAGGCCTCCGCAGCCCGCTGCACCGACACCCCTTGTTCTTACGCAGGCCGAGCTTGGGCTCAGGGACAGATCCTGCGCATCCCGTGCCCCCCGCCTCCAGGAAGGGAAGTGAGCAGCAGCGGTGTGCTCTCTGACCATATGGAGGCCGTCCTGCGACTCAGGAGCCCAGCCCCGTTCAAGCCACACTTCCTGCTGCTAGTGACCATAGTTCACTTTCAGGGGCTCCCCCGGGCTTTACATCATCCAGCCTGCCAATTAACCCACCAGGGAGGCCTCATAGTGCCCCCAAATCACAGCTGACGGAGCTGAGCCCCAGAGAGGCTCAAGGGTGGACTGGAACCCGCGCCCTTGTGACCCAAGGACCCCTGGTTTCATCCCTATACCAGGACTATTGCTCCGCTGGCCCCAGGCCCACCTCACCGCCTCTCCTGGACTGGGACTGAGGTCTCCCCACTGCCCTACCGACCTCGTTGCTTCTTTCTCAGCCTCTTCTGTGGTTCCCCCGGACCTCAGGATACACATCTTGTTCACCTTGGCGATCAAGGTCTTTCTGTCGCCCTGGCCCCGTGCCTCCTGCTCACCGTGTTCCTGTGCCCCTCCCAGTCCCCTTGCTAAGCTTTTGCCCAGCTCTCCCAGCTCCCTAGACTGCCTCTCTCTTCCCTCCCATGGCACCCAGTCCCCCTCCAGCCTTGAGAGAAGGAGAGTCAATGGCTGAGGAGGAAACAGAAGGGACAGCCCTCTCCCCAGCTGTGTCCTGGGGCAGGCCTAGTGTCCTCAGGGGCCCCAGCCAGCCTGGTCCCCTCTCGGGGTGGCACCAGGCTGGCCTTGTCAGCGCTGGGCTTGGGGGCGTAAGTAGGCATTCTCCGTCCTGAGGGCCCGGTGCCCCTGAAGCCCCTGCCACGGCTGGTCCCGTGCTTACTTGTGAAACCCTTGAACACGTACTCACTCAGGCTCAGCAGAACGGGCACCTGAGCACACGGACGGGAGAGCGGCGTCCTCTCGGCTCTCCAGCAGTCTTCAGCGTCCACCCCGTTCTCCATCCAGACACCGCGGGCCGCAGGCTTCCTGACCCCACCCCACCTGTCTCTGCGGCACCCAGGCCTCCGCAGCCCGCTGCACCGACACCCCTTGTTCTTACGCAGGCCGAGCTTGGGCTCAGGGACAGATCCTGCGCATCCCGTGCCCCCCGCCTCCAGGAAGGGAAGTGAGCAGCAGCGGTGTGCTCTCTGACCATATGGAGGCCGTCTGCGACTCAGGAGCCCAGCCCCGTTCAAGCCACACTTCCTGCTGCTAGTGACCATAGTTCACTTTCAGGGGCTCCCGCGGGCTTTACATCATCCAGCCTGCCAATTAACCCACCAGGGAGGCCTCATAGTGCCCCCAAATCACAGCTGACGGAGCTGAGCCCCAGAGAGGCTCAAGGGTGGACTGGAACCCGCGCCCTTGTGACCCAAGGACCCCTGGTTTCATCCCTATACCAGGACTATTGCTCCGCTGGCCCCAGGCCCACCTCACCGCCTCTCCCTGGACTGGGACTGAGGTCTCCCCACTGCCCTACCGACCTCGTTGCTTCTTTCTCAGCCTCTTCTGTGGTTCCCCCGGACCTCAGGATACACATCTTGTTCACCTTGGCGATCAAGGTCTTTCTGTCGCCCTGGCCCCGTGCCTCCTGCTCACCGTGTTCCTGTGCCCCTCCCAGTCCCCTTGCTAAGCTTTTGCCCAGCTCTCCCAGCTCCCTAGACTGCCTCTCTCTTCCCTCCCATGGCACCCAGTCCCCCTCCAGCCTTGAGAGAAGGAGAGTCAATGGCTGAGGAGGAAACAGAAGGGACAGCCCTCTCCCCAGCTGTGTCCTGGCCGCAGGCTCAGGGCCCATAGGATGGAGGTGTCCTCGAGGCAGCTCCCTGCGAAGCGTAGCCCTCCACTGCTTAGGGTCTGGCGGGCAGAAGCCCAAAGCCCCAGGAGGTGCAGGTTGCTGGATCCTGCCTCTCTTGGGACCTGGCGCCAGGCTGACCTGCTTTTAGAGCAGGCATTGACAGGGCACTGAGGCACGGGGTGGGGAACGCAGTGGGGTCAGGAGAGGAGGCGGTGGGAGGAGGGGGTGCGTGGGAGCTGCAGGCTTCCCCCCGCCCCCGGCCCTGGCGCTACCTCTCCCAGCCCCTGGGAGCCGTTGCTGGGCTGGCACATGCTTGTGCACAGGCTCAGCATGTCAGCGGCACCCACCGCTTACCCGGCAGGAGCTGGCTGTGGGGAGGGGGCAGCCTTTGCCCTGGGGAAATGCCAACAGGCCCGCCAGACGCTGGGGGCTGGGAGATGGCCACAGATGGAGCAGGGCCCTCCCGTGATCCTCCCAGGCATGGGTGACCTTGGGGTTCCCACTCCTGACCCCCAGGGTCCCAGCTGGCCTTCCTCGAGCCTGGTTTATCTGCACCTTGTCTGCTGGGCTAACCAGGGGCCCTCTGGCATTACTGGGGTCTGGGGCTGACAGGAACCTCCTGGCCTTCCCCTCCAAGCCTGGTCTGTCCCATTGCCCCTAGGGGGAGGCTCCAGGATCAAAGGACTCTTGCAGGCCTCCCATCTGGGAGCCTCATCTCTTCTCCTGGCTCTCAGAGCTCCTCTCAGGCCTTCATTCTTGATCAGGAGCTCAGAAGCAGGGAGTCTGAGGCTCCTCTGAGTCCTTGGGCGCCCTGGAGCTCCTCTGGGCTCCGGGCCTTCCTGCGGGCTTCCCAGGGCTGCTCTCAAAGATGTGTGTGGTCTGAGGTGGGGGGAGGAATTTGAGCCTTGGGCTGAACTGGCCAAATCACCCAGCCTAGGTCCTTTCAGGCCTTCCCTGCTGCAGTGCTAGGAGCAGATGCACCCCTGGGTGTGAGCAGGGAGGGCCGAGTGGGGGGCTGCGGAGGGAGGGGCCCGATGGCTGAGGAGGAAACAGAAGGGACAGCCCTCTCCCCAGCTGTGTCCTGGCCGCAGGCTCAGGGCCCATAGGATGGAGGTGTCCTCGAGGCAGCTCCCTGCGGCGTAGCCTCCACTGCTTAGGGTCTGGCGGGCAGAAGCCCAAAGCCCCAGGAGGTGCAGGTTGCTGGATCCTGCCTCTCTTGGGACCTGGCGCCAGGCTGACCTGCTTTTAGAGCAGGCATTGACAGGGCACTGAGGCACGGGGTGGGGAACGCAGTGGGGTCAGGAGAGGAGGCGGTGGGAGGAGGGGGTGCGTGGGAGCTGCAGGCTTCCCCCCGCCCCCGGCCCTGGCGCTACCTCTCCCAGCCCCTGGGAGCCGTTGCTGGGCTGGCACATGCTTGTGCACAGGCTCAGCATGTCAGCGGCACCCACCGCTTACCCGGCAGGAGCTGGCTGTGGGGAGGGGGCAGCCTTTGCCCTGGGGAAATGCCAACAGGCCCGCCAGACGCTGGGGGCTGGGAGATGGCCACAGATGGAGCAGGGCCCTCCCGTGATCCTCCCAGGCATGGGTGACCTTGGGGTTCCCACTCCTGACCCCCAGGGTCCCAGCTGGCCTTCCTCGAGCCTGGTTTATCTGCACCTTGTCTGCTGGGCTAACCAGGGGCCCTCTGGCATTACTGGGGTCTGGGGCTGACAGGAACCTCCTGGCCTTCCCCTCCAAGCCTGGTCTGTCCCATTGCCCCTAGGGGGAGGCTCCAGGATCAAAGGACTCTTGCAGGCCTCCCATCTGGGAGCCTCATCTCTTCTCCTGGCTCTCAGAGCTCCTCTCAGGCCTTCATTCTTGATCAGGAGCTCAGAAGCAGGGAGTCTGAGGCTCCTCTGAGTCCTTGGGCGCCCTGGAGCTCCTCTGGGCTCCGGGCCTTCCTGCGGGCTTCCCAGGGCTGCTCTCAAAGATGTGTGTGGTCTGAGGTGGGGGGAGGAATTTGAGCCTTGGGCTGAACTGGCCAAATCACCCAGCCTAGGTCCTTTCAGGCCTTCCCTGCTGCAGTGCTAGGAGCAGATGCACCCCTGGGTGTGAGCAGGGAGGGCCGAGTGGGGGGCTGCGGAGGGAGGGGCCCGATGGCGCTGGCCAGCTCTTCAGCTGGCAGAGGCTCCTGCCAAGACAGTGCCCGCCCCGCCCCCGCCCCTCCACTCATTATCAACTTGGGGTTTGTGTGTGCAAACAGCAGCTGGTCTCTTTTGTCAGCCCTCCTCCTCCTCCTCTTCCCTGCCCCTGCCCTCCTCCCTCAGGCCTCCCGACTGGCTCTTCCAGCCCAGGCCCTGCCCCTCCCCCAGGTGATTTAGAAACTCAGGCTCTGGGGAGTACCTGCGAGGGGAGGCAGCCCCGGCCCATTCCTGGCCCCGAGGCCTGTGTTCTCCTCTGGCCCTTCAAAGAGACAGTATTAAACCCATTTGGGACAGGAGAGCAAGAGAGGGCGAGCAACAAAGCCAAAGTCACAAAGCAGGCAAGGGCAGAGCCAGAACCCAGACCCAGGTGTGCCTGTTTGCAGAGCCTGTTTGCAGATCGCGTCTACTCCCCAGCCTTAGCTGTTCCTCTGACTACCTCAGTGGCATCACTCCTCTTTGGGAACCCTGAAAAGGTGGAGCAACTCCCAAACCTCCTCGCTGTGTCAGGGGCTTTCACTGAAGTACTCTTGTGCCTGTAGCTGCTCAGGAAGGCAGGCAGGGCCGAATGGCAGGGTCCTGTCAGTCACACCCAGGAGCTGGAACTGGATGCTGAGGCCAGTGGGAGGCGGAATCTCATGAGCAGTGGGCCCTGCTCTCTGGAGGCGGAGACCAGGGAACTGCCCAGATTCTAGCTTTTCATCCTTCCAGCAGATTTGGGGTAACAAGCCTCAGTCTCAGGTGGAACCAAGAATAGGTCTGAAGGTGCTGTGTGATCCCCAGATATTTGGGAAGAGGACTTGTTGCTGCCACGTCTAAGTCTCATAGTGACTGAGGTGGATGCTGGGAACTCAGACTAGGGACGTGATGGGGAGTGATGGGGTCACAGGAGGGAGGCGTCTGCTGCCTTCACAGGGTCTCACAGAAGATGCAACCCTGAAGGCAGGTCTCGAGGGAAGACTCCTGGTTCATTAGATGCAGGTATCTGAGGTGGCTCAGTGGCAAAGAATCTGCCTGCTGACGCAAAAGACACAGGTTCGATCCCTGGGAGGGGAAAATCCCCCAGAGAAGGAAAGGCAACTCATTCCAGTGTTCGTTGCCTGGGAAATCCCACGGACAGAGGAGCATGGTGGGCTACAGTTCATGGGGTCACAAGAGTCGGATCCGACTTAGCGACTGAACAAGAAGAATCTGAAAGGCAGTAGCCAAGGAAGCAGCCTGAGCAAAGGCAAGGAAGTCTGAGAAAGCAAGGAAAACCGCGGCCCAGTAAGGAAAGGTGGGGCCTGAGTTGGACCACCGCCCAGTCCTGGGGCTGACTGGTAGCCCCCCGCCCATGCTCAAAGTCCAGCCTCTCTCTCAAAAGAGCTTTTCTGAGTCTCTGGCCAGCCCATCTAGGGGCACACAAGTGTGCAAGGCCTGTGCTGGTAGCTCGACCCGGAGTGCCACCCTGGGGCAGGCAGGGCAGACCTGGCACACAAGCGCGTATACACACGGAGTACACCACATGCATGCACCCGGGTCCCCAGGGGCCGGAAGTCGCCAGGCCGGAGGCCGGAGCCCAGGAGCCTGGCCGCCAGGGCCGCCAGGGAGAACGGGAACAAAGGACGCGGCGGGGCGGGGGCGCCCGGGCCGGGTCGTGATTGGCTGCTGGGAGGCCGAGTCGGGCGGTGATTGGTCGCGGCCTCAGGGCCCCTCGCGGCCGAAACTCGAGCCCCAAACTGTGACCCAGGACCGCCCGCACCCCGCCATCTGCGCCGGGGGCGGGGCGCAGGCGGGGGTCAGGTTCCTGCCCAGCCCCCCAAGGCTGGTCCTCCGCGGAGTCTCGCAATCTGTGCACCCACCCCATCCCCCCGCCCAGCTGCGCTCGGGGTCCCTAGGGACCCAGGGAGGGAGGTCTAGGCCACTGCCCCGCGGGGACGCCCGAAGGGCCGGGGTGCCCAAGTGGAAAGGGGCTAGGGCCCGGAAGCTGTCCCTTCCTCGAGGCTGGCCGGCACCAGTGTTTGCATTGCGCGAGGAGGTCAGAGAAGAGAGGCCACTCAGAGAGGACGGGCTGGGGAAAAAACGAATTGCGGAGGCTGCGAATCCCAGGATGGCCCAGAGGAGGGGTGTTTGAATGACCTGAGGCCCAAGTACCCAAGCCGGGCGGCTTGGGAAGTCGTTGGGGCTGATGGGGCGACGGCTTGGCAAGTTAGCACAGGTTCGATCCTGGGAGGAAAATCCCCCAGAGAAGGAAAGGCAACTCATTCCAGTGTTCGTTGCCTGGGAAATCCCACGGACAGAGGAGCATGGTGGGCTACAGTTCATGGGGTCACAAGAGTCGGATCCGACTTAGCGACTGAACAAGAAGAATCTGAAAGGCAGTAGCCAAGGAAGCAGCCTGAGCAAAGGCAAGGAAGTCTGAGAAAGCAAGGAAAACCGCGGCCCAGTAAGGAAAGGTGGGGCCTGAGTTGGACCACCGCCCAGTCCTGGGGCTGACTGGTAGCCCCCCGCCCATGCTCAAAGTCCAGCCTCTCTCTCAAAAGAGCTTTTCTGAGTCTCTGGCCAGCCCATCTAGGGGCACACAAGTGTGCAAGGCCTGTGCTGGTAGCTCGACCCGGAGTGCCACCCTGGGGCAGGCAGGGCAGACCTGGCACACAAGCGCGTATACACACGGAGTACACCACATGCATGCACCCGGGTCCCCAGGGGCCGGAAGTCGCCAGGCCGGAGGCCGGAGCCCAGGAGCCTGGCCGCCAGGGCCGCCAGGGAGAACGGGAACAAAGGACGCGGCGGGGCGGGGGCGCCCGGGCCGGGTCGTGATTGGCTGCTGGGAGGCCGAGTCGGGCGGTGATTGGTCGCGGCCTCAGGGCCCCTCGCGGCCGAAACTCGAGCCCCAAACTGTGACCCAGGACCGCCCGCACCCCGCCATCTGCGCCGGGGGCGGGGCGCAGGCGGGGGTCAGGTTCCTGCCCAGCCCCCCAAGGCTGGTCCTCCGCGGAGTCTCGCAATCTGTGCACCCACCCCATCCCCCCGCCCAGCTGCGCTCGGGGTCCCTAGGGACCCAGGGAGGGAGGTCTAGGCCACTGCCCCGCGGGGACGCCCGAAGGGCCGGGGTGCCCAAGTGGAAAGGGGCTAGGGCCCGGAAGCTGTCCCTTCCTCGAGGCTGGCCGGCACCAGTGTTTGCATTGCGCGAGGAGGTCAGAGAAGAGAGGCCACTCAGAGAGGACGGGCTGGGGAAAAAACGAATTGCGGAGGCTGCGAATCCCAGGATGGCCCAGAGGAGGGGTGTTTGAATGACCTGAGGCCCAAGTACCCAAGCCGGGCGGCTTGGGAAGTCGTTGGGGCTGATGGCGGCGCCACAGAGCCAGACCGGGTCTTGGCAAGTTCAGAGCACAGGAGGGCGTTACTTGAGCTCACTGCCAGCCAGTCCACTGCTAGGTGCTTACAGATTTTAGGACGAGGGGCCTTCTCTGTTCCAGCCCTCTTCCCGGCGGCTTGGGAGGTGAGAGAGAAGGGGTGGAGCGAGGCACCCGGGGCCACCAATCACGGTCTCGGCTCCTCTTTGAATTTGGTCTGGCGGGCTCAGGCTGCCAGGCGCCAGGTGTGCTGGCGCCCTCTTTGTCCCCACTTGCCTGCCCAGGCACGTCCCTCTCCACCCCAACCCTTTGGGAGGCTCTGTGCTCCACCCAGCTGGCTCCCCTATCTGGGACTAAAGCTGGACCATGCTTCTACCTGCGGACCCTAGTGACTCCAAACCAGGCGCCTCTCCCAGCCCTTCGCTCTGCATACAGTCCTTGGGAGCTCAGACAGTCCCCCCAGCCCCAGGCTCTCTAGGAAAAGATGGCGCGGAGGGATCTGGGGGCTGCTTTTCCTTTATCTTCAGCCCCAAGTGTATGGAAGCCCCTTCTAAGTCAAGGTCGGAAGGCAGGTGGGGGCCCCACATGCCCCTACCCCGTCCCTAATCTGCTTCTCCATCTGCTTCCTGCCCTCTCCCTCCTCCACCTCTGGCATAAAGTTGGGCACCAAGCCCTCCAGGCTGCTTCCTTTACCATCTCTCAAATCTGTCTCCTCTTCTCCACCCTCTGCTACCTCCTAGTCCTGTCTTGGTAACAACAGGCTCCACCTGGCCAGTCTCCCTCAAACCAGTCTGGCCCACCCTACAGCCAGCATGAAATGCAAATTAGGCCTTGTTCCTCCCCTACTAATATTCCATCTCCCTGGGAAACCCTGATTAGATCTACTAGAGAGTTCTAGTAATTGGGCAAGCTCACACTCTGGAACCAGGCTGCTTACGATTGCCCCCTTGTTAACTGGGCCTTGTTTTCCCCATCTGTAAAATGGATGTGATGATAGCAGCTGGGCAGTGTTCCAAGTGCTTTGCACATAATCATATTGATCCATTTACTTCTTACAACAACTTTACAAGGTAAGTAACTATCATTATGCCTGCTTTACGGCACCCACAATAAACGTGGAATAATGGAGTACCTATTTCACACAGTTATGGATTCAATGAGTTAATGCATATGAAAAATCTGAAGAGCTTGAACCACGGTGCTCAGTACAATCAGTCGAGATGTTATTTTTGACCCAGCCTCTCCTGCGAACACCTTCCCAGTCTAACCTCTAGTCTTGCCTCTTCCCTTGCCCTACCCATCCACTGCCCACATCTCTCACCCACGCCCCAACCTTTCTTCTCTGAGTCCTACCACCTGGCACAGAATGAGAGCTTAATGGGTATTTAGGAATGAATGAAAGGTTTTGGAAGGCGGCTAGGCTAGGAGGGATTAGTTAATGCTCGTGCGCCCCCTGGTGGCCACTCTGGACATTAGCGCCTTGGCCCATCCTTTAAAATAAATAGGAAGGCAGAAAACAGGTGGGAGGCTCTGATTGAGGATAGACGGCGACCTAGGAGGTTGATCCAGGGCTTAAGCCCAAATGTCTGTGTGGTCGCAGGGATTCTTAGCCTCGAGCCAGCTTGACTTTTTCCCCCTTGTCTGAGAGCCTGTGTGTGTGTGTGTACTTGCCAGTGTGAGCTACACTATGTGCCCGAGAGGCCAAGAGCTCAGCTGTGTCTCCACAGAACAGATGGCGGCAGAGGTTCTGTCTTTAGAAGATCTGTGCGTGAGCGAGGCATGTGTGACCAAGCCTGTGTTCATGTGTGGGTCCCCTGCTTGTGGATGACTGTGACCAAAACCCATCTGGCTTGAAAATGCTGGGCCTCAGCGGACGCTGAGCAGATGGTAGACGGCAGCCAGTCGCTAGAACTTTCTGGATCTTAGTGTTCTGTATGGCGTCCAGGTGCCTGTGTTCTAGAAGGACTCATATCCAAGCTCGGGGCCTTCCTACACGCATCGGCAGCTACGGGCTCGCCCTGGGCCTGTGTGCTAAGCTCAACTTTCCCTTTCTCTCACATCTGTGTATTCGCCGGGCTTGGATAATTGGCCTCTTCCATTTCTGCCGAGCTCCTGCTGCGTGTGCTCCTGCGCTAGGAAGAAGTTGTATATCCTCATTCGTGAACAGACTCATATCTCTCCTAGTTATTTTGCCAGGTCATCTTCCTGCGCATAGGCTGGCTTGCACAAGAACAAGGAATTTGGAGTCAAACAGGTCTGAGTTCAAACTCAGCCTTCCCCGAGCCATGTGATTTGACACAAGGGATTTAATCTCACTGAGCCTCAGTTTCCTCATCTGCTAAAGGGGGATAATAATAACGCCTATTTCCTAGGTTGCTGTAAGAAGGGAAGAGGTGAAGGAAGGATAGAAGGCCTGGGGCATGGTGACAAGCAGACCAAAGGCGTGTGATCAGTGGTGGTGATTACAGATGCTAGATGCTTTTGGCTTCTAGCTGGGCTTGCTGGGCCCATGTCCTGTGACCCATGACACTAAGCAGAGCTTAAGGTCCTGCAAGCCGTTCTCCACCGGTGTGGGGCGTAGCTGTCAGCAGTTGCCCCCAGAGCAGCCCAGGGTCGTTTACACCTGGACCACACACAGTGCTTGTATCGGACAGCAGTGAACACACATCCAGGTTCCCTGATTTTCCAGACCTCCAACTGGAGCACCTGGCCAGGCAGATGTATTTTTCATCGGCAGAAGAGGCAGGATGTGTGAAGGAAGTCCTCGCACACTCCCCGGCTTCGGGCCTTGGCCCATTTGGCCACCTGGGGGAGCCCTGCGTTCCCTCGTCAGAGGGAGTAGAGGGGGAGGGGTCTGGCCGCTCTGGGGTGGCAGGAAAGTCTAGGAATGACCTGGGGAGCTATATGCCTAAGAAGCACCTCTTTCAGGAGCCAGGCCAGGGGTTAACCCATCTGCTGCCAGCTCCACCCCTTAGGCTCCAGGGGCCTCTGGGTTCCTGGTGGGCGAGAATTTGACCTCCTTGGGAGCAGTGGCCGCCAGGGGAGAACACAGTGTCCAGTGCCAGTGCCTGAGCCCCTCGATCACACCCACTCCCAAAGTGGCTCAGGAAGAGTGACCCATGGAGTGTGCACGTGTGTGTGTGATTTCTCAGATGGCAGGGAGTCCCAGGTCAGCCGGATTGCCCAACCTCACCACCCTGGAAGGCCTCAGTGAACCTTCACCTAGCTCTCTGGCCCGTGGCTGCCCCTGAGTGTCAGCCCCGGGCTCTCCCGTAGGCAGAGCGGCAACCTCCCTGGGCTGGGCAGGGAGGGTGGGAGGGCAAGGGCTTCCAGACCCTCGTGGATCTGGCAGGTGACCTCCATGTGGCCCTCCCACTTTCAGCAGAGGGGATGCGGTGAGGCCACCTGGAACCCAGGGTGTCTGATGTCAGTGCCCATGTCTCCACCCCTCATCTTTTGCCACTCCTGGGGGAGAACTGACCCAGGCCGACAGAGGGACCTGTGGGGAGGACAAGGAGGGCCGGAGATCAGGGAAGAGGAAGGAAGAGGAGCACCGCCAGCAGGACGCGGCCCTGCAGCGGCTAGCCTCTGAGCAGCTCCAGGGTGGCCAAGGGCTGAGGAGTGAGGAAGGCGGGAGGACGCGGAGGTGGCCGTGGACATCTCTTTCAGGAGAGTGGCTGTGGGGGGAACGACGCCAGGGACCAGTGGGCCCAGGGATCTCCAGTGAACGTGGAGGGACTTGGAGGCTTCCGCGTTGTGGGGAAGGGGCCACCAATGGGGACAGGTGCCCGGCAGGGTGGGGGAGGCTGGGGGAGGGTGGAGCCAGCGCCGCCTCTGCTTCCTCATTGGGGACCAGGCTGTTTGCAGGTGACAGAGGCAGGAGGGCGGCTGCCCTGTGGGGAGGGGCTCTCTTTTCTCTGGGGCCTGGAAGGTGGGGGCAGGGGAGGGCAGGCAGCTTCCCAGCTTGCTCAAGGCTGGTGGCGGTCAGAGGCCAGAGCCTTGAGGGGACAGGGCCCAGAGACAGACTTTCCCTCTGAGGCTCTTACCCAGGCTTCCAGAGGACTCCAGAACCCCCAAGAACTGAGGCTCATTGATTTGGAAAAGTTTCAGTAAAATGGAGACCTCTGTCCTTGTCCACAGCCTGAAAGGGCTTTGAAAAGGCCACGTGGTCTAGGGCTAAGGTGTTTGTGGTGCCCTCCATTAGGCAGGGAGGGGGAGAAGGAGCTGGGGGTGGACCCCCCATCTTCCTGTGGGGATCGACCGTCCTTTCCTGGCCTCTTCCCGCATCACACACACACACAGGCAGACGACTTCCCAGGGGCTAGCTCTGTGCAGAGGTCTTGGAACTCATCTCTTCCTGAATCTACTCAGCGCCCCACCGTGACCCCTGGGAGCCCATTTCCAGAGGAGGGAGGGCGGCCCAGGGGGCGACTCTGCGTGCTGGTGGTCAGAGGCCCTTCAGACTCTGCTCCCTGACGCCCACAGCCTAGGGAGCAGATGGCCCCTGCTCTCCCTCCCAGACGGCTCCTCGTTCAACCCCAGGGGCCCTCTGGCTCCTCCTTGTGGCCCCCGTCTCCCCCCTCCCACCCCGGGAAGCAGTGAGCCGAAGAGACAGCATCTGGTCCTCCCCAGGGCCCCAGTGGCCCAGCTGCCTGGCGGGCGGCAGCCTCAGCAGCCACCCCCTCTTCTGGTGCCCATCTCACCCAGGGGGTCTCATGGGACTGCCTGCCGCCCTTGGAGGTAGGGTCCTGAGCCTGTCCCCAGAGAGACCCCTGCCCAAGGCCACACCTGTACCTGTTCTAGCAGGTGACTATCTAGCTCCTCAGAGGTCTTTGCCATACGAGTCCCTAGACTCACAGGGCCAACTCAGCCCCAGGCTGGAAGACATTCTGCTCTGAGGCTGGGGGTGCCAGATGCCACCCATGGCCTGCGGGATGACAAAGGCACAAGCGACTGCAGAAGGGGCAGAAGGTGGTGTGCTGACTGAGCCAGGGACCGAGAGATGTCACTGCCACCAGGACCTCAGGGGCCCAGCCCACTTCTCTCCGCAGGTACACCCAGGTGCCAGGTCACAGGCACTCTGAGGCATCTGGGTCTCCCTGGGTCTTGTCCGAAGAGAAGGAAGAAGCAGTGACTGGTTTACATATGGGGCTCCCATTTGCCTTTCACCCAGGCTCTGGCCTTGACCGACTCCACCCTTCCCAAGGCTCCCATGACCCACTCTGAGAATCACAAGGGACTGAGGGCCAGCGAGCAGAGTGACCTGCCAGTTAGGGTCAGGTCTGGACCACGACCCTGGCCCTGAAAATCCATCCAGGATTTCCCCCAAACTCCCACTACCCCACAGCCTGCCTTAGATGGGCCACAAAAGGTTCTGGGGCTCTTTCAGGCTCCTTCAGGCCTGGGGGCGGAGGGGGGACCAGAGTTCTGGGTAGAACCTGCCTGTAGATCCACGTCTCTGTTAGCAGACAGGGAGGAAGGCACCTGGCTGCACTCAGTCAGCGGTGGAGAGGCTGAGCGGTGGAGCGGTGGAGTGCGGGAGCTGGGGGGCTGGGGGGCGAGGACAGGTCTGGGTGAGCCCTGGCTCTGCCTGACACTCTGGGACCCTCGCTGAGCCCTGTAGCGTGGAGCAGAGCAGATGTCCTCTTGGAGGTGAGCCGGCAGCCCCTAGTGCCCACTCCTGTGCTCTCTGCTGGACACAGCTGGATTCTGCTGGCCAGAGAGAGGCCTCTCCCAAGCCTTCCTTTCTTTTTCAGACTCTTCCTTTCGGTTGCCCTGCACTGACCTTGTGGGTTTCTGGGGTTTCCTCTCTGTCACAAGGATCCTGGTGTCGCAGTGGGTGTTGGCAGGAGCAGCGATCCCTCCCCAGCCTCCCGCTCCGCCCTGGTGCCCCTCCCCCCACTGGCCGGGCTGAGCTCCACCTACGGCACCTGCTGACCTGGACGCACCCTCCCTGGCTGACAGCCATTCTAGAGGGTGGGCACCCTGGGTGTCATAAAGCCCCTTCAGGGGAGAACATCCTCTGTGCTCAGAGCCCTGCCCCACTCTGTCCTTCCTTCAGGGACCTTGTAGAACTTCACCCAGCTTCTGCCTAGAAGCTCAGGCCAGGTTTGGTCCTGGGCGGACGCCCAGTCCACCCGCAGCAGCCTCAGGGCCAGAGCCTCCTCTCACCACCTTTCATTAGATGCATTAACTAGGGCCCGTGATTCTGATCTGGCCCCAAACTGCAGAGGGAGCAGGGAGGAGCCAGTGTCCAAGATGCGGACACTGACCCAGGAGCGCTCCTCATCATCTCAGCTATCCAGGGCTCAGTCAACAAACTCAGATGAACTCCGAGCTGTGTGTTCACAGCCATCCTGCACCTGTTCAGCTTTGTGGGAGGGCAGAGCTGAGCCACAGTGTCCGGAAGCCCTGGGGCCCCCAGGGGCTCCACTAGCCGTGGTTAGGGACCTGCCGATTACCCGAATGCGGGCCTTAGCCTGGGTTCCTGGGGAGAGCCCCAGAGTTTGCTGAGCCAGAGTGATACTCTGGCAGCTTCTTTGCCCACAGCCAGAGTCTTGCCACCCTGAACAGATCTTTGGGCTCAGTTGCTCAGTTGCATCTGACTCTTTGCAACGCTATAGACTGTACCCTGCCAGGCTCTCCTGTCCAGGGGATTCTCCAGACAAGAATACTGGAGTGGGCTGCCATGTCCTCCTCCAGGGGATCTTTCTGACCCAGGGATTGAAACTACATCTCCTGAGTCTCCTGCATTGCAGGTGGATCTTCTACTGCTGAGCCACCTGGGAAGTCCATGAACAGGTCCTAGCATTAGGGCTGCCGGTTCCCAGCCCAGTCTCCTGAGATGCTGGCTGGAGCTCCAGGTCCTTCCCAGGGTATAGCACCATTGCCATATGCAGCAAGGAGCCTTCCGCTTTGTAAAATTGTTAAAGGTACAAATGTGCCACCCAAGGGACCCTTCTCAGTCTCAGAGAGATGCAACCAAAGCAGGATGCTAAAAATAAAGGCCTCGCAGGGTCAGGCCTCATGGACGATAGCACAGAGCACACGGTGAGAGAGGCATGCCCCACTCCATGTCCCTGCTGCTCATTCCAGGGACCCCTGCTGAGAAGAGCCTGCCAGGCAGATGCAGCAGCAGTGTGGGAAGGATGAAGAATGTTCTGGAGACCATGTTTCATACAGAATAAGGAGAAAAGCTGGTGTGGTTTAGCGCCGTGGAGGGCTTCGACGCGGCTCTTGGGCAAACATGCAATACTGCTTCCTCATTCGTGCTGGCCACACTGAACACCCTGTGTTCCCGCACTGTGGGTGGCAGCGGGACTCACAGGGACCCTGCCTTCACAGGACAGGCAGTCCACGAAGATAGATGTTAAAGAAGGCAGCTTTCGGGGACTTCCCTGGTGATCCAGTGGCTAAGACTCTACGCTCCCAATGCAGGAGGCCTGGGTTCGATTCCTGATCAGGGAACTAGATCCCACATGTCGCAACTAAGACCCAGCACAGCCAAATAAAAATATAAGTAAGTAAAATATTTTTAAAAAGAAGGAAGCTTTCAACTCTGTATAAGATAGAATACACTTATGGAGTGAGTTCCCTCACACCTCTGGAAGCAATCCAGGTATTCAGAGGAGATTTTTGCTTCAGGTATTATAGTGAGAGTGAATGAGGAGACTATCAGGATTCCTTTCCATCTAAGACTTGGACTTTTCATCTGGCAGATGGTAACAGTGTCTCCTGTTTTTAAGTATCCATTTTCCTGTCTCCCTTCTTCAGATCCCTTGGGGATCTCTTCCCAGTGCGAAAGGAGAATCTCAAAACTGGACAGTCTATCCATTGATGTACTGTTTTAGTCCACTGAGCATGGACGGCCATTGCCATCTTACTGACAGGATCATTAGGTTTTTTGACCTTGCTTTGTGCATTTGGGATCCAAGTTCCCCGACCAGGGATTGAACCAGCGGCCCCCTGGAGTGAAAGGAGGGAGTGTTAACCCTTGGACTACCAGGGGAATCCCAGGATTCTTTACTTTAGCTCCTGAAACCTCCTGTCCCACAGAAGAGTGGTCTTCTAACTGGACTGCTTGAATCCTGCCTGGTCCCCTTGCACCAGCGGCTGGAGATGATCATCCCAGTGGTGGGGAGTTAAGACCGTGGCTGGGGCAGGCAGCCTGGGCAGTGCCCCAAGACTCAGGAACAGACCCCAGGGAGCCAGCGAGCAGGAGGAGGGACGGAGTCACAGGAAAGAGGAAGCAGGGCAGGCCGAGGGACTTTCTCTTCCCTCAGCCTTTTGAGGCAGGCGGGTGCTGCCCGCAAAGGCCTCCCTGACTGGATGGGGATTGTCTCTCTAACACAGCCTCAAATTATGCTCCCTGAAATGAGACCAACTAGAGATTCACTGAGGTGAGTCCCACTAAATGCCCCGTTTAAAAAGTATCCCATTGGAAAACTGCCCTAAGTATTGGAGAAGTGCAGTACTGGCCCAAGCATCCAGGATAATTCACGGAGTCAGAGCAGGTACCCCACACCGGGCCTGGCGGGTGTTCAGCGCCAAGGATGCAGGAATCAGACTCTGGGAAGCTGGGGTGCCTGAAGAGGTCACTGTCGCTGCGTCCCCAATGCAGGACCCCAGATTCCTGCAGAGGGAAGACTGCTCCTTTTCAGGGTTCTGATGTTAAGCCCTCCTGGAGCCCGAAGCCCGCCTGGGGCAGAACCGAGCCTGATTTCCTGGGATGCAGCCCATTCCTTCCCACCTCCGGGCTATCCCTCCCATGAGTCACCCCGTTATGCCGCTGGGCGCTGCACTGTTCGTGTGGTGCAGACGGGCCTGGGAGGGCCAGCACCCCACCCTCCTGCATCCAGGTCCCGGTCCTGCAGGCCCCGTTGGGGATCTCTTCCCAATCTTGAAAGGAGAATCTCAAAACTGGACAGTCTATCCATTGATGTACTGTTTTAGTCCACTGAGCATGGACGGCCATTGCCATCTTACTGACAGGATCATTAGGTTTTTTGACCTTGCTTTGTGCATTTGGGATCCAAGTTCCCCGACCAGGGATTGAACCAGCGGCCCCCTGGAGTGAAAGGAGGGAGTGTTAACCCTTGGACTACCAGGGGAATCCCAGGATTCTTTACTTTAGCTCCTGAAACCTCCTGTCCCACAGAAGAGTGGTCTTCTAACTGGACTGCTTGAATCCTGCCTGGTCCCCTTGCACCAGCGGCTGGAGATGATCATCCCAGTGGTGGGGAGTTAAGACCGTGGCTGGGGCAGGCAGCCTGGGCAGTGCCCCAAGACTCAGGAACAGACCCCAGGGAGCCAGCGAGCAGGAGGAGGGACGGAGTCACAGGAAAGAGGAAGCAGGGCAGGCCGAGGGACTTTCTCTTCCCTCAGCCTTTTGAGGCAGGCGGGTGCTGCCCGCAAAGGCCTCCCTGACTGGATGGGGATTGTCTCTCTAACACAGCCTCAAATTATGCTCCCTGAAATGAGACCAACTAGAGATTCACTGAGGTGAGTCCCACTAAATGCCCCGTTTAAAAAGTATCCCATTGGAAAACTGCCCTAAGTATTGGAGAAGTGCAGTACTGGCCCAAGCATCCAGGATAATTCACGGAGTCAGAGCAGGTACCCCACACCGGGCCTGGCGGGTGTTCAGCGCCAAGGATGCAGGAATCAGACTCTGGGAAGCTGGGGTGCCTGAAGAGGTCACTGTCGCTGCGTCCCCAATGCAGGACCCCAGATTCCTGCAGAGGGAAGACTGCTCCTTTTCAGGGTTCTGATGTTAAGCCCTCCTGGAGCCCGAAGCCCGCCTGGGGCAGAACCGAGCCTGATTTCCTGGGATGCAGCCCATTCGCTTCCCACCTCCGGGCTATCCCTCCCATGAGTCACCCCGTTATGCCGCTGGGCGCTGCACTGTTCGTGTGGTGCAGACGGGCCTGGGAGGGGCCAGCACCCCACCCCTCCTGCATCCAGGTCCCGGTCCTCAGCGCTCAGGGCCACTTTCCCACAAACGTGGGGGAAGCTGGGGAAAGAGAGGGTCCCCCTGAGACGCAGCGATCGCTTCCTCCTAGGGGGTCGTGGGACACGCTCCAGGGGCCCAAGAACAGGGCGGGGGGCCTTGCCTCTTTGTCCATAGGTCCCGAGGAGCTGCGGCTCCGGGATCCTGAGAGCCGCGATCACCCGGGGCGTGTCTGGCAGCCCCCGGGCGCCGCCCCGGCCCTCGGAGCCACCACATAAGGAAATGTTTGTGCCTGGGCGGCGCGGCCTCTGGGCAGTGGCTCGGCCGGTCCCCCTCCTCCCTCCCCGCCCCGGCTGCCCCCGGACGGGCCGGGCTGGGGCGGTCTGACCCCGGAGGAACCGCCCTGAGCTGGGCGGGGGGACTGCCTCGGCGGAGGGCGAGGAAGTGGGCGGGCAGGGCCCGTGATCGGTGGGCTCCCCGAGGGGGACACCCGGCCGGCCGGCGGGGAAGAGCGCCTCCGGAAGCCGTCTCCTCCACCCCCTACCCCGGGCCAACTGCTGGAGCCCGAGGCCGCCCTAGCTGGGGGGCTGGGGGGCAGGGAGGCCGGACCAACTGGGACCAGCGGGACCTGGCTTTGCAGTCTCAGAGGCGCCACACCCTGGAGTCACCAACCGGAACCGCCGAGGGGAGCGCGGGGACGAATGGGCTCCCTGAAGAACTCCGCCCCCCCCCATCCCCCACCCAAGCCGTCCCTCCCAGAGAGCCCAGAGCTCTGGCTTTTATTTCTGTGGGTCGTGACTGAGGCATCCCGACTCCTAGCCACAGCTCAGAGGGAGGAAACATTTTATAACCTGTCTGCTGGCTTGCGAGGTCAGGCTCACATGGGCTGCGTCCCCTTCTGGAGTTTTCCATTCAATGATTTACACAGAACAAGCCCACAGACCTCTGCAGCAAATCGGCAGACACAAGGTGGCATTTATTCTTCTGCAAACAGTCTCATTTTCCCGAGGGATCCCTCCTCTGTTTGACCCTTTGGAGGTAAGAAGCTGCCCAAGGGTGGCGCCTTCTGGGTCCTTGTGGTTTGTTTGTGGGAGCTGGAGAAAGCCGCCACCAGGTGTCCCTTGGCACAGGCCCTGGGCCCACCACAGAATTCAGAGAGGGCAGCTCTGGCCCCTGATCACGGGCAGGGGTGTTGGAGAGCCCACCTCTGGAGTCCATATTCCAGGAAAGGGTCATTGAGAGAGGGCGACATCACCCAGATCCATGGGCCTTTGGGAAGAGTGAACCGTACAGCGTACGAATGGCCCATTGAGCAGGAGAGGACGGGGGACCACCTCTCCTACCTCCAGGCTACAGTTTATTTACATCAGCTCTCAGGCTCAGGAGGCTCCAGCCTGCAGCCCTGCTGGTGAATGACAATGGTGGAAAAACCTACCCCAAGCCTGAGCGACAGATGCTCAGGGGATGATCCCCAGACCCCCCACCTCCCAAGAGGCTCAGCAGAATCACCTAAGCCCCACCCCTAAGGACAGCCACGGTGTCCTCCACACCCACAGCCCCTGAGGAGGGTCCCTCTTAGTTCTTTCTGTGTCAAGTGGCCAGTGCTTCTGAGGGCACGCGTGTAAGCTCCCCCATCCCCAGCTGCATGGACGATGGACTGTGCCCACGCCAGGAACAGCCGGGAAAAGGACAGGGGAGAGGGAGGCTCGTGCCCATCTAATCCCCACCCCCACAGCCCCTACAGTATTAATTCAAGATACACAGCAGCAGTTCACTGTGCTACAGTACACACCGCATGGACTTCCAGCATGAACACAGCAACTATGAAGAACTTTTGTCTGTCCTTGGACCTTAGTATCCTGCAGTCTGGGTCTCTGGGCTCCCAGAGGTAGGACCTGTTCAGTTGCTGGCTTGCGAGGTCAGGCTCACATGGGCTGCGTCCCCTTCTGGAGTTTTCCATTCAATGATTTACACAGAACAAGCCCACAGACCTCTGCAGCAAATCGGCAGACACAAGGTGGCATTTATTCTTCTGCAAACAGTCTCATTTTCCCGAGGGATCCCTCCTCTGTTTGACCCTTTGGAGGTAAGAAGCTGCCCAAGGGTGGCGCCTTCTGGGTCCTTGTGGTTTGTTTGTGGGAGCTGGAGAAAGCCGCCACCAGGTGTCCCTTGGCACAGGCCCTGGGCCCACCACAGAATTCAGAGAGGCAGCTCTGGCCCCTGATCACGGGCAGGGGTGTTGGAGAGCCCACCTCTGGAGTCCATATTCCAGGAAAGGGTCATTGAGAGGGCGACATCACCCAGATCCATGGGCCTTTGGGAAGAGTGAACCGTACAGCGTACGAATGGCCCATTGAGCAGGAGAGGACGGGGGACCACCTCTCCTACCTCCAGGCTACAGTTTATTTACATCAGCTCTCAGGCTCAGGAGGCTCCAGCCTGCAGCCCTGCTGGTGAATGACAATGGTGGAAAAACCTACCCCAAGCCTGAGCGACAGATGCTCAGGGGATGATCCCCAGACCCCCCACCTCCCAAGAGGCTCAGCAGAATCACCTAAGCCCCACCCCTAAGGACAGCCACGGTGTCCTCCACACCCACAGCCCCTGAGGAGGGTCCCTCTTAGTTCTTTCTGTGTCAAGTGGCCAGTGCTTCTGAGGGCACGCGTGTAAGCTCCCCCATCCCCAGCTGCATGGACGATGGACTGTGCCCACGCCAGGAACAGCCGGGAAAAGGACAGGGGAGAGGGAGGCTCGTGCCCATCTAATCCCCACCCCCACAGCCCCTACAGTATTAATTCAAGATACACAGCAGCAGTTCACTGTGCTACAGTACACACCGCATGGACTTCCAGCATGAACACAGCAACTATGAAGAACTTTTGTCTGTCCTTGGACCTTAGTATCCTGCAGTCTGGGTCTCTGAGCTCCCAGAGGTAGGACCTGTTCAGTTGCTGGAGCCCTAGCCGAGACACAGGCCCAGTATCCAGCATGGGCTCAGAAAATATGTTTTAGGTGACAGAAAAAAAAAAAGTCTTCATTTTGGATTGCAGAAATCCGGATCTCACTAAAATGGCTATCCTGTGAAGTGGCCCCTTCTCCATCATGAGATTCAAGGGGGGGGGGGGTGTGCTCCATGTTGTAGAGGGATTCTCAATGGGAATGTCAGTGGAATGTCTGTACCTGAGCACAACAGAACATCCAGAACTTTATGAAAGACAGCCGGACGAGGTGGTTCTTCTGAGGGAAGGGGAAGGAGGACTATTCCCTGGAAGGGACTTCCAGGTCCGTCCAATTCAAACGCTAGCACCCCACGTTCACTGGACACTTAGTCTGTGCCTGGACTGTTCTCTTGCAAGCTGGACATCCCTCCAGCCCCAGTGACACAGGTGCTCGCTCAAGGCCCCACTGTAAAGCCAGTAGAGAGAAGACTGCAACACCGAAGAGCCAGAACCAGGGGCAGGTGTAAACCAGAGCCTCCACAGACCCCCCTCCTGCTTTCCCTCCCCACCCTCCTTGGGGAGGCCACTTCCCTGCTGAGCTGGGTGCCCAGATCTTTTGCCTCCTGGGCCCCACAAACAGTCCTCCTTTTCCACACACACTGCTCTCCATCACCCCTTCACTTCAATCCCCTGTGCTCTCAAATGTGAATTTGATGGCACTTCCTGTTGAAATGCCTCCCAGAACAAAGTTTTCAGGCTTGAGCCCTGAGACCCTCTTTAGCTAAGGCCTGACCAGCTAGACTGGCCTTGGTTCTTGGTTTCTTCCCTGAAGCTTTTCTCAAACATTTCAGGCTAGGCACCTCCTTCAAAGCCGGATCACAGAGCCCTTAACTGTCCACTTCTGTGTCAGTTTCCCTCAATAACCCTGCAGTCTTTGTCACCACGTGCTGAGGAGCCTAATAAATGGGGTGGTTAACAGAAAAGGTTAAGAACAGCAAACCGAGGGGAGAGGTGTGAAGGTATGGGTGGGGAGGGGGACTTCCTCGGCTTTGCTGTTCAGGGAACTGAGACATCACACGCCCCACTCATGCATGTGAGTCACTTCAGTCGTGGAACTCTGCAGCCCTACCGACTGTAGCCCACCGGATTCCTCTGTCCACGGGATTCTCCAGCAAGAATACTGGAGTGAGTTGCCATTTCCTTCTCCAGGGCATCTTCCAACCCAGAGATCCAACCCTTGTCTCTCAAGTCTCCTGCACTGGTAGGCCAGTTCTTTAGCACCAGCGCCACCTGGAAAGCTAGGTACCCCATGGCGTGACCAAATAAGAAAAAACAAACGGCAGCAGTTGGGTGGTTGTGATTTCCACATAATCTCAGCAAGAGGAAAGAATCCAAAACAGGCCAGATTCAGGGCCGTGTGGTGCTGGCACTGCACTCCTGGGTCCGGGAACACCCTGGGTCGTGCACACAGCGTGGTGCATACACCAGAGTCGGGAGTGCACCCGTCTATACACATACCGGGATTGGTGCAAACACGACCGTGCACTCCCAGACCTGTGCAGGCAGTGCAAATGCAAGCGTGCGTATCCTCAGGTGTGAGCACGTTCTCGAGGTCGTGCACACTAGAGTAAGGGGAAACCCCACGGGCACACCGGAGTCCGCAAACTCGACTTTGGGCATCCTGCGGCTGGGCAAGCTGTTGCGCATACTCGGAAAAGTGCACACTCCCGATGATGCACACGAGGCCACGCGTGGCTCTGAGGCCAGTTCGCAGGCCCTCCAAAGACGGTGGAAGCACCCCTTTCCCTCCCACTTGGGCACAGCTGCAGTCTCCGAGCGCCATCTTCGCCCAGCGGGCAGCGGAAGGACCTGCAGTCCGCGAAGCCCTAGCGCTCGGGCCTTTGTTGTCCTGGTTTCCGGGCATCCATCACGCGGTGGCCGCGAGCGCCGGAGCACGAAATGGCGGCCGGGGAGTGGGGGCGAGGCGAGGGCGGAGCGTCCGGGGGCAGCAGCCACTCCCGACGCCCGGCTGGGCGCCCCGCCCGCCCCCTGGCGCAGGCGCACGGCGCGCTGCGCGTTCCCGCGTTCCCTCCGACGCGCGCCGGGACACAAAGGGCTGGAGGGAAAGCACGGAGAGCGGCCGCGCCTCCGGAGCGGCCGGCGGCTCGGAGCGGCCGGGAGCGGACTGCTGGGCCGGAGCCGGACTCGCCGGAACCGCGCGCTGGGGCGGCCGGCCTGCCCCTCCCCTCGCCTCCTCCAACGGCCGGGACGGCCTCGCGGGCCGAGGGGGGCGCGGGGCGCACGCGCCGGGCCGGGGCCGCCGGGGGCGGGCCGGCCACCTCCATTTTCCCTCGCATGCACTAATGGCGGGAGCTGGGTCCCTTTTCCCCTGGGGAGCGAGGGCGCGCCTCCCGGGACGCCCGAGGCCTTCCCCACGAATTCTCTCTTTCGTCCTGGCGCCTTCGCGCGGAAGCCGGGCCAAGCAGCTCTTTATTGTGTTTCCGATGAGACTCCCATAGTTTTTCGTAAAAGAAGGGCTGACCCCTCCGCCAATGGCTGTGGAGTTCGCAGCTTGCACTTAAGAAATTAGGAATGTGGTTTTCGGGGGAAGGGTGACGACACGAACTGACAGTAAAGTTTTCTCCATTAAGGAGAGGTTTTTAAGAGGAGTCGTTTACATTTTAAAGACCGTTTTCCTTATACAAATAAGACATATTCTTGGTAGAATATTTTGAAAGACGTGATAGCTGGCATTTCACCGACGACTTAGACGCCAGGTCCTGGTTTAAGTGGTTTAATTTTCATCACCAGGTACGGATGGAAAAAACAAGCACAGAGAGGTTAAGTACACAAGAGAACTTCAAGTACAGGAAAGCAGGGAAAGTAGTAAACCCAACCTTACAAGACAACCAAATAAGCTGGCATGGTTCCCGTCCCTTTAGAAGTTTGGTTCACGTTATACACACAGCCTATGGCATTTTTTGATTAACTGGGAGAACTGTGGGTGGGCAAATGGAAAAGGCTCAGGGGTTCGGTGGGGCTGGGGAAATTCCGGTTCCTCCTGTTTCTCCGTTCGCTCGCTGTCTGTGGGCCTCTTGGTCTCAGGCAGTTTAGCGACTTCCCTGGAAGATGTCTCAGGAGCCCCAGCTCTGGAATGGTGCTGGAGAATTCGTGCTGCTCCTGGTCATTGCAAGAGGCTAATAGGGAAAGCCTCCTAATTTCTCCCTCCTTTCTTTTCCGGCCATAGCACATTCTTGGGTGCTAAATGACCTTACTTGAGCTCCCCAAGCTCATTTGATTCTATGAGGAATTTTTGCAGATTAGAATAGGGTCAATTCCATATGTACGCCTATGGCGGATTCAGGTCGATGCGTGACGCTAAATAACAAAACGCTGTAAAAAAAAAAAAAAGGGGTCAATTCAAGGTAGAGAGGGCAGGTCCCTCATGTACAGGCTCGTCACGTGGCGCAGTGGGAACGATTCCACATGCCAATGCAGGAAACCTGAGTTTGACCCCTGGTTTGGGAAGATCCCCTGGAGAAAGCAATGGCGACCCACTCCAGCATTCTTGCCTGGAAAATTGCTCGTGCAGAGGAGCCTGGTGGGCTGCAGTCCATGGGTTTGCAAAGAGTTGGATAAGAACGAGTGAGCACAGCTGAGATAAAGGGTTAGAAGTCTTGCCCAAATCCATCAGCTAATCCACAGTGGAGCTGAGACTGTTTCATCCAGCTGGAGGCATCTGCTTTGCAACCTCAGTCTCCAAGTCTGCCGCTTCTATGGGATCTATAATTATATCCATGCTTATTTGTCTAAACTTTAACAAGGCGGGAATCCCAACACTCAGCATTGCGGATAAATGGTAGGTGCATCTCTTGCTTAGTGAAGGGTTCCCTATTCTTAATAGTTGAGGGGGAAGAAGCTAGTTTTTCTCTCTTAAGGAAGTAGCAGGATCAACTTGCAGATTGCTTTTGAGAAAACGTTACTGAAGCTCCCTGTAGAGCACAGCTGTGTACCTCATTCCTCCCCAAACAACGTCTAAGATTGCTAAAACTTTTAATTCAAGGAAACAGAAGCTTTAAAATTCATTGAAACAAGACTCTTGTAAAAGTAAAATACAAATTTAAAAAAATTCACCAAGAAGCAAGTCAAGTGCTTGTTTGATGCATGTGCATTATTTGGAGTAAATAACAGAAGGGCTGTGTGAAGTGGACCCATGTCAGGTCCCCCTCTCAGTTCTGAAAGGGCCTAAAGAACTGGGACACAATGTCAATTGCAACCCGGAGAGGGAAGGACCCCTGTCCACGCAAAGCAACATGACTTGCTGAAAGCCACAGCGCTCTCTCTGGGGTTGGGTCCTGTGGTCTCTGTTGAGCACATTGCTGTTGGGGTGCTGGTGGCAGGGGGTAGAACAGCCCACCCCTGCCCTCATGGAGCCTAGAGTTTAACAAGAAAGCCAGACCGTGAGCAATTACCAGGGTGGGAAGTGTAGGTTGGTGAGGTGCTCCATGAGGTAGCAGTGGTCCTGGCTTAGGCAGAAGGCCCTAGAGACACCCTGGAGGCAGTGATTCTTCAGCTGAACCTAGCATTCTCTTAGACTCTTAAGAGGAAAAGAGCCCATTAAAACTGAAAAACTAAAGAAGTTCAGAAAGTTTGGGCATGCGAGGTGGTTGGCAGAGGGTGGGGTGGGAAGTGACGGAACTGAGACAGAGAAAGGAGGAGCCAGACAACGAAGGTTTCTGCAGGAACGGAAGAAAATAAATCTTTTTCCTCTATGCATCTTAGGTCCTCTGACCAGAGCCCTGTACACTATACTACCAAGAGAAAAATAAGCAGAAGTTTATTAAAGCTGGAGGCATCTGCTTTGCAACCTCAGTCTCCAAGTCTGCCGCTTCTATGGGATCTATAATTATATCCATGCTTATTTGTCTAAACTTTAACAAGGCGGGAATCCCAACACTCAGCATTGCGGATAAATGGTAGGTGCATCTCTTGCTTAGTGAAGGGTTCCCTATTCTTAATAGTTGAGGGGGAAGAAGCTAGTTTTTCTCTCTTAAGGAAGTAGCAGGATCAACTTGCAGATTGCTTTTGAGAAAACGTTACTGAAGCTCCCTGTAGAGCACAGCTGTGTACCTCATTCCTCCCCAAACAACGTCTAAGATTGCTAAAACTTTTAATTCAAGGAAACAGAAGCTTTAAAATTCATTGAAACAAGACTCTTGTAAAAGTAAAATACAAATTTAAAAAAATTCACCAAGAAGCAAGTCAAGTGCTTGTTTGATGCATGTGCATTATTTGGAGTAAATAACAGAAGGGCTGTGTGAAGTGGACCCATGTCAGGTCCCCCTCTCAGTTCTGAAAGGGCCTAAAGAACTGGGACACAATGTCAATTGCAACCCGGAGAGGGAAGGACCCCTGTCCACGCAAAGCAACATGACTTGCTGAAAGCCACAGCGCTCTCTCTGGGGTTGGGTCCTGTGGTCTCTGTTGAGCACATTGCTGTTGGGGTGCTGGTGGCAGGGGGTAGAACAGCCCACCCCTGCCCTCATGGAGCCTAGAGTTTAACAAGAAAGCCAGACCGTGAACGAATTACCAGGGTGGGAAGTGTAGGTTGGTGAGGTGCTCCATGAGGTAGCAGTGGTCCTGGCTTAGGCAGAAGGCCCTAGAGACACCCTGGAGGCAGTGATTCTTCAGCTGAACCTAGCATTCTCTTAGACTCTTAAGAGGAAAAGAGCCCATTAAAACTGAAAAACTAAAGAAGTTCAGAAAGTTTGGGCATGCGAGGTGGTTGGCAGAGGGTGGGGTGGGAAGTGACGGAACTGAGACAGAGAAAGGAGGAGCCAGACAACGAAGGTTTCTGCAGGAACGGAAGAAAATAAATCTTTTTCCTCTATGCATCTTAGGTCCTCTGACCAGAGCCCTGTACACTAAACTAACAAAAGATTACCAAGAGAAAAATAAGCAGAAGTTTATTAAAATGCACACGACACACTCACAGGGGAGCACCCAGCAAAGAGTGACTTGTTGGGTGACTTAACGGGCCAGTAGAACTGGAGCTTATTATAGCGCTCCTTAACACAAGAACAGTGGACTTCTAGAGAAGCGGCAAGAGAATGGAAAGGACTTTGAGTTTCTAGGGGAGCAAATTCTAGGAAGGTGAACTATATATATATGGATAAGGGCTGGTTTTAACAGTGTTAGTCATGTAAATTCCTTTGTTGGCAACTCTAGGCTGGTAAGTGTCTAGGGTTGTCTCCAGTGATTAACTTTTGTCCTTGCTGGCAGAGAGGAGAGAAAGAGGCCACCTCTGCAAATTTATGTCCAAATGAGGACTTCCCAGGTAGCTCAGTGGTAAAGAATTGGCCTGCCGGTGCAGGAGACACAGGAGACAAGGGTTTGATCCCTGGGTCGGGAAGATCCCCTGGATAGGAACATGGCAACTCACTCCAGTATTCTTGCCCTGAAAACCTAAGGGGCAGAGGAGCCTGATGGGCTACGGTCCAGGGGGTCGCAGAGTCAGACACGACAGAGCTCGCAGACATGTGTGTTTAATCCTTATATCAAAAATAATCCTTATATCAAAATGACATATTTGGGGTGGCATATTCTGCCACCCTTCACCAGCCCTGGTTTACTATATTGTTCAGTATTCTCCTTACTTGTCCAGATTTTTGAGAATCCTCAAAATACTTTTTTTTTTTTTTTTTAAAGATTTATTTATTTATTTTGGGTGGGGGTCGGGTTGGGGAGGGAGGGGAGTGGGCGGGCCACTTCTATTGGTCTTTCATTTCTCTATGTTCATCCGTCTTTGTTCTTTGGCTCCTGTGGGCCTCCCATCGCGGTGGCCTCTGTCGCTGCAGAGCGCAGGCTCTGGGCGCATGCGCTCCAGAGCTCCGGCTCGGTGATTGGACACATCGGTCCAGCCGCTCCGCGGCACGTGGGATCTTCCCAGGCCAGGGATCGAACCGGCGTCCCTTGCACTGCAAGGCGGTGTCCTTACCCACTGGACCACCAGGGGAAGCCCCTCAAAATACTTTTGTTGAGATATAACTTACATGCCATAAAATCTACCCCTTTAAAAGTATATATAATGCTCGCTTCGGCAGCACGTATACTAAATTTGGAACGATACAGAGAAGATTAGCATGGCCCCTGCGCAAGGATGACACGCAAATTCGTGAAGCGTTCCATGTTTTTGCAACAACAGAGGCCACCGCGATGGGAGGCCCAAACGGGTCAAAGAACAAAGATGGATGAAAATGGACAAATGAAAGACCAGTAGATATGGCCCGCCTGCTCCCCTCCCTCCCCACCCCACCCCCACCAAAAAAATAAATAAATAAATCTTTAAAAAAAAAAGTATATATAGCTCAGGGACTTCCCTGGTGATCCAGTGGTTAAAACCACACTTACAATACGAAGGATCCAGGTTCATTCCCTGGTCAGGGAACTAGATCCCATATGCCCCAACTAACAGTTAACATGCCACAACTAAGACCCAGCACACCCAAATAAATAAATACATATTTTTAAAAAGTATATATAGCTTGTTTCTAATGTATTCATACAGTTGAGTAGCCTTCACCCCCAAAAGAAACCTGGCCCTCCTAGCAGTCACCCCACATCTACCCCTTGCCTCAACCCCACCACAAATCTAGTTATGGTCTCTGTGGATTTCCATATGGTAGATATTTTATATAAATGGAATCCAGGATATGTGTTCCTTGTGTCTGGCTTCCTTCACTTAGCATAATGCTTTTAAGTTCATCAGGGTGGTAGCAGGTAACAGTACTCCATTCCCTTTTACGGGTGAATAATACTCTGTCATGTGGATATTCCTCAGAACACTCTAGAGGGTTAGGCTTTCATATCTATATAGGAACAAGTGCCCTGGAGCATGGCCCCAGTATGAGAAATACTGCTTAGAAAAGCAGTGGATTTCCCAGGCTTGCCTCCAACTGGGTGTGTGACCTTGGCGAGTCACTTTCTTTGAGCTTCATTTTTCCTTTCATAAAAAGGGAAAATGGTAGTAACTCTTGTAGAGTTGGTGAATGAATGAGATAATGCATTTCAAGGGCTAAGAAAAGTGCCTGATTCGAAGATCTGGTGGTTCTTATGTCAAGAAAGTCTGAAAAATGCAGAACTCCCTACTGGACTACTTAGTGAGTGCATTGTCCTTTATTCCAGAATTTTCCAAATGGCTACAAGGCTACTTTACAGAACTGGAAATTGCAACTGGATCTGATTCAAGAGGGGATGAATTGAAAATAGTAGTTTCTATGCCTTCCTTAGGCATCTAGGATTTTCAAGTTCTTCAGATTTTCAAATTTGGTGTGAGTGATGATGAACCAAGAGACTTTTTCTGTGTATGTACTTTTAAGGTCATCTGCCTTGAGAACAAACTGCTTTAAATTGTAAAAAATTTATATAAACTTTTGACGTGTGAAAAAGTAGGATATGATGCCCATGTACGGTCAACACCACTTATTCCCATGTTTCAATGTTTAACTAATGACTTCTGTTCCCCAGATGGATGGAGGAAGCACACCCAGCAGGTAGGAGCCCTCTTGCAAGGACCTGGGGAAACTGGTTTTGTGGGCAGGTTGAGAAATGTATGCTTACCTAGGTGGCTCAGGCGCTTCATAGAAGGTAGGGGTGCGAATGGAGGCTGCGGTTCCCCTACCGCCTAGACCATGCCGTGGGACCAGGCCTAGGATGAGAAGGCTCCCTCCAGGGACCTGGCACTAGTGGCGTGATGACATTTTCTCCAGATTCTGCCAGTCTATCAGGAGCCGGGGGTGCAGTGGTCCCGCTCATCCTGACCCCTCCAGGAACTGTCCAGTGGACACATTGCACACAGGCTTTTTCTAGTTGGGGCAAGTGGGGACTTCTCGTTGCAATGGCGTTTTTTGTTGCAGAGCACAGGCTCTAGGCGATAGGCTCTAACTCAGTAGTTGCAGTGCGCGAACAGCACGTGGAATCTTCCAAAACCAGAGACCTAACCCCTGTCCCCTGCATTGATAGGCTGATTCTTATCCACGGTACTGTTGACTGAAAAAAGATAAGCAACTTGAGAGTTGAGGGTTACGTTTTGGTTTGTTTTTTAAAGATTCACTTATTCATTTGTTTTTGGCTGCGGTGGGGTCTTCCGTTGCTGCGCTCAGACTTTCTCTCCCTGAGGCGAGCGAGGACAGTGGGAGGGAGGCTAGTCTTCATTGTCCTGCGGGGGCTTCTTGTGGTGCTGGCTTCTCTTGTCGCAGAGCACAGGCTCTGGGCGCTACGGCTTCAGTCACTGCGGCTCGTGGGCTCTAGAGCACCAGCTCAGTAGTGGAAACACATGGGCTTCGTTACTCTGCAACGTGTGGGACCTGCCTGGACCAGGGATTGAACGGCTGTCCCTTGCATTACAAGGTGGATTCCTAACCACTGGGCCACCAGGGAAGCCCCAGGGTTAAGTTTTATCTGGGGCACAATTAGGTCTGCAACCCGGGAGGCAGCACCTCAGATAGCTCTGAGAGACTCTGCCAAAGAAAACCAGTATATAAGGCTTTGATACGGGGAGGGGGGGGGTTCGGTACCATTAAACACTCATTTTACAGAGGGGTTTTCTGGTTAGTCGCGAGGATCTGATTCACCATGGACAGATTTAGTGTTCTTCTAGGTATGAGGAGATGCAAGGATTGAGATCATAAAATTCGTTCCTAAAAACATCTGCCTAAAGACCTGTCGCGCCAGATTTTCTGGAGCACTGAGTATTTCACTTCACACTGAACCCCTTCAAGGGGATGTTGAAAGTCAGCAGCTGTCACAGCACAGGATTCAGTCTCCACAGTGGCGGATGGCAAGTGCCCTTGTTGCTCAGTCATTAGCGGGGCCAATTTTTTTTTTTAAGATTTATTTATTTATTTATTGGCCACTTCTGTCAGCCTTTCATTTATTTATCTTTGTTCTTTGGCCTGTGTGGGCCTCCCATCGTGGTGGCCTCTCTCGCTGCAGAGCACCAGCTCCGGGCCCGTGCGCTCCAGAGCTCCGACTCGGTAATTGGACACCTAGGTCCAGCTGCTCCGCAGCACGTGGGATCTTCCCAGGCCAGGGATCGAACTGGCGTCCTTTGCCCTGCAAGGCGGTGTCCTTACCCACTGGACCACCAGGGAAGCCCTGGTAGTGCCAATTTGTAGTTGACAGTACCATGAGGAAAGTCCCAGCAGCCACATTCTTTTTTAAAGAATGTTGTGGTCTTTCTTTTTTTTTTGCCTCTAAGTCATTGTTTACTTTTCATCCACCTTTATTCTTTTTGGCATATGTGGGCCTCCTGTCGCAGCGGCCTCTCTCATGGCAGAGCACTGGCTCTGGGAGCATGCGCTTCAGAGCACTGGCTCATAATTGGACACACGGCCCAGGCTTTCTTCCACATGTGGGATCTTCCAGGGTCAGGAATCCAACCGATGCCCCCTGCACTGCAAAGTAGACTCTCTACCCACTGGACCAGCAGGGTAGCCCCAGCAACCACATTTTAATAGACATCAACAAGCTACGGAAATGCAGAGGTGCAAGATTAGGAAGGTATGGGGCCCTCTAGGTCAAGTGCTCCAGACCCTCCCTACTTGAGTGAAGCTGTGGGTCTGGGAGCTGGTTAGGAATGCTGTCCAGAGCCCCACCCCAGACCTACAGCATCTGTATTTTAGCAAAAGCCTCCAGCAGTTCCTTGCACATTTCACCCTGGAGAAGTGCTGCTCTAAGGTACTCAAAGTGTGACGTGTCCAAGGGAAGATTTGGGGTGCTAGAACCCCAGTAATGCTGGGTTGGCAAGCAATTGGTCCAGTACTTAGCTGAAGATGCGTAAATTCCTGCAACACGGTTCTGGAGACAGGGTCTCCAGACAGTCTCGCAATACCTCTATTCACGGGCAACTCGCTAGCTGGGCCACAGCTTTCCATCTCTATAAAGTACTGTGGGGGGCTTCCCTGGTAGCTCAGTGGTGGAGATTTCGCCTACCAATGCAGGAAACACAGGTTCAACTCCTGGTCTGGGAGGATCCCACATGCTGCGGAGCAGCTAAGCCCGTGAGCCACAACTATGAAGCCTGTGCTCTAGAGCCTCGAAGTCACAACTATGGAGCCCTTGTGCCGCAACTACTGAAGCCTGTGTGCCTTACAGTTCCACAACAAGAAATGTCACCGCAACATGAAGGCTGCTCACCTCAATTACGGAATAGCCCCCACTCCTTGCAACTAGAGAAGAGCCTGTGGCAGCAGTGAAAACCCAGAATAGCTAAAAATAAATAGATAAATAAAGTACTGTTGAGAAGGCTGGCTGTGGGTTCATGTTACATCCAGGCTGGCACTGGGAACCTTCTTAACTAAAAAAGACCCAGCTGAGGATATCCCTTTCCATTGTCCCCTTTGGAAATCCCAAGCCCTCCAGCTAAAGTTTGAGGAAAACGTCCTGTGTTAATTGTAATACCAAATTTTCAGCCCCACATGCAATGGGCTGACTAGGATTTGAGAAAAAGAAGGTATTTGGAAAAGAATTTCTTAAGTTTTTCTGTGTCCAACGGTCATAAATGCTTGTTAATGTCTTTTCACGAAAAATGCTGACGCTGCAAAAATAAAAAAGCGAAAGGCTTTGTCTCAGCTCTCTGCATCTGCCACCCTGCAAGGTAAGCAAGTTGTGTATCCTTGCATGTAAGGCCACGTACACACACACACACACACGCGCGCGCGATTCCCGAAATCCTCCCACCTTGATCTGTCTTCTCTTGCTCAGGCTTTTGCATTTTCTTCTTAAGAGATAAGTACTTAAGTGATCACCCCTCTATTGGATAAGCTCATTAATTGATTTTCAAAAAGTTGCTGAATCCTCTTAATGTAGTGGCTGTGAGGCAGGGCGGCACAGAGGCAGCATTTTGTAAAAAGAGTTAATTCTGTTCTACAATCGTTATGTGTGTAACTCAGTCCTCACAGCCACCCATGAAGGACTGTTATTATCCCCATTTTACAGAGGAGGAAACTGAGGTTCAGAAAGGTTAAGACAGTTGCCCAGAGTCACCCAGCTACCAATCAGCTCAGCTATGAACCCAAGCCACCGTTCCCAACCACATACTCAGGATACCCAGCTATAGTCATGAAGATTCATAAATCGTGGACCGTGCCTCACCCGTGTGTCCTTTCCAGAGTAGACATTTCAATCTCTGGGCTCCCAGGTCCTGAGGTGGAGACCCGCTCACATGGAGCCTTCCTGCCCCACCCCTTCCAGGCCTTTATGTGCTGAAGATCTGCTCCATAACTTTATAGCTGGGTGAACTTAGTTAATGTTTACTCAACTGTGCAGAATGGGATAAGAGTACTCACCTCCTTGGGACACGTCAATGACCAAATGCACATAAATGGTAGCTACTGGTTTTGTTATGCATGTGCCTTTCAAGGGTGAGACAAGAGCGCGGAAGGAGGGGCCGACAAGCTGATGTGAAGACGTCAGGGAGATTAGGGTTAATGTTAAATTCCAGCCCAGAGATGGCAGATCTCTTCTGCCCAGGAGATCTTTTCTTGGAATTCTCAGGGACTCTAGACCTCTTTATGAAAAGCCAAGGCGGTGGGTGAGGGTGTGTGTGGACAGGCGGCTCTTATCCTGGTTCCTTCTAGTGGGTATCAGCGTCAGTGAGGTCCTGGGACTCCCCTGCCCCAGCAGGAGCTTGCTGCCACCCAGGGCACAGGTGAGGGATGAGGATGGGGGCGTGGCCTGTGGAACTCCAGCCCTGGAGGGTCTCCAGGACGGGCACCAGCAGGGTGAACCTGGGGTTGAAGAGCTCTAGCCTATCGGGGTGGACCCTGACACTGTCCACCTACCCAGAGGCCACACCCATCCGGTCTCAGGCCCTGCTGCCCTGGTCCCAGGGCCCTGGCACTAGACCTTGCTCAGCAGCAGCGCTGGTTCTGTGGATATTCTCTGTAGCTTCTCAGAGGCAAACGTGTACAGGGGCAGAGAATAGACACAGAATTTGTAACCAGAACTCCTTAAACCCGGACCCCCAGGACCCACCTCCCAGTCACGCCATATCGCCCACGTTAGACTTCTGGAGCTCTTGGTAGGATGGCTGCATCGTACTGTCCGTGTTACTGCTCCTCGTTGGTTATCTTTTAAAGGACCACTCCTCAGATCACCCAGCTACCAATCAGCTCAGTTTGAACCCAAGCCACCGTTCCCAACCACATACTCAGGATACCCAGCTATAGTCATGAAGATTCATAAATCGTGGACCGTGCCTCACCCGTGTGTCCTTTCCAGAGTAGACATTTCAATCTCTGGGCTCCCAGGTCCTGAGGTGGAGACCCGCTCACATGGAGCCTTCCTGCCCCACCCCTTCCAGGCCTTTATGTGCTGAAGATCTGCTCCATAACTTTATAGCTGGGTGAACTTAGTTAATGTTTACTCAACTGTGCAGAATGGGATAAGAGTACTCACCTCCTTGGGACACGTCAATGACCAAATGCACATAAATGGTAGCTACTGGTTTTGTTATGCATGTGCCTTTCAAGGGTGAGACAAGAGCGCGGAAGGAGGGGCCGACAAGCTGATGTGAAGACGTCAGGGAGATTAGGGTTAATGTTAAATTCCAGCCCAGAGATGGCAGATCTCTTCTGCCCAGGAGATCTTTTCTTGGAATTCTCAGGGACTCTAGACCTCTTTATGAAAAGCCAAGGCGGTGGGTGAGGGTGTGTGTGGACAGGCGGCTCTTATCCTGGTTCCTTCTAGTGGGTATCAGCGTCAGTGAGGTCCTGGGACTCCCCTGCCCCAGCAGGAGCTTGCTGCCACCCAGGGCACAGGTGAGGGATGAGGATGGGGGCGTGGCCTGTGGAACTCCAGCCCTGGAGGGTCTCCAGGACGGGCACCAGCAGGGTGAACCTGGGGTTGAAGAGCTCTAGCCTATCGGGGTGGACCCTGACACTGTCCACCTACCCAGAGGCCACACCCATCCGGTCTCAGGCCCTGCTGCCCTGGTCCCAGGGCCCTGGCACTAGACCTTGCTCAGCAGCAGCGCTGGTTCTGTGGATATTCTCTGTAGCTTCTCAGAGGCAAACGTGTACAGGGGCAGAGAATAGACACAGAATTTGTAACCAGAACTCCTTAAACCCGGACCCCCAGGACCCACCTCCCAGTCACGCCATATCGCCCACGTTAGACTTCTGACGAGCTCTTGGTAGGATGGCTGCATCGTGTACTGTCCGTGTTACTGCTCCTCGTTGGTTATCTGGTTTTTGGTGAGTTTTTTGAAAATCTAAATGTTCAGAAAAGTTGCAAGAATGCAAATAGTATAAGACCACTCCTACGTCTTTTACTCAGATTCACCTATTTTAACATTCTCCCTATTTATTTTCAATCTTTCTCTCTCTCTATATATATATATATATGTCTACACAGATATATATATAGATATATATATATATGTTTTTTTTTTTTTAATCAATTTAAAATCCCAAACTGACCTTTACATTTCACTTCTTTTTTTTTTTTTTTTTTTTTTTAAGATTTATTTATTTATTTACTTTGGGCGGGGGTCCGGTTGGGGAGGGAGGGGAGTGGGCGGGCCACTTCTATTGGTCTCTCATTTCTCTATTTTCATTCGTCTTCGTTCTTTGGCTCCTGTGGGCCTCCCATCGCGGTGGCATCTGTCGCTGCAGAGCTCTGGGCGCATGCGCTCCAGAGCTCCGGCTCGGTGATTGGACACATCAGTCCAGCCGCTCCGCGGCACGTGGGATCTTCCCAGGCCAGGGCTCGAACCGGCGCCCCTTGCACTGCAAGGCGGTGTCCTTACCCACTGGACCACCAGGGGAAGCCCTATATATATGTTTAAATGTACATATGTGTACACTTTTTTCTGAAACATTTGAAAGTTGGTTGCATATATCATGGCCCCTTACTCCTATTTATTTCCTAAGAATAAGGAAACTATCTTACATAAACATAATTTTAAAAATCAGTTTGGGGCTTCCATAGTGGTCCAGTGGGTAAAGAGTCCACCTTGCAATGCAAAGGGCACCAGTTCGATCCCTGGCCCAGGAAGATCCCATGTGCCGAGGAGTGGCTGGAACGGTGTGTCCAATTGTGAGCCAGTGTCCTGGAGCGCGTGCGCCCAGAGCCGGTGCTCTACAGTGACAGAGGCCACTGCGATGGGAGGCCCACACAGGTCAAAGAACAAAGATGGATGAAAAATAAATGACGGGGCTTCCCTGGTGGTCCAGTGGGTAAGGACACCGCCTTGCAGTGCAAGGGGCGCCGGTTCGGTCCCTGGCCTGGGAAGATCCCACGTACTGCAGAGCAGCTGGACCAATGTGTCCAATTACCGAGCCCGAGCTCTGGAGCGCATGCGCCCAGAGCCAGTGCTCTGTAGTGAGAGAAGCCACAGAGATGGGAGTCCCACACGGGCCAAAGAACAAAGATGGATGAAAATAGACAAATGAAAGACCAATAGAAGTAGCCTGCCTCCTCCCCTCCCTTCCCACCTCCCCCCAAATAAATAAATAAATAAATCTTTAAAAAACAAAAAATATGGATGAAAATAGATAAATGAAAGACCAATAGAAGTGGCCCGCCCGCCCCCTCCCTCCCCTCCCCCCCAAAATAAATAAATGATGACTTAGAGGCAAATATATATATATATATATAAATCAATTTGAGTAAATAGAACATTGACATGATATTTTTATTTGCATTACTCTTTTTGTTGTTGTTTGGCCTCATCTTGCAGCATCTTAGTTCCCAGACCAGGGACTGAACCCAGGCCTTGGCGGTGGAAGCACTGCGTCCTAACCCCTGGAGCACCGGGGAGCTTCCTGCACTACTGTGTATACCCCAGTCTTTATCAGTTGTCCCAAAGATGCCCTTAAAAGCAATTTTTTCCCCTCCAGTGTAGGATGCAGTCTCGCATCAGATATCGTGCGTAGTTGTCTAAGCTAGGACTTTCGGGAGTGATTATTTTTGTGTGAGTTTAGTGATTATTTTTCATTATAATGCTGTGCCGTGCTTGGTCACTCAGTCATGTCTGACTCTGCAACTCTATGGGCTGTAGTCTGCCAGGCTCCTCTGTCCCTGGGACTCTCCAGGCAAGAATACTGGAGTGGGTAGCCATGCCCTCCTCCGGAAAGGGACAGACAAGGCCAGTGTTGCCAAAGGTTGATAGTTGTAGAATATGGGTCTATTTCATCTACTTTTATGTAGGCTTCAGTTAAAGACTGGCATGCATATATATGCCGAGCCCACACATATAAAGGGGATTGACTCGACAGGCGGAGCTTCTGGTCTCCTGTTTGTAAATTCAGACTCAGAGCACCTGTGCACGCGGAGGCACAGCGGAGTGGAAGGACTTCCCCACTTCCTTGTTGTTGGAGAGGAAGTCAGCCGCCTTCTCAGGTGGGGAAGAGGGGCTCCGGGTTCTTTTTTGTCTCTCCTGAAGAGCAGCAAACTGGGGTGGCTGTGGACTGGAGACAGAGGAATGAGGGGGACAGGAGCCCTGATTTCCTTTGGTCACCGGAGGGCCTGGAGGCTGGGACAGGGCCCCCGTTCACGCAGACTCCACACCTGCTTCCAGCCGGGGCGAGGGGCGCTGGTGGCCGCTGGACCAGCCCCCAGTCTTCCTCATCTCCGCTGGCCCTCATGCCTTCCCGTCTCTGATGCTCAGTTTGAATGGCCAAAATGAACTCTGGTTTGGGGAGGTGGCTGAGGAATCCAGCCTTTCTTCCCCACTTGGTGCCCCCTCAAAATTTCACTCAAATTCTTAGCCTGCATTTAAGATGTAGGAGTTGGTGAACTTGGACGGGTAAATTTTTCGTGTCTATTTTCAATAATCTTTAATAGAAATCCAGCACTTCCTTCTCCTGTACCCCTAGGCATTTCGCCACTGTGGGATAGGCGGTTCCCCGGCCCTCGTCACAATAGAAGTCACAGCTGTTTTCATATTACAGCACAATCACGCAGATAGTTTGAAAACCGTCTACCTTCATCATGACTTAAAAATCATAAAAGTTAAAGAAAACATTGTAACAGTTGTCAGGCCTACCACCAGATCTGGTCCTGATTCAATACATTAATAAAGATTACCCATCACACATGGTCTTCATATTTCAATATAATTTGCTTCCTTGGTAATCCCGGGTACTTTACTTTATGCCTTTAAAAATCTCACTTTGAGAGGGGTCTGGTGGCCTCACAGTCTCCAGAGGGTCTTGTGGCACCGAGAGTGTGAGGAAGTCCACCCCGCCCGCCCAGGGCACCTCCCGCTCTCACGGCCACCCTGCCAGCCCACTCTCTGGGGTTCCAGTTCCCACCTGGGTGTGCTGTGTGTGGCTGGCACCCTTCCTTGGCAGCCTGGCTACATGCCACCATCTGCTGAGGTTGACCCACACGGCACCCCCGTGAGGTGCTGTGCTCCTCCCATTCTTCTGGGATTTGGATATAAAGGATTGACTCGACGCGGAGGCCAACAGCGGAGTGGAAGGAAAACTTCCCACTTCCTTGTTGTTGGAGAGGAAGTCAGCCGCCTTCTCAGGTGGGGAAGAGGGGCTCCGGGTTCTTTTTTGTCTCTCCTGAAGAGCAGCAAACTGGGGTGGCTGTGGACTGGAGACAGAGGAATGAGGGGGACAGGAGCCCTGATTTCCTTTGGTCACCGGAGGGCCTGGAGGCTGGGACAGGGCCCCCGTTCACGCAGACTCCACACCTGCTTCCAGCCGGGGCGAGGGGCGCTGGTGGCCGCTGGACCAGCCCCCAGTCTTCCTCATCTCCGCTGGCCCTCATGCCTTCCCGTCTCTGATGCTCAGTTTGAATGGCCAAAATGAACTCTGGTTTGGGGAGGTGGCTGAGGAATCCAGCCTTTCTTCCCCACTTGGTGCCCCCTCAAAATTTCACTCAAATTCTTAGCCTGCATTTAAGATGTAGGAGTTGGTGAACTTGGACGGGTAAATTTTTCGTGTCTATTTTCAATAATCTTTAATAGAAATCCAGCACTTCCTTCTCCTGTACCCCTAGGCATTTCGCCACTGTGGGATAGGCGGTTCCCCGGCCCTCGTCACAATAGAAGTCACAGCTGTTTTCATATTACAGCACAATCACGCAGATAGTTTGAAAACCGTCTACCTTCATCATGACTTAAAAATCATAAAAGTTAAAGAAAACATTGTAACAGTTGTCAGGCCTACCACCAGATCTGGTCCTGATTCAATACATTAATAAAGATTACCCATCACACATGGTCTTCATATTTCAATATAATTTGCTTCCTTGGTAATCCCGGGTACTTTACTTTATGCCTTTAAAAATCTCACTTTGAGAGGGGTCTGGTGGCCTCACAGTCTCCAGAGGGTCTTGTGGCACCGAGAGTGTGAGGAAGTCCACCCCGCCCGCCCAGGGCACCTCCCGCTCTCACGGCCACCCTGCCAGCCCACTCTCTGGGGTTCCAGTTCCCACCTGGGTGTGCTGTGTGTGGCTGGCACCCTTCCTTGGCAGCCTGGCTACATGCCACCATCTGCTGAGGTTGACCCACACGGCACCTGGTGGCTCCAGTGAGGTGCTGTGCTCCTCCCATTCTTCTGGGATTTGGGAGGAATACATAAAGCTACATGCCCCCAAACTCTTGCCGGGGGATACCTTGTGCCACTCTCTGCACCATCTCCTTTGGCAGGGTCCCTGGGTCCCCAGCACAGACGTGTGGTGCTGCCTGACCCATGAGGAAGACCTGGGAGCAGGTGAACAGCAAAACAGAGAACTGGGTCCTAGAGCTAGAGGCGGAAGCCTCTGCAGTGTCATATCAAGCCGAGTGAAAACTTAAAAACAAATTGTTCTTTGAATTGATACAGGAGCACATGCAACAAGATTCAGAAGCCGAGAAGAGAATGTGGTAAGTTTCTCTCCCTCCCTGTACCTTGACCTCAGACTTTACCAGTTTCTCTTTCCTGCCAGCAACCTTCTTACTGGAGTAAGAAGTTTTCCCTGTTAGATTCACACACCGAGAGAGAGAGAGAGACTGTTTAGATCTCCTAACGTGAGCATCCTGTCACTGCACACTCGGAAGATAGCGTTCTGGTTTGTACATCAGTGCTTCATGAATTTGATTAGTGTGAGTCAACCCTGCTGAAAGGAATCCCCACAGAGCAAAGTGCAGCACTGCAAACTGTGGTGAATACCCCGCAATGACCAGGTAGAATAAAAACGACCACAGATCTATTCTGATAATTAACAACTAGCTAGGGGTCAACAGGCCCCCTTCCATCTGGAGGAGAGTGCCACCTGTGTTTCTCCCTCCAGATCTAACTTGGCATCATCTGGGAAATAATAACCTTTTTTCTACCCTCTTAGGTTTCGTATGCGAGAGCCTGCAAATTAAACTACAAAATACGGATTTGTAAGAGAAAATACAGATGTTTAATTTGCATGCATGCATGGAAGTCCACAGAAAAATGTGACTCTGGTGGTGGTTAGAATTAGGGGCTTACATATCGTCTTAGGAGGGCTTCCCTAGTGGCTCAGTGGTAAAGAATGTGCCTGCAAGGCAGGCGATGCAGGCGATGTGGGTTTGATCCCTGGGGTGGGCGGATCCCCTGGAGGAGGGCATGGCAACCCACTCCAGGATTCCTGTCTGGAGAACCTCACGGACAGAGGAGCCTGGTGGCCTGCAGCCCAAAGGGGCTGCAAAGAGTCAGACACGACTGAAGACTACAGAGCACATACACACATCATCTTAGGAGGGGAAGGCGAGAAGGAGAAACGCATCTATGGGAAAATAACCAACTGTTTTAAGAAGAGCCCTTAGGAGAATAGATGAGAGCTGGATAGTTTTTTGACGATATTTACTTATGTGGTTTCTTAACCCAGTGTAGACTTCTCTCCAGAGATAAGAGGCTGCGAAACTGTGGAGGGAGGAGACCCGTGACAGTGCGAGCTTTGGGGAGGCACTGGTTTTAGATAAGGGGAGGGCAGGCATGGAGGTTGGGGTGCAGCAGAACATAAAAAAGAGAACTCATCACAGTGGGGTATTCTGGATCTCTCCGCATGAGCGCACCTCTTCGCCCAAAGGCAGACTGTCGGGGGTGAGCGCTGGGAGCCAGGGGTTTGACTCAGCGCGCAAAGGCTGAGCGAGAAGCGTGGCCGTCCCAGCAGAAGAGGTTGGAGGCCACCTTCCTGTGGCCCAGTCGTTGTCGTGGCCCAGACTCCAGGCTCAGACTGTGTGTTCCCGGCCAAGATTCTCCACTTCTCTGGGCATCCTTCTCCTACTTGGGTAAAAATTCTCCTAGATTGTCCTGAGGAGAAAATGAGACAATGCTTTTAAAGTACCTAAGGAAAGTCAATGAATACATAAGGCACCTCATACAGCACCTGGAACAAAGCAAGGGTTTGGCTAATAAAGCAAACTTCTCCGGGGCTGAGGATACAGCGCTGAGCAAACGTCAAGTCTCTGCTGTCCTGGGTCTTCCGTTCAGGCCCCGGGTCTTCCCCTCTGGAGAGGAACGCAGACTGTCCTCAGATAGCGACGTGCATGCAGAGAAAAGGAAGCAGGTGGGGGCCCTGATTTGGATGGCCAGGGAGAGGACATTTGCACAGAGACGGAAGAAGTGGTAACCGCAGGAAGTGGCGTTGGGCTGACCGTAAGAAGGGACCAAGCTGCGGACTTAGGGGCCCCGGGTTCGGAAATGGGAGTTTGAGGGGTGGGTCGTCCTGCCTTGGAGCTTTCTTTCACTCCTCTCTGCCTCACAATTCCATAAAACAAGTCTGAGGACCCTCCTCTGGGAGAGACACTTACCACACAGGAGCAGTTGTGCGTAGGGAAACTGGCTGGTTCTGTGGCTACAGGGTGAGGCTGGAGCCATGGGGACTGGAATAGAAGGTCTAAATTTAAACTGTCTGGAGGCCTCAGGGGGCCAGGGGCCCATGGGCTCCCTTTCAGGCCAGCCTCTTGGAGGACAGTGTGGGCCTCAGGCATCAAAGCCCCCCTCCCTCCTCCTTCTTCCTCCTCCCTCCTCCTCCTTCTCCTTCCTCCCTCTTCCCTCCTCCCTCCTCCTTCTTGGAGTGGAAACTGTTTCTTCTTTCTGGCAGTCGGGAGCTGGTTTCCTCCAAAGGAAATAATGTCTCACCACAGCTGAGGCAGGATCTGCCCCCTGGAATTTCCCTGTCGTGGAGAATCACTGGGCTGGCAGAGCCACCCAGAGATGGGGCACACCTAGAGCCTACTTGTGCACCACCCAGAAGGGGCCACGCCCAGAGACACACAGATGTAAACAGAAACAAACACACTGGGAAAACCCTCGGGGGCCCTCGGAGCCTGGTCCTAGTTCCAGCTCTTTCTCCAGCTCCCTGTGTGGCCTGAGCAAATCAGCTCCTCTCCTGAACCCACTTTTCTGCCTCTACAGTAGTAAGATAGATCTCTCTCTCTTTCTAAGATAGAACTCTTGAAAATCAGATGAGAGCGGAACTCTAAAGGAATCACCCCAGAAACTTCTCTATTCCAAAGAAATTGCTTTCATTGTGTGAAATATTTTTTTAAGTCTTTTATTATTTTTTTTCCTTTCCTGAAAAATTCCTTTAGAACCAGTTTCAGGCACTCACAAGTCTGCCTGGTTGTGTTTCCAGACATTTCATTTCTGCCTAAAAGGATCATTGCCCGTGGTACCAAGCGCCTCTGGGCTGGTTCCAAAGATTGAATTAAAAAGATTCCAGGGAGGACGGTGAGAAATGTCTGGAGCAACCAGTCCACTCTGCAAACCCTCAGCCACAAGCAGAGTCCTGCCAGGGCCTTAGAGTCCGCCAGGCAGAGAGGTGTGCGCAGTCGTGGCCAAACGGAAGCTTCCCCGTTTTAACCCCAACCTCCAGAAGCGGCAAGCTTTAGGGGTGGCTCAGTGGTCAAGAATCTGTTGGCAATGCAGAAGACGTATTTTCGATCCGTGGATCAGGAAGATCCCCTGGAGAAGGAAATAGCAACCCCCTCCAGTATTTTCGCCCGGGAAACCCCATGGACAGATGAGCCTGAAGGGCAACAGTTCATGGGGTCACAAAAGAGACAGACACGACTTAGTGATCAAACAACAACCAGAGGCGACAGCTTGGGAGAACATCAGCCAGATACCACTTGTACTTCTGGGTTTTATTCACTGAGACCAGAGGACAGAGGCTGTCACAGACCTGCTTCCCATGGGGATGGTCACAGCCCAGATGCTCACGCGCAAGCCGAGCCCATAAACTTCAGCAGGAGGGAGCACAGCAAGCCAAGGGGACACACCCAGACACACACGGGGTTGCCCAGCAACAGGGAAGGACAGACCCAGGGATACACACCAGCCTTGGGATGACGCACGCATTCTGCTCCTGCGCAGGCAGACTGCTTGAGGCCGGCTGCCCTTCTCGTGGGCTCTCACGGTGCAAATATGCTCTCAGGAAGCAACCTTCAAGCCAGAAAGAGCGGTGAAACGAAGGAGCCTGCTCCCTCCCACCCCAAAATGCTTACCCAGATTTAGACAGTGCTGGGGCAACCCCGCCAAAACTTCCGGTCACAACTCAGTGACACACACACTCATCCTGAGTGGCCAGAGTCTAGAAACCTCACCTCTTTCTGTTTCCCCTAGGAAGACCTTCAGCTTTTCCATTGTAATCAGCCGGTGACCAAACAGTCTATTTCTGTAACGTCTTAGCATTAGCCAGAGATTGTTCTTTTGAAATGTCTGTAAGTAAGTTACAAAGAATGCCTTGGACGCTGGTTTTCAAATTCAGCGATGCAAACACTGAACACACAGTGTGAAAACGTAAGAGGACAGGTTTTTAAATTTTAAAATTCACAAACCACGCTTGAGGAAACAGGGGAAAGGCAAGTTTACCACATTTTTAAGCATTCTAAAAATTCCACCCAGGTAAACAGGAGACCAGCAGCATCTCTGGAGTGTTTGCAAGTATAGAGTGAACAACTGGAAGACTCCTCTGGACAGACTAGGAATGGGTGACACGGGGGCTTGACTTCCATTTGTCTGACTTGCACACTTTGGCTTTATTTCTGATTAAGCAGAACTTGCAGGGTGGTGTTTATTTATAATTTATTTGTTTATTTGGCTGCATGGGGTCTTAGTTGACACCATGTGGGGTCTTCAAGCTTCACTGTAGCCTGGGAACTCTTAGTTGTAGTATGTGGAATCTCGTTCCCTGACCAGGAATCGAACCCCAGGCCCCCTGCACTGGGAGCACGGAGTCTGAGCAGCTGGACCACCAGCAATTCCCTGGTGTGTTGTGTAGTTTACCTGTCTAGGGGACAGTGTGCCCTAGTTGGGTCCAAGGACAGCTCCCTTGTATAGATTCCAAGCCCTTCCCGTGATGTTTCAGACGCTATGTTGGTTTTCCTTTGAGATGAGCTATTCTCTCTGGGCAGGCAGGCCTCCTCCAGCCCCACCACCAGCCGGACCAGCCTAGCTAGAGACAGTTTCAGGTCTCCACACTGGGTCTGGCCAGGCCCCGCCCTTGCCCCCAGAGCCTTCCTCTGCCCTTCCGCCACTATACCTCCTCTCCCTCCCTTCTTCCCTAACCTCGGACAGGAATTCCCGGGTGACCCTGGATTGGCTACCATTAGTGAGCTGGGACATTGCCTCACTCAGCCTCTCTCATTCTTACTGTTTATGCCTCAGTGCTTGAGGTATTTCTGAGGGCCTCACCCAGGACTGAAAGGAAGCAAAAAAAGCCTAATAGATTCAGCATGCTTAATGCAGATTTTCTATATGTCAAAAAGCACAAACAAAGCAAAACAAGGGGAGTCCCTGGTGGTCCAGTGGCTAAGACTCTGAGTTCCCAAAGCAGGGGTCAGGGTTCAATCCCTGGTCAGGGAGCTAGATCCCACATTCCGCGACTAAGATCTGGTGCAACCAAATAAATAAATATGTTTAAAAAAAAAAATGAAAAGACCAAAGACAAACTTGAAAAATACATTTTCCAGATAAATGTGGCAACAGAGGCAAATATCTTTAATATACAAAAGGCTTTTATGAAGTACAGGGTACCAATGAGAAAGATGAGAGATGTGAGCAGACAGAGTAATCAAAAGGATGAAACAAATGATGAATAAGAAAAATTTTGCTCTTCTTGATACTCAAAGCAAGACAAAAACAAAAAAACAGAAAACACTTTGTCGATAACATTTCCCCTTCTTATGTATCAGACTAGCAAATGAATCTCCATGATTGGGCAGGGGCTTCCTCATTAATTACTTCCAAGAATGCCCAATAATTGGAAGAACCTTCTTTTCTGAGGGAAAATTAAGCCTAAAAAGTAACCGGTACCTTTTGACCTGTCACTTTTCCCTCTGAAGTATTCTAGAAGGAATCTTTAAGGTGTCCAAAGCACATAGCTATGAAAACACTTGTTGGAATATGGTTGTTAGAACAAAAAGAAGGGCTTCCCTCATAGTTCAGTGGTAAAGAATTCACCTGCCAATACAGGAGACACAGGTTCGATCCCTGATCTGGGAAGATCCCACAGGCTGCGGAACAGCTAAGCCCAGGAGCCACAACTATTGAGCCCACATGCTGCAGCTGCTGAAGCTCATGCGACCTAGAACCCGTGCTCTGCAACAAGAGAAACCACTGCAACGAGAAGCCTGCTCACTCCAACTAGAGAAAAGCCCTTGGGCAGCAATGAACACCCAGAACAACCAAAAAATAAATAAATAAATAAAAATAAATAAAATTATTTTTTAAAAAAAAGAGGGAAAAAAGGCATGTATAATTTTGTCCTCTCTTTATTGGCTTTTTTTTTTTTTTTTTTTGGCCACTTCTATTGGTCTTTCATTATCCATCTTTTGTTCTTTGGCCTGTGTGGGCCTCCCATTGCAGTGGCCTCTCTCACTGCAGAGCACCGGCTCTGGGGGCATGCACTTCAGAGCTATGGCTCGGTAATTGGACACACCAGTCCAGCCGCTCCGCGGCACGTGGGATCTTCCCAGGCCAGGGATCGAACTGGCGCCCCTTGCACGGCAAGGCAGTGTCTTTACCCACTGGACCACCAGGGAAGCCCCTGTCCTCACTTTCTTGATTGTGTACCCAGTGCTCCTTGGCCTGTCTTAGGTTATATTTATTCAAATTCTGAACAAGTTGTGCCAGAACACTGTTTTGTATTTCGGTACCTTAAGGCAAAAATGCAGTTGATAAATATTCTGAGCTAGGTGAGTCTGAGGGCTACTGCCTGTGAAAAGGCTCTTCCCCTTCAGCTTCCTGATTTGCAGTATGTGGGACCCAGGATTGCATGAGGCCCATGAGAGGGCCAAGGAAGGACGCTGTGTGGGGCAGCCGCCCAGGAGCAGGAGGGAGGCTCTTGGGAAGAAGCTTGGCGGCTGAAGCACAGATAACCCAAGCAGAAGCCGTGATGCCGAGACTAGCAAATTTCTGATTGGGAGAACAAAATGAAGGGCTTCCCTCATAGTTTTCAATTTTGAGTCTAAAAGCACATAGCTATGAAAACACTTGTTGGAATATGGTTGTTAGAACAAAAAGAAGGGCTTCCCTCATAGTTCAGTGGTAAAGAATTCACCTGCCAATACAGGAGACACAGGTTCGATCCCTGATCTGGGAAGATCCCACAGGCTGCGGAACAGCTAAGCCCAGGAGCCACAACTATTGAGCCCACATGCTGCAGCTGCTGAAGCTCATGCGACCTAGAACCCGTGCTCTGCAACAAGAGAAACCACTGCAACGAGAAGCCTGCTCACTCCAACTAGAGAAAAGCCCTTGGGCAGCAATGAACACCCAGAACAACCAAAAAATAAATAAATAAATAAAAATAAATAAAATTATTTTTTAAAAAAAAGAGGGAAAAAAGGCATGTATAATTTTGTCCTCTCTTTATTGGCTTTTTTTTTTTTTTTTTTTGGCCACTTCTATTGGTCTTTCATTATCCATCTTTTGTTCTTTGGCCTGTGTGGGCCTCCCATTGCAGTGGCCTCTCTCACTGCAGAGCACCGGCTCTGGGGGCATGCACTTCAGAGCTATGGCTCGGTAATTGGACACACCAGTCCAGCCGCTCCGCGGCACGTGGGATCTTCCCAGGCCAGGGATCGAACTGGCGCCCCTTGCACGGCAAGGCAGTGTCTTTACCCACTGGACCACCAGGGAAGCCCCTGTCCTCACTTTCTTGATTGTGTACCCAGTGCTCCTTGGCCTGTCTTAGGTTATATTTATTCAAATTCTGAACAAGTTGTGCCAGAACACTGTTTTGTATTTCGGTACCTTAAGGCAAAAATGCAGTTGATAAATATTCTGAGCTAGGTGAGTCTGAGGGCTACTGCCTGTGAAAAGGCTCTTCCCCTTCAGCTTCCTGATTTGCAGTATGTGGGACCCAGGATTGCATGAGGCCCATGAGAGGGCCAAGGAAGGACGCTGTGTGGAGGGCAGCCGCCCAGGAGCAGGAGGGAGGCTCTTGGGAAGAAGCTTGGCGGCTGAAGCACAGATAACCCAAGCAGAAGCCGTGATGCCGAGCCCGCGGTGTGGAGTGAGCAGTCCTTCCCAGGAGGGGCTGGGTCAGCAGGCTGCACGAGGGCCTCACCCTCTGCCTCCCCATCACCCACGCTGCTGCCACCATGGCACTGGGCTGCCCCAGGCCTTCCCACAGTGAAGATCTCTTGGAAAAGAAAGAGAAAACCTTTTAAGGAAAAGCTGCCATGTCACTCGAACGTTCTCTGAGTTCTTGGAGCTCCTTCCTCCCACTGCCGTTCCCTCACATGGCCAGGACTCTCCAGAGACCTTCTTCCCAGCAGGACAGCTGCATCCTCAAGGTGGCCTTGAAAGCAGATTCAGCCTGGCCTAGGGCTTCAATGGCCCTTCCCTGTCATCGCCTCAACTAGGAAACTTCGGCCATTATGGTGGCCTCTGGATGGGTCTTTGTGACAAAAGCCCAGCTCTGAGGCAGCCCTCGGGGCCGTCTTTCTCACTCCCCTCTGTGCATCTCCCATAGATCCAGGTGTTTCCTCTGGTTCTTCTCCTAAAATGGCTCTTGGCCTCGCTCTTTCTTTTCCACTCATCTTCCTCATCCCGGCCCTCCTTCCCCAGGGCCCATATCGTCTCGAGGGTCGCCTTGTTGCTCAGAAACATGGTTATGCTGAGGACAGTTCCGTTTACTTCAAAGTGACACAAGCACTTGCATTTTCTTCTTCTAACCTAGTGGTGTTCACACTTTATTTTTAGCTCTAGACCCCGGTGTGGGCCGCCCCCATGCAAAACAAAGGCTGAGTTGCTCTGGGTGAGGGAAGGATGAGATACCGACCCCCAACTCCAACCCCAGCAGAATCCTTACAGAGATGGACCCATTGCTATTACCATCAGAAACATCTGAGGAACTAAACAAACAGGAATTCTGGGAGCCCCTGCCAGGCCGCGCGCACGCGTGTGTGTGTGTGTGCACGCACGCGCTTCAGTATCTCTGTTTTTGAATACGCCTCTCAGAGACTCAAGCAGCTGCTCAGCGAGACGTCTCCTCAAGGCCCAGTTCCTCTCCAACAGGGACCTCTCTCCGTCCATCGGGGTCTTGCCAACTTCACAGCCTGCCACACTCTCCCTTTACTCCTCAGCTTTTCCCCAAGGTGCCCCTTCACCTGATCAAACCCCACCCACCTCACCCACTCCACTCAGTGAATCCTAAACCTGTTCTAAACCTGTTTGACCCTTCTCTGAGTAACTAGCACTCACGGTCCATGCTGTTCAGAGGATCTAATTTATTTAGGGCATTTTCTGGTGGCTCAGATGGTAAAGAGTCTGCCTGCAATGGGTTCAATCCCTGGGTCGGGAAATCCCCTGGAGAAGGGAATGGCTACCCATTCCAGTATTCTTTTTTTTTTTATTATTTTTTTTTATTTTTGACTACTCTGAGTTTTCACTGCTGCCACAGGCTTTTCTCTGGTTGCAGGGAGTGAGGCTACTCTCTAGTTGCAGGGAGTGGGGCTAGTCTTTAGTTGAGGTGAGCAGGCTTCTTGTTGCAGTGACTTCTCTTGTTGTGGAACTCAGGCTCTAGGGCACGTGGGCTTCAGTAGTTGTGGCACATGGGCTCCGTAGTTGCAGCTCCAAGGCTCATAGGTGAGCACAGGCTCAATAGCTTTGGCTCACGGGCTTAGCTGCTCCGCAGCAATGTGGGATCTTCCTGGATCAGGCATAGAACCCGTGTGTCCTGCACTGGCAGGCAGATTCTTAGCCACTGGGCCACCAGGGACGTCCCCCACTCCAGTATCCTTGCCTGGAGAACTCATGCACTGAGAAGCCTGGCGGGCTACAGTCCATGGGTCACAAAGAGTCCAACATGACTGAGTGACTTATTTGATTTTTAATTCCACAAGTAATACAGGGAAGGATGAGATACCGACCCCCAACTCCAACCCCAGCAGAATCCTTACAGAGATGGACCCATTGCTATTACCATCAGAAACATCTGAGGAACTAAACAAACAGGAATTCTGGGAGCCCCTGCCAGGCCGCGCGCACGCGTGTGTGTGTGTGTGCACGCACGCGCTTCAGTATCTCTGTTTTTGAATACGCCTCTCAGAGACTCAAGCAGCTGCTCAGCGAGACGTCTCCTCAAGGCCCAGTTCCTCTCCAACAGGGACCTCTCTCCGTCCATCGGGGTCTTGCCAACTTCACAGCCTGCCACACTCTCCCTTTACTCCTCAGCTTTTCCCCAAGGTGCCCCTTCACCTGATCAAACCCCACCCACCTCACCCACTCCACTCAGTGAATCCTAAACCTGTTCTAAACCTGTTTGACCCTTCTCTGAGTAACTAGCACTCACGGTCCATGCTGTTCAGAGGATCTAATTTATTTAGGGCATTTTCTGGTGGCTCAGATGGTAAAGAGTCTGCCTGCAATGGGTTCAATCCCTGGGTCGGGAAATCCCCTGGAGAAGGGAATGGCTACCCATTCCAGTATTCTTTTTTTTTTTATTATTTTTTTTTATTTTTGACTACTCTGAGTTTTCACTGCTGCCACAGGCTTTTCTCTGGTTGCAGGGAGTGAGGCTACTCTCTAGTTGCAGGGAGTGGGGCTAGTCTTTAGTTGAGGTGAGCAGGCTTCTTGTTGCAGTGACTTCTCTTGTTGTGGAACTCAGGCTCTAGGGCACGTGGGCTTCAGTAGTTGTGGCACATGGGCTCCGTAGTTGCAGCTCCAAGGCTCATAGGTGAGCACAGGCTCAATAGCTTTGGCTCACGGGCTTAGCTGCTCCGCAGCAATGTGGGATCTTCCTGGATCAGGCATAGAACCCGTGTGTCCTGCACTGGCAGGCAGATTCTTAGCCACTGGGCCACCAGGGACGTCCCCCACTCCAGTATCCTTGCCTGGAGAACTCATGCACTGAGAAGCCTGGCGGGCTACAGTCCATGGGTCACAAAGAGTCCAACATGACTGAGTGACTTATTTGATTTTTAATTCCACAAGTAATACAGGAGCACATCCTCACTGTAAAACAACTCAGGAGATCCAGATGGAGTGAAGCGCCTTCATCTTTCCCACCCACCAGGTCCACACTGGGGTAACTCTAGGGTGAGCAGGCTGTCCTTCCAGACCCTTGGCCATGGATTTCCTAGCTCGTTTCCAGACATGGAGAAGGAAGAGCCATCTTTCCTCTCTCCCAAGACAGCTCTTCTGTCTGTGCTGTGACCTGGGCCCTGCAGCCTCTGCCATAGCTGGCCCACAGTCTGGGCCATACCCGTCTCATTCCAGCTTCTTTCCTCTCCACAGCCTCTCACCCGGGTGTTTCTCTTCCTGAAAACCATCATCTTTTTCTTTAAACCCAGTCTCCTGTTAGCCTTTTCCTCTCAGGCCCAATGTCTTTACCCCATGGGCTCTCTCCCTGAATACTGTATGTCCCACCTGTGAGAGGCTGATCCCAGGCCGCATCCTCCCTGGGAAGGCCCTGGTCCAGGTTGAGGGGTGGAGGTTCCTGTTAGCATTGTGCTGTTCATCCCCCTGCCCCCCGACCCCCACAGGGACAGAAGTGCTGTGGCCTTGGAGGAGAACCTGGCCATCCAACATCAAGAGTCTCCACTCCCAGGCAAAGCCCTTCAGGAGGTGAATGAAAGACCAGGAGTGTCTTGGGGAGCTCCTTGTGCAGGACCTCATGTTCACCTCCACAGTCACCCTCAGACGTCTGAGAGCTTCCCTTCCCTAACTTTTCCTACCAGCGAGGGATGGAGCCCCTTCCCCCGGTGCCCTGGACGTGTTCTGAAAACCAGAACCCCAGGGCCCACCTGAGATGGGCGTCCAGCTCGGCCTCCTGGATACTGAACCCCCCAGAGAAGGATCCCAAATAGCTCTGGCTCTGGTGAAGAGGGAGGAACAGGAAGACAGGACCGAGGCCTTACCACCATTCTCCTTAACTCACAATCATAATATGAAAGCAAGCAAGCTTGAATTATGAAACGTGCCCCAGAAGAACCGGATTCGTTTCCTCTTGCTGCCGCACAAGTTACCACTAATCTAGTGACAGAAGACAATACAGATTTGTTCTCTTACAGCCCTCGGGGGTCGGAAGCCTAAGACTGAGGTGTTGGCAGCGTTGTGTTCCTTCTGGAGCCTTCGGGGAGAATCTGTTTTTCTTGCCCTTTTCAGCTTCTAGGGCCCAAAAGACTCTGATGTTGGGGAAAATGGAAGGCAAAAGGAGAAGGGGATCACAGAAGACGAGATGGTTAGATGGCATCACTGAGCCAACGGACATGAGTTTGAGCAAGCTCTGGGAGACGGTGAAGGACAGGGAAGCCTGGCACGCTGCAGTCCGTGGGGTCGCAAAGAGTTGGACGCGACTGAGCGACTGAGCTGAACTGTGCGTTCCTAGGCTCTGAGCCCTTCTTCCACCTCCAGAGCACTCCACACTCTTCCTCCACTGTCCTGCCACCTCTCCTCTTACTGACTCTGATTGCTCTCCTGTCTCCCTCTTACAAAGACCCTTGCGGTTACATCAGATCTGCTCAGGTAGTTCAGGATATTGTGGCTTCCCTGGTGGCTCAGAGGGTAAAGAATCCGCCTGCAGGGCTTCCCTGGTGGTCCAGTGGGTAAGGACACCGCCTTGCAGTGCAAGGGGCGCCAGTTCAATCCCTGGCCTGGGAAGATCCAATGTGCCGCAGGCGGCTGGACTGATGTGTCCAATCACCGAGCCGGAGCTCCGGTGCACATGCGCCCAGAGCCGATGCTCTGCAGCGACAGAGGCCACTGCGATGGGAGGCCCACGCAGGCCAAAAGAACAAAGATGGAAATAAATGAAAGACCAATAGAAGTGGCTAAAAAAGAACCCGCCTGCAACGCAGGAGACCCAGGTTTGACCCCTGGTTTGGAAAAATTCCCCAGAGAAGGGAATGCAATCCATCCCAGTATTCTTGCCTGGAGAATTCCAGGGACAGAGCAGTCTAGCAAGCTATTGTCCATAGGGTTACAAAGAGTCGGACAGGACTGAGCAACTAACACTTTCACTTTCTTTCACTTAACTTAATCTCGCATGGAAAGTCCCTTTCACCATATAAGGCAGCATATTCATAGGTTCGGCTGAGAACCGGATTCGTTTCCTCTTGCTGCCGCTAGTTACCACTAATCTAGTGACAGAAGACAATACAGATTTGTTCTCTTACAGCCCTCGGGGTCGGAAGCCTAAGACTGAGGTGTTGGCAGCGTTGTGTTCCTTCTGGAGCCTTCGGGAGAATCTGTTTTCTTGCCCTTTTCAGCTTCTAGGGCCCAAAAGACTCTGATGTTGGGGAAAATGGAAGGCAAAAGGAGAAGGGGATCACAGAAGACGAGATGGTTAGATGGCATCACTGAGCCAACGGACATGAGTTTGAGCAAGCTCTGGGAGACGGTGAAGGACAGGGAAGCCTGGCACGCTGCAGTCCGTGGGGTCGCAAAGAGTTGGACGCGACTGAGCGACTGAGCTGAACTGTGCGTTCCTAGGCTCTGAGCCCTTCTTCCACCTCCAGAGCACTCCACACTCTTCCTCCACTGTCCTGCCACCTCTCCTCTTACTGACTCTGATTGCTCTCCTGTCTCCCTCTTACAAAGACCCTTGCGGTTACATCAGATCTGCTCAGGTAGTTCAGGATATTGTGGCTTCCCTGGTGGCTCAGAGGGTAAAGAATCCGCCTGCAGGGCTTCCCTGGTGGTCCAGTGGGTAAGGACACCGCCTTGCAGTGCAAGGGGCGCCAGTTCAATCCCTGGCCTGGGAAGATCCAATGTGCCGCAGAGCGGCTGGACCGATGTGTCCAATTACCGAGCCGGAGCTCCGGTGCACATGCGCCCAGAGCCGATGCTCTGCAGCGACAGAGGCCACTGCGATGGGAGGCCCACGCAGGCCAAAAGAACAAAGATGGAAATAAATGAAAGACCAATAGAAGTGGCTAAAAAAGAACCCGCCTGCAACGCAGGAGACCCAGGTTTGACCCCTGGTTTGGAAAAATTCCCCAGAGAAGGGAATGCAATCCATCCCAGTATTCTTGCCTGGAGAATTCCAGGGACAGAGCAGTCTAGCAAGCTATTGTCCATAGGGTTACAAAGAGTCGGACAGGACTGAGCAACTAACACTTTCACTTTCTTTCACTTAACTTAATCTCGCATGGAAAGTCCCTTTCACCATATAAGGCAGCATATTCATAGGTTCGGGACGTGGATGGACATCTCTGGGTGTCATTATTCAGCCCACCACAGGTACCAAATGTAATCTGGATAATCATCTGCATCTACCGCAAGAGTAAACAGATGCTAATATGCTGCCTTATTTTCATTTTTTTTTGTAAAAGGAATGAAACTTTAGAAATAGCTAAGACCCTATGTTGTTTTTCATCCCTTCTCTCCTCAGAGGTAGATAAAAATAACCCACCTATGTGTTTCTGTTTTTCGCTACATATTAAAAACGCATTTCTAAACAGAACAGTTCTATTTGGGGCGAGTTCTGAAACTTTATGTAAAGGAATCGCTGTGTGCACCACTCTGTAACCTGCTTTTTCCACTCACTATGGTTTTGAGATTATACATGTTGATACAGGAAGGTCTGGTTCATTCATTGTAACTGCTGCACAGAATGCCTCCCGTGAGCAAGTTGGAGTTCCTTTTGTCCTTTCTTTTGTTGAAAGGCAGATTGTTTTCACTTTCTTTTTTTTTTTGCAGTTACAAATAGTGCTTCAATGAATATCTTTGTACTTTTTTCCGGAGCACCTGTGCCAAACATCTCCATAGGAGACCCCTGAGGGGGAGCACACATCTGGGCCTGGGCTATGCACACCCTCAGTTTACCAGACTGTCACCCAGTCCACAGGTGCCTCATGATTTAAAAGAATTTTTGTTACCCTTCCTCTTCCTCAGAACAATCTGCTTTTTCAGATTTACTCTTAAAAAAAAAGAGTTTCCTTCTATATTTCCAGTCTATCTCTTTTCCTCCCAGTCTTTTCTTTTTAAATAATTGTATTTATGTATTTATTTATTTATGGCTGTGCTGGGTCTTTGTTGCTGCACACGCTCCTCTCTAGTTGCGGTGAGCAGGAGCTACTCTTTTGTTTTGGAACATGGGCTCTAGAGCGTGAGGGCTTCAGTAGTTGCAGCTCCCAGGCTCTAGAGCACTGGCTCAGTAGTTGTAGCACACGGGCTTGGTTGCTCTGCAGCATGAGGAATCTTTCTGGATCAGGGTTCGAACCCGTGTCTCCTGCATTGGCAGGTGGATTCTGTACCGCTGAGCCACCAGGGAAGCCTTCCCGGTCTTTTTTTCCCTCCCAAACTTTAAACTTTTTATTTTGTATCAGGGTATAGTCAATTAGTAGGCTTCCTTGGTAGTTCAGTGGTAAAGAATCTGCCTGCAATGCAGGACCCACACAAGATGTGAATTCAATCCCTGGGTCAGGAAGATGCCCTTGGAGGAGGCGTGGCAACCTACTCCAGTGTTCTTGCCTAGAGAATCCCATGGACGGAGGAGCCTGATGGGCTACAGTCCATAGGGTAGCAAAGAGTCAGACAGGACTGAAGCAACTTAGCATGCACGTACAGCTGATTAACAATGTTGTGGTAGTTTCAGGTGAACAGTGAAAGATATATATGTATCATTCTCCCCTAAACCCCTCTCCCATCCAGGCTGGCACATAACATTGAGCAGAATTCCATGTGCTGTACAATAAATCCTGTCTATTTTAAATACAGCAGTGTGTCCATGACTTCCTCAAAGTCCCTACCCTCTACTCCTCCCTCCCCACAACCATAGCCATTTTCCAAGTCTGTGAGTCTATTCTGTAAGTGCCTTTGTACTTTTTTCCGGAGCACCTGTGCCAAACATCTCCATAGGAGACCCCTGAGGGGGAGCACACATCTGGGCCTGGGCTATGCACACCCTCAGTTTACCAGACTGTCACCCAGTCCACAGGTGCCTCATGATTTAAAAGAATTTTTGTTACCCTTCCTCTTCCTCAGAACAATCTGCTTTTTCAGATTTACTCTTAAAAAAAAAGAGTTTCCTTCTATATTTCCAGTCTATCTCTTTTCCTCCCAGTCTTTTCTTTTTAAATAATTGTATTTATGTATTTATTTATTTATGGCTGTGCTGGGTCTTTGTTGCTGCACACGCTCCTCTCTAGTTGCGGTGAGCAGGAGCTACTCTTTGTTTTGGAACATGGGCTCTAGAGCGTGAGGGCTTCAGTAGTTGCAGCTCCCAGGCTCTAGAGCACTGGCTCAGTAGTTGTAGCACACGGGCTTGGTTGCTCTGCAGCATGAGGAATCTTTCTGGATCAGGGTTCGAACCCGTGTCTCCTGCATTGGCAGGTGGATTCTGTACCGCTGAGCCACCAGGGAAGCCTTCCCGGTCTTTTTCCCTCCCAAACTTTAAACTTTTTATTTTGTATCAGGGTATAGTCAATTAGTAGGCTTCCTTGGTAGTTCAGTGGTAAAGAATCTGCCTGCAATGCAGGACCCACACAAGATGTGAATTCAATCCCTGGGTCAGGAAGATGCCCTTGGAGGAGGGCGTGGCAACCTACTCCAGTGTTCTTGCCTAGAGAATCCCATGGACGGAGGAGCCTGATGGGCTACAGTCCATAGGGTAGCAAAGAGTCAGACAGGACTGAAGCAACTTAGCATGCACGTACAGCTGATTAACAATGTTGTGGTAGTTTCAGGTGAACAGTGAAAGATATATATGTATCATTCTCCCCTAAACCCCTCTCCCATCCAGGCTGGCACATAACATTGAGCAGAATTCCATGTGCTGTACAATAAATCCTGTCTATTTTAAATACAGCAGTGTGTCCATGACTTCCTCAAAGTCCCTACCCTCTACTCCTCCCCCTCCCCCACAACCATAGCCATTTTCCAAGTCTGTGAGTCTATTCTGTAAGTGCCTTTGTATTATTTCTTTTTAGATTCCACCTATAAGGAATGGCATACAATCTTTCTCCTTCTCTGCTCCCCATCTCTTCTTGAGTGTTACACAGCTGCGACCTTCCTTCCGTCCATCCAGGACGCTTCTGTGCTCTGCCGTGTTCCTTGCCCATGTCCCCTCTCTGTGGAGTTTCACCTGCAGCCACGCCGGAGGAGCCCTTCCCTGTGCGACTCTGAAGCTCTGCTCTCCCCGCTGAGGTCCTGCTGAGGCCCGGCCGAGGATGGGCAGCGAGGCTCCCACGGATGCGTGAAGTCTTCTGCCCTCCACAACCCTCCAGCCTAAATGAATGAGGCATGTCTAGCCCTGATGATGCGAGTAAATCAGGCCCAAAAAATAAATGACTGTATGTTTTCCTGTCCCCAAAGATATTCTGAAGCACAGACGTAACAGGGAATGAAACTACCCTGGCAGGGCAGAAGGATACATCCAAAGGCCAACGTTTCTTCCCAGGACAAGCCTCATTTCTTCATCAGCCTGTGGCTTTTAGATACAAGATCTCCCTCCCTTCTAGGGTTTTCCCACCTCCCTTTTAAGATCCAGCTGAAGCCGTGGGCTCCCTCAGCACAAGGGGCTCATCTCTGATTACCTGCCCCTCATAATGATCTGTCTCCCCTCCTGCTGTTTCCTAAACAGACTGAGATGACATTGGCCTCAGGGATCTATCTGAAGCCAAGGAGATTCTCAGCTATCTGGTTCCAACCTGACAGTCTTTTGACCTTTTGTACACCTGTTAGCTGTATGTGTCCATTCTGTATACTCTCCATACCCACTGGTAGTCTTTTCCTAAGATTCCTGGGTAGCAAGAGTCAGACAGATGAGTATATGTATCAATGTTGTGGTAGTTTCAGGTGAACAGTGAAAGATATATATGTATCATTCTCCCCTAAACCCCTCTCCCATCCAGGCTGGCACATAACATTGAGCAGAATTCCATGTGCTGTACAATAAATCCTGTCTATTTTAAATACAGCAGTGTGTCCATGACTTCCTCAAAGTCCCTACCCTCTACTCCTCCCCCTCCCCCACAACCATAGCCATTTTCCAAGTCTGTGAGTCTATTCTGTAAGTGCCTTTGTATTATTTCTTTTTAGATTCCACCTATAAGGAATGGCATACAATCTTTCTCCTTCTCTGCTCCCCATCTCTTCTTGAGTGTTACACAGCTGCGACCTTCCTTCCGTCCATCCAGACGCTTCTGTGCTCTGCCGTGTTCCTTGCCCATGTCCCCTCTCTGTGGAGTTTCACCTGCAGCCACGCCGGAGGAGCCCTTCCCTGTGCGACTCTGAAGCTCTGCTCTCCCCGCTGAGGTCCTGCTGAGGCCCGGCCGAGGATGGGCAGCGAGGCTCCCACGGATGCGTGAAGTCTTCTGCCCTCCACAACCCTCCAGCCTAAATGAATGAGGCATGTCTAGCCCTGATGATGCGAGTAAATCAGGCCCAAAAAATAAATGACTGTATGTTTTCCTGTCCCCAAAGATATTCTGAAGCACAGACGTAACAGGGAATGAAACTACCCTGGCAGGGCAGAAGGATACATCCAAAGGCCAACGTTTCTTCCCAGGACAAGCCTCATTTCTTCATCAGCCTGTGGCTTTTAGATACAAGATCTCCCTCCCTTCTAGGGTTTTCCCACCTCCCTTTTAAGATCCAGCTGAAGCCGTGGGCTCCCTCAGCACAAGGGGCTCATCTCTGATTACCTGCCCCTCATAATGATCTGTCTCCCCTCCTGCTGTTTCCTAAACAGACTGAGATGACATTGGCCTCAGGGATCTATCTGAAGCCAAGGAGATTCTCAGCTATCTGGTTCCAACCTGACAGTCTTTTGACCTTTTGTACACCTGTTAGCTGTATGTGTCCATTCTGTATACTCTCCACACCCACTGGTAGTGGCTTTGCCTAAGATGTGTCCCTGGGGCCCAGAGGATTGCTCCCCACCTGCTACACTGGGGAACGGTGAGGGCTGTTGGCAGAGTCCTCTGTAACCTCCTGCTGCAGAATAACAGCTGGTGGGATGTGTCTAGGGGCCCTGACACCTGCTGTATCTGGAGTCAGTCCCTTGCTCTGTTCTAACCATGAGACGCAGTTTCTCATGAACTAAGTGTGCGCCAGGGCTTCCCAGGTTGCACTAGTGGTAGAGAACCTGCCTGCCAATGCAGATGCCGATTCAGTCCCTGGGTTGGGAAGATCCCCTGGAGGAGGGCATGGCAACTCACTCCAGTATTCTTGCCTGGAGAATTCTATGGACAGAGGAGCCTGGCGGGCTACAGCCTATGGGGTCGCAAAAGTGTCACACACAACTGAAGTGACAAAGCACACAGCACGAGTGTGCACTTCTAATGCTCAACCCTGTGCCCCTGTGTCCACTGGCTCCTGGAACTGAGACATCAGAGGAGAGGTCCACAGAAGCCAGCGTGGCAGGGGTCCCGTGAGTCACCTTCTGGCACCTGAAGAGCACACAAGACCATTTCAGCTGGCGATGAGAAGCAGCCTTCCAGAGAATAACCCAGACCCAGAGCGCCCAGGGGGACAACAGTGCTAATTATCCTCCTTGTGACAAAGGCTGTTGGAAACTCAAAGTCCCTGACACAGATGCCAGGAGGCAGAGTGACAGGCCAGCCACAGAAGAAGCCACCAGAAACCCAGGGAGTCCAAGTCCTCTTCTCAAGCGCTTGTTGCTATTATTTTAAACAAATGTTTTGCAATGGAGCTTGGAGGGAGCCCTGGGCAGCTGCCAAGGCAGATCATTTGGCAATACCAGCCCAGCCGTCCATGGCTTCTGAAGAGAACCTGGGAAGTTCACGTTCACACCCTTGCTGGGACCTCCTCATAAGGCTCCATTCTCCAGGCTTTGTCTATTCCTAAATTCTCTCTGACTGGGAAATTTGATCATCTGAATTTTTTTTTTTTTTTTGCCTCTAAGTCATCATTTATTTTTCATCCATCTTTATTCTTTGGCCTGTGTGGGCCTCCTATCACAGCAGCCTCTCTCGTTGCAGAGCACCAGCTCTGTGCACATGCGCTCCAAACTGCTGGCTCGTAACTGGACACACCGGTCCAGCTGCTCTGCGGTACATGGGATCCTCCCAGGCCAAGGATCGAACTGACGCCCCTTGTACTGCAAGGTGGACTCTTTCCCCACTGGGCCACCAGGGAAGCCCTGATCCTCTAAAAATTTTAAAGGAGTTGGGAGACAATCTTGTTTGTCCTGGCAGTCTGAACCCTGTTTTGAATTAAATCCTAATTACTTGCCTAGAAATTAAGATACTCTTCCTTCAAACCAAAGTTTTTATTCCTCAAATATGACATTCCACTAATCAGCTTCTTAGAATCACTTACCCCATAATTTACCTCATGACTCTTCATAGTTTTTGCCATACACACTTCTATTTTTTTTTTTTTTGGCTGTGGTGGGTCTTTGTTGCTGCACTTGGGGTTCCTCTAGTGGCAGCAAGTGGGGGCTAGTCTTCATTGGGGTGCACGGGCTTCTCTCTCGCTGTGGAGCACAGGCTCTGGGCGCACGGGTTTCAGTAGCTGCAGCGTGTAGGCTACAGCAGTTATGGTGGGCGGGCTTCATTGCCCTGAGGCGTGTGGGATCTTCCTGGACCAGGGACTGAACCAGTGTCCCCGGGATCACAAGGCAGATTCTTAACCACTGGCCCACCAGGGAAGCGCTGCCACACACACTTCTCCGTGGTTATAGGACAGACCCACCCAACCTATAGTCTTATATGAGGCGGGTCAGATACACAGTTCCACTGTGGTTCTTGCCATGTGTGGCTTCCTCTTACTGAGAAGCTGGTCAGGTGCAATGGAAGAAGTGAGGGGTCATGTCATTGCCTTTGTGTGTCTGATGACATGCACTTAGCTTTGCAGTGTCGAGCCGGAGCTGGCTCCCCTCCCTCATCAGGTGTGTGCACTTCTCAGCTCCATGGTCACTGATATCCCATTGGTTGCTGGTCATCAGCTATCATGGGAGTATTTATACCAGGAAAGCTGGCAAACACTGCAAATCAGGCTTTTTTGTCGGGTGGCAGAGGTGGTAGGGAGAGGAGTGCTTAAAAATGTTTGGAAGAAAACAAAAAAAATTTTTTTGGAAGAAACAAGAAACCCAAAATAGTTACCTGTGCATGGTGGACGTGGAGCATAAGGGTGTCTGACAGAGTTTCTTTTTTGTTTTTGGAAGTTTTTATCATATGCATCCCTGTTTTTTTAAAAAAGAGAACTTTCTTTTTTAGGAATAAAGACTTCCTACAGTGTTTATTAATCCCACACCATCAGCTGGAAACTGCCTGGGCGCAACTGTCAGATGGAGGAAGAGACCAGAGCCTGGAGCAGCCCTGGTGGAGCCACATCCTGGGGAATGGGGTGGGGCTGGGCAAAGGCGGGGCCTGAGGATGGACAGAGCACAGAGTGGGCGGTCCCTCTAGAACTCCAGGCCAAGTCTGAGAGGGGACCCAGAATCATGACAGGCCCACAGCTAAGATGTCAGGCCAAAATTCAGGTCATCAAATCTCAGGGATCAGAAAAATGGATGTGAAGAGAGGACACCCCAAATAGTGCAGCGCAGGTAGGAAGCGGGGAGGCGGAGGCTTCATAGAAAAGGGTATAAGGATCGCAGGCAGAGCTTGTAGGTTAAGGGGCTCATTTTCTCTGCAGCTTCACTTAGAAGGGGGCCTCAGCTCTGCCCAGGAGGGAAGGAAGAGAAACTGGGGCAGTGAGGAAACAAGCAGAGACAGGTTCCCCGGCACTGGAGGAAAGGCTCCCACAAGGCCCTGGGGGAGGCTGTGGTAAACATGTTCCAGGGAGTAAGGCAGAGCTCCAGGCAGATTCCAGGAACCTTGCCACACTGCAGAAAGGCCCCTAGAGGCCCCAGGCAGTGTCTGGGGAAGGGATGGAGGTTCCCATTGGAGGAGTTTGCAGCGGCTTGGAGATTCTGAGCGGAGATAATGGAGGGCCCAGGTGCAAGGAAGGGCCGCAGCCAGGAAAATCCATCTGAGATGCAGCAAATGCAGGACTCGGTGGGCAGCCCTGGAAGAGGCTGGCGGGATCCTGCTGATGGGGGAACTTGAGGCTGCATCCCATCCCTCCCTGATACTTGGGAAAGGGGACTCTTCAGGAAACTGAGCACAAGGAGGCCACACATTGTCTGGGCTGGCCAGGAAATGAGGGGCAGGGCAATGGGAGGGTGGCGTGGGCTGCTTCCTGTGGCCACATGTGTGCCCTCCACGGCCCTCAGACACTTCCAGACTCCACCGGACAGTGCAGGTGGGCAGCCCTTTTTGAAGTCGTCAAGACAGTTGCTTCTAGTTACAAGGGAATTGCCTACCCCATCTTGTAAACTCCTAAGTGTGGTGCCGAAAGCCACAAATACTGACAGGGCCATGACTCCGCCTCCTTTCTTTTTAACTTGCTGCTAAAGACCTTCAGTTTTTATTTATTTTTTTGGCTGCACCATGTGGTTTGTGGGACCTGAGGCCCCAACCCAGAACTCCAGGCCAAGTCTGAGAGGACCCAGAATCATGACAGGCCCACAGCTAAGATGTCAGGCCAAAATTCAGGTCATCAAATCTCAGGGATCAGAAAAATGGATGTGAAGAGAGGACACCCCAAATAGTGCAGCGCAGGTAGGAAGCGGGGAGGCGGAGGCTTCATAGAAAAGGGTATAAGGATCGCAGGCAGAGCTTGTAGGTTAAGGGGCTCATTTTCTCTGCAGCTTCACTTAGAAGGGGGCCTCAGCTCTGCCCAGGAGGGAAGGAAGAGAAACTGGGGCAGTGAGGAAACAAGCAGAGACAGGTTCCCCGGCACTGGAGGAAAGGCTCCCACAAGGCCCTGGGGGAGGCTGTGGTAAACATGTTCCAGGGAGTAAGGCAGAGCTCCAGGCAGATTCCAGGAACCTTGCCACACTGCAGAAAGGCCCCTAGAGGCCCCAGGCAGTGTCTGGGGAAGGGATGGAGGTTCCCATTGGAGGAGTTTGCAGCGGCTTGGAGATTCTGAGCGGAGATAATGGAGGGCCCAGGTGCAAGGAAGGGCCGCAGCCAGGAAAATCCATCTGAGATGCAGCAAATGCAGGACTCGGTGGGCAGCCCTGGAAGAGGCTGGCGGGATCCTGCTGATGGGGGAACTTGAGGCTGCATCCCATCCCTCCCTGATACTTGGGAAAGGGGACTCTTCAGGAAACTGAGCACAAGGAGGCCACACATTGTCTGGGCTGGCCAGGAAATGAGGGGCAGGGCAATGGGAGGGTGGCGTGGGCTGCTTCCTGTGGCCACATGTGTGCCCTCCACGGCCCTCAGACACTTCCAGACTCCACCGGACAGTGCAGGTGGGCAGCCCTTTTTGAAGTCGTCAAGACAGTTGCTTCTAGTTACAAGGGAATTGCCTACCCCATCTTGTAAACTCCTAAGTGTGGTGCCGAAAGCCACAAATACTGACAGGGCCATGACTCCGCCTCCTTTCTTTTTAACTTGCTGCTAAAGACCTTCAGTTTTTATTTATTTTTTTGGCTGCACCATGTGGTTTGTGGGACCTGAGGCCCCCAACCAGGGATTGAATCCCGGGCCTCAGCAGTGGGAGCCTGGAATCCTAACCATTGGAAAACCAGGGCATTCCTAAGACCTTCATTTTTAAGATAAATTAGACGCATAAATCTCTTATCACCGGCACAGGATGTTCCCTATCTCCTTCCATACTGTTGAGAACTGTTGTCGTTGTTCAGTGGCTGAGTCATGTCTGACTCTTTGTGACCCCATGGACTGCAGCACGCCAGGCTTCTCTGTCCTTCACTATCTCTTGGAGTTTGCTCAAACTCATATCCATTAAGCAACCATCTCATCCTCTGTTGCCCCCTTCTCCTCCTGCCTTCAGTCTTTCCCAGCGTCAGGATCTTTTCCAATGAGTCGATTCTTCACATCAGGTGGTGCAAAGTACTGGAGCTTCAGCTTCAGCATCAGTCCTTCCAATGAATCTGCAGGGTCGATTTCCTTTAGGATGGACTGGTTTGATCTCCTTGCAGACCAAGGGACTCTCAAGAGTCTTCTCCAACACCACAGTTAAAAGGCATCCATTCTTTGGTGCTCAGCCTTCTTTATGGTCTAACTCTCACATGTGGACATGACGACTGCTGAGAACTGTTCAACTTTAAAATATAGCTGAACCTCCTGATTAATTACCATCAGCTCCAAAAGCCCCATGTCAATTACAGGTAAACTCAGTTTCGCTGTCAACATGTTGAATGTTGAGTTCACATGAGCATCACTAAACCATAATATCCAACAGCTTCAACTATCTGGAGGCATATTTTACAGCTAACCCATGCCCCAAAGCCTGTCGAGAGGCCAGAAACCCATTAGGAGTTACTCAGAGGAAGACCCGCCCAGCGTGGGTCACTCATTTAACCAGCACTGAGATTTGTGGCTGCAGTGTGTTGTGTTGAGCTCCAAGGATGCTGAGAAGGCCAGTGGAGGAAAGGATGGGCCCATGACAACCATGCCTCCACCAGGCTGTAGGCTCCAAGGACAGCTCTGTACGGTACTTGTGACTATATCTTGCACCTGACAGGAGAGAGAAAACTTCGTAGGTGCTCAATAAGTAATTAGAAATGAATAATATGACATGCCTCTGATACAAAAAACATTTGAGAAATCAGGAGGGTTAATTCTGTTAGGAAATTGAAGAAGGCTTCACAAGAGGCCACAGACTTCAAACTGGTCCTTGAGTCTGTGAGTCAACAGGCGGAAAAGGGGGAAGGGCAGTCTAGAGAGAGGGCAGCGAACGGGAGGGTGTGATGTCTCAAGAGACAGGCAGGAAGGCAGGCAGGACGAAGAAGGACCTTGAAATACAGGCCGGTCCAGGCCCTACACACTCTATACTCCGGTCGTAGAGTCCACTGTCCACATGACAGGTTCTTCTTAGCAACAGAAGCCAAGTTGCCTCTTTAGAAACATTGCTTTCCTTTGTCCAGTGGTGAAATCATGCTGTGTTTCCTTTCTAATCTTGACTGACAGGAAGCTCCTGAAGTGCTGGCTTCCTTATACTTTTTTGTGTCCCTTAACAGTCCCTTGCAGGACTCTTCACCTGGTAGATCCTATAGTAGCTCTCTGTTGCTGCTTAACAACACAACAAACATAGCATCTTAAGATAATACACATTTATTACTCACAGTTTCTCTTGGGAGTCTGAGTTCCTCTGCAGGGCTTCAGTGAAGGTGTTGGCCAGGGCTGGGGTCTCATCTGAGGCTTGACTGGGGAAGAATTCGCTTGCAAGCTCACTCAGTTACTGGCAGAATTCACTTCCTTACAGGTGACAGGCAGAGGCCTCCGTTTTGTGCTTGGTGTCGGCTGGCATCCTCCCCTCTCGATGGGGAGTCCCCAACATGGCAGCTGGCTTCTTCGAAGCCAGCAAGGGAGGAGATACCTAGCAAGACAGTTGTTACAGTCTTGTATAACACAGTCATGCATCTCATCACCTTTGCCCTATTTGATTGGTTAGAACAAGTGCCTCTCACACTAGGACATGACCAGGAGGAAGGATCATGGGGCCATCTCAGATCTGTCCACTGCAAGTCCTCACTGGATACTAATTGCTAGTTAACTGAACTACTCCTTTATTATTATTTGTTTGGGCACATCAGGTCTTAGTTGTGGCACTCGTGATCTTTTGTTGCAGCACATGCTTAGTTGCTCCAAGTCTTGTGGGATCTTAGTTCCCCAGCCAGGGACCAAACCTGCGTCCCCCGCACTGGAAGGCAGATTCCAAACCACTGGACAACCAGGAAAGTCCCTGAACTACTCCTTTTGTCAATTAAGGGCATCAGGTCACATAGACACACACAGTGAGGCGAGTGAAGAATTCCTCTAAGAATGCTCTCCCAGCCTGCACAGCATCCCCTCAATGTTGGGCACAGATAAGCTGAGAAATATGAAATGAAGACACATTATAGAATTCACATTACTGCTGGAAAGAGCCAGCGGCTTCTACCATGAAAGTGATTATCTGATTGTCATACATTTCTCGACTGACCCACACAAAACAAATGTAACAGCCATAAAGTGGGAACTCAGTCAGATATCACTGTGATGAACATAGCCCTTCCCTGGAAAAACGTCTCCTAACCCCCGACCCCTATTGTTTTCCCTACATTACAGATGCAGTTAGTGCAAAATTTCACTAGCTCAGTATGAGAGGCTGAGCCCTGGGGTCACGTGACCTGGATTGGCCTCAAGCTTAGCTACTGATTGTATGACTTTGGAGAAGCTACTTAACTTCCAATAACCATAACAAGTGCTTGTTGAGCATCTGCACTATGCCAGGCTCAGGTTTCCCTGGTGGCTCAGTTGTTAAAAAAAAAAAAAATTCACCTGCAATGTAGGCGACTGCCTGCAACGCAGGAGATTTATGTTTGACCCCTGGGTCAGGGAGATGCCCTGAAGGAAATAACAATTCACTCCAGTATTCTTGTCTAGAAAATCCCTTGGACAGACGAGCCTGGTGGGCTACAGTCCATGCGGTCACAAAAATCAGACATGACCTAGCGACTAAACCACCATAAGCCAGACTTTTTACATACATTGTTTAGCTGCTGAGTTATGTCTGACTCTTTGCAGCCCCATGGACTGTAGCCCTTCAGGCTCCTCTGTCCATGGGATTTTCCAGGCAATATTGGAGTGGGTTACCATTTCCTTCTCCAGGGGATTTTCCCCATTCAGGGATTGAACTTGTGTCTCTTGTGCCTCCTCCATTGGCAAGTGGATTCCTAACTACCAGTGCCACCTGGAATGCCTGAAGGGTCAGTGGTGGACAGAGAGCAAAGAAAAGGCAAACACGATGCTAGTGCTAGAGGATTCTCTTTCTAATCGGCTGCCCCACTGCCAACCCTGGCCAAGGACAGAGAGAAATCCTGTGGTGCAGGGCAAAAGGCTCTGTCTCAGCTTCTGAAACCTTCTACCAACACCATAAGGGCCAGAGCGTCTGAGTTTACCTGTGAGAAGGAGGAAGCCGAGAGACCCAGACTTTCTGGTCCTGGAATGATTAGTAGGTAGGGGTGGGTGAAGTTCAGCCTCAGAGCAGAGAAGAGGGGAAGGGGATGGACAGAAAGACAGAGTGGGAACTCAGTCAGATATCACTGTGATGAACATAGCCCTTCCTGGAAAAACGTCTCCTAACCCCGACCCCTATTGTTTTCCCTACATTACAGATGCAGTTAGTGCAAAATTTCACTAGCTCAGTATGAGAGGCTGAGCCCTGGGGTCACGTGACCTGGATTGGCCTCAAGCTTAGCTACTGATTGTATGACTTTGGAGAAGCTACTTAACTTCCAATAACCATAACAAGTGCTTGTTGAGCATCTGCACTATGCCAGGCTCAGGTTTCCCTGGTGGCTCAGTTGTTAAAAAAAAAAAAAATTCACCTGCAATGTAGGCGACTGCCTGCAACGCAGGAGATTTATGTTTGACCCCTGGGTCAGGGAGATGCCCTGAAGGAAATAACAATTCACTCCAGTATTCTTGTCTAGAAAATCCCTTGGACAGACGAGCCTGGTGGGCTACAGTCCATGCGGTCACAAAAATCAGACATGACCTAGCGACTAAACCACCATAAGCCAGACTTTTTACATACATTGTTTAGCTGCTGAGTTATGTCTGACTCTTTGCAGCCCCATGGACTGTAGCCCTTCAGGCTCCTCTGTCCATGGGATTTTCCAGGCAATATTGGAGTGGGTTACCATTTCCTTCTCCAGGGGATTTTCCCCATTCAGGGATTGAACTTGTGTCTCTTGTGCCTCCTCCATTGGCAAGTGGATTCCTAACTACCAGTGCCACCTGGAATGCCTGAAGGGTCAGTGGTGGACAGAGAGCAAAGAAAAGGCAAACATGATGCTAGTGCTAGAGGATTCTCTTTCTAATCGGCTGCCCCCACTGCCAACCCTGGCCAAGGACAGAGAGAAATCCTGTGGTGCAGGGCAAAAGGCTCTGTCTCAGCTTCTGAAACCTTCTACCAACACCATAAGGGCCAGAGCGTCTGAGTTTACCTGTGAGAAGGAGGAAGCCGAGAGACCCAGACTTTCTGGTCCTGGAATGATTAGTAGGTAGGGGTGGGTGAAGTTCAGCCTCAGAGCAGAGAAGAGGGGAAGGGGATGGACAGAAAGACAGAGTGGGCACAGCAGACAGAGATGCACCTGGTGAAACAGTCCTTCCAGAACAGCTGGGCTCCCCCAACCTGCTTAGGAAACAAGATAATGCACCAGGGAGAAAGCAAAGGGTCTGGCATTCAGAGCGCTCCAAGGACCCTCCCTCCCACTCCCTACAGCCAGGCGGCTCTGGGCCTCTGCGGATCTGGGGGTCCCTTACCCTGGATCCTTCGCCTGCCCTCACCTCCAGATCTTTAGCCATTTGAGGGTGCCTCCTGTTGGGCTGTGGGGAGGGGACCCGCCAGGGAGTCCAAACACCCAACAGAGCCTGACACCCTCTTAGCTGAGGACCCCTTCTTCTGCCCGGACGTCCCTTCACCCCTGCATCCTAGCCCCAGGCCACCCTGGGACTCAGGTTTCTCTGGCAGGGCTTAACAAACGCAGTGTTTCTTACTCTTTGCCCGCCAACATGGCCGGGTAATAGCCGGAAGGGCCCGCTAGCTCGGAGACACAAAATGAATGCGGCTCACTGCAGAATCGGGCTGCAGATACACAGTCCCGAGGGGCACATGGAAATCGCTTGCCTGTCCTTACTCCCTCGAACACCTCCCCCAGACCCGCATCTCCTGTCTCCCCTTATCTGCTTGCCTGTCTCTCTCCTTCCTTGGGGGTAGGGACAGAGAACTCTCCCGCGCTTTGGCGCTTACTGCCCGCGAGTGTGCCCATTTTCCCGTGGGGGCGGGCACATTTCTGTTGGGGAACTGCTGGCGCGCGCTGGGCACACAGGACGATCTCTCGCTGTGACGGGACGCGCGCGCGCGCCGGGGTGCCCCTCTGCGCCGCCTGCCCCTTGGGGGGGAAGTGTGACGCCCTAACACTCGCTGGAGGCAGGGGCGGCCCAGCTCGGCAGACACCGCACCGGCCTGACCCTCGCTCTCTAAAGTGCAGCCCGGGAGGGGCTCGGGGCACCAAGAGCGCCACGCGAAGGGCAGGAGCGCACGGGCAGGATGACGGTCAACTGTGCGCACAAATACGAGCTCTAGGGTCGCAAATTGGCGGCGGGGACAGAACGGACGGAGCAGGGCATCTGGAGAGAGCCCTGGGTTCGCTGGGTCCCGCGGGGGCAGCTGATCGGCCGGGGGCGGGGAGGCGGCTCCGCCATGCTCCAGTTGAGCCCTGGAAAAACCCAGGCGCGCGTGAGAGAGGCGGGCCAGATCGCAGCCACGGCCGGGGATGGCGGGAACAAAGACGGCCCGCGGCCGGATGCAGTCATGGAAAAACCCATCGGGGCGCCGGGGCGGGGGCGACAGGGGAGGGGCGGCGCGCGTCCGCCAGCCCTGCCACCCTCGCAAGCCGGCCCGGGCGGGGCTGCTCTCAAACCCCGCCCCGGAGCGCTCCTCGCGGGCAGAGGGGAGGCCCAGGAAAACAGAAAATGCCGGGCGGGAAAGGGCGGCCTGGCTCCGGGTGCAGCGCACGAGCCTGCCCGCCAGCACGCTCCGTGCTCTCGCCCGGGACCGGAGGGTGGCCGGCCTGGCGCCCGCCGGGTACACGCGCGCTGCACACGGCCACTGGGCAGCTGCGGCAGCGGTCGTGGCCGGCCCCTAGGGGGCGCGCGCAGACCCCGGCCATGGCGCGGACGCGTGTGCGGCGACTCACACGCTTCTGTACACGCATGATCACGTATATGCACGTGCAGCCAGACACGCGAGCTAACCCCAGCCCAGGACAGAGGGAAGGAAAACGTCCCACCGAGCGGGATTAGCTGGTCCTAAGGCAGGTGACAGACTCTCAGGAGCTAGAGGGGAGGACCTTAGAAGAAACCCAGGTTAAGGTCCCCCTCGGCACATTTCTGTTGGGGAACTGCTGGCGCGCGCTGGGCACACAGGACGATCTCTCGCTGTGACGGGACGCGCGCGCGCGCCGGGGTGCCCCTCTGCGCCGCCTGCCCCTTGGGGGGGAAGTGTGACGCCCTAACACTCGCTGGAGGCAGGGGCGGCCCAGCTCGGCAGACACCGCACCGGCCTGACCCTCGCTCTCTAAAGTGCAGCCCGGGAGGGGCTCGGGGCACCAAGAGCGCCACGCGAAGGGCAGGAGCGCACGGGCAGGATGACGGTCAACTGTGCGCACAAATACGAGCTCTAGGGTCGCAAATTGGCGGCGGGGACAGAACGGACGGAGCAGGGCATCTGGAGAGAGCCCTGGGTTCGCTGGGTCCCGCGGGGGCAGCTGATCGGCCGGGGGCGGGGAGGCGGCTCCGCCATGCTCCAGTTGAGCCCTGGAAAAACCCAGGCGCGCGTGAGAGAGGCGGGCCAGATCGCAGCCACGGCCGGGGATGGCGGGAACAAAGACGGCCCGCGGCCGGATGCAGTCATGGAAAAACCCATCGGGGCGCCGGGGCGGGGGCGACAGGGGAGGGGCGGCGCGCGTCCGCCAGCCCTGCCACCCTCGCAAGCCGGCCCGGGCGGGGCTGCTCTCAAACCCCGCCCCGGAGCGCTCCTCGCGGGCAGAGGGGAGGCCCAGGAAAACAGAAAATGCCGGGCGGGAAAGGGCGGCCTGGCTCCGGGTGCAGCGCACGAGCCTGCCCGCCAGCACGCTCCGTGCTCTCGCCCGGGACCGGAGGGTGGCCGGCCTGGCGCCCGCCGGGTACACGCGCGCTGCACACGGCCACTGGGCAGCTGCGGCAGCGGTCGTGGCCGGCCCCTAGGGGGCGCGCGCAGACCCCGGCCATGGCGCGGACGCGTGTGCGGCGACTCACACGCTTCTGTACACGCATGATCACGTATATGCACGTGCAGCCAGACACGCGAGCTAACCCCAGCCCAGGACAGAGGGAAGGAAAACGTCCCACCGAGCGGGATTAGCTGGTCCTAAGGCAGGTGACAGACTCTCAGGAGCTAGAGGGGAGGACCTTAGAAGAAACCCAGGTTAAGGTCCTCCCTTCCCCTCTACAGTGCATGCCGGGGTCCCCTTGCAGGGCTGGAGTTTCCCCCTGTGCAGGACGCCGCCCTCCGTGTCCTGGTCTTAGGAACCTGCCAGGAGATGGAAAGTCGTAAAGACTTTTTCTCTCTCTTTAGGAAAGGAAAGTGTTAGCTGGAGCTGGGCTCAGTGACACCTGAGGCCTTTTCCAGTTATGACTTATTATGAAGAAGGAACTGGACCCAGAGGCCATAAAAGGAGTTGGTGGGAGCTGAGCAAAAAACACTGGAACCTGGTCTGGCCCAGCTACAGGCTCAAATGTCCCCTTGTTTATTTGTGCTTCTGTCTGCTGTGGGGTATCTGGGGACAAAGCCTGAACCCACGGGGTCCCTGGGGTGGGAAGGAGATGTAGAGGATGACATGGTTCTGGGGGCCCAGAGCCATATTCTGGAGAAGAGACTGCAGGTGCTGCCTGAATGGGGAGGCTGCTAGTTTGGGGTGGCAGGTGGGGTTCTTGAAATCTGGAGGGCAGTGAGCCCACCACCTCAAAAAGTGAGAGGAAGAGGCTGCCTGTATGAGGTCTGGCTGTTTGAACAGTGGGAATGCGGTTGTGACGGGTTCCAACCACCTCGCAGAGCACGGGGTCAGTAGAAGCAGGTACACCAGCCACGGGATAGGGTCAGGTGAGTTGACAACTACTCGTGGTCTCCTCCGGAACTGAGGCTGGAATCAAATGACCCACACCCACCTCTCCCTAACTTCCTGGTTTGGGGAATCTTTGGACCTCCAATTCCTCATCTGTAAAGTGGTAACAAAAGCTCCTCCGTAGGCTCCCTGCAACCTGCCTTTCCTCCTTTTCCACTTCTCAAAGTCCCTGGGGTTTGCTCACCAGGACCTTTTTCTTCCAAGGCCTAATTTCGGGAGAGCAGGTGGGGTCCGGTAGGACGTAGGCTGGGGAGCAGCGCCTCCTAGTGGTAGATATCGGGAGGGCTCGGTTATTCCGCAAGGACACACGCCAGCTAACCTGCTTTGGTGCCTGATGTGCTCTGACAAGTTAAAGCTTCCAAGGGCTGGTCCTTGAGGCTTTTCCATCCTGTCTCAGCTACCCCGTTGAACAAGCAGAGAAAATTCTACTTCCCCACAGCAGCCTCTCCTCTGCCCTCTCACAGCCCAGCTTCTCCATTTTTAACAGGCTTCTCTCTCTTCAGTTCGGAGGAATCCATTTGGCATTTATGCTATGCTTTACAGCTCACACAAAAACTTTGACACACTTTGCTCCTCCCTGAGGTGCGCTGTTCCTGGGCGGTGATGGCCCTTGATGGATAGAGGATCGTGGTCTGGGGCGTGGCTCCCGCAAAGACGGCTGGTTTGGATCCTGCCTTCTCCACGTCCAGCTGTGTAACCAGGGCGACGCTCAAAACACTGAATAACCAGTCGGACAGGCAGCGGCCAATCAGAACAGGCCTTGCCCTAAACACCAGGTACAGCCAAATGCTGTGTACCTGCTGAAGATTTTGATATAAGTTCAACATCCCAGGGCCTCAGTTTCTCTATCTGCTGTATGGACACGATGATCCCACTTTACAGGGCTGTTGTGAAGACTAAATTAGTTACTAAGGTTGAGAAACCAGTGTCTGGCACATAGAAAGCACCCACTAAGAGTTAGCTTTATTACTGGCCCTACCTCTTCTCAGACTCGGTGACTCAGGATGAGCACCGCTGTTAAGGGAGACCCCCTCCCCCTCAGTGAGTCCTCGATATGCATCTGGGCTTGCTCCTGGCTCACTTCCCAGTTCCTACACCTCCTCGTTGGCCCTCTAGTTATTCTGCTCACCGGAAGTGCTTCTCAAGCTTTTCTAGATATTCAGATTTCTAGGAGATCTTTTATTACCCTGCAGATTCTAATTGAGGTCTGTCTAGGGTCTGGGATTCTATATTTCCTACAAGCTCCCAAGTGGTGCTGATGCTGCTCTGAGAAGCAAGACTCCCAGAGATCACTGCAGAAATATACGTGTCAGCAGATCGTGATCCGTAAATGTTTACAGAGCACTTACTCAGTGCAAGGGTCCCCTGGTGGCCCAGAGGGTAAAAATGTCCACCTGCAATGCCGGAGACCTGTGTTCGAACCCTGGGTCGGGAAGATCCTCTGGAGAAGAGACTAGCAACCCACCTCAGTGCTCTTGCCTGGAGGATTCTATGGACAGAGGAGCCTGGCCAGCTGCACTCCATGGGGCCACAAAGAGCTGAACACGGCTGAATGACTAACACACGCAAACACTCAGTGAAAGGCCATGCAAGGATCCAAACTGTCCGGGGTTGGGTTCCAATCTCAAGCGGCAGACGGGTTATCTTGCACAAATGCAGATTAAAACTAGCAATCAGGCCAAAGGGCTATTTATGTGCCGAACAGTAGGAGGTGCATGTGGTGAATTCATTCTCCTTCCTATAGCCAGAGTGATGCTTTAAACAGGTGACAATGTTGGCTTTGGTCAAGGCCTTTTATTTTCGCCAGAAAGGACTGACAGCTAAAGGGCCTTCTGTTTGAAATCTGTACTTCCAGGAACGGTACCCTCGTCCTTCAGGCCTGCAGAAGCCCTGGATGGTAGAGCATAGTGCTCACATGGGGCAGGAACTTTGGCAGGAGGGCAGGAATCAGAGAGGCTGGCAGAGGAAGCGGTGGCAGGGTGAGGGTTCAGGCCCTGATCCCAAGGTGGAGATGAAGCAGACAGGCTGAGGCAGAAGCTTGGTTCCCTGAGGACAGAGTGGGATGAATCGTGGGTGGGATATAGACCTTAGGAGGCCACAGACACATCTTTGGCTTTTGTTCTTATGTATTGTTTTAATCAGTGCCAAATTATCATCAATCAGCTGCTATACTTCATATTTCATCATGCTAGGTAGATGACTGTCATTATTTTTCAAGAACAAGTGATTTTTGGTTCAAAATAGAGTCAGTCCCCCAGGATTTGCAGGAATGAGCGTCTCTGGAAATGTTCAGTGGTTTGGGTCCTTTGATAAGAAAGCACCCCCCACACACACACATACTCATGTAATATCTCATGAGCCTCTTTGAGGATGCCCTAGATGCCCACATTGTGGTGAGGAGAGTGGTCCAGGAAGCAACCAGTAGCAGTCTGGAGAGGCCAACAGATGACCGGTGAGCTGCAAGGGTCCCCTGGTGGCCCAGAAGGGCACTTACTCAGTGCAAGGGTCCCCTGGTGGCCCAGAGGGTAAAAATGTCCACCTGCAATGCCGGAGACCTGTGTTCGAACCCTGGGTCGGGAAGATCCTCTGGAGAAGAGACTAGCAACCCACCTCAGTGCTCTTGCCTGGAGGATTCTATGGACAGAGGAGCCTGGCCAGCTGCACTCCATGGGGCCACAAAGAGCTGAACACGGCTGAATGACTAACACACGCAAACACTCAGTGAAAGGCCATGCAAGGATCCAAACTGTCCGGGGTTGGGTTCCAATCTCAAGCGGCAGACGGGTTATCTTGCACAAATGCAGATTAAAACTAGCAATCAGGCCAAAGGGCTATTTATGTGCCGAACAGTAGGAGGTGCATGTGGTGAATTCATTCTCCTTCCTATAGCCAGAGTGATGCTTTAAACAGGTGACAATGTTGGCTTTGGTCAAGGCCTTTTATTTTCGCCAGAAAGGACTGACAGCTAAAGGGCCTTCTGTTTGAAATCTGTACTTCCAGGAACGGTACCCTCGTCCTTCAGGCCTGCAGAAGCCCTGGATGGTAGAGCATAGTGCTCACATGGGGCAGGAACTTTGGCAGGAGGGCAGGAATCAGAGAGGCTGGCAGAGGAAGCGGTGGCAGGGTGAGGGTTCAGGCCCTGATCCCAAGGTGGAGATGAAGCAGACAGGCTGAGGCAGAAGCTTGGTTCCCTGAGGACAGAGTGGGATGAATCGTGGGTGGGATATAGACCTTAGGAGGCCACAGACACATCTTTGGCTTTTGTTCTTATGTATTGTTTTAATCAGTGCCAAATTATCATCAATCAGCTGCTATACTTCATATTTCATCATGCTAGGTAGATGACTGTCATTATTTTTTCAAGAACAAGTGTTTTTTGGTTCAAAATAGAGTCAGTCACCCAGGATTTGCAGGAATGAGCGTCTCTGGAAATGTTCAGTGGTTTGGGTCCTTTGATAAGAAAGCACCCCCCCTCCACACACACACATACTCATGTAATATCTCATGAGCCTCTTTGAGGATGCCCTAGATGCCCACATTGTGGTGAGGAGAGTGGTCCAGGAAGCAACCAGTAGCAGTCTGGGGAGAGGCCAACAGATGGACCCTGAGAGAGGGAAGAGCCTGGCTCTGCCCAGGTAGGAGGCTTGTTTGGTGTTGAGGACACAGCAGCTGGGCCGGCCTCACGAGCCTGCAGCCTGTGCCGTCTCACAGGGCTCCGTGCTTGGTTTAATGCTTCGCTGTCCCCGACTTGACATTCTTAATACTTTTCTTTTTTTGGAGGGGGTGGGTTGGGGAGGGAGGGGAGCGGGCGGGCCACTTCTATTGGTCTTTCATTTCTCTATTTTCATCCGTCTTTGTTCCTTGGCTCCTGTGGGCCTCTCATCGCGGTGGCCTCTGTCGCTGCAGAGCGCTGGCTCTGGGCGCATGCGCTCCAGAGCTCCGGCTCGGTAACTGGACACATGGGTCCAGTCGCTCCGCGGGCACGTGGGATCTTCCCAGGCCAGGGATCGAACCGGCACCCCTTGCAACTGCAAGGTGGTATCCTTACCCACTGGACCACCAGGGGAAGCCCTCTTAATACTTTTTGAAGGAGGGGCCTTTCATTTTCACTTTGTACTTGGGCCCCATAAATTATGCAGCTATTTCTGCTCACCAACTCTGGTTTCTAGGCCCAGGACCTGTTCTGGAGGGCTCATCTGGGAGAGAGGAGGGAAACTGGGTTGGGGGGAGATGGGCCTGGGGGAATCCCTGAACAGGTCTTTCTGTCAATCTGGGATCATGGAGCTTGCTTCACCCAGAGGCGAAGAGAGAATAAGGGCTGCGGGTCTTTCTCAGCTGAGAGCCAGGCTAGGGAGGGTCACTGCCCAGGAAGCCAGCCCCGGGGCTGCTCTTTCAGAAATGCCACGGGCTCCTGCTGCTGGGAGCCCCTATCAGTGGTCACACTGAGAGACAGGAAGGGCCACAGGGATGGAGCAGATGTTTTGCTCACATGGAACAGGCAGAGCACTCCACGGCTCCTGAGTCAACAGCTGGCTTGGATGTCCACCTTCCATTCCTCTCTGACCTGGCCTGGTCCATTGGAAGGAGGAATCCATAGAGGCTCCCTGGAGACAGACTGTGAGAGGCCTGGGTGTTAACTCTGTTTCAACAGGTGGCATAAGGAGGGAGGAGACTGCGAGGCCTGGACAGACTGTGTCACCTGAGATCTGAGACCCAGTTAGGGGCCGAAGCCTGAGGGGTCCCCCTGGTTGGCCTGGGCCAGCTCTCAGGCCCAAATTAGTCTTACCCTGCTTTTGTTGTATCTCGTCCCTCAACTTCTTCCACTCCAGATGTGAGCCTTATCTTCTCGCTTCTGTGCCCCTGCCTCAGTTTACCCATGTATTTGTCACTTTCACTCTCTGGCCGCTTGCTCTCTGTGGACGGCCCTGGGGTTTTTCCCTACCTTATCCCGCAAGGCATTTTTGAACAAGGGGCCTCTCATCTTACCAGTGGCCCACAAATTACAGAGCCGATCTGCTGATCTGCTCACCAGGGCTCGAGATAAGAACTGATAAGGGGTTCTGAGCGCTGGAGGCGTCCAGGAGCTCTGAAAAGGGGAGTGACCGTCCACCGTCCCATGGGAAGGCCGCGTGGAGAGCCTGCTGCGTGCCAGTGAGGGTGCCAGGGAGGCCTGGGCTGCTCCCCACCGCAGTGCTTTATTTCAAGGCGTTCAACCAGCCGAGCGTTTTTAAATAGGACAAAGCCTGGCTGTCCGGGGGCTCCCTGGCCAGAGTGGGGAGAACACCCGGGAGCAGAGCTGGGGTGTCCTGCTTCGGGCGCAGACCCCGCCCCGCCGGCGTCTCCGGTCTCCGCGAGCTGAAAGGGCCTCTATGTTCCGTCTCCCGCCTGCCCGCGGGCCAGGAGCGCGTTTCCGCAGCTGCGCCTGACCCCGGAGGTTCCGCAGACCCTCGGGGGACAGACACAAATAGTTCCCGGCCCAGCTGCCCGGCCAGTTACCTTGGGAACCAAACTCAATCGCCTGACGTCACTGACCCGTTGCATAGCAACCGGCAAAGACTCTCCCTCCAGCTCTCCCCGCCTCCGCAGTGAGGTAGCTGTCGCCTTGGAGACGGCGGGACTGGGCAGGGCGGTGGATGCCCTGCCCGGGAGCCCTGTCCTCCTCGCCTCTCTCCCACCCAGCCGCGTCCTCTGTTCAGATCCGGAGCTGCTCGTCCCCGCGACGGAAGGGGACCAGCCCCGGCGGAGGAAACGGCGCCTGGTGGTCTCAGGCCAGTAGGCCAGGGCCCCGTGGTGGCCTAAGTGCGCCCCGCAGCCAACTAAGATTTCTCTCCCAGAGAGAGGGCTTTGTTCACCATCCCCCCATTCGACTGTCCCCTTCTCCGCTCCAGCCTCTTTCTCACCGGCTCCCAACCTGGGTTCCTGCTCTGGAGACAAGAAGCAGGGGCAACGCGAGGCTTTGCCATCCGTCTCCCTCTCATCGCCCAGGACATCTCAGGCTTGCTTGGCCACCTGCCTTGTGGGAGGAGTCTCTGGGCCCTGCTCACGCCACTGCGCTCCCATCCTTTGGGGCCCCCCCTCCTCCTTCCCCTGGCCGTCTGTCTGTGACACTTTCATGCCTGCTTGCAGGGTGCGGTTTGGCCAGGCCACCGCTGGGCGGGGGTAGTGGGGAGGGGAGGGCCTACCTGACCACTTCCCAGAGTTTCTGTCGTGGGCGTTGTTCCCAGGTTGCTCCATCTCGCACCATAGCAGATTCTAAAGTGCTGAGTCCCCAACCCCAGGCTGGGAGATACGCCCCAATGGTTCCGGGGCCAGCAGGAATCTGCCACCACGCCCTGCCCACTTTGCCATGACTTACCCGTCTTTGGCCAGGAATGATCCTAACCACCTCCTGTTGCTAGAGCACCCTGATGGCCTTGTTCACGTTCAGAGTGGTGGAGGCCTTCTGTGTCAGGGATTTTTCTGCAACAGAAACTGCATTTTTGATAAGCTCTAATACTCCCTGGTGGCTCAGATGGTAAAGAATCTGCCTGCAATGCAGGAAACTCAGATCGCCGGGGACGTTCAGCTGCCCGGCCAGTTACCTTGGGAACCAAACTCAATCGCCTGACGTCACTCCCCATAGCAACCGGCAAAGACTCTCCTCCAGCTCTCCCGCCTCCGCAGTGAGGTAGCTGTCGCCTTGGAGACGGCGGGACTGGGCAGGGCGGTGGATGCCCTGCCCGGGAGCCCTGTCCTCCTCGCCTCTCTCCCACCCAGCCGCGTCCTCTGTTCAGATCCGGAGCTGCTCGTCCCCGCGACGGAAGGGGACCAGCCCCGGCGGAGGAAACGGCGCCTGGTGGTCTCAGGCCAGTAGGCCAGGGCCCCGTGGTGGCCTAAGTGCGCCCCGCAGCCAACTAAGATTTCTCTCCCAGAGAGAGGGCTTTGTTCACCATCCCCCCATTCGACTGTCCCCTTCTCCGCTCCAGCCTCTTTCTCACCGGCTCCCAACCTGGGTTCCTGCTCTGGAGACAAGAAGCAGGGGCAACGCGAGGCTTTGCCATCCGTCTCCCTCTCATCGCCCAGGACATCTCAGGCTTGCTTGGCCACCTGCCTTGTGGGAGGAGTCTCTGGGCCCTGCTCACGCCACTGCGCTCCCATCCTTGGGCCCCTCCTCCTCCTTCCCCTGGCCGTCTGTCTGTGACACTTTCATGCCTGCTTGCAGGGTGCGGTTTGGCCAGGCCACCGCTGGGCGGGGGTAGTGGGGAGGGGAGGGCCTACCTGACCACTTCCCAGAGTTTCTGTCGTGGGCGTTGTTCCCAGGTTGCTCCATCTCGCACCATAGCAGATTCTAAAGTGCTGAGTCCCCAACCCCAGGCTGGGAGATACGCCCCAATGGTTCCGGGGCCAGCAGGAATCTGCCACCACGCCCTGCCCACTTTGCCATGACTTACCCGTCTTTGGCCAGGAATGATCCTAACCACCTCCTGTTGCTAGAGCACCCTGATGGCCTTGTTCACGTTCAGAGTGGTGGAGGCCTTCTGTGTCAGGGATTTTTCTGCAACAGAAACTGCATTTTTGATAAGCTCTAATACTCCCTGGTGGCTCAGACGGCAAAGAATCTTCCTGCAATGCAGGAGATACAGATTTGATCCCTGGTTGGGAAGGTCCCCTCGGAGAAGGGAATGGCAACCCACTCCAGTATTCTTGCCTGGAGAATCCCGCGGACGGAGGAGTTGAACATGACTGAGCAACTAACACATGCCCAATAATCTACAGGAGGTCAGGAACAAAACCAGGTGTTAAAACTTTAAAAAAATTAAATTAAATTAAATTTTAAAAAATCATTAAACAAACAACAACAAAAAAAACCAGGTTTTTTAGGTTACAAAACCAGGTATTTTCTCATTGATAGTTAAAATTCAGAGATCCAAAGGAAGAATTTTCAACCCGTGAACTGCAGAATGCCTCGTCTATGGCCATACTACCCTGAACATGCCTGATCTCATCAGAATGCCTCAGCTCCTTCCAAAGCACATGGCTCAGAGACAGTCCTGAGGCAGAACATTCACAGAGAAGCTCTCGTGTTGCGGTGGGCATCTCCAGGACCTAGAGCCAAGGACTGGGCTCTGGGTGGCCTTGTACAAACATCTGACCTCATCTGGCGCCTCAGACCGGTTTTGTGGGAGCAGTGACTTTTATCTGCGGGAGAGCCTCCAGAGACAGGTGGGGAGGGAGGTCAGGGCTCTGCCATCTGCAGTGGGGACCCCAGAGGAAGCAGTGGGGATCCCAGGGGAGCCAGGAGAGAACAGTTTGCCTGGCTGGCTCTTTTCGTCTCTGGGAGGGAGGGCGTGGCTCAGGGTGCCCAGAGCTGCCGGCTCAGAGAGGCACCAGGTCTGACTTCCCCGCATGTGAGCCAGGCTAGGCCAACCAGATTCCTTCCCCTTGGGATTTATCAGACTGCAACAGGGAAACAGACCTTTCCTCTTGGTCTTGGAAGCACAAGGCTGTGGACCTGGGGCCTCCAGAAGCTTCGTTTCTGGCCAGAAGCAGAAGCCTGGAGAACAGTTGCCACGGGAGGTAAAGGACACATATAGCCATGGAGGTATCCTGACAGCTTTGTGTCCCCGACACCAGGCGTCTCGAAAGCCAGTTCCTTCTCAGCCCTTTTCTGCCCAGTCCGTCAAGTCTGTGGAGTTTTGTCACTTCTAATGAAGAAACTCCTGACCAGTGTATAGACAAAGCAGAAAGCCCCAAGGAAGGACAAAACTAACATTTGTCACATGCCTACTGTTAAATGCTATTCTTTTCGTAACGCGTTCTTGATTACAGGCATTTTAGAGATGAGGAAATGGAGGTTTGCCTCTCATCTAGCACCACGGTGCCCATTTGAGGGACGTCACAGGGGGGCCAGTGCAGGCTCCATGGCTTCTTCCCATCTAGAGACCTGCCGGCCAAGCCCGTCCCTTGAGGGTGCCGTGTTCCTCTGCCATTTCCCAGGACTTGTCAGTGTCCTGCCCTTTGCTGTGCGCTGGTGGGGCTCAGAGACTAGGGAGTGGTGCCCCCCATGGCACTTAACCAGGCCTAAATGTTTCTTTAAAACAAAACCTGTGGGCTTCCCTGGTGGACCAGTAGGTAAGGACACCGCCTTGCAGTGAAAGGGGCGCTGGTTCGATCCCTCACCTGGGAAGATCTCATGTGCTTCAGAGCAGCCGGACCGATGTGTCCAACGACCGAGCCGGAGCTCTGGAGCGCGTGTGCCCAGAGCCGGTGCTCTGCAGCGAGAGAGGCCACTGCGATGGGAGGCCTACTCAGGCCAAAGAACAAAAAAGATAAGAGGGGAGCCTAGAAAGTCGGGCTGCGAGCACAGAGGCAGCTGTTTCCCCAGATATTAGCCGGCTCAGAGTGCGAAAGCAGAACCAGGCATCCTAGCGATGCTGCAGGCCCTGAGCTCCCTGGCGTCGGCCCTCTGGACCGCGCTCCGCCCAGGCACTATCCTGCTGGGGACTGTCGTCTTTCTCTTCTTTGCTGATTTTATCAAAAGGCTGCGGCCTAAGAACTACCCCCCGGGGCCCCCGCGCCTGCCCTTTGTAGGCAACTTGTTTGATGTAGACCCTGGGAAGGTGCACCTGACGCTTCAAGAGTTTGTGAAGAAATATGGGAATGTTTTTAGCATGGGTTATGGTACATTTTCTTCTGTTCTCATAAGTGGATTGCCCTTGGTTAAAGAAACCCTTGTCCACCAAGACCAAAACTTTTCCAGTTGCCCTGTAGTCCCTCTCCAAGAACGTATCTTAAGCAATAAAGGCTTGGTCATGCCCAGTGGCCAGCTATGGAAGGAACAAAGAAGATTCGCCCTGACAACTCTGAGGAACTTTGGCTTAGGAAAGAAGAGCTTAGAGGAGCGCATTCAGAAAGAGGCTGCCTACCTCGTCCAGGCAATAGGAGAAAATGGAAATGTTTGTTGCTGGTGTGATTGAAAACCATAAGAAAGACTGAAATCCTGCGGAACCAAGAGACTTCACTGATGCTTTCCTCTAGGAAACAGAAAAGCATAAAGACAATGCTGCTTCAAGTTTCTGTAAAGAAAACCTCATCTACAACACCCTGGACCTCTTCTTTGCTGGAACGGAGACAACTTCAACCGCCCTGCGCTGGGGGCTGCTCTACATGGCCCTGAACCCTGAAATCCAAGAAAAAGTCCAAGCTGAGATTGACAGGGTGCTTGGCCAGTCACAGCAGCCCAGCACGGCAGCTCGGGAGTCCATGCCCTACACCAATGCTGTCCTCCACGAGGTGCTGCGAATGGGGAACACCATCCCTGTGAACGTGCCCAGGGCGGTGACAGTGGACATCACCCTGGCTGGATACCACCTGCCCAAGGGGACCATGGTCATGACCAACTTGACTGCACTGCACAGGGACCCGGCGGAGTGGGCCACCCCTGACACGTTCAATCCAGAGCATTTTCTGGAGAATGGGCAGTTGAAGAAGAGGGAATCCTTTCTGCCTTTCTCCATAGGAAAGGGGATGTTCCTTGGAGAACAGTTGGCCAGGACAGAGTTGTTTATTTTTTTTACTTCACTTCTGCAAAAATTTACCTTCAGGCCTCCAGACAATGAGAAGCTGACTCTGAAGTTCAGAGTGAGTATGACTCTCGCCCCCGTGAGCCACCGACTTTGTGCTATTCCTCCGGCCTGAAGTTGTCGGGGAGTTCGGGAAGGGGAAGGGAAGCAAGAAGAATGGGTCTGTCCCCCGCAAGGCAGGGCGTCTGCTCAGAAGTGAGGGAGCGGTATCCAGTGGCTCTAGGAGAGGCCATGGGAACTGCACTCACAGGAAACTGGATTCAAACCCCAGCTTGGCCATCTCCAGTGGAGCCTTGAGCAAATCAATGCTGTGATTTTCTTTTCATCCAGAAGATTTAAAGTGGACAATGATTCCTTCTCTAAAGGCCAAACTGTTGTAAAGATCAGAGGAAATAATGGACTTTTAAGTGTCTTGGAAATCATGAAAATAAAAGTCATAACTGTTAAAAAAAAAAAAAAAAGATTAGAATGAAAGATCAATAGAAGTGGTCAAAAAAAAAAAAAAAGAAAGTTAAAAAAAAAAAAACCTCTGCTTACTAGCTAATCTCTCAAAGGCAGAGCACACCGCCCAAAAGACTGTTGTCTCTCTAGAGAAATGCTGGTAGCTGTCACGTGTTAACCTTAATATATAAACCAGAAGAGGAGACACCAGCTTTGCTGTGCCTCCATTCTCGATACCAGGCAATACCTTCCCTGCATCCACCCTGCTCTGACGACGGCTCATTCTGCTTCCCCCTACATACTGTCCCTACTGACTGCTTCTCCCCGGTACTTCAGTGGTTGTTCAGGAAATTCCCTGACGGTTCAGTGGTTAGCACTCAGCACTTTCACTACCAGAGCCAGGGTTCAATCCCTGGTTGGGGAACTAACATCCTGCAAACTGCATGGTGTGACCGAAAAAAAGAAATCAGTTTTTTTTTTTTTTTTCAAAAAACATTTATTTATTTATTTTGGCGGGTGGTCGGGGGGGGGGGGGCGGGCCACTTCCACTGGTCTTCCATTTGTCTAGTTTCATCCATCTTTGTTCTTTGGCTCCTGTGGGCCTCCCATGGCGGTGGCTTCTGTCGCTGCAGAGCGCCGGCTCTGGGCGCATGCGCTCCAGAGCTCCCCCTCGGTAATTGGACACATTGGTCCAGCTGCTCTGCAGTACGTGGGATCTTCCCAGGCCAGGGATCGATCCGGCGCCCCTTGCACTGCAAGGCGGTGTCCTTACCCACTGGACCACCAGGGGAAGCCCAAGAAATCAGTTTTTATCGATCCAACACAGTGGACCATGTGTCTGTGACAGGCTGGGCCACTCTCGTTTGCTGAGTGCTCCTGTCTCTTATGAATTGCTTCCTCTTGCCTGTGAAATGGGGCATTCTCCAAGCCCCTATCTCTGGGCCTTTCCTTTCTGGCTCTGACCAGAGCTAGGCTATACCCACTAACCCCGCGCTGGACTCCTCCGCCCTGAGTGCACAGCCCTGACCTTGCAGGTAACAGTAGTACCTGGGTGCCTGGGGGTCCCACCTGCAAGAGACGACGTGTTTCTGGCCTATTAGCCAACATCATGGTTAATCCTACTACAAAGAAGAAAGCCAGGAGCAGGCAGGGAAATTCCATCCTTAGCACATAGCTCCAAAGCACCCTTCTGTCCTAATAAACACAATAATTGTTAACATTTAGACCGCTCTTAATTGTGTGCCAGGCATCTTTCCAAGCCCTTGCCTCACTCAGTCCTCACAACCTCAGGCTGGGAGATATGCCCCAATGGTTCCCGGCCAGCAGGAATCCCCCCTGCCACGCCAACTTACCCGTCTTTGGCCAGGAATTTAATGTTGCCCGAGGGACCAGTGGTGTCTCTCCCTGGTTAAGACATACTGTCCCTACTGACTGCTTCTCCCGGTACTTCAGTGGTTGTTCAGGAAATTCTGACGGTTCAGTGGTTAGCACTCAGCACTTTCACTACCAGAGCCAGGGTTCAATCCCTGGTTGGGGAACTAACATCCTGCAAACTGCATGGTGTGACCGAAAAAGAAATCAGTTTTTTTTTTTTCAAAAACATTTATTTATTTATTTTGGCGGGTGGTCGGGGAGGGGGTGGGCGGGCCACTTCCACTGGTCTTCCATTTGTCTAGTTTCATCCATCTTTGTTCTTTGGCTCCTGTGGGCCTCCCATGGCGGTGGCTTCTGTCGCTGCAGAGCGCCGGCTCTGGGCGCATGCGCTCCAGAGCTCCCCCTCGGTAATTGGACACATTGGTCCAGCTGCTCTGCAGTACGTGGGATCTTCCCAGGCCAGGGATCGATCCGGCGCCCCTTGCACTGCAAGGCGGTGTCCTTACCCACTGGACCACCAGGGGAAGCCCAAGAAATCAGTTTTTATCGATCCAACACAGTGGACCATGTGTCTGTGACAGGCTGGGCCACTCTCGTTTGCTGAGTGCTCCTGTCTCTTATGAATTGCTTCCTCTTGCCTGTGAAATGGGGCATTCTCCAAGCCCCTATCTCTGGGCCTTTCCTTTCTGGCTCTGACCAGAGCTAGGCTATACCCACTAACCCCGCGCTGGACTCCTCCGCCCTGAGTGCACAGCCCTGACCTTGCAGGTAACAGTAGTACCTGGGTGCCTGGGGGTCCCACCTGCAAGAGACGACGTGTTTCTGGCCTATTAGCCAACATCATGGTTAATCCTACTACAAAGAAGAAAGCCAGGAGCAGGCAGGGAAATTCCATCCTTAGCACATAGCTCCAAAGCACCCTTCTGTCCTAATAAACACAATAATTGTTAACATTTAGACCGCTCTTAATTGTGTGCCAGGCATCTTTCCAAGCCCTTGCCTCACTCAGTCCTCACAACCTCAGGCTGGGAGATATGCCCCAATGGTTCCCGGGCCAGCAGGAATCTGCCACCATCCCCTGCCCACTTTGCCATGACTTACCCGTCTTTGGCCAGGAATAATTCTAACCACCTCCTGTTGCTAGAGCACCTTGATGGCCTTGTTCACGTTCAGAGTGGTGGAGGCCTTCTGTGTCAGGGATTTTTCTGCAACAGAAACTGCATTTTTGATAAGCTCTAATATTCTGACGTGCAGGCATATCGTCATTTTATGGCTGAGGAGACTGACGCATGGGGAAGCAAAGTAACAGCTAGAAGGAGGAAGAGCCAAGAGTCAAAGTGGCCTGACCCTCAAAGCATATTCTGTGCAACTCTGCTGGCTTTTTTTTCTTAACTTCTAAGGTGTGGCAGCTTTTATTTATTTTAAACAACTATTTATTTGGTTGTGCTAATTCTTTGCTGTGTGAGGGCTCTCTCTAGTTGTGGTGAATGGGGGCTACTCTAGTTGTGGTGTGGCGGCTTCTCCTTGCAGGGGCTTCTCTTCTTGTGGAGCACGAGCTCTAGGGCCCGCAGGCTTCAGAAGCTGTGGCCCGTGGGCTCTAGAGCTCAGCGGCCATGGTGCACGGGCACAGGCTGAGGCATGTGGAATCTTCCCGGGCTAGGATCAAACCGATGTCCCCTGCACGGTAAGGCAGATTCTTATCCACTGAAGCTCAGGAAAGTCTGAAACTCTGCTGGCTTTAACACACAAAATGGTGTTGGTCCAACAACCTTTGCTGTGGGGAACCCCCATTTCTGGGTGGACACAGCCCCAGAGGTGAACTTGAGTCCCATACCAGGTAACGAGGGCCCCATTTCAAATTGCCCTGACCTTGGGAAAAGGTAACAGTAGTACCTGGGTGCCTGGGGGTCCCACCTGCAAGAGACGACGTGTTTCTGGCCTATTAGCCAACATCATGGTTAATCCTACTACAAAGAAGAAAGCCAGGAGCAGGCAGGGAAATTCCATCCTTAGCACATAGCTCCAAAGCACCCTTCTGTCCTAATAAACACAATAATTGTTAACATTTAGACCGCTCTTAATTGTGTGCCAGGCATCTTTCCAAGCCCTTGCCTCACTCAGTCCTCACAACCTCAGGCTGGGAGATATGCCCCAATGGTTCCCGGGCCAGCAGGAATCTGCCACCATCCCCTGCCCACTTTGCCATGACTTACCCGTCTTTGGCCAGGAATAATTCTAACCACCTCCTGTTGCTAGAGCACCTTGATGGCCTTGTTCACGTTCAGAGTGGTGGAGGCCTTCTGTGTCAGGGATTTTTCTGCAACAGAAACTGCATTTTTGATAAGCTCTAATATTCTGACGTGCAGGCATATCGTCATTTTATGGCTGAGGAGACTGACGCATGGGGAAGCAAAGTAACAGCTAGAAGGAGGAAGAGCCAAGAGTCAAAGTGGCCTGACCCTCAAAGCATATTCTGTGCAACTCTGCTGGCTTTTTTTTTTCTTAACTTCTAAGGTGTGGCAGCTTTTATTTATTTTAAACAACTATTTATTTGGTTGTGCTAATTCTTTGCTGTGTGAGGGCTCTCTCTAGTTGTGGTGAATGGGGGCTACTCTAGTTGTGGTGTGGCGGCTTCTCCTTGCAGGGGCTTCTCTTCTTGTGGAGCACGAGCTCTAGGGCCCGCAGGCTTCAGAAGCTGTGGCCCGTGGGCTCTAGAGCTCAGCGGCCATGGTGCACGGGCACAGGCTGAGGCATGTGGAATCTTCCCGGGCTAGGATCAAACCGATGTCCCCTGCACGGTAAGGCAGATTCTTATCCACTGAAGCTCAGGAAAGTCTGAAACTCTGCTGGCTTTAACACACAAAATGGTGTTGGTCCAACAACCTTTGCTGTGGGGAACCCCCATTTCTGGGTGGACACAGCCCCAGAGGTGAACTTGAGTCCCATACCAGGTAACGAGCTATTTCATTCCCTGTGGCCTCCGTGATTGGTTCAACAGAGAGTGTGGGAGTCTGGCCAGGCCCTGCTGTGCTCTCCCCCGGGACTCTCCTGCCAGAGCCAGTGGAAACAAGGGCCTCTCTCTTTTCAGGAAGGTGGCACAGTGCCTTAGAATGGAGCCGGCAGAGGGGGGCCAAGCTAGAAAGACAGAGCCCTGAGGACACGACTGAGCCCTGGGTCCAAACACGCACACACTTGGCAGTTGTGCTAGTTGATTAATCCCTTCCCTAACCTGCGCTGAGCTTGGTTTTTATCCTTCGTTCACCTTTGTGGTCTCAGTATCAGCGGTGTCTGGCCTGCAGTGGCGCTTTGTCATTGTTTAGTCGTTAAGTCGTGTCCAACTCTTTACAACCCACGGACTGTAGCCCACCAGGTTCCCCTGTGCATGGGATTTCCCAGGCGAAAATACTGGAGTCGGGTCTCCCTGGCGGTCCAGTGGATAAAGGGTTCGCCTTGCAGTGTAAGGGGCACCAGTTTGATTCCTGGCCTGGGAAGATCCCACATGCATGCTGCAGAGCAGCTGGACTGGTGTGTCCGATCATGAGCCAGTGCTCTGGAGCGTATGCGCCCAGAGCCGGTGCTCTGCAGTGAGAGGCCACTGCAATGGGAGGCCCACACAGGCCAAAGAATAAAGATGGATAAAAATAAATAAATCAAAAACTAATAAAAGAGGCCAAACTTTCAAAACAAACAAACAAACCATATATGCTTACCTTAAAGAAAAAAAAAAAAAAAGGTCCTGCATGCCACAGCTAAGACCTGGTGCAGCCAAATACATTTTTTTAAAAAATAATGGATTTCTGCTTTACTTGAGAAACCCAGGAGCCTTATTTCTTCAGAATAGCCAGCAGCTGAGCTATCCACTTTAGAGGGAACTGCTTACCCTACATCAGTACTGAGGTCACCTGCCTGACCACCCCTACCCAGCAGGCGGCTCCTGATGAAGTCTGATGACAGGCCCCAAGGGTATAAAGAGACTACCAGGTGTGTCTACCACGTCCCTCAAGGAGCTGGCACTTTCTGTGGGTGAGACGTGAGCTGTCCTCATGGAGTGAAAACAAGGAAATCAAAGGAGGGAGGTTGTCCATTCAGACTCCAGCCCTTTGAGGCAGATCCCAAAAGAGAGGGAAGATGTGTCCCCAACAGAGGCAAGGACGACAGAAGTCGAGCCAGGCGTGGTGGGTGCTTGGTAGGGGAGGGAAGGCAGATAGCTCCACCTGCCCGGTGCCCAGAGCAGAAGCGACAGAGCTGCCAGGATGGACCCTTGACCTGCTTTGGAAAGCTACCAGCCCACCCTCTGGTTGGACACAAAGTGCCAACTTGGCCATGTGGCTTGGTGAGTGATCTGGCTGGACATCAGTCCTTAATCTTGCCCTTGTCTGAGCATCTTACACAGGTCACAACCCACATACCTTCACTGCAGCCCTGGCCTCGGATTCCTGCAATCATCCTCATTCCCTCGGAGTCTCCAAATGGGAGACCTTGGCGGGAACCAGCCTGCTGATGGATTTGTTTACATGATGTTCCTTTCTTATTTCTTTTATTTTTGATTGCATTGGCTCTTCATTGCTTCGTGCGGGTTTTCTGTAGTTGTGGCAAGCAGGGGCTACTCTCCATTGTGGTATGAAGTCTTCTCATTTCAGTGGCTTCTATTTGTGGCGCACAGGCTCCAGGGCACACGGGTTTCAGGTATGGTGCACAGTATCAGTAGATGTGACTTGCAAGCTCTAGAGCCTGGGCTCAGTGGCTGTGGTGCTCGGGCTTAGTTGCTTTGAGGCATATGGAACCTTCCCTGGCCAGGAATCAAACCGGAGTCTCTTGCATTGGTGGGTGGGTTTCTTATCCTCTCTTCCACTAGGGAAGTCCCAGCCAAGAGAGCTTAAATAAAAACAAAACATGTATCTCTGGGGACTTCCCCCAGTAATCCAGGGACTGAGAATTCATGTTCCCAATGCAGGTACCCAGGCTTGATTGCTGGTCAGGGAACTGGATCCCACATGCCACAACTAAAGAGTTTGCATGCTGCATCAAAGACTGAAGATTGGGCTTCCCTGGTGGTCCAGTGTGTAAAGAGTCCGCCTTGCAGTGCGAGGCGCACTTGTCAAGGCAGACAGAATCACAGACGAGAGTCAACACCACGTAAAGGGACCTGGGTCTAACGTGACCAACGTATCATGGTTTGCCTGGGGTCTTCTTGGTTTTGTATCTCAAGGTCCCATATCCCTGGAACCCCAGGGAAACCAGCATGATTGGTTACCCTACCTGCATCCCTGTTCCCACCATGTCTGCCGTCCGCTAGAGGATAATAATCACAAGAACTGACACGTGACCTCGCTAAGTGCCAGACATCATGTGTTAGGACCTGCGTGGTTTTCCTTACGTCTCAGAATATCTTCATGGTGGGGTTTTCTATTGGTTCTACAGAGAAGAAATGGAGGTTCAGGAGGGTGAAGGGATGGGCCCACGGCCAGTAGCAGCGTTGGGGCTTGAGCCCGCATTGGTCTTGCTCTACGCTTTCAACCCCACTCCCAGAGAGCCGAGCAGGCTGGCCTGAGCCTGCTAAGCCAGTAAGTCCCAAGCCTCAGAAATGGGCTTGCCTGATTAGAGGTCCAGACAGGATCAATTTTTGCAGGTCTGAGATGGCTCAGAGGTGAAGAATCTGCCTGCCAATGCAGGAGACACAGGAGATGTATGTTTGATCCCTGGGTTGGGAAGATCCATCCCCTGGAATGGGAAATGGCAACCCACTCCAGTATTCTTGCCTGGAAAATTCCATGGACAGAGGAGCCTAGGGAGGAGCCATGGGGTAACAAAGAACCGTTCTGGGCCAAGCTCTAGAGCCTGGGCTCAGTGGCTGTGGTGCTCGGGCTTAGTTGCTTTGAGGCATATGGAACCTTCCCTGGCCAGGAATCAAACCGGAGTCTCTTGCATTGGTGGGTGGGTTTCTTATCCTCTCTTCCACTAGGGAAGTCCCAGCCAAGAGAGCTTAAATAAAAACAAAACATGTATCTCTGGGGACTTCCCCCAGTAATCCAGGGACTGAGAATTCATGTTCCCAATGCAGGTACCCAGGCTTGATTGCTGGTCAGGGAACTGGATCCCACATGCCACAACTAAAGAGTTTGCATGCTGCATCAAAGACTGAAGATTGGGCTTCCCTGGTGGTCCAGTGTGTAAAGAGTCCGCCTTGCAGTGCGAGGCGCACTTGTCAAGGCAGACAGAATCACAGACGAGAGTCAACACCACGTAAAGGGACCTGGGTCTAACGTGACCAACGTATCATGGTTTGCCTGGGGTCTTCTTGGTTTTGTATCTCAAGGTCCCATATCCCTGGAACCCCAGGGAAACCAGCATGATTGGTTACCCTACCTGCATCCCTGTTCCCACCATGTCTGCCGTCCGCTAGAGGATAATAATCACAAGAACTGACACGTGACCTCGCTAAGTGCCAGACATCATGTGTTAGGACCTGCGTGGTTTTCCTTACGTCTCAGAATATCTTCATGGTGGGGTTTTCTATTGGTTCTACAGAGAAGAAATGGAGGTTCAGGAGGGTGAAGGGATGGGCCCACGGCCAGTAGCAGCGTTGGGGCTTGAGCCCGCATTGGTCTTGCTCTACGCTTTCAACCCCACTCCCAGAGAGCCGAGCAGGCTGGCCTGAGCCTGCTAAGCCAGTAAGTCCCAAGCCTCAGAAATGGGCTTGCCTGATTAGAGGTCCAGACAGGATCAATTTTTGCAGGTCTGAGATGGCTCAGAGGTGAAGAATCTGCCTGCCAATGCAGGAGACACAGGAGATGTATGTTTGATCCCTGGGTTGGGAAGATCCATCCCCTGGAATGGGAAATGGCAACCCACTCCAGTATTCTTGCCTGGAAAATTCCATGGACAGAGGAGCCTAGGGGAGGAGCCATGGGGTAACAAAGAGTCAGACATGATTGAATGACTGAACATGTATGCACAGCCCCCAACGCCTGGCCTCTCAGGCCTGCCCAGGCCCTTCTCTCTCTCGCTTTTAATTTAATTTTTTAAATTTTATTGGCCATGCCAGTGGCATGCAGGAGCTTAGTTCCCCGACCAGAGATTGAACCTGTGCCCCCTGCTATGGAGGCTCAGCGGTTTAGCCACTGTATTGCTCGAGAAGTCCCAAGGCATGTGTCTTTCTGCACTTTGGCTCCCAGCTCTTGAATGGAACAAGCTGAGAAGCCCTCAGGGGGCATTTTTCTGTTTTCCCAGGACACCTTAGCCTCCTCTTGTCCCTCCACCCTGTGCCCGCTGCATAGACAAGGGATGAGGCCAGCACTTGGAAAATAAATGCTGGCCGGTGATTTATTGCCCAGTCTGGGGAGAGCTGTCCAGAGCAGGGGTGGGCAAGAGAGCAGAGCACGAGCGTCCCTGGGGTCTGGGGAGGCTGCTGAGCGTGGCATCTAGTCCAAAATTGGGGCTGGCGCGGGCCTAGTGTGGGGTGAGGTGGTTGGTCAGGTAGCGCATGGCCGAGTGGAAGCCCTCAGCGGTTCTCTGCTCCATTAGTTCCAGAGCGTGGGTGACAGAGTGCCAGACTGAGCTGGTCCTCACCGCCAGCCTGGAGGACAGGGCGGAGCTGGCGCGCCCCACGAGGTTGGAGATAGAGCACAGGTTGGGCCCCCGCCTGTGCAGGAGGTCTGACACAGAGGTGTGGCCGGTGGCCAGGAAGTCCGTGGCCATGCCCGTGGTGGCATCGGACCACATCAAGATGTCTGCCAGGGAGCGGATGGACCCCTCGCCCCCGTCCAGCAAGCTGGTCATGGAGCGCATGTAGTTGTTCTCCTCTCTGGCCGTGGAGTCCAGAGGCCTTGTCTCTGGGGCTGGTGATCCGGGGCCTGGCAGGGCAGGGGCTGATGGCAAAGAGTCAGGGTCAGGGGTCAAGGCGTCAGGTCCCTCTGGCTTCTCCTCAACAGCTTCAGCAGTGTCAGCAGCCACAGGGGCAAGCTGGTCCTGGGTTTCTGGGGTGCTCACGGAAGGCTGAGCTTCCATGTTTGGGAGGGACTGTGTGTCAACACTTGAGGTGGCTATTGCTAGTTCCTCTTGCTCTTTGTATGGGGTGGCCACCCCTTGTGGAGTTGCTTCCTTAATCAGGGGGTTAACTTGGAAAATCTGAGGATCCTGAGTCATCCTCGTATCTTGCACCAGCCCTTCCTGCACTAGGTTCCGGAAGCCCAGAGGACTTTGCAGGGCACCCGGAGCCGAGTCCGGAAGCAGGGCCGTGGCCTCCTTGGGCTCTTGGTCTTGCCCCTCGGCAGCTTCATGCTTGTCTGCGTCCCCAGACTCTGCTGTGGCCCCTGAGGAGTCTGGCTCAATGGAGGCCTGATCTACATCCTGCCGTTCAGCTGACGCGGCAGGGCTGGAAGCCGCCGGGGCATCTGTGAGGAGGGGGGCCAAAGTTTGGGACCCCACTGTTGGGAGGTCTGTAGACCTGCTGTCACCATGTGCAGGGATGCTGGCGGCTCCGGCCTCTCCCGAGGGCACGGTGTTCATCGAGGCCCTCTGTCCCTTGTGTTGGTTGAAGGAGTGGCCATGGCTCCTCTGGGATAAATTGTCCAGGTGGCGAGGTCACAGGAGGCTGTTAAGGCTGGCGATGTCACAGGCACCTGCAGAGTAAGAGTCCTGCCCCTGCGGAGTGGCTGCTCTAGTGGGCTCAGCCTGTGGGACTATCGACAGACATGCTTTATTTTTTAAAATATATGATCTATTTATTTATTTATTTTTGGCTATTTCTGGGTTTTCACTGCTGCTGTAGGTCCTTCTCTAGTTGCAGGGAGTGGGGCTACTCTCTAGTTGAAGTGAGTAGGCTTCTTGTTGCGGTGATTTCTCTTGTGGAACTCAGGCTCTAGGGCACACGGGCTTCAGTTAGCTGCAGCACATGGGCTCCATAGTTGAGGCTCCGAAGCTCTAGAGCACAGGCTCCATAGTTGAGGCTCACGGGCTTAGCTACTCTGCAGCATGTGGGATCTTCCCAGGTCAGGGATGCAACTCGTGTCTCTTACACTGGTAGGCGAACTCTACCACTGAGCTACCAGGGAAGCCCTAGCCATGTTTGCAGCTGTCTAAGGAGAGACATAGAAAAACAAGGCAGAAGGAGAAGGGGACGACAGGGGATGAGATGGCTGGATGGCATCAATGAGTCAATGGACATGAGTTTGAGTGATCTTCAGAAGACGGTGAAGGACAGGGAAGCCCAGCGTGCTTCAGTCCATGCGGTCGCGAAGAATTGGGCATGACTGAGTAACTGAGCTGAACTGGAAGCGTCTTGGAAAAGCATAGAGCTTGTATACAGGGGCAAGTGCCCGCCAGGTATCAGGATGCCTGTGGCTCTGATGAAAGAAGACAGGATGCAGATGTCGATTTGTAAAAACTGTGATAAGGAACCACTCCCTACACCTCTGTCCACCCTGGAGACTCATCTGGCCAGTCTTCCCACAGACACTCAGTTTCACAGCAGTGGAGAATAGGAACAAGGGACGGTGAGGGACCTGGGCAGCTCTCAGGCCTGACTGTCTTCATTGTGGGGAACTATCAACTGCAGGTTGGTGTCTCACCCCAAAAGTTGTCTGTTGAAAGCTAATCCCCAATGTGATAGTACTTGGAGGTGGGGTCTTTGGGGAGTGATTAGTTCATGAGGGTAGAGCTGTCTGAATGAGATTAGTGCCCTTATAAAATGGATCACACAGAGCTCTCTGGCCCCCTCCTATTTGTGAAATACCACGAGAAGACGACTTTGTATGAACCAGGAAGCAGGGCTCACGGGACACTGAATCTGCCGCATAAATGGCCTAAGACAGGGGTTAACCCTGCGACGTGGAACAAACAATCTCCATCTTCTCCCTGCTTGACGAGGCTGAGAGAGCAGAGAGTCACAAAAGATCTGTAACCCTCGAATTTTCTCTGGACATGTGTGGACCCAGATAAACCTACTGTGGCTCATGCTCTTCATTAAGAAGGCGGTAGGAGTGAAGGCTTGAGTCTGGGGTGTCCTGCTTTCCCTAGGGTTATCAGCTAACCTTTAGTAAATGCTTATCATGGGCAGAAGAAGGAGCTAAATATCTAATCCCTCCAACTACCCCATCATCTCTAGGTAGGTGCGAATCCATTATCATACCCATTCTATCCATGAGGAAGCTGAGCCTCAGAGGTGAATAAGAGTCACTTATTCAAAGGAAGATATTAATAAGCACTGAATCTGTGATTTGAACCCTGTTTGGCTTCAGAAGTCATTTTCCAGCACTATTTTACACACTGATGGAATATTAAAATATTGAATGACCAGAATGATAAGCATACTGGCTAATGCAGAGAGAAACCTACCAGTATCCAGCCACATCTGTAGGTAACAATTGCTGCCACTTTTCCCAGCACCGGGCTCAATGCTCAGTAAGAATTTCTTCTCCCATGAATACTCTGGCCATCTCAGAGGTCACAGGGCAAGTCCAAGTTTGCTGGGGTGGGACAACCTTGTCCTTTGTGAAGGAATCTTAGAAAAAACTGCTAATTGCCCATCTGAGTGGCCCTTCTTCCTGAGGGTCAGAAACTCAATTTTATTCAGGGTGGAGACATTCTTTGTCAAAGAATATATTTCCCAGTCTCTTTTACAGCTAGGCTAGATCTTATGGATAATGAAATGTAAGTGAAAGCATTGAAAGGAGATTTAGAAGGCGCCCTTCAAAGAGCAGAGGGCCTTTCTGCCCTTTCCTTTTTTGCCGTCCTGCTATTGACACTGTGAAGGCCGGAGCGCCAGCCACCGTCCTGATGCACGAGGTCACTCGAGATTAGCCTAAAAGGACTCCCTCCTTTTGAAATACCGAAGACGACTTTGTATGAACCAGGAAGCAGGGCTCACGGGACACTGAATCTGCCGACAATGGCCTAAGACAGGGGTTAACCCTGCGTGGAACAAACAATCTCCATCTTCTCCCTGCTTGACGAGGCTGAGAGAGCAGAGAGTCACAAAAGATCTGTAACCCTCGAATTTTCTCTGGACATGTGTGGACCCAGATAAACCTACTGTGGCTCATGCTCTTCATTAAGAAGGCGGTAGGAGTGAAGGCTTGAGTCTGGGGTGTCCTGCTTTCCCTAGGGTTATCAGCTAACCTTTAGTAAATGCTTATCATGGGCAGAAGAAGGAGCTAAATATCTAATCCCTCCAACTACCCCATCATCTCTAGGTAGGTGCGAATCCATTATCATACCCATTCTATCCATGAGGAAGCTGAGCCTCAGAGGTGAATAAGAGTCACTTATTCAAAGGAAGATATTAATAAGCACTGAATCTGTGATTTGAACCCTGTTTGGCTTCAGAAGTCATTTTCCAGCACTATTTTACACACTGATGGAATATTAAAATATTGAATGACCAGAATGATAAGCATACTGGCTAATGCAGAGAGAAACCTACCAGTATCCAGCCACATCTGTAGGTAACAATTGCTGCCACTTTTCCCAGCACCGGGCTCAATGCTCAGTAAGAATTTCTTCTCCCATGAATACTCTGGCCATCTCAGAGGTCACAGGGCAAGTCCAAGTTTGCTGGGGTGGGACAACCTTGTCCTTTGTGAAGGAATCTTAGAAAAAACTGCTAATTGCCCATCTGAGTGGCCCTTCTTCCTGAGGGTCAGAAACTCAATTTTATTCAGGGTGGAGACATTCTTTGTCAAAGAATATATTTCCCAGTCTCTTTTACAGCTAGGCTAGATCTTATGGATAATGAAATGTAAGTGAAAGCATTGAAAGGAGATTTAGAAGGCGCCCTTCAAAGAGCAGAGGGCCTTTCTGCCCTTTCCTTTTTTGCCGTCCTGCTATTGACACTGTGAAGGCCGGAGCGCCAGCCACCTTCCTGATGCACGAGGTCACTCGAGACAGAAAGGCATGCATGAAGGGCCACACAATTTGTGGAGAACGAAGATAGAAGGAATCTGGGCCTCGTGGCTGAGATCCCACACCAGCCACCAGACTGCTGCTGTCCTCCAGAATTCCTTTATGTGAGGGAAAATAATCACATTTATGCTCAAGCTATTTTTATTTTGGATTTTCTATTGCATGCAGCTAAACTTAATCCTTATCCAGTGCTGACAGTTATGAGATCCCTTCAGGTGGCTTTTGGTTGGATATCTTCCTATCCTAAAAATCAAGATCAGCATATCACAGGTCAGAACTTCGCTTCCACAAACCTGTGTGATCATATCTGGGGTAACCCCCCATCCCCGCTGCCCTGGGCTTTCTACACCTGCTGGGATGGGGGCTGTTGCCACGGGCACTGCTTTAGCTGCTGCCATCTGGAGGTGGCCACTGGGATCAAGCCACTCCACAGCCTTCCACAGCCTGTGGGCCTGCACCTCTCCCCATGGCTCTATGCACGACAAGGGGGGTGCACACGGCCCCCACCTGCCCGTGAAGCCATCTTGGGGGCCCGAGTCTTTGGTGGCTGCTCCTTGGGCGGGGTGTGCTCCATCCTCGCTCTCGTTCCCAGGGCAGCCCCCCTGAAAATCAGTGCTCTAAGGGGAGACTTCCGTTTCTGCCTCTTGCCAGGACTCCCACTTGTGCATGTTCAAGACAAAGAAGGAGTCCGAACACCAACCCTTAGCAGGTGGTGTGGGAATTCCATTTAGAACCTATGCTGGATTTGTTTGGGAGAAGCAGGTTAATAAGCCCCATGGGGTTTGGGTTGAGACCCCAAAGGCATTCATTCTCAAATGACAAAGGATGTTGCCACCCTGCTTTTTAAGGAGATGGATGCTGTTATCAGGAGAGGAGAGGCTTCATGCAGAAAGAGCTGGGTTTGGGCTGGCAGCCCTACGGTCAGGGTGTGTGGTGGGGGAGAAGGGGGCTTTGTGGCTCCACAGAGAAGAAGAGAAAGGTCAGGCCTCCCCGGGGGTGGAACAGGTGAGGTCTGGGGAGAACAGAAACATCTAGAGGGAATTTTTAAATTGTTTGTGTTGAGGTCTCCAAGGTAAATCCCTTACATTCGCAACATCAGAAATCACACCTTGTTTGCCGGTGCTTTTGTGTGCGCGTGCTGGTGGCCCGAGAAGTGCAGGCTCAGGTGAGGGGAGGGCAGGGTAGGCTGTAGGCTGCCACAGAGCAGACTGCCCTGGGGACACAGAGCAGGGACAGTGGAGTGCTGAGTTACAAAAGGGTGCTGAGACAATTGGGTAAGTATTGGTAAAACACTGGACTGGTTTCTCACTTTCATTTAAATATATAAATACAAAGAAAGAAAGAGGGTGGTCATAAGTAACCTGACAATGCTTGATTTGGGGCAGAAGTACTTTCTAAATTTAGAAGCCAGTTAAGAAATTCCAAGCCAGTTTAGAAATTCTAAAATCAGTCTAAAAATAGGTCAAAGACTTCCCTGGTCTAAGACTCTGTGCTACCAAGGCAGATTGGGTGGGGGTGTGGGGGTGGAGACCGTGGTTTGATTCCTGGGTCAGGAAAATCCCCTGGAGACAGGATAGGCTACCCCCTCCAGTATTCTTAGGCTTTCCTAGTGGCTCAGACAGTAAAGAATCTACTCGCAGTGGGAGAGACCTGGATTCAATCTCTGGGTTGGGAGGATCCCCTGGTGCAGGGCATGGCAACTCATTACAGTATTCTTGCCTAGAGAATTTTAAGGACAGAGGAGCCTGGCGGGCTACAGTCCATAGGGTCAGAAAGAGCTGGATACAACTGAGCAACTACACATACACGCACAGGGAACTAGATCCCACATGCCACAACTAAGACCTGGCACAGTCAAATAAATAAATAAGTAAATATTTCTTAAACCTAAAAATAGGTCAAAAAAATCTAAAAATTTTAAGAACGAACCACAAACAAAAAATATTTGCTACAAATACCACATAGAGTTAGTATCTATACTATGTGAAGATCCCAAACAAATTGATAAGACACCATTATATTCTAAATAACCCAATATGCAAAGAATGAGAGCAGACCATTCACCAAAGAAATCTAAATAACTAATAGCTATGAGACAATATTCAAAAGTATTAATGGTCAAAAAACCACAAGATTAAAAAAAAAGAAACAAGATTATCTTTAGCTCATGGGACTATAAGTGATTTAATTTTTTTTGTTTGGTGAATTTCATTTTCTGATGTTTCTCTAGCAACATTTCTTACATTAAGATTCTAAAAGTTGGGGCTTCCCTGGTGGTCCAGTGGGTAAAGAGTCCACCTTGCAGTGCAAGGGGCACCAGTTTGATCCCTGGCCCAGGAAGATCCCACATGCCACGGAGCAGCTGGACCAGTGTGTCCAATTAGGAGCCAGGGCTCTGGAGCGCATGCACCCAGAGCTGGTGCTCTGCACTGAGAGAGGTCACTGTGATAGGAGGCCCACACCGGCGAAAGAATAAAAATGGATGAAAATAAATAAAGAAAACACCAGTAAAAAAGGGCAAAATTAAAAAAAAAAAAAAAAAGATTCTGAAAGTTAAGAGCACATGATTTGGTCAGATAACAAATGAGTAGCTTGTATCAGAGTTTTATAGTTGTGGTGGATCGTGGGCAAGTTGTTTCTTTCAAGCTCTTGCATATTTTATAATCTATACAACTCATTTGCCCTTTCAACAATGGGTACATACCACTTGAAACATTAGAACATTAATTTGCAAGTTAAAATAAATTCCTTCTCCCTAATCTTCCAGAAGCCTGGCTCCTGAATGCAAATAAGATTCTTGGGTCCACCCAGACACCCTCCCTGAGTGGGAAGGCGATTGAACTGAGAGACCATCTCTCCCACCTCCCTCTCCAAAACAAAGGAGTGCTTCAGCCCTCTGCTCACCACACACACACACTCCGCTTGGACTGCCCCAGCCCTTAGCACGCCGTTTCTAGTCTCCATCTCTGAGGTTTACCCCGATCTCTCTCCACTCTCTCCCAGTCAGCTTTGGCTGACCTAGTGGCTATGAGAGAATTCAAGCCCCTCAAAGGTCTGGTTGGTGCCTGTACTGTGGCCTTAGGGAACATCGAAGGGACTCTGGTGCAGACCAGCCTTGAGAGGCCGGAAGTCTGCCCTTGGGTCCCTCTACCCATTCCTCTTGTATTATTCCTGGTTGTCTGTACTTCAGAATGTGACTTTATTAGGAGATGGGCCTTTAAAGCGGTAATTAAGTTAGGACAGGATCATTAGGGTGAGTCCTAACTCAATATGACTTGTATCCTTTTAAGAAGAGGAAACGTGGACCCAGACACACAGAGAGAACACCATGTGAACATGAAGACAACTGCCCATAAACCAAGGAGAGCAGCCGGGGACAGCGCCTTCCTTCACGGCCCTTGGAAAGAGTCAACACTGCCAACATCTTGATTTCTTTTTTTTTTTTTTTTAATTTTATTTTTGGGCGGGGGTCGGGTTGGGGAGGGAGGGCGGCGGGCGGACCACTTCTATTGGTCTTTCATTTCTCTATTTTCATCTGTCTTTGTTCTTTGGCTCCTGTGGGCCTCCCATCGCGGTGGCATCTGTCGTAGCAGAGCGCCGTCTCTGGGTGCATGCGCTCCAGAGCTCCGGCTAGGTAATTAGACACATAAGTTCAGCCGCTCCGCGGCACATGGGATCTTCCCAGGCCAGGGATCGAACACTGCAAGGCGGTGTCCTTACCCACTGGACCACCAAGGGAAGCCCAACATCTTGATTTCTGACTTCTGCCTCCAGTTCTGTTGCTTAAGCGCCCCCACATCTGGGGTACTCGATTCTGCAACCTAGCTGACCGATACAGTGCTCTTGACCATAGGATTAGACCCTCAAGTAGAATCACAGAGAGGACGTCCCAGTGGCTCAGTGGTGAAGAATTCACCTGCCAACGCAGGAGACACAGGCTCAATCCCTGACCCTGGAAGATCCCAGGGTGCCATGGAGCAACGAAGCCCCTGCACCACAACTACTGAGCCTGTGCTCTAGAGCCTGGGAGCTGCAAGAACAGAAGCGTGTGTGCCCTAGAGCCTGTGCTCCGCAACGAGAGAAGCCACCACAATGACAAGCCTGTACACTGCGACTAGAGAGTGGCCCCACTTGCTGAAGCTAGAGAAAAGCCTGAGCAGCAACAATGACCCAGAACAGCCAAAAATAAATAAATACATAAATAGTTTTTTAAAAACAGAATCACAGGGGCTTCCCTGGTGGCCCCGTGGGCAAAGAGTCTGCCCTACAGTGTAAGGGGCAGTTCAGTCCCTGGCCTGGGAAGATCCCTCATGCCGTGGAGCGGCTGGACTGTTGTGTGTGATTAGGAACCAGCGCTCTGGAGAACATGCGCCCAGAGCTGGTGCTCTGCAGCGAGAGAGGCCACTACAATGGGAGGCCCACACAGGCCAAAGAATACAGATGGCTGAAAATAGACAAATAAAAAAAAACAATAAAAGAGGCCAAAATTTAAAAACACAGAGAGAGAATCACAAAGAGGTTAAAGGTAGGTATCTAATGGCAAAGAACTTATCATCTAAGAGTCACCAATCTGCTGTCACAGGGTGGCCCAGGGGTCAAATGCACGTTCCCCAAAGAGCAGGTTCCCAGGACTTGGGATGCTGGGAAGGCTTAACAGGACCGCTAGAGGCCAAGCCTTGGCAGTGAGATCACAGGGCTTTGTGACCTCAGGCTCCTCCGCTCTCTTCTGGCTCTAGAGATCTGCTAGTCACTCATGGGGGCTGGAGGGTGGTACAGGCCAGGGATCGAACACTGCAAGGCGGTGTCCTTACCCACTGGACCACCAAGGGAAGCCCAACATCTTGATTTCTGACTTCTCCCTCCTGTTCTGTTGCTTGCGCCCCCACATCTGGGGTACTCGATTCTGCAACCTAGCTGACCGATACAGTGCTCTTGACCATAGGATTAGACCCTCAAGTAGAATCACAGAGAGGACGTCCCAGTGGCTCAGTGGTGAAGAATTCACCTGCCAACGCAGGAGACACAGGCTCAATCCCTGACCCTGGAAGATCCCAGGGTGCCATGGAGCAACGAAGCCCCTGCACCACAACTACTGAGCCTGTGCTCTAGAGCCTGGGAGCTGCAAGAACAGAAGCGTGTGTGCCCTAGAGCCTGTGCTCCGCAACGAGAGAAGCCACCACAATGACAAGCCTGTACACTGCGACTAGAGAGTGGCCCCACTTGCTGAAGCTAGAGAAAAGCCTGAGCAGCAACAATGACCCAGAACAGCCAAAAATAAATAAATACATAAATAGTTTTTTAAAAACAGAATCACAGGGGCTTCCCTGGTGGCCCCGTGGGCAAAGAGTCTGCCCTACAGTGTAAGGGGCAGTTCAGTCCCTGGCCTGGGAAGATCCCTCATGCCGTGGAGCGGCTGGACTGTTGTGTGTGATTAGGAACCAGCGCTCTGGAGAACATGCGCCCAGAGCTGGTGCTCTGCAGCGAGAGAGGCCACTACAATGGGAGGCCCACACAGGCCAAAGAATACAGATGGCTGAAAATAGACAAATAAAAAAAACAATAAAAGAGGCCAAAATTTAAAAACACAGAGAGAGAATCACAAAGAGGTTAAAGGTAGGTATCTAATGGCAAAGAACTTATCATCTAAGAGTCACCAATCTGCTGTCACAGGGTGGCCCAGGGGTCAAATGCACGTTCCCCAAAGAGCAGGTTCCCAGGACTTGGGATGCTGGGAAGGCTTAACAGGACCGCTAGAGGCCAAGCCTTGGCAGTGAGATCACAGGGCTTTGTGACCTCAGGCTCCTCCGCTCTCTTCTGGCTCTAGAGATCTGCTAGTCACTCATGGGGGCTGGAGGGTGGTACGGTGGGGGAATGGGATGGGGACAGAGCCTTGAGCCACCTCCCAGTTTGTCCTGACGTCCCTGGAGACAAATACAGTTTCCCATGATGATCACAGGTGTTGGAAAAGGATCTCATGGTACATGAATTTGGAAGACACGGGGTTTCCCCAGTGGCTCAGTGGTTAAGAATCTGCCTGCAATGCAGGCGACACAGAAGATGCAGGTTCAATCCCTGGGTTGGGAAGATTTTCCCTGGAGGAAGGGATAGCAATCTACTCCAGTATTCTTGCCTGGAGAATCCCGTGGACAGAGGAGGCTGGCAGGCTATACTGCTCATAGGGTCACAAACAGTCAGACATGACTGGAGCAACTGAGCATGTGCCAGACTAGAGGTTTTCTTTGCTGAGGAACTTCCCAGAGCATTTGATAGGCTACAGAGTGCTTTGAATTTTCAAGGTGGGAGTGACCAGTATTGAACACACATTCCCAAACTTATTTAACCAAGGAACACTTGTATATTAGGCAACTTCGGCTGCCATACAAAATACCACAGATGGAGTAGCTTAAACAACAGACATTTGTTTTCTACAGTATGGAGGCTCCAAGTCCAAGATCAGGTGTTGGCAAGGCTGGCTCTGGTGAGGTCTCTCTCCCCGGCTTGCAGACGGCTGCCTTCTCACTGTGCCCTCACATGGCCTCCTCTCTGTGCAAACTCGCAGAGAGAGAGAAAGCAGAACACATATGCGTTCTAGTGTCTCTTTCTCTTTTTATAAGCACATGAGTCCTACTGGACAAGGGTCCTAGGCTTCTGACCTCATTTAAGCTTGATAACCTCCTCAAAGCTATTTCTAAGTATAGTCACATTAGAACTTCTACATATAAATAAGCAGTGGAATTGAACGGAGAACACAAACACCTTACTTTCCCACTGATACACCTCGAGAGATGGGATTTAATAGCCTTGAACTTGACGCCAGGGATATGGGGTAGCAGGGGCCACTGTTAGTTGGCAGATAGCTGTCATCCATCCCTGCCTGTATAAGGATGTCCTTGGTATGGCAGGAGAGGAGAAAGAGGTGGTAGGTTTTTTGGGGTTTTGTTGGCCACTTCTATTGGTCTTTCATTTATTTCCATCTTTGTTTTTTTGGCCTTTGTGGGCCTGCCATCGCAGTAGCCTCTCTTGTTGCAGAGCACCAGCTCTGGGTGCATGTGCTCCAGAGCACTGACTTGCTAGTTAGACACATCGGTCCCGTTGCTCCGCAGCACGTGAGATCTTCCCAGGCCAGGGGTCAAACCGGCGCCCCCTGCACTGCAAGGTGGTGTCCTTACCCACTGGACCACCAGGGAAGCCCAGTGGTAGGTATTTTTGAAGGTCAGGACACCTTGCAGCTCCTCCTCTCAAAAGAAAGAGTCTATGTTCTCTAGCCCCTGAACCAGGGCTTAGCCACGTGACTTGTGTCAGTCAAGGGGACAATTGGAAACATGGCACAAGCAGAGACAGAGTGTTCGTGCATTGGGGCATGGCTTCTCCTCCTCCTTTTGGAGCCTAGCTGTCAAGTGAAGGAGTCTGGCCAGCTTGATAATGAGATCCATGTGGCCCAGTTGCCTTCGTCACCTCAGCTAAAGGCCAGACATGTTGAGTGGTGCCGTCTGCAGCATTCAGCCCCGAGCTTGTACCAAGTTGGCCTTCTCAGTACTTTGGAGAGCATCTTTCTCACCAAACTTGCTATTTAAATTTTCCAACCTAAATTATAATATTATCTACAGTATGGAGGCTCCAAGTCCAAGATCGGGGGCAAGGCTGGCTCTGGTGAGGTCTCTCTCCCGGCTTGCAGACGGCTGCCTTCTCACTGTGCCCTCACATGGCCTCCTCTCTGTGCAAACTCGAGAGAGAAGCAGAACACATATGCGTTCTAGTGTCTCTTTCTCTTTTTATAAGCACATGAGTCCTACTGGACAAGGGTCCTAGGCTTCTGACCTCATTTAAGCTTGATAACCTCCTCAAAGCTATTTCTAAGTATAGTCACATTAGAACTTCTACATATAAATAAGCAGTGGAATTGAACGGAGAACACAAACACCTTACTTTCCCACTGATACACCTCGAGAGATGGGATTTAATAGCCTTGAACTTGACGCCAGGGATATGGGGTAGCAGGGGCCACTGTTAGTTGGCAGATAGCTGTCATCCATCCCTGCCTGTATAAGGATGTCCTTGGTATGGCAGGAGAGGAGAAAGAGGTGGTAGGTTTTTTGGGGTTTTGTTGGCCACTTCTATTGGTCTTTCATTTATTTCCATCTTTGTTTTTTTGGCCTTTGTGGGCCTGCCATCGCAGTAGCCTCTCTTGTTGCAGAGCACCAGCTCTGGGTGCATGTGCTCCAGAGCACTGACTTGCTAGTTAGACACATCGGTCCCGTTGCTCCGCAGCACGTGAGATCTTCCCAGGCCAGGGGTCAAACCGGCGCCCCCTGCACTGCAAGGTGGTGTCCTTACCCACTGGACCACCAGGGAAGCCCAGTGGTAGGTATTTTTGAAGGTCAGGACACCTTGCAGCTCCTCCTCTCAAAAGAAAGAGTCTATGTTCTCTAGCCCCTGAACCAGGGCTTAGCCACGTGACTTGTGTCAGTAAAGGGGGACAATTGGAAACATGGCACAAGCAGAGACAGAGTGTTCGTGCATTGGGGCATGGCTTCTCCTCCTCCTTTTGGAGCCTAGCTGTCAAGTGAAGGAGTCTGGCCAGCTTGATAATGAGATCCATGTGGCCCAGTTGCCTTCGTCACCTCAGCTAAAGGCCAGACATGTTGAGTGGTGCCGTCTGCAGCATTCAGCCCCGAGCTTGTACCAAGTTGGCCTTCTCAGTACTTTGGAGAGCATCTTTCTCACCAAACTTGCTATTTAAATTTTCCAACCTTTTAACGATATCAGCATGATGAATATCAGGTAAGTGCATGCATGTTTAGTCCTGTGTGACTCTTTGTGACCCCATGGACTGTAGCCCGCCAGGTTCCTCTATCCATGGGATTTTCCCATGGAGAACACTGGAGTGGAGCAAGAATACTGGAGTGGGTTGCCATTTCCTCCTGCAGGAGGTCTTCTCAACTCAGGGATTGAACCCATGTCTCTTTCATCTCCTGCCTTGGCAGGCAGATTCTTTACCACTGTGCTACCTGAGAAGCCCATGAATATCAGGTAAAAAAATTTAAACTGATACCTCATAAAAATAGGATGTGAGCTTTATTAGGTTAGTCCCTGAAACTAGTCATACACTGGCTACAGAGAAATTGGAAACATTTCAAATGATGGAATGTATCAAACATCAAACTGACCTATCTTGAATCTTCTTGAATATCTCACTGGAAGGAATTGGTGAAACACATAGGTTTGTTTGAAAGCAATGTCCTCTTGAGAAATGGCACCATTTTCTGAAAACCAAGCTGAAATGACTGTCTTCGTTAGACTTGGCTGTCCTGGGAGTGTCAGGCACCAGGAATAGGGGTGAGAGCCGCGGATATGGGCAGCTCCCAGGTGTCTTCCTCACTTGACTTGGCTCTCTGCTGCACCCTAGTGCTGGCTCTATGGAACTGCAGGAGGCAGCCCATCCTTTATCCTTGAGTCAGGCTCCTGGGTCTGCAGGTTGTCATCCTTCTCAGACATGGGACAGCGTGAGGAAGAGGCTTGTGCTCCACGCCTCACTCCTACCCTCACTCTAAAAGCTACACGTTTACTGTCACTCCACAAAGTGTCCATGGACAGGAGATCATGGATCATTACAACTACTGCCTGCGTGCCCAGTCACTCAGTCGTGTCTGACTCTTTGTGAACTCATGGACCTTAGCTCACCAGATTCCTCTGTCCCTGGGGTTTTCCCAGCAAGAGTACTGAGCTGGGTAGCCATTTCCTTCTCTAGGGGATCTTTCTGATCCAGAATCTCTTGCGTCTTCTGCTTTGGCAGGCAGATTCTTTCTTTTTAATTTGGGCCTCTCTTATTGTTTTATTTATTTATTTATTTTCATCCATCTTTATTCCCTGGCCTGTGTGGGCCTCCCATCACAGAGGTCTCTCTCCTTGCACAGTACTGGCTCTGGGTGCGTGTACTCCAGAGTGCTGGCTTGTAATTGGACACACTGGTCCAGTCACTCCACGGTACGTGAGATTTTCCCAGGGCCAGGAATTGAACCGGTGCCCCCTGCACTGCAAGGCGGACTCTTCACCCACTGGACCACCAGGGAAGCCCAGCAGGCAGACTCTTTACCACTGGCCTTCTCTGGTGGCTAGGATGATAAAGAATCTACCTGCAATGCAGAAGAACTGGGTTTGTGAGGATTGGAATGCAAAAGTAGGAAGTCAAGAGATACTGGAATAACAGGCAAATTTGACCTTGAAGTACAAAATGAAGCAGAGCAAAGGCTAACAGAGTTTTGTCTAGAGAGCTAACTGGTCATAGCAAACGCCCTCTTTCAATAACACAAGAGATGACTTTTACACATGAACATCACCAGATGGTCCATAACAAAATCAGATTGATTGTATTATTTGCAGTCAAAGATGGAGAAGCTCTATTCAGTTGGCAAAAACAAGACCAAGAACTGACTGCAGCTCAGATCATGTGCTCCTTATTGCAAAATTCAGGCTTCAGTTGAAGAAGGTAGGGAGAATGCACATTAAGAACTATATAAAAAAAGGTCTTAATGATCTGGATAACCATGATGGTGTGACCACTCACCTAAAGCCAGATATCCTGGAGTGTGAAGTCAAGTGGGCCTTAGGAAGCATTACTATGAACAAAGCTAATGGAGATGGTCAAACTCCAGCTGGGCTGTTTAAAATCTTAAAAGAGAATGCTGTTACAGTGTTGTACTCAGTATGCCAGCGAATTTGGAAAACTCAGCAGTGGCTGGAAAAGGTCAGTTTTCATTCCATTTCCAAAGAAGAACAATGCCAAAGAACGTTCAAACTACTGTACAATTGCTCTCATTTCACATGCTAGCAAGGTCATGCTCAAAACCCTTCAAGCTAGGCTTCAACAACAGTACATGAACCGAGAACTTTCAGATGTACAAGCTGGATTGAGCAAAGGTGAGGAACAAGAGATCAAATTACCAGTATCTGTTGGATCATAGAAAAAGCAAGGGAATCCCAGAAAACCATATATTTCTGCTTCATTGATCACACTAAAGTCTTTGACTTTGTGGAGCATGACAAACTGTGGAAAATTCTTAAAGAGATGGGCCCATCTTACCTGCTTCCTGTGAAACCTGTATCCAGGTCAAGATGCAACAGTTAGAACCGCACATGGAACAACAGATTGGCTCCAGATAGGGCAAGACTGTGTGTTGTCACCCTGCTTATTTAGCTTCTATGCAGAGTACATCATGCAGAATGCTGGGCTGCATGAATACCAAGCTGGAATCAAGATTCCAGCAGAACTATCAACAACCTGAGATATGCAAATGACACCACCCTGATGGCAGAAAGCGAAGAGGAACCAAAGAGCTTCTTGATGAGGGTGACAGAGGAGCGTGAACAAGCTGGCCTAAAACTCAGCATTTAAAAAACCATGATCGGGGTTTCCCTGGTGGTCCAGTGGGTAAAGAGTCTGTCTTGCAGTGCAAGGGGCACCGGTTCGATCCCTGGCCTGGGAAGATCCCGCGTGCCGCGGAGCGGCTGGACCGATGTGTCCAACTACCGAGCGGGTGCTCTGGAGCGCATGTACCCAAAGCCAGTGCTCTGCGACAAGAGAGGCCACTGCCATGGGAGGCCCACACAGGCCAAGGACCAAAGATGGATGGAAATAGATAAATGAAAGATCAATAGAAATGGCCACACACACACACACACACACAAAACCAAGATCATGGCATCTGGTCCCACCACTTCATGGCAAATAGATCGGGAAAAGTGGTTACAGTGACAGATTTTATTTTCTTGGGCTCCAAAATCACTGTGGATGGTGGCTGCAGCCATGAAATTAAAAGACGCTTACTCCTTGGAAGGAAAGTTATGACCAACCTAGATAGCATATTAAAAAGCAGAGACGTCACTTTGCTGACAAAGGTCAGCAAAAAATATATATGTATACGTATATATATATTGACAGAATTGGGATCTCACTGTCCTTTTTCTCCCCACCTTCACTGTCCTTTCACTTTGAAACTTTGTTCACTTATTTAAAAGGATACTTTGAGCAATTTTCAAAAATTCAAATAATTCTTTAAGACTTGTTCAACAAAAAAACCAATAGCAGTTTCCTTCAGCCAAATTCCACCTCGATTAATTGAAAAAGAATTTTTTCCCTTATATGCCAGGAATTGTGCTCAACCACTTACCTAGATTATCTCAGCTTGCAGCCACCAGGGATGTCCTGCAACCACCTCAGGAGGTAACTATTATATCATTTATCTTTCTTGCTGAGAAGATATTTAACCTCAAGAAGCGATTTCTTTGGCCTGCGGAGGGCCGCTTGCCAGCAGGGCAGATTTGCGTTTGGAACCCAGGTGACCAAAACCGAAGAGACGAATTTCCGCAGCCGGGATCCTCAAATTCCTGGACCCTCAGCCGCCGCCTCACCTGGAATCAGATTTAAACAACCATGATCCCGGGAGCGAAGAGGAACCAAAGAGCTTCTTGATGAGGGTGACAGAGGAGCGTGAACAAGCTGGCCTAAAACTCAGCATTTAAAAAACCATGATCGGGGTTTCCCTGGTGGTCCAGTGGGTAAAGAGTCTGTCTTGCAGTGCAAGGGGCACCGGTTCGATCCCTGGCCTGGGAAGATCCCGCGTGCCGCGGAGCGGCTGGACCGATGTGTCCAACTACCGAGCGGGTGCTCTGGAGCGCATGTACCCAAAGCCAGTGCTCTGCGACAAGAGAGGCCACTGCCATGGGAGGCCCACACAGGCCAAGGACCAAAGATGGATGGAAATAGATAAATGAAAGATCAATAGAAATGGCCACACACACACACACACACACACAAAACCAAGATCATGGCATCTGGTCCCACCACTTCATGGCAAATAGATCGGGAAAAGTGGTTACAGTGACAGATTTTATTTTCTTGGGCTCCAAAATCACTGTGGATGGTGGCTGCAGCCATGAAATTAAAAGACGCTTACTCCTTGGAAGAAAAGCTATGACAAACCTAGATAGCATATTAAAAAGCAGAGACGTCACTTTGCTGACAAAGGTCAGCAAAAAATATATATGTATACGTATATATATATTGACAGAATTGGGATCTCACTGTCCTTTTTCTCCCCACCTTCACTGTCCTTTCACTTTGAAACTTTGTTCACTTATTTAAAAGGATACTTTGAGCAATTTTCAAAAATTCAAATAATTCTTTAAGACTTGTTCAACAAAAAAACCAATAGCAGTTTCCTTCAGCCAAATTCCACCTCGATTAATTGAAAAAGAATTTTTTCCCTTATATGCCAGGAATTGTGCTCAACCACTTACCTAGATTATCTCAGCTTGCAGCCACCAGGGATGTCCTGCAACCACCTCAGGAGGTAACTATTATATCATTTATCTTTCTTGCTGAGAAGATATTTAACCTCAAGAAGCGATTTCTTTGGCCTGCGGAGGGCCGCTTGCCAGCAGGGGGCAGATTTGCGTTTGGAACCCAGGTGACCAAAACCGAAGAGACGAATTTCCGCAGCCGGGATCCTCAAAGTGAGGTCCTGGACCCTCAGCCGCCGCCTCACCTGGGGCCTCGTTAGGAATACTCGTTTCCTGGACTCCACGCCAGTGCTGCAGGCTTAGAAACTCTGGGGTTACAATCAATCAGCATTTCGGTGACTCAAACGGACACAAGAAGGTGGCTGTGCCCTGACCCCTCCCCACACGGGCTTCAGTGATTTGGGGGCCATTAAAAACATTACTTTGAAACCAAACTTATGAACCCCCGGCCCTCCGTGGTCCTCCCACTGTGCCCTACCATCACCTCCAGCCAGACTGCAGCTACTGCCGCACATCTGAGTCTTTCCCCTTTAAGGGGGCAATGTGTGCAAGTTCTGGAAGGTTCCTGCAGCTCTAAACTGGACCCAGAGTTGCCTGAAGTCTGGTCTGGAACTGGTGAGCGGCATCTTCCCACTTCCCGTCTAGGAAATAAATGGGGAAGGAAACAAACGAACAAGCAAAAAAGCATCTTCGTCACACTCACCAGCTAGGAAATAAATGGTAATTTTAAAAAGCCTATGGGGAGGTGCAAAGGAAGTAGCATAAAGGCCTGTACTACCATAAGCGAAGAAAATAGCTATAGTCATTGCTCTGTGAGAAAAGGAGATCCTTCAGGGGTGCTGTGTGATGGTCGGGACGGGTGAGAAGGGGGGATATCCATATGACTAGTCTGGGAACATACATATCTGTAAACAACAAAACTCTATAAAAGGTAAAAGTAAAATAAAAGTTAAAAAAAAAAAGTTACTATAACAACAACAACAACAAACGCCTATGGCTTTCTATCCTTTTCCAGCGTTCAAGATGTCGAAGCAAGGACATGGTGGGTCCTCTGGTGCGAAACTCCAGATTTATTTGGGTCTTCCGGTTGGAGCTGTGATCAACTGTGCTGACAATACAGGAGCTCAAGATCTATACCATCTCTGTGAAAGGGATCGAGGGATGACTGAATGAACAGACGCCTGCTGCTGGTGGGGGTGACATGGCAATGGCCATGGTCAAGAAAGGCAAACCAGAGCGCAGAAAGAAGGTGCATCCAGCAGTGGTAATTTGACAACGAAAGCCATACTGAAGAGAAGATGGTGTGTTTCTTTATTCTGAAGATAATGCGGGGATCATAGTAAACAATAAAGGCGAGATCAAAGGTTCTGCCCCCACAGGACCAGTTGCAAAGGAAAGTGCAGACCTGTGGCCCAGGATTGCATCCAATGCTGGCAGCATTGCATGATTCTTCGGTGTATTTGTAAAAAAAAAAAAAAAATATATATATATATATATATATATATATATATATAACTTATTTGCTCCTAAAAAAAAAAAAAAGCCTATGAATGTCAGAAATTTCCAAACGAAGTTCATCGCCAAGCTCTAGCGCGTCAGTGTGCTTGCTTAGTTTCAGCTCCTATCCTGTACGCTGAGGGTTTCACCTCAGCCCTTCCCTTCTGTACTCTCTCTCACTCAACACCTCCCCCGACCCCATGCCACAGAGCGGGGCCAGGAGGAGCAGAGCAGAGGGTCCTCTGTCAAGAGCCCACCCTGTGGCTGCAAGGCTCTTTCATTTCTGTCGAACCCTAAAGGGTGGCTTCTCCCACAATGTGGGGCTGCCCTTGGGCTGGGACTCCTATCTGATGTTGCCCTGCTCCCTTCCTCCTGGGGCACCAGGCTAGTGGCCTTCCTTTCTTGGTCCTGCCCCTCCGCAGAGTCAGCTGGAGAAACCGGGGGGAGGAGGGGGGGTTTCCATATGACTAGTCTGGGAACATACATATCTGTAAACAACAAAACTCTATAAAAGGTAAAAGTAAAATAAAAGTTAAAAAAAAAAAGTTACTATAACAACAACAACAACAAACGCCTATGGCTTTCTATCCTTTTCCAGCGTTCAAGATGTCGAAGCAAGGACATGGTGGGTCCTCTGGTGCGAAACTCCAGATTTATTTGGGTCTTCCGGTTGGAGCTGTGATCAACTGTGCTGACAATACAGGAGCTCAAGATCTATACCATCTCTGTGAAAGGGATCGAGGGATGACTGAATGAACAGACGCCTGCTGCTGGTGGGGGTGACATGGCAATGGCCATGGTCAAGAAAGGCAAACCAGAGCGCAGAAAGAAGGTGCATCCAGCAGTGGTAATTTGACAACGAAAGCCATACTGAAGAGAAGATGGTGTGTTTCTTTATTCTGAAGATAATGCGGGGATCATAGTAAACAATAAAGGCGAGATCAAAGGTTCTGCCCCCACAGGACCAGTTGCAAAGGAAAGTGCAGACCTGTGGCCCAGGATTGCATCCAATGCTGGCAGCATTGCATGATTCTTCGGTGTATTTGTAAAAAAAAAAAAAAAAAAAAAAAAAAAAAAATATATATATATATATATATATATATATATATATATAACTTATTTGCTCCTAAAAAAAAAAAAAAGCCTATGAATGTCAGAAATTTCCAAACGAAGTTCATCGCCAAGCTCTAGTGCGTCAGTGTGCTTGCTTAGTTTCAGCTCCTATCCTGTACGCTGAGGGTTTCACCTCAGCCCTTCCCTTCTGTACTCTCTCTCACTCAACACCTCCCCCGACCCCATGCCACAGAGCGGGGCCAGGAGGAGCAGAGCAGAGGGTCCTCTGTCAAGAGCCCACCCTGTGGCTGCAAGGCTCTTTCATTTCTGTCGAACCCTAAAGGGTGGCTTCTCCCCACAATGTGGGGCTGCCCTTGGGCTGGGACTCCTATCTGATGTTGCCCTGCTCCCTTCCTCCTGGGGGCACCAGGCTAGTGGCCTTCCTTTCTTGGTCCTGCCCCTCCGCAGAGGCACTGCCAGTGGGGAGGAGACGGGGCCCGTCTGCCCTCGGACCCACTGGCCTCCTCTCTTCCCTCACTTCTCTGCCCATCTCTCCCCTCTGCCCTCTGATCGGAGGAGGGGAACCTTGCTTTCCTTGTAGCCTTTACTCTGCCCTTCTTCCCTTGCACTTTCTCAGCCTACACTCAAGTTCTTCTAATAAGGACAGTCAGGGAAGAAGGCGCCCTGCCTGAGTGGGGTCCCCAGGGCTGGAGTGGAAGGTGGACATATGAGACAGTTTGAAGGCTTAATCAACAGGACCTGGTGGCGGCCGAAGGATGGTGCAGCCAGGGAAACGTCAAAGCCCAGCCTGGCTGGGAGAACAGGTCTGGTCCCTGGAGCTGGAGATGTGAAAATTCCGTTGGCGTTAAAGGTGATGGGCGGAGCAGACAGTGGGCAGGGCCAGAAGGCCACTGGAAAGGGCGGAGCCTGGAGGCTGCTCCCTGCCACCCTCCCCCACTCCACGCACCCCTCCCACGCCACAGCTGGCGAGGGCCACTCCTGGGCAGTGAGCACGGGAGCCTGCAGAGGGAGGGCCGAGGCTCAGGTCGCAGGGTGGAGATGGCTTTATTTAGGGGACTGAGGCGGAGGAGGAGCAGGCAGGGAGGCTGGAACGTTTATAAACAGCTAGTGGGGGCCAGCCGGGGCCCACAGCCCCACTCAGGCCAAGCAGGGCTGTCAGCAGGAAAGGGACACGCAGGCCTGGCCGTCAAGCCTCAGTGTACCCAGTGGACGTGGTGTATAATAGGTGCTCAGGGTGTGTGCTTCCGACTGGGAGGAACACATGAAGGACTGGAGTGGCTTAGTTTCCTGCAGCTGCCAGAGCAAAGGGCCACAGGCTGTGTGGTGTAAACAACAGAAATTATCTTCCAGTTCTGAAAGTGCACGATCAAGGGGTCATCCTTGTGGTGCCCAAGGATGAAAGAACAAGGCAAACGAGGAGGATCAAGGAATGCAAGAAGAGATACACCGGACCCTTACTGTTCTCCCTTCCCCCAGGCTACGGTACACCGCCCAATCCTTAAGACCCCGCTGCCACTCCCTGGACCCCACCGTCTTTCCCTCAAGCTGTAGTCATCACTCTACCCCAGTACACAGTCCTATCAGCAATGATCCTTAAGACTCCTATGCCACTCCTTAGACCCCAAGTATAAAATGGATCAAAGACCCCTGCTTAATGCCGGCTCTCCCTTGAGCCCACCCGCTGTTCTAGCAGCATCTCCCACTTTCTCTCTTAAGCCGCCTGCTGTACTGGCAGCGACTCTCCCTTCCCCCACTCTAATAAATTCTACTTTCCTCTCACTCTGCCTCATACCTGGAAATTCTTTCCCAACCCGCGCACGGACCTCAACACTCACGGCCTCTCCCCTTGGCTTGCAGTTGGCTGTCTTCTCGCTGTGTCTTGTCTGGCCTTCCCTCTGTGTCCTGATCTCACCTCACAAGGACACCAGTCATATTGAATTAGGTCTTCCCGGTGACTGCATTTAACCTCTTAATAATCTCTTTAAAGATCCTATCTGCATATATAGTTCTGCTAACTGGGAATTAGGATTTCAGCGTGTGAATTTTGTGGGGACATAATGCAGCCTGGAACAGGGAATATTTGCATATAGCTGGGGAGACAGAATATACACACTGAAGTAATGAACAAAATGCATGGTGAATTGTTAAACTGTGTGCTAGAGAGGAACGAGAAAGACTGTGTATAAGAAATGACTGCACGTGGAGATGCTGAGTAAAATGTAGTGGAATTCCCTGGTGGCCCTATGGGTAGGACTCACCGTGTCTACTGCAGGGGACACAGGTTCAATTCCCTGATCTGATACTAAAATCCCACATGCCTTGGAAGGCAGCCCCCCATAAAGGATTTTCTCATAAGTCTCACTCAATAACTTCTACTCAAGAGTAGCCCGTCTTTAGGAAATGTCATCATTTAGCTGGATAAATGCTGTATAAATGGTCACTTGGGGGACTTCCCTGGTGGTCCAGTGGTTAGGACTCTGTATTCCCAATGCAGGGGACCTGGATTTGATTCCTGGTTGGGAAACTGGGTCGCAGGAGCTGCAGATAAGAGCCTGAATGCCGCAACGAAGATCCTTCGAGCCTCTACCAAGACCTGGTGTCGCCAAAAAAAAAAAAAAAGAGTTTAAATAAACAAGGTCAATGAAAAGGAAAAGAAACCAGGATCTGCGAGTGAGGAAGGAGGGAGAAAGGAGAAAGGACAGGAGGTGGGCAGCTGGAGTCTCTGTCACAGGTCCCAATTCAAATCCTCTCCTCTCTCTCTTACAGTCCAGGCTTCACCTAGCAACCAGAGTGACTGCTTGCTTAAATTTTAAGCAACTATCTTTACAGAGTGAAAAAAAGACATCAAGCAATGTAGCCTAGAGTCAAACACGTCTCCCTCTCATCCTTACTCCCCACCCCTCAGCCCAGAAACAGTCTCTGAATTTTCAGCGTGTGAACAAGCCATAGAACTTTCTTGATGAAGGCTCTTTCTTGGGTCCCAGAGTCTGCGCTCAGGCCCTGCCCTCCTTTCTGTCCTTTGCTCACGTTGGTCTCCTCCTATCTCATGGAGAGGCTCTAGCTTCCACTCAGCTACTGAGGGCACTGCCCCGTGGCCCTTCCCCTGCTGTTCTCTCCGCCTGGAATACTCCTCAGGGCTCAGTTCAGTAGCAAACCTTCCTTTTTAGGTCCAACCCTGTTCAAACTATCTACGTCCTCCGCCCTTCAGTCAGGGGCCCAAACCCTTGCACAAACAACTGAATTCCACGGCTCTGCTATGAACCACCAAGGATGTGATGGGGCCAGCCCACCTGTGAGAAGGTGGGAAGGGCTTCTGCCCAAATATGGATGAGCTTAGAAGCTGAGGGATCATTTGTTTCTTGAATATGTATCAGGGGAATTCCCTGGTGATCCGGTGGTTCAGGACTGGTGTTTTTACTGCAAGGCCACCTGATGCGAAGAGCTGATGCATTGGAAAAGACCCTGATTCTGGGAAAGATTAAGGGCAGGACAAGGGGCAACAGAGGGTGAGATGGTTGGATGGCATCATCAACTTAATGGACATGAGTCTGAGCAAACTCCGGGAGTTAGTGAAGGACAGAGAAGCCTGGTGTGCTGCAGTCCATGAAGTCACAAAGAGTCAGCCACAACTGAGCGACTGAACAAAACAATACTGCAAAAGGCATGGGTTTGATCACTGATAGGGGAAATAAGATCCTGTAAGCCACATGGCATGACCAAGAAAACAAGAAGAGGAAGAATATGTATTAGGTCTTGCTCCTATGACCAGTATTGGGAAGATATAAGAGAATGAGATGGTCATGTTCTCCTGGAACCTCAAGACCAGATCGAGGAGATCAGTGATAAATGAGAAAATAAACAAGATTATTCAATAAGTTCCATGAAGGACATAAATAGGGGATAGAGCAGAAGATTGGGGAACGGAGGGAAGAATGCCAGAATGTGTGGTTGGGGAAGCCACCTCAGAGCATCTCTTAACTGTAGCCTAGAGTCAAACACGTCTCCCTCTCATCCTTACTCCCACCCTCAGCCCAGAAACAGTCTCTGAATTTTCAGCGTGTGAACAAGCCATAGAACTTTCTTGATGAAGGCTCTTTCTTGGGTCCCAGAGTCTGCGCTCAGGCCCTGCCCTCCTTTCTGTCCTTTGCTCACGTTGGTCTCCTCCTATCTCATGGAGAGGCTCTAGCTTCCACTCAGCTACTGAGGGCACTGCCCCGTGGCCCTTCCCCTGCTGTTCTCTCCGCCTGGAATACTCCTCAGGGCTCAGTTCAGTAGCAAACCTTCCTTTTTAGGTCCAACCCTGTTCAAACTATCTACGTCCTCCGCCCTTCAGTCAGGGGCCCAAACCCTTGCACAAACAACTGAATTCCACGGCTCTGCTATGAACCACCAAGGATGTGATGGGGCCAGCCCACCTGTGAGAAGGTGGGAAGGGCTTCTGCCCAAATATGGATGAGCTTAGAAGCTGAGGGATCATTTGTTTCTTGAATATGTATCAGGGGAATTCCCTGGTGATCCGGTGGTTCAGGACTGGTGTTTTTACTGCAAGGCCACCTGATGCGAAGAGCTGATGCATTGGAAAAGACCCTGATTCTGGGAAAGATTAAGGGCAGGACAAGGGGCAACAGAGGGTGAGATGGTTGGATGGCATCATCAACTTAATGGACATGAGTCTGAGCAAACTCCGGGAGTTAGTGAAGGACAGAGAAGCCTGGTGTGCTGCAGTCCATGAAGTCACAAAGAGTCAGCCACAACTGAGCGACTGAACAAAACAATACTGCAAAAGGCATGGGTTTGATCACTGATAGGGGAAATAAGATCCTGTAAGCCACATGGCATGACCAAGAAAACAAGAAGAGGAAGAATATGTATTAGGTCTTGCTCCTATGACCAGTATTGGGAAGATATAAGAGAATGAGATGGTCATGTTCTCCTGGAACCTCAAGACCAGATCGAGGAGATCAGTGATAAATGAGAAAATAAACAAGATTATTCAATAAGTTCCATGAAGGACATAAATAGGGGATAGAGCAGAAGATTGGGGAACGGAGGGAAGAATGCCAGAATGTGTGGTTGGGGAAGCCACCTCAGAGCCCTGAAGGGTGAGAAGATGCCAAGGAAGGAGTCAAGCAGAGGGAGTTCTAGCAGGGCAAACGGCACATGCAAAAGGCCCTGAGGTGGCAGCGAGTGGTCAGGTCAAGCATGGGAACGGAGAAGGTGAACTCAGATGAGTGAGGCTGAGCTGCAGGCTAATTTAGCCTAGGGTTTATTCTATGAGCCTTAGGAGGATTTTCAGCAGGACAGTGGCGTGATTTGGTTTGATTTATGAGAAAGCGGGCTATGGGACCTGAACTTTGTGAGTCCTTTGAGCGGTTTCTGTAATTTTCCATTTGCAGCGTTGTCTTGGGATAGTGTTATTTTTGGTTTTCTGGCCGACTTGGTTAAATCAACAGCAGGAAGAAGTTTATGCAGGCAGAACTGCAAGGCAACTCACAGCAAATCTCCAACCTGCTTCTCTGTGACCTTGGGGGTTGTCTCTTCCAGGAGAGACACTCATACCCTCTGAATGGTAGACCCTTCAACCTTGACGTCGTGCTATTCTGCACCTCTCTGGCTTGCCTTCCCCTGAGAGTAGATGCATCAATCAGGGCTCTTGAAAAACAGAATCAATAAGAGATGGGTGATAGATGATGGATAGTTAGATAGAGGATAGATAGACAGGTAGGTAGATGGGTGGAGAGACAGAGAGAGAATGAAACCTTTGAGTCAACCTGGGTTCTTTCGCTCAGTTGTTTTGGGCAACTCTGTGTGTTTTGACAGTATTAACATCTATCGACTGTCTTTTGCTCGAAAACAAAGGCAGTTGACGGAGGCTGAGCAGGTCTGAATTTGTGAAAGAATAAAATTCTGGGCACCTGTTTCCCAGTCTGGGCCTAGAGGCTGATGTGAGAAGCCGGACTGAGCCTGGACCTCTCCCCTCCGCTGTCTGACTCTCAGCCTGAAAAAAAAATGTTTCTCCTGAAGATAATAAGAGAATGAGATGGTCATGTTCTCCTGGAACCTCAAGACCAGATCGAGGAGATCAGTGATAAATGAGAAAATAAACAAGATTATTCAATAAGTTCCATGAAGGACATAAATAGGGGATAGAGCAGAAGATTGGGGAACGGAGGGAAGAATGCCAGAATGTGTGGTTGGGGAAGCCACCTCAGAGCCCTGAAGGGTGAGAAGATGCCAAGGAAGGAGTCAAGCAGAGGGAGTTCTAGCAGGGCAAACGGCACATGCAAAAGGCCCTGAGGTGGCAGCGAGTGGTCAGGTCAAGCATGGGAACGGAGAAGGTGAACTCAGATGAGTGAGGCTGAGCTGCAGGCTAATTTAGCCTAGGGTTTATTCTATGAGCCTTAGGAGGATTTTCAGCAGGACAGTGGCGTGATTTGGTTTGATTTATGAGAAAGCGGGCTATGGGACCTGAACTTTGTGAGTCCTTTGAGCGGTTTCTGTAATTTTCCATTTGCAGCGTTGTCTTGGGATAGTGTTATTTTTGGTTTTCTGGCCGACTTGGTTAAATCAACAGCAGGAAGAAGTTTATGCAGGCAGAACTGCAAGGCAACTCACAGCAAATCTCCAACCTGCTTCTCTGTGACCTTGGGGGTTGTCTCTTCCAGGAGAGACACTCATACCCTCTGAATGGTAGACCCTTCAACCTTGACGTCGTGCTATTCTGCACCTCTCTGGCTTGCCTTCCCCTGAGAGTAGATGCATCAATCAGGGCTCTTGAAAAACAGAATCAATAAGAGATGGGTGATAGATGATGGATAGTTAGATAGAGGATAGATAGACAGGTAGGTAGATGGGTGGAGAGACAGAGAGAGAATGAAACCTTTGAGTCAACCTGGGTTCTTTCGCTCAGTTGTTTTGGGCAACTCTGTGTGTTTTGACAGTATTAACATCTATCGACTGTCTTTTGCTCGAAAACAAAGGCAGTTGACGGAGGCTGAGCAGGTCTGAATTTGTGAAAGAATAAAATTCTGGGCACCTGTTTCCCAGTCTGGGCCTAGAGGCTGATGTGAGAAGCCGGACTGAGCCTGGACCTCTCCCCTCCGCTGTCTGACTCTCAGCCTGTGCTCAGAGACCGTCTGTGAGGTTCACGGCCAAAGGGACCTGGGCCTCACTGGGCAGGCAATGCCTTACCACGCTGATCCCTTGGCCTGCGGAGCCTCAAGAGGTGTTCTGTCTCCCTGGTTGCACGTCTTGCCTGTGCAAGCTTTGCTTTTTCTTAATCAGATGCTATATGGTCACGGTCGAAGGGTCTGACCCTTCCCACAGAGTCTGCCGACCTCTGACCCCGCAGCCCTTCATAACCTCCTGCTTCTCCGTCTTGGTGGTTTGTGTGGTCAGATGCGGCCCGGCCACAGAGGCAGGCAAACAAAGCCTGAGGGGAAATGAAGACATCACACACATCCTGCCTCGAATCAAGGGCAGAGGGAGGCCCTGCGTGTCTAACGGTCTCACCACCGTTCCCAGGCCTGAAAGCATGTGTGCGTGTGAGTGTGAGCATGTATGCAAATCACACGAGGCTCCTGCCAAGCATGCTGGGGGTTTGAAGGCCAGCTCGGTGACTATTCTGGATTTTGATTCAAGCCTTTGCTGTGGACAGTCAGCCAGTAGACGGTCACCTCAGCTGAGCTCTCTATGGACGGAGATCACCATCAGCCCCATCCTGAGGGACCACGACAGCTTCAGCCCGAAGAGCATGAGTGTTTTCATCTGGGTTCCCTCAAAAGTGAAGCTTGAGACGAGAACTGGGTGAAGCACTTTCTTTGCAGTGTGATCCAGAACAGCATGGGGTGGAGGGGCGAGATAACGAGAAGACAGAAAATCACGTGTGCATTCACAGGCCGGTCCCCCTTTGAGAAACTGGGGTCAAGTCCTGCTGGGAACCCTCTGAGAGACTGTGGAACATGCCTCAGAGTTGTTCTATCAGGGGAAAGGAAGCTGGGGTGTATTTGTTATCTTTTTTTAAGTTTTATTAAGATGTAACCGCCATACCATACAATTCACTCTTTAAAAGTGTACAATTTAATGTTTTAAAATTTTTTTACAGATACCTACAACCACCACCATAGTCAATTTGAGCAGATTTTTTCAGTCTCAGAAAGAAATCCCACCCATTTAATCCTTACCCACCACCACCCCACCTCAGCCTAAACAACCACTGATCTATTTTCAGTATATATAAATCTGCCCCTTTTTGGCCATTTCACATGAATAGAATCATGTAATTTATGGATTTTTGTAACTGGCTTCTTTCACTTTTCAAGGTTCAGTAGAGCCACACATAGCTTGTATCTGTCCTTTGTTCCCTTTTTATGGCTCAATAATATCCCATTGTATGTATATATACACTTTGTTTCTCCATCCTAGGTGTGGAAGCAAGGAAGCAAGGCTCCTTGGAGGCCATCTTGGATGCTGCCTACCATATGGGGCGTTATCCATCCATCCATTGCCGTCCCTCTGTAAGACAGCTGTTCTTGGGGAGTTAAGGCCCTGACACTTCTGGCCTAAGTCTGAACATCCTGAAAACACTATCATGCAGAAGAACACCCTTGGGCAGAGAGAGAGTCAGGAAACTGTCAGTGCATACTTGCTGTATTTGCAGATGTTCACAGGAGATAGGGCAGGGTGCTGATCTGCTCTGTTATAGTGATCAGACCCGTCCCACATCAGCCCTCCCGTGTCCCCCTTCCTTGCCGAAAGGCCCGTCACCACCCAACACTTGCCCTCATTCGAACATCCTTCCCCTCTCCCCCCGAGCATTCTTATCTATTCCTCCCTTAGCTGGTCAACAGCTATTTCAGCAGATTCCACAGACTTCTTTAAATACTTACTTAATTGATCCTTTTTTTTTTTTGGTTTTATGATTGTATAAACAATACAGATTGCTGAAAATACAAACAACACAAAAATATATGACTTAGGAAGTAGAAGTCCCTCATAATCTGTCTAGAAATGATCACTTTGCTTGATTGACATACATTTTTCAATAATTTTCTGCGGATAAAGACCCATCTAGTGGGACTTCCCTGGTCGTCTAAGCCTTCCCATGCAGAGATATGGGTTCGATCCTTGGTCAGGAAACTAAGATCCCACATACTGCAGGTCTACTGAACCCAAGCACTGCACCAGGGAGTCTGTTCATGTGTGCATGCTAAGTTGCTTCAGTTCTCTGCGACCCTATGGACCGTAGCCCACCAGGCTCCTCTCTCCACGGAATTCTCCAGGCAAGCATCCTGGAGTGGGTTGCCATGCCCTTCTCCAGGGGATCTTCCTGGAGCCACTGATCTATTTTCAGTATATATAAATCTGCCTTTGGCCATTTCACATGAATAGAATCATGTAATTTATGGATTTTGTAACTGGCTTCTTTCACTTTTCAAGGTTCAGTAGAGCCACACATAGCTTGTATCTGTCCTTTGTTCCCTTTTTATGGCTCAATAATATCCCATTGTATGTATATATACACTTTGTTTCTCCATCCTAGGTGTGGAAGCAAGGAAGCAAGGCTCCTTGGAGGCCATCTTGGATGCTGCCTACCATATGGGGCGTTATCCATCCATCCATTGCCGTCCCTCTGTAAGACAGCTGTTCTTGGGGAGTTAAGGCCCTGACACTTCTGGCCTAAGTCTGAACATCCTGAAAACACTATCATGCAGAAGAACACCCTTGGGCAGAGAGAGAGTCAGGAAACTGTCAGTGCATACTTGCTGTATTTGCAGATGTTCACAGGAGATAGGGCAGGGTGCTGATCTGCTCTGTTATAGTGATCAGACCCGTCCCACATCAGCCCTCCCGTGTCCCCCTTCCTTGCCGAAAGGCCCGTCACCACCCAACACTTGCCCTCATTCGAACATCCTTCCCCTCTCCCCCCGAGCATTCTTATCTATTCCTCCCTTAGCTGGTCAACAGCTATTTCAGCAGATTCCACAGACTTCTTTAAATACTTACTTAATTGATCCTTTTTTTTTTTTGGTTTTATGATTGTATAAACAATACAGATTGCTGAAAATACAAACAACACAAAAATATATGACTTAGGAAGTAGAAGTCCCTCATAATCTGTCTAGAAATGATCACTTTGCTTGATTGACATACATTTTTCAATAATTTTCTGCGGATAAAGACCCATCTAGTGGGACTTCCCTGGTCGTCTAAGCCTTCCCATGCAGAGATATGGGTTCGATCCTTGGTCAGGAAACTAAGATCCCACATACTGCAGGTCTACTGAACCCAAGCACTGCACCAGGGAGTCTGTTCATGTGTGCATGCTAAGTTGCTTCAGTTCTCTGCGACCCTATGGACCGTAGCCCACCAGGCTCCTCTCTCCACGGAATTCTCCAGGCAAGCATCCTGGAGTGGGTTGCCATGCCCTTCTCCAGGGGATCTTCCTGAGCCAGGGATTGAACCCATGTCTCTTACGTCTACCTGCGGCAGGCAGGCAGGTTCCCTACCACTAGTGCCACCTGGAAGGCCTGGAGAGAGTCCTTGTGCCCCACCTAAGACCAGATGCAGCCAAAATAAACAAAAAAGAAGGCCAAATTCAAATTATTGAAAAAAATGGTTTAAACTCCACCTAGTTAAAACAAACAAAAAAGACACCTAGTCATTTACATGCCTGGGATCCAACCCTCCCTGATGCTATGCTCCTTACAGTTTCCTCTCAGCAACATAGCTTGCCTGGGTGCCTCTCTAGGATGACACGTGTAGGTTAGCCCCCATCCTTCACATTGCACGCACAGTGCTATTTAATACGCACGTCCCACCAATTTTTTCTCATTTCCTATTGATGGAGATGGCAGATGCTTTTGGGGTCGCCTGTCTCCTTCACCTGACCTGACTCTGATTTTACCTTCAGCTGGGAAGGGAGAGTCGCTGCTCAGGCACAGGCCTTAGATCTTCCATTTTCTGCTCCAAGACCTTTGACCCAGAGGAACCCTCTGGATTCTTGTAAAAACACAGTCAGGAAGTGTGGGGGGAGCCAAGAGCTTCGGAGGAAGTCAATTAGAAACCAATTGTCTCGTTCTTCAGGCAGACGACTTTGGAGGCGTGCAGGATACTCTGCTTTCAGGAGCTAAGATAAAGAAACAGTAGGTTGTCTCCAGGTTTTCATTCTTACAAAGTTAGAACTAGTATCCTCTTACACTCATCTCTATATGTGAGCTACTGTTTTTCTTTTTTCCCAAAATTCAATAACCCTTTGTCTAGAAATGATCACTTTGCTTGATTGACATACATTTTCAATAATTTTCTGCGGATAAAGACCCATCTAGTGGGACTTCCCTGGTCGTCTAAGCCTTCCCATGCAGAGATATGGGTTCGATCCTTGGTCAGGAAACTAAGATCCCACATACTGCAGGTCTACTGAACCCAAGCACTGCACCAGGGAGTCTGTTCATGTGTGCATGCTAAGTTGCTTCAGTTCTCTGCGACCCTATGGACCGTAGCCCACCAGGCTCCTCTCTCCACGGAATTCTCCAGGCAAGCATCCTGGAGTGGGTTGCCATGCCCTTCTCCAGGGGATCTTCCTGAGCCAGGGATTGAACCCATGTCTCTTACGTCTACCTGCGGCAGGCAGGCAGGTTCCCTACCACTAGTGCCACCTGGAAGGCCTGGAGAGAGTCCTTGTGCCCCACCTAAGACCAGATGCAGCCAAAATAAACAAAAAAGAAGGCCAAATTCAAATTATTGAAAAAAATGGTTTAAACTCCACCTAGTTAAAACAAACAAAAAAGACACCTAGTCATTTACATGCCTGGGATCCAACCCTCCCTGATGCTATGCTCCTTACAGTTTCCTCTCAGCAACATAGCTTGCCTGGGTGCCTCTCTAGGATGACACGTGTAGGTTAGCCCCCATCCTTCACATTGCACGCACAGTGCTATTTAATACGCACGTCCCACCAATTTTTTCTCATTTCCTATTGATGGAGATGGCAGATGCTTTTGGGGTCGCCTGTCTCCTTCACCTGACCTGACTCTGATTTTACCTTCAGCTGGGAAGGGAGAGTCGCTGCTCAGGCACAGGCCTTAGATCTTCCATTTTCTGCTCCAAGACCTTTGACCCAGAGGAACCCTCTGGATTCTTGTAAAAACACAGTCAGGAAGTGTGGGGGGAGCCAAGAGCTTCGGAGGAAGTCAATTAGAAACCAATTGTCTCGTTCTTCAGGCAGACGACTTTGGAGGCGTGCAGGATACTCTGCTTTCAGGAGCTAAGATAAAGAAACAGTAGGTTGTCTCCAGGTTTTCATTCTTACAAAGTTAGAACTAGTATCCTCTTACACTCATCTCTATATGTGAGCTACTGTTCTTTTCCATACATTTTTGGAGGTAAAGTTGCAAGGCCAAAGCAATAAACCTCAATATGTAGTCGCTGAAGGGCCAAAGGGATAAACCGCTGTATTTGGAAGCTATGGCCAATTTATCCTCCAGAAATGACATTCTCGTCTCTGGTGCGGGAGCCTGTTTGCCTCTCTCTGGGAGGCTGAGTGAAAGGAGGCGGGTGTGCTGCATGCCACTCACATGGAGGTGGGGAGGGGGGCAGGACAGCTCACGAGCCAGGCTTGAGTGGGTAACAGGGGGTTGAAAAGACTCGTTACATACGGAGGGGTCCACCCAGTAAGCAGATAGGCTGCAAATAACAGGGGGCACAGTTCCCCCTCTCAGGGAGGGAGAGTAAAGAATGAATGCTGTGGTGCTGGATTGGAGTTAGAAGTACTGATGTCAGATCCTGCTTTTCAATGTTTATTGATAGATATAAAAGTAAGTATTGATGTGTATGTGTGTGTGTATTGTGTTTACACGTGTAGGTATGTTTATACATATGTTCCCTAGTTGAGCTCACTGAAGGGCCTGGGGGCAGCAACACCTCCGTCGTCATGAGCTCACGAGGCACCCGGATCTTGGTTTCTAAACCCCAATCTCCGCTAAAAGGAACCAGAGCTCCTTGGAAAATGGCTGATCCCAGACGGGTACAGGGTAATACATGGTGACCCTGAAATATCTTATTGTGCTCGAACACAGAAATTTAAAAACATGGGTAAGGACTGGCCCTTCACCTGACCTGACTCTGATTTTACCTTCAGCTGGGAAGGGAGAGTCGCTGCTCAGGCACAGGCCTTAGATCTTCCATTTTCTGCTCCAAGACCTTTGACCCAGAGGAACCCTCTGGATTCTTGTAAAAACACAGTCAGGAAGTGTGGGGGGAGCCAAGAGCTTCGGAGGAAGTCAATTAGAAACCAATTGTCTCGTTCTTCAGGCAGACGACTTTGGAGGCGTGCAGGATACTCTGCTTTCAGGAGCTAAGATAAAGAAACAGTAGGTTGTCTCCAGGTTTTCATTCTTACAAAGTTAGAACTAGTATCCTCTTACACTCATCTCTATATGTGAGCTACTGTTCTTTTCCATACATTTTTGGAGGTAAAGTTGCAAGGCCAAAGCAATAAACCTCAATATGTAGTCGCTGAAGGGCCAAAGGGATAAACCGCTGTATTTGGAAGCTATGGCCAATTTATCCTCCAGAAATGACATTCTCGTCTCTGGTGCGGGAGCCTGTTTGCCTCTCTCTGGGAGGCTGAGTGAAAGGAGGCGGGTGTGCTGCATGCCACTCACATGGAGGTGGGGAGGGGGGCAGGACAGCTCACGAGCCAGGCTTGAGTGGGTAACAGGGGGTTGAAAAGACTCGTTACATACGGAGGGGTCCACCCAGTAAGCAGATAGGCTGCAAATAACAGGGGGCACAGTTCCCCCTCTCAGGGAGGGAGAGTAAAGAATGAATGCTGTGGTGCTGGATTGGAGTTAGAAGTACTGATGTCAGATCCTGCTTTTCAATGTTTATTGATAGATATAAAAGTAAGTATTGATGTGTATGTGTGTGTGTATTGTGTTTACACGTGTAGGTATGTTTATACATATGTTCCCTAGTTGAGCTCACTGAAGGGCCTGGGGGCAGCAACACCTCCGTCGTCATGAGCTCACGAGGCACCCGGATCTTGGTTTCTAAACCCCAATCTCCGCTAAAAGGAACCAGAGCTCCTTGGAAAATGGCTGATCCCAGACGGGTACAGGGTAATACATGGTGACCCTGAAATATCTTATTGTGCTCGAAAACACAGAAATATTTAGGATGAAGACATGTGAAGAGGATATAGAAGGCAGCTTGAAGAGGGTCCCACTGGCCAAGTCTGGGATAATTTATACGTGATAAATAATGATAGTAGGTTATTGCTCACTGAATACAGTAAGAAATCCTGAGTTCACACAAGAGTGAGAAAACAAATCTTCATCTTACAGTATAATGAAAACTAATCAATGAAGGAATGATAGAATTAGAATTACCATTTGGCAACCAATAATTCATCTAAGAATCATTGATGAATGCTAAATTAGTGGTAAAAGCTTGACGAGAAATGGGATATTTACACCAAGTACCCTCTACAAAATACAAATTAATTCCCAAAGGAAAAGTAGTAGCCTTCCAGAGGGGAAACCTGACAGATACCACCTTAATGAAAGGAATAAAACGACCATTGACAGGAACAGGACCAATCAAATCTGGTGCTGCCTCATAGGATGTAATGAAAAGAACACATCTTCCATTCTGTGATATTTCTGCCCAAAAGGTATAACCTGAATCTCTCATAAGAAAACATCCAGGGCTTCCCTGGTGGTCCAGTGGTAAGGACACTGCCTTGCAGTGCAAGGGGCGCCAGTTTGATCCCTGGCCTGGGAAGATCCCACGTGCTGCTGAGCGGCTGGACTGATGTGTCCAATTGCCGAGCCGGAGCTCTGGAGCGCATGCGCCCAGAGCTGGTGCTCTGTGACAGCAGGGGCCTCCGTGATGGGAGGCCCACACGGGCCAAAGAACAAAGATGGATGAAAATAGACAAATGAAAGACCAATAGAAGTGGCCCGTCTGCTCCCCTCCCTCCCCACCTCACCTCCCCATAAAAAAAAAAGAAAACATCCACCAGCCCTAATTGTAAGAAATCCTAGAAAAGAACTGACCTGTGTGCTCAGTGGCTTTCACTGTGTCCAACTCTTTGAAACCCCATGAAATGTAGCTCGCCAGGCTCCTCTGTCCATGGGATTCTCCAGGCAAGAACACTGGAGTGGGTTGCTGTGTCCTATTCCAGGGGATCTTCCTGGCTCAGGGGTCGAACTGAGTCTTTTTATGGGGTTTTGCCCCCTGACGGGTACAGGGTAATACATGGTGACCCTGAAATATCTTATTGTGCTCGAAAACACAGAAATATTTAGGATGAAGACATGTGAAGAGGATATAGAAGGCAGCTTGAAGAGGGTCCCACTGGCCAAGTCTGGGATAATTTATACGTGATAAATAATGATAGTAGGTTATTGCTCACTGAATACAGTAAGAAATCCTGAGTTCACACAAGAGTGAGAAAACAAATCTTCATCTTACAGTATAATGAAAACTAATCAATGAAGGAATGATAGAATTAGAATTACCATTTGGCAACCAATAATTCATCTAAGAATCATTGATGAATGCTAAATTAGTGGTAAAAGCTTGACGAGAAATGGGATATTTACACCAAGTACCCTCTACAAAATACAAATTAATTCCCAAAGGAAAAGTAGTAGCCTTCCAGAGGGGAAACCTGACAGATACCACCTTAATGAAAGGAATAAAACGACCATTGACAGGAACAGGACCAATCAAATCTGGTGCTGCCTCATAGGATGTAATGAAAAGAACACATCTTCCATTCTGTGATATTTCTGCCCAAAAGGTATAACCTGAATCTCTCATAAGAAAACATCCAGGGCTTCCCTGGTGGTCCAGTGGTAAGGACACTGCCTTGCAGTGCAAGGGGCGCCAGTTTGATCCCTGGCCTGGGAAGATCCCACGTGCTGCTGAGCGGCTGGACTGATGTGTCCAATTGCCGAGCCGGAGCTCTGGAGCGCATGCGCCCAGAGCTGGTGCTCTGTGACAGCAGGGGCCTCCGTGATGGGAGGCCCACACGGGCCAAAGAACAAAGATGGATGAAAATAGACAAATGAAAGACCAATAGAAGTGGCCCGTCTGCTCCCCTCCCTCCCCACCTCACCTCCCCATAAAAAAAAAAGAAAACATCCACCAGCCCTAATTGTAAGAAATCCTAGAAAAGAACTGACCTGTGTGCTCAGTGGCTTTCACTGTGTCCAACTCTTTGAAACCCCATGAAATGTAGCTCGCCAGGCTCCTCTGTCCATGGGATTCTCCAGGCAAGAACACTGGAGTGGGTTGCTGTGTCCTATTCCAGGGGATCTTCCTGGCTCAGGGGTCGAACTGAGTCTCTTATGTCTCCTGCACTGGCAGGCGGGTTCTTTACCACTAGCGCCACCTGGGAAGCCCACAAAACAACTGGCCAATGATCTTAAAAACCGTCCAGGTTATGAAGTCAAGGGATGACTGAGGAACTGTTGCAGACAGGGACAACTGGCAGAGCTTAAATTGGTCTGAGGACTGGCCAGCACTAGTGCCTCAGTGCAGTTCCTGGTGTTGATGGCAAGGTTGTGGTGATGCTAGAGAGGGTCCCCACTGGCAGAAAATTCATAAGAAAGTTATTAGGGAGACGGTTTCAGGCCAGCAACTTCCTGTCGAAAGGTTCAGGACAAAAGTTCTTTACACTATGCTTGCAGAATTTTTCTGGAATGTATTTTGACATTAAAAATGCTGCATGTAGGGAACATACATGTCTGTGAACAACAAAACTCTGTAAAACTTTTAAAATAAAGAATAAAAAAAAAAAAGGAAAAAAAAATGCTGCATGTTCCCCAGAGTAGGAATTATCTCACTTAATCCTCACAGCAGCTGGGAAAGGCTAAGTTACCCTCACTTGATGGATGAGAGGAATGAGGCCCTGCAGCGCACACAGGCAGTTGGAGCAGTAGGGGTTCAACCAGGCCTGCGCTGTCCTTTTAGGTCATTCAGTGAGAGATGTGGTCGGTCAGGATCAGGACTTAGGAAGGGGAGCGAGCACCAGGGAGACATCGAGCGGACGGTGCCCTCCTCGTGGAGATGATACTAAAGCTTTTAAGTACCCATAGAGTCATGCCGTAGGGTGTGATGGGACCTCCTCCCACCCAGGGACCACCTAGGGGCCGGGATCTGGGTCCAGGCTCCGTGTGCCCCTGGTGGGCCTGGGCAGAGGTGGCCCTTCCATTGTGGCCCCTGTACCAGGATCAGGAGGGCAGAAGGCTCTGCGCTGGGGGCAAGGCGTGGGGAGCAGGCTGAGTGTGGGAGTCCTGGCTCCTCACACAGGCCCTGGGGATCCTGGGCATGTGGCAGGGGCAGCAAGGTGGAGAGTGTGACATGTGGGGGTAACAAATGGCAGAGGTATGGAGGGGGCCGTGTGGGCCCTAGGGCACATGACCAACTGGAGGGCACCTCTGTGTCCAGGTCTTCCTGAGCTGTCCTGGGAAGGCTTCTGACCAGATTCAACCTGATCCTACTGATGGCTTGAACAAAGGGCTTGGCCAGTTCACGGGAAAGCAGGATCCCAGGGAGACCACCCGAGGGAGGACAGTGACTCCAGATGGGGCCTGACTCCAGCCCATAGCTTCTGTGTCCTTCCCTTCCACTGTCCCTGAGCCGCTCTTGTCAGGAGACAAAGAGAGAAACCTCTTTATTGTTTTATTTTAGTGCCTTGGAAGAAAAATCTTTAAAATGACTTCCTTTGTGTTCAGAAAATATACCAAGTTCCTGAGACATATACCTACCCTGATTTATTTGAAAATAGTTATCAAGTGCTGGCTGAGCTTTTCCCCAGAGACTCCACAGCTTTTATTTCATTTAATCTCCATGATAACCTTATGAAGTGGGTCTGTTGTCATCCCCATTTTACAGGTGAAGAAACTGAGGCACAGAGAACTTAAGCATCATATCCCCAACAGTCAAAGGATGAAGATACAACTTCTGTCCCTGGAGATGCATCTAACGGTCTCTCTTAATCCTCACAGCAGCTGGGAAAGGCTAAGTTACCCTCACTTGATGGATGAGAGGAATGAGGCCCTGCAGCGCACACAGGCAGTTGGAGCAGTAGGGGTTCAACCAGGCCTGCGCTGTCCTTTTAGGTCATTCAGTGAGAGATGTGGTCGGTCAGGATCAGGACTTAGGAAGGGGAGCGAGCACCAGGGAGACATCGAGCGGACGGTGCCCTCCTCGTGGAGATGATACTAAAGCTTTTAAGTACCCATAGAGTCATGCCGTAGGGTGTGATGGGACCTCCTCCCACCCAGGGACCACCTAGGGGCCGGGATCTGGGTCCAGGCTCCGTGTGCCCCTGGTGGGCCTGGGCAGAGGTGGCCCTTCCATTGTGGCCCCTGTACCAGGATCAGGAGGGCAGAAGGCTCTGCGCTGGGGGCAAGGCGTGGGGAGCAGGCTGAGTGTGGGAGTCCTGGCTCCTCACACAGGCCCTGGGGATCCTGGGCATGTGGCAGGGGCAGCAAGGTGGAGAGTGTGACATGTGGGGGTAACAAATGGCAGAGGTATGGAGGGGGCCGTGTGGGCCCTAGGGCACATGACCAACTGGAGGGCACCTCTGTGTCCAGGTCTTCCTGAGCTGTCCTGGGAAGGCTTCTGACCAGATTCAACCTGATCCTACTGATGGCTTGAACAAAGGGCTTGGCCAGTTCACGGGAAAGCAGGATCCCAGGGAGACCACCCGAGGGAGGACAGTGACTCCAGATGGGGCCTGACTCCAGCCCATAGCTTCTGTGTCCTTCCCTTCCACTGTCCCTGAGCCGCTCTTGTCAGGAGACAAAGAGAGAAACCTCTTTATTGTTTTATTTTAGTGCCTTGGAAGAAAAATCTTTAAAATGACTTCCTTTGTGTTCAGAAAATATACCAAGTTCCTGAGACATATACCTACCCTGATTTATTTGAAAAATAGTTATCAAGTGCTGGCTGAGCTTTTCCCCAGAGACTCCACAGCTTTTATTTCATTTAATCTCCATGATAACCTTATGAAGTGGGTCTGTTGTCATCCCCATTTTACAGGTGAAGAAACTGAGGCACAGAGAACTTAAGCATCATATCCCCAACAGTCAAAGGATGAAGATACAACTTCTGTCCCTGGAGATGCATCTAACGGTCTCTCTGGACTGGGACCACATGTTATAATCCCTTGGAGGTCACCAAGCCCTGATTAGAGAATGTTTTAATTTTTACCAAAAGTTCCAGAGTGAATTGGGTACCAACATCCTAGAGAAAGGCACTCAGTGGCCTGGCTTGTCCCCATGGAGCATCTGTCCCTGGGCCAGAGGGTGCCAGGATGGATGGAGTTCAAAGCCTTGAAGAACCCTGATGAACCGAAGCAGCTCTTGGAGAAAACTCATAGCTCAGTGAGGGAGAGGCAAATAGACCTCGGGAGGGGAACTAGGACTTCCTGTAAGACCCAGTGGTAAAGACCCGCCTGCCAATGCAGGAGACTCTAGAGATGTGAGTTCCATCCTGAGGTCAGGAAGATCCCCTGGAGAAGGAATTGGCAACCCACTCCAGTATTCTTGCCTGAAGGATCCCATGGACAGAGGAGCCTGGTGGGCTATAGTCCATAGCGTCCATAGCGTCATATAGAGTCGGACACGAATGAAACAACTTAGCACACACACTGGGAAGATTCCATTGCCTTGGGGCAACTAAATCCTGCACTGCAACTAAGACAGTACATAGCCAAATAAGTAACAAATAAATATATATATATATTTTTAAAAGGAGAGCCAAGTCAGACATGTCTACAAAAATGTAGTCTCTGAGGGGGTAAATATACATATGAACTTTGTTTTAAGCCTAGACTTTGAAATTTGACCCTCTTTAAAAATGAGAACCAGACTCAGAACTGTAGAGTAAAAGGGAAAGTTTTTACTCACAGAAACTTAGTTTCAAATCCCAGCTCCAGTGCTGTTCTACGTCCTTCCCCAGGTCTAAGGACCTGGTGGCTACACCCAGCATGTCTCACGTACCTTGTGATAACCTTAGAAAGATTCACCCACATGAGTGAACAACTGTTGTTTCTTCACTAATTCTAGGCTCTTTATTTTCTCCAACTTGACGCTATTTCCTCTGTAACCCTGAGCCCCCTTTTTTTTGTTGGCACTTTGAACATTTATTGCTCTTGTATCTATTGGTTGCAGAAGAAGTCTGCCTTGGGAATGGCAGTAAAGTGGTCATTAGACCAGCTGGAAGGGGTCTAATGTAAAGGGGTCATGGTAAAGTGCTCATTAGGCCAGTTGGAAGGGGTCTGCCTTCTATAATCATGATGTGCTGTGTGGCAAGATATTACGTCTGCCAGGCTGACTGTTCCCTTTACTCCTGCCCCTGGGTACACCACTGCCTATGGGAAGGTAGAATTTAAAATATTCACAGAACATGTTGAAACAAAACCAGAACTGAAGTATGAAGTGGTAAAGGTTTGTAACTGACTCTCACACAGTCCAGAATAAATGCACACACACACAGACACACATAGAAAAGGATTCAAGAAATGTAAATTTTAACATTTGGTGAATCAGTGGGAAGGATGTATAGGACATTGTCATTCTTAACAAATTTGCCAACATCAAAAGCTAAAGGGAGACTTCCCTGCGAAGGATCCCATGCAGATCGCCTGGTGGGGGCTTATAGTCCATAGCGCCCATAGCGTCATATAGAGTCGGACACGAATGAAACAACTTAGCACACACACTGGGAAGATTCCATTGCCTTGGGGCAACTAAATCCTGCACTGCAACTAAGACAGTACATAGCCAAATAAGTAACAAATAAATATATATATATATTTTTAAAAGGAGAGCCAAGTCAGACATGTCTACAAAATGTAGTCTCTGAGGGGGTAAATATACATATGAACTTTGTTTTAAGCCTAGACTTTGAAATTTGACCCTCTTTAAAAATGAGAACCAGACTCAGAACTGTAGAGTAAAAGGGAAAGTTTTTACTCACAGAAACTTAGTTTCAAATCCCAGCTCCAGTGCTGTTCTACGTCCTTCCCCAGGTCTAAGGACCTGGTGGCTACACCCAGCATGTCTCACGTACCTTGTGATAACCTTAGAAAGATTCACCCACATGAGTGAACAACTGTTGTTTCTTCACTAATTCTAGGCTCTTTATTTTCTCCAACTTGACGCTATTTCCTCTGTAACCCTGAGCCCCCTTTTTTTTGTTGGCACTTTGAACATTTATTGCTCTTGTATCTATTGGTTGCAGAAGAAGTCTGCCTTGGGAATGGCAGTAAAGTGGTCATTAGACCAGCTGGAAGGGGTCTAATGTAAAGGGGTCATGGTAAAGTGCTCATTAGGCCAGTTGGAAGGGGTCTGCCTTCTATAATCATGATGTGCTGTGTGGCAAGATATTACGTCTGCCAGGCTGACTGTTCCCTTTACTCCTGCCCCTGGGTACACCACTGCCTATGGGAAGGTAGAATTTAAAATATTCACAGAACATGTTGAAACAAAACCAGAACTGAAGTATGAAGTGGTAAAGGTTTGTAACTGACTCTCACACAGTCCAGAATAAATGCACACACACACAGACACACATAGAAAAGGATTCAAGAAATGTAAATTTTAACATTTGGTGAATCAGTGGGAAGGATGTATAGGAAGTCATTGCTTCTATTCCTTCAACTTTTCTGTAAATGTGAAATTGTGCCAACATCAAAAGCTAAAAGGGGGAGACTTCCCTGCTGGCAAGGTGGTTAAGAATTCACCTTCCCATGCAGGGGACATATTCCTGGGTTCAATTCCTAGTCTGGGAATCTCCCACATGCTGCAGAGCAACCAAGCCCAAGAGTCACCGCTACTGAAGCCTGCATGCCGTAGGGCCCGTGCCCCACAAGAGAAGCCACTGCAATGGAAAGCCCGTGCACCGCAACAGCGAGTAGCCCCCACTCGCTGCAAATAGAGAAGGCCTGCACAGCAACAAAGACCCAGAACAACCAAAAATAAAGAAATAAAAATCTAAAAGGAAAAGCAAAAACTCTAAGATAGACCCAGCAAACCCCTGTGGACTAACAGATCCCCAAGTGCTCTGACTTCAGTCACTGGCAGGTGGTCACACCGCTTAGGTTCTGAGCCAACCGTGCACATTTATAAAAGGGACAGTTTCACTACAATGAGATATCGCCTCACACCAGTCAGAATGGCCATCATCAACAAATTGACAGATAATAAATGCCGGAGAGGGTGCGGAGAAAAGGGAACACTCTTGCATTGCTGGTGGGAATATAAACTGATATAGCCACTATGGAAGACAGTATGGAGATTCCTTAAAAACTTAAAAATAGAAGCACCCTATGACCCAGCAATCCCACTATTAGGCTTATACCTGATGAAATCCAAAACATAGCTCTCTATAGGGTCTAATGTAAAGGGGTCATGGTAAAGTGCTCATTAGGCCAGTTGGAAGGGGTCTGCCTTCTATAATCATGATGTGCTGTGTGGCAAGATATTACGTCTGCCAGGCTGACTGTTCCCTTTACTCCTGCCCCTGGGTACACCACTGCCTATGGGAAGGTAGAATTTAAAATATTCACAGAACATGTTGAAACAAAACCAGAACTGAAGTATGAAGTGGTAAAGGTTTGTAACTGACTCTCACACAGTCCAGAATAAATGCACACACACACAGACACACATAGAAAAGGATTCAAGAAATGTAAATTTTAACATTTGGTGAATCAGTGGGAAGGATGTATAGGAAGTCATTGCTTCTATTCCTTCAACTTTTCTGTAAATGTGAAATTGTGCCAACATCAAAAGCTAAAAGGGGGAGACTTCCCTGCTGGCAAGGTGGTTAAGAATTCACCTTCCCATGCAGGGGACATATTCCTGGGTTCAATTCCTAGTCTGGGAATCTCCCACATGCTGCAGAGCAACCAAGCCCAAGAGTCACCGCTACTGAAGCCTGCATGCCGTAGGGCCCGTGCCCCACAAGAGAAGCCACTGCAATGGAAAGCCCGTGCACCGCAACAGCGAGTAGCCCCCACTCGCTGCAAATAGAGAAGGCCTGCACAGCAACAAAGACCCAGAACAACCAAAAATAAAGAAATAAAAATCTAAAAGGAAAAGCAAAAACTCTAAGATAGACCCAGCAAACCCCTGTGGACTAACAGATCCCCAAGTGCTCTGACTTCAGTCACTGGCAGGTGGTCACACCGCTTAGGTTCTGAGCCAACCGTGCACATTTATAAAAGGGACAGTTTCACTACAATGAGATATCGCCTCACACCAGTCAGAATGGCCATCATCAACAAATTGACAGATAATAAATGCCGGAGAGGGTGCGGAGAAAAGGGAACACTCTTGCATTGCTGGTGGGAATATAAACTGATATAGCCACTATGGAAGACAGTATGGAGATTCCTTAAAAACTTAAAAATAGAAGCACCCTATGACCCAGCAATCCCACTATTAGGCTTATACCCTGATGAAATCAAAACTGAAAGAGGCACCTGTACCCCAATGCTCATTGCAGCTCTCTATACAATAGCTAGAACATGGAAGCAACCTAGATGCCCATCGACAAATGAATGGATACAAAAGCTCTGTCTGGTACATATATACAATGGAATACTACTCAATTGTAAAAAGAAATGAAGAAGAAGCAGTCCTAATGAGGTGGTTGGATCTAGAATCTATCATAAAAAGTCAATTAAAAAGAGAAGGACAAGTACAATATACTAACACATACATGTGGAATCTAGTAGGATGGTAATGATAACACATGCAGTGAAGCGATGGAAAAACAGACATGGACAGTAGACATATGAACATTGTGGGGAACGAACAGTGGGTAGGAGGCATAAAGGAAATAGCATGAAAACCTATACTATCACATGTGAAAAAAATAGCTATAGTCATTGTGCTGTGAGTAAAGGGGATCCTGCAGGAGTGCTGTGCCACGGCCTGGAGGGGTGGGATGGGGAGGATATACAGATGACTAATCTGGGATCATACACATCTGTAAACAACAAAACTCTGTAAAAGTAAAAAGTAAAATAAAAATTAAAAAGGAACACTTTCAGGATGGCCTCTGTACCGCGTCTGAACGTGATTTATTAGCTAGGAGGGTGTGGGACGCTCACACACGCATGCACCCTGAGGCAGCAAGAAGGACACACCGGCTTAGGATAAGACTCAGGCCTTTTCTGGTCCTCTCACTGTGTGACCATGTCCTCAGCTTGGCCACGAGTGGAGGTTGAGACCTGGAGCACCGGTCCATTGCTGGGGGAGCAGGTAGCTGACTCTCCGGTCGCAGGTCCTCAGGGACCTGCCAGACTGGGGAAGCTCAGAACCAGCTGAATGGCCCTTGGGTGGCCAGATGGTCCCGAGTGGACCTCTCCATGAGCAGGAGAGGCGGAGTCCAACTGCAGGTCTGGATGCAGGGCCCAGCCAGGCTCCCCACAGCTTTGTGTTTGCTTCCCTCCCTCTGGGGCCAGCTGTCCTGACGTGGCCACCGGGGACCTGTCCCACACAAGCTGCTGAATGACCCACCTAGCCCCCACTCCTTTTAGTATCTCTCAGAGAACTCTGAGCAGAGCTATGACCACTGTTTCTTGAGTGTGTCAGTCCTCAGTGTTTTAACCTATGTTTTTTATTGAGCTTAATGGGTTTCCCTGGTGGCTCAGACTGTAAAGAATACGCCTGCTACGTGGCTTTGATCCCTGGGTCGGGAAGGTGCTCTGGAGAGGGAAACGGCAACCCACTCCAGTATTCTTGCCTGGAGAATCCCATAAATAGAGGAGCCTGGTGGGCTCCAGTCCATAGGGTCGCACAGTCAGACACAACTGAAGCGACTTTGCATGCATGTACACGAGGCAGAGAGAAGGTCCTTCCTCATGCTTTTCTGGGCTCTGAGCACCTCCAGAGGGTCTGCAGTGGGTTTCAGGCTGCTCAGTCTGTGTGAAGTGGTCGTGGTGATGTGTAAGAGTGTGTTCCTGAAAGCAGTGGGGGCTGACAAAGCTCATCCCATGCTCAGTGCTGTCTGTGACCCCACGGTGGGCTGTTCCCAGCGATGCTATCTAGCCCTCACCGTTCATCTGATATGACAGCCGCCCTGGCCAGGCTCACGCCTCTGAGGCTGAATACTCCAGAATCCTGTCCCTCTGGGGACACGGGGACCCCGTGTCTCTGCCCTGTCCGCAGCCTCCCCGAGTCTGGAGCTGTGTTTACGTGTGGAGTTCCTGGGAAGGCAGCCTGGGGGCCAGGGTCTAACTCCCAGTCTCCAAGGCCAGACGGTGACTCATGGGGAGGGGGTGGGGCCGAGAGAGTCTGAGGGAAGTAGGTCTTGTCATTAAGTAGAGATAATCCCAATCCCACTCAAATCCCACCCGACATTCTTGAGTGCTGGCCGCGTGCCAGCCCTGTGTGAAAACCTCACCGCCATGCCTCAGAGCGTGCACACAAGAGTGGCAAGGATGGTCCAGAGGGTCTGCGCCTCTTCCCCTCACACAGCTCCCAGCAGCCCTCCTGAGGTCATGGGGCTTTGCGTTTAACCCTTCCAGTGCTTCTCACAGTGTGGTTCTGGGGTCTGGGGCCCTTCTGAGGATGTGTGTGTGTCACATACGAGGATTTCTGGATCCCAGACTAAGTAAATCAGTTCCTTGGAAGAGGTCCAGGAGCCAGCATTTCTGCCTGTGAGAGAGCCTGGCGGCTAAGCTCCTGAGCAAGTTCCTGATGAAGCTACTTCAGCTCAGGAGCTGGCTGGAAGCCGGCGATGAGCAGCGAAGGCGCTCCCTGCTGGGTTTGCAGGTGCACAATTTGGGGGAGCAGGAGGAGACCTGGCATCCATTGCTCTTTCCTGTCTGCAGGTCTCTCCCTCCTGTGGACACCCTGTGGTGGCATGAGATGAGCACAGGGGATGTCTGAATGGCTGAGAGCGGCAACCCACTCCAGTATTCTTGCCTGGAGAATCCCATAAATAGAGGAGCCTGGTGGGCTCCAGTCCATAGGGTCGCACAGTCAGACACAACTGAAGCGACTTTGCATGCATGTACACGAGGCAGAGAGAAGGTCCTTCCTCATGCTTTTCTGGGCTCTGAGCACCTCCAGAGGGTCTGCAGTGGGTTTCAGGCTGCTCAGTCTGTGTGAAGTGGTCGTGGTGATGTGTAAGAGTGTGTTCCTGAAAGCAGTGGGGGCTGACAAAGCTCATCCCATGCTCAGTGCTGTCTGTGACCCCACGGTGGGCTGTTCCCAGCGATGCTATCTAGCCCTCACCGTTCATCTGATATGACAGCCGCCCTGGCCAGGCTCACGCCTCTGAGGCTGAATACTCCAGAATCCTGTCCCTCTGGGGCCACGGGACCCGTGTCTCTGCCCTGTCCGCAGCCTCCCCGAGTCTGGAGCTGTGTTTACGTGTGGAGTTCCTGGGAAGGCAGCCTGGGGGCCAGGGTCTAACTCCCAGTCTCCAAGGCCAGACGGTGACTCATGGGGAGGGGGTGGGGCCGAGAGAGTCTGAGGGAAGTAGGTCTTGTCATTAAGTAGAGATAATCCCAATCCCACTCAAATCCCACCCGACATTCTTGAGTGCTGGCCGCGTGCCAGCCCTGTGTGAAAACCTCACCGCCATGCCTCAGAGCGTGCACACAAGAGTGGCAAGGATGGTCCAGAGGGTCTGCGCCTCTTCCCCTCACACAGCTCCCAGCAGCCCTCCTGAGGTCATGGGGCTTTGCGTTTAACCCTTCCAGTGCTTCTCACAGTGTGGTTCTGGGGTCTGGGGCCCTTCTGAGGATGTGTGTGTGTCACATACGAGGATTTCTGGATCCCAGACTAAGTAAATCAGTTCCTTGGAAGAGGTCCAGGAGCCAGCATTTCTGCCTGTGAGAGAGCCTGGCGGCTAAGCTCCTGAGCAAGTTCCTGATGAAGCTACTTCAGCTCAGGAGCTGGCTGGAAGCCGGCGATGAGCAGCGAAGGCGCTCCCTGCTGGGTTTGCAGGTGCACAATTTGGGGGAGCAGGAGGAGACCTGGCATCCATTGCTCTTTCCTGTCTGCAGGTCTCTCCCTCCTGTGGACACCCTGTGGTGGCATGAGATGAGCACAGGGGATGTCTGAATGGCTGAGAGCTATTCGGGGGTTTCTGGGGTGGGAGAATAGAGTGGGGAAGAGGGAGGGGGTGAGGAGGGTGGGAATGGTGGGGTGAGGGATGGTGAACCCAAACGCAAGTGGAAGTGGGGAGGTCCAGTCCTAGGCTAGCCTTTGGTGTTCTTATTCAGAAGAGAGAGGTGGAGAGGAATGCCATTGTTGGGGGTTCAGGAAGATGACCTGGCCGTGGGAGGCCACTCTAGAGGGACAGAGGCAGTTAGCACAGCAGTCCTGGGAGAGTGGGCACCCTGAGGACCTGGACTTAGGTGCTGGAGGGCCGGAAGACAGCGAGTGAGGGTGGAGACGGTGGATTGCTGTCCCGGGACTGAGAGGGACAGTGGGAGGAATCCCATGTGAAGCCTAAGAGCCGCGATGAGACTTTTGGGGGCTTGTTGACTTGGAGCTGCAGGTGGCATATTCTTGGGGGTAAGTCTGAAAGGAAGGGCTGGAGGAGGTGGGATCTGGAGGGCCACCCTAATAAGCGTTCTGCTAAGAATCAGCATGCTGGAGTGCGGGGACAGCCGAGTGACGTCCAGATCATTCAAGCTCCATCTCTCTCAGGCTCAGTTTCCTCAGTTGTAAAATGGGGTGTTATGAGGGTCCCCCGAGGTAGAGCTGTTCCTGGAAGTGCCCCCCATCAAACACTGGGAGACACAGTCGCTAAGGTTCGGGGTCTCTTTGGGGGGGGCCTGGGTTCAGCGGCCGGGTGGGCGGCGGGGGCGCCAGTGCCCCCTGTTGGCGGCCGCGGTCGGAGCGCCCCGGGCCCCGGCCCCCTGCAGGCGGGGCGACCGGCGGGCCGCTCGGGGGCTGGCCGCGGCAGTCTGCTAGTCGGCTCGCTCCGGCGCCGCGTCTGGCCGTCGATCGGTCTGAGGACGCTCGGCTGGTGGGCTCCCGGCCCCTGGATCTCGCGGGGCGCAGGTGGCATGGTAGGCGCGCGGGGTGCGGGCGCGGGCGGGGGGCGCGCGGGCGGGGGGCGCGCGGGCAGGGTCTCCCCAGCGCGGTAGGGTACAGAGCGCGCCTGGAGACGCCCCCTCCCCGAGGACTCGCGGTCTCCTTGGGTGTATCTATCTTTTTCCCGGCCTTGGACCCCGCGAGGCTAGGGGCACTCCGGCGCTGCGACCTTTGCCGGGGTTCGTAGGGAGCGTCTCTCGAACCCGGGTCGGCGCCTTCGCATCCACAGCTCTTCGCTGAGGTCCGGGCTTAGCGCTCTCAGCAGCCCCGGCAGAAGGGCGGGGGCGGCCCGGGAGGCAGGAGCTTGTGAGTGGATAAAGATGCCTCCACCCCGATTCCAGACTGCGGGGATAGGTGTGAGAGAGGCAGGGAGGCCGGCGGAGGTTTCTGGGTGGAGGCTTTGGTGAGAAGAAGATACCTGGGAGGAAGAATACTTGAGATCTGGGAGAGAGGACCAGAACAAGAAAGGTACGTGGGCGACGGGAGCCCCAAACCCCTTTGAGGAGAGGAAATGGAACTAGAGAGAGAATCTAGGGAGAAGATCCAGGAACGGAGTCTGAAAATCTGCCGTTGCTCAGAAAGTAGGGGGAGGTGGTGGTGATGGACTTGGGGAACAGGCTCCAGGGGGCAGTTTCTGGTCTTTCCTCCATCCCCAGGCCCAGAAGGCTCCTGTTCAGCCCCTGGCTCGTGTCTCTCAGGCTGTCCTTCCCTTGCAGGGTGAGAAGTAAGGATCATGTCACTGAGCATTGAAGCTGAGCACCTGAAATGTATCAGGCACATTCCTGAGAACATTATTCTCTCATTTATTCTTCCCAGAAACTAACTAGGAGGTAGGCTCTACCTATTTGCCCATTTTACAGATGAGGAGACTGAGGCACAGAGAGGGCATGTCACAGAAGGGCATAGCAGAGCTGGTATTTGGCCCCAGGCTAATCTGTTTAGTTCTGCAGCCTGGGTCCTTAACTACTCTGTCTGGTGAACTGACAAAGAGATAGGGAACCAGAGGGAGGAGAGCAAACCTCAGAACTGGCAGTATCAAACGTGTCAAACAGTCCAGGGGATAGAAAACAGAAACAAGCCCTGACTTCTGGATCATCATTATAGTTTTTGGCCCTTTCATTGCCTTGCTTGATCTCCACAGTGACTCAGTCCTCCCAGCAAGTTGATGTAATTGGGCCTTCTATGTGTCAGGCAGACACTGTGTACCTTTTGTGGGTTAAATTCCTGGATCCTTGTAATATGGGAACAGCCACAGACAGGTTTCCATGCAGATGGTCCCACAGCTGGAAACAGGTGAGGCTGGTTTTGAATCCAGGTAGCTGTTTCCAGAGCCCTTGCTCTTCAAGACCATGTGATACTATGCCTTGTGCCCATTTTACAGATACCCCAACTGAGTGTCTCTCCCAAAGTCCATGGCTTAAAAGGAGAGAGACCGAAAGGGAAGGGAGACTGCTGGTGGTAAAGCCCACACTTGAGAGTGTCCATCACTCTTGAAAGGTTTCAATAGCTGGTGAAATGAAAACTTGAAGTCCCAGGGCATCGCTGGTGGTCTTGTGGTTAAGAATACGCCTGCCAATCCAGAGGACGTGTGTTTGATCCCTGGTCTGGGAGGATTCCACATGCTGCCGAGCAGCTAAACCCACGGGCCCCTGAGACCACCAGACACAACTACTGAAGCCTGCTTACCTAGAGCCTATGCTCTGCAACATAGAAGCCACTGGCATGAGAAGCCTGAGCACAGCAACAAAGAGCAGCCTCCCTCCACGAAACTAAGAGAAAGCCCAGCGCACAGCAATGAAGACCCTGCATCACCAAAAGGAACAAATCTTTAAAAATTGAAGTCCTACTTTTAAAAAACTCATTTTTAAGATATACATTTTTAAAATTCTTTGCTAAGTCTCTTCAGCTGGGTCTGACCCACTTGTGATCCTATGGACTTCAGCCTGCTAGGCTCCTCTGTCCATGGGGTTCTCCGGGCAAAAACACTGGAGTGGGTTACCCTGCCCTTCTCCAGGGGATCTTCCCAACCCAGAGTGGAACTTGTGTCTCTTATGCCTCCTGCATTGGCAGGCAGGTTCTTTACCACTAGCGCCACCTAGGAAGTCCTTTAACTTCTTTAAATATATATATTTATTTATTTGGCTGTATTGGGTCTCAGTTGGGGCATGTGGATCTTTGTGGCTGCCTGGAGAATCCAGTTCCCTGACCAGGGGTGGAACCTGGACCCCCTGCACTGGGAGCACAGAGCCTTGGCCACTGGACCAGCAGACAGGTCCCTGAGATGTGCATTTTTACGATGACGTTGTGGTGGGTCTTAACGATGGATGGCAGCACTCTCCTTTCTCAGTGGTGCATAAAATAATGGTCCTTTTGGTGTCGACAGCACATTGCGTTTGAATTAAGACAGAAGCAGGTTCCCTGAGTGACTTTTCTGGGTGTTTCTCTTCTGTTCCACAGACTCCTCTCTGCCTCAATTGCTCCATCCTCCCTGGAGACAAGTCCCTGGGTACAAGGAGCCCGGTGCCCTGCAATGGCAGCAGGGCTCAGGGGCCCTTTGACCCCCAGGACTTGAACCTGACAGACGAGGAGCTCAGGCTCAAATACCTGGGGCCCCAGCAGACGGAGCTGTTCGTGCCCATCTGCATCACCTACCTGCTGATCTTCGTGGTGGGCGCAGTGGGCAACGCGCTGACCTGCACTGTCATCGTGCGCCACAGGGCCATGCGCACGCCCACCAACTACTATCTCTTCAGCCTGGCCGTGTCGGACCTGCTGGTGCTGCTCCTGGGCCTGCCCCTGGAGCTCTACGAGATGTGGCGCAACTACCCTTTCCTGCTGGGAGCCGGCGGCTGCTACTTCCGCACGCTGCTCTTCGAGACGGTCTGCCTGGCCTCGGTGCTCAACGTCACCGCTCTGAGCGTGGAGCGCTACGTGGCGGTGGTGCACCCGCTGCGGGCCAGGTCCGTGGTGACACACGCCCACGTGCGCCGCGTGCTCGCGGCGGTGTGGGGCCTCGCCGTGCTCTTTTCTCTGCCCAACACCAGCCTGCACGGCATCCGGCAGCTGCACATACCCTGCCGGGGCACGGTGCCGGACTCGGCCGTGTGCACCTTGGTCCGCCCAAGAACCTTCTACAACCTGGTCGTGCAGGTCACCGCGCTGCTCTTCTTCTGCCTGCCCATGGTCAGCATCAGCGTACTCTACCTGCTTATTGGCCTGCGTCTGCGCCGTGAGAGGATGCTGGTTCTCAGGCAGGAGGCCAAGGGCAGCACCAGGACAAGCGACAGCTGCAGGCTCCGGCGGCTGCAGATTAGGGGACGGACTCAGGTGACCAAGATGCTGTGTAAGTGCTGCGGCTGGGAAGAGGGGCTGATCCAGGCGCTGGGCCTGGGGCTCAGGGCTCCGGGTGGGCTGGGGGAAGCGGCCAAGTGTTTTGGCTTCTGATGGGGGCTGAGAGTGAGGTGTGGAGCACCCCCCACCCTCACCTTCGTGTGCATGTGATTGTGTGCATGTTCTTTTAGATTACCCCGCAAGAAAGTGGCACCAAAGATAAATGTTAATTGTTCACAGCAGGATCAGCTACATACTTTGCAGAACCCAACGCAAAATGAGAATTCAGGGTCGCTTGTCAAAAAGTCGGTAAGATTGTTAAGACAGCAATTGTAGAGCTGCGGTCTTGCCTGTTCTAAGGACAGGTGGCACCATGAAGCCAGCCCTGGCTCACGGGACCAAACACAGACAGGGCAGAGGCGTGTGGCTGGGCCCCAGAATGGCAGAGCGGTTCGTGGCCTCTGGGCCCTCCAGGTCTCTCATCTCCCATGTCTTGGGTCTGTGCTTCTCTGAGCACCTGGGCAGCATGGCCACTGGCACAGAGCTCCCCTTTCCTGAGGAACTAATGGTGCTCTTCCCTTAGGGGCCATTGAAAATCCCAGGGAAAGATTCTGATTGGTGGGCTTAGGTCATGGCCTGCCACCAGGCCAGAGCAGCAGGAGGCTGAAGTGAGCAGCCCTGACAGGCCCACAGGCTGGGATCTGGGGGGAGCAACGTTCCCAAAAAGAAGAGGAGCAGAGTGCTGGAAAGGCAAGATGAGGAATTTCCTGCTCTGTGGGGACCATAAGAGTGACCATGACCTAAAAGAGATCATGGGACTTCCTTGGCGATCCAGGGGTTAAGACTGTACTCCCAAGCACAGGTTTGATCCCTGGTTTGGGAACTAAGATGCTGCATGTGGCATAGTGCAGCCAAAAGAAAAAAAAGAGAGAGACAAAAAATAAAAAAAAGAGAGAGAGAGAAAAATTGTTAGAGGCATGTTTGTGAGTGTCTGTGTGCAGAACACAGGAGAATCAGGTCAGAAGCGGGGCTTAGGTCTGGCCAGGACACATTCAATTGACTTGAGCCTCAGGATCTTACTGTGGCCTAGGTCTGGCACTTTTTCCAAAAAGTCACTACCCTGGCGAAACCAGGAAAACTGACGCCAAGCCAGCCATTGATTCCCTGCCCACTCCGCTCTATCCCATAGGGTCTGAATCACATAGATAGGGTGGGCCAGGGCAGGAGAGGGCTGGGGAGACCTTGGTCAAAGCCCTGGGACTCGAGCCAGCTCACTGGCAACTGGCCCACTCCCAGACGCAGACAGACTCATGCCTCTCACCCCCTAGAACAGGATCCCAGGGCCCACGGTCACTTGTACAGCCCCTCAGATGGGAGCAAGCTGGAGTGCTGTGCTCGCCTCCTGCCCTGGAGGCACCTGCCCCTGCTGCTTCTGCTTCTGCCCACTCCCCCGCCCACGGGAGTGAGTCTCTGCGTCTGGAATGGCTTTTGCCCTGGGAAAGGGAGTGCTGTTTCCTTAAGGTGGCCTTGCTTGCTGGACTGGGGCTCTGGTTTCCTTCTCTGCCTCCTTCTTTTTTTTTTTTTTTTAATTTTATTTTTATTTATTTATCTTTTTTGGGGGGCGGGGTGGGGAGGGAGGGGGATGGGCGGGCCACTTCTATTGGTCTTTCATTTCTCTATTTTCATCCGTCTTTGTTCTTTGGCTCCTGTGGGCCTCCCATTGTGGTGCACGCGCGCCAGAGCTCAGGCTCGGTAATTGGACACATCGGTCCAGCCGCTCCGCCGCACGTGGGATCTTCCCAGGCCAGGGATGGAACCGGCGCCCCTTGCACTGCAAGGCAGTGTCCTTATGTACTGGACCACCAGGGGAAGCCCTCTACCTCCTTCTGTATTCACTTCCTGAGGGCCTACTATGCACCAGTCTGTGCTGGGGATATTGTAAGCGATGCTCTGATTCAAATCTCAGATTACAAGGAAAGCCACACTGGGGTATAAGGGGGAAGACACTGAGGAGAAGCAAACATGAGAAATAAGAAACAAAAATCAGGGCTTCCCTGGTGGTCCAGTGGATAAAGAGTCCGCCTTGCAGTGCAAGGGGTGCTGGATCGATCCCTGGCCCGGGAAGATCCCACGTGCTGCGGAGCAGCAGGACCGGTGTGTCCAGTTACAAGCCAGTGCTCTGTAGCTCGTGCACCCAGAGCCAGTGCTCTGCAACAAGAGAGGCCACTGCAATGGGAGACCGAAGAATAAAGATGGATGAAAATAAATTTAAAAATACAATAAAAGAGGCCAAAATTATAAAGAAAAAGAAACAAAAATCAAGGCAGATCTGATAGCCGTGGCCCGAGGAAGGGCAGGGTTATGGCCCGAGGAAGGGCAGGGTTAAAACCAGGGCTGGAGGGAAACTCGGGAGAAAGAAAGAAGGCTTGGCTTGTCTGTCCTGCCTTTGGCTAGGGGCTGGGGGCTTCAAGGAAAGGGGAGTTCGTCAGAGCAAGACAGTCATCTGAGCTCAGGAGAGCTGGGCTTTGGGGCTAGGAAGGCTTCTAGGGCCAAGGCAGGCAAGTGTATGTATGTGTGCTTGTGGCAGTGTGGACGGGGTGTTGGTGGTGGGGGTGGTGTTAGTCTCGCTGTCCCTCCACAACCTCCCCATCTGCTGTCCTCTGGCCATGGGCCCCATTCTCCTGCTTCTCCCTGCTTATGTGTCAGCGGGCACGGCTCCCGAGTGTCACCCAGAGGGGGCCTTGGCCACACCGTCTGTGTCACACTGGGACTCGGCATCTATCACTGGTGTTCAATTCCTGTTCCACGGTGAGAGACCCGGACCAGGCCCGCTTGGCTCGGGTGCCCTCGCTTGGTCCAGGGCACATCCTGCTGCACGGTCCGTGACAGTGGCAAGAGCAGCCTCTCCCCAAAGGGTGTGGCCAGGGCAGGCAAACTTCCAGAACTTCCCGATGAACAGTCAGCATGGGCGGCCTGTGGGAGAGGAGAGGGGAGGAGAGGAGAGAGGAGAGGAGGTGAGAACAGGTGCTCTCTCTGCCCGCAGTTGTGCTGGTTGTGGTGTTCGGGATCTGCTGGGCCCCGTTCCACATCGACCGCCTTATGTGGAGCTTTGTGACCCGCTGGACCGAGGGCCTGCACCTGGCCTTCCAGTACGTGCATGTGGTCTCCGGTGTCTTCTTCTACCTCAGCTCGGCCGCCAACCCTGTGCTCTACAGCCTCATGTCCACCCGCTTCCGGGACACCTTCCGGGAGGCCCTCTGCCCAGGGACCCAGGGCCACCACCTCAGAGCCCACCACGGCTCCTACAGCCTCAGCAGGGCGACCGTGGGCAGCATCCTGGGGGACCTGGGCTCCCCGGGCAGCAGGGCCCAGCCTCTGGCTGAGAACGGCGGCCCAGGGGGCCAGCAAGGGACGGTCACCTCCTGAGAGGAGCCTCAGGCAGCTCTCCCCCGAGGGGCCAGAGGGCCACGCCCAGCTTTGGGGGCCACACCTGCCTCTGCAGAATGCAGGCTGTCTTCATGGCCTGTCCCCTTCTGTACCCTACCCCCACTTCAGCCTTGTAACTCTGACACCTGCCTCCCGCCCCCACCCATGTATTGGGGTTATCACCCCAGATACACACTGCCCCCCTGTTGGGGGTGGGGTCGTGGGCTGGGTTTTTAACTGGGCATGGCTTGTGGCAGTCGGTGTTGGTGGTGGGGGTGGTGTTAGTCTCGCTGTCCCTCCACAACCTCCCCATCTGCTGTCCTCTGGCCATGGGCCCCATTCTCCTGCTTCTCCCTGCTTATGTGTCAGCGGGCACGGCTCCCGAGTGTCACCCAGAGGGGGCCTTGGCCACACCGTCTGTGTCACACTGGGACTCGGCATCTATCACTGGTGTTCAATTCCTGTTCCACGGTGAGAGACCCGGACCAGGCCCGCTTGGCTCGGGTGCCCTCGCTTGGTCCAGGGCACATCCTGCTGCACGGTCCGTGACAGTGGCAAGAGCAGCCTCTCCCCAAAGGGTGTGGCCAGGGCAGGCAAACTTCCAGAACTTCCCGATGAACAGTCAGCATGGGCGGCCTGTGGGAGAGGAGAGGGGAGGAGAGGAGAGAGGAGAGGAGGTGAGAACAGGTGCTCTCTCTGCCCGCAGTTGTGCTGGTTGTGGTGTTCGGGATCTGCTGGGCCCCGTTCCACATCGACCGCCTTATGTGGAGCTTTGTGACCCGCTGGACCGAGGGCCTGCACCTGGCCTTCCAGTACGTGCATGTGGTCTCCGGTGTCTTCTTCTACCTCAGCTCGGCCGCCAACCCTGTGCTCTACAGCCTCATGTCCACCCGCTTCCGGGACACCTTCCGGGAGGCCCTCTGCCCAGGGACCCAGGGCCACCACCTCAGAGCCCACCACGGCTCCTACAGCCTCAGCAGGGCGACCGTGGGCAGCATCCTGGGGGACCTGGGCTCCCCGGGCAGCAGGGCCCAGCCTCTGGCTGAGAACGGCGGCCCAGGGGGCCAGCAAGGGACGGTCACCTCCTGAGAGGAGCCTCAGGCAGCTCTCCCCCGAGGGGCCAGAGGGCCACGCCCAGCTTTGGGGGCCACACCTGCCTCTGCAGAATGCAGGCTGTCTTCATGGCCTGTCCCCTTCTGTACCCTACCCCCACTTCAGCCTTGTAACTCTGACACCTGCCTCCCGCCCCCACCCATGTATTGGGGTTATCACCCCAGATACACACTGCCCCCCCTGTGGGGTGGTCGTGGCTGGTTAACTGGGCATGGAAAGACTCCACCTGGGGACTCCTCGACCCACTCTGTTCCGGAAGTGTTTCTGTGGGGCCCTACTTCTCTTTCCCATTTCCTGCCGAGTTTCTGTGGGTTCTGGCCCCTTCTGCCCCTCTCGAGCTCCTGGCCACCTCCTGGGGCCCGCCTCTCACCCACCCCTCCCCAGCGCCCAGTTGGCTTGTTCTACTCTGGGATCTCCACCTGGTGGAGCCACTAGGCGGCAGGCGTGACAGGCATCCACAGGACCTGGTTCCAGTCTCAGCTGTGCCGCCACCGCCTGGGTCCTGGCATCAAGCAAGTCGCCTCTCCTTACAAGCCTGTGTCCCTTATTTGCAAAACGAAGGGACCCTGACGCTCTAGAGCACTGTGCTTTAGGACGTCAGCTGTGGTTTTCTGTGGGTGTGTAAATCACTGCTGGTAACGAGACAGGTTCCCTCAGGTTAACAAGGCGGAAATCACTCGTCACGTCCCGCTACCCGCAGCCCTTACTCTCACCCTGACCCCACGAGCCCCACCAGCTCCTCCCGCGCCACCCCGGGAGCAGTCTTTGCTTGTCCCAGGGCAGGTGAGACGTGGCACCGACTGAGGGACGGCGTGGGAGCAGAGGCCCCTGCCCGCCTCTGTTCCCACCTCCTCACATGCTCCCTGGGAGCCTGGGATGAGCAGAGCCTTGGGCCCGACTGGCCAGAGACTCTCTGGGGGCAAGAGATATGGGGCGCCCAAGGACAGGGGATGACCCCGTGAGGACGGCTGGGGGCTCAGTGTGGTGAGACGAGGGTGCGTGCTCAATCGCTTCAGGTGGTATCCTACTCTTTGCCACCCCATGGGCTGTAGCTCGCCAGGCCCCTCTGTCCATGGGGTTTTCCAGTCAAGAATACTGGAGAAGGTTGCCATGACCTCCTCCAGGGCATCTTCCCAACACAAGGATCGAACCTGCATCTCCTGCCTCCCGCATTGAGGCCTTCATGGCCTGTCCCTTCTGTACCCTACCCCACTTCAGCCTTGTAACTCTGACACCTGCCTCCCGCCCCCACCCATGTATTGGGGTTATCACCCCAGATACACACTGCCCCCCCTGTGGGGTGGTCGTGGCTGGTTAACTGGGCATGGAAAGACTCCACCTGGGGACTCCTCGACCCACTCTGTTCCGGAAGTGTTTCTGTGGGGCCCTACTTCTCTTTCCCATTTCCTGCCGAGTTTCTGTGGGTTCTGGCCCCTTCTGCCCCTCTCGAGCTCCTGGCCACCTCCTGGGGCCCGCCTCTCACCCACCCCTCCCCAGCGCCCAGTTGGCTTGTTCTACTCTGGGATCTCCACCTGGTGGAGCCACTAGGCGGCAGGCGTGACAGGCATCCACAGGACCTGGTTCCAGTCTCAGCTGTGCCGCCACCGCCTGGGTCCTGGCATCAAGCAAGTCGCCTCTCCTTACAAGCCTGTGTCCCTTATTTGCAAAACGAAGGGACCCTGACGCTCTAGAGCACTGTGCTTTAGGACGTCAGCTGTGGTTTTCTGTGGGTGTGTAAATCACTGCTGGTAACGAGACAGGTTCCCTCAGGTTAACAAGGCGGAAATCACTCGTCACGTCCCGCTACCCGCAGCCCTTACTCTCACCCTGACCCCACGAGCCCCACCAGCTCCTCCCGCGCCACCCCGGGAGCAGTCTTTGCTTGTCCCAGGGCAGGTGAGACGTGGCACCGACTGAGGGACGGCGTGGGAGCAGAGGCCCCTGCCCGCCTCTGTTCCCACCTCCTCACATGCTCCCTGGGAGCCTGGGATGAGCAGAGCCTTGGGCCCGACTGGCCAGAGACTCTCTGGGGGCAAGAGATATGGGGCGCCCAAGGACAGGGGATGACCCCGTGAGGACGGCTGGGGGCTCAGTGTGGTGAGACGAGGGTGCGTGCTCAATCGCTTCAGGTGGTATCCTACTCTTTGCCACCCCATGGGCTGTAGCTCGCCAGGCCCCTCTGTCCATGGGGTTTTCCAGGCAAGAATACTGGAGTGGGTTGCCATGACCTCCTCCAGGGCATCTTCCCAACTCAAGGATCGAACCTGCATCTCCTGCCTCTCCTGCATTGCAGCCAGATTCTTTACTGCTGAGCCACCGGGGAAGCCCCGAGGTGAGAAGAGAGACGGGATAAGTCCTGAAATGAAGCTCAATCCCGAATCCCTGTGGGCAGCCGAGTGCTCAGCTGGGACCCGTTAATAGCCAGAACTGTCCTGCTGTGGTCCCCAGCTTGTCCTCCTCTTGATGGGGCACTGCCACAGAATGGACCCTGGCCTGCCGGGCAGCGAGCCTGTACACAGGGCTGCGGGGCTGTCCCTGCAGACTCTCCCCTGCTCAGGCCCCTGGTCCCCTGACTGCAGATTGCAGGAGATTGTACAAAATGTCCTAGGGCTTTAAAAATTCAATTGTAAAAACAATACTCATTTTGGAAAATTGGAAATTACAAATGAGCAAAAATGAAAGCAATTTAAAATAGTTAAGAACCACCCTTACTAGGGAATGAGGAAGGGGGAAGTAGAGAATTGTTTCACAAGTACAGCGTTTCAGTTTTTCAAGATGAGAACGTCCTGGAGATTGGCTGCAAAAACAATGTGAATATACTTAAACAATATTGAATTGTACACTTAAGTGGTTCAGATGGTAAATTCTGTATGTATTTTACTACAGTTTTTTTTTTTTAAGAAAGGATTCCGTCTAAAGGAAAAGAAAAAAATTAAGAGGCCAGTCATAGCTTTACTCTCCAGAGGTAATGACTATGTGTAAGACGGGATGGGGAGGATTCGAGAAAGGAGCTGTGAAGAGAACACGCAGAGCCACGAGGACCCACTGTCCCCTCCGAAATGAGCTCCCAGGGGGCCTTGGGGCGGCGTTGGGGAAGCAGCCAGACCTCAGGCAAGAGCCTCCCACAGACTAACTGGACTCCCCGGGGCCCCTCTTAAGTGACAGTCAGAGTCGACGTGCTCCCGAAGCTTTAGTCAGTGCTCGTGAAGGGCCTACTATGCGCAGAGAAGCTCTGGGCAGTAGTGGGGACGAGGAGGAGGTGAATTATCAGAAGACCTGGGCTCTTTGTGTAAATTGGGTGTATGTCTCTTAAGTGTCTCCCTAGCACGTCAGTGGATGGGTCCTGTTTGCCATGAGTCACCGGTTACCACGGAAAGTGTAAACAGCAGCTCTGGGCACAGCCCTTGAGAAACCAGGGGAGGTGGGAAGGCCAGCCAGCAAGCTCGCACTCTCCTGGAAGCTGCATTTCCTGCAGCTTGCTCTGCCTTTCTGCGCTGGTCGCTGGTCGGGGTGGCGGCAAGGCCGAGTGCCCAGGGCTGCTCCCAGGACAGGAGTCCTGCTGTGGTCCCCAGCTTGTCCTCCTCTTGATGGGGCACTGCCACAGAATGGACCCTGGCCTGCCGGGCAGCGAGCCTGTACACAGGGCTGCGGGGCTGTCCCTGCAGACTCTCCCCTGCTCAGGCCCCTGGTCCCCTGACTGCAGATTGCAGGAGATTGTACAAAATGTCCTAGGGCTTTAAAAATTCAATTGTAAAAACAATACTCATTTTGGAAAATTGGAAATTACAAATGAGCAAAAATGAAAGCAATTTAAAATAGTTAAGAACCACCCTTACTAGGGAATGAGGAAGGGGGAAGTAGAGAATTGTTTCACAAGTACAGCGTTTCAGTTTTTCAAGATGAGAACGTCCTGGAGATTGGCTGCAAAAACAATGTGAATATACTTAAACAATATTGAATTGTACACTTAAGTGGTTCAGATGGTAAATTCTGTATGTATTTTACTACAGTTTTTTTTTTTTTTTAAGAAAGGATTCCGTCTAAAGGAAAAGAAAAAAATTAAGAGGCCAGTCATAGCTTTACTCTCCAGAGGTAATGACTATGTGTAAGACGGGATGGGGAGGATTCGAGAAAGGAGCTGTGAAGAGAACACGCAGAGCCACGAGGACCCACTGTCCCCTCCGAAATGAGCTCCCAGGGGGCCTTGGGGCGGCGTTGGGGAAGCAGCCAGACCTCAGGCAAGAGCCTCCCACAGACTAACTGGACTCCCCGGGGCCCCTCTTAAGTGACAGTCAGAGTCGACGTGCTCCCGAAGCTTTAGTCAGTGCTCGTGAAGGGCCTACTATGCGCAGAGAAGCTCTGGGCAGTAGTGGGGACGAGGAGGAGGTGAATTATCAGAAGACCTGGGCTCTTTGTGTAAATTGGGTGTATGTCTCTTAAGTGTCTCCCTAGCACGTCAGTGGATGGGTCCTGTTTGCCATGAGTCACCGGTTACCACGGAAAGTGTAAACAGCAGCTCTGGGCACAGCCCTTGAGAAACCAGGGGAGGTGGGAAGGCCAGCCAGCAAGCTCGCACTCTCCTGGAAGCTGCATTTCCTGCAGCTTGCTCTGCCTTTCTGCGCTGGTCGCTGGTCGGGGTGGCGGCAAGGCCGAGTGCCCAGGGCTGCTCCCAGGACAGGAGTCCTGGCTCCCCTGGGGCTTGAGTCACCTCCCGTCCTGGCTGCAGTCACATACCTCTCTCCTCCTCCCATGTTCAAGACTGTGGGCCCTTTCTCCTTCCTGTCTGCTCCCCTCCTGCCATGATCCTGGGTGATGCTGAAGTCCCTGTGGAGGGACTCCTGCTGCCCTGGTATCCACTCCTGATCGTTCCTGTGGCGACTCTCCTCCTCCCCGCCTCTTGGTCCCGTGGTCCCCTCCTCACTCCCAGGACCTCTAGGAGTTTCTCCATTTCTGCAAATGTGAGCTCTTGGCCATGATTGCCTCCTTCCCGCTGTTGCTCTATAAATGATATATTTATTCTTTAACCACATCTAACCTTCCTGGTTCTCAGCTGCTCTGCCTTCTCTCAGTCCATCCATTTCCTCCGATCTTCACTCCCTTTCTGATAGATCCTAGATCCCACAGTCTGTCACACACAACCCTCTGTGCCAGTATTTCTGAAGACCAAGGTGAACATACTCAGATCACCCTTTCCTTCTCAGAAAAAGAGGTTTATTTTCTTTGGGGACTCACCGAGATGAAAGTGAAAGTGTTAGTCACTCAGTTGTGTCTCACTCTTTGTGACCCTATGGACGGGCGCCCAGAGCCCGCCAGGCTCCTCTGTCCATGGAACTCTCCAGGAAGAATACTGGAGTGAAGCCATACGCTTCTTCAGGGAAACGTTCTGACCCAGGGACTGAACCTGCGTCTCCTGCACTGCAGGCAGATTCTTTACCCTCTGAGCCACCAGGGAAGCCCCACCAGGATGAGTCTCATCAGCCAACAAGGCTGCGTTTGCCCGCCCTTCCTCCTGTAAAGTATCTGCTCAGGAAATGTAAAGTAGGCAGCCCACCTCCCATCTGCTGTTGCATAGTCAGATGGCGTTTCCAAATCAGTCCTGATGTGTGGGAACCCATCTCATTTCATATTCTTCTGCATCTCCCTCTTCCCCTTTCTTGTCTTCTAATGGATTCCACCAAGTGTTCTTTGTGCCAAGTCTCCCCTGTAGAGGGGAGCTGCCTTCTTGGAGGGCTCCCTGGTATGTGCACTCCCTTCCCATTGAGTGAACCCCTCAGTGCGTGACTCTTGGCGGGAGACCACGCCCAGGCTCCTCCTGTTAGTACAGAAGCCCAAAGCGCTCTGGACCCTGCGTCACTGACATCACTGTGACCCATGACTTGGACTCAGGCTGCTGGGTGGTTCCACGTCAGGAGCAAGTGATGCTAAGGCCTGCGACACAGGGGCAGATGCGTCCAGGGCAACAGTGTGAACAGCAGCAGCCCGTCCAGACTGCTCCTGGGGTTCCTGCTGCCCAGCCTGCCTTGGCTTCTGCCCATCTTGTCTGCCAGGTTTTCCTGTAATGAGCTACCAAGAGCCTTTCAATAAATTCCTTTTCTGCTTAAATTGGTCAGAGTTCTTTGCCGTTATTTATAACCAAGAACCTTAACAGCTCCAGCCACCCACTCTACTCTTGGTTGTCTAAGATAAGCAGACATTATGATTGTTTTAAAATCCCAAACTGCAGTCTGTACTACTTAATCATTCTTCTCTTTATATTCTATTTTTTTAAAAAAATTTTATTTTGCTCTTTTGCTTTTACAGAGTTTTGTTGTTTACAGATATATATAATTTCAGATTAGTCATATGTATATTCCACCCCCCCCATTCTATTCTATTTTTGAAATATATATTTTTAAGAGGCAAGAATGATGAGGACAGGCTTAAGGAGTCTGATCCTAGAAACACATTTACATTTTTCCAAGAGCTATAGTATGGTTCTTCTGACAAAGTGGTAGGGTATAGGTGGTGAGCAGGGACTCTGGTCAGGCTGCCTTGGTTCAAATCTTGACTCAAAAGTCAGCCTGGGGACTTCCCTGGTTGGTGGTCTGGTGGGTAAGACCCTTCTCTGGTCAGGAAACTAGGTTTCACATGCTACAAACTAAAGATCCTACATGCTGCAATGAAGATCCTCACCCTAAGACACATGCAGTTCTTTTATCTCCTGTGTGGAACCCATCTCATTTCATATTCTTCTGCATCTCCCTCTTCCCCTTTCTTGTCTTCTAATGGATTCCACCAAGTGTTCTTTGTGCCAAGTCTCCCCTGTAGAGGGAGCTGCCTTCTTGGAGGGCTCCTGGTATGTGCACTCCTTCCCATTGAGTGAACCCCTCAGTGCGTGACTCTTGGCGGGAGACCACGCCCAGGCTCCTCCTGTTAGTACAGAAGCCCAAAGCGCTCTGGACCCTGCGTCACTGACATCACTGTGACCCATGACTTGGACTCAGGCTGCTGGGTGGTTCCACGTCAGGAGCAAGTGATGCTAAGGCCTGCGACACAGGGGCAGATGCGTCCAGGGCAACAGTGTGAACAGCAGCAGCCCGTCCAGACTGCTCCTGGGGTTCCTGCTGCCCAGCCTGCCTTGGCTTCTGCCCATCTTGTCTGCCAGGTTTTCCTGTAATGAGCTACCAAGAGCCTTTCAATAAATTCCTTTTCTGCTTAAATTGGTCAGAGTTCTTTGCCGTTATTTATAACCAAGAACCTTAACAGCTCCAGCCACCCACTCTACTCTTGGTTGTCTAAGATAAGCAGACATTATGATTGTTTTAAAATCCCAAACTGCAGTCTGTACTACTTAATCATTCTTCTCTTTATATTCTATTTTTTTAAAAAAATTTTATTTTGCTCTTTTGCTTTTACAGAGTTTTGTTGTTTACAGATATATATAATTTCAGATTAGTCATATGTATATTCCACCCCCCCCATTCTATTCTATTTTTGAAATATATATTTTTAAGAGGCAAGAATGATGAGGACAGGCTTAAGGAGTCTGATCCTAGAAACACATTTACATTTTTCCAAGAGCTATAGTATGGTTCTTCTGACAAAGTGGTAGGGTATAGGTGGTGAGCAGGGACTCTGGTCAGGCTGCCTTGGTTCAAATCTTGACTCAAAAGTCAGCCTGGGGACTTCCCTGGTTGGTGGTCTGGTGGGTAAGACCCTTCTCTGGTCAGGAAACTAGGTTTCACATGCTACAAACTAAAGATCCTACATGCTGCAATGAAGATCGACGATTCCACGTGCCTCAGCTAAGACACATGCAGTCTAATTAACTGATTGATTTAAAAAAGTCAGTCCAGCCTTAAGCCAAAATCAGAAGATACTGACATTTCTAAAGAAAGGATGTGCAACCTGCCTGCGCACAAATAAGAGACTCAGAAGTCCACACTGACCGTGGCATCTCTCCAAGCCTCCGAGGTTTAGTTTGAGGATGGCAGTTACAAAGTGGGCCTTGTGTGACATCTTTAAATGAAATGCCTCAACTTCACCTTCTTTCAAGCTTCTGCACAGACAGAGCCAGAGGGACAGTTGGGGGACCATGTAGGCACAGAGGCCATGGCCCAGGTGAGGAACAGTGGGGATTCAGGGAAGGCTGTACCTAGCTGGGTAAGAGTGCCTTGGCCCTGGAGAGGTGGCCACAGCTAGGACTAGATTGGAGGGCCTGGAAGCTGCTGCTTCTCTGAAACATCTACAAGAGGATCTGGGATTTTCTTTTTTTTATGGCCACGTCATGCAGCACGTGGGATCTTAGTTCCCCAACTCAGGATTGAACCCACATCCCCTGCATTGGAAGCTTGGAGTCTTAACCGCTGGGCTGCCACAAAACCTACCTGGGATCTTTTCATCTAATATTGAAGTACGTTCATCGTCTCTAAGCAATGTGGGCCTCGTTCATTGAGCTAAGATGCACTGGGTACCATGTGCCAGGCACTGTATGAGGCTGGGAGGGGCACACAAGCACCGGCATACAAGTGTTCTGACAGCTGGAACTCTTAGAGGACAGAAGGGAGGCATCTGCCCCAGTGGAGGGAAGACTTCCAGGAGGAGGCAATGCTGCTCAACTCTCAAAGTCCTAGGAGAAGGGGGCTGAATGCCCCTAGGCTGTGGCCAGGGAAGGAGGAACAGGGAGAGGAATGGATACGGGACAGGCAAAAACAATAATAGCAAAGCAGACTGCAGTCTAAGTTCTTTGCTCTCATTCTCTGAACTTCCCTGGCTGCTCTTCCTGGAATTTAGACTTGGAACCTTCCCTCCAGTCTGTTTCCTTGTCAGTCTGGCCTTCTTGCACAGGCAGGATTTTGGTTTGTTTGTTTCCATTTTAGTAAATTGGCAAGGGGGAATGAACTACACAAATAATTACTTCTATTCCCCAAACCCGAATTAATCACTGTTAACATCTCGGCAATTTGATCCTGTCATTTTCTACACATATACTCTCCCCCATCAATGAATAACACTGGGTTGGCCAAAGAATTCATTGGGGTTTTTCCATAGGGTGTTATGGAAAACTCAAATAAACTTTTTTGGCCAATCGAATAGATTTTTTTCAATCATTGCTTTATAAGAGAACTGCCTAGAACCATCTGATAGAAGGTCCATGGCTGTGATGGACAGATGAAGCTGACAATGCCCAAACTTGTCTGATCAATTTTACCATCACTAAAAGCGGTAACTTAACCAGATGCGAAGTGCCTCCTAGAGGGACGAGAAAGAAGTGCATCAACCTTAAGTCTTGCAAAACAAAAAACCAAACCCTGAAGCTAAATCCAAGGAATCCTCCAGTTTTAACTGGCAGTTTGTAAATCACTGAGAATGGAGGAGTGTGCTCAAGTCACCTCAATGATGCAGGCCAAGCCCAGTATAAGGACAAAATGTATAAGAATTGGAAGAAGCCTTGGTTTCTTCAACAAATAAATGATATTTCAAAGGGACTTTCTGGGACTTCTCCAGTGATATGGTGGATAGGAATCCACCTGCCAATGCAGGATATGTGGGGGCGATCCCTGGACTGGGGAGATTCTACATGCTGTGGAGCAACTAGGCCCACATGCCACAAGTACTGAGCCCGTGCTCTGCAACAAGAGAAACCACTGGGGCTTCCCTCATGATCCAGTGGGTAAGGACACCGCCTTGTAGGGCAAGGGGCGCCGATTCGATCCCTGGCCTGGGAACATCCCACGTGCCGCAGAGCAGCTGGACCGATGTGTCCAATTACCGAGCCGGAGCTCTGGAGCGCATGTGCCCAGAGCCAGTGCTCTGGGACAACAGAGGCCACCGCGATGGGAGGCCTACACAAGGGCCAGAGAACAAAGATGGATGAAAATAGACAAATGAAAGACCAATAGAAGTGGCCTGCCCGCTTCCCTCCCTCCCCACCACATCCCCCCTCCAAACAACAAAAAAAAATAAATTAAAAAATAAAAGAGAAGCCACTGCAAGAAGTTCTGCACTTCAACCAAGAGTAACATCCACTTGAAGTAGCTAGAGAAAGCCAGTACAACAACAAAGACCCAAAAATAAGTAAGAAGGAGTTTCTATTAAAGAGCAAAAAAATTTAAAAGATGTATTAACAAAATGTAATGTGTGGAAATGTTTGAATCTTCAACTCAAACAAGCCAGTGGTAAAAAGGCATTTCTGAGACAGAAAACTGAACACAGACTAGCTGTTGCTGTTGCTGTTTGGTCGCTCAGTCAGGTCTGACTTTTCGTGACCTCCTGGACTGCAGTCTGTCAGGGTCCTCGCTGACAATGCCCAAACTTGTCTGATCAATTTTACCATCACTAAAAGCGGTAACTTAACCAGATGCGAAGTGCCTCCTAGAGGGACGAGAAAGAAGTGCATCAACCTTAAGTCTTGCAAAACAAAAAACCAAACCCTGAAGCTAAATCCAAGGAATCCTCCAGTTTTAACTGGCAGTTTGTAAATCACTGAGAATGGAGGAGTGTGCTCAAGTCACCTCAATGATGCAGGCCAAGCCCAGTATAAGGACAAAATGTATAAGAATTGGAAGAAGCCTTGGTTTCTTCAACAAATAAATGATATTTCAAAGGGACTTTCTGGGACTTCTCCAGTGATATGGTGGATAGGAATCCACCTGCCAATGCAGGATATGTGGGGGCGATCCCTGGACTGGGGAGATTCTACATGCTGTGGAGCAACTAGGCCCACATGCCACAAGTACTGAGCCCGTGCTCTGCAACAAGAGAAACCACTGGGGCTTCCCTCATGATCCAGTGGGTAAGGACACCGCCTTGTAGGGCAAGGGGCGCCGATTCGATCCCTGGCCTGGGAACATCCCACGTGCCGCAGAGCAGCTGGACCGATGTGTCCAATTACCGAGCCGGAGCTCTGGAGCGCATGTGCCCAGAGCCAGTGCTCTGGGACAACAGAGGCCACCGCGATGGGAGGCCTACACAAGGGCCAGAGAACAAAGATGGATGAAAATAGACAAATGAAAGACCAATAGAAGTGGCCTGCCCGCTTCCCTCCCTCCCCACCACATCCCCCCTCCAAACAACAAAAAAAAATAAATTAAAAAATAAAAGAGAAGCCACTGCAAGAAGTTCTGCACTTCAACCAAGAGTAACATCCACTTGAAGTAGCTAGAGAAAGCCAGTACAACAACAAAGACCCAAAAATAAGTAAGAAGGAGTTTCTATTAAAGAGCAAAAAAATTTAAAAGATGTATTAACAAAATGTAATGTGTGGAAATGTTTGAATCTTCAACTCAAACAAGCCAGTGGTAAAAAGGCATTTCTGAGACAGAAAACTGAACACAGACTAGCTGTTGCTGTTGCTGTTTGGTCGCTCAGTCAGGTCTGACTTTTCGTGACCTCCTGGACTGCAGTCTGTCAGGGTCCTCTGTCCATAGGGTTTCCCAGGCAAGAACACTGAGTAATCCTGACAGCAGGTAGCAGTGTTTAACGTTTACAAGTAACATAGTAAGATGCTTGGGATTCACGTTGAAATACTCAAGCCCCACTCCACTCCCGCCTCCGCCAAAAAAAAAAGGGAGAGAGGGAGAGGGAAGAAAGTGAGGCAGGGAGTAGCTGAAAAGAGAATGGCAAAAACATTAAAGTGACTGGGGAGATGGGTAAAAGGGGATTCATTCTCTATTCTACTTAATAATGAATAGAAAACGCGCATAAGAACTTTGTTTTAAAAATGTATTCGGGGCTTCCCCTGGTGGGCCAGTGGGTAAGGACACCGCCTTGCAGTGCAAGGGGCGCTGGTTCCATCCCTGGCCTGGGAAGATCCCACGTGCCGCGGAGCGGCTGGACCGATGTGTCTAATTACCAAGCCGGAGCTCTGGAGCGCATGCGCCAGAGCCGGTGCTCTGCAGAGACAGACGCCACCGCGATGGGAGGCCCACAGGAGCCAAAGAACAAAGACGGATGAACATAGAGAAATGAAAGACCAATAGAAGTGGCCCGCTCGCTCCCCTCCCTCCCCAACCCGACCCCCGCCCAAAGTAAATAAATAAATAAATCTTTAAAAAAAAAAAAAATGTATTGGTCTGTGTCTGGTCTTGCAGTACTCGGGATCTTCGATCTTAGTGACAGGATACAGATTTTCGGCTGTGGCACATAGGCTCTAGTTCCCTGATCAGGAATTGAACCCTGGACCACAGGGAAGTTCCCATAATAAATTTTCAGTTTGCAATAAAGACTGCCATATTTGTAGTGATCCCTCCATGTGATCCCTTGTCTTCAGGTGAAAAAAGTGGAATGCCTAAATTTAAGGAAGGAGAATTTTTACCTCAACAGGAAATCGCCAAATTTCTCTCCAGGTGTTTGTAACAAAGGGGTTCAGAGAAAGCCAGTACAACAACAAAGACCCAAAAATAAGTAAGAAGGAGTTTCTATTAAAGAGCAAAAAAATTTAAAAGATGTATTAACAAAATGTAATGTGTGGAAATGTTTGAATCTTCAACTCAAACAAGCCAGTGGTAAAAAGGCATTTCTGAGACAGAAAACTGAACACAGACTAGCTGTTGCTGTTGCTGTTTGGTCGCTCAGTCAGGTCTGACTTTTCGTGACCTCCTGGACTGCAGTCTGTCAGGGTCCTCTGTCCATAGGGTTTCCCAGGCAAGAACACTGAGTAATCCTGACAGCAGGTAGCAGTGTTTAACGTTTACAAGTAACATAGTAAGATGCTTGGGATTCACGTTGAAATACTCAAGCCCCACTCCACTCCCGCCTCCGCCAAAAAAAAAGGGAGAGAGGGAGAGGGAAGAAAGTGAGGCAGGGAGTAGCTGAAAAGAGAATGGCAAAAACATTAAAGTGACTGGGGAGATGGGTAAAAGGGGATTCATTCTCTATTCTACTTAATAATGAATAGAAAACGCGCATAAGAACTTTGTTTTAAAAATGTATTCGGGGCTTCCCCTGGTGGGCCAGTGGGTAAGGACACCGCCTTGCAGTGCAAGGGGCGCTGGTTCCATCCCTGGCCTGGGAAGATCCCACGTGCCGCGGAGCGGCTGGACCGATGTGTCTAATTACCAAGCCGGAGCTCTGGAGCGCATGCGCCAGAGCCGGTGCTCTGCAGAGACAGACGCCACCGCGATGGGAGGCCCACAGGAGCCAAAGAACAAAGACGGATGAACATAGAGAAATGAAAGACCAATAGAAGTGGCCCGCTCGCTCCCCTCCCTCCCCAACCCGACCCCCGCCCAAAGTAAATAAATAAATAAATCTTTAAAAAAAAAAAAATGTATTGGTCTGTGTCTGGTCTTGCAGTACTCGGGATCTTCGATCTTAGTGACAGGATACAGATTTTCGGCTGTGGCACATAGGCTCTAGTTCCCTGATCAGGAATTGAACCCTGGACCACAGGGAAGTTCCCATAATAAATTTTCAGTTTGCAATAAAGACTGCCATATTTGTAGTGATCCCTCCATGTGATCCCTTGTCTTCAGGTGAAAAAAGTGGAATGCCTAAATTTAAGGAAGGAGAATTTTTACCTCAACAGGAAATCGCCAAATTTCTCTCCAGGTGTTTGTAACAAAGGGGTTCAGGATAAGCTACCCCAAAATACAGCACCTTGGTATACTGAATACTTCAAGCCAAAAGCGCTGGAAAAACAACTGGGACTCTCTGACCTCCCCCTGCAGCAGTTCATAAGACCCTCACAAGAGAGGTGCCCTCCTTCTCCCCTGGGGAAAGGAGCACTTTTTGCTCCAAGGCTGAGGAACTCCGAGAGGAATCTGAACACACAGGCCTTACCATTTCCTGTAGTTAACACCCTTCTCCTCCTTTCTGTCCTATCACATTTTACCACACCTCTGCTCTTCATCAGACAGCAAAACACTCAGGTTAACCAATCTTTCAGATCTTCATTTCATTATGAAGGCTTCTTGTCAGACTTAAATCTGTATGTTTTTATCTTGTTAATCTGCGTTTTGTCAGAGGGCCCCAGCTAAAAATGTTGATGAGTAGATATTTTTTCCCCTTCCAGAGTAGCAACTTTCCTTCTCACCAGTTTCCTCACAATCCTTAAACACTTCTTATTTGATATATTAATTTCTGTTAATATTTTTAAAAAATTTGGCCTCTTTTATTCTTCTTTTATCCGTTTATTTTCATCCATCTTTATTCTTTATTCTTTATTATTCTTTATTCTTTATTATTATGTGTGGGCCTCCCGTGACAGTGGGCTCTCTCACTGCAGAGCTCCAGTTCTGGGTGCACGTGCTCCAGAGCACTGGCTCGTAATTTGACACACCAGTCCAGCTGCTCCGCGCACGTGGGATCTTCCTGGGCCAGGGATCGCCTTGCACTGCAAGGTGGACTTTTACCCTTTGGACCACCTGTTAGTTTCATGGATACAAACAGTATCGTATTATTACTTTAACTGATATTTTTTTTCATCTCTTCTTACACTACCTAAATTTCTTCTGAAAGCTACTTTTCATATCCTTTGGCCATTATTTGTTTGCCTTCTTTCTTATTACCAATCTTTTTTTCTTACCCACTACCCAAATGTTTGCAATAAAGACTGTCATATTTGTAGTGATCCCTCTATGTGCTCACTTGTCTTCAGGTGAAAAAAGTGGAATGCCTAAATTTAAGGAAGGAGAATTTTTACCTCAACAGGAAATCGCCAAATTTCTCTCCAGGTGTTTGTAACAAAGGGGTTCAGGATAAGCTACCCCAAAATACAGCACCTTGGTATACTGAATACTTCAAGCCAAAAGCGCTGGAAAAACAACTGGGACTCTCTGACCTCCCCCTGCAGCAGTTCATAAGACCCTCACAAGAGAGGTGCCCTCCTTCTCCCCTGGGGAAAGGAGCACTTTTTGCTCCAAGGCTGAGGAACTCCGAGAGGAATCTGAACACACAGGCCTTACCATTTCCTGTAGTTAACACCCTTCTCCTCCTTTCTGTCCTATCACATTTTACCACACCTCTGCTCTTCATCAGACAGCAAAACACTCAGGTTAACCAATCTTTCAGATCTTCATTTCATTATGAAGGCTTCTTGTCAGACTTAAATCTGTATGTTTTTATCTTGTTAATCTGCGTTTTGTCAGAGGGCCCCAGCTAAAAATGTTGATGAGTAGATATTTTTCCTCTTCCAGAGTAGCAACTTTCCTTCTCACCAGTTTCCTCACAATCCTTAAACACTTCTTATTTGATATATTAATTTCTGTTAATATTTTTAAAAAATTTGGCCTCTTTTATTCTTCTTTTATCCGTTTATTTTCATCCATCTTTATTCTTTATTCTTTATTATTCTTTATTCTTTATTATTATGTGTGGGCCTCCCGTGACAGTGGGCTCTCTCGTTGCAGAGCTCCAGTTCTGGGTGCACGTGCTCCAGAGTGCTGGCTCATAATTGGACACACCAGTCCAGCTGCTCCGCGGCACGTGGGATCTTCCTGGGCCAGGGATCGCCCCTTGCACTGCAAGGTGGACTTTTTACCCTTTGGACCACCTGTTAGTTTCATGGATACAAACAGTATCGTATTATTACTTTAACTGATATTTTCCCTGGTGGTTGTTTCTCTTCAATCTCTTCTTACACTACCTAAATTTCTTCTGAAAGCTACTTTTCATATCCTTTGGCCATTATTTGTTTGCCTTCTTTCTTATTACCATTTTTAATCTGTTGTTGTTGAGTCATTCAGTTGCATACGACTCTTTGCGGCTCCATGGACTGTAGCCCACCAGGATCCTCTGCCCATGGGATCTCCCAGGCAAGAATACTGAAGTGGGTTGCCATTTCCTTCTCCAGGGGATCTTCCTGACCCAGGAAGCTCTCTTGCTTGGCAAGAGAAACCAGCGTTTCTTGCTTGGCAGGCAGCTGAGGCACCTGGCAAGTCCATAGTTTAATCGTATTCTAATACTAAATTATTATTATGTTATAAATGTTGCTTCCAAATTTGTTTATATTTTAAATTTGTTTATAGCTACTCTTGCATCCAAAAGTTTTAAATTCTAACTAACTTTGGCACATCTGTCATAATTTTTTGGCCCTGTCATAATTTTGCTCTGTGTCTTGAGTGACATCCATATCAAAGTTCTTATTATCGATTTTATTAAAAATGTTTAATTTTTTCCACCAAATGTTTATCGTACATTTTCAAGATAAGGTTTATCTAAAATAATATGTGTTTTTCTTCCTTTAGTCTGTTAGTTTGACATTATTGACTTACTGGAAGCATCTTGCATTTCAGAGATAAATTTTATTGGTCAATATTCTTTTACTATCTTCAGTCAAGTTGCTGTTGTTTTCTAAGTCAAGTACCAGATCTAAACAGGCAAATCTTTCTTCTTACTCTTCTTTGTTCCCAATTTGGGACTTTTTGAAGCAAAGACAAGGGCTGGGCCCCTTACTCAGGGCCACACTTTCCCACCCCCTGAACACACACACATGACCCAGGGTACTCTTTTTATTTTTTTATCTTTTTTGCCTCTAAGTCATCATTCATCATTTATTTTCATCCATCTTTATTCTTTGGCCTGTGTGGGCCTCCCATTACAGTGACCTCTCTCTTTGCAGAACACCAGCTCCTAACTGGACACACCGGTCCAGCCCCTTAATGGCACATGGGATCTTCTGGGGCCAGGGATTGAACCGATGCCCCTTGCACCCACCTGACCACCAGGGAATCCTCTCTGCCTGCCTTTTGTCTGTGGAAAAGAAAACTTTAGTCAAAGAGTAATTTTAATCAGAAAAGTGAGAAAATGCAGAAACAAAGGAAAACAAAGGAGACCAAATGATGGTTTACTCATTAAGCAAAGTTAAAGACGTCTAGCTCCTTCTCAAGGACTATTGATAATATTATGAGCCTTATTTTGTGAGCTGTCTTATACTAAAACCCAAGCCAGGTGGAAGAAAGGTGGCCATGACATCAACTGCCACAAGAAACCAGCGTTTCTTGCTTGGCAGGCAGCTGAGGCACCTGGCAAGTCCATAGTTTAATCGTATTCTAATACTAAATTATTATTATGTTATAAATGTTGCTTCCAAATTTGTTTATATTTTAAATTTGTTTATAGCTACTCTTGCATCCAAAAGTTTTAAATTCTAACTAACTTTGGCACATCTGTCATAATTTTTTGGCCCTGTCATAATTTTGCTCTGTGTCTTGAGTGACATCCATATCAAAGTTCTTATTATCGATTTTATTAAAAATGTTTAATTTTTGCCACCAAATGTTTATCGTACATTTTCAAGATAAGGTTTATCTAAAATAATATGTGTTTTTCTTCCTTTAGTCTGTTAGTTTGACATTATTGACTTACTGGAAGCATCTTGCATTTCAGAGATAAATTTTATTGGTCAATATTCTTTTACTATCTTCAGTCAAGTTGCTGTTGTTTTCTAAGTCAAGTACCAGATCTAAACAGGCAAATCTTTCTTCTTACTCTTCTTTGTTCCCAATTTGGGACTTTTTGAAGCAAAGACAAGGGCTGGGCCCCTTACTCAGGGCCACACTTTCCCACCCCCTGAACACACACACATGACCCAGGGTACTCTTTTTATTTTTTTATCTTTTTTGCCTCTAAGTCATCATTCATCATTTATTTTCATCCATCTTTATTCTTTGGCCTGTGTGGGCCTCCCATTACAGTGACCTCTCTCTTTGCAGAACACCAGCTCCTAACTGGACACACCGGTCCAGCCCCTTAATGGCACATGGGATCTTCTGGGGCCAGGGATTGAACCGATGCCCCTTGCACCCACCTGACCACCAGGGAATCCTCTCTGCCTGCCTTTTGTCTGTGGAAAAGAAAACTTTAGTCAAAGAGTAATTTTAATCAGAAAAGTGAGAAAATGCAGAAACAAAGGAAAACAAAGGAGACCAAATGATGGTTTACTCATTAAGCAAAGTTAAAGACGTCTAGCTCCTTCTCAAGGACTATTGATAATATTATGAGCCTTATTTTGTGAGCTGTCTTATACTAAAACCCAAGCCAGGTGGAAGAAGCTAACTACATGGTGGTGGCCATGACATCAACTGCCACAATTTCAAGAGCTGGTCTCATGGAAATAGGAACAGACTAACCCTGGAACTACAGACTGTACTTAACAATCAAGATGACCATGGTTGGGCCACCACCAGCCAATCTGAAGATGGCCGTCAGAGCCAACTGTGCTGTTTCTGTGTGTAGCCCCCGCCTCTGTCTGTAAAACCTATTGCCCCCGATTGCTGGGGCAGGGGCAGGGGGAGGGGGGCGTCGTGGAGGAGGAGTAGGGAGGCAGTCAGCCTTTGGGCAGGTATCTGCCTCCCCTTCCCCATCTTGCCAGCATCCAAAACAAAGTCAACTTTTCATCAACTTTGCCTGTTTATTGGCTTCCCGGCAGCAAGCAGCAGAACCCACTTCTAGTTACACTATTACCACTAACTGCTTTGAGGGCAGCGAAGGGAAATTCCCCAGGGTCAAGAGGCCCTTTGCCAGTTTCTGGTCTCCACTCCCCTAGCGTGTTAGCTCCCCTGCCTCCTTGTAGGCTGAAAATGGCGATAATACTCACATATGCTACAGAGAGTAGGTGGCTGCCTAACCGGGTTAACGGATGTAAGCCCCTGCAACCTACCCTGGTACACCAGCCCGCAAACAGTGACTGCTTTTAGAACCCGCGTTTACGTTCTACAGCTCCACCTGCAGTTAAAGGTTCAGCTAGTGACCTCCCGCATTCATCGGAACCAAAGGGACGCCCTCCCTCCGCAGCCACACGCCCTGCAGCCGCCGGTAGCTTAAAACTCACTCCAGGATAGCCTCCGAAACTGACCCGGCTGCCTAAGGCGCCCGCCCAGAGCAAAATGTACCCTCTGCGCGCAGGCGCAGCACGTGCTGCCCTGGCTGGAGGCCCCGCCCCCCAGGTTCGCTCACCGCCCCTACTCAGTATTGTGGCTCAGGATTGGCCTAAAGGCAGCCGGGATCTGATTGGGCTAGGCCTAGTCACGAGGGCGCCCTTCTTTTCCTAGCTGTTGTCAGCTGGGGTAGCACGTTGAAGTGGTCTCTGGGTGGGCTCTCTCGGCATATCTGCATCTGCGGTGTGCTGCAGGCTCTTCCGGGAGTGCAGGCCCAGGTGGCAGCGCCTGGTAGCCCTCTAGGCTCTGAGTGGGCCCTGCATCAGCGATAGTTTTAAAGGGAGGAGAGCTTGTCCGTGACGGCATGGTGCGGGTTAATTTTGGAAGTGATGGTTAAAGGTCATGGCTTGAGGCTCCTTATTTATGTTGTTATTGATAGGAGTAGAGTTGAAAGCTGCTCCAGTTAACACCAAATTACCAGTCTGGAGAGGTAAAGACACTTGAATTTAGGTACTGATTTTGTTCCACTATGGGGGCTAACATTTGAGCAGCCTGTAGGGGAGTGAATAATTTTTAAGAAAGCCAGTTATCTAAAAACGTGTGGTGAAGGAAGCAGGAAAGAGGAAAAGGGAGGAATTCCTTTTATAGCTCGAGGAGTTGCTGTTTCTAGATGGTGGTAAAGGAAAAAGCTTGGCAGATTTAACCTACAAGTATATACCAAAAATAAACTTTGCAATATGTTTTGATATTAGTTGGTGTCAGTAAAAGATTCAAATGAAAATAACTAGGACGAGACCTAACATTGATTGCAAATGGAAACAACACAAATATTAGAGGCAAAAGGTACATAGCATGGAATGCTGAGGACCCAATGATGGGCCTAATCTCTCATCTTGTTGGTTTTAAACAGGAACACAAATGAAGGTGAACTGAAGAAAATGAGTCTTTCCCCAAAGGAGCTAGAAGATGGGGAAGATGCAATGAGGTATCCACATGACCACTGTGGAGCAGACTGCTTAGTCACGAGTTGTGTCTGACTCTTGCCACCCCATGGACTGTATGTAGCACTCCAGGCTCCTCTGTCCATGGGATTCTCCAGGCAAGAATACTGGAGTGGGTTGCTGTTTCCTCCTTCATGACTCAGGTATTGAACCCATGTCTCTTAGGACTCAGCAGAATAACTAACACTGATGCCACCATCAAACAGTAAAGCAGTTAAACTGCACTGTTTAATTTAAAAGTGGTTTTGTGAGCACTTTCCAGCTAGTTTCAAAAGCCGCCGTAAACTCAGTATCAAAATCTAACAAGTTCATTTTTAGAAAATTGCAGACCACTTTTATGAGCATAGATGCAAAAATTCTAAACAAGATATTAGCAAATTGAAAATCAGTGTTACGTAGAAAGAATAACACAGTAGGACTAACTATGGTTTAATTGGGGAACATAAAAGTGTTCTTGTTTGAAAAGTGATAGTGATTGCTAGAGATACTGATTTGAAAGACAGTCTCTTGATTCTTAAAATTGCTTCCTTAGGGCTTCCCTCGTAGCTCAGTGGTAAAGAGTTCGCCTGCCAATGCAGGAGACATGAGTTGCATCCCTGATCTGGGAAGATCCCACATACTGCAGAGCAGCTAAGCCGGTGAGCCTCAATTATAGACCCTGTGCTCTAGAGCCTGAGTCACAACAATTGAGCCCACATGCCTCCATTACTGAAGCCCGTGTGCCCTAGAGCCCGAGTTCCACAAACAGGAAACCTGAGAAGAGCCTGTGGGCCAAACAAAAAATTAAAAGTATATACCAAAAATAAACTTTGCAATATGTTTTGATATTAGTTGGTGTCAGTAAAAGATTCAAATGAAAATAACTAGGACGAGACCTAACATTGATTGCAAATGGAAACAACACAAATATTAGAGGCAAAAGGTACATAGCATGGAATGCTGAGGACCCAATGATGGGCCTAATCTCTCATCTTGTTGGTTTTAAACAGGAACACAAATGAAGGTGAACTGAAGAAAATGAGTCTTTCCCCAAAGGAGCTAGAAGATGGGGAAGATGCAATGAGGTATCCACATGACCACTGTGGAGCAGACTGCTTAGTCACGAGTTGTGTCTGACTCTTGCCACCCCATGGACTGTATGTAGCACTCCAGGCTCCTCTGTCCATGGGATTCTCCAGGCAAGAATACTGGAGTGGGTTGCTGTTTCCTCCTTCATGACTCAGGTATTGAACCCATGTCTCTTAGGACTCAGCAGAATAACTAACACTGATGCCACCATCAAACAGTAAAGCAGTTAAACTGCACTGTTTAATTTAAAAGTGGTTTTGTGAGCACTTTCCAGCTAGTTTCAAAAGCCCGCCGTAAACTCAGTATCAAAATCTAACAAGTTCATTTTTAGAAAATTGCAGACCACTTTTATGAGCATAGATGCAAAAATTCTAAACAAGATATTAGCAAATTGAAAATCAGTGTTACGTAGAAAGAATAACACAGTAGGACTAACTATGGTTTAATTGGGGAACATAAAAGTGTTCTTGTTTGAAAAGTGATAGTGATTGCTAGAGATACTGATTTGAAAGACAGTCTCTTGATTCTTAAAATTGCTTCCTTAGGGCTTCCCTCGTAGCTCAGTGGTAAAGAGTTCGCCTGCCAATGCAGGAGACATGAGTTGCATCCCTGATCTGGGAAGATCCCACATACTGCAGAGCAGCTAAGCCGGTGAGCCTCAACTATAGACCCTGTGCTCTAGAGCCTCGGAGTCGCAACTGTTGAGCCCATGTGCCACAGCTACTGAAGCCCGTGTGCCCTAGAGCCCGAGTTCCACAACAGGAAACCTGTTTGTCTCAGCTAGAGAGTAGCCCCCACTCCCTGCAACTAGAGAAGAGCCTGTGGCAGCAGTGAAAACCCAGAATAGCCAAAAATAAATAAGTAAATAAAATAAAAAATGAAAATCCGACAAATACTTATTAAAATAGATCATATCATGACTGAAAAACCAGGTTGTACTGTAGAGCACAGGGAACTATATTCAGTGTGCTATGATCCACCATACCAGAAAGGAATATGAAAAAGAATATATATATGTATAACTGAGTCACTTTGCTGTACAGCAGAAATTAACACAACATTACACATCGACTATACGCCTATACTTCAAAAAATAAATTAATAAAATGCCATTCCTCAGCATGTGGGATCTTCCCGGGCCAGGGATCAAACCGGTGCCCCTTGCACTGCAAGGCGGACTCTTTACCCACTGGACCACCAGGGAAGCCCCACAAAGCAGTAAATCTTAGCACTGTTATTAAAATACAATGGCAGTACATTTCAAATTATTTCAAATGTACTGCCATTGAATTTTTTTACCCATAGGTAGAAGGTTGAAATAACAGTGAATTTTTTTTGTCTTAGATTTGTATATATAGTCAGACTTAGAAGCTCCCAAAGATCAATTTGTTGTTTTCATTCTCAACAAGTGTGTGCAGCAGTAATTGATGAGGCGAGTTTTCATTTAAATTCTGGAAAAGACGCCCTGTGTCCTACACGGGCCAAGGGGAGAGGAGCCTTCCCCTGACGGCAGAGGAAGGTGAGCGGGATCATGATGGTGATGCCAGAGGCTGGGAGGAAGAGGACGGAATGACCCACACCAGCTTCGTTAAGTTACAGCCAGTATCGGGGTTAGAGATAAGCGAAGCCCTTGGACAGCCTTCTTGAAGCTCTTATGTGAACTTGAAGAACTTTCCCTAATTTATAAATGCTTTTAAAAGTATTCTGACCAGACCTAACCCGGGCCTCTTGTGGAGAGCAGGCACAGCATAGGTATGGTGTTTGTGGACAATGTGAAAGCTTCCATTTTACTCATTGGTGGCACAAACAGTAGATTAAAATACTGTATTCTGGCCTTTTCCCACAGAGCCTATGAAGAAAGCACCTGATAAACGAGAGAAGAAAATGGCCAAGCAGGCTTCCCCCGTTACCAAAAAAAAGAAATTAGGAGGTAACTTCTTTGCTGCCTTTTAAAGCAAAAGAGACATGTGGAGAATTTCATAGTGGCAAAAACTAAGTCTCTATTAGTCCAAATGATGGACAAAGCGATTTTTATTGCAGCCTGGTGTTACAGCATGCCAGATTCTTAAATGGAAATTTTTCTTTAGCGTGATTCTTTCTGAACCATTCATTTGAATTCTTCCTCTCTCTCTTTTTTTTTCCTGCCTTTTTGTATGGCAACTGAACCACCTTCGGACTATGTGTTGGAAACTTGAATTTCAGCAAAACTGTGGCTGAACTAAAAAACTGGTCTTAGTGAATTTTTTGCTAAAAATGATGTCGCAGTTGTTCATGTTAACGTTGATTTGTCCAGGTAAATGCTGATAAGAATGTCATTAAGTTTATCTGCCCAACAATTGTTATTCTTTTCAGATCATTTTGTTACTTGTAGTATTTAAAGTCCTTCAGGGACTCATTTAGTAAATTAATTATATTAAATTTTCCCATTTTTCCAGTCGAAGTACTAAACTAATTTCAGGATCTTACTGTGAGCCATGCCATTTACCTAGACTTATTTTAAATTTACATAAATTTAATTGCAAAACCCCTAGCTTTGGTGGCAAATATATGTTCTGTATTGATTCTGCTTTTTTGGTGAGTTGAATTTCATTTTTTCTTACTTCTTTCTTATCTGAAGCGCATTTCTTGGGTTTGAGCATGTTTATTTTATGGTCCTCAGAATTTCTTAGGTAGAAATGAAAAAATAATAATAGTAAACATTAAACACTCACTGTAAGCAAGCATTGTTCTTCGTTCCTTGTTTGTTTAACTCACTGAATCTGTAAGACAGTCCTCGGAATCACTGTCACTGTTCCATTTTACAGAGGAAACTGAGGCACAGAGGAGCTAAGCCGTCACACAGATAGAAAGTGGCGAGGTCGGAATTTGAGCCCAGCACTGTGGCCTCCGAGCTGATGCTACAATTTTTGTCACTTTGCTCTTACAGTTTTTTTTTTTTTTTTAAGATTTATTTATTTGTTTTTATTAGCTATATTGTGAAATGTTGTATTTGCAGTAAAGATTCCTTTTATATTATTATTATTTTTTTCTACAATAGCCTTTGGGTTTGCTAACATGTTCTACATTAAGAATGATATCTTGGGGAATTCCCTGGTGGTCCAGTGGCTAAGACTCTGTGCTGCCAATGCAAGGGGCCTGAGTTCGATCCCGGGTCAGGGAACTAGAGCCCACGTGCTACAACTGAGACCCAATGCAGCCAAATAAATATAAATAAAATATTAAAAAAAAAAAAACCTTAAAAAAAAAGAATGATATTTTGGGAGTTTCCCTGGTGGTCCAGTGGGTAAAGAGTCCACCTTGCAGTGCAAGGGGCACTGGTTCGATTCCTGGCCCAGGAAGAGCCGATGTGCTGCGGAGCAGCTGGACCAGTGTGTCCAATTATGAGCCAGAGCTCTGGAGTGCATGCGCCCAGGTAAATGGCTGATAAGAATGTCATTAAGTTTATCTGCCCAACAATTGTTATTCTTTTCAGATCATTTTGTTACTTGTAGTATTTAAAGTCCTTCAGGGACTCATTTAGTAAATTAATTATATTAAATTTTCCCATTTTTCCAGTCGAAGTACTAAACTAATTTCAGGATCTTACTGTGAGCCATGCCATTTACCTAGACTTATTTTAAATTTACATAAATTTAATTGCAAAACCCCTAGCTTTGGTGGCAAATATATGTTCTGTATTGATTCTGCTTTTTTGGTGAGTTGAATTTCATTTTTTCTTACTTCTTTCTTATCTGAAGCGCATTTCTTGGGTTTGAGCATGTTTATTTTATGGTCCTCAGAATTTCTTAGGTAGAAATGAAAAAATAATAATAGTAAACATTAAACACTCACTGTAAGCAAGCATTGTTCTTCGTTCCTTGTTTGTTTAACTCACTGAATCTGTAAGACAGTCCTCGGAATCACTGTCACTGTTCCATTTTACAGAGGAAACTGAGGCACAGAGGAGCTAAGCCGTCACACAGATAGAAAGTGGCGAGGTCGGAATTTGAGCCCAGCACTGTGGCCTCCGAGCTGATGCTACAATTTTTGTCACTTTGCTCTTACAGTTTTTTTTTTTTTTTTAAGATTTATTTATTTGTTTTTATTAGCTATATTGTGAAATGTTGTATTTGCAGTAAAGATTCCTTTTATATTATTATTATTTTTTTCTACAATAGCCTTTGGGTTTGCTAACATGTTCTACATTAAGAATGATATCTTGGGGAATTCCCTGGTGGTCCAGTGGCTAAGACTCTGTGCTGCCAATGCAAGGGGCCTGAGTTCGATCCCGGGTCAGGGAACTAGAGCCCACGTGCTACAACTGAGACCCAATGCAGCCAAATAAATATAAATAAAATATTAAAAAAAAAAAAACCTTAAAAAAAAAGAATGATATTTTGGGAGTTTCCCTGGTGGTCCAGTGGGTAAAGAGTCCACCTTGCAGTGCAAGGGGCACTGGTTCGATTCCTGGCCCAGGAAGAGCCGATGTGCTGCGGAGCAGCTGGACCAGTGTGTCCAATTATGAGCCAGAGCTCTGGAGTGCATGCGCCCAGAGCTGGTGCTCTGCAGTGAGAGAGCCACTGCAATGGGAAGCCCACACAGGCCGAAGAATAAAGATGGGTGAGAAATAAATAAATAGAAAATCAATATAAGATGCCAAAATTTAAAAATATCTTAAAAAATAAAGAGAACAATCTTTGGGGGCGCTGTGTGACGTCCTGGAGGGGTGGGATAGGAGAGGTCGGTGTAGGAGGGAGAGGACCAGGGATATACATATGACTATAATCTGGGATTGTACATATCTGTAAACAACAAAATTCTGTAAAAGTAAAAAATAAAATAAAAATAATTAAAAAAAAAAGAGTGGGGGAAAAAAATAACAGAATGATATTTTGGGACATTTCCTGGTGGTTCAGTGGTTGGAGCGCCAAGTTATCACTGTCAAAGGCCTGGGTTCAGTCCCTGGTAAGAGAACTAAGATCCCACAGCCCATGTGACATGGCCAATAAAAAGAAGAAGAATGATGTTTTTGTTTCAGTTCCCAACTACAGTGGCTGTTTCTTAAAACAGAAATTCAAAACCTTGTCACTTTTTCATTTTCGATAGTTTTTGATTAAATTTGGTCATTTGTTAGACAGAAGACTGTTAGAGATGTCAAAGGTGCATTTGCCCTGACCCTCAGCCCTTGCCCCATGGGAGGGCTTCTTGCTGCCTGCACTGTCAGCCTTTGGGGCCAGATGATTCCCTGTTGTTGGGGGCTGTCCATGTCATTGGAGGCCATTGAACAGCATCCCTGGATTCTGCTCACTAGAGGTTAGAAGTAGCCCCCTAGTTGTGACAACCAGAAATGTCTCCAGATATGGTCCGACTCACCCGGCTGAGAGCCGCTGCTCTCTGGCTGTCAGGGCACTGATCCTGCCAGTCGGTGGAGTCTCGGCGTTGATTTGTCAATTTGGCGGCTGTGTTTGACTCAGTGCGGATTTCCACTGTCATGACCAGTGTGAGTAAATAACTGGAAGGCATGCGCCTTTGACTTTATCTGTATGTTTTTTCCTTTTCAGCTACATCTCTGTAGGAGATTTGGTTATGTGAATTTTAAATCTGCGGAGGACCAAGAAGAAGCCCTGGAACTTAGTGAGACAGAGGTTCTTGGATATAAAATTAAATTGAAGAAACCAGAGAGAAAGGAAACAAAGAAAAGTATTCAAGCAAGGTAACTGGTTCAGAGATACCAGTGTATCTACTCTGCATCAGGTAGAAATATCATGTTCTTTCTTTCTTTAAAAAAAAAAGAGTATTTACTTATTTATTTATTTGGCTGTGTTGGGTCTTCGTTGCTGCATGTGGGGTCTTAGTTCCCCAACCAGGGATCAAACCTGCGTCCTCTGCCTTGGAAGGCAGATTCTTAACCGTAGGACCACCAAGAAAGTCCTTATCGTGCTTGCTCTTCTTTCTTTTTTAAGTTATTTTATTTATTTATTCTTGTCTGTGCTGTCTTTGTTGCTGTGCGGGCCTTCCTCTAGTTTCAGTGAGGGGGCGACACTCTAAAGTTGTGGTGCCCGGGCTTCTCATTGTGGTGGCTTCTCTCGTTGCCGAGCACGGGCTCTAGAGCACAGGCTTAACATGTGACTCGTAGGCTTAGTTGCTCTGCGGCATGTGGGATCCTCCCAGAGCAGGGATTGAATCTGGTGACCCTGGGGCTGCATCCCTCCATGTTCATGTCTGGAGAGAGGCAGCTGCTTCCTGTCAGATGTGGCATTTGCTCTGCTGGCTACACCCTGCACCGTTACGGACATTTTCCCCACCTCGGAAGAAGCGAAGATCATGTGGACACTTTGAAAAAATAGTTAATACTTGGGACTTCCCTGATGAGAAGTGGTTAAGACTCTGTGCTTCCACTTTGAGGGGTGCAGGTTTGATCCCTGGTTGGGAAACTACGAATTCACATGCCACAAGGTACAGCCAAAAAAAAAATTTTTTTATACTATGGCTTCCCTCATAGCTCAGTGGATAAAAGAATCTGCCTGCAATGCAGGTGACACAGGAGAGGTAGGTTCAATCCCTGGGTTGGAGGATCCCCTGGAGGAGGAAAATGGCAACCCACTCCAGTATTCTTGCCTGAAAAATCCCATGGACAGAGGAGCCTGACGGGCTCCTGTCCAGAGGGTCTTAAAGAGTCAGACTCAGCTGAGCGACTAGGCCCACACATGGCTGATTCACATTGTTGCATGGCAGAAACCAGCACAACATTGTGTATCTGATATTCTCCAATTTCAAAACAGTGTTTTTTAAATAATGAATTTTTTTTTTTTTTTTTTTAACATCACAGAGTAGGACTTTTTTCTTACTGGTAGAGATGATACTTTAATATATCTCACATGTCTCTTTCAAAAGTGGGGAGAAGAAAGTTAGAACAAGAAAGCTACGTATTCAAGAAAAGTGGATCTGGGATCATACATATCTGTAAACAACAAAACTCTGTAAAAGTTAAAAGTAAAATAAAGATTATTATACACTGAAAAAAAAAGAAAGAAAAATGGGAGAGGGTTGTTTCTTTGTGGAGGTAAAGAACTTTCCCATGTGTTTAATACACAAATAGAGTCTGTCTGTGTTGAATGTCACCTAAGACGCCATTATGAGAGTAGCCATCATAGGAATCATGATGGGTTTACAGAAAAATGCTTGATAGAAAACTCACCACTTTGTTGTTGCGGCCTTCCTCTAGTTTCAGTGAGGGGGCGACACTCTAAAGTTGTGGTGCCCGGGCTTCTCATTGTGGTGGCTTCTCTCGTTGCCGAGCACGGGCTCTAGAGCACAGGCTTAACATGTGACTCGTAGGCTTAGTTGCTCTGCGGCATGTGGGATCCTCCCAGAGCAGGGATTGAATCTGGTGACCCTGGGGCTGCATCCCTCCATGTTCATGTCTGGAGAGAGGCAGCTGCTTCCTGTCAGATGTGGCATTTGCTCTGCTGGCTACACCCTGCACCGTTACGGACATTTTCCCCACCTCGGAAGAAGCGAAGATCATGTGGACACTTTGAAAAAATAGTTAATACTTGGGACTTCCCTGATGAGAAGTGGTTAAGACTCTGTGCTTCCACTTTGAGGGGTGCAGGTTTGATCCCTGGTTGGGAAACTACGAATTCACATGCCACAAGGTACAGCCAAAAAAATTTTTTATACTATGGCTTCCCTCATAGCTCAGTGGATAAAAGAATCTGCCTGCAATGCAGGTGACACAGGAGAGGTAGGTTCAATCCCTGGGTTGGAGGATCCCCTGGAGGAGGAAAATGGCAACCCACTCCAGTATTCTTGCCTGAAAAATCCCATGGACAGAGGAGCCTGACGGGCTCCTGTCCAGAGGGTCTTAAAGAGTCAGACTCAGCTGAGCGACTAGGCCCACACATGGCTGATTCACATTGTTGCATGGCAGAAACCAGCACAACATTGTGTATCTGATATTCTCCAATTTCAAAACAGTGTTTTTTAAATAATGAATTTTTTTTTTTTTTAACATCACAGAGTAGGACTTTTTTCTTACTGGTAGAGATGATACTTTAATATATCTCACATGTCTCTTTCAAAAGTGGGGAGAAGAAAGTTAGAACAAGAAAGCTACGTATTCAAGAAAAGTGGATCTGGGATCATACATATCTGTAAACAACAAAACTCTGTAAAAGTTAAAAGTAAAATAAAGATTATTATACACTGAAAAAAAAAGAAAGAAAAATGGGAGAGGGTTGTTTCTTTGTGGAGGTAAAGAACTTTCCCATGTGTTTAATACACAAATAGAGTCTGTCTGTGTTGAATGTCACCTAAGACGCCATTATGAGAGTAGCCATCATAGGAATCATGATGGGTTTACAGAAAAAATGCTTGATAGAAAACTCACCAGGGCTCACCAGGGCTTCCCTGGTGGTCCAGTGGTTAAGGACACCGCCTTGCAGTGTGCAAGGGGTGCCAGTTCGATCCCTGGCCTGGGAAGATCCCACCTGCCGCAGAGTGGCTGGACCGATGTGTCCAGCTACCGAACCAGAGTTCTGGAGCGCATGCACCCAGAGCCGGTGCTCCGCAGCGAGAGAGGCCACTGCGATAGGAGGCTCACACAGGCCAAAGAACAAAGATGGATGAAAACAGATAAACGAAAGACCAACAGAAGTGGCCAAAAAAAAAAAAAAAAGAAAGAAAGAAAACTCACCAAACTGAAAAAAAGACAAATTTCAACACGATTTATTTTCAAATATGGATACGATAAATGATGCTGCTGTGAAAGGCAGTTATGTCCTAAGCGAGGGAACTGCCCAGGCAGGATGACCTCTCGCAGGTGGGGAGTTCGTCAAGGTCTGTCTGTTGAGCATGGCAGAAATCGTGCACCCTGAAAATAGACAGGTGTTTGCCAACCTAAGACTCACAGGTCCTGCTGCTGCCCACCGTGTTGACAGCATGACTGGGAGCTTGCAAGACCCAGAGCCATGCATGACTTTATTCATTGCAGCTCAGGAAGGTGTGGATGGAACTAACGCCATCCCCCACTCCCACCCCACCCCCACGTAACTGTATTTATTTGTGGTGTCAATGAAACTTTTTTTTTTTTTTTTGCGGGGGTGTGGCGGATTGGGGAGGGAGGGGAGGGCTGGCCACTTCTATTGGTCTTTCATTTATTGTTTTTCATCCATCGTTGTTCTTTGGCCCGTGTGGGCCTCCCATTGCAGTGGCCTCTGTTGTCACAGAGCACCGGCTCTGGGCGCATGTGCTCTAGAGCTCCAGCTCGGTAATTGGACACACCGGGCCAGCCGCTCCGCGGCAGGTGGGATCTTCCCAGGCCAGGGATTGAACCAGCGTCCCATGCACTGCAAAGTGGTGTCCTTACCCACTGGACCACCAGGGAAGCCCTCAATGAAACTTTCGATGTGACCGAAGAACATCTGGACATGGTCCCCATGACAGCCACAACATCAAGGAATGAGTTATTTTTACGTGTTGAGAAAAATCTTAAAAAAATTTAGCATAGACTGGTCAGAATTGCCAAGTGTCAGCACAGATGGCAACTCTGCAACGGTTGGTGTTGAAGAACGAGTCACACAACCCGAATCTAAAGTGTGAGGGCTTTGCCAGGACACGGGACTGAAGGCTCTGCAGCCTCGTTATCCAGGAATCATTTCGTGCTAAACGGTTAAGAATGGATCATGTCACGGACGTGGTAGTTTATACCAGGACTTGGATCTGCTCGCATGGCTTGGACCACAGGGAGTTCAGTGCTGTTTTTAAGGAGTTAGATGCATAGTCTGGAAGCACGTTCTGCTCCATGGATCTGAAGTGGCTGAGTCGTGGTGTGGTCCTAAGGTATTTTTTGAAGCTGGTGGAAGAAATTGACTTTTTCGTGTCTTCCAGAGGAAAATCTGTGCCTCAGCTTGTTAGCAAAGATTGAGTCAGAGACTTGGGCTCTTTGGTTGACACTGTGACATCTAAACGTGTTTGCCAACCTAAGACTCACAGGTCCTGCTGCTGCCCACCGTGTTGACAGCATGACTGGGAGCTTGCAAGACCCAGAGCCATGCATGACTTTATTCATTGCAGCTCAGGAAGGTGTGGATGGAACTAACGCCATCCCCCACTCCCACCCCACCCCCACGTAACTGTATTTATTTGTGGTGTCAATGAAACTTTTTTTTTTTTTTTTTTCGGGGGTGTGGCGGATTGGGGAGGGAGGGGAGGGCTGGCCACTTCTATTGGTCTTTCATTTATTGTTTTTCATCCATCGTTGTTCTTTGGCCCGTGTGGGCCTCCCATTGCAGTGGCCTCTGTTGTCACAGAGCACCGGCTCTGGGCGCATGTGCTCTAGAGCTCCAGCTCGGTAATTGGACACACCGGGCCAGCCGCTCCGCGGCAGGTGGGATCTTCCCAGGCCAGGGATTGAACCAGCGTCCCATGCACTGCAAAGTGGTGTCCTTACCCACTGGACCACCAGGGAAGCCCTCAATGAAACTTTCGATGTGACCGAAGAACATCTGGACATGGTCCCCATGACAGTCACAACATCAAGGAATGAGTTATTTTTACGTGTTGAAAAAAATCTTAAAAAATTTAGCATAGACTGGTCAGAATTGCCAAGTGTCAGCACAGATGGCAACTCTGCAACGGTTGGTGTTGAAGAACGAGTCACACAACCCGAATCTAAAGTGTGAGGGCTTTGCCAGGACACGGGACTGAAGGCTCTGCAGCCTCGTTATCCAGGAATCATTTCGTGCTAAACGGTTAAGAATGGATCATGTCACGGACGTGGTAGTTTATACCAGGACTTGGATCTGCTCGCATGGCTTGGACCACAGGGAGTTCAGTGCTGTTTTTAAGGAGTTAGATGCATAGTCTGGAAGCACGTTCTGCTCCATGGATCTGAAGTGGCTGAGTCGTGGTGTGGTCCTAAGGTATTTTTTGAAGCTGGTGGAAGAAATTGACTTTTTCGTGTCTTCCAGAGGAAAATCTGTGCCTCAGCTTGTTAGCAAAGATTGAGTCAGAGACTTGGGCTCTTTGGTTGACACTGTGACACATCTAAACGTGTTGGCCCTGTCTCTGCAAAGGTGTTCACAGGAGGGGACACACACGCGTGACTCAGTTGGCTCATTCCTGGTGAAACTGTGTCTTTGGGAGACTCATACTGTGGAGCAACCTGGCCCACTTTTCTATGCTGAAATTTGTTTCTGAAAATGAAAATGATGGCCTGAACTACATTCTTCAAATTAAAAAGAGTTGAAAATTGAATTCTGGAAAAGGCTCTCTGATTTCCAGCGTTATAAGAATGAACCAGTAGTGTTCAGTTCCCCTTTCTCAAATAGCATTCATAATGTGAATGAAGAGCTACAAATGCAAGTTATTGAATTGTGGTGCAATACTACGCTGAATGGAGAAGGAAATGATTACTCACTCCAGTGTTCTTGTCTGGAGAATCCCATGGACAGAGGAGCCTGGTGGGCTACAGTTCATGGAGTTGCAAAAGAGTCAGGCATGACTTGGCGACTAAACCACCAGCGGCCAAATATGACGATGTTGGAATCCCAGAATTCTGCAGATATCTTGGGAATGGTTACCCTAAATATAAAAACCATGGTGCAGAGATTCTGTCCATGTTCGGAAGTACTTCTGTTTATGACCAGCTATTTTCTGCTGTGAAACTAAAGAAAACCTAAATGTGGCTCCCAGTTGAAGGATTCAAAGATCAATTCACTGCCAAGAGTTGCAACACAAGTTTCACCGCCTGACGCTGATTGACGTAGCAAAAAAGTGTGAGGGCTTTGCCAGGACACGGGACTGAAGGCTCTGCAGCCTCGTTATCCAGGAATCATTTCGTGCTAAACGGTTAAGAATGGATCATGTCACGGACGTGGTAGTTTATACCAGGACTTGGATCTGCTCGCATGGCTTGGACCACAGGGAGTTCAGTGCTGTTTTTAAGGAGTTAGATGCATAGTCTGGAAGCACGTTCTGCTCCATGGATCTGAAGTGGCTGAGTCGTGGTGTGGTCCTAAGGTATTTTTTGAAGCTGGTGGAAGAAATTGACTTTTTCGTGTCTTCCAGAGGAAAATCTGTGCCTCAGCTTGTTAGCAAAGATTGAGTCAGAGACTTGGGCTCTTTGGTTGACACTGTGACACATCTAAACGTGTTGGCCCTGTCTCTGCAAAGGTGTTCACAGGAGGGGACACACACGCGTGACTCAGTTGGCTCATTCCTGGTGAAACTGTGTCTTTGGGAGACTCATACTGTGGAGCAACCTGGCCCACTTTTCTATGCTGAAATTTGTTTCTGAAAATGAAAATGATGGCCTGAACTACATTCTTCAAATTAAAAAGAGTTGAAAATTGAATTCTGGAAAAGGCTCTCTGATTTCCAGCGTTATAAGAATGAACCAGTAGTGTTCAGTTCCCCTTTCTCAAATAGCATTCATAATGTGAATGAAGAGCTACAAATGCAAGTTATTGAATTGTGGTGCAATACTACGCTGAATGGAGAAGGAAATGATTACTCACTCCAGTGTTCTTGTCTGGAGAATCCCATGGACAGAGGAGCCTGGTGGGCTACAGTTCATGGAGTTGCAAAAGAGTCAGGCATGACTTGGCGACTAAACCACCAGCGGCCAAATATGACGATGTTGGAATCCCAGAATTCTGCAGATATCTTGGGAATGGTTACCCTAAATATAAAAACCATGGTGCAGAGATTCTGTCCATGTTCGGAAGTACTTCTGTTTATGACCAGCTATTTTCTGCTGTGAAACTAAAGAAAACCTAAATGTGGCTCCCAGTTGAAGGATTCAAAGATCAATTCACTGCCAAGAGTTGCAACACAAGTTTCACCGCCTGACGCTGATTGACGTCTGAAGGCATAGAAAAGGAATGTCAGATTTTGAATTTAAAATCTGAAGAGTAATAAATTATGGAACTTTGAACAATTGTTTCTGTCTCCAAATTCGTTTTCAGTGTCAAATTTAAAGTACAATCTCTGGCATAGTATGTTTGGACCTTATAACATATGAAATAACATTTGATTATATCCTGGCAGTTTATTTTTTCTATACTTTGCCTTTATAGCACTTAGATTATTCCAGTTTATAAATCGCTGCCTTAAAAGCAGCCCCATTAATTTCCTTAAAGGCGCTTGTGAATCAGGGATGTGAACCAGGGAGCCAGCTGGAAGGATGGAATATTTAGATGCCTTGTACAGCCCTGTCCCCTCGGATAATAAACATGCCAAAGTGATTGAGGGGCTCAGGCCACACTAACCGCTTCCTTCGACAGAGCTGGGGTGGTACAGCCAATACTGGCCTCTGGGCTTCTATTTTGGTATTTCCATTTTGCATTTAAACACATTTCTTTTGAAATTTCAGTATTGTTGGTTAGCTCAGTCAATTGTGCCTGAACCCAGAAGCCTCTGCGCCTCTTACAAACAGGGGTGGGCATTCCTGTGGCATCCTGGCCACCCCAAGAGGATGCAGAATGGGGTGTCAATGCATCTAAGAGCTTATGAATCTTTTTCCAAGGAGAAGGCCCATGGCTGCCTTCAGAGTCTTAAAGAGGTCTGTGACCCAAAAGGTGTTTTTCTACTGTGAAACTGGGACAGGATGGCTCACTGCGGCAGAAACTGTATTTTAAAAACACACTAAAAACAAACAAACAAACAAAAACACATTATACAAATGGTATGTACCTACTGTGGAACGTTTGGAAACAATAAAGAAATAAAAGGAAAAACCTGTCATCTCATCCGTCAGAGGTAACCCCTGTAAACAGTTAGGTATATTTTCTCTCTGTCAGCTTTCTTTGCATTATTTTATTTTTAAATTTTTATTTTTGAAGGCAAAAGGAGAAGGAGGCAGCAGAGGATAAGATGGATGGATGGCATCATCAGCTCAATGGACATGAATCTGAGCAAACTCTTAGGGTATAGTGAAGGACAGGGGAGCCTGGCGTGCTGCAGTCCATGGTAACAAAGAGTCGGACAAAACTTAGTGATTGAACAACAACAGCCATTTATTTGTGCTCCCTGGAAGTCAACAGACACAAGGCACAAAGACAAAGACATTCCCTTGTCCACGTGGCCGCCTCTTCTGCCCGCAAGCCAGACTCCTCTTCTCTCATTCTCATTCGGTAACATCCCCTCCTAAATAAGAGCTGTCTGAGGAGAACCCCTCCCCTCCCGCCACCTGTACACCCTTGTGCGGATCTGCCCCCTCCTCCTGCCCTGGCGCCTTCCTCCTGCCCTGGCTGATCTCCACCCCGCACTGCCTCCTGTGTCCATCCTCTGCCTTTCTGTACTTTTGGGATTTTTGTATGTCCAGACTCCTTCCATCAGTATTAAACACGCCCATGTCAGGACTTCCCCTGGTGGTTCAGTGGCTGAGACTCTGCACTCCCAGTGCTAGGGACTTGTGTATAGGGTCTTCTAAGTTCAGTCACTATTGTTGTTTGGTTACTAAATTGTGTCCCGCTCTTTTTTTAATTATTTTTATTTTGGGCTGTGCTGTGTCTTTGTTGCTGTGGGGGCTTTTCTATAGCTGCAGCGAGTAGGGGCAACTCTCTAGTTGCGGTGCATGCGCTTCTCATCGCAGTGGCTTCTCTTGTTGTGGAGCAAAAGCTGCAGGGTGTGGGGGCATCAGTAGTTGTGGTGCACCAGCTTAGCTGCCCTGCAACATGAGAGATCTTCCTGGACTGGGGGCCAAACCCGTGTCTCCTGCATTGGCAGGCAAATTCTTTACCACCAAGCCATCAGGGAAGCCCCTAAATTGTGTCCAACTCTTTGGTTACCCCTTGGGCTCTAGCCTGTGAGGCTTCTCTGTCCGTGGGATTTCCCAGGCAAGAATACTGGAGTGGGTTACCATTTCCTTCTCCAGGAAAGACATGATCTCTAGGAGTTATTCGTGCACCCATGTTCACTGTAGCTAAAACCCAAGTGTCTCTCAGTGGATCGATGGATAAGCAAAAATGTGGCATATACATACAATGGAATATTAGTCATCCTTAAAAAGGAAGGAAATTTTGACACATGCTACAAATGATGCCATTTAAGAACATCATGCTAAGTGAAATAAATCAGCCTCAAAAGAAAAAAAAAAAGAAGTATGATTCCACTTATTTGAGATACTGAGAGTAGTCAAAAGTCATGGAAACAGCAAGTTGAACAGTGACGGCCAGGCCTGTGGGGAGGGCCTGGAGTTCTCGTTGCGTGGGTACAGAGATCGTCTTAGCGTCTCTCGCTTTTCTTGCCTGACACAAGGATTACCAGAGTCTTTGCCAAGTGGTGATTTTCAGTTTTCCTCATTTTACATTTACGGATTAGAATTCTTTCCCTTTACCCTCCTTTATTTTATTTTTATTTTTTTGACCATGCCACATGGCTTGTGGGAATCTTAGTTTCCCCAACCATGGATTGAACCTGGGCCCCCACAGTGAAAGCAGAGTCCTAACCACTGGACTGCCAGGGAATTCTCCACCTTTATTTAATTATTTCTTCATTCACACAAATATTTATATTGATATGGATTCACAGATTCTTATTTTATTCTATAGATTCTTGATTAGCTATGGGTTCTTTTTTTTTTTTTTAAAGGCATTGTTTTATTCCAGTGTCCTCTGTTTCTCTGCCTTTGTTGGGGCTGGGGTGGGGAGGGAGGAGGATGGGCGGGCCACTTCTATTGGTCTTTCATTTCTCTATTTTCATCCGTCTTTGTTCTTTGGCTCCTGTGGGCCTCCCATCGCGGCGGCCTCTGTCGTCGCAGAACGCCGGCTCTGGGCACACGTGCGCCAGAGCTCCAGCTCAGTAATTGGACACATCGGGCTAGCCACTCCGCAGCATGTGGGATCTTCCCAGGCCAGGGATCGAACCGGCGCCCCTTGCACTGCAAGGTGGTGTCCTTACCCACTGGACCACCAGGCCTAGCTATGGGTTCTTATTCTGTAGGTTCTTAGTCTATTTTGTCTGTCAAATTATCTCTCATTTGGCATGGGGACATTCAACTTGCCTCCTTGTGTCTGTTGACATGCCTCAGTATGTCCACATTACTTCACTGTAGCTAAAACCCAAGTGTCTCTCAGTGGATCGATGGATAAGCAAAAATGTGGCATATACATACAATGGAATATTAGTCATCCTTAAAAAGGAAGGAAATTTTGACACATGCTACAAATGATGCCATTTAAGAACATCATGCTAAGTGAAATAAATCAGCCTCAAAAGAAAAAAAAAAAGAAGTATGATTCCACTTATTTGAGATACTGAGAGTAGTCAAAAGTCATGGAAACAGCAAGTTGAACAGTGACGGCCAGGCCTGTGGGGAGGGCCTGGAGTTCTCGTTGCGTGGGTACAGAGATCGTCTTAGCGTCTCTCGCTTTTCTTGCCTGACACAAGGATTACCAGAGTCTTTGCCAAGTGGTGATTTTCAGTTTTCCTCATTTTACATTTACGGATTAGAATTCTTTCCCTTTACCCTCCTTTATTTTATTTTTATTTTTTTGACCATGCCACATGGCTTGTGGGAATCTTAGTTTCCCCAACCATGGATTGAACCTGGGCCCCCACAGTGAAAGCAGAGTCCTAACCACTGGACTGCCAGGGAATTCTCCACCTTTATTTAATTATTTCTTCATTCACACAAATATTTATATTGATATGGATTCACAGATTCTTATTTTATTCTATAGATTCTTGATTAGCTATGGGTTCTTTTTTTTTTTTTTAAAGGCATTGTTTTATTCCAGTGTCCTCTGTTTCTCTGCCTTTGTTGGGGCTGGGGTGGGGAGGGAGGAGGATGGGCGGGCCACTTCTATTGGTCTTTCATTTCTCTATTTTCATCCGTCTTTGTTCTTTGGCTCCTGTGGGCCTCCCATCGCGGCGGCCTCTGTCGTCGCAGAACGCCGGCTCTGGGCACACGTGCGCCAGAGCTCCAGCTCAGTAATTGGACACATCGGGCTAGCCACTCCGCAGCATGTGGGATCTTCCCAGGCCAGGGATCGAACCGGCGCCCCTTGCACTGCAAGGTGGTGTCCTTACCCACTGGACCACCAGGCCTAGCTATGGGTTCTTATTCTGTAGGTTCTTAGTCTATTTTGTCTGTCAAATTATCTCTCATTTGGCATGGGGACATTCAACTTGCCTCCTTGTGTCTGTTGACATGCCTCAGTATGTCCACATTATTCTCTGAGCTCTTCCTTTCTGACATCATTAGTTGGTAAAGGCATCTTGTACTTTCCTTGCCATTGCCCTGGCAATAGCCGTTTGACTTTTTTTTTCATAAATCTCTCTTCATTTATTTCAGCCAAGATCTCAAAAACAATAAAACCAAAATTGAACCAGAAAGTATCAGCAAAAATTACCCCTCTCTAGGAAATCTGTGAGATTCCAAAGTGAGTATGAGCTGCCATTTCTCCTCTCATTGGAGAGTGGCTGTAGACACCAAGATCCAGGAGTTGGGTGAGTTCACTGGTGTTGGGCATTACAAGTTTCATGCCCTCTCAGTGATCAGAGTTAGGAAGCATATATGCACGCACATGCACATCTAAAGCTATTTCTATGTCTATCAATACATGTATTTTTTTAAATAATTATCTTTATTTCACTTTTTACTTTTACAGAGTTTTGTTGTTTACAGGTATGTATCATATGTAAATCCCTGGCCCCCTCCTCCTCCACTCCCCTCCTGGTCTCCCCCCCATCCCACCCCAATACATGTATTTTTGAAAACCACGAGTTCACACTGGTGCCCCCAGTTCCAGTTCAACACCATGGAGTTTATTTTACCGTATACTCTTCCTTATTTCTTTTCTTTTCTTGGTTATGCTGGGTCTTCATGGCTTTGCGTGAGCTTTCTTTAGTTGTAGTGAGCAGGGGCTACGCTTTGTTGTGGTGTGCGGGCTTCTCACTGTGATCACTTCTCTTGTGGAACACAGGCTCAGGGTCCACGGGCTTCAGTAGTTGCAGCTCGTGGGCTCGGTAGTTGTGGCTCAAGGGCTCTAGAGTTCAGACTCAGCAGTTGTGGCACAGGGGCTTGGCTGTTCTGCAGCATGTGGGATCTTAGTTCCCGGACCAGGGATCGAACCTATGTCCCCTGCGTTAGCGAGTGGATTCTTATTCACTGTACAACCAGGGAAATCCTCTCTTCCTTATTTTTCAGTATTTTTTTTTTTGGCCAGTTCAATTGGTTTTTCATTTATTTCTTTGTTCTTTTGTCCTGTGTGGGCCTCCCATCACGGTGGCCTCTTTCATTGCAGAGCACTGGCTCTGGGCGCATGCGCTCCAGAGCTCAGGCTCGGTAGTTGGACACATCGGTCCAGCCACTCTGCGGCATATGGGATCTTTCCATGCCAGGGATCGAACCGGCGCCCCTTGCACTGCAAGGCAGACTCTTTACCCGCTGGACCAACAGGGAAACCCCCACTCATTTTTTTGACAGTGAGAAGTCTGGCTTTTATTAGCCACCATGTGTTTACTCACCATGTATTTACTTACTTGCTTAGAGCTAGAATACACATAAGCAATTTCTGAGTTTCTAACCCAGCTCTGTGTAAAACAGATCTGCTACTTAGGGTACATACTGTGATGTTTTTTCCCTAATTTAGTTGTAAGTAGATGGTCAGATACTCTTCTGAAGCCGCTCAGCTGAGTGTCCCCCGGCGTCTCCAGTGTCGTGATAGTCTGCGTTTATAAAGTCGCGTTCATTTGTTCCTGTTTATATTCCACTGTGGGCCACCTCCATGCCCGCTTTCCCAATTCCTTGTTGATTCAGTTTTTTAAATTTATGAAACACAGTAATGATTCTAGACGTTGGAATTGAAACTTCCCTGGTGGTCCAGTCGTGCAGACTCCACACTTCCATCTTGGGGAGTGTGGGCTCCATCCTTGGTCCAGGAACTAAGATCCCACATGCCACTCAGTATGCCCAAAAAGAAACAACAGCCACAGAGTCAGAACTACACAGAGATACTCAGAGAAGGGCCCCCTCGCTCTACCTCCTCTCCCGTCCTGTCCTGCACACCCTGCCCCTCCTGCAAGTGAGCAATCTTGCTAGTTTCTGGTTTATCTGTATTTATTACCATGTTTCTTTTTACACATGGGTATATTTTGTAGTTCCTCTTTTTTACATGATAGGTAATAAATAGATCACTTCTGTACTTTGCATTTTCACTTCATGGTTTCTTAGAAACCTTTAGTGAACAGTTGGGGCTATTATGGTATGGCCCTGCGTACTCACCAACAGTTCACTTCAGCAGTATCCCTGTCTTAGACGGGGCTGTGGAGAGAGGTCAGGCTGGAGAGGCAGGCCGGGTCAGATCCCGGCCACAGCGGTTGCTTGCTGCCCTAGTGAACTGTTCCAGGACGGGCTGGGATGAGGCCAGGGTCAGGGCCAGAGTGAGGAGACGGGGAGATCAGCCAGGAGAACCCACAGTGGCGTCGGCCAGGACTGAGGCAGAGGACATGGAGGGAAGGGATCAGACCAGAGGGAGGGTGATCTCTGGGGTCGTGGGGACAGCAGACAGGCACAGAGGCAGAGACGCCTCCTGGATTTCTAGTTTGGTGAACAAGGGAGAGGGTGAAGGCAGAGGAGCTGGTTTGAGGGAACCTTAGGGCCTGGCGGAGTTTCAGGCAAAGCTTGTTAGAGGCCCATGGTAGGGGGCGGTGTGCCAACAGAGAGAGTGGTGCTTTACTTATTTGTATTTATTTCTCTGGCCGCACCATGTGACTTGAGGGATCCCAGTTTTCTGACCAAGGATTGAACCCGGGCCCTCAGCAGTGAAAGCATGGAGTCCTAACCATTGGGAGGCCAGGGACTTCTGAGTGGTCCTTTAAACGGTGGCTGCACATAGAATGCCGAGAAATGAGTTTCAGAAGTGGATGTGGGAACTTCCCTGGTGGTCCAGTGGTTAAGACTCTGAGCTACCAATGCAGGGAGCTCAGGTTCGATCCCTTACTGGGGAACTAAGATCCTACTCACTGTGAATGTGGTCAAAACACAAAACGGAAGAGTGTGGTGGGATGGTAATGAAAGAAGCCAGACCCAAAAGGCTACCTGCTGTGTGATTCCACTTATATCACATTCTGGAAAAGGCAAAACCAGAGAGACAGGAAGTGCATCAGCTGGAGGGAGGGAGGGGAAATGACCACACAGGGCCTGAGGGAGATCTCGAGGGGGTGGAAATACTCTGGATTATATCTTGAGTGCATATGTTTGCTAAAACTCATTGAACTGTATATCTGAAAGGGCGGAGTCTTACTGTATGTAAATTACTCCTCAGTAAGTGACTTGTTAATGAAGTGGAAAGAAGCCTGCGGGACCCTTGAAGGCTGTGGGGCACTGAGTGAGGAGTGTCTAGAGGAGAGCGAGGGCCCTGAGCTGAGCCCTGCGATGCTACGGAATAGAGGAACTGAGTGTCAGATACCAGAGAGGTCCAGTAAGATGAGACCTGGACGGTTTCCCTTGGATGTGGGAAACAACCACTGATGACCTTGAGTGGATTTTTTCCCCATGTAGGGTCCCCGTCCTCCCCAGGTAGGGTACCTGTCCTCCCCAGGTAGGGCCCTCATCTTTTCTGGCTTCCCAGTACACAGTGAGCTAAGAAGACCAGAATGATCAGGAGCCCCAGGAAGCCTGATGGAAGGCACAACAGAGGAAGGGCCCAGCACATCTCTGGGAAGTAGCAGTGACGGGATTCCTGAGGCCAAGTGAGTCCTGCCACCCAGCACCATAATTTAGGGCCAACATCAAAGTGAACGTTAGGGGTGCCAACAGAGAGTTGATTTGCTCTGGCCGCACCATGTGACTTGAGGGATCCCAGTTTTCTGACCAAGGATTGAACCCGGGCCCTCAGCAGTGAAAGCATGGAGTCCTAACCATTGGGAGGCCAGGGACTTCTGAGTGGTCCTTTAAACGGTGGCTGCACATAGAATGCCGAGAAATGAGTTTCAGAAGTGGATGTGGGAACTTCCCTGGTGGTCCAGTGGTTAAGACTCTGAGCTACCAATGCAGGGAGCTCAGGTTCGATCCCTTACTGGGGAACTAAGATCCTACTCACTGTGAATGTGGTCAAAACACAAAACGGAAGAGTGTGGTGGGATGGTAATGAAAGAAGCCAGACCCAAAAGGCTACCTGCTGTGTGATTCCACTTATATCACATTCTGGAAAAGGCAAAACCAGAGAGACAGGAAGTGCATCAGCTGGAGGGAGGGAGGGAACTGACCACACAGGGCCTGAGGGAGATCTCGAGGGGGTGGAAATACTCTGGATTATATCTTGAGTGCATATGTTTGCTAAAACTCATTGAACTGTATATCTGAAAGGGCGGAGTCTTACTGTATGTAAATTACTCCTCAGTAAGTGACTTGTTAATGAAGTGGAAAGAAGCCTGCGGGACCCTTGAAGGCTGTGGGGCACTGAGTGAGGAGTGTCTAGAGGAGAGCGAGGGCCCTGAGCTGAGCCCTGCGATGCTACGGAATAGAGGAACTGAGTGTCAGATACCAGAGAGGTCCAGTAAGATGAGACCTGGACGGTTTCCCTTGGATGTGGGAAACAACCACTGATGACCTTGAGTGGATTTTTTCCCCATGTAGGGTCCCCGTCCTCCCCAGGTAGGGTACCTGTCCTCCCCAGGTAGGGCCCTCATCTTTTCTGGCTTCCCAGTACACAGTGAGCTAAGAAGACCAGAATGATCAGGAGCCCCAGGAAGCCTGATGGAAGGCACAACAGAGGGAAGGGCCCAGCACATCTCTGGGAAGTAGCAGTGACGGGGATTCCTGAGGCCAAGTGAGTCCTGCCACCCAGCACCATAATTTAGGGCCAACATCAAAGTGAACGTTAGGGCTCCTGTTCAGCAGTTGTTAAGATTCCAAAACAGCACAGCAGAGCATTAAATTAATCCCAGGGCTTTTCTAAGTGTAGGTGGCATGACCAGGAAGCTGGCCCTGCTGCCACGTGAGAGCTGGGTTCCCAAGAAGGCACAGTAGACCACAGGACTGAAGAGGCCCGGCTTCCTTCTCTGCAGCATTGGTTCCCAGACTCTACCGGAATCAGGACATGCCTCGGGGCTGCCACCTGCTGGCCATGTCTGGCCACTGCGTCTCCCTTCAGCGAAAAGGCCGTTGGGTGGAATAGGAAAAGCAGCTGGATGATCTCCAGGTGACCCAGCCCTTACTGTCACTGAACAGAAAACAGCCCTGGAAGGGACATTCTGCCTGAGGTCACATCAGACACAGCACAGAACGTCTCTCTTGAACCTCTCTGTTCTTTACAACCCCATAAAGTTGAGATGATACTCCCATGCAGATGAGAAAAGGAAATTAAGATGTTGAGGGACTTTCCTGGTGGTTCAGTGGCTAAAACTCTGCACTCCCAATGCAGAGGGTACAGGTTTGACCCTGGTCGGGAGTGACTTTCCATTTCCTACTCCAGGGGATCCTTCCGACCCAGGAATCAAACCCAAGTCTCTCGTGCCTCCTGCATTGGCAGGCAGGTTCTTCGCTGCTAGTGCCACCTGGAAGCCCTCTGGTCAGAGGGAGTAAGAAGTGAAAGTCACCCAGTTGTGTTCAACTCTTTGCGACCCTATGGACCCTAACCCGCCAGGTTCCTCTGTCCATGGAATTCTCCAAGGAAGAATACTGGAGTGGATAGCCATTTCCTTCTCCAGAGGATCTGCCTGGCCCAAGATCAAGCTCAGGTCTTCCACATTGCAGGCAGATTCTTTACCATCTGAGCCACGAGCTGTGGCAATTGAACTCTTAGTTGCGGCATGCTGGATCTAGTTCCCTAACCAGAGATGGAACCTGGGCCCCCTGCACTGGGAGCATGCAGTCTTAGCCACTGGACCACCAGAGAAGTCCCGAGCAACCTTCTGATTTAGCGTCTGTTGGAGGTCTGCAAATAAGCTGGTCCTGATGCACTGAGAGCTGTATTTCTCCTTGAAGGTTCGTATATTTTTATATAGATTTTAAATTGTGATAGAATTCACATACTGGAATACTTACTCTTTTAATGTATACAATTCAGTGGGTTGGGTTTTTGTTTGTTTTTGTATCTTCACAAAGTTGTATGACCATCACAACTATCTAATTCTATAATATTTTTATGACCTCAGAAAGAGACGCTATGCCCGTCAGCAGTTACTCCCCATTTCCCTCTTCCCCTGGTCCCTAAAAACTACTAACTGCCTTACTGTCTCGAAAGATTTGCTAATGTTAGCTATCTCCTGTGAATGGAATCATAAAATACATGATATTCTGCATCTGTCTTCTTTCACTTAACGTATTTTCAAAATCCATCCATGTTGTAGCATAGATAAGTACCTTGTTGTTATTGCTAAATTACATTCTAGTGTTGGAGAAATCATATTTTGTTTATCCATTCATTAGTTGTCAGGCATTTAAGTTGTTTTCATTTTTTTGCTAGGAATAATGCTACTATGAACACTCACATGCAAGTTTGGGTTGTTTACTTTTTTTTTCCTGGTGGTTCAGTGGCTAAAACTCTGCACTCCCAATGCAGAGGGTACAGGTTTGACCCTGGTCGGGAGTGACTTTCCATTTCCTACTCCAGGGGATCCTTCCGACCCAGGAATCAAACCCAAGTCTCTCGTGCCTCCTGCATTGGCAGGCAGGTTCTTCGCTGCTAGTGCCACCTGGAAGCCCTCTGGTCAGAGGGAGTAAGAAGTGAAAGTCACCCAGTTGTGTTCAACTCTTTGCGACCCTATGGACCCTAACCCGCCAGGTTCCTCTGTCCATGGAATTCTCCAAGGAAGAATACTGGAGTGGATAGCCATTTCCTTCTCCAGAGGATCTGCCTGGCCCAAGATCAAGCTCAGGTCTTCCACATTGCAGGCAGATTCTTTACCATCTGAGCCACGAGCTGTGGCAATTGAACTCTTAGTTGCGGCATGCTGGATCTAGTTCCCTAACCAGAGATGGAACCTGGGCCCCCTGCACTGGGAGCATGCAGTCTTAGCCACTGGACCACCAGAGAAGTCCCGAGCAACCTTCTGATTTAGCGTCTGTTGGAGGTCTGCAAATAAGCTGGTCCTGATGCACTGAGAGCTGTATTTCTCCTTGAAGGTTCGTATATTTTTATATAGATTTTAAATTGTGATAGAATTCACATACTGGAATACTTACTCTTTTAATGTATACAATTCAGGGGGTTTGGGGTTTTTTGTTTGTTTTTGTATCTTCACAAAGTTGTATGACCATCACAACTATCTAATTCTATAATATTTTTATGACCTCAGAAAGAGACGCTATGCCCGTCAGCAGTTACTCCCCATTTCCCTCTTCCCCTGGTCCCTAAAAACTACTAACTGCCTTACTGTCTCGAAAGATTTGCTAATGTTAGCTATCTCCTGTGAATGGAATCATAAAATACATGATATTCTGCATCTGTCTTCTTTCACTTAACGTATTTTCAAAATCCATCCATGTTGTAGCATAGATAAGTACCTTGTTGTTATTGCTAAATTACATTCTAGTGTTGGAGAAATCATATTTTGTTTATCCATTCATTAGTTGTCAGGCATTTAAGTTGTTTTCATTTTTTTGCTAGGAATAATGCTACTATGAACACTCACATGCAAGTTTGGGTTGTTTATTTTTTTTTTTTCATATGTGTTTGGCTGCATCAGGTCTAATTGCATCATTTGGGATCTTTTGTTGTGGTGCACGGAGTCTCTAGTTGCAGCATGCAGGCTTAGTTGCTCTGAGGCATGTGGGATCTTAGTTCCCTGACCAGGGATTGAACCTGCATCTGCATCCTGCATTGCAAAGCTAATTTTAACCCCCGAACCACCAGGAAAGTCATTCATGTGTGAGTTTTTTTCTCTCTTTTTCTTTTTTTTGCCTCTAAGTCATTGTTATTTTTCATCCATCTTTATTCTTTGGCATGTTTGGGCCTCCCATCGCAGTGGCCTCTCTTCCTGCAGAGCACTGGCTCTGGGCACATGAGCTCCAGAATGCTGGCTCATAATTGGACACACCAGCCCAGCCGTTCTTCGGCACGTGAGATCTTCCTGGGCCAGGGATTGAACCGGTGCCCCTTGCACTGCAAGGCAGACTCTTTACCCAGTGGACTACCAGGGAAGCCCCATGTGTGAGTTTTGTATGAACATTTTCTTTCTTTCTTTCATCTTTCCTTCTTTCTTCTTCTTTTTTTTCTGACTGCTGCATGGTTTGCTGGGCTCTCAGTTCCCCAACCAGGGATTGAACCCAGACTATGCAGTGAAGCCTGAAGCCCTAACCACTAGACCACCAGGGAACTCCTGACATCCACTGCATTTCTCTTGGCTATATACCTAGGAGTGGGCTGGCTAGATTATGTGATCACTCTGTGTTTAACCATTTGAGGAACTGCTGGACCATTTTTCAGAGCAACTGCACCATTTTACACTCCATCTGTAGTATACAAGGCTTCCAATTTCTCCAAATCCTCACCAATTCACTTTATTATCTGACGTTTTTATTATTGTCATGCCAGTGGATGTGAAGATGTATTTTGTTCTGGTTTTGATTTGCATTTCCTTGATGGCTAGTAATGTTGAGCACCTTTTCATTATTCAGTATTTGTCATATCTTCTTTGGAGAATGTTTATTCAAACCCTTCTGCTATTATTTAATTGAGTTTTTATTTTCATTTTTGTTGATAAGTTACAGGAATTATTTGTGTATTCTGGACATTAATCCCTTCTCAGATGTATGATTAGCAAATATTTTCTCCCATTATATGTTATCTTTTCACTTTCTTGATAGTGTCCTTTGCAACACTAAAGTCCATTGTATCTCTTTTTTCTTTTGTCGCTTATGCCTTTAATGTTATATCTAGGAAACCATTGCCCACTCTAATATCAGGAAGATTTCCGCCTACATTTTCTTCTAAGAGTTTTATAGTTTTAGCTCTTACATTTGTTGATCCATTTCGAATTAATTTTTGTCAGTAGTAGGAGGCAGGCATCTAATTTCATTCTTTTTAAGGTGGCTATCCAACTGTCCCAGCGCCATCTGTCTATTGTTTCCCCACCGAATTATCCTGTCACCTTTGTCCAATCAACTGACCATAAATACATGGATTTATTTCTGGACTTTCAGATATATTCCTTTGATCTGTATGTCTATTCTTAACGCCAGGATCACATAGCCTTGACTATTGTAGCTTTGTAGTAAGTTTTGAGATTAAAAAAAGTGTGTCTTTGTTCTTTTCCCAGCTTGTTTTGACTGTTCTGGGTCTCTTGAAGTTCTGTCTTAATTTTAGGATCATCTTCTCAGCTTCTCTACAGGGCAAGCAGGTGGTATTTTGATAGGGATTGTATTGAATCTGAGATCAATTTGGGGAGTTATTGCCATTTTACAAAATTAAAATGTCCAATCCATGAACACAGAATTTGTTTCAATGTAGTTTTCAGTGTACAAGTCTGCTTTTGTTAAATTTAGTCCTTGCGGTTTTTTTTTTGGCCATGTGGCATATGGGATCTTAGTTTCCTAACCAGGGATCAAACACACGCACCCTACATTGGATGCATGGAGTCTTAACCAATGGACCACCAGGAGAATCCTCATTAAGCTTACTCCTACGTGTTTTCTTCCTTTTGATGCTAGTGTAAACAGCATTGCTTTAATTCTAAATTGTTCATTGCTTTTGTATAGGAAATATAATTGATTTTTGAAAATTGATCTTGTGTCCTGCAATCTTGCTGAAGTTTTCATTAGCTCTGTTAGTTTTTTGTGAATCCTGTTGATTTTATATACATAAAATCATGTCATGTGCACATAGAGATAGTTTTCCATCTTCTCTCTAAACTGGATGACTTTTTTAGCAAATATTTTCTCCCATTATATGTTATCTTTTCACTTTCTTGATAGTGTCCTTTGCAACACTAAAGTCCATTGTATCTCTTTTTCTTTTGTCGCTTATGCCTTTAATGTTATATCTAGGAAACCATTGCCCACTCTAATATCAGGAAGATTTCCGCCTACATTTTCTTCTAAGAGTTTTATAGTTTTAGCTCTTACATTTGTTGATCCATTTCGAATTAATTTTTGTCAGTAGTAGGAGGCAGGCATCTAATTTCATTCTTTTTAAGGTGGCTATCCAACTGTCCCAGCGCCATCTGTCTATTTTTTCCCCCACCGAATTATCCTGTCACCTTTGTCCAATCAACTGACCATAAATACATGGATTTATTTCTGGACTTTCAGATATATTCCTTTGATCTGTATGTCTATTCTTAACGCCAGGATCACATAGCCTTGACTATTGTAGCTTTGTAGTAAGTTTTGAGATTAAAAAAAGTGTGTCTTTGTTCTTTTCCCAGCTTGTTTTGACTGTTCTGGGTCTCTTGAAGTTCTGTCTTAATTTTAGGATCATCTTCTCAGCTTCTCTACAGGGCAAGCAGGTGGTATTTTGATAGGGATTGTATTGAATCTGAGATCAATTTGGGGAGTTATTGCCATTTTACAAAATTAAAATGTCCAATCCATGAACACAGAATTTGTTTCAATGTAGTTTTCAGTGTACAAGTCTGCTTTTGTTAAATTTAGTCCTTGCGGTTTTTTTTTTGGCCATGTGGCATATGGGATCTTAGTTTCCTAACCAGGGATCAAACACACGCACCCTACATTGGATGCATGGAGTCTTAACCAATGGACCACCAGGAGAATCCTCATTAAGCTTACTCCTACGTGTTTTCTTCCTTTTGATGCTAGTGTAAACAGCATTGCTTTAATTCTAAATTGTTCATTGCTTTTGTATAGGAAATATAATTGATTTTTGAAAATTGATCTTGTGTCCTGCAATCTTGCTGAAGTTTTCATTAGCTCTGTTAGTTTTTTGTGAATCCTGTTGATTTTATATACATAAAATCATGTCATGTGCACATAGAGATAGTTTTCCATCTTCTCTCTAAACTGGATGACTTTTTTTCTTGCTCAGATCACCCTGGATATAACCTCCAGAATGATGTTGAATAGAAGTGGTGAGAACCAACATCTTTGTTTTGTTCCTAATCATAAGGGAAAAAACATGCAGTCTTTCACCATGGCATGTGATGTGAGCTGTGGGGTTTGTGTAGATGCCCATTATCCAATTGAGGAAGTAACCTTCTGTTTCTTCGCTGAGTGTTTTTAGCGCGAAAGGGGATTGGACTTTGTGAAATGTTCTTCCTGTGTCTATTGAAACGTGCAGAGTACGTGGTTTCTGTCCTTTATGGTGAACACATTTTTAAAAGCAGGTGGAGGAATAGGAACCAGGAGACTAGGAGGCAGGAGTGCACGGGAAACTTTTTACTGTATATTCTTTTCTATTTTTTGTTTTCTTGAATGTATTTTTTATTCAAAAATGAAATTATCTTTTTGGAGGTTGTGGCAACATAAACAGAACATAAAATTTACTATCTTGAACATTTTTAAGCCTGCAGTTCAGTAGTGTTGTGTATTCACATTGTTGTGCAACCTCCGGAACCTTTTCATCTTGCAAAACTGAAACTCTACACCCATTAAACTACAATTCTCAGTTGCCCCTCCTCCCAGCCCCCGGCAACCACCGTTACACTTCCTGTGTCTATGAGTTTGACTACTCTAGATACCTCGTATAGTGAAATCATACAGTATTTGTCTTTTTGTGACTCACTTATTAGCCTAATATCTTTAAAGTTTATCCATGTCACAGCATGCGTTAAAATTTCCTTTCATTTTGTTGATCCATTCACTCACTGATGGACAGGTGGGACCTTAGGCCATTGTGAATAAAACCAAACCTGGCTATTGAACAGAGTGTGCAAGTATCTTTTAGACTTTGCTTTCAGTTCTTTTGGATACATACTCAGCACTGTTACTGCTGGATCATGGGGTCGTTCTGGTTTTAATTTTTTGAGGACCATCACATTGTTTTCCATGATGGCTGCACTATTTTATATACATAAAATCATGTCATGTGCACATAGAGATAGTTTTCCATCTTCTCTCTAAACTGGATGACTTTTTCTTGCTCAGATCACCCTGGATATAACCTCCAGAATGATGTTGAATAGAAGTGGTGAGAACCAACATCTTTGTTTTGTTCCTAATCATAAGGGAAAAAACATGCAGTCTTTCACCATGGCATGTGATGTGAGCTGTGGGGTTTGTGTAGATGCCCATTATCCAATTGAGGAAGTAACCTTCTGTTTCTTCGCTGAGTGTTTTTAGCGCGAAAGGGGATTGGACTTTGTGAAATGTTCTTCCTGTGTCTATTGAAACGTGCAGAGTACGTGGTTTCTGTCCTTTATGGTGAACACATTTTTAAAAGCAGGTGGAGGAATAGGAACCAGGAGACTAGGAGGCAGGAGTGCACGGGAAACTTTTTACTGTATATTCTTTTCTATTTTTTGTTTTCTTGAATGTATTTTTTATTCAAAAATGAAATTATCTTTTTGGAGGTTGTGGCAACATAAACAGAACATAAAATTTACTATCTTGAACATTTTTAAGCCTGCAGTTCAGTAGTGTTGTGTATTCACATTGTTGTGCAACCTCCGGAACCTTTTCATCTTGCAAAACTGAAACTCTACACCCATTAAACTACAATTCTCAGTTGCCCCTCCTCCCAGCCCCCGGCAACCACCGTTACACTTCCTGTGTCTATGAGTTTGACTACTCTAGATACCTCGTATAGTGAAATCATACAGTATTTGTCTTTTTGTGACTCACTTATTAGCCTAATATCTTTAAAGTTTATCCATGTCACAGCATGCGTTAAAATTTCCTTTCATTTTGTTGATCCATTCACTCACTGATGGACAGGTGGGACCTTAGGCCATTGTGAATAAAACCAAACCTGGCTATTGAACAGAGTGTGCAAGTATCTTTTAGACTTTGCTTTCAGTTCTTTTGGATACATACTCAGCACTGTTACTGCTGGATCATGGGGTCGTTCTGGTTTTAATTTTTTGAGGACCATCACATTGTTTTCCATGATGGCTGCACTATTTTATATTTATACCAACAGTGCACAAGGTTCTAGAGTTCTACACAGCCTTACCTACACTTGTTGTTTTCTGTTTGTTTGATTTTAAATAACAGCCATCCTAGTAGATGTGAAGTATAAACTATCTTAAAATTTCAGGTTTCTGAATCTACAAAGCTAAGATCCAGATGCTCAACTACTTTCAATCTCACCTTCTTTCAATCCTCTGCACAGTGCAGGGCCCTACATCTAGCTTTGACCCTCCCAGATCCACGAGAACTACTGGAGGAATGGTCAGGAATGGAAGTGGAGGCCCAGTAGGGGACAGTGGGGATTCAAGCAAGGCAGGGTGGCCCAGCTCATGTAAGGTGGCCATGGCTGTGGTTAGACGGAAGGGCGTGGAAGCAACTGCCTCCTTCTCTGGAGTATCTGGGATCGCCAACAGTTTCCAGAGTGCCCATGAGAATTCCTGAGCACTCTGTGGCTAATCCTGAGTTCCCCAACAGTTCTCATCCATGGGGGCATCATTCACAGAATCAGCATTTATTAAGCACCAACTGTTTGCTGACGCTGCAAAGCCTAAAAGAATAAATTCCATACGACCTCAGGAAGCTCACCGAGTAGGGAAACAGGCTTGGAAGCATACTCACCGACAGGCTCTGTGACAGCTGGTGCTGAGAAGAGTTCCCAACCCAATCTGCAGATAACAGGGGTCTCCAGGAAGAGAGGACTGAGTCTGGATGGTCGACTAGGAGGCTTGGGGTGGGGCAGGTGGTCTCAGGCAGAGGAAGGGATGCAAAAAAAGATGCTGGGGGACAGAAACCAGAGGGCCCACTGGAGGAAGGTCAGGGGTCCAGTTGGCTGAAGCCTGGAGATGACAGGTGAGTACAGGACCAGGACGAGGGTGACGCAAGTGAGGCAGCTGCCCTGGACAGAGAGGTGAAGGGCAAACACTCAGTCAACCAATGCAGTGTTTCCGTGCAAGCTATGACACGTGTGCTCCAGGACAGAAAACTGAGTACTGTAAGAATGTCAGTCTTTCCAAAAATAGTGCAAGGAAACTCATAATGAACAAAATATCAAATTTTAAATAAACACAGGATCATAACAGTGCTGTGTAAGCCATAGTGGAGCCTGAGGCCAAAGAAATACCAGTAATTCTGATCCTGTGGGATTTTAACATTTGACTTTGTGCTCATTGTATATTTTCACATGAATGAAAAAAGTACTGCCCTGGAAATTACTCATCGGAGTTTCTGGTGTTTCTTAGATCTCGTTCCTGAGACATATGCCTCATTTCCCTCTCTACAGCAGGAAGTAGGTTTTCAATGGTGGGCTGAGGCCCTGGAGGTTCATCCTCTGGGCTAGAAGCCATTAAAATCTTTTAATTATTAGAACGTGTTTGTATCCATTGATTAAAAAAACCCAATGTGGCTACAGATAGAGTAAGTTATGGGGGCAAGATTCATGTCCGGGAGGCTGGTTCAGATTTGCTGCCTTAATCCAGGCAGGATGATGAAGTTTAAAGAGAAAAGCAGAGGGAACAGTAGGGGAAGAATTCCCAAGACCCCTGAGGGCCAGACTGTGGGAAGCCCTTGCCTTGGGGGCTGAGAGAGAGGATAGGGTCTCAGATGAGGTTTGACTCTCAGATGAGGCTCAGCTCCCACCTGGGAGGGCTGGGTGCTGTGTCTCATTTACTGGATGGCAGTTCAGAGTGGAGGAAGAAGTTGAGTTCAGTTTGTGACTCTTGGAATCTGAAGATCTATAGGACATCAAAGGGAGCTGCCGGGAGCCCAGGAGGAAAGTGGGTCCTGCATAGACCCAGTCTGGGTGCCATCAGGGGGCAGTCGTTCCTGGCAGGTGGAGCCCAAACCAGAGAGGGTGCCCTGAGCAGAGGGCAGGAGGTGGGGGTATATCCAGCAGGGAGTTGAGGCCACAGGGCCAAAGAGGTCATCCAGGGAGAGAACATGGAGCGAGCAGATAGAAGGTAGGCAAAGAGGAAGGAGGCAATGGAGAAGTCCCAAGGAAGATGCCGTCAGAGGAAGAAGCGGAAGAGTGGGTCAGGAAGCTAAGGTCAGAAAGTGTCCTTTGGGCTGGTCACTAAGAGAGGGTGGCTTCCAGGGAAGAGGGCTGGAGGCCCTGCAGGGTCTGGGAACGACTGGCAGGAACTCTTTTCCACTTTTCGTGGAAGTTAATTCCTATAAGAGGGTTCCTCGGTGGCGTTAGTGGTAAAGAACCCGCCTGCCAATGCAGGAGACAGAAGAGACTCTGGTTCAATCCTTGGATTGAGAAGATCCCCTGGAGAAGGAAATAGCAACCCACTCTAGTATTCTTGCCTGGGGAATCTCATGGACAGAGGAGCCTGGCGGGCTACAGTTCATGGGGTTGTAGAGTGGACTTATTATCAAGGCACAGTTCCTATAAAGGACAAAAGAAGGGAAAGAGGATCGAAATGAAAGATTATTGGAGTAGGCCCAAGAGAGGGGCAGGGCAGGGCTCCTGGCCTCAAGGAAAGGTGTTGTTGTAGAGGATTCCAGCTTCCCTGGGGGCGTGGAGGGTAGAAAGCCAAGGGCTAGGGCTTTTGTAAATCAGAAAGTGGAATGCCCTGGGGAGGTCTGTTTTTCTCTGTAGTAGAAGGTGGGGTAACTATGGAGATGGAGGGGTGGGGGGAGGGGGGAGGAGCCTCCTGGGAGAGGAGACTTGGAATAGGTGCTGGGGAGGTAGGAATGCGAGTCCTGGGGGACTTCCTTGGCAGCTGGGGTGGGGCAGGACAGTTAGGGACCGCTGATCTTTGTCATCATAAGATTTGTCCCCAGCGTGGCCAACCTCCTGGGTGCAGGAGAAGGGAGAGCTGCCCAGGGCCTGGACTGGGGCCTGCTGCCAGCCCTCCTCCATAAGGCTCTGAGACTCTGGTCACTGTGCCGTTGGGGAGCTGAGGGCTGGCTCCGAGCTGGCAGATGAAGCTTCTCGGGCTCTTGGGAAGACAAATGCTGGGTCCTTTGACTCAGGTTTCTCAGCCCCACAGGCAGCAGAGACACAAGTTGCCTTGTGCATGGAAACACTGGCCTATATGCCAAGCAGGGCCTAGGAGAGGAGGAAGCGCTTAGCTCAAAGATCTGGAAAGTATCTGGAAGCCTCAGGGAAGCCCCAGGAGACAGAAGCGGGCCAGACTGGTCAAGGGAACCTGGCTCTGGCCATCTTCACAGGCTCACAGCGGATCCCAGGCCTCTGGGCTCTGGCAGGGTTGAGCACTGGACTTTAGGCTGCGAATTCCTCTCCTGGCCACTAGAGGTGTCCACTGATCCCCTGCTCTGGGCAGCTCCCCTGGGTGCACCCCTGGTCCCCCACTGTGGACCTACCTTCAGTGGACAAGCCGTCTGCGACCACAGTCTGCAGGGATAGCTTCCTGCATGTGCCCTGACATTCTGTTTGGCCTCTCAGCAATGCTGGAACCCAGGCCCTTGGCAGTGAAAGCAAAGTCCTAACGACTGGACTGCCAGGGAATTCCCAGACTCCTTGTGCTTAAAATACCTGATGTGGACTCTCCAGGTGGTGCAGCGGTTAAGCATCTGCCTTGCAACGCAGAGGACAGGGGTTTTATCTGTGCTCAAGGAACTAAGATCTGTTGTGCCATGGGGTAACTTAATCTGTAGCTAAATCAGCCAAGTAAGTATTTTAAAATGAATAAATATCTGATGTGATTTGTCTTTGCTGACTGGAGGCCTGGAACTAGGCACTGGCATTAGCCCTTCTGATCAGCAGACTTCCTCTAGGGGGCTGTAGACCCTCACATTCATATGAGGCCATGGTGGTTGGGTGGGGTGGGTCAGAAGGCCCAGAACTGCGCATGGATGCCCACAGTGGGGGCCCAAAATGGGCGCCTCAGTGCAGACATCAGTTTGCCGTCAAAGGTCCATATAGTCAAAGCTGTGGTTTTTCCAGCAGTCATGCACGGATGTGAGAGCTGAATGGCCAAAGAATTGATGCCTTTGAACTGTGTTGTTGGAGAAGACCCTTGAGAGTGTCTTGTACAACAAAGGATCAAATCAGTCGATCCTAAAGGAATCCTAAAGGAAATCAACTGTCAGTATTCACTGAAGGACTGGTGCTGAAGCTGAAGATTCAATACTTTGTCCACGTGATGCGAAGAACCAACTCATTGGAGAAGATCCTGACGTTAGGAAAGTTTGAAGGCAAAAGGAGAAGGGATGAGACAGAGGATGAGATGGTTGGATGGCTTCACTGGCTCAATGGACACGAATTTGAACAACTCCGGGAGATGAAGCATAGAGAAGCCTGCTGCGCTGTAGTCCGTGGGGTCACAAAAAGTTGTGCATTACTTAGTGACTGAACAACAGCAAGTCTTAATTACATTTCTAGGCATTTGGGTAGCCACCCAGGGTTTCCCTTCCAGACTCTCAGACTCAGGTCCCTTGAAGATGTGGATTGAACCAATTTTTCCTTATTCCTAGTACATAAACATACCCTTGCCAAAGGGAGTAAGAGTGCCTGCCTTCATTTAATAGGTGAAAAAGAGGGAGGCAGAAGTCCACACAATGATGAGGCAACATTTCATGTTTGCCCACATGTCAGGGCAGGTTCAGATCTTCTTATTTCCATTCCTACAAAATCCTGTGCATTTGCTAGAGAGGTCCACCCCGAGGGGCATCATTTCAAAATAATAATCTGTTCTTCCCTGTTCTGGCTGTAAGAAATCTACTTCATTTGGTGTCTACTTACTTCTTATTTATTTTTAAAATTTATTTTTAGATGTTCTGTTCTTTTTTTTGCTTGAATTTCAGCCTTGAGGTATAATGACATATACCATTTAAAAATATTTAAAGTGTACATTGTTGTGATTTGATGTATCTATATATTGTGCAAAGATTTCCCAAGTAGTTAATTACATGTTCAACACCTCACAATTCTTTGTGTGAGAATATTTAAGTTCTACTAGTTTAGCAACTGCAGTTATATAATAGTATTATCAAGTATTGTCACCATGTTTTATATTATATCCTCAGACTGTATTAATCTTTCGTAAAATTCATTATTTTTTTGGTTGCACTGCGTTTTCGTTCCTGCACATGGGCTTTCTCCAGTTGTGGCGAGCTAGGGATACTCTTTGTTGTGGTACACCGGCTTCTCACTGTGGTGGCTTCTGTGGTTGTACAGCACAGACCCTCAGCTTGTGGGCTTGTCATTGTGGTGCGCAAGCTTCGTGCTTCTTGGCATGTGGAATCGTCCCAGACTAAGGATCAAACCCGTGTCTCCTGCATTAGCAGGCAGATTCCTATCCACTGTAGCATCAGGGAATTCCAGACCCTGCACACCTTATGCTGGAAGTTTGTACCCCTTTATCAGTTTCTCCCCATATCCTCCATCTCCTAGCTCCTGGCAACCCCTTTTCTATTCCGTTTCTGAATATCCTTTAAAACATTTTATTCCACATATAAGTGATACTCTGCAGTATATGTTTCTGTCTGGCTGACTTTACTTAGCATGATGACCTCAAGGTCCATCCATGTTGTGGCAAATGGCAGGACTTTCTTCTTTTTTATAGCTGAATAATATTCCATTGAATATATATATCACATCTTTTTTGTGTATCTGTGTATGTATTTTTATTGAGGTATATTTGATTTACAGTATTATAATTCTCAGGCATACAACATAGTGAATCACAATTTTTTAAATATATCATGGGAGTTCCTTGACATTCCAGTTGTTAGGACTTGGTGCTTTCACTGGTGGGTCCTGATTTCAGTCCCCGACCAGGGAACTAAGATCCTACAATCCATGTGGCCCATACCTTTATCTATTCATCTGCCGATTGATACTCAGGCTGTTTCCTCATCTTGGCTACTGTGAATAGTGTTTTAGTGAACATGAGGGTACAGATATCTTGGCAATACTAATTTTATTTCCTATGGATAAATACCCAGAAGTGGAATTGCTAGATCATATCTTTTAATATTTTGAAGAATCTCCATATTGTTTTCCATAGTGGCTGCCCCAATTTACATTCCATTACTTTGAAATCAAGTCTTTTGGAGTTTAAAGTGTCCCTTTTCTCCTGTCAGCTGGTGCCCAGCAAACGCCCATCCAGCCTCTTATTCTTCCCAAGGAAGACAGCAGCACACAGGAATTACCATAATCCTCACACCCACACTTCATTCATTGAATGGACATTTACTAAGCACCTTCAGGTGGCTCAGTGGGTAGAGAATCCACCTGCAATGCAGGAGACCACGTGCCAATGCAGGAGACTCAGGTTTGATCCCTGGGAAATCCCATGGACAGAGGAACCTGGTGGGCTCCAGTCCATGGGGTTGCAAAAGAGTCGGACACAAGTTAGTGACTAAACCACCACCAAGCACCTTTTATGCACTGGGCACTGTCTGGGCACTTAAGAGGCATTAAACCATCCTGGCAGTAAGCTCCACAGCCCCGCCCCCGGAGCCTACCTTCTGGCTTTCTCTTCTATGTCAGTTACACAGGTACATTTACCTTTAGTCTCAAATTGGTCTGGACCAAGGGGTAGTTCCTTTGTTTGACAATCCTCATTCACTTAATCTTGTCCTCTCATTTCTAAGCTCCCCCCTTTCACCTTCAAAACATTTTATTCCACATATAAGTGTCCATCTGTCTGGCTGTTTTGTTGTGGCAAAATGGCAGGACTTTCTTCTTTTTTATAGCTGAATAATATTCCATTGAATATATATATCACATCTTTTTTGTGTATCTGTGTATGTATTTTTATTGAGGTATATTTGATTTACAGTATTATAATTCTCAGGCATACAACATAGTGAATCACAATTTTTTAAATATATCATGGGAGTTCCTTGACATTCCAGTTGTTAGGACTTGGTGCTTTCACTGGTGGGTCCTGATTTCAGTCCCCGACCAGGGAACTAAGATCCTACAATCCATGTGGCCCATACCTTTATCTATTCATCTGCCGATTGATACTCAGGCTGTTTCCTCATCTTGGCTACTGTGAATAGTGTTTTAGTGAACATGAGGGTACAGATATCTTGGCAATACTAATTTTATTTCCTATGGATAAATACCCAGAAGTGGAATTGCTAGATCATATCTTTTAATATTTTGAAGAATCTCCATATTGTTTTCCATAGTGGCTGCCCCAATTTACATTCCATTACTTTGAAATCAAGTCTTTTGGAGTTTAAAGTGTCCCTTTTCTCCTGTCAGCTGGTGCCCAGCAAACGCCCATCCAGCCTCTTATTCTTCCCAAGGAAGACAGCAGCACACAGGAATTACCATAATCCTCACACCCACACTTCATTCATTGAATGGACATTTACTAAGCACCTTCAGGTGGCTCAGTGGGTAGAGAATCCACCTGCAATGCAGGAGACCACGTGCCAATGCAGGAGACTCAGGTTTGATCCCTGGGAAATCCCATGGACAGAGGAACCTGGTGGGCTCCAGTCCATGGGGTTGCAAAAGAGTCGGACACAAGTTAGTGACTAAACCACCACCAAGCACCTTTTATGCACTGGGCACTGTCTGGGCACTTAAGAGGCATTAAACCATCCTGGCAGTAAGCTCCACAGCCCCGCCCCCGGAGCCTACCTTCTGGCTTTCTCTTCTATGTCAGTTACACAGGTACATTTACCTTTAGTCTCAAATTGGTCTGGACCAAGGGGTAGTTCCTTTGTTTGACAATCCTCATTCACTTAATCTTGTCCTCTCATTTCTAAGCTTCCAACTCTCCCTGCAGCCACGCCCCGCAGCCCCCCCCCCCCCCCACCGGCTCCAGCTCCTTCCGCATAGGCCAGAAGCTATGGAGAAGCTTGAGCTGCAACCACTCCCTCACTCCCTCTCCCAGGCGTGCTTCCTACAGGGACCCTATGGTTACTGCTTCTACTTCTCTATCCACAGCAGCGTGGCTTCTACCCCATCATACTTACTGAAATCTCCAGTATCGTTTAATACCAAGTCCAGTAGACTCTCTCAGGCCTCACCTTATTTGATATTTCAAGGGGCATTGGACATTGTTATTTCTACGTTTTTTCCTTGAAACCTTTTCTTCCCTTGCCTTCCCAAACTCCCCTTTCATAGCTTGGCTTCCACCTCTGAGCCTTGTCCCACCAATGGGCCTGAGCCTGCGCAGCCTTCTCTTCTCCTCGCTTTGCAGGGCCCTTGTGCCATCTGTGTCTGCAGCCACGTGGCCACCTCCTCAGAGCCAGCTGCCTAAAGGGATGAGTGTTTCCCGTGCACACAAACATGTCCGGTGCTAAACTCAGGAGCTTCCCTGCAAACCTGCAGCCCTGTTGATGTCACTTGACTTAAATACCCACTCAACAGGTAACGAAATAAATGATCCTTTCTCCTCTATCCACGTCACTGAGCCTGTCAGTAATAACAATAGCTAATACTGGGGGCTTATTATCCATCTCTCTTAATACTTGTAACAACCCCAAAGTCAGGTGCTATTACTATCATCTCCATTGTATAAATAAACCGAGGTGACAGAGCAGGGTCTCAATTTAAATCCTAGTTCCAGGATTTCCTTGGTGGTCCAGTGGCTAAAATGCCACACTCCCAATGTAGGGGGACCAGGTTCAATCCCTTGTCAGGGAATTAAATCGCCCTGTCTCAACTAACAGTTTGCATACTGCAGCTAAGACCCGGTGCAGACAAATAAGTAAATATAAAAAAATCAACCCAACAACTTAGTTCCAGCCTGTATGACCCTGGACAAGTTAACTTATCTCTCTGCCTCAGTTTCTGTAAAAAAGTCCTAATTTTTTTCTAGGAGTAAATGAATTTATATATATATATACATATATGTACGTATATAATATATACATAAAGAATTGGAATAGCATTTAGAAATTTGTAAATATTATGTAAGTATTAGATGTTACCATTTTTTTTTTTTTTTTTGCTAACTCCCAGGCTGACTCCAAAGCAAGGGTACTCGAACACTTAGCTCTACTGACTGTCTCTAGTGCTCCTTTTACTTAAATGCTTCATTCATTCAACAAATAATTTTCATCACTACTTGTATCAGGCGGTGATTAAGGGACCAGGAATACAGCAGAGAACAAAGGCTGTGTTCTCTTGGCTGGGGAAGGAGCAAACCGACAGTAAACAGACAAAAAAAATGCTAGGTAGTGAGTGGTTAAGTACCTACAGAGGACTGGATTAGGGTGGTGTGACAGGGAGCCTTTGGGGGACTCTTTTCATTGGAGGATTGCAGAAGGCCTCTTAAGAGGTGATAAAAACTGAGATCTGAAATGACAAAGTCAGCCCTGCCAGTGTTTCTTTAACTCATCCTTGTTACTTGATCACGCTCACTGCTCATCTCCCCGGCCTCTTCCCATGAGTGACCTAAGCTTGCTCCGTGCCAAACTGCTTGCAAACACTTGGGTCTTATTCCACCATGTCGTGGCTTAGGCTGTTCTTTCTGTTCCCAGTCACTCAGTGAGTGTCCCCTGGGCCCCCCTCCGAGTTCAAAATGAAAACCTCCTCAGGGTGTTCTCCACAGGCTATCAGAAAGCAGGGTGCAGACTGCAGCACTAGCCCGGGTCTCCTACCTGATCAGAGAGACCCAGTGGCTAGCTTTGGGTTTCCTACTCATTCAGTCACAGGAGTGTTTTAGTAAGAGTTGCAAAATAATCTGCTCAGAATCCCCATGGGCCCTTGTTAAAATACAAAACCCCAGGCCCAACCCCACACCTCTTTAATTAGAAACCCCAGAGATGATTCTGAACATTAGCTCAGTTGGGGAAATATTGTCATAGCTGAAGACACCCTGCTTTTGTACCAGGTACCCATGTCAGGGATGTAACCGTCCTCCCCTGGCAGGTTCTAAACGGACGAAAGTGCTCTGGGTTAACTGACAGCTTGGCACCAATTAAGGTGTTTTTTTTTTTTTTTTTTTTTTTGCTGGGGGGTGGGGAGGGACACTTCTATTGGTCTTTCATTTATCTATTTTCATCCATCTTTTTTCTTTGACCTGTGTGGGCCTCCCATCGCAGTGGCCTCTCTCGCTACAGAGTACCGGCTCCGGGCGCATGCGCTCCAGAGTGTGGGTTCGGTCGTTGGACACAGCGGTCCAGCCGCTCCACAGCATGTGGGATCTCCCCAGGCCAGGGATCGAACCGGCGCCCCTTGCACTGCAAGGTGGTGTCCTTACCCACTGGACCACCAGGGAAATCTACCAATTAAGTTTTGCCAATCCGTCTGAATAACCGGCAAAAGCACAACGCAAAGGCAATCTTCTGTTCCATCCAGGGAACTTTCGACTCTTTTGACAAAATTCTAGACCATCAGACCCCGACTTAGCAGCCACCATTTTTAAGGAGGTGCTTTAGTCCCAAACAACAAAGAGGGAACTTCTGAGTGGCCAAAGGTCCTGCACTGTGGTTGGCCTGACCAAGTTCTTCTCCTCAGCCCGCAGTTACAACATAAAGTTGCCCAAAAATGTTGAAAGTTGCGCCAACTCTCCCCGGCCTCTTCCCATGAGTGACCTAAGCTTGCTCCGTGCAAACTGCTTGCAAACACTTGGGTCTTATTCCACCATGTCGTGGCTTAGGCTGTTCTTTCTGTTCCCAGTCACTCAGTGAGTGTCCCCTGGGCCCCCCTCCGAGTTCAAAATGAAAACCTCCTCAGGGTGTTCTCCACAGGCTATCAGAAAGCAGGGTGCAGACTGCAGCACTAGCCCGGGTCTCCTACCTGATCAGAGAGACCCAGTGGCTAGCTTTGGGTTTCCTACTCATTCAGTCACAGGAGTGTTTTAGTAAGAGTTGCAAAATAATCTGCTCAGAATCCCCATGGGCCCTTGTTAAAATACAAAACCCCAGGCCCAACCCCACACCTCTTTAATTAGAAACCCCAGAGATGATTCTGAACATTAGCTCAGTTGGGGAAATATTGTCATAGCTGAAGACACCCTGCTTTTGTACCAGGTACCCATGTCAGGGATGTAACCGTCCTCCCCTGGCAGGTTCTAAACGGACGAAAGTGCTCTGGGTTAACTGACAGCTTGGCACCAATTAAGGTGTTTTTTTTTTTTTTTTTTTTTTGCTGGGGGGTGGGGAGGGACACTTCTATTGGTCTTTCATTTATCTATTTTCATCCATCTTTTTTCTTTGACCTGTGTGGGCCTCCCATCGCAGTGGCCTCTCTCGCTACAGAGTACCGGCTCCGGGCGCATGCGCTCCAGAGTGTGGGTTCGGTCGTTGGACACAGCGGTCCAGCCGCTCCACAGCATGTGGGATCTCCCCAGGCCAGGGATCGAACCGGCGCCCCTTGCACTGCAAGGTGGTGTCCTTACCCACTGGACCACCAGGGAAATCTACCAATTAAGTTTTGCCAATCCGTCTGAATAACCGGCAAAAGCACAACGCAAAGGCAATCTTCTGTTCCATCCAGGGAACTTTCGACTCTTTTGACAAAATTCTAGACCATCAGACCCCGACTTAGCAGCCACCATTTTTAAGGAGGTGCTTTAGTCCCAAACAACAAAGAGGGAACTTCTGAGTGGCCAAAGGTCCTGCACTGTGGTTGGCCTGACCAAGTTCTTCTCCTCAGCCCGCAGTTACAACATAAAGTGACCACAAGGGTGTCTTCCCACTGGGAAAAATACCTAGTACAGAGGCTTCTTGAGATTAAATATTGTTTGTGCGCTGCTCACAGAAAACCTCAAAAACATAGGCGACTGTCTCTATCAGGCGCTCTCAGGAGGCAGCTGCTGAGACGTGGCGCGGGGTACTTTCTGGCCCGGTTCACAAGCGAGGGGGAACTAAAGTGGGAGCTTAACGCGGCGGATCCTGAATTCCTCATTAGAGGGGAAACAGGGCAAACTCTCATCTACATCGCTTCTCGGAGGCTCCGCGTAACACGCGGGCCGGGGCCGCCCGTGAGGCCCCCCGGAAACTCGAGCCCTCCCCCGCAGACAAGACCCTGACACACTAAGGAACCAGACACAACCGGTATCCACCGCCCGGGAGTTGAGGAACACGCGGCGCCAAAAAGTCCGTCCCAACGCGCAGGCGCCGCGAGCACGGGCCGCGGAGGGGCACGCCGGGACCCGCGCACCCGAGGACCAATCAGAGCCGGCCTCGCACCGAGCGATCCCGCCCCCGGCCGCCACGCCCCGCCCACTCCGGCGCGCCCCGCCCCGCAGGTAGAGGCTCGCGATTGGCTCAGCGGAGGGACGCGCGAGCTGGTTGGTCGAGACGGAGTCACGAGGGCGCCCCCGTCGCCTTTCCAGAGGCGATTACTGGGCAGGCTCAGTCTTTCGCCTCAGTCTCGAGCGCTAGCTGGCAGCCAAGCGTACGGGCTCAGGGATTAGCGGCCGCCATCGACGTTGCTGAGGTTCCTCTCGGCCGTCTGCGCCACTCGCTCGCCCCACACCCCGCCGCCATCATGGTAAAGCTCGCAAAGGTAAGCGGCCTGGCCCACGCGAGCACGGACGTCAAGGCCTGTTTGCCGAGGGCCGCGCGCGCCGCCGGGAGGAGGGCCTGCGCGCCGTCCCGGGCGCGTTCGAAGGCGCCATGCTGTGGGAAATCTCGCGCGATTAGCTGGGAGGTCTCGCGGCTTGGAGCTGCTGGGTCGCGAAGCGGAGAGCTTCGGCAGGTGCCGAGGGGGGCGAATGCGGCGGGGAGGACTTCGGGGCTGCGAGCAGGGTGAGGGCGCGGGGCCTCGGAGGAGGCCTGACGCCTGCCGCGGGTCGGAGTGGGGCTCCGCCTCCCTACGCACGTGCCGCTGCGCGCGGCCCGCCACGTGGGCCCCGCCGCGCGGACCCCCGCGCCTGCGGAGGGACGGGACCTGGCCGGGGGCGGTGGGCCCCGGGCCCCCGGGCCGGGTGGGCGGGCGGGAGGCGGGGTCCGGAAGGGGGCCCTGCCGCGTGCAGGCTGCGCAGGGCTGCGCGCACGTGGTGGCCTGCGACCTCCCCACGTGGCCCTGCCGGGCTGAAAGGGGCGGGGAGGCTCACCCGGGAAAGGACGTGTTAACCGACGGTGGCAGGTGGAGGCTTTTTATCGCACTAAGCCCCCCTAGTTTAAATTCATACGGGCGCGAGTTGTTGGGGTTAGGTGCCACAGTGTTACCTCAGAGGCTGACGCGTCTTGGATTGTTGGCCGTTTCCGTGATCCGATTGTAAAACAGGCCTTGAAAAACGTGCCTTATGCGAGGTTCGATTCTAGCTGGAGGTTTAGTTTTTTAAAACGGGTGGGGTTAGAGAAGATAGCAAGAAGAGTTGACGTTTTATCCAAAGCAGAGGTTGATATTTGAAGAACTTGACAGGATATACGTAGGAAATCCGAGTTTTTTTTCGGTCGTATCCAGTTCTTTGCCACCTTGTGTGCTGTAGCCCGCCAGACTCCTGTCCATGGGGTTTTTCAGCAAGAATACTGGAGTGGTTGTCATGCCCTTCGCCAGGGGATCTTCCCTACCCGGGGATCGAACCCTCGTGTTTTGCCTCGTGCATTGGCAGGCGGGTTCTTTACCACTGGCGCCACCTGGGAAGCCTGTTAACATTGGTATGAAGGATAGTTTTTATATAAATTTTACTTAAGCACTATGGAGAGTGAGTTTTAAGGGAGATGACTGTCATTTTACTATGAAGAATAACTTGAATGAGGAAGGATCATGTGTCCTGTGTCTGTTCTAGGCTGGTAAAAATCAAGGTGAGCCCAAGAAGATGCCTCCTCCTCCAAAGGAGGTGGAAGAAGATAGTGAAGATGAGGAAATGTCAGAAGATGAAGACGATGAGAGCAGTGGAGAGGAGGTAATTGTATATCGTTCAGTGCAGAATTGCCTTAAACTGCAGAATTAAAGCAGATGGTGTTGGATGTCTAAAAACACTGGCAAAAAACCCCAGGATTCTGTCCATTCACATATGATCAGTTGCAATGGTCGAGCATTTCACAAAGTTTTATTGGCCTGTCAAGATACCATAAGAGTACTTGAACTTGAGAGGAAAAATCTGGAGTTTTTTTCCATGTGCCTTCTGCAGGGCTTGGTGTGATATGTTGCAGTAAATCACTAGTTTTGCACCTTCCACGTGTTAGTTTCACTTACCAGCTAAACTCCGTGGACAGTTAAGTCCTGTGAGTGGCAGCTCTGAGCATTATATTCAGGTCTGAGGTTAGCTTTACCAGATTCTTGTAGCTTCCACATAGGTCAGTTGGTCTCTCTTACCCTAGTAAGGGCTTGACTATATTAGCCCCTGTTACGGTGGTGTGGGTCGAGAGTCGCTGCTTCCTGTGGTGGTAGCATTTATTTAGTCCCAGTTACTGTTGGCTCTCTGTAAAGACAATTAATTCTGATATTTATTCATATTTCTTATTTAGAATTTAATGAAGGCTTTGTTTTGCCATACATTACATGGTAAAAATCACTAGTTAACAGAAAGTAGTTTTGAATGCAACTTAAATGTAGATGAATGGTTTTTATCAAGCGAATGTGCTCTTTTATTAATTTTGCAACGATTGAATGTAGCACTTGATATTTTGATGTTCATTTACTCTTGTGTTCAGTGAACTTTATACCTCTGCCCACTGTGACAGCCCCAAATGACTTAATAACACTTAACAGGTCGTCTTCTCTCTGTGTAAGACTTTTTTGCTTTATGTATCTTAGTTCATAATTCTTAAACCAGTGTATAAGGAGCTCACTCAGTGGGAAAGATTCTGATGTTGGAAATGGTTGAAGGCAAAAGGGTAGAAGAGGATGAGATGCTTAGAGAGCATCACTGACCCCGTGGATATGGACCTGAGCAAACTCCAGGAGGTAGTGAAGGACAGGGAAGCCTGGCTACGGTCCATGGTGTTACGGAGTCGCAGGGTTGGGTGTGACTTAGCGACTGAACAGCGAAGTTATTTTCAGATAGGAAAAATATTGAGGCTTAAAATTAAGTTTTAAGACAGCCCATGCAGTGGCATCCAATCTGTTTTCAAAGTCTTTATTAGAGTTTGCATTAGGACTGTGATTTCAAGTGCATGGGGCATGTTAACTTGACCCTACAGTTTAACTTTCTGACATCTGGTGCATGTAGTCTTGAACTGAGGGAGTGAGAATTTAGCACTCATTCATGGGACAGGACTCTTCAAGTTTGGGAACAGGCTTATGTTGGTTTTTACTTATTCTTAAGGTTGTCATCCCTCAGAAAAAAGGCAAAAAGGCTACCACAACTCCAGCAAAGAAGATGGTAGTTTCCCCGACAAAAAAGGTTGCAGTTGCCACACCGGCAAAGAAAGCAGTTGTCACCCCTGGCAAAAAGGCAGCGGCTCCACCAGCCAAGAAGACAGTTACGCCTGCCAAAGCGGTAGTAACACCTGGCAAGAAGGGAGCCACACCAGGCAAAGCAGTGGTAGCCACCCCTGGTAAGAAGGGAGCAGTCGCTCCAGCCAAGGGAGCAAAGAATGGCAAGAATGCCAAGAAAGAAGACAGTGATGAGGAAGAGGAAGATGACAGTGAGGAGGAAGATGACGATGATGAAGAGGAGGATGAGCCAGCAGTGAGGAAAGGAGCTGGGGCTTTTGGTGTTGCTCCTGCCACAGATGATGAAGATGACGAGGATGAAGATGATGACGAAGATGATGAGGAGGAGGAGGAGGAGGAGGACGAAGATGGTAAGGCATTGTATTGGTAGTACTTGAGCTCCTGTTTGCAGGTTACCTTACAGATGGGGTGTGGGTGGTAAGGCTTACATACTCCTGAAAACTCTGGGGGGTTAGACAGGAATCATTCCAGGGATTCTCTGGGCTGATGTGGTACACTCGATTGGTACCCATGTGATACCCATGAAAGTTGTGTGCTCAGTTGCTAAGGAAATGAGAGGGCTTAGAGAGCATCACTGACCCCGTGGATATGGACCTGAGCAAACTCCAGGAGGTAGTGAAGGACAGGGAAGCCTGGCTACGGTCCATGGTGTTACGGAGTCGCAGGGTTGGGTGTGACTTAGCGACTGAACAGCGAAGTTATTTTCAGATAGGAAAAATATTGAGGCTTAAAATTAAGTTTTAAGACAGCCCATGCAGTGGCATCCAATCTGTTTTCAAAGTCTTTATTAGAGTTTGCATTAGGACTGTGATTTCAAGTGCATGGGGCATGTTAACTTGACCCTACAGTTTAACTTTCTGACATCTGGTGCATGTAGTCTTGAACTGAGGGAGTGAGAATTTAGCACTCATTCATGGGACAGGACTCTTCAAGTTTGGGAACAGGCTTATGTTGGTTTTTACTTATTCTTAAGGTTGTCATCCCTCAGAAAAAAGGCAAAAAGGCTACCACAACTCCAGCAAAGAAGATGGTAGTTTCCCCGACAAAAAAGGTTGCAGTTGCCACACCGGCAAAGAAAGCAGTTGTCACCCCTGGCAAAAAGGCAGCGGCTCCACCAGCCAAGAAGACAGTTACGCCTGCCAAAGCGGTAGTAACACCTGGCAAGAAGGGAGCCACACCAGGCAAAGCAGTGGTAGCCACCCCTGGTAAGAAGGGAGCAGTCGCTCCAGCCAAGGGAGCAAAGAATGGCAAGAATGCCAAGAAAGAAGACAGTGATGAGGAAGAGGAAGATGACAGTGAGGAGGAAGATGACGATGATGAAGAGGAGGATGAGCCAGCAGTGAGGAAAGGAGCTGGGGCTTTTGGTGTTGCTCCTGCCACAGATGATGAAGATGACGAGGATGAAGATGATGACGAAGATGATGAGGAGGAGGAGGAGGAGGAGGACGAAGATGGTAAGGCATTGTATTGGTAGTACTTGAGCTCCTGTTTGCAGGTTACCTTACAGATGGGGTGTGGGTGGTAAGGCTTACATACTCCTGAAAACTCTGGGGGGTTAGACAGGAATCATTCCAGGGATTCTCTGGGCTGATGTGGTACACTCGATTGGTACCCATGTGATACCCATGAAAGTTGTGTGCTCAGTTGCTCAGTCATTTCCAATACTTTGATACCGCACAGGCTGTAGCTGCTCCCCAGTAAAAATGCTTCAGATATCTCATCCTATATTTGTCTTGCCATCGCTGTTAAGCACAGTGTCACAAGATTATAATTTATTTTCCTTTAGGTTTTCATAAATGGAGGAGGAAATGGCAGTGCACTCCAGTGTTCTTGTCTGGAGAATCCCCTGGACAGAAAAGCCTGATAGGCTGAAGTCCATGGGATTCAGTCAGACAGCTGAAGTGACTGAGCACACAGGTTTTCATAGTACTGGGATGGAACTCAGTTTTTGATTAATTGTCTTCTCTTCCAGACTCTGAAGAAGAACCTATGGAGATTGTACCAGCCAAAGGGAAGAAAGCGCCAGTGAAGGCTGTTGCCGTGAAGGCCAAGAGCACTGCTGAAGATGAAGAGGATGACGACGACGACGAAGAGGAGGAAGACGATGGACGATGATGAAGAGGAGGAGGATGACGACGACGAGGAGGAGGAGGAAGAAGAAGAGGAGGAGGAGGAGGAAGGTAAGTAATCGAGTTGCTTTCTCCAGTTCATTGACATGTATTGAGTTTCCGTGGCCACTTGTGGATGACATAGATTGAACTCTTATCCAGAGCCTGTCAAAGAAGCACCTGGAAAACGAAAGAAGGAAATGGCCAAACAAAAAGCAGCTCCTGAAGCCAAGAAACAAAAAGTGGAAGGTAACTTAGAGCATTGGGGGTGGAAATGACACTGCACAGCACAAGTGATGAACAGTACAGGGACTTAATACTGAAAGCTGATGTTATACTGCAGTGTGCTGATGTGCTGATGTGCTGTGTACACAAATAATTAATGTTCAGGTATACTGGAAAATAGACTAATTTGAGACAATTTTTGTACAGGCACAGAACCAACTACGTCTTTCAATCTCTTTGTTGGAAACCTGAACTTCAGTAAATCTGCTCCTGAATTGAAAACGGGTATTAGTGACCTTTTACTTGGGGTCATTCCAGGGATTCTCTGGGCTGATGTGGTACACTCGATTGGTACCCATGTGATACCCATGAAAGTTGTGTGCTCAGTTGCTCAGTCATTTCCAATACTTTGATACCGCACAGGCTGTAGCTGCTCCCCAGTAAAAATGCTTCAGATATCTCATCCTATATTTGTCTTGCCATCGCTGTTAAGCACAGTGTCACAAGATTATAATTTATTTTCCTTTAGGTTTTCATAAATGGAGGAGGAAATGGCAGTGCACTCCAGTGTTCTTGTCTGGAGAATCCCCTGGACAGAAAAGCCTGATAGGCTGAAGTCCATGGGATTCAGTCAGACAGCTGAAGTGACTGAGCACACAGGTTTTCATAGTACTGGGATGGAACTCAGTTTTTGATTAATTGTCTTCTCTTCCAGACTCTGAAGAAGAACCTATGGAGATTGTACCAGCCAAAGGGAAGAAAGCGCCAGTGAAGGCTGTTGCCGTGAAGGCCAAGAGCACTGCTGAAGATGAAGAGGATGACGACGACGACGAAGAGGAGGAAGACGATGACGATGATGAAGAGGAGGAGGATGACGACGACGAGGAGGAGGAGGAAGAAGAAGAGGAGGAGGAGGAGGAAGGTAAGTAATCGAGTTGCTTTCTCCAGTTCATTGACATGTATTGAGTTTCCGTGGCCACTTGTGGATGACATAGATTGAACTCTTATCCAGAGCCTGTCAAAGAAGCACCTGGAAAACGAAAGAAGGAAATGGCCAAACAAAAAGCAGCTCCTGAAGCCAAGAAACAAAAAGTGGAAGGTAACTTAGAGCATTGGGGGTGGAAATGACACTGCACAGCACAAGTGATGAACAGTACAGGGACTTAATACTGAAAGCTGATGTTATACTGCAGTGTGCTGATGTGCTGATGTGCTGTGTACACAAATAATTAATGTTCAGGTATACTGGAAAATAGACTAATTTGAGACAATTTTTGTACAGGCACAGAACCAACTACGTCTTTCAATCTCTTTGTTGGAAACCTGAACTTCAGTAAATCTGCTCCTGAATTGAAAACGGGTATTAGTGACCTTTTTGCTAAAAATGATCTTGCTGTTGTCGATGTCAGAATTGGTGTGTCTAGGTAAGTATGGGAGAGCCTTGCCATAGCACTGCATATTGCTCGTGGGTCTGCTGCTGCTTTTTCCTTTCCCTTATAGGACTGTAGCCCATTTCTCTTAAATATGAATAAGTAAAAGACGTAAGATTAGACATAACTGAATTAAGTCATTAGATTATCAAAGCTATAATTGTAAATGCCTTTAACCAGACAGGATTCTCTTAGTGCCTCAACAGCTTCTTTGGTCATGTGCTATCAGTTGTTAAGTAGCAGTGTAGTTTTAGAAGATCTTGGAGGTGAGCTTGCATTAGGTCTCTACAGAGACATGGCTCTGCAGCCCTGTCTTAAAGGGCCTGACTTACTTTGTTGATAGTATAGATGCGCTTTTAATTTTGTTTGCACCAGTATTAGTGTTACAGCTTGCCAAGAGTACTTGTTACGTGATTCTTCTGGGATTTTTGTTTGTCCTCCTGCCCCCCAACCTGTAATTTTATTTTTCTTTGGCCCCCTTCTCATCTTAAAGGAAGTTTGGCTATGTGGATTTTGAATCTGCTGAAGACCTGGAAAAAGCCTTGGAACTCAGTGGTTTAAAAGTCTTTGGCAACGAAATTAAACTGGAGAAACCAAAGGGAAAAGACAGTAAGAAAGGTATGTGACGTCTTAGTTAATGCTAATACTGATAGCTTGCTCACAGCTATGTGTCTAGTAGACAAGCGAGCGTAAGTAGTTCAAGATTTTTCTTTTGGCTTCCTCATAATGTTGAGGATTAAATGAATTAGAATGTTAAAAAAGTTTACAACAATGCCTGGCACTGCTTGCTAGACTTAATCAAAAATAGTTGGTTAGCTGTACCTAAATTGTCTTTTCCTCAGTGGGCCTACAGCAGATCCCTAACTACTCCTTTGTATCTTTTACCTTTTTCTATACGCTTAAAACATTTCAAGTATGTGTTCACCTTTTTATTTTTAATTTAAAAATGCTGAACTCTTACTCTGCATGTACTTTATAATATTTATCTTAGTGGTCACTTGTGAAAGTAGTTTGTTTTGCTCTTGCTGTATCTAATACATAATAGCAAAGTGCCTATTTTTTTCTTTTTTTTCTTGGTTGTGCCATGTGGGAAGCAGGATCTTAGTTCCCCAACCTAGGACCCCCTGCTTTGGGAGGCCAGTCTTAAATCATTCAACTCATGTTTCCTATTTTCAATCTAGATCGAGATGCAAGAACACTTTTGGCTAAAAATCTGCCTTACAAAGTTACTCAGGATGAATTAAAAGAAGTGTTTGAAGATGCTGTGGACATCAGATTAGTCAGCAAGGATGGAAAGAGTAAAGGGTATGTATCATGTCTACTGAAATGTTTCATTGAAATCAGTGTACTTTAATTTATAAAAGAAATACTGATTTAACTTGTATGTTTGTGATTTGGGACAAATTATTCTGTAACGTCAGTTTCCCATGGGAAAAATGGGATAATGTACCTAATTTCAGAGTAATTTTATAGGATAAGCTAACAAAGTACTGCCTAAGGCCTGGCTTAGTGTTTTGGAAGTGATTATAGTAGCGAGGTGGGGTTAACGAGAAAAATTATTCAAGTATTTGGCAGACTACAGAAGTATTGGGAGGAAACTTAATTGTAAAGTGGAAAATGGCAAAAACCTTGAACGTTTCAATTAGTATAAAACAAAGGACATTTTTATTGTATTCACTTGAAAGTCATATTCTGAGATTAAAAGAATTAATACGATTGTAAATACTGAGTTCCTTTTATTTTTCCTGTTGTAGGATTGCTTATATTGAATTTAAGACAGAAGCTGATGCAGAAAAAACCTTGGAAGAAAAACAAGGAACAGAGATAGACGGGCGATCCATTTCTCTGCACTATACTGGGGAGAAAGGTCAAAATCAAGACTATAGAGGTGGAAAGAATAGCACTTGGAGTGGTAAGGCGGCTTCCTGCACGGTTCTGGAATTGCTGGAGGGAAAAGAAAGCCCTTTCATCTTTACTTTATTATATAGAGTACATAGTTATACCTGTATGTGTAATTGTCTTGAATGAGAGCTATGAAATATTTGTGCTAGAACATAGATAAATCTAGCTTCCTTTGTATGTCTTCATACTGTAAAGATTGCATTTAAATTAGAATATTATTTTAGGAAGACACAGGGCTATAGTCAGCTTACACATATGAATAGTAGGAATGGACAGAAGCAGAAGTACATAATGAGTACAGGATTGCACCTGTATTAACATAGGTGTTACCTCTCCCAAGCACAGAAGTCCTTTAAGAGGAAAATGTAGCTGTGACTGACGTTGGCAAGTACTGTTTCAGGGTCTTAACTTTCATCTTTTTATTTGTAGGTGAATCAAAAACCCTGGTTTTAAGCAACCTCTCCTATAGCGCAACAGAAGAAACTCTTCAGGAGGTATTTGAGAAAGCAACTCATATCAAAGTGCCCCAGAACCAAAATGGAAAATCTAAAGGGTAAAATAATTAGTATTTTTGGTTGTCAGTTAATGACTTTTTAAGAGTATCTTGTGGAGTTGAAATCTACGTTTTGGCATTTAGCAGAAACTACATTGTTAAAGGTTTGCTTAAGGAAAAAGGCTCAGTGGCATTAGAATAATCATGTACATAACTTAAGTTTTGACTGTTTATCCTCAGGTATGCATTTATAGAATTTGCTTCATTTGAAGATGCTAAAGAAGCTTTAAATTCATGTAATAAAAGGGAAATTGAAGGCAGAGCAATCAGGCTGGAGTTGCAAGGGCCCAGGGGATCACCTAATGCAAGAAGCCGTAAGTCACTTCTTTAACAGGATTTTGTGGTGGGTCCTCAGAACTAGAGAAGGAACGTTTCTTTCTGTTGCTGCCAGGTAAATGATACTGGATATGATGACTGATTATCTGAGAGATAATTGATGAAATATCAAGAAAATTCCTCTAGATAGTCAAGTTCTGATCCAGCTAAGTCAGCACTGAGCAGCAAATGAGCTCATGGTTTGCTGTCTTGTGTTTGTAGCTGCCTGCTTTAGGACTGCTGTCCCTTGCTTGGGTTGCTGCTGCTTCTGTTTTCCATAAAAGACTCACCTGCTCTGGGGATCAGTGCAAACTTCACATGGAATTTAAGCCGTTTGCTAAGCATTAGTGGACTAGGTTGTTTTTCCCTGCCTTTTTTCCATGCAGATATTCCCCAAGTGAAAGGTTAGCATTTGCTAAGGCAAGCATTCTTAGCCAGTAATCAGATACTAGACTGCAACGTGCAAATCCAGTGCTGTCATGGATTGTGACTAGATAAAAGATACAATTTTAATTTTTCTTTCCCAGAGCCATCCAAAACTTTGTTTGTCAAAGGTCTGTCTGAAGAGACCACAGAAGAGACATTAAAGGAGTCATTTGATGGCTCTATTCGAGCAAGGATAGTCACTGACCGGGAAACTGGATCCTCCAAGGGGTAAGGAAGAGGTGGGAAATGTGTGGCGTCCACAGGGGGAGAGCTCCCACTTGAGTCTTCTCACTGAGCTCCTTTCTGTCGATCGGTGACAGTTGAGGATTCGCACGAGAAGAAGAGACACTTCACAAGAGCTAGCATCGTTGCTCCTCTGTCTTCACAGAGGCCTGTTCAGCTGTTTTGTGAGACACTTTTCATAGGGAACTGCTCTCACCTGGGTCTTTTCCCAGTTAAGTTAGGCTTATGGGATCACTATCCAGCATGTGAGGCTGAACTTGGTATTTGTTCCATTGAGTGTGCTTTTGTAACCGGCAGTTTCATTTTGTGTTTTAGGTTTGGTTTTGTAGACTTCAACAGTGAGGAAGATGCCAAAGCTGCCAAGGAGGCCATGGAAGATGGTGAAATTGATGGAAACAAAGTCACTTTGGACTGGGCCAAACCTAAGGGTGAAGGTGGCTTCGGTGGCCGAGGAGGAGGTCGAGGTGGCTTTGGAGGCCGAGGTGGTGGCAGAGGAGGCCGAGGTGGATTTGGTGGCAGAGGCCGGGGAGGCTTCGGAGGTAAGCACGGAGTGCCCCTCTCCTGTGTGCATTGGGTGTGGTTTACATGGTTGCGGACTTCCAAACCAGCAGGTCTGTGTTTCCGAATCACCCGGTGGGGGAGGGCTGACTGGCAGCCTTGCAGCCTGTCTAATCAATGCCTTGCCTTCCTGCAGGGCGAGGAGGCTTCCGGGGAGGCAGAGGAGGAGGAGGAGACCACAAGCCACAAGGAAAGAAGACGAAGTTCGAATAGTTTCTTCTATCCCTGTCTCCCTCTTCCATTTGAAAGAAAGGACTCTCGGGTTTTTACTCTGTTACCTGATCAAATGACAGAGCCTTCTGAGGACATTCCAAGACAGTATACAGACAGCCCTGCGGTCTACTTGGAAATCCGTATAGATAACATTTCAAGGGAGATAACCCTGTTGGTGTTGACTGGATATTCGTATAAACTTTTTAAAGAGTTGAGTGATAGAGCTAACCCTTAAGTAAGTTTTGAATTTATATCGTTTCTTCCATGTACAAAACCATTTTTTCCTACGGAGGATTTTTTGTTTTTTTTGTTTTGCGCGCGCGCGTCGGGGGTTGTAAAGGAAAGCAGGATGTTTTATCATGATTTTTGCTTCAGCAATTTTGGGACAAATTAAAAGTCCTAGAACTCTGGCGCCGGGCTTGTGCTTCTGTCCTAGAGTTTCTCCTGGAATGTCACTGCGTGAAGCGTGGCAGAGCCAGTTGCCTTTAAAGGAAAGCCTTTAAAGGATGTTTCTATCATGGAAGAGGTGAAATTTATGGAACTCCACCTGGGTCTTTTCCCAGTTAAGTTAGGCTTATGGGATCACTATCCAGCATGTGAGGCTGAACTTGGTATTTGTTCCATTGAGTGTGCTTTTGTAACCGGCAGTTTCATTTTGTGTTTTAGGTTTGGTTTTGTAGACTTCAACAGTGAGGAAGATGCCAAAGCTGCCAAGGAGGCCATGGAAGATGGTGAAATTGATGGAAACAAAGTCACTTTGGACTGGGCCAAACCTAAGGGTGAAGGTGGCTTCGGTGGCCGAGGAGGAGGTCGAGGTGGCTTTGGAGGCCGAGGTGGTGGCAGAGGAGGCCGAGGTGGATTTGGTGGCAGAGGCCGGGGAGGCTTCGGAGGTAAGCACGGAGTGCCCCTCTCCTGTGTGCATTGGGTGTGGTTTACATGGTTGCGGACTTCCAAACCAGCAGGTCTGTGTTTCCGAATCACCCGGTGGGGGAGGGCTGACTGGCAGCCTTGCAGCCTGTCTAATCAATGCCTTGCCTTCCTGCAGGGCGAGGAGGCTTCCGGGGAGGCAGAGGAGGAGGAGGAGACCACAAGCCACAAGGAAAGAAGACGAAGTTCGAATAGTTTCTTCTATCCCTGTCTCCCTCTTCCATTTGAAAGAAAGGACTCTCGGGTTTTTACTCTGTTACCTGATCAAATGACAGAGCCTTCTGAGGACATTCCAAGACAGTATACAGACAGCCCTGCGGTCTACTTGGAAATCCGTATAGATAACATTTCAAGGGAGATAACCCTGTTGGTGTTGACTGGATATTCGTATAAACTTTTTAAAGAGTTGAGTGATAGAGCTAACCCTTAAGTAAGTTTTGAATTTATATCGTTTCTTCCATGTACAAAACCATTTTTTCCTACGGAGGATTTTTTGTTTTTTTTGTTTTGCGCGCGCGCGTCGGGGGTTGTAAAGGAAAGCAGGATGTTTTATCATGATTTTTGCTTCAGCAATTTTGGGACAAATTAAAAGTCCTAGAACTCTGGCGCCGGGCTTGTGCTTCTGTCCTAGAGTTTCTCCTGGAATGTCACTGCGTGAAGCGTGGCAGAGCCAGTTCTGCCCCCCACATCTACTCCACCTTGAGGAAAACGTTTCTGCTTTGGCTTCAAGTGTCCCAGCCATGAGTTTTGGTGAAATGGCTACTGAAGTGACCAGCTTTCTGCAACCCAGTTTGTCACATGGAAAGCTCCTTGAAGTGTGCTGTGGTCTTATCCCACTTAGAAACAGGCCTGAGGGTCAGGTATCCTAGTAAGTGCTCTGAAAACGGCCAGGGGAACTGTTGGTCTGGCCTTTCAGATAAGCACATGAGACAGTGTGATACGAATGGGCCGAAATGGAGGCTTTGGGCTGTGAGGCTGGAGAGGAAACCATCAATCCACTTAATGGATGTAGTATTTTTAAGTCTCCCGACAACCTCGTGTTAAAAATCAGGCCTTTGGTTTTACAAGTTGAAAATCAGACATCCTGATGATAAATTCCTGTCCACCTCACTTCCAATAAAAGGTGTCACGAGAGGCCTAGGACAAGGGGGTATGTATTTAGTTAAGATTGTGCCACAGATGATACAGAGAAAGTGCTGGGTCAAAATGCACTTGGAGAGGGCTTCTCTGGTAGTTCAGTGGTAAACACTTTGCTAGTGCAGGAGACGTGAGTTCTGTTCTTGATCCAGGAAGATCCCACATGCTGGGGAGCATCTTAAGCCCGTTAGCCCTAGAGCTCCATAATGAGAAGGATCCAGCTCGCCTTAACTAGGGAGTAGACCCCCACTCCCTGCAACTAGAGAAGAGCCTGTGGCAGCAGTGAAAACCCAGAATTGCCAAAAATATTTTTAAAATGTATTGGTAGGATAGACATCAAGCTGAAGAATATAAACCAGGGGTCACCAATCCCTTTAGGAACTGGGCTGCACAACAGAAGGTGACCCAGCTCCAAAACATCAACAGTATCTAGCTGCTTGCCATTGCTGGCATTACCAGCTCAGTTCCACTTCCTGTTGGGTCATAGGTGGTATAATGTACTTGAGTCATTCCCAGACTATCCCCCACACAGAAAATGGTTTGCATGAAAGTCTGGTCCCTCGTGCCAAAAAGGTTGACCTGCGATAGGTGAGCCATTTTGTACTGGTTAAAATTGCCAGTGGAATGAGGGTACTTCACCTTGAACATGTGATGGCGTCACCTACCAAATCTTGTAAGATATGTGCTTACTTGTGTATCACTTTTCGCAATGACTGTCCATTGGATTTTCCAGGCAAGAATAGTGGAGTGGGTTGCCATTTCCTATCCTGAACGATCTTCGTGACCCAGGATTTGAAGTCTCAAGTTGACAGGCAGATTCTTTACCATTTGTGCCACCTCACCACCTACCAAGTCTATAGTCAACCAGGAAGATTGCTGGGTTTTCTTCCCAGCAGCAAGTTTTCATAGGGACATTCTCTGATCAAACCTAAAAACAAAAACGAGCCCTTGGCGGCCTATATTTTCTAGATTTCAAAAGGTCAAATTAGTTGGAACTGTAAGAGCTGTGTTGTGCTCAGAGGAGTCTGACTCCTGGACCTTGTGGGCAATAGTCCACAAAGCCCCTCTGTCTGGCATTATCCAAGGCAAGAAGAGTGGATTGCTGCTTCCTGCTCCAGGATATCTTCCCAATCCAGAGATCAAACCTGTATCTCCTGTATTGGCAGAGGATTCTTTGCCACTGAGTCACCTGGGGAGCCATGTTAAGCCTTAACTCTTAAAGCAAGACTGAGTAGAGGTGTGAAAATGTATAGGGCTTCCCTGGTGGCTCAGATGGTAAAGAGTCTGTCCCCAACGTGGGAGACCTGGGTTCTGGTTTATGAAGATTTCTGTCAATGGCAGCTCAAGTCTGTCCCAGACTGGGTTTTCAGGAAGGGGACCCTGAGAGGAGTCCGGGTCTCCAGGGCCTTCACTGCCCGGTGACTGTCTCCTAGAGGTGCCATCTCAACTGCTGCTTGTTAAGTTGCTCAGTCATGTCTGACTGACGCCAGGACTGCTGCACATCAGGCTTCCCTGTGCTTCACCATCTCCCAGAGCTTGTTCAAACTCCATTAATTCAGTGATACCATCCAACCATCTCGTCCTCTGTCATCCTGTTCTCTTGCCCTCAATCTTTCCCAGCCATCAGTCTTCACATCAGGTGGGCAAAATGTTGGTGCTTTAGTGTCATCATTGGTCTTTTAATGAATATTTAGGGTTGATTTCCCTTAGGATTGACTGGTTTGATCTTGCAGTCCAAGGGACTCCCTGACTGCTTAGTTAAACTTCAGACAAGTTTGTGGATTTAAACCTGTAAGTATAGTACACAGTTGGGCTGTCTAGGAACATGAATTAGCGTTTACTGGCCTGGTGCAGCCAGTGCTTATTCAGTACATGTGACCCTGTGGTGGTGTGGTGGGTTCCCTTTTAGGGTGGAACCCTGACCTACTAACAGCCCAGTTGCAGTAGTTTGGGCTCCTAAGATAGAGTCTGCATTGGGATAAAAGTCTGAACCTATCTTGCTAACCCACCAGCAGCTATTGCTGCTACTTTTCTATGGTATGCCAGGCTTTTATCTCAGCCCCTGTAACCTGCTGTGGGGCACAATGAGCAGAAAAAATAGGGTTTTTAAATCCTACCTGCTGTTTGTCCTTCTCAAATGAAGGAAACAGCCCACCCGTGTGTAACTCTTACAGCCAGGAGTATTTGGATAATTTCCATTGGAAGGAAGGTGAGGATGAAGGGTGGTTACCCTGTAGGACTTGCATTTAGGAAGTTCAGCAAACCTCTTAATCCTAGACTTTGGGATTGGGTTGTGTGAGATTTTGCACCTGGTAGAGACCATGTTAAGCCTTAACTCTTAAAGCAAGACTGAGTAGAGGTGTGAAAATGTATAGGGCTTCCCTGGTGGCTCAGATGGTAAAGAGTCTGTCCCCAACGTGGGAGACCTGGGTTCTGGTTTATGAAGATTTCTGTCAATGGCAGCTCAAGTCTGTCCCAGACTGGGTTTTCAGGAAGGGGACCCTGAGAGGAGTCCGGGTCTCCAGGGCCTTCACTGCCCGGTGACTGTCTCCTAGAGGTGCCATCTCAACTGCTGCTTGTTAAGTTGCTCAGTCATGTCTGACTGACGCCAGGACTGCTGCACATCAGGCTTCCCTGTGCTTCACCATCTCCCAGAGCTTGTTCAAACTCCATTAATTCAGTGATACCATCCAACCATCTCGTCCTCTGTCATCCTGTTCTCTTGCCCTCAATCTTTCCCAGCCATCAGTCTTCACATCAGGTGGGCAAAATGTTGGTGCTTTAGTGTCATCATTGGTCTTTTAATGAATATTTAGGGTTGATTTCCCTTAGGATTGACTGGTTTGATCTTGCAGTCCAAGGGACTCCCTGACTGCTTAGTTAAACTTCAGACAAGTTTGTGGATTTAAACCTGTAAGTATAGTACACAGTTGGGCTGTCTAGGAACATGAATTAGCGTTTACTGGCCTGGTGCAGCCAGTGCTTATTCAGTACATGTGACCCTGTGGTGGTGTGGTGGGTTCCCTTTTAGGGTGGAACCCTGACCTACTAACAGCCCAGTTGCAGTAGTTTGGGCTCCTAAGATAGAGTCTGCATTGGGATAAAAGTCTGAACCTATCTTGCTAACCCACCAGCAGCTATTGCTGCTACTTTTCTATGGTATGCCAGGCTTTTATCTCAGCCCCTGTAACCTGCTGTGGGGCACAATGAGCAGAAAAAATAGGGTTTTTAAATCCTACCTGCTGTTTGTCCTTCTCAAATGAAGGAAACAGCCCACCCGTGTGTAACTCTTACAGCCAGGAGTATTTGGATAATTTCCATTGGAAGGAAGGTGAGGATGAAGGGTGGTTACCCTGTAGGACTTGCATTTAGGAAGTTCAGCAAACCTCTTAATCCTAGACTTTGGGATTGGGTTGTGTGAGATTTTTGCAGCCATTTTAGAAAAGTAGCTCCCTACAGCAAATGGATGTCACCACTTCCATCACTTCCAGCAGGTGGCAGCACATCCACAAGGATGTGGACACCTGACAGGAGTCTGGAAAGAAGCCTGAAGATTAGTTTCAGGCCAATGGGTCTTCAACTCCAGACTCAATTTAAGTAGTGACATTGTGGCTTTATCTCGTGTCTGGCTCTCCGACTCCATGAACTGTAGACTGCCAGGCTCCTCTGTCCATGAGATTTCCCAGGCAAGAATACTGGAGTGAGTTGCCACTTCCTTCTCCAGAGGATCTTCCCTACCCAGGGACCTAACCCACATCTCCTGCATTGGCAGGCAAATTCTTTACCACTGAGCCACCAGGGAAACCTGCAGGAAGTCCACACAGCACACAGAGATGCTGTGGAATCCCCATGAAGAAAGTGAATTCCATTTGGGTCCAAGAACTAAACTTTGTTAGATGCTTGTCCTGTACTCTGAGAGTTGTCCCATTTATCCATACTTGGCCCACTAATAAAGTCATTACAACTCAGTCTTTGTCTCCCCTCAGCCTTAAGTGCTTAAAGCTTTCTCATCCAAAAAGCTTGTCTCCTGACCCTACCTCCTGCCTGGCTATTCCCTCTAACCTTTATTGCCACACTTTGAGGACTACCTATTGCCTCTCACCTCTTTGCCTCCAGCAGGGGGACTACTGTGCCCACACCAGCGCTGAGCTCATGAAAGGGTTCCCATGACCAGAGGTTGCAAATCCCTGCAGGTTATGCCTTCCCTGTAGCATCTGACAGGCCTCTCCTTCCTGCCTAAAACTTCCTTTTCTCCCACTTAGGGAAGGGGTGGTGGGCTCTAACAGCAGACGGGTGAAGAGGGACGAGAACAAATGGCCCTGGGAGCAGAGCCTCTCAGCAGAATTTTATCCAATTAATATGTGTGAGCCAGAGGTTATTCCTCCACATCAGGTAACCCCATAACTGGAGGAGAAAGACTTGGTGATCCTTCCAGCAAATGTGAAAAGAACACTCGTGTTCCTGCCAACTTGAGGGAGGGACTTGGTTTTATGTACTATTCTGTCAGGACTGTCCCTGACACAGTAGATATTTAGTAGATAATCAATGAAGGAGTTCTGGAGAAACCCCCACCCCCAGCTGCGGGAAACCAATGGCTGCAGTGGGAGAGAATCTCTTAGGCCAGGAGACTTTAAGATACATTTTTAAAGCTCAATATTTTTGTATTGGAAATTCTTTAAGAAGTTCGGCAAAGTCTTTGAAATCTTTTAAAAATAATGTTTACAATTTTAAAGGGTCATGGGGATTCCCTGGTGGTCCAGTGGCTAAGATACTGAGCTCCCAATGTAGGGGGCCTGGGTTCGATTCCTGGTCAGGGAACTAGAGCCCATATGCTGCAACTAAGATCTGGTGCAGCCAAATACATAAATATTACAAAAATAATAAATAAAAAAGGGTTATAAAGGAAATCAAGTATATTGAAAAAGTTTTCAAAATATTAATGTACATCATTTGTGATAGTATTATGTGCTCACTAATGGATCAGGTAGGTAAGCTGTATCTACATTTAAAATACAGTTGCTGCTGCATGCATACTCAGTCACATTTGACTCTATGACCCCATGGACTATAGCCTGCCAGGCCCCTCTGTCCATGGAATTTTCCAGGCAAGACTACTGGATTACCATTTCCTCCTCCAGGGGATCTTACTGATGGAGGGATTGAACTTGTGTCTTCTGCATTGGCAGGCAGATTCTTTACCACTGTGCCACCTGGGAAGGCAAAACACGGTTTGGGAGTTTGGTTCTGGTGATGATGGAGTGGCTTATAACAGATTAACCCTCCTGTTGGTCATTATAAACTTGACAAAAATATAAAAATCATCTTCTGGAATGTTGAAGACCAAACAATGCCAGAAACTGAAGCAGATACCATCCATGGAAGAAGGTAAAGTTACTGGGGGAGATACATGTTTAACCAGCTTTCCCCTTGAGGGTCACCCCCCTACCCCTTCCGGGCCCCATCCCCTGATTAGCATGAATCTTTGGACATAGAGTTCAAGCAGAAAGAGAGTTTTACTAAATTGAGAAGTCAGGTTGGAGCAAATGTGAACCTGGAAACTTACCTGAAGCTAAGGGATACTAATTGGCTTCCTAATTCTTGCCTGAATCCTAAATTTATGAGCAGGGCAAGATTCTCATGAGCCCAGGGGAAAACAATGGAAAGGTGAGAAAGCTGGCTACAGATTCCAGTAGATACCTGATGGTGAAGAGAAGTTTGGAGTTCAAGTTCTGTCCAGTTAGATGGGTTTGATAAATGCTTAAAGCATTTTCTTGACACTCAGAAGGGTCATTTTTTAGAAGTAATGGCACATTCCAGGCCTAAGGTTTAGACACTAGGCCTAAGGGCAAAATGCATAACTAAGTAGACTGACCCTAACAAAACCTAAAGTCTAAAACCAAACCCCCACGTAGTGAGGGAGTCTGTTGGGAATTTAATTGCCAACTGGAACAGTCCAGCAGTATTCTGGGGAAGATAACAATTCAGACTCTGCAATATGAAAGGGAAATGATACCAAATGGAAAGCTGGGTTTTCCAGAACAAATAAAGAGCACCAGAAATAGTAAATGATACCCTTTGAATGACTACTTTCTAAAGCAAAATCTGTACACATATATTCATACATTTTTAGTATATGTAAAAGTAAAATACGTGACAAAAATAGTACAAACTAAGGAAAGTGGGTCAATGAAGTTGTTTGATTTTAAGATTCTTGTATTATACTTAAGCTAGTAAAATGTTAATTCAGGGTAAACAGTGATAAAGATACATGTTGTATCTTGAACCCTGGTTGTCCTTCAATCACTAAGTTGTGTCCAACTCTTTGCAACTTCTTGAACTGCTGCATGCCAGGCTTCCCTGTCCTTCATTATCTCCTGGAGTTTACTCAGACTCATGTCTATTGAGTCAGTGATGCCATCCAATCATCTCACATCTGTACATGACTACTGGAAAAATCATAGCTTTGACTTAACAGACCTTTGCCAGTCAAGTGATGTCTCTGCTTTTTTAATATGTTTTCCAGGTTTGTCATAGCTTTCCTCCCAAGGAGAAAGCATGTATATTTTCATGGTTGCAGTCAACATCCTCAGTGATTTTGAAGCCCAAGAAGATAATATCTGTCCCCATGTCTACATTTCCCCCATCTATTTGCATGAAATGATGGGACTGGATGCCATGATCTTAGTTTTTTGAATGTTGAGTTTTAAGTCAGCTTTTTCACTCTCCTCTTTCACCTTCATGAAAGTGAAAAGGCTCTTTAGTTCTCTTCATTTTCTGCCATAAGGGTGGTGTCATTTGCATACCTGAAGTTGTTGATGTTCCTCTCAGCAGTCTTGATTTCAGCTTGTGAGTCCTCCAGCCCGGCATTTTGCACTGTGTATTCTGCATAAGTTAAATAAGCAAGGTGACAACATACAGCCTTGATGTACTCCTTTCCCAATTTTGAACTGGTCTTTTAGAAACCAAACCTAGGCCTAAGGGCAAAATGCATAACTAAGTAGACTGACCCTAACAAAACCTAAAGTCTAAAACCAAACCCCCACGTAGTGAGGGAGTCTGTTGGGAATTTAATTGCCAACTGGAACAGTCCAGCAGTATTCTGGGGAAGATAACAATTCAGACTCTGCAATATGAAAGGGAAATGATACCAAATGGAAAGCTGGGTTTTCCAGAACAAATAAAGAGCACCAGAAATAGTAAATGATACCCTTTGAATGACTACTTTCTAAAGCAAAATCTGTACACATATATTCATACATTTTTAGTATATGTAAAAGTAAAATACGTGACAAAAATAGTACAAACTAAGGAAAGTGGGTCAATGAAGTTGTTTGATTTTAAGATTCTTGTATTATACTTAAGCTAGTAAAATGTTAATTCAGGGTAAACAGTGATAAAGATACATGTTGTATCTTGAACCCTGGTTGTCCTTCAATCACTAAGTTGTGTCCAACTCTTTGCAACTTCTTGAACTGCTGCATGCCAGGCTTCCCTGTCCTTCATTATCTCCTGGAGTTTACTCAGACTCATGTCTATTGAGTCAGTGATGCCATCCAATCATCTCACATCTGTACATGACTACTGGAAAAATCATAGCTTTGACTTAACAGACCTTTGCCAGTCAAGTGATGTCTCTGCTTTTTTAATATGTTTTCCAGGTTTGTCATAGCTTTCCTCCCAAGGAGAAAGCATGTATATTTTCATGGTTGCAGTCAACATCCTCAGTGATTTTGAAGCCCAAGAAGATAATATCTGTCCCCATGTCTACATTTCCCCCATCTATTTGCATGAAATGATGGGACTGGATGCCATGATCTTAGTTTTTTGAATGTTGAGTTTTAAGTCAGCTTTTTCACTCTCCTCTTTCACCTTCATGAAAGTGAAAAGGCTCTTTAGTTCTCTTCATTTTCTGCCATAAGGGTGGTGTCATTTGCATACCTGAAGTTGTTGATGTTCCTCTCAGCAGTCTTGATTTCAGCTTGTGAGTCCTCCAGCCCGGCATTTTGCACTGTGTATTCTGCATAAGTTAAATAAGCAAGGTGACAACATACAGCCTTGATGTACTCCTTTCCCAATTTTGAACTGGTTTGTTGCTGCATATCCGGTTCTAACTGTTGATTCTTGACCTGCGTACAAGTTTCCCAGGAGGCAGGTTAAGGTGGTCTGGTATTCCCATTTCTGTTAGAATTTTCCACAGTTTGTTGTGCTCTACAGTCAAAGGCTTAGGTATAGTTAGTGAAGCAGGAATAGATGTTTTTCTGGAACTCTCATGCTTTTTCTATAATCCAGCACATGTTGGCAATTTGACCTCTGGTTCCTCTGCCTTTTCTAATCCAGCTTGTACATTCAAAAGTTCTTGATTCACATACTGCTGAAGCCTCACTTGGAGGATTTTGAGCCTTACCTTGCTAACATGTGCGATGAGCGCAGTTGTGTGGTAGTTTGAACATTCTTTGGCATTGCTCTTCTTTGGGATTGAAATGAAAACTCTTCCCAGTCCTTGTCTGTTGCTGAGTTTTCCAAATTTCTTGGCATCCTGAGTGCAGAACTTTAACAGCATCATCTTTTAGGATTTCTGGAATTCCATCACCTCCACTAGCTTTGTTCATAGTAATGCTTCCACTTGACTTCACACTCCAGGGTGTCTAACTCTAGATGTGTGATCACACCATTGGGTTTATCCGGGTCATTAAGATTTTTTTCTGTGTAGTTCTTCTGTGTATTCTTTTTTCTTCTTCTTCTTCTATGTATTCTTGCTACTTCTTCTTAATGTCTTCTGCTTCTGTTAGGTACTTACTGTTTCTGCCCTTTATTGTGCCCATTTTTTGCATGAAATGTTCCCTTGGTATCTCTAATTTTCTTGAAGAGATCTCTCGTCTTTTCCATTTTACTGTTTTCGTTTATTTCTTTTCATTGTTCACTTAAGGAGGCTTTCTTATTTCTCCTTGTTATTCTCTGGGACTCTGCATTCAGAGGTGTTTATCTTTCCCTTTTTCCTTTGCCTTTTTACCTCTCTTCTTTTCTAAGCGATTTGCAAGGCCTCCTCACACAATCACTTTGCCTTCTTGGATTTTTTTTCATGTTCCTCTCAGCAGTCTTGATTTCAGCTTGTGAGTCCTCCAGCCCGGCATTTTGCACTGTGTATTCTGCATAAGTTAAATAAGCAAGGTGACAACATACAGCCTTGATGTACTCCTTTCCCAATTTTGAACTGGTTTGTTGCTGCATATCCGGTTCTAACTGTTGATTCTTGACCTGCTACAAGTTTCCCAGGAGGCAGGTTAAGGTGGTCTGGTATTCCCATTTCTGTTAGAATTTTCCACAGTTTGTTGTGCTCTACAGTCAAAGGCTTAGGTATAGTTAGTGAAGCAGGAATAGATGTTTTTCTGGAACTCTCATGCTTTTTCTATAATCCAGCACATGTTGGCAATTTGACCTCTGGTTCCTCTGCCTTTTCTAATCCAGCTTGTACATTCAAAAGTTCTTGATTCACATACTGCTGAAGCCTCACTTGGAGGATTTTGAGCCTTACCTTGCTAACATGTGCGATGAGCGCAGTTGTGTGGTAGTTTGAACATTCTTTGGCATTGCTCTTCTTTGGGATTGAAATGAAAACTCTTCCCAGTCCTTGTCTGTTGCTGAGTTTTCCAAATTTCTTGGCATCCTGAGTGCAGAACTTTAACAGCATCATCTTTTAGGATTTCTGGAATTCCATCACCTCCACTAGCTTTGTTCATAGTAATGCTTCCACTTGACTTCACACTCCAGGGTGTCTAACTCTAGATGTGTGATCACACCATTGGGTTTATCCGGGTCATTAAGATTTTTTTCTGTGTAGTTCTTCTGTGTATTCTTTTTTCTTCTTCTTCTTCTATGTATTCTTGCTACTTCTTCTTAATGTCTTCTGCTTCTGTTAGGTACTTACTGTTTCTGCCCTTTATTGTGCCCATTTTTTGCATGAAATGTTCCCTTGGTATCTCTAATTTTCTTGAAGAGATCTCTCGTCTTTTCCATTTTACTGTTTTCGTTTATTTCTTTTCATTGTTCACTTAAGGAGGCTTTCTTATTTCTCCTTGTTATTCTCTGGGACTCTGCATTCAGAGGTGTTTATCTTTCCCTTTTTCCTTTGCCTTTTTACCTCTCTTCTTTTCTAAGCGATTTGCAAGGCCTCCTCACACAATCACTTTGCCTTCTTGGATTTTTTTTTCATGGGCTTCTCTGGTGGTCCAGGTGGTAATCCCTAGAGCAGCCATTAAATAAAATAATACAAAGATGGGCTTCCCTGGTGGTCCAGTGGGTAAGGACACCGCCTTGCAGTGCAAGGGGGACCCGTTCGATCCCTGGCCTGGGAAGATCCCATGTGCCGCGGAGCAGCTGGACTGATGTGTCCAATTACCGAGCCGGAGCTCTGGAGCGCATGCGCCCACAGCCGGTGCTCTACAACAACAGAGGCCACTGCGATGGGAGGCCCACAAGGGCCAAAGAACAAAGATGGAAGAAAATAGATAAATGAAAGACCAATGGAAGTGGCTCGCCCACCCCACTCCTTCCCCAACCTGCAACCCCCCCCCCAAAAATAATACAAAGATGGATAGCTGAAGAGCCAATAGAAAATATGGAATATGAATTCCCAGTGGTGAAATGTTAAAAAAAATAACCTAAAATAAGGTAGAAGAAAAGGGATTAGAGGGGACAGTGGAAAATGAAGTGTCTTGAAAAGACACTTTAAAAAAGAAGATATCGGGCTTCCCTGGTGGTCCAGTACATAAGGACACCGCCTTGCAGTGCAAGGGGCGCTGGTTCGATCCCTGGCCTGGGAAGATCCCACGTGCCGCGGAGCAGCTGGACCGATGTGTCCAATTACCAAGCCGGAGCTCTGGAGCACATGCTCCCAGAGCCGGCGCTCTGCAACAACAGAGGCCACCGCGATGGGAGGCCCACAGGAGCCAAAGAACAGAGACGGATGAAAATAGAGAAATGAAAGACCAATAGAAGTGGCCCGCCCGTCTTCCTCCCTCCCCACCCCACCCCCCAATAGATAAATAAATAATAAAATAAAATAAAATAAAATAAGAAGATATCTGGTGAAAATTTAAAAAGCACATAAAAAGGTGCTCAAGGTTATTGGTCATCAGAGAAATAGAAATTAAAACTACAACAAGATGCCAGTACCTACCCCTCTGTGCAACTATAGTTACAAGAACTGACAGTGCCAAATGTGGTTGAGAATATAAAGCTATAACTCTCAACTATTACTGGTAGAATGTAAATAATATAGGCAACCATTTTTTTTTTTAAATTTTTTAATTATGGGGGTCAAACCACGAGACTTGTGCGACCTCAGTTCCCCAACCAGGAAATGAACTCGGGTATTGGCAGTGAATAACCACCAGGTGACTAGGGAACTCCATAGGTATACCTTGCTTTATTGTGCTTTGATTTTCTTTTTTTTTTCCTTTTCACTTTTGACTGCGCCGCATGGCATGGTATACAGGATCCCAGTTCCCCTAACAGGGATTGAACTGAGTCCCCTGCACTGGAAGGCAGAGGACTGCCAGGGAAGTCCCTGTGATCAGTGACCTTCGATGTTACTATTAGCATTGTTTTGAGGCCTAGTGAACCAGATTCACATAGGACTGCAAACTTAGTAAGTGTGTATGTGTTTGGCCATTCCCATTATCAGCTGTTCCTCCACCTCTCTCCCTCTCCTCAGGCCTCCCTGTTCCCTGAGACATAACGTTGAAATTAGAACCATTATTAATAACCCTACAATGATCTCTGTTCGAGTGAAAGGAAGAGTCGCAAACCCCTCAATTTAAATCAAAAGCTAGAAATGTTTAAGCTTGTTGAAAAGGCATGTTGAAATCCAAGACAGGTCGGAAAGGAGGCCTCTGGCACCAAACTTCTTGAATGTGGAAGGAAGGTTCCTGAGGGAGGTGAGAAGTGCTATTCATGAATGACGTGAACATGAAGCAGCCTTATCGCTGCCATGGAGAAAGTTTTAGTGGTCTGGATAGAAAACCAAATGAGCCACAACACTCCCTTAAGCCAAAAAGTAAAAGTGAGGGTCACTCCGTTGTGTCCAATTCTTTGGAACTTCATGGAGGATAGCCTGCCAGGATCCTCTGTGGAATTCTTCAGTCAAGAATACTGGAGTGGGATCTTCCCGACCCAGGAATCAAACCCGGGTCTCCTGCATTGCATGCATGCAGCCTAATCCTAATTAATTTTAACCTAATCCTGATCCTAATGAGCCTAATCCTAATCAAGGCCCCAACTCTCTTCAGTTCTGTGAAGGCTGAGGGAGGAGAGGAAGCTGCAGAAAAACAGCGTGAAGCTAGCAGAGGTTGATTCATGAGGTTTAAGGAGTGACAATCTCTCCACAACATAGAATTGCAAGGAGAAGCAGCAAGTGCTGATTTAGAAGCTGTAGCAAGTTGTCCAGGAGATCTTGCTGAGATAAAGAATGAAGATAGCTACACTAAACAATGAATTTTCAATGTAGATGAAACAAGTGTTTTAAAATATAAATTTTTATTTTTCATTGATTGTGGGATCTTAACTCCCTGACCAGGGATTGAACCTATGTCCTTGCCTTGGCAATTAGGTTCTTATCTATCTACCACTAGGGAAATCCCACAGCAACCATTCTTCAGCACATGTATTAGGGGGTAATTTTGACTTTTAAGTTTTATTATTTAAGAAATACATTTCATAAGATTTAGCTTCCATAGATTGTGATTCTTCTGATGGATCTGGGTAACCTCCAGCTGACCCTTGAACAATGCAGGAACTGGGGGTTCCAACCCTCCTCACGGTTGAAAATAGTGTACTGCTATTTCAGTACTTCAGCAGAAGAAATAACTGCAGATGCAGTGGAAATAGCAAGAGGACTAGAATTAGAAATGGAGACTTGAACTCCCCTGGTGGTCCAGTGGTTAAGAATTTGCCTGCCAATGCAGGAATATAAGTTCGATTCCTGGTCTGGGAAGATCCCACATGTCATGGAACAGATAAGCCCATGTGCCACAACTACTGAAACCCATGCTCTACAACATGAAGCTACCATAATAAGAAGTCCATACACTGCAATTAGACAGTAGCCCTGGCTTGTAGTAATGAGAGAAAAACCCACACAGCAACAAAGACCCAGCACAGCCAAAAATATAAATAAATAAATAATTTTTTAAAAAAAGTCACATCCTGAAGATGTGACTGAGCTGCTGCAGTCTCATGATAACCCTTTAACAGATGAGGAGTTGCTTCAGTTCTGCTTCTATGGATGAGCAAAGAAAGTGGTTTCTTGAGATGGGACCTACTCCTGATGAAGAAGCTGTGAAAATTGTTGAAATGATAACAGAAGATTTAGAATATGACATAAACCTAGCTGATAAAGCAGCAGCAGGATCTGAGAGGACTGACTCCAATTTTGAAAGTACTACTGTTGATAAAATGTTATCAAACAGCATCACATGCTACAGAGAAACCATTCATGACAGGAAGAGTCGATTGATGTGGACAAGTTCATTGCTGTCTTTATTTTAAGAAATTGCCACAGTCACGTCAGCTTTCAGCAATGACCACCCTGATTAGTGACCAGCCATCAGTATAGAGGCAAGACCCTTCACAAGCATAAAGATTATGACTCATTGATGATGGTCATCATAACTTCCCCATGCACCGGGAAACCAAAAAAGTTCATGTGGCCTGCTTTATTGGAATATCCATTTAATCACAGTGATCTGGAACTGAACCTGAAATATCTCCAAGGTGTGCTTATATAGCCATTTTGGAAAGTGCTTGACTATTATAAAGTTAAACATACGCCTGCACTGAAAGTTTATAACAAGGTAAGTTTAAAGATACAGCTATTCAAAGCCTCATGAAGTCCACTCCTCACGGTTGAAAATAGTGTACTGCTATTTCAGTACTTCAGCAGAAGAAATAACTGCAGATGCAGTGGAAATAGCAAGAGGACTAGAATTAGAAATGGAGACTTGAACTCCCCTGGTGGTCCAGTGGTTAAGAATTTGCCTGCCAATGCAGGAATATAAGTTCGATTCCTGGTCTGGGAAGATCCCACATGTCATGGAACAGATAAGCCCATGTGCCACAACTACTGAAACCCATGCTCTACAACATGAAGCTACCATAATAAGAAGTCCATACACTGCAATTAGACAGTAGCCCTGGCTTGTAGTAATGAGAGAAAAACCCACACAGCAACAAAGACCCAGCACAGCCAAAAATATAAATAAATAAATAATTTTTTAAAAAAAGTCACATCCTGAAGATGTGACTGAGCTGCTGCAGTCTCATGATAACCCTTTAACAGATGAGGAGTTGCTTCAGTTCTGCTTCTATGGATGAGCAAAGAAAGTGGTTTCTTGAGATGGGACCTACTCCTGATGAAGAAGCTGTGAAAATTGTTGAAATGATAACAGAAGATTTAGAATATGACATAAACCTAGCTGATAAAGCAGCAGCAGGATCTGAGAGGACTGACTCCAATTTTGAAAGTACTACTGTTGATAAAATGTTATCAAACAGCATCACATGCTACAGAGAAACCATTCATGACAGGAAGAGTCGATTGATGTGGACAAGTTCATTGCTGTCTTTATTTTAAGAAATTGCCACAGTCACGTCAGCTTTCAGCAATGACCACCCTGATTAGTGACCAGCCATCAGTATAGAGGCAAGACCCTTCACAAGCATAAAGATTATGACTCATTGATGATGGTCATCATAACTTCCCCATGCACCGGGAAACCAAAAAAGTTCATGTGGCCTGCTTTATTGGAATATCCATTTAATCACAGTGATCTGGAACTGAACCTGAAATATCTCCAAGGTGTGCTTATATAGCCATTTTGGAAAGTGCTTGACTATTATAAAGTTAAACATACGCCTGCACTGAAAGTTTATAACAAGGTAAGTTTAAAGATACAGCTATTCAAAGCCTCATGAAGTCCACTCCTAAATATTTACTCAGGAGAAAACGCAAGATGCCCACAAAAACATCTTGTACAAAAATGCTTGCAGCAGCTTTGTTCATAATAGCCCCAGATTGGAAACCACTCAAATGTCCATGAAGAGGAGAATGGATGAATAAACTGGTATTATAACGCAATGGGATACTCCTCAGCAACGAAAAGGGAACACTACTCCTCTGCTCAACAACATCTGCTGTGTGCTTAGTTGCTCAGTTATGCCTGATGCTTTGGGACCCCGTGGACTGCATGCAACCCACTAGGCTCCTCTGTCCATGAGATTTCCCAGGCGGGAATACTGGAGTGGGTTGCCGTTTCCTTCTCTGGGGGATCTTCCCGACCCAGGGATTTGTAGGTGGATTCTTTACTGTCTGAGCTGCTGGAGAAACCCAACTCAACAACATGATTGAGTTAAAAATATTGCCTATAGTGATAGAAGGCAGAATGAACAAGCAAAACTAATCACTGTCAAATACAAATTGAAACAGTGGTTGCCTCTGAGGATGGGGGGAGATTGAGTGGAAAGAAGCTCAAGGGAATTTCAAGTCTAAATCTTGATCTTGGTGGTGGTTACAGATGTGTGCAAATGTCAAAACTCATAAAACTACACATTATGATCTGTGCATTTTATTGAATATAAATTATACATTGACTTTCAAAATGTACAAGCAAATTAAAGTTAAATTTTAGTTTTTAAAGACATATTATATAAAAGCTGTTGTTTTATTTGAAATAAAACATTATACTGTAAAACTACAAAGATATATTGTATAACACAGGGAATATAGCCAATATTTAATCTTACCTATAAAGGGAGTATAACCTTTAAAAATTGTGAATCACTATATTATATATTCCCCATGCACCGGGAAACCAAAAAAGTTCATGTGGCCTGCTTTATTGGAATATCCATTTAATCACAGTGATCTGGAACTGAACCTGAAATATCTCCAAGGTGTGCTTATATAGCCATTTTGGAAAGTGCTTGACTATTATAAAGTTAAACATACGCCTGCACTGAAAGTTTATAACAAGGTAAGTTTAAAGATACAGCTATTCAAAGCCTCATGAAGTCCACTCCTAAATATTTACTCAGGAGAAAACGCAAGATGCCCACAAAAACATCTTGTACAAAAATGCTTGCAGCAGCTTTGTTCATAATAGCCCCAGATTGGAAACCACTCAAATGTCCATGAAGAGGAGAATGGATGAATAAACTGGTATTATAACGCAATGGGATACTCCTCAGCAACGAAAAGGGAACACTACTCCTCTGCTCAACAACATCTGCTGTGTGCTTAGTTGCTCAGTTATGCCTGATGCTTTGGGACCCCGTGGACTGCATGCAACCCACTAGGCTCCTCTGTCCATGAGATTTCCCAGGCGGGAATACTGGAGTGGGTTGCCGTTTCCTTCTCTGGGGATTTTCCCCGACCCAGGGATTTGTAGGTGGATTCTTTACTGTCTGAGCTGCTGGAGAAACCCAACTCAACAACATGATTGAGTTAAAAATATTGCCTATAGTGATAGAAGGCAGAATGAACAAGCAAAACTAATCACTGTCAAATACAAATTGAAACAGTGGTTGCCTCTGAGGATGGGGGGAGATTGAGTGGAAAGAAGCTCAAGGGAATTTCAAGTCTAAATCTTGATCTTGGTGGTGGTTACAGATGTGTGCAAATGTCAAAACTCATAAAACTACACATTATGATCTGTGCATTTTATTGAATATAAATTATACATTGACTTTCAAAATGTACAAGCAAATTAAAGTTAAATTTTAGTTTTTAAAGACATATTATATAAAAGCTGTTGTTTTATTTGAAATAAAACATTATACTGTAAAACTACAAAGATATATTGTATAACACAGGGAATATAGCCAATATTTAATCTTACCTATAAAGGGAGTATAACCTTTAAAAATTGTGAATCACTATATTATATATCTGTAACATATAATGTTGTACATCAACTATAATGTCCATTAAAATGGTAACTACATGAACTTAAAAAAATTATAGGGTGGTCTTTGACTAGATGACACACATACAATTTTTTACATCCCATTGATTTCGATTTTCCATTTCAGCAATGTAAGTCCTGAAAAATCTTGACTTTCAAAGACATATGTTTAGACTTCCAGGACTTGCTTTACTAGAAGAAGACAGCAGTCTTTTCTCAAAGAATACCAGAATTCTTCAAGGCTGTTTTAGTTAAACTCATCATAAATATTTTTGTCGTAAGAAAAGTGAGTTCTGCTTTAGCTAGATGACAATTCAGAAACACTATCTCATAGAGAAAAGAGTTGTGGATTCATTGTTCAATTTTGATGCCTTTAAAGATTGAAATCTTCCCTGGTGACTTCTCTGGTGGCTCAGTGGTAAAGAATCCACCTATCATGCAGGAGCCATAGGTTTGGTCTTTGGGTTGGGAAGATCTCTTGGAGAAGGAATGGCAGCCCACTCCAATATTCTTGCCTGGGAAATCCCACAGATAGAGGAGCTGGTGGGTATGGTCCATGGCGTTGCAAGAGTGGGAAACGACTTACCGACTAAACAACTACAACAGAAGGCTGAAATAACTTTTGAAAGAGTTATGAACTGTTGCCAGGTGTGGGGAAGTTTCTCTCCGCAAAGAAATTGATAAGAGTATTTTGTTCTGTTCTCTACCCTAAGAGAGCTCTTCCCCAGCCCAGATCATTTGCAAAGGTGTTCTTAGCACTATATTCTCCTTCCGTTCTGTCAGTTTGTGGATTTTTAGGAGCATCATAGTGACTTTGGGTTCTCAAAGAGATCTTGTTCATATGGTTAAAAATATCTGCCAAGTAAGCCAATTCAAGGATCAAATCTTTGTTCCTTCAAAGTCTCTCCAGAAGTGGCCCTTCTTTTTCTTTCAGAAGAGAGTAAGACTTCTGCTGTTTGTTTGAACAAAGTGCTTGTCCTTTGAAGGCTAGTGAGGAGCCCTTTCTGGACTGTTTCCGTTTCCTGACAAGCTTTTTGCAAATGCAATGATTGAGGGACCCGCTTCTTAATAAGTTGTTGACTTTCATGAATGTTGACAGAACATCTTTCAGAGACATCAGAGAAGTCTTTACTGCCTGTGCATTAAGGGAGGACCACATGGAGAATTTCATCACTAAGGCTGCGAAATCAGCTTTGCAGGAGGTCCTTCTGGCAGCGAATGAAGCTTTTTCCTCCGGACAAAGACCCTTTTTACTGCTTCCAAAATGTCCACAGCCTTTATAGTTTCCAAATGCCACTCAGAAAGCAAGAATTCTTTTTTTTTTTTTTAATTTTTATTTATTTATTTTTTTGCGGAGGAGGTGGTGGGGAGGGAGGGGGGTGGGCGGCACACTTCTATTGGTCTTTCATTTATCTATTTTCATCCGTCTTTGTTCTTTGGCTCCCGTGGGCCTCCCATTGCAGTGGCCTCTGTTGTTGCAGAGCGCCGGCTCTGGGCACACGTGCGCCAGAGCTCTGGCTCGGTAATTGGACACATATGTCCAGCCGCTCCGCAGCACGTGGGATCTTCCCAGGCCAGGGAACGAACCGGAGCCCCTTGCACTGCAAGGCGGTGTCCTTATGTACTGGACCACCAGGGAAGCCCAGAAAGCAAGAATTCTTTGGTAGTGCCAACACACCCACAGCAAGGTGAGCCAGAAAGCCCCTCAGTTGGGATTGGTGAGGCCACTGTGTTCCCAAAGACCTGCTTTAAAATGTTGAAAGACACGTCATCTATTCTAGGACGTATCACACCACATGACAGGGTAGCTGCTTCCAGTGTTTCCTTCTTATCTAATCCCGAAAGCAGTTTGACAATTTCTGTGCATGTGCCATTATAGTCTAATGTGTCCCTCTGAGAATGTGAGAGGTTCTCCTCCAAGCCTCTGGTGAGCAGTTTGGGAGGATGCACCAATAAAAGATTACTGTGAAAAAATGTGAAGTTCCAGCTTTTGAATTGAGCTTTCCAGTTTCAGAAGAAGAGAGTAAGACTTCTGCTGTTTGTTTGAACAAAGTGCTTGTCCTTTGAAGGCTAGTGAGGAGCCCTTTCTGGACTGTTTCCGTTTCCTGACAAGCTTTTTGCAAATGCAATGATTGAGGGACCCGCTTCTTAATAAGTTGTTGACTTTCATGAATGTTGACAGAACATCTTTCAGAGACATCAGAGAAGTCTTTACTGCCTGTGCATTAAGGGAGGACCACATGGAGAATTTCATCACTAAGGCTGCGAAATCAGCTTTGCAGGAGGTCCTTCTGGCAGCGAATGAAGCTTTTTCCTCCGGACAAAGACCCTTTTTACTGCTTCCAAAATGTCCACAGCCTTTATAGTTTCCAAATGCCACTCAGAAAGCAAGAATTCTTTTTTTTTTTTTTAATTTTTATTTATTTATTTTTTTGCGGAGGAGGTGGTGGGGAGGGAGGGGGGTGGGCGGCACACTTCTATTGGTCTTTCATTTATCTATTTTCATCCGTCTTTGTTCTTTGGCTCCCGTGGGCCTCCCATTGCAGTGGCCTCTGTTGTTGCAGAGCGCCGGCTCTGGGCACACGTGCGCCAGAGCTCTGGCTCGGTAATTGGACACATATGTCCAGCCGCTCCGCAGCACGTGGGATCTTCCCAGGCCAGGGAACGAACCGGAGCCCCTTGCACTGCAAGGCGGTGTCCTTATGTACTGGACCACCAGGGAAGCCCAGAAAGCAAGAATTCTTTGGTAGTGCCAACACACCCACAGCAAGGTGAGCCAGAAAGCCCCTCAGTTGGGATTGGTGAGGCCACTGTGTTCCCAAAGACCTGCTTTAAAATGTTGAAAGACACGTCATCTATTCTAGGACGTATCACACCACATGACAGGGTAGCTGCTTCCAGTGTTTCCTTCTTATCTAATCCCGAAAGCAGTTTGACAATTTCTGTGCATGTGCCATTATAGTCTAATGTGTCCCTCTGAGAATGTGAGAGGTTCTCCTCCAAGCCTCTGGTGAGCAGTTTGGGAGGATGCACCAATAAAAGATTACTGTGAAATAGCAAATCCAAGCGTTGGAAATGTTCCAGCTTTTTGAATTGAGCTTTCCTTATACACACCTCCCCACCCCCACTGCCATCCTCCAACATCTTATTTATTTATTTGTTTATTTATTTTGGCTGTGCTGGGTCTTCATTGCTGTGTGGGCTTTCCCTAGTTGTGGCGAGCAGGGGCTACTCTTCATTGAGGTGCACAGGCTTCTCATTGTGGCAGCTTCTCGTGCCGCAGAGCAAGGCTCCAGAGCACAGGATCAATAGCTGTGGCGCACAGGCACAGTTGTTCCGAAGCATATGGGATCCTCCCGGACTACGGATCGAACCCGCATCCCCTGCATTGACAGGCAGACACTTTACCACTGAGCCACCAGGGAAACCCCTCCAACATCTTTTTTTTTTCTTCAGCTAAGCAAAAGAGATGATTTATTATTCATATTACATTCAGCCACAATTGAAGAGAACAATAGTATCACAGGTCCAGGGCAAAGGATCAAAGGAGACTGCTTTGATACGAGCAAGCTGGGTCTCCTAAAGGTGGTCGAGGCGATCAGAATGACCATAGATGCTCCAGATCCATTGAGACAAGTTCTAGACAGTAGGCATGCAGTCTAACAATTTGTACCAGCGTCCTGGCCTCTGGCTTCCCTCGCTTCTGCTTCTGTGGCTTCCGTGGATGGACAAGGTTACCTGGACCTCTGCCTCATCTTTCTTCTTTTGCGCTTCAGCCTGCGCGTTCACTTCTTCCTCCACTTTGCTCTCATGGTGTGGAAGTTTCTCAAAAGATGGCGCTAAGGCTGAGAGCCCTCCAACATCTTTAAATGCAATTTCAGGACCAATAGATGTACTGTGCCCTCTCCATTTTGCTGATTCCATTCTTTCGTTGACAAGAATTTTTCAGCACAGGAAACACTGAGACTTTTGTACTCTGTCATGCTGGTTCAAGCAAAAACGTTACGACTGATTCATGTTGATATATGGCAGAAACCAACTCAATATTGTAAAGCAAGTATCCTTCAGTTAATGATAAAGCAAAATCGGATATTACATCCTCTTTATCATGCTTAGTATTACTCCTATCATGTGACTTCTTTTGGTGGACTTGATGGTCTTTTGTTTTGTAACCCTAGTTAGGTGACCGTCCCCAGTTCTTCAATCAAGCACTAAACTAGGTGTTGCAGGGAAGATAATATATTAATGGGTTGAAAGAACATAGGCAGTAAAAGAGATTATCCTAGATCATCTGGGTGGGACTAATTTCAGATATTTGAACAGTTTTAAGAGCAGAGTGTTAGAGTCGCCAAAGAAATTCTACCTGTGTACTTCTGTTCCTGTCCCTTCCCAACAGTCTGCTCTATGGATTTAGGACATGCCCACCCCCGTAATTCTGAAAGCCAATTCCTTACACTTACAATACAATAAATTTCTTCATATATACAGCTGATCCTCATATTCTTTTGATTCTGCATTTGCAAATTCAACCGCTTGCTAAAATCTGCTTGTTACCTTCAAACCCGTACTCACAGTGCATTTGTGGTCATACAAGCTCATTTGCATGGTCCTCCAGGACACATGCATGTGTGTGTGTGTGTGTGTGTGTTTAGTTGCCCAGTCATGTCTGACTCTTTGTGACCCCATGGACTGCAGCCCGCCAGGCTCCTCCGGCCATAGGATTTCGCAGGCAAGAATATTGGAGTGGGTTGCCCTGTCCTTCTCCAGGGGATCTCCCCAATCCAGGGACTAAACCTGGTCTCTGGCATTGCAGATGGATTTTTTACCAGGGGAACTACCAGGGAAGACCATGCAGAGAGGCAAAACTTATGAGACATCCAGTGTGCATCTAGCAAAAGTCAAAGGGATACTGCCTTGTTTCCTTTCCTTGTTTTTTTCTTTTTTTTTCGGACCCTGCCTTTTTTCTATTTTGCTATGTCATGTGGCATGTGGGATCTTAGTTCCCTGACCAGGGATCAAACCTGCGCCACCTGTAGTGGCAGTGTGGTGTCTTAACCACTGGACCACCAGGGAAGCCTGTACTCGGCCTTTTTGGTTCAGCTCTCACACTGTAAGCAATTGTCCTCTTGATAATCCATTTAGTGCCATGGTTTTTGCATTTTTGTCTTACTTGTTGGTGATTTTGCTGTTTAAAATGGCTCCCTACACAGTGCTGAAGTGCTCTATTGTGTTCTAAGCTGTGTGCAATGTGCCTTTAGGGTAAAATATGTGTGTTAAATGAGCTTCATTCAGCTCGAGTTATGGCTCTGAGTTCAATGTTAATCAGCACTAAACTAGGTGTTGCAGGGAAGATAATATATTAATGGGTTGAAAGAACATAGGCAGTAAAAGAGATTATCCTAGATCATCTGGGTGGGACTAATTTCAGATATTTGAACAGTTTTAAGAGCAGAGTGTTAGAGTCGCCAAAGAAATTCTACCTGTGTACTTCTGTTCCTGTCCCTTCCCAACAGTCTGCTCTATGGATTTAGGACATGCCCACCCCCGTAATTCTGAAAGCCAATTCCTTACACTTACAATACAATAAATTTCTTCATATATACAGCTGATCCTCATATTCTTTTGATTCTGCATTTGCAAATTCAACCGCTTGCTAAAATCTGCTTGTTACCTTCAAACCCGTACTCACAGTGCATTTGTGGTCATACAAGCTCATTTGCATGGTCCTCCAGGACACATGCATGTGTGTGTGTGTGTGTGTGTGTGTTTAGTTGCCCAGTCATGTCTGACTCTTTGTGACCCCATGGACTGCAGCCCGCCAGGCTCCTCCGGCCATAGGATTTCGCAGGCAAGAATATTGGAGTGGGTTGCCCTGTCCTTCTCCAGGGGATCTCCCCAATCCAGGGACTAAACCTGGTCTCTGGCATTGCAGATGGATTTTTTACCAGGGGAACTACCAGGGAAGACCATGCAGAGAGGCAAAACTTATGAGACATCCAGTGTGCATCTAGCAAAAGTCAAAGGGATACTGCCTTGTTTCCTTTCCTTGTTTTTTTCTTTTTTTTTCGGACCCTGCCTTTTTTCTATTTTGCTATGTCATGTGGCATGTGGGATCTTAGTTCCCTGACCAGGGATCAAACCTGCGCCACCTGTAGTGGCAGTGTGGTGTCTTAACCACTGGACCACCAGGGAAGCCTGTACTGGGCCCTTTTTTGGTTCAGCTCTCACACTGTAAGCAATTGTCCTCTTGATAATCCATTTAGTGCCATGGTTTTTGCATTTTTGTCTTACTTGTTGGTGATTTTGCTGTTTAAAATGGCTCCCTACACAGTGCTGAAGTGCTCTATTGTGTTCTAAGCTGTGTGCAATGTGCCTTTAGGGTAAAATATGTGTGTTAAATGAGCTTCATTCAGCTCGAGTTATGGCTCTGAGTTCAATGTTAATCAGTCAACATACATATATATATATATGAAATTAGACATATATGTGTGTGTCTTTAACAGAAACACACATAAGCTAAGGTTATGCATTGATCAGTTTGATGACATTTCCCCCAGGAGCAATGCGTATGTGTTCACCAATCCAGTGTGTGCATCGATTTTATAGAGCATAACTACAGCAAAGATGGAGCATGAACTGTGTATTCTGCTGATAAGTTTCTCTGCTTAAGACCCTGATGGATAGTGAGTGACGGAACTGCTGAGATGACTGCGGTTTTCTGCCCATGTTTACGATCAAAGGAAACTTAAAGGTTGGTGAAGATGAAGTTGCAAATTTTTTTCCCATCCATGCTTATGGCTCCCCGGAGTCTGTGGCCCCCAGATTAGCACACATCTAAATAGATGGTCATGGAGAAGGACCATATCAACCCTGGCAGTCAGGTGGTGTGGGCTGGAGGCAGAGAGATTCCCACAGACTCTACAGAGGCCAGTGAGGCAGAGGAGGCCCAAGCGGGCTACTTTGGGGTTATTCTGAGGTTATTCTTGCTTTTATTTTTTTCAACATTTTTATTTATTTGGTGGTGCTGGATCTCAGTTGTGGCACTCAGTATCCTCAGTTGTGTCATGATAACTCTTCGTTGGGCATGTGGAATCTAGTTCCCTGACCAGGGATCAAACCCAAGCCCCTTGAATTGGGAGCTCAAAGTCTTAGGCCCTACACCACCGGGGAAGTCCTTCCTGCAGTTATGCTTCGAAAGGTGGTTGGGCCACCCCATGTGGAAGAGCAGCAGTTGCCTCCAGCACTGAGAAGTGGCCCCCAAGGGGGAAGTCTGGCTAGAGAAGCCCTGGTGTCCTTCTCTGTGTGGAATCTCAGAAGATACAGCTGGGTTGATTGGGTGGCTCTTGGTTGCTTTCAGCTTGAAGTAATCCTCCTACTCAAGAGACATTCAGGGGTGGCAAATTTTGATAATCCATTTAGTGCCATGGTTTTTGCATTTTTGTCTTACTTGTTGGTGATTTTGCTGTTTAAAATGGCTCCCTACACAGTGCTGAAGTGCTCTATTGTGTTCTAAGCTGTGTGCAATGTGCCTTTAGGGTAAAATATGTGTGTTAAATGAGCTTCATTCAGCTCGAGTTATGGCTCTGAGTTCAATGTTAATCAGTCAACATACATATATATATATATGAAATTAGACATATATGTGTGTGTCTTTAACAGAAACACACATAAGCTAAGGTTATGCATTGATCAGTTTGATGACATTTCCCCCAGGAGCAATGCGTATGTGTTCACCAATCCAGTGTGTGCATCGATTTTATAGAGCATAACTACAGCAAAGATGGAGCATGAACTGTGTATTCTGCTGATAAGTTTCTCTGCTTAAGACCCTGATGGATAGTGAGTGACGGAACTGCTGAGATGACTGCGGTTTTCTGCCCATGTTTACGATCAAAGGAAACTTAAAGGTTGGTGAAGATGAAGTTGCAAATTTTTTCCCATCCATGCTTATGGCCCCCCGGAGTCTGTGGCCCCCAGATTAGCACACATCTAAATAGATGGTCATGGAGAAGGACCATATCAACCCTGGCAGTCAGGTGGTGTGGGCTGGAGGCAGAGAGATTCCCACAGACTCTACAGAGGCCAGTGAGGCAGAGGAGGCCCAAGCGGGCTACTTTGGGGTTATTCTGAGGTTATTCTTGCTTTTATTTTTTTCAACATTTTTATTTATTTGGTGGTGCTGGATCTCAGTTGTGGCACTCAGTATCCTCAGTTGTGTCATGATAACTCTTCGTTGGGCATGTGGAATCTAGTTCCCTGACCAGGGATCAAACCCAAGCCCCTTGAATTGGGAGCTCAAAGTCTTAGGCCCTACACCACCGGGGAAGTCCTTCCTGCAGTTATGCTTCGAAAGGTGGTTGGGCCACCCCATGTGGAAGAACAGCAGTTGCCTCCAGCACTGAGAAGTGGCCCCCAAGGGGGAAGTCTGGCTAGAGAAGCCCTGGTGTCCTTCTCTGTGTGGAATCTCAGAAGATACAGCTGGGTTGATTGGGTGGCTCTTGGTTGCTTTCAGCTTGAAGTAATCCTCCTACTCAAGAGACATTCAGGGGTGGCAAATTTTGTTCCCAATACAGTCCCACCTAGAAAACTTCTTGTACGAAATTTCAAGGTCCAGAAATGGCATTGGCAGATAGTTGCATCTTAGGGAACCCGTCTTTGGGTCAAGGAAAACAAAGGCTCATGGTTGGAACACATGATAAACCCGGGTTCTTTGTGCTGATTGCCAGCAGTAGAGAAGATTTCTAGATGTCAGGGTCAAAGCATCATGAACAGTTTGAGATGCCTCTCCTGCATTCGGCTCAACTTTCTGAATGACTTCCATAGCAGCAGGCATGAGGATGAGGATGGTCTAAAGAGGGGCGATCGTGTGATCTCTCTCAGGTGGATGCCAGGTTTTCAACTGAACGTTTCAGGGCTTCAGGCAAAGGGCAACTCTGGTTTATTTACTTATTTAGGTATGTATTTCACTGTGCTGGGTCTTAGTTGAAGTACTGAGGATCTTTAGTTGCAGCATGTGGGACTTTTTATTTATTTATTTGAATTTTGGCCTCTTTTATTGGTTTTTTATTTCTTTATTTTCGTCCATCTTTATTCTTTGGCCTGTGTGGGCCTCCCATTGCAGTGGCCTCTCTCCTTGCAGAGCACTGGCTCTGGGCACATGAGTTCCAGAGTGCTGGCTCATAATTGGACACACCATTCTAGCTACTCTGTGGCATGTGGGATCCTTACGGCCAGGGATCTAACGAGTGCCCCTTGCATTGCAAGGTGGACTCTTTACCCGCTGGACCACCAGGGAAGCCCCCTATTTATTTATTTTTCATATTTATTTATTCAGCTGTTCTGGGGGGGAATGTGTTGGGGGCAGGAGATGGGGAGGATCCAGGGGAGGGAGAGGATTTTTTTCTTCATTTAAAAAACTGTCTAAAAATGATTTTGCTGTCTTAGCTTTAGACGTATCTTGTCCCGTCTAGCATACTTTATCATTCTGAGTTTTTTTGGTTTTTTTGACCACTTCTATTATAGATCTTTCATTTATATATCTTTTTGTTCTTTGGCCTATGTGGGTCTCCCATCTCAGTGGCCTCCCTTGTCGCAGAGCACCGGCTCTGGGTGCATGCGCTTCAGAGCTCCTGCTCGGTAGTTGAACACATCGATCCAGCCACTCCGCGGCACATGGGATCCTCCCAGGCCAGGGATCGAACCCGAGCCCCTTGCACTGCAAGGTGGTGTCCTTACCCACTGGACCACCAGGGTAGCCCTGAGTTTTTTTTTTTATTATTATTACTATTATTATTTGGTCATGGTGTGCAGCTTATGGGATTCCAATTCCTCTATCAGGAATTGATCTCTGATCACAGTAGTGAAAGCACTGCACCCTATGCACTAGACCACCAAGTGACTTAACAGTAAAGAACCCTCCTGCAATGTAGGAGACCTGAGTTTGATCCCTGGCTTGGGAAGATCCCCTAGAGGGGGAAATGGCAGCCCACCCTAGTATTTTTGCCTGGAGAATCCCATGGACAGAGGAGCCTGGCAAGCTACAGTCCATGGGGTTGCAAGAATTGGACATGAACCAGTGATTAAACCACCATCACCAGACCACCTTCTGGTCCTGGCCTCACAGGCCTGCGGGAAGGAGGCATGGGCAATTGACTCCCAACTCTGTCCTTGACGACTCTCACTTCTGAGTCCTCAGAATTCCTGCCCCTCACCAAGTAGCCGTGACCACATGTACATCACCTCCTCATCCAGTGCCTACAGGCTTTCGAAGCACAAAAGATTGAAAGGTGAACATTCTTCTATCTAATGTCTTTCTTTGTAACTTTCTTCTTTTGCTTTATGCAGAAAACAATGACATATTCAAGAACAGTTCCCACTGTTTTGTGACATCATTATTATTTTTTACTTTTTGTCCTTTAATCCTTTGGACTTATTTATGTTCTCTTCGTTATCTTCTAAATAATCGTGTGTCCTAGAGCCATTTATTAAAAGAGCAATCTCTTCCTTACTAAAATCCATGCTTTGTTATATATGACGATCTTGACTGCCCCAGTTTCTGAGCTATTAAGTATTATTAATCTGACCAATGTATTCTTATACCAGACAATATTAACTACTGTAGTAGCAAATTTGCAATGGTTTTTCAATCTGGTAAAGCTAGTTTCTTTTCTTTCAGATGTTCTTAACTAGCCTTGATTGCTCTTTCAGATAAGTTTTAAAAGCTTTGTCAAATTCTTTTTTAAAAAATTAAAAAATAATTTTGGATAGAATTGTGTAAAATGTTTAACTAAGGAATTCCCTGGTGATTCAGTGCTTAGGGTTCTGCACTTTCACTGCTGAGGGCCTAGGTTCAAATCTGGCCTGGGGAGCTAAGATACTGCAGGTTGTGCAGTCAAAAAAAAGTTAAGCATCAATATTTAGATTTCTATTTTGAAACATATGCTGTTTAAATGTTCTATACCACAAAGAAAACATTTTTGTGCTTCACACATCTCTCCTATTTATTAAGATAATCCCAATAATTTTGTGGTTGCATTTCTATATACAGCAATCAGAAATTAAAATTTTAAAAGCTGAGCTTCCCTGGTGGTCCAATGAGTAAGGACACCACCTTGCAGTGCAAGGGGCGCCGGTTCAATTCCTGGCCTGGGAAGATCCCACATACCGCGTGAGCCGGAGCTCTGGAGCGCATGCGCCCAGAGCCGGTGCTCTGCGACAACAGAGGCTGCTGTGATGGGAGGCCCACACGGGCCAAAGAACAAAGACGGATGAAAATAGATAAATGAAAGACCAATAGAAGTGGCCCACCTGCCCCTCCTCCAAAATAAATGGATGATAAAAATTTTAAAAAAAAAAGAAAAGAAAATTGCATAAATTAACCCATAAAAAGAATTTTTTAAAAAGCCTTATCAGAAAAAATCCCATCCTATTTACAATAGCGTCAAAAATTTTTAAATGCTTAAGTATTAATTTGACAAAGGATTTGTAAGACCTGTCCTAAAAAAATTGCTGAGAGAATTTAAATGGATATACACATATATGTATATCTATATAGTATTCATATCAAATGGATCAAATGACTCAGTACTGTTAAGCTGTTAATTCTCCCTCAAACTGATCCACACATACAGTGTAATCCCAATCAAAATCTCAGTAGGCTTTTCTGTGGCAATTGATGAGCTGATTCTCATGTCTATACGGAAATGCAAATAACTTAGAAAAACCAAACAACTTTGAATAAAAAATGAATGAAGCTCAAAGACTTACATTATCTGATATTACAAAACTACAGAAATCAAGATAATGTATATTGGTGTAAAGATACATGAATGCATAGATGAAAAAGAATGAAGTCCAGAAATAGACTCCCATGTATATGCTCGATTAATTTTCTATAAAGCAGAAAAGACATTTGGTGGAGAAAGCATGATCTTTCAACAAACACTAATGAGACAGTTGACATGCATGTGTAAACAAAAAAACTAAAAATTCAATCTGGATCATGCATTCTCAATGAAGGTGGAACTGCCTCTAGGAGGCAAAAAGTGGATTCCTGTAAGGCAAGTGAAGAAACTTACCTATTATAATGCATGTGGCTCTCCATAGCTCAACCCTACCTGACAAAATCTTATTCCTTAGTATTTAATTTCTCTCATTAGGAAGAAATTAAGCTTAAATTTAAATCAAGCATTAAATTTTCAATTAATTGAATTTTTCTTCTTAGAGAAGCCGTAAAAATATTGATTTAAAAAATTACGTCCTAGAGTAATGGAAATAAAGACAAAAATAAACAACCAGGGCCTAATTAAAAGTTTTGCACAGCAAAAGAAACTATAAACAAGTTGAAAAGACAACCTTCAGAATGGGAGAAAAAAAAGAATGAAAGACCAATACAAGTGGCCCACCTGCCCCTCCTCCAAAATAAATGGATGATAAAAATTTTAAAAAAAAAAGAAAAGAAAATTGCATAAATTAACCCATAAAAAGAATTTTTTAAAAAGCCTTATCAGAAAAAATCCCATCCTATTTACAATAGCGTCAAAATTTTTAAATGCTTAAGTATTAATTTGACAAAGGATTTGTAAGACCTGTCCTAAAAAAATTGCTGAGAGAATTTAAATGGATATACACATATATGTATATCTATATAGTATTCATATCAAATGGATCAAATGACTCAGTACTGTTAAGCTGTTAATTCTCCCTCAAACTGATCCACACATACAGTGTAATCCCAATCAAAATCTCAGTAGGCTTTTCTGTGGCAATTGATGAGCTGATTCTCATGTCTATACGGAAATGCAAATAACTTAGAAAAACCAAACAACTTTGAATAAAAAATGAATGAAGCTCAAAGACTTACATTATCTGATATTACAAAACTACAGAAATCAAGATAATGTATATTGGTGTAAAGATACATGAATGCATAGATGAAAAAGAATGAAGTCCAGAAATAGACTCCCATGTATATGCTCGATTAATTTTCTATAAAGCAGAAAAGACATTTGGTGGAGAAAGCATGATCTTTCAACAAACACTAATGAGACAGTTGACATGCATGTGTAAACAAAAAAACTAAAAATTCAATCTGGATCATGCATTCTCAATGAAGGTGGAACTGCCTCTAGGAGGCAAAAAGTGGATTCCTGTAAGGCAAGTGAAGAAACTTACCTATTATAATGCATGTGGCTCTCCATAGCTCAACCCTACCTGACAAAATCTTATTCCTTAGTATTTAATTTCTCTCATTAGGAAGAAATTAAGCTTAAATTTAAATCAAGCATTAAATTTTCAATTAATTGAATTTTTCTTCTTAGAGAAGCCGTAAAAATATTGATTTAAAAAATTACGTCCTAGAGTAATGGAAATAAAGACAAAAATAAACAACCAGGGCCTAATTAAAAGTTTTGCACAGCAAAAGAAACTATAAACAAGTTGAAAAGACAACCTTCAGAATGGGAGAAAATAATAGCAAATGAAACTACTGACAGAGAATTAATTTCAAAAATATACAAGCAACTCAGACAACTCGACACCAAAAAAAATAAACAACCCAATCTAAAAATTGAAAAAAGACTTAAACAGACATCTCTGCAAAGAAGACATACAGATGGCCAACAAACACATGAAAAGATGTTCAACATTGCTCATCGTCAAAGAAATGCAAATCAAAACTACAATGAGATATCACCTCACGCCAGTCAGAAGGACCATCATCAAATAGTCTACAAACAGTAAATGCTGGAGAGGGTGTGGAGAAAAGGGAACCCTCCTGCACTGTTGGTGGGACATAAACTGATCCGAGCCGCTATGGAAGACAGTGTGGAGATTCTTCAAAACACTAAGAACAGACCCACCATATGACCCAGCAATCCCACTACTAGGCATATACCATGAGGAAATCAAAATTGAAAGAGATGCAAAATTATTCACTGCAGCATTATTTACAAGAGCTGAAACATGGAAGCAACCTAGATGTCCATTGACAGAGGAATGGATAAAGAAGCTGTGGTACATATATAAATGGAATATTACTCAGCCATAAAAAGGAATGCATTTGGATCTAGAACCTATCATAAAAAGTGAAGTAAGTCAAAAAGAGAAGGACAAGTACAATACACTAACACATATATGTGGAATCTAGTAGGATGGTAATGATAACACATGCAGTGAAGTGATGGAAAAACAGACATGAGCATTAGACATATGGACATTGTGGGGAATGAACAGTGGGTGGGAGGCGTAAAGGAAGTAGCATGAAGGCCTGTACTATCATATGTGAGAAAATATCTATAATCATTGCTCTGTGAGAAAAAAGGATCCTGCAGGGGTGCTGTGCGATGGTCTGGAGGGGTGGGATGGGGGCGGATATACATATGACTGATCTGGGAACATACATATCTGTAAACAACAAAACTCTGTAAAAGTTAAAAGTAAAATTAAAGTTTTTTTTTTTTTTTAAAGGCTATTTAGGTATAAATTTTCACTAGTGTTGTGTAACAACACCCATTTCATTACAATCTTGTCAATTCTGGGATTCATTCTTTCGAAAATTATCTATCTATTGATCTATTATTGTGGTAAAATAGGCATTATGTAAACTGTGCCATTTTAACCTTTTAAAAATATACAGTCAGTAAGTACTTAATGGCATTACGTACATTCACAATAGTTTGCGATCATCACCACCATCCACTCCCGGAACATCTTCATCACACTTAACACAAATTCTGCAGCCACTAAACACTGACTTTTCCCTCCCTGCTCCCCCTGTTCTCTGTCTCTATGAATTTGATACCGTAAGTATCTCATACAAAGCTCATACAATGTTCGTCCATTGTTGAAGCATGTACTAGGTTATAGCAATTTAATTTCTCTTTATGGCCAAATAAGATTGCTTTATACATGAACCCCATTTTGTTCACCCGTTCATCCATCTGTTGATAGATTTCTGAGCTATTTCTACCTTTTGGCTACTGTGAATTGAACAAGAGTCTGTGTGAGTCTCTGATTTCGGTTCTTTCGGGTGTATGACTAGAAGTAAAGCTGTTGGATCAAATGGGATCAAATGGTCTCTGAGGAACAGCTGAAGTTTCCACAGTGGCTGAATTTTTGAATTTCCACCAGCAACGCGCAGGGGTTCCACTTTCTCCATATCCTTGCCAACATTTGTTATTTTCCATTCTTTAAAGTAGTAGCCATCCTAATGGATAATAGCCATCTAATGAGATACTGAAGTCATATATCATTGTGGGTTTAATTTGGATTTCCCCCATTAATAGTGATGTTAACTATCTTTGCATGTGTTTATTGGCTATTTGCTTATTTTCTTTGAAGAAAAATCTATTCAAATCTTTTGTCCATTGGCCTATATTTTATATGTGCTACTAAGTTGGGTCCTCTAATATTTCACTTAGGCTATTTGTGTCTAATGGACCTACTTAATTTGCTCCCAGATTCCTGAGATATTTATTGTTTTGAACTGTTACGTTTTGTTATTATCTACTGTGCACCAGTAAGCAACTTTCACAACTTCTGGAAAGCAGAACTGAACCTGTGATAGACAATAAAATAAAATAGAAATTCCTATTCCCTTTCTTCTGTCCTGGGTTCCTCCTTCCTTCACTCCAAATATGGGTTTTAAACCACAATTCCAGGTTTGCTCAGACTTGAAAGCCCCATGGACAGTGATACGAACTCTATTTAAATTAGGCGGTCAGCCACAAACGAGCAGTCCTGGTGGGCTTTGGTGGGCAGGGAATGGAAGCCAGACTGCAGGAAGGATCAACAGCATCCAGGAGGAAAAACTCTTGTAAGGAAGGGGTTTGGTGGAGGGCACAGGCTTATCTGAGGCCTCAAGCACAGGAAGCACCAGCTCCTGAACAGAAAGTGAGGGTCAACTTAATCCTTCCCAGACTGAGGTTTTGCAGGTTGAAGCTATAATTTTGTCTCCTCATAACCTTTCTCTTGGGGAACATACCTCCCCCTCACTGCTGTCTTCCATTGTTTGTATGTGTGTGTGGGCGGGGGGAGATCTTTGTGGAGTCCTAACCACTGGACCACAGGGAATTCTCTGTCCTTTTCCATTGTAATTCTGCTCATGTCACGTGAATCAAGTGGGATTAGCCTAGTCCCTGGTCTCAATGATGTCCTGATTAGAGGATTCCATTCTCCTTGCTGTGGACACTGGTTCAAACTCGAACATATGATACAATCTAACATTAATTATTGATTTGTTTCCCAGAAATATTAGAAAAGACTTTTTTTTTTCTTAATGACCACCTAAGTCTAAAGCAGCCTGGGATTATCTTTTCCTCCCATTTGGAGAAAGTCTGCTAGAGAATCAAATCAACCCAGAGTGAAAAAGAGAGAACAGATGAAGAGCAAACACCTGTTAAGCACCTGGACCCAGCCATACCTGAAGCCCTAGAGATTTGTTTTTATCTACTAAGTTGGGTCCTCTAATATTTCACTTAGGCTATTTGTGTCTAATGGACCTACTTAATTTGCTCCCAGATTCCTGAGATATTTATTGTTTTGAACTGTTACGTTTTGTTATTATCTACTGTGCACCAGTAAGCAACTTTCACAACTTCTGGAAAGCAGAACTGAACCTGTGATAGACAATAAAATAAAATAGAAATTCCTATTCCCTTTCTTCTGTCCTGGGTTCCTCCTTCCTTCACTCCAAATATGGGTTTTAAACCACAATTCCAGGTTTGCTCAGACTTGAAAGCCCCATGGACAGTGATACGAACTCTATTTAAATTAGGCGGTCAGCCACAAACGAGCAGTCCTGGTGGGCTTTGGTGGGCAGGGAATGGAAGCCAGACTGCAGGAAGGATCAACAGCATCCAGGAGGAAAAACTCTTGTAAGGAAGGGGTTTGGTGGAGGGCACAGGCTTATCTGAGGCCTCAAGCACAGGAAGCACCAGCTCCTGAACAGAAAGTGAGGGTCAACTTAATCCTTCCCAGACTGAGGTTTTGCAGGTTGAAGCTATAATTTTGTCTCCTCATAACCTTTCTCTTGGGGAACATACCTCCCCCTCACTGCTGTCTTCCATTGTTTGTATGTGTGTGTGGGCGGGGGGAGATCTTTGTGGAGTCCTAACCACTGGACCACAGGGAATTCTCTGTCCTTTTCCATTGTAATTCTGCTCATGTCACGTGAATCAAGTGGGATTAGCCTAGTCCCTGGTCTCAATGATGTCCTGATTAGAGGATTCCATTCTCCTTGCTGTGGACACTGGTTCAAACTCGAACATATGATACAATCTAACATTAATTATTGATTTGTTTCCCAGAAATATTAGAAAAGACTTTTTTTTTTCTTAATGACCACCTAAGTCTAAAGCAGCCTGGGATTATCTTTTCCTCCCATTTGGAGAAAGTCTGCTAGAGAATCAAATCAACCCAGAGTGAAAAAGAGAGAACAGATGAAGAGCAAACACCTGTTAAGCACCTGGACCCAGCCATACCTGAAGCCCTAGAGATTTGTTTTTATCTACTAAAAGTGCTTTTTTTTCCTGAGCTAGTTTGGAGTTGGGTTTCTGTCCATTATCAGTGACTGAAACCTACATAGGTGAAAACTGAAAGAATCATTCCCCCAAGGACCCAAGAAACCCCATTTAGTATCCACCCTCCTAGGAAAACAACAGGGTATGAGGAGGGGAGATTGCATCTCAGTTAGGTGAGAAAGCTCCTCTTCCTCCTCTCCCTCCTACTCCTTTTCACTCCCAGCTTTCTCTTATATTTTACATTTTTTAATGTTTTAATTAATTAATTTGGCTGCTCCAGGTCTCAGTTGCGGCGAGATCTTTGATCTTTGTCGTGGCACGTTGCATCTAGTTCTCTAACCAGGGGATCACCCTGGGCCCCCTGCTATTGGGAGCACAGAGTCTTAGCTCTACTGGACCACCATGGAAATCCTAGTTTTACATTTTAATATGCATTAATCATGTGAACTTGTTAGTTATATTTGTCTTTTATTAAATTTGGAATAGGTATAGCTATCTAGTGCTTTATTTTATTCCTTTATTTGTTTTATTGACATAGAATTGACCCCACAGCACTATGTTAGTTCCAGGTACACAACATAGTGATTCAATATTTATATACATTACAAAGTGATCACCATGGATTATTGATGTATCTAGTAAGCTTCTGTCCTTATTTGGATATATTGCAAGATTACTGACTATATTCCCCATGCTGTACATTTCACCCTCGTGGTTGGGTGTATTTTGTAAATGGGAGTTTGCACCTCTCAGTCTTTTTCATCTGTTTCTTTCCTCTCCTCAAGCCTCTCCCTGTCTGACGACCACTAGTTCTCTGTATCTATGAGTCTGTTCTGTTTTGTTATGTTTATTACTTTGCTTTGTTTTTTAGATTCCATGTATAAGCGAAATCATACAATATTTGCCTTTCTCTCTCTGCCTTATTTCACTAGCTTAATACCTTCTAGGTTCATCTATGTTGTTGTAAACGCAAGATTTCATTCTTATTTATGGTTGAGTAACATTCTAGTGTGTGTATATCTGCGTGTGTTTGTGTGTGTGTATATATGTATCACACACAGGTGTACATATATACATATATTACATATATATTATATGTATATAATATAAATACACCACAGCTTTTTAAATATACTTTAATTTTTGATTCATCATTCTAGAACATAATCGCCATAGTACAAGATTATTTTTGGTCTTTTTTGAAAATTTATTTTTGGCTGTGCTCGGTCTTTTTGCTACTTGGGCTTTTTCTCTAGCTTTGGTGAGTGGAGGCTCCTCTTCATTGTGGTGAGCGGACTTCTCATTGCGATGACTTCTCTTGTTTCAAAGTTTGGGCTCTAGGGCACATGGGCTTCAGTAGTTGCGGCACCAAGGCTCAGTAGTTTTGGCTCCTGGGCTCTAGAGCATGGGCTAAATAGTTGTGGTGCACAGGCTTAGTCGCTCCACCGGCTGTGGGATCTTCCTGGTTTCAGGACCTCATGGAGCTCAGGCCCAAGACCTAACATGTGACACCTTTGAAGTCAAAATGATGCAAATTGGTGTTATCAACATAAATATAATTGTGTGACACTCCTGATTTCAAAACAATCTGCATTTATAGCTTTCATTTTCCCTTTGATGCAGTTATTTAAGAAAGAGGTTAGCATTGTTTTCATTATTCTTCTCATTTGGTTTACTTTTTTGGGTAATTTCTGGTTTACTATCTCATGGACATAGAGTTGGTCTGTTCAGTTTCTGCTTTGAAGAATCCTTGATGTTTTCTTCTTAATACACATATGCGGGAAAGGTTTCCTGTGCAGAAAGGATGGGCGTGCTGAGTATGGTACAGAGTTTGATACGAATCTTTGATTCAGTCCCACTTCCTGGCCGGCTGCCAACCAGGGTTTGCTCTCAGCTTCTATTAACAGAAGCTTCAACCTCACTCTTGAACACTTGGCCTGGTCACCTCCATCTTCAAGTCAGCTACTGTATGTGGAATCCTTTTCTGCTTTGAATCTCTGACTTCTCCAGCTGGGGGAGAAAGCTCTCCACTTTTAAGGGATCCTAGGGTACAATCAGGCCATCCAGCTAATCTCCCTAGTTTAGGGTCAACTGTAACATAACACAGCTTCCCAAGTGTTGTGGAGATAAAGAACCCGCCTGCCAGTGCAGGAAACGTGGGTTTCATCCCTGGGTTGGGAAGATCCCCTGGAGGAGGAAATGACAAGTCAACTCCAGTATTTTTGCCCAGGAAAATGCCATGGATAGAGGAGCCTAACAGTCCATAACGGTTGCAAAGAGTTGGACACGACTGAGTGACTGAGCATGCACGCAAGGGGTCAAGAGTGACCCATAATGCACTGTAATTGTAAGAATGACACCCCATCAAACGTGAAAGTTTCTGGGAGCAGGTGGGACCTCTTTAGGGGAATGAATGTACTGTGATTCACAATGGCTCATAAGTCTTCACTATAAAACATACATTTTTATCAGTAACTCTCTAGTTTTTTAAGTGCCAAGGAACATAGGTTCGAATTACATAAAACGAATCTAGCAAGAAACGTTTGACTAGGTCTGGGTGTGCTGGGCTGCCTGATTCGAGTCTGGCCTTTCAACTAGCAGCTGGTCCTAGCTAATTGCAGGCAGCAATGGTGCATGGTCAGCTGTTTCCAGACCTGCCTCAAAGTTCTCCAGGCCATCTCCCTGGGGTCAGTGTGGTGGTCAGTGTGCAACTTTAGCCACCCGGCTGCCCGAGTATGGATCTTAATCCATCACTTAAGAGCCAGGCAGCTCTGGCAAGTGGGGAGGCTGCCCTACCTCTCTCTGCTGAATGAATGACTGAATCAGACCAGCCTTGATAGTGGCAAACCTTGGCGTTTCACTTAGGTGAGCTAGCAAATCCCTTTTAAAGTTTCAAACAGCTTGAGTTGAATTTCCTGTTATTTGCAATCAACTCTATCCTGAGCAATGCTGGGTATATATTAGCTTTCTGTGTGTGTGTGTGTGTGTGTGTGTGTGTGTGGCTATTCTGGGTTTTCACTGCTGCTGCAGGCTCTTCTCTAGTTGCAGGGAGTGTGGACTACTCTCTAGTATTTATTATCTGTGGATTTTTTGATGATGGCCATTCTGACTGACGTGAGGTAGTATCTTACTGTAGTTTTTTTTATTATTATTTTTATTGTAGTTTTGATTTGCATTTCTCTGATAATGAGCAACATTGAGCAATTTTTCCTGTATCTTTTGGCCATCTGTATGTCCTCTTTGGAGAGATGTCTGTTTAGGTTTTTTTTCCCATTTTTTTGATTGGATTGTTTCTTTTTTCAGTGTTGAGTTATATGAACTGCTTGTGTATGTGTACATATATATATATATATTTGAGTTTTGGTCGCTTTTATTGGTCTTTCATTTATTTATTTTCATCCATCTTTATTCTGTGGCCTGTGTGGGTCTCCCATTGCAGCTGCCTCTCTTGTTGCAGAGCACTGGTTCTGGGCAGATGCGTTACAGAGCGCTGCCTCGTAATTGGACATACCAGTCTAGCCGCTCTGCGGCATGTGGGATCTTCCCATGCCAGGGATTGAACCGGCACCCCTTGCAGTGCAAGGCGGACTCTTTACCCACTGGACTACCAGAGAAGCCCTGAACTGCTTGTATATTTTTGAAATTAATTCTTTGTTGGTTGTTTCATTTGCTATTATTTTTTCCCATTCTGACGGTTGTCTTTTCACCTTTTTTATAGTTTCTTTTGCTGTGTAAAAGCTTTTAAGTTTAATTAGGTCCCAGTTGTTTATTTTTGTTTTTATTTCCATTACTATAGAGGGCAGGTCATAGAAGATCTTACTTTGATTTATGTCATTGACTGTTCTGCCTATATTTTCCTCCAAGAGTTTTATGGTTTGAATGAATGACTGAATTAAAAAAGAGCCAGGCAGCTCTGGCAAGTGGGGAGGCTGCCCTACCTCTCTCTGCTGAATGAATGACTGAATCAGACCAGCCTTGATAGTGGCAAACCTTGGCGTTTCACTTAGGTGAGCTAGCAAATCCCTTTTAAAGTTTCAAACAGCTTGAGTTGAATTTCCTGTTATTTGCAATCAACTCTATCCTGAGCAATGCTGGGTATATATTAGCTTTCTGTGTGTGTGTGTGTGTGTGTGTGTGTGTGTGGCTATTCTGGGTTTTCACTGCTGCTGCAGGCTCTTCTCTAGTTGCAGGGAGTGTGGACTACTCTCTAGTATTTATTATCTGTGGATTTTTTGATGATGGCCATTCTGACTGACGTGAGGTAGTATCTTACTGTAGTTTTTTTTATTATTATTTTTATTGTAGTTTTGATTTGCATTTCTCTGATAATGAGCAACATTGAGCAATTTTTCCTGTATCTTTTGGCCATCTGTATGTCCTCTTTGGAGAGATGTCTGTTTAGGTTTTTTTTCCCATTTTTTTGATTGGATTGTTTCTTTTTTCAGTGTTGAGTTATATGAACTGCTTGTGTATGTGTACATATATATATATATATTTGAGTTTTGGTCGCTTTTATTGGTCTTTCATTTATTTATTTTCATCCATCTTTATTCTGTGGCCTGTGTGGGTCTCCCATTGCAGCTGCCTCTCTTGTTGCAGAGCACTGGTTCTGGGCAGATGCGTTACAGAGCGCTGCCTCGTAATTGGACATACCAGTCTAGCCGCTCTGCGGCATGTGGGATCTTCCCATGCCAGGGATTGAACCGGCACCCCTTGCAGTGCAAGGCGGACTCTTTACCCACTGGACTACCAGAGAAGCCCTGAACTGCTTGTATATTTTTGAAATTAATTCTTTGTTGGTTGTTTCATTTGCTATTATTTTTTCCCATTCTGACGGTTGTCTTTTCACCTTTTTTATAGTTTCTTTTGCTGTGTAAAAGCTTTTAAGTTTAATTAGGTCCCAGTTGTTTATTTTTGTTTTTATTTCCATTACTATAGAGGGCAGGTCATAGAAGATCTTACTTTGATTTATGTCATTGACTGTTCTGCCTATATTTTCCTCCAAGAGTTTTATGGTTTCTGGTCTTACATTTAGGTCTTTAATCCATTTTATCTTTGTTTAAGGTTTTAGGGGAGTGTTCCAACTTCATTTTTTTTACATGTAGCTGTCCCAATTTTCCCACCACCATTTATTGAAGAGGCTATCTTTGCCCCATTGTATATTTTTGCCTTCCTTGATTTCTCTTTCTGATTTTTCATTGTTTGTATATAGGAATGTGAGTGATTTCTGTGTATTGATTTTGTATCCTGCGACTTTGCTAAATTAGCTGATTAGCTCTAGTAATTTTCTAATAATGTCTTTTGGCTTTTCTATGTATAGTATCATATCATCTGTAAACAGTGAGAGTTTTACTTCTTCTTTTCCAATCTGTATTCCTCTTGTTTCTTTTTCTTCTCTAAGTGCTGTAGCTAGAACTTCCAAGGTTTGTTGAATAGTACTGGTGAGAGTGGGCACCCCTGTCCTGTTTCTGGTCTTAGAGGGAATGCTTTCAGTTTTTACCACTGAGAATAATGTTTGCTGTGGGCTTATCATATATGGCTTTTACTATTGAGATAGGTTCCGGTATTTATTTTTTAATTGCAGTTCCTGTATTTATTTTTATTTGGTAACTGCTTTACAATATTGTGTTGGTTATACATTAGCTTTATAGCAAATGGACGTTGCACTGGTTGTGTAGAAATGCTTTCACAGTAAACACTTACAAGGACAGCAAACTGTTTTCAGATTCTAAAATTTTCCTTCCTCTGACCTCAGAGAGCCTCTGAGAGTGGGCTGGCCAAGGTGATTTCTTCAAGAGGCTGCACTCCTCTCTTTGGTGGGTAAAACAAGAATCATTCCTCCTTCTCCTGGAAGAAGCCCTCTGAAGTGGCCCTGAGGGCCTCAAAGTCACTTCACTCTCTCCACGACTGCCTTGTTTGTCTGAATATTGTTGCTCAGTTCCTCAGTTGTGTTTGACTCTTTGCAATCCTATGGACTGCAGTACACCAGGCTTCCCTGTCCTTCTCCGTCTCCCAGAGTTTGTTCAAACTCATGTCCATTGGCTCACTGATGCCATCCAACCATGTCATCCTCTTTTGTCCCCTTCTCCTCCTGATTTCAATCTTTCCCGGCATCAGGGTCACCCCTGCCATATGGGTGGTGTCATTTGCATATCTAAGGTCATTGATATTTCTCCTTGCAATCTTTTTTTTAAAAGATTTATTTATTTATTTATTTTGGGCGGGGGTCGGGTTGGGGAGGGAGGGGAGCGGGCGGGCCACTTTTATTGGTCTTTCATTTCTCTATTTTTCATCTGTCTTTGTTCTTTGGCTCCTGTGGGCCTCCCATCGCGGTGGCATCTGTTGTTGCAGAGCTCTGGCTCTGAGAGCATGCGCTCCAGAGCTCCGGCTAGGTAATTGGACACATCGGTCCAGCCGCGCCGCGGCACGTGGGATCTTCCCAGGCCAGGGATGGAACGGGCGCCCCTTGCACTGCAAGGCGGTGTCCTTACCCACTGGACCACCAGGGGAAGCCCTCTCCTTGCAATCTTGATTCTAGTTTGTGAGCCTGGCATTTCTTGTGATGTACTCTGCATATAAATTAAATAAGCAGGGTGACAATGTACAGCCTTGACATATTCCTTTCCCAATTTGAAATCAGTCCGTTGTTCCATGTCTGGTTCTAACTGTTGTTTCTTGATGAAATTCCCTTGCTTTTTCTATGATCCAGTGGATACTGGCAACTTGATCTCTGGTTTCTCTGCCTTTTCTAAATCCAGCTTGTACATTGGGAAGCTCTCGGTTCACATTACTGTTGAAGCCTAGCTTGAAGGATTTTGAGCATGACCTTGCTAGCATATGCACTGGTTGTGTAGAAATGCTTTCACAGTAAACACTTACAAGGACAGCAAACTGTTTTCAGATTCTAAAATTTTCCTTCCTCTGACCTCAGAGAGCCTCTGAGAGTGGGCTGGCCAAGGTGATTTCTTCAAGAGGCTGCACTCCTCTCTTTGGTGGGTAAAACAAGAATCATTCCTCCTTCTCCTGGAAGAAGCCCTCTGAAGTGGCCCTGAGGGCCTCAAAGTCACTTCACTCTCTCCACGACTGCCTTGTTTGTCTGAATATTGTTGCTCAGTTCCTCAGTTGTGTTTGACTCTTTGCAATCCTATGGACTGCAGTACACCAGGCTTCCCTGTCCTTCTCCGTCTCCCAGAGTTTGTTCAAACTCATGTCCATTGGCTCACTGATGCCATCCAACCATGTCATCCTCTTTTGTCCCCTTCTCCTCCTGATTTCAATCTTTCCCGGCATCAGGGTCACCCCTGCCATATGGGTGGTGTCATTTGCATATCTAAGGTCATTGATATTTCTCCTTGCAATCTTTTTTTTAAAAGATTTATTTATTTATTTATTTTGGGCGGGGGTCGGGTTGGGGAGGGAGGGGAGCGGGCGGGCCACTTTTATTGGTCTTTCATTTCTCTATTTTTCATCTGTCTTTGTTCTTTGGCTCCTGTGGGCCTCCCATCGCGGTGGCATCTGTTGTTGCAGAGCTCTGGCTCTGAGAGCATGCGCTCCAGAGCTCCGGCTAGGTAATTGGACACATCGGTCCAGCCGCGCCGCGGCACGTGGGATCTTCCCAGGCCAGGGATGGAACGGGCGCCCCTTGCACTGCAAGGCGGTGTCCTTACCCACTGGACCACCAGGGGAAGCCCTCTCCTTGCAATCTTGATTCTAGTTTGTGAGCCTGGCATTTCTTGTGATGTACTCTGCATATAAATTAAATAAGCAGGGTGACAATGTACAGCCTTGACATATTCCTTTCCCAATTTGAAATCAGTCCGTTGTTCCATGTCTGGTTCTAACTGTTGTTTCTTGATGAAATTCCCTTGCTTTTTCTATGATCCAGTGGATACTGGCAACTTGATCTCTGGTTTCTCTGCCTTTTCTAAATCCAGCTTGTACATTGGGAAGCTCTCGGTTCACATTACTGTTGAAGCCTAGCTTGAAGGATTTTGAGCATGACCTTGCTAGCATATGAAATGAGTGCAACTGTGCTGTAGTCTGAATACTGACCCATGTCTATCTTCTAAACTGTTTTGTTGTTCAGTTGCTCAGCTGTGTTTGCCTCTTTGCAACCTCATGGACTGCAGCACGTCAAGGTTTCTCGTCCTTTACTATCTCCTAAAATTTGCTCAAACACATGTCTATTGAGTTGGTGATGCCATCCAACAGTCTCATCCTCTGTCATCCCCTTCTCCTGCCTTCAATCTTTCCCAGCATCAGGGTCTTTCCCAATGAGTCAGTTCTTCACATCAGATGGCCAAAGTATTGGATTTTCAGCTTCAACATCAGTCCTTCCCATGAATATTCAGGGTTGATTTCCTGTAAGATTGACTGGTTTAGTCTTCTTGCTGTCCAAAGGACTCAAGAGTCTGCTCTAGCACCACAGTTTGAAAACATCCATGATTTGGTGCTCTGCCTTCATTATGGTCCAGCTCCCACATCTGTACATGACTACTGGGAAAACCATAGCTTTGACTAGATGGACCTTTGTTGACAAAGGTCTCTGCTTTTTAATAGCCTGTCTAGTGACAGTAAGTGATAACTGCTAATGGTACAAAGTCTTCTTTATGATTCAGATAAGCTGAAAGAAGAGGACAAAAGCCCTGAAATCCCACAAGGAAACAACTCCTGTAATAGTTTAATAGCCTGGCGCGGAGCTTCCTGGTATTTTTTTTTTTTTCTTCCTGGTATTTTTCAGGCACACATGCCTTTAGGTACCGCGGTATTTTGGAGTACAAGAATTCCAAGTTACAGATTTCTCGCAACAGCGCTAATCGTCCTCCTCTTTGCCAGGATGACCACCGTGGTCGGCTGGGGGCGCTCCCCGCCCTGTCCTGGGATGGTTCTCGCCCCGCGGACGCCTCCAGCCCTCCGGCCCCGCCCCGCGCCCTGAATCTTCTCCAGGCCCGCGTCTCCGGCCCCGCGATGCAGAGCCGGCGCAGAGGGGTCGGCCCGCAGCCCCGCGTCTCCCCACCCCGCCGACGATCGCGACGCGGGCCAGGAGGTAGCACTTGCTGGGAGAGGCAGCACCCCCCACCTCCCGGCCAGGCCCCCGGGGTCCAACGGATCCCACCACCGCCCACCGCTGCTTCCCCAACCTCCGACGGCAGAGCGCGATGGCCCCCACTGAAGCCTAGGTGGTTCTGAGTTGGCCTCTAGGTCCTGGATTGCGCCGACCGCCCTCCCGCGTCCGCACCCTCGGTCCTGCCTGGGGCGGGGGCAGGAATTCCGGGCATTCCTGTCAAATTCTACACCGGAGAAAAACAAAGCGCGAGGAGATTCTTGACCGGTCACCTGCTGCTTTGCAGGGTCAGTTAATCCCCCGCCCGAGCGTCCGCCGGAGTCACCTGGGCAGCTGTTTAAAACACCTCGACTAGAGTCCACCTCCGCTGTTTGGATGTAGCCCGCCTTGGGTTGGGGCCTGGGCGCCAGCGTTTTTTCCAAAGCTCCGGGGGCGAGGAGGTATGCTTTAAAGATGAGCAGCAAGGCTGAGCCCCTTCGGAAAGGATTGAGCTCTGGCTTACCTGGAAGGTGTAAAATTCTTTCCAAGGTGCAAGTTTTGTTATCAGAAATATATGCAAAAATTGCTAATCCATAATGAGTCCGTGTTCGTTTTTATATAAAAGCAATTGTAAAAGATACTTTTTAGAAAAAGAAAGTCCTAACTCCTACAGGTAAAAAAATGAACACGAGGTAAAGGTTTATTTTATTCATAAGAGAGCAAGCTGATATTATAACTGGTTCACAGGAGACTTGTCAAAAAGCACAAATTTATAGGGAGTGAAGGAATTGAATTGCAAACGGAAGCAAAACTGGTTTTTCCACAGTGGGGAGAGAAGTTGATGGAAGCTCTCGTTTTCTGTGATTTTTTTTTTTTTAAATTATATTTACAATGTATTTCTTAAATTATTTTTTATTTTAGAAAAATTTAAAATCGAAGTACAGTTGATTTACAAAGTTGTATTAGTTTCACGTATACAGCCAAGTGATTTAGTTTTGAATATAAATATTCTTTTCCAGATTATTTTCAATTATTGATTAATATAAGATAATGAATATAGTTGGTCCTTGTTGTTTATCTATTCTGTATATAGTAGTGTCTATATGTGTCCCAATTTATCCCTCCCGTACTTCCTGTGATTTTTAAAAAGGTTCAGAATAGATCCAAGACCATGAATGGGGCAGACAGCTTGGGGGTTGTGCTTTAAACAATGCATAGGATTCCAATGAAACAAGAAAAGCTTGTCTTCACCATATTTTTAAAAACTACGTGGAAAAAAGTTTTCCTGCAGTGACAGTACTGCTGGGCTCCCTCAAACCCCAAATACCCAATTTCCTGTCACTCATGGGACATTACATTTTTGGCGGCTGTTGGGCAAAACCCCACAAATACACATGGAGGTTCCTGGGAGACCCAAGGGGGAGGGGTTAGGTGCAGAGGCTGAGTGCAAGTGGTGCCCTGTCACAGGAGAGCTGGGGACCCTACTCTTGGGAGCCTCGGTTTCTTCACTTGACTTTTGTCGTTCTCTATAACGGGTTCCACAGAAGTTTCCTTCCCTGCTCCTTCTCCGCGGAGGTGGACAGAGTGAGTCTCCTCAGAACAGGCTTTCTTTGTTAAGGGTAGAGTTCTTTGAGTGGTCTCCTTTAGTTATGTAAATGTGGCCAAGCAGCACCCATTGCCTGGCAGGAGTGCAGACAGGACCTTATGTGGCCTGACAAAGCTACCTCTTCTGCAGGCCCCTAGGAATGCAGCGCTGGGGGGAGGAAAGGGGGGCAAGCATCTTGCCTTTGAAGCTCAGGGCCTTTGGGGAGGAAAGGGTTTGAGACCCACCTCCCCTAACCCCCTCGACCTGTTCCCCAGGATCTAATTGAGGATTCACTAACTAAAATTTACTCACAGCCCTGGAAACTTGCTCCCCAGGGGCAGAGAGAACCTGAGTGAATTTGTGGGTTCTCCCCAAAGGCTGTGTAACTGGGAGTCTCAGAACCCAGTATTCCTAGCTGGCTTCTTCTACTCTTTGGAGGAAGAGGACAGTGCTGGGGAGTTAAATATTCAGTTTAGAAAGTTGTATTAGTTTCACGTATACAGCCAAGTGATTTAGTTTTGAATATAAATATTCTTTTCCAGATTATTTTCAATTATTGATTAATATAAGATAATGAATATAGTTGGTCCTTGTTGTTTATCTATTCTGTATATAGTAGTGTCTATATGTGTCCCAATTTATCCCTCCCGTACTTCCTGTGATTTTTAAAAAGGTTCAGAATAGATCCAAGACCATGAATGGGGCAGACAGCTTGGGGGTTGTGCTTTAAACAATGCATAGGATTCCAATGAAACAAGAAAAGCTTGTCTTCACCATATTTTTAAAAACTACGTGGAAAAAAGTTTTCCTGCAGTGACAGTACTGCTGGGCTCCCTCAAACCCCAAATACCCAATTTCCTGTCACTCATGGGACATTACATTTTTGGCGGCTGTTGGGCAAAACCCCACAAATACACATGGAGGTTCCTGGGAGACCCAAGGGGGAGGGGTTAGGTGCAGAGGCTGAGTGCAAGTGGTGCCCTGTCACAGGAGAGCTGGGGACCCTACTCTTGGGAGCCTCGGTTTCTTCACTTGACTTTTGTCGTTCTCTATAACGGGTTCCACAGAAGTTTCCTTCCCTGCTCCTTCTCCGCGGAGGTGGACAGAGTGAGTCTCCTCAGAACAGGCTTTCTTTGTTAAGGGTAGAGTTCTTTGAGTGGTCTCCTTTAGTTATGTAAATGTGGCCAAGCAGCACCCATTGCCTGGCAGGAGTGCAGACAGGACCTTATGTGGCCTGACAAAGCTACCTCTTCTGCAGGCCCCTAGGAATGCAGCGCTGGGGGGAGGAAAGGGGGGCAAGCATCTTGCCTTTGAAGCTCAGGGCCTTTGGGGAGGAAAGGGTTTGAGACCCACCTCCCCTAACCCCCTCGACCTGTTCCCCAGGATCTAATTGAGGATTCACTAACTAAAATTTACTCACAGCCCTGGAAACTTGCTCCCCAGGGGCAGAGAGAACCTGAGTGAATTTGTGGGGTTCTCCCCAAAGGCTGTGTAACTGGGAGTCTCAGAACCCAGTATTCCTAGCTGGCTTCTTCTACTCTTTGGAGGAAGAGGACAGTGCTGGGGAGCGAGGGTGATAAAGAGAATCGCTTCGTGTATGAAGCGGGGGTCCCACTACAGCCTGTCAGGAAGATATTGCCTCAGGGTCCACGGGATGGTGGGGGTCCGTGTTCCACGGGGTCACCGTGCGGGGCGCCAGGCAACAGCTAACGAGGATGGCTCAGACTTTCCATGGCACACACTTGGGACGAAAGAAGCCCTTGAGGTTCCAGGCGATTAAGGACTGAGTGGGCTCAGAAAGGTAGAGGTAGGGTTTTGTGGGGAGGAAAGATAATTTTCCCTCTACCCGTCTAGGTTCTTGGTGGGGACCCCTGCCTATAATAGACAGATTAAGAAGAGGAAAAATAAAACAGCCAGAATAATATGAATACCTCCTGGAAGCATGGAGGAGACCGGGAACTCTCCAAAGTGGCCAAGTCGCCACTTTAAATACCGTCTTCGGCTGAAGACCGAAGGAAGATGTTGTGTTGGGGGCGCACCAGGCCAGCCTGGCCGCACCAGGCAGCCGGCAGCTCCCATGTCCCCGCATTTTCCATCTCGATCGAGCCCGTCCTGTCTGGACCGTCCCTCCTTCTCCTTCCACCACAGGCAAATGCCTACTCCTCTTTCAAGAGACAGGTGCACTGTCAGGCCCAGGGCTCAAGCCTGCTCTCCACCCTGTGCCTGGGGGTCCTGTTCCATTGGCCCCCTCACAAATGGGCTCCCTGCCCTTCTTCCTTTCCTTCTGCTGTGCGAACGCCGGCGCCCCGCCCCTTTCCCAGCCCTCTCTGCCAGCTCAGCCTGGGCCTCTGAGGTCTGAAATGGGGTCAGGCACAAGGGTCCCCATGGGGCAGAGGCTGAGGAAGTTCCCAGCGAACTTGCTGCTTCTATTGAGAGTGCCCCATCCATGCAGCTCGGTTGGAGACAGAGCAAGCCCAGAGGAAAAGGCATGTGCCCAGGCCCCCCCGCTGCCCCCACTCTGTTCCTGGTCCTTCTCAGGATCAGTCTGAATACCCTCCTGCAAGCCCGAAGGGCCAGCCTTCCCTTCTCACACCCCAGCTCCCCACCCTATTCCCACCCTCCCCATTGCACCCACCTCCCTCCATCCCACCTGCTCGGCCTCCTTCAGGTGGGAGCTGAGCATACATGCTGCCTCTGGACCCTTACCTGCGCGCTAGGACCTGAGCCCTTCCATCTGTCTCCTGGCTGGCCCTCTGTGGCTCTTGCCTTGACTGGCCCGAGCTCTGGGTAGGTAGAGACCCCAGAGCCCCACCCTGCCGTCTCCAGCCCCTGGCTTCAGAGGGTGAGTGATGGACAACCAGGGCTGGTGACGTCTGTGGCCACCAGGCCCCACCTCAGAAGGGCCCTGCGCTTGGTTTAAGTCTCTGCTATGGCCAGCGTGAAATTCTTCACAGTCTACGATGGTGCCTTATGTTAGGACCCATCCCTTCTTCTCACTCACCTGGAGGAGAGGCCTGGCGTGGACATTAGTGAGGAAGTGACTGTCTCAGGCTGTCTGACCCATTCAGCGCAGGTAGGGAGCTGCGGACCTGTCCATTACAGCCCCAGTGCCCCTCCTCCTGGGGGCGGCTGATCTCCTCACCTGGAAGTAAGCAGTTTAGGCCAAGGTTCACTGCATAGTGCAGCTCCCGCGGCACTGGACCCCACAGAGCTGCTGTTTTGATGCTTCTCATCGACCTTACCTAGGCTCCAGGCTGACTGGAGGAATGTCGGGAAGCCTACCAGCCCCTGCAAGCCCCCACCCAACCCCGTTTACTATCGCCTCTGGCCCGGCCTCATTAGGGAATGCTCTCTGAGCTCCAGGTCTCTCTTGCACCCCGCACCCCACCCAGGAGCCCTGGTGGCCTCTGCTCCCCTCCTGGCTCTCACCTCCCTCCCAGGCCCTGCAGAGGGTCCTTGTGTACCCACCCGCCAAGAACAAGGAACAAGCTGTGTCTTCAGAAATCTCAGGCAACCTTGGCCCCAGACAGGCTCTCCAGTGGAAGTGGCACCAGGAACTTTCACACCGAGGGGGAAAAAGACCAGTCCCCTTTTATTAAGAAAATAGAGCTGATCCCTCACTTTTCCCAGGGCACTCGACCCTGATGTGAGGTGGCACATTCTGCAGCCACCGGCCAGAACCCCGCACCCGAGCGGGGTGGGTACAAAGTCCCCTCCATCCCTTCACAGAGGTCGATGCCCTGGAGAAACAGGCGTGCAGGTGGGCAGGGCTCTGGAAGGGAGCGGTGATGGGTGTGGGACGCCTGGGACGGGGTGGGCGGTGGATCTGAGCGGGCAAGAGCAGCCGAGGCGGGTGGCGTCTTGCTGAAATGAGGGAAGAGAAGGGAAGGACATCACTATCCCCCAAGGCCTGGCGCTGTCTCCCTCCAAATTCTTCATAAATAAAACTTCACAGTAGTAACAGAGGAATATCCACTTCCAGGGTCAAACCAACGGGTTTCCGGCTGGGGAGCCAGGCCTCGAGCGGCTGCAGGAAGTTCCTTGGTTGGGGCTGGTCAGGCAGCACCGTGACTGCTGAGGCCGGAGCACGGCTCTCTGGCCCTGCGTCGGGAATGTAGCGGGGTGAGGTGGGGCTGCAGCCCATCCAGAGGTTCTGAGGATCGCTGAGGTAGTCAGAGCGGCTGGTCGGGCTTCCAGATAGACGGGAGCCGGTTGGAGCAACACAAGACACAGCCAGGAGTGAAGCCACCCGGGAGGAGAGACTGTGCAGTCAGACCCCAGGAAGGTCAGGGGGTGTGCGGAGGGCCTTCTGAGGCTCGGTCTCCGGGAGCCCCAGAGGCCTTGGCAGGGGGCCTGTGAGCCTGCACAGGGCCGAGCTGCTCCTGAAAAGGCTGCCCAGGCAGCCTGCGGGGAGACTGAGGCATTTCACAGAGGAAAGAGGATCTTCTCTGTGAAGACAAGAGGCCAGCCCCGGGCCCATCCAGGGGCAGGCCGAGCCCAGGCACCTGAGCACAGGGTTCCTTCCGAGGCCACCAGGGCCTCCCGCTCGGTCAGGAGGAGCCGAACCCCAGACCCAGGCTAGGAGGGCTTCCGACAACCAGCTCCAGTCTGGGCAGTTCTGAACGTTCCCAAGGTCTCCGTCCTGGCTACCTGCACCCCACCACACCCAGGGGCACATAAGGCCCACCCCTCCACCTCCCCGCAGAGGCTGTGCCCTGGCCTTGCAGCTGCAGCCTCATAACTTCGGGGTTCCAGGGCACGTGTCCTCGTCCATCCTGGCGGCCCGTCAGAGCACCTGGAGCTTGCGAGAGCAGGTGAGGTTGCTGTGCACCAGCCCCCACATGGCCAGCAGCTCGGTGGGCAGCAGCTTGTGCACCACCAGCATAGAGCGGAAGAAGCAGGGCTCCTTGTTCATGCGGCTGTTGCGGTTCCTCGAGATGCCGAACGTCTTGAAGCCCTCGTGTCCCGTGGGCCGCACGCCCAGCACCTCCAGGCACATGCCCAGGAAGACGTCATCGATGGGATAAAGGTCCAGGGTATCGCAGGCATGGCGCAGGCGCCGGGCCAGGCCCGCGGCCATAAGGAAGCCCCCTCCGCCTGCATACGGCGGGTAGCTGGCTTGGCTGTACAAGATCCCGGGGATGTAGTATTTGTTATCTTTGCGGCGGATGGGCCGAGCATGCTGCAGGACGTCGCCCACAAACAGGTCCTCCTGGGGCCGCCGGTCGGCCAGAAATTCCAGCAAGTTGGTGGGGTTGACAAAGACGTCATCATCGCCCTTGAAGATGAAGTGGACACTGGGGCAGTAGATGTCGAGCCACTTGAGGAAGTGAATCTCCTTGAGGGTCAGGTTGAAGAAGCTGTCGAGGAAGTCCCACTGCAGGATGTCACCGTAGATACGGTCCTCATAGGTCAGCAGCTGCTGGTAGTGGGTCTGCTCTTCCTGCTTGGGGGCCGTGCCCAGTAGGAAGAGGGTGCGCACGGCGCCCCGGCCCCCACCCGCCGACTCCCACTCGCGGCCCCAGGTCTGGCGGATGGCCTCGCGGCGGTCGTGTTGCGTGATGACAGATTTGACGACCACCAGCAGGTACACATCACCACTGCACTTCTCCGGGTGGTTCAGCAGCATGGGGAAGTACCGGCAGTGGCGATAGAACAGAAACTGCTGGAAGTGTGGCTCCAGGCCCTGGAACCAGGGCTGGTGGGTCAGGTTTATGTTGGCCGAGCAGTTAGTGGTGTTCACGTCCCAGGCCTGGGGCCTCCGTGAAGCCACGGGTGTGGGGGTGACTACATCCTTCGTGTTCTTCCAGAAGCCGTCCGAGTTCCCCAGGAGTCCGCTTGGTTTCTGGGCCTTCTGCCGCCTGACAGAGGCTGATGGGGGCTCCTGCAGAAACTGACTGGGGGTCAGACTGCGCTGGAATACGGTTACGGCCACGAGCAAGGCCAGGGACAGGCACACACTCTTGTAGATGGTTTTCTTCCTACGGGATAGGGTGAGATGGGGAGCGGATGGTACAGAGGAGAGAAGAAAGGATACATCAGTCCCCTTGTACAGAGTTGCAGTCCCAGAGGGTTAGATGCCCCTGGACATACACTCAAGTCCCTGGGCCCCTGAGCAGTCAGAGGAGGGTCCTGCTTCTTCTCCCATCCTTACCTCCCATCACCAGGACCAGTGAGCTTAAGTACAGGTGCTGTGAAGTCAGTCTCCTGGAGTTCAGATTTTGGTTCTGCTACTTACTGAATAGGGGGCTTCCCTGGTGGCTCAGCACTAAAGAATCTGCCTGCAATGCAAGAGCTGCAGGAGACTCGGGTGTGGGAAGATCCCCTGGAGGAGGCCATGGCAACCCACTCCAGTGTTCTTGCCTGGAGAATCCCGTGGACAGAGGAGCCTGGTGGGCTACCGTCCATAGCGTCGCAAAGAGTCAGACACGACTGAAATGACTTAGTACACACACGCACTTACTGAATACAAGCTAAAAGGAGACGTTTCGTGGTTTCTATTAACCTCTCCAAGCCATGACTTTTTTCTTCCCCCAAGTGAGGATAACATGCAGTTGGAGTGCTAGCTGCAGTACTGAGCAGAAAGGAGTCAGGGGCAGCCTGTGGCCCCAGGCCCCCCGGTCTGGCGGATGGCCTCGCGGTCGTGTTGCGTGATGACAGATTTGACGACCACCAGCAGGTACACATCACCACTGCACTTCTCCGGGTGGTTCAGCAGCATGGGGAAGTACCGGCAGTGGCGATAGAACAGAAACTGCTGGAAGTGTGGCTCCAGGCCCTGGAACCAGGGCTGGTGGGTCAGGTTTATGTTGGCCGAGCAGTTAGTGGTGTTCACGTCCCAGGCCTGGGGCCTCCGTGAAGCCACGGGTGGGTGGGTGACTACATCCTTCGTGTTCTTCCAGAAGCCGTCCGAGTTCCCCAGGAGTCCGCTTGGTTTCTGGGCCTTCTGCCGCCTGACAGAGGCTGATGGGGGCTCCTGCAGAAACTGACTGGGGGTCAGACTGCGCTGGAATACGGTTACGGCCACGAGCAAGGCCAGGGACAGGCACACACTCTTGTAGATGGTTTTCTTCCTACGGGATAGGGTGAGATGGGGAGCGGATGGTACAGAGGAGAGAAGAAAGGATACATCAGTCCCCTTGTACAGAGTTGCAGTCCCAGAGGGTTAGATGCCCCTGGACATACACTCAAGTCCCTGGGCCCCTGAGCAGTCAGAGGAGGGTCCTGCTTCTTCTCCCATCCTTACCTCCCATCACCAGGACCAGTGAGCTTAAGTACAGGTGCTGTGAAGTCAGTCTCCTGGAGTTCAGATTTTGGTTCTGCTACTTACTGAATAGGGGGCTTCCCTGGTGGCTCAGCACTAAAGAATCTGCCTGCAATGCAAGAGCTGCAGGAGACTCGGGTGTGGGAAGATCCCCTGGAGGAGGCCATGGCAACCCACTCCAGTGTTCTTGCCTGGAGAATCCCGTGGACAGAGGAGCCTGGTGGGCTACCGTCCATAGCGTCGCAAAGAGTCAGACACGACTGAAATGACTTAGTACACACACGCACTTACTGAATACAAGCTAAAAGGAGACGTTTCGTGGTTTCTATTAACCTCTCCAAGCCATGACTTTTTTCTTCCCCCAAGTGAGGATAACATGCAGTTGGAGTGCTAGCTGCAGTACTGAGCAGAAAGGAGTCAGGGGCAGCCTGTGATTCCACAAGGATGGCCTGCCTGCTGCCCGCCTCTCCCTCAGGCATTCTGTTTGCTTTGTGCAAACCTGGTGAACCATTGGGGGTGAACTATTGGGAAGAGCAGAGGTAGTACCTGTTCAAAAAGTGTGGGGGACATTGGGGAGCAAGATAAAACTTGCAACCTGAAGAAGCCTATCCCTTCCCCCCCACCCGCAGTGATCTGACCCAACAAAAAAAGAACAGCGCTCTCAAGGCTGACAGAAGCCTGAAAACAGGGCAAACCCCAGCAAGCCCATTACTCCTGTACCCCCAGTCCGAGCCCCACTAGGAGAGCAGAGGTTCCCCAGGTCTGCTGCCTTCAGAGGGGCACAGTTGGACCTCCACTCTCCAGGGTCCCTCACACCACATTAACCCCACTACGCCCCTTTGGGAAGCGGACAATCAGTTCTTTTCCAAGAGAGCTTGCAGGGCCAGCACCCTGAGTCCCTGGACCCTGAGCTCCTGGACCCTGAGACCCTCCCTGCTCAGCTCACACTCGGGGGAGGGCCAGGCCACCTGCCGTGTTCTTTCCTTTGGAGTCACAGAAGTTGGGGACCCCTGGGAAAGGGCAAGCTAGAAAAGTGTGGCTTCTCAGGGCTAGGCCAGCAGGGTGCCAAGAGGGGAAGACTCAGAGGGGTGGGAGAGACAGACATGAAAGTGGTGAGACAGGGACCAGGTGGCTCAGAGGATCCTTTCACCGCAGGACTGGCTGGTGCAAGGTGCAGGCACCCAGGGCGAACAGGCTGAGCCCAAGGGAGACACCTTTGCCCACGGGGTCCCAAGATTTCCTGTGTATGGAGTTGGAGGGCGGTTGGGTCATCTCAAGGGCTGGGGTAGGGACGTGACTGAGACCCCGTTCTCCCACGGGGTTGGGCAGGGAGTGCTCTGGGCTGGTTTTTCTGTTCTCGCTGTTTGAGCAAAGCCTCCCCACACCCGGGTTCAGAGGGTCAGACTGGAGGACTTCTAGAGGGGGTCACTCCAAAGGAGGGGGATGAGGCGATGCCCCTCCACTCCTCTGGTTCCTCTTGCACCGCCCCATTCCATCTGTGGGAGGAAAAAGCCCCCAATACGAGAAGAGAAGGGGAGAGGTGAGAAGGCGGAAGGCACGAACTCCCAGGGAGGAAAGAGAGCCACTCACGGGGAGCGGGGTGATCGTAGAGGACGGGAGTCGCCAGGACGCAGGAGGCCCTCGAAATGGGGGACAGCACCCAGCTACCGGCAACCTTGCGTCCCCCACGCCCCGGGTCCAGGACGGGGATCTGGGTGCTTTGGGGCCCGAGCGTAAGAGAGCAGAGCGGCCGCCGGGGAGGGCTCAGCGCACCCGTCCGCTGGTCCCCAGGTGCCGGTCCCGGCGTCGCGCACGGCGGGGCATCTCCAGCCGCCGCCGCGCCAGCCCATTTGTGCCCCGGAAAGGGGGGCCAGCCCGCGACACCCAGCGCGGCATCCCTCCCCGCGCCCCCAGCCCGGGTCCGCGGCCCGACGGCCCCACTCACCACAGAGACATGGCGGCCCGGGCCACGGCGGCGGCGGAGCGGGGCGCGCGGATCGCAGCTCTGGGCGCCGCGGCTGCGGGACTGCGGGCGGGGACCGGGACCGGGACAGCGGCGGGGGCGGGCGGGGGCGGGCGGGGGCGAGGCCGGCCGCGCCCCCGCCGAGGCGTTCCTCTTCCCGCGGCCGGAGGAGGGGCCGGAGGGTAGGCGGCGGCCCAGGTGCTTAACTCTTTCGGCACTCCGGGCCCGCCATCCCCGCGGCGGTGGTCGAGCCCTCTGCGCCGCGCTGGACGGCCGTGACCCCTGTCCCGGAGCCGCCCACGATCGTTCCCCCCGAGCGTGAGTGGCCGAGTCGGGACTTCAAAACCCACGGAGGTCACCCCCGCCCTCGGAGACGCGGTTTCCCCCCCGCAAAGCTTCCCTAAGGGTCGCCGACCCTCGTGGATGCTTGCGAACCAGGACCTCATCCAACCTCTCCAGGCGCGCGGGGCCCCGTCCGGTTTTTTTTTTTTTGGGTGGGGGAGGCTGAGGCTGACAGGGCTTTCTCCTGCCACCCACTATGTCCCTCTGCCCTCTCTCCTGGCCCTCTCCAGGCAGGCCCCGCACCCAGCAACCTAAGGCTGGGTCGGCCGAGGAGAGCGACGGGGCTGAGAGGGCAGAACCCCTAGCAGAGGCCAGGAGGAGGGTGGCCGCCCAGAGTGGGGACCGCAGCCCCTGCCGCACCTCTGGAGCCCTCTCTTCGCCCCGGGACAATGGACCTCTCCATCTCTGGAGCCCCTCCAGCCTCTGAGATCCCCCTCCTCACCCAGCAGGCCTGTCTGCCTGACAAACCTTCCTTTTCATTTATCAACCGGTAGTTCACTTCAGAACGCTTTTTGTCCCTAAAGCCTTTGTTAATCTGTTTGTGTATGCCACACCCGCGACTCCAAGGAAGTGGGCTGCGTAAAGGCGTAAAGAAGAACTCCTAGGGGTGTTCTTGGCCCGGTTGGGTCCTGGGTGCTGGGTCTTCCACCCAGGTAACTTCCTGAACCCCGTAACAGGTAAAAACCTCCGCGGACTGCTGTCACCCAGAAATCTGTTCTAGGCTCGTTCCCTGTCCGAAGTCCTCTCATCCGGAGCTTACGGTAGGGCTTCAAAAGTGCCCATAGTAATGACACAGAAGCATTTCACAGCCCAGTAAACAACAGCGAACATTCATCAAGCAGTGCAATGTGCAAAGCATGCTCTAGGCCTGTGCCTGAATGACTCAGTCCTAGAGGCTATTATTATTATTACCACTGTACAAAGGAGGAAATGGAGGGGCCTGAGTCCAGGGGATCAGCTCTCATAGCAAACCCAGGAAGCCTGCCTGGCTCCGGAGGTAGGACCTTTTGCCCTTCACCCAGGGAAAGCAGTGACTAGGAGCTACTTCCTACCAGGAGGCCCCCAGGGAGGACCGGAGAGGCTGGAGGTTCGAAGCCCAAGGAGGCTGCTCCTGTCCTACAGGCTCCAGACCCCTGAGGCTGGGGTGAGCAGGTTTTTAGGCTCAAGGGCCTGTTGGAGGGAGAGGAGAAACCCAGCGCTAGAATTTTTTAGCACTAGGATTTTTTTCCCAATGTTGCAAGCTTCAGCAAGGGCCTTTCAAGCAGAATTCCAGAGGAGGACCCTCGGGCCAGCGCCCTTCCTAGAGGCTCCTTTTATGTACCAGAGCAGGAAGAAGGTCTGACCTCCAGCCCAGCCCCCTGGGCCTGGCTGCCTGCAATTGAGGACCAGCCACAGTCCCCCTGGCCACCCATCCCACAGGGCTCTAGGTAGCTCACTGCTTCAGCTTCTGCTTTGCCTTGCAAGTGTGGCCTTGAGGGGGCTGGTGCTGGCCTGGCCGAGGACAGCCCACCCTGCCTCAGCGCTGACCTTTCACACAGAAGTTGCGGAGTATTTTAGGAACCTTGTCAGGGGCGGACACAGCTTCTGTGGGAGGGATTTTTGAGCCCAGGGTTGGGGATTGGAGGGCAGGTCGATGGGTCTGCACTTCCTGTCTGTCATGAGGAGCAGGTGGCTTGTCCCCTTGAGACCTCAGTTTCCTGCCAGCTTGGAATTATGGAGATGACGCATGAGAAGCCTGATCAGTAAGTATCTCCTTCATGGTGGCATTATGACAGACTGGCTGCTGTATTATTATTGTTAATGTTTACCCAATCCATAAGGCCTTGGAACCCAACTGTCTGTAGTGGAGGCAGGGCCCGTGTCCTCATCCGGAGCTTACGGTAGGGCTTCAAAAGTGCCCATAGTAATGACACAGAAGCATTTCACAGCCCAGTAAACAACAGCGAACATTCATCAAGCAGTGCAATGTGCAAAGCATGCTCTAGGCCTGTGCCTGAATGACTCAGTCCTAGAGGCTATTATTATTATTACCACTGTACAAAGGAGGAAATGGAGGGGCCTGAGTCCAGGGGATCAGCTCTCATAGCAAACCCAGGAAGCCTGCCTGGCTCCGGAGGTAGGACCTTTTGCCCTTCACCCAGGGAAAGCAGTGACTAGGAGCTACTTCCTACCAGGAGGCCCCCAGGGAGGACCGGAGAGGCTGGAGGTTCGAAGCCCAAGGAGGCTGCTCCTGTCCTACAGGCTCCAGACCCCTGAGGCTGGGGTGAGCAGGTTTTTAGGCTCAAGGGCCTGTTGGAGGGAGAGGAGAAACCCAGCGCTAGAATTTTTTAGCACTAGGATTTTTTTCCCAATGTTGCAAGCTTCAGCAAGGGCCTTTCAAGCAGAATTCCAGAGGAGGACCCTCGGGCCAGCGCCCTTCCTAGAGGCTCCTTTTATGTACCAGAGCAGGAAGAAGGTCTGACCTCCAGCCCAGCCCCCTGGGCCTGGCTGCCTGCAATTGAGGACCAGCCACAGTCCCCCTGGCCACCCATCCCACAGGGCTCTAGGTAGCTCACTGCTTCAGCTTCTGCTTTGCCTTGCAAGTGTGGCCTTGAGGGGGCTGGTGCTGGCCTGGCCGAGGACAGCCCACCCTGCCTCAGCGCTGACCTTTCACACAGAAGTTGCGGAGTATTTTAGGAACCTTGTCAGGGGCGGACACAGCTTCTGTGGGAGGGATTTTTGAGCCCAGGGTTGGGGATTGGAGGGCAGGTCGATGGGTCTGCACTTCCTGTCTGTCATGAGGAGCAGGTGGCTTGTCCCCTTGAGACCTCAGTTTCCTGCCAGCTTGGAATTATGGAGATGACGCATGAGAAGCCTGATCAGTATCTCCTTCATGGTGGCATTATGACAGACTGGCTGCTGTATTATTATTGTTAATGTTTACCCAATCCATAAGGCCTTGGAACCCAGGAAGGCTCAGTGCGGTGGTAGTGGAAGGGGCCACCGCCAAGCCGGCAGAGGGTTTGCCAGTGGAATCTGGTCCATTGAGAGGAACAGTTTGTCATCATGATTCATTTGATCTGCGCCTCGGGTTGAACTCAGACTGGGAAACGGATGACAATTAAATACTCAGTGCAGGACTGTGGGGTGGGGGCAGGGCTGTGGGCACCTGGCCAGGCCCTGGTCAGCTTTCAGTGTCAGATTGACAGGCTTCCCTGGGGTGCCCGGGCCTGTCCCTATCAGGAGCGCTGCAGCTCACCCCGTCTGGCCTGCTCCAGCTGTCCTTGGGCAGAGTCCCTGCGGATTCAAGCTGATGGTCTCAGGCGGCGGCTTGGGGGGTTGAGCTAGGCCCCCGAGGAGACAGAGGTCAGCCTGCTGATGGGATCAGTCGCTTGCCCCGCAGCCCTGGCTGAGGACACTGGGCTGCTGTAGAAACAGATCTGGGAGCTGGAGAGGGGTCTGTGGGTGGCCCTAGAAGGAGGGAGGAGGGATGCGAGTAGCCGGTTGGGTGGGGGCTGGAGTCCCAAGTACAGTGGAAGTGGGTCAGGTGTCCCTGTCACATGGCATCCCTTGCTCCCATCAGGTTGATGATCTGCCCTGAAAGAGGGGCCTCAGTGAGCCCTTCCTGGGAGAACCCCAAGAGCCCCCTTCCCCCTCCCTCTCTTTCTTCACACACTTTGGAGCTTACCCTCTCTCCCCTCCCCCTCCCTCTTTGTTCCTCTCCCAGCTTCTTCCACGCCACCCCCGCTCCCCGCCCTCTTTCCTGCTTTCTTTCAGGTCAGCCCTTACCAACCCCCCAGACTGGGTTGGGATCCAGACCCTGCTGGCTTCTTCTGAGGACAGGAGTCCTGGGTCAGGGCCTGCTAAGCCCTCAGATGTGTGTGTTGGGGCCAGGGGCGGGGCGCTGCTGGACCAGAGTGGGCACTGGGTCAACCCCTGGCCAGACAAGGTGTGAGACGCTCTGGGCACCTGGGAGCCAGGAACCCAGAACTGGGCAGGAGCTGCAGGCTGGAGAGCCCCTGACCACGGTCACATCGACGCAGCAGCGTGATGTAGGTGAACGTGTGAATTCGCACGCTCCTCTGCAGGAGTCCACACTCTGGGGGCAGCCACGACCCGTGCTCCAAGGATGGCCATCACTTACACCACGGGGTCTGTTATTTCACACTGGAGTCTCAGAAGCTGTTGCTCTCTGGTGAGCATGTGTGCCTGGCAAGCAACTGGACTGTTTGAGTCTGAATGAGCCGCATAGCACAGCAGCACAACGCCCAGGCCCAGAACTTTCTCTCCTTAGTTCTGGGTCCTTCCATCACACAGCAATCTGACTGGAGTCAGGAGCTTGAGAGGAAGGGGAGAGGTGGCCACAGCCCCAGCCTGGGATCTGAGAAAGCCAAGGAGGGACAGTAGAGTATAAGGAGCCAGGCAAGGGTGAACCTGTGCGCCCAGGAGACAGATCTGCAACTGAGGTGAGGCCCTTCGGTGGCAAGGAACAGAACCGCAACTCAAAGTCGTTCAGGCTTGTTGGACAGGCCAGCCATCCAGGGGATGGGGTGTTGCAATTGGTCAGGCAGCATGTGTTGGCCTGGGGTCCTGCGTCTCCCGCTGTGGTGGGAACAGCCATGAGGGTGCAGATCCCTTAGAGGAAGCTGCTGGTCTCAAGAAAGCAAGGAAGATGGGGCTTCCCTGGGGGTCCAGTGGGTAGGGACACCGCCTTGCAGTGCAAGGGGCGCCGGTTCCATCCCTGGCCTGGGAAGATCCCACGTGCCACGGAGCGGCTGGACCGATGTGTCCAGTTACCGAGCTGGAGCTCTGGAGCGCCTGCGCCCAGAGCCAGTGCTCTGCGACAATAGAGGCCACCGCGATGGGAGGCCCACGCAGGCCAAAGAAAAAAGACAGATGAAAATAGACAAATGAAAGACCAATAGAAGTGGCCCATCTGCTCCCCTCCCTATAAAGCCTAAAAAAAAAAAAAAAAGCAAGGAAGAGCTGCCCAGGCTGGCGCCCCTGCTCAGGCCCCTGTGGGCTGTCAGCCGACCTCTGAGACAGGCTCCTGAGCAGGGGCCCCAGAAGGACGAAGGTGGTGGCCATGTGGGAAATCTCTGCACCTGTTTTCCTGACAAGTCCTTCTTTCCTGGGGGAGGAGCTGGAATAGCTCCCTTGGAGGGGCTGGCCACGCTCTGGCCCTTTAGCTGTACCTGGGCTGAGGGTACCGTGAAGGACCCTGTGGGGGTCCTGGGCACAAGGCCTTCCGTGCCCCCATCAATCAGCCTCCGTGACCTTCCCTGAGTTCCAGCAAACAGATTCAAGTAGTTGTTAATCAGGAAGGGAGGGATGTGAGACTAGGGAGAAACAAACAGTCAGGAGCAGCTTTGGGCCAAAGTCTGAATGAGCCGCATAGCACAGCAGCAACGCCCAGGCCCAGAACTTTCTCTCCTTAGTTCTGGGTCCTTCCATCACACAGCAATCTGACTGGAGTCAGGAGCTTGAGAGGAAGGGGAGAGGTGGCCACAGCCCCAGCCTGGGATCTGAGAAAGCCAAGGAGGGACAGTAGAGTATAAGGAGCCAGGCAAGGGTGAACCTGTGCGCCCAGGAGACAGATCTGCAACTGAGGTGAGGCCCTTCGGTGGCAAGGAACAGAACCGCAACTCAAAGTCGTTCAGGCTTGTTGGACAGGCCAGCCATCCAGGGGATGGGGTGTTGCAATTGGTCAGGCAGCATGTGTTGGCCTGGGGTCCTGCGTCTCCCGCTGTGGTGGGAACAGCCATGAGGGTGCAGATCCCTTAGAGGAAGCTGCTGGTCTCAAGAAAGCAAGGAAGATGGGGCTTCCCTGGGGGTCCAGTGGGTAGGGACACCGCCTTGCAGTGCAAGGGGCGCCGGTTCCATCCCTGGCCTGGGAAGATCCCACGTGCCACGGAGCGGCTGGACCGATGTGTCCAGTTACCGAGCTGGAGCTCTGGAGCGCCTGCGCCCAGAGCCAGTGCTCTGCGACAATAGAGGCCACCGCGATGGGAGGCCCACGCAGGCCAAAGAAAAAAGACAGATGAAAATAGACAAATGAAAGACCAATAGAAGTGGCCCATCTGCTCCCCTCCCTATAAAGCCTAAAAAAAAAAAAAAAAGCAAGGAAGAGCTGCCCAGGCTGGCGCCCCTGCTCAGGCCCCTGTGGGCTGTCAGCCGACCTCTGAGACAGGCTCCTGAGCAGGGGCCCCAGAAGGACGAAGGTGGTGGCCATGTGGGAAATCTCTGCACCTGTTTTCCTGACAAGTCCTTCTTTCCTGGGGGAGGAGCTGGAATAGCTCCCTTGGAGGGGCTGGCCACGCTCTGGCCCTTTAGCTGTACCTGGGCTGAGGGTACCGTGAAGGACCCTGTGGGGGTCCTGGGCACAAGGCCTTTCCGTGCCCCCATCAATCAGCCTCCGTGACCTTCCCTGAGTTCCAGCAAACAGATTCAAGTAGTTGTTAATCAGGGAAGGGAGGGGATGTGAGACTAGGGAGAAACAAACAGTCAGGAGCAGCTTTGGGCCAAAGTCCTATATCCCCACCCACACGGCATCTTTGAGCTACCGTGCGGACATCGCGACCCCCTCCACGAGAGCGAAGTTAATGATTACTGATAGTTTGCTGCCTACAAGCATGTAGACCCCAGGCCACTTGGACCTGAAGGTTGACAATGTTGACTCCTACTTACCTCACCGCCAGTCCATCAGAAGAATATCCCATCAGCCAGTCAATTTGAAAAATTACTACGTAACGTCTCACTATCTTCCCCAAGTTGGCGTACATGGTTTTGAGGACATCTGCCCCCTGTGGGCCCCTTTGCTTGGCAAAGTAATACAGCTATTTTTTTCTATTTCAACCAAAACTCTGTCTCTGAGATTTAATGCTGCCCTGATGTACAGAGAAGCTGAGCTTTCTGTATCACTGGTCTGGGGGTGGCTGAAGCCACTGAGGCCTTTACAGCTTGGGAGTCAGTCTTGTGTGGGTGGAGCCAGGCCGACGAGAGAAGCCAGAATTCAAACAGGCCCGGGAGCAGGTTCAGAGCTGCCTCTGAAGAAGCTGGGCAGAGAAGGCTGGGTGGGAAGGAAGGCGCCCCCGGCGCTGCCCTGGACACAGCCCAGCTGGGCTGCACCCCAGGCTCCTGTGGGCTGGGTGTGGTGGGCATTGCAGCAGCACACAGAGCCACACAGGCCGGCAAGCGACAGACCCAGACCCGGACACACCCAGGGACAGGCATGCCCCGACACAACAGAGCCACAAAAAAGGCCTGTGGGCTGTCAGCCGACCTCTGAGACAGGCTCCTGAGCAGGGGCCCCAGAAGGACGAAGGTGGTGGCCATGTGGGAAATCTCTGCACCTGTTTTCCTGACAAGTCCTTCTTTCCTGGGGGAGGAGCTGGAATAGCTCCCTTGGAGGGGCTGGCCACGCTCTGGCCCTTTAGCTGTACCTGGGCTGAGGGTACCGTGAAGGACCCTGTGGGGGTCCTGGGCACAAGGCCTTTCCGTGCCCCCATCAATCAGCCTCCGTGACCTTCCCTGAGTTCCAGCAAACAGATTCAAGTAGTTGTTAATCAGGGAAGGGAGGGGATGTGAGACTAGGGAGAAACAAACAGTCAGGAGCAGCTTTGGGCCAAAGTCCTATATCCCCACCCACACGGCATCTTTGAGCTACCGTGCGGACATCGCGACCCCCTCCACGAGAGCGAAGTTAATGATTACTGATAGTTTGCTGCCTACAAGCATGTAGACCCCAGGCCACTTGGACCTGAAGGTTGACAATGTTGACTCCTACTTACCTCACCGCCAGTCCATCAGAAGAATATCCCATCAGCCAGTCAATTTGAAAAATTACTACGTAACGTCTCACTATCTTCCCCAAGTTGGCGTACATGGTTTTGAGGACATCTGCCCCCTGTGGGCCCCTTTGCTTGGCAAAGTAATACAGCTATTTTTTTCTATTTCAACCAAAACTCTGTCTCTGAGATTTAATGCTGCCCTGATGTACAGAGAAGCTGAGCTTTCTGTATCACTGGTCTGGGGGTGGCTGAAGCCACTGAGGCCTTTACAGCTTGGGAGTCAGTCTTGTGTGGGTGGAGCCAGGCCGACGAGAGAAGCCAGAATTCAAACAGGCCCGGGAGCAGGTTCAGAGCTGCCTCTGAAGAAGCTGGGCAGAGAAGGCTGGGTGGGAAGGGAAGGCGCGCTCCCGGGCGCTGCCCTGGACACAGCCCAGCTGGGCTGCACCCCAGGCTCCTGTGGGCTGGGTGTGGTGGGCATTCGCAGCAGACACACAGAGCCACACAGGCCGGCAAGCGACAGACCCAGACCCGGACACACCCAGGGACAGGCATGCCCACAAGGACATATTCAGAGACCTATGCAGCACCAGTACATAGATTTACATGGAAGGACGCATGCTCAGAGAAAGACATACATATGATGATCAATCGTACACGCACACACACAATGTGATGCATGGTAAGAAATACACACAGACACACATATACACATGCACCTACAGAGATACACATTTCCAGACAGAGATGCACATATACACACCTAGACTCACCCACAGACACCCCCCCCCAGGTACTCTACACGCACACACACACACACACACACACATACACACACACGTCCAGGTGGCAGGAGCTTCCCCTAACCAGCTCACTTGCCAGCAGTAAAACCTTGCCTGCCAGGCCCTTGAGAATGGGCTCAGAGCCAGGTACCTCTGCATCCATGAGTGGCCTCTTTTGATCTCTTCCCAGGCCCTCAAGTCTATGCCTAGGAGCCTCCAGGTACCACCTGGAGCCCCTCACATCATCAGGATCTGCCCTCACCCCTGTTCCTGCTTCCTCGCTCCTTCTCTAAGACCCCAGCTTCCTTCTGCTCAAATGTGCTCTTCCCTTTTGCAATGTGTGAACCTCCTCTCATCTTTCAAAACCCACCTCAAATGTCCCCTTTCTTGGAGGAGGTGCTCCCTTTCCTGGCTGGCATCATGTCCGTCTGAATGGTCCCCCTCTGCCTGTCCCACCACGACTAAGAGCAGGGACAGGCCTTTCTGTTCTCCAGGCAGCAGGGGATGGGGGAGGCCCCGACGCCATGGACGGAGTAACGGACGGCATGAACTGCCAGCACCAGCTGCCTGGAGGAGACGCTGGCAGGGACGAGGCCAGTCTCGCCACGGCTGTGTCCAGGAGATGAGGGGGTGTGCCTGCCCTGGAGCCCGGGCCGCCCCAGACAGATCTGCAGAGCTCCAGCCCCACCCTCAGCACGCACGTCCAAATTCACACTGACACGCATTCACATGAGGGTGGGCTGGAGCCCCCCGCGTCCCAGACAGCTGGGTGCCCCCTCCCCCAGGCCACCGGTGACTCACATCTCCGCCGGCCAGGCAGCCGGCTTGGGCACACACAGCCTCCTTTCAGCCCCTCGGCCTCCAACACACTAGCTTAGTCTTCCCTCCCCGGCGCCTCCCCCTCCGCGGTGAGCCGGCCTGCCCTCTCGGCCTGGCAGCTCAGCCCCACGGGGAGGCCAGGCAGAGGCCTCCTTCCTCTCCGCAGCACAGGGCTCCCTGTCTCTCGTCACCCGGCTCCTATCCAAGCCCTGAATGGCCGCCTTTGCACGGCCCAGAGCCTGGCCAGGTGCATTCTGGGCAGCCTTGCTCTGCCACTGCCTGCCAGGGCGCTGTCAATGTGGGTGCTGCTAACCCTGAGGGGCTGAAGCCAGAGGAGCTGTTGAGTCCCTCCCAGGCTCTGGTCAAAAGCCTCCACACATTGAGAAAGACTCTTCTTCACATGCCTTCCCGCCTGTTTCCCTAGCAGCCCTAGATAGCCTGGCCAGGCATGGTGTTTTATTATTCCCATTTTACCAAAGGAACAACTGAGGCTCAAGAAAAGTCAGCCTGCTGATGAATGGCAGAGCTGGGTTAAGAGGCGTGAGTAAGAGTGGGCCTTGCAGAGTTGCAGTGAGCAGGGTGAAGTGCTGAGCTGGAGCCCCGGAGATGGGGTCCGTGAGTGGACTCCATGTCATAGTGCTCACAAAATCAGTCCTGGGCTTTGCACCCAGCACCCCTCCCTTCTTTCAGTAACAGACCTCAGTCCTCTGATCTCAGGGTGGCTCTCAACTAGGCGGGGCCCATCCGTCCCATATGCTCCCTCCTGCCCTGCTGGTGTGCTGGGTCGGTGGGATGGGCCTGTGCCTTGCGCTGGGATAGTCAGCCCTGGGAAGTGGCACTGGGTGAGGGACGCCCCTGTCGTCTCTGGTCCACAGGCTTTTGAGGCTGTGATTCTAAACACACTGGGGAAGCGTTTACCACACACACTCTGTGCCCCGCTGACAAACAAAAACAAGCAGCACACATAGCAGAGAGAGAAACAGGAGTCTGAAGAGGGCCAGCATCCTGGTTCCAGAGGCCCCGAGGCCAGCATGGTATTGCCCTTCCCACGAGGCTGTCTGTTTCCTAACCCCCAGAACTTGTGTTAGGAAACAGGTAAAAAGGATGCGGATGTAATTAAGGTTACAGACCTAGACATAAGGTGGTCAGTCTGACCCAGTCTAATCACAAGACACCTTGACAGTAGAGAACCTTCTCAGGCTGGAAGCAGAAGGGAGAGTCAGACTCCAGGTGTGAGAAGCAGTTGACACATCTTTACCAGCTGTGAAATATAGGGACCTACTTGAAACCTAGAGAGACCAGAGAGGTCCCGGGGAACTAGGGGCAGCCCCCAATTAACAGCCAGCGGGGATTCAGGAACCTCAGTCCGGTAACCACAAGGAACTGGATCCTACCCATGGGGTGAATGCACTTCGCAGATTCTTCCTAGAGCCTCCCAAATAAGAACCTACGTAGTCAACACCTTTATTTTGGCCTTGTAAAATTCTGAGCAGAGAAATGAGTTAAGCCAGCCTGGGCTTCTGGCCTATGATGTATGAGAGAATAAATTTCAAGTGGCTAGGTTTGCGGGAATTTGCTACTGTGGTGTTAGGAAGGCAGCTATGCTTACCACTGTACCACCAATGTTGCATGTGTTACTAGAGCATTGTTGTTGTTTAGTCACTAAGTCATGTTCAACTTCTTTGCGACCCCATGGACTGTAGCCCGCCAGGGTCCTCTGTCTGTGGGATTTCCCGGGCAAGAATACTGGAGTGAGTTGCCCTTTCCTTCTCCAATGGATCTTCCTAACCCAGAGATGGAACCTGCATCTCCTGCATTCACTCTTTACCTCTGAGTCACCAGGAAAGCCCTACTATAGTTTTAGAAAGATACAATAGAGCCTGAGAACTAGTGATACTCTGCCTTCCTTAATCTGGCTACAGGTGCCAATAATTTCTTGTTGGTGGTCTTTGTTACTTATGAACCAAGACTCTAGATGGATGCTTTTATTGTTACCTGCCTCACTCACTATTTTCCGAAAAGTCTGTTCTCAGGGATGAGTAGGAGATGGGGCACCCAAGCCACCACTGTACAGGCTTGGGGACAGCAAAGAGGATGGGAGGGGCAGGCTCTCTTGGACCTCAGAGCTTTCAAAGGTCTGAAGCAGTTCTTCCAGAAGCTCAGGTGGCCTGACTTTGCCTCTTCCTTACCAGGCAGGGCTGAGGTCACTGGGGAGATATGTAGCGCCAGGGAGCCAGGGATGAGTGACTTGTCTGGGAATGTCCTACGGTGACTTAGTCAAAACTTGCGGAGCTTGGCAGGGTCAAAAGACATAGGGAGTTGTAGTCCAAGGAGATAGCATAGGAGGCCCCTGAACCCACTCCTCCCAGAACCCACCAAATCTGTGTTGACACATGGAGCAGTTCTCTCAGAAAAAAAACCCAAAAACTAGCTGAGTGACAGCTAGACATGGAGGAAGAAGGAAAATGCCTACAGTGAAAGTGTAGTCAATGCTGAGACATGTGCTCACCACACTCCAGCCCTGGTAGAGTGACATGTGCTTGGAGGGAACTCATAACTCCCAACTTCTCCCTCAGAAGTGAAGGGTTTGGATCTAACATATAGTCCCCCAACTTTTTCATCAACAAAGTGAAATGGCAACCAACGAAATGGGACAAAATATTTTCAAGCCATATATCTGAGAAAGGGTTAATATCTAAACTATATAAAGAACTCAAACAATTCAGGAGCAAACTCCCAGACAATCAGACTTTAAAATGGCCAGGAACTGAACAGACACTAAGTCATGTTCAACTTCTTTGCGACCCCATGGACTGTAGCCCGCCAGGGTCCTCTGTCTGTGGGATTTCCCGGGCAAGAATACTGGAGTGAGTTGCCCTTTCCTTCTCCAATGGATCTTCCTAACCCAGAGATGGAACCTGCATCTCCTGCATTCACTCTTTACCTCTGAGTCACCAGGAAAGCCCTACTATAGTTTTAGAAAGATACAATAGAGCCTGAGAACTAGTGATACTCTGCCTTCCTTAATCTGGCTACAGGTGCCAATAATTTCTTGTTGGTGGTCTTTGTTACTTATGAACCAAGACTCTAGATGGATGCTTTTATTGTTACCTGCCTCACTCACTATTTTCCGAAAAGTCTGTTCTCAGGGATGAGTAGGAGATGGGGCACCCAAGCCACCACTGTACAGGCTTGGGGACAGCAAAGAGGATGGGAGGGGCAGGCTCTCTTGGACCTCAGAGCTTTCAAAGGTCTGAAGCAGTTCTTCCAGAAGCTCAGGTGGCCTGACTTTGCCTCTTCCTTACCAGGCAGGGCTGAGGTCACTGGGGAGATATGTAGCGCCAGGGAGCCAGGGATGAGTGACTTGTCTGGGAATGTCCTACGGTGACTTAGTCAAAACTTGCGGAGCTTGGCAGGGTCAAAAGACATAGGGAGTTGTAGTCCAAGGAGATAGCATAGGAGGCCCCTGAACCCACTCCTCCCAGAACCCACCAAATCTGTGTTGACACATGGAGCAGTTCTCTCAGAAAAACCCAAAAACTAGCTGAGTGACAGCTAGACATGGAGGAAGAAGGAAAATGCCTACAGTGAAAGTGTAGTCAATGCTGAGACATGTGCTCACCACACTCCAGCCCTGGTAGAGTGACATGTGCTTGGAGGGAACTCATAACTCCCAACTTCTCCCTCAGAAGTGAAGGGTTTGGATCTAACATATAGTCCCCCAACTTTTTCATCAACAAAGTGAAATGGCAACCAACGAAATGGGACAAAATATTTTCAAGCCATATATCTGAGAAAGGGTTAATATCTAAACTATATAAAGAACTCAAACAATTCAGGAGCAAACTCCCAGACAATCAGATTTTAAAATGGCCAGGGGAACTGAACAGACATTTTCTCAAAGAAGATATCTGAGTTGTCAACAGGTATGTGAAATGTACTCAACATCACCCCTGATCAGGGAGATGCAAATCAACACCACAATGAACTATCATGACATATCTGTTAAGATAGCTCTTATCAGACAGGAAAAGATAACAAATGTTGGCAAGAATGTGGAAAAAAGGGAACCGTTGTGCATGTTTGGTGGGAATGCAAATTTGGTATAGCTACTATGGAATATAATATGGAAGTTCCTGTGAAAAGTGAAAGAGCTACCATATGATTCAGCAATCCCAATTCAGCAGTGACAAAAGGATTTCAAAGAGATATTTACACCCTCGTGTTTACTGCAACATTATTCGCAATAGCCAAGATATGGAAACAACTTCAGTGGCTGTTAATGTATGTCAACGAATAAAGAAGATGTGATATACATGTATGTGTATATACATAGGGAGCCTGGCAGGCTGCAGTCCATGGGGCTGCCAAGAGTTGGACATGACTTGGTGACCAAACAACAGCACATATATTTGAATATATGCATAAACATGTATATGAATATTATTCAGCCGTGAAGGAAATCTTGGCATTTTCAACAACATGGATGGATCTTGAGTATGTTGTTTAGTGGCTAAGTTGTGTCTGACTCTTGTCACCCCGTGAACTGTAGCTTGCCTGACTCCCCACCCCATGGGCTTTCCCAGGCAAGAATAGTGACATGGAGGCTTCCCTGGTGGTCCAGTGGGTAAAGAGTCTGCCTTGCAGTGCAAGGGGAGCTGGTTTGATCCCTCGTGTGGGAAGATCCCACGTACCATGGAGCAGTTGGACTGGTGCGTCCAACTACGAGCCAATGCTCTGGAGTTGCATGCTCTGCAACGAGAGAGGCCACTGCAGTGGGAGGCCCACACAGGCCAAAGAATAAAGATGGGTGAAAATTAAAAAAACAAATAAAAAAAGAGGTCAAAATTAAAAAAAAAAAAAAAAAAAAGAATACTGACATGAATTGCCATTTCCTTCTCCAAGGGATCTTCCCAACTTAGGGCTTGAACCTGAGACTCCTACCACTCCTGCAGTGCAGGCAAATTCTCTACCACTGAGCCACCTGGGAAACCCCTCGAATGCATTATGTTAAATGAAAAAGTCCAACAAAAATAAATACTGCATGATACCACTTACATGTGGAATTAAAATATGTAAAACTCATAAGAACCGTGAAGTAGTTGCGGAGGCTGGGGTGGGGGAGATAGGGAGAAGCTGGTAACAGGGTACAGACTTTCAGCTAAAAGATTTGAATAAGGAGAGCTCCCTGGCGATCCAGTGGTTAGGACTCTGAGTTTCCATTGCTGGGGACATAGGTTCATTTCATGGTCGGGGAACTAAAATTCTACAGGCTGTGTGGTGCGGCAAAAAAACAAAACAAAGCAAAATCCCAAATAAGGTCTTGGGACTTGAGGTAAAACACGGTAACTAGAGTTGATAATACCACATTGTACAGTTGTGATTTGCTAATGGAATGGAATTTAAGTGTTTTCACCACATAAAGAGCTCTGAGATGGTGGAAGTGATCCGTTTAAAATGTGCTAGAAGGTCTGAATCACCAAGTCCAGCCACACCAGTTACTGAGAATCTGGAGCTACTGGAACTCTTGTCCACCTGTGGTAGGAATATCAACTGGTGCGACACCTTCGGAAAACAGCTGGACTGAAAAAAAATGTGTGGTGTGCTGTGCTCAGTCATGTCCGACTCTTTGCAACTCCATGGACTGTAGCCCACCAGGCTCCTCTGTCCGCGGTGATTCTTCAGGCCAGAATATTGGAGTGGGCTGCCATGTCCTCCCCCAGGGGATCTTCCCAACCCAGGGATGCAACCTGGGTCTCCTGCATTGCAGCTGGATTCTTTACCATCTGAGCCATAGTCACAACCTAAAAGTTTGGAGTTATACTTTATTCGGTGGAAATTTCTAAGACTTCAAGTGCAAGAGACAGCATCTCAAGTAACTCAGAGAACTGCTCCAAGGAGGTGAGGGGAAGAAGCAGCTTATATAGAAGTCTTGCAACAAAGGGTGGTAATTTTGATATCGAAAGATTATTGTTAATTAAAGAAAACCAGCTATCCCAAGTAAGGGAATTTAGCACTTTTCTCTGTATTGGAAGATGTAAGAGATTGGGCTCAATGAAATCATTCCTTTCATTTGCATCTCAACTATCCTGGGCCAGTAGCCTGTGGGTTTTGTTTTGTTTTTTTCCTTATGCTGAGCTCCCTTGGGGCTCAATGGCTGCAGTTTGATGGCTGGTATTCTCCTTCCTTAGGGCCCTTAGGGTTCATCAGCTTGCAATGGACGGCTGTGGGTCGCTGACAAAGGTGACATCCTGGTTTACTGATACGGCAAGAAATATTTCATTTCTCAAAAGGGGTCCTAATAAGTTAAACATACACTTACCACATGACCCAGCCACGTCACTCCTAAGTACTGACCAAAGAAAAACAACACTCATGTCCATATGAAGACTTGGACATCAAGGCTCATGGCATCTTTATTCATAGTAGGTATATATACCAATGGGAGTGTTATAAAATGGAATAGTAGGGACATCCCTTGGGACATAGGTTCAATCCCTGATCTGGGAAGATCCCAAATGCCTTAGAGTAACTAAGCCTTTGGGTCACAACTACAGAGCCGGCACTCTAGGGCCCAGGAGTCACAGCTCCTGAAGCCCGTGTGCCTTGAGTGTGTGCTCCACAGCAAGAGAAGCCGCCACAATCGGAAACCCATGAACCACCATTTAGAGAAAGCCCTGTGCAGCCATGAAGACTCAGTGCAGCCAAAAATAAACAAATCTTTAAAAAAATAAAATGGAATACTACTCAGTACTGTAATACAAAAGACTACATTCCTGATACACACCACCACAGGAATAAATCTCAAATTATGTTGAATGAAAGAGCTGGATCAGAAAGAATACCTGCTGTATAATTTTGTACAGCAAATGCTGGGAAGTAGAGAAGGACAGGGAAGCCTGGCATGCTGTAGTCCATAGGGTGGCAAAGAGTTGGACACGACTGAGTGACTGAACAACAAGAGAAATAATTCTAGGGCTTTTCCCTGGTGGTCCAGTGGGTAAGGACACAGCCTTGCAGTGCAAGGCGCACTGGTTCAATCCCAGGCCTGGGAAGATCCCACGTGCCGTGGAGCGGCTGGGCCGGTGTGTGCTATTACGAGCCAGCGCTCTGGAGCGCATGCGCCCAGAGTCGGGGCTCAGAGGGGCCACTGCAATGGGAGGCCCACACAGGCCGACAAATAAAGCTGGATGAAAATAAATAAATAAAAAACCAATAAAAGAGGCCAACATTTAAATAAAAATTCTTTAAAAAAAAAAGAGTAATTCTAGTGTATACATTGAAGTCAGAAGACAAGTGTGCCTTTAATGACAGAAAAATCAGTTATCTAGAGATGGGGAGAGGGGAGGGAGAGGTTACCAGAGGTTGGAGGCAGTCACTCGGGATGACAGGCCTCTTCTCTCTGCTGCTTGGGGCGTGGTCTCACCGGCGCCCGCCTATCAGACGGATCACATTGTACACTTGACTCAGTACACTTGATGGTATGTTCCTGATACCTCAATAAAACCATCAAAAAGAAGATAGAACTACTAGACATGGGCTCCCTGAAGGGGCGTGAGGTTCGTGGGGAGGAGAGCAGAGCCCCAGCCGGAGCAGCCCTAAGAGGGAGGCTCAGGGGGTTGCCCTAGACGGAGCAGTGAGCTGGAGTTCTCAGACCAGCAGACTCCAGGCCACGGGCCCTGTTCCGTGAATCCTGCAAGTTCAGGGGTACTGTGCCCATCCCATAGGACAATGTGGCGACACCCAGGCCTCTCCTCCCTTCCCAGAACTCCTGACTGGGACTCCAGGGTGCCTGTGCTGTGACAGGGGGGTGTCAGGAAAGGTCTCTTAGGAGCCAGTGTCCCAGTGAAGGCCCAAGGAGGAACAGGGGTGTGTGAGGAAGGGCAGGCAGAGGCCCAAGCACAAGTGGGAGGTTGGCCAGGGAGAGGGAGGCAGGAGCAGCTGACCCCTGTGTCTCCTGGGGGCTGACCTCTCCCCAGGAGCCCCAAGGTGCTCCTCCCTCATGAGAGTGGGCCCCTGACCCCAGCCTGAGCCAGGGCAGCCCTCCCAGCCACATGCTCTGAGTAGGGTGGCAAAGAGTTGGACACGACTGAGTGACTGAACAACAAGAGAAATAATTCTAGGGCTTTTCCCTGGTGGTCCAGTGGGTAAGGACACAGCCTTGCAGTGCAAGGCGCACTGGTTCAATCCCAGGCCTGGGAAGATCCCACGTGCCGTGGAGCGGCTGGGCCGGTGTGTGCTATTACGAGCCAGCGCTCTGGAGCGCATGCGCCCAGAGTCGGGGCTCAGAGGGGCCACTGCAATGGGAGGCCCACACAGGCCGACAAATAAAGCTGGATGAAAATAAATAAATAAAAAACCAATAAAAGAGGCCAACATTTAAATAAAAATTCTTTAAAAAAAAAAGAGTAATTCTAGTGTATACATTGAAGTCAGAAGACAAGTGTGCCTTTAATGACAGAAAAATCAGTTATCTAGAGATGGGGAGAGGGGAGGGAGAGGTTACCAGAGGTTGGAGGCAGTCACTCGGGATGACAGGCCTCTTCTCTCTGCTGCTTGGGGCGTGGTCTCACCGGCGCCCGCCTATCAGACGGATCACATTGTACACTTGACTCAGTACACTTGATGGTATGTTCCTGATACCTCAATAAAACCATCAAAAAGAAGATAGAACTACTAGACATGGGCTCCCTGAAGGGGCGTGAGGTTCGTGGGGAGGAGAGCAGAGCCCCAGCCGGAGCAGCCCTAAGAGGGAGGCTCAGGGGGTTGCCCTAGACGGAGCAGTGAGCTGGAGTTCTCAGACCAGCAGACTCCAGGCCACGGGCCCTGTTCCGTGAATCCTGCAAGTTCAGGGGTACTGTGCCCATCCCATAGGACAATGTGGCGACACCCAGGCCTCTCCTCCCTTCCCAGAACTCCTGACTGGGACTCCAGGGTGCCTGTGCTGTGACAGGGGGGTGTCAGGAAAGGTCTCTTAGGAGCCAGTGTCCCAGTGAAGGCCCAAGGAGGAACAGGGGTGTGTGAGGAAGGGCAGGCAGAGGCCCAAGCACAAGTGGGAGGTTGGCCAGGGAGAGGGAGGCAGGAGCAGCTGACCCCTGTGTCTCCTGGGGGCTGACCTCTCCCCAGGAGCCCCAAGGTGCTCCTCCCTCATGAGAGTGGGCCCCTGACCCCAGCCTGAGCCAGGGCAGCCCTCCCAGCCACAGGCCCTCCACCCCCTCCATGGCCAGGCTGCGGTCTTGCTTCCTTCCCCCCAGCGCAGGGCAAGTTCTCAGGAAACCCGACGTTGCCCAGAGAGTGAGAACATGTACAAGGCATGATACCCACTTCAGGGCGCTGGACTCCTGCCCTAGTGGAGACTCCAGCCTGCTCTGGCACTGTGGGAGAGCATCCTTCGGCCAGGAATAAGGGGTCAATGTGATCCTGTCCGGTGTTGAGAGATCTGCCAAGCCAGCGCTGCCAAGAGAGACTGGGCACAGATACGATGACTCCATGAGTCAAAGTCATCTGGGCTGTAGGCAGCTGCCCACCCCGTGCCATCTCCCCCTCAGGCTTGGACCGTGGAAGAAAAGAAGCTGCGAGGCTCCCAGGCCTCTCCCACCCCCTCGCAGCTAAAGCTGCTTTGGGAGGGTGACACCCCACACCCGGTCCTGCTTGTCCAATGCAGCTTCCTGCAGACCAAGGAGCGCTGGGCTCGGTGCCCCTTCCTGATCTCCACCAGGCAGCAGTGGACGGTGTTGTGAAACAAGATCTTAATTCCTTCCCCAGCAAGTGAACCTGGGTAGCCCGGATGGAAACCAGGGAGAGCTAGAGGCTATTTTTCCCTGGATCTTTGCTTCCAATGAAAATGCATTTATCACAGAAGTGGCAACTGTAATGGCAAGTACAACACAGCACAACAACTGGGAGAGCACACAGAGAAACAGTCTGTGTGTTATAGATAAGACAGAAGTGAGGCAGGGGTGCACTCCGGGACAGAAAGGGCATGGGCTTCCCCACTAGTGAGGAGGAGCACCGTAAAGAGGCCGTTAAGTCATTTATAAAAGGGCACTTCTCCAATGTTCATTGCAGCTCTCTATACAATAGCCAGACCATGGAAGGAACCTAGATGCCCATCGACGAACGAATGGATCCAAAAGCTCTGGTACATATATACAATGGAATACTACACAGCTGTAAAGAGAAATGCAGAAGAATCAGCCCTAATGAGGTGACTGGATCTAGAACGTATCCTAAAAAGTGAAGTCAGTCAGAAAGAGAAGGACAAATACAGTATATTAACACATATATATGGAATCTAGTAGGATGGTGATGATGGCACATGCAGTGAAGCGACAGAAAGACAGATATGGACAGTGGACATATGGACATTGTGGGGAAGGAACAGTGAGTGAGAGGCGTATAGGAAGTAGCATGAAGGCCTGTACTGTCATAAGTGAAGAAAATAGCTATAGTCATTGCTCTGTGAGAAAAGGGGATCCTTCAGGGGTGCTGTGTGATGGTCGGGAGGGGAGGGAAGGGGGGGATATACATGTGACTAATCTGAGAACATGCATGTCTGTGAACAACAAAACTCTGTAAAAGTTAAAAGTAAAATAAAGGTTTAAAAATAAATAAATAAATAAAAGGGCACTTCTTTGGGGTCTCTGCCTTCCTTCAGACCAATTATCTGGTTTCTGTTTCCATACCTGCCCTGCCCTGAGAGCCTCTCCTGGGTACACGTGCACCCCTCAGCCAAAACGGATCTCAGAATGAAGGCTTCTGGGAGGAGCAGGACTTATCAGGGCCTGGTGTTCTCGCTGGACTTTTGACCCGCAGGGAGCCTTTCTGCACGTGTATAGTGGCTCCCTTGTTCCAAAGGAAAGGAGAGCAGAGATGCCTTAATCCTTTACTCAAATAAGGTTTTGTTCCTCTTCGTCCTTGCCACGACTATTACTGTAATGTGCTTACAAGAGACAAACACCGGCTATTTAGCCTGTTTCTGTTGTTTGCCTTTCGGAGGGCAAACAGGAGGCCGACTGCACACGCCTTTGCTGAAGTCCTCCTGTCTTGTCTCTGAAAACACTAAGGGTTGTGAGTATCTAGCCTGAAACACATTTCTTTGTGCCCCAGGACACGTAAGCAGGAGGCCCGTTGTGAATGTGTAACCTGGAACCATACATCATTCACACCCCCTACAGCCTTCCCACCCTCTTCTCCAGGGACAGGTATCTCTCTAACGCCTCAGGCTTCCTGCAGGAGAGCAAGGCCTCTGGCCGTGGAAGGCTGAGCGGGCCTGCTTCCTGAGAAGGCAGTGGGCCAAGGGAGGCCTCATATTCAGGAGTCTCCCCTACTCCTGAGTGGCAGTTCTTTTCCCTGAATATTCACCTCCCCTACCCCTGACCTGCTCTCCCCATCAGTACAGGGGTGGGAGACGCTGAATCATTACTTTTTTTTTTTCTTTTTTACTTTTGAACCTAATACAGATTGATTTTACCCTTCTTTAAACATTTATTTATTTATTTTTAATTTATTTATCTTTTTGGGGGTGGGGTGGGGAGGGAGGGGAGTGGGCGGGCCACTTCTATTGGTCTTTCATTTCTCTATTTTCATCCATCTTCATTCTTTGGCCCGTGTGAGCCTCCCATCGCGGTGGCCTCTGTCGTCGCAGAGCGCCGGCTGTGGGCGCATGCGCCCCAGAGCTCCGGCTCGGTAATTGGCCACATCGGTCCAGCTGCTCCGCGGTACGTGGGATCTTCCCAGGCCAGGGATGGAACTGGCGCCCCTTGCACTGCAAGGCGGTGTCCTTACCCACTGGACCACCAGGGGAAGCCCTGAATCATTTCTTCTTTGGGAACTTCCTCTCTCTGGGGTCTCTGGCTCAAGCCACTTTGGCCGAGTCTTGTGGGGACCACAGTTCTGAATTGGTTTGGTCTTGGTTTGAGGGTGACGTTAGGCCGAGGATGCCATGTCCATTCCCTGAATTTAAAGAACCAGAGGCATTGGGGGACAGGAGGGGGTGGGGGGCAGTTCCCTTCTCTCTCTTTGCTCAGACCTTCTTGTCACTGGGTGGAGTCCTTGGTGGTTTCCCGTCCTCCCAAATTGTCATCTATGTGGAGTTGGGGCTGCGAGATTGGCTGAAACCCAGGGAGGATGAGACAGGAGCGGAGGTGTAGCTAACAAAAAGTTTTCTGCCAGAAGGTAAGGATCCTGAGCGGAGGGCTTCCCTGGTGGTCCAGTGGGTAAGGACACCGCCTTGCAGTGCAAGGGGCGCCAGTTCCATCCCTGGCCTGGGAAGATCCCACGTACCGCGGAGCAGCTGGACCGATGTGGCCAATTACCGAGCCGGAGCTCTGGGGCGCATGCGCCCACAGCCGGCGCTCTGCGACAAGGGAGGCCACCGCGATGGGAGGCCCACGCGGGCCAAAGAACAAAGATGGATGAAAATAGATAAATGAAAGACCAATAGAAGTGACCCGCCCGCCTCCCTCCCTCGCCAAAAAAAAAAAAAAAGGATCCTGAGCGGTGCCTAGGGTGGGTCAGGTGGGGGGGGCCTTCACTGGTTTCCGGGTCCCTGACTGACCGCCCCCCACTGCCCCATGCATCATTCAGGTGTCTTACTTTCTGGCAGAAAACTTTTTGTTAGCCACACCGCCTGCAGGAAAAAGGTACTTGTGTATTTTATCCCTGAGCCTCATGCCGGAGACTGTGGAGGGAGTTTAGCCCCAACCAGACCTCGAGGTCGGCACCGCAGTAGCCCCTTTGATCCCATCGGAACTCCCTTGGCTGATTCCCCACTCCTGGCCTCATGGCTCCCGCTCTTGCTCCCTCCTACTCTTGCGTTTGTCACAGAGGGTGCCTCGGTAGCTCAGTTGTGTTCGACTCTGCGATCCCATGGACTCTAGCCCGGTAGGTTCCTCAGTCCATGGAGTTCTCAAGGCAAGAATACTGGAATGGGCTGCCATTCCCTTCTCCAGGAGATCTTCCCATTGAGGAATTGAACCTGGGTCTCCCTAATAGCAGGCAAATTATTTAGCATCTTGAGGTACCAGGGAAGCCCACAGAGGGGGCCTTCACCACCATGCAGGTGGAAAGTTGTTCTCTCAAGAATGAAGGGTTCGTGGTTTGGAACGTCATGAGCGGGTGTTTGTTGCTGAAGAATCACAAGGGACCCAACCAAGTGACATTTCCATGAAAGGACCCAAGACCGAGGGGCAGAGTGGCAGCATCAGACCATACTTCCTGTGGGCAGGCAGGGAACATGTGCGTGGTGGGTGGAGGGCGGTCGCACAAGAAACAACTCAGAAGCAGCGTTTGAGAGGCTTCTCCTCAGCTGCTGAAAGAAGTGGGTTTGAAGCAAGAGTGGTTTCGGCAACCAGCGTCCAAGTGGGTGGGTCACTGTTTTGATTGCTAGCAAGGGACACACCCATGCAGGAGGGCACAGCACCCCACACCAGTATTCTTGCCTGGAGAATCTCATGGACAGAGGAGCCTGGTGGGCGACAGTCCACGGGGCCACAAAAGACTTGGACATGACTGAGCACACACACACACACACACATAAAAGCGACAGCCAACCGACAAGGCAGGGATCTCTTAGTGACTTATTGGCCCAGGTAAGCAGAAAAAGTCAGGGTTGCTGGAGACGCCTGCAAGCAGCCCCCACCCAGGAATCGCACCTCTGTCTCCTCCTCAATGGTGGCATCTCTTTTGCTCTTCTTGCAGAAGGGGATGCAGCCTGGGCAGCCAGCACCTCAGCTTCACCGTCTAGAGGGAAAGGGGTCCCTTGGGCCCAACTGGTGAGGCCCCAGCCCATCTCCTGCCTGGCCTGACTGCACGGAGCAGGGGCAAGGCAGAGAGTGAGGACTGAGGAACCTACCGGACTTTCCATTTTGACCATGTGGTTGAGGCGAGGGGAGGAGATGCGCCCACGTGGAGGGAAGGCTGCTCAGGCATCCCACGGTAGTAGCCCAATTTCTGACCATCAAGGGATCCCAGGCACGGGTGGGACGGCCCCCAGATGTTACGGCAGAGTGTCACAACACCCATGTCCATATGTGGGGTGATGCTGTCCCGCACCCCAGCTTTGGTGGTGCCTTGGCAGCCTCTGGGTCAAGGCTCTCCCTTGCTGGCTGCCCCTCTGCCCCTTTCTGAGTGCTTAATTCTCCTTGAAGTCATTGTAATGGAAGCGCCGCTCCCTCCATTCTTCCCCTGTCTTGGCAGTCGCTGGGGACAACAATGGGAACAACGGTAGCCCAGTTGACCCCGTGCAGGCGCCCGGCTTGCTCAGAGGAGGGTTTGGCTCGGCCTGGCTCCTCTCCTTTCTGGTGAAGGGTGTTGCCTTCCTTGGTGTTCCCAGGTGGCCCAGTGATAGCCAGGTTCCCACCTCCCTCCCTATTTCCACGAGCCCTGCCTCGGGGTCCCCCAAGGCTCAGAAATCTTTCTTTTGCCTGGTGTTTTGTTTTCCACTTTCCCTAATTCCAAAAAAAGCAGCAGGCTTCTCCAGCAAAACCAAGCGTCCAAGTGGGTGGGTCACTGTTTTGATTGCTAGCAAGGGACACACCCATGCAGGAGGGCACAGCACCCCACACCAGTATTCTTGCCTGGAGAATCTCATGGACAGAGGAGCCTGGTGGGCGACAGTCCACGGGGCCACAAAAGACTTGGACATGACTGAGCACACACACACACACACACATAAAAGCGACAGCCAACCGACAAGGCAGGGATCTCTTAGTGACTTATTGGCCCAGGTAAGCAGAAAAAGTCAGGGTTGCTGGAGACGCCTGCAAGCAGCCCCCACCCAGGAATCGCACCTCTGTCTCCTCCTCAATGGTGGCATCTCTTTTGCTCTTCTTGCAGAAGGGGATGCAGCCTGGGCAGCCAGCACCTCAGCTTCACCGTCTAGAGGGAAAGGGGTCCCTTGGGCCCAACTGGTGAGGCCCCAGCCCATCTCCTGCCTGGCCTGACTGCACGGAGCAGGGGCAAGGCAGAGAGTGAGGACTGAGGAACCTACCGGACTTTCCATTTTGACCATGTGGTTGAGGCGAGGGGAGGAGATGCGCCCACGTGGAGGGAAGGCTGCTCAGGCATCCCACGGTAGTAGCCCAATTTCTGACCATCAAGGGATCCCAGGCACGGGTGGGACGGCCCCCAGATGTTACGGCAGAGTGTCACAACACCCATGTCCATATGTGGGGTGATGCTGTCCCGCACCCCAGCTTTGGTGGTGCCTTGGCAGCCTCTGGGTCAAGGCTCTCCCTTGCTGGCTGCCCCTCTGCCCCTTTCTGAGTGCTTAATTCTCCTTGAAGTCATTGTAATGGAAGCGCCGCTCCCTCCATTCTTCCCCTGTCTTGGCAGTCGCTGGGGACAACAATGGGAACAACGGTAGCCCAGTTGACCCCGTGCAGGCGCCCGGCTTGCTCAGAGGAGGGTTTGGCTCGGCCTGGCTCCTCTCCTTTCTGGTGAAGGGTGTTGCCTTCCTTGGTGTTCCCAGGTGGCCCAGTGATAGCCAGGTTCCCACCTCCCTCCCTATTTCCACGAGCCCTGCCTCGGGGTCCCCCAAGGCTCAGAAATCTTTCTCTTTTGCCTGGTGTTTTTGTTTTTCCACTTTCCCTAATTCCACCCCGCGCCCGCCTCCCCGTGCTCTCTGTGGAGGGCAAGTCCTGGTCGCCAATTCCCTGCCGGGGAGCCCACATCCATACCCCCCCAGCCTCTGGGCCCCTCTGCCCTGGGCAACTGGGACCCTGTCTGTGGGACTTCGGGCTCCTAAACTGGGTCCCCTGGAAGATGGTCCAGCTGGGACCCCACACAAGGCTATTAATCAATCCTCAAGCCCCGGGGCCAGGGGGCTCTCAGGAGGCTTCAAGCCCCTGGTCACGCGGCTTCCCAGGTGGGGCTCTGGAAGACTGGCCTTCAGCCTGTGTCTCCGCAGCTCATGTCCTGGCCACTTTGGCTCCTACTCTTCTTGTCTTTGGCTCGGACAACAGGCTCGATGCCTGCCTTCGCCCAGCGTAACCAGGTCCCCAGTGCAGCTGGACTGCCCCTCTGACCCTGTGAGACCCTCTACCTGGCTTCTTTCTTTGACCAAACCTTTTTTTTTTTTTTGGCCACTTCTATTGGTCTTTCATTTATTTATCTCTGTTCCTTGGCCTGTGTGGGCCTCCCATCGTAGTGGCCTCTCTCGCTGCAGAGCACCGGCTCTGGGCGCATGCGCTCCAGAGCTCCAGCTCAGTCATTGGACACATCCATCCAGCTGCTCCGCGGCACGTGGGATCTTCCCAGGCCAGGGATTGAACCGGCGCTCCTTGCACTGCAAGGTGGTATCCTTACCCACTGGACCACCAGGGAAGCCCTGGCTTCGTTCTTTAAATGCTGTTGCCTGAGGTTAAGCCCGGCCTGTGTGCTGCCCCGGGACTTGCTGGTGTGAGGAAGGCATCCACACTTACCTCCTCTCGGTCTCATCAGAACCCCCAGATGGGTGCTTAGGAACCAGATCACAAAGGAGTGTGGCCCATGATGTGACAGGAGCAGCGTCACACCCTTGAGCACACTTGGCGGGTGTGTTTCTAGGCGGCACAGAGATAACTAAAGTGTGAGCAGCAGCAGTGTGCCAAGAGGGAGGTATCCAAGCATTCGCGGGCTCACCAGACGTCACCCTGTTATCACAGGACCCAGGAGAAAGGCTCCAGGCCGGCTCCGGCCGGGCAAAGGCCTGACTGTGAAGTCATGCAGCTGCCACCTGCCCCTGCAGGTGTGGTGCCACGCCAGGTGGAACGCACTGCCCTGCCCCTTCCAGCTTGCCCCCGATCCCACACCCTTCTGCCTCCGGCTGCACTGAGGGCTGGAGATGCCCTGGTTCGTGAAGTGAAAAATGAAAGTGAAAGTGTTAGTCACTCAATAGCGTCCAACTCCACCCAGGTATTAGTACAACCTGGTTTAAGTACTTCCGCCTGGATATTACTACAACACGGTGTAGGTACCCTCCACCTGGAGATTAATGCAATCTGGTGTAAGTTCCTCCAGGATGCAGATAACAGTAAGCCGTAAAATTAGGCAGGGATGAGTCTTGAGTATTTATTACTTTTTTTTTTTTTTTTAGGACAGTAAAGTTTATTAGAGTGGGGGAAGGGAGAGTCGCTGCCAATACAGCGGGCCAGCTTAGGGGAGAAAGTGGGAAACACGGTGAGAACAGCGGGCCTCACAGTGGGGCCAGCTCCAGGGAGAACCAACCATGACTTTTGCTCTTAACAGAAATTATTTAATTTTTTAACAAGATTTTTTGATGTGGACCATTTTTAAAGTCTGAATTTGTTCTAATACTGCTTCTGTTTTATGTTTTTGGGTTTTTTGGGCCTCAAGACATGAGTGATCTTAGCTTCCTGATCAGGGATCAAGCTCGCACCCCCTGCAGCAGAAGGCAATGTCTGAACCCTGGACCGACGGGGATGCCCCTAATTTTGCACTTATAACAATTTAACTTAATTTGGAAATGGCTGTCTTCAACACCAGCTCATGGGACTCCTGAAAATTTAGCGAGCAGGTACAAGCTGACTCCAGAATACCACTGTCTCCCATCCGGGTGGATCTGGCCCAGGGCCTGGAGGACCCCCTGCTCCCAGCTCCTCAAGTGCCCAGCTCCGTGGCCTTGGTTCCAGCTGCCCCTCTGAGAGCTCAAGCCATCGCCTCATCCTTCTTCAGGATCCCCCCTCACCTCAACGCCTTTAGCATCCAACTTACCTCCTCAGCTTTCCCTGGGCCAGGCTGACCTCTGGCCCAGTACTGCTCTCTGGAAGGTGTCCTCAGGCAGCCCAGCCCTCCTTCAGCTCTGGCCGTGGTGACGACCTTCCACACACTGGGCTCTGCCCCGGGCTCTGGAGCACCCGCTCCCAGCCCACCTCCTCCCCAGGGGCTGTCTCCTACACCAGGCCCTCTTCTCACCCCTGGCTCTGCCCCAGGTTTCCTAGTTTTCCAGTCTTCTCCTCTGAGATCCCATCTACTCCCAGGCTGCCACTGACACCTTAAAGAGATGACTCTGTGACCTGACTTGATCCCAATTTCACAGCCTCCTCCTGGAAATTTGCCTATCACTTCAATCTGGTGCCCTGGCCTGAACGGTGGCTGACCGCACTGTTCAGGAATTCTTCCTAGAAGACGGATAGCCACTCGCAGGCCAGGGCAACTCTGTCTCCTGCTGTGAGTTTCATCAGGCTCCTCTGTGGTGCTGCTGCGGCATCCGCGCTGTGCGGCTACGTGAGGCTGTGCCGTCCTTGCACAGATCTCAGCCCCCTTGCCAGGGCATGGCCCAGAGCAGCCTGCAGCTCGGAAAGAAGAGTAAGTTCCCAATAGGACTTCCCCAAGAGCCTGGTGATACAGTCTTCCTCACCTCCAGGCGCCTCCCCAAACCCCGCCATGCCCAGGCGAGCCGAGCACCACCCCTAGGACTATGCATACTAAGCTTCTCCATTGCTCTTTCCTTTCACCCGGGCTCCACTTAACCAATGTTAATTGAACACAATCACAACACTCCATAGCCCAGTGCAGAGCAGCCCCACAGGATGTGTTGAACTGAATTAAAATGGGGAGCTTAAGCCATGGTGGAAAATTCATCCTGGAAGATTCGTTCTGAGATGGAAGTTCGGAGCATCTTCTCTGTGACAGATTGCTATAGTCCTGTCGGGTTTGTTTCTATGTCCTTTCAGTCCCTCTGCATAGACTTGACTGAGGCTGCATGACCTGCCTCGGCCAATAGGAGAGCAGCAAACGTGATGTGCGTAGAGACCTGAGCAGCAGGTGGGCTTGATCGCTCATTGCAGTTGTCATGAGACCGCCAGGTGAACGAACCCGAGCTGATTTGCCAGGGGACGTACCCAGGACCCAGGCCACTGCCAACTACCAGACACGAGTGAGGTCCCTGACTGCCCTCTGATCAGAGGTGTGCACCTGGGTCCAGCTGAGCTCAAGAGCGCTGCCCTTCTGGGCCCAGCCCCCATCACTGATCCACGTAACTTTGAAGCTTATAAATTTTTAAAATATTTATCTGACTGTGCCCAGTCTTTGTTGCCGCATGCAGAATCTTCAACCTTCGTTGTGGCATGCAGGACATTTAGCTGTCACATGTGGACTTAATTGCAACACGTGGGATCTAGTTCTCTGATCAAGGATCAAACCCAGGGCCGCTGCATTAGAAGCTCAGAGTCTTAGCCCCTGGAGCACCAGTGCATATGTATTAAGTCGCTTCACTCATGTCTGACTCTTCACTCATGTCTGACTCTTTGTGACCCCATGGACTGCAGCCTGCCAGCCTCCTCTGTCCATGAAATTCTCCAGGCAAGAATACTGGCATGGGTGGCCCTCCTCCCTGACCTAGGGATCAGACTCACATCTCTTATGTCTCCTGCCTTGGCAGTAGCAGGTTCTTTACCCATAGTGCCACCTGGGAAGCCCAGGGAAGTCCCATAAATGGTCTTAAACCATTAAGTTTTGGGGGTATTTTTCTCGAGCTGAGGATGGTGAGGCAGGCAGGCCAGCGCCTTGGCCATGAAGCTGTGCCATGTGCCATGAACATCCATGTGTGTGTGTGTGTGTGTGTGTGTGTGTGTGATCTCCTTCAATTTGGGCCAAGTCTTTTCCAACCTGGGCTTCCCTTGTGGCTCAGATGATAAAGAATCTGCCTGCAATGCAGAAGACCCAGGTTTGATGCCTGGGTCCAGTAAGATCCCCTGGAAAGGAAATGGCAATCCACTGCAGTATTCTTGCCTGGAGAATTCCTTGGACAGAGGAGTCTGGTGGGCTACAGTCCATTGGGTCCCAAAGAGTTGGACACAACTAAGCAACAAACATACTTTCCAACCTACTGAGTGTGCCCTTGTATCTGACTGGACCCCATACATGCCTATTATACTCCCACCACCAAGGGTTACCACTTAGGCTCTTGCTGGAGATTTACATCTTTTTGTGACTGAAGATCAAGTCCTACTTGGGAGAAATCAGAGGGCCAGGTAACCAGAGAGCTGGGTCAGCTTCCAGGGGTGAGAAAAGCCCCTCTTCCTGAAGGTCCCATCACTGATCCACGTAACTTTGAAGCTTATAAATTTTAAAATATTTATCTGACTGTGCCCAGTCTTTGTTGCCGCATGCAGAATCTTCAACCTTCGTTGTGGCATGCAGGACATTTAGCTGTCACATGTGGACTTAATTGCAACACGTGGGATCTAGTTCTCTGATCAAGGATCAAACCCAGGGCCGCTGCATTAGAAGCTCAGAGTCTTAGCCCCTGGAGCACCAGTGCATATGTATTAAGTCGCTTCACTCATGTCTGACTCTTCACTCATGTCTGACTCTTTGTGACCCCATGGACTGCAGCCTGCCAGCCTCCTCTGTCCATGAAATTCTCCAGGCAAGAATACTGGCATGGGTGGCCCTCCTCCCTGACCTAGGGATCAGACTCACATCTCTTATGTCTCCTGCCTTGGCAGTAGCAGGTTCTTTACCCATAGTGCCACCTGGGAAGCCCAGGGAAGTCCCATAAATGGTCTTAAACCATTAAGTTTTGGGGGTATTTTCTCGAGCTGAGGATGGTGAGGCAGGCAGGCCAGCGCCTTGGCCATGAAGCTGTGCCATGTGCCATGAACATCCATGTGTGTGTGTGTGTGTGTGTGTGTGTGTGTGATCTCCTTCAATTTGGGCCAAGTCTTTTCCAACCTGGGCTTCCCTTGTGGCTCAGATGATAAAGAATCTGCCTGCAATGCAGAAGACCCAGGTTTGATGCCTGGGTCCAGTAAGATCCCCTGGAAAGGAAATGGCAATCCACTGCAGTATTCTTGCCTGGAGAATTCCTTGGACAGAGGAGTCTGGTGGGCTACAGTCCATTGGGTCCCAAAGAGTTGGACACAACTAAGCAACAAACATACTTTCCAACCTACTGAGTGTGCCCTTGTATCTGACTGGACCCCATACATGCCTATTATACTCCCACCACCAAGGGTTACCACTTAGGCTCTTGCTGGAGATTTACATCTTTTTGTGACTGAAGATCAAGTCCTACTTGGGAGAAATCAGAGGGCCAGGTAACCAGAGAGCTGGGTCAGCTTCCAGGGGTGAGAAAAGCTCTTCCTGAAGGTCCCCCATTTCTCCAGAGTTCTACAGACTCCTCTCCCAGGACTTCCTGGGTAGATGTCATGGGTGAATCCTGGGAGCTTTAGGATTTGGTCTCCAGATGAGGTGTGAAAACACCTTGGTTTATTTGAGTACCTGATTACTCCCTGCCCCTTAGACTGAGGTTGTATTCAGCCCCCATCAGGCCAGCAGATAGCTGGAAAACGTATACATAAGTTGTTGGTATTTTACAAAGTCTCTTTTGCTCCATCAGCCTTGGGATGCGAAGTGCGTGTCTGCAAGCGAGCTCTTTTAGAGGCCAAGGTCATAGTTACTCCCAGGAGAACCTCCCAGCCCTCACCTGGTGACCTCAGTGCAGTTTGCCCACATTCTTTTTTTTTTTTTTTTTAACCCCAAATGGCCGGACATTTACAGATTAGACTTGAGCTCATCTGAGGGTTTGAGAGAGAAACAGAAGGCGCCCTTGAACAGGGGACACCATGGGTGGTACCAGATGCGTTGCCCACTCCCTCTAGATTCTGGAGATGCCAAGGCAGGGCCAGGTTGTGCCAGTCAGCAGCATGTGAGGAATCTGAAGGGAGTGGCTGCTGGGAGAATGGGTGAGATTTTTCCATGATGCTCCTCTGCAAACACTCTCCGCCTTTCCAAGGTTTCACTGGGAGCGCTTCCATTTCATGGGCCCCGTCTCCGCTTCTCCTGCTTGTCTGTATTAACAACGCCAAGAGAAGTGTCTGTGTTTTCTCTTCATTCCTCCAGAGGTCACGTCAGGAGTTCAGAGAGGCTGGAGGGCAGTGTTCTGCAGAGCCTTCTTCCCCTGGAACAGAGAGGGGCTCACACATTTCCAGAGAATCAGGGTGGGGCAGCCGCAGGGCCACAGAGGTCTGACGCACCCAGCCTGGAGGCACGGGCAAGACCTCCTGAGACCAACCTGGGGGCCGGCTCGTGAGGTGTTTATGGCCATCTCCAGGGTGACCGGGCCTCTTGCCCGCTCCAGTGTTCTTCTGTTTACCTCTTCTGCCTGCTCTCCCTTATTTTTTTCTTTTTAAAGATTTATTTATTTATTTTGGGCGGGGGTCGGGTTGGCGAGGGAGCGGAGTGGGAAGGCCACTTCTATTGGTCTTTCATTTCTCTATTTTCATCCGTCTTTGTTCTTTGGCTCCTGTGGGCCTCCCATTGCGGTGGCCTCTGTTGTCGCAGAGCACCGGCTCTGGGCGCATGCGCTCCAGAGTTCCGGCTCGATAATTGGACACATCGGTCCAGCCGCTCCGCGGCACGTGGGATCTTCCCAGGCCAGGGATGGAACTGGCGCCCCTTGCGCTGCAAGGCGGTGTCCTTACCCACTGGACCACCAGGGGAAGCCCCCTGCTCTCCCTTATTGAGGTCCTGTGGGACCACCAGGATGTTTCCCCGTGGGCACCGGCCACCTGGGGAATAGCACGTGACTTCATTCACACACACACACACACACACACGTGCACACAAGTACCATCTCAATACTGATAATTTTATTTTAGTATTTCTGTTTTAGGCAAGGTCAGACCCTGCTTCGAGCTTGGGTAACAACAGTTCTGGTTCTGCAGGGTAATTCCTTCCTCTGTCCCAGGACGTGGACTGATGTCACCCTCGGCAAGGAGAGAGAACGGGCCTCCCCAAACAGGGACCTGTCACACTGCCCTGGGGGCAGCAGGGGCATGGTTTGTGCTTATGGTCTTCATGGAGGGAGGGACATGGCTTTACACTGGCTCTGAGCCCTTAAAACACATGTGCAAAAGCACAGGGCTGCTTTGGAAAAGCCATATGCCAGTCACAGAGGGGAACACACTGCATTCGCAGATTTTTAAAAGGAAGAAAATACCAGGTCTGCTGCTCGGGCAGCCAGTTTGAGAATGCGTTTCCCTATTCTAAACCCCTTCTGCTTCCTCATACTTGGTCTGGGGAGGAAGGCAGACTTCCTCCAAGGTCAAAGGCCTGTCTCTGACCGAGCTGTCTGACCCGGGCTCCCTGAGATGGATGCACGGGTTTGGCTCGGCTGCCCCCCGGCTGGACGCTGCGGGGCGGGGAGGGTGGGCAGTGGAGAGACCCTGGACAGGGCCATAGTGCGCCTGGTCCCGGACGCCTGGAGGGTCGTTTTCCCCAGCGCCTCCAGTCACCGGGCGGCGTGACCACCACCACCTCTTCCCGTCGGCCATCTGCAGCGGCTGGCTGGCCGAAAGCAGGAAGCAGGCTGGTCATTACGCAGAGAGATGGTGACCCCAGGGGGGAACACTCCATCACTTCCTGGAAGCCAGGCTGCCTGGAGAAGAAAAGTGAGGCACGCTGCCAGCACCAGGGCGGGTGTGGTGCTGAGCCCCTTTGCTCCCCACAAGCCCTCCTTTCAACAGGCCCTGGGCAAACAGCGCAGAACCCTTCCTCCGGGGCCACCTGCCCTGCAGCCAGGGCCTGGCGCGGGTGGCCACGCGCCTTCCTCACAGGCAGCTCCGTGTGGGGACTCAGTGAGCCTGGCTGCCAGCAGCTCCTGGGCTTGCTGAGGCCGCAGGGCGTGTATCTGCTGCCACCCACCCCGAGGGGCCGGCCAGCCTGCTGGCTCCTGGGGCTACTCCAGTGGGGGCGCCCGGCCTGGTGCAGCCTGGTGGCGGGTCAGGGGCTGGGCAGCGGCCTGCCTTTCTCCTGGCCGCACTCTCCCTTGTCCTGGCTGGCATTTCCTCTGGGCCTGTGTGCGGAAGCACTGCGGTGGGGAGATGGGGCTGGGGCTCCGCCGTGTGCTTCCCAGCAGAGGGGCGCTGAAGTAGAGGGAGGCCCCCTACCCACAGGCTTCCCAGCCCAACACTCCCCGGGGGCCAGAGTGCCCAGGGCCCTGTCAGGAGGGAGGGACATGGCTTTAATTACCTTGGGGCTGCTTTGGAAAAGCATATGCCAGTCACAGAGGGGAACACACTGCATTCGCAGATTTTTAAAAGGAAGAAAATACCAGGTCTGCTGCTCGGGCAGCCAGTTTGAGAATGCGTTTCCCTATTCTAAACCCCTTCTGCTTCCTCATACTTGGTCTGGGGAGGAAGGCAGACTTCCTCCAAGGTCAAAGGCCTGTCTCTGACCGAGCTGTCTGACCCGGGCTCCCTGAGATGGATGCACGGGTTTGGCTCGGCTGCCCCCCGGCTGGACGCTGCGGGGCGGGGAGGGTGGGCAGTGGAGAGACCCTGGACAGGGCCATAGTGCGCCTGGTCCCGGACGCCTGGAGGGTCGTTTTCCCCAGCGCCTCCAGTCACCGGGCGGCGTGACCACCACCACCTCTTCCCGTCGGCCATCTGCAGCGGCTGGCTGGCCGAAAGCAGGAAGCAGGCTGGTCATTACGCAGAGAGATGGTGACCCCAGGGGGGAACACTCCATCACTTCCTGGAAGCCAGGCTGCCTGGAGAAGAAAAGTGAGGCACGCTGCCAGCACCAGGGCGGGTGTGGTGCTGAGCCCCTTTGCTCCCCACAAGCCCTCCTTTCAACAGGCCCTGGGCAAACAGCGCAGAACCCTTCCTCCGGGGCCACCTGCCCTGCAGCCAGGGCCTGGCGCGGGTGGCCACGCGCCTTCCTCACAGGCAGCTCCGTGTGGGGACTCAGTGAGCCTGGCTGCCAGCAGCTCCTGGGCTTGCTGAGGCCGCAGGGCGTGTATCTGCTGCCACCCACCCCGAGGGGCCGGCCAGCCTGCTGGCTCCTGGGGCTACTCCAGTGGGGGCGCCCGGCCTGGTGCAGCCTGGTGGCGGGTCAGGGGCTGGGCAGCGGCCTGCCTTTCTCCTGGCCGCACTCTCCCTTGTCCTGGCTGGCATTTCCTCTGGGCCTGTGTGCGGAAGCACTGCGGTGGGGAGATGGGGCTGGGGCTCCGCCGTGTGCTTCCCAGCAGAGGGGCGCTGAAGTAGAGGGAGGCCCCCTACCCACAGGCTTCCCAGCCCAACACTCCCCGGGGGCCAGAGTGCCCAGGGCCCTGTCAGGGAGGGAGGGGGCAGCCAGGTGTGACCGACTTTGTACTGTCTGATGGTCTCTGTCTGATTTCTCTTTAGCTTTCCTTTATTCTTAGTAAGGCCCTTTAGGACATTCCAGACTGGGTCGGAGAACAGAGAGCGGTGGTTAACTGGCCAACTGGAAGGGGACAGAGAAGTGGCCTTTATCATAAGCCAAAGGGCAGAAGGTGGCCCGGGGACAGTCCCCCACCCCAACCCTCAGGCCCTCCGGCCACCTCTTGGCCCAGCCTGTGAGGAAGCACCTGCTTCTGTCTGATGTGCAGGCTGCCCCCAGCTGCTGGCTGCCTCCCACCAGAAGGCTGCTTCTGGTTTCAGGGCTGACCGGTAAGCCTCCTGCATGGGGATCTTATCCCTGAGTGACTGCCTGGAGGGTCTCACTCCGCCAGCTTCTGTACCAGCCACTGAGGGCAAGGGCCGTTTCATAAACAGAAAGATGAGTGAAGAACCGGTCCCTGGGGCAAAAGAAGTGGACAGTGAGCACCCTGGTCCTGGGGGGAGTGGAGGCGGGCCTTTCCCCTTGGTCTGGTGGGCACAGGAGGACCACGAGTCAGATGGGGGAAGCCCAGCACCCTCCCGTGTGGGTTGACTTACTCTGCAGGCTCCTCGTGGAGGATACAGTGGAGCCGGGGCGGCTGGCCTGCTGGGGGCCACACGCGGAGAACTGAGGGGCCAGAGCCGAGGTCTTGACCTTGGGTGGGTTCAGGCCCAGGATCTCTGGGGTGCAGAGGGCCCGGGGCTTGCAGGCAGAGCCTGATGTGAATTCCCTGAAACAAAACGTGCAATCTAAAGTCACAGGAGGAGGAAGGATTCCCTGTTCAGAGCTCCAAGAGACACCAGGTGGGCACTGTCCTGGGCATGGGGGTGGGGTGGGTAGAGCGGGGCACCTAGAGACATAAATTCCTGCCTGTGGAGCTCATACTGGAGGGGAGGAGGGAGACGATGAGACAGGAGACGAAGCAAGAAGGGGAACAGGGAAGCCGAGAGAGTACTAGACTGTCAGATCAAGGGGCCAGGAAAGGTGTGGCTGCCAGAGTAATGGTCCCCAGTTAGGTCCGTGTCCCAGTCCCTGGAACCCTACATGATGACAGGGAATCAATGCTGTGGGTATGAAGTTATCTCAGATTACTGGGCTGGGCCCAGGGTAAGCACAAGGGTTCGAGGAGGGGAACTGGGTGGGGGGAGGGTCCAGGGATATGCATATGAATGATCTGGGAACATACATGTAAAAATAAAAATTAAAATTAAAAAAAAGAAAAGAGTGGGAGAGAGGCAGAAGAAGAGACAGAAATAGGTGTGGCCACCCAAAAGAGGCACAGATGCCACACTGCTCCCTTTGAGGATGGAGGAAGGGGCCACGGGGCCTCTCAGGTGGCACTAGTGGTAAAGAACCCACCTGCCAACGCCAGAGACATAGGAGACACGGGTTCGATCCCTGGGTCAGGAAGATCCTCTGGAGGAGGGCAGGGCAAGCCTCTCCAGTATTCTTGCCTGGAGAATCCCCCATGGGCAGAGGAGCCTGGCGGCTACACTCCATGAGTCACAAAGAGGAGGAATGACTGAAGTGACTTAGCACACACGCAGGCAGGAAGGGGCCACAAGCCCAGGAGGGCAGAAGGCCTCTCAAAGCCAGAAGGGACAGAAAAGAGATTCTTCCCTAGACCTCCAGGGTGTAACCTGTCCTGTGGACATTCTGATTCCAGCCCTCTGAGACCCGTGGGGGACTTGTAATCTACAGAACTGTAAGATAATACATCTGTGTTTGTTTAGCAACTACATTTGTGGTCATTTATCGCAGCAGCAACTGGAAGCTGCCTTTAGATGGAGTGGCCCAGGAAGGCTGCAGGGAGAAGGAAACACTGAACCTCCAGACAATCCTTTGAGGCAGGCCTCACCATCCCATTTTTCAGATGTCAAAACTGAGACTCCAGGTTGGTAAGCTTCCCCAAGGCAACACACATAACAAGCAGGCAGTGAAACCAGTGGGATCTCATAGCCAGCCATTCTCCAGACGCCCCAGGACCCGAATCCCATGGGCCAGCTTCACAGAGAGGGGCCACACCTTACAGCCTGGGCCCTCCTTTCCAGCCCTCTGCTCTCTGGCTGTCACTGAGGTATAAACACACTCAACTCTTATCTCCATTTCGACTTCTGTTGTTGTTGTCCAGCTGCACAGTCGTGGCTGACTCTTTGCAGCCCCAGGGACGGTAGCCTGCCAGGCTCCTCTGTCCTCCACTATCTCCCAGGGTTTGCTCAACTTCTGGTGCCTTTGCTATCTATGCGTCCATTTTCCTGACACTAACCCTGAGGACTGCAGCCCTGGGCTGTCACCCAGGGCTGTGGTCACCACTGACTAAGCTGAGCTAAGCGCCAACTCGGGTCCGGGCAGGCGGCAGGGGCTCCTGGTCTGACCTTCCTTTAAGTGGGTGTCTCAGTCTGCGGGCTGCACCCCATGGGCGGGCAGCAGGAACTGTGAGCCTGGAGAGGGAAGGCGGTCTCCCCATGGCACCCTCAGGACAGGGAGATGCTGACTGGCTGCAGGGCTCCAGAGAGCGGTGGGGAGTATGTGCACGCGCGTGCATGAGCGGGAGATGAGGCTGAGGATGGTGGGAAGCGCAGGACCAGAGGTAAAGAGGAGGGTAGGGGCCCAGAGGGTGTGCTCCCTGGAAGGACCTGGACTCTGAGTCCTGCCCTGCTGCTCTCCAGTGTGTGAGGGAGAGCGAGCAGGAATGCTGACCCTGTGGGAGCCTCAGTTTCCCCACCTGTGAAATGGCCTCTGTAGGACAGCTCTGAAAGTTCAGTGAGGTGATGTCCTGGCCCCAGCTGGGATAAAGTGCCCGTGAAGGGGGTTAGGGCTCCACGGAGTGAGACCTGAGAGGAAACTGCATTACTTTTGATTCATTTCTATGTCTCCTTTAACAATCAGAAAGTTCTGGGCTTCCCTGGTGACTCAGACGGTTAAGAATCTGCCTGCAATGCAGGAGACCCAGGTTCGATTCCTGAGTTGGGAAGATCCCCTGTAGGTGGGCATGGCAACCCACCATTATTCTTGCCTGGAGAATCCCATGGACAGAGGAGCCTGGCGGGCTGCAGTTCGCTGGGTCACAAACAGTCAAATGACTGAGCACAGCACAGCAATAATCAGAGAAATAAAACTTAAATGTCCTGGGGCTTCCCGGGTGGTCCAGTGGGCAAAGAATCTATCTTGCAGTGCAAGGGGCACTGGTTTGATCCCTGGCCCAGGAAGATCCCACATGCCGCAGAGCAGCTGGACCAGTGTGTACAGTTACGAGTCAGCACTCTGGAGTGCTGGTGCTGTGCAGTGAGAGAGGCCACTGCAGTGGGAGACCCACACAGGCCAAAGAGTAAAGATGGTTGAAAATAAATAAATCAAAAACCAATAAAAGAGGCCAGAATTAAAAAAAAATCATTAAAAATAATTTAAAAAACCCTTAAATATCTGAGAAGCCTCCAAATTCAGATTTAGAAAAAGACCGGCATAAAAAAAACTGCCCATACTTTAGACAAGAAATCTTTCATGCCGAGTTGAAAGTTACAGAGGAAACTTACCTCTCTTATAATTGTTTAACTTTAATTTTTTTCTTTAAAAAGCAAATTTATTTGTATGTCATGCATAATATTGTCCCTCCAGGTGAACTGCCTAAGAGCAGCAATTTGGTCTAGTCCATCAGTGAATAAAAGAAAAGCAAAATGTTAGAGTATACTGAGCAGTATACCAAGAACATGGCATCCTGTCCCATCACTTCATAGCAAATAGATGGGCAAGCAATGAAAACAGTGACAGGTTTTATTTTCCTGGACTCCAAAATCAGATGGTGACTGCAGCCATGAAATTAAAAGTCACTTGCTCCTTGGAAGAAAAGCTATGACACACCTAGACAGTGTATTCAAAAGCAGAGACATCGCCCTGCCGACAAAGGTCAGTATAGTCAAAGCTATGGCTTTCCAGTAGTCACGTATGGATGTGAGAGCTGGACCATAAAGAAGGCTGAGTGCTGAAAAACTGATGCTTTTGAACTGTGGTGCTGGAGAAGACTCTCGAGAGTCCCTTGGGCTGCAAGGAGATCAAATCAGTCCATCCTAAAGGAAATCAACCTTGAAGATCCATTGAAAGGACTGATGCTGAAGCTGAAGCTTAAGCTCCATTACTATGGTCACCTGATGCAAAGAGACGACTCACTGGAAAAGACCCTAATATTGGGAGAAATCGAAGGCAGAAGGAGAAGGGGATGGCAGAGAATGAGATGGCTGGATGTCGTTACTGAGTCAATGGACATGAGTTTGAGCAAGCTCTAGGAGACGGTGAAGGACAGGGAGGCCTGTGTGACGCAGTCCATGGGGTTCCAAAGAGTGGGATACAACTGAGCAGCTGAATTGAACTGAACTGATACTGATCAGATAAAAGAGTATGCAATCACTATAAATAATGGTGGCGGCTACTCAAGCATGTAGGTGAGGATGGAGTAAGGCTCAAAACAGCAATAAAGCTGCTATATAACACAGGAAGCTCAGTTCGGTGGTGAAAACCTAGAGGGGTGGGATGTGGTGGGGAGGAGGGAAGCTCTAAGTATGTGTAAGATCTTGCAAGATGTTTTGCTTTTTGGCTGTGCCACCTGGCTTGCAAGATGTCAGTTTCCTAACAAGCAACTGAACCGGGACCACGGCAGTGAACGCCCAGAATCCTAACCACTAGGTCACCAGGCAATCCCCTAATTTTTTTTTTTTTTTTTATGGTCGTTGTGGTATAAACATACATAACGTAAAATTATTGACTGTTTTAAAATGTAGCCCCATGACACTTTAAGAAGGAATAATTGAGAGACACTAGTAAAAGCTCCTCAGGTGAGCCCTGGGGCTGCTCTTGGCAGCGGGGGGATGTCCCCTCACAAGGTCAGGGCATGGGAGGCCAGATTTGGAGAAGCTAGCTCCGCAGGTTCAGGATGGCTGGGCCTGCTTCAGCTGGTGGGGCCTTAGAGCCATGTGCAGCAAGGTCAAGATGCAGGGTCGGGGGCAGCTGAGGTGAGCTGCCACGAAGTGAAGGGAGGGGATTTCCCTGGTGGTTCGGTGGGTAAGAATCGCCTGGACAGACACCAACTGCTGCTGCTTCGTTACTTCAGTTGTGCCGGACTCTGTGTGACCCTGTAGACTGCAGCTCGCCAGGCTCCTCTGTCCATGGGTTTCTCCAGGCAAGAATACTGGAGTGGGTTGCCATGCCCTCCTCCGGGGGATCTTACCAACCCAGGGACAGAATCCAGGTCTCCTGTATTGCAGGCAGATTCCTCACCCAGTGTCCATGGAATTTTCCAGGCATGAATACTGGCATGGGTTGTCATTTCTTACTCATACCAATGTAGGGAACAGGGGTTCAATCCCTGATCCAGGAAGATTCCACACGCTGCAGGGCAACTAAGCCCATGTGGCACCACTCGAGAGAAGCTGGCACACTAAAAGATCCTGCATTGTGCAACCAGGATCCGACATACTCAAAAAAATAAACATAAAAAGAAGTGAGGAAAGAAAAGTCTGGGCATCAGGGCTGGGGATCTACTAACCTCCCTACCCAGGGCATCCAGGAAGGGGCTCCATCTTTTGGAAGGCAACATGGCAATGTGTATGAAGTCTTCCTGCACGTTAATTCTACGTGCTGCTGTGCCGTGGCATCCAGGTATTCGATCAGACACTGGGTATTTCCATGCAGGGGTCTCTGGGTGCGATGAACACTCCACAGGGGGACTCTGAGTAAAGCAGACTGCCCTCCCGAATGTGGGTGAACCTCATCTGATCACAGTTGGGTTCTGGACTTGCCTCCGCAGCCTCGTGAGCCGATTCCTTAAAATAAATCCCCCTCCACACACACTTCCTGTTGGTCTTGTTTCTCTGCGGAATCCTGACTCATACACCTAAAAGCCAGCCTCCTCTTTGCCCTGGAACATGACCATCGTTTGGCCACGGTCGTGTTGTCACTGTGAAAGAGAACCTCAGACAGAGCCTCCCTCTGGCTGGCTCCTCCTTTGGCACTGGAGAAGCTAGCTGCAGGTTCAGGATGGCTGGGCCTGCTTCAGCTGGTGGGGCCTTAGAGCCATGTGCAGCAAGGTCAAGATGCAGGGTCGGGGGCAGCTGAGGTGAGCTGCCACGAAGTGAAGGGAGGGGATTTCCCTGGTGGTTCGGTGGGTAAGAATCGCCTGGACAGACACCAACTGCTGCTGCTTCGTTACTTCAGTTGTGCCGGACTCTGTGTGACCCTGTAGACTGCAGCTCGCCAGGCTCCTCTGTCCATGGGTTTCTCCAGGCAAGAATACTGGAGTGGGTTGCCATGCCCTCCTCCGGGGGATCTTACCAACCCAGGGACAGAATCCAGGTCTCCTGTATTGCAGGCAGATTCCTCACCCAGTGTCCATGGAATTTTCCAGGCATGAATACTGGCATGGGTTGTCATTTCTTACTCATACCAATGTAGGGAACAGGGGTTCAATCCCTGATCCAGGAAGATTCCACACGCTGCAGGGCAACTAAGCCCATGTGGCACCACTCGAGAGAAGCTGGCACACTAAAAGATCCTGCATTGTGCAACCAGGATCCGACATACTCAAAAAAATAAACATAAAAAGAAGTGAGGAAAGAAAAGTCTGGGCATCAGGGCTGGGGATCTACTAACCTCCCTACCCAGGGCATCCAGGAAGGGGCTCCATCTTTTGGAAGGCAACATGGCAATGTGTATGAAGTCTTCCTGCACGTTAATTCTACGTGCTGCTGTGCCGTGGCATCCAGGTATTCGATCAGACACTGGGTATTTCCATGCAGGGGTCTCTGGGTGCGATGAACACTCCACAGGGGGACTCTGAGTAAAGCAGACTGCCCTCCCGAATGTGGGTGAACCTCATCTGATCACAGTTGGGTTCTGGACTTGCCTCCGCAGCCTCGTGAGCCGATTCCTTAAAATAAATCCCCCTCCACACACACTTCCTGTTGGTCTTGTTTCTCTGCGGAATCCTGACTCATACACCTAAAAGCCAGCCTCCTCTTTGCCCTGGAACATGACCATCGTTTGGCCACGGTCGTGTTGTCACTGTGAAAGAGAACCTCAGACAGAGCCTCCCTCTGGCTGGCTCCTCCTTTGGCACTGGAGAAGGTGACCCTTGGCAGATCCCAGGAGCCACCCTTTGGCAGAGCCCACCCATCTGGGGGTCCTCCGAACCCTCTGGGGGGCTGCAAGAGGTGGCTGTGTTGCTGGGGGGTGCTGGCCACTGTCGCTGAACTCTGTGGGATGGTGGCAGAGGGGGCCTCCTCTGCAGGAGGCAGGGATGGGTGGCTGTTGGTCAGGGTCAGCTTGGCCCCTGCACGGTCCCCAGTCCCACAACCCCCTGAATGGTGACGCAGCAGCCTGGACGGCCAGGAGCCAGAGCCAGGAAATGGCGATGGTCTGGGCAGAGATGGGGCCAGGTTAGAGATGGGCAGAAAGAGGACGTGGAAGACACACATGAATGGCAGTCACCCACGACTCAGAAAGATGTGGTCTGGTGCAGGAGCACGCGGTGCCGGGTCGTAGAGATGGGAGCATGTCCACATATGGGAGAATTGAGAGATGGCCTGCATTTACCGGAGAAGCCTGGCCTGCTTATATTATTTTTGCTCATCAATAGGAACATTGTGTTGGAAGGGAGTAGCAATAAAAGCCTTCTGGAGATATTTAATCTTTACTTGTGTTTGGAATGCTGCTGAGTCATAATCCCACATCTGAGATTCCCATGGCAGAGCATCCCTGTCCCGTCAGCTCTCCGGAGAAAGCTACCGTCTGTGTTAAGATACAGATCAAAGCGCTCAGGACTCCCCTAAAGGGATTCTACGTGCTGCTGTGCCGTGGCATCCAGGTATTCGATCAGACACTGGGTATTTCCATGCAGGGGTCTCTGGGTGCGATGAACACTCCACAGGGGGACTCTGAGTAAAGCAGACTGCCCTCCCGAATGTGGGTGAACCTCATCTGATCACAGTTGGGTTCTGGACTTGCCTCCGCAGCCTCGTGAGCCGATTCCTTAAAATAAATCCCCCTCCACACACACTTCCTGTTGGTCTTGTTTCTCTGCGGAATCCTGACTCATACACCTAAAAGCCAGCCTCCTCTTTGCCCTGGAACATGACCATCGTTTGGCCACGGTCGTGTTGTCACTGTGAAAGAGAACCTCAGACAGAGCCTCCCTCTGGCTGGCTCCTCCTTTGGCACTGGAGAAGGTGACCCTTGGCAGATCCCAGGAGCCACCCTTTGGCAGAGCCCACCCATCTGGGGGTCCTCCGAACCCTCTGGGGGGCTGCAAGAGGTGGCTGTGTTGCTGGGGGGTGCTGGCCACTGTCGCTGAACTCTGTGGGATGGTGGCAGAGGGGGCCTCCTCTGCAGGAGGCAGGGATGGGTGGCTGTTGGTCAGGGTCAGCTTGGCCCCTGCACGGTCCCCAGTCCCACAACCCCCTGAATGGTGACGCAGCAGCCTGGACGGCCAGGAGCCAGAGCCAGGAAATGGCGATGGTCTGGGCAGAGATGGGGCCAGGTTAGAGATGGGCAGAAAGAGGACGTGGAAGACACACATGAATGGCAGTCACCCACGACTCAGAAAGATGTGGTCTGGTGCAGGAGCACGCGGTGCCGGGTCGTAGAGATGGGAGCATGTCCACATATGGGAGAACTGAGAGATGGCCTGCATTTACCGGAGAAGCCTGGCCTGCTTATATTATTTTTGCTCATCAATAGGAACATTGTGTTGGAAGGGAGTAGCAATAAAAGCCTTCTGGAGATATTTAATCTTTACTTGTGTTTGGAATGCTGCTGAGTCATAATCCCACATCTGAGATTCCCATGGCAGAGCATCCCTGTCCCGTCAGCTCTCCGGAGAAAGCTACCGTCTGTGTTAAGATACAGATCAAAGCGCTCAGGACTCCCCTAAAGGGACTCTGCTCATCAGGGTTCCTCACGGGCTCTGAGTCTTTGCTGTGGAATGTCATCTGGGTTACAACAAAGGCTGGAGAGGGGAGAGGAGGAAGGAGAGAGGGGAGGGGGCTGGGAGAAAGCATGCGAGATGCAGGCAAACTTCACACACGTGTGGCTGGTGAGGGTGCCCGTGTCCGTGTATAAATATGCAGCCATGCGACCCCAGCCTCCCTGACCTCCGGGTTCACAGCCTGTAGTTTCTTTTCTTTCTTTTTTTTTTAAAGATTTATTTATTTATTTATTTATTTTGGGCAGGGGTCCGGTGGGGGAGGGAGGGGAGCGGGCGGGCCACTTCTATTGGTCTTTCATTTCTTTGTTTTCATCGTCTTTGTTCTTTGGCTCCTGCAGGCCTCCCATCACGGTGGCGTCTGTTGTTGCAGAGCACCAGCTCTGGGCGCATGCGCTCCAGAGCTCCGGCTCAGTAATTGGACACATCAGTCCAGCTGCTCCGCCGCACGTGGGATCTTCCCAGGCCAGGGATCAAACCGGCGCCCCTTGCACTACAAGGCGGTGTCCTTACCCACTGGACCACCAGGGAAGCCCTGTAGTTTCTTTTAGCTCAATGCACTGTACATCGTCATGAACTCTCATACGTCCTTTGCGAACAAAGGTGAGGAGGGAAAAGCATATCTGCGATATACGTAAGGGCTCAGTGGTAAAGAATCTGCCTGCAATTCAGGAGATGCAGATTTGATCCCTGAGTCAGGAAGATCCGCTGGAGGAGGAAATGGCAATTTACTCCAGTATTACTGCCTGGGAAATCCCATGGACAGAGGAGCCTGGAGGGCTACAGTCCATGGGGTTGCAAAGAGACATAACTTAGCCACTGAATAACAACACAAACACACGTAAAATCTCTTTCTTCCTTAGTTTTTTAAAGCCACAGTACTTGTGGACAGGAACTGTGCTTCCAGCCTCAGTTTGGCACTGGTGGACGTCTGTGGGCAGTGGGAACTCTGACCAGGGAAGCCCACTCTCTCGCCTGCCCTTGACCACACAGAGGGAAGGTCCAGGCAAACGCCCTCCCAACTGGGCTGGGCTCCTCTGCATCTCCGCGTGGATGGTGTGCCAGGGCTGCGCAGAATGGGGCCCCAGCAGATGGCGGGCACCCAACAGGCGGGCAAGGCCACGTGACGTCTGGGCAGCCCGGCCTCTCACCTTCCCGGAGGTGATGGCTGGAAACCAACCCTGCAAGTTCCAAGGTGTGGGTTGGCCCTCCAGGTCAGGACTGACCAATTTCCTGGGAAGGCGACTTGGTTCTTCTTGGGATAGATGCTTATTTTCTTTCTTTCTTTTTTTTCCATCCATCTTTGTTCTTTGGCCTGTGTGGGCCTCCCATCGCAGTGGCCTCTGTTGTCGCAGAGCACCGGCTCTGGGCACATGCGCTCCAGAGCTCCGGCTCGGCAATTGGACACACCGGTGCAGCTGCTCCGCGGCACGTGGGATCTTCCCAGGCCAGGGATGGAACCGGCGCCCCTTGCACTGCAAGGCAGTGTCCTTACCCACTGGACCACCAGGGAAGCCCAGCTTATTTTCTTTAAAAATGCAGGTTCACAGTCTGGTTAACAGCTATTCAAAGCTAAGGGCTGTAAGAAGTGGAGAGAAAAACGAAAAGGAAAACTCGGCTGTGGGGAGGTCGCGGGCTGGTGGAGTCTGAACCTTTTCACTCCTGGCTTCCAGGAAGGCAAATTTCACAGCAAAGCCCAAGGCTGGAAGTCACTGGAGCTGCAATTACTGTTCACCACCTCAAAGTCAGGGCTGAGCACTGGGGTGTCATTTACCAGTGACCCACGGTCCAGAGCTCCAGGGCCTGCCTTCCCCTGCGAGCAAGGAAGGGCCCACCCCGCCAAGTCCTCTTCTGGGGCCGGGGCTGCCCTCCCCTACAGACTGAGAGAGAGCGGAGCTATCAAGCCAGACGCAGAGTCACGCCCTCTCCTTTTCTCCTAGTGATTCATCCAGCACGTATTTCGAGCGCCTGCTCTGTGCCCCGTGTGGGACCACAGGGACCGAGACTCTACGCACGGCCCCTGTCTTGGAGGACAGCAGGAGACAATCACGGAGCGCGTGACCACACAGCAGCACTCTGTCCCACCATCTTCTACACCCTCTGCGGGGCAGAGACACTGAGGACTGCACCCTCCCTGGTCCAAGTCCAGCACCCTTGTGGCTCATCCCCACACAGCGCTGCCGCCCCGCTGCCCCGGAGCTGCCAGAAGCAGGAAAGGAAGGCGCAGGGACACTGCCTGCCCTCAGGGCCGGGGCCTTGGCATGATCTCTGCCCTTCCTCTCCCTGACTTTCTCTGCCAGTGGGCGTGGAGCTGTTATGCCTTCTGCCTGTCCTCGGGGGGCCCTGACCCCTCCAGGTGTCCAGCAGCTTCTAGAACTCAGCAGGAAACCCTGTTTCTGCGGGGGTTTCCATCAGCGGGCACCTGTAGGAAGGCAGGAAGGTCCCCATCAGGGAGGGCCAGTGGGCTCGTTTCTCTGACTCCTCTTTGCTCAGAGGGGGCCACATCTGCAGGGGGTGGGTGGCTTCAGGCCTCCCACCGCCTCCCGCAGCTCCCCGAGGCCCCCTGCTGCAGGAGCCGCTGATCTGGGCTAGTCAGCCGTGACCACAGCTGAGGCTGAGGCGGAGGCTGGCTCGCTGCAGACTCAGGAGCAGAAGTTCCTCCCGCTTCTCTGGGAAAGTGGGGCATGGAAGGCCTGACCGGGCACCATGGCAAAATTCCTCTAATCAGAGACGCCAAGGGTGTCCTCACGTTCAGTGTGACTCTCTGGCTCGGGGTTTCAGGGCAGGAGTGCAGCTCCTCTGCCTGTAGGCCCCCCGCCTGCAGGGCGCTGTGGGGGCCCAGAGGAAGTGGTCGAGGGGTCAGCAGAAAGGTCGGGTTTGAGTCCAGGGTCAGGCCCCTTCCCTGAGCAGTTTCCCTCAGATGTGAAAGAAGAGGCCTGTGATCATTAAAAACAAAAAAGTTCTTTCGAGATTCTCAACAATCCCTAGTAACCCATCCACTACCAGTTTGTGCTCATTGGACACAGAGGAAGAGAAAAGACTTTGTTTCCCCCCTTCTTGGGGGTCCAGTTTCTGTTTTAGGAAGCTGACATCTGAGCCAAACCGTTTGACAGATCTTGTTCCTCACCTCTCTCCGCTCCACGACTCCTCCTCCAAAAGCAAAGTGCTAAGAGAGGCCACTGACCTCACATTTCTTCTGATCACTGACCCTCTGAATCAGTTCTTAAAACTAGTCCCCTGGGTGAGTTTATAAGTTTTTCTCTTTATAAGTTTTTCTCTCCTTCCGGTCTGACAGCTGGTAGTTCTCAGGAGGCGGGTCCCTCCCCATGGGCTCTGAGGGTGTCAAGCATGCTGACCACAACTCCCCGAGTGTCTCAGAACCGCACTCGGTGTCCCAGCGGAAGGCTCCTTTGCTTCCAACACCAGTGGCTGGGCCGCCTCCCATCCCTACCTGGTGGTGTCTCCGCTGTCGGGGGCCCGGAGCACCTCCTGAGGTGGGCTCAAGGCCCCCGCTAGGGGCAGGCGAGGTTCTCCCTGACGTCCAGCGGGCGACCACTCTCCTGGCATGGTGTCCAAGACTGCTGGGAGGAGGAGAGACAGCTCAGTTGAAAGCCCTCTGGGGATGTGCTTTACTGGGCTGGGCCCTGGGGCCAAGAAAAGCACATGCCCTGGGCCAGCCCCTCAGGGCTCCGCCGCGCCTGTGGATGGGGACTTGTGTCCTTGGGCAGCGTAGGGCCTTTCCAGATGACCATTTGCTGCACTTACAACCTGAGGGTGCAACAGGCATGCTCTGGGTGAAGCCCACGCAACCCAGGAAGGGCAAACCCTTGGCCCCATGGCCTGCTCCCTCCCCACCCTCACTTCCACCCCCTAGGAAAAGCCAACAAACCCTGGAATTATCTCCTGGGCCCCTGCTTGGTGCCGATGGACGGTGGCCCAGAGGTACACTGAAAAACTATTCATGTTCATTGGAAATTCAAGTTCAACTGGGTGTCCTGCCAAATCTGGCAACTCCAGAGGTGGGCCTCTCTGAGCCACCCCAGGATCCTTCAGGCCTGAACCCCTGCCCTCCCCCGCGATACCACCTAACAAGGACCAGGCCCCCTGGGTCACCCTGAGATCACAGGGGCTGATGGGAGAAGTCCCAGATGCTAATGACCAGGAGGCCTCCCGAGGGTCTGGGGATGGGCCTGTTCTCTACTCCAAATGATGTGCATCCTCCTCCAAAAGCAAAGTGCTAAGAGAGGCCACTGACCTCACATTTCTTCTGATCACTGACCCTCTGAATCAGTTCTTAAAACTAGTCCCCTGGGTGAGTTTATAAGTTTTTCTCTTTATAAGTTTTTCTCTCCTTCCGGTCTGACAGCTGGTAGTTCTCAGGAGGCGGGTCCCTCCCCATGGGCTCTGAGGGTGTCAAGCATGCTGACCACAACTCCCGAGTGTCTCAGAACCGCACTCGGTGTCCCAGCGGAAGGCTCCTTTGCTTCCAACACCAGTGGCTGGGCCGCCTCCCATCCCTACCTGGTGGTGTCTCCGCTGTCGGGGGCCCGGAGCACCTCCTGAGGTGGGCTCAAGGCCCCCGCTAGGGGCAGGCGAGGTTCTCCCTGACGTCCAGCGGGCGACCACTCTCCTGGCATGGTGTCCAAGACTGCTGGGAGGAGGAGAGACAGCTCAGTTGAAAGCCCTCTGGGGATGTGCTTTACTGGGCTGGGCCCTGGGGCCAAGAAAAGCACATGCCCTGGGCCAGCCCCTCAGGGCTCCGCCGCGCCTGTGGATGGGGACTTGTGTCCTTGGGCAGCGTAGGGCCTTTCCAGATGACCATTTGCTGCACTTACAACCTGAGGGTGCAACAGGCAGGCTCTGGGTGAAGCCCATGCAACCCAGGAAGGGCAAACCCTTGGCCCCATGGCCTGCTCCCTCCCCACCCTCACTTCCACCCCCTAGGAAAAGCCAACAAACCCTGGAATTATCTCCTGGGCCCCTGCTTGGTGCCGATGGACGGTGGCCCAGAGGTACACTGAAAAACTATTCATGTTCATTGGAAATTCAAGTTCAACTGGGTGTCCTGCCAAATCTGGCAACTCCAGAGGTGGGCCTCTCTGAGCCACCCCAGGATCCTTCAGGCCTGAACCCCTGCCCTCCCCTGCGATACCACCTAACAAGGACCAGGCCCCCTGGGTCACCCTGAGATCACAGGGGCTGATGGGAGAAGTCCCAGATGCTAATGACCAGGAGGCCTCCCGAGGGTCTGGGGATGGGCCTGTTCTCTACTCCAAATGACGTGCACCCCTCCTTCTCCAGCCCGAAGGGTCTGTGTCAGTGTCAGAGCAACACTGGGACACAGTCTGAATTCACTGCCTCCTTAATCCAACCTTCTTTCAGTTCCTTCATTAAGAACAAAAACAAGAATAAAAACTCTCTAGCACCTTGGCAATGTGGTCTCAGCTTTATCTTAAATAATCTTCCCTACCTAAACAGACATTTCTCTAAAGAAGACATTCAGATGCTCATTATCACTAATTATTATAGAAATGCAAATTGAACTTGCAATGAGGTATCACTTTACACCAGTCAGAATGGCCATCATTAAAAAGTCTACAAATAACATATGCTAGAGAAGGGTGTGGAGAAAAGCGAACCCTCCACACTGTTGGTAGGACTGTAAATGGGTGCAGCCACTATGGAGAACAGAATGGAGTTTCCTCAAAACACTAGGAGTGGGCTTCCCCTGGTGGTCCAGTGGGTAAGGACACCGCCTTGCAGTGCAAGGGCGCCGGTTCGAGCCCTGGCCTGGGAAGATCCCACGTGCCGCGGGAGCGGCCGGACTGATGTGTCCAATTGCCGAGCCGGAGCTCTGGGGTGCATGTGCCCAGAGCCGGTGCTCTGCAATGACAGACGCCACCACGATGGGAGGCCCACAGGAGCCAAAGAACAAAGACGGATGAAAATAGAGAAATGAAAGACCAATACAAGTGGCCCACCCGCCCCCCTCCCTCCCCAACCCAACCCCCGCCCCAAATAAATAATAAATAAATAAATCTTTAAAAAAAAAAAAAAACATTAGGAGTTGCCATATGACCAGCAGTCCCACTCTTGGGTATATATCTGGACAAAACTGTAATTCAAAATGATACATCACTCCTAGGTTCATAAGTGCATTATTTACAATAGCCAAGACATGGTAACAACATAAATGTCCACTGACAGATGAATGGGTAAAGAAGATGTGGTGTATATAAACAATGAAATACTACTCAGCCATAAAAAGGAATGAAATTGTACCATTTGCAGAGATATAGGTGGATCTAGAGACTGTCATACAGAGTGAAGTAAGAGAAAAAACAAATAACTATATGATATCATTTATATGTGGAATCTAAAATACGATGCAAACGAACTTTTCTATGAAATAAAAACAGACTCCTAGACATAGAGAACAGTCTTGCGGCTGACAGGGCTGGACTGGGAGTCTGGGGTCAGCAGAGGTCAATTCCATACAGGACGGATAAATAACAAGGTTCTACTGTAGCACGGGGACCTATATTCAATATCTTGTGAGAAACCATCATGGAAAAGAATTAAAAAAATAGATGCATGTATGTGTGTAATCGAATCACTTCGCTGTCCCAGCAGGAAGCAACAGAACATTGTACATCAGCTATATAAAAAAGATCTTCCCTGCAGGTTTCTTCAAATCCGTGGCAAGGGGGCACAGTTTTGATAACTCTCTTTTGACCCAAACAAGGACTGTTCCTGGTACGGAACCCAAGGGGTGGCTTTATTAATACTCCACACTGGACGGTCTCCACCCAGCACTGTGACGGGAACTAGAATTTCAGCCTTCTCGGAGCTGCTCTTCAATGGACATCTGGCCTACTTGTCTGCGCTCTTTGCTCACTGGGCTTATACGAATGCTCAGGAGACCAGACGTGGCTGTGTGCAATAACAGCCGAGAGGGACTGCACACGCGTGCTGGGCTACACAGGAAGATCCTGTGGGAGTGAATGGTGCCCCAGGGTAGGCAGTCCTTTGGGATCAGGAGCTTTCCCAGGCGGGTGGCAGTGGGGAACAGGGGCCAGAGCCCCCTGGCTGGAGGGAGGAGGAACTGAGCTGGGGTCTCCAGAGTCCCTCTTGGGTCTTCTTCGGTCAGCCACCAAGCGGCAGCCACCCCTCCCTCGTGACCCGCTTCTTCTGCTTAGGGCACACTGCACACTTTCAGAGCAATACCATGCCCCGTCCCCCCAAAATAAACAGCTCCAATAAAAGAGCTGGGGGGAGGAGGAGGGCCACCGTGTACGTGCACCTGAGACTTCCTGGGACAAACCACTGTGTCTCTTACTTGTCCATCCATTTCAGACAGGGCTGGTGTTTTCCCTCAGGGTCCACAGACAAGACATGTGATTTTGATATCCCAGTCTTGGTGGACGGGGAAATGAGAATAACTTTCCTCAGGCCAATATCATGCAAAATTCGAAGTCACATTCTTGGCTTTTTCTTTGTTTGCCTTGGGAACTATTTCCTTTTGGCTCTGTGGGGTTGAGTCCTTTGCTTAAAAATAATGTCCTTTCTGGCCCCGCACAGAACTGATCGGGCCGTGTGAGGATTCTCGGGGCTCCTCATCCCGAGTCCTGCCGTCGTGTTGACCGAACGCACAGCTGTGACGGGCACATCCTGAACAAACCGGCCGTGTGGGCCAGGGTGCTGGGATCCCGCAGGTCTCGAGTGGGGTGTTCATTCCCAGTAGGGGTGAAGGCCAGGCTCAGTAGCAAGTCACCTGTGAGGGGACCTGATGGTGGGTTCCAGGAGAGGCCAGAATGCGATGGGGGACAAGGTGAGTGCACACGGAGACCGGGGCAAAAAGGGCTGGAGAAGCAAGACTGGATGGACGAAAGGGTCAAGAGGACATCAGATCAGCTCTTGCCGGGGAAGGAATGGAACGGGACCGTGAGGACCAGGACGGAGCTGCTGCGACTTTCCTCTTCCCTTGACGTGGTGCTTGCTTGGCCTAGCCCAGTTGCAGCCTCAGAACCAATCTCGGCACGGCATTCCGAGCGCACTGGCTAACGCCACCCCCCCATCAGGTTCCTCTCGTGGAGGCTGAGTGAGAAGCGGAAGAGAAGGTGGCAGCGAGCCCAGAGAGGGAGTGGACACGGGTCCACGGAGGAGGCGAGTGCCTGGCATGGTGGTGCTGGGCAAGGAAGGAGGAACAGAGTCTACACCAGGAATGGAATCCACGCTCATTAAATGACCCCAGGAAGGGGGATGGAGGGGTGGAAGGGATCATTAGGTCATGTTTATAACCAGCACTATAAATGGACAGCCAACAAGGATCTACTACTCCACACGGAACTCTGCTCAGTGTTACGTGGCAGCCTGGATGGGAGAGGAGTTTGGGAGAGAATGGATACCTGTGTGCGTGTGTGGCTGAGTCCCTTTACTGTTCACCTGACACTGTCACAGCACTGTTTGTTATCAGCTATGCACGCTCAGTCACATAGTGTCCGACTCTCTGTAACCTCATGTAATGCAGCCTGCCAGGGTCCCTTGTCCATGGACTGGCCAGGCAAGAGTACGGGAGTGGGTTGCCATTTCCTCCTCCAGGGGATCATCCTGACTCAGGGATCAAACCCACAACTCCTTTGTCTTCGGCACGGGCAGGCAGATTCTTTACCACTGTGCCACCTGGGAAACCTCATCCCAAAACAAAAGGTTTTTAAAAAATAAAAAAATAGGGCTTCTCCGGTGGTCCAGTGGATAAAGAGTCTGCTTTGCAGTGCAAGGGGCACTGGTTCGATCCCTGGCCCGGAAAGATCCCATGTGCCGCAGAGCAGCTGGACCGGTGTGTCCAATCGCAAACCAACGCTCTGGAGCACATGCGCTCAGAGCTGGTGCTCTTCAACAGAGCCAATGCAACGGTAGGCCTACACAGGAGGCAATGCGAGGAAAGTCAGCCCTCAAGACTGGATGGACGAAAGGGTCAAGAGGACATCAGATCAGCTCTTGCCGGGGAAGGAATGGAACGGGACCGTGAGGACCAGGACGGAGCTGCTGCGACTTTCCTCTTCCCTTGACGTGGTGCTTGCTTGGCCTAGCCCAGTTGCAGCCTCAGAACCAATCTCGGCACGGCATTCCGAGCGCACTGGCTAACGCCACCCCCCCATCAGGTTCCTCTCGTGGAGGCTGAGTGAGAAGCGGAAGAGAAGGTGGCAGCGAGCCCAGAGAGGGAGTGGACACGGGTCCACGGAGGAGGCGAGTGCCTGGCATGGTGGTGCTGGGCAAGGAAGGAGGAACAGAGTCTACACCAGGAATGGAATCCACGCTCATTAAATGACCCCAGGAAGGGGGATGGAGGGGTGGAAGGGATCATTAGGTCATGTTTATAACCAGCACTATAAATGGACAGCCAACAAGGATCTACTACTCCACACGGAACTCTGCTCAGTGTTACGTGGCAGCCTGGATGGGAGAGGAGTTTGGGAGAGAATGGATACCTGTGTGCGTGTGTGGCTGAGTCCCTTTACTGTTCACCTGACACTGTCACAGCACTGTTTGTTATCAGCTATGCACGCTCAGTCACATAGTGTCCGACTCTCTGTAACCTCATGTAATGCAGCCTGCCAGGGTCCCTTGTCCATGGACTGGCCAGGCAAGAGTACGGGAGTGGGTTGCCATTTCCTCCTCCAGGGATCATCCTGACTCAGGGATCAAACCCACAACTCCTTTGTCTTCGGCACGGGCAGGCAGATTCTTTACCACTGTGCCACCTGGGAAACCTCATCCCAAAACAAAAGGTTTTTAAAAAATAAAAAAATAGGGCTTCTCCGGTGGTCCAGTGGATAAAGAGTCTGCTTTGCAGTGCAAGGGGCACTGGTTCGATCCCTGGCCCGGAAAGATCCTATGTGCCGCAGAGCAGCTGGACCGGTGTGTCCAATCGCAAACCAACGCTCTGGAGCACATGCGCTCAGAGCTGGTGCTCTTCAACGAGAGAGGCCAATGCAACGGTAGGCCTACACAGGCCAAAGAATAAAGATGGATGAAAATAAATTAAAAAATAAATAAACCATAAAAGAGGCCAAAACTTAAAAATAAATAAGAATAAATCAAAATAAAAAATCAAAAAATAAATAAATGACCCCCAGGAAAGCCAATTACTGGATGCTTGCTTTCCTCCAGGGGACAACTTTAGTCCAGGAAAAGGATTTTAAAGGAGAACTAAGTGGGCTGGACTGAGGCAGAGAGAAGCCTTGGGGGGGGTGTGTGTGTCCCACAGTCATGCCCAACTCTTTGTGACCCCATGGACTGTCGCCCACCAGGCTCCTCTGCCCATGGAATTTTCTGGATAAGAATACTGGAGTCGGTTGCCATGTCCTATTCCAAGGGATCACCCTGACTCAGGGATCAAACCCACATCTCCTGCATCAGTGGGCAGATTCTTTACCAGGAATGCTACGTGGGAAGTCTCCGGGGGTGGGGGAAGCTGTTAACATGCCTGGTGTCGGGCAGGGGGAGTGAGGACAGGCTGGAGGTCAGTGAGGGCAGTCTACCGAGGCAGGAGGGCAGCAGATGGGCTCCCAGCCAGGCCCGAGTGAACAGGAGCAGGTGGAGGATGGGACCTGAAACATTTGGCCTCAGTGTTTAAAACAGGCTCATGGGTGAGCCCGATAGCCCAGCTCCAGGAGGCCCACCTTGGGCGGCAGCTGAGTAGCTGCTGCTTCCCCAGGGAGAGGCAAGGGAAGGGCTGGTGATCCCACGGTTGAGTGCCCTGGCTGGGGGGTGCCCCTTGTTTTCATGCAAGGACCAGAACTTGCCAGAGTGGGAAGCAACTCTTCTTGAAAATAACAATAACATCTACTTCAAAAGCAACATCACCCGCCACCCAACCCCACCCGTCCCTGAGGGCCTGCAGTGCCTCCACTCTCCGACAATACCATGACAAATCTTCCCAAAAGAACGGACCACACTAAGAATCAGTGCAAGACAGATGGCCACCCTGGTGGCCACTTGGGGAAAACAAGGATGTTACTGATAAATGAGTTAGCCCAAATGCAATATTTGGGAACAGTAGTGCTGTGCTCAGTCATGTCCAACTCCTTGCGATCCCATGGACTGTGGTCTGTTAGGCTCCTTTGTCCATGGTTATTCTCCAGGCAGGAACGCTGGAGCAAGGTGCTATTTTCTCCCTCAGAGCATCTTCCTGGCCCAGGGATCGAACCCATGTCTCCTGTGTCATCTGCCTTAGCAGGTGGGTTCTTTACCACTGCGCCACCTGAGGCGTCCAAGCCTATAGAATTTGAAATCGTTTTTAACTCAGTGGCATTAGGTCAAATTGGCAAAAATTGTTAGAACACCTAAAACCTCCATCCTGGAAGCAGAAACCTCTAGGCAAATGACGGAGCTAATGATCTTTTAGAGAAGGTATATTAATGTTTGCAGTTCAAACAAAACATATGTAAAATAACAGATGATTGAGCTGGCAAGAGAAACCTCTAAAACTGCTGATATTCAAGAGACCCTCTCCCAGGGAAAGCAAACAACCTCGCTTTCTTCCGACTCTCTGATAGGCCTGCTGCTCTGAGTCAGGGCTCAGAGCGTCTGAATCCAATTGTGAGCAGATTGTGAAAGCTTGTAGAGGTTTCTCACGCTGGAATGTGACCTGCTCCTCTGTTGTTTTTCCCATTTGAATGGAGAAATCAGACTCTTATCTGATCTGTTCATATCCTTTTAATTTCCTCTTGAAAATTAAAAAAAAAAAATCCTGTACATTTCTAATTCAAGGCATATATTTTTTTTTCTGGCTTCGAAAAAATACTTTTGTCCCTGCCAGTCTCTGGTGAACTCAACTAGATGCTTCAGAAATGTGTTTGGAGAGCTTCCCTGGTGGCTCAGTGGTAAAGAATCTGGCTGCCAATGCAGGAGACACGGGTTCGATCCCTGATCTGTGAAGATCCCACCTGCCGCTGGCCATCTAAACCTATGCTCTACAGCTATTAAGCCGGTATTCTAGAGCCTGGAAGCCACAACTATGGAAACCTGTGCACCCTACAGCCCACGCTCTGCAATGAGAGGAGCCTCCCTAATGAGACGCCTGCACACCACAACTAGAGAGCAACCTCCACTCACCGCAACTAGAGAAAAGCCTGAGCAGCAAGGAAGACCCAGCACAGTCAAAACTAAATAGATAGGGCTCCCCTGGTGGTCCAGTGGGTAAGGACACCGCCTTGCAGTGCAAGGGGCACCGGTTCCATCCCTGGCCTGGCAAGATCCCACATGCTGCAGAGTGGCTGGACCTATGTGTCCAATTACCGAGCCGGAGCTCTGGAGAGCATGCGCCCAGAGCCGGTGCTCTGCAACAACAGAGGCCTCTGCGATGGGAAGCCCACAGGGGCCAAAGAACAAAGATGGATGAAAATAGATAAATGAAATACCAATAGGAGTGGCCCACTCCCCCTGCAAAAAAAATAGATAAAATCATATAGAAAATCAAGTTTCGATCGATCCCACAGTCGTTTTTGCTCCTAGCCACACGCTTCTGACTCAGCTCAGCCTTCTACTGTGTGGCTGGCCACCTCAGCACCAGAGTCTGTGGGGTCCTCAATTTTTACTCAAAGAATTTAATTGTTCTGAGAGTCCTACTTCAAAATCTCACATTAAATATGGCTTCCCCATCAAAAATCCTGCTCATATAGCTTGCAGGGGTGAGCGTTGGACTCAGTGCTCTGAGAGAAGGGGATCTGGAGGAAAAGCCCATAGTCAGGTCTGGCTGTGTGGTCACAAGTCCATGGGCCTCTATGACATGCGGCAGTGGCCAAGATTAGAGGGTTCCCAAGAGTAGGTGAGGCTGAGGCGCTTCTGGGTCTGTAACTGCTGCTGCTTCATAAGATCCTAGGCATCACCAGTCTCAGAGCTGCCCCTAGTCCCAGTGCTCCCCTAGTTCCGGTGCTCCCCTAGTCCCGGTGCTCCCCTAGTCTCAGTGCTCCCCTAGCCTTGGTGCTCCTTTAGCCCCGGTGCTGTCCTAGTCCTGGTACTTCTCGAGTTACACTGCTACCTAGTCCTGGTGCTCCCCCAGTCCTGATGCTCCCTAGTCCCAGTGCTCCCCTAGTCCTGGTACTCCTCGAGTTACAGTGCTCCCTAGTCCCAATGCTCCCCCAGTCCTGGTGCTCCCCTAGTCCCAGTTCTCCCCAGTCACAGTGCTCCCCTAGCCCCAGTGCTCTCCTAGTCCTGCTACTCCTCAAGTTAAAGTTCTCCCTAGTCCTGTTGCTCCTCCAGTCCCGATGCTCCCCTAGTCCTGGTGCTCCCTAATCCCAATGTTTCCCCAGTCTAAGAGTTACCACCCTGTCCCAGAGCTGCCCCCTCCCCATGCTGCCTGTGTTCTTACATGAAAAGGAAGGGCACAGTTCAGGAGCACCAGGCTTGCTCCTCCTGCAGACTGGAATGTGGGTGTTTGGCAGGGATGGGAGGCAGCCGTTTCTGGCATGTCGAGCCACCTGGGGAGAACTGGGACGATCTTCCAGCCTGAAGGGAAAAAAATGAAAAATAGCAATAAATACAGATAGGAAATATTTGACTGTTGACTACTGCGTAGCCTCACAAATATAGGACATACTTGAATGTCTTCTGTTACACTGATATAGTAGATATTGAATGTCTTTAAGAACAGGAAGGACCCTTACTTTCCAGCAGCTTCTGACTCAGCTCAGCCTTCTACTGTGTGGCTGGCCACCTCAGCACCAGAGTCTGTGGGGTCCTCAATTTTTACTCAAAGAATTTAATTGTTCTGAGAGTCCTACTTCAAAATCTCACATTAAATATGGCTTCCCCATCAAAAATCCTGCTCATATAGCTTGCAGGGGTGAGCGTTGGACTCAGTGCTCTGAGAGAAGGGGATCTGGAGGAAAAGCCCATAGTCAGGTCTGGCTGTGTGGTCACAAGTCCATGGGCCTCTATGACATGCGGCAGTGGCCAAGATTAGAGGGTTCCCAAGAGTAGGTGAGGCTGAGGCGCTTCTGGGTCTGTAACTGCTGCTGCTTCATAAGATCCTAGGCATCACCAGTCTCAGAGCTGCCCCTAGTCCCAGTGCTCCCCTAGTTCCGGTGCTCCCCTAGTCCCGGTGCTCCCCTAGTCTCAGTGCTCCCCTAGCCTTGGTGCTCCTTTAGCCCCCGTGCTGTCCTAGTCCTGGTACTTCTCGAGTTACACTGCTACCTAGTCCTGGTGCTCCCCCAGTCCTGATGCTCCCCTAGTCCCAGTGCTCCCCTAGTCCTGGTACTCCTCGAGTTACAGTGCTCCCTAGTCCCAATGCTCCCCCAGTCCTGGTGCTCCCCTAGTCCCAGTTCTCCCCAGTCACAGTGCTCCCCTAGCCCCAGTGCTCTCCTAGTCCTGCTACTCCTCAAGTTAAAGTTCTCCCTAGTCCTGTTGCTCCTCCAGTCCCGATGCTCCCCTAGTCCTGGTGCTCCCCTAATCCCAATGTTTCCCCAGTCTAAGAGTTACCACCCTGTCCCAGAGCTGCCCCCTCCCCATGCTGCCTGTGTTCTTACATGAAAAGGAAGGGCACAGTTCAGGAGCACCAGGCTTGCTCCTCCTGCAGACTGGAATGTGGGTGTTTGGCAGGGATGGGAGGCAGCCGTTTCTGGCATGTCGAGCCACCTGGGGAGAACTGGGACGATCTTCCAGCCTGAAGGGAAAAAAATGAAAAATAGCAATAAATACAGATAGGAAATATTTGACTGTTGACTACTGCGTAGCCTCACAAATATAGGACATACTTGAATGTCTTCTGTTACACTGATATAGTAGATATTGAATGTCTTTAAGAAACAGGAAGGACCCTTACCTCACTCTTCTGAGCACGTATACATTTTAAACGTGGCTATTATTTACCTAACAGAAAACTGGATCTTTTGACTTTGGGTAACACGAGAGCATGACATTTTAACCAAACAATTGAAAGTATCCACCTTCTGGGCTTTCCTCCAAGGATGAAGCTATCAGCAAAAGGATAAATTCAACCAGAAGAGATGAGACGTGTCATGTCAGCCGTGACAACAGAGTTACTGGGAACAGGACTGGGAGGAGCCCGTTCTCTGGAAGACTAATGGTATGGGTCAGTGGAGACTGCAGCCTGGGTCTGCGCCCTGGGTGCCCGTGAGAGCTGGGGGCCTGGGCGAGCGCGTCACAGAGAGGCAGGAGGCCTTCACAGCAGATCCCAGGAAGGTTCTGCAGGGCACACACAGCAGCATGGTGCTTGCTTCCCTTCCATGAAGGGACACGAGCCACCTGCTCCAGCAAGGGCTCTGCGGGGACACAGGATGGCAGGCCTGTACCAGCTGTGCCCAGGGGGGCCCCATGAAATGACTGTTCTTGAATGTTAGTTTCAGCAGTAAAGATAAGCAGACATCCAACCACCCTGTGAGGCAGAAAAGCCTCTGTGTGCGTGTGTGTGTGTGTGTGTGTGTGTGAGAGAGAGAGAGAGAGAGAGAGAGAGAGAGAGAGAGAGAGAGAGAGAGAGAGAGAGAGAGAGAGACTTAGCCAGTCCTGAGCTCTGAGCTGGAGTTTGCTGGGGGCCCAAAGAGGGAACATTTCTCAGCAGAGGTAGCAGCTAGAATGAGCAAGATGGAGCAAGAAGATGCTAACAAAAAAAGAAAAAAAAAAAAAAGAAGAAGAAGATGCTAACAACAACCAAAAAGCATGTATTTATACCGCTTTGTTACAGAGAGATTTACCATACCCCCAGAAGGCAGGCTGGAGGATACACCGTGTCCTGGGGAGAATGGGGCTTTGAGGGTGGAAGTTGGGGGATGTCAATTAAGAAGGACCTGATCTCCAGGGTTTGATCAGATTTGGTCTTGAAACAGGGCTTCCCAGGTGGCTCAATGGTAATGTGCCTTCCAGTGCAAGTCTGATTCCTGGGTCAGGAAGATTCCCTAAAGGAGGAAATGGCAACCCGCTCCAGTATTCTTGCCTGGGAAATCCCACGGACAGAGGACCCCACAGGCTACAGTCCACGGGGTCACAAAGAGCTGGACAAGCACACACGAGAGGAAATAGTCACCGAAATGAGATTCCACGGTGATGTGCTAGACAATTTCATGATGATCGTGGAGGGTGGACTGTGGCAGGCAGAATGATGTGGAGTCTCTGCCCAGGCTAGGGAGAAGGAGATGGCTCAGGAAGGCAGACAGGAGAGCAGGTGGGAGGGGAAGGCTGGGCACCCCGGCGTGGGATCCTGGCTCTGTGTCTGGGAGTATTAACTCCATTCCCTGAAGCAGGTGGCTCAGAAGACAGTGGTGTTCATCTTGGAAACACTGACCTGGGGACACATGTAACAATGGGGGCAAGCCTGGGCTGCAGGGGTGATGTGGGTGTTAGCAGTGTGTAATGGAAACCAGAGGACCAGCTGGATGGGGTGGGGGCCCTAACACAGGATGCAGCCTGCACAGCACAGTGTTCTAGGAGGAACAGGGGTGAGAATTGGAGGACCAGCCCACAGGGGCCGGGGGGCAGAGGTGGGAGAGCTCCTAGGAGGAAGGTCAGCAGAGGCAACCTCTGGACTTAGAAACTGGGAGGTCGCCCGTGGCTGTGGCAGCACCAACATGAGGAAGTCGCCGCCAGTTCATTATGGGTTGTGAAGTGAGAGGAGGACGGTGCGGGGAAGCAGACAGAGGGCGAGGAAGGCAGAAGGCACGGGGCCTGGGGACAGGCCTTGGGGAGGTGGGAGCAAGGTGCCTTCAGATGCAGTGATGGCGGACCCCGCACCACACAGGGGTGACTGTAGTCATTACTTTCTGCCTTTATTTCTTGATTTTAAATCCAGCATTTATCATGAAAAAATCAGGAAAATACAGAAAATACAGAATGTGCTATTCTCCAGATACCTAGACACAACCCATATTAACATGTGGCTATCTTTATAAAAAGAAACTTACGATCGCTGTATTTAGCTAGCAGTTTAGTATGGAAAGACTAACACGCTACTTCATAATTTGCTCTTCATTTAGTAGAGTCTTGTGAGGCTCTTCCCATGCATTAAATACTCTTCTAAAATGTTATTTTTAATACATTTTGTGTGGATAATAATTTAACCAGCCTCGTACTTCGGCATTTAGATGATTTCTCATAAGTGATGCTTCAGTAAATACCGCTATGTGTATATCTGATTACTTCAGTGCAAAACCCTAGGAATGAGATACCGACTCCAAAAGTCCTAGTGTCTGGGATGCGTGTAATACCTATCGTCACTGAGATTCTTGATTTATCTACACTTCGAGCTTCACTGGGCTATCACAGGACACCGGTTGGGTGTGGAGAGTCATGTAACCTTCTTAAAGAGGCAACCTGAAGATCCTCTGTGCCGCCCGCCTGTGGGAAGCCCCTGCATTTGCATTCTGCCATTCCCACGTACCGTGTTATCAGCACTGTCTCTCCAGCCTCCTAGGCAGCTTGCTCTGTGCACTCCTGAGGGCAGGGGCCCCATGCTTTAATTTTGCACTCCAAGCAGCTGGCACACAGGAGTGTTGCACATGTCTATTCAACTGGCCTGAAGGACGGGGCTGTTGATGGGGCTGGCTTCGTTAGAATGGAAAGGCCCAGGGACTCCCCTGGTGGTCCAGTTGTTAGGACTCCCATCTTTCCAATGCAGGGGGCACAAGCTCAACCCTTGACCAGGGAATTTCAGGAAAATGAGGTGCTCTCATTCCTTCCAGGGAGCACTTCCACCAGCCAGGAGCTCCAGTGCTCCTCAGGCATGGAAAAATGTCCTCATTTTCCTCTCCACAAGGTAAATCATTTGGCCCAAGAATTCACTGTACCCATTGGTTGGATCTTATGTTTATTAGATTATCTTTGCCTTCATTCTTTTTTTTTTTTTTAATTTTAGCCTCTTTTATTGATTTTTTTTAAATCCATTTATTTTCATCCATCCTTATTCTCTGGCCTGTGTGGACCTCCCATCGCAGTGGCCTCTCTCGTTGCAAAGCACCAGCCCTTGGCGCATGTGCTCCAGATTGCAATTGGACACACTGGCCCAGCTGCTGCTCGGCATGTGGGATCTTCCTGGGCCAGAGATTGAACTGAACCGGTGCCCCTTGCACTGGAAGGCAGATGCCTTACCCACTGGACCACCAGGGAAGCCCTGTCCTCATTCTTGATTACATATGCTTAAGTTATTACTGCCTCTCTATGAAGCCAAGGTTTTAGTAACTTTGAGAAATAACTTTAAGTATTTTTTAAAATGATAATTCAGTGTCCACCTCAAGCAAAACCAACTTTATTAATTCCTCTTACTTCTTCCATTCAAAAAGATTCTGTATTTATAAATCGGAGCTACTCATGGTTGACACTTGGCTATGTTCTGGATCAAAAGAGCAAGCACAAAGCCTCTCAGATATAAATGATATTTGGGGGACAATTAGGGAATATTTATGTGGTCATATTTTAAAATCAATGTTAACTTTTTCAGGTGTGATTATGTGGTTAAAAAAAGGACGTTCTTATTCTTTGGAGATGCGGGCTGAAGCTTTGCCACCTTCTTTCAACAATTCAGCCAAAAACACATGCATGTGTGTAAATTATATATCATGCACAAAGCCAGAGTAAGAGAGCCAGCAAGCAAGAGAGCACAACTGTGGCAAAATGCTAACAGCGGGAAGCTCTTCATTGTACTAATTCTTCCAACTTCTCTGTAGGTTTAAATTTTTAACGTGGTTGTAGTTTTAAGAGAAATGGTATTAGTTTAGACGTTAATAATGATAAACAAAACCCCTGAAATATGAAGCACATGACAGCTAGTCGTGAAGTCAAATCAAACAGATCTCAGAGTGCTGAGCCACAGCATGGAGCCTGAAATATTCACAGGTCAGGTCCTAGACGGCCAGCCACCTCCACCAGGTCTGGGTGCTGGACCTCCAGCGTTCCTACTGTTCACACACCCATATCTAAGTGAGTAGGCATTCCTGTGTTCTGTCTGCTGTTGTAGACAGGGTGTCTGGTTGTTTGTTACAAATTACTATAGAGCAAATCTGTAAATAAGCAAATTACCCAGTTATAGAGGATAACGAAGTAAAATATGCCATATTCATCTGAAATATCTTCTGGCCAATAATTGCTGCAGAAATAAATGTAGGGTTTTCACCTGCTCTCCATAATCGCCTTAATGGCACCTGTTTCTCTCCAGCGTTCTCTCCAGACAGGAGAGGAGGTCACCCCAACTTCCCAAGGAGCCTAAAGCTGGACTGCCTGACCTGGGGCCTGCCAGAGCTCACAGGGGTCGGGTCTCTGGGTCCCCAGGGAGACCAGAGGCTCTGGGTAACCAGACTAGTTCTGTTTATATAAACAGGATAGGAGCAAGGCTAGGAAGAATGAGTAAAGTCTCGGCAGTTAAAACTGCATATAATTGCTTTAAAAAGTCATCTAGAGGGCTTCCCTGGTGGTCCAGTGGGTGGAGAGTCTGCCTTGCAGTGCAGAGGGCACTGGTTCGATCCCTGGCCTGGGAAGATCTCAGGTGCCGTGGAGCGGCTGGACCAGTGTGTCCAGTTATGAGCCAGCGCTCTGGAGAGCATGTGCCCAGAGCCGGTGCTCTGCACTGAGAGAGGCCACTGCGATGGGAGGCCCACACACGCCCAAGAATAAAGATGGATGAAAATAAATAATCAATTAAAGAGGCCAAAATTAAAAAAAAAAGTTATCTAGATAAAGGCTGATGGCATCTTAAACTGTGATGCCCCGATCCCAGCCAAGGGCCCAGTGCTGCGGTGAGAGCCTTCAGAGAAGAATGAGACTCTTCTCTGGGCAGACCCCCTGCTCCTTCTCACCCTTCCCTCAGAATCATACTGGCCAACACCAGGCTTCTCCAGGAGGAAGGCTGTAAGTGTTGTGGAGACCCTGAGAAACCTGGGGGAAGAGGGAGACTCGACTTCTTTCCTTTCAAAAAGTCCTCCAAAGAGAAATAATAGAGAAGTGCTTTCGATAGGAACATTTTATTTTGAATTCTTAAATACATACATCTTGCACTGCAGTTAATCAAAATGAAGCTTAGGAAAGTGAATCCCCGCCTTCTTGAGCCCGGACTTACGCTGGATACCCGGTCCTGTGGCCGCCGGGGGTGACGGGCCGGCGCAGAGGCTCGGGGCCACCCCACTGCCCGCCGGCCCCTCTCCGCCTCGCCTTCCCCGTGTTGGTCATGATCTGGGGGAAGCAGAGAGGAAACAGGGCTGGAGAGAGCATCGAGTGGAGAGCAGCCCACACGCTCTAGCTCACCACAGCTAACACGTTACAGTAACAAGAGGCTTTGCAGTAGTGAGGAAGGGTCATGACACGGATTATTCAGGCAAATAGAAAATTTCAGGAAAGTCGCTTTAGATTTGCATATTACACTATTAAGCATAAATGAAACAAAACAAAAAAAGGAAAAATCAAACCACGGAAAAAGGAGAAGAGTTGAATATAGTTAACTTATCAAATTTCTGGAGAGTGCTGAGTTTTGAAAGTGACAAGGGAAAAAAGATTTGATTTCATAAAAAATCAACATTTCCACATGTACAGTATATTAATAATAAACTAAATTAACAGGTAAAACAATGAACTGGGAAGAAATATTTACAGCACAGTTAACAGATTAAAGGTTCAGATTGTCATTAGATAAAGAATTTTACAAATCAGTAAGTCAAACACCAAATAGATAACTGGGGAAACAATTCAAACAGCCACATACAAAATAAATAATCAATTAAAGAGGCCAAATTAAAAAAAAAAGTTATCTAGATAAAGGCTGATGGCATCTTAAACTGTGATGCCCCGATCCCAGCCAAGGGCCCAGTGCTGCGGTGAGAGCCTTCAGAGAAGAATGAGACTCTTCTCTGGGCAGACCCCCTGCTCCTTCTCACCCTTCCCTCAGAATCATACTGGCCAACACCAGGCTTCTCCAGGAGGAAGGCTGTAAGTGTTGTGGAGACCCTGAGAAACCTGGGGGAAGAGGGAGACTCGACTTCTTTCCTTTCAAAAAGTCCTCCAAAGAGAAATAATAGAGAAGTGCTTTCGATAGGAACATTTTATTTTGAATTCTTAAATACATACATCTTGCACTGCAGTTAATCAAAATGAAGCTTAGGAAAGTGAATCCCCGCCTTCTTGAGCCCGGACTTACGCTGGATACCCGGTCCTGTGGCCGCTGGGTGACGGGCCGGGCAGAGGCTCGGGGCCACCCCACTGCCCGCCGGCCCCTCTCCGCCTCCCCTTTCCCCCGTGTTGGTCATGATCTGGGGGAAGCAGAGAGGAAACAGGGCTGGAGAGAGCATCGAGTGGAGAGCAGCCCACACGCTCTAGCTCACCACAGCTAACACGTTACAGTAACAAGAGGCTTTGCAGTAGTGAGGAAGGGTCATGACACGGATTATTCAGGCAAATAGAAAATTTCAGGAAAGTCGCTTTAGATTTGCATATTACACTATTAAGCATAAATGAAACAAAACAAAAAAAGGAAAAATCAAACCACGGAAAAAGGAGAAGAGTTGAATATAGTTAACTTATCAAATTTCTGGAGAGTGCTGAGTTTTGAAAGTGACAAGGGAAAAAAGATTTGATTTCATAAAAAATCAACATTTCCACATGTACAGTATATTAATAATAAACTAAATTAACAGGTAAAACAATGAACTGGGAAGAAATATTTACAGCACAGTTAACAGATTAAAGGTTCAGATTGTCATTAGATAAAGAATTTTACAAATCAGTAAGTCAAACACCAAATAGATAACTGGGGAAACAATTCAAACAGCCACATCACAAAATAAAAAAACATTACCAGTAAAGAGAAGGAAGCAAAATCATCAGCTTTACAAGTAACTAGAAACACTACCTTTACAAAAAAGCTATCATTCTTAAGTTATTAAATCAGCGGCAGTTAATGACCGCATCCACTTCTGACAATAGTTTTAAATGTCGGTGGCGTAGAAATTTGAGACAACACTTTTGGAAAGTAATTTAGCATTTTACATCAGGAGTCCTTGCAATGTTCATATCCTTGGGTGTTAAACCCTAGAGGAAGACGCCAAAATGTGGAAGACATTAAATAAAGCTGTTTGTTACAAAATCATTGTAGAGTAAAACTGGAACAATCTGTCTCGTAATTGAGGAACAATGAAGTAAAATATGGCATATTCATCTGAAATATCATATGAACATTTACAAAGATAAAGGCTAGGTTATGAAGAAAAACTGCTTATTTAAAACATTGTAGGTGAGGTTAGAGTATGGGACATAAACGGTGCTTTCCATTATGCTAAAAGCACACAAAAAGACCAGAAGGAAATGAACAAAATGATTACAGTCACTACACAAGACTGAATCAAGAATACATTTTTCCTCTTTACTTTCTGAATTTTCTGAACATAGTTATACTATGCTAATAATTAAGACAAGTTATTTTTGAAAGAAATTACTGTAAAACTGGAGAAATCTGGGTGAGGTCAGTGGATTGTGCCAACGCTGACCTCCTGGTTTGACGCATGCCACAGTCACCCCTGGGCTCCGGGGGGAAGGCTGTAGGGCACTTCTTTACTACCTTCTCAACTTCTGAATTGATAATTGCTTCCAAATAAAAGGTGCTTCTTTTTGTTGTTTGTTTTGTTTTTAAATCAGAGGGACTTTCCTGGTGGTCCAGTGGTTAAGAGTCCACACTCCCAGTGCAAGAGGCATGGGTTCGATCCCTGGTCAGGAAACTAGTTGCACATGATGCAACTAGGAGCTAGCACGCCACAACTTAAGATCCCACACGCCGCAACTAAGACCCGGTGCAGGCAAAGAAATACTTACTATTTTTTTAAATCAGAACATAAATGAATGGGAATTACATCTTTGATTTTTGCTTAAAGGTTATTTCGGTGTACCTAGTATTTGAGGTAGAAAGAAGAGGGAAAAAGGGCCAGTTTTCTTTGGGAGAGAATCACCAGGCCTCAGATGTGCTGTGGACACAGCCAGCAGCCAGAGGGGTGGGCAGGGTGGTGAGGGGTGGGAAGAAGGCGAAGGGAACGGGAGAAAGGTGGGGAGAGGAGGCGAGAGGGCTCTACCCTTGGTGGGGGAAAGGGACACAAGCTTTCCAAATAAGAACAAACATGCAGCTTCATCTACCTGGCATTTCCCGTGAAATGTGCAAAAGGAGACTCTCCTATCTGCCATCGCTACCACTGCCGTCTGAGGCTCCTCCCACTTCTTCTCTGTCCCACTGACCCCATCATCAGAGAACGTTCCTTAACTCTGATATTCAGTGGTACCTTAGGACCCCCCGGGCCTTCTCCCCCTCCATGAGGCCAGCTGGACACCTGGGCCCTTCCACAGGAGGCTAGGAGACAAAGGCTCAGGCTTAAGCACTGAAAGAGGGAGAGGCGAGTGTGTGGGTCACCTGCATGCCCGCCCCCCGCCTCCTCCCGGCTCCACTGTCCTTTCCAGGTCACTCTCCCAACTCATTCCTCAGGAAATAGAACATAGCTCATACTCTTGTTTCAGCCTTTGGAAAACCCTGCCCACCACACCATTCCCCTAAGACTTCATAGGCCCAAGAAATCTCCTAAGGTGGGTGGTATTTGTCCTTTCCAGTGGACGAGGAAGGAGCTTCCCAGGTGGCACTAGTGGTAAAGAACCTGCCTGCCCATGCAGGAGACTTAAGAGACTCAGATTCAGTCCCTGGGTTGGGAAAATCCCCTGGAGGAGGGCATGGCAACCCACTCCAGTACTATTGCCTGGAGAATCCCGTGGACAGAGGAGCCTGATGGGCTATAGTCCATAAGGTAGCAAAGAGACATGACTGAAGTACTTAGCACGCATGCACCTGCGTGTGTGGATGAGAAAACTGGGTCAGGTTTGTGGGCAGGATCGCCCAGTGTGTCGTCAGAAGGCCGAAGGAAGGGTCTCTGGTGGAGATGGTTGGTGTGAGGGCCCAGAATGACTGCCTTGGTGCTGGGTGTCTCAGAGCAGCCCTTCCAGAAGGCTTGTTTCCCCTGTGCTTGCTGGGATTTCCGGGGCCCTCTCTGAGTGCTGCAGTTGCACAGAAGCCTTTTGGGGCTGGAAAGGTCTTAAGGAGTATCTGTCTATACTGAGTTCCACAGAAATGCTTCGGGGGATGCTGGGAATGAAGAGAAAGGGCTCCTGACCACCACCCTACCCATCATGGGAGCTCAGCTTCCATCTGGGTTGCAGATGGGGAGATGCTGTTTGAAAAAATATTCAACAATAGAGTATATTTAACCACAGTTCAAAAGAAAACACAGCATATGATTTAGCTGAATGTAATTTGTTCTGTTGATCCTAAAGAAAATCAACCTTGAATATTCACTGGAAGGACTGATGCTCCAATATTTGGGCTACCTGATGAGAAGAGAGGACTCATTGGGAAAGACAAGACAAAGGAGGACAAGGAGATGACAGAGGACAAGAAGGATGGACGGCATCAAGGAGTCAATGGGCATGAGTTTGAGCAAATTACGGGAGATGGTGAAGGACAAGGAAGACTGGCATGCTGCAGTCCAGGGGGTTCTAAAGAATCAGACACAGCTTAGCAACTGAGCAACCAACAACACGTTAAATAACATGCCTAAAAATTAGACCATATGATCAGTTTTGAATATTTCACACAGTCAGAGACTCTAAACTTTCAAACACAGAACTCAGTCCACTGGAAAATCAGCAGCTGCCTCAGAAGGCATGGGGTTTGGGACGAGGAAGGAGCTTCCCAGGTGGCACTAGTGGTAAAGAACCTGCCTGCCCATGCAGGAGACTTAAGAGACTCAGATTCAGTCCCTGGGTTGGGAAAATCCCCTGGAGGAGGGCATGGCAACCCACTCCAGTACTATTGCCTGGAGAATCCCGTGGACAGAGGAGCCTGATGGGCTATAGTCCATAAGGTAGCAAAGAGACATGACTGAAGTACTTAGTACGCATGCACCTGCGTGTGTGGATGAGGAAACTGGGTCAGGTTTGTGGGCAGGATCGCCCGGTGTGTCGTCAGAAGGCCGAAGGAAGGGTCTCTGGTGGAGATGGTTGGTGTGAGGGCCCAGAATGACTGCCTTGGTGCTGGGTGTCTCAGAGCAGCCCTTCCAGAAGGCTTGTTTCCCCTGTGCTTGCTGGGATTTCCGGGGCCCTCTCTGAGTGCTGCAGTTGCACAGAAGCCTTTTGGGGCTGGAAAGGTCTTAAGGAGTATCTGTCTATACTGAGTTCCACAGAAATGCTTCGGGGGATGCTGGGAATGAAGAGAAAGGGCTCCTGACCACCACCCTACCCATCATGGGAGCTCAGCTTCCATCTGGGTTGCAGATGGGGAGATGCTGTTTGAAAAAATATTCAACAATAGAGTATATTTAACCACAGTTCAAAAGAAAACACAGCATATGATTTAGCTGAATGTAATTTGTTCTGTTGATCCTAAAGAAAATCAACCTTGAATATTCACTGGAAGGACTGATGCTCCAATATTTGGGCTACCTGATGAGAAGAGAGGACTCATTGGGAAAGACAAGACAAAGGAGGACAAGGAGATGACAGAGGACAAGAAGGATGGACGGCATCAAGGAGTCAATGGGCATGAGTTTGAGCAAATTACGGGAGATGGTGAAGGACAAGGAAGACTGGCATGCTGCAGTCCAGGGGGTTCTAAAGAATCAGACACAGCTTAGCAACTGAGCAACCAACAACACGTTAAATAACATGCCTAAAAATTAGACCATATGATCAGTTTTGAATATTTCACACAGTCAGAGACTCTAAACTTTCAAACACAGAACTCAGTCCACTGGAAAATCAGCAGCTGCCTCAGAAGGCAGTGCAGCTTAGCAGTAAAGGGCAAAAAGGCTCAGGTAACGCTCCAGAATGTTCCTCAACCTTCTCCGGCCTCAGCTTCTTGACCTGTAACACAATCCTCAAATAACACTCCAGAATGTTCCTCAACCTTCCCCGGCCTCAGCTTCTTCACCTATAACACAAAATGCTCAAATAACACTCGAATGCTCCTCAACCTTCTCCAGTCTCGGCTTCTTCACCTATGACACACAATCCTCAAATAACGCTCCAGAATGCTCCTCAACCTTCCCCAGCCTCGGCTTCTTGACCTATAACACACAATCCTCAAATAACGCTCGAGAATGTTCCTCAACCTTCTCCAGCCTCAGCTTCTTCACCTATAACACACAATCCTCAAATAACGCTCTAGAATGTTCCTCAACTTTCCCCAGCCTCGGCTTCTTCACCTATGACACACAAAGCTCAAATAACGCTCGAGAATGTTCCTCAACTTTCCTCAGCCTCAGCTTCCTCACCCAAACACACAGTGAGAGCAGCTTTCACCCAAGGTTGGTTGGGAGGATTAAATAAATGCAATCACAGTGTGAAGGACCTGGTGCAGGACATGTGCTCAACTAATTTAAGACACGCCTATGATTATCGTTAAACGTAACTGAACAATAAGTTTAAACTTCAAAACAAAAACAAAAAGCTGGGATTTTAGGAAAAATACCCACACCCCTTTAACCAAGGTATTAAAGATATTTAAAATTAGGGCACCCTTTTGAAGAAGAACTAAGTGACACAGTATGGATGATTTAAAAAATCAGAAATAACCAATCAAGCAGAAGCTGGCAAATCATCAGTCTTGACTTGCTACTGATCATGGCTTGAAGAAGGAACCTAAAAGGGTGCTCTTTTCCACCAGAATTATGAGTAAAGGATACATGTGACATGACCGCAGCTCTTCTCAGGCAACATGGAGAACGTGACCTGTTCTGCCCAAGCTTTCTGTGCTCCCTGCAGTCATGAGGATCTGCATGGCCCTGGCTCTGCCGTGCTCGGTACTGTCTGCTTGCTCTTGAGGGGGTGAGGACAGGCAGCGAGTGCAGCCCTGCAGGGTTCGGAGGCGCCCATCAATTTGGGGTCCAAGAATTGTAGGGAGGGCTCCCTTCCACCTCCAGAACACCCTGGGTGTCACCCTCACTGAATTCCACCCTCAGCTCCAAAGGAGCAGCTTTTCCACCACTGGTTGTGTCTGATAGCCGCTCCTGGAATGATGGTAAAGGGTCTGGGGTGGGGCCCAGATGCTATGTTGACCCATTCTGAGGAGTCCCTGGCCAGTTGTGACATCACAGGCTGACACCCATCAACCCCACCCCCTCCTCCCTGTTATTGCCAGCCCTCATCAATAGCACAGGTTTGTCTGCTCCACGTCCTCTTTTGTAAATTCTGGAAGACAACAGTTTGTCAGATTTTTCTAGTATTCTATGGTGTGTTCAGCAAATGGCATGGGTTCAATAAAATTTTTTTGAATACAATTTTGAAAAAGTCATTGCCTTTCTACGGATCTTGAAAAATCTACAATCTCCTTAGGACATCAGAATGGGAGATGCAAGTTGCGATCTGGGGATGCACATTCCCTCATTACTGGGGGAAAATGCACCTCCTTCTGTCTCTGACAGGTTCCCTCATTTGGCACAAGCAGTGAGCACTCCCAGTGTGAACAAGCACACAGCACCTCTGCCCCCTCCCTGGTGTGAACCTCTAGAGCCCAAGGTGGGCAGGTGAGCTCACAGTGTGGTCGGCTGTCAATTTCAAATCAAGACTGGCTATCTGGGACCTCCCTGGTGGTCCAGTGGAGCACCCACTCTGCACTCCCCTCTGCCACCTCCCCGTCTGTGTCCTTCTGCCTCCACGGGGCAGGGTGAGAGGTCTCCTCCAGATCAGAGATGCTTAAGCTCCCACCTCAGAAATAACCAATCAAGCAGAAGCTGGCAAATCATCAGTCTTGACTTGCTACTGATCATGGCTTGAAGAAGGAACCTAAAAGGGTGCTCTTTTCCACCAGAATTATGAGTAAAGGATACATGTGACATGACCGCAGCTCTTCTCAGGCAACATGGAGAACGTGACCTGTTCTGCCCAAGCTTTCTGTGCTCCCTGCAGTCATGAGGATCTGCATGGCCCTGGCTCTGCCGTGCTCGGTACTGTCTGCTTGCTCTTGAGGGGGTGAGGACAGGCAGCGAGTGCAGCCCTGCAGGGTTCGGAGGCGCCCATCAATTTGGGGTCCAAGAATTGTAGGGAGGGCTCCCTTCCACCTCCAGAACACCCTGGGTGTTACCCTCACTGAATTCCACCCTCAGCTCCAAAGGAGCAGCTTTTCCACCACTGGTTGTGTCTGATAGCCGCTCCTGGAATGATGGTAAAGGGTCTGGGGTGGGGCCCAGATGCTATGTTGACCCATTCTGAGGAGTCCCTGGCCAGTTGTGACATCACAGGCTGACACCCATCAACCCCACCCCCTCCTCCCTGTTATTGCCAGCCCTCATCAATAGCACAGGTTTGTCTGCTCCACGTCCTCTTTTGTAAATTCTGGAAGACAACAGTTTGTCAGATTTTTCTAGTATTCTATGGTGTGTTCAGCAAATGGCATGGGTTCAATAAAATTTTTTTGAATACAATTTTGAAAAAGTCATTGCCTTTCTACGGATCTTGAAAAATCTACAATCTCCTTAGGACATCAGAATGGGAGATGCAAGTTGCGATCTGGGGATGCACATTCCCTCATTACTGGGGGAAAATGCACCTCCTTCTGTCTCTGACAGGTTCCCTCATTTGGCACAAGCAGTGAGCACTCCCAGTGTGAACAAGCACACAGCACCTCTGCCCCCTCCCTGGTGTGAACCTCTAGAGCCCAAGGTGGGCAGGTGAGCTCACAGTGCGGTTGGCTGTCAATTTCAAATCAAGACTGGCTATCTGGGACCTCCCTGGTGGTCCAGTGGAGCACCCACTCTGCACTCCCCTCTGCCACCTCCCCGTCTGTGTCCTTCTGCCTCCACGGGCAGGGTGAGAGGTCTCCTCTCAGATCAGAGATGCTTAAGCTCCCACCTGAGACAAACCTGAGACTCCATGCTCCCAATGCATGAGGCCCGGGGTTCAATTCCTGGTCAGAGAACTAGAGTCCACAACTAAGAGTTCATGTGCCACAGTTAAAGATCCCAATCCCGACAAGCAACACTTAAGACCCGGCACAGCCAAGCTAAAAAAGTCCAGGTGACTAAGGGCAGCTAGGGAAGTCTAACGAACAAAGACAGCAAAACAGGGAGCCTATGTATAACCTCCATGACTACTGTTCCACACTCCGTTTGTCACAAAACTTTAAAGTGTTTCCACAAGAGATGCTCTGGTGACCAGGTCCAGTGGACTGACTGGAGGCCCACTCACAGATCTGTCCAGGTATGACCCTGGGAACCTGTGCTCCTGGCCCGGTTTGGATAAACAGTCTTTGCAGATGTAGTTAAGTTGTCGCTGATGTTCAGCTGCTAAGTCAGGTCTGACTCTCTGCGACCCCATGAACTGTATCCTAGGTTATCCCAAATCCAGTGACAGGTGTGTCATTATAAGAGACAAAAGAGAACACAGGGACTTCCCTGGTGGTACAGCAGCTAAGACGCCACGCTTCCAATGTGGGGCCCAGGTTCCAACTCTGGTCAGGGAGCTCCATCTCACATGAAGATCCCAAGTGTCACAACGAAGGACCAGATCAGCCAAGTCAATAAATGAATACATATTTGTTAAAAAAGAGAGAATGAAAATGAAGAGGAGAACCGAAATGCACAATTCCTCCATTATTTTGGGGAGATGCAAGTTGCGATCTGGGGATGCACATTCCTCATTACTGGGGGAAAATGCACCTCCTTCTGTCTCTGACAGGTTCCCTCATTTGGCACAAGCAGTGAGCACTCCCAGTGTGAACAAGCACACAGCACCTCTGCCCCCTCCCTGGTGTGAACCTCTAGAGCCCAAGGTGGGCAGGTGAGCTCACAGTGCGGTTGGCTGTCAATTTCAAATCAAGACTGGCTATCTGGGACCTCCCTGGTGGTCCAGTGGAGCACCCACTCTGCACTCCCCTCTGCCACCTCCCCGTCTGTGTCCTTCTGCCTCCACGGGGCAGGGTGAGAGGTCTCCTCTCCAGATCAGAGATGCTTAAGCTCCCACCTGAGACAAACCTGAGACTCCATGCTCCCAATGCATGAGGCCCGGGGTTCAATTCCTGGTCAGAGAACTAGAGTCCACAACTAAGAGTTCATGTGCCACAGTTAAAGATCCCAATCCCGACAAGCCACACTTAAGACCCGGCACAGCCAAGCTAAAAAAGTCCAGGTGACTAAGGGCAGCTAGGGAAGTCTAACGAACAAAGACAGCAAAACAGGGAGCCTATGTATAACCTCCGTGACTACTGTTCCACACTCCGTTTGTCACAAAACTTTAAAGTGTTTCCACAAGAGATGCTCTGGTGACCAGGTCCAGTGGACTGACTGGAGGCCCACTCACAGATCTGTCCAGGTATGACCCTGGGAACCTGTGCTCCTGGCCCGGTTTGGATAAACAGTCTTTGCAGATGTAGTTAAGTTGTCGCTGATGTTCAGCTGCTAAGTCAGGTCTGACTCTCTGCGACCCCATGAACTGTATCCTAGGTTATCCCAAATCCAGTGACAGGTGTGTCATTATAAGAGACAAAAGAGAACACAGGGACTTCCCTGGTGGTACAGCAGCTAAGACGTCACGCTTCCAATGTGGGGGGCCCAGGTTCCAACTCTGGTCAGGGAACTCCATCTCACATGAAGATCCCAAGTGTCACAACGAAGGGCCAGATCAGCCAAGTCAATAAATGAATACATATGTGTTAACAAAGAGAGAATGAAAATGAAGAGGAGAAGGTTCCTAGAGATGGAGGCAGAGTCTGGAGTTCCACAGCCACAAGCCAAGGAGGGCCTGCTCCCTTGCTGCTGTGCTCAGACTCTCAGCTGACCCTTTGCAACCCCTCTTTGTAGCCTGCCAGGCTCCTCTGTCCATGGGAGTCTCCAGGCCAGAATGCTGGAGTGGACTGCCATGTCCTCCTCCAGGGGGTCTTCCTGACCCAGGGATTGAACCTGGGTCTCCTGCATCTCTGGTACTGGCAGGCAGTTTTCTTACCCTCTGAGCTCTTCTAGATCCTTTGGAGGGAACATGACTGTGTGGACAGCTCAATTCTAGATTTCTGGTCTCCAGAACTGAGAATGCATTTCTGTTGTTTGAATCCCTCCAATTTATTAGAAAAGTAATAAATTTGGCTTCATGTCTCTATAACGAGTTCTCTGTGTGCTTCACTGTAGCCATCACATTGCCACCGAAAAGTGACTGACCCCGAGGAGATAAACGAGCATGCATGCACCTTTTCTAATTATTTCCTTCTGGTAATAAGAGCGGTACCCATGCGGTAAGGAGATTAGAACTGTGGACTACAGCATGTCCCGATGCTGTTAAGTCAGGTCACTGGTTGATCTGAAAGCTGGTCTTCCGCGTCTCGCCAACCTGCATGACTGAACCAGGAGCTCCAGCAGGTTCAGTGCCGTGTTTCCGACACTGCTGTTAAAAATCTTCGCCATGTCAACATAAGATCTCACCAGCAGCATTTCATTGTACACAGGTGCTACAGGCTATCAGGGGAGGGGCTGTACTGGGCTTCCGTCTGAACACCTCTGCTGACACTTGTGTGCTTGTGTGCGGGAAGTCCCAGTACCTGAGGGCTGGGTTCTCGACAGCTCCACCGCCACCCCCCAGAGAAGCTCTGCCAGCCCACCTTCTGCTTTTTCACCACCTGCCCGTGAAGCACAAGCATCTGGCCTTTCAACACGCACATCCTACCCGATGGGGCTCAGTCCTTCCCTGACAAAGCCAGTGTTCTTCCAGGGTCAGAGCTCGAGACGTCCATCAACAGTTTGGAACCTGGATGCCTCGCTCCCCGCCCTTCTTGAGCACCTCCGGCTTGACCGCCGTCTGCAGGCAGTTAGGTTCCTTTGATCCCTGAGTCATTTCGTGGGGCAGGGGTGCTTGTCTGTGACAGGGAGCTGGTGGTCACCCAGCCTCCTACGTCATCACCCGTTCCTCTTTCCCCCTTGCTCCTCTACGTTCTCCACAAAGCAGTCCAAGTGAAAACTGAAGTTAATATAGTAAAACATGAATCAAACTGAGTCACCCCCTGCTCTGCGTCCTCCAACAACGTCCCAGCTCGTACAGAGTAGATGCCTCGCCGACAATGCCCTCACATCCAGCCCTCCTTGGCTGTCCACACTCAAGCTCTGCCAGCACACCCTGGTTCCAGCCTGGGGCACCTGGAAATTCCATGAACACTGAAGTGACCGGGGAGGCCAGCACCCAGGGTGAGGTGATGGGAGCCTGGGTGGGGCGGCAGGGGGAATGGACGGGCTTTCTGCTTCCACCCGGCCCTGTAGAGGCTTGTGCACCTACACCTGACACCTCTCTCCTTCCCAAGCCACTGTCTTTGCCTCAATTGTTGAGAGCCTGGCTCCTAGCTCTAACACCGACTTGCCCAACCTGAGATTTCAGAGTCCATGTAACCAACCCAGTCAACCACCAGCTTCAGAAATCCAGGAGTTCCTTTTAAACCCAGCGGCCTTCACTCCCATGTCCTCAGCTGTCTGTCACGGGGCTTCGGTCTGAACCGGCCTCATTCTTTGCAACTGCTCTTCCCTTCAGAGCCCTCAGCCTCCACCACCCACTGCTCACCCATGTGCTCTTGGATCGAGGCTACATCCTCGCCTGGGCAAGCAGCAGCTCCCCCGACTCACCCCTTCCCTGTCTGGCTGGTGAAGGGGGACCAGTGGATCCCAGAGCAGCAGAGTCTCCGGGAAGCTCAGATCACGGCCCCTCACAGACATGCGGCTCCACAGGCCTCCACAGGCTTTGAGTGACCACTCAACTGATCCAGAAACAACCCCTCCACCCCCATTTTCCATGGTACTGTTTTTTTTTTTTTTTAATTATTTATTTATTTGGCTGTGATGGGTCTTAGTTGCAACATGTGGGATCTAGTTCCCTGACCAGGGATCAAACCTGGGACCACTGCATTCGGAACACAGAGTCTTTACCACTGGACCACCAGGGAAGTGTCCGTGGCACTGTATTTTCCTGGCTCTCCTCAAGCCTCTTTGACTGTTCACTTTCTGTCCTTCTTGGCGGCCATCTTCCTGGCATGCCCTCTGTCCTCAGTTCCTTCCTCCCACTCTGTCCACCCTCTGCCTCAGTTGGCGACCTCATCTGCTCTGATGGCTCTGGCCATCACCCATGTGTGGATGACTGACAAGCCTGCAGCAGCCTTCCCTCCTCATGGGTAAGACATGCAAAAACGAAGAAGCTGGACGGGTAAGTGACTACTCCACTAAGGAAGGGCTTGGGGCTTCCCAGGTAGTGCTAGTGGTAAAGAACCCGCTTGCCAATGCAGGAGACGTAGGCCTGATCCCTGTGTTTGGCAGATCCCCTAGAGGAGGGCATGGCAACCCACTCTAGCATACCTGGAGAATCTCATGGACAGAAGAACCTCGCAGGCTATAGTCCACAGGGTTGCAAAGAGTCAGACATGACTGAAGTGACTTAGCACTCACACATACACACACACAAGGATGGGCATACCTTCAGATGTTACGAAGGCACTACAGTGTGCCTTCTCTTTGCCAGCAGGTCTGTTCAGGATAGTAACTAGGGTCACTGTGTCCTTCAGGACCCCTGGAAGCAAGTTGGCCACCATGGAAATTCTCATAAGCACAGTACACAGTATCATAACCAACCTCATGTGTTACTACAATCACTAAGTCCCTCAATGGTCCATCTCTCCTTTCTATTACAGGGTCCCCAGCCCCTTCACATGGTACTTACTCCCAAGTACTCTGTGGTCAGAAGCTTCTCGCCTGAGAGCTCTCCAAGCTGGGGCTGGATCAGTTCGTCCTTGTCCAGATCGGCTTCCATAGTGTCATGGTCCTCCTAGTTCAAAGGAGACATGGGGTGAGACCTCTGACCCTGGTAGCAAGTCCCCAGAGGGTGGCTCCCCGAGTGGGCATCGGTAGTGAAATGGGAAAGCCCTGGCCTGACCATAGCAGTAGGCTTGCATTTCAAGGCTCTCAAGGGCAGAATGCCCACTGCTCAGAACCTCTGTGAAGATGAAAAGGAAAATGCCAATCCACCTCTAGGAAGCTGGGCACCTAACGACCATTTGCATGACCACTGGTGGGAATAGGTTCAACAAGATGCTATTGAATGGTCTTTCCTAGTTACAGTTATCAGAATGCTTTTCTCTTTGAGGTCAAGATCATGTGCATCAGCCAGCCTATGGATGGCATGACCAACTCAATGGACACAAGGCTGAGCAAACTCTAGGAGACAGCAAAGGACAGGGAGGCCCAGTGTGCTGCAGTCCACAGAGTCGCACTCAGACATGACATAGCGGCTGAACAAAGACTGAGAGTGAGGGAAGGATTTCTACTCCCACCAAATTCTTAGTGCTCTAAGTTCCAGCAGAGCAAGAAGGCAAGGAAAGGAAATAAGCATACAGATCAGAAAGGAAGAAAAAGAATTGTCTCTATTTGCATATGACATGATTGCCTATGTGGAAAATCCCAAGGGACTGACCTCCCCAAACCTGAACTAATAAGTGAGCTCGGCAAAGCGACCGGATATAAGAAAACATACAAAAATAAATTTCTACATACTAGCAATAAATTAAGAATCCAAAAACTAATTGGGAAAGGCAGGATATACAGATGGCAACATTAAATGTTCAGGATAGTAACTAGGGTCACTGTGTCCTTCAGGACCCCTGGAAGCAAGTTGGCCACCATGGAAATTCTCATAAGCACAGTACACAGTATCATAACCAACCTCATGTGTTACTACAATCACTAAGTCCCTCAATGGTCCATCTCTCCTTTCTATTACAGGGTCCCCAGCCCCTACACATGGTACTTACTCCCAAGTACTCTGTGGTCAGAAGCTTCTCGCCTGAGAGCTCTCCAAGCTGGGGCTGGATCAGTTCGTCCTTGTCCAGATCGGCTTCCATAGTGTCATGGTCCTCCTGGTTCAAAGGAGACATGGGGTGAGACCTCTGGCCCTGGTAGCAAGTCCCCAGAGGGTGGCTCCCCGAGTGGGCATCGGTTGTGAAATGGGAAAGCCCTGGCCTGACCATAGCAGTAGGCTTGCGTTTCAAGGCTCTCAAGGGCAGAATGCCCTCTTCTCAGAACCTCTGTGAAGATGAAAAGGAAAATGCCAACCCACCTCTAGGAAGCAGGGCACCTAACGACCATTTGCATGACCACTGGTGGGAACAGGTTCAACAAGATGCTATTGAATGGTCTTTCCTAGTTACAGTTATCAGAATGCTTTTCTCTTTGAGGTCAAGATCATGTGCATCAGCCAGCCTATGGATGGCATGACCAACTCAATGGACACAAGGCTGAGCAAACTCTAGGAGACAGCAAAGGACAGGGAGGCCCAGTGTGCTGCAGTCCACAGAGTCGCACTCAGACATGACGTAGCGGCTGAACAAAGACTGAGAGTGAGGGAAGGATTTCTACTCCCACCAAATTCTTAGTGCTCTAAGTTCCAGCAGAGCAAGAAGGCAAGGAAAGGAAATAAGCATACAGATCAGAAAGGAAGAAAAAGAATTGTCTCTATTTGCATATGACATGATTGCCTATGTGGAAAATCCCAAGGGACTGACCTCCCCAAACCTGAACTAATAAGTGAGTTCGGCAAAGCTACAGGATATAAGAAAAACATACAAAAATAAATTTCTACATACTAGCAATAAATTAAGAATCTGAATCTAAAAATACAATATAAGTGGGGTGGAGAAGGGAGGGGGCCAGGGATATACAGATGGCTAATCTGGGATTACACATATCTGTAAACAACAAAACTGCAAAAGTAAAAGTAAAATAAAAATAATTATTAAAAATGACAATATAATGTGTAATTTCTTAAGTAAAATAAGAAATGTGTGTGTGCTCACTGTTCAACTCTGTGAGCCCATGGACTGTAGCTTCTACAGTCTTCTGTTCATGGGATTCTCCTGACAAGAATACTGCAATGGGTCGCCATTTCCTCTTCCAGGGGAGCTTCCCAACCCAAGGATTGAACCCATATTTCCTGTGTTTCCTGCATTGGTAAGCAGATTCTTTACCACTGTGCCACTTGGGAAGAAATACTTGGATATACATTTAACCAAATATGTATAGGACTCGGATGCCGAGAACTACAAAACACTAATGCGAGAAATCAAAGAGGCTGGGTATACCAACATCGGTACATATGCGTGGAACTGTCGTGTCCTTGGGTTTAGAGAGCGGGGCATTTGGCTTGTGAGCGGGAACCTCTGAGTCATGCACAGAGAAAGAGTGATTTTAAAATGGTGATACTGAGAAGGGCAGGAAGAGCTGTGTTCAGAAGTGTTATCAGTACCGTACTGTGGAAAAGGAGGCAAGCACAAGACTGGGCCAAACTTCCACGGTCTGTTTGGGAGAAAGACAGGGAGGCCCGGGGTGTGCTGCAGTCCACAGAGTCGCACTCAGACATGACATAGCGGCTGAACAAAGACTGAGAGTGAGGGAAGGATTTCTACTCCCACCAAATTCTTAGTGCTCTAAGTTCCAGCAGAGCAAGAAGGCAAGGAAAGGAAATAAGCATACAGATCAGAAAGGAAGAAAAAGAATTGTCTCTATTTGCATATGACATGATTGCCTATGTGGAAAATCCCAAGGGACTGACCTCCCCAAACCTGAACTAATAAGTGAGTTCGGCAAAGCTACAGGATATAAGAAAAACATACAAAAATAAATTTCTACATACTAGCAATAAATTAAGAATCTGAATCTAAAAATACAATATAAGTGGGGTGGAGAAGGGAGGGGGCCAGGGATATACAGATGGCTAATCTGGGATTACACATATCTGTAAACAACAAAACTGCAAAAGTAAAAGTAAAATAAAAATAATTATTAAAAATGACAATATAATGTGTAATTTCTTAAGTAAAATAAGAAATGTGTGTGTGCTCACTGTTCAACTCTGTGAGCCCATGGACTGTAGCTTCTACAGTCTTCTGTTCATGGGATTCTCCTGACAAGAATACTGCAATGGGTCGCCATTTCCTCTTCCAGGGGAACTTCCTAACCCAAGGATTGAACCCATATTTCCTGTGTTTCCTGCATTGGTAAGCAGATTCTTTACCACTGTGCCACTTGGGAAGAAATACTTGGATATACATTTAACCAAATATGTATAGGACTCGGATGCCGAGAACTACAAAACACTAATGAGAGAAATCAAAGAGGCTGGGTATACCAACATCGGTACATATGCGTGGAACTGTCGTGTCCTTGGGTTTAGAGAGCGGGGCATTTGGCTTGTGAGCGGGAACCTCTGAGTCATGCACAGAGAAAGAATGATTTTAAAATGGTGATACTGAGAAGGGCAGGAAGAGCTGTGTTCAGAAGTGTTATCAGTACCGTACTGTGGAAAAGGAGGCAAGCACAAGACTGGGCCAAACTTCCACGGTCTGTTTGGGAGAAAGACAGGAAGGTGGCTGGACTCTCTTACACAGATGCCAGTTAGAACAAAGGCGTCACCTGGGGGGAGGAGATGCTGATGGAGTGCTTGTAGAATCCCAAGAAGTACATCCCTGGCAAAAAATGATCTTTGCGGGCATTAAGAAGAAGGGGAAAAGGGAAGACTGGATAGCTTATCTCAAAAAAGCTACTAATGAGTAACAGTTGGTCACTGCCTTATTTATTATGAAACAGAAGTGTCACATGACTTTTTATGTGTCCCATAGTGATCTCATACACGAGAATTCAGATCATGAATGGCTGGTGGAATAATTCTGTTGGACAGTCCTTATTTAAATAAAATTGGCTTGTGGCGAAACAAATATACTCAGCTTTTTTAAAATTTTTATAGTAACTCTGGTTCAACAAGTACTATCACTTTTTTCCACTTCTAAAGAGATGACTTAACTTGAATAAGGAATGTTAAACTTTTTAGGGAGATGGTGAATGCCTTCTCAAACCCTACATGAGATTTCTTTAACTAGTTATATTAATATATTTAACATCAAAAAGTTCCCTTCTCGGGATCCTGCAGGGGCGCTGTGCGACGGCTTGGAGGGGTGGGACGGGGGAGATATACATATGACTAATCTGGGATCATACATATCTGTAAACAACGAAACTTTGTAAAAGTAAAAAGCAAAATAAAAATTAAAAAAAAAAAAGTTTCCTTCTCATAGAACAGAGGAAGATTCACGTGTGTTTCTAATTCGGTCCATTAACCTGTAAGGCAAGGGTTGAAAATACACTGACAATGTCCATTTTATGGTCTTAACTCTGCCAATTTAATTAAAATTCTCTATCTAAAATATAACTTGAGCGAAATCAAAGAGGCTGGGTAACAATCGGTACATATGCGTGGAACTGTCGTGTCCTTGGGTTTAGAGAGCGGGCATTTGGCTTGTGAGCGGAACCTCTGAGTCATGCACAGAGAAAGAGTGATTTTAAAATGGTGATACTGAGAAGGGCAGGAAGAGCTGTGTTCAGAAGTGTTATCAGTACCGTACTGTGGAAAAGGAGGCAAGCACAAGACTGGGCCAAACTTCCACGGTCTGTTTGGGAGAAAGACAGGAAGGTGGCTGGACTCTCTTACACAGACGCCAGTTAGAACAAAGGCGTCACCTGGGGGGAGGAGATGCTGATGGAGTGCTTGTAGAATCCCAAGAAGTACATCCCTGGCAAAAAATGATCTTTGCGGGCATTAAGAAGAAGGGGAAAAGGGAAGACTGGATAGCTTATCTCAAAAAAGCTACTAATGAGTAACAGTTGGTCACTGCCTTATTTATTATGAAACAGAAGTGTCACATGACTTTTTATGTGTCCCATAGTGATCTCATACACGAGAATTCAGATCATGAATGGCTGGTGGAATAATTCTGTTGGACAGTCCTTATTTAAATAAAATTGGCTTGTGGCGAAACAAATATACTCAGCTTTTTAAATTTTGATAGTAACTCTGGTTCAACAAGTACTATCACTTTTTTCCACTTCTAAAGAGATGACTTAACTTGAATAAGGAATGTTAAACTTTTTAGGGAGATGGTGAATGCCTTCTCAAACCCTACATGAGATTTCTTTAACTAGTTATATTAATATATTTAACATCAAAAAGTTCCCTTCTCGGGATCCTGCAGGGGCGCTGTGCGACGGCTTGGAGGGGTGGGACGGGGGAGATATACATATGACTAATCTGGGATCATACATATCTGTAAACAACGAAACTTTGTAAAAGTAAAAAGCAAAATAAAAATTAAAAAAAAAAAAGTTTCCTTCTCATAGAACAGAGGAAGATTCACGTGTGTTTCTAATTCGGTCCATTAACCTGTAAGGCAAGGGTTGAAAATACACTGACAATGTCCATTTTATGGTCTTAACTCTGCCAATTTAATTAAAATTCTCTATCTAAAATATAGCCTTTTACTTAAAAAATAGAAGTTAAAAAGACTTAAATAAATGGAAAGACATATCATGTTCATGAATTAGAAACCCAATACAGAACTTCCCTGGTGGTCCAGTGGTTAAGAATCCACCTTGCAATGCAGAGGATGAAGGTTCAATCCCTGGTTGGGGAACTAAGATCCCACAAGCAGAGGAGCAACTAAGCCCATGCCTGGCAACTACAAGGACCAAGCACTCTGGAGCCTACACAGCACAATTACAGACAGTTCGTGTACATGAGGCAACAAAGATCCCACCTGCCGCAACTAAATAAGTAAAGATCCCACCTGCCAAATAAATAAATAAATAAATTTTTAAAAGAAAAAGAAACCCAACATAGTCAAAATGTCAATTTCCCCCAAGTTGACACAGAAGTTTTGTGTAGTTTCTATAAAAATCCCAGCAATAGTTTTCTGTAGATGGATACAAGACTAATATACAAGTTATATGGAAGGGGCAAAGGAACTAGAATAACTAAGATAATTTTGCAAAAGAAGATTTCAAGACCTTATTGCTGATGAAGAATGTCAAAATGAAGGATGTGTGTGTATTTAGTCGCTAAGTCATGTCCGACTCGTTGCAGTCCTAGCAATTGTAGCCTACCAGGTTTTTTTGTCCATGGGATTTCTCTGGGGATTTCCCCAGAATACTGGAGTGGGCTGCTATTTCCTTCTCCAGGGGATCTTATTGATAACACAGCTCTTGCCACTCCTGACTGCAGGTGGATTCTTTACTGCTGAGTCACCAGAAGTCCCGGCTGTGCTCAAGCAGCCATCAGCTTTTGTAGCCCGAGGGGAATTCAGGATGGAAGAAACAGGATATTGGCCCTACACAGTTAAGAAGGCTATCATAGGAGCAATGTCAGTGAGTTCAGACATTTGTAACTTCCCATGCACAGAAAAGCACTAAAATCATTAACTTAGATGTTTGGTTTTGTGATTAGTAGTGATGTTTTGATGTTTGATGTCTGACTACATGCCCCCCACAAAAAAACCTCCTATATATGACCTGGCTCCTTCCTCATCTCTTTGAAATAGTTTCTCAGAGCTGTAGGTGAGGCTGTCTCCCAGGCTATCGTCCTCAGTAAGGTCCCCGAATAAAACATAACTCTCAACTTTTAGTTTGTGCATTTTTTCCAGTTGACATTATGTTGACTGGAATCAAGACTATGTGGTACCAGCAGAGCTAGACACACCGATCAGCTCGACAGAACAGAGAACCTCCAAACAGACCTACACAAATATGTGCAACTGATTTTTGACAATGATGTAAAAGTAACTCAGCAGAGCAACTGGCTATTCACAGGGAAAAAAGGGACCTAATTCTCGCACCTTATATAAAAAAATAACTCCAAATGGACCATTGACTTACATGCAAAACTACCAAATTATTAGAAAAAAATAAGAGAAAATCTTTGGCTCCATGGCAAGGCAAAGAGTTCTCATACTTGAAGTACAAAGGGAAAACTTGATAAATGGGATTTTTCTTGAAAGTTTAAAACTTTTGCTCTCTGAAAGACCCTGTTGATAGGACAAAAAGAAAAGCTATAGCCAGGGAGAAAATATTTGGAAACCACACATCTGATAAAGGACTAGTATCTAAATATGTAAAAAATATAAAGAACTCTCAAAACTCAATAGTAAACACTCCCAAAATCCAATTAGAAAATGGGCAAAAATATGAAGAGACATTTAACTAAAGAGGACATGTGGATGACAAATAAGCACATGAAAATGTTCAACAACATTTGCCATTAGGAAAATGTAAATTAAAATCACAGTGAGTCACTCCACACCCATCAGAATGGCTAAGTTAAAAAATAGTAACAACATCAAGTTCTGGTGAAGATGCAGAGAAAGTAGACCTATTGCTAGTGGGAACACAAAACTGGTACCAACACTCTGCAACATGGCAGCTTCTTACAAAGCTAAACATGCAACTACATACGATCCTCAATTAGGCTCTTAGGCATTTATGTCAGAGAAATGGAAACTTATTGTCACATAAAAATATGCACGGGAATGTTGATAGCAGCTTTATCTGTAATAACCACAAACTGGGAACAACAGACGTTCTTCCACAGGAGAATATTAAACAATAATTGTGGTCCAGCCATACCATGAGATACCGACCACACGTGCACTTGGATCAGTCTCCAGTGAAATACGCTGTGTGAAGCAAGCCAGACCTCAGTGGTCGCATACTGTGTGACTCCATTTATACGACATTCTTGAAATGACACAGCTATGGAAAATGGAGAGCAGACCAGTGGTTGATCTGATCAGGGTTTAAGGAGTAAAAGGGGTGTGACTGTAGAAGGCAGCCCGAGGCTAGAGAGATGTTCTGGCTCCTGACTGCACCAGTGTTGATCCCCTGGTGGTGGTTACACTGTAGTTCTTCACGATGTTACACCAGTGAATGGAACTGGGTGAAAGGTACACAAGGTTTTCGCTATTATTATGTGAGCCTACAATTATCTCAAAATAAAAAGGTTTTACATATACAAGAAGAGGGCTTCCCTGCTGGTCCAGTGGGTAAGGACACTGCCTTGCAGTGCAAGGGGCACCGGTTTGATCCCTGGCCTTGGAAGACCCCACGTGCCGCGGAGCGGCTGGATCAATGTGTCCAACTACGGAGCAGAGCTCTGGAGCGAGAGAGAGGCTACTGCGATGGGAGGTCCACACAGGCCAAAGAACAAAGATGGATGGAAATAAATAAATGAAAGACCAATAGAAGTGCCCCTTCCCAAAAAAGAGAAAGAAAGAAGAGAGGCGTTAAAAACAGTAGTACAGGGCTTCCCTGGTGGTCCAGTGGGTGGGGACACCGCCTTGCAGTGCAAGGGGCGGCGGTTTGATCCCTGGCCTGGGAAGATCCCATGTACTGCGGAGCGGCTGGACCAATGCGTCCAATTACCGAGCTGGAGCTCTGGTGCGCATGCGCCCAGAGCCGGTGCTCTGCGACCACAGAGGCCACCGCGATGGGAGGCCCACACGGGCCAAAGAACAAAGATGGATGAAAATGGACAAATGAAAGACCAATAGAAGTGGCCCACCTGCTCCCCTCCCTCCCCACCCTCAATAATAAATGAATAAATAAATCTTCCAAAAAAGCAAAAAACAAAAAAAAAGCAGTAGTACATGTGAGCTGTCCCCAGCCTGTGTGTAATCAAATGCCAGCTGGTACTGGGGAAGCTGCGGTACTCTCCCCAACCCTGCCAGGACTTCGGAGATGACAAACCAGCCTTTGTAGGTTAAATTATAACAATCAGTACAAGGCAGACCAGGGACTTCCTTGGGGTCCAGTGGTTAAGACTCTGCGCTCCCAATGCAGGGGGCCCAGGTTTGATTTCCGGTCAAAGAACTAGATCCTACATGTCACAATTAAAGATCCCAGCTGCCACAATGAAGACCACGGGCAGCCAAGTACATACATTAATTAAAGTAAATAATAATAAAAAAATAAATACAAAACAGATCAGATCATCCTGTCTCCTGACTGTGGTACAGTCCAGGGAACGCATGCGTCTCTGTTGGGGGAGCTGGCCTGCTGTGAAGCGAGACCAGAGGAGAGAGGGGCCCCGAGGGCGGGCAGCCCCAGTTCCTGTCAGTCTCAGGGCGAAGGGCTGCCTGCGCTGGCACCCCTGGGTGACAAGGGTCCCTGAGCTCATCTAGCCTGTCTTCCTGCCAACTCCTCGTCCACTCAACCACGTGGAATTTGCTTCCTCTAAACTTGCCAACAGGAAAAACAAGATCTATTCTACAAACATAAGCACCTGTCCTTATTTTCAAGCTAATTCCTAGTTGTTTTCGGTACCCCAGTCTTTGGTGAAAGTGATTTATTCGAGTCAGTTTCCAAGGGATGCAAAACCCCCAGTTCCTTCGAGGACTGCTTCAGGTAGGGGAAGGCCTGTTCCGGGGCACGGCCCTGACTCCCCAGTCTCTTTACCACACAGACAGTGCCATCTGCTGCCACTGGACAATGTCACCCTACGGGGGCTGTCGTAGGAAACGGGATGTGACTTATCCCGCTGTGTGCATGCTCAGTTGCTACAGTCGTGTCCAACTCTTTGTGACCTAATGGACCATAGCTCTCCAGGAGGTCTCCCTATTTGCTTGCATTGCAGATGAATTCTTTACCATTAAGCCACAGGGGAAGCCCCTTGACTTATCCTAGGTGGCCCCCAAAGCAGACCAGAAACAGCAGATTCAGGAAGGTTCCAGTTCACCCAGAGCCTGTCCTCACCCTCCGTGCTGTCTTACTTGAGGCAGGGGCTGCTGAGGAAACGCTACTCCCTGCAGCTTACGTGTGAGCATGGAGGGGCCCACTGTGCATTTCCATAGCACACCCTGGCTCTCACAGTGACTCCGTGGGGTTCCTTTCATTACACCTACTTTGTGTGATGTGGAACCTGAGTTGGAGAGAAGTGAGAACTCCACAGTGAGAGCCTGGCCTGGAGGGAGAGGTCTGGACTCTCAGCTAGCGGCAGCCCAGATGTTTCTGACTCTATGACCCAGGGTCCCACAGAGAAGCCGGTTTCTGGGGAGGCGCAGGATGGACCCACCAGGTCTTCTGAGGCCCGAGAGTCCTCAGTGCCTGGTGGAAATCGAGCACAACGGAGAGAGGGGCCCCGAGGGCGGGCAGCCCCAGTTCCTGTCAGTCTCAGGGCGAAGGGCTGCCTGCGCTGGCACCCCTGGGTGACAAGGGTCCCTGAGCTCATCTAGCCTGTCTTCCTGCCAACTCCTCATCCACTCAACCACGTGGAATTTGCTTCCTCTAAACTTGCCAACAGGAAAAACAAGATCTATTCTACAAACATAAGCACCTGTCCTTATTTTCAAGCTAATTCCTAGTTGTTTTCGGTACCCCAGTCTTTGGTGAAAGTGATTTATTCGAGTCAGTTTCCAAGGGATGCAAAACCCCCAGTTCCTTCGAGGACTGCTTCAGGTAGGGGAAGGCCTGTTCCGGGGCACGGCCCTGACTCCCCAGTCTCTTTACCACACAGACAGTGCCATCTGCTGCCACTGGACAATGTCACCCTACGGGGGCTGTCTTAGGAAAAGGGATTTGACTTATCCCGCGTGTGTGCATGCTCAGTTGCTACAGTCGTGTCCAACTCTTTGTGACCTAATGGACCATAGCTCTCCAGGAGGTCTCCCTATTTGCTTGCATTGCAGATGAATTCTTTACCATTAAGCCACAGGGGAAGCCCCTTGACTTATCCTAGGTGGCCCCCAAAGCAGACCAGAAACAGCAGATTCAGGAAGGTTCCAGTTCACCCAGAGCCTGTCCTCACCCTCCGTGCTGTCTTACTTGAGGCAGGGGCTGCTGAGGAAACGCTACTCCCTGCAGCTTACGTGTGAGCATGGAGGGGCCCACTGTGCATTTCCATAGCACACCCTGGCTCTCACAGTGACTCCGTGGGGTTCCTTTCATTACACCTACTTTGTGTGATGTGGAACCTGAGTTGGAGAGAAGTGAGAACTCCACAGTGAGAGCCTGGCCTGGAGGGAGAGGTCTGGACTCTCAGCTAGCGGCAGCCCAGATGTTTCTGACTCTATGACCCAGGGTCCCACAGAGAAGCCGGTTTCTGGGGAGGCGCAGGATGGACCCACCAGGTCTTCTGAGGCCTGAGAGTCCTCAGTGCCTGGTGGAAATCGAGCACAACGGAGAGAGAGAAGAGGAGGGCCGAGGCATTGTTCCGGATCTTCCACTCCCACATGTCTCGTCCTCCCTCTTTCCATCCTGTCTCATCACAGATGGAGAATCCACTCTTGTCTGAACTGGAACACCAGGTTCATGGTCCGTCATTCAGCCCCTGGTTCTGACTTACTCTTCCTGCACGGGCTGCTGCCTTCTGCTGCTGTTCACCTGAGTTGGCAGCTCTGCCAGGTGCGGTGCAACCGTCATCCTGAAATTTCACTCGGGGTTCCTTAAAGGGAATGCTATAGAGGCCCTACCTGAGGTCAGACCTGGGACAGCCAGGGAAGCGTTTACTGCTGCCTTGGCTTAGAGTTTAATTTACTAAAACACCAGCACCTTAGTCATCAAATCACATGGACATTATATGACTATTTTAGGAAAACGACTGCTCTTTGTGGACAAAAGTATTGGCCTCTGTGGTCAGAGTGAGTGGCGAAGCACGCTGGGCACAGGCATAGTATTTCGTCTCTTTTCTAAGGGGCAAAGCCATGGCGGCACCAGCTGGCAAAGAGCATGTGAATCACAGTTTCACAGAGGTATTGCTGATACACCACTTCCCTGCCAGGATGAAACATAAGACCTGAAGAAACAAAACGAATGCCCACCTTCCACCTCAATGAAATATAAAAGGTGAACGGGTAAGCTCAATCAACACGAGCAAACGTATTTCTCCACTCTGCACAAGAACATATGTAAGACATTCACTTGCAAATACACAAACTAACAAACATATTCTCAATCATGAGTTAAAGCCTGACCTAGTAATTTGATGAAAAACAAATTAGTAAGAGATTCACTGATATATTATTCAATTTTTAAAAATTTAAAGTTGAAGCTTTTCTAAAGAGTACTTCATAGTTAAATTCATATAACTGATAACCTTCAAAAAACACAGGACAGCTTCTACATTTGTTCCCTAATATATACGAGTCTGAATAAAAGTTAACTTAAGTCACAGTGTTACAGTCAAGTGTGGGGCTGGAGAAAGACCCAGGGCACCTCAGCCAATCTGCTTACCATCTGGAAAATCAGCTGCTTCTGCCACAGTTTCTTTATCAACAACATGCAGGCAAATACTCTGCGTGCTTTCAAGAACATTACATTAGTGCAAGATGCATAAATGCAGAAAATGAATGTAAAAGTCCTTATTAAATGGATAGTTCCTGGTTAAGAGAGTTTGACCTGAGGTTCTGATTAGACCCGATTCTTATCACTGCCTGAGCTCCTCTGTCCAGCAAATGAGGTCATTTAAAATCCTGCCCCTTTAAAATTAGGAATTTCTGATTAAGGAAATTTATGAAACGTCATCCTGAAATTTCACTCGGGGTTCCTTAAAGGGAATGCTATAGAGGCCCTACCTGAGGTCAGACCTGGGACAGCCAGGGAAGCGTTTACTGCTGCCTTGGCTTAGAGTTTAATTTACTAAAACACCAGCACCTTAGTCATCAAATCACATGGACATTATATGACTATTTTAGGAAAACGACTGCTCTTTGTGGACAAAAGTATTGGCCTCTGTGGTCAGAGTGAGTGGCGAAGCACGCTGGGCACAGGCATAGTATTTCGTCTCTTTTCTAAGGGGCAAAGCCATGGCGGCACCAGCTGGCAAAGAGCATGTGAATCACAGTTTCACAGAGGTATTGCTGATACACCACTTCCCTGCCAGGATGAAACATAAGACCTGAAGAAACAAAACAAATGCCCACCTTCCACCTCAATGAAATATAAAAGGTGAACAGGTAAGCTCAATCAACACGAGCAAACGTATTTCTCCACTCTGCACAAGAACATATGTAAGACATTCACTTGCAAATACACAAACTAACAAACATATTCTCAATCATGAGTTAAAGCCTGACCTAGTAATTTGATGAAAAACAAATTAGTAAGAGATTCACTGATATATTATTCAATTTTTAAAAATTTAAAGTTGAAGCTTTTCTAAAGAGTACTTCATAGTTAAATTCATATAACTGATAACCTTCAAAAAACACAGGACAGCTTCTACATTTGTTCCCTAATATATACGAGTCTGAATAAAAGTTAACTTAAGTCACAGTGTTACAGTCAAGTGTGGGGCTGGAGAAAGACCCAGGGCACCTCAGCCAATCTGCTTACCATCTGGAAAATCAGCTGCTTCTGCCACAGTTTCTTTATCAACAACATGCAGGCAAATACTCTGCGTGCTTTCAAGAACATTACATTAGTGCAAGATGCATAAATGCAGAAAATGAATGTAAAAGTCCTTATTAAATGGATAGTTCCTGGTTAAGAGAGTTTGACCTGAGGTTCTGATTAGACCCGATTCTTATCACTGCCTGAGCTCCTCTGTCCAGCAAATGAGGTCATTTAAAATCCTGCCCCTTTAAAATTAGGAATTTCTGATTAAGGAAATTTATGAAATTCTGTACTGTATAGACATATACTGTACAGACACAAACAAGTCACTGTCATAATTTTCCTAAGAAACACTGATATCAGCAAAAAAGGGAAAAACAGGCATCGTCAGGACTCCTGAAACGTAAAGAGCAGAAGGAAAAGGAGCTGGCCTCCATGAGCTGGAAGGTACCATTTAACAAAGGGCTGTTGTTGAGTCCCTGAGTCCACTCTCTGCGCCTCCACAGACTGTAGCCCACCCTCCACAGACTGTACCCTGTCCATAGGATTCCCCAGGCAAGAAAACTGGACCAGGTTGTCATTTCCTTCTCCAGGGGATCGTCCCGACCCAAGGATCGAACCTGCATCTCCCGCATTGGCAGACGGATTCTTTACCACTGAGCCACCAGGGACGCCCTTGAACAAAGAGGCAAGAGCTGAATTCAATACTATTCAGTCTGTTGCCAGCAACACTTGGGAACCGAGATGCAGAGGGAGGTTTGGGAAGGGAGAGGAAAACCACAAGATGTGGTGGGAAACGTAAGGAGAGAGTCTATAAACTGATGCCCGCTGATAGCGGGGCACAGGGTCCACCTCCGCCGTTGGGGCGGCGGATGGAAACAACCGAGGACGTGTCGGAACTTTCTAAAGCGGGCGCACCTAGAAGACATTCAGTGATAATTCCACGGCTTCAGCCCTCTCTGGGAGCCGGGGGTACTTTCCACCAGTTCCCTATATATACGAGTCTGAATAAAAGTTAACTTAAGTCAAAAGGTCAAGTGTGGGGCTGGAGAAAGACCCAGGGCACCTCAGCCAATCTGCTTACCATCTGGAAAATCAGCTGCTTCTGCCACAGTTTCTTTATCAACAACATGCAGGCAAATACTCTGCGTGCTTTCAAGAACATTACATTAGTGCAAGATGCATAAATGCAGAAAATGAATGTAAAAGTCCTTATTAAATGGATAGTTCCTGGTTAAGAGAGTTTGACCTGAGGTTCTGATTAGACCCGATTCTTATCACTGCCTGAGCTCCTCTGTCCAGCAAATGAGGTCATTTAAAATCCTGCCCCTTTAAAATTAGGAATTTCTGATTAAGGAAATTTATGAAATTCTGTACTGTATAGACATATACTGTACAGACACAAACAAGTCACTGTCATAATTTTCCTAAGAAACACTGATATCAGCAAAAAGGAAATGCAGGCATCGTCAGGACTCCTGAAACGTAAAGAGCAGAAGGAAAAGGAGCTGGCCTCCATGAGCTGGAAGGTACCATTTAACAAAGGGCTGTTGTTGAGTCCCTGAGTCCACTCTCTGCGCCTCCACAGACTGTAGCCCACCCTCCACAGACTGTACCCTGTCCATAGGATTCCCCAGGCAAGAAAACTGGACCAGGTTGTCATTTCCTTCTCCAGGGGATCGTCCCGACCCAAGGATCGAACCTGCATCTCCCGCATTGGCAGACGGATTCTTTACCACTGAGCCACCAGGGACGCCCTTGAACAAAGAGGCAAGAGCTGAATTCAATACTATTCAGTCTGTTGCCAGCAACACTTGGGAACCGAGATGCAGAGGGAGGTTTGGGAAGGGAGAGGAAAACCACAAGATGTGGTGGGAAACGTAAGGAGAGAGTCTATAAACTGATGCCCGCTGATAGCGGGGCACAGGGTCCACCTCCGCCGTTGGGGCCGAGCGGATGGAAACAACCGAGGACGTGTCGGAACTTTCTAAAGCGGGCGCACCTAGAAGACATTCAGTGATAATTCCACGGCTTCAGCCCTCTCTCTGGGAGCCGGGGGGTACTTTCCACCAGTTCCCCACGATGTAAGTGGGCTTCACTCCCTCCGCCGAGGCGTGCGTGGCTGAACGTGGCGACACCTGGGTGCAGCACACCCCGTGTATGTCAGCACCAGATACACCGCCAACTTTCCCCTGCTGCTTGTGCATTCCAAATGAATCGTATTTTGCAAGCTACTCTGAAGTGGGTAGGTGATGGATAAGGAAACGTGCCTCCTTAGGGCGGGTTTTAAATACCATTGTCCGGAGGAATTTTACTAAAATTACTGGTCTTTATGTTGGGCAGAATGCATCAGATTACAAAAGGGAGAGCCTAAGGATAACTGATCACTTCAAGAAATTAAGAATGCCTCATAAAAAAAGGCACTTGAGCTGAGATGAATTTAGATGCTCTAATACGAAGCTTCCCCATAGTGGCTCGGTGATCTTATGACACCACCAGATTCTTAACTGAAGGCTTTAGATACATAATACTCCAGACAAACCAGATTCTAAGCAGTTGGCCTGAACACAAAACGAAGGTTGACCACTAAATGCATTTGAAAACTCAGATTCTTGCCGATATAATGCAGAGCACAGAATGTATTCAAGTGGTTTTACATATGACAAGCGAAAAGTATCGAGTACGTTTTCCATTTGAAATAATTATAAGACTTCTACCAGCAGTTTAAATTTGAGACACCTTCTCACAACACTGAATTGGAAATCTGGCTCTTTGTAAAAATAAGGAAAAACCACTCCACATGGGAGAGAAAGGGTGGACCAAGGTGACCAGGCAGGCAGCATAAGCAACATATTTTCCCTAGCGGAATGAACCCTTTCCATTTTTGCAGCTTTCTTTACGTGTGTGCCAGGATCGTGGATGCAAGCAGGTTCTGATCCTAAAGGACTCGTTGTGATGCTGAGCTGTTCTAGGCAGCAACTTTCCATCCACAAAATGGCATTCCTGGGGGGTAATGACGGCTGGCTTAACAACCAGCCCAGTTCATTAACGGACCACATAATAGCAACTAGACAAACCCCAACACCCTTCACTTCCTTGATTCTTCTAATCCAAGGTTTAGCTGCTCAGCGTGCCTGCTTAAACTTCTCTGAAGGCTAAGCGACAAGACACATGGAGACAGCGGCAGTGCTGCTCTGAGAGAGAGAAAGGAAATGAAAGTGTTAGTTGCTCAGTTGCTTTACGACTGTGTCCCACCAGGCTCCTGTGTCCATGGGATTCTCCAGACCATCCCAGACAAGAACACCGGAGTGGATTGCCATTTCCTCCTCCAGAGATCTTTCCAGGTACGATTCCTGCGTTTCCTGCATTGCAGGCAGATTCTTTACCATCTGAGCCACCAGTGAAAACGACGGGACACATGGAGATGAAGGCAGTGTTGCTCTGAGAGAGGCTAAGGTAATTAAAACATGGACTGCACAGAATCAGAGGCAACTTGGAGGCTCAACAGGACTGGAAGTGAAAGACGGCAGAAAGCTTTGGTGGTACAGAGCGAGGAAGCCACCATCATAGCGGGGTCCAGACACCGAGCCCAAGGCAGACAAGAGGACTTGGGTAACTGAGTTCCTTCTTCTTCTTTTTTTTTTTTTTTTAATTATTTTTTCATTTTTGGCTGTGCTGGGTTGCTGTTGCTTTGTGAGGGCCTTCTCTAGCTGCCAAGAGCAGGGGCTACTCTTTGTTGAGAAGCACAGGCTCGAGTCATGCAGGTTTCATTGACTGGAGTGGCTCATGGGCTTCATTGCTCCTGTGCAGCCTGTGGAATCTCCCTAGACCAGGGGTCGAACCCGTGTCCTCTGCATTGGCAGGTGGTTTTGTATCTACTGCACCACCAGGTAAGTCCTGAGTGCCTTCCAAACAGGAGTCACTGAGTATGTTCAAGAGATGCAGGGGTGGACGTGGCACTTGGGGAAACAAAAGACCTCTAGCCTGGGTGTGTCCCTCTTCAACCCCGTGGAGGGAGAGGCTAGCTCACAAGCAGAAACCACCATCCAGATGTGGAAACACATGGGACACAGTGAAGGTACTTTCTTACACATGAGCAGGAAAGTCAGCGGGAAAAACTCTCATTCAATAAACCACAGTAAGTTCTGAGATAATGTTTTAATGAACTTCAAAGTCTTCAAAGAACTAGATGAAGGCGATCCGAAAAGTCAGGATTTGTCTGTGTTTTTCAAGCTCCCTTGGTGGTGGGAAATGTGTTTGTGGGGGGTGGATGAGGAATCTGAATTTGGTATTTCAGGAAACCCAAGGAAATTTAGGAAGAGGTAAGAAAATTTTCACAGGCCGGCTGTTACGAAACAGCTTCAGGGAATAGTCTCCCTCTTCCTTAGACCCACACTCAGGGGATCCAAGCCCCCTTCCTCCACTCTCCTCCCCGAACTCGATCCTGGCCACCCGCTGACCTCAGTCCCGGCTCCCGCCGGACACCACACAGGAGCCCCCACTGCCGCAGGCTTCCACTCCGGTCAGCCTAGCCCGCGACGATCCTGCAGTGCCAAAACCAGCCACAGGCTCTGAGTCTGTGCCAGTGCTTCACAGGGCTCATTCCATTCGCTCCTCACAACCACCTAATGAAATAGGTATTTATTACCGCGGTCCTCTGCAGACGAGAACCCAGAGGCCTGGGGTGGTTAACCAACTTGCTCCAGGCCACAGGCTGATAAGAGGAGGGGAAGGGCTCAGACCCTGGCAGGCGGATTGCAGAACCACCTGCTGATTTAAGCACCTGCTGTTTTCACAGTCAGCAAGTATTTGTCATTTCCAGGGTCTGTTGGGGATTCAGAGAGGCGTCTGGGTTTGGCCCCTGTCACGCTGGACTTGGAAGGAGGACACAGACAGCACACGTGATCAAAGGCACCCATGAAAGGAGACAAGAATGTGATTCAGGGCTTCCCTGGTGGTCCAGTGGGTAAGGACACCGCCTTGCAGTGCAAGGGGCGCCGGTTCGATCCCTGGCCTGGGAAGATCCCATGTGCCGCAAAGCGGCAGGACTGATGTGTCCAACTATGGAGCTGGGGCTCTGGAGCGCATGCGCCCAGAGTCGGTGCTCTCGAGAGGCCACTGCAATGGGAGGCCCATGCAGGCCAAGGAACAAAGATGGATGGAAATAGATACATGCAGTGAAGGTACTTTCTTACACATGAGCAGGAAAGTCAGCGGGAAAAACTCTCATTCAATAAACCACAGTAAGTTCTGAGATAATGTTTTAATGAACTTCAAAGTCTTCAAAGAACTAGATGAAGGCGATCCGAAAAGTCAGGATTTGTCTGTGTTTTTCAAGCTCCCTTGGTGGCGGGAAATGTGTTTGTGGGGGGTGGATGAGGAATCTGAATTTGGTATTTCAGGAAACCCAAGGAAATTTAGGAAGAGTTAAGAAAATTTTCACAGGCCGGCTGTTACGAAACAGCTTCAGGGAATAGTCTCCCTCTTCCTTAGACCCACACTCAGGGGATCCAAGCCCCCTTCCTCCACTCTCCTCCCCGAGCTCGATCCTGGCCACCCGCTGACCTCAGTCCCGGCTCCCGCCGGACACCACACAGGAGCCCCCACTGCCGCAGGCTTCCACTCCGGTCAGCCTAGCCCGCGACGATCCTGCAGTGCCAAAACCAGCCACAGGCTCTGAGTCTGTGCCAGTGCTTCACAGGGCTCATTCCATTCGCTCCTCACAACCACCTAATGAAATAGGTATTTATTACCGCGGTCCTCTGCAGACGAGAACCCAGAGGCCTGGGGTGGTTAACCAACTTGCTCCAGGCCACAGGCTGATAAGAGGAGGGGAAGGGCTCAGACCCTGGCAGGCGGATTGCAGAACCACCTGCTGATTTAAGCACCTGCTGTTTTCACAGTCAGCAAGTATTTGTCATTTCCAGGGTCTGTTGGGGATTCAGAGAGGCGTCTGGGTTTGGCCCCTGTCACGCTGGACTTGGAAGGAGGACACAGACAGCACACGTGATCAAAGGCACCCATGAAAGGAGACAAGAATGTGATTCAGGGCTTCCCTGGTGGTCCAGTGGGTAAGGACACCGCCTTGCAGTGCAAGGGGCGCCGGTTCGATCCCTGGCCTGGGAAGATCCCATGTGCCGCAAAGCGGCAGGACTGATGTGTCCAACTATGGAGCTGGGGCTCTGGAGCGCATGCGCCCAGAGTCGGTGCTCTGCAACGAGAGAGGCCACTGCAATGGGAGGCCCATGCAGGCCAAGGAACAAAGATGGATGGAAATAGATACATGAAAGATCAATAGAAGTGGCAACAAAAAAAAAAAAGAGAGAATGTGATTCAAGATCCAGTGAGCTCTAACAGTAAGATACCAGTGGATCAAGAGAGCGTCCTACTCTGAGAGAATAAAGCAGACGTTAATAAAAGAAAAAAAAAAAAAGACAGCATCCTAGTCTTGGCTTTAGCATCCACCCCTACCTGCCCACCCCACAGCTTTCCTGGATTAGATTCATGCTGCATAGCTCCAGAAGGAGCAAGCGGAGGTCATAGAAACACAAAGGAAGGAACAGAACTGTCACGTTTTGTGTGTCCATTGTGTGCCACAAACAAACTTACTGATCTCATAACAATTCATGGTAATTATCTTTATATGTGAAGAAAAAGCCAGTAATGTGAAAGAAAATATGAAGGTCAACAGGGGTCCCAGTGGAGTGAGCCTTTGAATACCACCATCAGCAACTTAATTTTCTTAGGTGATAGGGAGCACGGGAATGTTTTTAAGAAGGAATCAAGTGAAAGTCTAAGTGGGTTTAGCCACCTTGGAGAGCAACTTGATAGAAGCTAATGAAGATGAGACCCTCGTTCAGCGGTTAAGAGGATGAACCAGGGTGACATGTATTGGTATGAATAAATCTCTAACATGAAATGTTGAATGAAAGAAAAGCAAGTTGGCAAATGATTCATATTGAAAGAAAGGCAAGTTGGTAAATGATTCATACAGCATTATGCTATTTATGTGAAAGTAAAGACCATAAAACAATAGCATCTATGGTTAATGGAGACATAACAATATTATGGATGCACAGAATGCTTGTGGAATGTTATAGACCAGCTTCCAGATGGTGGTTAGTTCTGGAGAAGGTGGGAGAGGAGAGGAAGGAAGGGATGGACCCATAGTGGTCATGTTATTTTCTGAGCTTTCTGAGCTGGAAAATGCTTCCCAGTTTAAGAATGAAGTACCATACGATCCAGCGATCCCACTGTTAGGCTTATACCCTGATGAAATCAAAACTGAGAGAGACATCTACACCCCAGTGTTCATTGCAGCACTCCACACAATAGCTAGAACATGGAAGTAACCTAGATGTCCATCAACGAATGAATGGATAAAAGAGCTCTGGTACATACACACAATGGAGTACTTTTCTCAGCTGCAAAAAGAAATGCGGAAGAATCAGTCCTAACGAGATGGATGAATCTAGAACCTATTATACAAAGTGAAGTAAGTCAAAAAGAGAAAGACAAGTACAGTATACTAACATATATATACGGAAGCTAGTAAGATGGTAATGATAACACATGTAGTGAAGCGATGGAGAAACAGACATAGAGAACAGACATATGGACATTGTGGGAAATGAACAGTGGGTGGGAGGCATAGAGGGAGTAACATGGAAACCTATACTATCGTATGTGAAAAAGACAGCAAAGGAAAAAAAAAGAATGAAGTGAAATGAAGTGATCATGACCTTGCATGATCCAAGCCCTGCTTTGGGAAGGTGGTCTGGTGGCCACATGCAGGACAGGCTGGGGAGGAGGAGACTGAGGCTTAAGCCAGGATGTGGAGCGGAAAAGGAAATGAAGGGGAAGATGAAAGAGACCTTCAGAACCACGAGCCACAGTGTCTGGAGGATGACGACGAAGTACAAGGAGAAGGAGGTGCCCCAGGCCCCTCGGCCGCTGCGAAAGCACGGACGCCTGCACAAGCAGGCAGTGAAAGACCCTCAGTTCTTGTTAATGTCCACATTCGGTTGAGAGTTGCTTGTTGACCATACATCACAGGTGTTAGGCACTGGACAGCTGGCTCATTTAGAGAAACCCAGTCTTGTATGTGGCCAAGTCCGGAGACCAACAAGCATCCCTGATTCTGAAAGGAGTGATGTTTGGTTAAGGCCAGATGCCTCTTCAGGCTGGAAATTCACGAGGTGCACAGGCTACCTGGTCCCAGTGCCTGAAAGCTCAGTGCAAGCACAGAGATGCTGAGCCCTCTCGTGACTTAACGAATTCGCTTGGCAGTTATAGTTCTCATTGTGACGCAGTCAGTGGGCACTCTGAGAGATTCTTTAACACAAGACAAGTGATGATGTCATTGTTCACTTATTATCTCCCAACAACTTTCTTTCTCTCTCAGAATAGGAGCTAATGTCGCTATATACACTACCGTGTGCTAAAGAGACAGCTGGTGGGAAGCTGTTGTATAGCACCGGGACCTCAGTTCAGAGGCTGGGCGGGAGGCTCAAGGGGGATGGGAGATATGTATACTTATGGGCGATTCATGCTGTTGCAGGCAGAAAACAACCTAACATTGTACAGCAATTATCCTCCAATAAATTTTTTACGAAGGAGCTAATGTCCTTCTTAAGGCTCCAGGTGATCTGACCCTGACTTCTGACTCCATATTGTAATCCCTCCCCATTTCTTGTGGGTCCCCAACTAGGTTTCTACCTAGTGATTCACTGTTCTCAGTATCCACCTTGGGGCTTCTCCCTCAAGCCCTTCCTACTTTTATTGTTTTTTGGGGCACTTACCATCACTTGAAAAGGTAAGGAAATAGTGTGTTTCTATTTGCTTATTTGTTTAAGGTCTGCTTTCTCTCAATAGGGTGTCTCTTTTGCTTACACCCTGATGGCTTCTGGTAATGGAACATGAGTAGGTCAGGCAGTTCCCCTCTGCACGCATCAAGCACAAAATGCGACACGCTTACTAAAACCATCATTTTCCAGGATGATGGAAAATGACCAGAGGCAGGCCACAGCTGCTCCCTGGGGAAGAGCTACTGCGCTTGGGGCAACAGTGCGCTTGCTGGGGAGTTCCTGTCTATTTCAGGCAGTGAAAACCCACAGCTTCATCAGCTGAAGTGTGGACATGGTGGAGACAAGGAGGAACCAGCTAGAAACTGAAGGGGGGTGGCTCCCAGAAGCAGAGGAGCCACCGAAGGCCTGAGACGATAATACCTCCCAGCAGTCAGTGAGATGCGGACAGAAACCCCAGGAAACTCAGAGACAGGCAAAAGCTTGGGGAAATATGGAAATTTTTTCTGGGAGTTTTAAATGCATTCTTCAACCAAGAAACTCAAGTGGCAGAAGATGGCCCCTGGAGGTGTGTAAACCTAATCTTTGGCCACATCTCTCCCTGCATACAGGAAAACTATGCAGGGAGACCCGTACGGACGGGCTGGTAACAAGTAGACACCACTGGCTGCATGCCACGGGACTGGAGATTTCACAGAGACCAGGCAAGGTCAACACTCAACAGTGCTCAAGAGAGCAACACATAATCCAGAAACATGGCAGCATCCAACCTGCAATGCCTAGTTCTCAAACAAAGGCATTACCAGACGTGACCTAAGAAAAAGAAAATATGTGACCTGTACTCAGGAAATATCGAGTAGCCAAGAACTAACTTTGAGTGGGCCCAGATGTTGGATTTAGCAAACAAAAACTTCAAAACAGCTATTATGAAAATGTTTACAGAATTAAAGGAAAATGAGTTAAAGAAAAATATACTAGAAATATCCTCAAGAGTTAAAGAAAAATGCACTAGAAATGAGTGAAAAACAAGAAATCTAGACAGGGAAGTGGACACTGTAAAAAGGAACCAGATGGGAATTCTAGAGCTGAAAAGTATAATAACCAAAATGAAAAATTCAGTGGATGGGCTCAACAGATATGAACTGGCAGAAGAATCAGTCAGCTGGAAGATGGAGCAACACAAAGTATCTGGCTTAAAGAACAGAAAGAACAGACACTGAAGAAAACGAAGAAAGTCTCAGAGATCTGTCAGATAACATCAAGTATTCTAGTACATGTGTAATTGGATTTGCAGAAGAGAGGAGAGAAAGAAAGGGACAAAAATGACACTTGACTAAATAATGGTAGAACACTTTCCCCAATAGGTGAAAAACTGTAACTTACAGACCCAAGGGGACTTCCCTGGTGGCTGAGAGGATAAAGAACCCACCTGCAATGTAGGAGCCCTGGGTCGGGAAGATCCCCTAGAGAAGGGAAGGGCAACCCACTCCAGTATTCTTCCCTGGAGAAATCCAAGGACAGAGGAGCCTGGTGCCAAGCCACAGTCCACGGGGTCACAAAGAGTTGGGCATGACTGAGCGATTTTCACTTTTACTTTTTATAGACCTAAGAAGCTCCATGAATCCTAGAAATGATAAAAACAAAGAAAACTACACCCAAATGCATCATCATCAAACTGCTGAGAGCCAAAATTGAAGGAAAAAAGTCTTAAACACCAGCAAGGGCAAGACAAGCACATCCAGGGAAAGAGTGATAAAAGATACAATTAATAGCTGGCTTCTCATCAGAAACAATGGAAGCCAGGAGACAACGACACAGTCAAAGTAAGAGAGAAATACCGTACCCAGTGCTAACTGTCCTTCAACAATGAAGGTGAAAGAAAGACAATTCCTGGTTTAAAAGACTGAGAGAATTCGTTAACAGACTTGAGTTACCATAAATGCTACAGGCAGTGCTCCAGGCAACAGAAACTATGTCAGATGGCAACTTCACAGGAAGGAGTGAAGGGAGCGGAAAAACGCTAACTGTGAAGATGGGGACCTAGATGGATGCTTTCCCCCAGATTTCTTTAAAAGGCTTATGACTATTTAAAGCAAAGACTTACGATACTGGGTTGATAATAAATATAGAAGGGGTATATATGGCAACAGGAGTACAAAAGAGGAAGAGAAATAGAGCTGTGCTGGTACAAAGTTCTTCTATTTAACCAGAAACAAATCAGGATTAACTCGAAGAAGACTGTACACTGTAATCCCTAGAACCAGCTCAGAAAGAAAAAGGCAAATATAGCTCAAAAGCTAACAGAGTAATTCATATGATATATGAAACAATACTTGTGCAACACAAATACAGTAATACAAGTATTCGTTAAAACAAAGGAAGGGAGGAAAAACAGGAACAAAGAGATCACATAAATAGAAAACGGCAACTAGCAGCATTAAACCCAATCATACCAGTAATCACATTAACTACAAATAAATATTAAACATGACAATTCTGAAAAGGAACAATGTGGGAGGACTCATGTTTCAAAACCTATTATAAAGCTAAATACAATAATTTAGATCATGTGGTACTAGCACAAAGACAGACATGTAGGTCAAGTGAACAGAAATCAGAATCCAGAAATAAATGCTCTCATTCATGGCCAATGTGATAAAGTAATTCAATGGGTCAAAGCACAGTCTTTTCGACAAATTGTATTGGCACAACGGGATATTCATATGCAAAAAGATAAATTTAGATCTTTACCTGAGACCACATATAGAAATTAACTACAAATTGTCCTAGATCTAAATGTAAGAGCTAAAGTTATAAAACTCTTAGGGAAACATGGAGAAAATCTTTGCAACATTAGTCTAGGCCAATAATTCTCAACTGGAGGTGATTTTGCTTTCTAGGGGATATTTAGCAATGTCTGTAAACATTTCTGGTTGTCACAACTTTGGAGTGGAGTGAATAATCCTGGCACCTAATAGGTAGAGGCCCGAGATGCTGTTAAATATCCTATAACACACAGGACAGTCTCCATGACACAGAATTATTCGCCCCAAGATGTCAATACTGCCCAAAGTTGATAAACATTGGGTTGGGCAAAGAGTTCTTAGCTATAACACCAAAAGGACAAACCACAGATGAAAGAAAGGAAAAAAGAGGGAAGTCAGACTTCATCAAAATAAAAAACTTTTATACTTTAAAAATACTATTAAGAAATGAAAAGACAATCCACACTTTGGGAGAATATATTTGCAAGTCATATGTCAGATAAAAGATTTGTATCCAGAATATACAAAGAACTCCCACAACTTAACAATAAAAAGACAAACAACCCAATTTTTTGAAATAGGAAAACTATTTGAACAGATATTTCACCAAAGAAGACATGCAAATGGCGAGGGTTGAATTGTGTATCCCCAAAAGATGAATATTCATTGAAAGGACTAAGGTTGAAGCTTCAGTACTTTAGCCACCTGATGCGAAGAGCCGATGCACTGGGAAAGACCCTGATGCTGGGAAAGATTGAAGGAGAAAATGGGGGTGACAGAGCATGAGAAGATTGGATGGCATCACCAACTCAATGAACATGAGTTTGAGCAAGCTCTGGGAGATGGTGAAGGACAGAGCAGCCTGGCATGCTGCAGTCCATGGGTTTCTAAAGAGTCAGACATGACTTAGTGACTGAACAACAAAAGATGTGTTGAAATCCTAACCCCTAGTATCTCAGAACATGGCCAATGTGATAAAGTAATTCAATGGGTCAAAGCACAGTCTTTTCGACAAATTGTATTGGCACAACGGGATATTCATATGCAAAAAGATAAATTTAGATCTTTACCTGAGACCACATATAGAAATTAACTACAAATTGTCCTAGATCTAAATGTAAGAGCTAAAGTTATAAAACTCTTAGGGAAACATGGAGAAAATCTTTGCAACATTAGTCTAGGCCAATAATTCTCAACTGGAGGTGATTTTGCTTTCTAGGGGATATTTAGCAATGTCTGTAAACATTTCTGGTTGTCACAACTTTGGAGTGGAGTGAATAATCCTGGCACCTAATAGGTAGAGGCCCGAGATGCTGTTAAATATCCTATAACACACAGGACAGTCTCCATGACACAGAATTATTCTCCCCAAGATGTCAATACTGCCCAAAGTTGATAAACATTGGGTTGGGCAAAGAGTTCTTAGCTATAACACCAAAAGGACAAACCACAGATGAAAGAAAGGAAAAAAGAGGGAAGTCAGACTTCATCAAATTAAAAACTTTTATATTTTAAAAAATACTATTAAGAAATGAAAAGACAATCCACACTTTGGGAGAATATATTTGCAAGTCATATGTCAGATAAAAGATTTGTATCCAGAATATACAAAGAACTCCCACAACTTAACAATAAAAAGACAAACAACCCAATTTTTTGAAATAGGAAAACTATTTGAACAGATATTTCACCAAAGAAGACATGCAAATGGCGAGGGTTGAATTGTGTATCCCCAAAAGATGAATATTCATTGAAAGGACTAAGGTTGAAGCTTCAGTACTTTAGCCACCTGATGCGAAGAGCCGATGCACTGGGAAAGACCCTGATGCTGGGAAAGATTGAGGGAGAAAATGGGGGTGACAGAGCATGAGAAGATTGGATGGCATCACCAACTCAATGAACATGAGTTTGAGCAAGCTCTGGGAGATGGTGAAGGACAGAGCAGCCTGGCATGCTGCAGTCCATGGGTTTCTAAAGAGTCAGACATGACTTAGTGACTGAACAACAAAAGATGTGTTGAAATCCTAACCCCTAGTATCTCAGAACATGACCTTAATTGTAAACAGGGTTGTTGTAGATGTAATCAGTTATGATGAGGTCATACGGGAGGAAGGTGGGCCCTTAATCCACTGTGACTGGTGTCCTTACAAGATGATGTGAAGACACACAGGTGAGAATACACCTGAAAGTCAAAGCAAAACCAAGGACCTCCAGCAACTCCAGGAGCTAAGAAGTCCTGGAATAGGCTCTCCCAGAGCCTAGAGAGAGTGTGGCCCCGTTGACACCTCAATTTGTACTCCTAGCTTCCAAAACCGTGAGACAATACATTTCGGTTGTTTTAAGACAACCAGTTTATAGAACTTTGTTACAGCAGCCCTAGGAAACTAAGGCAGCTAGCAAGCACATCAAAAGATACTCACCATCACTAGCAACTGCGGAAATATCTGCCTGCCAAGGCAGGGGACACAGATGTGGTCCCTGGTCTGAGAACAAAGATCTCACGTGCTGAGAGGCAACTAACCCATGTGCTGCAACTACTGAAGCCCGTGTGCCCTAGAACTTGTGTGCTGCAACAAGAGAAGGCACTACCGTGAGCAGGTCATACACAGCAACCAGAGAGTAGCCCCTGCTTGCTGCAACTAGAGAAAGCCTGGGCACAACAATGAAGACCCAGTGCAGCCAAAAATAAATAAAGAAATGATAATCTAAAAAAAAACAAAGTAATATCACTTCTTATGCACTAGCATGGCTACAATGAAAACAACAAACAAATAAAAAACACTGGTGAGGATGTAGGAGGGCTCCCCAGGTGTCCCGACCCCCCTTTGTGCCCCCAGGCTTCGCTGTCCTTCAGATGACTTTAAGGTTGAAGCTTCAGTACTTTAGCCACCTGATGCGAAGAGCCGATGCACTGGGAAAGACCCTGATGCTGGGAAAGATTGAGGGAGAAAATGGGGGTGACAGAGCATGAGAAGATTGGATGGCATCACCAACTCAATGAACATGAGTTTGAGCAAGCTCTGGGAGATGGTGAAGGACAGAGCAGCCTGGCATGCTGCAGTCCATGGGTTTGTAAAGAGTCAGACATGACTTAGTGACTGAACAACAAAAGATGTGTTGAAATCCTAACCCCTAGTATCTCAGAACATGACCTTAATTGTAAACAGGGTTGCTGTAGATGTAATCAGTTATGATGAGGTCATACGGGAGGAAGGTGGGCCCTTAATCCACTGTGACTGGTGTCCTTACAAGATGATGTGAAGACACACAGGTGAGAATACACCTGAAAGTCAAAGCAAAACCAAGGACCTCCAGCAACTCCAGGAGCTAAGAAGTCCTGGAATAGGCTCTCCCAGAGCCTAGAGAGAGTGTGGCCCCGTTGACACCTCAATTTGTACTCCTAGCTTCCAAAACCGTGAGACAATACATTTCGGTTGTTTTAAGACAACCAGTTTATAGAACTTTGTTACAGCAGCCCTAGGAAACTAAGGCAGCTAGCAAGCACATCAAAAGATACTCACCATCACTAGCAACTGCGGAAATATCTGCCTGCCAAGGCAGGGGACACAGATGTGGTCCCTGGTCTGAGAACAAAGATCTCACGTGCTGAGAGGCAACTAACCCATGTGCTGCAACTACTGAAGCCCGTGTGCCCTAGAACTTGTGCGCTGCAACAAGAGAAGCCACTACCGTGAGCAGGTCATACACAGCAACCAGAGAGTAGCCCCTGCTTGCTGCAACTAGAGAAAGCCTGGGCACAACAATGAAGACCCAGTGCAGCCAAAAATAAATAAAGAAATGATAATCTAAAAAAAAACAAAGTAATATCACTTCTTATGCACTAGCATGGCTACAATGAAAACAACAAACAAATAAAAAACACTGGTGAGGATGTAGGAGGGCTCCCCAGGTGTCCGACTCTTTGTGCCCCCAGGCTTCGCTGTCCTTCACCATCCCCCAGAGCTTGCTCAAACTGAGCATCCACAGACTCAGTGATGTCATCCAACCATCTTGTCCTCTGTCATCCTCTTCTCCTTTCACCTTCTATTTTTCCCAACATTAGGCTCTTTTTCCAAAGAGTCATCTCTTTGCATCAGGTGATGAAAGTACTGGAGCTTCAGTTTCAGCATCGGTCCCTCCAATGACTATTCACGAGTTGATTGCCTTTAGGATAGACTGGTTTGATCTCCTTGAAGTTCAAGAGACACTCAAGAGTCTTCTCCAGCACCACGGTTCAAAGGCATCAATTCTTCGTGGCTCAACCTTCTTTATGGTCCACTAGTAGTAAAAGAACCTGCCTGCCAATGCCAGTGCAGGAGATGTAAGAGACTCTGGCTTGATCCCTGGCTCAGGAAGATCCCCTGGAGAAGAAAATGGCTACCCACTCCAGTATTCCTGCCTGAGAAATCTCATGGACAATAGGAGCCTGGCAGGCTACACAGTCCAAGAGGTCGCAAAGAGTCAGACACAACTGAAGCGACTTGGCATTGCAGAAGATGGGAAGAAATCGGAGCCCTTATACCTTGGCTTGTGTGAATGTAAAAATAGGAGCAGCTACTTTGGAAAACATTTGTCCATTCCTTTAAAAGTTAAACACAAATCTGCCCTATGACCTAGGAACTCCGCTCCTGGGTCCCTGCCCAAGAGAAATGAAAACATATGACTACACAAAGACGTACTCACAAATGTTCATGGTGACCTTATTTATAATAGCCAGAAAAGTGAGAACAATGCAAATGTCTATCAACCAACGGATGGATAAACAAAAAGTGGTCTATCCATATAATGGAATGCTATTCAACAATAAAAAGAAATAAACGACTGCTTTATTCTAGATGGGTAAACCTCAAAAAAATCATATTAAATGAAACCCACCACATGCAGGAGACTGCCCACACTATGAAATGTCCAGAAAAGGCAGGTCTGCAGAGACAAAAAGCAGATCAGTAGTTTCTTGAGAGTTGAGGGGTGACAGACAGTGGACAGGGATTAACTACAAAAAGAGCCTAAGGGGCCTTTTGGGAGTAATATGAACATTCTAAAGTTGAATTGTGGGGCTAGAAGTACAACTCTGAAAATGTGCTCTGACTCTTTGCAACCTCATGGACTGCAGCCCGCCAGGTTCCTCCGTCCATGGGGATTCTCCAGGCAAGAATACTGGAATGGGGGCTTCCCTGGTGGTCCAGTGAAAGAGTCATCTCTTTGCATCAGGTGATGAAAGTACTGGAGCTTCAGTTTCAGCATCGGTCCCTCCAATGACTATTCACGAGTTGATTGCCTTTAGGATAGACTGGTTTGATCTCCTTGAAGTTCAAGAGACACTCAAGAGTCTTCTCCAGCACCACGGTTCAAAGGCATCAATTCTTCGTGGCTCAACCTTCTTTATGGTCCACTAGTAGTAAAAGAACCTGCCTGCCAATGCCAGTGCAGGAGATGTAAGAGACTCTGGCTTGATCCCTGGCTCAGGAAGATCCCCTGGAGAAGAAAATGGCTACCCACTCCAGTATTCCTGCCTGAGAAATCTCATGGACATAGGAGCCTGGCAGGCTACACAGTCCAAGAGGTCGCAAAGAGTCAGACACAACTGAAGCGACTTGGCATTGCAGAAGATGGGAAGAAATCGGAGCCCTTATACCTTGGCTTGTGTGAATGTAAAAATAGGAGCAGCTACTTTGGAAAACATTTGTCCATTCCTTTAAAAGTTAAACACAAATCTGCCCTATGACCTAGGAACTCCGCTCCTGGGTCCCTGCCCAAGAGAAATGAAAACATATGACTACACAAAGACGTACTCACAAATGTTCATGGTGACCTTATTTATAATAGCCAGAAAAGTGAGAACAATGCAAATGTCTATCAACCAACGGATGGATAAACAAAAAGTGGTCTATCCATATAATGGAATGCTATTCAACAATAAAAAGAAATAAACGACTGCTTTATTCTAGATGGGTAAACCTCAAAAAAATCATATTAAATGAAACCCACCACATGCAGGAGACTGCCCACACTATGAAATGTCCAGAAAAGGCAGGTCTGCAGAGACAAAAAGCAGATCAGTAGTTTCTTGAGAGTTGAGGGGTGACAGACAGTGGACAGGGATTAACTACAAAAAGAGCCTAAGGGGCCTTTTGGGAGTAATATGAACATTCTAAAGTTGAATTGTGGGGCTAGAAGTACAACTCTGAAAATGTGCTCTGACTCTTTGCAACCTCATGGACTGCAGCCCGCCAGGTTCCTCCGTCCATGGGGATTCTCCAGGCAAGAATACTGGAATGGGGGCTTCCCTGGTGGTCCAGTGGGTAAGGACACCGCCTTGCAGTGCAAGGGGCGCCGGTTCAATCCCTGGCCTGGGAAGATCCCACGTGCCGCGGAGCGGCTGGACTGATGTGTCCAATCACCGAGCCAGAGCTCTGGAGCGCATGCGCCCAGAGCCTGCGCTCTGCGACGACAGACGCCACCGCGATGGGAGGCCCGCAGGAGCCAGAGAACAAAGACGGATGAAAATAGAGAAAGACCAATAGGAGTGGCCCGCCCGCTCCCCTCCCTCCCCAACCCGACCCCCGCCCCAAAATAAATAAATAAATCTTTAAAAAAAAAAAAGAATACTGGAATGGGTTTCCATGTCCGCTTTTGGGGGATCTTCCCAACCCAGGGATCAAAGCCAGGTCTCCTGCATTGCATTGGATTCTTTACTGTCTGAGTCACCAGGGAAGCGCCCCAAATCATTAAACTGTACGCTTAAAGCAGATGAAGGTCAAAAAATGTAAACCTTAATAAAACTGTTGAAAAATATAAATGCTCTAGATAAACATGCCAATCAAAGGCAGAGATTGTCAAAATGGATTTAAAAAAGCAGAATCTAACTACAAGAGAAGCAGTTTATTTTTATTTTTTTGGCTGTGTTCCATGGCATGTGGGATCTCAGGTCTCCTGACTAGGGCCTAAGCTTGCATCCCATGCATCAGAAGGTTGGAATCTTAACCACTGGACCACCAGGAAATTGGAGAATCCTGTAAATTCCAAGACACCAATGGGTAAAAACCTCAAAAAAATCATATTAAATGAAACCCACCACATGCAGGAGACTGCCCACACTATGAAATGTCCAGAAAAGGCAGGTCTGCAGAGACAAAAAGCAGATCAGTAGTTTCTTGAGAGTTGAGGGGTGACAGACAGTGGACAGGGATTAACTACAAAAAGAGCCTAAGGGGCCTTTTGGGAGTAATATGAACATTCTAAAGTTGAATTGTGGGGCTAGAAGTACAACTCTGAAAATGTGCTCTGACTCTTTGCAACCTCATGGACTGCAGCCCGCCAGGTTCCTCCGTCCATGGGGATTCTCCAGGCAAGAATACTGGAATGGGGGCTTCCCTGGTGGTCCAGTGGGTAAGGACACCGCCTTGCAGTGCAAGGGGCGCCGGTTCAATCCCTGGCCTGGGAAGATCCCACGTGCCGCGGAGTGGCTGGACTGATGTGTCCAATCACCGAGCCAGAGCTCTGGAGCGCATGCGCCCAGAGCCTGCGCTCTGCGACGACAGACGCCACTGCGATGGGAGGCCCGCAGGAGCCAGAGAACAAAGACGGATGAAAATAGAGAAAGACCAATAGGAGTGGCCCGCCCGCTCCCCTCCCTCCCCAACCCGACCCCCGCCCCAAAATAAATAAATAAATCTTTAAAAAAAAAAAAGAATACTGGAATGGGTTTCCATGTCCGCTTTTGGGGGATCTTCCCAACCCAGGGATCAAAGCCAGGTCTCCTGCATTGCATTGGATTCTTTACTGTCTGAGTCACCAGGGAAGCGCCCCAAATCATTAAACTGTACGCTTAAAGCAGATGAAGGTCAAAAAATGTAAACCTTAATAAAACTGTTGAAAAATATAAATGCTCTAGATAAACATGCCAATCAAAGGCAGAGATTGTCAAAATGGATTTAAAAAAGCAGAATCTAACTACAAGAGAAGCAGTTTATTTTTATTTTTTTGGCTGTGTTCCATGGCATGTGGGATCTCAGGTCTCCTGACTAGGGCCTAAGCTTGCATCCCCTGCATCAGAAGGTTGGAATCTTAACCACTGGACCACCAGGGAAATCCTAGGAGAAGTCCTGTAAATTCCAAGACACCAATAGGTTGAAAATAAAAGAATGGAAAAAGATATACCACGGGAAGAGTAAGCTGAATGGCTTACCGAGAGCTGGAATGGGTACATTACTATCGAACAGAGAAAACATACTGGGAACATTATTAGAGACAAAGAGGACATTTCCTAATGATCAAGAGGTCAACTCTCCGATGACACAACAATTACAAATATAGATGATTCAAACAAAAGAACTCCAAAACAGATGAATTGAGACTGACAGAGTGGAAAAGGAAAATACGCAAGAATACAATTATAATCTGAGACTTCTATATTCCTCTTTCAGGAATTGGTAGAACAAATAGAAAAATCAGTAAGGACATAGACTAGTCCCTGGCATAAAACAGGTGCCTCACAAATACCTGTTAAGTACGTGAAGTCTCACTAAGTCAGTTTTTGTCAGATTCCCAAAGTTTGGTCAACTTGGATGAAACAGGAGAACAACAGGCTATTCAACACCACTGACAACACAGATGACACACACCAGGTCTCTGCTCAGACTTGGCACAAATATTCCACTCACCCCTGACAACACCACTGTCTAGTAGGAAAAAAAATCAGGTTTCTGAAGTTAAGAGCTGAGGGTTAACCCTGGGAAGGAGAATGCAGTACGAGGTTCAGACTAGAAAAGGCCAGTGGCTCTTCCCATGGGGTAAGGTTCAGGTGGTAATAGATGCCAATGTAGATCGCTAAACTCTAGCTTGTATTGGAAAGAACTTCCCTGTTTGTTGCCAGTTCGTGTGTGTGTGTGTGTGTGTGTGTGTGTGTGTGTGTAAAGCCACAGTTATTTTGTGTGTATATGAAGGCTATCTTAAAAGGGTTTGTTCTTAGGTGAACCTAACTACGGTGGACTGTTACACAGATAGCAACTCTCCGCTGGCCAGCAGGTACACTCCTTTGCAAGAGGCCTGGGGGCTTTGGCCTTCACTTTCTTAGTGCCTGGCAACGACAGTGCTGTGAAGATGCCCAACAAACTCAGTGGAGGTGGAGGGCGGGCCCCGTGCCAGTCTGTACGTGAGACCACCTTGATCTTCCCACCCAGTGGACCTCCAGCCAAATGCAGACATAGCCCAGAGTCCAGGGGAAACCCCAGAGGACTTGGCCAGTCAGCCCACACAATCGGGAGAAAAGCCTGTTGCTTGTTTTAAGCCACTAAGATGTGGGGTAGTTTTTATCCATGAGGGCTTCCTGGTAGCTCATCTGGTAAAGAATCTGCCTGCCATGTGGGAGACCTGAGTTCAGTCCCTGGGTTGGGAAGATCCTAGAGGAGGCAATGGCAATCTACTCTAGTATTCTTTCCTGGAGAATCCTATGGACAGAGGAGCCGGGCGGGTTACAGTCCATGGGGTCACAAAGAGTCAGCTATAATAAAAAATCTAAAACTGAACTTCTATATTCCTCTTTCAGGAATTGGTAGAACAAATAGAAAAATCAGTAAGGACATAGACTAGTCCCTGGCATAAAACAGGTGCCTCACAAATACCTGTTAAGTACGTGAAGTCTCACTAAGTCAGTTTTGTCAGATTCCCAAAGTTTGGTCAACTTGGATGAAACAGGAGAACAACAGGCTATTCAACACCACTGACAACACAGATGACACACACCAGGTCTCTGCTCAGACTTGGCACAAATATTCCACTCACCCCTGACAACACCACTGTCTAGTAGGAAAAAAAATCAGGTTTCTGAAGTTAAGAGCTGAGGGTTAACCCTGGGAAGGAGAATGCAGTACGAGGTTCAGACTAGAAAAGGCCAGTGGCTCTTCCCATGGGGTAAGGTTCAGGTGGTAATAGATGCCAATGTAGATCGCTAAACTCTAGCTTGTATTGGAAAGAACTTCCCTGTTTGTTGCCAGTTCGTGTGTGTGTGTGTGTGTGTGTGTGTGTGTGTGTGTAAAGCCACAGTTATTTTGTGTGTATATGAAGGCTATCTTAAAAGGGTTTGTTCTTAGGTGAACCTAACTACGGTGGACTGTTACACAGATAGCAACTCTCCGCTGGCCAGCAGGTACACTCCTTTGCAAGAGGCCTGGGGGCTTTGGCCTTCACTTTCTTAGTGCCTGGCAACGACAGTGCTGTGAAGATGCCCAACAAACTCAGTGGAGGTGGAGGGCGGGCCCCGTGCCAGTCTGTACGTGAGACCACCTTGATCTTCCCACCCAGTGGACCTCCAGCCAAATGCAGACATAGCCCAGAGTCCAGGGGAAACCACAGAGGACTTGGCCAGTCAGCCCACACAATCGGGAGAAAAAGCCTGTTGCTTGTTTTTAAGCCACTAAGATGTGGGGTAGTTTTTATCCATGAGGGCTTCCCTGGTAGCTCATCTGGTAAAGAATCTGCCTGCCATGTGGGAGACCTGAGTTCAGTCCCTGGGTTGGGAAGATCCCCTAGAGGAGGCAATGGCAATCTACTCTAGTATTCTTGCCTGGAGAATCCTATGGACAAAGGAGCCGGGCGGGTTACAGTCCATGGGGTCACAAAGAGTCAGACATGACTGAGCACCTTTCGCTTTCACTTTATTAATTAGCAAAGGCTAACAAGAACCATCACAAATAAAACAGTAAACAAACAAGCCGGACCCAGGGCGTGCTGTGCTATGTCAACAACGGAGAGGCAGAGGATGGTGCTTACACAGGTGTGTGCATTTGGACGTGCCTGTGTCCACCTTTCCGGGGGATTCTCAGCAGAGAGAAGCTCTCAGAGCTCCCGTGGGCTCTGGGGGCACCCACCCTGTCAGTATCCCTCTCCAAGAGCCACATGCCATGAGAGGTGCCCAGGGTGCCCTGGAGCACAGAGCTGATGCCGTCCCTTCCCCGTGGCTCTCACAGTTCACTGATGGAGCATAAAAGGCAGTGTGACTAAATGGCAACGAAAAGAGGACAAATCCCTCATGAAAGGTAGGATCAAAATAAAAGCCCCAAAGTAGCAACCATCCGAGGCCACCAGGGCTGCACGACGAATTCCCTGCAGTGCGTCGCCCACATACCACACAGCCACGCTAACTTCCACTTCGCCTTGTTGTTTTCCACTTCAAGTGAGCTCAGCCTGCTGTTCCCTTTAAACATGTGACTTACGTCTGTCTACTCTAAGCAGCACATCCTGGCTTGAAGATGCCATGCCTAACCACAGCTTCATGAGTATCTGTCCATTTCGTAGTTCTTATTCTGCAAAACTGGATATGGTGCATTGCTTGTTTTGCTCACTACTGACAGAAAATGGCTTCTATCCCTATGTGTGACATAACAGATATATTCAATATTTTATATCACACACACGTGGCACCCAGGATTTAGACAAAAAAAATGGCTCAACGTGAGTCAAACAGACCCAAAGTCCTTGAATTAAGTGATGGATACAAGCAGGGGCCCGGTTGCTACTTGGAGCACCAGCGTCTTGAATTCTGAAGTTGGAAGGGATGGCAGCTTATGTGCTATTTTTTCTCCAGTCACATTCCCAGGCCTAGGACACGAAGTGTTTCATCTTTTTTTTTTTTTTTTAATTTTTTTTTTAAACTTTTATTTATCTGTTTTTGGCTGTGCTGGGTCTTTGTGGATGTGTGGGTTTAGCTGCTCCGCGGCACGTGGGATCCTCCCAGATCAGGGCTCGAACCTGTGTCTCCTGCATTGGCAGACGGGTTCCTATCCACTGAGCCACAAGGGAAGCCCATGAAATTAAAAGGCTGTGTTTCATCTTTGAAGGCAAAATGAAAGTAATTTAATTAGGTAAGTAGAAATAAGTGATCAATTTATTTGATAAATAAAACATTTTAAAATAATGCAGAATGCACTCAAGTAGAAGGATTTATCAAATCGGTCAAAATTAGAAATATGCATGTCTCACTCCATAAAGGGTGTTATTAATCCAAAAACCTGTGATAACAAGAAAAAGCCACGCACTGCTTTTGGTGTTTGTAAAAAAAGTAGATAAGAGAAAAAAATTTTATTGTAGAGTACTGGTTGGTCTGTTCTGCATCTGTTTCCATGGCAACGGATGTTGGACAAATAGGGTTTGTAAATGCCTGGGAATCAGGAGGTGTCTCGGAGCCCTCACCTTGTTTTGAGCCAGCTGATGTCTATTTCCATGGAAACCAGAGTGGAAACGAGGGCAGTGGCCATGAGTCAGCCTGTTGGGTGGTTCGTTCCCGCCAAGGTATGAGAGCATGGGAGCCGTGTTACAGAAGTGAACGAGTTTAGAACCAGAAAAAAGCAGAAACCTTAATTGAGAAACACTAGTTTCTTTATTAATTTGGTTAAGTAATGGAAAGGCCCTGCAAGTAGCACAGACATAGAACAGACGTTCCTTGGCTAATTAGGTAGCAGGAAATTAAACGCACATTTGCACCACCCCAAGCAATCGGACCACGGGGTGGGGGGTGGTGACCCTTCAGAGGTGCCTCACTGACAGCAGCCGGTTCTCTGGACCTGGATTCTGAAGCTGCTAAAGCTTCTGACCCACCTAAAGGTGGGTCAACCATCTCACAGGTTGTGTCTAAAGGTGGCCAGGGAGAAAGGAGTTCATGGCCCAAGGACTCAACCTGTCTTTCTCGGTGGAATGCAAGGTCACTTGAAGGAAGACTGGTCAGAAGCAGACTGAATCTAGGCCGCACCACTTTCTGGTCCAGTCAGATCGTGGTAAGGGCCTCCCACAGAAAATCAGGCTCCCCTAATACCTGCTAGGCACCCCCTCCACTGAGCCTGCGTGCCGCACTGCTGTTGAACGCATTACAACCCTCCCGGCTATCTAGCACCAAGGTCTCAGCCCTCAGCTCCTAACGGCACACAGCACTGGCGGTACACCAGTGAGCACAGCTGCCTGCCTCGTGGCACACCAACTCCTGCCGGCTCCACCCCTGGGAGCACCCCCTGCAGAACCTCTCCCAGCCATCAGCCAAGTTCAGCATCACTTCCCCTGAAGCACCCAGCAGAGGGAGGGCGGGCACGCAGGCCTGGGTTTAAATCTCCGTCCCACTGATCACTGCCTGTGTCACCTTGAGCAAGCTTCTGAACCTCTCTAAACTTTGGCTTTCTCATCCAATATATACGGCTAGTAAGAGTATTTACTTGACAGAGGTGGGTATGAAGAAAAAGAGAAGACAGCTCTTGTTCCAGTCCCCCACACAGGAAACACTCAGAGGATACTGGGTTTTAAGTAATTCTAAGCTTTCTGGATTTCTAGTTAATTTGAACACACACCAGATTGACCTTCCTATTAGCACAGCTCTGTTCACACTCTTCCCAGACTCACAAATAAATATTCAGGTCTTCACAAACATTCCACTTTCTGTAGCCTGGCTCAGCCATACACATACATATATCCATTCTCCCCCAAAGCCCTCTTCCATCCAGGCCACCGCATAACACTGAACAGCGTTCCCTGTGCTATACAATAGGTCCTTGTTGGTTAGCCATGTTAAATAAAGTGGTAAATACATGATCATCTCAAACTCCCTAACTATCCCTTCCTTCTTGGCAGCCATGAGAGGGCAATTGTTTCCTGATCTGTTAGCCTAGCTGAAGCTCACACCTTCTACTAACACATTGTATGCTAAAGCACCTGAGGCCATATCCTTATGTGAGGCTCCTCTATGACACCCTGCTTCCACCAGAGCCAAGGCATGCTAGGTGCTGAAACACCAGGAAGACTGGTCAGAAGCAGACTGAATCTAGGCCGCACCACTTTCTGGTCCAGTCAGATCGTGGTAAGGGCCTCCCACAGAAAATCAGGCTCCCCTAATACCTGCTAGGCACCCCCTCCACTGAGCCTGCGTGCCGCACTGCTGTTGAACGCATTACAACCCTCCCGGCTATCTAGCACCAAGGTCTCAGCCCTCAGCTCCTAACGGCACACAGCACTGGCGGTACACCAGTGAGCACAGCTGCCTGCCTCGTGGCACACCAACTCCTGCCGGCTCCACCCCTGGGAGCACCCCCTGCAGAACCTCTCCCAGCCATCAGCCAAGTTCAGCATCACTTCCCCTGAAGCACCCAGCAGAGGGAGGGCGGGCACGCAGGCCTGGGTTTAAATCTCCGTCCCACTGATCACTGCCTGTGTCACCTTGAGCAAGCTTCTGAACCTCTCTAAACTTTGGCTTTCTCATCCAATATATACGGCTAGTAAGAGTATTTACTTGACAGAGGTGGGTATGAAGAAAAAGAGAAGACAGCTCTTGTTCCAGTCCCCCACACAGGAAACACTCAGAGGATACTGGGTTTTAAGTAATTCTAAGCTTTCTGGATTTCTAGTTAATTTGAACACACACCAGATTGACCTTCCTATTAGCACAGCTCTGTTCACACTCTTCCCAGACTCACAAATAAATATTCAGGTCTTCACAAACATTCCACTTTCTGTAGCCTGGCTCAGCCATACACATACATATATCCATTCTCCCCCAAAGCCCTCTTCCATCCAGGCCACCGATAACACTGAACAGCGTTCCTGTGCTATACAATAGGTCCTTGTTGGTTAGCCATGTTAAATAAAGTGGTAAATACATGATCATCTCAAACTCCCTAACTATCCCTTCCCTCTTGGCAGCCATGAGAGGGCAATTGTTTCCTGATCTGTTAGCCTAGCTGAAGCTCACACCTTCTACTAACACATTGTATGCTAAAGCACCTGAGGCCATATCCTTATGTGAGGCTCCTCTATGACACCCTGCTTCCACCAGAGCCAAGGCATGCTAGGTGCTGAAACACCAGGACTTAAGACGCTCTTTGCAGCCAGGCGAGGAGGGAGTGGGGCTGGGGCTGAAGCTGATGACATCACCATCATCTCAATGAGAGCCAACCTTCACCAAGGGCCTCCAGTGTCTCAGGGACCGAGACAGGAGCTCCGATGGGATTCCTTAGGGACATCAGGACATCAGGGATTTTATACAAGCCACTGACTCTGCTCTGCTGCTTGAATATTAATGTTTCTACCTAGGGCCTTGTGTTGGTAAAATGCATCTAAAGAGAACATCACTTGAGTATTCCCTTAAATATCACTTGGGAGTCCCTTGTAGTTCAGCTGGTAAAGAATCTGCCTGCAGTGCGGGAGACCCCGGTTCGATTCCTGGGTATAGCCTCTTCCTAGAGAAGGGAAAGGCTATCTGCTCCAGGATTCTTGCCTGGAGAATGCCATGGCTCATTCTTGGGTTGCAAAGAGTTGTACATGACTGAGTGACTTCACTTGAAATTTACTGACATAAAAATTTTTCTTAAAGGAATAGGACCTAGTTTTCTGCTTTCTGCATTGATGTTTTAGAAAGTACGATTACATGAGAAAAAGCATAGCTTTCTCGTATGACATCACACGAGGTGATTCCTGGGTTCAGGTTTATAGCAGCGGATCACCCCTATCCCCCACCTGACCAGCTTCACTTCCTCAGGAGAATCCATTTTAAGCCATGGACCAGGTGGAATGGGTGGGGGCAAAACAAATGATAAGACAAAGCAAAATGAATCCCAGACTCTGGGACAAAAGGAAAACCCTCCTGATCTATGTTATGAAGCCAGAGTAAATTTTAATAACCAAAACCAGGAATATTGTACAAGACTAAACTGTAGATCCATGGTTCTCAAAGTGTCGTCTGGGGAACTTCCAGAAGCCTCCAAATCCTTTCAGGAGGTCTGTAAAGTCTATGCTGTGTTCATGATATAATATTATTATATATCACAAACTATATTTACATATTATCATTTATAAAATAATACATGGTTACCATATCCTTATGTGAGGCTCCTCTATGACACCCTGCTTCCACCAGAGCCAAGGCATGCTAGGTGCTGAAACACCAGGACTTAAGACGCTCTTTGCAGCCAGGCGAGGAGGGAGTGGGGCTGGGGCTGAAGCTGATGACATCACCATCATCTCAATGAGAGCCAACCTTCACCAAGGGCCTCCAGTGTCTCAGGGACCGAGACAGGAGCTCCGATGGGATTCCTTAGGGACATCAGGACATCAGGGATTTTATACAAGCCACTGACTCTGCTCTGCTGCTTGAATATTAATGTTTCTACCTAGGGCCTTGTGTTGGTAAAATGCATCTAAAGAGAACATCACTTGAGTATTCCCTTAAATATCACTTGGGAGTCCCTTGTAGTTCAGCTGGTAAAGAATCTGCCTGCAGTGCGGGAGACCCCGGTTCGATTCCTGGGTATAGCCTCTTCCTAGAGAAGGGAAAGGCTATCTGCTCCAGGATTCTTGCCTGGAGAATGCCATGGCTCATTCTTGGGTTGCAAAGAGTTGTACATGACTGAGTGACTTCACTTGAAATTTACTGACATAAAAATTTTTCTTAAAGGAATAGGACCTAGTTTTCTGCTTTCTGCATTGATGTTTTAGAAAGTACGATTACATGAGAAAAAGCATAGCTTTCTCGTATGACATCACACGAGGTGATTCCTGGGTTCAGGTTTATAGCAGCGGATCACCCCTATCCCCCACCTGACCAGCTTCACTTCCTCAGGAGAATCCATGTGTAAGCCATGGACCAGGTGGAATGGGTGGGGGCAAAACAAATGATAAGACAAAGCAAAATGAATCCCAGACTCTGGGACAAAAGGAAAACCCTCCTGATCTATGTTATGAAGCCAGAGTAAATTTTAATAACCAAAACCAGGAATATTGTACAAGACTAAACTGTAGATCCATGGTTCTCAAAGTGTCGTCTGGGGAACTTCCAGAAGCCTCCAAATCCTTTCAGGAGGTCTGTAAAGTCTATGCTGTGTTCATGATATAATATTATTATATATCACAAACTATATTTACATATTATCATTTATAAAATAATACATGGTTATTTTAATAGTAATACTATTTTCACTCTCATTCTTTTATGACATGGTGAAGTTTTCTGGAGGTTTCATGACATATGATGATATTACTTTGAGAGCAAAATGTATGTTTGAGTATTCTTGTGTTTTCTAGAAATTTCTAAGGTTTGGGGTATAGATATGTGCATTTTCATAACTAAGTTTGCTCTCAGTACTTCTACTGTGCTCTTCTACTAGCAATCTTCGGTTACATTTCCCAAAACTGATATAACTTCATTATTACCCAATAAATCTTTATCTTGAAATCATGAGGTCTTCCTTGTTTCTATGCAGGAAAGACTAGAAGTAGACTTACTGTTTTATGTTGCAGTGTGTGTGTGCACGAGGGTCCAGTCACTTCAGCCGTGTCCAACCCAATGGACTGTGGGCTGCCAAGCTCCACTGTCCATGGGATTCTCTAGGCAAGAATCCTGGAGTGGGTGGCCATGCCCTCCTCCAGGGAGCTTCCCCACCCAGAGATGGAACCCACATCTCCTGCATTGGCAGGTGAATTCACTGCTGAGCCACCAGGGAAGCCCTATGTTGCAACAGTATTCTTACAATTTTTCAAAAGCTTTTCTATTTTAAAATTTCTCTCTAAAACTTATTTTTAAATTTAACAATCACGTATTTTAAGAGTAAAAAAATCTGCTTATAAAATCTTTTTCCTATTTTGAAGGATGCATCATCAGTTTAAAAAAAATTTCTCACCCCACAGCTGCACCATTTATATGAAAAAATTGCTGAAAAAAATGAAACCAACTTAACAGAAAGTTCTCTGCCTCATGGAAGGGAGAAATTTATTCCACAGAAGTTGGGCAGAACTGCAAATAAAAAACAGAATTATGAAGGATGTTCTCTTTCCTTCAGTTTTTTTTTTTTTTTTGGCCACTTCTTTTGGTCTTTCATTTATTTATTTTCATCCATCTTTGTTCTTTGGCCTGTGTGGGCCTCCCATCGCAGTGGCTTCTCTCTGACTCGGTAGTTGGACACATCAGTCCAGCTGCTTTGCGGCACGTGGGATCTTTCCAGGCCAGGGATCGAACTGGCGCCCTCAGTTTTAAAGATGCCAATAATTTACTTTATTGTGCCTTAGGTAAAGTAACACAACATCTTTGAACAGTATCATAAAGCCAGTTAAGCTGAGGTGTGATTTTGAGGCCAATCATTTAGAGTCTAATGAAAAAGAATTTAAATATTTTAAATACAGATGAAATTGAGTTCTTTAAAAGTCAAAAATTGAAAATTTGCTTGTTACAACTTTCCAGACTAGAAATTAAAAAGCCATTGGAGCTGCATGATGGATATACAGGACCTGTCTGTATTTCTTTTTCTTTGTAAATCTAAAATTACCCCACCCCAAACGTAATTATTTAAGAAACAAAGACACTGAAAACCTTAAAGGGTAAGTAATTACACTGCTTTGGTCCAAGAAAAATACACAATAGCCTTGTACAGTTAATACTACTGAGTGCCTGCTGAATGGAAAGTTAGCAAAAGAATGACAGCATGCTACCTGCCAATGAAACCACAGCTTGTGTAATTAAAGATTTAGCTACAAACATGAATGCTGGGTTAATATTTCATTTGCAGAGGTATGCCTGAACTTGCTATTTGGCTTGTATTCATCCAGTATCAACAGTAACTAGTCTTTAAAGATCTTTTATGAGAGTGCTTGGCAACAAAACACAAGGGATGCTGGCTGAAGTACCACACTGATTACCTTTATTGATTTTCATGATTTATCCTGATATCTGAACATATGGTACAAAATCAGTGGAGGGCAAAACCACTGGTTCCATAGCATCAATCAGGGTGTTGCTAACAAGCTCTAGTAGGAAGTGCTTTATAGATGAATAATAGAAAATAATAGATAGGTAGACAGATGAAAGAAAGATGATAGAGTTTCATTTAAGAAGTCCTCAATGAAGCAGCAGGAATTTATTTTATTAAGTCTAGATTCTCATGGCCCATCCTTTTTTTGGGGGGGGGGAGGCGGGTTGGGGAGGGAGAGGGGCGGGCGGGCCACTTCTATTGATCTTTCATTTCTCTATTTTCATCCATCTTTGTTCTTTGGCCCGTGTGGGCCTCCCATCGCAGTGGCCTCTGTTGTCGCAGAGCACTGGCTCTGGGCGCATGTGCTCTAGAGCTCCGGCTCGGTAACTGGACGCATCGGTCCAGCTGCTCCGTGGCACGTGGGATCTTCCCAGGCCAGGGATCGAACCGGCGCCCCTTGCACTACAAGGCGGTGTCCTTATCCACTGGACCACCAGGGAAGCCCCTATGGCCCATCTTTTTAACACTCTGTGTAATGAAAGGATGTACATGGTTATTATCTATGGTTTTCCAGTAGTCATGTATAGAAGTGAGAGTTGAACCATAAAGAAGGCTGAGCGCTGAAGAATTAATGCTTTAGAACTGTGGTGATGGAGAAGACTCCCATGGACTGCAAGGAGATCAAACCAGTCAATCTTTAAAAATCAACCATGAATTTTCATTGAAGGACAGTTGCTGAAGCTGAAGCTCCAGTACTTTGGTCACCTGAAGCAATTATTTAAGAAAAAAGCACTTAAAGGGTAAGTAATTACACTGCTTTGGCCCAAGAAAAATACACAATAGCCTTGTACAGTTAATACTACTGAGTGCCTGCTGAATGGAAAGTTAGCAAAAGAATGACAGCATGCTACCTGCCAATGAAACCACAGCTTGTGTAATTAAAGATTTAGCTACAAACATGAATGCTGGGTTAATATTTCATTTGCAGAGGTATGCCTGAACTTGCTATTTGGCTTGTATTCATCCAGTATCAACAGTAACTAGTCTTTAAAGATCTTTTATGAGAGTGCTTGGCAACAAAACACAAGGGATGCTGGCTGAAGTACCACACTGATTACCTTTATTGATTTTCATGATTTATCCTGATATCTGAACATATGGTACAAAATCAGTGGAGGGCAAAACCACTGGTTCCATAGCATCAATCAGGGTGTTGCTAACAAGCTCTAGTAGGAAGTGCTTTATAGATGAATAATAGAAAATAATAGATAGGTAGACAGATGAAAGAAAGATGATAGAGTTTCATTTAAGAAGTCCTCAATGAAGCAGCAGGAATTTATTTTATTAAGTCTAGATTCTCATGGCCCATCCTTTTTTTGGGGGGGGGGAGTGGGCGGACCACTTCTATTGGTCTTTCATTTATCTATTTTCATCCATCTTTGTTCACTGGCCCATGTGGGCCTCCCATCGCAGTGGCCTCTGTTGTCGCAGAGCACTGGCTCTGGGCGCATGTGCTCTAGAGCTCCGCTCGGTAACTGGACGATCGGGTCCAGCTGCTCCGGGCACGTGGGATCTTCCCAGGCCAGGGATCGAACCGGCGCCCCTTGCACTACAAGGCGGTGTCCTTATCCACTGGACCACCAGGGAAGCCCCTATGGCCCATCTTTTTAACACTCTGTGTAATGAAAGGATGTACATGGTTATTATCTATGGTTTTCCAGTAGTCATGTATAGAAGTGAGAGTTGAACCATAAAGAAGGCTGAGCGCTGAAGAATTAATGCTTTAGAACTGTGGTGATGGAGAAGACTCCCATGGACTGCAAGGAGATCAAACCAGTCAATCTTTAAAAAAATCAACCATGAATTTTCATTGGAAGGACAGTTGCTGAAGCTGAAGCTCCAGTACTTTGGTCACCTGATGCAAAGAGCTGACTCACTGGAAAAGACCCTGATGCTGGGAAAGACCGAAGGCAAAAGGAAAAGGGGACAACAGACGACAAGATGGTTGGATGGCATCATCGATTCAATGGACATGAGTTTGAGCAAACTCCGGGAGATAGTGAAAGACAGGGAAGCCTGGTGTGCTGCAGTCCACGGGGTTGCAAAGAGTCAACACGACTTAGTGACTGAAAAACAGGGCTTCCCTGGTGGTCCAGTGGGTAAAGAGTCCGCCTTGCAGTGCAGGGGGCACTGGTTTGATCCCTGGCCCGGGAAGATCCTACATGATGCTGAACGGCTGAACCGGTGTGTCCAATTACAAGCCAGAGGTCTGGGCTCTGTGACGAGAGAGGCCACTGTGATGGGAAGCCCACACAGGCCAAAGAATAAAGATGGATGAAAATAAACGGATGAAGAATCAATAAAAGAGGTCAAAAAGAAAAAAAATATATTAAAAAAATATATTAAAAACAAAAAACCCCACAACTTAGTGACTGAAAAACAAAGACATGTGATAAGTAAAAACATCAAATTAGCAGTAATAAAGAAAGCTTCCCACAGAGAAAATCTCAGGTTCAGAAGGCAGCACTGGTAACTTCTACCAAGAATAAATATCAATCCTTCACAAACTCTTCCAAAAGACAGAAAAGGAGGGAATACTTTCCAACTCAATGAGAACCTGAATATCACAAGAGAAGTCAAAGTACAGACTAATACTTATTATGAATGTAAATACATATAGCCCACTGGACCACCAGGGAAGCCCCTATGGCCCATCTTTTTAACACTCTGTGTAATGAAAGGATGTACATGGTAGATTATCTATGGTTTTCCAGTAGTCATGTATAGAAGTGAGAGTTGAACCATAAAGAAGGCTGAGCGCTGAAGAATTAATGCTTTAGAACTGTGGTGATGGAGAAGACTCCCATGGACTGCAAGGAGATCAAACCAGTCAATCTTTAAAAAAATCAACCATGAATTTTCATTGGAAGGACAGTTGCTGAAGCTGAAGCTCCAGTACTTTGGTCACCTGATGCAAAGAGCTGACTCACTGGAAAAGACCCTGATGCTGGGAAAGACTGAAGGCAAAAGGAAAAGGGGACAACAGACGACAAGATGGTTGGATGGCATCATCGATTCAATGGACATGAGTTTGAGCAAACTCCGGGAGATAGTGAAAGACAGGGAAGCCTGGTGTGCTGCAGTCCACGGGGTTGCAAAGAGTCAACACGACTTAGTGACTGAAAAACAGGGCTTCCCTGGTGGTCCAGTGGGTAAAGAGTCCGCCTTGCAGTGCAGGGGGCACTGGTTTGATCCCTGGCCCGGGAAGATCCTACATGATGCTGAACGGCTGAACCGGTGTGTCCAATTACAAGCCAGAGGTCTGGGCTCTGTGACGAGAGAGGCCACTGTGATGGGAAGCCCACACAGGCCAAAGAATAAAGATGGATGAAAATAAACGGATGAAGAATCAATAAAAGAGGCCAAAAAGAAAAAAAATATATTAAAAAAATATATTAAAAACAAAAAACCCCACAACTTAGTGACTGAAAAACAAAGACATGTGATAAGTAAAAACATCAAATTAGCAGTAATAAAGAAAGCTTCCCACAGAGAAAATCTCAGGTTCAGAAGGCAGCACTGGTAACTTCTACCAAGAATAAATATCAATCCTTCACAAACTCTTCCAAAAGACAGAAAAGGAGGGAATACTTTCCAACTCATGAGACCTGTATTACCCTGATATCAGCCACTAGACAAGAATATCACAAGAGAAGTCAAAGTACAGACTAATACTTATTATGAATGTAAATACATATAGACACATAATTTCTCAATAAAATACACTAGCGAATCATTCCAGCACATATGAAAGGGATTATAAATCATGAAGAAGTGGGATTTATTTCAGAAGTAAACCAGTCAATGTAATATACCAGTAAATGCAATGAAAGAAAACTCCCCCATATAGTGCTCTTAACTGATGTAGAAAAGACATTTGGCAAAATCCAATACTTAAATAACTGATGCCTTTGGACTCTGGTGTTGGAGAAGACTCCTGAGAGTCCCTTGGACTGAAAGGAGATCAAACCAGTCAATCTAAAGAAAATCAACCCTGAATATTTATTGGAAGGATTGATGCTGAAGATGAAGCTCCAATACGTTGTCTACCTGATGCGAAGAGATGACTTGATGGAGAAGTCCCCGATGCTGGGGAAAACAGCAGGGAGAAGGAGAAGGGGACGACAGGGGATGAGATGGCTGGATGACATCACCAACTCAAATGGACATGAGTTTGAGCAAGTTCCTGGAGATGGTGAAGGACAGGGAAGCCTCGAGTGCTGCAGTCCATGGGGTTGCAAAGAGTTAGACATGACTGAGCAAATGAACTGAATACTTAAAGTAGGAAAAGAAGGGAGCTTTATCAACCTGATAATAAGCATCTATAAAAACGCAGAGCTAACATCATACTGGACAGTGAAAGAAAATGTTCCCTCCAAGATCAGGAAACGACAAGGGGTCCACTCTCAGCACTTCTATTCAGCATTGTACTGGAAATTCTAGTCAGGGCAATCAGGCAAGAAAAGGATATAAAAGACATCTAGATTGGAAAAGAAGAAATGAAATCATCTCTATCCACAGATGATTTGGTGTTGTAAACAGAAGACCCTAAAGAATCTATCACAAAACAGAAACTTTTGGAGCTAATAAGTGAGTTCAGTAAGCTTGCAGAACACAAGATCAAAATATTAACATCAGCTCTATAAATTACCGATGAACAACCAGAACATAAGATAAACAAAATGCGAAGTAGATGAACAGATTCTAATTCACAGAACAAAAAGGTTTATCGGTATGGTTTCTGATTCCACATTGCAACTCACCTTTAATAAACTATCACTTGTCTAGTTTTGAAGTAGTAGCAAAGAAAAATATTTCCATTTCAAAGGCTATTAAAATACTCCAACCTTTTCAACTACATAAATGTATGAGGGTGGATTTTCTTCATATCCTTCAGTCAAAACAACATATTGCCCCAGAGGTGGACTTGAGAACCCAACTATGTTCTTATCCAGACATTAAAGAGACTTAAGTCTTTTTAATGTCTATCTTCTTTAAAAAAATTTTTTTTAAAAATTTTACAGTGGAGTATAGCCAACTGACAATGTTGTGATAGGCACGCAGCAGAGTTTCCTTTTTTATTATTTTAATTTTTATTTTCCGGCCATTCCTTGTGTCACGTGGGATCTTAGTTCCCCAACCAGGGCTGAACCAGCACCCACGGTACTGGTTGCCCATAGTCTAATCACTGGACCGTCTGGGGACGTTAAAAAATACAATGCTACTCTTCTGGGCTTCCCCTGGTGGTCCAGTGGGTAAGGACACCGCCTTGCAGTGCAAGGGTTGCCGGTTCGAGCCCTGGCCTGGGAAGATCCCATGTGCCGCGGAGCGGCTGGACCGATGTGTCCAATTACCGAGCCAGAGTTCTGGAGCGCATGCGCCCAGAGCCGGCTGTCTGCAACGACAGACGCCACCGCGATGGGAGGCCCACAGGAGCCAAAGAACAAAGATGGATGAAAATAGACAAATGAAAGACCAATAGAAGTGGCCTGCCCGCTCCCCTCCCTCCCCAACCCGACCCCCGCCCAAAATAAATCAATAAATAAATCTTTAAAAAAAAAAAAATACAACGCTACTCTTCTTAATAGTTTTTAAAAAAATCATTATTTTTTTATATTAACATATAATGGGTTTATTATTGTCATTTTAAAATGAATACATTTTATGTTTTAAATTCTAATCTAGCCATATCTATAGGTAAAACACACATAAATGAAAGTTTTTTGCAATATTCAATAATTTCAAGAGTATAAAAATGTCCTAAAACCAAACTAAGCACAGTTACTTCAAACCTATATACACATTACGTATTTTTCTCTTATATGTATAAAATATTTAATAATTACATTTTAAATAAAAAGAGAATTCGTTAGTAGTCCAATGGTTAGGGCTCTGTGCGAATCCAGGGACTGTGGGTTCAGTCCCTGACAGGGAACTAAGATCCCACAAGCTGCACAGTGTAGCCAGAAAAAAAAAAGAAAGAAAAAAATAACATCTTAGAAAAAAAATCTATGAAACTATGTATAAAATGAAGGGACCTTAATCAAGATAGAAAACTCAGAGCGTATAAAAGAACAAGTTGAGATATTTATCTTTAAAAATTTTTTTTAGACTTCCCTCATGGTCCAATGGGTAAGAATCTGCCTCCCAGTGCAGGGGACTCAGGATCTGGGAAGATTCCATGCCTCGGGGCAACTACGCCCGTGGGTCACATCTGCTGAAGCCGGAGTGCTGACAGCCCATGCTCCACGGCAAGAGAAGCTACTGCAGTGAGAAGCCCACACACCACAACTAGAGGAAGCCCACACGCAGCAACGAGCACCCAGCACAGCCCAAAATAATAAACTAAATAAATAAATCCTTAAAAACTTTCTGTAAGATTTATGACAAAAGTTATAAAAATATGTCAATAATAAATAAGATACATATATACAGAGAATTCATATGAACTGACTTGGAAAGACAAATGCTATTTTAAAAATAGAAAAAGCACACAAATGGGAAATTACAGCACCACAAATCCAAGTATCCACTCAGATAAACATAGACACTCAAACTCATTACTCAATGGAGATGCAAAATTAAAATAACAATGAGATAGCACTTTACTGTCATTATCCTTTAAGTGTTGATCACTCATGTCCAATCTTCTGTGACCACATGGACATAGCCTGCCAGGCTCCTCTGTCCATGGAATTCTCCAGGCAAGAACACTGGAGTTGGTAGCCATTCCCTTCTCCAGGGTAGCCAGGTCCAGAGATCACACCCGGGTCTCCCGCACTAAAGGCAGATTTCTTTACCATCTGAGCCACCAGGGAAGCCACTATTAAACTGGCAAAAATACAAAGACTAGTGGCACGTACTGCTGGAGGAGATGGTTCTCTCCTGCTTTGCTGGTGACATCTTAAATGTTGCCGTCTTTCTAAACCCAGCAACAAAATCTCATGTAAATAAAAGCACCACCAAATTAGGACACGTCTACAAAGATGTTAACTGCGGCATGAAGTGTATGAAGTAGCCAGTACTGGGAAAACTGCACATCAACAGCATGAAGAAGAATCCGTGTTGGCCAGCGGAGAAGAATTTCTAAAAGACATTACAAGGGGAAAAATGGGTGTGTGTTGAAGTGAAAAAAAAGAAAGAAAAAAATAACATCTTAGAAAAAAAATCTATGAAACTATGTATAAAATGAAGGGACCTTAATCAAGATAGAAAACTCAGAGCGTATAAAAGAACAAGTTGAGATATTTATCTTTAAAAAATTTTTTTAGACTTCCCTCATGGTCCAATGGGTAAGAATCTGCCTCCCAGTGCAGGGGACTCAGGATCTGGGAAGATTCCATGCCTCGGGGCAACTACGCCCGTGGGTCACATCTGCTGAAGCCGGAGTGCTGACAGCCCATGCTCCACGGCAAGAGAAGCTACTGCAGTGAGAAGCCCACACACCACAACTAGAGGAAGCCCACACGCAGCAACGAGCACCCAGCACAGCCCAAAATAATAAACTAAATAAATAAATCCTTAAAAACTTTCTGTAAGATTTATGACAAAAGTTATAAAAATATGTCAATAATAAATAAGATACATATATACAGAGAATTCATATGAACTGACTTGGAAAGACAAATGCTATTTTAAAAATAGAAAAAGCACACAAATGGGAAATTACAGCACCACAAATCCAAGTATCCACTCAGATAAACATAGACACTCAAACTCATTACTCAATGGAGATGCAAAATTAAAATAACAATGAGATAGCACTTTACTGTCATTATCCTTTAAGTGTTGATCACTCATGTCCAATCTTCTGTGACCACATGGACATAGCCTGCCAGGCTCCTCTGTCCATGGAATTCTCCAGGCAAGAACACTGGAGTTGGTAGCCATTCCCTTCTCCAGGGTAGCCAGGTCCAGAGATCACACCCGGGTCTCCCGCACTAAAGGCAGATTTCTTTACCATCTGAGCCACCAGGGAAGCCACTATTAAACTGGCAAAAATACAAAGACTAGTGGCACGTACTGCTGGAGGAGATGGTTCTCTCCTGCTTTGCTGGTGACATCTTAAATGTTGCCGTCTTTCTAAACCCAGCAACAAAATCTCATGTAAATAAAAGCACCACCAAATCAGGACACGTCTACAAAGATGTTAACTGCGGCATGAAGTGTATGAAGTAGCCAGTACTGGGAAAACTGCACATCAACAGCATGAAGAAGAATCCGTGTTGGCCAGCGGAGAAGAATTTCTAAAAGACATTACAAGGGAAAAAGGCAACACTGAGGATGGGTGTGTGTTTGTATCTGTGTATTATCTCATCTTTTAAAACAAATATTGACAATGAATATGTGTACTTATATGTGTGTACTTTCTGTATATGTGTTATAAGAAGAGTATGAAAGCATATACATACACTAGGTGGTTAATATGGGTTTCATGGGGGCGTTGATGTGGGCTGGGGAGAGGCAAGGACACAGCTCAAGCTGTCTCCCCCACAAGATGCCTTTCCCTCCATTCCTCACCACATCCTTCTTTTCAGCAATCCGTTCTACCACCCTTCACCCTTGGTGAGGCAAAGTACCGTCGAGACAGCCCCTTTCCACTTCTCTCTGAGTATTCAGAATTTCTGCAGCACTTCCTGTTTCCACCACATTCATGAACCTATGGGTGCGTATTTATTTTCTATTACTTGCTAACTGTATATATAGAGAGACACAGATAAATACACGTATGTATATATATATATATATGTCTCACAGGAGACAAAATTGTGCAGTGGTTAACAGCGTGGACTGTCAAATCAGGTCATCTGAGTTTCTTTCTTGCCTCCATACTTACTTATTAGGCATGTGAACACATTATTCTGTTTCCCCAAAAGTGAAATGGAAAAACAACCGTACTTATCACAGGGTTGTTGTGAGGAGTAACTGCGTGAATAGTGTACCATGTCAGGTACAGAGCACTGGTATGTGGTCAGGATACACAAGCTCGTATCAGGGTCTTTATCACCAATCCAGATTTCTGAATACACAGAAGAACTATACAAAAAGGCCTTAATGACCTGGATAATCCTGATGGCATGGTCACTTACCTAGAGCCAGACATCCTGGAGACTGGAGTCAACTGGGCCTTAGGAAGGATTACTATCAACAAGGCAAGTGGGGGTGATGAAATTCCAGATGAGTTATTTAAAATCCTAAAAGATGATGTTGTGAAAGTGTTGCACTTAATATGCCAGCAAATTTGGAAAACTCAGCAGTGGCCACAGAACTGGAAAAGATCAGTTTTCATTCCAATCCCAAAGAAGAGCAAAGCCAAAGAATGTTCAAACTACCATACATGATCACACTCATCTCACATGCTCAAAATCCTCCAAGCTAGGCTTCAACAGTACATGAACTGAGAACTTCCAGATGTACAAGTGAACTTAGAAAAAGCAGAGGAACCAGAGATCAAATTGACAACATGCGCTAGAAAAAGCATAAGAGTTCCAGAAAAACATCTATTCCTGCTTCACTGACTACACTAAAGCCTTTGACTGTGTGGATCATAGCAAACTGTGGAAAACTCTCAAAGAGATGGGAACATCAGATCACCTTACCTGCCTACTGAGAAACCTGTACACAGGTCAAGAAGCAACAGTTAGAACCAGACATGGACCAACTGGTTCCAAACTGGAAAAGGAGTACATCAAGGCTACATATTGTCTCCCTGCTTATTTAACTTATTTGCAGAGCAAGTCATGCAACATGCCAGGCTGGATGACTCACAGATGGAATCAAGATTTCCAGAAGAACTATTAACAACCTGAGACACACAGATGACACCACCCTAATGGCAGAAAGTGAAGAGGAACTAAAGAGCTTCTTGATGAGGGTGAAAGAGGAGAGTAAACAAGCTGGCTTAAAACTCAACATTCAAAAAATTAAAGTCATGGCATCTGGTCCCATCACTTCATGGCAAATAGATGGGTAAAAGGTGGAAACAATGACAGATTTTATCTTCTTGGGCTTCAAAACCAGTGACGTGGATGGTGGATGATGCATGCAGCCACAAAATTAAAAGTCACTTGCTCCTCAGAAGAAAAGCTATGACAAACCTAGTGAAAGTGACAGTAAAAATGTTAGTCACTTCAGTCGTGTCCAGTTTTTTGTGACTCTGTAAACTGTAGCCTGCCAGGCTCCTCTGTCCATGGAATTCTCCAGGCATGAATACTGACGGGAGTGGAAGGTCATCCCTTACTCCAGGGGATTGTCCAGGGGTCAAACATGCATCTCCTGATTTCAGGCAGATTTTTTTTATCATCTGAGCCACCAAAGACATAGACAGCATATTAAAAAGTGGAGATATGACTCTGATGACAAAGGTCCATATAGTCAAAGCTATGGTTTTTCCAGTAGTCATGTATGGATGTGAGAGCTGGACCATAAAGAAGGCTGAGCGCTGAAGAACTGACACTTTTGAATTGTGCTGCTGAGAAGACTTGAGTCCCTTGGACAGCATATCAATTTGATCACACTCATCTCACATGCTCAAAATCCTCCAAGCTAGGCTTCAACAGTACATGAACTGAGAACTTCCAGATGTACAAGTGAACTTAGAAAAAGCAGAGGAACCAGAGATCAAATTGACAACATGCGCTAGAAAAAGCATAAGAGTTCCAGAAAAACATCTATTCCTGCTTCACTGACTACACTAAAGCCTTTGACTGTGTGGATCATAGCAAACTGTGGAAAACTCTCAAAGAGATGGGAACATCAGATCACCTTACCTGCCTACTAAGAAACCTGTACACAGGTCAAGAAGCAACAGTTAGAACCAGACATGGACCAACTGGTTCCAAACTGGAAAAGGAGTACATCAAGGCTACATATTGTCTCCCTGCTTATTTAACTTATTTGCAGAGCAAGTCATGCAACATGCCAGGCTGGATGACTCACAGATGGAATCAAGATTTCCAGAAGAACTATTAACAACCTGAGACACACAGATGACACCACCCTAATGGCAGAAAGTGAAGAGGAACTAAAGAGCTTCTTGATGAGGGTGAAAGAGGAGAGTAAACAAGCTGGCTTAAAACTCAACATTCAAAAAATTAAAGTCATGGCATCTGGTCCCATCACTTCATGGCAAATAGATGGGTAAAAGGTGGAAACAATGACAGATTTTATCTTCTTGGGCTTCAAAACCAGTGACGTGGATGGTGGATGATGCATGCAGCCACAAAATTAAAAGTCACTTGCTCCTCAGAAGAAAAGCTATGACAAACCTAGTGAAAGTGACAGTAAAAATGTTAGTCACTTCAGTCGTGTCCAGTTTTTTGTGACTCTGTAAACTGTAGCCTGCCAGGCTCCTCTGTCCATGGAATTCTCCAGGCATGAATACTGACGGGAGTGGAAGGTCATCCCTTACTCCAGGGGATTGTCCAGGGGTCAAACATGCATCTCCTGATTTCAGGCAGATTTTTTTTATCATCTGAGCCACCAAAGACATAGACAGCATATTAAAAAGTGGAGATATGACTCTGATGACAAAGGTCCATATAGTCAAAGCTATGGTTTTTCCAGTAGTCATGTATGGATGTGAGAGCTGGACCATAAAGAAGGCTGAGCGCTGAAGAACTGACACTTTTGAATTGTGCTGCTGGAGAAGACTTGAGTCCCTTGGACAGCAAAGAGATCCAACCAGTCAATCCTAAAAGAAGTCAACCCTGAATATTCAGAAGGATGCTGAAGCTGAAGCTCCAATACTTTGGCCACCTGATGTGAAGAGCTGACTCACTGGAAAAGACCCTGATGCTGGGAGAGACTGAAAGCAGAAGGGGGCAACAGAGGATGAGATGGCTGGATGGCATCATCAGCTCAATGAACACGAGTATGAGCAAACTCCGGGAGACAGTGAAGAGCAGGCAAGTCTGGTGTGCTTCAGTGCATGGGGTTGCAAAGAGTCAGACACAACTTAGCGACTGAATAACAACAATCTAGATTTTAAACTCTTGTAGGCATTTTAAACCATACATACTCCTTTAAATTTCTTTTGGATTCTTTCCCCATTATTTCCTAGAATAATGTTATTTCAGGGTCCTCAAATACTAATATTTGTGGAATAAACAAATTAGTGGCTCTTCGATTTGAGAGGCCCGCTGAGAAAGAAACTGCTAAGCACATGACTGCCACTTCCAAATGGTAACCAGCAAGTAAATGTCCATGGCTGACCCAACTTGGTCTTGAAGCCTGTTTTGTTAAGAGGGGAGAATATGTGTCTTAAAATCAATCTCCAGATTAACACAGAAAGGCCTTTCATCTCCACTTACAAAGCCACTGAGAAGTTAGATACAAACAGCTTACCTCAAACTATAAGAAAACATGAGCCTTTTGTGGTTGAATACTGGAATCAGAGCTCCCAATGATTCACATGGGGCTTCCCTGGTGGCTCAGTGGTAAAGACTCAGCATGGCATTGCAGGTGACTCAGGTTCGATCCCTGGGTCAGGAAGATCCCCTGAAGAAAGAAATGGCAACCCACACCAGTATTCTTGCCTGGGAAATCCCATGGAAGGAGGAGCCTGGTGGGCTACAGTCCATGGAATTGCAAAAATGTCGGATATGACTTAGCACCTAAACAAGAACAAAGATTCACCACTGACCCTTGGGAACATATTATATATGTTTAATATAAAAATAAATCGTTCTAGATAATAACACATTTCTTCAAAGCACTAGGTGAGATGTATCAAAACCTGGACATTGTAGTTGCAGTTGTCATCTATCCATTCTTTTGGTCATACTGTTCAAACTTTCCTAGTGATAGGGTTTTTTTTCCCCCTCTAGAGCTTTAAATGGGCCAAGAAAAGTGTAAGAAACAATTTAGAAAATAATGAAAACACTTGCCCTTCTGCTGCCATCCTCTCTCTCTGCTTTGAATGTTCAACCTTTCTGTCTCAATCGGGCCCTTCCCAAGGGCATTTTAACATGCTTGGGTATCTCTCAAATGAAGTGAAGTGAAAGTCATTCAGTAAATCCCATGGACATGTCATGGAATCCTTCAGGCTCTGGTGTGCTTCATGTTCAAGATTTAGCGACTGAATAACAACAATCTAGATTTTAAACTCTTGTAGGCATTTTAAACCATACATACTCCTTTAAATTTCTTTTGGATTCTTTCCCCATTATTTCCTAGAATAATGTTATTTTAGGGTCCTCAAATACTAATATTTGTGGAATAAACAAATTAGTGGCTCTTCGATTTGAGAGGCCCGCTGAGAAAGAAACTGCTAAGCACATGACTGCCACTTCCAAATGGTAACCAGCAAGTAAATGTCCATGGCTGACCCAACTTGGTCTTGAAGCCTGTTTTGTTAAGAGGGGAGAATATGTGTCTTAAAATCAATCTCCAGATTAACACAGAAAGGCCTTTCATCTCCACTTACAAAGCCACTGAGAAGTTAGATACAAACAGCTTACCTCAAACTATAAGAAAACATGAGCCTTTTGTGGTTGAATACTGGAATCAGAGCTCCTAATGATTCACATGGGGCTTCCCTGGTGGCTCAGTGGTAAAGACTCAGCATGGCATTGCAGGTGACTCAGGTTTGATCCCTGGGTCAGAAAGATACCCTGAAGAAAGAAATGGCAACCCACACCAGTATTCTTGCCTGGGAAATTCCATGGAAGGAGGAGCCTGGTGGGCTACAGTCCATGGAATTGCAAAAATATCGGATATGACTTAGTACCTAAACAAGAACAAAGATTCACCATTGACCCTTGGGAACATATTATATATGTTTAATATAAGAATAAATCGTTCTAGATAATAACACATTTCTTCAAAGCACTAGGTGAGATGTATCAAAACCTGTACATTGTAGTTGCAGTTGTCATCTATCCATTCTTTTGGTCATACTGTTCAAACTTATCTAGTGATAGGTTTTTTTTTTCCCCCTCTAGAGCTTTAAATGGGCCAAGAAAAGTGTAAGAAACAATTTAGAAAATAATGGAAACACTTGCCCTTCTGCTGCCATCCTCTCTCTCTGCTTTGAATGTTCAACCTTTCTGTCTCAATCGGGCCCTTCCCAAGGGCATTTTAACATGCTTGGGTATCTCTCAAATGAAGTGAAGTGAAAGTCATTCAGTCAATCCCATGGACATGTCATGGAATCCTTCAGGCAAGAATACCAGGGTGGGTTGTCATGCCCTTCTCTAGGGAATCTTCACAACCCAGGTATCGAACTCAGGTCTCCCCCATTGCAGGTAGATTCTTTACCACCTGAACTACTTCATCTCTCAAATGATAATGCAACAAAAATGCCCTGTTCAGCCACCATCCAACTCTCTCATAGCCATCTCTGTGGAAAGAGCTGTATATTACTTATTAGCTCCATTCTCTCACTTCCTACCTGCTCAACTACTCAGTTTGGCTTTTGCCCCTGTAAGTCTCCAAAAATGCTCAGCAACTGACCTCCGTCCATTAAATCCAACGTGCCCTTTGCACTTCTCCCCTCCATGGTGAGCCTGCAGCTCTGGGCCCCGCTGACCCAGGCCTCTCTTCCCCTCTCATCCACACTTCCTCATCCCCAGCCCTCACCTGGGGAACTTCCAGTGTCAACAAAGAGGGTGTGACTTCCACACCTTTCAGCTATGTATATATAGGCAGATATATAACTCATTAGGCTGTGTGTTTATAAGTTTGCTTTTCTGAAATTGACTCAGACTCATACGTTACTTTGTAATTACCTTTTTCCACTTGACGTTATAGCCTACTTTTTACATTGGTATGTAAATGTACCTGTATTCAGAGACGTAACTAAATGAGCGCTAATACACAGGGCAAGTAATTACATATTTCAGAAATGAGAGAAAAAAATCAGATTGTGCACATGGGAATCCTTGAGAGACTTCAAGCAGAGCAGACCCGTGGCCGAAGTCATAAGGGCACAGATTTCAGCTCAGGGTAAGTCAAGGAAGCCATGATTCACCCAGGCCTCTGGCCCCTGCTAGCACCGTTTCACCTTGAGAGGCCCAAGCAGCTAGTTGAAAATGGTGGCTTCGTTACTCGTGTTCTGGGTTTAAATAACTTTGCTGTCTCCTTCTAAGTCATCACCTAGGGAAGTGACAGCCACATTCCAAGAACAGTGTGACTTGCACAGATGCGTTTTAGAGATATTCCTTTAGTGGAAGCATCTCTCACTTTCTCCCTAACCACACACCCCATTTTAAAAGATAGCATCTGGCCTTGGGGGAAGCTGAGTAAAATGCAGACGTGCTCACTCCTCCCCAGGGCATCCTGGCTAATCCTCCACAGTGTGAGTCGGGCCCAGAAAACGCTGACCTGACCTCATCACAAAGAGTCGAGTTTTGGCCCCAAATGACAGGTCCTTTCCCTATAATTTTCCAACTAAATCCTTTCAAGAATCTTCTGAAGATTCTAGTTATCACAGCAAACATTTTCACATGCTGCCTTCTTAAGATAAAAATTGCACAGAATGGCAAAAAAATTCAGAAAGTTAAAAGGTATTTCTATTCCTTCATTTACACTAGACTATAACTGTAGTTACAGTGTACTCAAATTATGACTTTTTTTTTTTGGCCACTTCTATTGGTCTTTCATTTATTTATCTTTGTTCTTTGCCTGTGTAGGCCTCCCATCGCAGTGGCCTCTGTCGGCGCAGAGTGCCAGCTCTGGGTGCATGCGCTCCAGAGCTCTGGCTCGGTAGTTGGACACACGGGTCCAACTGCTCCGTGGCACATGGGATCTTCCCAGGCCAGGGATCAAACTGGCGCCCCTTGCACTACAAGGCGGTGTCCTTACCCACTGGACCACCAGGGAAGCCCCGAACTATGATTTTTTTTTTTTTTTGCCGCCTCATTCTCTTTATTCACACCTTCACAACTGCTGTCAGGGGCAAGGCCAAGAGCTGAGGACCCACACACACTCCCCAGGTACCTATATACATACACACATACAGAGAACTCGTGTTCCCTGCCTCACATACACTTGGACACGCATGGACACAGACATACACATCTACACACATTCTTTAGGTAGACCTCCGGCTCTGGGATGAAGTCAGAGGTTCAGGCACCTTTTGGCTGGCAAGTTGAGAAATGGGCTCCAAACAGAACTTCCAGCTGAGAACCCACCTCCATGGGGATCTGCCTGTCCTCCCACACCCGCAAGACAGAGTCATCACCTAGGGAAGTGACAGCCACATTCCAAGAACAGTGTGACTTGCACAGATGCGTTTTAGAGATATTCCTTTAGTGGAAGCATCTCTCACTTTCTCCCTAACCACACACCCCATTTTAAAAGATAGCATCTGGCCTTGGGGGAAGCTGAGTAAAATGCAGACGTGCTCACTCCTCCCCAGGGCATCCTGGCTAATCCTCCACAGTGTGAGTCGGGCCCAGAAAACGCTGACCTGACCTCATCACAAAGAGTCGAGTTTTGGCCCCAAATGACAGGTCCTTTCCCTATAATTTTCCAACTAAATCCTTTCAAGAATCTTCTGAAGATTCTAGTTATCACAGCAAACATTTTCACATGCTGCCTTCTTAAGATAAAAATTGCACAGAATGGCAAAAAAATTCAGAAAGTTAAAAGGTATTTCTATTCCTTCATTTACACTAGACTATAACTGTAGTTACAGTGTACTCAAATTATGACTTTTTTTTTTTGGCCACTTCTATTGGTCTTTCATTTATTTATCTTTGTTCTTTGCCTGTGTAGGCCTCCCATAGCAGTGGCCTCTGTCGGCGCAGAGTGCCAGCTCTGGGTGCATGCGCTCCAGAGCTCTGGCTCGGTAGTTGGACACACGGGTCCAACTGCTCCGTGGCACATGGGATCTTCCCAGGCCAGGGATCAAACTGGCGCCCCTTGCACTACAAGGCGGTGTCCTTACCCACTGGACCACCAGGGAAGCCCCGAACTATGATTTTTTTTTTTTTTTGCCGCCTCATTCTCTTTATTCACACCTTCACAACTGCTGTCAGGGGCAAGGCCAAGAGCTGAGGACCCACACACACTCCCCAGGTACCTATATACATACACACATACAGAGAACTCGTGTTCCCTGCCTCACATACACTTGGACACGCATGGACACAGACATACACATCTACACACATTCTTTAGGTAGACCTCCGGCTCTGGGATGAAGTCAGAGGTTCAGGCACCTTTTGGCTGGCAAGTTGAGAAATGGGCTCCAAACAGAACTTCCAGCTGAGAACCCACCTCCATGGGGATCTGCCTGTCCTCCCACACCCGCAAGACAGAGTTACAGGTGGCATCAGCTAAAGCCCTCCAAGGTCCTCTACAGGTTTGAGACTCCTGAAAGCTTGCCCACTGAAATCATCAGGGCCAAGAGCCCAGACTTCTGGGGTCCATCCTTCTCATCTGGTTTCAACCTTAGCCAAGGGGCCGTGGGTCTGGTGGTAGGGACGGCCTTGGAGGGGCAGGGCTGTCCACCTCAGCTCCTTCCTCTGGCTGTGTGTGTTGCTGGTCCCCAGCTGGTATCTCCTTCAGTTGGGGCTCTGGAGGGAGATGAGACCTGAGACCTGTCCATGAGGGCTGGGGGCAAAGGCCAGGGCCCACCAGGCGTCGGGAGAGGCCAGGGCCAGGGCTGGATGCAGAGGCGCCCCAAACTATGACTTTTTAACTGTAGTTCTAGTTTACTCTAACTATAACTGTAATTATAGTCTACGCTAACTTCCATAGGAAAACTTCCAAAAGATGAAATTCTACCCTTAACAGAATAGTTGAACCAAATGAAATTTCCCATGCAGTACAAAAACCAAAGGGTTAATAGCAATAAAACAAAACAACTCCAAGAGATAGCAGATGGGGGAAAAATAGATCTTTAGGGAAGCTTTAAATGAACAAAAAGTTATTGGAATTAAGTAATTAAGATGTTCAGTTCAGTTTAGTCGCTCAGTCGTGTCTGATTCTTTGCGACCCCATGGACTGTAGCATGCCGGGCTTCCCTGTCCTTCACCATCTCCCAGAGCTTGTTCAAACTCATGTCCATTAATTAAGACATTAACTCAAAATATAACATCAACAGTGCTGAAGGGTCAGGCACTCTGGTGGTGTCTTGTCACAGTCCTGAGAAGCCCCGGTGAGTCAGGAGCTGGCTTCTCTCCAGGGCTGGCAAACAGTGGCCTCTGGGCCAAGGAGTCTGTTGGCGCAAGGCCAGTAAACTAAGAACTGCTTTCATGTTTTTAAATATTTGAAAAAATATTAAATACATAAAAATCATATGAAATATAACCCTTAGGACACATTAATACAGAGATTTATGTGAACACAGCCACGTCCATCCATTAATGTATTGTTCATGGCTACTTTGTGTTACAATAGTGAATTCCACTGGGTGGCCTGCAAAGAGTAAAAGAGTCACAAGCTTCCTCTTTATTTTATAGAAAGTCTGCTGCTGCTCCCTGTTCTAAACCAGATTTTACTACCATCAACTCTGTGTGACCCGGGGTTGGCCTCCTCCTTTCTCTGGATCCACCTGTGTAAAGGAAGCGGCCGGGAGAAGGTGCTGGCCAGGAGGCCCGGCTGAGGCGCAGCAGTGCAGGGAGCAGGGGCACCTGCGGGCGCCACCTACAGCCCATTAGGAAAATGGCAGGTGGGAAGCTGTGCAGCGACACTCACAGCCTTGAAAATCTGTCCTCCTTGCTGGGGGAGCCCACCCTCTCTGGCAGAGGGCTCTTAAATGAACTATCTCCCCCAACCGATGCCATCAGTGAGCAAAAGCCTGGCCTTTACACACCTTTCAAATGGACCGACCGCAACTCCAAATAACGATCCACTCACTTTAGGAACAAACACTCCCCATAAGATAGAAGGAAAGCAAATCACTTATTTCCACGGAGAACTTATTACCACAGCAGGTATGGCTTTTTAGGCCTGAAGGAAAAATAACGAAAAAGCTCATCATGTGCAAAATCCATCTACCGCTCATGTGTCACCGTGCTCACATCACTGCGCAAGAGGCACTCAGAGTCCTGAACCGTCACGCTAGAAAAACAGGTGAGCCGATTTTTCATGTCTGAGGAAATGCATAACAGAGGAATGCAAATGACAGGGTGAAGTGGGAGGTGTGAACCAAGCCTCAGCCTCTCGCCCTGGAGAGTCTTCTGCGGGGTCTCCAGGGCCAAGGTTCCCACCCACGAGGTCCACAGGGAGGCTCGCACTCATTCAGAGCAAACAGCTTGGCTGAGGACTCTGATACCTTTCGACTTCCCGTGAACCCCAGTGCAGCAGAGTGTGGCAGCTCCGTGTTGAAGGTGGTGAACCCACCAAGGCGAGGCCGATCATCTCCAGACACGCCCCCCAGCAGTCCTCCCAACCTGCCCCTCAGCGGCGTGGGGTCTAACTGCCGCCCCTCTGTCTGGGCTGGTCCTATCCTGTGCCCTGAGCAGAACGCAGTGGCACTGATGTTCTGAGACTGAGTCTACACAAAGACTGGAAGCTTCCCCCTTCTTTCCCCTTGAAACACAGCCCCCAACCAACAAGGATGTTCAGGCTGAACCACTGAGTGAAGAGAGGCCACGTGGGAGGGATGTGGAGGATGCAATGCCAGCTTGGACATGCAGGACAGCCACTGGGCACCCGGGAGAGACCACTCAGCTGAGCTCCAGCCGACCCACAGAATCATGAGCGAGAATGATCTCCATTTGGGACCCAGAACTGCACACCTACAGCCCATTAGGAAAATGGCAGGTGGGAAGCTGTGCAGCGACACTCACAGCCTTGAAAATCTGTCCTCCTTGCTGGGGAGCCCACCTCTCTGGCAGAGGGCTCTTAAATGAACTATCTCCCCCAACCGATGCCATCAGTGAGCAAAAGCCTGGCCTTTACACACCTTTCAAATGGACCGACCGCAACTCCAAATAACGATCCACTCACTTTAGGAACAAACACTCCCCATAAGATAGAAGGAAAGCAAATCACTTATTTCCACGGAGAACTTATTACCACAGCAGGTATGGCTTTTTAGGCCTGAAGGAAAAATAACAAAAACCCTCATCATGTGCAAAATCCATCTACCGCTCATGTGTCACCGTGCTCACATCACTGCGCAAGAGGCACTCAGAGTCCTGAACCGTCACGCTAGAAAAACAGGTGAGCCGATTTTTCATGTCTGAGGAAATGCATAACAGAGGAATGCAAATGACAGGGTGAAGTGGGAGGTGTGAACCAAGCCTCAGCCTCTCGCCCTGGAGAGTCTTCTGCGGGGTCTCCAGGGCCAAGGTTCCCACCCACGAGGTCCACAGGGAGGCTCGCACTCATTCAGAGCAAACAGCTTGGCTGAGGACTCTGATACCTTTCGACTTCCCGTGAACCCCAGTGCAGCAGAGTGTGGCAGCTCCGTGTTGAAGGTGGTGAACCCACCAAGGCGAGGCCGATCATCTCCAGACACGCCCCCCAGCAGTCCTCCCAACCTGCCCCTCAGCGGCGTGGGGTCTAACTGCCGCCCCTCTGTCTGGGCTGGTCCTATCCTGTGCCCTGAGCAGAACGCAGTGGCACTGATGTTCTGAGACTGAGTCTACACAAAGACTGGAAGCTTCCCCCTTCTTTCCCCTTGAAACACAGCCCCCAACCAACAAGGATGTTCAGGCTGAACCACTGAGTGAAGAGAGGCCACGTGGGGAGGGGATGTGGAGGATGCAATGCCAGCTTGGACATGCAGGACAGCCACTGGGCACCCCGGGAGAGACCACTCAGCTGAGCTCCAGCCGACCCACAGAATCATGAGCGAGAATGATCTCCATTTTTGGGCTAACTTTTCAAGAAAAAGAAAAGGCTCAGAAGAGCTGGCCCAAGCTTTCTCTGTGGTGTGAAGAGCCTCCAACTTACTTCATCATCTTCATCTTCATCATCATCAGACTCAAGAATACCATCCAGAAGCTCTTCTACAAAGGACAAAAAAAAATCAATGAATAACGATAACCACAGTTGGGAGCCTTGGTCAACAAAATCCTTCAACTACTGCAGGGATGCGTTAAGACCCTCTGAGAGTTACTGTTTCCATCTCCCAGTTGTGTCTGACTCTTTGAGATCTCATGGACTGTAGCCTGTCAGGCTCCTCTGTCCATGGGATTTCCCAGGCAAGAATACTGGAGTGAGTTGCCATTTTCTCCTCCAGGGGATCTTCCCAACCCAGGGATCAAACCTGAATCTCCTGCATCACAGTTGGAATCTTCTTTTTTTTTTTTTAAAGATTTATTTATTTATTTTGGGTGGGGGTCGGGTTGGGGAGGGAGGGGAACGGGCGGGCCACTTCTATTGGTCTTTCATTTGTCTATTTTCATCCATCTTTGTTCTTTGGCTCCTGAGGGCCTCCCATGGTGGTGGCCTCTGTTGTCGCAGAGCACCGGCTCTGGGCGCATGCGCTCCAGAGCTCCGGCTCAGTAATTGGACACATCAGTCCAGCCGCTCCGCGGCACATGGGATCTTCCCAGGCCAGGGATCGAACCGGCGCCCCTTGCACTGCAAGGTGGTGTCCCTACCCACTGGACCACCAGGGGAAGCCCCACAGTTGGAATTTTTACTGCTGAGTCACCTGGCAAGCCCCCTCTTGAGAGTCAGGTTAAGCAAAACAGTCCTGTTCCCGGTACCATTTCAGCATAGCGTAGCTTGATATCACACGAAGCAATTTTAAATCTCTCTCCGTTTTTGTCAGAACACATGAGTAGTAGCATGAGAAAAATTAAAGTCAACATACAATTTGAGAGTAATTTAGGGGAAAGGAAATGAGTATCAATATTTTCGCTAAGCATTGTGCTAGATTGGGTGTCACCCATGCGATTACACTTAATTCTCAGAGAGGTTGTTGACCTTTATCCCCATTTTACACTTGATCTTAGCCAAAAGGCCGAGGATAAAAGACACATTATGGTCACATTCCTCCTGAGAGTTGAGATTCAAACGACATCTGTTTCTAAATCCCACCATATTCCACAGAGTCTAGGGTAGTGGTCGTGGCAGGCAGAGCTCCTGAAGGCTTCCGCGTTCACTGCTGTTGTTGACTTGCTGAGTTGTGTCCGGCTCTTTGCGACCCCATGGACTATAGCCTGCCAGGCTCCTCTATCCGTGGGATTCCCTAGGCAAGAATACTAGAGGGGTCGCCATTTCCTTCTCCAGGGCATCTTCCCAATCTAGGCATCGAACCTGCATCATCTACACTGAAGGTAGATTCTTTCCTGCTGAGCCACGAGGGAAGCCCAGCTATTCATTTCCCCTGGAAGATGAAGGCCAAACTAGATGGAAATTCTCCAGCTCTCTCTCCTCTAGGTTTCAGCAGGATCTTGCACATTCATTTTGACTTGATGCTGATGACACGTATCCTAAGGTATTTGTGAGTGTGTGTGATTCTCCACCCAAATGTTCAATGACTTTCTAATTTTGCTGCAAACAGTAGACTCCTGGCTAATCACCTCTGGCATTCTTTCACTGCCCAGTGGATACAGAACAGCTTCTGTGGTTGAGATGAAAAAGAACTACTGCTCTATTTAAATTGGAACTCCTGGAGCTGAGCAGGTAGCCCCCAAGTCTGTCCAGAATACACAAGGTAGTAAGGCTTTAGCTCCATCCACAATAGTGCCAGTGCTTGGTCGCTCAGTCTCTTTGGGACTCCATGGACTGTAGTCTGCCAGGCTCCTCTGTCCATGAAGGATTCTCCAGGCAAGAATACTGGAGTGGGTTTCCGTCCGCGATAACTTCCTGCCAAACCACATTTCTTACAGAACAGTAGACTGACCCTTCCTCCTCACACTCATTAGCATGCTGGTCCAAGGGCAGCTTAATTTAAGAGAAAGAGATGTTTCTGGTCAGAGAGACAAGGCACTGTGCTTCTTGGCTGTCCAGGGGGAGAGAAGACTGACAAGGGAACAGAAATGAGTGCATCTGGACAGACTCAGAGTCAGCCTTGAAGAAGATTCCCAACTGGAACCTGACCCTGACCCTGCAGAGGACCCCTGGTCTGGGAGGGAGGTCTCAGCAAAGCCACTGAGCACAGATCAGACAGGCAACAACTTTTAGAGCATCCCCCCACCTTCCCGAACTGTGGCCTACCCAGAGAAGGTTAGGGAGCAACCTTGGCCAGGACCAAGGTTAGGTTTTATTTCATTTTATGATTGTTTTTCAGTATGCCTGCCTAGCAGAGTGGAAGTCAGAAGTGTGGATGGTGCAGAAAATATAGTTCTGTTTCTTGCCCACTTGAATTTGGATGAATCACGTTTGCTCCATTAAAATCAAAGGGGAGGATTCTGAACAGAAATGGGCCCCCATCTGAAGGCAGCCAAGGTTTAACATCACCAGCTGGTCTTCCCATCACTTCCTGCTGATGGGGAGCCCTCTAATCTCCTCCTCTGCTCCCATATTTCTGTGTCCATCCAAGGAAGGGAGGCACCCTATTGGCTGCATACTGAAACTACCTGGGAGTTTTAAACACTATTTGCATCCGGGGCTCCTCCAGAAGCTCTGATTTCATTGGCATGGGGCGCTTGCTTGGGGGTTTAGCCCTCTCCAGGTGACTGCTCTGTGCAGCTCTGGCTGTGAACCAGGAGCTGGGAGAACCTCCTGCAGGCTTCCTCCAGTGAAGGGCTTTGGGTATCTCCCTTTGTTCGGCCTTGGTCAAATTTAAATTGGAACTCCTGGAGCTGAGCAGGTAGCCCCCAAGTCTGTCCAGAATACACAAGGTAGTAAGGCTTTAGCTCCATCCACAATAGTGCCAGTGCTTGGTCGCTCAGTCTCTTTGGGACTCCATGGACTGTAGTCTGCCAGGCTCCTCTGTCCATGAAGGATTCTCCAGGCAAGAATACTGGAGTGGGTTTCCGTCCGCGATAACTTCCTGCCAAACCACATTTCTTACAGAACAGTAGACTGACCCTTCCTCCTCACACTCATTAGCATGCTGGTCCAAGGGCAGCTTAATTTAAGAGAAAGAGATGTTTCTGGTCAGAGAGACAAGGCACTGTGCTTCTTGGCTGTCCAGGGGGAGAGAAGACTGACAAGGGAACAGAAATGAGTGCATCTGGACAGACTCAGAGTCAGCCTTGAAGAAGATTCCCAACTGGAACCTGACCCTGACCCTGCAGAGGACCCCTGGTCTGGGAGGGAGGTCTCAGCAAAGCCACTGAGCACAGATCAGACAGGCAACAACTTTTAGAGCATCCCCCCACCTTCCCGAACTGTGGCCTACCCAGAGAAGGTTAGGGAGCAACCTTGGCCAGGACCAAGGTTAGGTTTTATTTCATTTTATGATTGTTTTTCAGTATGCCTGCCTAGCAGAGTGGAAGTCAGAAGTGTGGATGGTGCAGAAAATATAGTTCTGTTTCTTGCCCACTTGAATTTGGATGAATCACGTTTGCTCCATTAAAATCAAAGGGGAGGATTCTGAACAGAAATGGGCCCCCATCTGAAGGCAGCCAAGGTTTAACATCACCAGCTGGTCTTCCCATCACTTCCTGCTGATGGGGAGCCCTCTAATCTCCTCCTCTGCTCCCATATTTCTGTGTCCATCCAAGGAAGGGAGGCACCCTATTGGCTGCATACTGAAACTACCTGGGAGTTTTAAACACTATTTGCATCCGGGGCTCCTCCAGAAGCTCTGATTTCATTGGCATGGGGCGCTTGCTTGGGGGTTTAGCCCTCTCCAGGTGACTGCTCTGTGCAGCTCTGGCTGTGAACCAGGAGCTGGGAGAACCTCCTGCAGGCTTCCTCCAGTGAAGGGCTTTGGGTATCTCCCTTTTGTTCGGCCTTGGTCAAACTTTGCCCTTGGCTTAGAGCAGGGGTCAGGTCATTCATTTTTTTCCGTCACTCATGTGAAGAACAGGATCTGTGTCCTTGGATGTTCGGTGATGTGGACAAGGGCGTGTAGAAAAGACGTGACACACTTGGCTCAGGGTGCTGGTGGTGCCAGGTGCCTCTGGCATGCGTAGGAGCCCGGATTGAGGCACCAGGAAGCCACAGAAAGAGCTAATAAAGAGCCTCCCCGCCTCCTGGCCCCACCCAAGGCTTCCCTTCCTGCTTATAAGAATACATGGGTGGCCATGGTAATGAAAGAAAGAGGATCATATGGTCCCATGTGGCAAGTTGGCAACATGAGCTCTTCTGGAGTGGATGCATGTGGGAGGACGAGGGCACTTTCCACAGCAGTTTCAGAAGGATCAGCATCTGTTTTCACTCTCTGATCCCTGGACCCTGGGGGAGCTGCCCTACTGAGCTTGGAGAAACAGGGTAATTAGGAGGGGAGGCCCACAGAAAGAGAACTTCGGTTAGAGAAGCAAGTTTCTGCACTTGCTTTTGAATACTTTTTTGTTGACTTAAGTCAAAAGTGTGCCCTGCGATTGTTGATCTTGGGACAATGTGGCCTTGACCACCTGGCTGAACTTTTGTTTGTTCACTTGGGTCTTGCCAGCTTCCTGAAGGCCTCTTGAATGAATGCTAAGTACAAGTCCCTTGAAGAAAGCCCGTGTTGTCTTTCTAGTATACGTGGAAGACTCAAAAGATAGATGATGGATTCGTGCATTAAACAGACCTGAATTGAGCTGCTTGATGATAAACTCGATCTGGCGGATCATTTCAGCATTGCCTCTCTGATGAAGCAGCGAAGGATGTCTTCCATTCCCTAGAAGCAGTGGAGAGAGGAAGAGGGAACATTTCAGTTTTTGAGGGCAACTACTTTTCAATGGAGTAAACCTTCACTTAATCAAAGCCAAAAAAAAAAAAAAAATCCCCCCTTCTTTTTTTTAGGAGGAAAGACTATGCAATAGCTTTTAATAATAGCCAATAAAAACTGTTTTGCTCAGTTTATTCTTTCTGTTGTTCTCACAATTCACAATGAAATTATTTTATTCTTGCTTGACTAGCTGACCTAATTAGAACACATTTTTTTTTTTTTAAGTGGCTCAGATGGCAAAGAATCTCTCTGCAATGAAGTAGACCTGTGTTTGATCCCTGGGTTGGGAAGATCCCCTGGAGAAGGAAATGGCAACCCACTCCAGTGTTCTTGTCTGGAGAATCCCACGGACAGAGGAGCCTGGCGGGCTCCAGTCCAAGAGTCAGACACGGCTGAGCAACCCTCACTCACTCACTGTAAAATTTTACTGCGTGAGTACTCCTTTTAGTTTTGGCAATATACTAGTTTGGGAGGCAGTTTCATTCTTGTGTTTTGTCTATATTTATACACTGCCTTGTGGATGTTAGGGACCAGAATGGCCTTTTAAAAGTGAAATCATATGTTCAGAGAAGTAAATGAACAAACAGAATTCAAACAGAACAAACAGAATCTATCAAAATAATTATAAAGCCACTACACTGTGCATTATTCACTTTACTACAAAGCACTGACATCAGAACTTTCAATTTTGACTTAAGAAAGCCCTGTTCGTTGCATTGCTTTTGATCTTTTGTTGACTTAAGTCAAAAGTGTGCCCTGCGATTGTTGATCTTGGGACAATGTGGCCTTGACCACCTGGCTGAACTTTTGTTTGTTCACTTGGGTCTTGCCAGCTTCCTGAAGGCCTCTTGAATGAATGCTAAGTACAAGTCCCTTGAAGAAAGCCCGTGTTGTCTTTCTAGTATACGTGGAAGACTCAAAAGATAGATGATGGATTCGTGCATTAAACAGACCTGAATTGAGCTGCTTGATGATAAACTCGATCTGGCGGATCATTTCAGCATTGCCCTCTCTGATGAAGCAGCGAAGGATGTCTTCCATTCCCTAGAAGCAGTGGAGAGAGGAAGAGGGAACATTTCAGTTTTTGAGGGCAACTACTTTTCAATGGAGTAAACCTTCACTTAATCAAAGCCAAAAAAAAAAAAAAAATCCCCCCTTCTTTTTTTTAGGAGGAAAGACTATGCAATAGCTTTTAATAATAGCCAATAAAAACTGTTTTGCTCAGTTTATTCTTTCTGTTGTTCTCACAATTCACAATGAAATTATTTTATTCTTGCTTGACTAGCTGACCTAATTAGAACACATTTTTTTTTTTTTAAGTGGCTCAGATGGCAAAGAATCTCTCTGCAATGAAGTAGACCTGTGTTTGATCCCTGGGTTGGGAAGATCCCCTGGAGAAGGAAATGGCAACCCACTCCAGTGTTCTTGTCTGGAGAATCCCACGGACAGAGGAGCCTGGCGGGCTCCAGTCCAAGAGTCAGACACGGCTGAGCAACCCTCACTCACTCACTGTAAAATTTTACTGCGTGAGTACTCCTTTTAGTTTTGGCAATATACTAGTTTGGGAGGCAGTTTCATTCTTGTGTTTTGTCTATATTTATACACTGCCTTGTGGATGTTAGGGACCAGAATGGCCTTTTAAAAGTGAAATCATATGTTCAGAGAAGTAAATGAACAAACAGAATTCAAACAGAACAAACAGAATCTATCAAAATAATTATAAAGCCACTACACTGTGCATTATTCACTTTACTACAAAGCACTGACATCAGAACTTTCAATTTTGACTTAACCGTTAGTGTCTATTTCCTCTCCTTCCCAGCCCACCAGGCTCCTCTGTCCATGGGATTCTCCAGGCAAGAATACTGGCGTGGGTTGCCGTGCCCTTCTCAGCAGATCTTCCCAACCCAGGGATAGAACCTCAAGTCTCTTGTGTCTCCTGGACTGACAGGTGAATTCTTTACCACTAGTGCCATCTGGGAAGCCCCATGAATGTATGGCTGCAGCTAACGAGGCCTTCTTGTCCCCAGAAGGGAAAATGTATCTCATATTGAACCCAAAGCTGAAGAAGTGTCCAGAGGTGCTGGTAGAGACATGAATCAAATGACACGTGAACTCTTATCAAGCTGTGCCTGAAGCTTAAGCCTGGACTCTTCCGTTACGTGAGCCAGTAAGCCCTCTTTTCAGGTAGGCTGGTTTGGAATCAATACCTTGAACAGAATCAAAGAAGCGCCAAGAACAGTTTTGAACAGGGTGAGCGCCCATCACCTAAAGCAGAGCACTACCTTCTAGGAAGGTTAAATCTGATTGTAATTCTAGTTTCGCCATAAACAAGCTGTGTGACCTCGGTCAAATTATTTAACTCCTGCCAGCCTGTCTCCTCAGCTATAAAATAAGGCTGGCAACTCAAGTTAACGTGAGATTTCTAAAGGATGTACATCAGTGTTGGTTGCGCAAACATATCTGTTTGTGAAAAGGCACTGAATGGACTTCCCTGGCGGTCCAGCGGTGAAGAGTCTACCTGGCAATGCTGGGGAAGGAGGTTCAGTCCCTGGTTGGGAACTAAGAGGCCGTATGCCGTGGAGCAACTGAGCCCGGAGGCTGCAACTAGAGACTCCGCGTGCCACAAGGAAAGACTCCATATGAAGCCGTAAAGATGCTGAGTGCTGCGACAACGGCCCGACAGAGCCCCATAAACAAATACTGTGAAAAATGCATTGAACTCTATATGTAAGGCCTGTACATTTCACTGTTCGTGAATTATATCTAAAAGAACAGCATCTAATCCAGTGACTGACACATAGGACAGGCTTAATAGACAGTTGAGACAGCACCTGCTGTGTCTGGTAGGCCTTGCTGGCTCAGAACAGAGCTGGTAGGTGAAGCAAGGGAACAAGCAAGGCCCCTGGTGATCACAGAGTGAGAAGAGGCTTACTTGAGAGAATGATCACATTTCAGTGGGGGCACAGACAGACCAGTCCACGGAGGAGAAGGTGAAAGAGTGACCTGGGAGGAGGAAGGACTGGACAATCTACAAGGGAAGAGCTCCACAGAGGGCGTGGTCAGCACGCCCAGGGCTCCTGGGGAAGCAGTCAGACACTGGGCTTGTCTGTTGTCAGGAGGGCTGGACTTTATGTCTCCCTGCCTCCTAAACGGACCTCTTCCCTATCCTCCATCCCATCCCAAAGTAAGGGCCAGAGGAGGGGGAACATGGTCAAGTGCAAGCAGAGGGATAATCCCTAAAACGTCAGATTTGGGTCAGGATCACCACCAACGAGCTGACGCTGTCCCTGTCTAACCTCTTGCCAGTGGAGTGAGACAAATGATCATTCAGGCTCTCTCTTTTTCCCGTCTAGAGTCTACTCTTGCAAATGATAAACTGTTCATATATTGAAAGGTCTTTTAATTCTCACTTGCTCTCTTTCTTCTATCTCTATCTCGTTCAGTTCTCACTTGGGGGGAAAAGAATCACAAAGTACTTCTCTGCAATTAGGAGGATTACTGGCAACTCAAGTTAACGTGAGATTTCTAAAGGATGTACATCAGTGTTGGTTCCCAAACATATCTGTTTGTGAAAAGGCACTGAATGGACTTCCCTGGCGGTCCAGCGGTGAAGAGTCTACCTGGCAATGCTGGGGAAGGAGGTTCAGTCCCTGGTTGGGAACTAAGAGGCCGTATGCCGTGGAGCAACTGAGCCCGGAGGCTGCAACTAGAGACTCCGCGTGCCACAAGGAAAGACTCCATATGAAGCCGTAAAGATGCTGAGTGCTGCGACAACGGCCCGACAGAGCCCCATAAACAAATACTGTGAAAAATGCATTGAACTCTATATGTAAGGCCTGTACATTTCACTGTTCGTGAATTATATCTAAAAGAACAGCATCTAATCCAGTGACTGACACATAGGACAGGCTTAATAGACAGTTGAGACAGCACCTGCTGTGTCTGGTAGGCCTTGCTGGCTCAGAACAGAGCTGGTAGGTGAAGCAAGGGAACAAGCAAGGCCCCTGGTGATCACAGAGTGAGAAGAGGCTTACTTGAGAGAATGATCACATTTCAGTGGGGGCACAGACAGACCAGTCCACGGAGGAGAAGGTGAAAGAGTGACCTGGGAGGAGGAAGGACTGGACAATCTACAAGGGAAGAGCTCCACAGAGGGCGTGGTCAGCACGCCCAGGGCTCCTGGGGAAGCAGTCAGACACTGGGCTTGTCTGTTGTCAGGAGGGCTGGACTTTATGTCTCCCTGCCTCCTAAACGGACCTCTTCCCTATCCTCCATCCCATCCCAAAGTAAGGGCCAGAGGAGGGAGAACATGGTCAAGTGCAAGCAGAGGGATAATCCCTAAAACGTCAGATTTGGGTCAGGATCACCACCAACGAGCTGACGCTGTCCCTGTCTAACCTCTTGCCAGTGGAGTGAGACAAATGATCATTCAGGCTCTCTCTTTTTCCCGTCTAGAGTCTACTCTTGCAAATGATAAACTGTTCATATATTGAAAGGTCTTTTAATTCTCACTTGCTCTCTTTCTTCTATCTCTATCTCGTTCAGTTCTCACTTGGGGGGAAAAGAATCACAAAGTACTTCTCTGCAATTAGGAGGATTACTGGGGGGAAGATTTTTTAACAGAAAATTCTGTAAGAAATTTCACTTCTTTTAATATATAGTTTTACGTGCATGGGTGCATTCGTGCTAAGCTGCTTTAATTGTGTCCGGTTCTTTTTGACTCTGTGGACCGTAGTCCACCAGGCTCCTCTATCCATGGGATTCTCTAGGCAAGAACACTGGAGTGGGCTGCCACACTCTCCTCTAGGGGATCTCCCTGAACCACCGTGCTACCCGGGAAGCCCATGTGTTTTTATATTTATTATTAAATATGTATATATCTAAAAGAAGTGAAATTTATTTTATTAAAATAAGTCAAATACATATATGTTTATTTTTTACTAAAAATGTAAATTATATAACAATAAATCATAAAAATAATAATCTTTTATTATGAAAGCAATAACATGTCATTTCAGATAATTCAGGCCAAATAAAAACGCCAACGCGATGTGAAGGTAAGAGCAGGTACTTGTGTACCAGCCAGATGCATGAAAATGAGAACAAACATGGGCAGAAAGCAGAGAATCAAGGAGCACACGATCCAGCCAGCCTGTCGAGATCAGAGATCATCATAAAGACCATCACACGGAAGACTCTGTCATATGCATCGTTTAAGGAAAGAAAATGATGGATCACAAGCGGATTCCTCATTAGGTAAAGGTTCGAGGGTGTGCCCAGTTGCGAGTCTGGGGCAACACTGGGCTTGTCTGTTGTCAGGAGGGCTGGACTTTATGTCTCCCTGCCTCCTAAACGGACCTCTTCCCTATCCTCCATCCCATCCCAAAGTAAGGGCCAGAGGAGGAGAACATGGTCAAGTGCAAGCAGAGGGATAATCCCTAAAACGTCAGATTTGGGTCAGGATCACCACCAACGAGCTGACGCTGTCCCTGTCTAACCTCTTGCCAGTGGAGTGAGACAAATGATCATTCAGGCTCTCTCTTTTTCCCGTCTAGAGTCTACTCTTGCAAATGATAAACTGTTCATATATTGAAAGGTCTTTTAATTCTCACTTGCTCTCTTTCTTCTATCTCTATCTCGTTCAGTTCTCACTTGGGGGGAAAAGAATCACAAAGTACTTCTCTGCAATTAGGAGGATTACTGGGGGGAAGATTTTTTAACAGAAAATTCTGTAAGAAATTTCACTTCTTTTAATATATAGTTTTACGTGCATGGGTGCATTCGTGCTAAGCTGCTTTAATTGTGTCCGGTTCTTTTTGACTCTGTGGACCGTAGTCCACCAGGCTCCTCTATCCATGGGATTCTCTAGGCAAGAACACTGGAGTGGGCTGCCACACTCTCCTCTAGGGGATCTCCCTGAACCACCGTGCTACCCGGGAAGCCCATGTGTTTTTATATTTATTATTAAATATGTATATATCTAAAAGAAGTGAAATTTATTTTATTAAAATAAGTCAAATACATATATGTTTATTTTTTACTAAAAATGTAAATTATATAACAATAAATCATAAAAATAATAATCTTTTATTATGAAAGCAATAACATGTCATTTCAGATAATTCAGGCCAAATAAAAACGCCAACGCGATGTGAAGGTAAGAGCAGGTACTTGTGTACCAGCCAGATGCATGAAAATGAGAACAAACATGGGCAGAAAGCAGAGAATCAAGGAGCACACGATCCAGCCAGCCTGTCGAGATCAGAGATCATCATAAAGACCATCACACGGAAGACTCTGTCATATGCATCGTTTAAGGAAAGAAAATGATGGATCACAAGCGGATTCCTCATTAGGTAAAGGTTCGAGGGTGTGCCCAGTTGCGAGTCTGGGGCAACACTGCAGCCCGGGTGTGGGGCGCCTTGGAGCCAAACCACCCAGGCCAGCTGCTCGCTGGCTATGCGACCTGAGCAAGGGATTCAGTCTCTAAACCTCCTTCATCAGCAGCAAAATGGGCACAGCCACAGGGACTGCTCCGGGGGCCTTTGGGGGCTGAAATGAGATAAAGCCCCCGTCAGGGTCTATGACGTGCACCAAATAATTTCTAACTCACCTCTCAGTGCTCAGTAGGCCAGATCTCCACAGGGGTCTATTTTGCTCCAGCCCAAACAAGTCCAAACCTACATCACTGGGGTCTCAAGAGAAATTTTCTCTTTAGAAACATGAAACAGAACTTCCCTGGTGGTCCAGCGGTAATAATAATAATAAATAAAATTTGTATGGAATAATAAAAAAAAAAGAATACACAGGTTCGACTCCTGCTCCAGGAAGGTCCCACATGCCTCAGTGAAAGTCAGTCCCCAAGCTGCAACTATGGAGCCCACAGGCTGCACCTAGCGAGTAGCCCCTACTCTTCACCACTAGAGAGAAGCCCACGTAGCAGCAAAGACCAGCACAGCCAAAACAGTTAATCAACTACAAAAAAATATAAACATATATCTCAGGTGCCTTTAAATACTTTCCTTTAGCTGTGGAAGTTATACAGATTCTCTCTAGAAAACTGGCAAACCATACAAAGGAAAAGAAAATTATCCACAAGCCTGTGTACTCAGAGGTAACAATAACTGTGGACGTTTTGAGATATGCCCTCCTTTTATAGGCACTATTTGCATAACTAACACCATATTGATAATATAAGACTATTACTTATCAATTAAACCTTATGACCGTTATCATGCATCAATAAAATCTTTGTAAACACAATTTTAGTAACTGTAATAATAGCTAACATTTTCCAGTCCTTGCTATGTGCCAGGCACTGCTCTGAATCTTTTCTGTGTGTCAGCTCTTTTAATTCTCACAACAACCTTATGAATTCGGTACTACAACAATAGCCACTTTGCCACTGAGAGAGTAACTCAAAGCCCAACGATATAGCAAGATGTACTGGGAAGTCGCATGGCCCTGGGGCTTCCCTGGTGGCACAGAAGGTTAAGAATCCGCCTGCAAATCACAGCCCTGGGCTCCTCAGCTCCTGTTTCATCCTCTGCCTCTGTTCTGCCTTAACCAACCTCCTAAGGTCAGGCATTTAATTGTTTCCTGTTTTCCACTATGATCAGTAATGCTGTGATGAATATTTTTATTTATTTATTTATTTTTGGGGCGGGGATCAGGTTGGGGAGGGAGGGGAGCAGGCAGGCCACTTCTATTGGTCTTTCACTTCTCCATTTTCATCCGTCTTTGTTCTTTGGCTCCTGTGGGCCTCCCATCGCAGTGGCCTCTGTCGCTGCAGAGCATCGGCTCTGGGCGCATGCGCGCCAGAGCTCCGGCTCGGTAATTGGACACATCAGTCCAGCCGCTCCAAGGCACGTGGGATCCTCCCAGGCCAGGGATCGAACCAGCGTCCCTTGCAGTGCAAGGTGGTGTCCTTACCCACTGGACCACCAGGGGAAGCCCTGTGATGAATATTTTGATACATGAATCTTTGTCGATGTTTTGTATGGCGCTCTAGAAATAGAATTACTGGGCAAAGAAGATTAATATTTTTGAAGACTATTACACATGTTGCCAAATTGCTTTCTAAACATGCTATATTGGGGCTTCCCTGGTGGGTCCCATGGCTGGGACTCTGCTCTCAACGCAGGGGGCCCGGGTTCGATCCCTGGTCAGGGAACTAGAGCTCACATGCTGCAGCAACTGAAGATCCCACGTCTGCAACTAACACCTGGCACAAATAAATACTTACAATACATAATAAGAATGCCATATAAATGTATCTGGTTGGTTTTGAATTTTGAAAGGCCCACACGTAATGGAGGCCATGGAATACAGCAAGCAGGCTGCAGCTGGAGCTGATGAACACGTCTGACATGGCTTCTCTACAATGCATCCATTTCCCAGGGCAGCAGCCAGACTATCAGCATGTCCAGGCTCCCCTGAGCCAAGGGCATGCAGGCAGATGACCTTGGTGCTGCCAACAAGCAGATGCGCCCATGTGAGACTGATTCAGAAGTGGGCCGTGTGAAGAAGCAGGTGCACACCTCCGTGACAGTTGGGTGGGGTGGCAGCTGGCCTTTGGGGACAGCAGGGCAGAGGTTCTGGCACTGCGGTGTGAGCACAGCCCTTGGCTGTGGAGCCAGGCACAGGGAGGGGATCTCTGGAGCAGCCCCGGGGGTGGATGGGCATTCATCTCCATGCTGTGGCTTCTAAGCCCAGCTCCCTGGCTCTCCCAGAGATCCTGGGAGCCTCCACAACGGACCGAGCCTCACCTCGGTCTCCAGCACAGGGCAGAGTGTCTGGCTGGGGTCTGATCCCAGGGAGGAGGTCTGACGCCAACAATTGCTCCAGCCCGGGGTGCAGGGGGCCTCGTGGCTGCCATTAAGGCGGCCTTCTTGAGAGCATCTGCTCTCCAGCCCCAGACCTCCCAGGAATCTTAAGGTTCACAGAGGCCTCAGGACATGCATTTATCTTTCCCTCCCTCTTTGTGGCAGTAAGACCACCATAGTAGCATTTGGTACTAATATAATTTTTATGTACTCTTTGTCGTTTCCCACAAGCGCACAAATGTTTTACACAGTTGCAAAAACAGAGCTAATAAAATACAATGTCATGTTCTTCCCTCATTACACAATAGAAAGTTCCCACACTGTCTTATACTGATTTTCCTAACTATCATCTTCAGTAGCTATTAGTGGCGTGAGCAAAACAACCGTAATTTCATTAGCAGACATTACCACACGTTTATGTTCTGGTTCTTCACTATGACAAAAATACTGGAATGAGCTTCTTCATGCACAGAGCTCTTCTCTGCTCTGTGAATAATGCATGAATCCAAAATATGGAGGTTTTCGTAATGTTTCACATACGTGGCCAAACTTCCTTCCAGAAGGACTGTGCTGACATACATGGCGTACACGGGCCTGGGCTGAACATCAGCCTTGCCATCTCTGCCTGGCCGCAGGGCGGCAGATGCTAGGGTGAGGAGGTGACCTTCTCCTTGCCGTCTGGTTTCCTTTACTGCTGTTAGGTGCAAAAGGGTGTAATACCTCTATCGATCTGAAATTGGTGCTGCCAACAAGCAGATGCGCCCATGTGAGACTGATTCAGAAGTGGGCCGTGTGAAGAAGCAGGTGCACACCTCCGTGACAGTTGGGTGGGGTGGCAGCTGGCCTTTGGGGACAGCAGGGCAGAGGTTCTGGCACTGCGGTGTGAGCACAGCCCTTGGCTGTGGAGCCAGGCACAGGGAGGGGATCTCTGGAGCAGCCCCGGGGGTGGATGGGCATTCATCTCCATGCTGTGGCTTCTAAGCCCAGCTCCCTGGCTCTCCCAGAGATCCTGGGAGCCTCCACAACGGACCGAGCCTCACCTCGGTCTCCAGCACAGGGCAGAGTGTCTGGCTGGGGTCTGATCCCAGGGAGGAGGTCTGACGCCAACAATTGCTCCAGCCCGGGGTGCAGGGGGCCTCGTGGCTGCCATTAAGGCGGCCTTCTTGAGAGCATCTGCTCTCCAGCCCCAGACCTCCCAGGAATCTTAAGGTTCACAGAGGCCTCAGGACATGCATTTATCTTTCCCTCCCTCTTTGTGGCAGTAAGACCACCATAGTAGCATTTGGTACTAATATAATTTTTATGTACTCTTTGTCGTTTCCCACAAGCGCACAAATGTTTTACACAGTTGCAAAAACAGAGCTAATAAAATACAATGTCATGTTCTTCCCTCATTACACAATAGAAAGTTCCCACACTGTCTTATACTGATTTTCCTAACTATCATCTTCAGTAGCTATTAGTGGCGTGAGCAAAACAACCGTAATTTCATTAGCAGACATTACCACACGTTTATGTTCTGGTTCTTCACTATGACAAAAATACTGGAATGAGCTTCTTCATGCACAGAGCTCTTCTCTGCTCTGTGAATAATGCATGAATCCAAAATATGGAGGTTTTCGTAATGTTTCACATACGTGGCCAAACTTCCTTCCAGAAGGACTGTGCTGACATACATGGCGTACACGGGCCTGGGCTGAACATCAGCCTTGCCATCTCTGCCTGGCTTCGCAGGGCGGCAGATGCTAGGGTGAGGAGGTGACCTTCTCCTTGCCGTCTGGTTTCCTTTACTGCTGTTAGGTGCAAAAAGGGTGTAATACCTCTATCGATCTGAAAACCTCTTCAAGGAGAACCGTGAAATGATGGGAGGCCTCAGGATTTTAGAAAAACTCTGTTGAAACCCAAACCTCCCTTAGAGGCCTCTATTCTAAATGGATGGACAACTGCTTAGGTGATGTGTCCAAGAGAGCCCTCCGTTTGCTTCTGACTTTGATCCCTGTTAAAACGCCAGAGGGAAGCTTATGCTGCTTACACCTTTATCTAATTGGTCTATGCTTTTGTTCTTTTTATTATTTATTTATTTGGCTGCGCTAGATCTTCACTGTAGCACGCAGGATCTTTTAGTTGGCAGCGTGTGGGATTCAGTTCTCTGATCAGGGACTGAATCCGGGGCCGCTGCATTGGGAGTGCAGAGTCTCAGCCACTGGACCACCAGGGAAGTCCTCTACACTTTTTTTTTTTAAAGTTAATAATTCAGAGGCTGTCTAGAAACGTATGTCAGAAACTATAAAGGAAAATATTAATATATTTAACTAGACTTAAAGCTGCTATAGAGCCCCACAGCTAAAAGACAAATGAAGACTTGGAGGAATATTTGCAATACATGTCAAAGATTAACGGCCCTAATTTCCCTTGTGACCTCTTTGATCCAGAGGCGACTTAGAAGTGAGTGGCAGTCAGGCTCCAAGATGACCCCACCTACTGGAATTCATACTCCCGAGTGTGCCTCGCAACACTGCTTCTGTACTGGTCAGTGTAACCACTTTTTTATATACAATTAAATCTACTCATTTTTAATTGAAGGATAGTTGCTCTACAATATTGGGTTAGTTTCTACCAAACATCAATATGAATCAACCATAGGTATACCGATGTCCCTGTCCCTGGTGACCCTGCCTCCCCAGCTCTCCCATCTCGGTTGTTGCACGGCACATTCCCACTGGCTATCTATCTTACATACGGCAGTGCCTATGTGTCCAGGTTACTCTCTTCATACGTCCCAGGGAGCCTGCGGCAACTGCCTTGCTCACTCTGTGTCTCTCTAGGATCCCTCGGGGGAAGCCAGCTGCCGTGTAGACAGAAACCCCGTGGGGAGGCCACTGGCCAAGAAACGAGGTCCCCAGGCCACCGTCAACACAACCATGAGCTTGGAGGCAGCTCATTCTGCCCTCGGCTGCCTGGGCTGAATCGAAGGACAGACCCTTCGCCAGCACCACGCTGCTAACTGCTCCTCGACGTCTGTCCTCTAGAAACGGTGAGGCAGTAATTTTTTAAAAGTCATGAAACTCTGGGGTAAGTTTTTATGAAGCGAGAGAAAAGTAACATAACTGTGTTGTTTAATTGCCAGACATTTGGGGGTTCCCATTCCCAGATACCTTATGACGGTGGTTATACTTTTCATCGTCGTCTATTCAACACTTTTCTGCCCATTACCTCTCTCCCCTCTCCTCTGGGGGCTCCAGCGACAGGTGTGTGAGACCTCTGGGTACTGCCCACAGGGCTCAGAGGCTGTCCCCCGCTCGACCTTGTCTCTCTCTGGCCCAATGTTCTCCACAGGCCGTCCCTCTGTGTCTGACCACAGCGAGTCCCCCACCCCTGCCCTCCGCTCCCGCCTTTTCCACCCCGGAAGCCTCCCTTCATGCTTCTGGACTCAATGTCACCTCTGTTCTTTCCTTTTCTTCAACCTACATGCTTGTTCCCTTGGTCTCTGCCTTGGCTGACAATTTCTCTCTTTGGACTGAATGACCATAATGCAGAATTTAATCAAGTTTATTTTCCCTTCGTCTGTATCGAAAAAGCAGATTTTTTTTTTTTAAAGCAGTAGGCAATTAAGCTTCATTGCTTATTGTGACCACACAGAATAGATCTTAAATTAAGTTTTTGTTTCTGGCATAATTGCTGATGTAATTGTAGCTGACCCATTAGAAGATTTAGCAATTCTTCTAAGTAAGCAAAGCCAAGAGGAGAGCATGCTTCACTGATCTCAAACTGAATTTAGCCTGTGTTCTGACAATGGGAAGTGTGTTTAACCCTTCATCCTAAGCATTTATGCACCCACTGGCTATCTATCTTACATACGGCAGTGCCTATGTGTCCAGGTTACTCTCTTCATACGTCCCAGGAGCCTGCGGCAACTGCCTTGCTCACTCTGTGTCTCTAGGATCCCTCGGGAAGCCAGCTGCCGTGTAGACAGAAACCCGTGGGAGGCCACTGGCCAAGAAACGAGGTCCCCAGGCCACCGTCAACACAACCATGAGCTTGGAGGCAGCTCATTCTGCCCTCGGCTGCCTGGGCTGAATCGAAGGACAGACCCTTCGCCAGCACCACGCTGCTAACTGCTCCTCGACGTCTGTCCTCTAGAAACGGTGAGGCAGTAATTTTTTAAAAGTCATGAAACTCTGGGGTAAGTTTTTATGAAGCGAGAGAAAAGTAACATAACTGTGTTGTTTAATTGCCAGACATTTGGGGGTTCCCATTCCCAGATACCTTATGACGGTGGTTATACTTTTCATCGTCGTCTATTCAACACTTTTCTGCCCATTACCTCTCTCCCCTCTCCTCTGGGGGCTCCAGCGACAGGTGTGTGAGACCTCTGGGTACTGCCCACAGGGCTCAGAGGCTGTCCCCTGCTCGACCTTGTCTCTCTCTGGCCCAATGTTCTCCACAGGCCGTCCCTCTGTGTCTGACCACAGCGAGTCCCCCACCCCTGCCCTCCGCTCCCGCCTTTTCCACCCCGGAAGCCTCCCTTCATGCTTCTGGACTCAATGTCACCTCTGTTCTTTCCTTTTCTTCAACCTACATGCTTGTTCCCTTGGTCTCTGCCTTGGCTGACAATTTCTCTCTTTGGACTGAATGACCATAATGCAGAATTTAATCAAGTTTATTTTCCCTTCGTCTGTATCGAAAAAGCAGATTTTTTTTTTTTAAAGCAGTAGGCAATTAAGCTTCATTGCTTATTGTGACCACACAGAATAGATCTTAAATTAAGTTTTTGTTTCTGGCATAATTGCTGATGTAATTGTAGCTGACCCATTAGAAGATTTAGCAATTCTTCTAAGTAAGCAAAGCCAAGAGGGAGAGCATGCTTCACTGATCTCAAACTGAATTTAGCCTGTGTTCTGACAATGGGAAGTGTGTTTAACCCCTTCATCCTAAGCATTTAATATGCACCCAGTTAACCTGGTTTCACGTGTTGTAGGAAAAAGAAAGGGCAAAACTCCAGTGGCTTCGATTAGATCTAGAAACATGTGTCATCACGAAGGAAGATGCTAATCACCTGAGGTTTGCTTTATGCCTCCAATACAAGCACTAATGTAAACACATTAAATATTCTATTCACTCTTTTCCAACCAGCCAGCTGGAGTATCTTCACCAGCGCTGCTGTCCCACCAGCTGCTATCAGAACGCCTGCGGATTACTGGAGAGTTTTCATTGACCCGGGTCTCACTGCCATGATTCCTCCAGGAGGCCTGGATGTGAATCTGAGCGATAATTTCCTCCATTTCATCGTTTTCTTGCTGAACTTCTTCTGCTGTGAAATCCATAAGCATTCCCAAAGCCTCCAATTAATATGTCACTTAATATCTACAACTTTCTAGACCCTGATGCTCAGAAAGATTGAAAGCAGGAGAAGGGGATGACAGAGGACAAGATGGTTGGATGGCATCATCAACTCAAAGGACCTGAGTTTGAGGAAACTCTGGGAGATAGTGAAGAACAGGGAAACCTGGTGAGCTTCAGTCCACGGGGTCGCAAAGAGTCGGACATGACTGAGTGACTGAACAACAACAACTTTCAAAAAATAAACCCGCTAGGAACTTCAGCCCTGAATACTCACTGGAAGGACTGATGCTAAAGCTGAAGCTCCAATACTATGACCTCCTTATGCAAAGAGCCGACTCGCTGGAAAAGACCTTGATGCTAGGAAAGACTGGAAGCAAATGCAGAAGTGGAAGGTGATTACTTCTCTCTTTGGACTGAATGACCATAATGCAGATTTACGTTTTTTCTGTATCGAAAAAGCAGATTTTTTTTTTTTAAAGCAGTAGGCAATTAAGCTTCATTGCTTATTGTGACCACACAGAATAGATCTTAAATTAAGTTTTTGTTTCTGGCATAATTGCTGATGTAATTGTAGCTGACCCATTAGAAGATTTAGCAATTCTTCTAAGTAAGCAAAGCCAAGAGGGAGAGCATGCTTCACTGATCTCAAACTGAATTTAGCCTGTGTTCTGACAATGGGAAGTGTGTTTAACCCCTTCATCCTAAGCATTTAATATGCACCCAGTTAACCTGGTTTCACGTGTTGTAGGAAAAAGAAAGGGCAAAACTCCAGTGGCTTCGATTAGATCTAGAAACATGTGTCATCACGAAGGAAGATGCTAATCACCTGAGGTTTGCTTTATGCCTCCAATACAAGCACTAATGTAAACACATTAAATATTCTATTCACTCTTTTCCAACCAGCCAGCTGGAGTATCTTCACCAGCGCTGCTGTCCCACCAGCTGCTATCAGAACGCCTGCGGATTACTGGAGAGTTTTCATTGACCCGGGTCTCACTGCCATGATTCCTCCAGGAGGCCTGGATGTGAATCTGAGCGATAATTTCCTCCATTTCATCGTTTTCTTGCTGAACTTCTTCTGCTGTGAAATCCATAAGCATTCCCAAAGCCTCCAATTAATATGTCACTTAATATCTACAACTTTCTAGACCCTGATGCTCAGAAAGATTGAAAGCAGGAGAAGGGGATGACAGAGGACAAGATGGTTGGATGGCATCATCAACTCAAAGGACCTGAGTTTGAGGAAACTCTGGGAGATAGTGAAGAACAGGGAAACCTGGTGAGCTTCAGTCCACGGGGTCGCAAAGAGTCGGACATGACTGAGTGACTGAACAACAACAACTTTCAAAAAATAAACCCGCTAGGAACTTCAGCCCTGAATACTCACTGGAAGGACTGATGCTAAAGCTGAAGCTCCAATACTATGACCTCCTTATGCAAAGAGCCGACTCGCTGGAAAAGACCTTGATGCTAGGAAAGACTGGAAGCAAATGCAGAAGTGGGAGGCAGAGGATGAGATGGTTACACAGCATCCCTGACTCACTGGACATGAACTTGTGAAAACTTGGGGAGACAGTGAAGGACAGGGAAGTCTGGAATGCCGCAGTCCATGGGGTCACAAAGAGTTGAGCGTGACTTATCGACTGAACAACAAAGGAATGTCTGATATCATCGTCCTTAATCCCGTCATCTGATATCCCTGCAGAATCTGGTAAAAACCACAAACTCTCTCCCCAGAAAACTGCAAATATGTATTTGGGGTACAATTACAGGAAGTCCAGAAGCCATGTGAAGCCCTTCCCTGGGGCCGTGCTGGGAACCCCTTGCTCTAATAGCCTCTGAACGTGACACTGACTGAAGGCGACCGACCCCGTGAGCACGTTTTCTCACCATTGCTCTGGCTTCCTCACGAATGGATGGGATGGAAAGGATGCTGTACAGTGCTCCGTTCACATACGGCTGTATCTTTAAGGGGAAGAAAAAGAACTGAGTCATTTGCAAGTTCTCAAATATCATACAACTCAATTGTCACACACCCTCCTCGGGAACAGCCTGGCTGGAGAGGAGGGTGAGCACTGCCATCTTTACACATCCCTGAGGTCCAACGACACCTCCACTGGTGCCTTCCAGGACAAGAGCTACGACTAAGAGTTCAAAACTGAGTGCTCACCCTCCCCTCCTGAAGCTTCCTCCCACTACATTTCATTGCTTCATTATTCTAGCCTGACCACTCAGGCTAGAACCTCTAGCAACACTGATTCCTCTCTCTTCCTACTCTCCAATGCTGAGTCTCCAAGTCATCCTTTATGGGAATCCTTCCCATCCATATGTGCTGCTACAGTCCTTGCTTAGACGTTCGCTGTCCACAACTTAGGCTACATCGAATCTCCAAAAGGATTTCTCTGTCTTCTACATTGATCCTTTAATCCAACCATCATATCACTGCTGAGACCCAGGAGAGCTTCCATAGAAACCCCCGGGAAGTCTCGATCCCTGACTAGCGAACACAGGACCCTTCGAGGTTTGGCCTCTAAATTATCTTTCTGTGCCCCTCCCTTCCAGCCACTCGAAGTGCACGCTGCACAGCTTCCACACTACCGGAGGGACTCCCCAGTACTCACAGCACCTGTGGCAGGCCCTAGCAGCTCACCCTGCTGGGATGCTCTTCCCACGTATGTCTTTCTGGAAAGCTACGGCTCACGCTTTAAAACTCAGTTCAGACGTATCTCAGAGGACAGCTTTCCTAAGCCCCCAGACAGGCTGCTCTGCTCTGCTTCCTGCACATTCCTTCACTTCAGCATATTTTAAATTTATACTATGTCTCTCCTACGAGGTCTTCAAGGACAGGACCCATGTTTTACTCACACAAGTAACCCCACCATCAAGCCAGGCAAGACTTGATGAATGAGCCTACCCTTCAGAGTGCACTGCATGTTACATACTCTCCAGGCAACGGGTTGGGGCGGGGCAGAGCTCATCTCCCACCACCGCTTCCTAGTACTGGATTCATTACTACTTTTCATTTCATTTTCTTCATAAGCAAGAGAGGGCAGCGTATGAATATTTTTACATTAATTTCCCTAGCAAAACTGAAGATCTTTTCATGTTTATAGTAAAATCATCAAGATTTACATTCTGGGGCTTCCCTGGTGGTCCAGTGAGTAAGGATCCCGCCTTGCAATGCAAGGGGCACTGGTTCGATCCCTCTCCTGGGAAGATCCCACGCATTGCAAAGCGGCTGGACCACTGTGTCCAATTAGGAGCCAGAGCTCTGGAGCGCATGTGCCCAGAGCCAGTGCTCTGCAGTGAAAGAGGCCACTAAAATGGGAGGCCCACACAGGCCAAAGAAAATAAGTAAATAAACAAAAAATCAATAAAAGAGGCCAAAATTTTTAAAAAATACATTCTGTAAACTGTCCATGTATGTACTTTATCTCTTTTTCCAATTCTCCTCTGTGTGACTCTTTTTTATTAGTGTATAGGAGGTCTTCATACACCAGGCATATTAAACTTTTGTCATAAGTGATGCAAGTTTTTTGTCAAAAATTCTTTGACTTAGCATCTCTTCCCATATGATTACATGATTAATGTTCATATATTCAACTACGTGTATCTTTTTCTTTATAGCTTCTGGGTTTTGTTTTTCAAAACCATGACTACTCCATAAGAACACTTGTGTGTAGCATTTGTTTGTGTAGGCTGTAATTTTCAAAGCAGATGCTTTGGTAAGAGTTAACGACAAGATGTGAATTCTTTGCTCTATTCAATTTTCAGAGCTAACATACGGTTCCAACACTTGGAACCAACCTTTCCTATTAGGTGACAGAAAATAATTCCCACTGGCTTAACTGCCTAAGTTGAATAAAACTGGGAATGGAGTTCACTCTGGTCTAGAAGTAGCTAAGGGCTCTCTGGTTTTAAAACATAAAGGCATGGCAGGCACCGTAAAGATGAATAAACCTCCTCTTGCTAAAGCAGCCTGGGTCACTCAGCTGCAGGGGGCTGGAGGAATGTGAGATGTGAAAGGAATGGGCGGAAGGGGAGCTGTTTGAAGCACGAACAAACGTGGGGAGACCGAGGGCTTCTCTCTGACTCAGCGGGACCAGGTCCCCCTGTGGAGACAGCCCTGCACAGGAGCGAAGGAGGGCAGCCCTCTGTGAAGGTTTTGGCTTCCGGTGCAAAGTGATGCCATGGTTTCTGCAAAGGCATTTGTAGAAAGCCAGTGAGAGAAAAATCATATTGTGTGCTAGCGTATCGGACCTCTGTTCTATTTATAAAGGGCTTGCGGCTCATAGGCTAGAAAACCACACCGGTGCTGGGGGGACACGGGTGAGGACAGAAGCGAGGATGGCCACCCTTCTGGACAGCCTGGCAGGATGCGGACATTCAGGGTGAACAGTGCCTATGCCCCAGGGACGCTCCTGCCTGGTCCTCAAGGGGTAAGTGCAGAGACGTCCCCCGAGGACGCTGTGACAGCAGAGGGGGAAGGCAAGCAAAGGGTGTGCCCCTGGGGGTTGGACGAGTGAAATCGAAAGGCTGCCAAGAGGGGGCTGCTGTGTGGCAGTGAGAGCCAAGGCCCTCGATGTACCTAAAGCAGAGGTCCTGCGGACCCCGGGAGAGAGTAAGGAGAGGAGACGGAGAGGGCAATGCTAATTACACAAATTAAACACGCCCACAATACGAAATAAATTTTCCGGCTATATGCAGTCCACAGACATATATTAAACCCAACGGAGGAGTGTCACCAGGCGGGGAGGAGGAAGGCGGTAGGGGAGAAAATGAGGAGGGAAAAATAACGCCTGGGAGGGAGCAGCACAGGCCTGCGGCGGCGGCTGTGCTTACAAACGAAACCAGGGAGCGGGAACAGCCTCCTGCTCTGGGCTCCAGAATCCGACAAGAGCTCTGGCCCAGGGCGTACACACACTGGGGGGAGGGCGATGAGGCAGGTACCAGGGCCAGCCCTCCCGCGAGCCCGGGCCCAGCCTGGTACCTTGTGGTTTTCATGGCCGAGCAGATCTGAAAGGACTTTCAGCACCAGGCCCGCCACCTTGGCACACATGTTCTTCCCTTCAGGAGGAAAACAGAAAAGCAAACAGGACACGTGTGAACTCAGAGGCACAAATCAGGCAGACGTGAATGCGAATCTTGGCTCCGCTGCTTTGGAACTGTGTGACCCTGGGTTTCCCCAGTTTCTCCCTCTGGGGTCCCTTAGAAATCATTAATGCCCATCTCAAAGGGAGATGGAGAGTTGGCTCAGTACAGGGGGGCACGCTCCCAGTGCCCAGAAAGTGGCGGAGGTTCTTATTATCCGGGCAGAGCACAGACGTTGTTCGCGACAGAAAATACAACGAACGGCAGAGCGATGCTCTCTCCCCAGCACACACACCATCACAGAAAGACTCCACGGGCACTGCAGCGAGTGCAAACAGCACCACAGCAACCACTGCAAATAAACTGATGATAATAAAGAAAAACTGATGATACCCTGATAAATGTTTTAAAGCTAGGAAATCTGCATATCCTCTTTTTTTTTTTTTTAAAGAGAAGACGGAAATAAGTCATTTAGTCGGTCAACAACACACAGGTGGTTCAGATCCCACAGCATCTGAGGGTGAAGGCGCTTCTAACAAGTACCCCTGAGCAATTTATCCAGGCAGCCCTCTCCCAGCACTGGGGCTGCTCAGACGGTGCTCAGTGGGCTGGGCGCGGCACCTCATCTCAGGAGGCTTCTTCCATCCCAGGGGACAGACCATTTAAGTGGGGTGGAATCCGTGGGAACGCCAACATCACTCCCTTTACTGATCAAGACATAGATGACCTGAGATGTCACATGTGGGAATCCCTGTCTCTGGGAGGCGGAGGGGAAAAGGTGGCTGTGATTATAGGCAGGGAGCCTGGTTTAACGTCACTGCTCCGCCAGCTTGAGAATCTTGGGAACACACTTCTCTGCCTTCAGATAAAGCAGATCATAATTCTCCATTCCCTATCTTTGAATAATGCAATGAAGAGGAAGAAAAACATAATGTAATTCAATTTCCTCTTAATGTAGATGTTGCATATATAAAAAAGGTTCATTTTACATAGGGATATAAAATATTCTTGTAAAATGTTTCATTTTGTATATATATATATATAACATATTCTTTCTAAGGCCAGAAGGGCATGATGGCTTTAGGCACTGGATAGCTTTACACCTAGCTGGACAAGCTTCACGCTCTGCGTTCTGAGTTTTCTAAGAGGGAGATGGACGGCAATCCAGAGCCGGGGGAGGGGAGCGGGGCTGTGAGACCTGAGCTGCGGAGGCAGAGGTTCATGAGCAGGGCCACCGAGTACTCGAGCGTGTAGTCAGACAGGCAGTCGGGCTCCTTCAGGATGTCAATCAGCCAGAAGATGAGGCCGTCGTGAATCATCGCTGTCTGCAGTGGGCGCCTAGGAGGAGACAGCACACAGGTGATCAAAGCTGGCAAGAAGCACTCCACGTCGGAGGACACAGTCGTGGGAACGCACATCAGAAAAGAAATTAACGGAAGTTACAGACACTAAGGACTGTTCTGCGTTTAGACCTATTCAACTGAAACTACAGCAATAAATTCTTTTTCTTCTTCTTTTGGCCACATCGCACGGCTCATGGGATCTTAGTTCCCTGAACAGGGGCTGGACCCATGTCCTCTTGGCAGTGAAAGCACAGAGTCCTAACCACAGGATCTCCAACAACAAAGTATGCCTTAATAATGCTGTCAACTGAAAAAAAGAAAGAAAAAAAAAGCTCTGGGAGGTCATCAGATTTGCTTCAAGAAGTGTCTGATTTTTAAGTTTCTAATGTGGAACAGGTGCATGTCATGCCAGGGTCCAGGCTGAGACCAGGGTGGGTGGCTGGGGTGAACGGACACGGAACCAGGAGGCTCCACCCGGACTTCCACAGGGTGCCTACCCCACTGACTGTGCCTGTGCATTTATATGCGTGTCTCCCACAAGGAACTTGGAGCACTTGTAGGCTGAGACTTTATGGGTTTTTATTCATGTGTTTATCCCCAAACCTTGCATGTGGCTTGAGACGCAATCTAGTAGCTAGACCCTGGTCGGCAGGAGACAACATTCACTGGGAGACTTCAACAGTGCTTTAAAATGTAGGAGCAGGATGGCTGAGGGGACCCGAGATAAGCTTTCCAGTTGGAAAGTCACCCAATCTCTTCTAAGTAGTCACTGAAAACCATCGCCCTCCCCTTAGACTGTCACTGGGAACAAATAAGCTCAAAACAGTGGCTAGGAAACCCCCAAGGTGATCTCACAGAGCCACTGTGATCTACTACACCATCAGCACCTGAGGCTGAACTTCTGCAGGGCCCCGAGAACATTTTCCTGAGTGATGATGTCCTTGTCTTCCTCCTTCAGCCTTTCCTCCAGCATCCGCAGCACTTTTGTGCTCTGGGCGAGGTAGTGGCGACCTAGTAATACCACCAGAGATGAACAAGTGAGAAAATTTATCTTTCTATGAAGACTTTGCAGATAACACATGTAGAGCCTGGCCTTCCTCGGCAGCTCAGAGGCAAAGAAACCACCTGCCAGTGAAGGACACTTGGGTTTGATCCCTGGTCAGGAAGACCCGCTGGAGAAGGACATGGCACCCCACTCCAGTATTCTTGCCTGGGGAATCCCATGGACAGAAGAGCCTCGCAGGCTACAGTCTATAGGGTCGCAAAAGAATTGGACAAGACTTAGTGACTAAACAACAAAGTTTAGGTGATTTTATGTTCTAGGGAACTTATTAAAGCATATTGCATCTGCAAGTTGGTTTTATTCCATCAACTAATGAATAGAAAACCACTTTTCCTGTCGTCTGAACGTGGTTCATTGCCGTGTTCTTCTGGGGAGCACTGTCTTTTATTTACCCACAATCTTGAACCAAAAGTCAGATCAGAAGGGGGTGAGAGATTTGTGGGTCATGAGTCCTTTACTCTTAACGACAGAGGCAGCCCAGTAGTGCTTTCTGGACACACCCATGGCCTGGAGAAGAACTTAGGAACCACACCTGGGACCCTATTATAAGCCTCGAATTGTAACTAGCCTGTGGTGAACTTGTATCTTGATACGGATGACATTAGCTTCAGACACAGATTTCAACAGTATTGTATGAATGGTCCCTGGCACACACCCAGGCTTATCATAAAACGTCTGTTAAATGCCTGGAAGAACAAACCAACGCATGAGAAAACTTCTGGAGTATCATAGAGTCACAATTTTAAAACTCCCTTTATTCATGTTAAAAAGAGTTCAAACGAATGAGACTTTACGGAAGATAACAGCATTTTGTAAAATCATTTTGCATTCTGTTGCGGTGGCATGTTATTTTTGGAATTGTCACATCCTCTTGATTTCAAAGGCTTAGTCTCTTATAAGAAATGGTACAGAGCTTACTGGGATCCCTTTCATTATTTTGCCTTAAGTAGAAAATGACAGAAGATGCATCACCTGCTATCTTGAGAACAATTTAAAAAGTACTGTGTTACAAAAGTTTACAAAATAAAACCAGAGGATGACAAAATAAACTCCAAAGCCATCAAGATTCGCTCTGACAACAATTAACTCCCACGTAAGACCTTAGATGTATTAAAAGTAATAAACTGAGGAGACACTGGTCACTGCTAAGAAACTTGAGGGAGGAATGTCTGTTTTCATGGGAAAAACACAGCCACAAAACCTAGCTCTTCCCTTTGAAAGTATCAGTGAAAAAGACAATTGCTGCTGCCGTATCAGTAAAGAAGGGACACTGGCACCGTCAAGTCACTGCAGCCAACCTGGACGGTGAGCCCCGAGGGGACTCAGGACTGAGAAAAGCAAGACACTGGCCCCAGAGAGCTGAGGGGCATATCAAAGGAATGACTTCAGTGAGCCCAGACGCCTGCATCTTCCCACACAATGTCTGTTTGTTTAGTCGCTCAGTTGTGTCCAACTCTTTGGGACTCCATGGACTGTAACCCGCCAGGCTCTTCTGTCCACGGGATTTCCCCGGCAAGAATACTGGAGTGGATAATCATTTCCTTCTCCAGGGGATCTTTTCTACCCCGGGATCCAACCTGAGTGTCCCGCATTGGCAGGCGAATTCTTTACCGCTGAGCCCCCAGGGAAGGAAAGTGTTAAATTCCTTTAATTTGAGATGCCTGGCTTTAACAGTCATCTTTTGAAGTTCCTACTACCCGGTCTTTGCTGCAAACATTCCTATCTGTCCTGGCTCCATCCTTATCTCCTTGGCGAAGTCTCTCAGAACTATCTGAGATGCTGTGTCCTGGCATGTCAGTTTCATCGGTCAAATAAAACATACTCCTCAACTCTCCTTTTCTTATTTTTCAGTTGACAAGGAAAGCCCACCTCTTACCTTCTGCCAGGGATGCGAAGGCATTGACGAGCCTGGCCGTGTACTGCCGCACCACCTCACTCTTGGAGTGCAGCAGCTGAAGTACGCTCCTCTGTGGAAAAGACACCAGACAAAGGAGTGAACAAGTGAGAGAGAAGCTTGTGTTTCCTCCAAGGCTCTGCTGTTGTCTGCCTCTGTGCACTGAATTTCTTAGAGGTGGTTCAGTCTTGACTTCCAACTGATCTTTTCGGAGAGTTGGCAAAAATAAGTTTCTCAGACTTCCAAATGAGAAGCATTAATTAGTCAAAACATTCAGAGCGGTGACTGACATCAAGGAAGCGATGCTGTTGGCTATTATGAGTGCTGCAATTTTTCCAGGTAGAACTGATGATCCAGCACACACATCTGATTTTGCTCCCGACAAAACCACCATAAAACTACAGTAAATGGATTTTTTTAAGGAGACACATCCTCCAGGACAATTCAACTTCAAAAGATGACTGTTAAAGCCAGGCATCTCAAATTAAAGGAATTTAACACTTTCCTTCCCTGGGGGCTCAGCGGTAAAGAATTCGCCTGCCAATGCCAGACACTCAGGTTGGATCCCAGGGTAGGAAAGATCCCCTGGAGAAGGAAATGATTATCTACTCCAGGACAGAGAAGATAAGCAACCAGAAACTAAGCTAAAACAATTTTGGGATCAGGAATACAGAATGATAACACACAGCAGACCCAAGAATGCCAAACAGCAATGAGGAATTGCCCAGTTTACGTCACTTAATCCTCAAAAATCTCCAGCACGGGAGGAAAATCAAGAAGGCATGAAAGCTAGGGAATCAGCAGCTCAGTCCCACATGGTGCTTCTGCTCGGCTGCACTCCTGTGCACCCCCAGCCACACGGCTGGGACGCTCTCCTCTGAGGGCCACACAGATGGTCACTGGGTGGAGGACACCAGGTGCAGGTGAGCGGGGCTTCCACACCAACATGCGGAGGGGGTGTGCCTGATAGCAGAATAAATGCTCAACAGAGAGCCACCCTCTTCTCTTCCCCTACCTGGCTCCTAGAACACTGGCAGCCAAGCCCCTATATTCTAGACAGATTAGAAGACGCTTCTTGGAGGAAAATGACCAGCCCTTGAGAAAAGAGCTAGCAATCCTGAAATCAGAGGTTCCCAACAGATGGCCAACGGGGGTGACCCTCCGTGGAGCTCCATACTCACAGGTCAGACCCTCGCTCTCAGAACTGCCCATCAGCTTTTCAGTCCCCTACTCTAAACACTAGGAGAGAACTGAGATCTTGAGGACCGCGAGGAAAGTTTCTAACATGGAAAAGAAGGCCAAAACAAATGGGGCAGGCGAGAGAAGCAACTTGGAAGAAATGAGAGTGTGCAGGGAGGAGAAAACAAAAACAAGCAAAAATGTGTCACTCATATCCTCAGAGATACAGGAGGTGATTCTGTATCTATGAAACAATAGAATGCTACCAAACAAACGAACAAACAAAAAAAGAGAATGAAAAACTCAACAGAAGGGTTGGTAAATAAAGACAAGGAACTCTCTGAGAAAGTGGAACAAAAATTAAAACATGCAAAGTATGTGAGAGAAAATAAAATCAGAAAGGACCAATATTCAGAATGAATGGAGATAACAAAAGAAATCATCAACATAATAAGTCCAGAAAAGTTCCCAGAACTAAAGCTGTCAGACTGAAAGGCTCAAAAAGTGTTAAAAAAAAAAAATGAATCAAATAAACAAACATCATGGAAGACATCAATGGGAAATTCATTAACACCAGTGAAAAAGAAAAGATTCAACATGCTTCTAGAAAGCAAAAACAAAAACAAAAACAAAACAGTTCACACACAAAGGGTCAGGAATTAGAAAGGCTTTGGACTTTTCAAGAGCAACACCGGAGCCTAAAAGACAATGAAACAGTATCTTAGAAAGTCTGAAGGATAATGATTTACAACCCAGAGTTCTATACAAAGAATAAATATATTTTCAGACGTACACAGTCTCAAAAATACACTCCCCATCCATCCTTTCTCTAGAAGCTATTAACTAAAGGCGGTGCTCCACCAAAAAGACAATACAGAATACTGGAAACAAGATCCAGTTCAGGAAAGGGGTGAAAGGAATCAATCACTCAACAAGCTGAATGACTGACTCGAGAGAGTGCCATACAGAAGGGTGCCATCCCCAGATGCCCACTGCCATTGTGTCCTCTTTATTCGTGACGTTTTTATTGAAAGATAACATCCATCAGAATATTATACAGCTCCTAGGGAGACAGCTTAATGAGTTTCTCACAAAGTAGACATATGCGTAAGTGTCAGTTGCCCAGTCGTGTCAGACTTTGTGACCCCACGGACTGTAGTCCACCAGGCTCCTCTGTCCATGGAAATTCTGCAGGCAAGAATACTGGAGTGGGTTGTCACGCCCTCCTCCAGGGGATCTTCCCAATCCAGAGATCAAACACAGGTCTCCCATGTTGCAGGCAGACTCTTTACCATCTAAGCCATCACCACTGGACACGTGGGTAACCGACTATCAAACAGAACAACAACAAAACAGAAATAGAATATTATCAAAGCCCCAGATGCCCTTCCAGGGTCCCTTTCCAAACCAAGGGTACCATCTCTCCTGGCTTATATCGTAGGTTAGTTCTGACTGTTTTTAAATTTTTTAATAAATAAAGCTATGCACTATGTAATCTTCCATATCTGACGTTTCGTTCAATGCCACATTTGTGAGATTCGTCCATGTTGCAGGCTGCGTGCTCCTTCCCGGGGCTCAGTATGTCCCATCTCACAAACATATCACAGATGACTTACCCAGCCTGCTCCTGAGGGACACCTGGGTCATAGCCCATGCTCTGGTTCTTATACACAGTGCTGCTATCAACATTCTTGTACATCTTTTAGTTGAACATATGGGTACATTTCTGTTGGGATTATACTTAGGAGTGGTTTTGCTAGGGGACAAACTATGCGGTTTTAGTAAATATGGCCAGGCTTCCAAGGCAGTGCACCATGTAACATATTCTTTTTTTTTTTTTTGAAACATTTATTTATTTATCGGGGGTGGGTGCAGTTTGGGGAGGGAGAGGGGCGGGCAGGCCACTTCTACTGGTTTTTCATTTATCTATTTTCGTCCATCCCTGTTCCCTGGCCCGTGTGGGCCTCCCATCGCAGTGGCCTCTGTTGTCGCAGAGCACCGGCTCTGGGTGCATGTGCTCCAGAGCTCCGGCTCGGCAACTGGACACATCGGTCCAGCCGCTCCACAGCACGTGTGATCTTCCCAGGCCAGGGATCGAACCGGCGCCCCTTGCACTGCAAGGCGGTGTCCTTACCCACTGGACCACCAGGGAAGCCCCATGTAACATATTCTTAAGCCGAGCGCAACCTATCTGTGTAAGGTGAGCTCAGACGCGGCTGTACTTAGGACACTTCCGCCCATGTGCTGATGAAGGCCCAGCTCCCCTTCCACACCCTGCTGTGTGGATCTGGGAAGTCCTTTCACCCCACAGAGGTGTTCTCATAGGATCAACTCCTGAGAACAATAAGCAGACTAGGCAAGCTTACAACCCAAATGAGAACACCTCACCATTGCCCTTGGCCATACATACTGCTGCTGGATAACCAGAGCCTGGGCTACATTTCGGCCCTGCCAGATGCCCTATGCTTCCCAGGCCTCTCTCCCTACTCTGACTACCAGTGTTCCCAGAAGGACCAACAAGAGCCCAGGGGAGTTATACCTGATTATAACCCAGCGATTCTGTTCATGTCACCTTCCCCTAGGTGCCTTCATCTCACATGGAAATCGTACCTGTTCCTCACAGAGTCAGGCTGGTACTCATTACTTAGCAAACCCCAAATCAAACACTGTATTATTCCAGGTACATATGCAAATAAGGATACTATAGAGAAAAACAAGGAACTGATTAGACAAGAGTGAGGAAGAGGCAACTCAAGTGTCTGTCAATGGATGAATGGATAAACAAAATGTGGGATATATACTGATATCCCAATTTATTTTGGTGTCATGGAGACACGGCACCATGTTTCCCAAGGAGTTTTCCCGCTCTGTAGATCTCTGACACCTTAAGATAACTCAAGCTCATTTCTTATTTAAAAAATAAATAAATTAAGCCATAGCAATAAAAAAAAAAAAGTGACTTGAGGAAGATATGACATCTTCAGTAGCTATCAAGACCACAGTATTTTGACAAATATCATGTTATCACAAAACCTAAGACACTTTTTATTAGAGGGTGTATTTTTTCAATACAACCAAGAACAAAGAAAGCACTGCCAGTTAAACTGTAACAGGCCATCGGCTCTTAGATACACTCCGACTTTGGAGATGCTAACATGGGGAAACTGCATCTTAGACTCAATGAAACATGATAGTTCAGAAAGAACTGGTATGAATTCGTTCTCTGAGTCTGTAAGTCATGACAGTGTATTGTTCAGCTGCTTTATTCCTTACTCAGCTAGATTCACTGTCATTACAAATACCAACAGAAAAAAAAGTCAAAGAAAATAAGTCTCAAATTTGAGAGACTATTTTGTATACTTAACAGAACTCTTTCAGGGAGCAATACGATTATGTTCAAAGAAGAAACTCAAAATCCTTAAATGTGGCTGCATGTGCACACAACAGATCGCATACAACAGCTTCCTAGGGAAGTGTTTCATCAGTGATTCTAAGAGGCATGACAGGCCACTCGCTTAACAGTGGGGAGATGAGGTTTTAGAGCATTTGGGGTAAAGATGCAAGTGAAATAATGAGACACAGTATCTTCTCACTATAGGCTACGGTCAAGCTCTTGCTCCTCCTCCTGTCTGGTAACAGGCGCTGGCAACATGGAAGAGGGGTGCGAGTGGGCAGGAGAATGGTCACGGATGGACTCCTCTGCACGGGGCACCCAGTCAAGTTCATCCCGCACGTGACCCATAGCCCTCCGGGCAGGTGATGGCCCCTTCTGGGTGGTGGGAAAGCTCCCTGTGAGGAGACACTTGCTTAAGAATGTCTGGTGGGTGGGGCAGAGATTTGGGACCGACCAGGCCATGTCCTACTAAACCCCATACTTTCCCCACTGCACCATGAGACTTATCTGGTCTGAAGAAATAGTGTGGAAGACATCTGTAAAGTCAGGCCCAGGTGAAAACAACTGGAGTCTGCTTGTTTACCTTGCCCACTGTACGTCCTGCTGAGTTTTCCCACTCATGGTAAACAGAGGCATGAGGGCCACAGCAAGACTTTGAGAAAAGAAAAAGCAGTAGAAAAGAGCTGCAGAGATGAGTCAGGTGGCACTCACTTGTTTAGGGCTCTCCGTCAGAAGTGAAAAGCAGGCCAAGTCCAGGGTGGACAGCAGATTTCAGAAGCTAACAGAAGCCCCAGGCTGGCATCTGGTCACTACGCTGAAGATACGCATAGAAATGAAGGCCTCCTCCTTCTAAAGTCCTCCCCAGAAGTGCAGGCCCTGGGGGACGCTGGCCCGTCTCACCCACCTGGCTGTGGCTGTGACAGTCCAAGAGGTCATTGCTGATGTAGGCCTGCAGGACGGTCTCCCTCTGCTCCCCAGGGTGCGATGTGGTCAGGCGCTGGGATGAAGAGAAACAAGAGCAGCGATGGCCATGCGTGAGCTTGGAGAAAAGCATCCCCCTGCTGGCAGCACCAGTCACTACACATCTCACCAAACAAAATGAGCTCTGCCAGTTACGCGGCCGTGACATGTCAATACAAGAAGTGACAAGGGATTGCCTAATGGGTGACATGGGAGTCAACTCCCACACATGATCTCCTGAGCGGTCAAGTGGAAAATGACTGGACTGCAGGGACTAGAGGAGGGAAGGCCGCCCGATGTGCGGAGGGTTTTTCGTTTTTTCCTGAAAGAGGCTCAGGAGCTGGTCCCTGCAGGATGAGCAGACCATCAAGGCAGCAGGGGGAGTGGGAGTGTGGTGCGAGCTGGGTATGCGTGGACCATCTGAAGGAGATGCCGGTGGGGAGGGCTGTGAGGGAGCACCAGGCTCATCTTACAGGGGCCGGAACAGTGCCGCTGAGGACACGGTTTGCGCATGTGGGTATGCATGTGTGGGGCACCCATGGGACTGTCCTCCCTAGATACGGTCCTCTCTTCCCCCAGGGGCTCCCTCCTTGGCTGCGGTGGGTGCAGTCTGTCTCTGACACCTGCCTCTGGGGACCTCCACCTTTCGGTTCTGGGTGGTCCACCACTCTCCTGCTGAAGTTTCCCACAACTGGAGTCTGCTTGTTTACCTTGCCCACTGTACGTCCTGCTGAGTTTTCCCACTCATGGTAAACAGAGGCATGAGGGCCACAGCAAGACTTTGAGAAAAGAAAAAGCAGTAGAAAAGAGCTGCAGAGATGAGTCAGGTGGCACTCACTTGTTTAGGGCTCTCCGTCAGAAGTGAAAAGCAGGCCAAGTCCAGGGTGGACAGCAGATTTCAGAAGCTAACAGAAGCCCCAGGCTGGCATCTGGTCACTACGCTGAAGATACGCATAGAAATGAAGGCCTCCTCCTTCTAAAGTCCTCCCCAGAAGTGCAGGCCCTGGGGGACGCTGGCCCGTCTCACCCACCTGGCTGTGGCTGTGACAGTCCAAGAGGTCATTGCTGATGTAGGCCTGCAGGACGGTCTCCCTCTGCTCCCCAGGGTGCGATGTGGTCAGGCGCTGGGATGAAGAGAAACAAGAGCAGCGATGGCCATGCGTGAGCTTGGAGAAAAGCATCCCCCTGCTGGCAGCACCAGTCACTACACATCTCACCAAACAAAATGAGCTCTGCCAGTTACGCGGCCGTGACATGTCAATACAAGAAGTGACAAGGGATTGCCTAATGGGTGACATGGGAGTCAACTCCACACATGATCTCCTGAGCGGTCAAGTGGAAAATGACTGGACTGCAGGGACTAGAGGAGGGAAGGCCGCCCGATGTGCGGAGGGTTTTTCGTTTTTTCCTGAAAGAGGCTCAGGAGCTGGTCCCTGCAGGATGAGCAGACCATCAAGGCAGCAGGGGGAGTGGGAGTGTGGTGCGAGCTGGGTATGCGTGGACCATCTGAAGGAGATGCCGGTGGGGAGGGCTGTGAGGGAGCACCAGGCTCATCTTACAGGGGCCGGAACAGTGCCGCTGAGGACACGGTTTGCGCATGTGGGTATGCATGTGTGGGGCACCCATGGGACTGTCCTCCCTAGATACGGTCCTCTCTTCCCCCAGGGGCTCCCTCCTTGGCTGCGGTGGGTGCAGTCTGTCTCTGACACCTGCCTCTGGGGACCTCCACCTTTCGGTTCTGGGTGGTCCACCACTCTCCCCATCTTCTCACCCATGTGCTTTTCAGGGTCACACCTAGGGGCTGCTGCTTGCCTGCTAAGAGTCTGGAGGCCTCTGCGGGCTGGGTGGAGGCGTCACAGAGTCATAAGGATGTTCTGTGTATTTTTCTGGCTTGATCTATGACAATGTCATTCACTAAGCAGAGAAATGCTATGTCTCACCACAAGCCGACCGCGAGAGCCCCGTGGATAATCCAAGAGCCACAGGGAGGCTGGGACCAGGCAGCGGCAAACTCTGGGGCAGGCTGCTTATACCACCCCACCCACTCCGGTCAACAAGACAGGCGGACGCACTAGCCGACCGCAGGAGTCTTCCTGCTGGTCTGGATGCCTCCTCAGAGGCTCCCTCCAGGCCACATTCCAACCAACAGAGTGCCAGTGAGGAGAGCTCTTTATTATCTAGAGATGAGGAAATCACTGCGAGGCATTTTGATGTCAAGTCAAAACATCTGATGAGATGTGGGGATTCCTGAAGAGCTCTGAGGCTCCTGCAGGGTGAATCAGAATCGATCGTTCAGTTAAGGAGTGAACCAGCGTTGGCTGACACCAGCAGTTCTCCAAGTGTCGTCTGGGGAACCCTGGGGGTCCCCAGAGTGTCTTTAGAAGGGTCTACAAAGCCACATTTTTTTTTTAGAATAATACTAAGATATGTCTGGTCTTTCTTTCGAATGATCTGTCCCTCGGAAGCTAGATGAAGCATGAAACTGTGACAAATTGAATGTACAAGCAGCAATGAGAATCCAGCCGTCCTTCATCGAGCCAGATGTTAGAGAACTTTATAAAAAGGTGAAACAATATTAGTCTTCTCATTTTTTTTTTAGTTTGAAAAATAGTTATTTTTCATAAAAATCTTATTTATGTCCTTGGTTTATTAGTGTTCATTTTATCTTTTAATGTTTTGGTCATGCCATATGCACGACACGAGCTCTTAGTTCCCCGACCAGGAAGTGAACCCACTCCCTCCGTGGTGGAAGTGCAGCACCTTGTCAAGAAGCTTGGTCACAAGGGCCTTCACTGCAATCAGTCTGAAGATGGGAGAGAAAAGCAAGCATTTATTTATAGACTTATTTTTATTTGGCTGCACTGGGTCTTAGTTGCAACATGTGAACTCTTAGTCCAGCATGTAGGATGTAGTTCCCTGACCAGGAATCAAGCCCAGCCCCCTGCATGGGAAGTGTGGAGTCTTGGCCACTGGGCTACCAGTGGCTTCTACTTATTTTTTAAATGAAGCCTTTCTGTTTCCTCTTTTTTGGGCTGTGCCTCGAAGCTTGGCAGGATCTTGGTGGAACTGGCAGTGCCCCCAGCAGTGGCAGTGAGGAATCCCACCAGGGAATTCCCAGAAAAGCTGCTGTTTAGATGAGGCTTTATTTTCCTTATAGACTTGTTCGTAAGTTTTCTCTCTTGATGCGGCATGGGAATACCTAAACCCAGGGCCTCTGTGGGGTCAGTGTGAGAGGGACGCTGAGCTCTCGCAGGCTGAGGCCACCAGCTGTGGGTCTGCCTCACGACCAGGGAAAGGCCGGATGACGGGGCGACTCTGGAGCCCAGAGACTGCATGTATGAAGTCATCAAGTGAGGGCAATGGCAGCTGTGATGTCAATACAGGGTGGGTTTTTTTTTTTTTTTTTAAGAGGCCACAGAACTCTTCACAAGCTGCTTTTAATTTTAGCTCTTGGTGTCTGCAGGCAGTAGGGAGAAAAATTTTGAGAAGATGGGTTGAAAGATACAAGCAAGGAAGCTCGTCAAGAAAATCCGCATGGTCTCTTTTTGTTTTCATATCAAGAGAAGGGTACATACCCAGCGCAGAGCCTGCAACAAGAAGGCTTTCAAGCGGTCACTCCCGAAAATCAAATCCTTCTTCAGTTTCTCATAATCCAAGGAGGGCAGTAATGGGACATCCTTCAATTTCCTGCTCAGCAACGCAAGTTCAAAGAGAAAGAAAAGGGCAAAAGGGCACGCTCATTACACCTCCTGAGTATCGTGAAGTCCCTTCTTGAGCTGCTCTGACAGACTAGACGGGCAGGGTGCACCTGCTCTTTCTGTGCTCCTGGCATCAATTCCAGGCCCCCACCCCAGCTTCAACAGGCTCAGCTCTGCCTCCTCTGTTGTATGTACCGAGATCTACGTCAGTTTTTCTAAAGCAAAGAGTCTGCCTAATGGGCTTAGAAACCACTGCATTCACAATAGGCCAGGGCGCCACACCCTGGGGATGAAATCACCTTGGAGTCAACATAACTTCCCACTGAAGTTTTACTTAGCTTTTGAGCAAAGTCCCAAGTCTATTAGTGGCAGCAGGCCCCTAGGGTCCTCCTTAAAAACCTGAAGCCATTGTCGTTCTCAAGCCTGAGGGACAGGCTTGGGGGGATGTGAAGGCAGACCAGAGGTTAGAAAACAACCCTGAGGGTTTCTCTGGTGGTCCAGTGGGTAAAGAGTCCGCCTTGCTGTGCAAGGGGCACTGGTTTGATCCCTGGTCCAGGAAGATCCCACGTGCCCCAGAGTTGCTGGACTGCTGTGTCCAATTACAAGCCAGCACTCTGGAGCACATGCGCCCACAGCCGGTGCTGTACTACAGGAGAGGCCACTGCAATGGGAGGCCCACACAGGCCACAGAACAAAGATGGATGAAAATAAATAAATGAAAGACCATTAAGTGGCCAAAAATCAAAAAAAAAGAAAAAAGAAAAAAAAGTTAGGAAAACAACCCTGAACCTAAGAGGCACCATCGGCCCTCCGGGAAGCAGGAGGATGTGGCCAGGAAGCAGCAGTGGGGCCAGGCCAGTGAGGCCAGGAGTTAAGTAGGACAATCTGCAAACCCTTCTTGAGCGGACACAAGTCAGACCTCAGGCTAAGGCAGGTTTCAATTCAGAAAGATCGCTGTCTTAATACTGTGCATCTACAAGGTACAGATGACCCGACACCTGCATGTGGTTGATCAGAAACAAAAGGAACCACCTTAGATGCCTTGTCCTAATACCAGTATCTCCTCACTTTGTTTTGTTGCTTTGTTGAACAGGAGACTGCAGTGTACAGACAAACTGAAAACTAAATGAGGTCTGGATGAGATGACTGAATGGCATCACCAAGCCAATGGTCATGAGTTTGAGCAAACTCTGGGAGATACTGAAGGACAGGGAAGCCTGGAGGGCTGCAGTCCATGGGGTTGCAAAGAGTTGGACACGACTTACTGACTGAACAACAGCAACAACGGCCATGTTACCCACTAACTTGCTCAGCCACTTGGCATTTCTGTGATCCAGCCACTCTCCCCGGGTCCACAAAGAAACGGAAGTACAGAGAGGTATGAAAGTGCTCCGAGGTCACAGAGCTGGTGGACGAGGGGGGTTAACCCTGGCAGTCTCTGCTCATAAGCACTGCATTCTACAGCCACCAACCAAAGCGAACGGAGTGCATGTGAGGCTCAGGCAGGATGGAGGGAGGAGGAACGCTGTCCAGACCGCAGGCGTCCGCACATCTCACAGCACCTACCCCACGCCAGAGCCCACCCTACAACTCACATCCACGCCAAAGGTTCTCCACTTCCCTGCTACCGCAACGCACATGCCTGACGGGTCGCCGGCGACCCCAGGGGACACCCTGGCTCGGGCAGCAATGCTTCAGCGCGCACAGAGCTATCCTGCGGCCCTAGTCACGGTGTGAGTCAGCACAGGACAGAAAGTTTAAACACTGCCGTGACACTGCTGACTGCTCTAGGGCAGGAAATGAGATTGATTTCTATGATTTCTATAGAACGTTATAGGGACAATTCAATCATTCTTTTTCCATTTGATGCTACCTCACCAACATAAATAGAGTGAACTTTAAAAGATACTTTTATAAGTATAGGGGGGGACTTCAAAAAAGCAACTTTATTCCAAACATATTTTATAAATAGTACTTACAAGTACTGGTATTTCCTTTAATGCCCATGTGCAGCTCCAGCTAAACAAAGGAATTCGTCTGCGCTAGGTGGTTATGAGGAGCATTTATTAAAACTCCTTGGAATTCCATTTGTGCCCATAGTTAGTCTCCTTAATAACAACTGCTCAGAACAATTACTTACACGGGTGCCAAGGAGGCTCTTAACATGGTTGAAGCCTGCGGGGAAGGGACAGAAGGAAACAGATCCTGTTAAAACTAAATGAGGTCTGGATGAGATGACTGAATGGCATCACCAAGCCAATGGTCATGAGTTTGAGCAAACTCTGGGAGATACTGAAGGACAGGGAAGCCTGGAGGGCTGCAGTCCATGGGGTTGCAAAGAGTTGGACACGACTTACTGACTGAACAACAGCAACAACGGCCATGTTACCCACTAACTTGCTCAGCCACTTGGCATTTCTGTGATCCAGCCACTCTCCCCGGGTCCACAAAGAAACGGAAGTACAGAGAGGTATGAAAGTGCTCCGAGGTCACAGAGCTGGTGGACGAGGGGGGTTAACCCTGGCAGTCTCTGCTCATAAGCACTGCATTCTACAGCCACCAACCAAAGCGAACGGAGTGCATGTGAGGCTCAGGCAGGATGGAGGGAGGAGGAACGCTGTCCAGACCGCAGGCGTCCGCACATCTCACAGCACCTACCCCACGCCAGAGCCCACCCTACAACTCACATCCACGCCAAAGGTTCTCCACTTCCCTGCTACCGCAACGCACATGCCTGACGAAGTCGCCGTGCGACCCGAGGGGACACCCTGGCTCGGGCAGCAATGCTTCAGCGCGCACAGAGCTATCCTGCGGCCCTAGTCACGGTGTGAGTCAGCACAGGACAGAAAGTTTAAACACTGCCGTGACACTGCTGACTGCTCTAGGGCAGGAAATGAGATTGATTTCTATGATTTCTATAGAACGTTATAGGGACAATTCAATCATTCTTTTTCCATTTGATGCTACCTCACCAACATAAATAGAGTGAACTTTAAAAGATACTTTTATAAGTATAGGGGGGGACTTCAAAAAAGCAACTTTATTCCAAACATATTTTATAAATAGTACTTACAAGTACTGGTATTTCCTTTAATGCCCATGTGCAGCTCCAGCTAAACAAAGGAATTCGTCTGCGCTAGGTGGTTATGAGGAGCATTTATTAAAACTCCTTGGAATTCCATTTGTGCCCATAGTTAGTCTCCTTAATAACAACTGCTCAGAACAATTACTTACACGGGTGCCAAGGAGGCTCTTAACATGGTTGAAGCCTGCGGGGGAAGGGACAGAAGGAAACAGATCCTGTTAAACGTTGACAGCAATGCGTTAACCCCCAATCACTGTAATGGCACAAAACCAACAGAGTTTTTTTCTTTTTTAATATATATATAAATATTTTTTTTTTTAACATTTATTTTTTATTTATTTATCTTTTGGCGGATGGGGTGGGGTGGGGAGGGAGGGGACGGGCAGGCCACTTCTATTGGTCTTTCATTTCTCTATTTTCATGCATCTTTGTTCTTTGGCTCCTGTGGGCCTCCCATCACGGTGGCCTCTGTCGTCGCAGAGCACCGGCTCTGGGCGCATGCGCTCCAGAGCTCCGGCTTGGTAATTAGACACATCGGTCTAGCCGCTCCGCGGCACGTGGGATCTTCCCAGGCCAGGGATGGAACTGACGCCCCTTGCACTGCAAGGCGGTGTCCTTACCCACTGGACCACCAGGGAAGCCCCTTTAATTGATTTTTTATTTATTTATTTTATGGACACATCGGTCTAGCCACTCCGAGGCACGGGGGATCTTCCCAGGCCAGGGATCGAACCGGCGCCCCTTGCACTGCAAGGCGGTGTCCTTACCCACTGGACCACCAGGGGAGGCCCTAAATATATTTTTAATTGGTGGAGGAAAACCTCTTTTGCCTGAAAATAGTTTTACGTATCTTTTTTTTTTTACACCAAAAACATCTGTATTGGGTTATAGCCAATTAACAATGTTGTGAAACTTTCAGGTGAACAGTGAAGGGGCAGCCATACATACACATGCAGCCATTCTACCCCAAACCCTCCTCCCATCCAGGCTGGTACAGAACATTAAGCAGAGTTCCACGTGCTATACAATAGATTTTTGTTGACAAAACCAACAGATTTGCAAAGTTTTTCATCCACCAGATTCTCCAACCATCATCATATATAGCTTAAAAACTAGCCCAAGTCCAAGTCGAGTAATGCCCTGCTGATGCACTTCCGAAGCCACCCACCCCTGGCTCGTTGCTAAACTCTACTCCAAAGAGCACTCCATAAAACCCCGGTGGCTTTGCCCTGACCAAGCTCCTTAAGGAACTTACTGCTGCCTCGTCAAAGACATCATAAAGAACAAAAGCAATGAAAATCAGTTTATTGTCCTGGTTTTTCTTCTTTATTAAGATTTTATCTATGAACATAAAAATAACACACGCACTTTGCACCAAATCAAACTCTATATAAGTGTTTACAGAAAAAATTCACAAGCCCTCTCCCACACCATTCCCTAAAGGGACTTAGATATCCTGTCTATAGGCCAAATCACTGCCTACTTTATTGGCATGTGCCACTTGCTGTTTTCTTGCTTCGTTTTTGCCACTATAGACAATGCCACAGAGCTTCCCTGGTGGCTCAGACAGTAAAGAATCTGCCTGCAGTGCTGGAGACCTGGGTTCAATCCCTGGGTTGGGAAGATCCATTGGAGAAGGAAATAGTTACCCACTCTGGTTTCCTTGCCTGGAGAATTCCATGGACAGAGAAGCCATGGGGTCACAACAAGTTGGACATAACTGACATTTTCATAGTAGAGAAACAATCAAATGCTGTCAACGGCACTTGTTCAGATCGACTCAACCTAACCGTAAAGGACATTTGAGAAAAGAAGGAAAATGTGAAAATCTCACTTGTATTATATGATACTAAGGAATTAGCGTTAATTATATTTGGCACTGTGGTTATGTTTTGCTTTTTAAAGCTCTTATCTGTTTGAGATGTATATTGAATTGTTTATAGGTAAAGTGATAGAATGTTTGGAATTTGTCTAAAAGAACGCTAGGCTGGAGGAAGTAAGTAGAGGAGAAAGGAGGAAGTCACAGCCGCTGAGGGGCCCTTCCAGAAGGGGCAGGCCGTGTACTCCGCTCCCTCTGTCACCATAACCCGCACATGGAATATTATCCATGCAAGGCCGATTGGTTTTGCAGACGCTGAATCCGGGGTTCCCTCAAACCCCCCCATCCAGGCTGGTACAGAACATTAAGAGTTCCACGTGCTATACAATAGATTTTGTTGACAAAACCAACAGATTTGCAAAGTTTTTCATCCACCAGATTCTCCAACCATCATCATATATAGCTTAAAACTAGCCCACGTCCAAGTCGAGTAATGCCCTGCTGATGCACTTCCGAAGCCACCCACCCCTGGCTCGTTGCTAAACTCTACTCCAAAGAGCACTCCATAAAACCCCGGTGGCTTTGCCCTGACCAAGCTCCTTAAGGAACTTACTGCTGCCTCGTCAAAGACATCATAAAGAACAAAAGCAATGAAAATCAGTTTATTGTCCTGGTTTTTCTTCTTTATTAAGATTTTATCTATGAACATAAAAATAACACACGCACTTTGCACCAAATCAAACTCTATATAAGTGTTTACAGAAAAAATTCACAAGCCCTCTCCCACACCATTCCCTAAAGGGACTTAGATATCCTGTCTATAGGCCAAATCACTGCCTACTTTATTGGCATGTGCCACTTGCTGTTTTCTTGCTTCGTTTTTGCCACTATAGACAATGCCACAGAGCTTCCCTGGTGGCTCAGACAGTAAAGAATCTGCCTGCAGTGCTGGAGACCTGGGTTCAATCCCTGGGTTGGGAAGATCCATTGGAGAAGGAAATAGTTACCCACTCTGGTTTCCTTGCCTGGAGAATTCCATGGACAGAGAAGCCATGGGGTCACAACAAGTTGGACATAACTGACATTTTCATAGTAGAGAAACAATCAAATGCTGTCAACGGCACTTGTTCAGATCGACTCAACCTAACCGTAAAGGACATTTGAGAAAAGAAGGAAAATGTGAAAATCTCACTTGTATTATATGATACTAAGGAATTAGCGTTAATTATATTTGGCACTGTGGTTATGTTTTGCTTTTTAAAGCTCTTATCTGTTTGAGATGTATATTGAATTGTTTATAGGTAAAGTGATAGAATGTTTGGAATTTGTCTAAAAGAACGCTAGGCTGGAGGAAGTAAGTAGAGGAGAAAGGAGGAAGTCACAGCCGTCTGAGGGGCCCTTCCAGAAGGGGCAGGCCGTGTACTCCGCTCCCTCTGTCACCATAACCCGCACATGGAATATTATCCATGCGGATTGTGTTGAACGGGCATTATTTTGCAGCTACTTCTGAGGCCTTCTCCTTCAGCAGACGCTGAATTCCACGAAGGCTAGAGATATAGCACCCAAGGGTCCCCGGCACCTGGCACAGGGCCTGGACCACAGAGGCCCTCAATCAACTGCTGCTGAATGAAGACTGACTTCCAAATGCGGGCACTTCGGAGGATGCCCTGGAGGCCCAGTGGTTAGGACTCAGTGCTGTCGCTGCCTAGGGCCCAGGTTCAATGTCTAGTCAGGGAATTAATTTGGACACCCCCCGCTCCTCCGCCAAAAAAAACCCCTCCAAAAGTGGGCACTCTAGATGGCTCAGTGGTAAAGCCAATGCAGGAGACATGGGTTTTGACCCCTGGTCTGGGAAGATTCCACATGCCACAGAGCACCTAAGTCCACATGCCACAACTACTGAGCCTGTGCTCTAGAGCCCAGGAGCCACAACTAGAGAGCCCATGTGCTGCAACTACTGAGCCTGTGCTCTAGAGCCCAGGAACCACAACTAGAGAGCCCATGTGCTGCAACTACTGAAGCTGTGCTCTGCAACAAAAGAAGCCCGCATGCCACAACTGGAGACTTGCCACTGCTCGCTGCAGCAACAAAGACCCAATACGGCCAAAAATAAATTACATTAGCTTTTAAAAACCGTGGGTACTTCAGAATCCTTGACAGACTTAATAAATAAATGTAATAAATTTTTGCACCCCAATTAGCTTTTGCAAAAACCGTTTTGGTACTTTTTTTTAGCAATCTTTTGACCAGGGATTGAACAGGAAGAAAAGGTGTGAAGATCTCACTTGTATTATATGATACTAAGGAATTAGCGTTAATTATATTTGGCACTGTGGTTATGTTTTGCTTTTTAAAGCTCTTATCTGTTTGAGATGTATATTGAATTGTTTATAGGTAAAGTGATAGAATGTTTGGAATTTGTCTAAAAGAACGCTAGGCTGGAGGAAGTAAGTAGAGGAGAAAGGAGGAAGTCACAGCCGTCTGAGGGGCCCTTCCAGAAGGGGCAGGCCGTGTACTCCGCTCCCTCTGTCACCATAACCCGCACATGGAATATTATCCATGCGGATTGTGTTGAACGGGCATTATTTTGCAGCTACTTCTGAGGCCTTCTCCTTCAGCAGACGCTGAATTCCACGAAGGCTAGAGATATAGCACCCAAGGGTCCCCGGCACCTGGCACAGGGCCTGGACCACAGAGGCCCTCAATCAACTGCTGCTGAATGAAGACTGACTTCCAAATGCGGGCACTTCGGAGGATGCCCTGGAGGCCCAGTGGTTAGGACTCAGTGCTGTCGCTGCCTAGGGCCCAGGTTCAATGTCTAGTCAGGGAATTAATTTGGACACCCCCCGCTCCTCCGCCAAAAAAAACCCCTCCAAAAGTGGGCACTCTAGATGGCTCAGTGGTAAAGCCAATGCAGGAGACATGGGTTTTGACCCCTGGTCTGGGAAGATTCCACATGCCACAGAGCACCTAAGTCCACATGCCACAACTACTGAGCCTGTGCTCTAGAGCCCAGGAGCCACAACTAGAGAGCCCATGTGCTGCAACTACTGAGCCTGTGCTCTAGAGCCCAGGAACCACAACTAGAGAGCCCATGTGCTGCAACTACTGAAGCTGTGCTCTGCAACAAAAGAAGCCCGCATGCCACAACTGGAGACTTGCCACTGCTCGCTGCAGCAACAAAGACCCAATACGGCCAAAAATAAATTACATTAGCTTTTAAAAACCGTGGGTACTTCAGAATCCTTGACAGACTTAATAAATAAATGTAATAAATTGGCCTTGTTGGCAAGTGTTTCCTTTCGCAGTATTTACAGACCTTCTGATTCGCACCTCGAAGAGACAAAATTCTGCTTTTAAATGGCTCATGACCAAATACATTTTTTGTATTTTTTAACTCTTGACTTTTTTTTTTTCCTTCGGCCGCACTGCACTGTTTTGGGGCTCTTAGTTTCCTGACCAGGGATTGAACTTGGGCCCTTGGCCCTTAGAAGTGAGAGCACAGAGTCCTAACTACTGAACTACCAGGGAATTTCCTTTCCTTTTTTTTTTTTAAAACCCTTGACTTTTTTCTTTTTTAATTAAAGAAACTACCTGTTATTCAGTTATTGGTTTAAGTAGCAAGATGTTTAGAAAATAAGTTGGAAATGTCATCTAACTTACTCATCTAACACACTAAGGGGACCAAGGAGCCAGTAATGAGTCAATTAAGGACACAGCCATAGTTAAAACACTAGCACAATACATACACAAAAGAAAAATATTTTAAAACAAATGATATTGGCTAATTCATAGTTCCAGAAATGAAATTCATTTACAGACACTTCCTTTTCTCATAATTAAGAAAATCTTTTGTCTTTTATAACATTGCTTATTTTCTTTTTTGCTGAATTTCCATCATTCTATCTGCCCTGTGAAGAAATTGAAAAGTTGTAATAACTGACCCTTTCATGAGAAGAGCCAGTAAGTCAAACAGTATTGAGACTATTATCTGTGGATGTGTACCAAGTCGATTCAGTCATGTCCAACTCTTTCTAACCCCAGGAACTGTAGCCCGCCAGGCTCTTCTGTCCATGGGGTTCTCCAGGCAAGAATACTGGAGTGGGGAGCTGTGCCCTTCTCCAGGGGATCTTCCTGACCCAGGGATCGAACCCAGGTCTCCTGACTCTCTTGCACTAGCAGGTGGGTTCTTTACCCACTTGTACGACCTGAGAAGCCCCTTTATTATCCAATCAAATAAAAATAAACACCACCACCACCACCAACAACAAAAACCCCCAAAATGGTAGGTGATGAGCTGTAGAAACAATGGCTGAGCATGCTCTTAATGAGAGAGGGGAGGTTGTGGTGTTTCATTCAGTAAGTCCTTACTGACTGCCCACCCTCTAACAGATCTCTGCTAGGTACTGCTGATACTGGGGATCGAGGCAGAGGTCCTCTTCTCAAACAGCCTGCAGCCCGGTGGGGAGAGTAGATGATCAAAATTTCTTTGTACCAGGGGTTTCCCTGGTGGCCCAGCAGGTAAAGAATCTGCCTTGCAATGCAAGGGGCACCAGTTCAATCCCTGGCCCAGGAAGATCCCATGTGCTGTGCAGCAGCTGGACCGATGTGTCCATAAAATAAATAAATAAAAAATCAATTTAAAAAAGGCCAAAAAAAAGTTCTTTGTACCAAATCTGCAAGATGGTGGCAATGTTATACGAGCAGGTGCAGACGCCCACGCGACGGTACTTCCCCTCTTTCCTGTCCATCCACGCTGAGCTCCCCGCGCTGACGGGGATGCTGGAGCTGAGGCACTAAGCTGAAGTTGTGAACTGGGAATTGACCTAACATTGACAACCGGGTATAAACTTGCCCATGGAATGGCGAGCTCCCCACAGGTGACAGCTACCTCTTCCTTCCCGAGGTGGAGGCGTTAGTAAGGACACTCGTACTCTAAGGGGGCTGCTCCGACCTCCTGACCAGTCTCTGCCTTGGACGGAATTTCGTGAAATTTACAGACACTTCCTTTTCTCATAATTAAGAAAATCTTTTGTCTTTTATAACATTGCTTATTTTCTTTTTTGCTGAATTTCCATCATTCTATCTGCCCTGTGAAGAAATTGAAAAGTTGTAATAACTGACCCTTTCATGAGAAGAGCCAGTAAGTCAAACAGTATTGAGACTATTATCTGTGGATGTGTACCAAGTCGATTCAGTCATGTCCAACTCTTTCTAACCCCAGGAACTGTAGCCCGCCAGGCTCTTCTGTCCATGGGGTTCTCCAGGCAAGAATACTGGAGTGGGGAGCTGTGCCCTTCTCCAGGGGATCTTCCTGACCCAGGGATCGAACCCAGGTCTCCTGACTCTCTTGCACTAGCAGGTGGGTTCTTTACCCACTTGTACGACCTGAGAAGCCCCTTTATTATCCAATCAAATAAAAATAAACACCACCACCACCACCAACAACAAAAACCCCCAAAATGGTAGGTGATGAGCTGTAGAAACAATGGCTGAGCATGCTCTTAATGAGAGAGGGGAGGTTGTGGTGTTTCATTCAGTAAGTCCTTACTGACTGCCCACCCTCTAACAGATCTCTGCTAGGTACTGCTGATACTGGGGATCGAGGCAGAGGTCCTCTTCTCAAACAGCCTGCAGCCCGGTGGGGAGAGTAGATGATCAAAAGTTCTTTGTACCAGGGGTTTCCCTGGTGGCCCAGCAGGTAAAGAATCTGCCTTGCAATGCAAGGGGCACCAGTTCAATCCCTGGCCCAGGAAGATCCCATGTGCTGTGCAGCAGCTGGACCGATGTGTCCATAAAATAAATAAATAAAAAATCAATTTAAAAAAGGCCAAAAAAAAGTTCTTTGTACCAAATCTGCAAGATGGTGGCAATGTTATACGAGCAGGTGCAGACGCCCACGCGACGGTACTTCCCCTCTTTCCTGTCCATCCACGCTGAGCTCCCCGCGCTGACGGGGATGCTGGAGCTGAGGCACTAAGCTGAAGTTGTGAACTGGGAATTGACCTAACATTGACAACCGGGTATAAACTTGCCCATGGAATGGCGAGCTCCCCACAGGTGACAGCTACCTCTTCCTTCCCGAGGTGGAGGCGTTAGTAAGGACACTCGTACTCTAAGGGGGCTGCTCCGACCTCCTGACCAGTCTCTGCCTTGGACGGAATTTCTAAAGGTCACGGCCACCAACTGCAGGTGCTGCTCTGTGGGCAGGAGGTGCGGGGGTGAACACAGCCACGACGGCCTGACCAAGGAAGGAAAGCCCCTGAGAGGGAGCTGGGAGAGAAGGTTCCACGTCCATCATCAGCTGGGCTCATTTCCCCCTCAAGCTAACACTGGATCCTGCATCTGGACGACGAGCCCAGGGAGCATCTGCTGGCTAAGAGGCCCGACTGTAGCCACGTGGATGCTGTGTGACTTCCAGGATGTCACGCTGGGTGTAAACTCACGCAGAGGACCCCGAGGCCTGGGGCACCGGAAGGAGGCTGGCGCCCAGTCACAGTGGACGTGGGCGCAGACAGCTGGTGCTTTCCCAGTTGGGGAAGCACAGTGTGCATGTGTGGCAACCCCTTCCGGGCACAGGCAGAGGCCAGTGGAACAAGGACCGTAAGAACCCGTCACTGAACCTGCCATGTCATTAGTCACTGAGCACCTGGGCAGTGCCAGCTCCGGGCAGGGCTCTCTGGAATGCCTGGGCGTCGGACAGATAAACTGATACCTGAGCTGAGAGTGACGGGGCAGAACTACGCGTTCGTCACTTCTCAGCTGCAGGTGAGGGACGTGAGCCTGGCCCTCAGGGTAGTGGGGCCCCAGGAGCCCGGGCCAGCTCTTGGTGACAGCGGCAGGACAGGGGGACTTTGCTAGTGACCCGTGACGTCAGGAAGTGTATTTAGGAAAACTGGTGTGAGGCGTGATGTGACCAAGTGTCCCTCAATCACAGGGACTGGAGGGCCACTGGGTTGGACGGGGTACACAGTCCTTCACTGTGGGCCTTCTCCAGACACCAGGGTGCGGCGCGAACCTCAGGACACAGCGTGTCTCAAACTTGGGACATCGACGCTTTGTCTGGGGACAGGGCCATCCTTTGGAGCTGCCGTTTCCAAAGTGTGTGCTCAGAAGCTAGTCCCAAAGGATGGCCCTGTCCCCAAACAAAGCGTCTGGCTTCTGAGCACACACTTTGGAAACGGCGGCTCCACAGGATGCAGCAGGTGTGTGCCGCAGTCCAGGGAGGATCAGAAAGAGCTGAGGGACGCCAGCAGCGGCTGCCGAGCCCCAGGGTGACCAGGGCCAGAAACCTCCTCGGACCACACCCGTCCACCGCCAGCCCTTCTTCCTGGGCCCTGCTCACGCGGGACTAACTGACCCAGCTGCCGCCCGTGTGGTGCAGACAAAGACAGGACTTCTGTCAAGAGACCTCACAGGGCATGATCACCCAGAGACGTTGAACAACCACAGGGGGACCCAACTGTGTATCAGCCAGTGGGACAGGGAGGCCATGGGAGTTGGAGACTCAGGGGGCGTTCCCACCACCTGGAGACACCCTATAACAGAAGCAGGTTCGGGCACAACTCCAGAAGACGGGGTGTGGCCGCAGAAGGAGTGCTCCATGGAACATGGTGTGAATGAGATGTGGCGGTAGAGCTAAGCGTGTGTGTGGCGTGGGCGTGGCCGAGTGGGCATGCCAAACGCGCCAGCAAGTTCTAGAGGAGCTCGTCAGGCAGGAGCCTCTCTGGCTCCCCGGGTCACTGAGGGCACTGTCCTTGGCCCCACCCCTCCACCCTACAGCCAGCAGGTGCCTGAGTGCCTGGGGCCAGCGCCGCAAACAACTGCAGAGGAGCCGGGGCTTCTCGGGGTTTCCGTGACCAGAGTCCGGCCTGGGTAGACAGACAGGCCTCACATCATGGAGGGCTGCGGCCTCCACGTGAGCACTCTGGACCGGAAGCAATGGCAGGTATTGAGCAAGGGCGTAACAAGGGCAGATTCCTGTACGTACCTAAATCCTTCCTCAAACCTGAGGTATAAATAAATAGGACACAACCAGGGACTTCCCTGGCTCCAGAGGTTAAGACTCCATGCTTCCAATGGAGGGGCACAGGTTCAATTCCTGGTCAAGGGAACAAAGATCCCACATGCGTTGTCTCAAACTTGGGACATCGACGCTTTGTCTGGGGACAGGGCCATCTTTGGAGCTGCCGTTTCCAAAGTGTGTGCTCAGAAGCTAGTCCCAAAGGATGGCCCTGTCCCCAAACAAAGCGTCTGGCTTCTGAGCACACACTTTGGAAACGGCGGCTCCACAGGATGCAGCAGGTGTGTGCCGCAGTCCAGGGAGGATCAGAAAGAGCTGAGGGACGCCAGCAGCGGCTGCCGAGCCCCAGGGTGACCAGGGCCAGAAACCTCCTCGGACCACACCCGTCCACCGCCAGCCCTTCTTCCTGGGCCCTGCTCACGCGGGACTAACTGACCCAGCTGCCGCCCGTGTGGTGCAGACAAAGACAGGACTTCTGTCAAGAGACCTCACAGGGCATGATCACCCAGAGACGTTGAACAACCACAGGGGGACCCAACTGTGTATCAGCCAGTGGGACAGGGAGGCCATGGGAGTTGGAGACTCAGGGGGCGTTCCCACCACCTGGAGACACCCTATAACAGAAGCAGGTTCGGGCACAACTCCAGAAGACGGGGTGTGGCCGCAGAAGGAGTGCTCCATGGAACATGGTGTGAATGAGATGTGGCGGTAGAGCTAAGCGTGTGTGTGGCGTGGGCGTGGCCGAGTGGGCATGCCAAACGCGCCAGCAAGTTCTAGAGGAGCTCGTCAGGCAGGAGCCTCTCTGGCTCCCCGGGTCACTGAGGGCACTGTCCTTGGCCCCACCCCTCCACCCTACAGCCAGCAGGTGCCTGAGTGCCTGGGGCCAGCGCCGCAAACAACTGCAGAGGAGCCGGGGCTTCTCGGGGTTTCCGTGACCAGAGTCCGGCCTGGGTAGACAGACAGGCCTCACATCATGGAGGGCTGCGGCCTCCACGTGAGCACTCTGGACCGGAAGCAATGGCAGGTATTGAGCAAGGGCGTAACAAGGGCAGATTCCTGTACGTACCTAAATCCTTCCTCAAACCTGAGGTATAAATAAATAGGACACAACCAGGGACTTCCCTGGCCGTCCAGAGGTTAAGACTCCATGCTTCCAATGGAGGGGGCACAGGTTCAATTCCTGGTCAAGGGAACAAAGATCCCACATCCCATCAGTGTGGCCTTAAAAAAAAAAAAAAACAACCAAAAAAAGGTTACTTCAGCTCCTGTGAGGGGACTTCAGAAATCTAAGAGCTTTGAGAGTGAGATCAGGTAGAAAATGTTGCTTTAATCAGGAAAGAAAGAGGGGGAGCCGGAACAGACACAAAGCAACCGAGGCAGGGCAGGTGGGAGGAGGCCACTTGAGCACAAAGCAGAGGAGAGCGAGGAGCCTCAGGTGACTCTGGGGTCCCGGGAGCGCGTGTCGAGACAGAAATTCAGGAGGGAAATCCCCTGTGCGGAGGAAAACAGGAGCCCGGGTCGGGACAAAGAAAGCATGAGGGCCTGTCAGACATCACGGGGAGAAAGCCGGGAAGGCTAGGGCTGAGGGCTAGGTGTGCAACACCTGCTCCTGGACATACGCAGCACGAGCCCAGGGAGGCCGCCTGGAAATGCAGCAACCACACACAGGGACCGGCAGGTGTTCTGCCAAGACTTAAGAAAGCCACCTCGGGGAGAACGCCAAGGCTGAGGATGCTAAACTTCATCCGCAGAGCCACAGCCCCACAACAGGAAGCTTCAGGAAGCGCCCTCCTGAGCAGAATAGCGCCACAGCAAGGCCTCCTGAGCAACTGCTCGAGGCCACCGCCCCAAAGGGTCCCTGTCATGACCACCACCCCCGGTTCCTTGCAGGTGTTTACTGCTAACAAAGATATCTGATTTTGGAAGTAGATGCCTCCTAAGATTCACAGGTCCTCAGCCTTTAATATACTTAATGCTATCAGATCTGGAAGTATTATACCTTTAAAAATATTTATTGGGCTTCCCTGGTGGTCCAGTGGGTAAACAGTTCGCCTTGCAGTGCAAGGGGCACCGGTTCGATCCCTGGCCTGGGAAGATCCCACGTGCTGTGGAGCGGCTGGACTGGTGTGTCCAATTCCAATTACAAGCCAGCACTCTGGAGCACATGCACCAAGAGCCGGTGCTCTGCAACAAGAGAGGCCACTGCGATGGGAGGCCCACATGAGCCAAAGAACAAAGATGGATGAAAGTAAACAAATGAAGGACCAATAAAAGAGGCCAAAATTAAATATATATATATATATATATATACACATAAAATATGTATTAATTTATTTGGTTGAGCCACTGGGTCTTAGCTGAAGCATGCAAACTCCTAGTTGCAGCAGGCAGGCAGGCTCTTTCAGCTGTGGCATGGGAACTCTCATTGGTGGCATGTGAGAGCCAGTTTCCTGACCAGGGCTTGAACCTGGGCCCCTGCACTGAGAGCACAGAATCTTAGGATCTGGGGCTTGGGACTTACCCAGGGGGCTGTACTCAGATTTCCACTGGAGAGCCTCTGCATGCATGCATGCCCACTGCAAACAGGGGGCTAAGAAGAGAAAGATGTCTTGCCCCATGGCACTTTTAAATGCTGTTTGCTGCACACCAAGATGGATGGTGCATCATTAGAAACAGCAAAAACCTGGCAACGTTTGCCAGAGGAACGGTGAAATGTACCATGTGCTGCGCCTAGTTCCTAAGTCATGTCCAACTCCATGTGACCCCACGGACTGCAGCCCACCAGGCTCCTCTGTCCATGAGATTCTCCAGGCAAGAATACTGGAGTGGGTTGCCATGCCCTCCTCCAGGGATCTTCCTGACCCAGGAATCAAACCCACATCTCTTTAGGTCTCTTGCATTGGCAGGTGGGTTCTTTACCACTTGTGCCACCTGGGAAGCCCCAGACTCATCTCATATCCCAGCAAATCATGGCCCAGGGCTTGGAGCCTGACTTGGTAAGGACCACGGCCCAAGTCTGGGGTTAGGGCAGTGACAAGTGGAAGAGGCTCGGGAGGGAACGCCTCAAAAACTTAACCCTTCAGTACCAATCCTGGGAGCACCCGAAGCCAACTCTGATAAGCTCCCGTGGAGCGGTTTTGGAAACAGTTCGCCTTGCAGTGCAAGGGGCACCGGTTCGATCCCTGGCCTGGGAAGATCCCACGTGCTGTGGAGCGGCTGGACTGGTGTGTCCAATTCCAATTACAAGCCAGCACTCTGGAGCACATGCACCAAGAGCCGGTGCTCTGCAACAAGAGAGGCCACTGCGATGGGAGGCCCACATGAGCCAAAGAACAAAGATGGATGAAAGTAAACAAATGAAGGACCAATAAAAGAGGCCAAAATTAAATATATATATATATATATATATATACACATAAAATATGTATTAATTTATTTGGTTGAGCCACTGGGTCTTAGCTGAAGCATGCAAACTCCTAGTTGCAGCAGGCAGGCAGGCTCTTTCAGCTGTGGCATGGGAACTCTCATTGGTGGCATGTGAGAGCCAGTTTCCTGACCAGGGCTTGAACCTGGGCCCCTGCACTGAGAGCACAGAATCTTAGGATCTGGGGCTTGGGACTTACCCAGGGGGCTGTACTCAGATTTCCACTGGAGAGCCTCTGCATGCATGCATGCCCACTGCAAACAGGGGGCTAAGAAGAGAAAGATGTCTTGCCCCATGGCACTTTTAAATGCTGTTTGCTGCACACCAAGATGGATGGTGCATCATTAGAAACAGCAAAAACCTGGCAACGTTTGCCAGAGGAACGGTGAAATGTACCATGTGCTGCGCCTAGTTCCTAAGTCATGTCCAACTCCATGTGACCCCACGGACTGCAGCCCACCAGGCTCCTCTGTCCATGAGATTCTCCAGGCAAGAATACTGGAGTGGGTTGCCATGCCCTCCTCCAGGGATCTTCCTGACCCAGGAATCAAACCCACATCTCTTTAGGTCTCTTGCATTGGCAGGTGGGTTCTTTACCACTTGTGCCACCTGGGAAGCCCCAGACTCATCTCATATCCCAGCAAATCATGGCCCAGGGCTTGGAGCCTGACTTGGTAAGGACCACGGCCCAAGTCTGGGGTTAGGGCAGTGACAAGTGGAAGAGGCTCCGCGGGAGGGAACGCCTCTCAAAAACTTAACCCTTCAGTACCAATCCTGGGAGCACCCAGATCTGTCAGCCAACTCTGATAATGCTTCCCAGGTGGTGCTAGTGGGAAAGAACCCGCCTGACGATGCAGTAGATGCAAGAGATGTGGGTTCGATCCCTGGGTCAGGAAGATCCCCTGGAGGAGGAAATAGCAACCCGCTCCAGAATTCTTGTCTGGAGAATCCAGTGGACAGAGGAGCCTGGCGGGCTGCCCTCCATAGGGTGGGACCCAAATGGACACAGCACAGCAGCAGACAACTCTGATAATGCAGCAGGCTTCCAGACAGTTACGTGCATGGGAACAAGGTAGGGTAGAAATACAAGTTCTGGTGTCCCCTGTGGGGCCCTCCGCCAGTGTAATCTTCGCGTACACTCCCCAGAGAGGGTGACAGGAGGCTGGATGTGCACCACCCTGCACATCCTTCCTCCAGGCAGTGAGGCTGTGGGGCGAGCACAGTCCCAGTGGTGCAGGTGGAGGGGCGGGAGGGAGGGACTGGCCTTCGCTGTCTCTGACTGAGAACGTTTAATTCCAGGGCTCAAAAGTAGGTAACCCGTCTGCCTACCAACTCCCCACCCCCGCTACATTCTCCACTATAAGATTTGTCAGAATCAGCACCAACACCTTCAGCTCCTTCTTCCTTCATTCCGTCATCCTATTTTTCAGTTGGTTGGGAACTCAGGGAGAAGAAGGGTGTGATTTACTGAGCCTTTTGAAACTCTCGACAGGGAATGAGGTTGCAGAGGGCCAGATGCTCAGCAGTCAGATTTTAAAACCAGATCAAATGGACTAAATGTTGTAGATACAAACTGTTTTCTGATGGACCCCAGCCAGGTTCCTCCATGAGTACACTGAACAGAAATGCTGAAGCTGGCAAAGAAGCTGGTCAAGGACCAGGCTAGAAAGAAGGCTGGTCCGTGCCCACCTAGTTATCCTGAAATTGACAGCATTCTGTTTGGACTTAGGGTAGAAAGTTGTTTAGTCGCTCAGTCATGTCCAACTCCTTGCAACTGTAGTCCACCAACCAGGCTCTTCTGTTCATGGATTTCTCAAGGCAAGAATACTGGAGCCATTCCCTTCTCCAGGGGATCCTCCTGACCCAGAGACTGAACCCACCGCTCCTGCTGTGTCTCCTGAAGAGCAGGGGAGTTCTTTACTGCTGAGCCACTGGGGAAATCCTTAAGGTATATTCCTTTAAAAAAATTAGACAGCCATCTTCTTCCAGATCCTAGGTTCTATCACTCCATTACCGGAAAGCCCATCTAAACTGCATGCTAACTTCCTCTTCGTATGTTATAAATCTGATAACATACACTGACGTTAGGCATGGCCAGTTAACTACAATAGCCTTTCACACTTTCATAATCGATCTGTCGTCCACTTGTTTTTATCATCTTGTAAGAAAAATATAGTAGGAACAATAAAAGACTGCAGCTTTTATTGCCTGTTCTTAAGCCAATGACTCAGTAGGAAAAAAAATGGTCATGAGTGAAGGTAAACATCCCCTCTGCCGTGGATTCTGAGGCTAAGACCGTGCCCCTTAGTGTCAACACAACAGAGGGGGAGGGCAGGACCAGCCTCTTGACAAGGTAACCTCTGTCTCTGTGGGATGAAATGTCAGATACACTGCGTCCCATCCCCTCCTTTTTTTTTTTTTTTGGGCAGTGGGGAGTGGGGTGGGGAGGGAGGGGGCAGGCAGGCCACTTCTATTGGTCTTTGATTTATTCATTTTTATCCATCTTTGTTCTCTGGCCTGCGTGGGCCTCCCATCGCAGTGGCCTATTTTTCAGTTGGTTGGGAACTCAGGGAGAAGAAGGGTGTGATTTACTGAGCCTTTTGAAACTCTCGACAGGGAATGAGGTTGCAGAGGGCCAGATGCTCAGCAGTCAGATTTTAAAACCAGATCAAATGGACTAAATGTTGTAGATACAAACTGTTTTCTGATGGACCCCAGCCAGGTTCCTCCATGAGTACACTGAACAGAAATGCTGAAGCTGGCAAAGAAGCTGGTCAAGGACCAGGCTAGAAAGAAGGCTGGTCCGTGCCCACCTAGTTATCCTGAAATTGACAGCATTCTGTTTGGACTTAGGGTAGAAAGTTGTTTAGTCGCTCAGTCATGTCCAACTCCTTGCAACTGTAGTCCACCAACCAGGCTCTTCTGTTCATGGATTTCTCAAGGCAAGAATACTGGAGCCATTCCCTTCTCCAGGGGATCCTCCTGACCCAGAGACTGAACCCACCGCTCCTGCTGTGTCTCCTGAAGAGCAGGGGAGTTCTTTACTGCTGAGCCACTGGGGAAATCCTTAAGGTATATTCCTTTAAAAAAATTAGACAGCCATCTTCTTCCAGATCCTAGGTTCTATCACTCCATTACCGGAAAGCCCATCTAAACTGCATGCTAACTTCCTCTTCGTATGTTATAAATCTGATAACATACACTGACGTTAGGCATGGCCAGTTAACTACAATAGCCTTTCACACTTTCATAATCGATCTGTCGTCCACTTGTTTTTATCATCTTGTAAGAAAAATATAGTAGGAACAATAAAAGACTGCAGCTTTTATTGCCTGTTCTTAAGCCAATGACTCAGTAGGAAAAAAAATGGTCATGAGTGAAGGTAAACATCCCCTCTGCCGTGGATTCTGAGGCTAAGACCGTGCCCCTTAGTGTCAACACAACAGAGGGGGAGGGCAGGACCAGCCTCTTGACAAGGTAACCTCTGTCTCTGTGGGATGAAATGTCAGATACACTGCGTCCCATCCCCTCCTTTTTTTTTTTTTTTGGGCAGTGGGGAGTGGGGTGGGGAGGGAGGGGGCAGGCAGGCCACTTCTATTGGTCTTTGATTTATTCATTTTTATCCATCTTTGTTCTCTGGCCTGCGTGGGCCTCCCATCGCAGTGGCCTCTGTTGTTGCAGAGCACTGGCTCTGGGCGCATGCGCTCCAGAGCTCCGGATCGGTAGTTGGACACATCGGTCCAGCCGCTCCGCGGCACGTGGGACCTTCCCAGGCCAGGGATCGAACCGGTGCCCCTTGCCCTGCAAGGCGGTGTCCTTACCCACTGGACCACCAGGGAAGCCCCATGTGTGTTTTTTACACCAGGCTAGGCTCGGCTTACTTTTATTTCCCTCATCCTCGTTTTCCTTAAACCACAATTTCTCTTTTTCCCCCAGCATCACTGAGATGTACCTGCCATGCCTCACTGTGGGAGTTAAAGTGTACAGTGTGATAACGCCATCAATGCATGTTGTGAAGCAATTACCACAATGCACAGCTGTCACCTCGTCTATTTTTTCCTAGTAGGAACCTTTTAACCTTAGAAACCTTCAAGTACACAATACAGCATTGTTAACTACAGTTATCATCCTGTTACTTACATCCCAGAACATATTTATCTTAAAACCGGATGTGTGTGTTCTCTGACCAGCAGCTCCCCTTTCCCTACTCTCTGGCAACCACCCATCTACTTTCAGTGTCTACAAATTCTAACCAAAATTTCTCTATTTTCTATTTTGTCATTTCTTATATGTGTGTTTTTTTCATAATAATAAGCTGCTTCAAACCTATTTGAGAATGAGGTAGATCATTTTAGTACTAAAGAAGGCCTCTGGGCTTCCCCGGTGGTCCAGTGGGTGAGGACACTGCCTTGCAGTGCAAGGGCACCGGTTCGATCCCCGGCTTGGGAAGATCCCATGTGCCACAGAACAGCTGTACCGATGTGTCCAACTACCAAGCCGGAGCTCTGGAGTGCATGCGCCCAGAGCCAGTGCTCTGCGGTGAGAGAGGCCACTGCAATAGGAGGCCCACACAGGCCAAAGAACAAAGGTGGAAATAAATGAAAGACCAATAGAAGTGGCCAAAAAAAAAAAAAGGCTTCTATTTACGAAGACCCTAAGATGAATTTGCAAAAATTTCAGTAAAATCTGGGCCTCTGAACCTCGAGGGTGCTTCAGGATCACCCCGAGCTTCCTTCTTAATCGCCCGGCTCTGAACATTCAGCCTCTGGACCCAGCGGCAGGTGGGTGTGCGTTCCCGAGTTAGGAGGTCATGAATTGAAAACTTCCTTGGGAAACGCGGGTGCATCCTGCCCCTGGTTAAGAGCCCAATTCAACTCCCTGTGCCTCCAGATGAGTTTTCTTCGAAGAACACGTCACCTATGGAGTATTCTGGCCTGTAATGCAAGCCTGAATCTAACCCCAAGGACACATCAACCACAAAAGGAGAAAGGTTCTGTTTTAAAGGAGGGGAAGGACTATCTTCTAAAATGTCAATGTCATGAAAGTCCAAGAAAGAAGGACCGGGGGAACCTTCAAGATGAAAGGAGGCTCAAGAGACAGGATGAGCCATCGTGACATCTGACCCCACACTCGGGTGTGGGGGTCCGGGACGCTGTAAAGGCTGTTAACGGCTCAGCTGACAAAACTACAAAATGCTAAGCTAATGAGGTAAAAATACTGCATCCATATTAAATTTACTTACATCCCAGAACATATTTATCTTAAAACCGGATGTGTGTGTTCTCTGACCAGCAGCTCCCCTTTCCCTACTCTCTGGCAACCACCCATCTACTTTCAGTGTCTACAAATTCTAACCAAAATTTCTCTATTTTCTATTTTGTCATTTCTTATATGTGTGTTTTTTTCATAATAATAAGCTGCTTCAAACCTATTTGAGAATGAGGTAGATCATTTTAGTACTAAAGAAGGCCTCTGGGCTTCCCCGGTGGTCCAGTGGGTGAGGACACTGCCTTGCAGTGCAAGGGGCACCGGTTCGATCCCTGGCTTGGGAAGATCCCATGTGCCACAGAACAGCTGTACCGATGTGTCCAACTACCAAGCCGGAGCTCTGGAGTGCATGCGCCCAGAGCCAGTGCTCTGCGGTGAGAGAGGCCACTGCAATAGGAGGCCCACACAGGCCAAAGAACAAAGGTGGAAATAAATGAAAGACCAATAGAAGTGGCCAAAAAAAAAAAAAGGCTTCTATTTACGAAGACCCTAAGATGAATTTGCAAAAATTTCAGTAAAATCTGGGCCTCTGAACCTCGAGGGTGCTTCAGGATCACCCCGAGCTTCCTTCTTAATCGCCCGGCTCTGAACATTCAGCCTCTGGACCCAGCGGCAGGTGGGTGTGCGTTCCCGAGTTAGGAGGTCATGAATTGAAAACTTCCTTGGGAAACGCGGGTGCATCCTGCCCCTGGTTAAGAGCCCAATTCAACTCCCTGTGCCTCCAGATGAGTTTTCTTACGAAGAACACGTCACCTATGGAGTATTCTGGCCTGTAATGCAAGCCTGAATCTAACCCCAAGGACACATCAACCACAAAAGGAGAAAGGTTCTGTTTTAAAGGAGGGGAAGGACTATCTTCTAAAATGTCAATGTCATGAAAGTCCAAGAAAGAAGGACCGGGGGAACCTTCAAGATGAAAGGAGGCTCAAGAGACAGGATGAGCCATCGTGACATCTGACCCCACACTCGGGTGTGGGGGTCCGGGACGCTGTAAAGGCTGTTAACGGCTCAGCTGACAAAACTACAAAATGCTAAGCTAATGAGGTAAAAATACTGCATCCATATTAAATTTACTTAATGTTATAATCATACGGTTATATCAGAGAACGGCACACTGCACTTCAGTATTTTAGGAGAAAAAGGTCATAATACCTGTACTTTATCCTCAAGGGGTTCAGAAAACCTATCGTATGTGTGTGTGGAGAGGAAATGACCAAATGAGTAAAATGTCAGAGGTTGGTGACTATGGGTGAAGCGTACACAAGCGTTCTTCAGGCTATTTTTACAACTTTTCTGTAGAAAAGCTATTTAATGTGGATAAAGTGTACACAAGCGTTCTTCAGGCTATTTTTACAACTGTTCTGTAGAAAAGCTCCTAGAGCAATGACTCTAAGTATAAAGTGAAAAGCACAGGCGTCAAGCTGTGCCTGAGACCTGGCAGTTCTCGGTAAAGGAGGACGAAGTTTCCTCGGCTTCCTCCTGACCTGCTGCTGTAACTGGCCTTGCTGCCCACAGAGCGGCCCTACCTGGAAGCGCCACCCCGCCTCCCCCGCCGTCGCCCCCAGGAGGCCACTTTCTTTTCCATCTGGGAAAGTACAGACCTCCAAAGCCCACTGAAATGCAGGCTCCCGAATGTGTTCTTTTCTCCTGCTAGCTCATGCTTTCAGGTTACGGTATGGGGACACCTGGGGGCAGCCCAGGTGCAGTCTCACCGTGCCGGGCCTTGTGAAGTCCACGCTCTGCGCCAGGCTCTGCCGCATCTGGTTGCTGAAGAGGCGGATGCAGACGCTCTGCAGGTACTCGGGGGTGATCTGCAGCAGGACAGAGGGCAGGCGGCTGCCGGGCCTTGCTGAAGTCTCACGCTCTAGCGCACAATGGAGTATTCTGGCCTGTAATGCAAGCCTGAATCTAACCCCAAGGACACATCAACCACAAAAGGAGAAAGGTTCTGTTTTAAAGGAGGGGAAGGACTATCTTCTAAAATGTCAATGTCATGAAAGTCCAAGAAAGAAGGACCGGGGGAACCTTCAAGATGAAAGGAGGCTCAAGAGACAGGATGAGCCATCGTGACATCTGACCCCACACTCGGGTGTGGGGGTCCGGGACGCTGTAAAGGCTGTTAACGGCTCAGCTGACAAAACTACAAAATGCTAAGCTAATGAGGTAAAAATACTGCATCCATATTAAATTTACTTAATGTTATAATCATACGGTTATATCAGAGAACGGCACACTGCACTTCAGTATTTTAGGAGAAAAAGGTCATAATACCTGTACTTTATCCTCAAGGGGTTCAGAAAACCTATCGTATGTGTGTGTGGAGAGGAAATGACCAAATGAGTAAAATGTCAGAGGTTGGTGACTATGGGTGAAGCGTACACAAGCGTTCTTCAGGCTATTTTTACAACTTTTCTGTAGAAAAGCTATTTAATGTGGATAAAGTGTACACAAGCGTTCTTCAGGCTATTTTTACAACTGTTCTGTAGAAAAGCTCCTAGAGCAATGACTCTAAGTATAAAGTGAAAAGCACAGGCGTCAAGCTGTGCCTGAGACCTGGCAGTTCTCGGTAAAGGAGGACGAAGTTTCCTCGGCTTCCTCCTGACCTGCTGCTGTAACTGGCCTTGCTGCCCACAGAGCGGCCCTACCTGGAAGCGCCACCCCGCCTCCCCCGCCGTCGCCCCCAGGAGGCCACTTTCTTTTCCATCTGGGAAAGTACAGACCTCCAAAGCCCACTGAAATGCAGGCTCCCGAATGTGTTCTTTTCTCCTGCTAGCTCATGCTTTCAGGTTACGGTATGGGGACACCTGGGGGCAGCCCAGGTGCAGTCTCACCGTGCCGGGCCTTGTGAAGTCCACGCTCTGCGCCAGGCTCTGCCGCATCTGGTTGCTGAAGAGGCGGATGCAGACGCTCTGCAGGTACTCGGGGGTGATCTGCAGCAGGACAGAGGGCAGGCGGCTGGTCAGCGGCGCCCCAGCTGGTGTGGGGGCTCACACTCAACGGCCGCTCCGAGGGAGCCGACGTGAGATTTTACTTTAACATCGGGCTCTAGAGAGCTGCCACACTAAGCCTGATGAGGGAACTGCTAACACTCTACACTTATGACCACGGGATAGCATACTTTAAGTTATATAACTTCATTTAACATATTCCTCGCTGTCACGTAAAATAAACTGATTTTTTTTTTTGGCCCCATCACACAACTTGCAGGATCTTAGTTCCCAGACCAGGGACTGAACTCTGGCCCTCTCCAGTGAAAGTGCCAGAGCCCGAACCACTGGGAAGCCAGGAAATTACAATAAAATACAATGATGTTAAACCATCTTTTGTTAAAGTCATGGGCGGTGCGGGGAGAACGGATGGAAAGTCACAGTGGGAAAGAATGCCGGGCTTAAAAGCTGACCATCTGGGCTCAAGTAGTGGACTTGAGAAAACCCATGGGTGGGCCTCCTGCTTTCCAGACCTGTGCGATGAGACGAAGGAACAACAAGGGGAACGGCTCTGTGTCTCAGGGAAGGCGCAGGTGAGATCAGGGAAGAGCCCAGCACATGACAGACTGCTTAGTAAATGCTTATTGAATGAGTGACAGAGACTTGTCATAAAGTACCCAGCCCTCAACAGGAAGCTGGGTTCCTTCTGTATCAACACTGCCACATGATGGCCTCTTCCTCCAGCTGCTGCTCTGTCCGTCTCCTTAGCTACCATGATTCAGGACTGACATCCATCTAAGGTGGTAATCTCTGATGCGTTTTCTTCTCATCTTACATCATAAAAAAAAAAAAATGAAAGAGAATTCTCTGGTGGTTCAGAGATTATTAGGACTCTGCTCTTACTACCAAGGGTCCAGATTAGATCCCTGGTTGGGAAATTAAGATACCACAAGCCATGTGATCAAAAAAAAAAAAAAAGAAGTATGGGTAGGAGTGCGTCCACCTCTCTCCAGCCCACCCTGCCCCAACGAGCCAATTCCTAGAGGTTGCTGCTATTTAGTCGCTAAGTTGTGTCTACCTCTTTTGCAAGGCCATAGCCTGTAGCCTGCCAGGCTCCTCTGTCCATGGGATTCTCCAGGCAAGAATACTGGAGTGGGTTGCCATTTCCTTCTCCAAGGAATCTTCCTGACCCAGAAATCCAACCTGCATCACCTGCATTGGCAGGTGGATTCTCTACCACTGAGCCACCAAACAGTTCTACCTTCTTCCAGACTTTTTCCTACACCTGATTGTTAGAGGGCAGTTCCTTTCCCTAGTCTCGTGATTCTGTGTGTGAACTCCCACGGGGTAATGTAACTGGTGTTTCTTCCCACGGCTCACTTACTCAGCCCCACAAGAGGATGACAACTCAACTGACTGGTGGGTTGGAAAGGGCAGGAAAGCCCAGGAACTGGGCTAGACCCTTTCTCTCCCTAGGGGGCTCCTGTCTGTCCCCCAAACCCTCCAGTCTGTTTCAGCCACAAGAAAGACTGTCTCTCGAGGCAAATTTTTCCGGTCACCTGGGCCCGTCTCAAGGCTGTACCACTGACATTATCCTCAGTCTGTCTCCTCTAAATTCCTAGAGTATCAAAGTTTAAACATTCCATTTCATCCTGTACATCTAACCTTTCCTTTTATACCTGTTCCTACCCTACAACCTAGAAACATGTCGAAATATATTTCCTATTTAAAAAATACCTTCTCCTTTCTCCTCCCAAGGTCCTCATTGATCAACCACCCTTTCACTGTTCTTCCTTCACAGGCAAGGTCCTTGAAAAGACAGCTGATGTGTGCTGCCTCAGCTTCCCTTAACCTTTCAACAAACCACAGCTGAGCCCCCAGCTATCTGCATCACCCCAAGGAAACTCGATGGACACGAGTTTGAGCAAGCTCCGGGAGATGGTGAAGAACAGGGAAGCCTGGCATGCTGCAGTCCATGGGGTCGCAAAGAGTCAGACACGACTGAGCAACTGAACCAAAGGAAACTCATGTGGCAAAGGCTAAATGACCTTCTGAATGTCAATGTCAGACACACTGGACACTTTTCAGTTCTGGACTTCTAGAGCTTTCTCCTCCTTCTGAGACTATGTGTCAACCATTTGCCCCTGAAATTGCTTCCTCCTCTGACTGATATCAGAACCATTCCTTTAACAAGGAAATCTGATTCTGTCACCTTCTTGCTTAAAACAACTGAAAGAGGGCTTCCCTGGTGGTCCAGTGGGTAAGGACACCGCCTTGCAGTGCAAGGGGCGCCGGTTCGATCTCTGGCCTGGGAAGATCCCACGTGACGCGGAGCGAATGGACGGATGTGTCCAATCACCGAGCCGGAGCTCTGGAGCACATGTGCCCAGAGCCGGCGCTCTGCGACAACAGAGGCCACCGCGATGGGAGGCCCACAGGGGCCAAAGAAAAAAGATGGATGAAAATAGACAAATGAAAGACCAATAGAAGTGGCCTGCCCACCCCCCTCCCCCCCTGCAGCCCTCCATAAATAAATAAATAAATCTTTAAAAAAAAAAAAACAACAACTGAAAGAGGAAAGGACACGTATAAATAGTTGACTAAAACACAAAATAGAAATGGCAAAAAAAAAAAGCCATATGAAAATATATTTGGCCTCATACATAATTAAAGAAATGTAAATTGAAACATTCAGAATACCAAGATTTACTTACTCAACCGGCAAAAATCTCTAAGAGTAATCATGCCTAGTATTGGCAAAAGTGTGAAGAAATAGATATTCTGTTAATGCTACTGGGGAGGGTATAGAAATTGTTAAAATCTTTGGAGAAATAACTTGGCGACATCTATCAAAATGTTAACGCCCATAACCTTTGACTGAGTAATTACATCCTTAGGTGCTTATCTTATCTACATTCAGAGGCAGATTCTTTGCCATCTGAGTCACCAGGGAAGACGTATACAGTATACAGAAGGATATATATAGTACAAACAACATTTTGTGTTACAGAAAACCAAAATATCTAAATGCTCATCATCAGACGAATGATGATGAACTATGGTTTGCCCTTACAGTGGAATAACATACAAACAGTAAAAAGAACGGAGCAGGTATGTGGTCATGTGGAAAGATCTCCACATTAAAAGTGAAATAGCAAGCCTGAGACAGGTAATCTCAGGTAATCTCAGGTAATCTCAGGTAATCATCCCAAGAAAGTTATGTATATGCTGCATCACAGGCATATGCACATGCATAGAAGTGTTCTCAAATGACCCACAAGTCTTAAATCTTGAATGGCAGTAAGAACGTAAGACTAAGGAACTGTGTGTGGAAGGGGCCTTTTGCTCCTAACCACACGTTCCTCTGAACTGTTTCAACTTTTTACCATGAGCATGTACTTCTTTTACATTAAAAACAAGCTAGTTAGATTCCAGTACTGTCCCCCAACCCCATGTCTCCCTGTCTTGATGCTGGAGGCCCTTGCGGCCCCTGCCTGGTGGCGCCTGGGCCTCGGCTGCGCACTCCAGCAGTAAGAGCTCAGGTGCCCACCTGTGGTCAGCTGGCCACCCCTGGCGGCACATCTACCCTGGCAGCAGGACAGTGGCCATTATTTTTTAATAGGAGAGAAGGCCAAAGGAAAACATATGGCTTCTTTTATTTCTGTACTGTTTGAATTTTCTATGTACATGCCTTCTTTTTCTTCTTCTTTTGTTCACAGTGATTATATAAGCCATTTTTGTTTTGTTTCTGGTACTTTTCTGTGCTAAAGAAAACTCAGTGCATGATATTCAAAACTAAGAAACCCTAAAAGTTTCAACCTATACACCTCAAAGACTCCTCACTAACTGTAGGATGAAACGCCAGTTCCTTAACAGTCTATCAATCTCTCCATGACCTTCCCCAGCCCACCTCCCCTGCATCGTCTTCCGACCCCTGTTGCACCCACCTGCGAGCTTTGGCCACACCAGCCATATCAAGCACCTTTTGGCAGTTCCGTGAACATTTGTGCACTATGCTTTCACCCTGGCAAAGACACTTCAGTGCTGGGTATTAAAGCATACTTAAAAGCTATTATAAAGGCTTCCCTGATGGCTCAGTGGTAAAGAATCTGTCTGCAAAGCAGTGAGACTCAGGAGACGTGGGTTCGATCCCTGGGTGGCGAAGATACCCTGGAGGAAGAAACGGCAACTGATTCCAGTATTTTTGCCTGGAGAATCCCATGGACAGAGGAGTGTGGTGGGCTACAGTCCATGGGGTTGCAAAGAGTCAGACACAACTGAGCAAGCACACACACACACACACACACACACACACACACACACACACACATACAAAGGCTATTATAGTACAGTCTACAGCTGTTGCTCTGGCTTGGAGTTCTGAGTTCTCCAGTGTTTACTTAAATGTCCAAAGGAACTGTGTGTGAAGGGCCTTTGCTCCTAACCACACGTTCCTCTGAACTGTTTCAACTTTTTACCATGAGCATGTACTTCTTTTACATTAAAAACAAGCTAGTTAGATTCCAGTACTGTCCCCCAACCCCATGTCTCCCTGTCTTGATGCTGGAGGCCCTTGCGGCCCCTGCCTGGTGGCGCCTGGGCCTCGGCTGCGCACTCCAGCAGTAAGAGCTCAGGTGCCCACCTGTGGTCAGCTGGCCACCCCTGGCGGCACATCTACCCTGGCAGCAGGACAGTGGCCATTATTTTTTAATAGGAGAGAAGGCCAAAGGAAAACATATGGCTTCTTTTATTTCTGTACTGTTTGAATTTTCTATGTACATGCCTTCTTTTTCTTCTTCTTTTGTTCACAGTGATTATATAAGCCATTTTTGTTTTGTTTCTGGTACTTTTCTGTGCTAAAGAAAACTCAGTGCATGATATTCAAAACTAAGAAACCCTAAAAGTTTCAACCTATACACCTCAAAGACTCCTCACTAACTGTAGGATGAAACGCCAGTTCCTTAACAGTCTATCAATCTCTCCATGACCTTCCCCAGCCCACCTCCCCTGCATCGTCTTCCGACCCCTGTTGCACCCACCTGCGAGCTTTGGCCACACCAGCCATATCAAGCACCTTTTGGCAGTTCCGTGAACATTTGTGCACTATGCTTTCACCCTGGCAAAGACACTTCAGTGCTGGGTATTAAAGCATACTTAAAAGCTATTATAAAGGCTTCCCTGATGGCTCAGTGGTAAAGAATCTGTCTGCAAAGCAGTGAGACTCAGGAGACGTGGGTTCGATCCCTGGGTGGCGAAGATACCCTGGAGGAAGAAACGGCAACTGATTCCAGTATTTTTGCCTGGAGAATCCCATGGACAGAGGAGTGTGGTGGGCTACAGTCCATGGGGTTGCAAAGAGTCAGACACAACTGAGCAAGCACACACACACACACACACACACACACACACACACACACACACATACAAAGGCTATTATAGTAAGAAGCAGTCTACAGCTGTTGCTCTGGCTTGGAGTTCTGAGGTGACTCCAAGAAACTGTGTAACTCGTTCCTTCCTTCCAAGTGTTTACTTAAATGTCCCCTTACAAAGGTAAAAACCTGGAGACAACCCTAATGTCTCACAATAGGGACCAGACACACTAAATAATGTGATGGAAAATATAACCATGAGAGGTGAAGGACTGTAGGAGATAGTTGATGACTTCAAGAACGCATGATTCAAAAAAAAAGAATGCATGATTTAAGGGCTTCCCTGGTGGTCCAGTGGGTAAGGACACCACCTTGCAGTGCAAGGGGCGCCAGTTCGAGCCCTGGCCTGGGAAGATCCCACGTGCCGCGGAGCGGCTGGACCCATGTGTCCAACTACCGAGCTGGAGCTCTGGAGCGCATGAGTCCAGAGCCAGCGCTCTGCAACAACAGAGGCCACCGCGATGGGAGGCCCACGCGGGCCAAAGAACAAAGATGGATGAAAATAGATAAATGAAAGACCAGTAGAAGTGGCCCGCCCGCCCCCTCCCTCCCCAACCCGCCCCCATCAAAATAAATAAATAATAAATATTTTTTTAAAAAAAGAATGCATGATTCAGTATTTAGGAGAAAAGCAGACTAGAAGATTGTGTGAACTGAGCCCATTTGTGTAAAATGCATGTATCCAAGTATTGAAAAAAAAAGTCTGAAATGTTAACAAGTGTTATTATTAAGTGAGATAATGACAGGTAATTTTAATTTTATTTTTGCATAGATCTATTTTTTCAAAAGCTTCTAGAATACATTTTATTTTATAATCACATTTTTAAGTTGTTAATACAAGTTCAACACTTAAACCTATATTGGTGATAAAATTGTATAAAGCTTAATACATCCACAGGAGTACTGTAAAGTAAAACTGGGTAAATCAGGATAAGAGCAATAGATTGTGCCAACAGATACCAATGTCCTGGCTGAGGTTGTTTACTATCGTTCTGTAAACCATTACAACTGGTGGAAACTAGGCAAAGGGTACAAGGACTCTCTCTGCACTATTTCCTTTTATTTTTTTTTTCTTTTTTGGTCACTTCTATTAGTCTTTCACTTATTTATCATGTTCTTTGGCCTGTGTGGGCCTCTCACTGCAGTGGCCTCTGTTGTCACAGAGCACCGGCTCTGGGCGCATACGCTCCAGAGCTCTGGCCCTGTAGTTGGACACATCAGTCCAGCTGCTCTGCAGCACGTGGGATCTTCCCAGGCCAGGGATCGAACTGGTGCCCCTTGTATTGCAAGGCAGTGTCCTCACCCACTGGACCACCAGGGAAGCCCTGCACTATTTCTTAAAATCACATGTGAAGGGCTTTCCTCGTGGTCCAGTGGGTGAGGACACCGCCTTGCAGTCCAAGGGGTGCCAGTTCGATCCCTGGCCTGGGAATATCTCACGTGCCACACGGAGCAGCTGGACCAATGTGTCCAACTACCTAGCCGGAGCTCTGGGGCGCATGCGCCTGGAGCTGGTGCTCTTCAGCGAGAGAGGCTGCTGTGATGGGAGGCCCACACAGGCCAAAGAACAAAGATAAATAAATGAAAGATCAATAGAAGTGGCCAAAAAAAGAAAAGAAAAGAAATCACACATGAACCCTAATTATTTCCAGTAAAAAAACCTCTATTTTCAGAACGTTATTTTATTACGCTTTCTACCTTTTTATTGAGTAAAACACTAGAGTCACTCCCATGGAAGTTGGGAATAAGACAAGTATGCCCATGAGCACTTTCAAAAGCCTCCTAGGGTCTTAGTCAATAAGTTAAGTGGGGCAGGGCACAGAAAGTTATGACATACAAGGAAAAAAACAAAAATAGCATGATTTGAAAGTGGCATGACTGCCAATCTAGAACACAGGAGAACTGATTGGAAGAATCTATCAGATTAATGGAGTTTAGAAAGGTTGCTAGATACAAAATCAGTATATGAAAATCTACAGCTCTCCTATACACCAAAAAGGTATTTCCTCCTATTCTTATGCTACCACATAATCTGGGTTTTTTCTGCTGCCAATTTATTCTTCATTTACATTAAGAACAGACTAGAGGAATAAAGACATGGTAGGTAACGTGTTGGGGAAAATGCATGAAATCCTGGCTGAGGTTGTTTACTACGGTAAACTAAATTGGCTAAAGGGTAAAATTTGCACTATTTCCTTTTTTTTTTTTTTTGGTCACTTCTATTAGTCTTTCACTTATTTATCATGTTCTTTGGCCTGTGTGGGCCTCTCACTGCAGTGGCCTCTGTTGTCACAGAGCACCGGCTCTGGGCGCATACGCTCCAGAGCTCTGGCCCTGTAGTTGGACACATCAGTCCAGCTGCTCTGCAGCACGTGGGATCTTCCCAGGCCAGGGATCGAACTGGTGCCCCTTGTATTGCAAGGCAGTGTCCTCACCCACTGGACCACCAGGGAAGCCCTGCACTATTTCTTAAAATCACATGTGAAGGGCTTTCCTCGTGGTCCAGTGGGTGAGGACACCGCCTTGCAGTCCAAGGGGTGCCAGTTCGATCCCTGGCCTGGGAATATCTCACGTGCCACACGGAGCAGCTGGACCAATGTGTCCAACTACCTAGCCGGAGCTCTGGGGCGCATGCGCCTGGAGCTGGTGCTCTTCAGCGAGAGAGGCTGCTGTGATGGGAGGCCCACACAGGCCAAAGAACAAAGATAAATAAATGAAAGATCAATAGAAGTGGCCAAAAAAAGAAAAGAAATCACACATGAACCCTAATTATTTCCAGTAAAAAAACCTCTATTTTCAGAACGTTATTTTATTACGCTTTCTACCTTTTTATTGAGTAAAACACTAGAGTCACTCCCATGGAAGTTGGGAATAAGACAAGTATGCCCATGAGCACTTTCAAAAGCCTCCTAGGGTCTTAGTCAATAAGTTAAGTGGGGCAGGGCACAGAAAGTTATGACATACAAGGAAAAAAACAAAAATAGCATGATTTGAAAGTGGCATGACTGCCAATCTAGAACACAGGAGAACTGATTGGAAGAATCTATCAGATTAATGGAGTTTAGAAAGGTTGCTAGATACAAAATCAGTATATGAAAATCTACAGCTCTCCTATACACCAAAAAGGTATTTCCTCCTATTCTTATGCTACCACATAATCTGGGTTTTTTCTGCTGCCAATTTATTCTTCATTTACATTAAGAACAGACTAGAGGAATAAAGACATGGTAGGTAACGTGTTGGGGAAAATGCATGAAATACTGCCGCAGCATGGTAAATAGCTGCACCTCGGCTTTGTGACGTGGAGGGCAGGTGTCACTGGATGGGGGTGGCCAGGAATCACCCATGCCCATGACTCATCTTCCGCTCAAAAAAGACATGTGGACAGTTGAGGACCTTCCTTACCATCTTGCCACTGACTGTGGCCTCCAGAGAATCCACCAGTTCTGCCGTGACTCCAATGAGATTGTGGTAGTCCACTTGGATCTTGTTGTACCGCTTCAGATAGGTCACCGACCTCCGCTCAGCTTCTACCAACTGTTGGTGGAGCTGCCGCAACATTTCTAGAAAGACAATTTACATTTATATTAAAACAAAACAAAACAAAGCATCAGTCAATCAAAAAAAAAATCAACAAGGGGCTTTCCTCATAGCTCAGTGGCAAAGAATCTGCCTGTCAGTGCAGTAGACACGGGTTCGATCCCTGATCCGTGGGAAGATACCACATACATCGGAGCAACTAAGCACACACCACAACTACAGAGCTTGCGCTCCAGAGCCTGAGAGCTGCAACTACAGAAGCTGCTCTAAGACCCATGCTCCAACAAGAGAAGCCACCCGCCACAGCTAGAGAGTAGCCCCTGCTCACCATAACTAGAAAAAAGCCTGTGCAGCAATGAAGGCCCAGCACAAACAAAAATACATGAAGAATTTTTAAAAACACAATTAAAAAAAAAAACCTACAAGGGCTTCCCTGGTGGTCCAGTGGGTAAAGAGTCTGCCTTGCAGTGCAAGGGGCACCGGTTCGATCTGTGGCCTGGGAAGATCCCACGTGCTGCGGAGCGGCTGGACCAATGCGTCCAATTACCGAGCCCGAGCTCTGGAGCGCACACGCCCACAGCCGGTGCTCTGCAACAAGAGAGGCCACTACAGTGGGAGGCCCACACAGGCTAAGAATAAAGATGGGTGAAAATAAATAAAAAAATAAAATAATAAAAATAAATGTTAAAAAAAACCCTACAAAATAAAAAATAATTACATTCTTCTCAAAGGAATCCCATGCTCACTGTCAGAATATTTTACTATAACAATGAACTTGACACTGCATATTTGTGTTCATCACAAATGGCTGAACCAGAACTGAATCATCTCCTCTGTTTGTACCCCGTGAGGCTATATGGGAGATAAGTTCTTCCTTTTAATTAAAAGTTAGGGCTGACAGTTGAATGAGAAAATTCAAATCCAGAATTAGGTAAGATGCCAGATATTCATTCATTCAAGTTCAATAAAGCATATGCCACCCCACTGGGCCTCAGAGTAGCAGCCTTGGAAGGTTCTAGGCTTCTCTTCCTGAAATCCCCCACTCTGCTGCGGTACCCCACAACTGTACAAGATGGCCAGGCCACCCAGGCACAGCTGGCTGATGCAGATCTTCATCAGAATCAGCCCTTCTTGGTTCTGTGCGACGTCCTCCCTTGCCTGGAAGGCTATGCTTCGGGGGGAAGGCCCTGTTGCTGCCCCCACACCACGCTAACTCACTGTGTCCTCATCTAGGCACTGGATAATATCTTAAGTCTTCATTTTAGAACACATTTCATGTATACAGAGAGAGACTTTAAAATTATAATGACCAAATATAGCCATTACTTTACAATAACGTCAATGGAATATAAGCTATAAAGACAATGAATCATTATGTTTTATACGTGAAATGAATATAATATTGTAAATCAACTATACTTCAAATAAAGACCTGGGTTCAAATCTCCAATCTCTTGCTGGGTAACTTGTGTTAAGATACTTCATGTTTCTGCTTCTAATCTCTTAATCTATAAAATGGGGAAAATGAAAATTATCCTGAAGGATTATTGGGAGGACTAAAGAACACACGTAGCAAAGTGCCGAGCACAGTGCTGGCCCAGAGCAGCTGCCCAGACAGGGCAGCTGCTAGAATTACCATTTCCTTTCATGGAAAAGGGTCCAAGATTTTCTAAATGCATTTCTGTGCGAGGAGGTAACTTGAAAAAATGACAGAAAGGTTATGTCCTAAGGCAGTGGTATGTAAACTCTGAAATATATAAGAATCATCCAAAAATAAAAATAATGAGGTTTCAATTTCAGAGACTGATTTTGTGGATACTGGGTAGGGTCTAAGTGCCTATATTGTTAACAAACTCCCCAATGGCTCTGACCCATAACTGCATGTTTGAGCAACAGCGCTTTAAACAGCTATGAGGAGAGACTACGTTCACACTGTATTTTAAAAACTTTCATGTTTCACAACTGTTAACGTGCAGAAGAAAAATATTTGACCTATTAAAACATCAAACATCACATGATGGATTATAATTATTATTTAATACCCATCAAATCACAGTATTGAAAGATAATTTTTAAAAAGTCATCTGACCCAAATTTATATCCAGTACTCGAACCGCTGGAGAATGTCCCGGAAATCATTTATCAGTCTTCTGCTATAAAAATACTGGCAAAGAGTCACTACCTTATTCCTACACTAGGTATTATTTAAGATTTTTCATACATCCCAAACTTAAAATGTCATAAACAAGAACTTCTAAGGATGGACATTTTAGATTGTTCATAGTCCCTTTTTATGGTGGTAAGTGAGAGAGAATCTGTGAGACGTTTCTCAACATGAACCGAGTGGCAGATGAAAGAAGCCCAGCCCACGAGCTGGGCTGAGTGACTCCGACCATCAATGTCAGCGCCGCCCAAGCAGGCCTCCTGAAAGGGGACTGCATCAAAAGACCCCCCGGGAAACTCACTGTACCGTTTAACTAAACGTAAGGGATTATTTGTGAAACGTTTGCCTTGGGAGCGCAGAACTGGAATTCTTGACAATTTCTAAGTATGGTAACCTGAGGGAAAGGAGGCTTAACTGCCAGCAGCTCACAGGAAAAGACTTGTTTAGTCGCTCAGTCATGTATCTGCGACCTATGGACCGTAGCCCACCAGGCTCCTCTGTTTATGGGATTCTCCAGGCAAGAATACCAGAGCGCCATACCTTCCTCCAGAGGATCTTCTCGACGCAGGGATTGAACCCATATCTGCATCTCCTGCACTGCAGGCGGATTCTTTACCAGTGAGCCACCAGGGAAGCCCATACAGCCCATTATTTACTTACGAAAAATTAGTGGCATTCATGGAGAAAAAAATCAAATTTTATAAACAGGAAAGAGAGCAGCAGACAACTCCTCTGTTAGTAAAAACGGCCTGCTATCCAGCGCAGGCTCCAGCGCAGCCTGCTCTCATGGTACAGACACCTTAACTGGCTATAAACAAGACCTAACCCACTATAAACCCACTATAAGCTGTTTGGGTTACAGCTCAAAATATCAACTTTATTTCTGAACATTAAGCAGAACTTGGACTCCTTTTCCCTGTCAAAAGTTCAATGAGAAGAACAACTAAGCTAAGATGGCTTGCCTTGCCAGATCTCAGCGTTCAATGGAGATGTTCTGGTCCATGTTATTTTGATGAAACTGCCATAGTCATGCGAGCAAAATTTATTGAGACTCTGTATTTCTACATATGACCTCTCTATATACATATACAGAATATTCTATATTTATTGAGACTCTACATAAAGTCACTGACACAATTTGTGCAAAAGTCTAATGGACTGCATCTGAAGCTTTAAACAAAACATACATACAACGAAAAGAATGCCAGATAATGTCACAGAGAGTTTTCCTATAATTCCTGCATGAAACAATAACAAAAGTGACGAGATCTTCCCTACAGTCCAGCATTCAAGCTTTCTCATGTTAACTTTTCTACTTCACTTAGATGCACTGCTTTTAAAAAAAATTTTTTTAATTAATTTATTTTTTGGTATTCTGGGTTTTCACTGCTGCCACCAGGTCTTCTCTAGATTCAGGGAGTAGGGGCTACCCTTTAGTTGAGGTGAGCAGACCCCTTGTTGTGGTGACTTCTCTTGTTGTGGAACTCGGGCCCTAGGGCACACAGCCTTCAGTAGTTGCGGCACATGGGCTCAACAGTTGCTGCTTCGAGGCTCTAGAGCACAGGCTCAACAGTCCTGGCTCATGGTCTTAGTTGCTCTGCAGCATGCAAGATCTTCCCGAATCAGGGTTCGAACCCATGTCTCCAGGATTGGCGGGCGAACTCTTTACCACTGACCTACCAGGGAAGCTCGATGCATTGTTTTTTATAAAAGCAGATGAGATTTAATTTTGGAGACCCTTAGGCTGCTCAAAACAATACATTTTAAAACACAAACTTTTTTTCTAATCTAATATAAAAGTCAATGCTGAATATTCATTCAAAGAACCAATGCTGAAGGTGAAGCTTCAATACTTTGGCTACCTGATGTGAAGAGCCAACTCACTGGAAAAGACCCCGATGCTGGGAAAGACTGAAGGGAAAAGGAGAAGCGGGTGGCAGAGGACAGACGGCAGGATGGCATCACTGACTCAATAGGCATGAATCTGAGCACACTCCGGGAGACAGTGGAGGACAGAGGAGCCTGGAGTACTCCACGGGGTCATAAAGAGTCAGACACGACTTAGTGACTGAAGAACAACAATATAAAACACTAAATCAATCACTCTATCCTACAATATATACACCTTTTTCTTTGCATTTAGACATAAATCAGCTCTTTGCTATTTTACTAATCCACAAATGAAGAAAAATGAATGCTAGGAAGAACTAGAAATATTGGTCATCATTTTCAAAAACACTATTTACAGCTCTGAGCTTTGGACAAACGACTTTTCTGAAGCGGGTTAATGGATAATGTCAGAAATGCTAAACGATACTATTTGTATACTCTTTTTTAGATGGCTAGGTGAATATGCTATATTGTCAAGCTAAGTTTTTATTCTTAACACCATTTTGAATATAATTCCTTTTGAGAGACTTCCCCACTCCAAACACTTTGCCTACCTTCTTCGAAAGTCTTTGGGGGCTTCCCTGGTAGCTCAGTGGTAAAGAGCTTGCCTGCCAATGATGGAGACATGGGTTCAAGCCCTGATCCGGGAAGATCCCACATGCTGCCGAGCAACTAAGCCTGTGAGCCAGGACTGTTGAGGTTGTGCTCTAGAGCCTCGGAGTCGCAACTATGGAGCCCATGTGCTGCAACTACTGAAGCCATGAGCCCCAGAGCCTGAGTTCCACAACAAGAGAAGTCACCACAACAAGGGGCCTGCTCACCTCAACCAGGGAGTAGCCCCCACTCCCTGAATCTAGAGAAGAGCCAGTGGCAGCAGTGAAAACCCAGAATAGCCAAAAGTAAATAAATAAATAAAATTTTAAAATTTTTGAAAAGGCCTATGGAAATAATAAAGAAGAGAGGCAAGAGCAAAAAGAAGAGAAAAAAAAATTATGGAAATTTCACTTTGCCCATAAAACCTTCCTATCAAGACACATAATTGTATCAATCAACTATTGTGTTTATAAAGCAACACCAGGATCTAGAATTAGGGGGTTCACCTGTGCCTCGCGGTCACTGTGGGCTCGGCAGCCAGAGGAGGAGACACAGTGGTGACGCTGAGCTGTGGAGACGGTGGGCCGGGCCGAGCCCTGGGCACAAGGGCCTGAGGTGCTCAGCCCTCCTCTCCAGTGCGTGCTGCACTGGGGGTTATTTTGCCGCAGACGCACACTGTGCCTGCCAGACGCAATTCCACGGGCATTCTGCTTAGCCAACCTCAGCAAACTCAATTAAAACCAGACTTAAAGAAGGCTCAACACCCTGGTCTCCTTTCTACAATACCCGATGAAAGGCCTGTAGAGAAACACAGGCTCTTCTCCTTACACTCCCCCCACCCATGTTTACTTTGTCTGTAAAATCGGGCCGCTTCCTGGAGACTTCACTGTTGGCTCTTGGCAAGAAGCTACCCCTGTCAAACTGCAGGGCATGCCGGCTGACAGGCACTGGGAGACACTCGAGAATCCAGGAGGTTTCTCGCCACCTTCCTGCCCTCAGTACCTAGGAGTCCAAAGACCAAATCCGAACAGGGCCGGAGGAGACTCAGCTGAGCATGAGGACTGTTCTCGGGGACCCGAAGGACGCAGGTGGGGCAGTGGTTTTAAAACACGATGGCAAAGCCTCTGACAATCCTTTCCACTAAGAGATGGGATGGAATTCCTTTTCCTGTGAGCGTGAACTTCAGGAAGCTGCTGGTGATGAAGAGAACACACTAGAAACAACACTGAGTTACTTCAGAGACGGGGGAGGAAAGGGGAAACAGCTTCCAGCCGCCCCCCAACTCTGGGGACATTCACCTCAGGTGGGAAGCCAGCCACCAGGCCTTGAGGAAGCCCAGGCCACGCGAGAGTCCACGTGGGCATCCTAGCCCAGGGCCCGTGCGAAGAGCTCAGCCAACAGGCCGCATCGGCCACCACGCCTGAGCTCGTGGAAGCCTTGGAGGTGGCTCGACTGGACCCAACTCCGTCTACACCCGGGAGAAACCCGGAGGGAGAAACAACTCACTGAGCTCACAACTCCCAGACCACACAAGATGATAATAATAATAAATGACTGTGTTGTTTTATGCCACTTAAGTCTGACGTGGTTTGCTGGACGGTAAGAGAAACAGCAGGAGTGGGTACAGAAGCATTTCCAAGGGGGCTGCAGGGCGAGCCCTGAGTGCTGGCCCAGCTCAAGAGCTCCCGCTGTGCTGAACGGGAGGAAGCCAGGCAGGACCCGCCCTGGTCAAGGCCCGGAGCTGCACTGACCCACTATGGAGCGGGCCTAGGGGCTCCAGAGATCGTGCACTTGTCCTTGGGGTCACTGTGCTAGGGGCAGCACCACCTCCACAGCTCAAGGCTACAGCCTGACACCCTCGGAGAGGCCCCAGTTGACCCTCGAGGACACATGTGTGCCCCACTCCTCCGTGCTCAGCTGAGACAAAGGGAAGACCTGAGACTTGCCTCTCCTCCATGCAGGCCCTCGGAGCTCCAGGAGGAGAAGCCCGGCCACGGAACCCACAGCTCAGTTAGAACTGCTGGGTGGGAGGCCGCTGCAAAGCTATGAAGCCCCCATGGGGATCCACGGCACCCGCTGCCACTGGAACACCAAGAGCCAAATGACCATCTCCCAATGTTTCTTTTCTTTAGAAAACTTTTAACTGTCTTAAAGGAAACAAGAGAAACGATGGCAGAGGTCTTGAGGTCCTCTCTGATACGACCGCTGTCCAAAGGACCAACATAATATTTCATGTAGTAACACTCCACCTGCTGGGAATGCAGGATCATGCCATCTGTGCTTAGCAAAGGCCCAAAGCACATCACATACCCTTTTCAACAGAATAACTTCAGCTAGTTTCATAATATCGTGTCAAAGACAAAACTCCAAAGAACTCTGGGGACATTCACCTCAGGTGGGAAGCCAGCCACCAGGCCTTGAGGAAGCCCAGGCCACGCGAGAGTCCACGTGGGCATCCTAGCCCAGGGCCCGTGCGAAGAGCTCAGCCAACAGGCCGCATCGGCCACCACGCCTGAGCTCGTGGAAGCCTTGGAGGTGGCTCGACTGGACCCAACTCCGTCTACACCCGGGAGAAACCCGGAGGGAGAAACAACTCACTGAGCTCACAACTCCCAGACCACACAAGATGATAATAATAATAAATGACTGTGTTGTTTTATGCCACTTAAGTCTGACGTGGTTTGCTGGACGGTAAGAGAAACAGCAGGAGTGGGTACAGAAGCATTTCCAAGGGGGCTGCAGGGCGAGCCCTGAGTGCTGGCCCAGCTCAAGAGCTCCCGCTGTGCTGAACGGGAGGAAGCCAGGCAGGACCCGCCCTGGTCAAGGCCCGGAGCTGCACTGACCCACTATGGAGCAGGCCTAGGGGCTGCAGAGATGCGCGGCACTTGTCCTTGGGGTCACTGTGCTAGGGGCAGCACCACCTCCACAGCTCAAGGCTACAGCCTGACACCCTCGGAGAGGCCCCAGTTGACCCTCGAGGACACATGTGTGCCCCACTCCTCCGTGCTCAGCTGAGACAAAGGGAAGACCTGAGACTTGCCTCTCCTCCATGCAGGCCCTCGGAGCTCCAGGAGGAGAAGCCCGGCCACGGAACCCACAGCTCAGTTAGAACTGCTGGGTGGGAGGCCGCTGCAAAGCTATGAAGCCCCCATGGGGATCCACGGCACCCGCTGCCACTGGAACACCAAGAGCCAAATGACCATCTCCCAATGTTTCTTTTCTTTAGAAAACTTTTAACTGTCTTAAAGGAAACAAGAGAAACGATGGCAGAGGTCTTGAGGTCCTCTCTGATACGACCGCTGTCCAAAGGACCAACATAATATTTCATGTAGTAACACTCCACCTGCTGGGAATGCAGGATCATGCCATCTGTGCTTAGCAAAGGCCCAAAGCACATCACATACCCTTTTCAACAGAATAACTTCAGCTAGTTTCATAATATCGTGTCAAAGACAAAACTCCAAAGAACCCTACTTGTGGCCACCACATTAACTAAAATTCTTCTCACTTTTTTTTTTCTGGAAAATGACTCATCGTGGCAAACAACCATGTTATGCTAAAAAGTTAAGACTGGAATTTACTTTGAATGTAAAAAATGGAAACGCTTTCTAGGAATGGGCACACCATCTGCTATTGAGATAAGACCCTGAAAAGACTAAACAAGTTCAAGATCGAAGTGAAATACCTCTCTCCCGATCCGTGCTGCTCTGTGCCTTCTAACTGTACGGCTGTGGGGACATTTTTCTGGCACCTGCGTGGATTCACCCAGTCTCAGCCACCTGACATCCAAGACAAAGCTCACAGAACCAGCCACCCTGGAAATGGGCCTCAAGGAACACAGGGAAAAAGGACGGCGAAGCATTTCATAAATATTTAGACTTTCAAAGCCCTCTTCCGCCAAGTCTGTGGACTTCTCTCCATTTCATTACTCATAACTCAAGTTGGAAAAGTTACTATTAAAAAATTGTGAATCCAGATGATTTACCTTTGTTGCTTTGTCCATTCTCCTTCTGGGATGAGGCGTTCAGGAAAATAGGCATTCAGGAGACAGTACTTGGGCTATGCCGGCCAGTCTGGCGAACAGCCCCGGTGCAATGAAAAAGAGGAATCTCGGGACAGGGAGCCATGATCCTATAAACAGCTAAGACAGTTAACCGACTTCTCAACACTCGGGTGACTAATCTTAAGTAAATCCTCCTCTCTCCACCCCAGGAACCACCCTGTGCGTCCAACAGCCCCCTAACTGGCCTCCTTAATAAAACATCTGACTACAGATGCAAATCTGTGTTCATACCTTTTAATGGTACCTTCAGTGCGAAGGCACCAGCCTAAGGAGATCGAGACTTCAATGAAAAGAACATAAATGGGATCACAGTCTCGAGCGCCAGGCAGCGTGTGCTTGAATTTCAGCTCCCACACATCTGCCCACATGCCTAAAGGCAAGGTGTTTACCTGTTTTATTTGGGTTTCCTTCATCTTTTTGGTAACAGCTTAAAGGCCCAAAGCACATCACATACCCTTTTCAACAGAATAACTTCAGTTTCATAATCGTGTCAAAGACAAAACTCCAAAGAACCCTACTTGTGGCCACCACATTAACTAAAATTCTTCTCACTTTTTTTTTTCTGGAAAATGACTCATCGTGGCAAACAACCATGTTATGCTAAAAAGTTAAGACTGGAATTTACTTTGAATGTAAAAAATGGAAACGCTTTCTAGGAATGGGCACACCATCTGCTATTGAGATAAGACCCTGAAAAGACTAAACAAGTTCAAGATCGAAGTGAAATACCTCTCTCCCGATCCGTGCTGCTCTGTGCCTTCTAACTGTACGGCTGTGGGGACATTTTTCTGGCACCTGCGTGGATTCACCCAGTCTCAGCCACCTGACATCCAAGACAAAGCTCACAGAACCAGCCACCCTGAGAAATGGGCCTCAAGGAACACAGGGAAAAAGGACGGCGAAGCATTTCATAAATATTTAGACTTTCAAAGCCCTCTTCCGCCAAGTCTGTGGACTTCTCTCCATTTCATTACTCATAACTCAAGTTGGAAAAGTTACTATTAAAAAATTGTGAATCCAGATGATTTACCTTTGTTGCTTTGTCCATTCTCCTTCTGGGATGAGGCGTTCAGGAAAATAGGCATTCAGGAGACAGTACTTGGGCTATGCCGGCCAGTCTGGCGAACAGCCCCGGTGCAATGAAAAAGAGGAATCTCGGGACAGGGAGCCATGATCCTATAAACAGCTAAGACAGTTAACCGACTTCTCAACACTCGGGTGACTAATCTTAAGTAAATCCTCCTCTCTCCACCCCAGGAACCACCCTGTGCGTCCAACAGCCCCCTAACTGGCCTCCTTAATAAAACATCTGACTACAGATGCAAATCTGTGTTCATACCTTTTAATGGTACCTTCAGTGCGAAGGCACCAGCCTAAGGAGATCGAGACTTCAATGAAAAGAACATAAATGGGATCACAGTCTCGAGCGCCAGGCAGCGTGTGCTTGAATTTCAGCTCCCACACATCTGCCCACATGCCTAAAGGCAAGGTGTTTACCTGTTTTATTTGGGTTTCCTTCATCTTTTTGGTAACAGCTTTAATGAGATATAATTCACACATTATGCAATGCACCCATTTAAAGTGTACATTTCCACAGCTTTCAATATTTTCACAGAACTGTGCAACCATCACTATAATCTGTCATAGAACATTTTCATCACCGACGAAAGAATCCCTGCATTCATCAGCGGTCCCCAGCCCCTTCCCCAGCACTCGGCAGCCACTTACCCACTCTCTCTACAGATCTGCCTTTTCTGGCCCCTTCATACATATGGAATCATACAATATGGAGCCTTCCATGTCTGGCTTCTTTCGCTTAGCATCATGTTTTCAAGATTCATCCATGTTGTAGCACAGATCAGTAACTCATTGAACATTCCGTTGTGTAGACAGACTGCACTTGGCCATTCATTCATTGGCGATGGACATCTATGCTGCTTGTCCTTTTTGCCTATTTTGGATAACGTTGCCATGAACCTTCATGGACAAGCTGCTCTGTGTCCATACGGTTTTGTTTCCCTTGGGTACACAGCTAAGAGTGGAACTGCTGGGACATGGGTTTAAACTTGGAGGAAACTGCTTATTTTTGAAGACTATTTTAATGACATGAGGAAACACTCTCTTCATTTCATAAAAATATTTTAAAATATACATACATACAGATGTCTATCTTTGTTTATTGTAAATATTACATACTTTGGAGTATATGTATGCAAACAAATGCATTTCTGGGCTTTCTAAATTTTCTATAAGGAATATGAATCAATTTTATACTCAGGAATAAAAAAGGAGTGATTTAAAAAAATGGAAACATGACCATGTTTTTCTCCCCATTACTTAGGGGACCTCAAATGAACCTTTGTGTCCTGACCCTGCCTGGTCTCTGACTCTCTCCACCTCAGTCCTTCTGTCCAAGCAACACTAAATGCTTCAGTTTCCCAAACACACTGGCTCAGCACTTCTGCACAAGCTGTTCCCTCGACCTGGAACTCCTATTCGTTCCGTCTGCCTCACAGACACCCATTTTCATGTTCAAAACTCTAGCTTGGCTAAGATGACTACCCTGGCCTTTTCTTTTATCCCTAATTCCTAACACATCATTCAGCCTAATATATGTGTTGAACTGAACTCCAAATATTTCCACGAAAGAAGGAAAAGAGAGGAATAGTGTTTGTAGTTACCAGCTATACCTCAGTGTATTTGCTTCAAAGCAAATTCTGAACAGGATAAAACGTGAGAAGTGTTTCCAAACTATAATATATAATACGATGGCTAACAAGAACATAAGAGCTTCCTATGGGGGCTGTTTTAAGTGGGTTTTTCATGTATGAACTCAATCCTCATACTATTCCTATGAAGTGGGTGTTATTATTAATAGACCTAATATGATTTACTATGTAAAAATTTTCTTTTAGAATCTTTACATTATGGTACCTGTTACCTTTAAGGAGAAAAGGCTTTCATTTATTTTTAATTTTTTGGTATTAACTTGGCTGTGCCAGGTCTTAGCTGTGGCACTCAGGATCTTTGATCTTATTTGCACCATACAGGATCTTTAGTTGCAGAAGGTGAACTCTTAGCGACAGCATGTGGGGTCTCATTCCCTGACTAGGGATTGAACTGAGGCTCCCTGCACTGACAGTGCAGAGTCTCAGCCACTGGACTACCAGGGAAGTCCTAAGAAATGCTTTTTAAAAATGTATTAAAATAACCATAAGCCAAGTTGGAGAAGTCCTAATTTCACTGAAAACTGTCCTTTCATACGGAACTCTAAGAGGGAAGAGAACTGGGTATGCAAACGTAATGGTATGTGGGCAGAGGGAGGTACCTGAAGAAAACCTTAAAGGATCTAAAAAGTGGAGCAAGGAGCTGTGCTGAGCCCAGCTGGGGGCAGTCTCAAGGCGAGGTACAGGCAACAGGGAGCCACTGAGGGTTCAGGAAGTGGAAGCAGGAGAAACATGTCACAAAATGCCAGGGACTTCCATTCAAGGAGTCTAATTAGGAGAAGAGAGTCCAGGGTTTAGGAGTTAGAAGCAGAAGGTATTACCCAGCAGAATGGCCTGTTTTACTAAAGTAAACAAAGCAAACACCAGCTTTACAATTCAAAATGCTAACCTTATTATGAAATAACTCCAAGACACCCATTTTCATGTTCAAAACTCTAGCTTGGCTAAGATGACTACCCTGGCCTTTTCTTTTATCCCTAATTCCTAACACATCATTCAGCCTAATATATGTGTTGAACTGAACTCCAAATATTTCCACGAAAGAAGGAAAAGAGAGGAATAGTGTTTGTAGTTACCAGCTATACCTCAGTGTATTTGCTTCAAAGCAAATTCTGAACAGGATAAAACGTGAGAAGTGTTTCCAAACTATAATATATAATACGATGGCTAACAAGAACATAAGAGCTTCCTATGGGGGCTGTTTTAAGTGGGTTTTTCATGTATGAACTCAATCCTCATACTATTCCTATGAAGTGGGTGTTATTATTAATAGACCTAATATGATTTACTATGTAAAAATTTTCTTTTAGAATCTTTACATTATGGTACCTGTTACCTTTAAGGAGAAAAGGCTTTCATTTATTTTTAATTTTTTGGTATTAACTTGGCTGTGCCAGGTCTTAGCTGTGGCACTCAGGATCTTTGATCTTATTTGCACCATACAGGATCTTTAGTTGCAGAAGGTGAACTCTTAGCGACAGCATGTGGGGTCTCATTCCCTGACTAGGGATTGAACTGAGGCTCCCTGCACTGACAGTGCAGAGTCTCAGCCACTGGACTACCAGGGAAGTCCTAAGAAATGCTTTTTAAAAATGTATTAAAATAACCATAAGCCAAGTTGGAGAAGTCCTAATTTCACTGAAAACTGTCCTTTCATACGGAACTCTAAGAGGGAAGAGAACTGGGTATGCAAACGTAATGGTATGTGGGCAGAGGGAGGTACCTGAAGAAAACCTTAAAGGATCTAAAAAGTGGAGCAAGGAGCTGTGCTGAGCCCAGCTGGGGGCAGTCTCAAGGCGAGGTACAGGCAACAGGGAGCCACTGAGGGTTCAGGAAGTGGAAGCAGGAGAAACATGTCACAAAATGCCAGGGACTTCCATTCAAGGAGTCTAATTAGGAGAAGAGAGTCCAGGGTTTAGGAGTTAGAAGCAGAAGGTATTACCCAGCAGAATGGCCTGTTTTACTAAAGTAAACAAAGCAAACACCAGCTTTACAATTCAAAATGCTAACCTTATTATGAAATAACTTTTGCTACATTCTTGCTTCGAATAAAAAGAGATGAGCATCCTCGGAGAACAAGGAGCTCTGGGAAAGGAGCCTCCAAGGATGGGGGACGGCCCCGCTTCTCCCTTGCCTGGCTCCACTTCCCCTCTGCCTGGGCCTCAGGCTAGTCAGTGGTCCACTTCTGCTCTCGAAAGGCGCTCTGTTTAAGCTGGGTTGTGGTAATGGCTGCACAGCTCTGGGCGTCTGCTAAAAATCATTCAGTAACACACCTTCCGTGGGCAGACGTTATGGTACGTCCATTACACCTCAAAATTGTTTTCTAAAGGTCTTAACTGGAAGGACAAGTTATATATGAACTTGATCTATACACCATGGCCTCAAGGCCTTACTTAGGTGATTGACTGATCTTTAGCGAAGAGATAATTCCAAAGAGTTCTTTTCCAAGAAGACAGACATTTTTTTCCCTACTCAGAGAGCTTCTTAGCACAGGACATGAAAATAAGACCTCCGCCAAGTCTCAGAGACCTAGTTATAGAAGTCAACTCTTGACAGGCCTTGGTGCATGCTCCCGTTAATGCTTCATTCACTCCTAAGCATGAAAGCAGCACAGCCCCAAGCATCCCTATTGAGGCCATGCAGGCGACTATTAATTCCATAGGTGGTCTCCATTTGCTTTAAAAGGATACATACAATGTTAAAAGCTTTGGCGTCTTACTGGCTTTAAACATTAAAGCCAGAAACTTTTCCAATCTTGACTTTAATTCTGGAGTCCAAGAATCCTAAAGATAAAGAAAAAAGAACAAGGAGGAAAAAAGAAATCATTAAATGCAAACAAACACTGTCCAGTCGTGGCCTTCAGGGTTAGACAGCTCCGCCACAGTCACTGAGGTCAGAAGCCAGACGACTCCCCCTTGGTGTGATGCTGTAGCAGACAGATTTTAGGACACTGGACCAATTCATTTATAGAAGATTTAAGAGCTGACAGCAGGAGGAAAGGACAGAGTATTTTCATAAACAGGGAAAAAAATAACCCTGTACATGCTCTGAATATTTCAAGGATGACAAGTAACCTTATTAGGCTGAATACCAACAATAATTCAGTACGGTTTAGGCATACGTGGCTTTGGCAGGCATACACAATTATTGCTAAGTTATGGAAAGTCTCCGGAAGAAAGGCACTCATTTCTATAAACCTCATCTCGACAAAAAAAAATTGAAAGAGGGCTTCCCTGGTGGTCCAGTGGGTAAGGACACCATCTTGCAGTGCAAGGGGCGCCAGTTTGATCCCTGGACTGGGAAGATCCCATGTGCCGCGGAGGGGCTGGACCAGTGTGTCCAACTACTGAGAGAGAGAGGCCACTGCGATGGGAGACCCACACAGGCCAAAGAACAAAGATAAATAAATGAAAGACCAACGGAAGTGGCCAAAAAAAGAGAAAGAAGCTGTCATCTCCCTCCAATACTTCATCATGTCCAGCATTATGATATGCACCTAGTTTGATTTGTTTCTTAAAAATAATTTATCTCAAATAATGCTTATTGAGAAGGAAAAACGAACGTCTTAAGTAGAGAAAGAGGAAGTGTCACAAGCAATGATCTTTCTCAGAACGGCTTCCCTAAGAGTTTTCAGACAAGAGTATCTACCACCTAAACCAGAAAGTTCCGCTAAAAGAAGCTCTGTCACTAAAAATTCACGTCCACGTTCCTCGGAGGTCCCAGCCCATCTCCCCAGACCTGCACATCCCCCTCACTCCTCTCCCCAGCTCTAATGCTCAGCCACACTCCCCACCCGACTCCATCGGCCTATCCAGGGCATTCTCTGAGTCTTCGGAAAAATATTGCCAAACAAGCAGAAAAATCTCATATTTTAAAAAGATTTTCCAATTCCCTGACACAGCACGATCACTTCTAACATGTCTGTTGTGGGTTGAATGGTGTTCCCTAAAAAGACATGTGGAAGCCCTAATCTCCTCAGAAAGTGAGGTCAGGGGGGTGGGGACACTGCAGATGGAATTAGCTCAGAAGAGGTTGAATGAGAGTAAGCTCTTAATCCAATATGACTGCTGTCCTCATAGGAAGAAGGAAATTTAGACACTGACATGGAGAGAAGACAGCCATGTTAAGACAGAGCAGAGATTTGGAACTCTCTTGGCCACGAGCCAAGAGACCCCTGAGGCTACTGGAAGCTGGGGGAGGTAAGGAAGGCTCTTCCCCTAGAAGCTTTGTGGGTGCACAGTCCCTCGACACTCTGATTTCAGACTGTTAGAAAACTGTTAGACAGTCAAGTTCTGTTGTTTTATAGTCTGGTTCTTTTTTTGACTCTAAGTCATCATTTATTTTTCATCCATCTTTTATTCTTTGGCCTCCCATCGCAGTAGGCTCTCTGGTTGCCAGGGATCGAACCAGTGCCCCTTGCACTGCAAGGCAGACTCTATCCACTGGACCCCAGTGCCCCTTGCACTGCAAGGCAGACTCTATCCACTGGACCACCAGGGAAGCCCTAAGTTCTGGGTTTTTTTTTTTTTGGTCACTTCTATTGGTCTTTCATTTATCTATTTTCATCCATCTTTGTTCTCTGGCCCGCGTGGGCCTCCCATCGCAGTGGTCTCTATTGCTGCAGAGCTCTGGCTCTGGGCGCATGAGCTCCAGAGCTCTGGCTCGGTAGTTGGACACATCGGTCCAGTCACTCCATGGCACGTGGGATCTTCCTGGGCCAGGGAACGAACTGGCGCCCCTTGCACTGCAAGGCAGTGTCCTTACCCACTGGACCACCAGGGGGAAGCCCCAGTTCTGTTGTTTTAAACTGCCCAGTCTGTGGTCCTTTGTTACAGCAACTGCAGGAAACTTACACAGTGTGCTCCAACTCAAGGCTCTCTGTGCTCAACCAGACAGAAGAGAGTCTCAGGATGGGGCAGCTAGGTCGGCCAACATAAACCAAGATATCTTAAAAAACAAAGCAAAATAAAATATCTGGGTATCCCAGACACATGGCAGTGAAATTATACAATCTTAAAGGCCAGAGAAAAAAGACAGATTACCTGCAAAGGAACAGCAATTAGACCTACAACCAACTTCAAAACTGCCAACAGTGGGAGCCAGGAGACAAAATAAAAATACCTTCAGGGCTTCCCCTGGTGGCGCAGTGGGTAAGGACACCGCCTTGCAGTGCAAAGGGCGCCGGTTCGATCCCTGGCCTGGGAAGATCCCACGTGCCGCGGAGCGGCTGGACCCATGTGTCCAATTACCGAGCCGGAGCTCTGGAGCGCATGCGCCCAGAGCCGGTGCTCTGCAATAACAGACGCCACCGCGATGGGAGGCCCACAGGAGCCAAAGAACGAAGACAAATGAAAATAGAGAAATGAAAGCCAATAGAAGTGGCCCGCCCACTCCCCTCCCTCCCCAACCCGACCCCCGCCCAAAGTAAATAAATAAATCTTTAAAAAAAAAAAAAAATACCTTCAATGTCCCAAAAGAAAATAACTGTCGGGACTTCACAGGCAATCCAGTGGTTAAGACTCCAAGCTCCCACTGCAAAGGGCATGGGTCCAATCTCTGGTCAGGGAATTAAGATCCCACATGCCACACAGAAAAAAAAAGCAATGAAAAGAACTGTAAACCTAGTACTTTAAACCTATTTGATAAAGCAGTAATGATGCTTTCAGATAAATAAGAACTGAAAGAAGGGATCCTCAATTAGACTTTAAAGGAACACACTTAAGATAGGGGAGAAAACGACCCCAGATGAATGGTCCTCTAGATGGAGTAGTGAGCAAAAATACTGGTGAATCTAAGGGAAAAAAGATACACATGCTGATTGCAAAAAATTTTTTAAAAAGTTAAAATTTTGAGGGGTTAAAGCATATGTTAAAAAATTTGACAACAATAGCACATACGTTGAAAAGGAGATAAACTAGGTCCTTGTAATGGTCAGGAAAAGAATAAAGAGACTACCTTTGATTTTACTGTGCACAGCGAAGTATCTATGATCACCACCGGAAGAAAACAGAGAGCAGCACAAGGAGGAAAAGGTAATAAAATGATTCTTCATGGATACCGATGGTCCCTAAGTTCCTGAACTCTGAATAAGAACTAGAACTCTGCCTTGGAACATCAGACCGGCCACAGCCTCAGCGGGACCCTCCCCAGCCTCTGCCAGCTCCAGCTCACCTTGACCTAAGCTGCAGTCACACGGCCATGTCATACATAGTCTCATAAACAGAAGCCGTGGCTGTGAGAAAGTCTAGCCTTCCAGGGCAAGATTCATCACCATTTTACCTGTTTTATATTTTCAACCTTCTAGGGGAAGATGATAAAACTAAATTGGGACTGACCAAAACAACAAGTATAGAATTCAGCTCTGCTACTATACAACAATCTGGCTTTGATGAAGTTGGTCAGTCCGCAGGTACCATGCAGGAGTGATGAAACTGGTTTTACTGAATTCAGTAAATAGCAAAAAATAACAGAAACTGAAATGTACTGAGTGTGGAAGAACTGCGCCCATTGTTCAACGGCAGGGGAGTAACGCCATACAGATTATGAGATCTTTAGAAAAACTATCTAGTTATATCAAAATATTTGTCTATAAATACATTTCAATAAACCTCTAGGGAGACATATTAATTTTAAGTCAACAAAAGTCAGCTTAATAGTAAATCTTATTTATAAACATTACGTAAAATGTCAAGTAAAATGAAGTATAACAATTAAAAGAACTATAGGCAAATAGTCTCATAGAAATAATACAGTACACAATCAGATTATCAAATACATACCAAGTAAGAGAGAATTTTAACACAAATCAAAATACACACGGCCAGTGATTGTGTAAAATAGCCGAGGTTTTTCTCCAACTACTAATTTCTGTTATAACTGAACAGGTTATAGTTTCAGTACTGCAAAAGTTTACACAGAGCGATTACTTTTTATCTAATCAGAATCTTCTTTATTATCTTTACACTTGGACTCTTCTGTGGACAAGTTACTATCACATCCAGGATGATTTTTTAAGAGATTAGTATAGTTTAAAATAGTTTTTCAGTCTGAATTAACAAGTCTTGGTGCAACAAAAACAGAAAATCGTATTTTGTAGCACAAGAAAAGTTTGTTAAAGCCACGTACCAGTTACATTCTTTTAAACTATAACATAAGCAAATTTTAGTGTTTTTCACAGCAGCCTTCAGAAAGCACCACATACACAAGGTGACACTGCCATGCAGCCCGGGGTCTGATGCAAGACTTGGAGGTGGTCACTTACTTGGAAGAGTTCTTTAAACGAGGGGTGCACCATGGGGTTGGGGACAAAAGGCAGGGCGTAGAAGGGGAGGAACTCTGTGGTCTGGCTCAGCGCTGCCCCTTTGGTCTCCAGGTAGGTTTTGAAATAAGAAACCCTTTTGTCCAGTTCCTCTTTGTTCTACAAGGAAGGGAGAATGCCTGTTTGAGATCTGTTTGACGCTGGCTCACCCCCACCCTCTCTCCAAGGTTCCCTCAGTTCCAGCCACATCGCTGGCCTCCTCCTCCCCCAGCCCAGCCTGTGAGCTGTCTCCGGTCACCCACACATCACCCCCTATTTCACCCCTTCATGAAACTGCCAAGAACACCAGAGAACTAGATCTATCATATACAGAGTTGAAGTGCTGCCTTTTCACTTTATCATTACCATTTTCTCATATCCTTAAACTCTTCATCAACATCCTTCTCAATGGCCAGACAAAACCTCATGTTGTGGGTCTATCACAAGTCATTTAACCTATCCCCCCATTATTAGATATGTGCATTGCTTTCATAGTTCAGATAGCAGAAATAAGTATTTGTTTGCATTCCTGTGATTTCCTTTTGAGAAGTTTTTAAGAGTGAATAGTTTTTCTTTTCTTTTTAATATGGAAGCTTCATGAATTTGCATGTCATCCTTGCATGGGGGCCATGTTAATCTTCTCTGAGTCATTCCAATGTTTCTTTAAGAGTGTTATGTGCTGCCAAAGAGGTGGACAGTTGGGCTTCCCTGGTGGTCCAGTGGGTAAAGAATACGCCTTGCAGTGCAAGGGGCACTGGTTCGATCCCTGGGAAGATCCCATGTGCAGCAGAGCGGCTGGACCAGTGTGTCCAATTACAAGTTTCTGGAGTGCTTGTGCGCCCAGAGTCGGTGCTCTGCAACAAGAGAGGTCACTGCGATGGGAGGCCCACACAGGCCAAACAGTGAAGATGGATGAAAATCAATCAATCAATCAATCAATCAATCAATAAAAGGGCCAAAAATTTTAAAAAATGTTTAAAAAGAAATTAAAAAGGTGGACAGTTTATTGAAACAGCAGTTTCCCTATCATTATTCCTGTCTTTAATTAAGGTAACCAGGAAGCGATCTTGCCTGCTTCACTACTTTCAGGTATGATCTCAGGCCAGTCGGGTTCCCCTGGGTTTCCATGTGCCCTGGGGCCTCAACCAGAAGCTGTACCGGGCCTCAGCTGTCACGTCCATCATACACAGGCCAGTCCTTCTCATCAATGTATCTCCCTTTACCTATAGATGAAGTCCATCAGGCTTCACAAATGTATTGATTTTTTAATCTTATAGCAAAATGGAAAAAATTAGGAAGTACAAATAAATGCACAGGAAATGAAAAGCAGTATGATAAAAGGGTCAAAAAAACTAAATTAATCCTCATTTGCAAGACGAAACGGCTAACATTCCCCTTGACACACCACATGGACCAACCCACAGCACACGGTGAACCTACTGGTCTCCCTGTGGAGTGTTTCAGAAGATAGATGGCGAAGTGGATGTGAAGGTAGAACTCTAACTTCTGGGCCAGGGAGTCGCCCTCCCAGATGGACCTGGGGATGTGCTCCTCCCACAGGTCGAAGAACACCTTCTGATCTCCACTGTCAAATGCAGCGAGAAGGTCCTTCTGTGGAGAAGACGTCAGAGTGAAGCTGGGTCATCGGGGATGATCCTCCTCCCAGCACCCCTGATGCTCACACCCTCCCAATGCCTGTGGTCGTTCAGTCGCTTGGTCGTGTCTGACTCTTTGTGACCCCATGGACTGCAGCATGCCAGGCTTCCCTGTCCCTGTTTCCAGGAGCTTGCTCAAATTCATGTCCACTGAATCAGTGATGCCCCATCTCTGGCAAAATCGCCTTGCAGTGCAAGGGGCACTGGTTCGATCCTGGGAAGATCCCATGTGCAGCAGAGCGGCTGGACCAGTGTGTCCAATTACAAGTTTCTGGAGTGCTTGTCGCCCAGAGTCGGTGCTCTGCAACAAGAGAGGTCACTGCGATGGGAGGCCCACACAGGCCAAACAGTGAAGATGGATGAAAATCAATCAATCAATCAATCAATCAATCAATAAAAGGGCCAAAAATTTTAAAAAATGTTTAAAAAGAAATTAAAAAGGTGGACAGTTTATTGAAACAGCAGTTTCCCTATCATTATTCCTGTCTTTAATTAAGGTAACCAGGAAGCGATCTTGCCTGCTTCACTACTTTCAGGTATGATCTCAGGCCAGTCGGGTTCCCCTGGGTTTCCATGTGCCCTGGGGCCTCAACCAGAAGCTGTACCGGGCCTCAGCTGTCACGTCCATCATACACAGGCCAGTCCTTCTCATCAATGTATCTCCCTTTACCTATAGATGAAGTCCATCAGGCTTCACAAATGTATTGATTTTTTAATCTTATAGCAAAATGGAAAAAATTAGGAAGTACAAATAAATGCACAGGAAATGAAAAGCAGTATGATAAAAGGGTCAAAAAAACTAAATTAATCCTCATTTGCAAGACGAAACGGCTAACATTCCCCTTGACACACCACATGGACCAACCCACAGCACACGGTGAACCTACTGGTCTCCCTGTGGAGTGTTTCAGAAGATAGATGGCGAAGTGGATGTGAAGGTAGAACTCTAACTTCTGGGCCAGGGAGTCGCCCTCCCAGATGGACCTGGGGATGTGCTCCTCCCACAGGTCGAAGAACACCTTCTGATCTCCACTGTCAAATGCAGCGAGAAGGTCCTTCTGTGGAGAAGACGTCAGAGTGAAGCTGGGTCATCGGGGATGATCCTCCTCCCAGCACCCCTGATGCTCACACCCTCCCAATGCCTGTGGTCGTTCAGTCGCTTGGTCGTGTCTGACTCTTTGTGACCCCATGGACTGCAGCATGCCAGGCTTCCCTGTCCCTGTTTCCAGGAGCTTGCTCAAATTCATGTCCACTGAATCAGTGATGCCATCCAACTATCTCACCCTAGACACCCGTAAACTCCATTGTTTCATTATGAGAAAAACCAAGTCTCCTTTTCAGAGATAAGGGATAGGAAAAGAGAGACCCAGAGGGCTTCATATAGCTTTGACTATATGGACCTCTGTAGGTAAAGTAATAAACATCACTTCGTCAGAGAAGTTTTTCATGACCATCATCTGAACAAGATTCTGTTATGACAAACCTAGATAGTGTATTAAAAAGCAGTGACATCACTTCGCCGACAAAGGTCCATAGAGTCAAGGCTATGGTTTTTCCAATAGTCATGTATGAATGTGAGAGCTGGACCATAAATAAGGCTGAGTGCTGAAGAATTGATACTTTCTAACTGTGGTGCTGGAGAAGACTGTTGAGAGTCCCTTGGACTCCAAGGAGATCAAACCAGTCCATTCTAAAGGAAATCAACCCTGAATATTCATAGGAAGGACTGATTCATAGGAAGCTGAAATTCCAATGCTTTGGCCACTGGATGCAAAGATCTGACTTACTGGAAAAGACCCTGATGCTGAGAAACACTGAGGGCAAGAGGAGAAGGGGACGACAGAGGATGAGATGCTTGGATGGCATCACTGACTCAATGGATGTGAGTCTGAGCAAACCCAGGGAGACAGTGATGGACAGAGAAGCCTGGTGTGCTGCAGTCCACACAGCTGCAAAGCAACAATGCATTTGTAGACAAGGGACCACAATCCGTTGCTGTGTCATTGTATTCCCAATTGATGAAGTGTATTCTGTACCTGGAAATGGTCCCTGCATTGAAAATAATTCCTACACAGAAACAATCCGACTCAATGGGCATGAATTTGAGCACACTCTGGGAGACAGTGGAGGACAGGAGTCTGGCATGTTGCAGTCCATGGGGTCGCAGAGTTGGACACAACTTAGTGATGCACAACAGTAACAAATAAAACAATCCAGTCTGATAACCCATAGGGTCACGAGATAATAACTTCTCAAATGTAATCCATGATCTCAGCCGGAACAACAAAAATCAGAAGTTTACACACCAGCATGATCCCCTTTTTCCCAGGAGCTTGCTCAAATTCATGTCCACTGAATCAGTGATGCCATCCAACTATCTCACCCTAGACACCCGTAAACTCCATTGTTTCATTATGAGAAAAACCAAGTCTCCTTTTCAGAGATAAGGGATAGGAAAAGAGAGACCCAGAGGGCTTCATATAGCTTTGACTATATGGACCTCTGTAGGTAAAGTAATAAACATCACTTCGTCAGAGAAGTTTTTCATGACCATCATCTGAACAAGATTCTGTTATGACAAACCTAGATAGTGTATTAAAAAGCAGTGACATCACTTCGCCGACAAAGGTCCATAGAGTCAAGGCTATGGTTTTTCCAATAGTCATGTATGAATGTGAGAGCTGGACCATAAATAAGGCTGAGTGCTGAAGAATTGATACTTTCTAACTGTGGTGCTGGAGAAGACTGTTGAGAGTCCCTTGGACTCCAAGGAGATCAAACCAGTCCATTCTAAAGGAAATCAACCCTGAATATTCATAGGAAGGACTGATTCATAGGAAGCTGAAATTCCAATGCTTTGGCCACTGGATGCAAAGATCTGACTTACTGGAAAAGACCCTGATGCTGAGAAACACTGAGGGCAAGAGGAGAAGGGGACGACAGAGGATGAGATGCTTGGATGGCATCACTGACTCAATGGATGTGAGTCTGAGCAAACCCAGGGAGACAGTGATGGACAGAGAAGCCTGGTGTGCTGCAGTCCACACAGCTGCAAAGCAACAATGCATTTGTAGACAAGGGACCACAATCCGTTGCTGTGTCATTGTATTCCCAATTGATGAAGTGTATTCTGTACCTGGAAATGGTCCCTGCATTGAAAATAATTCCTACACAGAAACAATCCGACTCAATGGGCATGAATTTGAGCACACTCTGGGAGACAGTGGAGGACAGGAGTCTGGCATGTTGCAGTCCATGGGGTCGCAGAGTTGGACACAACTTAGTGATGCACAACAGTAACAAATAAAACAATCCAGTCTGATAACCCATAGGGTCACGAGATAATAACTTCTCAAATGTAATCCATGATCTCAGCCGGAACAACAAAAATCAGAAGTTTACACACCACCAATAATCACCCCCACACAGGTTCTCACAGAACTATGATTAAGGAAATCCCAGTGGTCTTTTCTGAGTGCCACTGACACTTGGCAAATACCGCTAGGTCACTGCTCCAGATATTTTTGTTTGGGATGGCTATAAAGGTGGGACACAGCTATTTACTGAATGAGAAGCAAAGACAGGCTTCTCAGAATCAGAAAGTTTCAACATCTTTCAAGTTAAATGCAGCCTTTGTTTCCCTGTCTAATGATGACCAGATTCTTGTTTCACATTCTGAAATTTGTTCTGGGGCTGGGAGGAGGCCTCAGGTGGCCGGGTGCAGCACTGACGGAAAAGCCCGTATATGAAGTGGCAGTAGTTTGGGACCCAAGTGCCTGAGGCCTGGAGGGCCGCTGGGCAGGGCGCAGCCCCACTGGAGCGTCCCGGGCCGCTTCAGCGGTGCCCTTGCTCCACTGGACCCCGTGCCAGGTCAAAAGGCTATGGCCTGACCTCCAACAACTTGGTTGGGCTCTCAAACCTAGTCTCTGAATCTCCTTGGAAGTATGTATACTGAAACAAATCTATTAAAATAACCAAATCATGTTTTATGGGTTACCATTAAAAATTTTAACTTGTTTAATATTGACTTAGTTTCATTCTATGTAGTGTGTAGGAAAATAAAGAAGAGTTATAAGAGAATAAAATTTGTTAATTCACACACACACAAAAAGGAATACTAAAATCAGGCAAAGCTGAAATATGCTGCCTCAGGAAATGGTATGTCCTGTCACTGGTTGGATTCAAGGGGAACCAATCCCTCACCTAGAAGGTTCTGAACAGGATGCAGAATCAAATAACCGTTGAAATGAGGACTTTCTGTTTCAGCCACACCACGCAGCATGTGGGAAAGCCACACATCGCCATTCCTTCCTAGACCCATCAACAAAGGATGTGAAATCTCTCGAGATTTGAAGATGGCACACTCACTTCTCCATAAATATGAGAACAGTCTAACAGTCACTCCGTCCAGGTCCCCAGAAACAACTTCAACATTCTCTACAGCAGAACTTTCTACAAGTTGGGAGCATGTTGATGTATCGACAGAACTCAAAAAAAAGTAAAATGTTACCTGGATTGTTGATGATTTGGAGTCCCTTAAAGAGCCAAATGTAGATTTTGATAATGGTTTTCCCTTTATTTTGCATTCTTTCGAAAATGTTTTCAAGGTGTCTTCAAATTCGGCAAAATCTAAATACTGTAAAGAAAGAGCATAAATGAACATAGGCTTCATTGTAAAGGCTGTCTTTGATGTAACTGTATCAGTTCAATAGTATCACAAATTTATAATGGGATGAATTAATTGTTATCTTTGGGAGAAGCAATTTGGAATCTAGCTGAGAATTTACTTAACGATATACATATTAAAGGCCTAGAAAGATAGTATCATAGAAGGTGTTTATTTACACAAAAGAAGTGTCTTTTAGAAAGGAGAAAAGTTGTATGATTCATTATAATTCTTAAAAAAAGTAAAATGAAAAAAGAATTTAAAAAGAAAAGGAAATGATATGTGGGGCAGTCTGAAATAAGCAAGTGATCGGCCGAAGGCTTGATGGCTTTGGGTCTAGCAGGTCACTGAGAATTTGCTACCTGACACAGAGGAAAAATTGCCCGTCCCTGGGAAGAAGAGGTAAGTCACTAAACCTGGGCCCCACCACCAGAGACCTTCACGCAGGGCATTCATGATCACCCTCTGCCTGTAAATGTCGTGGACAGAGGAGCCTAGCGGGCTGCAGTCCATGGGGTTAAAGAGTCGGACACAACGGAGCACACACGTGTGCGCACACACACACACAGAGCTTTGTGTTAGTGACATGGACTACTTCTGCTGCGCTACACTCTTCTCTGCCCTTCTTCTCTGTTCGTGTCCGTCACACCTTTCTGTTTCCACTTCCTCTAACAGTGGCTATTTCTCCAGGCCCTGTCCACAGCCCTCTGCTGTGACGGGTTTGAAAATTTATTCACGAATGACCAAATTCCAAAGGTGCGTCCCTCGGGTGGATGCCTCATCCTGCTCCACGGCCATGTCTCTCAGGGGTGACTGACAGTCTAGTGGACAGTTCAATCACACAGCAGAATAGCAGCAACCACTTATTTAGCATCAGCTCTGTGCCAGACCCTGCTAAAGGCAGTAGAGGATACCCCAAAAGCGCAAGGCTTAGGCCTATCCCTTAAAAAGCCTTCAGTGTAGGACACATAAATGCCGACTAACAGGCAATGAGTTAAACAGATGATACGCAGTGACTCAGTGAAACGCTCTGCAGCATTCAGAAGTATGAGGCCAATCACAGCAAGATGTCCACAGGTCTGACTGCTGATAGATAAAAGGTAAGCTACAGAACTACGGTGTGGTATCATTACATTTCATAAAAGAAACTACAGTCATTGACTATATTTTGAATCAAAAAACTGGAAAGAAATACACTAAACCATCAGTCATGGGATGAATTAATTGTTATCTTTGGGAGAAGCAATTTGGAATCTAGCTGAGAATTTACTTAACGATATACATATTAAAGGCCTAGAAAGATAGTATCATAGAAGGTGTTTATTTACACAAAAGAAGTGTCTTTTAGAAAGGAGAAAAGTTGTATGATTCATTATAATTCTTAAAAAAAGTAAAATGAAAAAAGAATTTAAAAAGAAAAGGAAATGATATGTGGGGCAGTCTGAAATAAGCAAGTGATCGGCCGAAGGCTTGATGGCTTTGGGTCTAGCAGGTCACTGAGAATTTGCTACCTGACACAGAGGAAAAATTGCCCGTCCCTGGGAAGAAGAGGTAAGTCACTAAACCTGGGCCCCACCACCAGAGACCTTCACGCAGGGCATTCATGATCACCCTCTGCCTGTAAATGTCGTGGACAGAGGAGCCTAGCGGGCTGCAGTCCATGGGGTTAAAGAGTCGGACACAACGGAGCACACACGTGTGCGCACACACACACACAGAGCTTTGTGTTAGTGACATGGACTACTTCTGCTGCGCTACACTCTTCTCTGCCCTTCTTCTCTGTTCGTGTCCGTCACACCTTTCTGTTTCCACTTCCTCTAACAGTGGCTATTTCTCCAGGCCCTGTCCACAGCCCTCTGCTGTGACGGGTTTGAAAATTTATTCACGAATGACCAAATTCCAAAGGTGCGTCCCTCGGGTGGATGCCTCATCCTGCTCCACGGCCATGTCTCTCAGGGGTGACTGACAGTCTAGTGGACAGTTCAATCACACAGCAGAATAGCAGCAACCACTTATTTAGCATCAGCTCTGTGCCAGACCCTGCTAAAGGCAGTAGAGGATACCCCAAAAGCGCAAGGCTTAGGCCTATCCCTTAAAAAGCCTTCAGTGTAGGACACATAAATGCCGACTAACAGGCAATGAGTTAAACAGATGATACGCAGTGACTCAGTGAAACGCTCTGCAGCATTCAGAAGTATGAGGCCAATCACAGCAAGATGTCCACACGGTCTGACTGCTGATAGATAAAAGGTAAGCTACAGAACTACGGTGTGGTATCATTACATTTCATAAAAGAAACTACAGTCATTGACTATATTTTGATACTCATAAAGAAAAAGTCTGGGAAAGGAAATACACTAAACCATTAACAGTCCATTAACTACAGGAGAAGAGCAGAGCGGTTCACTATTTATACTTCTATACTGTTGGATTCTTTTACGATGAGCATGTATTGCTTTTATAACTTTCTTAAAAGGCATTTTAAACAGCAGCTTTAAGATTTCAGTTTATTATGAAGGCACTGAAAATTATAAAACAGGAGACAGATAATTCAATAACAGAAACATTACAAGGCACTATAGAGCTTGTTGCATTGTGAAACACAAGCTTCACAAGCTTTCAGGATCTCGTTCTGTGACCTGTGTGGTGAAACATACCTCTTTCACTAGTCCAAGTAATTCGGATTCATGAGCCAGAATGTCCCCCATATTGAACTGCGGCGTTGGTTCTCACAGCAAGAATCTCTACAAGGCAAAAACATAAGACAAAGGCTTTCATTTCAATCCCATCTGTGAATTAACAAAAAGGTAGCTTTAAGGGGCTTCCCTGGTGGGCCAATGGATAAGAATCCACCTGCTAACGCAGGGGACACAGGTTCCATCCCTGGTCTGGGAAGATTCCACAGGCCCCACAGAGCAACTAAGACCACGAGCCACAAATGCTGAAGCCTGTGTACCCTAGAGCCCACAGGCTGCAACTCCTAAGCCCGAGTGCTGCAACTGCTGAGGCTTGTGTGCCTCCTGCCTGTGCAACAAGACAAGCCACCATAATGAGAAACCCAACCACTACAGCCAAGAACAGCCCCTGCTCGCCGCAACTAGCGAAAAGCCTGCACATCAACAAAGACCCCAAATAAATAATAAAATAAAATAATAACCAAAAATAAATAATAAAATAATTTTTTAAAGGTAGCTGTAGTGGGCAGAATAATGGCCCCAAAAGTTTCCCCAGAATCTGTGAAAATGTGAGGTTATTTAGCGGGGGGCTTTTCTACCTCAGGGCATTTGCACGTATTATTTTCTCTGCCTGCAGCACTTTTCTCCTCTTTCTTCACCGGCTAACCCCTGGGCTTAATCAAAAGTTCTCCAGGATCATCATTTGAATGAGATTCTGCTATGATCATCTGTCACTGAATGTGAGCCATCATTGGGTATTCTTATTACTCTGACATCCTCAAAAATTACAGAATTTTCTTTACACCTTTATATCATAATAGGCTCCTTACTAAGGTTACTTTAAAAGCGATGAGCATGTATTGCTTTTATAACTTTCTTAAAAGGCATTTTAAACAGCAGCTTTAAGATTTCAGTTTATTATGAAGGCACTGAAAATTATAAAACAGGAGACAGATAATTCAATAACAGAAACATTACAAGGCACTATAGAGCTTGTTGCATTGTGAAACACAAGCTTCACAAGCTTTCAGGATCTCGTTCTGTGACCTGTGTGGTGAAACATACCTCTTTCACTAGTCCAAGTAATTCGGATTCATGAGCCAGAATGTCCCCCATATTGAACTGCGGCGTTGGTTCTCACAGCAAGAATCTCTACAAGGCAAAAACATAAGACAAAGGCTTTCATTTCAATCCCATCTGTGAATTAACAAAAAGGTAGCTTTAAGGGGCTTCCCTGGTGGGCCAATGGATAAGAATCCACCTGCTAACGCAGGGGACACAGGTTCCATCCCTGGTCTGGGAAGATTCCACAGGCCCCACAGAGCAACTAAGACCACGAGCCACAAATGCTGAAGCCTGTGTACCCTAGAGCCCACAGGCTGCAACTCCTAAGCCCGAGTGCTGCAACTGCTGAGGCTTGTGTGCCTCCTGCCTGTGCAACAAGACAAGCCACCATAATGAGAAACCCAACCACTACAGCCAAGAACAGCCCCTGCTCGCCGCAACTAGCGAAAAGCCTGCACATCAACAAAGACCCCAAATAAATAATAAAATAAAATAATAACCAAAAATAAATAATAAAATAATTTTTTAAAGGTAGCTGTAGTGGGCAGAATAATGGCCCCAAAAGTTTCCCCAGAATCTGTGAAAATGTGAGGTTATTTAGCGGGGGGCTTTTCTACCTCAGGGCATTTGCACGTATTATTTTCTCTGCCTGCAGCACTTTTCTCCTCTTTCTTCACCGGCTAACCCCTGGGCTTAATCAAAAAAGTTCTCCAGGATCATCATTTGAATGAGATTCTGCTATGATCATCTGTCACTGAATGTGAGCCATCATTGGGTATTCTTATTACTCTGACATCCTCAAAAATTACAGAATTTTCTTTACACCTTTATATCATAATAGGCTCGCTTACTTACTAAGGACTTACTGTATGCGAGGCAACAAGCAAGATGATTTAATTTTCACGATAAACCTGATCGATGAATATGATTTATATTCTTTTACAGACGAGGTAACCGAGGTCCAGGAATTTTGAGGTGTGCCAAAGAACTCAACTAGTAAGCGATGTAGTGGAAATTTACATCTATACTGATGTTAACCACTGCCCAGTATTACCCCAAAGTTTGGACCACCTAAAATAAATCACAATCACCTGGGATGTTTGTACAAATAAAAATTCCTAGCATCACTTTGATCTTACTGAACACAATGTCCATAAATTGTTTTAAACAATCTCTTCTGATTACTTTTATGCACGTTTAAGTTTAAGAACCACGGCTTCACTTTATGCAAAAACTACAGAAAACTTCAGTCACTTTTGAGGGTTGCAGCAACAGCTTCCAAATTTCTCTAAGATAGAGATTTAGGGCCTACAAGCTGGTTGAATAAGGGTAAGACTATGGAGTTTGCCTGGAGGAGGAATTTGCATAGCAAGCATCTTGTTTTTGCTTAGACTGGAATAAGTCTGGACTTAACCTGGGTGCCTGGGGAGAGGGGTCGGCAGACGGATAACGGAAGGGATGGATTTTAAAGTCCCAGGCCACCCTCCCGCGACGCCAGTATCCAGCTGGACGACCTGGAGCCCCCCTCTGTTTGGTTCACTGAAGCAAAGATCAGGGACTACCGGTGGCAAGCCGCTGGGCCTGTCCTTGGGATGTCCCGGCAGCCGCCTCAGGCCCACGCGAGAAGAAAAGCCCAGGGTAGCAAGCGAAAAGCGGGGGCACCCGGCAGCGGCTGCTGAGTTGGCGCGTCGGGGGTTTCCACCGCGGAGAGGGCTCAGCAGAGCCGCGGCCTTCGGCCCATCACTATTCCTCCCCGCCCGGGGACGGCGGGCTCAGGGATCGCCCGGTCCCGTCGTGGGGACGCACTTACCTGCGGCTCGGTCGCGGACGCACGCGCCTACCCGGCCCTGCCTCCACTTCTTCAGCCGTCGCCCTGGCAACCGCCGCCGCCAGCCTGGCACCACGTGGCGCAGAGGACCCAATCACGGGAGCGACCTGTGCGGAGCATCCTGGGACGAAAGGTGGAGCCTGGGGGAGGCTACTCCCAAAGCTTCCAGGCGGCGGAAGTGAAGTTGGGACTCGGCGGTGCCGTGTTCTGTGCTAATGTTACTCTGCACGGCCGGTCAACCCGTCGTCTGGGAATGAGCCCGATCAGGCTGGAAACGAAACCGGCAACAGATTTCAGTGTGGAGTGCGTGGAGATAGGCGTCGTTATTCCCATTTCAGAGGAGCGATCTAGGGCCCCCCTACAACCGAAAACGTAGCCCAAGATCTGCCCTAAAGCTTCATGTACTGGAATTCCACCCCACTGCAGCAGTTTCCAGGAATTTAGAGAAAAAATTCCCACTCACGTGAAAGGTGGGTTTTTCTTTTTTAAATAAATCTGGAACGTAAATCCTCCACCTCCTTGCAGGTGGTGGTTTTGAGCAGAACTTCACCAGCACTGGAAGAGTACCTGCGAGTTGCCTGGGCTCTGGGCTGGAGGCTGGGGAGGTGGAAGGAGATTGAGAAAATCCGGCTTCTCCAGGTACTAAGCCCCAAATTCCATGTTTACATCTCTGTGTTTACATCCAGGAAGGTGGAGACAGGCCAGAGACAGGGAAGAGGGCGTGAAGAAGGTAAGTGAGATTGCCTTTGAAGAAGCTATAAGAAGATACCTGGCATCTCCCCAGGCCCCAGGCCTGCCAGTGTTCTCTTGAGATCTGAGATTCTTTTCAAAGAAAGACTATTTATTTCACCGGACGCCAGTATCCAGCTGGACGACCTGGAGCCCCCCTCTGTTTGGTTCACTGAAGCAAAGATCAGGGACTACCGGTGGCAAGCCGCTGGGCCTGTCCTTGGGATGTCCCGGCAGCCGCCTCAGGCCCACGCGAGAAGAAAAGCCCAGGGTAGCAAGCGAAAAGCGGGGGCACCCGGCAGCGGCTGCTGAGTTGGCGCGTCGGGGGTTTCCACCGCGGAGAGGGCTCAGCAGAGCCGCGGCCTTCGGCCCATCACTATTCCTCCCCGCCCGGGGACGGCGGGCTCAGGGATCGCCCGGTCCCGTCGTGGGGACGCACTTACCTGCGGCTCGGTCGCGGACGCACGCGCCTACCCGGCCCTGCCTCCACTTCTTCAGCCGTCGCCCTGGCAACCGCCGCCGCCAGCCTGGCACCACGTGGCGCAGAGGACCCAATCACGGGAGCGACCTGTGCGGAGCATCCTGGGACGAAAGGTGGAGCCTGGGGGAGGCTACTCCCCAAAGCTTCCAGGCGGCGGAAGTGAAGTTGGGACTCGGCGGTGCCGTGTTCTGTGCTAATGTTACTCTGCACGGCCGGTCAACCCGTCGTCTGGGAATGAGCCCGATCAGGCTGGAAACGAAACCGGCAACAGATTTCAGTGTGGAGTGCGTGGAGATAGGCGTCGTTATTCCCATTTCAGAGGAGCGATCTAGGGCCCCCCTACAACCGAAAACGTAGCCCAAGATCTGCCCTAAAGCTTCATGTACTGGAATTCCACCCCACTGCAGCAGTTTCCAGGAATTTAGAGAAAAAATTCCCACTCACGTGAAAGGTGGGTTTTTCTTTTTTAAATAAATCTGGAACGTAAATCCTCCACCTCCTTGCAGGTGGTGGTTTTGAGCAGAACTTCACCAGCACTGGAAGAGTACCTGCGAGTTGCCTGGGCTCTGGGCTGGAGGCTGGGGAGGTGGAAGGAGATTGAGAAAATCCGGCTTCTCCAGGTACTAAGCCCCAAATTCCATGTTTACATCTCTGTGTTTACATCCAGGAAGGTGGAGACAGGCCAGAGACAGGGAAGAGGGCGTGAAGAAGGTAAGTGAGATTGCCTTTGAAGAAGCTATAAGAAGATACCTGGCATCTCCCCAGGCCCCAGGCCTGCCAGTGTTCTCTTGAGATCTGAGATTCTTTTCAAAGAAAGACTATTTATTTAGCAGGAAGAAACACCATTCCTGGTAATAGCTGAAAATAAGTCTCTCCGTACATGATAAAAGTTAACATTCATCAACGTACTGTGTGCTAGGGTGGTCTGACAAAAGACAGAGCAACTAGTTAAGCTTTAATTTCAGAAGAAGTTTTAGCAGAAGTGTATCCCAAACACTGCCTTACTTTATTGTGCATACGGGACATTATATTAGCCTGTACTTTCATTTGCTAAATATAGCGACCCTATTTTTTTTTTTGCATTGTTCACTTAAGAAGGCTTCCTTATCTCTCCTTGCAGAGAAATAGAGGAAAACAATAGAATGGGAAAAGCCAGAGGTCTCTTCAAGAAAACCGGAGGTACCAAGGGAACATTTCATGCAGAAATGGCCACAATAAAGGGCAGGAATGGAAAGGACCTAACAGAGAAGAGATGGAGAGGTGGCAAGAATACATGGAACTGTACTACGTGGACTCTGAGCCAAGAAGATGGGTGGCGCTGAAGCCCCCAGGAAACAGAGCAGGACCCTATGGTCCCCCCGCCCCCACCATGTCCCCTGCCTGTCTTTTGTCTGTGGAAAACAGTAGTCGAAAAGTAAGTTTAATCGGAGAAATGAAAACATGCAAAAACAAAGGAAAACAGTCAGAGGAGACCAAATAATAGTGATGTAGTCATGAAGCAAAGTTAAGGCCCTTTAGTTCCTTCTCAAGGGGTGTAGGTAATATTCTGAGCCATATCTTGTGAGCTGTCTTATAGATACTAAAATACCAGGTGGAGAACTTAGCTACTGATGACCAGACTGTACCCAGGACATGAGCTGCCATGATTCTGAGGATTGGCCACAAAGAGTGGGAACAAATGGACCCTGGAACTGAAGATTAGCTGTACCTAAAACCATCAAGATAATGCTGGTCAGACCCCTGAGGACCAATTTGAAGATGGCTGTTAAGCGATGACGTTTCTATGTAACTCCCCGCCACGGCCTCCTGTCTATAAAAGCTCTCATCCCCTGCCTGTTCTAGGAGGGGCGTGCGGCAGGAACTGGCCTTTGGACAGATGTCCGCCACCCTCCCTCCCCGTTGCCAGCATCTGAATTAAAGCAGACTTTCCTTTCCACCAACCTGACCTGTTCATCCGCTTTTGAATGGCGAGCAGCCGGACCCCACACACTTCAGAGCCACAGAGAGACAGAAGAACTGGATCTAGGTGTCTCACAAGGGCTGCTTGGTTTCTTGGAAGGAGAGCACAGGTGGGCTGGAATGTACATCCCCCCAAGAGGGCTGTCCATGGGCAGGAGAGCAGGGAAGTAGGAGAATGGGGGAGACAGGAGCATCCACCTCGGCCACGAGCGCTGTCCTTCTCCCTGACCTGGGGATGTGAGTCACATCACAATAGTTTTGTGTTTTTTTTTTTAATTGAGACACTTGACTATTTTTAATGATTTTTTAAAAAGTAATTGTATTTAGTTATTTATTTAACTGTGCTGAGTCCTCTTTGCTGCATGGGCTTTTCTCTAGTTGTGGCCTGCGGGGCTTGCTCTCTAGTTGCACGGGCCTCTCATTGCGGAGGCTTTTGTTGTTGTGGAGTACCAGCTCCAGGTTGCTGGCTTCAGTAGCTGCAGCACGTGGCTCAGTGTTTGCAGCTCCCAGGCTTAAGAGCACAGGTTCAGTCGTTGTGACACGTGGGCTTAGTCGTTCCAAGGATGTGGGATCTTCCCAGATCAGGGATCAAAACCCGCGTCTCCTGCATGGGCAGGCGGATTCTTGACCTCTGAGCCACCAGGGAAACACCTACCCTGAGTCTGTGGCCTGGATGAGGTTGGTAAAAAAGATCCAGGCCTTCAAATGGCCTTCCCAAAGGAAGGGCTTTCCCAAAGGAAGGGATCCAAGATCGTTTCAAACCAAGTCAGCTCCCGCAAGAAATGCTCAGGCCCTCCTCCCCAGTGGTGCTCCGAGATACAGATAACACTTTTTCGTGAGGAATACCACTAATCTGTAAGCAAGATTAAACACACTCACGAGTGTAAGGCATGCGGTGTGAACACAGAGGGTGGTATGTTGGTTTGAACTTGAGAGTAGACGCTGCCGCGGCAACTGCCTCTGGGTGGCAGGTTGACCCATCCTGAGGACCAGCAAGACGAGGCTCATAGGGAACATCTGTAGTCAGGCGGCCGACCCGGCCACTCAGCGTTTCCTAGCCTTGCTGTCTCAGCCTAAACACTGTCTCACTTGCTCCAAACCAACTTTATGTTGTAATTGTTGCTTTCATGGATTTGAAGGGTGTGTGTGAAGCAATGTGACAGCCAAGCTACTAAATACTACCCCGGTTAGATCCCTGCATTGGGAAGATCCCCTGGAGACGAGATAGGCCACCCACTCCAGTATTCCTGCCTGGAGAATTCCACGGCTCGCCCATGCGGTCGCAAAGAGTCACACACGACTTGAATGACTGAACTGTAACAATGGCGGGTCCAGTGGCTAAGACTCCATGCCCACAATGCCCCCTGAGAGATCTCTGGCAAGACACTTGACTTTTTTAGTTTAAAGTTTAGTTATTTATTTAACTGTGCTGAGTCCTCTTTGCTGCATGGGCTTTTCTCTAGTTGTGGCCTGCGGGGCTTGCTCTCTAGTTGCACGGGCCTCTCATTGCGGAGGCTTTTGTTGTTGTGGAGTACCAGCTCCAGGTTGCTGGCTTCAGTAGCTGCAGCACGTGGCTCAGTGTTTGCAGCTCCCAGGCTTAAGAGCACAGGTTCAGTCGTTGTGACACGTGGGCTTAGTCGTTCCAAGGATGTGGGCTCTTCCCAGATCAGGGATAACAACCCGCGTCTCCTGCATGGGCAGGCGGATTCTTGACCTCTGAGCCACCAGGGAAACACCTACCCTGAGTCTGTGGCCTGGATGAGGTTGGTAAAAAAGATCCAGGCCTTCAAATGGCCTTCCCAAAGGAAGGGCTTTCCCAAAGGAAGGGATCCAAGATCGTTTCAAACCAAGTCAGCTCCCGCAAGAAATGCTCAGGCCCTCCTCCCCAGTGGTGCTCCGAGATACAGATAACACTTTTTCGTGAGGAATACCACTAATCTGTAAGCAAGATTAAACACACTCACGAGTGTAAGGCATGCGGTGTGAACACAGAGGGTGGTATGTTGGTTTGAACTTGAGAGTAGACGCTGCCGCGGCAACTGCCTCTGGGTGGCAGGTTGACCCATCCTGAGGACCAGCAAGACGAGGCTCATAGGGAACATCTGTAGTCAGGCGGCCGACCCGGCCACTCAGCGTTTCCTAGCCTTGCTGTCTCAGCCTAAACACTGTCTCACTTGCTCCAAACCAACTTTATGTTGTAATTGTTGCTTTCATGGATTTGAAGGGTGTGTGTGAAGCAATGTGACAGCCAAGCTACTAAATACTACCCCGGTTAGATCCCTGCATTGGGAAGATCCCCTGGAGACGAGATAGGCCACCCACTCCAGTATTCCTGCCTGGAGAATTCCACGGCTCGCCCATGCGGTCGCAAAGAGTCACACACGACTTGAATGACTGAACTGTAACAATGGCGGGTCCAGTGGCTAAGACTCCATGCCCACAATGCAGGGGGGCTGAGGATGATCTCTGGTCAAGGACCTATGAGATCCCACTTGAGGGATCTAAGGGATCACATCTCGCAGCTCAGGATCCTGTATGCCACAACAAAGAACCAGCATAGACAAATAAATAAATACTAAAAAAAGAAAATCATGATAAAGGAGTTGTAATAGTAAATCTCCTTTACCCTGCTCCCCACCTGTAATGAACGTCCCATGTGCTCAACTGAGCCTCCCGTCAGGGGTAAGAGGAAGAACTCTTTTCTGCTCCTGGGTGAGCCAGGAGCAGATATTTGAAGCCAGAAGTGAAGCTATGGCCCTGTGAGGAAAGAATTTGGGAGGACGGGTTGCCAGGGCAGCATCTGGGAGCCTGTTGGAAATGTACATTCTCAGGCCCCACCCAGCCCTGCCGAATCAGGAACTCTGGAGGTGGGGCCAGCTATCTAGGCGGTGCGGACGTGGGGGTGCAGTCGCTCCTAGTGTGGGTCCCGCTGGGCGGGCGTGGGAGCGAGGATGCCCCCGGCCCCGGTGCAGGGAGCCTGGCTCTGCGAGGCCAGATCTGCGGTCGCCGCGCCCGGAGATAAATTTGTCCGAGGAGAACCGGGGGCCGCCAGCCGGGCCGAGGTGGCCGCGCAGACACCGCCCGCCTGGCGCCGGGATCAGGTGGAGCCGCGGTCACCCCCGCAGCCGCTCAGCCCCAGGAAGCAGAGGCACAGGGTCCACGGAGTTTTCACCCAATGACCCTCCTCTTGGGTGGGGGATGGTTACTGCAGCGACCTCGACCGGGGCGCGCGCACAGGGCCCCCCCGGCAATGTCGGGGACCAGACCAGAGCTAAGGGAACATCTGTAGTCAGGCGGCCGACCCGGCCACTCAGCGTTTCCTAGCCTTGCTGTCTCAGCCTAAACACTGTCTCACTTGCTCCAAACCAACTTTATGTTGTAATTGTTGCTTTCATGGATTTGAAGGGTGTGTGTGAAGCAATGTGACAGCCAAGCTACTAAATACTACCCCGGTTAGATCCCTGCATTGGGAAGATCCCCTGGAGACGAGATAGGCCACCCACTCCAGTATTCCTGCCTGGAGAATTCCACGGCTCGCCCATGCGGTCGCAAAGAGTCACACACGACTTGAATGACTGAACTGTAACAATGGCGGGTCCAGTGGCTAAGACTCCATGCCCACAATGCAGGGGGGCTGAGGATGATCTCTGGTCAAGGACCTATGAGATCCCACTTGAGGGATCTAAGGGATCACATCTCGCAGCTCAGGATCCTGTATGCCACAACAAAGAACCAGCATAGACAAATAAATAAATACTAAAAAAAGAAAATCATGATAAAGGAGTTGTAATAGTAAATCTCCTTTACCCTGCTCCCCACCTGTAATGAACGTCCCATGTGCTCAACTGAGCCTCCCGTCAGGGGTAAGAGGAAGAACTCTTTTCTGCTCCTGGGTGAGCCAGGAGCAGATATTTGAAGCCAGAAGTGAAGCTATGGCCCTGTGAGGAAAGAATTTGGGAGGACGGGTTGCCAGGGCAGCATCTGGGAGCCTGTTGGAAATGTACATTCTCAGGCCCCACCCAGCCCTGCCGAATCAGGAACTCTGGAGGTGGGGCCAGCTATCTAGGCGGTGCGGACGTGGGGGTGCAGTCGCTCCTAGTGTGGGTCCCGCTGGGCGGGCGTGGGAGCGAGGATGCCCCCGGCCCCGGTGCAGGGAGCCTGGCTCTGCGAGGCCAGATCTGCGGTCGCCGCGCCCGGAGATAAATTTGTCCGAGGAGAACCGGGGGCCGCCAGCCGGGCCGAGGTGGCCGCGCAGACACCGCCCGCCTGGCGCCGGGATCAGGTGGAGCCGCGGTCACCCCCGCAGCCGCTCAGCCCCAGGAAGCAGAGAGCACAGGGTCCACGGAGTTTTCACCCAATGACCCTCCTCTTGGGTGGGGGGATGGTTACTGCAGCGACCTCGAGCCTGGGAAAGATGGGGTCAGCGCAGGTCTTGTAGAGCTTGAGACCGCAGCCCTCCGACCTGACCTGGCCTCCACCCGGGCGGAAATTCGGCTCCGGCCGGGCCCCAGGCGCAGCCACCTCCCCTCGCGGTCATTTCCAGGAACGTGCACCCTGGCAGTGCCAGCCGGACAGAGAGGTTCCCAGAAATCACCCGCGCTGGGGAGCAGAGGCAGCCCCCACCCGGAGGCCCGGCTGGCATCACTGTTTAACTCCAGGCCTCCCTGACTGGCCTGAGCCATGAGCCAGGGGAGGAAGTCAGGCACAGGCCCCGGAGCTGCCCCTGCCCGCCTGCCCGCCTGCCCTCAGCACAAAGGCTCTCTGGTCCTGCCTGGTCCCTTCTTCTGCCGGCCTCCTTACAAAGTCGCACCAGGGAAGCAGAGGGGTCCTTCACGTCCAGTGACAGAAACATGTCTCCAACCAGCTTCAGCCAGGACAGACTTCCCTGACTCCTGTCACTGGGAAGCCTGGTGGAGCCGGCTGCCTGGGACAGAGCAGGAGGAAGGACCCCACCCAGCAGGGCAGCTCTTTGTCTCTTGTGGGCTCTGCCACCTGCTCTGTGTGGGCCTGGGCCTGGAGGCCGGTTCTCCCTATGGCCTGGCCTGCGACAGGGGCCCCGGAGCAGCAGAGACCGGGTAGAGAGCCAGGGAGGACAAAGCGCAAAGCCCTGTGGAAGCGCTCTCCCTGGAGTCAGGGGACCCCAGGGTCTGGTTCGGCTCCTCCTGAGGCCTGGCTGTACCCTGCCCTTGACTGTCGAATCCTTCTGTGTGTGTAGCAAAGGCTTCGCTACGAGGATGCCCCCGGCCCCGGTGCAGGGAGCCTGGCTCTGCGAGGCCAGATCTGCGGTCGCCGCGCCCGGAGATAAATTTGTCCGAGGAGAACCGGGGGCCGCCAGCCGGGCCGAGGTGGCCGCGCAGACACCGCCCGCCTGGCGCCGGGATCAGGTGGAGCCGCGGTCACCCCCGCAGCCGCTCAGCCCCAGGAAGCAGAGAGCACAGGGTCCACGGAGTTTTCACCCAATGACCCTCCTCTTGGGTGGGGGGATGGTTACTGCAGCGACCTCGAGCCTGGGAAAGATGGGGTCAGCGCAGGTCTTGTAGAGCTTGAGACCGCAGCCCTCCGACCTGACCTGGCCTCCACCCGGGCGGAAATTCGGCTCCGGCCGGGCCCCAGGCGCAGCCACCTCCCCTCGCGGTCATTTCCAGGAACGTGCACCCTGGCAGTGCCAGCCGGACAGAGAGGTTCCCAGAAATCACCCGCGCTGGGGAGCAGAGGCAGCCCCCACCCGGAGGCCCGGCTGGCATCACTGTTTAACTCCAGGCCTCCCTGACTGGCCTGAGCCATGAGCCAGGGGAGGAAGTCAGGCACAGGCCCCGGAGCTGCCCCTGCCCGCCTGCCCGCCTGCCCTCAGCACAAAGGCTCTCTGGTCCTGCCTGGTCCCTTCTTCTGCCGGCCTCCTTACAAAGTCGCACCAGGGAAGCAGAGGGGTCCTTCACGTCCAGTGACAGAAACATGTCTCCAACCAGCTTCAGCCAGGACAGACTTCCCTGACTCCTGTCACTGGGAAGCCTGGTGGAGCCGGCTGCCTGGGACAGAGCAGGAGGAAGGACCCCACCCAGCAGGGCAGCTCTTTGTCTCTTGTGGGCTCTGCCACCTGCTCTGTGTGGGCCTGGGCCTGGAGGCCGGTTCTCCCTATGGCCTGGCCTGCGACAGGGGCCCCGGAGCAGCAGAGACCGGGTAGAGAGCCAGGGAGGACAAAGCGCAAAGCCCTGTGGAAGCGCTCTCCCTGGAGTCAGGGGACCCCAGGGTCTGGTTCGGCTCCCTCCTGAGGCCTGGCTGTACCCTGCCCTTGACTGTCGAATCCTTCTGTGTGTGTAGCAAAAGGCTGTTGCTTTGCTGAGCGTGTTCCAGTTGATTACTTTATTCACAAGGAAAGGAAGCCCGTGTCCGGGCTCCCACGGGTGCCCAGGGCAGACCTGGCTGCCTCCCAGCCTCCCTGCCCGCTCTGAGGCGGAGCTCCCTAGCTGAGGCAGAAGAAGGGGGACGTGGAGAGTGCCCAGCAGTGTGCCCAGCATCTCGCTCTGTGGCCTCCTCCTCCCTCCCGCTGCAGCAGGGGCTGTGGCCCGTCCTCCTCTGTGCCTGGTCCGGGCAGGGCCTGCCAAGATCCTGGGGGAGGTGCTGAAGTAGGCAGGAATGTCGGAGTAGCTACTGTGTGGCAGCATCTTGTCTAGACTCAGAAGTTTCTGGTAAAAGGAGTTAAGGCACCTCGAGCGTCTGCCACCCCTGCTCTGAGGAGGCCTGAGAAACTGTCCAGGAACAGCGATATGGACACTGCCTCTCCCTCGGGTGCAGGTGAATATGGCCCAGCCGAGGGCCTGGGATGGAGGTCAGCCCACAGAGCTAGAGGTCAGCCTGCAGGGGACTGGGCACATCCGGGGAGGGCCGGAAGGGGCATCACCAAGAAACGCCACAACAGCCTGAGGTTTGGATGGCTGGCCAGCCCCCAGCAGCCCGACCCCATCTCAGACTCACAGGTCTTTGGGACCATTGCGGTGGCCACAGGCTCTGGAGTCAACGGGATCACAGGAGAAAACTCTGGAGAGTGAGGAAAGTCCCTGGGAGGGGTCCTCCTGGGAAGGGAGCCTCCATCCACCCCTTTAAGCTCCTGGCTGGAAGCTAGAGCTGCTTAGATGCCGCAGCACTGAGCTCTGGGCCTGTTGGCTGGTGGGGACTGAGGGGAAGACCCACCACTGCACGCAGGGGTCATCCTGCTCCCCACGGTGTCCAGGCCTCGCTCTGAACCCCCAAGCGCTTGTGTCTAGGCTCTGCTGGTCTCTAGAAGGCCAGGCCCCAGGCCAGGCCAGCTGTGGCCACATAGCCACCCAGGCAGGTCTTGTCATTTCCTCCAGCAGGGCTGAACCCAGAACACAGGCACAGTTTCTCTCCCTGCCCTCCCCACCTCCTCGGTCCTGGCCCCAAGAGCCTGCAGGATTCTGTCTGTCCTGACCCACATTTTCTAGAACCCTCTGTCTTACGCATTTTCCCCTTTTGGTTCAGATGGGAAAGAATTTGCCTGCAGTGTGAAGACCTGGGCTCAATCTCTGGATCTGGAAGATCCCTGGAGGAGGAATGGCAATCCACTCCAGTATTCTTGCCTGGAGAATCCCTTGGATGGAACAGCCTGGCGGGCTGCAGCAGGGGCTGTGGCCCGTCCTCCTCTGTGCCTGGTCCGGGCAGGGCCTGCCAAGATCCTGGGGGAGGTGCTGAAGTAGGCAGGAATGTCGGAGTAGCTACTGTGTGGCAGCATCTTGTCTAGACTCAGAAGTTTCTGGTAAAAGGAGTTAAGGCACCTCGAGCGTCTGCCACCCCTGCTCTGAGGAGGCCTGAGAAACTGTCCAGGAACAGCGATATGGACACTGCCTCTCCCTCGGGTGCAGGTGAATATGGCCCAGCCGAGGGCCTGGGATGGAGGTCAGCCCACAGAGCTAGAGGTCAGCCTGCAGGGGACGGGGCACAGCCGGGGAGGGCCGGAAGGGGCATCACCAAGAAACGCCACAACAGCCTGAGGTTTGGATGGCTGGCCAGCCCCCAGCAGCCCGACCCCATCTCAGACTCACAGGTCTTTGGGACCATTGCGGTGGCCACAGGCTCTGGAGTCAACGGGATCACAGGAGAAAACTCTGGAGAGTGAGGAAAGTCCCTGGGAGGGGTCCTCCTGGGAAGGGAGCCTCCATCCACCCCTTTAAGCTCCTGGCTGGAAGCTAGAGCTGCTTAGATGCCGCAGCACTGAGCTCTGGGCCTGTTGGCTGGTGGGGACTGAGGGGAAGACCCACCACTGCACGCAGGGGTCATCCTGCTCCCCACGGTGTCCAGGCCTCGCTCTGAACCCCCAAGCGCTTGTGTCTAGGCTCTGCTGGTCTCTAGAAGGCCAGGCCCCAGGCCAGGCCAGCTGTGGCCACATAGCCACCCAGGCAGGTCTTGTCATTTCCTCCAGCAGGGCTGAACCCAGAACACAGGCACAGTTTCTCTCCCTGCCCTCCCCACCTCCTCGGTCCTGGCCCCAAGAGCCTGCAGGATTCTGTCTGTCCTGACCCACATTTTCTAGAACCCTCTGTCTTACGCATTTTCCCTTGTGGTTCAGATGGGAAAGAATTTGCCTGCAGTGTGAAGACCTGGGCTCAATCTCTGGATCTGGAAGATCCCCTGGAGGAGGGAATGGCAATCCACTCCAGTATTCTTGCCTGGAGAATCCCTTGGATGGAACAGCCTGGCGGGCTACAGTCCATAGGGTCGCAGAGAGTCGGACATGACTGAGCTACTGACACATTTTCACTTTGTCTTAGGGAAATGTGTGCGTCCCTGCCTGGAGGAAGCAAGGGCTGCAGACAGGTAACATTCCTACTTGACCTTGAAGGTCTGGCTCACTCCGAATCCTCTAACCAAGGGCTCTCAGGGGCAGGGGGCTGGGGGATGGTACAGCCCAAGCCCACTGGAGGAGGGGCCCTCCTGAGAGGCTCCTTAGCCCCTAACCCACCACAGCCCCCATCTCCTCCGCTCCAGGAAGCTGAGCGGGCTGCAGGCGCCTGCCACAGGAGCCCGTTTATTTTCTCTGCCTTCTCAGCTCTCACATGGCCTTATAGGGTAGAGGCTGCAAAGAGGCCTGGCCTGCGGGGAAGAGCAGGCTGGGAGGCCTTAGGGAGGCACTCCATTGAGGCTGAACCGCCGTGCTGGGTGGTGAGTCTCCACCTTCTCTCTTTCCAAAATATGCTTTGTAATAGTCTCTCTCGTACCCTAAAGTGAAATCTCCAGATAATATAACATGCTTACCCACTTGATTTTAAAATGATTATTCTAATACCCTTCCTGTACTAGAGAGAAATGAAAGTACTTTATTGAAAAATTGTAGGGGGCCTTCCCTTGTGGCTCAGTGGATAAGAACCTGTCTGCCAATGCAGGAGACACAGGTTCGATCCCTGATCTGGGAAGATCCCACATACCGCGGAGCAGCTAAACCCACACATCAACAAAGATCCAGCACAGCCAAAAATAAATAAATAAAAGTTTTTTTTAAAAAAAAAAAAGGAAAGAAAAATTGTAGGACCTTCCTGGTGGCACCGTGGATAAGAATCCACCTGCCAATGCAGGGGACATGGGTTTGATCCCTGGTCTGAGAAGATCCCACATGCCACGGGGCAACTAAGCCTGCGCACCACCATTCAGCCTGCACTACGGGGCCTGTGTTTTGCAACAAGAGAAGCCACTGCAATGGGAAGTCCACTCACAGCAACAAAGAGACCACCCCTGTCCTGCCCCGCCCTCGCCGCAACTAGAGAAAGCCTTCACAGAGCAACAAAGACCCAGTGCAGCCAAAAAAAACCCTGAACAAACAAACATACAAAGCACAAAAAATAAACTTAGAAAAATTGTATAAGGATTTCCATGACGGTCTCGTGGTTAAGACTCTGCACTTTCTTTTTTTCGGGGGTGGGGGGCAGGTTGTGGAGGGTGGGGGGTGGGCCACTTCTATTGGTCTTTCATTTATCTATTTTCATCCATCTTTGTTCTTTGGCCCGTGTGGGCCTCCCATCGCAGTGGCCTCTGTTATCGCAGAGCACTGGCTCTGGGCGCGTGCGCTCCAGAGCTCCAGCTCGGTAATTGGACACATTGGTGCAGCCACTCCACGGCATGTGGGATCCTCCCAGGCCAGTGATCGAACTGGTGCCTTGCACTACAAGGCGGTGTCCTTACCCATTGGACCACCGGGGAAGCCCCAAGACACTGCGCTTTCAATGCAGGGCGCCCAGGTTTAATCCCTGGTCAGGGAACTGAGATCTCACATGCTCTTTCCAAAATATGCTTTGTAATAGTCTCTCTACCCTAAAGTGAAATCTCCAGATAATATAACATGCTTACCCACTTGATTTTAAAATGATTATTCTAATACCCTTCCTGTACTAGAGAGAAATGAAAGTACTTTATTGAAAAATTGTAGGGGGCCTTCCCTTGTGGCTCAGTGGATAAGAACCTGTCTGCCAATGCAGGAGACACAGGTTCGATCCCTGATCTGGGAAGATCCCACATACCGCGGAGCAGCTAAACCCACACATCAACAAAGATCCAGCACAGCCAAAAATAAATAAATAAAAGTTTTTTTTAAAAAAAAAAAAGGAAAGAAAAATTGTAGGACCTTCCTGGTGGCACCGTGGATAAGAATCCACCTGCCAATGCAGGGGACATGGGTTTGATCCCTGGTCTGAGAAGATCCCACATGCCACGGGGCAACTAAGCCTGCGCACCACCATTCAGCCTGCACTACGGGGCCTGTGTTTTGCAACAAGAGAAGCCACTGCAATGGGAAGTCCACTCACAGCAACAAAGAGACCACCCCTGTCCTGCCCCGCCCTCGCCGCAACTAGAGAAAGCCTTCACAGAGCAACAAAGACCCAGTGCAGCCAAAAAAAACCCTGAACAAACAAACATACAAAGCACAAAAAATAAACTTAGAAAATTGTATAAGGATTTCCATGACGGTCTCGTGGTTAAGACTCTGCACTTTCTTTTTTTCGGGGGTGGGGGGCAGGTTGTGGAGGGTGGGGGGTGGGCCACTTCTATTGGTCTTTCATTTATCTATTTTCATCCATCTTTGTTCTTTGGCCCGTGTGGGCCTCCCATCGCAGTGGCCTCTGTTATCGCAGAGCACTGGCTCTGGGCGCGTGCGCTCCAGAGCTCCAGCTCGGTAATTGGACACATTGGTGCAGCCACTCCACGGCATGTGGGATCCTCCCAGGCCAGTGATCGAACTGGTGCCCCTTGCACTACAAGGCGGTGTCCTTACCCATTGGACCACCGGGGAAGCCCCAAGACACTGCGCTTTCAATGCAGGGCGCCCAGGTTTAATCCCTGGTCAGGGAACTGAGATCTCACATGCTGTATCCAATTTTTTTTAAATTAAAAATAACACATTTTTACATATGTAAGCACTTGGGCTGACTATGCAGGAAGACAGAAGCAGTCCTAGGCATGTGGCCTCAGGCAGGTGCAGCCTGCAGACCTGCGCAGGGGCACAGGGGTGGCAACTGGGTAAAGGGACGAACAGCTCTTAGTGAAGCCCCGGACCAGACCAAGCCCAGTCTCAACCCGTCACGGCTCGGCAGGACGTCCTGCATGGAGGACTGTCACCAGGAAGAGTCCTCCCCGATCGTTGTGGGAACTAAAAATGCCCCCAACTCACCAGTGTGGGACACGCCTCTCTGCCAGGGCAGTCACGCCCCTCCCAAGAAGCCCAGCTCCAGGCCGAGGGTGGAGAGGAGAGGAATGAGTCAGCCAAGCTCGGGCCCCAGGAGCTAATCACCCCGAGCTGGGAGAGGCAGGGGCACGATGAGCCCAAACACAGGTAAGGTTCACAGTCATCACCTGGTGCCTCTGACTTCACTACCTTCCCTGCAGCGCACGACATCATCCGGCTCCAGCAAGAAGCTCAATATCCCTCTTCTCACTTCGTCATCATCAGTGACCAAGTCGTGTCAGTGTGGCCTAAAATTTCTCTCAATCCATCTCCTTCTCTCTTCTTTTTTTTTTTTTTTTGGCCACTTTTATTGGTTTTTCATTTATGTATTTTCATTCATCTTTGTTCTTTGGCCTTTGTGGGCCTCTCACTGCAGTGGCCTCTCTCGTTGCAGAGCACCGGCTCTGGGCGCCTGCGCTCCAGAGCTCCGGCTCGGTAGCTCCGCGGCACGTGGGATCTTCCCAGGCCAGGGATCGAACCTGTGCCCTTTGCACTGCAAGGCGGAGTCCTTACCCACTAGACCACCAGGGAAGCCCCTCCTCTCCTTCTCTTATCGCTGTCTCCTCCTTCATTCAAGCCTTGTCTCCCTCGTGGGTGACTGCAGTGTCTTCCTTACCCCGACACCCCCCCCGCTTCAGTCACCTCAGCGGTCCCCTAGTCTAGCCCCTGCGTTAGTCTGCTCAGGCTGCCATACAAAATGCTAGAGACTGTACGGTTTAAACAGCAGAAATTTACTTTTTCATAGTCCTGGAGGCTGGAAACCGGAGATCAAGGGTCCATGGGTTTGGTTTCTTCTGAGGCCTCTCTCCTCCTCGGCTTGCAGATGGCCGCGCTCTCGCCTGCCCTCCTGTGGTGGCCCTTGGTCCGTGTGTTGCCTGCATCCTCCTGTCCTCTTGCAATGACACCAGTCATAGGATAGGCCCACACACAGGACTTCGCTTTAACTTAACTGCCTCTTGATAGACCCTGTCTTCATTGACAGTCATATGCTGAGGTCTCGGAGGTTAGGACTTCCATATATGAACTTTGAGGGGACGCAGTTGAGCCTCGGGTACCCCTCTTCAGTGTTTCATCTTGAAGTATCAAGTGGTTCCTCTTAATGCCTCCAGAAACTCAGCTCTATATGCCCTGTGTTTTGCTTAAACAAGAAGAGGGCTTGTCACTCATGGCACTTCCTGGTCTCGAGGTAGAGGCCCAGCTGGGTCTGGAGCTTGCGTGATGCCATTCAGATCCCCTCTGAGATCAAGTTCCTCTAAGTGGGTATCAGAGTCAGGCTCCAAGTGCGGCAAAGCTCAGCTCTAGGTCACGTCAAAGGTGGAAGAGAGAGTGGTTCCCAGTGGTGGGAACAGAGGTCCGAACTGGTCTTGTTTGCTCTGATTGGCCTGATGGACTCTGAGCTCTTCCCTGAGCCTGTCACCAAGGCTGGGGGACACGTGTGGTGACAAGCAGCCAGGCGGAGCTAGGACACCACCAGTTCCCCTGGGGAAAGATAAAGGCACAGATGTCAGTTTCCAGAAGGAGGGCAGACCGTGGGCTGTCTGCAAACATTACAGAAGCTCACTGGAGAATGTATGAATACAGGAGTGAATGAGCGCCTCAGACCTTCTATAATGTGGTAGGGAAATGTGAGGTAAATCCAATTGTCTACGGATTTCATTTCCATGGCTTGGTTGGTCACACTGGCTTTCTCATCTCAAGCAATGCTTTTCCATGTTCCCTATGGAAAACATTGACAGATTTTCTTTTCTTGGGCTCCAAAGTCACTGAAAATAGTGACTGCAGCTGTGAAATGAAAAGATGCTTGCTCCTTGGAAAAAAAGCTCTGACAAACCTAGGTGGTCCATGTAGTCAAAGCTGCGATTTTTCCAGTACTCATATACAGATGTGAGTTGGACCATAATGAAACCTGAGCACTGAAGAATTGGTGCTTTCGAACTGTGGTGCTGGAGAAGATTCTCTAGAGTCCCTTGGACAGCAAGGAGATCAAACCAGTCATCTTAAAGGAAATCAACCCTGAATATTCATTGGAAGGACTGATGCTGAAGCTGAAGCTCTAATACTTTAGCCACTTGATGTGAAGAACCAACTCACTGGAAAAGACCCTGATGCTGGGAAAGACTGAGGGCAGGAGGAGAAGGGAATGACAGAGGATGAGATGGTTGGATGCCATCACCAACACAATGGATCTGAGTTTGAGCAAACTCTGGGAGGTAGTGAAGGACAGGGAAGCCGGGTGTGCTGCAGTCCATGGGGTCACAAAGAGTCAGACAGGACTGAGTGACTGAACAACAACAGTTAGTGTTAGCTCCATTGCAGAGGGTGACTTTGTCTTTAACCAGTGACTTGAAAATGTGCAGGAACTAAGCACAGGCTACAAGTTCCTGTTTGGAATGGACTAGGACATATAAAGATTCTAGGAACTTGCCTCATGGTCCAGTGGCTAATACCCCACCCTCCCAATGCAGGGGGCCTGTTTCTGAACCCTGGTCCAGTAACTAGATCCCATATGCCTCAACTATCGATCCTTAACTAAGACCCAGCATAGCCAAATAAATAAATAAAATAAATATTAAAATAAATAAAGACACCAAGCAATAAAAAGATTATGGTGCCTCCACCCGCCACCTTGTTACTGTCATTAAAAATAAAAATTCAAAGCCATGAAATAAATGTAAGGAAGTCTAACAACTGGTTCATGTTTCCCATAAAGACTATTTGAATTGCAAATATGTATTGATCGAATTATTTTAAGAAGAATGAAATTATTTTTTTCCTAGGCCTCTGCCCTGCTGGCTCTGGCAGGCACTTGCACCTGCTGATGGGGAATTTGGCCTTGTTGCCCGTGCTTGACCCCGGAGGATCATTTACCCAACTGTGGCTGAGGTCTCCCTCGACTGTGTGAACACAGACCCCCTGAAGACAGAGAGGAGAGGCTGAGGCATCTGTGTTCAGGCCTCTGTGGGGCCGGCTTGGGACCTGGAGATGGTAGGCAAGCACTGACGGTTTGGCAAGGTGATGTGGTTGGATCTCCCTGGCTCACTGCAGGCTGCAGAGGGTCTCAGGTCGGGGGCCCTGGTGGGGTACTCCCAGGGTAAGTGGTGCATCGTGGCTGCCCCTGCTGGCTCTCTCAGCTCCTCAGTATGCCCACCCTAGGGCTCTGGGTAAGAAAGCATGGCATCTATTTATTTATTTATTTATTTTTTAAACCTTTATTTTACTTTTAACTTTTACAGAGTTTTGTTGTTCACAGACATGCATGTTCTCAGATTAGTCACATGTATATCCCCCCCTTCCCTCCCCTCCCGACCATCACTTGAGAAACGGGTAGTGAAGGACAGGGAAGCCGGGTGTGCTGCAGTCCATGGGGTCACAAAGAGTCAGACAGGACTGAGTGACTGAACAACAACAGTTAGTGTTAGCTCCATTGCAGAGGGTGACTTTGTCTTTAACCAGTGACTTGAAAATGTGCAGGAACTAAGCACAGGCTACAAGTTCCTGTTTGGAATGGACTAGGACATATAAAGATTCTAGGAACTTGCCTCATGGTCCAGTGGCTAATACCCCACCCTCCCAATGCAGGGGGCCTGTTTCTGAACCCTGGTCCAGTAACTAGATCCCATATGCCTCAACTATCGATCCTTAACTAAGACCCAGCATAGCCAAATAAATAAATAAAATAAATATTAAAATAAATAAAGACACCAAGCAATAAAAAGATTATGGTGCCTCCACCCGCCACCTTGTTACTGTCATTAAAAATAAAAATTCAAAGCCATGAAATAAATGTAAGGAAGTCTAACAACTGGTTCATGTTTCCCATAAAGACTATTTGAATTGCAAATATGTATTGATCGAATTATTTTAAGAAGAATGAAATTATTTTTTTCCTAGGCCTCTGCCCTGCTGGCTCTGGCAGGCACTTGCACCTGCTGATGGGGAATTTGGCCTTGTTGCCCGTGCTTGACCCCGGAGGATCATTTACCCAACTGTGGCTGAGGTCTCCCTCGACTGTGTGAACACAGACCCCCTGAAGACAGAGGAGAGGCTGAGGCATCTGTGTTCAGGCCTCTGTGGGGCCGGCTTGGGACCTGGAGATGGTAGGCAAGCACTGACGGTTTGGCAAGGTGATGTGGTTGGATCTCCCTGGCTCACTGCAGGCTGCAGAGGGTCTCAGGTCGGGGGCCCTGGTGGGGTACTCCCAGGGTAAGTGGTGCATCGTGGCTGCCCCTGCTGGCTCTCTCAGCTCCTCAGTATGCCCACCCTAGGGCTCTGGGTAAGAAAGCATGGCATCTATTTATTTATTTATTTATTTTTTAAACCTTTATTTTACTTTTAACTTTTACAGAGTTTTGTTGTTCACAGACATGCATGTTCTCAGATTAGTCACATGTATATCCCCCCCTTCCCTCCCCCCCCGACCATCACACAGCACCCCTGAAGGATCCCCTTTTCTCACAGAGCAATGACTAGAGCTATTTTCTTCACTTATGATAGTACAGGCCTTCATGCTACTTCCCTTACGCCTCTCACCCACTGTTCCTTCCCCAAAATGTCCATATGTCCACTGTCCATGTCTGTCTTTCTGCCGCTTCACTGCATGTGCCATCATCACCATCCTACTAGATTCCATATATATGTGTTAATATACTGTATTTGTCCTTCTCTTTCTGACTGACTTCACTTTTTAGGATACGTTCTAGATCCAGCCACCTCATGAGGGCTGATTCTTCTGCATTTCTCTTTACAGCTGTGTAGTATTCCATTGTATATATGTACCAGAGCTTTTGGATCCATTCGTTCGTCGATGGGCATCTAGGTTCCTTCCATGTTCTAGCTATTGTATAGAGAGCTGCAATGAACACTGGGGTACAGGTGCTTCTTTCAGTTTTGATTTCATCAGGGTATAAGCCTAAGAGTGGGATTGCTGGGTCATATGGTGCTTCTATTTTTAGTTTTTTAAGAAATCTCCAGACTGTCTTCCATAGAGGCTGTATCAATTTACACTCCCACCAGCAATGCAGGAGTGTTCCCTTTTCTCTGCAGCCTCTCCAGCATTTATTGTCTGTCGATTTGTGGATGATGGCCATTCTGACGGGTGTGAGGTGATATCTCATTGTAGTTTTGATTTGCATTTCTCTAATTATTAGTGAAGTTGAGCATCGTTTCATGTATTTTTGGGCCATCTGTATGTCATCGTTGGAGAGGTGTCTGTTTAGGTCCTTTTCCCATTTTTTGATTGGGTTGTTCGTTTTTCCAGTGCTGAGTTGTCTGAGTTGCTTGTAGATTTTGGAGATTAATTCTTTGTCTATTGCTTCATTGGCTATGATTTTCTCCCACTCTGTGGGCTGTCTATTCAGCTTTTTTGTAATTTCTTTAGCTGTACAAAAGCTTTTAAGTTTCATTAGGTCCCACATGTTCATTTGTCTTTTTAGTTCCACTATTCTAGTAGGTGGGTCAGAGAAGATCTTGCTTTGATTGATGTCCTTGAGGGTTTTGCCTATATTCTCCTCTAAGAGTTTGATGGTTTCTGGCCTTACATTTAAGTCTTTAATCCATTTTGACTTGATCTTTGTGTATGGTGTCAGGGTATGTTCCAACTTCATTTTCTTGCATGTAGCTGTCCAATTTTCCCAGCACCATTTGTTGAAGAGGCTGTCTTTGTCCCATTTTATATGTTCGCCTCCTTTGTCAAAAATAAGGTACCCATAGGTGCGTGGCTTTACCTCTGGGTTCTCGATCTTGTTCCATTGGTCGATATTTCTGTTTTTGTGCCAGTACCATACTGTCTTGATGACTGTTGCTTTGTAGTAGAGTCTGAAGGTGGGGAGGCTGATCCCCCCAGCTCCATTCTTCTTCCTGAGGATTGCTTTGGCTATTCGAGGTCTTTTGTGTTTCCATATGAACTGTGTTATTCGTTGATTATGTGCTTTTGTCTGATCCGTATAGAGAGCTGCAATGAACACTGGGGTACAGGTGCTTCTTTCAGTTTTGATTTCATCAGGGTATAAGCCTAAGAGTGGGATTGCTGGGTCATATGGTGCTTCTATTTTTAGTTTTTTAAGAAATCTCCAGACTGTCTTCCATAGAGGCTGTATCAATTTACACTCCCACCAGCAATGCAGGAGTGTTCCCTTTTCTCTGCAGCCTCTCCAGCATTTATTGTCTGTCGATTTGTGGATGATGGCCATTCTGACGGGTGTGAGGTGATATCTCATTGTAGTTTTGATTTGCATTTCTCTAATTATTAGTGAAGTTGAGCATCGTTTCATGTATTTTTGGGCCATCTGTATGTCATCGTTGGAGAGGTGTCTGTTTAGGTCCTTTTCCCATTTTTTGATTGGGTTGTTCGTTTTTCCAGTGCTGAGTTGTCTGAGTTGCTTGTAGATTTTGGAGATTAATTCTTTGTCTATTGCTTCATTGGCTATGATTTTCTCCCACTCTGTGGGCTGTCTATTCAGCTTTTTTGTAATTTCTTTAGCTGTACAAAAGCTTTTAAGTTTCATTAGGTCCCACATGTTCATTTGTCTTTTTAGTTCCACTATTCTAGTAGGTGGGTCAGAGAAGATCTTGCTTTGATTGATGTCCTTGAGGGTTTTGCCTATATTCTCCTCTAAGAGTTTGATGGTTTCTGGCCTTACATTTAAGTCTTTAATCCATTTTGACTTGATCTTTGTGTATGGTGTCAGGGTATGTTCCAACTTCATTTTCTTGCATGTAGCTGTCCAATTTTCCCAGCACCATTTGTTGAAGAGGCTGTCTTTGTCCCATTTTATATGTTCGCCTCCTTTGTCAAAAATAAGGTACCCATAGGTGCGTGGCTTTACCTCTGGGTTCTCGATCTTGTTCCATTGGTCGATATTTCTGTTTTTGTGCCAGTACCATACTGTCTTGATGACTGTTGCTTTGTAGTAGAGTCTGAAGTTGGGGAGGCTGATCCCCCCAGCTCCATTCTTCTTCCTGAGGATTGCTTTGGCTATTCGAGGTCTTTTGTGTTTCCATATGAACTGTGTTATTCGTTGGTCTAGTTCTGTGAAGAATGTTATTGGAAGTTTGATAGGGATCGCATTGAATCTATAGATGACATTTGGTAGTATGGTCATTTTCACAATATTGATTCTCCCGACCCAGGAACACGGAATATTTCTCCATCTGTTTAACTCTTCTTTAATGTCTCTCATGAGTGTCTTATAATTTTCTGTGTACAGTTCTTTTGTTTCTTTGGGTAGGTTTATTCCTAGATATTTGATTCTTTTGGTTGCGATGGTAAAGGGGATTGCCTCTTTGATTTCATTTTCTGATTTTTCATTGTTTGTGTATAGGAATGCCAGTGATTTCTGTATATTGATTTTGTATCCTGCGACTTTGCTGAATTCGCTGATTAACTCTAGTAGTTTTGTAATAGTGTCTTTGGGATTTTCTATGTATAATATCATGTCATCTGCAAATAGAGAGAGTTTGACTTCTTCTTTTCCAATCTGGATTCCTTTGATTTCTTTCTCTTCTCTTATTGCTATTGCTAGAACTTCCAGGACTATGTTGAATAGTAGTGGTGAAAGTGGACACCCTTGTCTTGTTCCTGATCTTAGAAGGAATGCTTTGAGTTTTTCACCATTGAGGATAATGTTCGCTGTGGGCTTCTCATATATGGCTTTCACTATGTTAAGATAAGTTCCTTCTATGCCCAATTTTTGAAGAGTTTTTATCATAAATGGATGCTGTACTTTGTCAAAGGCCCTTTTGATCTTTGTATGGTGTCAGGGTATGTTCCAACTTCATTTTCTTGCATGTAGCTGTCCAATTTTCCCAGCACCATTTGTTGAAGAGGCTGTCTTTGTCCCCTTTTATATGTTCGCCTCCTTTGTCAAAAATAAGGTACCCATAGGTGCGTGGCTTTATCTCTGGGTTCTCGATCTTGTTCCATTGGTCGATATTTCTGTTTTTGTGCCAGTACCATACTGTCTTGATGACTGTTGCTTTGTAGTAGAGTCTGAAGTTGGGGAGGCTGATCCCCCCAGCTCCATTCTTCTTCCTGAGGATTGCTTTGGCTATTCGAGGTCTTTTGTGTTTCCATATGAACTGTGTTATTCGTTGGTCTAGTTCTGTGAAGAATGTTATTGGAAGTTTGATAGGGATCGCATTGAATCTATAGATGACATTTGGTAGTATGGTCATTTTCACAATATTGATTCTCCCGACCCAGGAACACGGAATATTTCTCCATCTGTTTAACTCTTCTTTAATGTCTCTCATGAGTGTCTTATAATTTTCTGTGTACAGTTCTTTTGTTTCTTTGGGTAGGTTTATTCCTAGATATTTGATTCTTTTGGTTGCGATGGTAAAGGGGATTGCCTCTTTGATTTCATTTTCTGATTTTTCATTGTTTGTGTATAGGAATGCCAGTGATTTCTGTATATTGATTTTGTATCCTGCGACTTTGCTGAATTCGCTGATTAACTCTAGTAGTTTTGTAATAGTGTCTTTGGGATTTTCTATGTATAATATCATGTCATCTGCAAATAGAGAGAGTTTGACTTCTTCTTTTCCAATCTGGATTCCTTTGATTTCTTTCTCTTCTCTTATTGCTATTGCTAGAACTTCCAGGACTATGTTGAATAGTAGTGGTGAAAGTGGACACCCTTGTCTTGTTCCTGATCTTAGAGGGAATGCTTTGAGTTTTTCACCATTGAGGATAATGTTCGCTGTGGGCTTCTCATATATGGCTTTCACTATGTTAAGATAAGTTCCTTCTATGCCCAATTTTTGAAGAGTTTTTATCATAAATGGATGCTGTACTTTGTCAAAGGCTTTTTCTGCATCTATTGAGATGATCATGTGATTTTTGTCTTTCAATTTGTTGATATGGTGTATCACATTGATTGATTTGCGGATGTTGAAGAATCCTTGCATGCCTGGGATGAACCCAACTTGATCGTGATGAATGAGCTTTTGATGTGTTGCTGAATTCTGTTTGCTAGGATTTTGTTGAGGATTTTGGCATCTAGATTCATCAGTGAAATTGGCCTATAATTTTCTTTTTTTGTGATGTCTTTGCCTGGCTTTGGTATCAGGGTGATGGTGGCCTCATAGAATGTGTTTGGAAGTGTTCCTTCCTGGGCAAGTTTTTGGAAGAGTTTTAGAAGGACAGGCATTAGCTCTTCTTTAAATGTTTGGTAGAATTCACTTGTGAAACCATCTGGCCCTGGGCTTTTATTTTGGGTAGATTTTTGATCACAAGGTCGATTTCTGAGCTTGTGATTGGCTTGTTCATAGTTTCTATTTCTTCCTGGTTGAGTCTTGGGAGATTAATCTTCTCTAAGAAACTGTCCATTTCTTCCAGGTTGTCCAGTTTGTTGCCATAGAGTTGTTCATAATAGTCTCTTATAATCCTTTGGATTTCTGCATTATCCGTTGTAATCTCTCCTTTTTCATTTTTGATTTTGGTGATCTGGTTCTTCTCTCTCTTTTTCTTAATGAGTCTGGCCAGTGGTGTGTCGATTTTATTGACTTTTTCGAAGAACCAGCTTTTTGTTTTATTTATCTTTACTATTGTTTCTTTTGTTTCTTTTTCATTTATTTCTGCTCTGATCTTTATGATTTCCCTTCTTCTGCTGGCTTTGGGGTGTTTTTGTTCTTCTTTCTCCAGTTGTTTTAAGCGTAAGGTAAGGTCGTCTGTTTGAGATTTTCCTAGTTTCTTGAGGTGGGATTGTAATGCTATAAACTTCCCTCTTAGAACTGCTTTTGCAGTATCCCATAGGTTTTGCACTGTCGTGTGTTCATTGTCATTTTCTTCTAGGAATTTTTTTATTTCTCCTTTGATTTCCTCAATGATCAGTTGGTTTTTTAGGTATGTGTTGTTTAATCTCCATGTGTTTGTGTTTTTAGCGGTTTTTTCCTGTAGTTGATCTCTAGTCTCACTGCATTGTGGTCCGAGAAGATGGTTGATAGAATTTCAGTTTTCTTGAATTGACTGAGGATTGATTTGTGGCCCAAGATGTGGTCTATCCTGGAGAATGTTCCGTGAGCACTTGAGAAGAAAGTGTATTCTTCTGCTTTTGGATGGAAAGTCCTAAAGATATCAATGAGGTCCATTTCTTCTAGTGTGGCATTTAAGGCTTGTGTTTCTTTATTAATTTTCTGTTTGGATGATCTGTCCATTGGTGTGAGAGGAGTGTTAAAGTCTCCTACTATGATTGTGTTGCTGTCAATGTCTTCTTTTATGTCTGAAAGTGTTTGTCTTATGTATTGGGGTGCTCCTGTGTTGGGAGCATAGATATTTATGATTGTTATGTCTTCTTCTTGGATCGATCCCTTAATCATGATGTAGTGACCTGCCTTGTCTCTTAGAATCTTCTTTACTTTAAAATCTATTTTATCTGATATGAGGATTGCTACTCCAGCTTTCTTTTGATTTCCATTTGCATGGAATATCTTTTTCCCGCCTCTCACTTTCAGTCTATGAGTGTCTCTAGGTCTGAAATGAGTTTCCTGGAGGCAGCATATGTATGGGTCGTGTTTTTGGATCCATTCAGCCACTCTGTGTCTTTTGGTTGGGGCGTTTAGTCCATTGACATTCAAAGTAATTATTGATCCAAATGATCCTATTGTCATCTTCTTAGATGTTATGATGGGTTTGTTTCGTGGATCTTCTCCTTTTATACTTGTTGTCTATACAAGTCCCTTTAACATTTGTTGTAAGGCTGGTTTGGTGTGACTAAATTCTTTTAATTTTTGCTTGTCTGTAAAGCTTTTGATTTCTCCATCAATTTTGAAGGAGATCCTTGCAGGGTAGAGGATTCTTGGTTGCAGATTATTCTCTTTCAGCCGTTTAAATGTGTCCTGCCATTCCCTTCTGGCCTGCAGAGTTTCTGTTGAAAGATCAGCTGTTAAACGGATGGGCTTTCCCTTGTATGTCACTCGTTGCTTTTCCCTTGCTGCTTTGAGAATTCTATCTTTGTGTTTAATTTGTGTTAACTTCATTAATATGTGTCTTGGTGTGTTTCTTCTCGGATTGATTCTGTTAGGTACTCTTTGTGCTTCTTGGACTTGATTGACTATTTCTTTTCCCATGTTGGGGAAATTTTCAACTATAATCTCTTCAAAAATTTTCTCATAGCCTTTCTTTTTCTTCTTCTTCTGGAACCCCTATAATTCGAATATTGGTGCGTTTGATATTATCCCAGAGGTCTCTGAGGCTGTCCTCTGCTCTTTTCATTCTTTGAGCTAGAGTCTGTTTTTCAGCAGTTACTTCCATCATTTTATCTTCCAGCTCACTTATCCGGTCTTCTGTCTCAGATACTCTGCTCTTGATTCCTTCTACAGTGTTTTTCAGTTCAGCAATTGAGTTGTTTGTCTCTGTTAATTTTTGGTAAGTTCTTGTATTTCTTTATTCAGTGTGTTAGTTGTATCTTGCAATTTCTCTGAAATTCTGTTTTCAGTGTCTTTGATCATCTTTACTATCATTCTTCTGAAATCACTTTCAGAAAGTTTGTCCAAATTCTCTTCATTAATTTGATCTTGTGTGTTTGTTGATTGTTCCTTCGCTTGTGTGGTATTTCTCTGCCGTTTCATTGTTATTATTAATTTTTTAAAACTGATTCTGTTTGGGATTTCCTTTTCCCAGACTTTGAGTTACGTCTGTTGGTGTTTGTTGTTTGGACGGGGCTTCTATTCTGGGTGATGCTGGTGATTGGGTGATGTCAGGACTTGTATACAAGTGATTACCTTTGCTGGCGTTCTCACTTGTATACTGCTCTTTAGTGTTATGCGTTCTCTAGTATTGTAGTTTTGGAGTCAGTGCACCCTCAAAACCCCGGGGCTTGTTGCCTGACCAGGGAATGAAGATTTCACGGCTGGTTTGTTATGGCATTAAATGATATTAAAACATATATATGCAAATGAGAAACAGAAGGTATACCTTTGACAAATGGCAATTTAAAAATTATGCAAGTACTATCTAGTGTATTGAATTATACACATAAACATATACAGCTATAACATAACCCAAGCATTTCAATCAAAAATACAGTACAATACGTTAGCACGGCGAATAGAGAAATCCAAGAATGATATCCACAAGTTAATAAGCAAACTAAGTAGAATACCAATTGGAGAATAATGCTAGAGCAGGATCCCCGTTGGGGATAAGGCAATGAGGACAGAACAGACTAAGAAATATAGTGGGGAAAGGGAAAAAGAGAAAGGGAGGATAGAAGAGAAATATAGAATAATATTGCAAAGTTAAATATAGGGAGATACAGATTTGTATGTATTAGAATTTAGTGCTATAGGAAAGGAGCTTCAGAGAAAGCAAAGAATTATAGAGGAGGTAGTAGTACAAATGAAAAAATTATTAAAAATTAAAAGATCTAAATTTTATAGAAAAATATAGAAAAACAAAGCAAAAATAATAAAAACAAACAAAAGCCCCACAGGACCTTAAAAGGCCAATGGGGAACCAGAAGTTTATACCAAAATAAAATGTGTGGTTTAAAAGGAAAAAGAAAAAAAAAAAATTTATGTAAACTTGAATATATTCAGTCTTACTGATAAGATTAGTAGCTTCAATAGAATTCAGTGAAGGAAATGAACACACCCACTCTCTCTCTCACATACACCCCCAAGGAAAAAAAAAAAAAAGCGGTGGGTGCACTGAGTGGGTTTGGAAAAAAGAGAAAAAAAAAATTGAAACAAAGTAATACAATACAAAAAATGAAATTTTAAAGTCCAGCAGTAACTCCAGCTTCAGACAAAACGTGAAAATAGTGTTTATGTTCTTCTGTCTCTTGCTGACTATTCAGGAATTATCAGTCTTTTTCTTGCCTCTGGCAGTGGTTGGATCTGAAGACCTCTTTGACTACTTGTTTTGGCCTATTCCAGAATTAAAAGGCCCGCCCAGGCTGGCCCTGGGAGTTTCTTAATCCAAATCCCTTTTCTTGCTGGGTGGAGCTAAGTTCCCTCCCTGTAGCTTGACCAGCAGCCCTGCAGTTTGACCAGCAGCCAAACTACAGTAGGGAAAATGGCGTCTGTCTCACAGAGGATTTATTCCCACACGCTCTATGGGAAGCACTTCCACAGTGCCCCCGACCCTGCTGCAGGCCACCGTCGACCCCCGCCACCGCGGACGTCAGGTTACTCAGAGGTGAGTCTGGCTCAGTCTCATGCAGGATCGCTATTCCTCTCTCCCGGATCACAGTGCGCAGAGACTTTCCAGTCCTCCTCGGCGGCTCTGTGATCGGGTTAATGGTAACCTCCTCCAAAGGGAACTGAGTGCCGCCCTTCCGAGGCCTGCTCAAGGGCACTTCTAGCTCAAGGGGCACCTGGACCCTCCAAAGCAGGTCTGGCTCAGTCCCTTGTGGGTGTTAGTGCTCCTCACCGGGTTTTGATCTGCAACAGGCTTTGCGGCTTTGGCCCGCCCAGCCTCTCCGGCGGGTATGAGGTTTGACTTTTAAAAGTGCGATTGCACCCCTCCTACCGTCTTGATGCGGCTTCTCCTTTGTTCTTCGATGTGGGGTGTCCTCTCTGTGATCAGATCCAACCTCCTTTCGTCGATGGTTTCCCAGGAACTCGTCGCAATTCAGGCGATTTTGCAGGAGAGATGAGTGCACGTCCTTCTACGCCGCCATCTTAGCTCCACCTCTATGGCATCTATTTAAATGCACTGTTGCCAGAGTTAGACAAACCCCAAGTGCTAGGCTTCCTCTGGTGGTCCAGTGGGTAAGGACACCCCCTTGCAGTGCAAGGGCGCTGGTTCGATCCCTGACCTGGGAAGATCCCACGTGCCGCGGAGCGGCTGGACCGATGTGTCCAATTGCCAAGTCAGAGCTCCGGAGCGCATGCGCCCAGAGCCGGTGCTCTGAGACAACAGAGGCCACTGCGATGGGAGGCCCACAGAAGCCAAAGAACAAAGATGGATTAAAATAGATAAATGAAAGACCAACAGAAGTGGCCCAACTGTCCCCCTCCCTCCCTACCCTACCCCCCAAAAGATTAAAAAAAAAAAACAACCCAAGTGCTTTTTGCTGGTGAGCAGCAATTACCAAGATGAGGGTTGGGGAGCTTGGAGATGGATGTGGTCTGCAGGCCTGGTCATGATCATAATAATAACAAGTATATAATAATGATTATAATATAATAATAATAATAATAATAAGTGAGAGCTGCCCAAGGGGCTTGGCAGGACAGCACTGTCACCTTCTGCTGCTTGGTCCACCTATTTGAGTTCTGAGGGCCTTTCCTTCAGGGAATAATTCTGCCTCCAGGTGTGTCCTGCCTTGCCTCTGGAGACATCTGTCCTTTAAGGAAGGTTTTGCTTGTGCAGTTGGAAGGGTTTGGGGCTTCCACAGTGCGAGAGACTTTCCAGTCCTCCTCGGCGGCTCTGTGATCGGGTTAATGGTAACCTCCTCCAAAGGGAACTGAGTGCCGCCCTTCCGAGGCCTGCTCAAGGGCACTTCTAGCTCAAGGGCACCTGGACCCTCCAAAGCAGGTCTGGCTCAGTCCCTTGTGGGTGTTAGTGCTCCTCACCGGGTTTTGATCTGCAACAGGCTTTGCGGCTTTGGCCGCCCAGCCTCTCCGGCGGGTATGAGGTTTGATTTTTAAAAAGTGCGATTGCACCCTCCTACCGTCTTGATGCGGCTTCTCCTTTGTTCTTCGATGTGGGGTGTCCTCTCTGTGATCAGATCCAACCTCCTTTCGTCGATGGTTTCCCAGGAACTCGTCGCAATTCAGGCGATTTTGCAGGAGAGATGAGTGCACGTCCTTCTACGCCGCCATCTTAGCTCCACCTCTATGGCATCTATTTAAATGCACTGTTGCCAGAGTTAGACAAACCCCAAGTGCTAGGCTTCCTCTGGTGGTCCAGTGGGTAAGGACACCCCCTTGCAGTGCAAGGGCGCTGGTTCGATCCCTGACCTGGGAAGATCCCACGTGCCGCGGAGCGGCTGGACCGATGTGTCCAATTGCCAAGTCAGAGCTCCGGAGCGCATGCGCCCAGAGCCGGTGCTCTGAGACAACAGAGGCCACTGCGATGGGAGGCCCACAGAAGCCAAAGAACAAAGATGGATTAAAATAGATAAATGAAAGACCAACAGAAGTGGCCCAACTGTCCCCCTCCCTCCCTACCCTACCCCCCAAAAGATTAAAAAAAAAAAACAACCCAAGTGCTTTTTGCTGGTGAGCAGCAATTACCAAGATGAGGGTTGGGGAGCTTGGAGATGGATGTGGTCTGCAGGCCTGGTCATGATCATAATAATAACAAGTATATAATAATGATTATAATATAATAATAATAATAATAATAAGTGAGAGCTGCCCAAGGGGCTTGGCAGGACAGCACTGTCACCTTCTGCTGCTTGGTCCACCTATTTGAGTTCTGAGGGCCTTTCCTTCAGGGAATAATTCTGCCTCCAGGTGTGTCCTGCCTTGCCTCTGGAGACATCTGTCCTTTAAGGAAGGTTTTGCTGATGGCTGTGCAGTTGGAAGGGTTTGGGGTTCTTCCTAGCCATGTGTCCACACCTTGTCTAAATGGCAAGGGGGGGGCTTCCCCTGGTGGTCCAGTGGGTAAGGACACCGCCTTGCAGTGCAAGGGGCGCCGGTTCGAGCCCTGGCCTGGGAAGATCCCACGTGCCGTGGAGTGGCTGGACTGATGTGTCCAATTACCGAGCCCAAGCTCTGAGGCGCATGCACCCAGAGCCGGCGCTCTGCGACGACAGATGCCACCGCGGTGGGAGGCCCACAGGAGCCAAAGAACACAGATGAATGAAAAATAGAGAAATGAAAGACAAATGGAAGTGGCCCGCCTGCTCCCCTCCCTCCCCAACCCGACCTCCACCCAAAATAAATAAATAAATAAATAAATCTTTAAAAAATAAATAAATAAATGGCAAGGGGACGCAGCTCTGGAGGCCCCTTTGTGTAGGACAGAGTTTCTCATTGCGGTCTCAGGATCCTCTTTATCAGGATCACCTGAGTGTCGGCTAAACTGAGCTCTCAGTTGGACTCCAGGTCTGTCAAGTCACTGCCATAGTGGCTAAAATAAGCAGTTGTTGTGTTGTTCAGTCGCTAGGTTGTGTCTGACTCTTTGCAACCTCATGGACTATAGCATGCCAGGCTTCTCTGTCCTCTATTTTCTTCCAGAGTTTGTTCATGTTCATGTCCATTGAGTCGGTGAGGCTATCTAACCATCTCTTCCTCTGCCACCCTCTTCTCCTGCCCTCATATCTTTCCCAACTGCCACCCTCTTCTCCTCCAGTCTTCAATCATTCCCAGCATCGGGGTCTTTTGCGATGTGTTGGCTCTTCCCATCAGGTGGAAAAATGTTGGAACTTCAGCTCTCACCAGTCCTTCCAGTGAATATTCAGTGTTGATTTCCTTGAGGATTGATTGATTCGGTCTCCTTGCTGTCCAAGGGATTCTCAAGAGTTTTCTCTAAGACCATAGTTCAAAGCCATCAGTTCTTTGGCGCTCAGCCTTCTTTATGGTCCAAATGTATTTCCAAATTCCTCCCTTGTGGTTATCTGGGTCATTAAGACCTTTTTTGTATAGTTCTTCTGTGCATTCTTGCCACCTCTTCTTAATCTCGTCTGCTTCTGTTAGGTCCTTGGCATTTCTGTCCTTTATCTTCCCCATCCTTGCATGAAATATTCTCTTGATTTTCTCGAGTTTTCTTGGAGAGATTTCTAGTCTTTGCTATTCTGTTATTTTCCTCTATTTCTTTGCACTGCTCATTTAAGAACTTCTCTCTCCTCGCTGTTCTCTGAAAATTCTGCATTCAGTTGGCTGTATCTTTCCCTTTCTCTTTTGCCTTTTGTATCTCTTTCCTCAGCTATTTGTAAAGCCTTCTCAGACAACAACTTATATAGTCTGAAGCTAATAGACATTCTGTCTCAAACACTGTTTGACAGGGACTTTGGGAGAAATGTTGAAGCTTGTCCTTAAGGAACTTATTTAAAAACTGGCTGGGAAATAAAAATCCCATACACACAGGAAATCACTGGAGAACAATGAATTGCCTGCCAACCATGTGTCACACGTCTGGGAGAAGCTCAGAGGAGACACTGACTCCCAGGGCTGGCTGTGAGTCGTAAATACCCTCATCAGGATCACCTGAGTGTCGGCTAAACTGAGCTCTCAGTTGGACTCCAGGTCTGTCAAGTCACTGCCATAGTGGCTAAAATAAGCAGTTGTTGTGTTGTTCAGTCGCTAGGTTGTGTCTGACTCTTTGCAACCTCATGGACTATAGCATGCCAGGCTTCTCTGTCCTCTATTTTCTTCCAGAGTTTGTTCATGTTCATGTCCATTGAGTCGGTGAGGCTATCTAACCATCTCTTCCTCTGCCACCCTCTTCTCCTGCCCTCATATCTTTCCCAACTGCCACCCTCTTCTCCTCCAGTCTTCAATCATTCCCAGCATCGGGGTCTTTTGCGATGTGTTGGCTCTTCCCATCAGGTGGAAAAATGTTGGAACTTCAGCTCTCACCAGTCCTTCCAGTGAATATTCAGTGTTGATTTCCTTGAGGATTGATTGATTCGGTCTCCTTGCTGTCCAAGGGATTCTCAAGAGTTTTCTCTAAGACCATAGTTCAAAGCCATCAGTTCTTTGGCGCTCAGCCTTCTTTATGGTCCAAATGTATTTCCAAATTCCTCCCTTGTGGTTATCTGGGTCATTAAGACCTTTTTTGTATAGTTCTTCTGTGCATTCTTGCCACCTCTTCTTAATCTCGTCTGCTTCTGTTAGGTCCTTGGCATTTCTGTCCTTTATCTTCCCCATCCTTGCATGAAATATTCTCTTGATTTTCTCGAGTTTTCTTGGAGAGATTTCTAGTCTTTGCTATTCTGTTATTTTCCTCTATTTCTTTGCACTGCTCATTTAAGAACTTCTCTCTCCTCGCTGTTCTCTGAAAATTCTGCATTCAGTTGGCTGTATCTTTCCCTTTCTCTTTTGCCTTTTGTATCTCTTTCCTCAGCTATTTGTAAAGCCTTCTCAGACAACAACTTATATAGTCTGAAGCTAATAGACATTCTGTCTCAAACACTGTTTGACAGGGACTTTGGGAGAAATGTTGAAGCTTGTCCTTAAGGAACTTATTTAAAAACTGGCTGGGAAATAAAAATCCCATACACACAGGAAATCACTGGAGAACAATGAATTGCCTGCCAACCATGTGTCACACGTCTGGGAGAAGCTCAGAGGAGACACTGACTCCCAGGGCTGGCTGTGAGTCGTAAATACCCTCACCAGGCTTCTAATCCAAGAACAAAGGAAGGAATGTTTATTCCTTGTTTCGGAGGGTCTGGTTCATACCCAGCATAAGCAGAAACCCTGGGATGTCTGGAAACCTCTTATGTCTTTAGAACATGAACCAGGGCTTCTGGAGGTTGCTCACTCCAGGTCGTGGGAATATGACTTGATGGGAAACTCTTATCTCTGTCCAACTGTTTGCCAAGTCCCAGATCTGTGTAATGCCCAAGATCTTTGAAGGTAATTATCTGCTGGATGCAATTTTATTATAAATAAGTAACTCACCGATTTGGGAATCACTGAATGCATGCACAAATGAACCTGCCCAGATCCCAGCAAACAGATGGGAAATGCCCATCAAAAGTGGGCCATGTTATAGAGGTGAATGGGTATTTGAAAATAATGCTTTCGTTGACAATCCCTTACTTAAAAAGGCACACTGGTTTAGGAACATGGAGGAAGACACACACTTGGAGCAGCGTATGGCCATAGACCAAGCAGTGCTTCATCCAGACAAGCATTTCTCATAATGTACTCTGCATATAAATTAAATAAGCGGGGTGACAATATACAGCCTTGATATATTCCTTGCCCAATTTGGAACCAGTCTGTTCCATGTCCACTTCTAACTGTTGCTTCTTGTCCTGCATACAGGTTTCTCAGGAGGCAGATAAGGTGGTCTGGTATTCCCATTTCTTTCAGAATTTTCCAGTTTGTTGTGGTCCACGCAGTCAAAGGCTTTCATGTAGTCCGAAGGATGTTGGCAATTTGATCTCTGGTTACTCTTGTACATCTGGAAGTTTTCAGTTCATGTCCCATTGAAGCCTAGTTTGGAGGATTTTGAGTATTACTTTGGTAGCATGTGAAATGAGTGCAATTGTGGGGTAAAGAAGGGGGAACATTTTAGGCAGAGGGAATGGTATGTGCAAAAGCCAAGAGGTGGCAGAAAGCCTCGTTCTTAAGTGAAAGCGGTTCTGAGTGTGAAGTGGGAGAAGAGTGACAGGATGGAAGCTGGGAAGGTGAGCAGCAGCGACACCTTGTACAATTTTTGACACACAGTATAGAACTTTTGCATTATTCAACCAAGAACCACTGAGAGATTAAAAAATATATATATATTTGGCTGCATCACACGATAGTTGCAGGATCTAGTTCCCTGACCAAGGATCAAACCTGGGTTCCCTGCACTGCAGTCCCAGACCCTGGGCCACAAGGAAAGTTCCCTACTGAGAGATTTTCAGCAGGAGACTAACATGGCTTGCAGCAAGCTTGGAGAATGGAGTCTGGAGGCAGACAGGTAAGTACTTGAAGTAGGGGTGGTGAACAGTGGGGAAGGAGGGTGGGTGAACTGGAGAGGTATCTGAGAGGCTAAACGTGAGTCAAGACAGAGGCCTTTCTGGGTTTCTGGTTGCATTACCAGATGGAGGGGGTGCCACTGGCCTCAAGGGGAGGTCTGGGGAGTGGCCTCTTGCCTTCAACAGTGAGACAGTGTCACATGGACACCTCCCTGAAGTAACCACTGCCACTCTTGCTATTGTTTCTTGTATTGAATGTGTCAATTCTAGCTCCTGTCCATCTTCATGTATGACCCTATTTCACAATATCACTTTAGATTTCTCTTCACCTGTTATCTTAATGGTACGCGTATCTTAGGAAATCTAGATGGGGGAAAATCAGGAAAATAAGTATAATTTCATCATAATCTGACTCAAATGGACATTTTATTTCAATAGCCTGCATTTTAAAAAGCTATAACCTTAAGGTTTAAGACCAAGATACAAACTCCTGGCACTGCTTACCAGGAACTGGTGCTGACTGCTCCCTGAAGTTGAAGTTCAACCCACTATTTTGGAAAGAATTTGTTAACTTTGGCCAGAGACCAGTGAATGAACCACTTTTCCCAGACTACTTAATTTGGGACAGTGATATCACTGAGATTTGTTTTTTTTAAAACATTTCATATATTATGGGAAATGTTATAGAGATAACTGTCTGAAATGCAGTGTTAAGAGCTTGAACAGGAAGGACATAGCTAATGAGAGGCTAGGAAATGAGATAATCTCTTTTACAAAAATCATCTGATATTGAGGAAACAAGGAACTTACAAAGGAGGAGATACAATGAAATAAACCAGTGAGTGGAGCCATCCTTTGGGGATCAGTAACCTTTAGACCCAGCCCGAGCAGTAAGGCTGTGGTGGAGGAATGAATAAAGCGGATCTACCCAGGAGCCAGTTGCCTCTGAGATTCAGTCTTCTTTGTTTTAGACTCGGGAGTCTCGATAAATTATGAAGTGAAAGAATCAAGGATGGAGTAAAGAACCATTCATGCATAAATGCTGGAAATGACCTACTTTAATAGTTGAAGAGCAGGGCACAAAAAACCCTACAGAACCAAACGTGCATTTTTTATTACATTTAACTTATACCTCAATTAAAAAATAACATTAAAAAAATCATAAAAGGAGAAAAAAAAGGACACACAATTAGATCTTGTGGCTAAATAAATTAAAATAATTTATATGTATTGTCCGTAAAAGGGTCAAAAACAGGAAACAAGAAGTAAAGCTTATTTTAAAAAAGAAAAATGCTTCTGAGCTGCCTGAACAGACTTCATTTTCCTTGGATCGTTTCCCTCAGTAACTGACCAGCACCCTACACCCTCAATCCCATTAATAAAAATGCAGATAATTCTTGGGGCAATAAACAAGGGTGGTTGCTTTTCTTTCTTATATTTTTCAAATAGTCTATAAAACAGTTTAACTCCTTCACTAACAGTAAAGTCACGCACACTGATTCCAGCAATCAAAGATTTAACTCTTTGGGTTTCGACGTTTCATGGTGGGGGTCGGGGCGGGGTAGTATTAGATCCATTTATTTAAAATCCAGGCTGAAAAACAAACAAGAAGTCCTCATCCATCTGAAGATATTAATATATTTATTTGAAAATCAAGTTGTGTGAAAGAGAACATGAGTCGTACTCCACATCTCTTCAACCAAAGACTGGCAGACAAGGTCAGCAAAGAGGCAATGATACATGCGGTGAATAGCGGGTCTGAGCGTGAACCTCCCCACGGACGTTTTGAATATGAGCCTGGACAATCGTCTTCAGGTGAACAAGAAGATCCTGGGGAAGCGGGGAGAGGGAGAAGCTAGGGTTATTCTTAATTTTAGAAACATTAAAAAACAACAACAACAACAAACAACAAAAAACCCACAAGAGTACTAGATGCTGGAGTTTAAACCTAGCCTCTAGGGACCTCCCTGGCAGTCCACCGGTTAAGACTTCACATTAGCCTCACAGCGGGCACAGGTCTGATCGCTGGTGTGGGAACTAGGATCCAGCACGCAGAGGTGTGGTACAGCCCCGAACAAGACACAACACAGCAAAACGAGCCCCTAACCCTCCTGATACGGTCCAAATACGCCAGTCTGTGCTAAGACAAACTACAGCTTTCAAATTCTTACTGGAGGGACTTCCCTGGTGGCCCAGTGGATAAAGAGTCCGCCTTGCAGTGCAAGGGCGCCGGTTCGATCCCTGGCCTGGGAAGATCCCACGTGCCACGGAGCAGCTGGACAGGTGTGTCCAATTACAAGCCAGCGCTCTGGAGCGCATGCGCCCAGAGCCAGTGCACTGCAGTGAGAGGGGCCGCTGCAATGGGAAACCCACACAGGCCAAAGAATAAAGACGGATGAAAATAAGTAAATTTTAAAAATCAGTAAAAGAGGCCAAAATTTTAAAAAAAAATTAAAAAAAAATTTCTTACTGGACTGAATATACTAACAAGAATCCAGTTTCCAACTGAAAACCTCTAAGCCATCTGGTAGTTTACTGTCCTGAAAGACTTAATTGGGAGGTTGAAGTAAGGGGCTGTGAAAGGCTGCTGGGGCTAATGTGAGCTCGGTTTTGAACAGACTGAGAGCTCAGGGCACCGATATCGCCATGTGCTGGTTGAGTGAAGCTTAGGAAACTATCTTAGGAAAGATAATTTTCAAAAGCATGAAGGGAAGTTATTGCTGGTTGAGTGAATTCCATGGAAAACAAACAAGAAGTCCTCATCCATCTGAAGATATTAATATATTTATTTGAAAATCAAGTTGTGTGAAAGAGAACATGAGTCGTACTCCACATCTCTTCAACCAAAGACTGGCAGACAAGGTCAGCAAAGAGGCAATGATACATGCGGTGAATAGCGGGTCTGAGCGTGAACCTCCCCACGGACGTTTTGAATATGAGCCTGGACAATCGTCTTCAGGTGAACAAGAAGATCCTGGGGAAGCGGGGAGAGGGAGAAGCTAGGGTTATTCTTAATTTTAGAAACATTAAAAAACAACAACAACAACAAACAACAAAAAACCCACAAGAGTACTAGATGCTGGAGTTTAAACCTAGCCTCTAGGGACCTCCCTGGCAGTCCACCGGTTAAGACTTCACATTAGCCTCACAGCGGGCACAGGTCTGATCGCTGGTGTGGGAACTAGGATCCAGCACGCAGAGGTGTGGTACAGCCCCGAACAAGACACAACACAGCAAAACGAGCCCCTAACCCTCCTGATACGGTCCAAATACGCCAGTCTGTGCTAAGACAAACTACAGCTTTCAAATTCTTACTGGAGGGACTTCCCTGGTGGCCCAGTGGATAAAGAGTCCGCCTTGCAGTGCAAGGGCGCCGGTTCGATCCCTGGCCTGGGAAGATCCCACGTGCCACGGAGCAGCTGGACAGGTGTGTCCAATTACAAGCCAGCGCTCTGGAGCGCATGCGCCCAGAGCCAGTGCACTGCAGTGAGAGGGGCCGCTGCAATGGGAAACCCACACAGGCCAAAGAATAAAGACGGATGAAAATAAGTAAATTTTAAAAATCAGTAAAAGAGGCCAAAATTTTAAAAAAAAATTAAAAAAAAATTTCTTACTGGACTGAATATACTAACAAGAATCCAGTTTCCAACTGAAAACCTCTAAGCCATCTGGTAGTTTACTGTCCTGAAAGACTTAATTGGGAGGTTGAAGTAAGGGGCTGTGAAAGGCTGCTGGGGCTAATGTGAGCTCGGTTTTGAACAGACTGAGAGCTCAGGGCACCGATATCGCCATGTGCTGGTTGAGTGAAGCTTAGGAAACTATCTTAGGAAAGATAATTTTCAAAAGCATGAAGGGAAGTTATAAATCGGCAAACTGTGTCTGGAGGCTTGAATATATGTTTCTACTAATAGCAGTGCTCTTGCATGAAGATTTATCTGAGATTTCTATAAAGGCTTTAATTAATTGCTACTGAGTGTAGAGCCAGATCTGCAACTTGACATTTAAAATGTACTTTTCTGGGCTTCCCTGGTGGTCCAATAGGTAGAGAGTCTGCTTTGTAATGTAAGGGGCACTGGTTCGATCTCCAGCCTGGGAAGATCTCATGTGCCGTGAAGCGGCTGGACCATGTCCAACTATGAGTCAAAGCCCTGGAGCTCGTGCACCCAGAGCCAGTGCTCTGCAATTAGAGAGGCCACTGCAGTGGGAGGCCCGCACGGGCCAAAGAATAAAGATGGATGAAAATAAATAAATAAAAAACCAATAAAAGAGGCCAAATAAAAGGGTGAGGTGATAAATTAAAAGAAAGAAAAAAATGTATTTTTTCTTTGAAGAGTAAAATGCATGTTTGTCTGACAATCTACTTGTATGAGGGTGGGATTAGAGAACTTTGATTATACAGTTTATATGCCTCTTCAAACGTGATGATCATTTGAAAAAAAAAGGGGAAACAGAATGAATATTTTGTGAATTTGCATTTTTTTCTTTTTTTTAAAATCTAAAAACCCCTTCAGGGGCTTCCCTGGTGGTCCAGTGGGTAAAGAGTCTGCCTTGCAGTTCAAGGGGCACCGGTTCGATTCCTGGCCCGGAAAAATCCCATGTGCTGTGCAGCAGCTGGATCAGTGTGTCCAATTACGAGCCAGCGCTCTGGAGTGCATGTGCCCAGAGCCAGTGCTCTGCAATTAGAGAGGCCACTGCAGTGGGAGGCCCGCACGGGCCAAAGAATAAAGATGGATGAAAATAAATAAATAAAAAACCAATAAAAGAGGCCAAATAAAAGGGTGAGGTGATAAATTAAAAGAAAGAAAAAAATGTATTTTTTCTTTGAAGAGTAAAATGCATGTTTGTCTGACAATCTACTTGTATGAGGGTGGGATTAGAGAACTTTGATTATACAGTTTATATGCCTCTTCAAACGTGATGATCATTTGAAAAAAAAAGGGGAAACAGAATGAATATTTTGTGAATTTGCATTTTTTTCTTTTTTTTAAAATCTAAAAACCCCTTCAGGGGCTTCCCTGGTGGTCCAGTGGGTAAAGAGTCTGCCTTGCAGTTCAAGGGGCACCGGTTCGATTCCTGGCCCGGAAAAATCCCATGTGCTGTGCAGCAGCTGGATCAGTGTGTCCAATTACGAGGTAGCACTCTGGAATGCATGTGCCCAGAGCTGGTGCTCTGCAATGAGAGAGGCCACTGCAATGGGAGACCCACACAGGCCAAAGAATAAAGATGGATGAATATAAATAAATAAGAAACCAATAAAAACCCCTTCAACATGGTTAGGAAAAGTCGGAAGAAGTCATCTTTTTCAACTGGATAAAGCTTTGTGTTACGGTTTCACTGCCTAAAAAGGACCTATAAGCACTATGTCTTACACATATCAGCTGGTCAGTAGCTTCACTGAATAAATGAATGGTAAGGCTTTTAGTGCCACAAGTATTGCTAAAGAAAAGAGAGAGAAGAATCAGTGAGGAATTCAGACCTGTGCTATTCAAAGTGTGATCTATAGTCCACAAACTCTACGTGATCCACAACAAGGAGCTTACATCAGAATAGAAATCGACTCCACCACACAGCAGTCAGTCGGTTCAGCTGACTTTTGGGGGTTAGAGGGCAGCAAGGCTTTTCTGATGAGCGGAGGATTGCGTTACATTATGGGGCAAGCTCCTTACTGTCTCAAGGACCTTTGAAAACAACCTGCAGTCTTTGAGTGGCACAGATAGAACAGAGAGAGTAAATGAAGAAAGAAGAAGGAACTGGTGGTAACACATTCAGGAAGAGATCAAAGAAGGGGAAGTTTTAATGTTATCTGGGTACATAGGAATTGAGTACAAAAGGGAAAATGTGAGACCATGTTCCTGTATAAAACATCTGTGAAGAACTGACCAAGAGACTTCTCTTGGTACACGATTTTGTTCCACACGCACCTGTGGTCCTTAGTCATCAATATACTCAAATGGTTCCGGGGGTTCTGGCTCTTGTTCCTCCTCCTCGATTTTCGGGCCGTGGGCTGCCACAGGTTCCACCAGCTCTTCAGTGTCTTCACTGGTATCCTTCAGAATGATGATGCCTCCAATGGAGAGCTATTAAACAGAGCGAAGAATGAAGATGCAGAATTCTATTTGTATTTCCAGAATGCTCCATAATCTTGAGTGTATACTTGTTAAATGGTACCTCAAGGCTACGAGAATGATTTGGAAGTAAAGAATTGGAACCACACTCTCTTAGATGACGGTCAGGAAGCCTGGCATTTGCGCCTGTGTGATGCTACACCAGTCAATTAACTGTTCAACCTCAAGTAGGGCTAATAAAATCCTTCTGATCCATTACTTCAGGTTAGTCTAAGGAATGACTGCAGACAGCACTGCCAATGCACACAATGAAGGGTAAAGCGTAACCTAGAGGAGTGTCTCCCGTTTCACCCAGTGGCTCTGGAAGAACACATCGTGCTGCTGTCTGGACTGCACATTCCAATTTAAGAAGCTGTCTCCCAGTACTTTACTGGCCTCAGCTGGACCGCAGGGAAAATGTTTACTATCCAACAAGGCATTCTAATGCTGCACTGCTCACCATGCGGTCCTGGACCAGTAGCATTATCATCACCTCGTAGGTTGTTAGAAATGCAGAAAACGTGGCCCGACTTTAGATCTCTGAATCTGTGTTTTAACAAGATCCTCAGGTGATCTATATCCATGTGAAAGTTCGAGAGGCACAGTCTAATACATACTTTTATCGTTTGTGTAAAAAGCATCATTTTGGATACAAAAGGTAATTTGTAAATGAAGACTTTTTCTTCAGCAATTTCAGAATGACAGAACAATACAAACATCACAAATATCTGAGTGTTTTTCACTTTAACCTACAAATCCTTGTGACGGAAGGCAGTGAAAAATTAGAATGGGAAACAAAAGGGAAGTAGAATGTAGAAGCAATTCTATTAGGCCCTCCCCAAACATATTAGTGAAAGGTAAATTCAAACACCAAACTGTTCACCCATCCCTGGTGTGCTAATCTTATTCTATTTGCTTGTTTGTGTCAAAGGAAATGGAAAGCTGCCCTCTGTTAATTAAATCAGTCAACAGTGGAGGGCACATCTGGAAAAAACATATTATTTCTACCAAAGCATATTACTGGGAAGGAAAAGCTCATTAGTCAAATGATTCACATACGTACAAGCATCTCTGTGGTTCAACCTAATTTAATTCTTACCCATCGGCGTTCTGCTCTGCTCTGCTATAAAACTGGTGTGCCTTCATGAATTTCGGTTTCCCTTCTCCCAACACACACACATTCATACATATTAATCTATAACCCTTTCCCTTAAAAAGTGGGCTTTTCTTGAAGTCATCTGACATCACTACTAATATTCATGCAAGTAAAGACAGTTACTTGGCCACTATCTTAATACTCATGGTCTAAAAGTTTATTTGAACCTCTAAAGAACCAAATGGAGATTCAGCGAAGAACTTCCTATATTTTGGAAATGCATGGCTCCAGGATATAATGAAACCTATTCATGCTTAACTGGAACACTCAGCCCAAATATTGCAATATAGACAACATATAGGAAGAGCTTTTAATAGCTGCATGGTTTAGATTTACTCTCTAAGCAGAGAATAAGATAGGCGACATTCTGTTTTCTGAGAAGGCTAGTGACCACTGAAAATAGAGGCAATGGGACACTTTCTGCTGTCCAGAGCTCCACACTATCTATAAGACATCTTTGAAGATGGACAGGAAACAGTAGGAATGCAACCCATTTCAAAACTAAATGCAAAGGCTGAGGAAGGTCCTGATGATCCTGCTATTGAGGGTCCTGGAAGGAATGAGTCGGGGGTGCCACTTAAACTGAGATATAATTCACAAAACATAAACTAACTCTTTTAAAGTATACAATTCAGTGTTGATCTTTTTAAAGTATATTCACAAAGTTATGCAACCACCTCCACTATCTAATTCAAAAACACATGCAGTAATCTAAACACATTCCTCAATCTTCCTCTAGACTGATTTGCGTAGACTGCATCTATTAGCAGTCAATTCTCCACTTTCCCTACTCCCAGTCCTTGCACCCACTAAAGCAACTTCTCTCTCTATGGATCTGTCTATTTTGGACATCTTGAATAAACAGAGTCATACAGTATATGGCCTTCTGTGTCTGGCTCTTTTCACTTAGGATAATGTTTTTAGGTTGAAACATGGTACAGTATATACCAGTATGTTATTTCTTTTGGCCGAATAACATTCCACTCTGCAAAGGATTTTATTTATCCATCTACCACTTGATGGACACATGAGGTGTTCCTACCTTTTGGCTACTATGTGTAAAGCTGATATAAACATCAGTGTACAGGTGTTTGTGTAGACATGGTTTTCATTTTCTTGGGCATATACGAAGGAGAGGAACTGCTCGGTCATACTGAAAAGTCTCTATTTAATTTTTCAAGGAAGTGACAAACTGGTTTCCACAGAGACTACGACACTTTACATGCTACCAGTACTACCTGAGGGTTCCAATTTCTCCATATCCTTGCTAATTTTAATCTATAAATTTATCATCTGTCATTTTGATTACAGCCATCCTAGTGGGTATGATGAAACATCTTGTGTTTTTTTTTTGTTTTGTTTTTTTAAAATTTTGGCCTCTTTTTTTTGGGTGGGGGAGGGGTGGGGTGGGGAGGGAGGGTGACGGGCAGGCCAGTTCTATTGGTCTTTCACTTCTCTATTTTCATCCATCTTTGCTCTCCGGCCCATGTGGGCCTCCCATTGCAGTGGCCTCTGTCGTCAGGCGCCAGCTCTGGGCGCATGCTGCTCGCTCGGTGACACAGATGGAAGGAATGCAACCCATTTCAAAACTAAATGCAAAGGCTGAGGAAGGTCCTGATGATCCTGCTATTGAGGGTCCTGGAAGGAATGAGTCGGGGGTGCCACTTAAACTGAGATATAATTCACAAAACATAAACTAACTCTTTTAAAGTATACAATTCAGTGTTGATCTTGTTAAAGTATATTCACAAAGTTATGCAACCACCTCCACTATCTAATTCAAAAACACATGCAGTAATCTAAACACATTCCTCAATCTTCCTCTAGACTGATTTGCGTAGACTGCATCTATTAGCAGTCAATTCTCCACTTTCCCTACTCCCAGTCCTTGCACCCACTAAAGCAACTTCTCTCTCTATGGATCTGTCTATTTTGGACATCTTGAATAAACAGAGTCATACAGTATATGGCCTTCTGTGTCTGGCTCTTTTCACTTAGGATAATGTTTTTAGGTTGAAACATGGTACAGTATATACCAGTATGTTATTTCTTTTGGCCGAATAACATTCCACTCTGCAAAGGATTTTATTTATCCATCTACCACTTGATGGACACATGAGGTGTTCCTACCTTTTGGCTACTATGTGTAAAGCTGATATAAACATCAGTGTACAGGTGTTTGTGTAGACATGGTTTTCATTTTCTTGGGCATATCGAAGGAGAGGAACTGCTCGGTCATACTGAAAAGTCTCTATTTAATTTTTCAAGGAAGTGACAAACTGGTTTCCACAGAGACTACGACACTTTACATGCTACCAGTACTACCTGAGGGTTCCAATTTCTCCATATCCTTGCTAATTTTAATCTATAAATTTATCATCTGTCATTTTGATTACAGCCATCCTAGTGGGTATGATGAAACATCTTGTGTTTTTTTTTTGTTTTGTTTTTTTAAAATTTTGGCCTTTTTTTTTTGGGGGGGGGGGGGGGGGGGGGGGGGGGGGGAGGGTGACGGGCAGGCCACTTCTATTGGTCTTTCACTTCTCTATTTTCATCCATCTTTGCTCTCCGGCCCATGTGGGCCTCCCATTGCAGTGGCCTCTGTCGTCGCAGAGCGCCAGCTCTGGGCGCATGCGCTCCAGAGCTCCGGCTCGGTGATTGGACACATCAGTCCAGCCGCTCCGCGGCACATGGGATCTTCCCAGGCCAGGGATCGAACGGGCGCCCCTTGCACTGCAAGGCGGTGTCCTTACCCACTGGACCACCAGGGGAAGCCCATAATTTTGGCCTCTTTTTAATTGTTTATTTATTTATTTATTTTCATCCATCTTTATTTGGCTGATGTGGGCCTCCCACTGCAGTGGCTTCTCTTGTTGCAGAGCACCGGCTCCAGGCACATGCACTCCAGAGAGCTGGCTTGCAGTTGGACACACCAGTAAGGCCACTCCACGACATGTGGGATCCTCCCGGGTCAGGGATCGAACCGGTGTCCCTTGGACTGCAATGCAGACCCTTTACCCACTGGACCACCAGGGAAGCCCCATCTTGTGGTTTTGATTTACATTTCCTTAATGATGACTGATGGTGAACATGCTTACATGTGCCTCTGGCTATTTGTAAATCTTTGGAGAAATGTCAATTAAAATCCTTTGCCCATTAAAAAAAAAAGAATTGTTTTGTGACTTCTCTAGAAAGTCTTTTCCTTGTATGTGACCACTAAAATCTCCTCTCAGTTCCCTGACTGGACAGCTAATAACTAGCCAGGGGCTTCCTTAAATACCTGAAACAGTGAGTGTCCCAGTCTTTTGCTGAGGGGCTATGTGTACACCTGTAAAGTCCAGGCAGGCACAGCAAAGGAAATCTCTTTTGGCTCATAAACAAACAACTGTTACAGCTTCCTCTGATTTATTCTGAGCAAAGGCTTAACAATCATTTGAGACAAACAAGTCTCTTCATGTGGTGTCGTGACATTGAATGTATACTTTGCTGTCTTTAGTTCTTCCTGACTTTCAAAATCACGGGGTGTCTTGTGTGCTTCACGGGTTTGCTAGTTGTGTACTAATACACCTGTTATGGCAAGAGTAGTTTTGAAAGGGTGCTGTTAGAATATATTTTCTGGGAGCTGGGCTGCAGATTAAACAGTGTCTCATTCTTCCTGGCCTGACTGCCTGCTACCCACAGATGTTTGATGACCTGTCACCATCACCAAGTAATAGTCACCGACTGAGGATTTACCACATTACAGATATTGTTTTAAGTGTTTCACATATAACAACCTATTACAATATTCCTAGGTGGTGGGTAGTGTCACCATTCCAATTATTAGATGAGGAAACAAACACGAAGCAATTCAGTGGTCTGTCTCAGCTAGGAAATGGCAGAGCTGGAATGTTACCTCAGTCCCACCTGATTCTGGCTCTTCCACTAAACACAGCTATCTTCCATCCTCTGCTTGTTTCCTCCAGCTGACAATCTAGTCACGTAAGGCCCTGACTCACAGTTGTAAGAGCTGTCACCACCAGCAGGGACCACCTTCAAGCTGATGAGAACAGGCTTATTTTTCTAGGAGAAATGTCATTGACATCTTGTTTATGACATTTCAGGTAGTTCCAGTTTTCAAGATACAAGAACCTAGAAAAGCCAGACATCATCATGCTCAAACTTCTGATCAGCACTTGTTTCTAACATGAAACTCTCTGCCCTCAAATAAACGACACAGTATGAAGATCCTTGTCTAACTGTGAAACAGACAGTCTAAGTGCTCGTGTATCAACTGTGTTACGTTGTTCAATCACATTCTCAAGAGTTCGGGATGAAAATTCTTAGTTTTATAGCAGTGAAAACTCTTGAAGAGAGGACTGGTACTTGGCTTAAGGTCACACAGGCTGAGGCGGTTGAATCAGGATTCAACCTCAGGATGTCCACCTCCAGAGTCCATGGTCCTAGTCACCATGCTGTATTAAAACTCTACAATGTAAACCTTTGGGAGGTGAAAGATGTTTGCAGGGTGACACAGAGAAAGCAGAGTCTCCCACATCTATATGGAAAGCAAGGGAATGTACTCTGTTGCTAAGAGATTTATTAGTACTACACAGCCTTCTCCAGGAGTTGGGAAATTTATCCTTCTCTATAAAGATTCCACTGCCTTATACACCAACATCCTCTTGGTATACAGCTAGCTAAGGATCAATGGTAACTTACTGGTTTGAAAGGCTGGTATCTACAGGTCTCTGGCATGCTCAGGACCTTAAGCTGGGCAGGCATAACTCGGGCTGGGATCTAACTGGAAGTTTGATGACCTGTCACCATCACCAAGTAATAGTCACCGACTGAAGATTTACCACATTACAGATATTGTTTTAAGTGTTTCACATATAACAACCTATTACAATATTCCTAGGTGGTGGGTAGTGTCACCATTCCAATTATTAGATGAGGAAACAAACACGAAGCAATTCAGTGGTCTGTCTCAGCTAGGAAATGGCAGAGCTGGAATGTTACCTCAGTCCCACCTGATTCTGGCTCTTCCACTAAACACAGCTATCTTCCATCCTCTGCTTGTTTCCTCCAGCTGACAATCTAGTCACGTAAGGCCCTGACTCACAGTTGTAAGAGCTGTCACCACCAGCAGGGACCACCTTCAAGCTGATGAGAACAGGCTTATTTTTCTAGGAGAAATGTCATTGACATCTTGTTTATGACATTTCAGGTAGTTCCAGTTTTCAAGATACAAGAACCTAGAAAAGCCAGACATCATCATGCTCAAACTTCTGATCAGCACTTGTTTCTAACATGAAACTCTCTGCCCTCAAATAAACGACACAGTATGAAGATCCTTGTCTAACTGTGAAACAGACAGTCTAAGTGCTCGTGTATCAACTGTGTTACGTTGTTCAATCACATTCTCAAGAGTTCGGGATGAAAATTCTTAGTTTTATAGCAGTGAAAACTCTTGAAGAGAGGACTGGTACTTGGCTTAAGGTCACACAGGCTGAGGCGGTTGAATCAGGATTCAACCTCAGGATGTCCACCTCCAGAGTCCATGGTCCTAGTCACCATGCTGTATTAAAACTCTACAATGTAAACCTTTGGGAGGTGAAAGATGTTTGCAGGGTGACACAGAGAAAGCAGAGTCTCCCACATCTATATGGAAAGCAAGGGAATGTACTCTGTTGCTAAGAGATTTATTAGTACTACACAGCCTTCTCCAGGAGTTGGGAAATTTATCCTTCTCTATAAAGATTCCACTGCCTTATACACCAACATCCTCTTGGTATACAGCTAGCTAAGGATCAATGGTAACTTACTGGTTTGAAAGGCTGGTATCTACAGGTCTCTGGCATGCTCAGGACCTTAAGCTGGGCAGGCATAACTCGGGCTGGGTTATCCAGTAACTGGAAGTTTGGCTCAGGTTCTTTCTTCTTCTCTTTTTCTTCCTTTTTCTCTGCCTCATCCTAGGGAGAGAAAAAAAAGCCCCATAAAGGTTCACTTCTGTTCTACATCACTGAATAATGTTTAATAAATTTACTGAGCAACCTTCAGGTGCAAAAGGTAGTTAGGATTTAATGGTTTAGTTCTACTTCTAAAGTGATACCAGACTCAAGAGAGGTAATAGCCTGGGGGTGGGAGTAATATTTAACTTAATTGTACAGGGTGAGAAGGTGTCTCCATCAGCAGAGATATTTAAATACATGTTTCCTTTGTCTGAAAGGGCTTTTCTTACTCCCACCTTCAACTCACTGACTGATGAAAATCCTACTCTGTCCTTCAAAACCCATTTTAGTTGTCATTCCTTCCATTAACTCATTCTTAATGTGTACCCGTCTAGTCTTTTCATAAATGAGTTTAATTTCTAAAGTCTCTTCCAATTACAATTCATGCTTAGAACAGGATAATTATTTAAAGGAAGCCAAGAACCAGGTAAACCAATGTTCAACTAAGGAAGTAACTGGACCACAACAGAGATAGCGACATCAACCCATATCACCACAAAGTTATACCTACCACTTCCATTTTCTCCTCCTCCTTTTTTTCCTTTTCTTTTTCCTTCTTTTTAGCTTTGGCAGTTATAGATAACACAGCAGTGGAAACCTAGAGAAGTGAACAGAGTGTCAATTGTTGTAATCCCTTACACAGGCCTGGTGGCTCAGATGGTACAGAATCTGCCTGCAATGCGGGAGACCAGGGTTCGATCCCTTGGTCAGGAAGATCCCCCGGAGAAGGGAATGGCTACCTACTCCAGTATTCTTGCCTCGAAAATTCCATGGACAGAGAAGACTGGTGGGCTACAGTCCACAGGGTCGCAAAGAGTCGGACACAACTGAGCGATTAACATTTTCACTTACTTATACACCATTGTACAAGCCCAATGAGAATTCCAGTCCATAATACTACTGTTTGCTGGTAGTAAGACTCATAAAGAACAAAATAATCTGGGAATATAAGGATAACTTACTGTTATAGTCATCACGTAAATCTTTAGTTTGTAGAGGCTTGTGTCAAATATGCCTCGACTTTTTTTTTTTTTTAAATCTACAGTACATCTTGGATGTTAATTTGCTACAGTAAGTTTCCAAGATAGAGATTTGCGTGCCACATCCATTTTTTTACTTTATAGGGAAAGCACTGGAAGACAAAAAATCTTCTCAAATCTGGTCGTAAAGCTCTCTTAATGGACTAGATGCCCTACAGCGCTGACCCACAGTTGGTAAGGGGTCCTGGAATTCTCCTCCTTGATGGGTCTCACTGAAATCAAAGAGGAAACAGGGACTTGAGAGGCCAGGCAGTAATGGTGTGGAGCTGCCTCTGTATTAGACTCAAGGGAGGGGCCCTGAAACAGCTGATGAACAGGTTACTATTATCAAAGGCTATCGTCACCTACCACCGGCAAATTTGGTCAATTACATAATTATCCCTACTCAACCACAACATTTACAGCAAACAGTCAAAATTGGCTAATATAGTACAATTTTTTAAGGGAAAAAATCATTTTCCTAAATCTGAAGTACTCACAAAGGGTGATTTTATTGAGAAGACCACGGGGCAAGCAAAACTCTCAATTTCACCATAGTTGAACTTAACACCTATCAGTGAGCATCTTCATAGTTGTTGGAAGAGTATAAGCTGGTTATATCCATGTTGAAAGGAAATTCAGTTAATACTTATACAAATAAATAATGCGCATAACTTTTGATCAAGCAATTCCACATCCAAGATCCTAACCTAAACACTTGTTTTTGTTTTTTTTGGCCGCTTCCATTGATCTTTCATTTATTTGTCTTTGTTCTTTGGCCTGTGTGGGTCTCCCATCGCAGCAGCCTCTCTCGTCACAGAGCGCTGGCTCTGGGCACATGCGGTCCAGAGCTCTGGCTTGGTAGTTGGACACATCAGTCCAGCCACTCTGCAGCACGTGGGATCTTCCCAGGCCAGGGATCAAACCGGTGCCCCTTGCACTGCAAGGTGGTGTCCTTACCCACTGGACCACCAGGGAAGCCCAACACTTGTTTTAAGTGCACAAAAACACATGTGAAAACTCTATCCAATCTCATCTGTAACAGTAACAAATCAGAAATAACCTTACATGTCTATCTAACAAGGCACTGGTAAACCAGTGATACATACATAAAGGGACTGCTCTGCAGCTCTGGAGAAAACAAGATCAATACACATTAAAAAAAACCTGTTAAAATGAAACCAGCAGGGCTTCCCTAGTGGTCCAGTGGGTAATGAGTCCACCTTACAGTGCAAGGGACACCGGTTCAATCCTTGGCCACGGTAGATCCCACGTGCCGCAGAGTGGCTGGATCAGTGTGTCCAATTACAACCTGGCTCTCTGAAGCGCATGTGCCCAGAGCCAATGCTCTGCAACGAGAGAGGCTGCTGCGATGGGAGGCCCACACAGGCCAAGGAATAAAAATGGTTGAAAAATAAACGATGACTTAGAAGGCAAAAAAAAAAAAAAAGAGAGAGAGAAAGGAAAAAAAAGAAAAAAGGAAGGAAACCAGCAAACCAGAAGAACAGAGAAGAAAACAGCATGTAGAAAATGTGGTTTGTGTTATAAAAATATTGATACATGCAGAAAAACCATTTGGAGGATTCACAAACTGTGATTTTCTTAGGTGCTTTTAAAAAACCTACTTCTACATAGGTACAAATGGTGCTCAAACTAACAAAGAACCTACCTTTTCCTTTTCTTTCTCTTTTGGTACTTCGAGAGGGGCAGGATATGCAAATGTTGATGGTTTACAGTTTGATTTATACTGAACTTTCGGCATCTGAAGAAATAAAAGAATTCCCTCCCTTTATTAAAATAATCAAAATCACGATTTAAGGATGCTATATTCTTAACGAGCAAACAGATGCAAGGGGATGCCAGAAACTTCAAACTAGGCTCAAGCACACAGCTATTCAATTATGCTACCACCCCTTTCACTGTCTTCTTTCACTTTAAGGATGCCAGAGTCCAGCTGGCTCTGGGCACATGCGTCCAGAGCTCTGGCTTGGTAGTTGGACACATCAGTCCAGCCACTCTGCAGCACGTGGGATCTTCCCAGGCCAGGGATCAAACCGGTGCCCCTTGCACTGCAAGGTGGTGTCCTTACCCACTGGACCACCAGGGAAGCCCAACACTTGTTTTAAGTGCACAAAAACACATGTGAAAACTCTATCCAATCTCATCTGTAACAGTAACAAATCAGAAATAACCTTACATGTCTATCTAACAAGGCACTGGTAAACCAGTGATACATACATAAAGGGACTGCTCTGCAGCTCTGGAGAAAACAAGATCAATACACATTAAAAAAAACCTGTTAAAATGAAACCAGCAGGGCTTCCCTAGTGGTCCAGTGGGTAATGAGTCCACCTTACAGTGCAAGGGACACCGGTTCAATCCTTGGCCACGGTAGATCCCACGTGCCGCAGAGTGGCTGGATCAGTGTGTCCAATTACAACCTGGCTCTCTGAAGCGCATGTGCCCAGAGCCAATGCTCTGCAACGAGAGAGGCTGCTGCGATGGGAGGCCCACACAGGCCAAGGAATAAAAATGGTTGAAAAATAAACGATGACTTAGAAGGCAAAAAAAAAAAAAAAGAGAGAGAGAAAGGAAAAAAAAGAAAAAAGGAAGGAAACCAGCAAACCAGAAGAACAGAGAAGAAAACAGCATGTAGAAAATGTGGTTTGTGTTATAAAAATATTGATACATGCAGAAAAACCATTTGGAGGATTCACAAACTGTGATTTTCTTAGGTGCTTTTAAAAAACCTACTTCTACATAGGTACAAATGGTGCTCAAACTAACAAAGAACCTACCTTTTCCTTTTCTTTCTCTTTTGGTACTTCGAGAGGGGCAGGATATGCAAATGTTGATGGTTTACAGTTTGATTTATACTGAACTTTCGGCATCTGAAGAAATAAAAGAATTCCCTCCCTTTATTAAAATAATCAAAATCACGATTTAAGGATGCTATATTCTTAACGAGCAAACAGATGCAAGGGGATGCCAGAAACTTCAAACTAGGCTCAAGCACACAGCTATTCAATTATGCTACCACTCCTCCCTTACAGGCATCTGTCTTCTTTCACTGAGTTAGTTCTGAGGTGCTTTACAGAACTACTGTGGTTCCCTAAACCTTCCTGAAACTCTGTGCCTCTGAGCTGGCATCCTTTTCAGTTTTACTGGCGATGCGCCCTGCTTCAGAGGGCTAAGTGCCACGCGTGCTGTGAGCATGAGATCAACTGTCACCTTTTCTGCAGTGTCACCTGATCTTCTAACCTGCACACCTAACCTCCACGTACCTTCCTTTCACTACTCTACCTACCTAGACAAGTCTATATACAGCTTCTACACATATAATCACACATTATAAGAGTCTAGCATGAGCCTAATGGAAAAATCGGATTTGCACTTCTTACTGACCAGGTTTAAAGTTCTCTAGTCTGAATTTTTGTTTACAAATTGGTATCAAGAAGGAATGGTAACAAGCAAGGCATGTGCTAGGACAAGCAGTCTTATCTTTTCTATCCCACTTTCATTGTTAGGAATGGACACAGAAATCATAAAACTCTGCGCCAGAGGAAAAAGTCCCTAAAGATTATACAGTATGTTTAACCACAATGTTTGAGGTTAGGGACTGGGAAACCAAAAGATTCTTGCTCTAAGGGATCAAACTGCTCCGTATTTACATATACAAGTAGTTAATAATACTGAAACACTTACAGGACAATTAATTGGCTACACATCTATACTGAAAAAAATCAACTAAGTTAAACACCTGATCTTTACCAGTTATTTTGGCCTACAATTTTCCCACCTTGAAAACTTAAAAGAATGTTTTAGCCAGAGTGATGATCAAATGTAAGAGTTATTTAAAGGTCAAAAGACCTCTGAGAGGACGGAAGACCAAGAAAGTGAATCATCAGGCCACAGGACTGACAAAGACACGAGTCAACACCCCATGTAGGGCTTCTCCTGGTGGTCCAGTGGATAAGGACACCGCCTTGCAGTGCAAGGGACGCCGGTTCGATCCTGGCCTGGGAAGATCCCACTTGCCACAGAGCGGCTGGACTGATGTGTCCAATCACGGAGCTGGAGCTCTAGAGCGCATGCGCCCAGAGCTGGCGCTCTGCAACAACAGATGCCACCGTGATGGGAGGCCCGCAGGAGCCAAAGAACAAAGACGGATGAAAAATAGAGAAATGGAAGACCAACAGAAGTGGCCCGCCCGCTCCCCTCCCTCCCCAATCCGACCCCCACCCAAAATAAATTAAAAAAAAAAAAAAAACATGTAAAAGGACAGTGTGATGACAGAGACTGTGACTCATGCAGCTGGTTTCACTGTCAGCGCCCTGGCTCCTCACAGCTGGTCCTGCTCCGTCACTACCCCTTATTTTGTTTCCCCCTTAGTAACGATCCTGTCTCTCATCAAACACTCTAGCATCACACAACACTGAAGCACATCCCTGTCTCAAACCTTCTTTCCTTAGTAAGGCTTAGTTTAGGTCTCCCTGACCCAGACTATTGAACAGCATTGAACAAACTTCCACTGCTAATCAGAATGATGTTTTAACTGCAAACCTCAGGTCATTTATCTTTTCTATCCCACTTTCATTGTTAGGAATGGACACAGAAATCATAAAACTCTGCGCCAGAGGAAAAAGTCCCTAAAGATTATACAGTATGTTTAACCACAATGTTTGAGGTTAGGGACTGGGAAACCAAAAGATTCTTGCTCTAAGGGATCAAACTGCTCCGTATTTACATATACAAGTAGTTAATAATACTGAAACACTTACAGGACAATTAATTGGCTACACATCTATACTGAAAAAAATCAACTAAGTTAAACACCTGATCTTTACCAGTTATTTTTGGCCTACAATTTTCCCACCTTGAAAACTTAAAAGAATGTTTTAGCCAGAGTGATGATCAAATGTAAGAGTTATTTAAAGGTCAAAAGACCTCTGAGAGGACGGAAGACCAAGAAAGTGAATCATCAGGCCACAGGACTGACAAAGACACGAGTCAACACCCCATGTAGGGCTTCTCCTGGTGGTCCAGTGGATAAGGACACCGCCTTGCAGTGCAAGGGACGCCGGTTCGATCCCTGGCCTGGGAAGATCCCACTTGCCACAGAGCGGCTGGACTGATGTGTCCAATCACGGAGCTGGAGCTCTAGAGCGCATGCGCCCAGAGCTGGCGCTCTGCAACAACAGATGCCACCGTGATGGGAGGCCCGCAGGAGCCAAAGAACAAAGACGGATGAAAAATAGAGAAATGGAAGACCAACAGAAGTGGCCCGCCCGCTCCCCTCCCTCCCCAATCCGACCCCCACCCAAAATAAATTAAAAAAAAAAAAAAAACATGTAAAAGGACAGTGTGATGACAGAGACTGTGACTCATGCAGCTGGTTTCACTGTCAGCGCCCTGGCTCCTCACAGCTGGTCCTGCTCCGTCACTACCCCTTATTTTGTTTCCCCCTTAGTAACGATCCTGTCTCTCATCAAACACTCTAGCATCACACAACACTGAAGCACATCCCTGTCTCAAACCTTCTTTCCTTAGTAAGGCTTAGTTTAGGTCTCCCTGACCCAGACTATTGAACAGCATTGAACAAACTTCCACTGCTAATCAGAATGATGTTTTTAACTGCAAACCTCAGCATGTCATTTATCTGCATGAAATCCTAAAAAGCTCTCACAGACCTTCAATATTAAATAAAAGTCATCAGTGACTATAAAGCCTTTCCTTGTTTTTATAGTTTGCCCTTCTTTCCCCCAATTGGTTTACCATTTTCTCCCAACTGATTTATCCAAGGTTACACTGTCAGTAAAGACACCTGACTTTCAAAACCACCACCAACACACTACTCTTAGTGAGGTGACTCAGTCTGAAGGGAAAATGTGTTACTAACAAGATGCCAACTAACCTTCAAAATGTCATGAAAATCCTCATGGATGGGTGGTGAATAGGATATGGTCATGATACACTGTAATACGGAGCTCTCACAAACATACCTTTAAGTCCTTATTCAGGCCAATGACACAGGTAGGGGTGTAAGCCAACGACAGGAAGTGTGACAGAGGAAACCAGAACCAGAACTGGGTAAAGACAAGGACGCCAACCACAGAAGGCATATGAGTGTGCCCAGTTCTGGACTGCAAGGAGATTGTGACATTATGTCCACCTGCAGAAGGGAGAGAAATCATGAACATGAATCTGGTAGAACAAATTAAACATTCTTAGTACTGCACTAGGAAAAGAATCTGGTTATTTGTTAAGAGAGTACAGTTCATAAAATCTAATATGAAGTCACTGGAATCAGTTAGCCAGTGAGCTACCTAGGGTCTCTAAAAGGAAATTCTGGACTCAGAGTAATCGAGAACTTCTTTCTATATACTTCTTTCTATATACATAGGCATTTTAAAAAAACTTAAGTCTCGGGCTTCCCTGGTGGTCCAGTGGGTAAGGACACCGCCTTGCAGTGCAAGGGGCACTGGTTTGACCCCTGGCCTGGGAAGATCCCACGTGCTGCAGAGTGGCTGGACTGATTACTGAGCCGGAGCTCTGGAGTGCATGCACCCAGAACCAGTGCTCTGCGACGAGAGAGGCCACTGTGATGGGAGGCCCACACGGGCCAAAGAACAAAGATGGATGAAAATAGATAAATGAAAGACCAACAGAAGTGCCCCCTCCCCCACCAAGAAAACTTAAGTCTCAAGGACATCAGAATGTGCATGCTAAATTAAATATTAATCTATACTGTACACTGGCTTTTCATGTGCAGAGAAAAAGTAAAGTTTTAGTTCATATTATATTTGAAACAACAGGAAAGAGACAAGAGGTAGATACTATTTGCTTATTTTTACTCTTTCTGCTTTAGTCTTGTCTGAACACAGGGAACGCCAAGATTAACTAGCCTTGTGATTGTATATAAATCATTTTATCTCTGAAAGTCTTTTTTTCCATTGGCAATATCAAAGTCTGAAACCGACCATCTGAACTAGATAGAACACTACCACTAACAAAAGAAACAATTTTAATATCCAATCCTTGATTCAATTGAAAAGATGTTTGGAGGAAGTACAGTATGTAAAACAAATCAGAACTAATTATATTAAATCAGAAGAGATTTGGGGCTTGAATCTGACCTGTTAAATTCACCAGCTGCCACATCTCCTAGGCTGTCCCCAGAGGGAGTGAGAGAAATACTGTCTAAAAGCTAGTGAACAAGAACTAAGGTCCAAGCTTCGGTTAGTTAGATCTTTACTGGGCCCTCATGAGGCTGAGGTTCTAGGAGGCTCTAGAGGTTGCAAAAGTAATGTCTTTAGAAACGGGTCAGGTAAACAAATGAGAAAGCAGTGTGGATTGAAGCAAACTGAGACGCTCATATCATATTTAAAGAGGACATGTTACAAGGGGTGTGGGTCCAGGGTTACTGTGTTTTTAAAAGTACACTTGAATCTGGATTTCAGACAAAATTTTGCAAATTTTACTAGACAGGCAGAAACATGTGTTTAAAGTAGATATAACCCATGGGCTGCTGTGTTGCTGCTTCTGCTCTACAGTAAGTGTGTTGGTGCTGGACTCCAGAACTCTGGGACATGACTCTTATACTTTGTATAATACAGCCTATGAAAATAGGGCTTGTTTGCGCATAGTCACCATCCTAATCTGATTTCCAATTTTAGATCTCCATTGCTTGCATTGCAGTATTTCACAGATGACTTCAGGTTGTGCGTAAGAGTCAGGAAGTGAGTACAAACTCTATTAAACCAAAAAGTATTTTAAGTTTTTTAAAAATAAGAATCAGGGTTCTACTGCCAACCAAATAATTTAGATTTTTTTCTTTTTTGGCCATTGCTATTGATCTTTCATTTATTTGTCTTTGTTCCTTTGGCCTGTGTGGGCCTCCCATCACAATGGCCTCTCTCTGCAGAGAACAGCTCTGGGCGCATGTGCTCCAGAGCTCCGGCTCGGTAGCTGGACACATCAGTCCAGCTGCTCTGTAGCACGTGGGATCTTCCCAGGCCAGGATGAAACCGCGCCTTGCACTGCAAGGCGGTGTCCTTACCCACTGGACCACCAGGGAAGCCCCAGGTATACTTTAATTGTGTTTTTCCAACAGGAATGAGCTATACTTTTTATTGTTGGCCCCCTTTTTTAATATCCAATCCTTGATTCAATTGAAGAGGGAAGTACAGTATGTAAAACAAATCAGAACTAATTATATTAAATCAGAAGAGATTTGGGGCTTGAATCTGACCTGTTAAATTCACCAGCTGCCACATCTCCTAGGCTGTCCCCAGAGGGAGTGAGAGAAATACTGTCTAAAAGCTAGTGAACAAGAACTAAGGTCCAAGCTTCGGTTAGTTAGATCTTTACTGGGCCCTCATGAGGCTGAGGTTCTAGGAGGCTCTAGAGGTTGCAAAAGTAATGTCTTTAGAAACGGGTCAGGTAAACAAATGAGAAAGCAGTGTGGATTGAAGCAAACTGAGACGCTCATATCATATTTAAAGAGGACATGTTACAAGGGGGTGTGGGTCCAGGGTTACTGTGTTTTTAAAAGTACACTTGAATCTGGATTTCAGACAAAATTTTGCAAATTTTACTAGACAGGCAGAAACATGTGTTTAAAGTAGATATAACCCATGGGCTGCTGTGTTGCTGCTTCTGCTCTACAGTAAGTGTGTTGGTGCTGGACTCCAGAACTCTGGGACATGACTCTTATACTTTGTATAATACAGCCTATGAAAATAGGGCTTGTTTGCGCATAGTCACCATCCTAATCTGATTTCCAATTTTAGATCTCCATTGCTTGCATTGCAGTATTTCACAGATGACTTCAGGTTGTGCGTAAGAGTCAGGAAGTGAGTACAAACTCTATTAAACCAAAAAGTATTTTAAGTTTTTTAAAAATAAGAATCAGGGTTCTACTGCCAACCAAATAATTTAGATTTTTTTCTTTTTTGGCCATTGCTATTGATCTTTCATTTATTTGTCTTTGTTCCTTTGGCCTGTGTGGGCTTCCCATCACAATGGCCTCTCTCGTTGCAGAGAACAGCTCTGGGCGCATGTGCTCCAGAGCTCCGGCTCGGTAGCTGGACACATCAGTCCAGCTGCTCTGTAGCACGTGGGATCTTCCCAGGCCAGGGATGAAACCGGCGCCCCTTGCACTGCAAGGCGGTGTCCTTACCCACTGGACCACCAGGGAAGCCCCCAGGTATACTTTAATTGTGTTTTTTCCAACAGGAATGAGCTATACTTTTTATTGTTGGCTTATATTCCTCCCTATTCTTACCCCACACTTACAGAATGTTTACTGTAGACTGAGAATTTTGAACAAAATGCTGGAAGATTCCAAGGAACATCCAATCTAGTAGAGACAGATTAACTAGATAATTAAAGTAAGTCATAAAAAGTAGTATGATAGATATAAACCTGGGTACTAGGCCCATTTAATCCATGGCAGAGGTCAAATAGGGGAGAAGAAGGAAGGGAAAGGCTTCCTAGAGAATGTGATATTTAATCTAAGTTTTGAAGCTGAATTTCCTTTTATTTCAAGGAAATCTCTCTTCTTCAGACTTAGAAACTAAACTTGCCTTTTGTTCTAACTGTAAGATTTAATATAAAACAAGGGAAAGTTTATTTTATTGATAATGTTTGCATAGTTTTATAAACACCAACTATAAACTTTCTCAACCCTCAGCTTTTCTCCCCAAAGAGACTAAATCATTGAGTGAGTTCTCATAAACTTCGACTTCACTCACTCCTTTGAAGATTTTCTCTCCCGGGTTTTATCTACTACCATCAACTTTTTTTTTTTTAAAGATTTATTTATTATTTATTTTGGTGAGGGTGGGGTGGGGAGGGGGAGCAGGCGGGCCACTTCTATTGGGCTTTCATTTCTCTGTTTTCATCCATCTTTATTCTTTGGCCTGTGTGGGCTTCCCATCACAATGGCCTCTCTCGTTGCAGAGAACAGCTCTGGGCGCATGTGCTCCAGAGCTCCGGCTCGGTAGCTGGACACATCAGTCCAGCTGCTCTGTAGCACGTGGGATCTTCCCAGGCCAGGGATGAAACCGGCGCCCCTTGCACTGCAAGGCGGTGTCCTTACCCACTGGACCACCAGGGAAGCCCCCAGGTATACTTTAATTGTGTTTTTTCCAACAGGAATGAGCTATACTTTTTATTGTTGGCTTATATTCCTCCCTATTCTTACCCCACACTTACAGAATGTTTACTGTAGACTGAGAATTTTGAACAAAATGCTGGAAGATTCCAAGGAACATCCAATCTAGTAGAGACAGATTAACTAGATAATTAAAGTAAGTCATAAAAAGTAGTATGATAGATATAAACCTGGGTACTAGGCCCATTTAATCCATGGCAGAGGTCAAATAGGGGAGAAGAAGGAAGGGAAAGGCTTCCTAGAGAATGTGATATTTAATCTAAGTTTTGAAGCTGAATTTCCTTTTATTTCAAGGAAATCTCTCTTCTTCAGACTTAGAAACTAAACTTGCCTTTTGTTCTAACTGTAAGATTTAATATAAAACAAGGGAAAGTTTATTTTATTGATAATGTTTGCATAGTTTTATAAACACCAACTATAAACTTTCTCAACCCTCAGCTTTTCTCCCCAAAGAGACTAAATCATTGAGTGAGTTCTCATAAACTTCGACTTCACTCACTCCTTTGAAGATTTTCTCTCCGGATTTTATCTACTACCATCAACTTTTTTTTTTTTTTTTTAAAGATTTATTTATTATTTATTTTGGTAGGGGTGGGGTGGGGAGGGAGGGGAGCAGGCGGGCCACTTCTATTGGTCTTTCATTTGTCCATTTTCATCCATCTTTATTCTTCGGCCCGTGTGGGCCTCCCATCGCGGCGGCCTCTGTTATCGCAGAGCACCGGCTCTGGGCGCATGAGCTCCAGAGCTCTGGCTGGGTAACTGGACACATCGGTCCAGCCGCTCCACTGCACGTGGGATCTTCCCAGGCCAGGGATTGAACTGGTGCCCCTTGCACTGCAAGGCGGTGTCCTTACCCACTGGACCATCAGGGAAGCCCTACCATCAACTTTTAAGAGGCAAATTACAGGACTAAAAACTTTTCTAATGTGGTCGCAGAAATGTTTTCTAGGAAGACAGGATATCAGCAAAGTGAAAAAGGGTAAGAAGATAATTTTGTGCCCTTACTTGTGAACATGACAGTACAGCAGTTTTATGTAGTTAATAACACTAAAAAGAGAAATGCAAAGAAGCAAGAAAACTTGACTAGCTCACCATGTATAAGACAGACACCCAAAACAGGGGTGGAAAGAGAGAGGGTTCAAAGAGGAAGGAGGGGAAAAGAGAGAGAGGACTTCTAGTAGAGATGGCAGAGTAAAACTAAAATAAAGAATTATTCTCTCCTTAATTCCTTAATAAATGATTCTAGTAAAAACCAAGAAAAAACTGCACTGGTAATGAATGAATGAGTAAAGGATTAGAGTCTAAAACCATAAACTTCAAAAAAAGAAACAGCTAAAAGAAAAAAAAAAAGATTATGGGGGGAAAAAAAGATTATGGAGTGGTAAAATGTTACTTCTAAAACCCTGTATAAAACGAGTTACCCAAAGTAGCTGATCTAAAGGTTACACACTGTAGATTCCAACTGTATAACATGCTAGAAGAGGAAACACTCAAGCTGTAGAGACAGCAAAAGTGGTTGCTAGGCGATCGGAGGATTTTATTAAGCTTTTCTCCCCAAAGAGACTAAATCATTGAGTGAGTTCTCATAAACTTCGACTTCACTCACTCCTTTGAAGATTTTCTCTCGGATTTTATCTACTACCATCAACTTTTTTTTTTTTTTTTTAAAGATTTATTTATTATTTATTTTGGTGGGGGGGGGGTGGGGAGGGAGGGGAGCAGGCGGGCCACTTCTATTGGTCTTTCATTTGTCCATTTTCATCCATCTTTATTCTTCGGCCCGTGTGGGCCTCCCATCGCGGCGGCCTCTGTTATCGCAGAGCACCGGCTCTGGGCGCATGAGCTCCAGAGCTCTGGCTGGGTAACTGGACACATCGGTCCAGCCGCTCCACTGCACGTGGGATCTTCCCAGGCCAGGGATTGAACTGGTGCCCCTTGCACTGCAAGGCGGTGTCCTTACCCACTGGACCATCAGGGAAGCCCTACCATCAACTTTTAAGAGGCAAATTACAGGACTAAAAACTTTTCTAATGTGGTCGCAGAAATGTTTTCTAGGAAGACAGGATATCAGCAAAGTGAAAAAGGGTAAGAAGATAATTTTGTGCCCTTACTTGTGAACATGACAGTACAGCAGTTTTATGTAGTTAATAACACAAAAAAGAGAAATGCAAAGAAGCAAGAAAACTTGACTAGCTCACCATGTATAAGACAGACACCCAAAACAGGGGTGGAAAGAGAGAGGGTTCAAAGAGGAAGGAGGGGAAAAGAGAGAGAGGACTTCTAGTAGAGATGGCAGAGTAAAACTAAAATAAAGAATTATTCTCTCCTTAATTCCTTAATAAATGATTCTAGTAAAAACCAAGAAAAAACTGCACTGGTAATGAATGAATGAGTAAAGGATTAGAGTCTAAAACCATAAACTTCAAAAAAAGAAACAGCTAAAAGAAAAAAAAAAAGATTATGGGGGGAAAAAAAGATTATGGAGTGGTAAAATGTTACTTCTAAAACCCTGTATAAAAACGAGTTACCCAAAGTAGCTGATCTAAAGGTTACACACTGTAGATTCCAACTGTATAACATGCTAGAAGAGGAAACACTCAAGCTGTAGAGACAGCAAAAGTGGTTGCTAGGCGATCGGAGGTGGGAGGGACCGAGGGGTGAAAAGGCAGAGCATGGAAGATTTTTAAGGCAGTAAAACTATTCTGCATGGTGTTGTAAAAGTGGACACATGGGCTTCCCTGGTGGTCCAGTGGGTAAGGACACCGCCTTGCAGTGCAAGGGGCACCGGTTCGAGCCCTGGCCTGGGAAGATCCCACGTGCCGCGGAGCGGCTGGACCAATGTGTCCAATTACCGAGCCGGAGCTCTGGAGCGCATGTGCCCAGAGCCGGTGCTCTGCAACGACAGAGGCCACCGCGGTGGGAGGGCCACACGGGCCAAAGAACAAAGACGGATGAAAATAGAGAAATGAAAGACCAATAGAAGTGGCCCGCCTGTCCCCCTTCCTCCCCAGCCTACCCCTCCCCCCCCCCAAAAAAGTGGACACATATCATTATGCATTTTCAAAACCCACAGAGAGTGAACCTGAATGTATGCTAGACACCGGCAAACTCCAGTCAGGTAAGTGTCAAGTCTTAGTACAGACACCCTGGAAGCAGCAGCAGCAATGAAAGAAATATGAAATGAAGATTAAACTGTGAGAATTATAATTTCACAAGAGAATGTAAATGTTATAAGCCATGAAAAAATGTAAGCATGATACAAAAATTTTGGAAGGTGGCAAAGAATGAGAACGGAGAAACTATGAGATATCAGTGTCTGTATTATCTATAATCACAGAGAGAAAATCAATACTACCAAGAACTGAAATAGTTTATTTTATCTGAAGCATCTATAGAATATTTTCCTTAGTTATATACCAAGACTTCTAGTAGAGATGGCAGAGTAAAACTAAAATAAAGAATTATTCTCTCCTTAATTCCTTAATAAATGATTCTAGTAAAAACCAAGAAAAAACTGCACTGGTAATGAATGAATGAGTAAAGGTATATGAGAGGGGTTTCTAAAACCATAAACTTTAAAAAGAAACAGCTAAAAGAAAAAAAAAAAGATTATGGGGGGAAAAAAAGATTATGGAGTGGTAAAATGTTACTTCTAAAACCCTGTATAAAAACGAGTTACCCAAAGTAGCTGATCTAAAGGTTACACACTGTAGATTCCAACTGTATAACATGCTAGAAGAGGAAACACTCAAGCTGTAGAGACAGCAAAAGTGGTTGCTAGGCGATCGGAGGTGGGAGGGACCGAGGGGTGAAAAGGCAGAGCATGGAAGATTTTAAGGCAGTAAAACTATTCTGCATGGTGTTGTAAAAGTGGACACATGGGCTTCCCTGGTGGTCCAGTGGGTAAGGACACCGCCTTGCAGTGCAAGGGGCACCGGTTCGAGCCCTGGCCTGGGAAGATCCCACGTGCCTCAGAGTGGCTGGACTGATGTGTCCAATTACCGAGCCGGAGCTCTGGAGCGCATGCGCCCAGAGCCGGTGCTCTGCAACGACAGAGGCTACCGCGGTGGGAGGCCCACACGGGCCAAAGAGCAAAGAAGGATGAAAATAGAGAAATGAAAGACCAATAGAAGTGGCCCGCCTGTCCCCCTCCCTCCCCAACCTACCCTCCCCAAAAAGTGGACACATATCATTATGCATTTTCAAAACCCACAGAGTGAACCTGAATGTATGCTAGACACCGGCAAACTCCAGTCAGGTAAGTGTCAAGTCTTAGTACAGACACCCTGGAAGCAGCAGCAGCAATGAAAGAAATATGAAATGAAGATTAAACTGTGAGAATTATAATTTCACAAGAGAATGTAAATGTTATAAGCCATGAAAAAATGTAAGCATGATACAAAAATTTTGGAAGGTGGCAAAGAATGAGAACGGAGAAACTATGAGATATCAGTGTCTGTATTATCTATAATCACAGAGAGAAAATCAATACTACCAAGAACTGAAATAGTTTATTTTATCTGAAGCATCTATAGAATATTTTCCTTAGTTATATACAGCTACAGTGATCTGTTTTTAAACTGGAAAAGAGAAAAACATAAACTGTACCTTAAACACTGAAAATTTAAGCAGAAAACTCTCAACTTCTTGGAAAATTAAAACAAATGCTACTAGACAATGGATTAAAACAGAAGAGTATTTGCCTCAAAAACTTAGAAAACAGCACTAACATTACAAAAAAGAGAAAAAAGCAAATGAAAAGAGTCAAGCAGAGAAAACAGACCAGCAACAGCATATCAACAAATATAAAGAGAAATCTCTTATAAACTTAATTTAGGAAAAGATAAAACATCAAACTAGAAAGGAGAGATTTTTAAAAAAAGTCTTATATATAAGGGAGATTACCTAAAATTATAAAATAATGACACTGAAAATACTGATATGACTAAAAAATACTCTAAGAAGTTAACAAAAAAACTAAGATATCAAACATTCAGCTTCTTTTCCTGATCTCCTTCACTAGAAATATAAACACATTTCTAATTGACCAATAAAAGAATGGTTGTAATAACAGCTAACAGTTATTAGAAGAAATTAAGGTAACTAGTAAGTTTGAGAAAATCTCACCTAATAATAAAATTATTATGAAAACCTTGAGATACTATTTTTTTTTTTTTTTTTAAATCTTGGCCTCTTTTATTGGCCTTTCATTTGTCTATTTTCATCCATCTTTGTTCTTTGGCCTGTGTCGGCCTCCCATTGCAGTGGCCTCTCTCCTTGCAGAGCACTGGTTCTGGGTACATGCGCTCCAGAGTACAGCTTGTAATTGGACACACTGGTCCAGCTGCTCTGTGGCACATGGGATCTTCCCAGGTCAGGGATCGAACTGGTGCCCCTTGTACTGTAAGGTGGACTCTTTACCCACTGGACCACCAGGGAAGCCTGTGAGATACTATTTTTTACCTTCCAGATTAGCTGTCTACGGCCATACCACTCTGAACACGCCCAATCTTGTCAGATTAGCAAAGATGCATAAAAAAGATTATTTTCTACATGACTAGGTCCAGTTAGAAAAACAATCTCATACCTGAATAATTAAATAGTTATGCTCACTCCTTTCTACCCTATTGAGTGAGATATCATCAAAACAGTTAAAGAATATGCTGAATGAACCCTAAGTCCAAGGCCCGAAGACACCATTCTATCCTGCAAAGTTAGCTCATCTCTTTTGAAACAAACCACAGCATAGTAATGTGGAATGTGAATTCAGAAGCTTTCTAGACAAATATTGCATGACTCTTATTTTAGGATGATTTGGCTGCTAGAATTTTTCTAAAACTTATTTTCCTCAAAAAATTTCCAATGTCAACTTGTTTAGAACTGATATACACTAAGAAAAATAAAGGAAAAAAATCAGTCAACACTCATTAAGCACTTTACTAAGTGACTGGCATGGTTTTAATTGCTTTACATGTATTTTTAACCCTCACCACACTAGGATGTAGGCTTACAAGATAAGAAAACAGACATACAGAGGGGAAGTATAGCTAGGACTGTAAAGGGACTGGGATTCAAAACCTAACAGACTGCAGCCTTAACCATGCTAAATTATTTTTATGAATGGCAGAAATAATTTGTCCTAGACTCAATTTATACTCTGTCATATTGTTAGAACAAATATTTCATTAGAGTTAGTTTAAATAAATAAATCTGGAAGATTTAAAAACATTTACCTGCATCCAGTATGCCCTGGGCCAGAATAGCGCCAAACTTGGCCATGACATCATCATGTTTATCATTAATGACTTTGGAATACAGTTGTCTGAACTGATTCACCTGAAGGAACAAGAAAAAGAATTACAGTCTAATTCTATTCACTTGTATCATTTTAGAGCAGGGAACAGATTATTCAAATGGTAATGAAACCTGAATTCTGATTCACAACATTCAAAAAGAGAGGGATCTGGACCAGATTTGAACACAGAAGAGCCTCATGGTTGAAATCCCAGACGTCACGACTTTTCTGGAATGGGAGTAACAGCTCTGCCTTCAATCCTCATTCCACAGTGGATGACTCAGACTCGGGGGAATGCTGAATGTGATCTCATACTGCACCACCGTTAGTCAGCAGGCTGAACTAAGTGTACACTAAGGCTTTCATTCCACCGTAGCCCAATTTAGAAAAGCAATTTTCTCATACCTAAAAATAATTAAATAGTTATGCTCACTCCTTTCTACCCTATTGAGTGAGATATCATCAAAACAGTTAAAGAATATGCTGAATGAACCCTAAGTCCAAGGCCCGAAGACACCATTCTATCCTGCAAAGTTAGCTCATCTCTTTTGAAACAAACCACAGCATAGTAATGTGGAATGTGAATTCAGAAGCTTTCTAGACAAATATTGCATGACTCTTATTTTAGGATGATTTGGCTGCTAGAATTTTTCTAAAACTTATTTTCCTCAAAAAATTTCCAATGTCAACTTGTTTAGAACTGATATACACTAAGAAAAATAAAGGAAAAAAATCAGTCAACACTCATTAAGCACTTTACTAAGTGACTGGCATGGTTTTAATTGCTTTACATGTATTTTTAACCCTCACCACACTAGGATGTAGGCTTACAAGATAAGAAAACAGACATACAGAGGGGAAGTATAGCTAGGACTGTAAAGGGACTGGGATTCAAAACCTAACAGACTGCAGCCTTAACCATGCTAAATTATTTTTATGAATGGCAGAAATAATTTGTCCTAGACTCAATTTATACTCTGTCATATTGTTAGAACAAATATTTCATTAGAGTTAGTTTAAATAAATAAATCTGGAAGATTTAAAAACATTTACCTGCATCCAGTATGCCCTGGGCCAGAATAGCGCCAAACTTGGCCATGACATCATCATGTTTATCATTAATGACTTTGGAATACAGTTGTCTGAACTGATTCACCTGAAGGAACAGAAAAAAGAATTACAGTCTAATTCTATTCACTTGTATCATTTTAGAGCAGGGAACAGATTATTCAAATGGTAATGAAACCTGAATTCTGATTCACAACATTCAAAAAGAGAGGGATCTGGACCAGATTTGAACACAGAAGAGCCTCATGGTTGAAATCCCAGACGTCACGACTTTTCTGGAATGGGAGTAACAGCTCTGCCTTCAATCCTCATTCCACAGTGGATGACTCAGACTCGGGGGAATGCTGAATGTGATCTCATACTGCACCACCGTTAGTCAGCAGGCTGAACTAAGTGTACACTAAGGCTTTCATTCCACCGTGAATTACAGCTATTCTCATCATCATCAGTCTATAGGGTTCCTATGAGTGTAGTCCTTCCATTCTACCTTAAAACAAAATACCATTCACTGTAGCTGTTGTGAGTATAGTTTGGATTTGTATTCACATATACAACACAGACTTTCATTATGCACGCACATTCATTTTTTGAGGATACACATAATAATTACTCTTATCAAAAAAACAGCCAAAATGGAATATATGCTGACATATTTAGGGAGGGATTACAGGTAATTTTTGTTTGCTTCTTTGTTATTTTCTGTGTTTTCGAAAACTAATATTACCTTTTAAATGAGAAAATAGTACTTATAAAGTACATGTTCTTATCAACATATCTGTGATCTTGGGGTGACAATAAGGGAGATATTTTATACTTCTTCCATATCTTATACTTGTCTGTTTTCCCATCAAGTGCTTTTCAAGTAGTAGGAATGCAGAAAGAAGTACATGATCATGGAGCTCCCCAAATCTGCCAAAAGCAGAAAATATTGAATTTGAATTTCCTAATGCAATGACTTTATGTCACGTATTCTTTCAGACCTCTTTCCCTTCTCAGCTATCTTGGTCTGGGAGGCCACACTGCAATACAGTACAGAGTAATATAGGTTCAGACAGCACTGGTTTACAAATATCTCTGCTCTAGTAAGCTGTCTGGGTAAGTTATTGGTACTGAGTTTTTCTGAGTCTCAGTTTCTTCAATGTCTACAGGGATTAGAACACCTACACGGCTGCTGTAAGGATTATATGAAGTAATATATATGTAAACTAATGTGTAAAAGGCAATTTATAGTTCAGTAAGCATGGATGTCTTACCATACCAGAGAAAAATCCTACCAGCCCTCCATTACTATTATATCTAAATACTGCCAACAAAACGATACTTCTTAAAATGCTCACGTTTATTTATAGCCAGCAACAGAATGGAATGGGGAAAAAAATGAGCTAACTCTGCTGCTTCCCAGCCTGTGACCGTTGGCAAGCCACTTCTCTGAATTTTACTTTCTCTAACTATAAAACCCTGCATGATGAGATCACCACAAAACCCCCTTCTAGTTTTAAAAATCCTAAGGTTTGATGCTTCTACTCTGGTTCAACAGGTCAAATTCCTTTGATTCTGAACTTATTTTAGATGAACACTTACATTACCTTATATAGGATGGAAATTTTATGTGCTAACAGTTTACGAAACAGTTCATGAACTTATGAAAAGAAACAGTGGACAAAGCACTGTATGTACATTATAAGGAAAAAATTTATATATAAAATCACATCCCAAACACAAGACAACATCTGGTGAAACTGAAAGATGAAATAAAAAAATCAATACAATACATACATAATGAATTTATCTAATTAACATTAATTAGACTAGTATTTTAAAAAGCTAGTTTTTGCTCATCACTGAGACATATTCTTCACATTTTATTACTTATGCAGCAGTGACTTAATTTTCATTATTACGACTCTATTCATAAAGAATTTCATGGCTATGGATCATGATTTTAACTCAATTTCATCAGTATGAATACTATGGCCCCCACAGAAAACAAATTAGAATTTGTAGGAGAAAATTATATTAATTTCCCATTTTACATTATAACTCATAGAAAAGATAATTAAATTTCAGACAATGCTGTGATCCATGCATTCTGCTGTGCCTGATTAAATCTACTGTCTCCAAACTTCTGCATTTTAAATGTTCATCATGTTTTTAATTCTATACACCTCATACTGCTAGAAAAAAAAAAAACAAACCCATACTTATATGTCAGAGAGAAAAAGTATGGGGAGATGGAATAAAATTCTGTTAAGAGTCTTCTCTGTTGTTACTGACCCCTAAGTATGTCCTTCCTTCTCTCCGTTCCCCTCTATCTCCTGCCCCAGTTTTCCAGGATATAGAAATGAACCTGTACATCAGAGATCAGTTTCAAAGTTTGTAATTTTTTTTCATTTTCTCTTTCTATAACAATACATTAGCTCTTACAATTTCAACTAAGCCTCTTAGTTCCTTCCACAAAATCCCTGAGGCCAAATGAATTTTGGAATTCAGCATCTAGAGTTAACATGGTGCATACACCATAAATTATGCAATACTCTTAGTGGAGTATGGACTTTATATTCCATAATCAACCAAATTAATATTTTTGAAGTAGCAGAATGACAGAATATTTACAAAATGGAATAAAGGCTACAAATGTGTTCACACTGGGTTAGATTTTTACAGCCAAATGAGACCTTAAAAACAAAGACAATTCTTAGTTTTTAGAGCTTTCTGGAGTTGCAGATAAAAGCCTATGGACTTGGATAATTTATCTGGACTAACTCCTATCTCTTTCTTTAGTTCTGGATATTTCGCTATGCTCTTGTCTTATCTCTAAATGACTTGCTATAGTCTCAAATTTAATGTGCCTGGAGCGAAAATTATCTTTATTCTTTTTCAAGATATTCCTGGCAGTGCTTTTATGATTTTTCCACTATCAATATCCCAAATGATGCTTTTAGCTTCCTCAGTTTTATTAGTATTATTTTGTTCATGACAGTTGCCTGTGCCTTTTCTTTTATATTATCACCAACGCCTTTAGTGTCCAAGTCCCCATCTTAATTAATTAAGGCAACAGGATGTAATACAGATTACTATTTACAGATGTGTTATGCTGTAAAATAAACCTTACAATTTAAGAGCTCATACTGATTTATTTTAGAAGGGCAAAAGCTTATCAAATTCAGCTAAACACGATTCTACCTCTAAAAAGGGTACATGTCAATGGTGGGAGAAGCTTCCGTGTAGCAGGTTTTAGGACTGATGATATCAGACAAGAAGGAGTACTAGATCCTACTTTTATATTTCAGTATTTTTATCTGATTCTATGGTGCTACTTGTTATATACATGTTCAAATAACTGTTAAGAGTGGAATTCATTTAATAAGAAAAACAGAAGATCGATCCTTCATAAAGAATTGGGTTCTGGAGACAAAATAACTCCAAAGATCTATAAAAGAACAACATTCTAGTTAGATGGTTCTAAACTTCTAGTATAACACCGTTCTAAATAGGGTTTTTAATCACCCAGAGTTAGGAAGGTTCTTGGATCTGTTTGACAGAATAAGAAATTGGCAGAAGAAAGGCTTCCCTGGTGGTCCAGCGGATAGAGTCTGCCTTGCAGTGCAGGGGGCAACGGCTTGATCCCTGGCCCGGGAAGATCCCACATGCCGCAGAGCTGCTGGACAGGTATGCCCAATTACGAGTCAGCGCTCTGGAGCGCATGTGTCCAGAGCCAGTGCTCTGTGACAAGAGAGGTCACATAAGTGGGAGGCCCACACAGGCCAAAGAATAAACATGGATGAAAGTAAATTAATAAATAAACAAACAAAGAACGAAAGAAACTGGCAGAAGAAAAGCAAAGAGGTACTGGAGTTAGTAAAATGAAGACCACAAAGTAAAGAGCTTAGTGTTAAGACAGCATCATATAAAAGGATGTGGTGTAGATCATGATTACATCAGAAATATTTCCTTTGGAAATTTCCATTGAGAATCTCACAAACTATCTCAGGTGTTTTTACTTTATTTTATGGACTAGTTGTAACATTGTGACTAGGACCCTGTAGCTTGAGAATTTACTTCTCTTCAATCTGTAAACAGTCTTTTCTTTTCAGCAATAATGCACACCAACCCAAAAGAATATCTTTTTTCTTTTTGCCTCACTGTGCAGCTTGCAGGATCTTAGTTCCCCAACCAGTTTTTCTACACTGGAAGTGCGGAGTCCTAACCACTGGACAGACAGCCAGGAATTCCCAGAATATCCGTGTTGTCTTCTTAGCAATTATCAGATAAAGAGATGATATAAACTAAAGTCTACAAACTGCTGCTTGGGAAAATTAGGACTGATGATATCAGAACAAAGAAGGAGTACTAGATCCTACTTTTATATTTCAGTATTTTTATCTGATTCTATGGTGCTACTTGTTATATACATGTTCAAATAACTGTTAAGAGTGGAATTCATTTAATAAGAAAAACAGAAGATCGATCCTTCATAAAGAATTGGGTTCTGGAGACAAAATAACTCCAAAGATCTATAAAAGAACAACATTCTAGTTAGATGGTTCTAAACTTCTAGTATAACACCGTTCTAAATAGGGTTTTTAATCACCCAGAGTTAGGAAGGTTCTTGGATCTGTTTGACAGAATAAGAAATTGGCAGAAGAAAGGCTTCCCTGGTGGTCCAGCGGATAGAGTCTGCCTTGCAGTGCAGGGGGCAACGGCTTGATCCCTGGCCCGGGAAGATCCCACATGCCGCAGAGCTGCTGGACAGGTATGCCCAATTACGAGTCAGCGCTCTGGAGCGCATGTGTCCAGAGCCAGTGCTCTGTGACAAGAGAGGTCACATAAGTGGGAGGCCCACACAGGCCAAAGAATAAACATGGATGAAAGTAAATTAATAAATAAACAAACAAAGAACGAAAGAAACTGGCAGAAGAAAAGCAAAGAGGTACTGGAGTTAGTAAAATGAAGACCACAAAGTAAAGAGCTTAGTGTTAAGACAGCATCATATAAAAGGATGTGGTGTAGATCATGATTACATCAGAAATATTTCCTTTGGAAATTTCCATTGAGAATCTCACAAACTATCTCAGGTGTTTTTACTTTATTTTATGGACTAGTTGTAACATTGTGACTAGGACCCTGTAGCTTGAGAATTTACTTCTCTTCAATCTGTAAACAGTCTTTTCTTTTCAGCAATAATGCACACCAACCCAAAAGAATATCTTTTTTCTTTTTTCCTCACTGAGCAGCTTGCAGGATCTTAGTTCCCCAACCAGTTTTTCTACACTGGAAGTGCGGAGTCCTAACCACTGGACAGACAGCCAGGGAATTTCCCCGAATATCCGTGTTGTCTTCTTAGCAATTATCAGATAAAAGAGAGATGATATAAACTAAAGTCTACAAAGCTCTTGATCACATGCTTAAGAGGAGAAAACGGTGAAACAGAACTTAAACTTTTAAGGATTTATGAACTGAGTAACAATTTCATTCTAAGGGATAGTGTTTTCAGAAAGAACATCTGTTGTATATAGTTTTGCTTTTTGTCATTGCAGTACACATTTAACTTGTTCAAAGGAATTTATATTAATGGCACCGGTTACCAGGTATAACCAGGTCTAACTACATTTCAACATTCTTAATCAACATTCAAGATTCTGACACAATGTGGAGATGGAAGTGCGTCCCACATATTCACATCAGTTAAGACTTGGTTCAACAAACGTTTATGAATGATTACAAAATACTAAAATTTAAATTGCTGTAGTTTTGGTTTTACTTTTCTAAATAAGAAAAGTTTTACTTATTTATTAGAATAAACAGTTGAAGACTTTTTGAAACTTCACAGCCTACCCTAACCTAACTCCACCCCTATTCCAAAGTACTCGGCTATTGTTGGTACAGAGCTTATGGTTTAAAATCAATGAAATCCTATAGCAGAGGATAGGAAGGTGGTAAAACATTTGTCATGTTCATAATACATACAACATGAAAGCAACAAGTGAGGGCAAAGTGAATAAATATCTATATATTACTGTTAGGGGAGATGCATTCCAAGGCCAAACTTCCTTCTTTAATGCCATTACTCAATGGGACAACCTCTAGCTGACAAAGCTCAATGGAAAATCAAAAGCAGACATAAAATCATGATTTACATCAGAAATATTTCCTTTGGAAATTTCCATTGAGAATCTCACAAACTATCTCAGGTGTTTTTACTTTATTTTATGGACTAGTTGTAACATTGTGACTAGGACCCTGTAGCTTGAGAATTTACTTCTCTTCAATCTGTAAACAGTCTTTTCTTTTCAGCAATAATGCACACCAACCCAAAAGAATATCTTTTTTCTTTTTGCCTCACTGTGCAGCTTGCAGGATCTTAGTTCCCCAACCAGTTTTTCTACACTGGAAGTGCGGAGTCCTAACCACTGGACAGACAGCCAGGGAATTCCCAGAATATCCGTGTTGTCTTCTTAGCAATTATCAGATAAAAGAGAGATGATATAAACTAAAGTCTACAAAGCTCTTGATCACATGCTTAAGAGGAGAAAACGGTGAAACAGAACTTAAACTTTTAAGGATTTATGAACTGAGTAACAATTTCATTCTAAGGGATAGTGTTTTCAGAAAGAACATCTGTTGTATATAGTTTTGCTTTTTGTCATTGCAGTACACATTTAACTTGTTCAAAGGAATTTATATTAATGGCACCGGTTACCAGGTATAACCAGGTCTAACTACATTTCAACATTCTTAATCAACATTCAAGATTCTGACACAATGTGGAGATGGAAGTGCGTCCCACATATTCACATCAGTTAAGACTTGGTTCAACAAACGTTTATGAATGATTACAAAATACTAAAATTTAAATTGCTGTAGTTTTGGTTTTACTTTTCTAAATAAGAAAAGTTTTACTTATTTATTAGAATAAACAGTTGAAGACTTTTTGAAACTTCACAGCCTACCCTAACCTAACTCCACCCCTATTCCAAAGTACTCGGCTATTGTTGGTACAGAGCTTATGGTTTAAAATCAATGAAATCCTATAGCAGAGGATAGGAAGGTGGTAAAACATTTGTCATGTTCATAATACATACAACATGAAAGCAACAAGTGAGGGCAAAGTGAATAAATATCTATATATTACTGTTAGGGGAGATGCATTCCAAGGCCAAACTTCCTTCTTTAATGCCATTACTCAATGGGACAACCTCTAGCTGACAAAGCTCAATGGAAAATCAAAAGCAGACATAAAAGATGCAAAAGCTACTTATAATTGCTCTACTTAAAAACAAAACCCCAAAAGAAAATACACTCTGTTTGAAATGATGTTTACATTCTAGAAAATATAATACATTAAGTAATATATTACTAAAACAGGATGAGAAGTTTGATTCTATTTCTGCAACAATCCAACTTTTAGAAGTCTTAAAAGTCATTCTGAAAGAGAGTAGGACTGGATTTAAAAAACAAAACAAACACACACACACATACAAAAAACCGGCTACAAAAATGGTAACTACTCAAACTAAAATCTGTTAAACAAAGCTGCACAGGATAATCAACTAATTCTAAACTTTTTTTTCCTTCTCCACCTCCCCATCCCACTTCTACCAACTCTGCTGAAATGAACCTGCTTGGTGAGGCAAGAGATAGTATGCCACTGTCTTTTCTTGTGGTCAACCTCTTTGTTTTTCACAAAGGAGCAGAATTAATACAAGGCTGTTAAATGTACTAACTTTAAGAATGAAAAGATTTGAAATCACTGCATAAGCTATAAACGTCTATTAAATATGTCGAACACAGTAATTCTTAGTATATGTAAATAAGAGCTATGCATTTTCTGTCTCTCAACAAAATGAGAAGTTCTGCCTGAAGTGCCAAGATATATTATACACCAAAGTCTGAAATGAGGTCTGAGAAGAGACCTCATGAGAAATTTTAAAACAGATTCCACAAACTCTGTTACGGAGTCATCCACACAGTGTATGTGAGGACTAGACTATAGGAGGACATGTCAAAAGGACTTCTATGGGCAAAACTGGGCTTTAAGTTTTCCTCCTAACGTCCAACCTAAAAATGGCCTTCAGCGAGACCACACAGTGGGCTTACTATGATCAGTGGTCACTGTGCACTAACATGGGATGCTTGAAGTGAGAGGCATTAGCTACTGAGGCACAAGCAATGCTAGAGGGAGGGAGAAGCAAGGGAAGCAGAAGAGAGGGAGGGAGAGAGAGGAAGAGGCGAGCAAAGCTGCACTGAGAGCCTACCATGCTGCTACCTGCCAGAAGGGCAAAATATACAGAAGGGCTTCTGCACACAGATGTGGGGCAAAGAAAGAGAGCCTTCCTGGAGCCCCCATGCAGGGGCTCTCCAGCGAGGGCAATGCCATTCTAACAGAGAATCTGGATGTACTCATTTCTACATTAAGATTATATGTACTATATAAAGTGATTGCAGAACTTTTTATTGCCTCAGAGGGTGGATCAAAAAAGTCACCGACCACTGAGTTTGTATCTTATGCCAGAGGAACAAGTTATCCTACTGAATAAATTTTAAAAGAATAGTAGAAGGCAGAAATTAAAGTTGATTTTTACGATTCCTTCAACCCATGACTTCTAAATTTTCAAGTGTGGCTATACAGCTGAATTAACAAAGTGACCATAAACTCACGACAAAAAAAAATGCATTCAAAAAGTATAATATACTTACAAGTTTTCCTATTCTCCTACCTCTTTACTTCGGTGAGTTCAGTGTTCACGGTATTTGAGGTAAAAACGTCCTCAAGAGAAGACAAGCTACTAAAGGAAAGCCTGAACCGGCTCTCCTCCAGAGAACCGTTTTGCTGGCTCACCTTTGGACAAGTGATTTCAGTCTGCTGGATCATGATGAGAGCTGATGCTATCAGAGCTCCTTGCCTCACGTAGTTCACAGGGTCATTTGTCATGGGTTCTAGCAAATTAATTGCTTCCTGAGAGAAGAAGAAAAGACCTTTTAATAAAGTTCATATTGCTAAATTTTCAAATTAGTTACTGTCTTTCTAAGTCAGTATTTTCATCTAACATTATAATCACAAGTTAAGACTTTACCACACAGTGGGCTTACTATGAAGGGTCATGTCACTAACAGGGACTTTGGAAACTGGGCTTTAAGTTTTCCTCCTAACGTCCAACCTAAAATGGCCTTCAGCGAGACCACACAGTGGGCTTACTATGATCAGTGGTCACTGTGCACTAACATGGGATGCTTGAAGTGAGAGGCATTAGCTACTGAGGCACAAGCAATGCTAGAGGGAGGGAGAAGCAAGGGAAGCAGAAGAGAGGGAGGGAGAGAGAGGAAGAGGCGAGCAAAGCTGCACTGAGAGCCTACCATGCTGCTACCTGCCAGAAGGGCAAAATATACAGAAGGGCTTCTGCACACAGATGTGGGGCAAAGAAAGAGAGCCTTCCTGGAGCCCCCATGCAGGGGCTCTCCAGCGAGGGCAATGCCATTCTAACAGAGAATCTGGATGTACTCATTTCTACATTAAGATTATATGTACTATATAAAGTGATTGCAGAACTTTTTATTGCCTCAGAGGGTGGATCAAAAAAGTCACCGACCACTGAGTTTGTATCTTATGCCAGAGGAACAAGTTATCCTACTGAATAAATTTTAAAAGAATAGTAGAAGGCAGAAATTAAAGTTGATTTTTACGATTCCTTCAACCCATGACTTCTAAATTTTCAAGTGTGGCTATACAGCTGAATTAACAAAGTGACCATAAACTCACGACAAAAAAAAATGCATTCAAAAAGTATAATATACTTACAAGTTTTCCTATTCTCCTACCTCTTTACTTCGGTGAGTTCAGTGTTCACGGTATTTGAGGTAAAAACGTCCTCAAGAGAAGACAAGCTACTAAAGGAAAGCCTGAACCGGCTCTCCTCCAGAGAACCGTTTTGCTGGCTCACCTTTGGACAAGTGATTTCAGTCTGCTGGATCATGATGAGAGCTGATGCTATCAGAGCTCCTTGCCTCACGTAGTTCACAGGGTCATTTGTCATGGGTTCTAGCAAATTAATTGCTTCCTGAGAGAAGAAGAAAAGACCTTTTAATAAAGTTCATATTGCTAAATTTTCAAATTAGTTACTGTCTTTCTAAGTCAGTATTTTCATCTAACATTATAATCACAAGTTAAGACTACTTGGATGCAACAGTCAGAATTGAGCATGCTTTAAGTTTCTATATAATTGATGGTAAGTAAAAAGGACGCATAGAGAACACAGTGGTCCTGTCTTGGGGTAAAAGAGGTCAGGAAGACAATAAGAAAAGTGAGATTAATGCTTGATAAACAACTATTATTTTCCAGGTGCAGTGGAAGGTATTTTATATATTTCTTATATATCTAGGATGAATATATCCTCTTCATCCTAAAACAATAGTAATACAAAACAGTCTTTATAAACAAAGAAATAGAAAGTCAAAGCAAATTGCCAAAAATCACGGTAACTGTGGCAAACTCAGGCCAGTCTGACTCTATGTATCCAACTTCTTTCAAATAGTAGGGCAAGATAATGCCTTAAGATGACTTTACAAAACCTAATTTAAAAAATTAAATAAATCAAATGTAAATAGAAACGAAGAAAAAACAAAGAGAAACAGAACTCCCAAAACAAGATTTTACTTGCTAGCAGAATGGCAACACAAATTACATCAAATAGGATTGGAACTGATTCCATGGTTACACTTCAAAAGACTATGGTGGGATTTTCCAAAACGTTTACCAGGATTTTCCCAATATCATATTCTTCAGAATATCACTTCAAAGAAAACAGGATTCCTTGATTTAATAAGTTTGGGAATTCCAGCACACTATATATCACTCCCTTTTGTAGCTTCAAAAATGCTTCTAGGGGCTTCCCCTGGTGGTCCAGTGGGTAAGGACACTGCCTTGCAGTGCAAGGGGCGCCGGTTCGATCCCTGGCCTGGGAAGATCCCACGTGCTGCGGAGCGGCTGGACCAATGTGTTCAATCACCGAGCTGGAGCTCTGGAGCGCATGCGCCCAGAGCTGGCGCTCTGCAACAACAGACGCCACCGCAATGGGAGGCCCACAGGAGCCAAAGAACAAAGACTGATGAAAATGGAGAAATGAAAGACCAATGGAAGTGGCCCACCTGCTCCCCTCCCTCCCCAACCAACCCCCGCCCAAAATAAATTAAAAAAAAAAAAAATGCTTCTAGCACATTAAGGGCTCCAGGAACGTATATATTGTAACAAAAGGTTCTGTTGCTGTTCAGTTGCCCAGTCTTGTCTGACTCTTTGAAAGCCCATGCCAGGTGCTTTCCTGTCCTTTGTCATCCCCCAAAGGTTGCTTAAACCCATGTCCATTGAGTCAGTAATGCCATGCGACCATCTTGTCCTCTGTCGTCTCCTTCTCCTCCTGCCTGTAATCCTTCCCAGCATCACGGTCTTTTCCAATGAGTCAGCTCTTTGCATCAGGTGGTAAAGTACTGGAACTTCAGCTTCAGCATCAGTCCTTCCAATGAATATACAGGGTTGATCCCCTTTAGGACTGACTGGTTTAAGCTCCTTGCAGACCAATGGACTCTCAACAGTCCTCTCTAACATCACAGTTCAAAAGCATCAATTCTTTGGTGCTCAGCCTTCTTTATGGCCCAACTCTCACATTCGTATGTGACTAACGGAAAAACCGTAGCTTTAACTATACAGACTTTTGTTGGCAAAGTGACGTCTCTGCTTTTTAATATGCTGTCTAGGTTTGTCATAGCTTTTCTTCCAAGTAGAAAGGATCTTTCAATTTCATGGCTGCAGTCACTGTCCGCAGTGATTTTGGGAGCCTACAAAATAAAGTCTGTCACTGTGTCTGTGGTTTCCCCATCTATCTGCCATGAAGTGATGAGACTGGATGCCGTGATCTTCATTTTCTGCATGCTGATTTTTAAGACAGCCTTTTCACCCTCCTCTGTCACTTTCATCAAGAGGCTCTTTAGTTCCTCTTCGCTTTCTGCCATAAGGTGGTGTCACCTGCATATTTGAGGTTATCGATATTTCTCCCAGCAATCCTGATTCCAGCTTGTGCTTCATCCAGCTGGATGTTTCACATGATTTATTCTGCATATAAGTTAAATGAGCAAGGTGACAATATATAGCCTTGATGTACTCCTTTCCTAATTTTGAACTAGTCTGTTGTTCCATGTCCGGTTCTAACTACTGCTTCTTGTCCTGCATACAGGTTTCTCAGGAGGCAGGTAATGTGGTCTGGTATTTCTATTTCTTTCAGAATTTTCCATAGTTTCATGTAATCCACACAGTCAAAGGCTTTAGCATAGTCAATGAAGCAGAAGTAGATGTTTCTCTAGAGTTCTCACTTTTTCTATGATCCAATAGATGCTGGCAATTTGATCTCTGGTTCTTCTGTTTTTTCTAAATCCAGTTTGTACATCTAAAATTTCTTTGTTCAACAGTACATTATGAAGCCTAGCCTGGAGGATTTTAAGCATAACCTTGCTAGCATATGAAATGAGTGCAATTGTGTCGTAGACTGAATATTCTCTGGCATTGCCCTTCTTTGGGATTAAAATGAAAACTTACATTTTCCAGTCCTGTAGTCACTGCTGAGTTTTCCAAATTTGCTTAAACAAAAGGTTTAAGAAATCTTATAAAGGAACCACTAGTAAACAGACTTAACAGACTTCAAGCAGGAACTTGTTGCCAAGGGAGAAGAGTAGGCGAAAGGGATAGTTAGAGCTTGTAATCGGTGTGTACACACTGCTATATTTTAAACAGTTAACCAACGAGGTCCTACTGTGCCTACATGAACCCAGCTCCATGTCACGTGGTAGCCTACAAAAAATATAAAAAGTCTGTCAACTGTTTTTCTATTTTTGGAAAGGATCTTTCAATTTCATGGCTGCAGTCACTGCCCCAGTGATTTTGGGAGCCTACAAAATAAAGTCTGTCACTGTGTCTGTGGTTTCCCCATCTATCTGCCATGAAGTGATGAGACTGGATGCCGTGATCTTCATTTTCTGCATGCTGATTTTTAAGACAGCCTTTTCACCCTCCTCTGTCACTTTCATCAAGAGGCTCTTTAGTTCCTCTTCGCTTTCTGCCATAAGGTGGTGTCACCTGCATATTTGAGGTTATCGATATTTCTCCCAGCAATCCTGATTCCAGCTTGTGCTTCATCCAGCTGGATGTTTCACATGATTTATTCTGCATATAAGTTAAATGAGCAAGGTGACAATATATAGCCTTGATGTACTCCTTTCCTAATTTTGAACTAGTCTGTTGTTCCATGTCCGGTTCTAACTACTGCTTCTTGTCCTGCATACAGGTTTCTCAGGAGGCAGGTAATGTGGTCTGGTATTTCTATTTCTTTCAGAATTTTCCATAGTTTCATGTAATCCACACAGTCAAAGGCTTTAGCATAGTCAATGAAGCAGAAGTAGATGTTTCTCTAGAGTTCTCACTTTTTCTATGATCCAATAGATGCTGGCAATTTGATCTCTGGTTCTTCTGTTTTTTCTAAATCCAGTTTGTACATCTAAAATTTCTTTGTTCAACAGTACATTATGAAGCCTAGCCTGGAGGATTTTAAGCATAACCTTGCTAGCATATGAAATGAGTGCAATTGTGTCGTAGACTGAATATTCTCTGGCATTGCCCTTCTTTGGGATTAAAATGAAAACTTACATTTTCCAGTCCTGTAGTCACTGCTGAGTTTTCCAAATTTGCTTAAACAAAAGGTTTAAGAAATCTTATAAAGGAACCACTAGTAAACAGACTTAACAGACTTCAAGCAGGAACTTGTTGCCAAGGGAGAAGAGTAGGCGAAAGGGATAGTTAGAGCTTGTAATCGGTGTGTACACACTGCTATATTTTAAACAGTTAACCAACGAGGTCCTACTGTGCCTACATGAACCCAGCTCCATGTCACGTGGTAGCCTGGATAGGAGGGAAGTATTGGGGAGAATGGACACATGTGTATGTATGGCTGAGTCTCTTTGCTGTCCACCTGAAACTATCACAATATTGTTACCTGGCTGCTGTTGTTCACTTGCTAAGCTATGTCCGACTCTTTGTGACCCCATGGACTACAGCACACCAGGTTTTCCTGTCCTTTACTCCAATACAAAGTAAAAAGTCAAAAGACAGAAAGGAACCACTATAACTGTGTATATTCCAGCACTGGTTCACTGTATTTGACCAAGAACTCTTTTGCTCCATGTAACTTCTCTTAAGTTAAAGAAGTCCACTCTGTAAGACCTTTGTTCTGGGTCCCTTACAAGGTCCTATAAATCTGGAGGAACAGAGCAGTAAGTTTATGATCATCAAACATATTTTAATATAGTATGAGTATATCTCAAATGTCCTTTGTTCCATAGCTGGGTAAAGGGAGAATAAATTCAATCTTTTCTGGGGGGAGGGGAGTAATAAATTTTAGATTTTCTTATATGTCAATTTATTTATTCTAAAAAATCAGAGTGATTAACAGATAATACAAATACCATACAAGTGAATTCTTTCCTAATTCCCTGAAAAATGTAGTGCCAGGTTTATAAGAGTAAGTTTTAAAAATATCATTCATATATTGTCATACTATATACGGAGCAGTCATGATAAAAATATAACAAAATTTCCAACTTGTAAGTTAGAAGACACTAACCTGGCCTCTGAGGTATGTAATACAACCTCAAAGTTTGTACACTAATTTTTTCTTTGGGATTAAAACCTTGCTAGCATATGAAATGAGTGCAATTGTGTAGACTGAATATTCTCTGGCATTGCCCTTCTTTGGGATTAAAATGAAAACTTACATTTTCCAGTCCTGTAGTCACTGCTGAGTTTTCCAAATTTGCTTAAACAAAAGGTTTAAGAAATCTTATAAAGGAACCACTAGTAAACAGACTTAACAGACTTCAAGCAGGAACTTGTTGCCAAGGGAGAAGAGTAGGCGAAAGGGATAGTTAGAGCTTGTAATCGGTGTGTACACACTGCTATATTTTAAACAGTTAACCAACGAGGTCCTACTGTGCCTACATGAACCCAGCTCCATGTCACGTGGTAGCCTGGATAGGAGGGAAGTATTGGGGAGAATGGACACATGTGTATGTATGGCTGAGTCTCTTTGCTGTCCACCTGAAACTATCACAATATTGTTACCTGGCTGCTGTTGTTCACTTGCTAAGCTATGTCCGACTCTTTGTGACCCCATGGACTACAGCACACCAGGTTTTCCTGTCCTTTACTCCAATACAAAGTAAAAAGTCAAAAGACAGAAAGGAACCACTATAACTGTGTATATTCCAGCACTGGTTCACTGTATTTGACCAAGAACTCTTTTGCTCCATGTAACTTCTCTTAAGTTAAAGAAGTCCACTCTGTAAGACCTTTGTTCTGGGTCCCTTACAAGGTCCTATAAATCTGGAGGAACAGAGCAGTAAGTTTATGATCATCAAACATATTTTAATATAGTATGAGTATATCTCAAATGTCCTTTGTTCCATAGCTGGGTAAAGGGAGAATAAATTCAATCTTTTCTGGGGGGAGGGGAGTAATAAATTTTAGATTTTCTTATATGTCAATTTATTTATTCTAAAAAATCAGAGTGATTAACAGATAATACAAATACCATACAAGTGAATTCTTTCCTAATTCCCTGAAAAATGTAGTGCCAGGTTTATAAGAGTAAGTTTTAAAAATATCATTCATATATTGTCATACTATATACGGAGCAGTCATGATAAAAATATAACAAAATTTCCAACTTGTAAGTTAGAAGACACTAACCTGGCCTCTGAGGTATGTAATACAACCTCAAAGATATATGACAGAATAAACAGGCATTTCATGTTTTTTAGGAAACAAAATTAAAGTTCCAATCTGCAGACAGATAAGTATTCATATGTAGATTATACAAACTATCTAGAAATAAAGCAGACTTGTTTAGCAAGAGTAATGAAAAATTTTCATTGAATTAACTTGTTAGATGCTGTGTCTCAAAGAACATTTGTCCCTAGATACCATATTAAGTTTAGAATAATCTGGAAAGAAAAAAAACCTAATTTACATTTAACTTATGAGGTCTGACTTAAATGTTCACCAAATACCCAAGGAAGAAAATACTCAATAAAACATTCAACTATATTTTTCCTTTGTTTATACAACAGATGTGTCTGGAAAAAAAATGAAGGCCAATTTCTATAAACTGCATTTTATACACACAATGACTTTTCTAATAAAATTGAAGATACATTCACATGGAAGAAATTCTCCTCCAAAAGAAATGAAAACACTTAAAAAACGAATTTGTGAGGGTAAAGATCACGTCCAGCTTGCCTCCTCATCATATCCTTAAAATGATCTTCCCTCTATCATTCATTTAACAAATATTTACTGAAACTCTACTATGCGCCAATTACGACTTTAGTTTTAGCAGTGGACACTCAGTTCTCACAGACCATACATTTCAGTGGAAAGGAGACAGATAATAAATAGGTGTAAAAATAGGTCACATGGTGCTAAGTGCTATGAAGAAGAATAAAGCAACGCAGGGAAACAGAATGAGAATACTGAAAGGGCATGTTTCTATAATTTTTTATCTAATTCTTGCCTCACATAGTGAAAATTTCTAGTTTAATTTCTAGCTTCAATTTTTACATGACTAGGAAAAATTATTTGTATTCAATGAGAAAAAAAGTCAACTAATTAAAATCTAATTCCTGGAATCAATCAATAAACTAGTAATTGGGCTTCCCCTGGTGGTCCACTGTAAGGACACCACCTTGCAGTGCAAGGGGTACTGGTTCGATCCCTGGCCTGGGAAGATCCCATGTGCTGCGGAGCTGCTGGACTGATGTGTCCAATTACCGAGCCAGAGCTCTGGGGCGCATGCACCCAGAGCTGGTGCTCTGCAATGAGAGGGGCCACTACAGTGGGAGGCCCACGCAGGCCAAAGAACAAAGCGGATGAAAATAAATAAATGAAAGACCAAAAAAAGTGGCCAAAAAATTAAAAAAAAAAACAAACAACTAATAATTATGCTTTGCCTTACTTTAATTTGGTTAAGAGATGATTTCTAAGAATTGGCTCTTTTCTGATGTGAAGACACTGGGAATATAACCATGTTCTTGTTCTCTCTCTCACACACAGTCACATGCCTGCACATGTAAAAGCGTAACTTTTAGGCAATTAGCCAAGATGTGTTTGTGTGTGCTATGAAAGGCAAAGTATGGTGATTATGTCATTGCTGTGAATTGGGAATACCTGTTATTAAAACACTGCTGCAATTCTTGATGAATCTCCTGAAAAACTGTTTTGAATTATCAATGTACCTAGCCTCATTTCACATGGAAGAAATTCTCCTCCAAAAGAAATGAAAACACTTAAAAAACGAATTTGTGAGGGTAAAGATCACGTCCAGCTTGCCTCCTCATCATATCCTTAAAATGATCTTCCCTCTATCATTCATTTAACAAATATTTACTGAAACTCTACTATGCGCCAATTACGACTTTAGTTTTAGCAGTGGACACTCAGTTCTCACAGACCATACATTTCAGTGGAAAGGAGACAGATAATAAATAGGTGTAAAAATAGGTCACATGGTGCTAAGTGCTATGAAGAAGAATAAAGCAACGCAGGGAAACAGAATGAGAATACTGAAAGGGCATGTTTCTATAATTTTTTATCTAATTCTTGCCTCACATAGTGAAAATTTCTAGTTTAATTTCTAGCTTCAATTTTTACATGACTAGGAAAAATTATTTGTATTCAATGAGAAAAAAAGTCAACTAATTAAAATCTAATTCCTGGAATCAATCAATAAACTAGTAATTGGGCTTCCCCTGGTGGTCCACTGTAAGGACACCACCTTGCAGTGCAAGGGGTACTGGTTCGATCCCTGGCCTGGGAAGATCCCATGTGCTGCGGAGCTGCTGGACTGATGTGTCCAATTACCGAGCCAGAGCTCTGGGGCGCATGCACCCAGAGCTGGTGCTCTGCAATGAGAGGGGCCACTACAGTGGGAGGCCCACGCAGGCCAAAGAACAAAGCGGATGAAAATAAATAAATGAAAGACCAAAAAAAGTGGCCAAAAAATTAAAAAAAAAAACAAACAACTAATAATTATGCTTTGCCTTACTTTAATTTGGTTAAGAGATGATTTCTAAGAATTGGCTCTTTTCTGATGTGAAGACACTGGGAATATAACCATGTTCTTGTTCTCTCTCTCACACACAGTCACATGCCTGCACATGTAAAAGCGTAACTTTTAGGCAATTAGCCAAGATGTGTTTGTGTGTGCTATGAAAGGCAAAGTATGGTGATTATGTCATTGCTGTGAATTGGGAATACCTGTTATTAAAACACTGCTGCAATTCTTGATGAATCTCATGACAAACTGTTTTTGAATTATCAATGTACCTAGCCTCTTTTATTTCGTCACTTTTTTTTTTCTGGCCACTTTTATTGGTCTTTCATTTATTTATGTTCATCCATCTTTGTTCTTTGGCCTGTGTGGGCCTCCCACTGCAGTGTCCTCTCTCACTGCAGAGTACTGGCTCTGGGGGCATGAGTTCCGGAGTGCTGGCTCACAACTGGATACATTGGTCCAGCTGCTCCACAGCACGTGGGATCCTCCTGTGCCAGGGATTGAAAGGGCGCCCCTTGCAGTGCAAGGCAGACTCCTTACCCACTGGACCACTAAGGAAGCCCTATGAGGGTTAACAAATACCAGATGAGGGTTAACCTATGAGGGTTAACCCTTATGAGGATTAACAAATACCAGATTATCTATTATGTCCTTAAGGAAACAACAGATGAACAGCAGTTAAGTATAAGCTTAAAACAAACACACAACAAATCAAACTGAATTGACCATAGTGCCCTCAAGAAGAACTCTGATTTCCACAGTGCTAATTATGCAAATTAAACAGGAAAAATAACCATGTAAAATGGCCAGAGTAGTTCTTCAAAGAAAAGCATATTTAAAAAAATTTATTTTTAAAGAAATCAATACTTTCTTTCCATTAGAGCCATCCATGTAATGTGGTTTGTTCTTAAACAGCTTTGAGCAATCCAACACAGTAAAGTGAGGAAGTTCTGGGAAGCTTAGCTTGCAAGGCTAGTACAGATCACGGCAAACTTGTGTTTTTACAGCTGTTACATAAACTTTTCTGCTAGGGAGAACAGTCTGGCGCCAAGAAAGAACTGCCCACTTGGCTCTGGGCTTTACCTTGTTTCCTGTACCAGCACAGCAGATGCCCAGGGCCATGGCAGCTCCGTAACGCACGTGAGGATTGTAACTCTCTGACAACAGTGAAACAACACTGGGACACTGTTCAGGGGTCCTGATGAGAAACAGAGACATTTTAAATGAAGACAGAAGAACTTTACTCAATTTTTTTGGAAAGTTATGAGAAACAACAGTTATATTTAACATAGAAGTTGCAGAATTAAACATCTTCAACACAATTCTAATACTGATATTAGAAATTTATCTTCAACATTCAGAGACTGTAAGCAAAGAAAGTGTTTTAGGACAGTGCTACATACTGAAAATAAAATAAATTTTACTACTTAATAAAAGACAAAGGTAGACAAACTAAATACACATTTAGGGACTTAACCAACAAATATTTTCTACTAGGTTCAAGGACTCAGAGTTAATCACTGGGAAAAATACCAGACCTTTCCCTGTTCCCTCTTAAGTTTTTAACAGCTAGATAATCAAAAAAGAGAGTTAACAAACACCTCTGAGTTACTTCGTAAGGGTTAACTGAGCGTCTTGTAGTTTTATGTGCTCTGAGGTTCCCAATAGGGAGACCACGTGGAGGGTGAGGGAAGGCCTACTTTAAAAAGTGAAATTCTGAAAGAGGTAACTGAGTTCTGCTTTGCTGTTTCAATACAAGTTCATGGCTTGTAGCTAACTGTCATCTCACCCACTTTACTATTTGTACAATCTTCCACAGAGTGGGAACTGTGCAAGGGCATATACATAAGTCAGTGCCAGATGACCCAACCATAAACTGCACATCTGAATTCCTTCTTAAAAAAACTCACGGCTATTAACCACTGTTTCTTTACTGAATATTTTGTGCAACTTCAATATTAAATCATATCAACAAATCAAAATGATTTCAAGACTATAGTGTCTTTTTTCTAATCTCTCTTCCTGAGAAGAGGAAGAAGTATAGCACTATATGCAGACAGGCAGAAACACCGTTGTAAACACGTGGGTTTAATCCACTGCAGTGGGAATGGGCGAGGATGTAAGCTTCAGGGTAGACCCTTGGCAGAGTTATGAATTCATATTCTCGTGAAGTAAACGCAACAGGATGAACATAATGACATAGGAATTAAGAGTATTCCCTCTATTTAATTCCCCTACACTTAACTAACAGACTCTAAATAATCTGAAAAGCAATCTGAATTTTGAAGTGTCTACTGAATGTTTTTACCAGTCCATAAATACCTCTATCAATACACAGAACTCCATACAGAAAGAGAAATAAAGGGCACTCCTAAAGTGCTTCTCATTCCATCATGACCAATCATCTACACACCAAGGAAACTCACACTTTCAATCATTCTATTCTCTTATCTCCCCACATCTAATCTGCCAAATCAAATGAAACTTTTGAATCTTGTTTCTGTTTCCACTGCTTATTTTATCCCCTGATCACCTCTCACTTGACACAATACAGCGATTCCGTAAATGATCTTTCTCTGCCTCTTCTTCCTCTCGTTTTCAATTTGGTGTGGTAGACAAAATGAAGACTTGGAACCAGAAAAACCTGGAATCCAATTCTAGTGCAATCATTCATTGATGGCAATTGCTAAGTCTCTCTGAGCCTTAATCTCAGTAGCCCACCAGGCTCCTCTGTCCATAGGATGTTTTCAGGCAAGACTGCTGTGGGTTGTCATTTCCTTCCCCAGGGGATCTTCCTGACCCAGGGATCAAACCCCAGTTTCTTGTGTCTGCTGCATGGGCAGGTGAATTCTTTTCACTAGTGCCACCTGGGAAGCACAACAGATTATAAATTATATATAAAAGTGCAAAATAAGCAAAACATGCTTATTTAGTTCTTCACTGTATCTCCACAAGCAAATGGAACTCAAAGTCTACTTTGCAAATGAATGAATACGTAACAGGCACAATCCACATATCGTCAAAAATTCCTTAATGTGTTAGTGTTTGAAAGATATGACCGAAAGGTAAAAATATCTTTGGCTGATATTTGTTTTCCTAAACCTTAAAAGATAATAGACTGCTCCTTTAAGTAGAAGGCAGAATCTGTTCAACAAAAGGCATCACAAATAAAATTTAACATTTTAGGAAAAAAAGCACCAATTAGGTGTTTTAGTTATGGTCCGATTACAGTTTGAGACTCATTTTTTTTAATTTGGCTATATCAGGTCTTGGTTATGGCACAAGAGCTTATGTGGAATCTTCCCAGACTAAAATTTTAGGTTTCCTTGTGACTTAATTCCTTAAACCAAAAGACTCTAAATAATCTGAAAAGCAATCTGAATTTTGAAGTGTCTACTGAATGTTTTTACCAGTCCATAAATACCTCTATCAATACACAGAACTCCATACAGAAAGAGAAATAAAGGGCACTCCTAAAGTGCTTCTCATTCCATCATGACCAATCATCTACACACCAAGGAAACTCACACTTTCAATCATTCTATTCTCTTATCTCCCCACATCTAATCTGCCAAATCAAATGAAACTTTTGAATCTTGTTTCTGTTTCCACTGCTTATTTTATCCCCTGATCACCTCTCACTTGACACAATACAGCGATTCCGTAAATGATCTTTCTCTGCCTCTTCTTCCTCTCGTTTTCAATTTGGTGTGGTAGACAAAATGAAGACTTGGAACCAGAAAAACCTGGAATCCAATTCTAGTGCAATCATTCATTGATGGCAATTGCTAAGTCTCTCTGAGCCTTAATCTCAGTAGCCCACCAGGCTCCTCTGTCCATAGGATGTTTTCAGGCAAGACTGCTGTGGGTTGTCATTTCCTTCCCCAGGGGATCTTCCTGACCCAGGGATCAAACCCCAGTTTCTTGTGTCTGCTGCATGGGCAGGTGAATTCTTTTCACTAGTGCCACCTGGGAAGCACAACAGATTATAAATTATATATAAAAGTGCAAAATAAGCAAAACATGCTTATTTAGTTCTTCACTGTATCTCCACAAGCAAATGGAACTCAAAGTCTACTTTGCAAATGAATGAATACGTAACAGGCACAATCCACATATCGTCAAAAATTCCTTAATGTGTTAGTGTTTGAAAGATATGACCGAAAGGTAAAAATATCTTTGGCTGATATTTGTTTTCCTAAACCTTAAAAGATAATAGACTGCTCCTTTAAGTAGAAGGCAGAATCTGTTCAACAAAAGGCATCACAAATAAAATTTAACATTTTAGGAAAAAAAGCACCAATTAGGTGTTTTAGTTATGGTCCGATTACAGTTTGAGACTCATTTTTTTTTTTTTAATTTGGCTATATCAGGTCTTGGTTATGGCACAAGAGCTTATGTGGAATCTTCCCAGACTAGGGAATGAACCCATGTTCTCAGTGTTGGAGGGCAGATTCTTTACCACTGAGCCACCATCAAAGACCTGAAACTGACTTAAAGCTACTTTAGTAAGAATTCATTTATCTGGAGTTCTTGGAAATAAATGAGATATTCTACATAAAGTTTCCAGGTATCTGAAATTTCATTCTACCATCAGAATCATAATTTTACACTTTCTCTCATTTTGGACGATACATTTTTAAAAATGCATTTCATGTACTCCTGTATATATAGATATTCCTGTCATTCAAAGCAGAGCTGAATAAAGATGACTTAGGTTTTATTAAATACATGGTAGTCATCACTATGATATCAATTATTATACCACAGAGTTGTGGAAGACTTGAGTTATGAGCGCTACAAGTCTCTTCTTAACACAATTACATGCCTGTTCTTTATAATTCTTGTTTTTTTCAGTTGGCCCTGTTCACTGTTACCAAAGTGTTGTCCATCTTTTAATCTGTTACGTTATTCTGGAGAAGAAAGGGAAACGTGCTTGTTAAAACTGTGTGGGAAAAAAGAGAAATAACTGTGCCAAGCGTGAATTTATCAATGAATTTTCTTTTGTACTGTTTAGATTTACTACCATGGGCAAATATTTATTTTCATTAAAGATGGGGGAGAGACAAGTTTTTTTGAGTTTGTATTTAGTGTAAAAAGATTAAGAGTGGGGACTTACAGACAGACTTCTACCTCATGTGCATGAGGTTTCAGTGCACATATTTAGTTATCTGTCAACGGAGAGATTCATCTACTCTTTTGTTTATTACTTGCTTTCTCTCTGATTATCAGCTATGCTTCTAAGAACTCAAAGTTGTTGTTAACTACAACAGTAAGTGGTTGTTCTAACTATTTATGGTTCCTAGCCATTAAGCTAATTGAAAATACAAAAATAAAATAAAAACATTCCAAGAATAAATTTTTTTTATAGTTTTTTTTTTTTTTGGCCACTTCTATTGGTCTTAGATTTATTTCCATCTTTGTTTTTTGGCCTGTGTGGGCCTCCCATCGCGGTGGCCTCTCTCACTGCAGAGCACTGGCTCTGGGTGCACGCACTCCAGAGCTTCGGCTCAGTAGTTGGACACACCTGTCCAGCCACTGTGTGGCATGTGGGACCTTCGCAGGCCAGGGATTGAACCGGCGTCTCTTGCTCTGCAAGGTAGTGTCCTTACCCACTGGACCACCAGGGAAGCCCCCAAAAATCAATTTTAATTACTTTTAGTTAAGGTTTGAAAAAAGAAGTGAGTGAATGTGGGTGAGAAGGGTTAGTATTGACACAATATTATAAAATAATAATGGCTGCCATTTTATAATATACTCAATAAATATGTTAAAAAATTATCTATGAACACAGATCAACGGAGGTTTACTTCACACGAGGCTTCTCCTTAGGGCCAGTGGTGCGATTTACAATCTGACATCACTTGTTTTGTAGACACCCATCAGCCTGCATGCGCACACACACCCAACTGTGGCTCAGAACAGACCATGTTTTAAGATACTTTCAAGCTCCTGGAGAGAAATTCTGGCCCATTAAAACTCACCTGATTGTTCTTGAGGGTTATTTGTTTTCACCAAGAATTCTCAGCAAATATTTTTTTCTAAAATACTAATTTTTTTTAAAAAACATTTATTTATTTATTTACTTTGGCAGGGGTGGGGAGGGAGAGGGGTGGGCGGGCCACTTCCACTGGTCTTTCATTTGTCTAGTTTCATCCGTCTTTGTTCTTTGGCCTATGTGGGCCTCCTATTGCGGTGGCCTCCGTTGTCACAGAGCACCGGCTCCGGGCGCGTGCGCTCCAGAGCTCCAGCTCGGTAATTGGACACATCGGTCCAGCCGCTCCGCGGCACGTGGGATCTTCCCAGGCCAGGGATCGAACCGGCGCCCCTTGCACTACAAGGTGATGTCCTTAGCCACTGGACCACCAGGGAAGCCCTAAAATACTAAATTTTGAGTAAAAATAAAGCAGCAAACACCGAATCAAATCTGAAGTGCTCAGTAGAACTGAACAAAATATGTTCTGGTCACTTTCACACAAGCTAAGGAATATAAATTTGAAACAGGGCATAAGTACTACTGCCAACATAGAAGTAATTAAATAAACATATGCGTGATCTATGATGATCTTTATTTTTTGCTGCGGGGCATGTGGGATCTTAGTTCCCTGACCACGGGTCGAACCTGCATTCCTTGAATTGGAAACGTCCAATTGGAGAGTCCTTACCCACTGGACCACCAGCGAAGCCCTCATATGATCTTTTAAAGGGAAATCTTGAGAATGCTGAAGTTCAGTACTAAGCTAGTCTTCCAGCTAAAGGATACTTCAATAGCATAGTTGTTAAGACTTCTACATTAATTTTCTGAAGTAAGGCAGAAATATATTTTCATTACATATCATATGCTTTCCCCAATATATCTGTGGTGGTGGGGGGCGGGGGGCTGCCAATGAAAAAACTCCCAAATGCAGGGCCCATCTTTTTTTAAAAAAAGTCTCTTCTAAAACTTATGTATCCATGTAGAATTCAAACCTTCCTGTGTTCTTCTATATAAGGTTGCAACCAGAGCAAATTAATTATGTTCCACAACAAAGGCAAGAAAGCTGCATAAGAAACTTGTTTCACTGGGAGAAATTAAAACGCTGGAAATCACTTTCTAAGGTTCACTGGGTGGAATCTCCACAGAATTAAAGCTCTAGTACATCTCTAGACTGTATCTTATTTTTTTCTTAGTTAGAAAAAACAGCCTAGGGTTAACTGAAAACAAAATTACCTTAACCTAAAATGACAGAGCTTATCACAGTCCCCCAATTATTAAAGAGAGCTCTTAAGAATATAACTTGAATAAGGGTCATGAACTGGGTTCAACATACTTAATTGGTGATTTTGTGAATCATAATGAATGCTGCTACTCTCTAAAAATGACTGTATTGAAGATGAAACAACCTCCTGGCATGCTTACAGCTATACAACACATTTGTTTCATTACTTTCAAGCACCAGTGCTGGAGGCTCAGAATAAGTCAAAGGGAGGAAGACTTCAGTACAGCAGCAAGCAGGTCTTCAGCAGATTAGATGACATGCTTGGGAGAGTAACCAGCAAATAAAAAGTAAGTATTCAACAAATAAATATGGTATAGAGTTAATCTAAAGGCATTTTCTTTTCCTTCTTCAAAAACTTTGCTACCATAATTTTTTATTTATATTTAGTGCTTTAAAAGTCAAAAATTACAACAATTTACCAATATTAAATGGAAGATTTTAATGTGGGATTTGTAGGCTTTCTGAATAAATGATTTAAGCTTCCTCTTAGCTTCCCTTCTTATTCTCAGACGCTGTATCGGTTAAGAAAAAGAATACTATTTAAAAAAACAACCGGTTCAAATTCGCATAAAGTGATAAATTCAAAAGTTTTAAAAACATATGTTTGTGGAATGGTTCAGTACTAAGCTAGTCTTCCAGCTAAAGGATACTTCAATAGCATAGTTGTTAAGACTTCTACATTAATTTTCTGAAGTAAGGCAGAAATATATTTTCATTACATATCATATGCTTTCCCCAATATATCTGTGGTGGTGGGGGGCGGGGGGCTGCCAATGAAAAAACTCCCAAATGCAGGGCCCATCTTTTTAAAAAGTCTCTTCTAAAACTTATGTATCCATGTAGAATTCAAACCTTCCTGTGTTCTTCTATATAAGGTTGCAACCAGAGCAAATTAATTATGTTCCACAACAAAGGCAAGAAAGCTGCATAAGAAACTTGTTTCACTGGGAGAAATTAAAACGCTGGAAATCACTTTCTAAGGTTCACTGGGTGGAATCTCCACAGAATTAAAGCTCTAGTACATCTCTAGACTGTATCTTATTTTTTTCTTAGTTAGAAAAAACAGCCTAGGGTTAACTGAAAACAAAATTACCTTAACCTAAAATGACAGAGCTTATCACAGTCCCCCAATTATTAAAGAGAGCTCTTAAGAATATAACTTGAATAAGGGTCATGAACTGGGTTCAACATACTTAATTGGTGATTTTGTGAATCATAATGAATGCTGCTACTCTCTAAAAATGACTGTATTGAAGATGAAACAACCTCCTTGGCACGCTTACAGCTACACAACACATTTGTATGATTTCAAGCACCAGTGCTGGAGGCTCAGAATAAGTCAAAGGGAGGAAGACTTCAGTACAGCAGCAAGCAGGTCTTCAGCAGATTAGATGACATGCTTGGGAGAGTAACCAGCAAATAAAAAGTAAGTATTCAACAAATAAATATGGTATAGAGTTAATCTAAAGGCATTTTCTTTTCCTTCTTCAAAAACTTTGCTACCATAATTTTTTATTTATATTTAGTGCTTTAAAAGTCAAAAATTACAACAATTTACCAATATTAAATGGAAGATTTTAATGTGGGATTTGTAGGCTTTCTGAATAAATGATTTAAGCTTCCTCTTAGCTTCCCTTCTTATTCTCAGACGCTGTATCGGTTAAGAAAAAGAATACTATTTAAAAAAACAACCGGTTCAAATTCGGCATAAAGTGATAAATTCAGAAAGTATCTGTGCAAAAACATGGCTTTCTTTGAAAGATAAAACATGCAAAAACAATTTGTATTCTACTAATACTTACTTTTCCCCCTTCTTTCAAACTATAAAGGAGTTCTAAAAATGGCAGTTTTTTAGAAGTTCTAAAAATGTGTTATGAAAACAGTATTTATATCAGCATTAAAATAAACTTGATCAGACCAAACCCAATGACAAATAAGGATTCCTAGGCTGGTAAATCATTTATTTATATGTTAGGAGGGCTTGGAGTATTTCTAGGTAGACAGCCAGGGTATATGAAAAGTCCCAATTCAGAACTGTTTGGTGCTTTGATGTTTTTAACTTTCTGAATATATTCTAAAGCAAAGGCAAAACGGCATTCAAGGGTCAGGAAACACCTAGGTTTTCATTATACCACTGAAAAAATTAATGTATCTCCTACTTCATTAATTGGAACATAGATGTAGGAACTGGGTACATTGTCACAAATGCACAAGAGACCTATTGAGAAGGGAGGGGCTACTAATAAATTCAACTGTTTTTCTAAATCTGGATTTTGAAAATAAAGAAAATAATGCAATTGATATATCTTGTATCTAGGGGGAACTCTCTGGCATTCAAATTCAAACTCGACTCTGCCACAACAAGAAAAAAAAAAAAAAAAAGGGAGAGAGAGAAATCAAAAAATAGCCTTTTCTCCACAGCTATCAGTTTTTTTCACTAAGCCTTCTGAAACCTATGCCTCTGAAGAACACTAACCACTTGGGCCTTAACCACAGACATGGACGGATGTACGCATGCTCTCATTTTATAGAACTTGAAATTCTTTTTTTAAGGAAGGAGTCAACTTTGGCCTTGAGTGTTTGGCATGGGTACAAAGCCTTAAAAAAGCAGATGACCAGCTTAGCTACTGACCATGCTGACCACTGTCTGGAATCAGATCAAATCAAAGAAAAACAGCGAATGGCTATCTCTTACAGAATATTAGAACAACGTACAAGTCCTGAGCATGTTTTGCAGAGCTCGTTTGATCACTTAATCTCTTCTAACTGGTCTGGATTACAGATAGAACCGATACCAGAGAAAATGAAACAGATTGGTGAGCAGCAAGGAAATAAGCCGCGCTGGGCAGCTCTTCTGATACTCATGGTGATAATACCCACAATTGGTGGAAACATCCTTGTTATTCTGGCCGTTTCACTGGAGAAGAAGTTGCAGTATGCTACCAATTATTTCCTAATGTCTCTAGCAGTGGCTGACTTGCTGGTTGGATTGTTTGTGATGCCGATTGCCCTCTTAACAATTATGTTTGGTAAGTATTTCACTTTGTTACTGCCATCTGAACCACAGAACTATGATATACTGTTTGAGGAAAGGATACTCATTTAAGCTTTAAATATGAACTTGGACTATTTAAAGATAGAGCTGAGTAAACAGTCCTTCGTTTTACATCATTTTCTATAGTTGGTACTCAGTTTTAAAAGCAAATAAATAATTTCTTAATTCTTTTCCTTTTCAGCCACCTTAAAAAAAAATTTAAAAAGCCATCCAAGTTAGCAATATTCATATACTCTGTATACATTAGCTAAAACTTACTGTGAAGAACAGACTAACCTATAGTTTACTCCATTACTAGTACTTTCTTTTCTTGATAAAGCAATAGCTAGGACACTGCTGTGACAGTTAATGTGCTGGGTTAATTATTAATAATAAAGTCTCTGAACCACTAAATTCCAATATAAATCTCTAAACTCAAATGTCAATTGGAATTGTTCTAAAAAGCATTGTTATATCTCTTTATAGCTGTGTACTTAAGGCTTGAACTATAAAGTGCTACACATGTGTCATGTTAACAAAAACTTGTATTTAGTTGCTGAATGAATGGTCTGGCTCAGAACATCCCAAGAGATGATTCATTTGTTTGATTTTTGTGATTTCTGACCATTCATGTCCTTGATGTACATCAGAGGAACCAGATCTCTAAGTTATTAAAATAAGTGACCAAAATCTGAATCATTACAATAATTAAGAATACAATTAAAACTGAAATCTGTTTGTAATAATGAAAAAGATAATGATATCAAAATGATGTAGTTTCTGAATCATGCACATTATCTCTAGTCATAGAATTTGGGTAAACACAAGTAATTCTGATGATGAATTATGAAGGCTCTTAAGAATCAGCATTAAGAGGATATTTAACTTATTTAATGCTTGAGATACTGACATTCCATTCATTAACTAATGAAGAAAAATGATTATTTGTAGCAAATAGAGCTTTTTGGAAATGTTTATATGGTGAATATAAAAATATTTGATGTTACAGAAGTAAAATTTACTAACTAGAATGCATATTAGAAAGTGAAGAAAAACTGTCATCCAAACTACTGTATTCAGGTTGAATGTTACATTTTTCTAAGTAATTATAGAAAGATATCTTAATATTAATACTTTACCCCTCAAACAGAATCAGATGGTGACAGGCTAAAACTTCCCACTCTTACCTAGGTTTTACATTCTTTGAAAGAACAAACAGTAATGATTTCTGCTTTAAAGGACTCTCTAATCATTAGTATTGTCTATCTATTCCTCTCTTGCAACTTTGTAAAAATCTATTGCTACACAAAACCATGGAAAATAATGAAGAAATATTACTCTAAAGGAGAACCTAAATAATCTTAATTCAAACTACTATATTCAGGTTAAATGCTGCATTTTTATAAGCTACAATTTTATAAGGTACTCTAAAGGAGAACCTAAACAGTCTTAATACTGAATAAAGTTTAAAAGAATAAATGAGGATTACGTAAGGAACATTTATGCATACTCGTAAAGATCGCATAGGCACTAATTCAAACGTGTCTCCATGACACAAGTTTAATGTGAAAATCACTCTTTAAATTGTGCTTTGTTAGGCCTGTAAATGCTCCTCTACAAAAACTTGTATTTAGTTGCTGAATGAATGGTCTGGCTCAGAACATCCCAAGAGATGATTCATTTGTTTGATTTTTGTGATTTCTGACCATTCATGTCCTTGATGTACATCAGAGGAACCAGATCTCTAAGTTATTAAAATAAGTGACCAAAATCTGAATCATTACAATAATTAAGAATACAATTAAAACTGAAATCTGTTTGTAATAATGAAAAAGATAATGATATCAAAATGATGTAGTTTCTGAATCATGCACATTATCTCTAGTCATAGAATTTGGGTAAACACAAGTAATTCTGATGATGAATTATGAAGGCTCTTAAGAATCAGCATTAAGAGGATATTTAACTTATTTAATGCTTGAGATACTGACATTCCATTCATTAACTAATGAAGAAAAATGATTATTTGTAGCAAATAGAGCTTTTTGGAAATGTTTATATGGTGAATATAAAAATATTTGATGTTACAGAAGTAAAATTTACTAACTAGAATGCATATTAGAAAGTGAAGAAAAACTGTCATCCAAACTACTGTATTCAGGTTGAATGTTACATTTTTCTAAGTAATTATAGAAAGATATCTTAATATTAATACTTTACCCCTCAAACAGAATCAGATGGTGACAGGCTAAAACTTCCCACTCTTACCTAGGTTTTACATTCTTTGAAAGAACAAACAGTAATGATTTCTGCTTTAAAGGACTCTCTAATCATTAGTATTGTCTATCTATTCCTCTCTTGCAACTTTGTAAAAATCTATTGCTACACAAAACCATGGAAAATAATGAAGAAATATTACTCTAAAGGAGAACCTAAATAATCTTAATTCAAACTACTATATTCAGGTTAAATGCTGCATTTTTATAAGCTACAATTTTATAAGGTACTCTAAAGGAGAACCTAAACAGTCTTAATACTGAATAAAGTTTAAAAGAATAAATGAGGATTACGTAAGGAACATTTATGCATACTCGGTAAAGATCGCATAGGCACTAATTCAAACGCGTGTCTCCATGACACAAGTTTAATGTGTGAAAATCACTCTTTAAATTGTGCTTTGTTAGGCATACAGAAAATGTTAAAATGCTCCTCTCAACTACAACAAAATCTAATTGATATGTTATGCTGAACAAATGAGACAAGTGAATTTTAACTTTAAAAATCCATGAGTCCATAAATATCAAACATTTATTAGTATCTGCAAAACACTGTTGCAAATACTTAAATCAACAGCTAAACAGTTAAGGAATCTTAAAATGCACAGTTTCATGGCATTAAAGTAAGCTGACAAACAAAATACAAAAACAGGTAATAGTAATAACAGGAAAACAGTAGGTATATGGTAGCTGAAAGCTAAGTTTATATTTAAATATTCAGGGTCCAAGATATTCTTAGCTATAAGAGCATAAAATCCAACATATTTTAACATATAATATGTAGAATGTCTTCCTATCTATATGTCTAAAAAGAAATTACATATATATGTGAACAACAAAACTCTGTAAAACCTTTAAAATAAAGAATAAAAATTAAAAAAAAAAAAGAAATTACATATATATACACACACACATATATATACACACACGCACACATTCTTTCAAATGTAAATTTTTAATTACAAAACAAAATCTTTCATAGCCCGAAACACTTCTGCTATCAGTAATTAAGCTGTATAGAAAGGTTAGTAGATACTTAAGAATAAGCTAACCTGGGAACTTAACCACTATTTAAAGTATTACTGCATTAATTTATTATTGAGAACATTCTACTTCTATGAGGAAATGTATGGAAAATGCATGCTGCCCTCTAAAAAGTTTCAACAGGATGTATTCATAAACTGGGAACTGCACATATTATAAATGGGGACCTGAGTTCAAATATTATGATTTTTTTTGATAGCATTTCATGCGTTAACTAAGACTTTCTAAATTAATACATTTATAAGAATTTCTGTAATTTTAAAAAGCAGGAGTAGATTTTGTGCATTTTTCTCTCATTACAGGGAAAATCTACAGAATTTCTCAAGTCTACACAAACAAATGTGTTCCTGATTATGGAAATCAAAAAATTAACTACCACTATGAGTGATACGAGTTATTTTAGGGATATTCGAAGAAAGTTACATTGAAATTTTATATTCAAATAAAATTAAGTTAAAAAAAAGGAGAGCACTGAAGATTTTAAAGTAACTTTTACAATGACAAACATTTTATCTAACCGATAATTTGTATAATATTTGATAATGTATTATTTGAATATCTATTTTACCAAGATTATGATGACTGGCATAACACGGTGTTTCAAATAAACTGCTACATCAACTTCTCTGTCACATTTTCTCTTGGGAACATGGACTTAACCTTTACTTTCTAGTTTTTGTAATTTTTAAAAACCATGATCACATATTAGTAGCTTATAAGGCTTGAATATGCCTAGGTTAGAAATACTTGAGTAGGATGCAAAGGAAGAGAGTATCATACGCCAATATAAAAAAGACAGGTTATTTACAGTTTAAGAACATCTCTGAACTTCTCTCATTAAACAAATAACTTAAAATGTAAAGGGAGAAAATACAACATTTGGTTCTCCATTAGTCATTACTGGCTTCTCTGTTAACAATTTAAAATCAATGTCTCATGATCTATAGGTTGAAACAGTACTGTGGTCTTGCTGAAAGAGGGTGTATAAAATAGCTGAAAGACGGGGGTTTGTCTGAAGCAGGTTTTGAATCCTGGTTCTTTCTGACTGGCTCAGGCAAGTCACTTAAAGTATGTTGGCAAGTCAGAGCCCGAGCACCCTGTGGGTAAAATGGCTATGCTAACGTTCCATGCACAATATCTTGTGAAATTGTCAAGTAGGTCCCAGTACTTTTATACGATAACTGGCAAGTACTAATACAACATGCAAAGGGTTGATATACTTAAATATTTAGTTTAGATACGAGTTTGACCAGAGATGAAATAAATGTTTAGCAGTTAAAAGGGAAAAAAAAAATCAGCTATTCATTTATACAGTGAAATACTGCTCTACCTTATTCTTAAACAAGGGAGCAAAGCAATTAGACGGACTTCTTTTTGGAAAGTGGAAATTTTTAAAACCAAGGTAAAAATTTCACCAGTATTAAATCACTTGAAACATTTAAAACCCTGTATTAGGCATCTAGCCCCATGATCTTTTATATGCTCAAATGTAATGAAAAAGCAACAACAAAAACAAAGAAGCTTTGCAATAAAAACGTAAACAATGATCTAGGTCTGTCTTTTCCAGAAGAGATAAATACAGAAACATAAGAATTTCTGAGATTAACAAACATGTACTTGAAAACATCATCCTTCTCGGATGTTAGGGCAATTTAGGATTTGCCCTGCTCCCGTACATTAATGAACTGTTTACCTCAATGAACAAAGTCCCCTTGGAATGGCTTTAAAAATATCTAATTTCTCTTGGGAACATGGACTTAACCTTTACTTTCTAGTTTTGTAATTTTTAAAACCATGATCACATATTAGTAGCTTATAAGGCTTGAATATGCCTAGGTTAGAAATACTTGAGTAGGATGCAAAGGAAGAGAGTATCATACGCCAATATAAAAAAGACAGGTTATTTACAGTTTAAGAACATCTCTGAACTTCTCTCATTAAACAAATAACTTAAAATGTAAAGGAGAAAATACAACATTTGGTTCTCCATTAGTCATTACTGGCTTCTCTGTTAACAATTTAAAATCAATGTCTCATGATCTATAGGTTGAAACAGTACTGTGGTCTTGCTGAAAGAGGGTGTATAAAATAGCTGAAAGACGGGGGTTTGTCTGAAGCAGGTTTTGAATCCTGGTTCTTTCTGACTGGCTCAGGCAAGTCACTTAAAGTATGTTGGCAAGTCAGAGCCCGAGCACCCTGTGGGTAAAATGGCTATGCTAAACGTTCCATGGACAATATCTTGTGAAATTGTCAAGTAGGTCCCAGTACTTTTATACGATAACTGGCAAGTACTAATACAACATGCAAAGGGTTGATATACTTAAATATTTAGTTTAGATACGAGTTTGACCAGAGATGAAATAAATGTTTAGCAGTTAAAAGGGAAAAAAAAAATCAGCTATTCATTTATACAGTGAAATACTGCTCTACCTTATTCTTAAACAAGGGAGCAAAGCAATTAGACGGACTTCTTTTTGGAAAGTGGAAATTTTTAAAACCAAGGTAAAAATTTCACCAGTATTAAATCACTTGAAACATTTAAAACCCTGTATTAGGCATCTAGCCCCATGATCTTTTATATGCTCAAATGTAATGAAAAAGCAACAACAAAAACAAAGAAGCTTTGCAATAAAAACGTAAACAATGATCTAGGTCTGTCTTTTCCAGAAGAGATAAATACAGAAACATAAGAATTTCTGAGATTAACAAACATGTACTTGAAAACATCATCCTTCTCGGATGTTAGGGCAATTTAGGATTTGCCCTGCTCCCGTACATTAATGAACTGTTTACCTCAATGAACAAAGTCCCCTTGGAATGGCTTTAAAAATAGCCTTAAAAATCCTCAATAGGGAAATCTTTTATATCTGAGATTCAGAGATTATTGTCAATTACTTTCTAAACTAATGACACAACTCGGCTTTCTAAACCAAAACTTGCCTAAAGGATAAGGAGGTTTCAGATGAAAATTAGTCAATCTTATCAAGAGTTTATAGTTTAAAAATTCGGGTTGTTATACCAGTTAAAAAGAAAGCCAAATAATTCAAACAAAACAAAAAAGGCATGGCAATACATATAGATTGTTTTTGCTTCTTAGCCATATATAAGTAGTTATAATTCAACTTTAGTAAAACGCATACTTTCATGACAGATTTAAAGTTGAACAGTGAAACATGTTCATGCCCTTTTTTTGAAGTATAGTTTTCAATTTAACTGGATGCATGCATTCTTGATACAGCAGGCAGGAAGGCAAGCACACTGGTTTTACACTGATGATGCGGCTCATTGTTTCTACGTGGGAGTGTTCTAATGGCCGGGCTAGTTAGCAAGTTTCTGTCAAACAATAATGGTAATAAGAACTAACATGTATTTGGTATTTTCTCTATGCCAGATGTTGTTCTAAGCACTTCACATGTATCACTGTATTTAATCCTCAAAGCAACTCTATGAAACAGTATTACTATTATCATCACCCTCATTCTGTAAGAAAGGACCTAGGAATAAGTAAGTGGCAGAGAGAGAATTTGAACCTAGGAGAAATAATTCTAGAATTCGCACCTTAACCTCTGTTACTCTGCTTTCTTGAAATGAGAAATTATATCAACCAAACCTGTTAGATTTGAGAGAGAGAATTTGAACCTAGGAGAAGTAATTGTAGAATTCACACCTTAACCTCTGTTACTCTGCTTTCTCAAAATGAGAAATTGTATCAACCAAACCTGTTAGATTTGGTAAGCAGACAGCATTTATATTTTAAATAACTTGATCCAACAGGACAGCCACGGAATTTTCTCTAGGGGACAAGGCAGAACTCAATATTGTTTTAAAGTTATATTTCATGTTAAATGATACATACTATATAATTTAAATGTTTTCTTCCCTCTGTACCAGCTTTTTTTTTTTTTTTAAAGATTTATTTATTTATTTATTTATTTTGGGCGGGGGTCAGGCTGGGGAGGGAGGGGAGCGGGCGGGCCACTTCTATTGGTCTTTCGTTTCTCTGTTTTCATCGGTCTTTGTTCTTTGGCTCCTGCGGGCCTCCCATCGCGGTGGCGTCTGTCGTTGCAGAGCACCGGCTCTGGGCGCATGCGCTCCAGAGCTCCGGCTCGGTGATTGGACACATCAGTCCAGCCGCTCCGCGGCACGTGGGATCTTCCCAGGCCAGGGCTCGAACCGGCGCCCCTTGCACTGCAAGGCGGTATCCTTATCCACTAGACCACCAGGGGAAGCCCAGCTTTTATTTTTTAAAAAAGTCTAATTAAGAGCTTCAGCAGTAATCAATTAAAGTCCCTGATAATTTATTTCCCTTAGATTCACTTTTCCTTTTATGTAAATCTTAACTGTTCCACTTTAAGTTAGACATCATATATAATGACAAAAAATTATAAATCGTTAAAACCTTTTTCAGTTACTCTGGGTAGCATTCTCATGCAAATAAGTGAGACATAATATATCACAACAAATAAATTATAAATCTTTAAAACCTTTTGCAGTTACTTTGTGTAGTAAAAAAACTTTTCTGACCTTGAGCCTATCAAATCAATACTAACTAAAAAGACAATTTCAGAATGAAAATATCTGGACTAGGAAAAGTCCTTTTACAAACTGAGAATGTCTAGAACTGTTTTTAACTTGTACAGATTATTATATTACATGAATTCTACTTAGGCAATTATTTTGGCTTTGTATAAAAGATTTCTATAACTTAATGCAATCATCTGTTCCTTTTGTCTCATAAGAACAGAGTATTCACTAGTATTTCATGAAACTTGGAATCATAAAGGTTAAACAAAAAGATCCATCATGCTTAATCCTAAACCTCAGTTTCTTTCTTTAAGAAAATTCTCTATCACACTTCAAAATTTCTTTTGTTATCAATTAAGAAAGCACTGACTCAAGTAAGAAAATTCTAATGATCTGCACTGATTTTAATAACCACTTTCTGTTCCAAATTGTGGAGTTTTACTGGAAAATGAGGTTAACAAGAGGCTTAGCTAAAATCAACATAAAGAGCTTTCCCTCTTAGCTCACAATTAGAAGTATGTAGGTCAGACAGTTCAATTCCAAAGACATGTACTTTTTATATGAGAGTTCTATTGTGGCCTGCTGCTCATGGCTACTCAATTTATGACCAGAATTTTCCAGAGCTTAACTGAAAAGAATACAATCCATAACTGGAATAGCTAAATAGGCAAGTTAACCATCTCAGTCGCACGTGATTCTTTTGCTCTATTTAGACCACCGGTTTGCTTAAGCTCAGGTCAAACAATACATTGCTGCTCTTGTTCAAGGTCTTTTCCCACTAGTTAATAGGAAAACTGAACACCACAGCTAAGAGGGAGAAAATCTAAATGATTAGATTCTTTCTAAACGCAAATTTCTTGGCCATACTTTATTTTGAGCAGTCTCCCATAAGTTCTTTTTTATGAGGAATTCTGAGTGCCTATCCTATGCTAGCAAACTCAGTAAAACAAGCTGTTCATGAAAGCAAGGGTTCTCAAACATTCGTCTGCATACAGATCACCTAAGGCATTTCCTTCAACTCTAGGAAAGATTCAGTAGGTAGGGATGAGGCCCAGGAGCCTGCAATTCTAAAAAGTCCCCAGGTTATGTGGATCCTTGTGGATCTGGAGAGCACACCTTGGATAGCAAGGTCCTAAAGAACACTTTCAATTAACATTTAAATTTGTGTCCGACTCTTTGAGACTCCATGGACTGTGGCCCACCAAGTTATGCTGTCTATGGAATTCTCCAGGCAAGAATGCTGGAATGTGTTGCTATTCCCTTTTCCAGGGCATCTTCCTGACCCAGGGATCGAACCCAGGTCTCCCGCATTACAGACAGATTCTTTACCATGTGAGCTACCTGGAAAGGCCCTTATTTAAATTTTATTAAACATTAAAATCTGATAAGTAAGTGCTTCATTAAAATTTGATAAATATTTAAAGACTTAACTGTACCTGATTTTATTCATCTGCAAAATCAGGGACTTGATCTCCAAGGTCCCTTCCAGCTCAATGACTATACTTTATTATCTCCATTTCTTATCCCCACCCCCAATTTAGTGAAGTAGAAAAGGCCTGATTAAAGTAAAATTTACTTAAAAGTGTGAATTACTCCTTCTATCTGCTCTTTAAAGCCTTTTTAAAGAATCTGCTGAATATATAACCAAGTCCCAAGGAATCATTTATTCTTTCTCAATAAAAAATTCATACAGATTTTGTTTTAAAAAGAAATAGTTTATATTCCTGTTAAGAATGCCACATACCAACTGTGGAAACAGGTGTCAAAAGGCATCTGTCAGCCTACTACCTTTTTTGAGAAGTGTCCAAATATTTCTCATTGAGATCCTACTTGACTCTTAAAAATACATATTTAAGTCTATCTAAAACGTCTCCCTAAATTATAGTCTTTTTTTCTAGTCTGGAATACTAACCTCTCTCCACCCCTCAGGCTTCCTGAATTTAAACAGTTTACAACTACAGGGTCTCTGGGCGCTCTGAAATCCTGAGATGGTTATCTTTGTTGCCCCTACAATAACCTCAATCGTTTTATACCTGTAAAAGTCAGATACACTTGCAAAAACCAGGAAAAGTAGTTTACATTTTGCCAGTGAACATAAAAGAACTAAACCATAAAAAGAGCTTAGATAATCTCGTATGTACAGCATTTGTTCTATACAGAAGCAATGTGCTTTTATAGGAAGCTCTACAGCTTGTGTGTGTTTTTATAAAATGGATTCCAACTGAAATATTCTAGGGAAAATGCTATAATAAATTTTAGTTGTTTTGAAACTGCAAAATATAGTAGTGAGTATATGTACAATGCATAGTGTATCAAATTCACAGGTGTACAGATACTCTTCTAAGTAAGTTTGTTGGAAAACTACATAGTACACTCAATAGCATACCTCAGACCTAAAAATTTTATTTTCTTTATGGTGGAGAACCACGAATTAAAAAAAAAAATTATTTACTTATTTTTGGCTATTCTGGGTTTTCACTGCTACCACAGGCTCTTCTCTAATTGCAGGGAGTGGGGGCTACTCTCTAGTTAGGTGAGTAGGCGTCTTGTTGTGGTGACTTCCTTTGTTGCAGAACTCAGGCTCTAGGGCACAAGGGCTTCAGCAGTTGCAGCACACGGGCTCAATAGTTGCAGCTCTGAGGCTCTAGAGCACAGGCTCCGTAGTTGTGGTCCATGGGCTTAGCTGCTCCGCAGCATGTGGGATCTTCCTGGATCAGGTCAAACCTGTGTCTCCTGCATTGGCCGGTGAACAAAATCTTTACCACTAAGCTACCAGGGAAGCCCTGAAATTTTTAAAAGAGTTCATATTCTAAACTGTTTAAGACTGTATGTGGTACAGAATAAATGCTTTCTATATAAGAGTCTGTTAAATAACTTAGGTACCATACCTAATAATGAGATGTTCTTTTTAAAGCAAAAGTCTGTTGCCTGTTACATCTCCAGTGCTTAAGAGTTAAGGAGTTTGAAAGGTTTCATTTCTAGTCTGGAATACTAACCTCTCCACCCCTCAGGCTTCCTGAATTTAAACAGTTTACAACTACAGGGTCTCTGGGCGCTCTGAAATCCTGAGATGGTTATCTTTGTTGCCCCTACAATAACCTCAATCGTTTTATACCTGTAAAAGTCAGATACACTTGCAAAAACCAGGAAAAGTAGTTTACATTTTGCCAGTGAACATAAAAGAACTAAACCATAAAAAGAGCTTAGATAATCTCGTATGTACAGCATTTGTTCTATACAGAAGCAATGTGCTTTTATAGGAAGCTCTACAGCTTGTGTGTGTTTTTATAAAATGGATTCCAACTGAAATATTCTAGGGAAAATGCTATAATAAATTTTAGTTGTTTTGAAACTGCAAAATATAGTAGTGAGTATATGTACAATGCATAGTGTATCAAATTCACAGGTGTACAGATACTCTTCTAAGTAAGTTTGTTGGAAAACTACATAGTACACTCAATAGCATACCTCAGACCTAAAAATTTTATTTTCTTTATGGTGGAGAACCACGAATTAAAAAAAAAAAATTATTTACTTATTTTGGCTATTCTGGGTTTTCACTGCTACCACAGGCTCTTCTCTAATTGCAGGGAGTGGGGGCTACTCTCTAGTTAGGTGAGTAGGCGTCTTGTTGTGGTGACTTCCTTTGTTGCAGAACTCAGGCTCTAGGGCACAAGGGCTTCAGCAGTTGCAGCACACGGGCTCAATAGTTGCAGCTCTGAGGCTCTAGAGCACAGGCTCCGTAGTTGTGGTCCATGGGCTTAGCTGCTCCGCAGCATGTGGGATCTTCCTGGATCAGGTCAAACCTGTGTCTCCTGCATTGGCCGGTGAACAAAATCTTTACCACTAAGCTACCAGGGAAGCCCTGAAATTTTTAAAAGAGTTCATATTCTAAACTGTTTAAGACTGTATGTGGTACAGAATAAATGCTTTCTATATAAGAGTCTGTTAAATAACTTAGGTACCATACCTAATAATGAGATGTTCTTTTTAAAGCAAAAGTCTGTTGCCTGTTACATCTCCAGTGCTTAAGAGTTAAGGATGGACTATTGGAAAGGCAACAATTCACTCTTCTTTGGAGTAATCTAAAGTCATTTTGTTTTGCAAACTTTATTTCAGAACTGTTTCTCTCAAAAGGAAAACTCAAGTCATTCCACTTCAGTGGAAATGACTAATTTCACCAACTTAAGAGTTTGCTAGAAACAAGGATCATGCTGCTAGTTAGTGTTAAAAATGAGCCCAAATTCCAGGCCTCAGAGACTCCCACGCTAATATTCTTTCTGCCTCAATTACACTTCTTCCTCAACTTGGCAAACAACTGTGTTTGTTTTTTAAACAGCAGCTTAAAAATAAATTTTATCTGGATAGCAAAATTAATTAATTATATACATTTTTAAAAGACCACAAAAGGAACAGGTAGACAAAAAAGCTAAGGCCAAAATAACGCTAAAAATGCTAAACTGATTTAGAGAAAGAGTTGTCATTACTATCCCAAACAGATCACGTGGTTTCTTTCTTTCAGAAGCTCTATGGCCCCTTCCTCCTGTGCTGTGCCCCGCCTGGTTATTTCTCGATGTTCTTTTCTCTACTGCGTCCATCATGCACCTCTGTGCCATTTCGGTGGATCGTTACATAGCCATCAAAAAGCCAATCCATGCTAACCAACATAACTCAAAAGCCACAGCGTTCATCAAGATTATAGTGGTGTGGTTAATTTCAACAGGTATGTGGGGAATGTCAAGGTGTGGGATGGTAATATATAGCCCTGGGTTCCATTTATCTGGGAGGTTACCAGGCCTGATAGACTGTGATACACCAATACAAGTTCCTCACATTACATTCATCATACAGCTTCTAAACCACACTATCAGTAAAATGTGTGAAAAGGTAGAAAAGTTTATGGCTTGATTTTGAGATGCAGGAAGACTAAATCAGGAAACCCTTTTCATATTTGTCAACCAATCATTAAGGCCTAGGTAGAATGCAGAATCCTGAAATTTTATTAAAGTAACAACAAAACCTGAAATGCATCTTAAGCCACACCTAAGAAGATAAATAGGAAAAGAGAAGAAAAGAATCCAATATTTTATATGTAGGTATCAAAGTTCATATATTCACCTTGGAAATTAATATATAATCAGACCAAAGGCATTAGCATCTGTGTAAGTCTTTTGAACATGTTTGTACTTTTTTTGGCCGCGCCTCATGGCATGTGGGATCTTAGTTCCCCAACCACAGGGGCTGAACCTGTACCCCTTGCAGTGGAAGCATGGGGTCTTCCGGTTAAACTGGACCACCAAGGAAGTCCCTTGAACACGTTTAATTAGAAATGTTAAGAGATACAAATGATGTTCAGAAATAATGTTTGGAAGAAATCTTATTTCTTAACTGTTTCATGCCTCTGTGTCCAACTTTAATCCTCAAAGACAGCTGCTATATTAGAGTATCTAATAGGAAATGCTAAAAGGAAATCAAGAAAAGATGTGACTTCTCTCTCTAATGAGAAAAAAGAACACTGGTGTCAAAAAACCAAGAAAGTACACTGAAAAGGACCTTCAGGTTCTTGGAATAAAGATACCAAGGCCAACCCGCTTTTGAAAAGTTTGGAGGTTAAAGAAAGGAGTGTTACTACTCTGGCTTGGGAAGAAATTAGGGTCAAGGAAACATCTATTCAAAATGGAAATATCTACAAGCAGTGAGAAGAGGCTAACTTTGGGGACAGAGGATGATTGATAGACTAGAAGATGTCCCCACGAAAGAAGCTATGGAAAGGGCATCAGAGATAATGGGTGACAATTGCCAAGATTTCAAGTAGAGAGAAGGGAAACTAAAGTTCATGTCAAACAACCTTAACTTTTTGGTAAGGTCAGTGTACTAAGAAAGAAGGAAAGGGAAACAGTGTGGGTGGCAGCGGGGGATAGGAATGGGGGACAGGGCAGAGGTGGGGGAAAAATAAGAGAAATGGCTACTTAAGAATTAAGACATTTGAAACTGAAATATATTCAAGCCAATGTACACCCCGTTGTTAGAAGCTGTACCTCAATTAAGGCTGGATGACATGATGTATACTGATAAACTGATCAAATTTACACTGAGTGGCTATGATATGCTAGATACTAAGAATACAAAGATAAATAAGAAAAAGAATCTTTGCCCTCAGGAAGATGGACTAATACTAAGTGACAAGTAGGCAGGAAGAAAGAATAAAAAGATGACCTCAGATTTACAGCTTACAAGGGATCTTCCAAAGCTCCTTTTTCCTTTTATGGATGAGAATAGAAACATAGAGGTTTTAAATAGTTGGCTTAAAGACTTAACAGTTTTTTTAGCACAAAAGATCAAGATCACTGCCATTTTCATTTCATCACATTCAATGTTGTAGAACCAATGACAATTTAATGACTTTATAAAAGAAAAGGCAGATAATGAGGTTAGTTCAGTTTTGTAATTCTGCCAAGTACTGAAAAGAGCTCACTTTCTTCTTTCTGGATTTACAGTTATCCCAGTTAACACCTGACCACAGTAAGGTATGAAAGGAGAATAACAGGGTAAAGTATAAACAAATACGAGAGAAAACAAATGCTACTGACCAACAAGCTAGGTGAGAAGGTAACATGAGCCTTGATGGGAGTTAATGGAATGTGGGAAAAAAAAGAAGGATGAACTAGAGGTCAAGATAACTGTGAAGAGAAGTTCTACAGTCATGAAGAGCAGCAGGACAAGAAGTTGTTACCCCGTTTTGAAAAGTTTGGAGGTTAAAGAAAGGAGTGTTACTACTCTGGCTTGGGAAGAAATTAGGGTCAAGGAAACATCTATTCAAAATGGAAATATCTACAAGCAGTGAGAAGAGGCTAACTTTGGGGACAGAGGATGATTGATAGACTAGAAGATGTCCCCACGAAAGAAGCTATGGAAAGGGCATCAGAGATAATGGGTGACAATTGCCAAGATTTCAAGTAGAGAGAAGGGAAACTAAAGTTCATGTCAAACAACCTTAACTTTTTGGTAAGGTCAGTGTACTAAGAAAAAAGGGAAAAGGGGAAACAGTGGGGGGGGCAGCGGGGGAGAGGAAGGGGGGACAGGGCAGAGGTGGGGGAAAAATAAGAGAAATGGCTACTTAAGAATTAAGACATTTGAAACTGAAATATATTCAAGCCAATGTACACCCCGTTGTTAGAAGCTGTACCTCAATTAAGGCTGGATGACATGATGTATACTGATAAACTGATCAAATTTACACTGAGTGGCTATGATATGCTAGATACTAAGAATACAAAGATAAATAAGAAAAAGAATCTTTGCCCTCAGGAAGATGGACTAATACTAAGTGACAAGTAGGCAGGAAGAAAGAATAAAAAGATGACCTCAGATTTACAGCTTACAAGGGATCTTCCAAAGCTCCTTTTTCCTTTTATGGATGAGAATAGAAACATAGAGGTTTTAAATAGTTGGCTTAAAGACTTAACAGTTTTTTTAGCACAAAGATCAAGATCACTGCCATTTTCATTTCATCACATTCAATGTTGTAGAACCAATGACAATTTAATGACTTTATAAAAGAAAAGGCAGATAATGAGGTTAGTTCAGTTTTGTAATTCTGCCAAGTACTGAAAAGAGCTCACTTTCTTCTTTCTGGATTTACAGTTATCCCAGTTAACACCTGACCACAGTAAGGTATGAAAGGAGAATAACAGGGTAAAGTATAAACAAATACGAGAGAAAACAAATGCTACTGACCAACAAGCTAGGTGAGAAGGTAACATGAGCCTTGATGGGAGTTAATGGAATGTGGGAAAAAAAAGAAGGATGAACTAGAGGTCAAGATAACTGTGAAGAGAAGTTCTACAGTCATGAAGAGCAGCAGGACAAGAAAGGGGGATGTCAGTTCAGGATTTTAGATATGGGATAGTTTTAAGTGATTATATGGATGGCTTCAGGAACACAAATAAGTAACTGGAGTTGAAGAGTTCAAGAAATGTAAAATGAGGTGTTAGAAGAGTCATCAATGGGATGAAATCATGGAAGATGACTAGCAATGGAATAGTGGATAGAAAACTATTGTAAAGGGCTAAAACGATTAAGGAAGATGGAGAACAGAATAAGTAGCTTATATCGACTTTGAAAGGGAAGTGCTTTGAGGGGATGAGGAGGCAGGGGGTGGGGAGAAGAACAGTGTGTAACTCCTGAGGTAACAACACAGAGCAGGGACCAACCAAGCTTTTCTGCAAAGGGCAAGATGGTATATATTTTGGTCTTACAGATTCTCTCTCTCTCAAAACTACTCAATTCTGCAGCAGTAGAACAAAAACAGCCACAGACCACACGTTTTAAACAATGGGTATGGCTATGTTCCAATAGAATTTTATCTACAAAAATGGAAGGGAGCCCAGATTTGCCCCTGAGCCATAGTCTGCTGACCCTTAGTGTAGAACAGAAAGTACACAGAATCCTCTTTCTGGCTGGTGTACCTGAGAGAAAGTAGAGAAAGCAGCAGCCTCCATTAGAAAGGGTTTGAGAAATATATTCTGTCAAGGTCTCTATGCTACCACAAAAAGGCTATGCAGATGACAGGAATACTTTTAGATTCACAGATGTGAATTCTTTTATGATACCTCAAGGATCCTAGAGGTGTCTGAAGATTAATGAATTCAGACTTACTTTAAAACATCTGCTATTTCAAAGGGAAAGAATTAGGGTTAACTCTTGTGCTGTCTTCCTAATAAACTATTTCACTAATAAGCAAGATCATATTTAAATACGTACTTCATAATATGTGAAGTATAAGAAAATTAGCAGGTGATATATTTATTTCATTTCTATTGGAGGAAAACTCAATGTTGAAAATATTTCATGATCCACAAGCTCTCAAATTTCTAAGCAGCATTTAATAATAATAATAAAAAAAGAACCCTTAGTTTTCCCTAAGTCAGAAAATAAAGGCTAAAAGGCATTCACAAATATCAAAAGATAAAACTGTCTGTTAAATGAAACTGTGTAACCTCAGAGATTATAAAACAGGTATCAACTCAGAACTAAGATACTGCATGAATATATTCTTATGTCTTTTGAGCTCAACTACATCGGGTATTAAGATAAAAGCAGCTTCTCTAAGACTATACTTTCAGGGATCATTTCTATAGTCGGTGACTAGAGAAGCTTCTCTGAACGTGTAGAGCACCCGAAGCCGCGAGGAGGAGACGCAGCGTAAAAAAAAAAAAAAAAAAAGGAGCTTCTCTTCTATATTCCCTTCCTTAATCTGGGAAAGCTCAAGAAACAAAAATAGATACTGAGAAGTGGAAAATAAATGAAGACATTCTTTATTTCACGGATATACTATAGTTTTAGGGAAGCTTTAATTATAAAACTGAACCATTAACTAGTCTCTTTTAAGAACGATGGGTTTGCCTACTTAGGTTCTATTTGTCAAATCTTCAGTTTGATTAAGCGCTTTGATTCTGCCTTATCGGTACCAGGAATTAAAACATATTAATAATGTAAAGTCATTAAGATAAACTTTAAAAGGAATCTAACCAAAGGTCATAAAATAACTCAGTTTATCTTGTTTTCCTTAGGCATTGCCCTTCCAGTCCCGATTAAAGGGATAGAAACTGATGTGGACAACCCAAACAACATCACCTGTGGGCTGACAAAGGATCGCTTTGGCAGTTTCATGCTCTTTGGCTCGCTGGCTTCCTTTTTTGCACCTCTGGCAATCATGATTGTCACCTACTTTCTCACTATCCATGCTTTACAGAAGAAAGCTTACTTGGTCAAAAACAAGCCACCTCAACGCCTAACGTGGCTGACTGTGTCCACAGTTTTCCAAAGGGATGAAACACCTTGCTCATCACCAGAAAAAGTGGCAATGCTGGATGGTTTTCAAAAGGACAGAACTTTGCCCAATGCAAGCAGGTGATATATTTATTTCATTTCTATTGGAGGAAAACTCAATGTTGAAAATATTTCATGATCCACAAGCTCTCAAATTTCTAAGCAGCATTTAATAATAATAATAAAAAAAGAACCCTTAGTTTTCCCTAAGTCAGAAAATAAAGGCTAAAAGGCATTCACAAATATCAAAAGATAAAACTGTCTGTTAAATGAAACTGTGTAACCTCAGAGATTATAAAACAGGTATCAACTCAGAACTAAGATACTGCATGAATATATTCTTATGTCTTTTGAGCTCAACTACATCGGGTATTAAGATAAAAGCAGCTTCTCTAAGACTATACTTTCAGGGATCATTTCTATAGTCGGTGACTAGAGAAGCTTCTCTGAACGTGTAGAGCACCCGAAGCCGCGAGGAGGAGACGCAGCGTAAAAAAAAAAAAAAAAAAAGGAGCTTCTCTTCTATATTCCCTTCCTTAATCTGGGAAAGCTCAAGAAACAAAAATAGATACTGAGAAGTGGAAAATAAATGAAGACATTCTTTATTTCACGGATATACTATAGTTTTAGGAAGCTCTAATTATAAAACTGAACCATTAACTAGTCTCTTTTAAGAACGATGGGTTTGCCTACTTAGGTTCTATTTGTCAAATCTTCAGTTTGATTAAGCGCTTTGATTCTGCCTTATCGGTACCAGGAATTAAAACATATTAATAATGTAAAGTCATTAAGATAAACTTTAAAAGGAATCTAACCAAAGGTCATAAAATAACTCAGTTTATCTTGTTTTCCTTAGGCATTGCCCTTCCAGTCCCGATTAAAGGGATAGAAACTGATGTGGACAACCCAAACAACATCACCTGTGGGCTGACAAAGGATCGCTTTGGCAGTTTCATGCTCTTTGGCTCGCTGGCTTCCTTTTTTGCACCTCTGGCAATCATGATTGTCACCTACTTTCTCACTATCCATGCTTTACAGAAGAAAGCTTACTTGGTCAAAAACAAGCCACCTCAACGCCTAACGTGGCTGACTGTGTCCACAGTTTTCCAAAGGGATGAAACACCTTGCTCATCACCAGAAAAAGTGGCAATGCTGGATGGTTTTCAAAAGGACAGAACTTTGCCCAATGCAAGTAATGACATCCTTATGCGAAGAATGTCCACAGTAGGAAAAAAGTCAGTGCAGACCATTTCCAATGAACAGCGAGCCTCAAAGGTTCTGGGGATTGTGTTTTTCCTCTTTTTGCTTATGTGGTGCCCCTTTTTCATTACAAATGTAACTTCAGTTTTATGTGAGTCCTGCAACCAGACTACTCTCAACATGCTCCTGGAAATCTTCGTGTGGATAGGCTATGTTTCCTCAGGGGTGAACCCTTTGGTGTACACACTCTTCAACAAGACATTTCGGGATGCATTTGGTCGGTACCTCACCTGCAATTACCGAGCCCCCAAATCAGTAAAAACTCTTAGAAAATGCTCTAGTAATATCTACTTCCGGAATCCAATAGCAGAGAACTCTATGTTTTTCATGAAACATGGAACGCGAAATGGCATTAATCCTGCCATGTACCAGAGCCCAATGAGGCTCCGAAGCTCAACCATTCAGTCTTCATCAATCATTTTACTAGATACACTTCTCCTCACCGAAAATGAAGGTGACAAAACGGAAGAGCAAATCAGTTATATATAGCAGTAAAGGCAGTTTTCATATGATGATAAGATGATGAAGAAGATATAAATACTCCAACAATTATATACAGAAGAACTTTATATCACGTATCAAAAATCACCTCTTTAAATTAAGAATTACATGTTAAGATTATCTAATTTTCTTTATTTGGGCAAAATATTATAAATAAAAAATCATTTTTGTATAGTTGAAAATTAAAACAATTTCAGCACGCTGGCTGGGGCTTCCCAGGTGGTGCTAGTGGTAAAGAACCTCCCTGCCAATGCAGGAGACTCAGGAAATGCAGCTTCGATCCCTGGGTCAGGAAGATCCCCTGGAGAAGGAAATGGCAACCCACTCTGGTATTCTTGCCTGAAGAATGCCCATGGAAAGAGGAACCTAGTGGACTCAAGTCCATGGGGTTGCAATGAGTTGGACACGACTGAGGTGACCTAGCACAGCATGTTGGTTAAATGTTAAGATAGCCAAATGAAATTAAATATAAAACAATAAACTTGTGCCTTACACAAAACAATGTCACCATAAGAATTCATTTAGTTCTTAACTGTACGCAAAGCTATGCTAAGAATGAAACAACAAAACAACCAAGCATTAACCTTGTCTTCCAAGGCCTTAAAAAAGTAAGGCCTAACACAGAACACAGTGATATGGAAAGAGGACTACAAATAAGGGCACAGAATAATGATCACATCCGAAGGTAAGCTAAGATTGCCATATATAGTTGTTTTAGTCAAATGTAGCCACAGTTTTGCACTGATCAGCAAACTGTTGTGATGAAAGTGGTAGGGCGGAGAGTAGCTAGAATCACACAAAATAATAGGATCTTGGAACTAGATAGAGCTGTTTGTTAAATGGCTCACAAGAGGCATTTACTGAGCAGAGGCAGTCTCCTAGAGGTGGAGGAAAAAGCCAATGAGACCAGCCTTGGGTACCTGAACCTCATTATGTTTCTTGACGAGCATGTGAAAATTGGGGGCATGGAACCTTAATTCAGGAACCTACCTTTTAATGAACTTTATTTTATTTTGCACTGCTAGATCTGGAATAAATCCAACCTGTGCTGTTTACTAGTTATTAACAATTAGAGAACTTGGTTTTAATTGCAGTGCCTTACACAAGCTGATTACACTTAATTTTCTTCATCCACGAAGTTTTAGGCAAAAGCATCCCCTAAAATTGTTTCCAGTTTCTACTTCTCTTAAGAATCATATTATTAAGGAAAACACACACACACAAATCCTAAATGGCCCTTTGGAAATTACAAGCACATAAACAACTTATCAGCTGGATCTGAGTATCCTCGGTAGTAGCTTGGGTAGTAGGTATCTTAGTAAAGCCTAAAAGCAGCTCAGGGAAGACATCTGCTGTTGAAACTGAGAACTGAGCACAAGGGTGAGCTACAGTAAATACAAGGGCAGAAATGAATTTTAATTAGCAAAGCATGATCAGGCTAAAAAGGAAGAAAAACAGTTTTCATGAAAGCTCAATTTCCTGTGTGGCAGAATATACACACTAGGTGACTAATTCATACAATATAAAATATCAGGTGACTAACAGAAGAGTTAGTAGTCGACAATGAAAATAAATAAGAGAGGAAGACATCCTGATGAGTAAGATTCCTTATGCAGGTCGACAGTTACTAAGGGTACACCTAGAAGAATATACTCCCCATATGAAAATTACCTAATTTTCCAATAAGAAATCCTGCCTGAAAGAAAATAAAACCAGTTATTTTTGTTTTTTCAACTGTGTCTAAACTCACAGCAAAAAAAGGAAAAGTTAGCACCACAGATTGGCTAGAATGATATGGCAAAGATGACACTAAGGAAACAGAACTACTCAGTTTCTATTCTGCTTCCATCTTCTGTCTCAGGAGAATGATTTTTAGACCAGAAAGACAGACGTAATCCTGTTAAGACTGATCAGAATGTAAACCGGTAAAGAGACTAGCTACCTTACAAGGGTTCAACTCTCTTAAGCTATGAACCACTTCCCTGAAACAGAACTGGTGGATGTAATTATAGAACCACTGCTGACAAATCTGAGGAAAAACAGAAAACGGCAATGGCACAAAAGGACTGTAAGTGGCTAACTATCCTGACGTTCAAACAGAAAAAAAGGGACAGGATTCAAGACATTTAAACTATGGAGTCTGTTTTAGACCTTCTGAAAAAATGTAGAATAGCGTAATACAAATAGGTCTCATCAGATCTTAGGAGTCAATGAACACTTGACTGATACTTCTATGAATTTATTAAAAGTGATAATAACCAATTAACCACATACTCTGTTTTAAAGGTACCAGACTAGCTGCTGTTGTTTAGTCGCTAAGTCGTGACCAACTCTTTTGCAACGCCATGTATTGTAGCCCCCCAGGCACCTCTGTCCATGGGATTTCCCAGGCAAGAATACTAGATTTGTGTAAATACCATGTCTTCAGGATTCAGTGAAAGCTCTCTAGTGTCTTTGTGAACAAATTAGACAAATGAGGGTTAGAGGATAATAAAGTGAAGGAGACTTAGTATTTTCTTAAACAAACTCCTATCACAAAACTGGTGTAAGGAGAAACCTATTAGCATGCTATATAGATCTGTGCTTTCTTCACTGTTTTATTCAACATTTTTATCCACAATAGGAAAAAAAATATTTAGTAACTGCAATAAATGGCTAACTTCTGATCCTGTATATCAGAGAAGGTTCTCTTACCAGTTCAGTGGATGTTAAATAAATATTCGTTGGAAAAAAATATGTATTTGTTGAATTATATTACAATTCTTACAACAAAGATTCATTCTCAGGAACTTAGGGTAGAAAATCTATACTAAAGATTAAAAGAACATGAAACTCAACTTATTTGTTCCTTCAGAACTTACATCACTATGTAATTTCATCACAAATAAGCAGTATCCAAAAAAAGAGTTCAAAGAAGTACTTTTACTTTTCCTGTGTTTCACTTGAGGATAGAAGTACCTTAGCAAAAAGAAACTGTCTGTGAGATCAGAGAGCAGAACTATGCTAAGAAGTATTGCTGCATCTACCACCTTTGTTACAAATGTCACTGCTCACACTCACCTGAAGAGCACTTGCTAGTGCCAGATGCTGTTCCAAGGACTTTAGGTATATTAATTCACTTATCTGTCAAAAAACAGTCTTAGATGCTATTACTATATCCATTTTACAGAACTTTATAGATGAGAAGAGGCTAAGTAACAAGCTCGAAGTCACTCAGATTTGAGTGACTCAGTAAGTGGCAGAGCCAAGATTCAATCCTGGCAGGTTGGTAGCGTGCCCCTTGATCAAAACCATACTATAATGCCAAGGGCATCTCCAACTATGCAAAGTTTTCATTTCATTCTTCTGTATTTAAATGAAACCTATTACTTTTCCCTCTCATTAAAGAGCTTCAAGAATTCTACAAGTCTATGTGAAAGACAGCATCCCATTTGAATTACCAATATATCAATACATGGGAGGAATACTCCTTAAATAGTGTCTCAGGCTCTTGAAACACACTGGCTTTTTCAGAGGAAGAGCACTAACTTTATTGTTTTGTTAAATGATCCACATTCTGAACCTAGATAGATTCGTCAGATAGCCATTTGCCATTAATTACTAACTACAAATAGAAATGGAATATAAACAGAATCAGAAGTTAGAAATAATTACCTGAAGAGAATGAACCCAAGAGATTCTACTGCTGCCCTCCTGACGTCATCATTAACATCACTTACCTAGGAAAAAATTCAAAGGATTCTGAATTATACATTATACTACACGTGTCCTATTACCACATTCATTACATGTGTTCTATTACTAGAATAAACTGATTTGAGTGGCCCACATCATTTAAATTACTTTATTCATGGCTTCACTTTAAGCAGTTGCAGTTATTCACAATCAACTGTGGTCTGAATTTATTTATTAAATGCAAAATTCCAGAAGTAAACAACTCATAAGTTTTAAACTGCATGCATTCTGAGTATCCTGATGAAAACACACCATTCCATTGTTTATATCCTGGGATATAAACCATCCCTTTGTTCATTGTATCCAAGCTGTATTTGTTTATCCAACCACTACGTATGGTATTCAGAGAGCAGAACTATGCTAAGAAGTATTGCTGCATCTACCACCTTTGTTACAAATGTCACTGCTCACACTCACCTGAAGAGCACTTGCTAGTGCCAGATGCTGTTCCAAGGACTTTAGGTATATTAATTCACTTATCTGTCAAAAAACAGTCTTAGATGCTATTACTATATCCATTTTACAGAACTTTATAGATGAGAAGAGGCTAAGTAACAAGCTCGAAGTCACTCAGATTTGAGTGACTCAGTAAGTGGCAGAGCCAAGATTCAATCCTGGCAGGTTGGTAGCGTGCCCCTTGATCAAAACCATACTATAATGCCAAGGGCATCTCCAACTATGCAAAGTTTTCATTTCATTCTTCTGTATTTAAATGAAACCTATTACTTTTCCCTCTCATTAAAGAGCTTCAAGAATTCTACAAGTCTATGTGAAAGACAGCATCCCATTTGAATTACCAATATATCAATACATGGGAGGAATACTCCTTAAATAGTGTCTCAGGCTCTTGAAACACACTGGCTTTTTCAGAGGAAGAGCACTAACTTTATTGTTTTGTTAAATGATCCACATTCTGAACCTAGATAGATTCGTCAGATAGCCATTTGCCATTAATTACTAACTACAAATAGAAATGGAATATAAACAGAATCAGAAGTTAGAAATAATTACCTGAAGAGAATGAACCCAAGAGATTCTACTGCTGCCCTCCTGACGTCATCATTAACATCACTTACCTAGGAAAAAATTCAAAGGATTCTGAATTATACATTATACTACACGTGTCCTATTACCACATTCATTACATGTGTTCTATTACTAGAATAAACTGATTTGAGTGGCCCACATCATTTAAATTACTTTATTCATGGCTTCACTTTAAGCAGTTGCAGTTATTCACAATCAACTGTGGTCTGAATTTATTTATTAAATGCAAAATTCCAGAAGTAAACAACTCATAAGTTTTAAACTGCATGCATTCTGAGTATCCTGATGAAAACACACCATTCCATTGTTTATATCCTGGGATATAAACCATCCCTTTGTTCAGTGTATCCAAGCTGTATTTGTTATCCAACCACTAGTCACTTAGTTACTCTCTCAGCTATCAGATGAATGGGTATTGCAGTAATTATATTCAAATAACCTATACCGTACTTACTAATAGTCCCAAAAGTCAGGAGTAGTGATGCTGGCAATTCAAGTATTCTTTAACTGTGTCTAATTTATAAATTATGTTTCAGTACTATCCATGGTTTCAGGCATCCACTGGGTGTCTCAGAACATATACCCTGCAGATAACAGGGGGAACTCCTGTATTCCTCTATTAGAATTGTCTTATCCCTTACCCCAGTTTAGAAAGATTCATCTGAGAAATTTTTTTTTTTTAATTTTGGCCTCCTTTATTGGTTTTTTACTTATTTTTATCCATCTTTATTCTTTGGCCTGTGTGGGCCTCCCACTGCAGTCGTCTCTCTCGTTGCAGAGCACTGGCTCTGGGTGCATGCCCTCCAGAGTGCTGGCTCGCAACTGGACACACCCATCTAGCCACTCCATGGCATGTGGGATCCTCTCAGGCTAGGGATCGAACCAGTGCCCCTTGCATGGCAAGGCAGTTTCTTTACTCAATGGACCACCAGGAAAGCCCTAAGTTTCTATTTTTTCTGAGAAGTTCTTGATTTCAAGACTTAGAGGCCTTTACAGCTTGGTGAGGTTTAAGATTCAGGGCTACTTTTAATGACTATTTCAGTTGTACCATAGCATATGTGGGCCACACTGAAAACCTAACCATTTCTTCAATGCTGTTTTCAAAAACATACGCCCTAAACTCAAGCAAAATAAAAACATCTAGAACATACCACCTGCTGCACTGATAAATAATAAATTACTAGTAAATACTGTGTAGTGTGAGTATCTCTAGGAAAAAAAAAATATTAATAGTTCTACACCCTTTCTTGCATGGGAAGATGACCTTGGTTCTACCTTCTCCCAACACCAACATGGTAGAAACCCACTGGGTTAAGGCATATGGAATGTCCACTGTGCCATTAGACATTTTTTATCATTGGAAAACTCTACCTGGACGGGGCGACTATGAGTGGAAAAAGCCTACTGGAAACACGGGCACTGGCTCTTCCGTGCAGCGTGGATGCCCCTCAGCGGTACCTGGAAGCTAATCTCACAGGCTGTACATAGAAGGTGTTCTTACTGTTCATCAGATTTCCCCACCTTGGCATGGTTACACCCATTCACATGGTCTTGTCCCTTAAAATGAGGACGCCCCTTGGAAACGAGTTTTAGAAGTTACCCCTGAATAACTTTAAGGACTTGACTCAAATAAGACACACCATTATCTTATCCTACATTCTTCGAAAATTTTAACTGTGTCTAATTTATAAATTATGTTTCAGTACTATCCATGGTTTCAGGCATCCACTGGGTGTCTCAGAACATATACCCTGCAGATAACAGGGGGAACTCCTGTATTCCTCTATTAGAATTGTCTTATCCCTTACCCCAGTTTAGAAAGATTCATCTGAGAAATTTTTTTTTTTTAATTTTGGCCTCCTTTATTGGTTTTTTACTTATTTTTATCCATCTTTATTCTTTGGCCTGTGTGGGCCTCCCACTGCAGTCGTCTCTCTCGTTGCAGAGCACTGGCTCTGGGTGCATGCCCTCCAGAGTGCTGGCTCGCAACTGGACACACCCATCTAGCCACTCCATGGCATGTGGGATCCTCTCAGGCTAGGGATCGAACCAGTGCCCCTTGCATGGCAAGGCAGTTTCTTTACTCAATGGACCACCAGGAAAGCCCTAAGTTTCTATTTTTTCTGAGAAGTTCTTGATTTCAAGACTTAGAGGCCTTTACAGCTTGGTGAGGTTTAAGATTCAGGGCTACTTTTAATGACTATTTCAGTTGTACCATAGCATATGTGGGCCACACTGAAAACCTAACCATTTCTTCAATGCTGTTTTCAAAAACATACGCCTAAACTCAAGCAAAATAAAAACATCTAGAACATACCACCTGCTGCACTGATAAATAATAAATTACTAGTAAATACTGTGTAGTGTGAGTATCTCTAGGAAAAAAAAAATATTAATAGTTCTACACCCTTTCTTGCATGGGAAGATGACCTTGGTTCTACCTTCTCCCAACACCAACATGGTAGAAACCCACTGGGTTAAGGCATATGGAATGTCCACTGTGCCATTAGACATTTTTTATCATTGGAAAACTCTACCTGGACGGGGCGACTATGAGTGGAAAAAGCCTACTGGAAACACGGGCACTGGCTCTTCCGTGCAGCGTGGATGCCCCTCAGCGGTACCTGGAAGCTAATCTCACAGGCTGTACATAGAAGGTGTTCTTACTGTTCATCAGATTTCCCCACCTTGGCATGGTTACACCCATTCACATGGTCTTGTCCCTTAAAATGAGGACGCCCCTCGGAAACGAGTTTTAGAAGTTACCCCTGAATAACTTTAAGGACTTGACTCAAATAAGACACACCATTATCTTATCCTACATTCTTCTGAAAAGCTAAGTCAACCTGGTACTAGGTTATGGCTGATTGTGTTCAGCGAATGAGAATGTGCACCTGAGACCACTGGTGGTAGTGGTATGGTATGGGTCATCAACACATTTAGAGTCCATCTGCAAACTTTCCCTTCCATCTCTATCGAAGAAAGGTTAGAGGACTTACAGCAACATGTAGCAGGCGTCGAATAGCTTTGTTGTTACCTGAGCCACAATAAGCCATGGCTACGGTATACATTCCAGATCGTCGAAGAATTGGATCCTAAGAAATAATTCAACATCATAAACTTATCATTTCAAATAGTAACTTCTATAGGCTTGGTAGCATCCATCAGGGGAAGCTGATTTTAGGTAGAAAAGGAATTAAATCATTTTGTGGTTGGTAGCTTTCTAAATGAATGGGGAAATTAAAGACTCTTAATATGGGATAATAAACCGCTTTTAATTCTGAGTATTCTGTGCAACATGCCTACGCTGCCTAACACTTTTTAGGAAGTATAAACTCAAGCCCAATACCAACTGCCCTATGACTCTCAACTTCCACTTGTCAAACAACAAAGAAGCTTGCTTCTAATTCTACATTTTAATTTGCTTTTGATCTTATCACTTAATTCTTGGGCAATGAGCAATGAGTGGAAGAAATATGGAACCTGGACAGTTTTTTGGGGAATTTAGCTATGTAAAACTGCAATACTCTCTGTAAAAGGGAAGATGACCTTGGTTCTACCTTCTCCCAACACCAACATGGTAGAAACCCACTGGGTTAAGGCATATGGAATGTCCACTGTGCCATTAGACATTTTTTATCATTGGAAAACTCTACCTGGACGGGGCGACTATGAGTGGAAAAAGCCTACTGGAAACACGGGCACTGGCTCTTCCGTGCAGCGTGGATGCCCCTCAGCGGTACCTGGAAGCTAATCTCACAGGCTGTACATAGAAGGTGTTCTTACTGTTCATCAGATTTCCCCACCTTGGCATGGTTACACCCATTCACATGGTCTTGTCCCTTAAAATGAGGACGCCCCTTGGAAACGAGTTTTAGAAGTTACCCCTGAATAACTTTAAGGACTTCGACTCAAATAAGACACACCATTATCTTATCCTACATTCTTCTGAAAAGCTAAGTCAACCTGGTACTAGGTTATGGCTGATTGTGTTCAGCGAATGAGAATGTGCACCTGAGACCACTGGTGGTAGTGGTATGGTATGGGTCATCAACACATTTAGAGTCCATCTGCAAACTTTCCCTTCCATCTCTATCGAAGAAAGGTTAGAGGACTTACAGCAACATGTAGCAGGCGTCGAATAGCTTTGTTGTTACCTGAGCCACAATAAGCCATGGCTACGGTATACATTCCAGATCGTCGAAGAATTGGATCCTAAGAAATAATTCAACATCATAAACTTATCATTTCAAATAGTAACTTCTATAGGCTTGGTAGCATCCATCAGGGGAAGCTGATTTTAGGTAGAAAAGGAATTAAATCATTTTGTGGTTGGTAGCTTTCTAAATGAATGGGGAAATTAAAGACTCTTAATATGGGATAATAAACCGCTTTTAATTCTGAGTATTCTGTGCAACATGCCTACGCTGCCTAACACTTTTTAGGAAGTATAAACTCAAGCCCAATACCAACTGCCCTATGACTCTCAACTTCCACTTGTCAAACAACAAAGAAGCTTGCTTCTAATTCTACATTTTAATTTGCTTTTGATCTTATCACTTAATTCTTGGGCAATGAGCAATGAGTGGAAGAAATATGGAACCTGACAGTTGAGCAGAAGAATTTACAGCTTTAAACTATAGCAGTGGATGTCTATCATATTACAGAAGACAGCATTGTTTACCACCATCTACACACCATATGCAATATGGTAAAAACTGCAATATAGTACAAATTGTTTCATCATTGTAGAAACAAGACAAAAAAGCAGAGGGAAAAAAAACCCCTCAATCCAAATAGAGACAGGCACTGTTTTTTGATGGAGAAACAAAGAAGCAAAGACTGTATCTTATTAAATGATTATGAAATCATCCCCAAAACTTTATTTCTAAAATTAATCAACTTCAATATTTCTGAAGAACTTTTCTAAGTCTGCTTGTTTGAAAAATCACTTAAGACTTTATTAAATTTAAACTTCTCAAATTAGCCCTTCTCACCTCTTCTAATCAGTGTTTTTCTTTCCTAAATTCTATTAGACTTTATATGCCTTTTGAGAAGTTTTATCAACAAATGTACCTAGGAGTTCTGATGGGAACATAGTTAAATTCTAGGAAAGGTTCAGTGTTTATGTTAATGCTGGATATAAGTGGTGAGGAAAAGCAGGAGGAAAGGGTGAATAATATGTGATCTCACCTTATCACGGCAGAGAGATTCAATGAGAGCATCAGCTTCTTCCATCCTCCCGTACATCACTAATGCAATGCCAACTGCAAGACCACGTAGAATCTTCTCATGTTGAGTTTCCTGTGCATACCCGACCATGTCCTCAATAGCCTGGGCATTTTTAGAGCCCAGCATAACCAAACCGAGGGCCAAGCCAGCTGCTTCCCCTAGCGAGTAAAAAGCAAAACAGTAAACATTAAGAATTCAGTATGCAAATAAAACATATCCTATTGGAGGTACAAACTATTAACAACTATCAACTATCAACACAACCATCAGCTTCTGCAGCATTTTCCTCAAATCATCAGATATAAAGGAGAATATGTAGAATTACATCGACATTATTTATAGCTATCTTGCTTTTAAATCTTGATAGGATAGACCATAAATCCTACAGTGATTTCAAAGGAAACATTACAGCACTATTTTTCCTACATTACTATCAAGCAGTATAAATAGTCCCAGGAAACAAGGAGATTACTCTAATAAATTTCTATTTGCAAAAATCAGTAATACAGGCATCTACACACCATATGCAATATGGTAAAACTGCAATATAGTACAAATTGTTTCATCATTGTAGAAACAAGACAAAAAGCAGAGGAAAAACCCTCAATCCAAATAGAGACAGGCACTGTTTTTTGATGGAGAAACAAAGAAGCAAAGACTGTATCTTATTAAATGATTATGAAATCATCCCCAAAACTTTATTTCTAAAATTAATCAACTTCAATATTTCTGAAGAACTTTTCTAAGTCTGCTTGTTTGAAAAATCACTTAAGACTTTATTAAATTTAAACTTCTCAAATTAGCCCTTCTCACCTCTTCTAATCAGTGTTTTTCTTTCCTAAATTCTATTAGACTTTATATGCCTTTTGAGAAGTTTTATCAACAAATGTACCTAGGAGTTCTGATGGGAACATAGTTAAGTTCTAGGAAAGGTTCAGTGTTTATGTTAATGCTGGATATAAGTGGTGAGGAAAAGCAGGAGGAAAGGGTGAATAATATGTGATCTCACCTTATCACGGCAGAGAGATTCAATGAGAGCATCAGCTTCTTCCATCCTCCCGTACATCACTAATGCAATGCCAACTGCAAGACCACGTAGAATCTTCTCATGTTGAGTTTCCTGTGCATACCCGACCATGTCCTCAATAGCCTGGGCATTTTTAGAGCCCAGCATAACCAAACCGAGGGCCAAGCCAGCTGCTTCCCCTAGCGAGTAAAAAGCAAAACAGTAAACATTAAGAATTCAGTATGCAAATAAAACATATCCTATTGGAGGTACAAACTATTAACAACTATCAACTATCAACACAACCATCAGCTTCTGCAGCATTTTCCTCAAATCATCAGATATAAAGGAGAATATGTAGAATTACATCGACATTATTTATAGCTATCTTGCTTTTAAATCTTGATAGGATAGACCATAAATCCTACAGTGATTTCAAAGGAAACATTACAGCACTATTTTTCCTACATTACTATCAAGCAGTATAAATAGTCCCAGGAAACAAGGAGATTACTCTAATAAATTTCTATTTGCAAAAATCAGTAATACAGGCATATACACAAATTATAATATTTTTAGAAACCTATAAATCATGAAACATTTTATAAGATGAATTTGATATGATAAGTGGGGCAAAATTCATTCACTCTACAAGTAGAGAAACCTATCAGATTTTCAGGAGACTACAAAATACAGGTAGAAAACAAATATTACAGTAACTTTAATTAAACCTAGAGCATGTCATTTTTGGAAAGAATCACTTACCTGTCACAGCATCATCCTGATAAAGGTTTGTTTTTAGCAAATCATACACATCCTGGCGTGCGGTCCCCATGGCAGCCAAACCAAGGCCCAGACTGCCACCATGCCGAACAATCTAGAGAAAAAGCATGGGCTCCATTTATCCTGTACACTGTACTTAAAATCCAAGCTTTCATTCTACTTTCAAAATACATGGTCCTGTTATGCATGGAGAGCAGCTGGCCTAGTGAATACGATCAAAGGATACAGAAGGTCAGTGATAACCTTATCAATTTCAGTTTCAAAAGAATGCCGTCTGCTCATACAAAAGGGAATGAAAAGTAAGTGAAGACAGTACAGCTCTTGTAATAAGTTTACATGAGAAGTGGCAGAGAAAGATGACAACAACTAAAAGAGAGAAGCAAGTGGCTGAGAAAAGAGCTTTTGTTAGGACAGGTTAAGATCTGAACGTGCTTATGAACTGAGGGAGGCAGCATGAAGGAGATAAAGGAATCTAATGGAACATTTGTTGTTGTTCAGCTGCTAAGTCATGTCTGACTCTCTGCAACCCCATGGACTCCAGCATGCCAGGCTTCCCTGTCCTTTGCTATGTCCACTAAGTCAGTGATGCCATCCAACCATCTCATCCTCTGTCGCACCCTTCTCCTCTTGCCCTCCATCTTTCCCAGCATCTGGGTCTTTTCCAATCAGTCTGCTCATCATGTCAGATAGCCAAAGTACTGGAGCTTCAGCTTCAGCAATAGTCTTTCCAATGAATATTCAGGGTTGATTTCCTTTAGGACTGACAACCTTGATCTCTTTACAGTCCAAGGGACTCTCAAAAGTCTTCTCCAAAACCACATTTTGAAAACAGCAATTCTTCAGTGTTCTGTCTTCTTTATGGCACAACTCTCAAATCCCCACATGACACCTGGAAAAACCATAGCATTGACTATGCAGACCTTTGTTGGCCAAGTGACATCTCTGCTTTTAATACACTGTTTACGCTTATCACAGCTATTCTTCCAAGGAGCAAATGTCTTTTAATTTCATGGGTATAGTAACCATCCACATTGATCAGGTAGAAACAAATATTACAGTAACTTTAATTAAACCTAGAGCATGTCATTTTGGAAAGAATCACTTACCTGTCACAGCATCATCCTGATAAAGGTTTGTTTTAGCAAATCATACACATCCTGGCGTGCGGTCCCCATGGCAGCCAAACCAAGGCCCAGACTGCCACCATGCCGAACAATCTAGAGAAAAAGCATGGGCTCCATTTATCCTGTACACTGTACTTAAAATCCAAGCTTTCATTCTACTTTCAAAATACATGGTCCTGTTATGCATGGAGAGCAGCTGGCCTAGTGAATACGATCAAAGGATACAGAAGGTCAGTGATAACCTTATCAATTTCAGTTTCAAAAGAATGCCGTCTGCTCATACAAAAGGGAATGAAAAGTAAGTGAAGACAGTACAGCTCTTGTAATAAGTTTACATGAGAAGTGGCAGAGAAAGATGACAACAACTAAAAGAGAGAAGCAAGTGGTGAGAAAAAGAGCTTTTTTTAGGACAGGTTAAGATCTGAACGTGCTTATGAACTGAGGGAGGCAGCATGAAGGAGATAAAGGAATCTAATGGAACATTTGTTGTTGTTCAGCTGCTAAGTCATGTCTGACTCTCTGCAACCCCATGGACTCCAGCATGCCAGGCTTCCCTGTCCTTTGCTATGTCCACTAAGTCAGTGATGCCATCCAACCATCTCATCCTCTGTCGCACCCTTCTCCTCTTGCCCTCCATCTTTCCCAGCATCTGGGTCTTTTCCAATCAGTCTGCTCATCATGTCAGATAGCCAAAGTACTGGAGCTTCAGCTTCAGCAATAGTCTTTCCAATGAATATTCAGGGTTGATTTCCTTTAGGACTGACAACCTTGATCTCTTTACAGTCCAAGGGACTCTCAAAAGTCTTCTCCAAAACCACATTTTGAAAACAGCAATTCTTCAGTGTTCTGTCTTCTTTATGGCACAACTCTCAAATCCCCACATGACACCTGGAAAAACCATAGCATTGACTATGCAGACCTTTGTTGGCCAAGTGACATCTCTGCTTTTTAATACACTGTTTACGTTTATCACAGCTATTCTTCCAAGGAGCAAATGTCTTTTAATTTCATGGGTATAGTAACCATCCACATTGATCTTGGAGCCCAAGAATATGAAATCTGACAGTTTCTGCCTTTCCCCCATCTATTTGCCATAAAGTGATGGGACCAGATACCATGATCTTTATTTTTTAATTGTTGAGTTTTAAGCCAGCTTTTTCACTTGCTCTTTCAATTTCATCAAGAGGCTCTTCTAGTTCCTCTTCACTTATTGCCATCAAAGTGGTGAAATCTGCGTATCTGAGGTTGTTGGTATTTCTCCCAGAAATCTTGATTCCAGCTTGCTAGTCATCCAGCCAGCACTCTGCCTGATGTACTCTGCATATAAGTTAAATAAGCACGGACAGCTCTGACGTACTCCTTTCCCAGTTTGGAATCAGTCTGTTCTTCCATGTCTGGTTCTAACTGTTGCTTCCTGTCCTTCATTTAGGTTTCTCAGGAGGCAGGTAAGGTGGTCTCTTATTCCCATCTCTTTAAGAATTTTCCAGTTTGTTGTGATCCACACAATCAAAGGCTTTAATGTAGTCAATGGAACAGATTTTTTTGGGAAATTTCCCCTGCTCTTTCTATGACCTAACGGATGCTAGCAATTTGACTTCTGGTTCCTCTGCCTTCTCTAAAACCAGCTTGTACATCTGAAAGTTCTCAGTTCACGTACTGCTGAAGCCTAGTTTGATGGATTTTGAGTGTAACCTTGCTAGGCTGTGAAATGAGTTCAACTGTATGGTAATTTGAACATTCTTTGTATGTTTATGAAGGAAGGGGGAGAAAATGGTGTCAAGAGCAAAAGTTAGTCTTTATTTGAAGAACACTTCTGTGGTAATCTGCTACTTTTAAATGTACTGTATTCTTTTATCAGTGACAGAACCCCAATCCTGCTCGGTAAATATTCAGGGTTGATTTCCTTTAGGACTGACAACCTTGATCTTACAGCCCCAAAAGTCTTCTCCAAAACCACATTTTGAAAACAGCAATTCTTCAGTGTTCTGTCTTCTTTATGGCACAACTCTCAAATCCCCACATGACACCTGGAAAAACCATAGCATTGACTATGCAGACCTTTGTTGGCCAAGTGACATCTCTGCTTTTTAATACACTGTTTACGTTTATCACAGCTATTCTTCCAAGGAGCAAATGTCTTTTAATTTCATGGGTATAGTAACCATCCACATTGATCTTGGAGCCCAAGAATATGAAATCTGACAGTTTCTGCCTTTCCCCCATCTATTTGCCATAAAGTGATGGGACCAGATACCATGATCTTTATTTTTTAATTGTTGAGTTTTAAGCCAGCTTTTTCACTTGCTCTTTCAATTTCATCAAGAGGCTCTTCTAGTTCCTCTTCACTTATTGCCATCAAAGTGGTGAAATCTGCGTATCTGAGGTTGTTGGTATTTCTCCCAGAAATCTTGATTCCAGCTTGCTAGTCATCCAGCCAGCACTCTGCCTGATGTACTCTGCATATAAGTTAAATAAGCACGGACAGCTCTGACGTACTCCTTTCCCAGTTTGGAATCAGTCTGTTCTTCCATGTCTGGTTCTAACTGTTGCTTCCTGTCCTTCATTTAGGTTTCTCAGGAGGCAGGTAAGGTGGTCTCTTATTCCCATCTCTTTAAGAATTTTCCAGTTTGTTGTGATCCACACAATCAAAGGCTTTAATGTAGTCAATGGAACAGATTTTTTTGGAATTCCCATGCTCTTTCTATGACCTAACGGATGCTAGCAATTTGACTTCTGGTTCCTCTGCCTTCTCTAAAACCAGCTTGTACATCTGAAAGTTCTCAGTTCACGTACTGCTGAAGCCTAGTTTGATGGATTTTGAGTGTAACCTTGCTAGGCTGTGAAATGAGTTCAACTGTATGGTAATTTGAACATTCTTTGTATGTTTATGAAGGAAGGGGGAGAAAATGGTGTCAAGAGCAAAAGTTAGTCTTTATTTGAAGAACACTTCTGTGGTAATCTGCTACTTTTAAATGTACTGTATTCTTTTATCAGTGACAGAACCCCAATCCTGCTCGGTAAATATTCCTCCTCACTGGTTCAATTCTTTGTCACTTTTAACTCCCATTTTCCCCCGGGGAAAGTGTGGGCCTATGACCCAAGACAGGCCAGTCAGATGCTCCTCTGGAATTTTAATCTTTCTCAAGTGGAATGACCCAAGGACCATAAATATTTCAAGTTCATTCATCCTGACAGTAGAGCCCTAAAGAGGTCAACCCATTACTTCCTGCATCTAGATTCCTAGAATGGCTCTGCTCTTAACCTTTGTAAGAACTGGTTCACCAGCTTATCCTTTAATCATATAAGCTACTTCCAATAAACTCCTTGTTTAAGTTGGTTAGTAGAGGTTTTTGTTATTGGTAATCAAAAAGCTTTATCTGATAAGAAAATTTTTACCTGAGACCACCAGGGGAAATAGATAGAGATACATGAAAATTATATAAGATTTGTGGATGGGGCCAAACTAGCTGAAATGGACCATCTTACTGGCCTCGATCTTTTCACAAAGGACAAAGTTTTCTGGCTCACTGAGCTACTCTCCCAATAGCCTTTTAACAGAGATTATTCTTACATAAAAGTTAGAGTCTAAAATCTCAACTCACGCTTCCTTAAAATAAAAACAGCACTGCTTAATAAGTTTTTCTAAAAGAGCTACATTTAAAAATCATCAAAGATCACACAAGCAAGAATTCTGATTCCCAAAAGAGTACGTGTAATTTCTTTGGGCTTTAGTTTCCTATAAAATAACAGAACTGGATTAAATGATCACTAAAGTCATTTATGTAACATAAGACTCTAAAGTGTCTTACAATGTATATTTTATAACTATCTAATACTTAATTTCACTGTTTACACGTAAGGTTTAAAGGACTGGAAGCACAATTTTAGCTTATGGAGAAGGAGGAAATTATCTTTATTGAAAAAAACAAGAGCAAAAGTTAGTCTTTATTTGAAGAACACTTCTGTGGTAATCTGCTACTTTTAAATGTACTGTATTCTTTTATCAGTGACAGAACCCCAATCCTGCTCGGTAAATATTCCTCCTCACTGGTTCAATTCTTTGTCACTTTTAACTCCCATTTTCCCCCGGGGAAAGTGTGGGCCTATGACCCAAGACAGGCCAGTCAGATGCTCCTCTGGAATTTTAATCTTTCTCAAGTGGAATGACCCAAGGACCATAAATATTTCAAGTTCATTCATCCTGACAGTAGAGCCCTAAAGAGGTCAACCCATTACTTCCTGCATCTAGATTCCTAGAATGGCTCTGCTCTTAACCTTTGTAAGAACTGGTTCACCAGCTTATCCTTTAATCATATAAGCTACTTCCAATAAACTCCTTGTTTAAGTTGGTTAGTAGAGGTTTTTGTTATTGGTAATCAAAAAGCTTTATCTGATAAGAAAATTTTTACCTGAGACCACCAGGGGAAATAGATAGAGATACATGAAAATTATATAAGATTTGTGGATGGGGCCAAACTAGCTGAAATGGACCATCTTACTGGCCTCGATCTTTTCACAAAGGACAAAGTTTTCTGGCTCACTGAGCTACTCTCCCAATAGCCTTTTAACAGAGATTATTCTTACATAAAAGTTAGAGTCTAAAATCTCAACTCACGCTTCCTTAAAATAAAAACAGCACTGCTTAATAAGTTTTTCTAAAAGAGCTACATTTAAAAATCATCAAAGATCACACAAGCAAGAATTCTGATTCCCAAAAGAGTACGTGTAATTTCTTTGGGCTTTAGTTTCCTATAAAATAACAGAACTGGATTAAATGATCACTAAAGTCATTTATGTAACATAAGACTCTAAAGTGTCTTACAATGTATATTTTATAACTATCTAATACTTAATTTCACTGTTTACACGTAAGGTTTAAAGGACTGGAAGCACAATTTTAGCTTATGGAGAAGGAGGAAATTATGTTTAAAAGAAAAGATTCTATAAAAACAGTACTGGTTTGAGAATCCTACAAAATTTCTACTTACTGAAATAATCTGGCAAATATACTGTTTCCCTGACTCTCAAGTGATGGAAGTCTAGTTTTGCATTCCAATACTTACATCATTGCTGGCATTCTTAAGCTGGTTAAGCAGATAGTCAATTATATCACCGCCATGATTGGCATGGATGAGGCCTAGTGCGTAGAGACCTCCACCTTCCTGATAGGCTGATCCTGGAGAGGTGTCCTTGGGAAGATATGTTGCCATTAACTGTAATGCTTCCTTCTCGTGACCCTGTAAGTTTGAGCCACCACAAAGGTATCAGTAAAAGACAGTTTGAGAAAAAAAGATGAAACAGCTTCTATGACTAGTGCTTTTTCTCCAGAGTGAAGGAGGAAGTGGAGTTCTCTCCTAAGTGACTTTCTCACACGAGAAGACAGCCTTTTAAGTGACCCTGAAATCACATGCTAGTTAGAAATAGACACTTCATTCCCCTCCTCGTTTTATAACATTTCCCCAAATTCATCTGAAGACTATACAAATAACTTCAACTTATCCTCTGAGAAATGGCCTAGTTTTCAGATGAAAAAGATTTCTACTATATATATATATTTAAAAAACCCCACACATTTCTTATTTACTTTATCTTTCCCTGTATGAAGTCTATCCAATTTAATAAAATGTACTTATCAATGCATTAGAGTAAAATCTTTTTTCTCTTTTTTTTTTTTGGCTGCACTACATGGCCTGTGGGATCTTAGTTCCCTGACCAGGGGTGGAACTTGAGTCCCCTACATTGGAAGCTCAGACTCTCAGCCACTGGACTGCCAAGGAAGTCCCTATTGGTTTTTTTTTTAAAGATTTATTTATTTATTTTGGTGGGGGTGGGGAGGGAGGGGAGCAGGCGGGCCACTTCTATTGGCCTTTCATTTGTCCATTTTCATCCGTCTTCGTTCTTTGGCTCCTGTGGGCCTCCCATCGCGGTGGCCTCTGTTGTTGCAGAGCACCAGCTCTGGACGCATGCGCTCCAGAGCTCCGGCTCCGTAATTGGACACATCCGTCTAGCCGTTCCGCGGCACATGGGATCTTTCCAGGCCAGGGATCGAACCTGCGCCCCTTGCACTGCAAGGCGGTGTCCTTACCCACTGGACCACCAGGGAAGCCCTATTGTTTTTTTCTTAATTCCAAAAAACTGCTTCTGTTCTGATGCCTGCTCAGTGACCAGTATATATTACCTTATGAATTACACCCAAACTGGCTGTGGCTGTAAATTTTGCCCAGTTAGTGGCTCTGGCTAACCATTCCAAGTTATCTCTGTAAGAAAAGAAAATTTAGCAATGTTATTGAAATGAATTTCATAAAGCTTTTCATAACACTAAAGTCAAAGCATTAACATTTTTACCTTGAACTGTTAAAAATCACTTTTACTTTATGGATCTGAAGTTACAGATGATTCTATTTTATCTCTTAAGTGGCTCTTAATCATCTGAGGACTTCTTAAAAATGCATGATATGTAATGCCACTATGAACAAAAGCAAAACTGGATCCAACTTTTGAGCTTGATATAGTTTATTCAAAAATCTGTCTTCAAACCTCTTCCAGAGTGTGAAGTGGCCTCGGTGCAGTGGTTACTTCATTCCCCTCCTCGTTTTATAACATTTCCCCAAATTCATCTGAAGACTATACAAATAACTTCAACTTATCCTCTGAGAAATGGCCTAGTTTTCAGATGAAAAAGATTTCTACTATATATATATATTTAAAAAACCCCACACATTTCTTATTTACTTTATCTTTCCCTGTATGAAGTCTATCCAATTTAATAAAATGTACTTATCAATGCATTAGAGTAAAATCTTTTTTCTCTTTTTTTTTTTTGGCTGCACTACATGGCCTGTGGGATCTTAGTTCCCTGACCAGGGGTGGAACTTGAGTCCCCTACATTGGAAGCTCAGACTCTCAGCCACTGGACTGCCAAGGAAGTCCCTATTGGTTTTTTTTTTAAAGTTTTATTTTTTTTTTTTTTTGGGGGGGGTGGGGGGGGAGGGGAGCAGGCGGGCCACTTCTATTGGTCTTTCATTTGTCCATTTTCATCCGTCTTTGTTCTTTGGCTCCTGTGGGCCTCCCATCGCGGTGGCCTCTGTTGTTGCAGAGCACCAGCTCTGGACGCATGCGCTCCAGAGCTCCGGCTCCGTAATTGGACACATCCGTCTAGCCGTTCCGCGGCACATGGGATCTTTCCAGGCCAGGGATCGAACCTGCGCCCCTTGCACTGCAAGGCGGTGTCCTTACCCACTGGACCACCAGGGAAGCCCTATTGTTTTTTTCTTAATTCCAAAAAACTGCTTCTGTTCTGATGCCTGCTCAGTGACCAGTATATATTACCTTATGAATTACACCCAAACTGGCTGTGGCTGTAAATTTTGCCCAGTTAGTGGCTCTGGCTAACCATTCCAAGTTATCTCTGTAAGAAAAGAAAATTTAGCAATGTTATTGAAATGAATTTCATAAAGCTTTTCATAACACTAAAGTCAAAGCATTAACATTTTTACCTTGAACTGTTAAAAATCACTTTTACTTTATGGATCTGAAGTTACAGATGATTCTATTTTATCTCTTAAGTGGCTCTTAATCATCTGAGGACTTCTTAAAAATGCATGATATGTAATGCCACTATGAACAAAAGCAAAACTGGATCCAACTTTTGAGCTTGATATAGTTTATTCAAAAATCTGTCTTCAAACCTCTTCCAGAGTGTGAAGTGGCCTCGGTGCAGTGGACTGCCTCTCCCTGATTTCGGTCTTTCTTTTAGTCAAGATGAGTGATAAACGAGACTTGTCTGAAGTGGAGAAGTCTGACAAGTCAAAACTGAAGAAAACTAATACTGAAGAGAAAAATGCTCTCCCCTCAAACAAAACTATCCAGCAAGAGAAAGAGTATATTCAAGCTTCATAAGATGGGAATCTCCTCCCAAGAGCAAATTTTAGTATTGCCTGAATGTCTTGGTTTTAGATTTGTTTTTTTCTTTTTGTAAATCTATGTGTTTGCAGAGATTTTAACCATCTTCTGATGTCCTCTGATCCAAAATCCTGGTTAAGAGGTCAGGGTAGCCAATGCTCCCTTCATTTTTAAACTTTCCATTAACCATCAGTTGGCTGATGGAATAATCTCATCATTGATGATTTTTGTGTGTAGTCCTTGCATCCCTAAAGAATAAGTAACTTCTAACTTTCTATACTGGATGTCTCCATTTTTGCAAAATCTTCATAAACTGACATGCACTTGCAGCTTCTCACAGGTAATTTCACTTCTTCTTTAGTGATACAATAATAAATTTAATCATTATGTTGAAAAAAAATCTGTCTTCAAGGCAGCTAATAAAGAAAATTAATTTTACCTCGAAAAAAGTAGGCATATGCAATTTAAAAATGTTATAAAACAGCAAAAGTAGAAGCTAAAATTCAGGGTTGGCCAGCAGGCTAAGTTCCTCGCATCCATGTAACAATGACGACAGTGTCTGACAAAGACCATCTTGAATCCAAGTGGGAACCTGAAGCATACTTACCTAAGGAACTGGTCACTGGTGGTTCCACAGTGCATGAAAGAGTTGGCTATGACAGTTGCTGTGTGACAGACAGAATTCCTTACTGCATCCTACAACACAAACACAGAGTTTCATCATTTGCATTCACACAAACGCAAGCTTGCATGTGAACACACAGTAGGAAGCAGTGTTTTGTGGTGAAAACGTGAATAACCTGAATTAACATTTAAAATATGAAATCTTAGATATATCTCTATAAAGATTAAATAGCTAGCTTGGAAAAAAAACAGCAAGTCAAAAGTTTTATTTGTGGTCTTAATTTGAGGTCAATAGATTTCAGGTAAGAATTTATTAGGCAGTAGATTTTCTAAGTGTCAATTTCTAAATAGTTTGCCATGTCTCTTTGATATCTTGCTCAAGTTCTGAGGTGACTTGAGGAGCCATGCTATACCACTGGCAGTCATCAAAGCAATCCTTTTTTTAAATGAGATAGCATTGTAAAGATAAGCATCAGAAAAGTGTAAAAGCAAACCATTCTAAATAGTTTGCTTCAAGATGGGAATCTCCTCCCAAGAGCAAATTTTAGTATTGCCTGAATGTCTTGGTTTTAGATTTGTTTTTTTCTTTTTGTAAATCTATGTGTTTGCAGAGATTTTAACCATCTTCTGATGTCCTCTGATCCAAAATCCTTGTTAAGAGGTCAGGGTAGCCAATGCTCCTTCATTTTTAAACTTTCCATTAACCATCAGTTGGCTGATGGAATAATCTCATCATTGATGATTTTTGTGTGTAGTCCTTGCATCCCTAAAGAATAAGTAACTTCTAACTTTCTATACTGGATGTCTCCATTTTTGCAAAATCTTCATAAACTGACATGCACTTGCAGCTTCTCACAGGTAATTTCACTTCTTCTTTAGTGATACAATAATAAATTTAATCATTATGTTGAAAAAAAATCTGTCTTCAAGGCAGCTAATAAAGAAAATTAATTTTACCTCGAAAAAAGTAGGCATATGCAATTTAAAAATGTTATAAAACAGCAAAAGTAGAAGCTAAAATTCAGGGTTGGCCAGCAGGCTAAGTTCCTCGCATCCATGTAACAATGACGACAGTGTCTGACAAAGACCATCTTGAATCCAAGTGGGAACCTGAAGCATACTTACCTAAGGAACTGGTCACTGGTGGTTCCACAGTGCATGAAAGAGTTGGCTATGACAGTTGCTGTGTGACAGACAGAATTCCTTACTGCATCCTACAACACAAACACAGAGTTTCATCATTTGCATTCACACAAACGCAAGCTTGCATGTGAACACACAGTAGGAAGCAGTGTTTTGTGGTGAAAACGTGAATAACCTGAATTAACATTTAAAATATGAAATCTTAGATATATCTCTATAAAGATTAAATAGCTAGCTTGGAAAAAAAACAGCAAGTCAAAAGTTTTATTTGTGGTCTTAATTTGAGGTCAATAGATTTCAGGTAAGAATTTATTAGGCAGTAGATTTTCTAAGTGTCAATTTCTAAATAGTTTGCCATGTCTCTTTGATATCTTGCTCAAGTTCTGAGGTGACTTGAGGAGCCATGCTATACCACTGGCAGTCATCAAAGCAATCCTATTTATTTAAATGAGATAGCATTGTAAAGATAAGCATCAGAAAAGTGTAATGAATGCAAACCATTCTTTTGTTACTTGTAAAAATTATTTTAAAAGTCTAGAGAAGCATGATTATATATGCCTCAATCAAACAACTATGTATTAATGAAATAGTATATGGCTATATAAAATGACTTTGGAGAAAGATCTGGGTAAATAACACAGGCAAGGGAGGAAGATTTTTCATATTATGTATCTTTTCATATTAAACCGTTTTTGGAACCAATTGAATAGATTATCTGTTCAAAAATTAAAATAAAGAGTTGTTATCAATATCTCAGCAAAGGTAAGAACCCCTGTTCTCAAGGAGTTTGCGGTTTACTGGGAAAAACAGACAACCTATATGAATGTTCTGATTGTGGTATTTGTCCAAATGCCACATGTATACATTCAAATAAAAGTTAATAAATAAATGGGCTTTAAAAGCCACTATGACAGACTAACACAGAGAACAGGAGTTCCATTGGTATTAATGCTCTTTCTTCTTCAATAAGATCAAGTGCCTCACCCATTGTTGCTTTTTCAAAAACTTATTTTCTTGACAAAATGCAACAAATTATTCAGTAAGAAATAAGCATAAGTACTAATATTCAACAAAGAAATAAATATAAGAAAAAAGTCTCTATTACATATGAATCTCCTACCTTTGTGTTTTTTAGAATCATGAGATCTGTGTTATTGTTTCGTATTAAAAACTGTAGATGCAACTCAATAGCCATTTCACCACTTAGAATTTTAATCATTTTTAAAGTCTGGTCCTTGGGCTCTGGACTCTGCCAAAACAAACAAGAATGAAAATTATTATATTACTGAAATCTAACAGCCCTAAACCAGTGAAATTCACAGTCATACGTACAATAAAACCTTTATTTTAAACAGGAGGATCTAGAAACCTCACTCATCATTTGTTTGACAGAAACAGTAATTTATTTATTCGATGCCATTGAGATATAGTAACAACATGGCTTGATGGAAGAATGCAATTAATTCCAAAGTTGCTTCCAATATCAAATATTTTAAAATTAAAAATACCCAAACCTGTAAAAGAGTAATGATGATATGCAGGGAGAACTATTTTATACTTGGCTAACTTACAGTTTAGGTGAGAAACTCCCTCCTCCAAAGTGAGAAAAAGCACCTTTAATCAACACGTATGTATGATCTCATGAACTACACCAAGTCACCAATACAACTCTCCAACCAGAAGAGTTGAAATTTATATTCCTGATTAGCAGAAACCAAAAGTTCTGATGGAGGAAATGTTACATCCAACATACTGTTCTCATCCTGTCTCACTCATATGTACATCATGAATATTAAACATAAAGACAACTAAACTGCCTCCTCTCTCTACAAGTTGCCGTTTATGTGTCAGAGGCCATATTTTCTTCTCATCCTATGACATGTAATTCGGAGTTAATTCTGAACAGAGTTCATCCTCTGGTAAGGATCTGAGGATTTGATTTCTTCTAAGTCAAGTGCTTTCTGGGATAAATATTCTCTTTTTCTTGGCTGTGCTGTAAGAGCTTGTGGGATCTTAGTTCCCCACCTAACCAGGGGTTGAACACAGGCCCTCAGCAGTGAAAACGCCCAAGTTTTAATCCCTGGACCACCAAGGAATTCCCTAGGATCAATCTTTAAAATTTTGCTTTTTATAGAAAATCTATTTTTATAAAATAACTGGTATCAAACTTAATAAAGGAGGTATATAACACTTGTAAGTAATTTACAATATAGTGTAGAAATATACGTTTAAATGACAACATCAACTTCAAAAAGCACACTTACCGCTTCTGGTGTCTTTCCTACAAGTACACTGCCTGTCTTTTCTTCTGTTTCCATTGAGTCACTAAAAAGAAGAGAACTAATAGTTACTAATGTGATAAATCTTTACTGAATAGTATGCGTGGGTGACCTTTTTCTTTTAATCAAATTGAAAATCTGAACCATGTCTAAAGTAAGTATTTTGCAAGGAAAAAATAAATTACTTTTAAAGTACTGCCATTAGGAAACAGAAAAGACTGTAAAGTAAGATGGAGGTAGCCCAGTTACTGAATTTCCACCAACTAATTTTATAAAACAAACACAGCAACTAACTAGGTTAGCAGAATGTATAACCAGGGGACAAAGTATCTCCCAGATTCCAAAAACACAGACAACCACTACCAGCCACAAAAACAGTTTGAAGTAAAGCAGTTAGAGCCCTAACAACTCTTAAAACTAACCAGTCAATGCTCCCTTCTAGGTCAAAGCACTACACTGAGGAGACAATGCTGGGCACAGAGTCCAAATTAAGAAAGCAGAAACGAGAGAAAAAGAAAGCTGAAGTAAAAGTGAGAAAGGAAACAGAGCCAGGAGATTTCAGAACATAAGACATCGTTCTGTTTAAAATTCCCACAAACACAACAGAAGAGAAGTTCTAGATAAAGACAACTAAACTGCCTCCTCTCTCTACAAGTTGCCGTTTATGTGTCAGAGGCCATATTTTCTTCTCATCCTATGACATGTAATTCGGAGTTAATTCTGAACAGAGTTCATCCTCTGGTAAGGATCTGAGGATTTGATTTCTTCTAAGTCAAGTGCTTTCTGGGATAAATATTCTCTTTTTCTTGGCTGTGCTGTAAGAGCTTGTGGGATCTTAGTTCCCCACCTAACCAGGGGTTGAACACAGGCCCTCAGCAGTGAAAACGCCCAAGTTTTAATCCCTGGACCACCAAGGAATTCCCTAGGATCAATCTTTAAAATTTTGCTTTTTATAGAAAATCTATTTTTATAAAATAACTGGTATCAAACTTAATAAAGGAGGTATATAACACTTGTAAGTAATTTACAATATAGTGTAGAAATATACGTTTAAATGACAACATCAACTTCAAAAAGCACACTTACCGCTTCTGGTGTCTTTCCTACAAGTACACTGCCTGTCTTTTCTTCTGTTTCCATTGAGTCACTAAAAAGAAGAGAACTAATAGTTACTAATGTGATAAATCTTTACTGAATAGTATGCGTGGGTGACCTTTTTCTTTTAATCAAATTGAAAATCTGAACCATGTCTAAAGTAAGTATTTTGCAAGGAAAAAATAAATTACTTTTAAAGTACTGCCATTAGGAAACAGAAAAGACTGTAAAGTAAGATGGAGGTAGCCCAGTTACTGAATTTCCACCAACTAATTTTATAAAACAAACACAGCAACTAACTAGGTTAGCAGAATGTATAACCAGGGGACAAAGTATCTCCCAGATTCCAAAAACACAGACAACCACTACCAGCCACAAAAACAGTTTGAAGTAAAGCAGTTAGAGCCCTAACAACTCTTAAAACTAACCAGTCAATGCTCCCTTCTAGGTCAAAGCACTACACTGAGGAGACAATGCTGGGCACAGAGTCCAAATTAAGAAAGCAGAAACGAGAGAAAAAGAAAGCTGAAGTAAAAGTGAGAAAGGAAACAGAGCCAGGAGATTTCAGAACATAAGACATCGTTCTGTTTAAAATTCCCACAAACACAACAGAAGAGAAGTTCTAGAGAGCAGTGAAACCAGAAAAACTATCCTAAATAAGCCTCCTTTATAAATATTTAGGAAAACTAATTTCAGTAAAGATAAACCAGAGAAAAGTATCAAGGTAAAAGTCCATTCAGTATTAAAAAAATCCTTTGAAAAGAGGTAAAAGACATGAAGAAAATGATACGAGATACAAAAGAATATATTAGAAACAGAAGAACTCAGAAATAAAATAATATTATTGAACTAGGGAAAAATTGGGAATGTAGAAAGAAAAATAATTATTTCAGAAATGAAGATTAATTCAGAACACCAGAGTGAATAAAAACAAGAAAAAGAGAAGGTAAGAAGAAAATTTTAAATCAAAAAGAAATAAACTAAATGCTACTACCCCGTGAGTAGGAACAAACTAAGGACATTCAGAAATCCTAATCAATGTAGAAAAATAAAAGGGGGAAGATATGAAAGTTATAAAGGAAGAAGTAAAACTGCCCCTGTTCACAGATGACATGATTCCTATGTAGAAAATTCTATAAAGGACCTACAAAAAAATTCACTTGACCCACTAAATGACTTAGGTAAGGTTGTGGATTCGATATTAATATACAACAATTATATTTCTACATATTAGCAACAAACAACTGGAAACTGAAATTTAAACATACCACTTACAATAGTATCAAAACACCTAATATACTTAGAAGTAACTTTAGGGAAAAATGCACAAAAGTCCTATATTAAAATCTATAAAACAATGTTGAGAAAAATTAAAGAAAACCTAGATAAATGAAGATTACTGGATTACAGTAATTTTTATCAATTCTAATAAAAGCACAAAAAAAGCTGATAATGTTTCTAACTGTACAAATGTATAACCCAAATACCTAAAATCTAGCCCAACCAACTCCTTCTTTGAATTTTTAATTTACTTGATTAGACCAGCACACATGCTGTCTAGGAGCTCCACTCCCCTTCTAGCCATCTCTGATTTTCATTAATGTGCCCAGCAGAGTATAAAACAGAGAGATAGTTTTAGTAAGACTTTATAATCTATGAAAGCCAGTGCTGAAATTTATTCTTAGATTACGTTGTCTAGAAATACTCTATTCCCAAAATGAAATAAAGAGAGTTGGAGTAGTTCTACGCAGAAAAAGATACCTGTACCTGTCTTTCTCGGATCCTGGAACAGTACCCGTATTGGTGGATCCTGGCACAGAAGCAATAGGGGTGCCAACAGTTCGGAGATTCTGGATTACAGACGACAAAAACTGCTGGCTAGCACTTTCATACAAATCAAAACAAATCTGATAAGCCATCAGGAGGTTGTCTTCTTTTACCAGTTTTTCTAAGATATCACTCACAGCCTGAGGATCATCTAAGAAAATTAAGCACTGAAATACAGATAAAGAACAATTACATAAAAATTAAAAACTTTGTCTATAAGACTAAACTTAGAGTTATTATAGTCAACAACACAGGAAACCTTAAATACAAATGAAGGCAAACTGGGGCAAACTGACTATGAGGTCTAGTAACAGCATTCCACTTCTCATCCAGGGACCCAAGTTTTCTTGAAAATAAAATCTGCCTGCTATAAGCAAGTCCATACAACTTATATTCACAGTTCGAATACTGTGCCTGGCAATTAGCAATACTTAATAACCGGCTGGTGAATGAATCCTGGGTTCTTTAAATCTTATCCATAAATCATTACCAAGTGCTCTTTTTCTTATATTTTCTGCTTTACCATCATTGTAGGAGTCTCATTCATTTAACACACTGTCTTGTGCTGGGCCAGGACAAGAGGCATTAAAATGACCACCTTGAAGCATTTCTCTTACTAATATTACGGTCTGCCACATGTTTTAACAAAAACCATCCCACAAATTTAGGATATTTAAGAATTCAACTTAAATTATTTCCTTAAATAGCAAATAACTTAATTTCAAAATGAACATATTAATCAAAGTTACTATAAATTAAGAACAGGAAACTATGGAAACAAATAACCAATACAGGATACTGAATAAGAAAGGCAAAGTACATCCACTGAATGACTACGGCATCACCAAGAAGAATTTGTGAAGAGTTAAAACTGGAAAAAACTGAAGGACATACATAATTGATACCGTCTGCTCCCAGGGAAGGGAACTCGGGAGTCAAAGGGTAGAGTGGCAAGGAGACTTATTATATATCCTTTGGTTCTCAATGAATTTTGAGTCATGTGAATGTGATATTATCTGTTCAAAAATACATTTTAAAAATATAGAATGAATTAAAAATTTTTTACAGGGGCAAGGAATAAAGTAGGGGTGCCAACAGTTCGAGATTCTGGATTACAGACAAAAACTGCTGGCTAGCACTTTCATACAAATCAAAACAAATCTGATAAGCCATCAGGAGGTTGTCTTCTTTTACCAGTTTTTCTAAGATATCACTCACAGCCTGAGGATCATCTAAGAAAATTAAGCACTGAAATACAGATAAAGAACAATTACATAAAAATTAAAAACTTTGTCTATAAGACTAAACTTAGAGTTATTATAGTCAACAACACAGGAAACCTTAAATACAAATGAAGGCAAACTGGGGCAAACTGACTATGAGGTCTAGTAACAGCATTCCACTTCTCATCCAGGGACCCAAGTTTTCTTGAAAATAAAATCTGCCTGCTATAAGCAAGTCCATACAACTTATATTCACAGTTCGAATACTGTGCCTGGCAATTAGCAATACTTAATAACCGGCTGGTGAATGAATCCTGGGTTCTTTAAATCTTATCCATAAATCATTACCAAGTGCTCTTTTTCTTATATTTTCTGCTTTACCATCATTGTAGGAGTCTCATTCATTTAACACACTGTCTTGTGCTGGGCCAGGACAAGAGGCATTAAAATGACCACCTTGAAGCATTTCTCTTACTAATATTACGGTCTGCCACATGTTTTAACAAAAACCATCCCACAAATTTAGGATATTTAAGAATTCAACTTAAATTATTTCCTTAAATAGCAAATAACTTAATTTCAAAATGAACATATTAATCAAAGTTACTATAAATTAAGAACAGGAAACTATGGAAACAAATAACCAATACAGGATACTGAATAAGAAAGGCAAAGTACATCCACTGAATGACTACGGCATCACCAAGAAGAATTTGTGAAGAGTTAAAACTGGAAAAAACTGAAGGACATACATAATTGATACCGTCTGCTCCCAGGGAAGGGAACTCGGGAGTCAAAGGGTAGAGTGGCAAGGAGACTTATTATATATCCTTTGGTTCTCAATGAATTTTGAGTCATGTGAATGTGATATTATCTGTTCAAAAATACATTTTAAAAATATAGAATGAATTAAAAATTTTTTTTACAGGGGCAAGGAATAAAGTAGCTGAAAGATATAAAATTACTTCTGGGGAATAAAACTGAAAGAAGGCAAAGAACTGTTTGCTTTTCATAGAAGTTTTAAAAAATTGTTTAAGAAAGTATTAAAAACTATATTAAGTGAACAAAATGCCAAAACTTATATAGAGAAAAGTAAAAGGAAATATACTAAAATATTAGCAGACTTCAAGTGATATAAAGGTGGATATTTTTCTTCCAACTTTTTCTGTGTTTCACACTTGCTTTAAAAAAGCATCAAAAACTATACATAAAATAGATGACCAGAGGTAGATGAATAGAGAACTATATTCAATATCTTATAATAACCAATAATGGAAAAATAATTTAGAATAAAAATAACAAACCAAATCACTTTGCCGTGTATCTAAAACTAACATAATTCTTAGCACTTTCAGTCAATAAAACACAACCTAGTCATGAAAAAGAATGAGGTAGCTCCAAACTTGCTAGTAAGTGGAGGAAAACATTTATTAATCTTTCAATTGGGAAAAGGTCCAGGGAAAAGGGTAGATACATATTTCATTTTATGTATTTTCTATACTGTCTTAATTTTTTCTTAAGTATGCAAGGAAATCCATACATTTTTGAAAAGAGATAAAGAAAATATAACAAAGGCCCTGGTTATGTTTGGGGAATGAAATCAAAGCTAAACTTTTATACCTGAAATTCTTTTTAAAATGACATAACACATTTTTGGTGTTTTTTTTTTTTAAATCTTTTCTTCTACTTATTTTTCTAACCTCATTTCCAAAGATTTCCTTAAATGCCTGGATTATTTTTGAAATAAAAAAAGAACACAAAGAACACACTATAACAGAACAGCATTTTAGTTTAAAGAGCTTCGGTTTTTTTTTTTTTTTTTAAATTTTGGCCTCTTTTATTGGTGTTTCATTTATTTATTTTTGTTCATGTCTGTTCTTTGGCCTATGTGGGCCTCCCATTGCAGTGGCCTCTCCTGTAGCAGAGCACTGGCTTTGGGTGCATGAGCTCCAGAGCACTGGCTAGTAATTGGACACACCAGTTCAGCTGCTCTGCGGCACGTGGGATCCTCCTGGGCCAGGGATCCAACCGGTGCCCCTTGCCCTGCAAGGTGGACTCTTACCCACTGAATCACCAGGGAAGCCCCAGCTTCAGTTTTTTTTAATCAGTAAAACAGAATATAAAATAGAGGCATTTCCATAGAATCAAAAAAATCTTCCCAGGGCTATTGTAAAGATCAATTGAGATACATGTATGAAATTATAGTGACACAATACAATGTAAGGCATGTATAGTGAGGCATGGCCCATAAGTATAGTGTCAACTAATGCAATGTTATTACCTGACAAACATTGATGAAATCAGGTTTCTCCAAGTTCATGTAGATTTTAACTAGGACTCTCAGTACTTTATTCCGAAATTGCTTATTTTGCATTAAAGACATGCAGAGCTTGAGGCTATAAGCCAGCATTCCTGGGACATCATTCTGAAAGAGATAATTTTGAAGAGACATCATTATCTAGTTACTGAAGCATGTTTATTTACAAATCAAATTAGTTTAATCATTATTCTTCAGTCATTCTAGGCAGCTGAAGATTTACTTGCTACTTAAAGCAATAAAACTTAAAAATTTTAACCATTTTAGATGAAAATCGTAAAAGAAAATTACCTATTTCCCTGTCTTCATAAAAAAAATGGGCTGAAGACAATTAAATGTCTAGTATCCATCCAGGATCAGCACTGCATGAACACAGTATACTCTTGACAGAGTGGTGCTGTTAAGTACTGTAAAAAGATCGACACAACTGTCCATATAGCAGGCAGACAATCTATACAGCTATCCATAAACCAGGCAGACCATCTTGCTAATCCTCAGGACGTGTCGCCTGTACTCACTGGCTAGGAACACAATGTGAGAGAACTGTTCTCAGCTCTGAGTGACTCAAGCTTTGAGTGGTGTCACATCTAACTGGTGCACTCCTGAGGCGACTCTGACTCCTGCTTATTTATGTTTACCTGGTGGTTCTTCAAAGCACATCAGGTATTTGAGATATCAACCCATAAAAGCCCTTCAACATAAACAAGCATGCTGAAGAGCTACAGGAGTACTTCTCAAAAACTGAGTTGAGAAATTCAAAATTCAAAAAACTCACTAGTTCAGAAAGATTTCTGTTGTGTACCCCAATGTTCACAGCAGTGTTATTTATAATAGCCAAGACACAGAAGCAACTTAGGCGTTCATCAAAAGATGAATGGATCAAGATGTGCTGTGTGTACATACACACACACACACACACATATGTATATGCACAGTGGAATGCTACTCACCCATAAAAAAAGAACGAAATTTTGCCATCTGCAGCAACATGAATGGGCTTGGAGGGCATTATGCTAAGCGAAATAAGTCAGACAGAGAAAGACAAATACTATACGGTACCACATATGTGGAATCTAAAAAACACAACAAACTAGTGAATAAAGTAAAAAAATAAAAGCAGACTCACAGACACAGAGAAGTTCTCAGTGGGGACAGGGAAGGGGTTGGGGCAATATAAGAGTAGGGATTAAAAAGTGTTATTACAGGGTTATATAAAATCATGCATGCGAAACCTCTGAAAATGGAAAAACACTTTAGAATTTAAAGAAAGTTATCATTCAATGATAAAACTGAAGCTTTATTAAAATCAAATTAGTTTAATCATTATTCTTCAGTCATTCTAGGCAGCTTTACGCTACTTAAAGCAATAAAACTTAAAAATTTTAACCATTTTAGATGAAAATCGAAAGAAAATTACCTATTTCCCTGTCTTCATAAAAAAAATGGGCTGAAGACAATTAACTGTCTAGTATCCATCCAGGATCAGCACTGCATGAACACAGTATACTCTTGACAGAGTGGTGCTGTTAAGTACTGTAAAAAGATCGACACAACTGTCCATATAGCAGGCAGACAATCTATACAGCTATCCATAAACCAGGCAGACCATCTTGCTAATCCTCAGGACGTGTCGCCTGTACTCACTGGCTAGGAACACAATGTGAGAGAACTGTTCTCAGCTCTGAGTGACTCAAGCTTTGAGTGGTGTCACATCTAACTGGTGCACTCCTGAGGCGACTCTGACTCCTGCTTATTTATGTTTACCTGGTGGTTCTTCAAAGCACATCAGGTATTTGAGATATCAACCCATAAAAGCCCTTCAACATAAACAAGCATGCTGAAGAGCTACAGGAGTACTTCTCAAAAACTGAGTTGAGAAATTCAAAATTCAAAAAACTCACTAGTTCAGAAAGATTTCTGTTGTGTACCCCAATGTTCACAGCAGTGTTATTTATAATAGCCAAGACACAGAAGCAACTTAGGCGTTCATCAAAAGATGAATGGATCAAGATGTGCTGTGTGTACATACACACACACACACATATGTATATGCACAGTGGAATGCTACTCACCCATAAAAAAAGAACGAAATTTTGCCATCTGCAGCAACATGAATGGGCTTGGAGGGCATTATGCTAAGCGAAATAAGTCAGACAGAGAAAGACAAATACTATACGGTACCACATATGTGGAATCTAAAAAACACAACAAACTAGTGAATAAAGTAAAAAAATAAAAGCAGACTCACAGACACAGAGAAGTTCTCAGTGGGGACAGGGAAGGGGTTGGGGCAATATAAGAGTAGGGATTAAAAAGTGTTATTACAGGGTTATATAAAATCATGCATGCGAAACCTCTGAAAATGGAAAAACACTTTAGAATTTAAAGAAAGTTATCATTCAATGATAAAACTTATTTTGTAAGCAAGTTGTGACCTATCAGTGCACACATAATGAAATCAACTTAACAGGACCAACATTTTTTTAAAAAAATGAAGTACAATTTTACAATACCATGATTATATCACAAGTAGAAAGAGTGGGTATTATTTCATCTTAAGTTACATCTATTAATATAGGTATGTGCATTGGAATGCAAAATAAGATATATTTCTTCATCTGCTTTACATTTTTTAAAAAAAACATTTATTGCCCCTTTACCTTACAGGAAACAGGCTTCAACACCTGTTCCCCTAGTGGATTATTCCATTTGGGCAGGAACTTTGCTCCTTGCTTCCCACTGTATCTCCCATGCTGAGAACAGTGTCTAGCACACAACAGATACTCAAAAACCATTTGCTGAATGAATAAAAACTAGTATTTTAGTTCTAGTCACCTGAAGACAAGTACTACAACTGCACAAAAATCAAACAGAACAAAATAAGGGCACTTCTATGACATTGGGTCATTCATTCATTTATACTCACTTAAATCTTCCCACTGCTGCTAAACACTGCGTTAGGCTTTGGGGACCCAGTGGTGAAAGTACCTGTCCTTAAGAAGGTTATGATCTGGCGGACCTAGTTGGACCTAGGGGCTGAGGAGGGACTGACAGAAGGATCTATTAACAAAGGACGGTTGAGCTCAACTATGAATCCTTAACAGGAATAAAGCAGGTAAAGAAAAGGAAAAGGATGTTTTGGGAGGGGCAGTATTTTTAGTGAGGGGAACGGGGCACAGTACATCTGCAGCAACATGAATGGGCTTGAGGGCATTATGCTAAAAATAAGTCAGACAGAGAAAGACAAATACTATACGGTACCACATATGTGGAATCTAAAAACACAACAAACTAGTGAATAAAGTAAAAATAAAAGCAGACTCACAGACACAGAGAAGTTCTCAGTGGGGACAGGGAAGGGGTTGGGGCAATATAAGAGTAGGGATTAAAAAGTGTTATTACAGGGTTATATAAAATCATGCATGAAACCTCTGAAAAGGGAAAAAACACTTTAAAATTTAAATAAAGTTATCATTCAATGATAAAACTTATTTTGTAAGCAAGTTGTGACCTATCAGTGCACACATAATGAAATCAACTTAACAGGACCAACATTTTTTTAAAAAAATGAAGTACAATTTTACAATACCATGATTATATCACAAGTAGAAAGAGTGGGTATTATTTCATCTTAAGTTACATCTATTAATATAGGTATGTGCATTGGAATGCAAAATAAGATATATTTCTTCATCTGCTTTACATTTTTTAAAAAAAACATTTATTGCCCCTTTACCTTACAGGAAACAGGCTTCAACACCTGTTCCCCTAGTGGATTATTCCATTTGGGCAGGAACTTTGCTCCTTGCTTCCCACTGTATCTCCCATGCTGAGAACAGTGTCTAGCACACAACAGATACTCAAAAACCATTTGCTGAATGAATAAAAACTAGTATTTTAGTTCTAGTCACCTGAAGACAAGTACTACAACTGCACAAAAATCAAACAGAACAAAATAAGGGCACTTCTATGACATTGGGTCATTCATTCATTTATACTCACTTAAATCTTCCCACTGCTGCTAAACACTGCGTTAGGCTTTGGGGACCCAGTGGTGAAAGTACCTGTCCTTAAGAAGGTTATGATCTGGCGGACCTAGTTGGACCTAGGGGCTGAGGAGGGACTGACAGAAGGATCTATTAACAAAGGACGGTTGAGCTCAACTATGAATCCTTAACAGGAATAAAGCAGGTAAAGAAAAGGAAAAGGATGTTTTGGGAGGGGCAGTATTTTTAGTGAGGGGAACGGGGCACAGTACATCTGGCAGAAGAGACAGGGTCAAGATGGCAGGAGTGCAGAGCTAGCTCATGGAGAAGGACAGGCGGTGAGGCAGGCAGAGTGGGCCCTTAACATTTAACTCAGTCTTACACCTCTCTAACCACTCTGGCTGATGACTTACAATTCTCATATTTATTGCGAAACACCCCCAAACCAGGAATGTAGTGTAGTTTTAGCCATAATAAATGCATTACAATAGTAGTTTGCTAATAGTCTTCTTAAAAAGGGTAGAGGACTTCTCTGATGGTCCAGTGGTTAAGAATCCTCTTGCTAATGCAAGGTACACAGATGTGATCTCTAGTCTGGGAAGATTCCACATGCCTTGGGGTAGCTAAGCCCATGTGCCATTAACTACTGAAACCTGCATTCTAGAGCCCTTGCTCCGTAACAGGAGAAGTCACTGCAATGAGAAGCCCAAGCACCACAACTAGAGGGTCCCCTGCTCACTGCAACTAGAGAAAAACTTTGGGTAGCAGGGTAACTAAGACAGCTTCTCCATGCAATACCTCAAAAAAATAAATACAGTAATACAAAAGCAGCTATTCAATAAACACAGTCAAAGTTCTCTTAGAATATATTAATATAAAAATAAATGACATTTTACAAATATAAAAATAATTTTTTTCAAAAGAGCACCTCACTATATCTAAGCTAGAGTTTCTTTTCATTACAACTCTCAGTTTTAATAATTTGCACTGCTGATTCTCCATCAATAACAATCTCTAAAGTCATGACCTCTACCCACCGACTCCAGTATAGTCTTCTCAAAGACGTCTAGTCTCCGTGTCTCCAGAGCAATGCCGATAGCTTGCTTATACTTGTGATCATCTAGACATCGCTGAAACATCTTATTCACAATGCCTTCCAGTCTCTGGTCAATTGGCTTTTTCTCCTTCGGCAAATCCGCATTTTCCCCTGTCCTTAAGAAGGTTATGATCTGGCGGACCTAGTTGGACCTAGGGGCTGAGGAGGGACTGACAGAAGGATCTATTAACAAAGGACGGTTGAGCTCAACTATGAATCCTTAACAGGAATAAAGCAGGTAAAGAAAAGGAAAAGGATGTTTTGGGAGGGGCAGTATTTTTAGTGAGGGGAACGGGGCACAGTACATCTGGCAGAAGAGACAGGGTCAAGATGGCAGGAGTGCAGAGCTAGCTCATGGAGAAGGACAGGCGGTGAGGCAGGCAGAGTGGGCCCTTAACATTTAACTCAGTCTTACACCTCTCTAACCACTCTGGCTGATGACTTACAATTCTCATATTTATTGCGAAACACCCCCAAACCAGGAATGTAGTGTAGTTTTAGCCATAATAAATGCATTACAATAGTAGTTTGCTAATAGTCTTCTTAAAAAGGGTAGAGGACTTCTCTGATGGTCCAGTGGTTAAGAATCCTCTTGCTAATGCAAGGTACACAGATGTGATCTCTAGTCTGGGAAGATTCCACATGCCTTGGGGTAGCTAAGCCCATGTGCCATTAACTACTGAAACCTGCATTCTAGAGCCCTTGCTCCGTAACAGGAGAAGTCACTGCAATGAGAAGCCCAAGCACCACAACTAGAGGGTCCCCTGCTCACTGCAACTAGAGAAAAACTTTGGGTAGCAGGGTAACTAAGACAGCTTCTCCATGCAATACCTCAAAAAAATAAATACAGTAATACAAAAGCAGCTATTCAATAAACACAGTCAAAGTTCTCTTAGAATATATTAATATAAAAATAAATGACATTTTACAAATATAAAAATAATTTTTTCAAAAGAGCACCTCACTATATCTAAGCTAGAGTTTCTTTTCATTACAACTCTCAGTTTTAATAATTTGCACTGCTGATTCTCCATCAATAACAATCTCTAAAGTCATGACCTCTACCCACCGACTCCAGTATAGTCTTCTCAAAGACGTCTAGTCTCCGTGTCTCCAGAGCAATGCCGATAGCTTGCTTATACTTGTGATCATCTAGACATCGCTGAAACATCTTATTCACAATGCCTTCCAGTCTCTGGTCAATTGGCTTTTTTTCTCCTTCGGGCAAATCCGCATTTTCCACACATTGTTTGGTGTAGTGATCAATGCACTTTGCTACAGAGAAAATACAATAACTGATCACCTTATAAACTAGGCTATATTACTAGAAAGGACAATGCGTACATTTATCATCATGAAAACTTATGGAATGACTATGAAGCAATGAGCAAATTTCAGATTTTTTAAGTGCTAGAAGTTATACTTTCTATTAATAGTTCTGCCATAAAAGAGTTAAACTAATTCCAGTAGGCTGACATTATTTAAAGTATTTCTATCCTGTAACTGTACTTTGACCAAAATTTCATTATTCACCTTGATCAAGCTGCTTATTTTACAGAGTTGGCTACAAATAACTGGTTGTTTCATGTCTAAAAAACAAACACTTGCCATTGAGGATATTAACAAAAATATATTGCAGCAATGATCACACTGCAATAAATTATCAACTTTTTCACATTAATGAAACTATTAACTCCTTGAGAGTAGAGGGGCTATCTAAATCATCTTTGTAGAATAATGGTGAAAATGACCTGAAACATGCCACAGGTCCCAACGGCAGTCCCAAAGATTTCCAAACCCTTTCCAGCAATCAAGGAGGTAGGGTGAACCTATTCACACAACACTTCCCCTCTCCCCCAAACGGTGGTGCATGTGCACAATTTGGCTTTCACATTTCATGGTGATTTGGATGAAAGGGGAAGATGGGACAACATACTGAAGGGTATCACGTTTACAACTTAAACCACTTTACAATCATACCATAAACTTTTTAGAACAATCAAAAAAGGGAAATTTCCCTAAGCCTTCTTCCACCTGAAAGACAGCTAGTCAAGCTGAACAAGGTATGTAGCAGTTATCCTCTCTATAACTCACTGCCGTGTCACTCTCCCTTTCAAAGAGAAAAGGAAAAGATTAATGAGTTGCAAACTATAGCCTCGGGAAACAGAAACAACTGAACTAGCATGAAGAACTGCTGGTCCACTGCATGGCCTAAGTTAATGGGTCTCTATGCTGGGGGAAGCAGACGACTGTCTAAACTGGAATATACCACGTTCAGGGGCCATCCAGGCAGAAGCAGACCAGTTCAGGTACAGTCAGGAAGAACAAAGCGGCAGCCACGATGTAGACCCGGAACAACTCATACAGCAGAAAACCTTTTCCAGGCCCAACAGGCGCTTTCTGAACCAAATGTAGTTGTGAAGAAACATTACCCCTGTCTCATCAGACAGGTTATCTCAATTTAATAACTGAGGAAGAAACATGTTACCTCCCAGGTTTCAGCAAGACCTGTGCCCTCACTTTCCAGGTTTATACTAACTGTACTCTCGTGTCTAGCTGAAGTCTTATTACAAAATTGGGAGAAAATTTTTAGCCTTGAAGTTTTCTGAGTATACTGTTTATGACATTCATTAAGATCCAAGGAAGGCATTTCTAAATTCTATTTTATGTATCTTTTCACGAATCTCACTGACATTATGGGAAAAAATCTATTCTAGTAGTCCCAAGAAAACGAAAATGGTGAGCCCCATTTCCACGCAAAGAAAAGCGAACAGAACTTGTCTAGCAGTCAACGATCACCTTTAACAATCTAGATTAAGGTGATACATAGCACAGCACCTACCACCTTACAAACTGACTGTCCTGACTAAAATTACCATTTGTAAAATGGTAACACTGTAAGCACTAGCAGATCACTGCTGGAAAAAATGATCAACATTTATCAAAACAAATCCTTCAAATAAAAGAAAAGAGATAAAAGCATTTAACTCCTAACAACACAGGGTAAGTGCTCTGGTTTTAAACCATATGGTCTACTCTTTAAAAATAATCTGTTCTTTCCACAGGATTCACAGATGAAGGGTATCACGTTTACAACTTAAACCACTTTACAATCATACCATAAACTTTTTAGAACAATCAAAAAAGGGAAATTTCCCTAAGCCTTCTTCCACCTGAAAGACAGCTAGTCAAGCTGAACAAGGTATGTAGCAGTTATCCTCTCTATAACTCACTGCCGTGTCACTCTCCCTTTCAAAGAGAAAAGGAAAAGATTAATGAGTTGCAAACTATAGCCTCGGGAAACAGAAACAACTGAACTAGCATGAAGAACTGCTGGTCCACTGCATGGCCTAAGTTAATGGGTCTCTATGCTGGGGGAAGCAGACGACTGTCTAAACTGGAATATACCACGTTCAGGGGCCATCCAGGCAGAAGCAGACCAGTTCAGGTACAGTCAGGAAGAACAAAGCGGCAGCCACGATGTAGACCCGGAACAACTCATACAGCAGAAAACCTTTTCCAGGCCCAACAGGCGCTTTCTGAACCAAATGTAGTTGTGAAGAAACATTACCCCTGTCTCATCAGACAGGTTATCTCAATTTAATAACTGAGGAAGAAACATGTTACCTCCCAGGTTTCAGCAAGACCTGTGCCCTCACTTTCCAGGTTTATACTAACTGTACTCTCGTGTCTAGCTGAAGTCTTATTACAAAATTGGGAGAAAATTTTTAGCCTTGAAGTTTTCTGAGTATACTGTTTATGACATTCATTAAGATCCAAGGAAGGCATTTCTAAATTCTATTTTATGTATCTTTTCACGAATCTCACTGACATTAGGGGAAAAAAATCTATTCTAGTAGTCCCAAGAAAACGAAAATGGTGAGCCCCATTTCCACGCAAAGAAAAGCGAACAGAACTTGTCTAGCAGTCAACGATCACCTTTAACAATCTAGATTAAGGTGATACATAGCACAGCACCTACCACCTTACAAACTGACTGTCCTGACTAAAATTACCATTTGTAAAATGGTAACACTGTAAGCACTAGCAGATCACTGCTGGAAAAAATGATCAACATTTATCAAAACAAATCCTTCAAATAAAAGAAAAGAGATAAAAGCATTTAACTCCTAACAACACAGGGTAAGTGCTCTGGTTTTAAACCATATGGTCTACTCTTTAAAAATAATCTGTTCTTTCCACAGGATTCACAGATGAAAACTCTAAATTCAATGAGTTCCCAACAAAAATAAAGTTTGCAACACCCTCAAACCATCATGGCAAAAAACACTTAAATGTGAACACAGTCTTCCTACAAACTTCAGGAACATTTGAAAAGTACCTCTTTGGACTGTCTCGTGCAGCATTTCCCTATTTCTGAAAGAGAATACCAATTTTCTCTTGGTATTAAGGGTTTAGGGAAATAATGCAGATTGCCTCTTAATCAGAAATTCAAAACACTATCTATACACACTTGCAGAGAACACACTCTTGGGCCGTCTGTACTTATGATCTAAGGCTTGATATTCATAAAGACATGTCTGAAGGGTACACAATCCTTTCTTTCATCTATTAGAGCAGGTGTTTTCAAACATTTTTAAAGCTACTAAAGCTCTGAATAAATCTTACAGAACCGGTCCAACTTACAAGACAGAGAACCCAGAAACTTGCCTGTGTGCTCTCACCCTCTCATTTCAAAAATACAGAACAACAATGGTTGCGAGTAGAAACGGTATGGATTTCATAGTGAGCTAGCCTCAGTTTTAAATTCTGACCCTCCTATTTAATAAGCATGTGTCTTCACAGTCCTGAAACCCAAGTCTTCTCATCTGTAAAACAGGATGAGCTCCTTCTGCACCAGGCAGCTGTGGAGAACGACCAGTACAGTGTGTAGCATAAAGCAGACACTCAGTGATGGTTTCCTGTGCTACAAACAGCTCTAGAAATTGCTATCATTTAATTTGTTATTCACAATAATCTGATTTTTTCGTAAAACAGTATGCTCACCGGAAAAAAGATATCCATCATCATTGAGATAACTATCTTTGTGTTAAGTTGGCTGTTTCTGAATAATTTCTTAAGACTTATTCTTAAAATATTTTGCGAGATGACCATTTTCATTAATTATTAGTTACTGTTATTAATGACAAAAAATAACAGTGTAGATTACTATGGCAGATGTTTAAAAACTCAATCTGCATTAAATATAAAGATTTAACTCCTAACAACACAGGGTAAGTGCTCTGGTTTTAAACCATATGGTCTACTCTTTAAAAATAATCTGTTCTTTCCACAGGATTCACAGATGAAAACTCTAAATTCAATGAGTTCCCAACAAAAATAAAGTTTGCAACACCCTCAAACCATCATGGCAAAAAACACTTAAATGTGAACACAGTCTTCCTACAAACTTCAGGAACATTTGAAAAGTACCTCTTTGGACTGTCTCGTGCAGCATTTCCCTATTTCTGAAAGAGAATACCAATTTTCTCTTGGTATTAAGGGTTTAGGGAAATAATGCAGATTGCCTCTTAATCAGAAATTCAAAACACTATCTATACACACTTGCAGAGAACACACTCTTGGGCCGTCTGTACTTATGATCTAAGGCTTGATATTCATAAAGACATGTCTGAAGGGTACACAATCCTTTCTTTCATCTATTAGAGCAGGTGTTTTCAAACATTTTTAAAGCTACTAAAGCTCTGAATAAATCTTACAGAACCGGTCCAACTTACAAGACAGAGAACCCAGAAACTTGCCTGTGTGCTCTCACCCTCTCATTTCAAAAATACAGAACAACAATGGTTGCGAGTAGAAACGGTATGGATTTCATAGTGAGCTAGCCTCAGTTTTAAATTCTGACCCTCCTATTTAATAAGCATGTGTCTTCACAGTCCTGAAACCCAAGTCTTCTCATCTGTAAAACAGGATGAGCTCCTTCTGCACCAGGCAGCTGTGGAGAACGACCAGTACAGTGTGTAGCATAAAGCAGACACTCAGTGATGGTTTCCTGTGCTACAAACAGCTCTAGAAATTGCTATCATTTAATTTGTTATTCACAATAATCTGATTTTTTCGTAAAACAGTATGCTCACCGGAAAAAAGATATCCATCATCATTGAGATAACTATCTTTGTGTTAAGTTGGCTGTTTCTGAATAATTTCTTAAGACTTATTCTTAAAATATTTTGCGAGATGACCATTTTCATTAATTATTAGTTACTGATATTAATGACAAAAAATAACAGTGTAGATTACTAAGGCAGATCTTTAAAAACTCAATCTGCATTAAATAGAAAGATTATGTAAGGTAGAAAGATTACATACTTTCAACGAAAATGAAATGTGGCAACATCAAAGAGTAACTCAAGGGAAAACGAATGCTGTATATAGATGAGCAAAAAAAAAACCAATGACATAAAGCCTTACAAGACAGAAGATAATTACCTATAATTGTCTCCACATATTCAGAATTATCATTGACATTGAAGAGATCACCTGCTCCAAGCGCATAATTCAGAGACTCCTCAAAAGCCCCCAGATGATAAAATACTTTAGATGCCACCAAGGCTGCAAACTGCCGACTCCGGAAACCTTCATCTTCATACAACACTTCTCTGAAAGAATTTAGGAAGCATAGGCCTAGTTCAAACTATGGTTCTCTTTAAAAATTCCAAATCTATATACTCAAGCTGAAATTTAGTGGCAGCAAATTTCTAAAGGAATTAATAAGCCACCAGACCCCCATCCACACATAATTAAGGCTGATCTACTTTAGTGGCAGCAAATTTCTAAATGAATTAATAAGTCACCAGACCCACATCCACATATAATTAAGGTTGATCTACTTTATTTCAATTTATAGAAATAAATTCTTACATTTTGTCTACAGACTCAGAAATTTCTGCCCAGAAGTCATTGACAACTGCATTCAATTTGTGTAGTGCAAATTCCTGTAGAAGATAAAACCAAAATTTGATTTTGAGACAGATTTACCAGTATACTTCCTTAAAAAAAGTTTCAAATAAATCAATGGCCAAATTCTAGGTCGTATGTACTTAAAGTTTTAATCTATGATAAATACAAATGTTTACCAGCTGATTTACATCTTCTCTTGGGCTTAGATACTTCCTTTCTTGTTTTCAACTCATGAGCAGCTTTATGTCATTCTTTATCATACTGTGTTCCTGTGAAAATTTGTTATTTTTTCACAATAATCTGATTTTCAGTAAACAGTATGCTCACCGGAAAAAGATATCCATCATCATTGAGATAACTATCTTTGTGTTAAGTTGGCTGTTTCTGAATAATTTCTTAAGACTTATTCTTAAAATATTTTGCGAGATGACCATTTTCATTAATTATTAGTTACTGATATTAATGACAAAAAATAACAGTGTAGATTACTAAGGCAGATCTTTAAAAACTCAATCTGCATTAAATAGAAAGATTATGTAAGGTAGAAAGATTACATACTTTCAACGAAAATGAAATGTGGCAACATCAAAGAGTAACTCAAGGGAAAACGAATGCTGTATATAGATGAGCAAAAAAACCAATGACATAAAGCCTTACAAGACAGAAGATAATTACCTATAATTGTCTCCACATATTCAGAATTATCATTGACATTGAAGAGATCACCTGCTCCAAGCGCATAATTCAGAGACTCCTCAAAAGCCCCCAGATGATAAAATACTTTAGATGCCACCAAGGCTGCAAACTGCCGACTCCGGAAACCTTCATCTTCATACAACACTTCTCTGAAAGAATTTAGGAAGCATAGGCCTAGTTCAAACTATGGTTCTCTTTAAAAATTCCAAATCTATATACTCAAGCTGAAATTTAGTGGCAGCAAATTTCTAAAGGAATTAATAAGCCACCAGACCCCCATCCACACATAATTAAGGCTGATCTACTTTAGTGGCAGCAAATTTCTAAATGAATTAATAAGTCACCAGACCCACATCCACATATAATTAAGGTTGATCTACTTTATTTCAATTTATAGAAATAAATTCTTACATTTTGTCTACAGACTCAGAAATTTCTGCCCAGAAGTCATTGACAACTGCATTCAATTTGTGTAGTGCAAATTCCTGTAGAAGATAAAACCAAAATTTGATTTTGAGACAGATTTACCAGTATACTTCCTTAAAAAAAGTTTCAAATAAATCAATGGCCAAATTCTAGGTCGTATGTACTTAAAGTTTTAATCTATGATAAATACAAATGTTTACCAGCTGATTTACATCTTCTCTTGGGCTTAGATACTTCCTTTCTTGTTTTCAATCATAAAACATGAGACTAGCTATATAATGTCATTCTTTATCATACTGAACATTTTTGCCCTTTGCCAGTATGTATAAGATAGACTCTAAATTGCTGGTTTGGATATAAATGAATTCAGGTGCTTAGATACAACTGAAGACTATTCCAAATTTTTGTCATATAAAAAGTTTTAAAACGTGATTTCTGTTGATATAGAAAACTGGGAGAGGGGAGGGGGTTGTTTTCAGGTGCCATACTGAGATTTCTTTGCCTCAGCTTTGCTAAACTCTAGGCAAAACTGACGCTGTTTCCAAAATACTGTCCTCTGGGGCTAGATTTCAATGACTGGTTATAGACTGAATAGAATGGCTATTTTTTTTTAACTTTTATTTTACTTTTAACTTTTACAGAGTTTTGTTGTTTACAGACATGTATCTTCCCAGATTAGTCGTATGTGTATTAGTCATATGTATATACCCACCATCCCACCCCTCCAGACCATCACACAGCACCCCTGCAGGATAGGATGGCTATTTTAAATTGCAGAATATATGCAGATATCAATATATTCAAAGAACTTCAGAGTATACATATTAAGCCCAGTTAATTGCCTTCAACTCATACCTTAAGCCTTGGTTCTTCTTCATCCAGAAGAGCAATAATTCCAGCTATAAGACAAAAGGTATATTGTGATTGTGAAATACATATGCTAAGATAAACTAATGCTTAATCAAATATGTATCATAGTTGGAGGGGCTTCCCCGGTGGTCCAGTGGGTAAGGACACCGCCTTGCAGTGCAAAGGGTGCCGGTTCGATCCCTGGCCTGGGAAGATCCCATGTACCCATGAGCGGCTAGACTGATGTGTCTAATTACTGAGCTGGAGCTCTGGAGCACATGCGCCCAGAGCCGGCACTCTGCGACAACAGAGGCCACTGCGATGGGAAGCCCACATGGGCCAAAGAACAAAGATGAATGAAAACAGATAAATGAAAGACCAATAGAAGTGACCCGCCCGCCCCCCTCCCTCCCCACCCCCAAAATAAATAAATAAATAAATATTAAAAAAAAATGTATCATAGTTGGAAAAAAAATATTTTTTGAGGGATGACTTCACTATGGGAATGATTATTTTTCTTTAAAACCAAAAAGTTTATATATTTCAGTTTACGAATTAACTGTTATCAAACCCTCATGATACCACATATATCATATTAGTGCCTAATTCAACAGCTTTCAAAGTATGATTCCAACTTGCATTGGCATTACCTGGGAACTTGGTAAAAATAAAAATTCTTGGCCCTACCCCAGATCTAGAGAATCAAAAATTGTGGTGACAGAGTCCAGTAATGGGGCCACAAACCTTCCTTGCAATACTGATATTCATTATAGTTTGAGAATCACCGGCCTAACTTACTGATCAGAATGACAAATTTCCTTACACAATTTTAGAATAAAATTATTCACCAAAAATAAACCAGGAGGCATAAAATTATTTTCAGAAGCAGAAATATTAGTTGTCAACTCAACAGAGTAGAATAATTTTGTTGTTTACAGACATGTATCTTCCCAGATTAGTCGTATGTGTATTAGTCATATGTATATACCCACCATCCCACCCCTCCAGACCATCACACAGCACCCCTGCAGGATAGGATGGCTATTTTAAATTGCAGAATATATGCAGATATCAATATATTCAAAGAACTTCAGAGTATACATATTAAGCCCAGTTAATTGCCTTCAACTCATACCTTAAGCCTTGGTTCTTCTTCATCCAGAAGAGCAATAATTCCAGCTATAAGACAAAAGGTATATTGTGATTGTGAAATACATATGCTAAGATAAACTAATGCTTAATCAAATATGTATCATAGTTGGAGGGGCTTCCCCGGTGGTCCAGTGGGTAAGGACACCGCCTTGCAGTGCAAAGGGTGCCGGTTCGATCCCTGGCCTGGGAAGATCCCATGTACCCATGAGCGGCTAGACTGATGTGTCTAATTACTGAGCTGGAGCTCTGGAGCACATGCGCCCAGAGCCGGCACTCTGCGACAACAGAGGCCACTGCGATGGGAAGCCCACATGGGCCAAAGAACAAAGATGAATGAAAACAGATAAATGAAAGACCAATAGAAGTGACCCGCCTGCTCCCTTCCCTCCCTACCCACCCCCAAAATAAATAAATAAATAAATATTAAAAAAAAATGTATCATAGTTGGAAAAAAAATATTTTTTGAGGGATGACTTCACTATGGGAATGATTATTTTTCTTTAAAACCAAAAAGTTTATATATTTCAGTTTACGAATTAACTGTTATCAAACCCTCATGATACCACATATATCATATTAGTGCCTAATTCAACAGCTTTCAAAGTATGATTCCAACTTGCATTGGCATTACCTGGGAACTTGGTAAAAATAAAAATTCTTGGCCCTACCCCAGATCTAGAGAATCAAAAATTGTGGTGACAGAGTCCAGTAATGGGGCCACAAACCTTCCTTGCAATACTGATATTCATTATAGTTTGAGAATCACCGGCCTAACTTACTGATCAGAATGACAAATTTCCTTACACAATTTTAGAATAAAATTATTCACCAAAAATAAACCAGGAGGCATAAAATTATTTTCAGAAGCAGAAATATTAGTTGTCAACTCAACAGAGTAGAATAATTTGACTCTTTCAGGACGCTTACATTAAGGCACCTCTGCTGTATCACAACGAACCTAGACGGTTCTGCTAAAGGATGGGCGATCTCACTTGATCTGACATCTGTCCTCACGTGACCCTGAGGGTTAGCACTAACACTGGAGAGGAGAGGAAATAACTGTTCTTTCCCAAAATGCATCCTGAAATACAGCCATATAGCCAAGGGATTATTAGGGGGGAAAAGGTGGGAAATTACTGTCCTTGGACCGTTATGGAAACTAAACTGTTTCTCATCTATGTTTGCCATGTAGGTCTTAAAATCATTCTGCAACAGTGAGTTGAAACTTTCAGCTGATACAAGAAAATGTCAAGGCAACCTTCCTTAGTCGATGTAGCCATTTCTAACTAACTGCAAAGTGTATGTTTGCGAAATAGCTTCAGCAGTCTTTAGAGAGTCATAGGAAAAAGACATAAAATTCAGGAAAGGAAATTATGCCATGGCTCTAGCTAGGGCATATTACTGTTCTTAAATCATTAAATGCTGATAAAAGGAACTTCTTGGTATTCTCATTTGGTATAACAAACCCAGAACAGAGAGGCTGAATAGACAATATGAAGAGAAGACAGATTAAGGATGCAATGGCAGTGAGGGCGGGAGAGTAGGAACTAGTGACAGGGAAGAGTCGGTAGACAAGAGGGCTTTAAACCTGGAAGAGATCATAAACAGCAGAATGCTTTTTCAAGACTCAAATGCTACTCATTCTCTTATCAACAATTAACAGTATATTTGAATTGCTTTTACCAAAAGAAGTGATGGATTTTTAGATACTCTTCTGTTTGGTTTCACTTACGACTAATGCATTACATGGTTGGCCTGGTTTAGCAATGCAGCCGTTGTCCATGGAATACAACTAAACCAAATACCTTCACTCTATACACAACTATTTCCCATCTTAAAAACAAGAGAACTCACCTTTAGATTGGGAAGGGGTGCACCTGGGGAATAGGGAAGGTTTAAGGATGCTAAAAAATCTCCTGTGCCATAATATGAAGTCAGCAAGTATTAGCTAAAGTTTGCTGTATCAACTTCTAGCACTATTTAAAACAGCGTATTATTCATAAACATGAAGGTATGCTCCAGAAGACAAAGCTTGAAAGTTGGAAACAGTTGCCTCAGGAATAAGAAGGGAAAAGAGGAGTGGGAAACCACTGTCTTAACTTCTGTGCATAATTTCTCTTTATTATGTAAAAACAAAAACAAAAAAAACCATTCATTCTCACATCTCCCTCCAGTAACCACTGATCTCTATCTCTCCCCTCCCTTTCACAGCCAAATCTGTAGAAAAACTTAATGGTACATGTTGACCTATTGTTCACCACTGCGCCTGTAGTGTCCTGCCAGCGTCCAGACAATAAACAAATGAATAAACTGACTAATCCAAACCAGAAACTGTGAGGTTCTGTTTAGCACCAGGGACAGATCCTAAAGTACAGAGAGCCAAAGAATAGGAAACCAGGTGACAAAAAGGTCTGGAGCAGAAGCTGATCAAGTAATCCAGTAAACGCAAGCAAAGACAGTAACAAATAGATACTATACTACCATCACTGAGTCTTACGGGAGGACCTCAAAAATCATTAGGCTTAAATTCTCTAAATTCCCACCAAGTGTTTTATTTAGCCTCTACATAGAATACTCTTGATTTACTGATTTGATTCGTTAACTGATTTCTTCATTCAAATCAGACTTTCAAAATCCTGCCATCTGCTTGGCAACTGTTCTAAGAAATATGAAGACCTTCCCGCTCAAAATTCTACCATAGAGAGAAAGACAGTAGTTGGGCAAGTAAACAAAGTTATTACAAAGTCATCACAGGATGGTGATGAAGGGAGGGCACAGATGAGGGGGAGAGACCCAGAGTGTGTTAACAGAATGACTAACATTTGAGCAGAACCTAAGGATTGAGAAGCAAAGGGAAAACTTGAGGAAGACGAGTTTAGAAAGGGGGAAAAGCAATGTCAAATACCTTCACTATACACAACTATTTCCCATCTTAAAAACAAGAGAACTCACCTTTAGATTGGGAAGGGGTGCACCTGGGGAATAGGGAAGGTTTAAGGATGCTAAAAAATCTCCTGTGCCATAATATGAAGTCAGCAAGTATTAGCTAAAGTTTGCTGTATCAACTTCTAGCACTATTTAAAACAGCGTATTATTCATAAACATGAAGGTATGCTCCAGAAGACAAAGCTTGAAAGTTGGAAACAGTTGCCTCAGGAATAAGAAGGGAAAAGAGGAGTGGGAAACCACTGTCTTAACTTCTGTGCATAATTTCTCTTTATTATGTAAAAAAAAACCATTCATTCTCACATCTCCCTCCAGTAACCACTGATCTCTATCTCTCCCCTCCCTTTCACAGCCAAATCTGTAGAAAAACTTAATGGTACATGTTGACCTATTGTTCACCACTGCGCCTGTAGTGTCCTGCCAGCGTCCAGACAATAAACAAATGAATAAACTGACTAATCCAAACCAGAAACTGTGAGGTTCTGTTTAGCACCAGGGACAGATCCTAAAGTACAGAGAGCCAAAGAATAGGAAACCAGGTGACAAAAAGGTCTGGAGCAGAAGCTGATCAAGTAATCCAGTAAACGCAAGCAAAGACAGTAACAAATAGATACTATACTACCATCACTGAGTCTTACGGGAGGACCTCAAAAATCATTAGGCTTAAATTCTCTAAATTCCCACCAAGTGTTTTATTTAGCCTCTACATAGAATACTCTTGATTTACTGATTTGATTCGTTAACTGATTTCTTCATTCAAATCAGACTTTCAAAATCCTGCCATCTGCTTGGCAACTGTTCTAAGAAATATGAAGACCTTCCCGCTCAAAATTCTACCATAGAGAGAAAGACAGTAGTTGGGCAAGTAAACAAAGTTATTACAAAGTCATCACAGGATGGTGATGAAGGGAGGGCACAGATGAGGGGGAGAGACCCAGAGTGTGTTAACAGAATGACTAACATTTGAGCAGAACCTAAGGATTGAGAAGCAAAGGGAAAACTTGAGGAAGACGAGTTTAGAAAGGGGGAAAAGAATGTGAAAGGGCCCTGATGTAGGAAAGAAACTGACATATTTAAGGAACAGAAAGGCCAGTATGATTAGGGCAATATGAGGAAAAGAGTACTACAAGACAAGGCAGGAATCAAATCATGTAGGTCTTTAAACCTGGATTTTATTACAAACACAATGGAGAGCACCGAAAGATTTTAAGCAGAAGAATACTATGTGACTAAAGTTTAAAAAACAAAAAATCCTCTAGTTACAACAAGAAGAACAAAGTATATGGAGAAACAGAATCTTGAGGCTCTCAAAGCAACTCTGGCAATAACTGAAGGTGCTCTGGGCTAAGAAGATGAAATCTGAAAAACAACAAGTCCTTACATTTACAAGTGGTAAGAAATTTAATGCTAAGCTTCTCTTCACAGAATTCTGATGGAAAAAACTTCTGCTTATATTGCACTAAAGCAAAAGTCTAGTTCTGTGCATCAGTGACATTTCTTCGAGTCTTGAGAATATATCATCCAAGGTCTCCACCAATTTCTTTAAAGCAATCCTTATAAACCCAAGTTCCATAAAAGTACAAGTCACTGTCTTCTGATCATCAGTTCATCTACAACACACCTGCGGGACAAGTGCAGAATAAAACAGGACGGAAAAAAAGGTCTGTGAGCAGGCAAGAAAAAAAGGCACCAAGGCTGTGGACAACGACGTGAAGACTGATCTGGAATGGAGGGGCTGAAGAATCCCCACGTGAACCCTGACTTCCGAGCTGAGCCCGCAGCAGACGCCATTCCGCGAATCCACCCACACAGTGGGTCCGTGGAGGAAACCGGCCCGCACCCCCACGAGCTCCTTCTTCAAGGCAGCAGAGTTGCCGCATATTTAGCCTCAAACCCGTCGGCTGAGTCTCAGTATAATACTGCCTTCAGGGTGCTGTATTCACCGAACACGAAAGTTCTCCGGGTGCCTTCACTAAATATCCTTGCAACAGACCCAGAAACGACCTGCTTCCAGACCTGGGTTCATGCAGATTTCACTCCATCAGGGGAAAGGAGCTGGGTCGGGTCGGGAGATACTATGTAGCATTACCTGCCTTGCGGTCCGCCTGCACAGGGGGGACCATCCCACCCTAACCACCTGCAAGGAAGGGCTGGGGTCGGACGGCACCACGGGGTCCCCGCGGAGGGAGGGAATTCAAGGAAAACCCGTCCGGGTCGGACTCGAGCCCAGGAAGCCCCTCGGGTCCGTGCACGGGTATGAGGAAAAGAGTACTACAAGACAAGGCAGGAATCAAATCATGTAGGTCTTTAAACCTGGATTTTATTACAAACACAATGGAGAGCACCGAAAGATTTTAAGCAGAAGAATACTATGTGACTAAAGTTTAAAAAACAAAAAATCCTCTAGTTACAACAAGAAGAACAAAGTATATGGAGAAACAGAATCTTGAGGCTCTCAAAGCAACTCTGGCAATAACTGAAGGTGCTCTGGGCTAAGAAGATGAAATCTGAAAAACAACAAGTCCTTACATTTACAAGTGGTAAGAAATTTAATGCTAAGCTTCTCTTCACAGAATTCTGATGGAAAAAACTTCTGCTTATATTGCACTAAAGCAAAAGTCTAGTTCTGTGCATCAGTGACATTTCTTCGAGTCTTGAGAATATATCATCCAAGGTCTCCACCAATTTCTTTAAAGCAATCCTTATAAACCCAAGTTCCATAAAAGTACAAGTCACTGTCTTCTGATCATCAGTTCATCTACAACACACCTGCGGGACAAGTGCAGAATAAAACAGGACGGAAAAAAAGGTCTGTGAGCAGGCAAGAAAAAAAGGCACCAAGGCTGTGGACAACGACGTGAAGACTGATCTGGAATGGAGGGGCTGAAGAATCCCCACGTGAACCCTGACTTCCGAGCTGAGCCCGCAGCAGACGCCATTCCGCGAATCCACCCACACAGTGGGTCCGTGGAGGAAACCGGCCCGCACCCCCACGAGCTCCTTCTTCAAGGCAGCAGAGTTGCCGCATATTTAGCCTCAAACCCGTCGGCTGAGTCTCAGTATAATACTGCCTTCAGGGTGCTGTATTCACCGAACACGAAAGTTCTCCGGGTGCCTTCACTAAATATCCTTGCAACAGACCCAGAAACGACCTGCTTCCAGACCTGGGTTCATGCAGATTTCACTCCATCAGGGGAAAGGAGCTGGGTCGGGTCGGGAGATACTATGTAGCATTACCTGCCTTGCGGTCCGCCTGCACAGGGGGGACCATCCCACCCTAACCACCTGCAAGGAAGGGCTGGGGTCGGACGGCACCACGGGGTCCCCGCGGAGGGAGGGAATTCAAGGAAAACCCGTCCGGGTCGGACTCGAGCCCAGGAAGCCCCTCGGGTCCGTGCACGGGGGTGTGGCTGGCGCGGGACCACCTGCGGGTCCCTCCAGAGCGATTCCCTCGAGCCGGAGGGCGTCGCGGGGCCCCCCGGAGAGGCCGGCACCCCACGGCCAGCCCCCGCCCGAGGGTGGGCTCTGGGCAGCGAGCGGCCGCGCGGGCCGGCGCTCGGCCGGGAGGTGCCCAGTCACCGGCCCTGACTCAGCTAAAAGCCGGCGTGGCGGCTCCTCCCTGGCGGCGCCGGCTGCGATCCCAACTCACCGGCTGAAGTGATCATGGCTGCGCCCTGCACTCGCCCGCCTGCTCGCTCGCCGCCCCGGCTGCGCCGTGTGTCTGTCAGCTCAGGGCCCACTTCGTCCGCCGCGCCTCCTGGGTCCCCCGGCGCCCTGCTCAGTCAGTCTCCGCTTCAGGCCGCCGGCTCGCTTCTCACGCAGGACCCCGCGCGCCCCGGAGCTGCCCGCTACCCCGCCTGCCGCCCGGCGCGAATCCTCCCCGGGCCGGTGTCTTCCGCGCCTCCCGTGCCGTCCCGCCTCGCGCGGAAGGGTGCATGGAGAGCTCCATGGTCTTCTCTAAACCTCCTCGAGGTCAGCGCTTCCGCGGGGACGGACACACTCGTCCGCACCTGGGATCAGGCTTTAAAATAGCCACCCTTAGCGAAAGGACCCCTCCAACACCCGCCATTGCTGAGAAAAGGGAGTTTGCGAGGAGGTGCTCGCGGTGCTGGCGGCGTCCCCTGCTGCATGGGCGGTCTTCCTGCAGCACCTCCGGCCCAACCTTTGGGGGTCTGGGCAAGACACAGGAGCATTTCCTTAGAAAAGTGATTTTCAGATTCTTTAAAAAGCGTATCCCAGCTTCAAAAGAAATTCTCCCATCAATGCTTTATTATTATATCACAATGAATCCCTAAGTAATCACTGGATTATAATAAAGTGGAACAATGAAGGTTTTAATTAGCATTTGGCATAGGAAATACTGGACATGTTTTAAAAATCAGAAGATACAAAGATATACAGTGAAAAGTGTTCCAAAGGGAAAAAACATGTCCGTTATTGTCTTCCATCTGCCCAGTTCCTCTCACCCTCCATAGCAGCAGGTTCCTGATTTTTAGTATATCTAATTTGAAATGGTAGTTATGAACGCCATCTGTGGTTTTAGTCCAGATTTAATGGACTATTGACTTCAATAGTCAGTACTGAGAAAGCGTTGGCAAAGATTAGTGACAAATGGTGGCATTTTAAAGCCTCTAGCCTGGCACTATCAAGCTACACTTCAACTGGAGAGCGATTACTAAAAGTTTATTTCAAAACAATTTAACCTAGTTATACATAAACCAATGTTTCTCAGTTGAAATAAAATTTGGTTGATGATATACTTGAGTGTCATCAACTAAAAAAAAATTAGTATTCTTAAAACTATGGTTGTTAAAACATAATAATTACTAAACACTTGAAGAAACTGTAGCCCAAATTGAGAGGCTCTGTCCTCGGTGGGGTGAATGAGGAACAGGTTGAGTGTGTGAGAATAGTATTTCCCAGAGGCACTCGGGCTGATGACTCACACAAAACCTCCCGGGTGCCTCAAGGTCCTAAAGGAATCAGATACAAATACTAACAGGCAGTAGGAATGAGGGAGGCAAGTCCAGTGTGAGAACACCAGCTCAGCAGGGTAGAGCGTGGTTCCTGACGCTAGTGACTGGGACTAAAGTGGGAGTGATGCCCCATCTAAGGGTTCCCCCAGTGGCTCAGTGGGTAAAGAGTCCACCTGTAGCACATGGAGGCACAGGGTTGTGGGTCTGATCCCTGGGTCAGGAAGATCCCCTGCAGGAGGAAAATGGCAACCCACTCCAGTATTCTTGCCTGAAAAATCCCAAGAGAAGCCAGAAATCAGAATTGTGTGTGAAATCCTTGGAATTTTTTAAGCCGGTAACCTGAGTGAAACGGGCGAAGGGGGTGGAAAGGTACAAACTTCCGTTTATAAGATAAGTAAGTCTCCTCCTCTTCTCCCCTGCAGCAGCTCCCAACAGCCTTGACTTCCTGTTCAGCATCTCACAATTCTGCACTCCATTCTTCACAGCCAGCCTGGCGCACTGCTCAAAACAAGGACGACAGGGACTCTCGGTCCTCCAAGACGTTCACCCAGCTGTGTACCCTCCACCTTCATGTCCCCCTCCTCTGGTCTGTGTGCCACACTCCTGCCATCTAGAGCGGCTGTGCAGCCAAGTACCTTGCCTCTGACCTTATTCTTACCCAGTGCTCTGTTCATAAAACAACCATCTTCTTCCAAATTTAGGAGTAACACAAAAGATCTCAAAACCCAAACGAGGTCAGCTGTGGTTTCACACACGTATGGGCCGGGCGGAGGCCTCCGTCAGAGTGAAGGGAGGAAACCAAGGCTCTGATTTTTCTTTGCAGATATACCCACCTGAAGCAGGATTCAGCCCGAAGCGTGGCCAGAGCATCTCCGCGGCTCGCGCAGCGCCCTCTGGTGGTTGCAGCGCTTCCCAGAAGGTGGAGAATATGGGAAGGAGCAAGCTCTCCGGTACCTTCCGCCTCTAGCCGCTTCCCCAGCCTCTCCTCCGCCCAACCCCCAAGCCCTCTGGGTCTTAGAAGGGCTCGGTCCTCCTGTGAAGAATTGGATTTGATTGCTTCCTGCCCCCTCCCCCTTTTTAAATTTGGTTTTTATTGTTTTTTTGGGGGGCGAGGGGGTGGTCTCCGTTTGGCATGCGGGATTCTAGGTCTCCAACCTGGAATTTCTAGTCCCGCAGGAACTAGAAGCCCTGCCTCCTCCAGTGGAAGCCCGGAGTCTTATCATTGGACTGCCAGAGATTGCCTTCTGAGCTGCAGTGATCAGGTGGAAGGGCGGGTGTCGTTCCGGGACACCGGGGATCAAATCCCTGTTGCACAGTAGCCCTGGGGTCTCCTGAGCCCTGCTGTAAAGGGGGTGGGTCCACCTGCCTGGCAGGCCCGCTTGTGCTGGGAGGGGCTCTAATCAAGGCTTGGCAGAGAATACCGCTCAGTAAAAACTGGTCACGAGGCTACTGGCTGCTTCATGGACAGCCCGCAGGCCTCATGCTTTTAGAGTTGAAACATTTATTCACAGAGCAGAAATGCAGACGATGACTCGGACCTCCTGTGGGTAGGTGCTTGGTTGGAGGAAAACGCCAGGTCGGGCTGTAATTGACCTATATCTAAGGCATGAGAGAACCCTAGAAGCCATCGGAGACGCTAGGCTGTCTTTTCAACTCCAAGGACAGTGCCCAGAAGGGCAATGCGGATCTTGGGCAACTGGAAGTCTGCCCTGGACAAGCTGGTGCTGGAAACCACTGTCCCCGAGGGTGGGGGAGTAGGGGGGGTGGGAGGTAAGGTGGTGGGGAGGGAGCGTGGAGGGGCACAGGGGTAGGGGTGGGGGGAAGGGTGGCGGAGAGAGTGCAGGGTCTAAGATGACCAGCCTGCTGTGGGCAAGTGCCAGGGGTGGGAGGGGTCACAGTGAGCCCCCAGGAGATTCTTCCTCCTGCTGGTTGCCCTGATCTCTTGGCTGCGAGCCCCAGGTGGCCCCTGGAAAAGTGGCTAGTGCAGCCCAGGAACCGATTTTAAATGGTTTCATTTTTATTTCATTGAAATTTAAAAACTGACACCCAATTCAGTCATTGGACGACTTTTAAGTATATCTGGAACAAAGTGAAGAGGTGAATCTATTTTGCAACTATAAATGTCGTGAGACCTAAATACAGATTAAGTATTTTGTATAAAACTTAATATCTGAAGTGTAAAATTCTCACTGGCTTTCAAAGATGCAAAGTTCTCATTAACATTTTAAAACATATTTACAGTTGAAATGGTACCATTTTGGACATACTAAGCTAAAGTAAAACCGATGTCTGCCCTCCAGTGGGGATCCCAGGGGTTAGGAAGGTCGCCCGGCTGTCCTCCTCCAGTGGAAGCCCGGAGTCTTATCATTGGACTGCCAGAGATTGCCTTCTGAGCTGCAGTGATCAGGTGGAAGGGCGGGTGTCGTTCCGGGACACCGGGGATCAAATCCCTGTTGCACAGTAGCCCTGGGGTCTCCTGAGCCCTGCTGTAAAGGGGGTGGGTCCACCTGCCTGGCAGGCCCGCTTGTGCTGGGAGGGGCTCTAATCAAGGCTTGGCAGAGAATACCGCTCAGTAAAAACTGGTCACGAGGCTACTGGCTGCTTCATGGACAGCCCGCAGGCCTCATGCTTTTAGAGTTGAAACATTTATTCACAGAGCAGAAATGCAGACGATGACTCGGACCTCCTGTGGGTAGGTGCTTGGTTGGAGGAAAACGCCAGGTCGGGCTGTAATTGACCTATATCTAAGGCATGAGAGAACCCTAGAAGCCATCGGAGACGCTAGGCTGTCTTTTCAACTCCAAGGACAGTGCCCAGAAGGGCAATGCGGATCTTGGGCAACTGGAAGTCTGCCCTGGACAAGCTGGTGCTGGAAACCACTGTCCCCGAGGGTGGGGGAGTAGGGGGGGTGGGAGGTAAGGTGGTGGGAGGGAGCGTGGAGGGCACAGGGTAGGGGTGGGGGAAGGGTGGCGGAGAGAGTGCAGGGCCTAAGATGACCAGCCTGCTGTGGGCAAGTGCCAGGGGTGGGAGGGGTCACAGTGAGCCCCCAGGAGATTCTTCCTCCTGCTGGTTGCCCTGATCTCTTGGCTGCGAGCCCCAGGTGGCCCCTGGAAAAGTGGCTAGTGCAGCCCAGGAACCGATTTTAAATGGTTTCATTTTTATTTCATTGAAATTTAAAAACTGACACCCAATTCAGTCATTGGACGACTTTTAAGTATATCTGGAACAAAGTGAAGAGGTGAATCTATTTTTGCAACTATAAATGTCGTGAGACCTAAATACAGATTAAGTATTTTGTATAAAAACTTAATATCTGAAGTGTAAAATTCTCACTGGCTTTCAAAGATGCAAAAGTTCTCATTAACATTTTTAAAACATATTTACAGTTGAAATGGTACCATTTTGGACATACTAAGCTAAATACAATGTTATTAAAACCATTTCACCGATGTCTTTTGATCTTTTTTACAATGTGGCTGCTAGGAAAGCTAAAGCTACCTGCGTGCCTGTGGGCTCTCCTGAGGCGGACTGGTCTAGACCCACCCCAGGGCTTAGTCCCTCTGCCCCCAGATTCAGGCCTGGCCCCTGGCGGCGCTTCACAGTCATGGCTGCACCTCGGCACATGCCCGGCCGGACTAGACCAGGAGACATAAGCGGAACTTGAGACCCACCTCCCTCCGGGGTGAAGGGGCTGAGAGTGGCTGCCCCGGCAGCTGAGAGTTCTGGGGAGCGCAGTTCACCTTGGGGGAGCGGCGGTCAGGGTGGTTAGGGTGGAGGCATTCTGGGGTTGGGGTAGTGATCTGAGACAATCCTGTCAACCAGCAAGGAAGAGAAAGTGCTCCTGTGACAAGACAGGGTCCAGCTTCTGCCACCAGGACTCACTACGAAAGCTTAGTCCCAAAGACTAAGCTTAGCGCCTAAATACTCTGAATAAATGCAGAGCAGGACAGCCACAAGCATGACTGAAGACGTAACATCTGAGTTTCTGGGCTTCCCTGGTGGTCCAGTGGATAAAGAGTCCTCCTTGCAGTGCAAGGGACACCAGTTCGATCCCTGGCCTGGGAAGATCCCACGTACCGTGGAGCAGCTGGACCGGTGTGTCTGATTATGAGTCGGAGCTCTGGAGTGCATGTGCCCGAAGTGGGTGCTGTGCAGCGAGAGAGGCCACTGCGATGGGAGGCCCACACAGGCCAAAGAATAAAGATGGATGAAAATGAACAGATAAAGGACCAATAAAATATGCCAAAGTTAAAAAAAAAAAATCTGAATTTCTTCCTGAGGGTGTCTGAAATTCACTGGCCTGCACTTACAGCAGGAGGCCTGGCTAGGACTGGGGACCTCAGGGAGGATGCCAGCCAGGATTCATGCTCCTTTTGCCAAAGCCCTGGTCCCCTGGTGGCCTCAATTCCAGTCACACACCGTGGTCCCTTGGAGATGAATTCGAGACCTGTCCCTAACATACAGTTATTAAAAAACACATTTCACCGATGTCTTTTTTGAAATGGTACCATTTTGGACATACTAAGCTAAATACAATGTTATTAAAACCATTTCACCGATGTCTTTTGATCTTTTTTACAATGTGGCTGCTAGGAAAGCTAAAGCTACCTGCGTGCCTGTGGGCTCTCCTGAGGCGGACTGGTCTAGACCCACCCCAGGGCTTAGTCCCTCTGCCCCCAGATTCAGGCCTGGCCCCTGGCGGCGCTTCACAGTCATGGCTGCACCTCGGCACATGCCCGGCCGGACTAGACCAGGAGACATAAGCGGAACTTGAGACCCACCTCCCTCCGGGGTGAAGGGGCTGAGAGTGGCTGCCCCGGCAGCTGAGAGTTCTGGGGAGCGCAGTTCACCTTGGGGGAGCGGCGGTCAGGGTGGTTAGGGTGGAGGCATTCTGGGGTTGGGGTAGTGATCTGAGACAATCCTGTCAACCAGCAAGGAAGAGAAAGTGCTCCTGTGACAAGACAGGGTCCAGCTTCTGCCACCAGGACTCACTACGAAAGCTTAGTCCCAAAGACTAAGCTTAGCGCCTAAATACTCTGAATAAATGCAGAGCAGGACAGCCACAAGCATGACTGAAGACGTAACATCTGAGTTTCTGGGCTTCCCTGGTGGTCCAGTGGATAAAGAGTCCTCCTTGCAGTGCAAGGGACACCAGTTCGATCCCTGGCCTGGGAAGATCCCACGTACCGTGGAGCAGCTGGACCGGTGTGTCTGATTATGAGTCGGAGCTCTGGAGTGCATGTGCCCGAAGTGGGTGCTGTGCAGCGAGAGAGGCCACTGCGATGGGAGGCCCACACAGGCCAAAGAATAAAGATGGATGAAAATGAACAGATAAAGGACCAATAAAATATGCCAAAGTTAAAAAAAAAAAATCTGAATTTCTTCCTGAGGGTGTCTGAAATTCACTGGCCTGCACTTACAGCAGGAGGCCTGGCTAGGACTGGGGACCTCAGGGAGGATGCCAGCCAGGATTCATGCTCCTTTTGCCAAAGCCCTGGTCCCATGGTGGCCTCAATTCCAGTCACACACCGTGGTCCCTTGGAGATGAATTCGAGATTCCTGTGAACCACAGCATGGTCCAGACTCTGCCTCTGCTCCATATTGTGTGTGTGTGTGTATGTGTGTGTGTGTCTTACTCACTCAGTTGTGTCTGACTCTTTGTGACTCCATGGACTGTAGCCCACCAGGCTCCTCTGTCCATGGAATTCTCCAGGCAAGAATACTGGAGTGGGTAGCCATTCCCTTCTCTGGGGGATCCTTCCAAGCCAGGGATTGAACCTGTATTTCCTGCATTGCAGGCAGATTCTTTACCGTCTGAGCCACCAGGGAAGCCCCTGCTCCTTACGAGGCCGCCTCAGAACAGAAGGCAACCAGGGGTTTCTGGTCCAGGGACCAAAGGCTTCAGGTATATGTATGGGCTACTGGGTGTCACCCCCATCTTGTACCCTGTTTCCCTTGAACTTTCCACATGTAAACCGGTGGCAGGCTGCCTGGGGCAACGTCCACATCCGTCCCCAATCCCTGACCCACTTACACATAAAGCCAGGTCACAGGGGGCTATCCAGGCCTTGAGTACAAAATAACCGGCTTCCTCCGCTGTGCTGCCTCTGTTTGCCACTCAAATAGGACAAAGGGCAGCCTCCCAACCACACGGATAGCCCTGCAGCCCCGATCTGCTACAGGCTGAAGTGTAGATGGCTTCCAGGTTAACGCGGCCACCATCAAACTTCCCAGGCAGGTGGGGTCCTAGGTGGTCTGCACTAGGCGAGAAGGGCTTATTTGGACCACAGGTATGGGGGCCTCAGCCTCTGCCGCCTTGCAACTTTGCCTGAAGCTTTTGGTTTGATAAGCCAGGGACTCTTGTGCAGAATCCTGCAGTGGACACGTGCTTTGAGAGGCAGCGGTGACGCACGTAGTGTGAAGGGTTCTCTGAGACTCCCTTATCTTGTTAAACATTCGCGATTGCCACACATGCCCTAATAAATACCACGTTAAATGCTATCTTTAAAAACAGTCGCTTTTTAAATATTTACTTATACTCTCCAGCTGCATGTTTTCGAGTCTCAGCCAAGAGGGTTGCGNAGATGTCACCCAATTCCAGTCACACACCGTGGTCCCTTGGAGATGAATTCGAGATTCCTGTGAACCACAGCATGGTCCAGACTCTGCCTCTGCTCCATATTGTGTGTGTGTGTGTATGTGTGTGTGTGTCTTACTCACTCAGTTGTGTCTGACTCTTTGTGACTCCATGGACTGTAGCCCACCAGGCTCCTCTGTCCATGGAATTCTCCAGGCAAGAATACTGGAGTGGGTAGCCATTCCCTTCTCTGGGGGATCCTTCCAAGCCAGGGATTGAACCTGTATTTCCTGCATTGCAGGCAGATTCTTTACCGTCTGAGCCACCAGGGAAGCCCCTGCTCCTTACGAGGCCGCCTCAGAACAGAAGGCAACCAGGGGTTTCTGGTCCAGGGACCAAAGGCTTCAGGTATATGTATGGGCTACTGGGTGTCACCCCTATCTTGTACCCTGTTTCCCCTTGAACTTTCCACATGTAAACCGGTGGCAGGCTGCCTGGGGCAACGTCCACATCCGTCCCCAATCCCTGACCCACTTACACATAAAGCCAGGTCACAGGGGGCTATCCAGGCCTTGAGTACAAAATAACCGGCTTCCTCCGCTGTGCTGCCTCTGTTTGCCACTCAAATAGGACAAAGGGCAGCCTCCCAACCACACGGATAGCCCTGCAGCCCCGATCTGCTACAGGCTGAAGTGTAGATGGCTTCCAGGTTAACGCGGCCACCATCAAACTTCCCCAGGCAGGTGGGGTCCTAGGTGGTCTGCACTAGGCGAGAAGGGCTTATTTGGACCACAGGTATGGGGGCCTCAGCCTCTGCCGCCTTGCAACTTTGCCTGAAGCTTTTGGTTTGATAAGCCAGGGACTCTTGTGCAGAATCCTGCAGTGGACACGTGCTTTGAGAGGCAGCGGTGACGCACGTAGTGTGAAGGGTTCTCTGAGACTCCCTTATCTTGTTAAACATTCGCGATTGCCACACATGCCCTAATAAATACCACGTTAAATGCTATCTTTAAAAACAGTCGCTTTTTAAATATTTACTTATACTCTCCAGCTGCATGTTTTCGAGTCTCAGCCAAGAGGGTTGCGGAGATGTCACCCTGGCCATGATATGGGGGACTTTCAGGCCAGACGATCCCAGAGGTCCCGCCATTTACCCAGATGCCCTGTTCCCAAGGACCCCGTCAAGGAACAGTTTATGAGAATAAAGAAGAAGGTCCATTCTGTTTTCAATTAGGCAACAATGAGGTACAGTTTGGTTTTATTGGATATTAGGAACTACTGATTCAAGTTAGAAGTAACACAAACATTGCCATATTAGAAAGATTAGCACCCAAGAGTCCACACTGGGAACAGACTGGAGGCCCCTTGCCGATAGCTTCTGGTGCCACTGACCTCATTCTGCCCCTGGACAGGCCCACCCCAACCTGTGTGCCTTGTGAAGGGTCCTAAGAGAAAAGCCTCATCACCAAGGCATCCCTTTGGGTACCTAACGCTTCTGTCTCTAGAAGACACCAATGACACCCCCTAAAAGGATGAGACTTATTTTAGCAATTTCTCAAGGAAGAAGGAAGGGTCTCAATTCCGTTTAACATTTGAGAGGCAGAACCCAAATCTCAGTCAGAAAGACCTGCTCTCTTCAACTATTCACAGCAAATACTGAAGGTAATAAAAAAAAAAAAAAAGTCACATGTAAACTACACTCTGGGCTTCTCCAGGGGCTCAGTAGTGAAAAAGAAAAGAAAAGAAAAGAAAATCTACCTGTAATGCAGAAGACACAGGAGACATGGATTTGATCCCTGGATTGGAAAAATCCTGAAGGAAATGGCAACCCACTCCAGTATTCTTGCCTGGGAAATGCCATGGACAGAGGAGCCTGGTGGCCTGAAGTCCTCGGGGTTGCAAAGAGTTGGACACAACTGAGCAACAGAGCACTGCCACGCCATCCCTTTACACTGGAAGCTTGCAGACTTACTGGCAGGTCTCGGTGGAGACAGGCTCTTCTTTGTGGTGCATGGACTCAGTTGTCATCTTAGTTCCCGGACCAGGGATCGAACCCAAATCCCCTGAATTAGAAGGTGGATTCTTAACCACTGAACCACCAGGGAAGTCCCTACAAAAGATTTTTAAACACCGCAGAGGCTGCTGTCTTGTGCCTCCTACCTTACACTATTTTCTAACTTAAAAAAAGCTCCCTCTCCCCACCACATAACAAAACTTCAACCAAATTATTACAAAGAAATTAACAGAGACATAGAGAAATATAGCAGCTTTAAAATTACCAGCCTTCCCATCTTATTTTTTTTAAGTTTTCATCTTTAATGAAATGACTTTGGAAATAATGTACATTTCCCTGACACCAACACGACAGATTTTAGAATCACAGGAAAATATACAGAATTACATCCGCAATTCATACGAATGCCAACATTTCAAGCAGTACTTTTGCTATGTGGCAAACAAAACATCAAGAAGGCAATCATCGGGAATTACCCTGGCAGTCCAAAGGTTAAGACTCCGCCTTGCAATGCAGGGGGCGTGGGTTTGAGTCCTGGTCTGGGAAGTAAGATCCCACATGCCACATGGTTTGGTCAAAAAAAAAAAAAAAAAATCCAGGCTAGCATATGAGAATATCTGCTGCCTCAGTGAAGGGTGTCTGGCATAATCCATGATGAGGCTGCCAAAGACTGTTCCACCACCAGCCCTGGCATCGGCCGTGGAACCAGCTCCTCCTGTTGTTGCACGCAGGCACCAATAAATTTGGCCGCAGACTCCACGACTCTGCTGATTGCACTGGTCTGAACTCCCTCTGGATTAACTGACACACACCATTCTGGGCCCCACTTAAATACCATGCACAGCCCTCTGCAGTCCTAGCCTCTGGCTGAGATAACACAGATGCAGAAATTGGTCGGTATGCAGCTCCGGATCCAGCTCCTATCAGAGTTGGCGTGCAGGCAAGCTTGCTGCAGGCAAACAGCTTGCACTCTGTGGGGCAGTGTGGCTGGAGATCTTGGGTAGATAGGCAATGTGAGCCCCTCTCCTGCTTCCTCTCTTCCCAGGAGGTGGTCACGGTGGAAGGAGTGGGACTCCCCATTTTAAAACAAGATCGAAAGCAGTTCATTGATCCATTCTTGTGCAGGGGAAGTCAGTTGTCATCTTAGGAAGTCCCTAAAATTTCTTAACCACTGAACCACCAGGAAGTCCCTACAAGATTTTAAACACCGCAGAGGCTGCTGTCTTGTGCCTCCTACCTTACACTATTTTCTAACTTAAAAAAAGCTCCCTCTCCCCACCACATAACAAAACTTCAACCAAATTATTACAAAGAAATTAACAGAGACATAGAGAAATATAGCAGCTTTAAAATTACCAGCCTTCCCATCTTATTTTTTTTAAGTTTTCATCTTTAATGAAATGACTTTGGAAATAATGTACATTTCCTGACACCAACACGACAGATTTTAGAATCACAGGAAAATATACAGAATTACATCCGCAATTCATACGAATGCCAACATTTCAAGCAGTACTTTTGCTATGTGGCAAACAAAACATCAAGAAGGCAATCATCGGGAATTACCCTGGCAGTCCAAAGGTTAAGACTCCGCCTTGCAATGCAGGGGGCGTGGGTTTGAGTCCTGGTCTGGGAAGTAAGATCCCACATGCCACATGGTTTGGTGAAAAAAAAAAAATCCAGGCTAGCATATGAGAATATCTGCTGCCTCAGTGAAGGGTGTCTGGCATAATCCATGATGAGGCTGCCAAAGACTGTTCCACCACCAGCCCTGGCATCGGCCGTGGAACCAGCTCCTCCTGTTGTTGCACGCAGGCACCAATAAATTTGGCCGCAGACTCCACGACTCTGCTGATTGCACTGGTCTGAACTCCCTCTGGATTAACTGACACACACCATTCTGGGCCCCACTTAAATACCATGCACAGCCCTCTGCAGTCCTAGCCTCTGGCTGAGATAACACAGATGCAGAAATTGGTCGGTATGCAGCTCCGGATCCAGCTCCTATCAGAGTTGGCGTGCAGGCAAGCTTGCTGCAGGCAAACAGCTTGCACTCTGTGGGGCAGTGTGGCTGGAGATCTTGGGTAGATAGGCAATGTGAGCCCCTCTCCTGCTTCCTCTCTTCCCAGGAGGTGGTCACGGTGGAAGGAGTGGGACTCCCCATTTTAAAACAAGATCGAAAGCAGTTCATTGATCCATTCTTGTGCAGGGGGAAGTCAGCTGGGTCCTTCCTGTCATCCCCGCTGCCCTGACAGTGATATGGATTGTGCGTGGGCTCACTCAGCTGTGTCCAACTCCTTTTGATCCTACAGACTATAGGCCGCCAGACTCCTCTGTTGATGGAATTTTCCAGGCAAGAATACTGGAGTGGGTTGCTGTTCCCCGCTCCAGGGGATCTTCCTGACCCAGGGATTGAACCCACGTCTCTTGCATCTCCTGCATTGGCAGACGGATTCTTGACTACTGGTGCCAATTGGGAAGCCTGATATGGATTAGGCTCCCTCTTAGAGAGAATAAACTGACACCTAGAGCAGAAAGGGCTCCTCCTTCACATCGAAGAACCCCTCGGCTACAGAAGGTTTCCCATTCTATGTTTGGTTGCCATCTCAGCAAGAGTTGAAATAACGAACACAAGTTATGTAGCATCTTGCAGAGCGCTGGGCACATAGAAGCCATGACTGCATGTCTGCTGAATGAATCATGCATGAATGAATGTATTTGGTTGCTTTCCATAGATAGTGCTCTCTACTTGGGAAAATCAGAGCTCCCCTTGCCATTCCAAAGACTGGATTTCTCCAATAGCTGGTAAGAAAGGCAAAGGAGGTAACAGAGAGTTCCCTCTCCAAGTGAACAGACAGATGGCCTTCCTGGCTTTTAAGAGACCATCATTGACCCTGACTGACTCATAAATAGAGAAAAAAAAAAAAAGATTCTGGAACTTGGCGCCTCTGAGCTTCATTGGCTTTGATCTTGGCTTAGGATCTGAGATCAAGAACAATTCTGATGCCCTTGTAATTCTTACTCCTAACTTTCCTTTTGTTTGGTGCCATGGTCAGTGCCCAGCATCTTTCTTCTCAAAGCACCTGGCACAGAATATCAATGTCAACATGAATAAGATGGCCCTTCCTCCTCATGAATGTGCAAAGTCACGTATGCCCTGGGCCTGCAGCACATGGACCATCTTGGCTCTGGTCCCAAAGGCTCCCGGGGTGGCAGTACATCTTTATGTTGGTCTGTTCTGGGAGAAGTCCCAGAAAGCCCAATTCTGTCCACTCTGGGAGACTCTTCCTAGAATTTGACTGGGAGGAGAGGGTCTCATCCAGAGTTTCTCAAAGTTGCCATGATTAGCATTTTGCATGGGACAATTCTGTGCTGTTGAAGATTGTCCTGTACATTATGAGGTGTCCCCTAACTTCCAGGGGTTCCCCTGTCACAGTGACTCTCCCAACACACACACACACATCCACACCCACACAATTACCAGTGTGCCTGGAGGGCTAGCCAGGCGCCTGGTTGAGAGCCACTGGGCTGGTAGTGTTCTTATGTGTTTGAGAAACAGAAGCCCAAAGGCTGAGTAACCGTTCCAAGGCTTCTCTCTCAGATCTGATGGTTTCTGGGCCAGCTGCTCTTGAAATGATGGATGCTCATGCAAACAACTGCCGTATGCCACAGCACCCCAGATCCCATAACCTTCTGTCTCAATGGCACAGAGAAACCGAGGCACACAGAGGACTAATGACCCCACTGTGACCAGGGGATGAGCAAATGCAAGGCAGGAGGGGCAGGTTCCCAGAGGATACATTTCCCTAGGTCCTTCTGCTTAGCTTAGTACAGCTGGCTTGCCTGGCTGGTAACAGGTCAATGCAACAGCCCCCCCAGCAGGTGGAACTTTGTAGCCACCAGCATCCCAAGGTCAACACGGAGGCTGGGCGGCTCAGTGAGAGGAGCCAGCTTCCAGTGTGTAAGGCAGCTAGCTTCCAGTGTGTAAGGCAGAGCCGGGGCAGCGAGAGATCCAACCTTCAGCTCAAGTCTCCGGTGGGCTCAGCGGGAGTGGAGGCAACTCCATCACAGGGTCTGGAGCCCTTTCCGGGATCCTCACAGTCTCCATTGGGATGTACGGCTGTCAGTGCCAGCTCCTCCTCAGGGTCCTGGACGTCACCTGGAACACAAGAGGAGGAGTCACCCAATGAGAAGAAAAAGTTTCTGAGTGGGTAAGCTGAGAAGGAAACGGAAGAAGTTGGCCCCAGTTACTATCTACTTTAAAAACATAGCAAAGTATGTAGCCAAATGAATACCTTTATGTTGGTCTGTTCTGGGAGAAGTCCCAGAAAGCCCAATTCTGTCCACTCTGGGAGACTCTTCCTAGAATTTGACTGGGAGGAGAGGGTCTCATCCAGAGTTTCTCAAAGTTGCCATGATTAGCATTTTGCATGGGACAATTCTGTGCTGTTGAAGATTGTCCTGTACATTATGAGGTGTCCCCTAACTTCCAGGGGTTCCCCTGTCACAGTGACTCTCCCAACACACACACACACATCCACACCCACACAATTACCAGTGTGCCTGGAGGGCTAGCCAGGCGCCTGGTTGAGAGCCACTGGGCTGGTAGTGTTCTTATGTGTTTGAGAAACAGAAGCCCAAAGGCTGAGTAACCGTTCCAAGGCTTCTCTCTCAGATCTGATGGTTTCTGGGCCAGCTGCTCTTGAAATGATGGATGCTCATGCAAACAACTGCCGTATGCCACAGCACCCCAGATCCCATAACCTTCTGTCTCAATGGCACAGAGAAACCGAGGCACACAGAGGACTAATGACCCCACTGTGACCAGGGGATGAGCAAATGCAAGGCAGGAGGGGCAGGTTCCCAGAGGATACATTTCCCTAGGTCCTTCTGCTTAGCTTAGTACAGCTGGCTTGCCTGGCTGGTAACAGGTCAATGCAACAGCCCCCCCAGCAGGTGGAACTTTGTAGCCACCAGCATCCCAAGGTCAACACGGAGGCTGGGCGGCTCAGTGAGAGGAGCCAGCTTCCAGTGTGTAAGGCAGCTAGCTTCCAGTGTGTAAGGCAGAGCCGGGGCAGCGAGAGATCCAACCTTCAGCTCAAGTCTCCGGTGGGCTCAGCGGGAGTGGAGGCAACTCCATCACAGGGTCTGGAGCCCTTTCCGGGATCCTCACAGTCTCCATTGGGATGTACGGCTGTCAGTGCCAGCTCCTCCTCAGGGTCCTGGACGTCACCTGGAACACAAGAGGAGGAGTCACCCAATGAGAAGAAAAAGTTTCTGAGTGGGTAAGCTGAGAAGGAAACGGAAGAAGTTGGCCCCAGTTACTATCTACTTTAAAAACATAGCAAAGTATGTAGCAAAAACCTTAAAAATGTACATACCCTTTGACCCAGCAATTCCACTTGTAAGATTTTATCCTAAGGAAATAATTAGGAATAGTTAGTGGAATTGCTCCAGCCGTCTTGCTACCAGCCTATGGCTGAAACAGCACTGACAGCCTGGTGGAGGGAAGGAAAGAACCTAGGTGCTGGATGGAGTCACTGGGCCACTAAATCCATAAGCCCTGAAGCTAACTCCATCTCTAGACTGTCTTTTGGGTGACATAATTAATTCCTTGGCTGCTGATACTAGTTTGCATCATGGAGCCAAGAGTATCCTAATTGATATGATGGCAGACAAAGGGATTGGCTGAGTAAATGGTGGTTTCGTTGTATGATAGGATTCAGACGTTAAAAGTGATACATAAAATTCCATAGGTCTAAACACACGCACAAATGCATGTAAGACTCGGGAAATCTACATAAGACCTGTAAATTGTTTCTGTATCAACATCCAGGTTGTTGATATTATTCTATAGTTTTGAAAGAATGTTATCATGGGGTAAAACTGGGCAAGATAGACACAGAATTTCTTTATATGGTGTCTTACAACTGTATGTGAATCTATATTTCCCTCAAAGAAAAAAAGAAGATGAAAGATGTTGGCATATAATTGTTGCTGTGGAATACTGCAGTCCCACACTGTTACTGATGAAGACAGCAGATTCTAAAATGGTGTATGTAAAGATATGTATGTATAATCTACTGTTTATTATCTATGAGTGAAAGCTGCTCAGTCGTGTCCAGCTCTCTGCAACCCATGGACGAGCCATGCAATTCTCCAGGCAAGAATACTGAAGTGGGTAGCCTTTCCCTCCTCCAGGGGATCTTCCCAGCCCAGAGATTGAACCTAGGTCTCCTGCACTGCAGACGGATTCTTTACTCTCTGAGCCACCAGGAAAGCCCACATTTATTTTCTATACGTATAAATGTATACGTACGGTCTGTACATGCAATTTGCATCTTGATGCAGTTGCTTCTACATGAACTTAGACAATCTGTTATACACTACACAGGGAAGTGATCAAAGAGTTACATAAAGTGGTCTTATGATGCTTTTGCTTTCTTCCCCTTTAGTTTCCAGATACATCCAAAAGGATGGTACAGAGATGGATGTTAACATTTTTGTAAATAAGTATTTTATATATGTGATGCCTTTTGCAGATAATATATCTATTATATAGAAGTAGATTTACTTAAAATCTAAATAGTACGAGTCACTATAGATAGCTAGACAGAATGGTCTATGAAATTATAGTTACCTCTGAGTGAAGGAATTAGATGAACGATTTTTAATATTTGTGTTTCTTCTTTTGGACTTTTTGAGCTTTCAATTGTGTGGACAGAATTCTAAGATGGCCCCCAAGACTCTCGCTCCTTGGGTTCCTTATCTTGCATAATTCCCACTTTGCGTGTGGCTGGGGCCTGTGAGTCTGAAATAGTCACACCGTGGATTTGGGTATGTGCCAAGGCAACGGGCTTCCCAGGTGATGTAAGACTCGGGAAATCTACATAAGACCTGTAAATTGTTTCTGTATCAACATCCAGGTTGTTGATATTATTCTATAGTTTTGAAAGAATGTTATCATGGGGTAAAACTGGGCAAGATAGACACAGAATTTCTTTATATGGTGTCTTACAACTGTATGTGAATCTATATTTCCCTCAAAGAAAAAAAGAAGATGAAAGATGTTGGCATATAATTGTTGCTGTGGAATACTGCAGTCCCACACTGTTACTGATGAAGACAGCAGATTCTAAAATGGTGTATGTAAAGATATGTATGTATAATCTACTGTTTATTATCTATGAGTGAAAGCTGCTCAGTCGTGTCCAGCTCTCTGCAACCCATGGACGAGCCATGCAATTCTCCAGGCAAGAATACTGAAGTGGGTAGCCTTTCCCTCCTCCAGGGGATCTTCCCAGCCCAGAGATTGAACCTAGGTCTCCTGCACTGCAGACGGATTCTTTACTCTCTGAGCCACCAGGAAAGCCCACATTTATTTTCTATACGTATAAATGTATACGTACGGTCTGTACATGCAATTTGCATCTTGATGCAGTTGCTTCTACATGAACTTAGACAATCTGTTATACACTACACAGGGAAGTGATCAAAGAGTTACATAAAGTGGTCTTATGATGCTTTTGCTTTCTTCCCCTTTAGTTTCCAGATACATCCAAAAGGATGGTACAGAGATGGATGTTAACATTTTTGTAAATAAGTATTTTATATATGTGATGCCTTTTGCAGATAATATATCTATTATATAGAAGTAGATTTACTTAAAATCTAAATAGTACGAGTCACTATAGATAGCTAGACAGAATGGTCTATGAAATTATAGTTACCTCTGAGTGAAGGAATTAGATGAACGATTTTTAATATTTGTGTTTCTTCTTTTGGACTTTTTGAGCTTTCAATTGTGTGGACAGAATTCTAAGATGGCCCCCAAGACTCTCGCTCCTTGGGTTCCTTATCTTGCATAATTCCCCACTTTGCGTGTGGCTGGGGCCTGTGAGTCTGAAATAGTCACACCGTGGATTTGGGTATGTGCCGAAGGCAACGGGCTTCCCAGGTGATGTTAATGGGAAAGAAACCGCCTGCCAATGCAGGAGACATTAAGAGATGTGGGTTCAGTCCCTGGGTCAGGAAGACCCCCTGAAGAAGGGAATGGCAACTCACTCCAGCATTCTTGCCTGGGAAATTTCATGGACAGAGCTTGGCAGGCGACAGTCCAGAGGGTCACAAAGAACTGGACACAACTGAAGCAACTGAGCATGCATGTCAAAGGAGAGGGGAAGTCCTTATGCTCCAGGAGACTAGAGATTCTCTTGCTGACGGAAAGTGCAGCTTCCGTGTAGTGAGAGAGCCTGGGAGAGGCGGCAACTTGAGGGCCTCTCAGAGGCGACGGTCAGCAAGGCAGGAACGTCTGTGCCTCTGCAGAGGCAGCTCCCTCTTAGCTGGGCTCTGCCTCCCTCTGGCCTCATCCTGCCCCTGCAGCCCAGCCACTCCAGCACATCCTAAGCTGCACACCCTTGCTCAGAAGTCGACAATGGCTCCCTGATCCTGAGGGAACTGGGTCAAGGGCCCTGCTTGGTTCTGACTCTCTTCTTTAGCCCCGACCCTCACCAATGCTTGTATGGATCTCACCCCAGGGCGCTCTTGGTAGGGGTCCCTTTTCTGAGCTTGATACCATGCTGTCAAGCCTAGGTTCATGTTGCTGCCTCCCAAAATCTTCCCATTTCCGCCTAAGAATATTCCTGAGCCCCTAGCTCAAAAGTTCCTTTCTAGGGTGGGAGAGGGAAACGCCCTGGAGCCTGGGGTGGGAGGGCCATGCATTTGGCTCCAGGTGCCCCACTGTGCATGTCTGATACCTGCCTTACAGCCCCGCCCACATGCACTTCCTTAGGTGGGAGACTCTTGGGGCTAGAGTCCCTGGTGACCCTGCCCTCACCCCCACACCATGAAGCTTCATGATGTTGGTCCACTCCATCCCTATGGTCCCTGTGTGCACCTGACCATAACACCAAGCCCCACTCAGGGTCCAGAAGTCCAGGAAGGCGATACACTCACCCTGAGCTGGGCCACTGTGGGAGCTGGAATCTGAGTCCTTCCCCCGGCTCCAGGGACCCCAGGAAAAGCATGCCAGCAGGGCTGGGAGGCCAGGTCTCTCTCGGGCTCCTTCTGCTGGAAAGAACACAAAGTCCCAGAGTCCGTGGGTCAGACAATTCTTGATACAACTGAGAGACTTTTCAGTTCAGCAACCCAAGTTTCAGCTGTCGACTGCCCTAGTTTCAACTGTCTAACTGGAAAAAATTCTAATTTGCAATAAGGGTAGAGTTTTTGAACTTAAAAACACATTTGTTTTTATACATATTGATATTACCTCCTTTCATTTTCACAGAAACCCTATGTAGATACCATGTTGGAGAAGCGACAGTAACAAAAGGGACATGAAATGAATTACAATTACGGAGCACCAAAGAAAACTTCAAGGAGTCGTAATTCTCCTCTCTTGACGGTCAGCAAGGCAGGAACGTCTGTGCCTCTGCAGAGCCCTCCCTCTTAGCTGGGCTCTGCCTCCCTCTGGCCTCATCCTGCCCCTGCAGCCCAGCCACTCCAGCACATCCTAAGCTGCACACCCTTGCTCAGAAGTCGACAATGGCTCCCTGATCCTGAGGGAACTGGGTCAAGGGCCCTGCTTGGTTCTGACTCTCTTCTTTAGCCCCGACCCTCACCAATGCTTGTATGGATCTCACCCCAGGGCGCTCTTGGTAGGGGTCCCTTTTCTGAGCTTGATACCATGCTGTCAAGCCTAGGTTCATGTTGCTGCCTCCCAAAATCTTCCCATTTCCGCCTAAGAATATTCCTGAGCCCCTAGCTCAAAAGTTCCTTTCTAGGGTGGGAGAGGGAAACGCCCTGGAGCCTGGGGTGGGAGGGCCATGCATTTGGCTCCAGGTGCCCCACTGTGCATGTCTGATACCTGCCTTACAGCCCGCCCACATGCACTTCCTTAGGTGGGAGACTCTTGGGGCTAGAGTCCCTGGTGACCCTGCCCTCACCCCCACACCATGAAGCTTCATGATGTTGGTCCACTCCATCCCTATGGTCCCTGTGTGCACCTGACCATAACACCAAGCCCCACTCAGGGTCCAGAAGTCCAGGAAGGCGATACACTCACCCTGAGCTGGGCCACTGTGGGAGCTGGAATCTGAGTCCTTCCCCCGGCTCCAGGGACCCCAGGAAAAGCATGCCAGCAGGGCTGGGAGGCCAGGTCTCTCTCGGGCTCCTTCTGCTGGAAAGAACACAAAGTCCCAGAGTCCGTGGGTCAGACAATTCTTGATACAACTGAGAGACTTTTCAGTTCAGCAACCCAAGTTTCAGCTGTCGACTGCCCTAGTTTCAACTGTCTAACTGGAAAAAAAATTCTAATTTGCAATAAGGGTAGAGTTTTTGAACTTAAAAACACATTTGTTTTTATACATATTGATATTACCTCCTTTCATTTTCACAGAAACCCTATGTAGATACCATGTTGGAGAAGCGACAGTAACAAAAGGGACATGAAATGAATTACAATTACGGAGCACCAAAGAAAAACTTCAAGGAGTCGTAATTCTCCTCTCTTGATTTTTAATTAAAACAATTTTTTAAAGTGTTATTGAAGGCTAGTTGATAAACGATGCTGTGTTAATTTCTGCTCTACAGCAAAGTGACTCAGTTAGACACATACAGACATTTTTTAAAGTAGTTTTTTGGCTCCAGGTGGTGCACCACGCATGTGTGACACCATTACTGTTGTTTTTTTTTCTTTTCCCCATCATGCCTCTTATATTTACATTTATTTGCATCCATCTTTTTATTCTTTGGCATGTGTGGGCCTCCCATCGCAGTGGCCTCTCTCGCTGCAGAGCACCGGCTCTGGGTACATGCGCTCCAGAGTGCTGGCTCGTAATTGGACACACCGGTCTAGCCGCTCTGGGGCATGTGGGATCTTCCCAGGCCAGGGATCAAACTGGTGCCCCTTGCATTGCAAGGCAGACTCTTTACCCACTGGACCACCAGGGAAGCCCCAACTATTTATTAATAGGAGTAGAATTAATCTCTTTTGGTAATCACACACAAAGCAATCACATGTTGATTCGAGTTTCCTTATTAGAGTAGCATCTCAGTTATCTGGAGATTTCCTAACTATCTGGAATGAGGTCAACTGGAACAAAGGTTTTAAAAAAAGGACTGACTTCCGAGAGCCAAAACACAGAAAATCCTTGCTCGTAATTCTTCACTTGGGGCCCATTTATTCTTACTTTGTATCCAATTCTAGTAAGATTGGGTTCTTAATTTTTCAACCAAAAGGCAGCTGTATTAAGCATAAATTGAGTAATTCTTACTTTGTATCCAATTCTAGTAAGATTGGGTTCTTAATTTTTCAACCAAAAGGCAGCTGTATTAAGCATAAATTGAGTAAAAGCAGCACTGCCAGGGGGCAGGCAACCTAAAAGAATAAGACTAGCCCTCAGACAGTGAGGAAAGAGACTGGAAAATGTTGCTACCACTAGCGAAACCTTAGCAGCATGAATCCATGGTGTAGCCTACTACCAAAGGCTGGAAGAAACTTCTGGACAATGAGTTATACCCAAGACCTCGTCACTAATGAATGTTCATTACATTTTGATACAAGTACCATTGATGTTAATGTAATAGTGAATGATTCCCTTGCAAACTGTTAAAAGATTTTCAAGTGTTCCTGTTTAAAAGGAAGCAAGGATTCTGCAGGCCTAGAATACAAGGATGCTGAAATTCAGAAGGAAAAGTGACAAAACAGCAGTGTTAAGAGCCTGGAGAGCAGGGGCAGGAGAAACTGACCAACCCCAAGAGTTTGTGGCTCCAGGTGGTGCACCACGCATGTGTGACACCATTACTGTTGTTTTTTTTTCTTTTCCCCATCATGCCTCTTATATTTACATTTATTTGCATCCATCTTTTTATTCTTTGGCATGTGTGGGCCTCCCATCGCAGTGGCCTCTCTCGCTGCAGAGCACCGGCTCTGGGTACATGCGCTCCAGAGTGCTGGCTCGTAATTGGACACACCGGTCTAGCCGCTCTGGGGCATGTGGGATCTTCCCAGGCCAGGGATCAAACTGGTGCCCCTTGCATTGCAAGGCAGACTCTTTACCCACTGGACCACCAGGGAAGCCCCAACTATTTATTAATAGGAGTAGAATTAATCTCTTTTGGTAATCACACACAAAGCAATCACATGTTGATTCGAGTTTCCTTATTAGAGTAGCATCTCAGTTATCTGGAGATTTCCTAACTATCTGGAATGAGGTCAACTGGAACAAAGGTTTTAAAAAAAGGACTGACTTCCGAGAGCCAAAACACAGAAAATCCTTGCTCGTAATTCTTCACTTGGGGCCCATTTATTCTTACTTTGTATCCAATTCTAGTAAGATTGGGTTCTTAATTTTTCAACCAAAAGGCAGCTGTATTAAGCATAAATTGAGTAATTCTTACTTTGTATCCAATTCTAGTAAGATTGGGTTCTTAATTTTTCAACCAAAAGGCAGCTGTATTAAGCATAAATTGAGTAAAAGCAGCACTGCCAGGGGGCAGGCAACCTAAAAGAATAAGACTAGCCCTCAGACAGTGAGGAAAGAGACTGGAAAATGTTGCTACCACTAGCGAAACCTTAGCAGCATGAATCCATGGTGTAGCCTACTACCAAAGGCTGGAAGAAACTTCTGGACAATGAGTTATACCCAAGACCTCGTCACTAATGAATGTTCATTACATTTTGATACAAGTACCATTGATGTTAATGTAATAGTGAATGATTCCCTTGCAAACTGTTAAAAGATTTTCAAGTGTTCCTGTTTAAAAGGAAGCAAGGATTCTGCAGGCCTAGAATACAAGGATGCTGAAATTCAGAAGGAAAAGTGACAAAACAGCAGTGTTAAGAGCCTGGAGAGCAGGGGCAGGAGAAACTGACCAACCCCAAGAGCAGGGGCAAGTTCTGGGATTTCCTCTGAGAACTTGCAAATGCGAGTGGGAGGGTCAGGGAAGGCTTTCTGGAGGAGGAAGTCCAGTTTTGAATGGTGAGATGGGATTGGAATAAAAGGCTTTTCAGGCCGAGCTGATGGCAATGTAAGGAAAAAAAAAGTGTAGGAGGCCAGAACAAGCTTGGCTCTGGGGAATTCAAAAGTGGTTTCCTGGTAATAGGAGATGGCTAAGAAACTAAGGGCTCAGAGAATTTTCTAGGCGCAAACTCACTAGGGGACAGAAAAATTTCCCCATGGTGCCAGGTCAGCAAAGGTGCTGGCAGCAACAATATGAATGACAATCCGCCTCAGGACTTTCCTCCTGTCTTTCTGTTTTAGCTGGCTGCCTCACAGACTCAACAGAACAGATGCGGGGAGGGGCGGGGGAGGTCAGGGCAGGCTCTGCAGCTGAGAGGGGCGATCTTCACCTAGGCAGGCCAAACTGGCAGGGAAGCCTGTGACATCAGAGGTAGCCAGTGTCCTTGCGGGAAAAGCCCCACCTCCACTCCTGTGAGTCTGGGATCACCCAATTGCTGGGTTGACACATCAGCGCCCAGGGTGGCAGAACACAGCTTCGACCTTAAATAACTCTTGAGCAAGAAGGGTTGGCAGAGGCTGGGGGGATTGGAGGGCGGCAGGCTGGAGAGGAGGGGAGGAAGGATGCTGCGAGTGCTGCGAGTGAAAAGATTGCTCCTGCATTTCCTAGCTTTGCCGGGTTCAGCAGTCCTTTAATGCCGTATTTTCCTCTCGGGGCCCTGGGAAGCTTCTGTAAGACCTCGTGTACAAGGATGGATGCGATTCTGAATTGCAGCAGTCGCCAGGGCTGGGAAAAGATCCCCACTCCCCGCCCCTCTCTTCGGGAGCTTGGGGAGAAAAACAGGGCGACCCAGCAGTGAGTAGTCAGGAAGAACAGGGAAAGACTGTGTCTCAGTCCCTCACATACTCCCCACCCCAACTTCCAAGTCTTCCTCCTCTATTTATTGCCTTCTTCCTTTGAACCCACAGCACTGTACCTTCTCATTCGATGTGCATCCCTTCCCTGCTTATCCTGCATCCATAGCTGCGCATCCCAGAAGTTGCCAACACCGGAGCCCCCCTGGGCCCAGTACTGCCTCCTTCCACCTTGGAACTGGTGCAACACAAAGCTTTTCTGTCTCCTTCCCTCCTTCGCTTCCCTGAAACTCCCAGATCTTTGCCCAGCTCATCCAGCCTTCTCTCCACCAACCTCCCCTGCCTTTCGCTGGTCCCTCGGCTTTCCTATGCCCCTGTATTTCCTATGCACTCAAGATCCTCCCTGGACAGAATCGGCCCTTTGCCCAGGGTCCGCTCCGCCCTAGCTGAAAGGCCTAGTGCTAGGCGCCTGTCTCCGGGCCTCAGTTTACCTTGGTGTACAATGAGGGGGCGGTGCCCTAAATTGTTCCAAAGCCAGAACTTTCCCCCAGCCGCCACCAGCCCACGCACCCCGGGCCTCGCGCCTCCTCACCTGGTCGCCAGGGCCCGGCGGCTTGCAGGGCCCTGCAGGCGGCCGCCTGAACCGCCAGGCTGGAGGCGGGGTGGCCGGGGCAATAGGCGGCCGCCTGCACTGGGCCTCCCGCCTGGCGGCCGAACACCGTGCGCAGCAGCGCCTCCAGTAGTCGCAGCTCCGGAGCCACCGCGTCCTCCGGCTCCGCCTCGGCCACCAGCACCCCGACCAGCGCCGCTCCGGCCCGCCGCCGGCCGCGTACGTCGCGCAGCATCTCCCGCAGGTGGCGCCGCGGCCCCCGGGTGGCCAGCGAGGTCGCGCGGCACAGCACGAAGACCAGCGGCGAGCGGATGGCGCGCGCCCCCGTCTTGTGCATTTTCTGCGCCCCCGGCGCCCCGGGCCCCGCGCTCTCGGCGGCGTCGCCTCCTGGCTTGCCCGCAGCTTGCTGCGGCGGGAACACCGCCCGAGCGAAGTCCCACAGCAGCGCACGGCTCTGCTCGCGCTCCCACAGCTCGCCCACCAGCAGCACCTGCCCGCGCCCGCCCGCCGCCTCCACCAGCGCCTGGAAGGGCGGCTCGGCCTGGCACAAGGGCCGGGCAGCCAGCGCCTCCAGCTCGCTCTCCATGCTCGCTGCCGCCCGACTTCTGCGACCGCTGCGGCCCTCCTGGGCCAGTTGCCAGCCTCTCCGGGCGGCGGCAGCAGAGCCAGGGCCCGGGAGGACACGCCCCCAGGGCTGCGCCCCGCCCGACCCCCGGCCCGCGGGCTGCGATCACCCAGCCTCAGCCCCAAAGTGGCGGGGGCCTTTCTCCCCGAACCCTCTAAAGGTGGCGCCTCCCGCGGTCCCTGCCGCAGACAAGGGGACACCGAGCCATTCACCCATCCATTCATTCATCCATCCAACGTTTATTGCACACCTACTAGGTGCACTGAGGAAGGGAATAGCTATCCCTTCTTCTTTATCCCTGGAGAATACCATGGACAGAGGAACCTGCTGGGCGTCCATGGGGTCGTACAGAGTCGGACAGGACTGAGAGATTAATACTTTCACTTTACTACGTGCGCAGGAGTCCAAGAGGGAGTAAGATAGGAAATTATTGTGTGAACAAATGTATCTTCACAAGCTAGTTTGGTTTGAGATCTGGAGCAGGTATTTCTGAGGAGCTCTCATGAAAGCAGGAAAGACAGGAAGTTTTGGAGGCAGGTCTATCTCTTACTGATGCTTTGGAATATGTTGGGGACATCCGAGGAGGTAGGGAGTGAGAAAAGGGAAACAGGAGTCTTCTCTATTAATTCTGTCCTTGGCTGACATTGGGGGCCTTCACCATTTAACAAAAACTAATGGAGGGCTCATCCTTTCAACAAATCCTATGACCTGCAGGGCGCTGCCCTCTGCACTGGGAATAACAGCAGACAGTGTTGCTCCCTGGGAAGCAGAAAGTCCACCGCGTTTGGATTCTGTTTTGATCTATGTGGGATGAGGGGGAAGGACAAGAGAACGTCAGCAGACTAGGTCAGAAGCAGGAATGCATTTCCTTTCATCTTAAGGGTCTAAGTCAGCTTTGTCCAATAAAACATTCTGTGATGGTGAAAGTGTTTTATATATTATCTGTACTGTCCAGTGCCTGCAATGCTGGAGATGAAAGGTTCCATCCTTGCATTCGGAAAGTCCCCTGGAGAAGGAAATGGCAACCCACTCCAGGGTTCTTGTCTAGAAAATCCCATGGACAGTGGAGCCTGACAGGCTACAGTCAATGGGGTGGAAAAAGATTCAGACATGACTGAGGGGTTAAACCACAGTCCAGTGCAGTAGCCCACTAGCCGTATGCCACTATTACGGGGCACTTGACTCTGGCTAGTGCTACTGAGAAACTGAATTTTGGATTTTATTTTAATTAAATGTAAATGGCCACAAGAGATGAGTAGCTAGGGCCGTAGGCAGCACTGGTCAAGGCTCTTTACCTGCCCTCTATTATACAATATAGACCAAAAGCCTTTTTGGGTCAGAACACATTAGTACTCTGCTCAATCCTTCATCAAATAATCTCCAATTTGTTATTGTAGTTACCCTGTTTCCTGCTCCTCTATAATTATGTTGAAACACCTCTTCCTGGAGAGGTTGTATGTCCATTCAATTAAAATACGCCTTTCTTGAGCTCAAGTAGTGGGGATTCAAATACGTTCGAGCAGCCCTGCCCTAAGGCTGATCACCCAGCAGTGGTTTCAGCCAGGGTTTGGAGAAGGCCCCCATGTCTTTGCTGGGTCTTAGTGAATATGATCTCTTGTCTGTCTACACCATCTTTGCCCAGAATGGAGATCCAGGGACTTAGGTGGGGAAAACATAAGACATAGAGCAAGAAGTTCTGGGCAGAACCAGGTTGGGTTCCAGCACCAGTTCAGGGATTCAGTCAACAACCTGTATTTACCGAGCTTCTCTACCATGCATTGTGCCCAGTGCTGGGAAGACAGCCGCGAACAGGCCAAGTTACTGCCTTTGTGGAGCTCCAGACCCAATGAAGACTTGCGAGGAAGACTGTAAACAAGCAAATGCAGCTTCAGATGGTGATTGGTACAAGGGAAAAAAATCAGGGCTGCCAAGAGGGTAATGTGCTTGAGATGCTGGAACATTCCCTCGAACACAAATCTGAAGATGCAATGGAAGCAAGAGAGATTGAAGAAACAGAGAGACAAACCTGAACCAGATGTGCCCTCTTCTCCCTACCTTCTGGGAAGCCACGGGGTTGGGTTGTGATGCATGGAGAGAAACAGCAGCCCTTTCCAGATGAGAGCTGAGTGCCCTGGAAGGATAGACTGAGTGATCAATTGCGTGTAATGTGTCCAGTAAAGTCCCTGGAAGGAAATGGCAACCCACTCCAGGGTTCTTGTCTAGAAAATCCCATGGACAGTGGAGCCTGACAGGCTACAGTCAATGGGGTGGAAAAAGATTCAGACATGACTGAGGGGTTAAACCACAGTCCAGTGCAGTAGCCCACTAGCCGTATGCCACTATTACGGGGCACTTGACTCTGGCTAGTGCTACTGAGAAACTGAATTTTGGATTTTATTTTAATTAAATGTAAATGGCCACAAGAGATGAGTAGCTAGGGCCGTAGGCAGCACTGGTCAAGGCTCTTTACCTGCCCTCTATTATACAATATAGACCAAAAGCCTTTTTGGGTCAGAACACATTAGTACTCTGCTCAATCCTTCATCAAATAATCTCCAATTTGTTATTGTAGTTACCCTGTTTCCTGCTCCTCTATAATTATGTTGAAACACCTCTTCCTGGAGAGGTTGTATGTCCATTCAATTAAAATACGCCTTTCTTGAGCTCAAGTAGTGGGGATTCAAATACGTTCGAGCAGCCCTGCCCTAAGGCTGATCACCCAGCAGTGGTTTCAGCCAGGGTTTGGAAAAGGGCCCCCCATGTCTTTGCTGGGTCTTAGTGAATATGATCTCTTGTCCGTCTACACCATCTTTGCCCAGAATGGAGATCCAGGGACTTAGGTGGGGAAAACATAAGACATAGAGCAAGAAGTTCTGGGCAGAACCAGGTTGGGTTCCAGCACCAGTTCAGGGATTCAGTCAACAACCTGTATTTACCGAGCTTCTCTACCATGCATTGTGCCCAGTGCTGGGAAGACAGCCGCGAACAGGCCAAGTTACTGCCTTTGTGGAGCTCCAGACCCAATGAAGACTTGCGAGGAAGACTGTAAACAAGCAAATGCAGCTTCAGATGGTGATTGGTACAAGGGAAAAAAATCAGGGCTGCCAAGAGGGTAATGTGCTTGAGATGCTGGAACATTCCCTCGAACACAAATCTGAAGATGCAATGGAAGCAAGAGAGAGATTGAAGAGAACAGAGAGACAAACCTGAAAACCATGAGATGTGCCCTCTTCTCCCCTACCTTCTGGGAAGCCACGGGGGTTGGGTTGTGATGCATGGGAGAGAAACAGCAGCCCTTTCCAGATGAGAGCTGAGTGCCCTGGAAGGGGATAGACTGAGTGATCAATTGCTGTGTAATGTGGTCTTTTCTCTCCATATTAGCCTCCATACATTATTGCCCAACTCCAGCCTCTCCGCCAGCCACCCTGCCTTTCATGGCACTGAAAGCCAGGAAACAGCCCCAGAAGACAACATCAGGCTGAGGGTAGAAGTACAACCAACCAGGCCTGAAGCCTAGCAGTCCCTTCTTCCCCCTGGCGGGGTCAGGGCATTCCAGCCACAAGTAGAAGTGCCAGGAGAGTGTCCCCGGAAGTTCCCTCATGGGGGTGCTGCACTGGGGGGCAGTGTCACGTGGGGAGTAGCCAAACTCACACTCTAATTCCCACTCCCCTTCTCACCGGTATTCCTTGAGCTCCCTACGAGGGAGCTCATGATAAAACCTACGTTTCAAATCCTTTCAGGTTTACCCATTCCCAACCAAGGTAACTGATATCCAGGTGAATGGGAACTCGCTGAGAAAATTTATCAGATTTCTGGAAAATATAAGCCAGTACAGATAGAATCACTACATGAAATAAGACTAAGTTTAGCTGCTCATGACAGAGACTACAAATAGCAGCGGCATAAATACAACAAACGTTTATTTTCCTCTCTTGTAGAAGTTTAAAGACGGAGAGTTCATGGCTGATGTCGTAAGTCTGTTTTACTAGGGTTTTGAAGACACGGGTTTCATTCTGGATCACTATTCCGTCAACTCGTCCTCATGACTCAAACTGGAAGCTAAAGCTACCATTCCGTCTGTGTTCCAGGCAGCAGGATAGCAGAGGGAATGAGGAAGGAACAAAAATCAGTTGACTTCAGATTTCTTAACAGTAACACTGGATTTAAGAAAAGAGTTGAAAAATATTTTTAGAGGCTTGAGATGCTGGAACATTCCCTCGAACACAAATCTGAAGATGCAATGGAAGCAAGAGAGATTGAAGAGAACAGAGAGACAAACCTGAAAACCATGAGATGTGCCCTCTTCTCCCCTACCTTCTGGGAAGCCACGGGGGTTGGGTTGTGATGCATGGGAGAGAAACAGCAGCCCTTTCCAGATGAGAGCTGAGTGCCCTGGAAGGGGATAGACTGAGTGATCAATTGCTGTGTAATGTGGTCTTTTCTCTCCATATTAGCCTCCATACATTATTGCCCAACTCCAGCCTCTCCGCCAGCCACCCTGCCTTTCATGGCACTGAAAGCCAGGAAACAGCCCCAGAAGACAACATCAGGCTGAGGGTAGAAGTACAACCAACCAGGCCTGAAGCCTAGCAGTCCCTTCTTCCCCCTGGCGGGGTCAGGGCATTCCAGCCACAAGTAGAAGTGCCAGGAGAGTGTCCCCGGAAGTTCCCTCATGGGGGTGCTGCACTGGGGGGCAGTGTCACGTGGGGAGTAGCCAAACTCACACTCTAATTCCCACTCCCCTTCTCACCGGTATTCCTTGAGCTCCCTACGAGGGAGCTCATGATAAAACCTACGTTTCAAATCCTTTCAGGTTTACCCATTCCCAACCAAGGTAACTGATATCCAGGTGAATGGGAACTCGCTGAGAAAATTTATCAGATTTCTGGAAAATATAAGCCAGTACAGATAGAATCACTACATGAAATAAGACTAAGTTTAGCTGCTCATGACAGAGACTACAAATAGCAGCGGCATAAATACAACAAACGTTTATTTTCCTCTCTTGTAGAAGTTTAAAGACGGAGAGTTCATGGCTGATGTCGTAAGTCTGTTTTACTAGGGTTTTGAAGACACGGGTTTCATTCTGGATCACTATTCCGTCAACTCGTCCTCATGACTCAAACTGGAAGCTAAAGCTACCATTCCGTCTGTGTTCCAGGCAGCAGGATAGCAGAGGGAATGAGGAAGGAACAAAAATCAGTTGACTTCAGATTTCTTAACAGTAACACTGGATTTAAGAAAAGAGTTGAAAAATATTTTTAGAGGATTGAAAAGAAAGAACTTGGAACCTAGACTTTGGCCTCTGGCTAAATGATCAGGTACATAAAGGATATAATCCCTTGATCATAAAGAGCCCCTCTTTGAAATTGCTGTTAGAGGAAGCATTCAAACAAGAAGAGAAGTAAATATAGGCGTGCTCAACAATAAGCAGTAAGAGGGATTGAATCACTTATTTAAATTATTCTTGTCTAAGTAAATGGTACAGTGCAGTGCCGACAAAACACCGCCTGGGTGGGCATAAACTCGGGAGTGGGAGCCCCACCAGGTACGTGGAAAGGAAACTGACTCCCTTTGGAGGGAAACTTCTCAACTGACCAAAGAGGCAATTTCAGACGAGGTGGTATTTTTGTACTTTCTCACAAGGCTTGTCTAAAACCAGTACACTCTAACTCTCCAGCTATTTATTCTCTGGCTCAAAATTTCCAGGTAGAAATTTCCAAACTTTCCAGTGGTGGCTGGAGGATGGATCCCTGAGCAGGGCGGGGTGTTCAACAAAGGGCAGAGTTCAGGGCCGGTGAAGTTGATCTTTACCTGTGTTATTTACCTGGCAGAGGTTTAGGTATTAAATTAACAGGAAATTGCGAAGCCCTTAGAAAAAAGGCAGGCTGCCAAGAGTATCTCTCCCTTCCCTCTGTCTATGCCCCAAAAATCATAGAACAAACAGGCTTGTTCTTATTTTTATGGTTTATCTGTGGAGATGCAAAGTGAAACTAGGATTTGTAAAACAATTTTGCCTGTTCATATTTACTCAAGTGGAGCTGGAGAGGAGAAGTGACAGAGAAATGCCAGTTTGGAAGTCAAGGGGCAATTTTCACTGAGTGATCGGAGCCTCCTTTCTCCTCTCTCATCCTAGTCTTCTCTTCCTTCCTGCTTCCACTCCCCTGTGTGAGTTCATCTCCTCATTGTTTTTGGAAAGAAAATAATTTCTTTCCTCCATTCTAGATCCTTTGGCCAGTATGAGGATTAAATTGACCGACAGGGAAAAAAACCAAGTTATGTGCACACCAGAGACCCACAAAGACAGGAGATGCAAGGGCAGTTGGGTGATTGAGGCTTAGATGCCATCCTGAGCTGAGGAAAGGGTTCCGGGCCTGGGATCCTAGAGAGGGAGGCGGGCCCGTCACAGGAAGATGAGAAGAGCAGGTGGTTGGTATCAGCTATTACTAGGCAGGTAAGTCTCTCAGCTTAGAGACAAAGCTATCTCTGGTAATAGCTATCTTTTGGTACAGACTTTCTTTTCAAAATCTGTTAGGCTGCTCTGGTGGCTCGGACAGTACGAATCTTCCTGCCAAACAGATTCGATCCCTGGGTTGGGAAGAGTCCCTAGAGAAGGAAATGGCTACCTACTCCAGTAATCTTGCCTGGAGAATCCCACAGACAGAGGAGCCTGGCAGGCTACAGTCTGTGGGGTCACAAAGAGTCAGACAGGACTGAACTTGACTAATACTTTCACTTTTCAGGAAGTTAAGGAAGAGGTAAAATGTTTTCCTAATTTTGCTGGGTCTCTGGGTCTTAATTGCCTTCAGTTCAAAATAATCCACAAACCAAGGTGGCACATTTTGGGGTGGCATATTCTGCTCTTTTGTGGTCTACTGGCCAGCACTGGTTTGCATCAGGGCACTGAGAATGCAGATCTCTGTGACAGCTGATATTCTTCTGGAGGTTAAGCATCTCAGCTTCACCTGAACTCTAGGGTCTAATGAAGGTTTGTTAAGAAGGCCTGGGAGGGGATGCTGAGCCAGAGACCCCCGACTTATGCCCCTTTAGTGCCCTTGCTGGGTCATGGTGGTATAGTGGTGTCAGTAGGAGAGGTGGGCAGGCCCCCAGGGCACACCTGCACTGACTGAGTGGACCAGGGCGGGGCAGGGAGGCAATCCTCCATCACTAGAAACCTGTACTCAAGCCTCACTTCAGCCATTCTACCCCATCCCACACTCACGCATCCACCGAGGGGCGCATGGTAGAAGACCGAGCAACAACTGAAAGGACATCTGTGTGAAGTGTGGACACCAGCCTGCCCTGTTTAGTATCCAGGAGTGTCTGACAAGCTCCCTGACAGGAAAAAACCAAGTTATGTGCACACCAGAGACCCACAAAGACAGGAGATGCAAGGGCAGTTGGGTGATTGAGGCTTAGATGCCATCCTGAGCTGAGGAAAGGGTTCCGGGCCTGGGATCCTAGAGAGGGAGGCGGGCCCGTCACAGGAAGATGAGAAGAGCAGGTGGTTGGTATCAGCTATTACTAGGCAGGTAAGTCTCTCAGCTTAGAGACAAAGCTATCTCTGGTAATAGCTATCTTTTGGTACAGACTTTCTTTTCAAAATCTGTTAGGCTGCTCTGGTGGCTCGGACAGTAACGAATCTTCCTGCCAAACAGATTCGATCCCTGGGTTGGGAAGAGTCCCTAGAGAAGGAAATGGCTACCTACTCCAGTAATCTTGCCTGGAGAATCCCACAGACAGAGGAGCCTGGCAGGCTACAGTCTGTGGGGTCACAAAGAGTCAGACAGGACTGAACTTGACTAATACTTTCACTTTTCAGGAAGTTAAGGAAGAGGTAAAATGTTTTCCTAATTTTGCTGGGTCTCTGGGTCTTAATTGCCTTCAGTTCAAAATAATCCACAAACCAAGGTGGCACATTTTGGGGTGGCATATTCTGCTCTTTTGTGGTCTACTGGCCAGCACTGGTTTGCATCAGGGCACTGAGAATGCAGATCTCTGTGACAGCTGATATTCTTCTGGAGGTTAAGCATCTCAGCTTCACCTGAACTCTAGGGTCTAATGAAGGTTTGTTAAGAAGGCCTGGGAGGGGATGCTGAGCCAGAGACCCCCGACTTATGCCCCTTTAGTGCCCTTGCTGGGTCATGGTGGTATAGTGGTGTCAGTAGGAGAGGTGGGCAGGCCCCCAGGGCACACCTGCACTGACTGAGTGGACCAGGGCGGGGCAGGGAGGCAATCCTCCATCACTAGAAACCTGTACTCAAGCCTCACTTCAGCCATTCTACCCCATCCCACACTCACGCATCCACCGAGGGGCGCATGGTAGAAGACCCGAGAGCAACAACTGAAAGGACATCTGTGTGAAGTGTGGACACCAGCCTGCCCTGTTTAGTATCCAGGAGTGTCTGACAAGCTCCCTGAGTGGGACTTGCATGCCTGCATCTTCAGCACAATGTTGGCAAAATGCACCATCGACCTGCACCCTCCAAGAGGGCTTCTGCACCTGCTGCCACGACTGTGGCTTCCAGGTGACTCCAGGAGGCTCTGGTCAGCACCTGAGGCTCTGGATAGGCAGGGAGAGAATAACAGCTGACCTGTGCTGTAAGGACTTTGAAGTCACTCAGCTTGGTCCTTTAAAATCCATCTGGCTGGGCACTAGAATTTCAACCACTTTAGACCATAAAATTCTGGCACCTTGTTTTATGCCCCTGAATATGTTCCAGTGTCTCCTAGTTTGTAGTCTATGGAAACTTGAATAGAGTTTGTATCCTATTGTGTGAAAATTGTATAACTCTTCATTATGTTGAATTGGTTCATGATGCTTTTCAGATCTACTATATTCTACTTTTCTCTGTATTCATTCTATTAATTTTTGAGAGTTTGATATTGAAATTCCAGTGAAAAATCTTAATTTATCTACTTAAAAATAATTGTAATATATGGTATAACTATATCTAACTTTGTTCTGTATTTTCCAAGTTTCCTGTAAATGTGTTATCATACTTTTATAATTTAAAAAATAAAAAGCAATGAGAAAAAAAATCAACCTGACCAGATCACATTAGAGCTTGAGCCCGAGTCTCCCCAGATCCAGCCTTATGGTATAGGATGCAGTGCCCAAGAGTGGCCAGGAGTGACTGGGGGCTCTAGGAGTGGAATGGGGCCATTCCTCCCCAGGATATCATGAATGGACCAACCTCACCAACCAGACACCCTTTCTCTGCCAGGCCCGTTGATGTCAGAGTGAATGGAAGGACAGTAATTACAAGAGACATCTCCATTCCTCAGGCAAGGCTCAGAGCAAGCACTGCTTGACAGACTGTCAAATACAAGGGCAGCAGTGTCTATGGACGGACCTGAGGGCCAGTGTTCATCATGGACTCTCTGCTCCTGTACTTACACATCTCATTCTGTGCATTTCCAGTAGCTCCTTAATCCTCAGCTGATGAAACCTAGGATATCCGTGTTTTGGGGATATGGAGACTGGGTGACTTCATGACCGCTGTTCCCAGGGCTCTGGTGTAGCATGAGGTGACCACTAAGTATTAATCTTATGATAACATTTCTGGCTCAGACCATATCCTAGCTAGCAGTTCCCTTGCCTACAGGGATGGATCAAGGATTCAGAAGGATGGTCTCAGTCAGTGCATGGGCATCGACCTGCACCCTCCAAGAGGGCTTCTGCACCTGCTGCCACGACTGTGGCTTCCAGGTGACTCCAGGAGGCTCTGGTCAGCACCTGAGGCTCTGGATAGGCAGGGAGAGAATAACAGCTGACCTGTGCTGTAAGGACTTTGAAGTCACTCAGCTTGGTCCTTTAAAATCCATCTGGCTGGGCACTAGAATTTCAACCACTTTAGACCATAAAATTCTGGCACCTTGTTTTATGCCCCTGAATATGTTCCAGTGTCTCCTAGTTTGTAGTCTATGGAAACTTGAATAGAGTTTGTATCCTATTGTGTGAAAATTGTATAACTCTTCATTATGTTGAATTGGTTCATGATGCTTTTCAGATCTACTATATTCTACTTTTCTCTGTATTCATTCTATTAATTTTTGAGAGTTTGATATTGAAATTCCAGTGAAAAATCTTAATTTATCTACTTAAAAATAATTGTAATATATGGTATAACTATATCTAACTTTGTTCTGTATTTTCCAAGTTTCCTGTAAATGTGTTATCATACTTTTATAATTTAAAAAATAAAAAGCAATGAGAAAAAAAATCAACCTGACCAGATCACATTAGAGCTTGAGCCCGAGTCTCCCCAGATCCAGCCTTATGGTATAGGATGCAGTGCCCAAGAGTGGCCAGGAGTGACTGGGGGCTCTAGGAGTGGAATGGGGCCATTCCTCCCCAGGATATCATGAATGGACCAACCTCACCAACCAGACACCCTTTCTCTGCCAGGCCCGTTGATGTCAGAGTGAATGGAAGGACAGTAATTACAAGAGACATCTCCATTCCTCAGGCAAGGCTCAGAGCAAGCACTGCTTGACAGACTGTCAAATACAAGGGCAGCAGTGTCTATGGACGGACCTGAGGGCCAGTGTTCATCATGGACTCTCTGCTCCTGTACTTACACATCTCATTCTGTGCATTTCCAGTAGCTCCTTAATCCTCAGCTGATGAAACCTAGGATATCCGTGTTTTGGGGATATGGAGACTGGGTGACTTCATGACCGCTGTTCCCAGGGCTCTGGTGTAGCATGAGGTGACCACTAAGTATTAATCTTATGATAACATTTCTGGCTCAGACCATATCCTAGCTAGCAGTTCCCTTGCCTACAGGGATGGATCAAGGATTCAGAAGGATGGGCTCAGTCAGTGCATGGGTACACAGGTTTCACTGCCAGTCTGTGTGTTTGATGGGACCCCTGATCACTTGAAAACACATGGGAGCAATGCCTTTCTGGTCTTGGAATTAGGCACGTGATTTGTTTTTAATCTAACTGACATCCTGAGTAAAATATAGCCGGTCTTGTTTCTTTCTTTGCAGGGGCTGCTAGACAGCTCAGAGTCAAATTGTGACTTACAACTAGCAAGTGTAGAGAATTTCATGGCAAGCATTTTGTGTGTTAATCTTATCCCTGGCTTCATATTATTTCTCTTAGGCTAATTCTTTCTTCTTCCTAATATCTTCTGTGACTTCTTTAAAAAATATTTTGTTACTGTATTTTTCAAGTAAGCTTAAATGTTTTCTCCCTACCTTTTTTAGTCAGTACAAGATGAGAATAAAGAAAGACACACCGAAAATATCTCAAATGTTTTTACTTGGATTTCTGTAACTCTATGCCATTCTCTAATCTGGGAAGCTCCGGGGTTTTATTGAGTTGAAAGTTTATATTTTCAGTCTTTGGGAATAATCGTTTTGTCATCATTTCTGTGATTCCTGCCGTAGAAAGAATCTTTACCCACTTACATTCCTTTAAATTTCCTCTTCTTCCATCTGATGTTTGCTTGATGCCCAACACAATGGTTATGAACTTATCTTTGTTTTCTGGATAGTGCAATGGCATTCAGAAACACATGTCCTCATGCAGTTTTATAATCCTCTAGAAGAATTCTAAGAATTTTGAGTTTTTAAGCACCCCCCAACCCCACCCTGGTTTGGGGATGGATCTGGTACAGATCAACATCAGAAAGTCAGTAGCTTGTCTTCAAGGGAAACTTGGAAAAAACAGTATGAAGATGAGAGCTTTCTCTGTAAATTTTGCATTTCCAGTAGCTCCTTAATCCTCAGCTGATGAAACCTAGGATATCCGTGTTTTGGGGATATGGAGACTGGGTGACTTCATGACCGCTGTTCCCAGGGCTCTGGTGTAGCATGAGGTGACCACTAAGTATTAATCTTATGATAACATTTCTGGCTCAGACCATATCCTAGCTAGCAGTTCCCTTGCCTACAGGGATGGATCAAGGATTCAGAAGGATGGGCTCAGTCAGTGCATGGGTACACAGGTTTCACTGCCAGTCTGTGTGTTTGATGGGACCCCTGATCACTTGAAAACACATGGGAGCAATGCCTTTCTGGTCTTGGAATTAGGCACGTGATTTGTTTTTAATCTAACTGACATCCTGAGTAAAATATAGCCGGTCTTGTTTCTTTCTTTGCAGGGGCTGCTAGACAGCTCAGAGTCAAATTGTGACTTACAACTAGCAAGTGTAGAGAATTTCATGGCAAGCATTTTGTGTGTTAATCTTATCCCTGGCTTCATATTATTTCTCTTAGGCTAATTCTTTCTTCTTCCTAATATCTTCTGTGACTTCTTTAAAAAATATTTTGTTACTGTGTTTTTCAAGTAGGCTTAAATGTTTTCTCCCTACCTTTTTTAGTCAGTACAAGATGAGAATAAAGAAAGACACACCGAAAATATCTCAAATGTTTTTACTTGGATTTCTGTAACTCTATGCCATTCTCTAATCTGGGAAGCTCCGGGGTTTTATTGAGTTGAAAGTTTATATTTTCAGTCTTTGGGAATAATCGTTTTGTCATCATTTCTGTGATTCCTGCCGTAGAAAGAATCTTTACCCACTTACATTCCTTTAAATTTCCTCTTCTTCCATCTGATGTTTGCTTGATGCCCAACACAATGGTTATGAACTTATCTTTGTTTTCTGGATAGTGCAATGGCATTCAGAAACACATGTCCTCATGCAGTTTTATAATCCTCTAGAAGAATTCTAAGAATTTTGAGTTTTTAAGCACCCCCCAACCCCACCCTGGTTTGGGGATGGATCTGGTACAGATCAACATCAGAAAGTCAGTAGCTTGTCTTCAAGGGAAACTTGAGAAGAAAAAACTGCAGTCACTGAAGCTTCATGAGAGCTTCCACAGGCTTCCAGCTCCCTCGGGGGCCAACACAGACAACAGGGACCTGAAAACCCAGTGTGTGGGTGTGGGTGTTTATCACCGTGTATTATGAAGGCAGAAATCAGTCCTCTTCTCAGCAGATTTCTTGTAGAAAAAGAACAGAAAATAAGGACAATGAAAAAAGAACGAATATCACTCACTCTTCTATTACTAACATCTAGGGGGTTAATCTACCAGTTTTTTTTTTTTTTTTTTTAACTAAGTCTTGATTATATTTAACAAATATTTATTGAAGCCCTAGAATAAGTAAAATCCTGTGTTATGTCCTGGAATATGAGAGTGTGCAAAACTAGACATAATTCCTACTCTGTGACTCCTACCACAGATCTATACTACCATTAACCATTTATACAGATGGCATCACATCATGTTCGTATATTGCTTTTCTCGCTGGGCCTTATATTCTGGATATCTTTCCGTGTCAACCTCTATAGACTGACAACGTCATTTCAAAAGGCTAAATAAACTTTGTCATGTGTATGATTTATTGCTGTTTAGTCGCTAAATCATGTCTGAGTCTTTTGTGACCCTGTGGACTGTAGCCCTCCAAGCTCCTCTGTCTATGGGATTTCCCTGGCAAGAATACTACAGTAAGTTGCTATTTCCTTCTCCAGAGGATCTTCCCAACTCAGAGGTCAATCTGGTGTCTCCTGCACGACTGGCAGATTCTTTACAGCTAAGCCACCAGGGAATTCCACAATTAATCATAGTTCATTTCAATCAGTATCCTAATGTATGGGACTTCTATGCAATTATGAAAAGCACCTCTGTGCACAGCCTGACATGTACAGATCTTGTGCACTGGTTTTATGATTTCAAGATGCTCTTACATCCTCCTCAGATGCACCAGTGTGGAAAACTGGCTCTAAGTCGCCCATCATCTTTCTGGCTTTCCTGGTTCAATGACTACTGCTTGTACCTGGGTGATCATTTTGTGCAGGAAGCCTGACTTGTTTACATTCGGGTCTAGCTGACTGAACTGCTTGGGAGATGACTCAAGAGAGTGTCTGCCTTCAGCCTTAAAATGGCCTTATATTCTACAGTGACAGCATCATCTCATGGTGCTTTTAGAGATAAAGATTGCACTGCTCTGTCACTTCTGGTGGTGGAAGGAACCGTATCTTTTTCTATATATGGCTTATTAGAGAACTAGCACCTTGTTCCTGCAATATCCTGGTGTGCATTAAGTGTATCTGATACATGAATGCATGAATGAAGAACTTTCGGGATTGGAAAAATGATGTGGGTGAGGGATAGACAGTTCACAAGTAGGAGGTAACATGTAGTAGATGATAGGCAGGCTTGAGTTCGATAGCATGGTAAGTTAAAGATGAATGTTTTGGTTTGTAGGGAAAAAAAAGCACACTAGGAATAAGAAGTTTGGCTAAAAAAATTAGTAGATGAAATAAATGGCAGACTCAACATACACAGAGAAGGACTGCATATAAATAAACCAGATGGGATAAATAGAAAACTAAACCAATGTGGTAGACTGAAGTCTAACCATATTAATAATTATTTTTATCAATGAACTGAATACTTTTATGTGAGAAATAGAAATTATCAGATTGCATTAAAAAGCATATAGGTTATTCACTAAGATAGACTATATGCTGGGTCATAAAACAAACCTCAAAGGATTGAAAACACACAAGGTACATTATCTGAAGTATTTAATTAGTCATCAATAAGATACCTAGGAATTCCACAATTAATCATAGTTCATTTCAATCAGTATCCTAATGTATGGGACTTCTATGCAATTATGAAAAGCACCTCTGTGCACAGCCTGACATGTACAGATCTTGTGCACTGGTTTTATGATTTCAAGATGCTCTTACATCCTCCTCAGATGCACCAGTGTGGAAAACTGGCTCTAAGTCGCCCATCATCTTTCTGGCTTTCCTGGTTCAATGACTACTGCTTGTACCTGGGTGATCATTTTGTGCAGGAAGCCTGACTTGTTTACATTCGGGTCTAGCTGACTGAACTGCTTGGGAGATGACTCAAGAGAGTGTCTGCCTTCAGCCTTAAAATGGCCTTATATTCTACAGTGACAGCATCATCTCATGGTGCTTTTAGAGATAAAGATTGCACTGCTCTGTCACTTCTGGTGGTGGAAGGAACCGTATCTTTTTCTATATATGGCTTATTAGAGAACTAGCACCTTGTTCCTGCAATATCCTGGTGTGCATTAAGTGTATCTGATACATGAATGCATGAATGAAGAACTTTCGGGATTGGAAAAATGATGTGGGTGAGGGATAGACAGTTCACAAGTAGGAGGTAACATGTAGTAGATGATAGGCAGGCTTGAGTTCGATAGCATGGTAAGTTAAAGATGAATGTTTTGGTTTGTAGGGAAAAAAAAGCACACTAGGAATAAGAAGTTTGGCTAAAAAAATTAGTAGATGAAATAAATGGCAGACTCAACATACACAGAGAAGGACTGCATATAAATAAACCAGATGGGATAAATAGAAAACTAAACCAATGTGGTAGACTGAAGTCTAACCATATTAATAATTATTTTTATCAATGAACTGAATACTTTTATGTGAGAAATAGAAATTATCAGATTGCATTAAAAAGCATATAGGTTATTCACTAAGATAGACTATATGCTGGGTCATAAAACAAACCTCAAAGGATTGAAAACACACAAGGTACATTATCTGAAGTATTTAATTAGTCATCAATAAGATACCTAGAAATTCCTCAAATATATAGGACACTTTCTAAGTAACTTGTGGGAAATGAAAACAAATGAAGTTAGGAAATATTTTTAATTAAATAAAAGTAAAAGTGAAACAGCAAAATTTGTGCAGTATGACTAAATTAGTATGCAGAAAGATTTTTTTGTTATCATTATGGACTGTATGTCTTTTCTTCCCCTCAACTTTTTTTCTGTTGTTTCTTGTTTCATTTTTTGTTTTGTTACAAAGTTCTATTTTTTAAAAATTTGCCTATTTATTTATAACTGTGCTGGGTCTTCATTGCCTTGGCAGACTTTATTTGCAGTGGGCAGGGCTACTCTTCATTGCAGTGCATAGGCTTCTCATTGTGGTGACTTCTCTTGTTGCAAAGCCCGGGCTCTAGGCACACAGGCTTCCAAAGTTGCATCCTGTAGGTGTGGTACTTGTGGTTCATGGGCTATGGAATGCAGGGTCAGTAGCTGTGGCACACAGACTTAGTTGCTCTGCAGCATGTGGGATTCTCCTGGACCAGGGGTTGAACCCGTGTCTCGTGCAGACTCTTTCCCACTATACCACCAGGGAAGTCCCTGTTTTGTTTTGTTTTTGTTTTTGTTTACTATTTATTTGGCTGTCCAAGGTCTTTGTTGCAGCATGCAGGATCTTTTAACTGCTGCATTATTTTTGGTGCTAGCTTCGAAATCTAAGTTGTAGCACATGGGATCTAGCTCCTTGACCAGGGATCAAACCTGGACTCCTTGCATAGGAAGCCCAGAGTCTCAACCACTAGACCACTAGGGAGGTCCTCCCCTCAACTTTTTGAATGAGAGAGTATTGCTCTTTTTGCTGTCTCAGTCTCACCAGTATTTGTCAGGTGTGTATCAGAGAGCTACTTAGTCTCTGTAGTTCACAGAATTAGTCATTGCAGGTGGACCAAAGAAGGTGTCTGACCAGAATTTCTGGCCCTAGGGGAGTACTTCTTGCTTGTAATTGGCTTCTGTGCAGTGAGAATCAGGCATCACTTTCCCCAACCCTAGATTCATTCCTAGAAATGAGCCACCCTGACTCATTTCTGTTTCCATTACACAGATTATGGTGGTGATGATAGTGAAGGAGTCACTCAAACATGTTTGGGGCCTCACACATGGAGAGAGAGGTATAGCACAAGCTTGAAAAGGGTGTTGGGAATCTTGTGCAAAAGAGTACATATGTTTAAGGCTGTTCATTGTGGTACTCTTTATGAAAGTGAAAGGTTGGAAAAATGTGTCTATCCATCAGTAGGCGATATGTTAAAAAAAAATGTAAAAACCAATACTGAGAATGCACACGTTGATCATCTCTTCAGCATTCCATGCTTCCTTACTAAAACAATCTAATTTTCACTCAGATTATATGCCTTGCCTCATGCAATCTTCTCATTTCAGGGGAAGCTAATCCAAGCCAAATTCATGGATGGGCTCTGGGTGATCTCAGCCAGTCAGTACACTCCAGTCCCCTGGTCCCCTGGTCCCCATCATTGGTGGCTATGTGACTCAAGGTGGTATGACTCAACTGGGTGACTTATAGGACTGTTGCTTGGAATGCTGGGAAATGCACAGGTTTGTGGAGACTTTCTCTGGATGTCAGCAAAGACACACAGCAGCTGTCAGGCAGGCAACTTCTTCCCTGCGCCCTCTGTTTTTTGGCTGTGCCTGAGATTTAAACCGACACAAGGCAAATTAACAAGAGAAAAGCATACAAATTTATAAGAATTGTATATGACATAGGAACACTCATAAGTCAATGAACACCCCAACGAACAGCAAAACATACATGCTTTTAAATTAAGATTGAAAAAAGAGAGGCAGTTGTTAAAAAGTTACTAAACTGTGTGGGGAGGCTAAAGGAAGATAAAAATTATGTTAACAAGGCCTGTTTGTTTGAAATTCTTTCCCTTTTGTCCTTGATAAGAAGATTACTTTCTGGTATACAGAAAGCTTCTTTAGCACAGGAGTTTTCAACTCCTATTTTCAGGAAGGAAAGGGGGGATTCTTCTTGCATCATCTGTATTTTAAGTGCTTTTAGCTCAAAACACACATGGAGCATTTAGGGGTAGAATATGCTACCACCCTTCATGGTCTTGGGTATGTCAGGCAATGGAAACTTCCTGAGACAGACCCCTTTCCCCATGTCCTCTGCCTGCCTCCTGTTTGTAGAAAAGCTGTAGTCTCCCAGGCTTCTTCTGAGTCATGAAAGTCTGGCTCAAGAATTAATGATTGAAAGAATGTGAACACATAGTGACAAAAATAGCCAGCTGGGCCTGGAGAGCTGGTAAGAATTCAAGCAGTAAATCAGCCATATTGGAACTAAGCAGAACCTGGAGGGCTCTTCCCGAGTACAAAAGGGAGCAGCTAATGATTAGGACAACAGAGTATACATGTAAGAGGGCAATTACAACGGTCAGCAGGGAGACTGTTATAGACCCTCGTCAACTCTGAGAACATGGTGCCCTATGTCAGCATAGGTTCTTTGACCATTAGCTGCTCTGGACTCCTTGTCTGGTCCCTTACAATAAACAGGGCACTTTCCTCCACCATAACCTGGTAGCAGGAGACTGACCGTATGGTGTGTAGGTGAGTAGACCCAAATTTGGTTTGGTAACAGATGCTATTGGCAGTCATCTTATAACCACAAGGAGCTAGCTTCGTGGAAGGCAGAGTAGGGGAAAAGAAAGAAATGGGATCTTTGGGTTAATCCTACCCCAGAGCCTGCCACTATTTCCCTGTTGTCTATGTTGAATGGAGTTGGGCTCCCCTTCCCCATCCGTAGGTCCGACAGGTATTACAGCCAGTACTCAATGAGCAGCACTGGGAGCCAGCACTATGCTGAACCTGCAGAGGCTCATTTGCTCAATTAAGGAACAGTTAAATGATAGCACCTCACATAGCTGTTACAGGTGATACATTGCATGGAACAATTTCCAAGAGAAGTGACAAGAGTAGGTAGCAAATATATAGTGTGAAATCCTATGTAATCGGGAAAAAAATGCCTGTTTTAACCAAGTGATCTCTTAGTGGGAGTGGTAAAGGGAGTGGCAGGAGAGAGGAATCCTGTGTGCCTCAGTTTTTTCAGCTTGAACCCCATCTGATGCCAGAGTGAGCGGGGGGCACCCCCTCCTTCAGGGAGACATGGTCAGATGGTGAAGGAGAAACTCAGGGGAAGGGATTTGAAACTCAGGGAAAGAGCCTTTGAAATGCCAAGACAGGACGCCAAGGCTTAAAGCACCCAATGCTTACTGATCCAATAGTCATCCCAGTGGGATCTGCTTTGTCCAGGAGGTGCTGAGACCTGAACCTCATGGGGATTAAGGGAGCAGAGTTGGAAAGCATAGAATTGGCTCATTTCGAGGCTTGTCCAGCTCTCTGGATTTGAGCTTCTGGTAGGTGACAGCTGTCTTGTTTTGAGTCGCCAGTCACCCAGGACTAACACGGGCACTGGTTCAGGGCAACTCTACACAGAGGAGTCCAGGCCTTCATAAGGGTGGGGCACAGACAGCAACAGTGAGGGTTTCCCACCTGAGAGGTCCTGAGAAACTGAGCTCCTCTTCATTGTCAAGCCTGACTTGACAAAGTTCTTCCTGCAGTTTCAGAAACTTCTCCTTGACATGCAGGTATTATTTTTAAGAATAATACCTGCCCAGGCAAGGTATTATTCTGCCCAGACAAGTCTTGATCTGCTTAACTGCTCTCAATAGGAATACATTTGAAAAGAAGAATCCAGTACTGGGGAATTTGCATATTCAGAAAGCTTTCAACAGAAGACTGAGCCTTGAAGCCTGTGAATGAAGTCTTTTTGTGTTTGTGGTGCCATGTGAACCATACAGCAGGGAAGAGAGAAAGGAGGCACATGGCATCCGGGCAGCTGGGTGCTGATAGCCTTGGCAGAAGGCTCAATGAGCAGCACTGGGAGCCAGCACTATGCTGAACCTGCAGAGGCTCATTTGCTCAATTAAGGAACAGTTAAATGATAGCACCTCACATAGCTGTTACAGGTGATACATTGCATGGAACAATTTCCAAGAGAAGTGACAAGAGTAGGTAGCAAATATATAGTGTGAAATCCTATGTAATCGGGAAAAAAATGCCTGTTTTAACCAAGTGATCTCTTAGTGGGAGTGGTAAAGGGAGTGGCAGGAGAGAGGAATCCTGTGTGCCTCAGTTTTTTCAGCTTGAACCCCATCTGATGCCAGAGTGAGCGGGGGGCACCCCCTCCTTCAGGGAGACATGGTCAGATGGTGAAGGAGAAACTCAGGGGAAGGGATTTGAAACTCAGGGAAAGAGCCTTTGAAATGCCAAGACAGGACGCCAAGGCTTAAAGCACCCAATGCTTACTGATCCAATAGTCATCCCAGTGGGATCTGCTTTGTCCAGGAGGTGCTGAGACCTGAACCTCATGGGGATTAAGGGAGCAGAGTTGGAAAGCATAGAATTGGCTCATTTCGAGGCTTGTCCAGCTCTCTGGATTTGAGCTTCTGGTAGGTGACAGCTGTCTTGTTTTGAGTCGCCAGTCACCCAGGACTAACACGGGCACTGGTTCAGGGCAACTCTACACAGAGGAGTCCAGGCCTTCATAAGGGTGGGGCACAGACAGCAACAGTGAGGGTTTCCCACCTGAGAGGTCCTGAGAAACTGAGCTCCTCTTCATTGTCAAGCCTGACTTGACAAAGTTCTTCCTGCAGTTTCAGAAACTTCTCCTTGACATGCAGGTATTATTTTTAAGAATAATACCTGCCCAGGCAAGGTATTATTCTGCCCAGACAAGTCTTGATCTGCTTAACTGCTCTCAATAGGAATACATTTGAAAAGAAGAATCCAGTACTGGGGAATTTGCATATTCAGAAAGCTTTCAACAGAAGACTGAGCCTTGAAGCCTGTGAATGAAGTCTTTTTGTGTTTGTGGTGCCATGTGAACCATACAGCAGGGAAGAGAGAAAGGAGGCACATGGCATCCGGGCAGCTGTGGCTGAGCTGGTGGGGGAGGCACGTTTGCCAAGGGCCAGGGAGGATTCTGGGATGTGTGTGTTAGTCACTGCTCCCTGCAGGTTTCCAGGGAGTTGCTTTGCATGAAGTAAACATGCAACCTTATTCTCAATGCCAAGGGCCACTGCTTATTCAGTGATCTGCAGTCTCCTCTTCCCTGAAGAACAAGGCCTTGTGGAGATGGACGGGAGGCGCAGATTCGAGCTGTTTGGTGTTTCTATGAGATTCAGCCCCATATGTAGATGGACTCCTTTCCTGTCCCTACTCACTTTACTGGGGTCCTGTGGTGGCCAAGGAGCAGTCTGGAGACTTCACCCATGTGGTTTGCTCCCTTTGGCCCCACCCTTTGCTGTCTTCTGGCGCTGGAGAGGCCAAGTGAGAAAACCTTAAGGAGAAAGAAGGCTTTAAAGCCCCGCCCACCAAGAACTGGCCAGGTGTTTCCGCCCCAGTACTGGGGCCCATTGTGGGTCCTCGGCTGGAGGAAGCAGGAAGCTCCCTCTAGAGGTCACAGTGTTAAGGATGCAGGTGTTTGATCAACACCCCTGCCTCCCTCCCTTCCACCTCTTCGCACGCCAAGTCTTTCCCTGTGGCCTGTTGCGTGTATTTTCTTGGAAAGGTGAGAGAGATCTTCTGAGGTTGTTGTCTCAATTCTTGTTTCAGCTCCTGAGTGTGCACTTGGAGTCAAATTGCTAATGTTTAACCTCAGATACCTCTAGAAGCCACTGATAGGATGGGATGTCACTCACAAAGGTGCAAAATACACCCCAAATGATCCTCCATCCCATTTCTCCTAGTCAGCTCTGTCCAGCTCCAGGGGCTCCGCCAGAGGCCTGCTGGGAGCCTGGGGCTATTTGAGCAGTTGTAGCCTCAGGAACCTTCCTCTTTGAAGATAGCTCATGAGCCGATTTAAAGCACCTCCTACCACACTTGCAGAATAGAAGATAAAACTACACCCCAGTGCCATTCTCCAGCAGATGGCAATCCAAACACCATTTCTTGGGTAAAATCAGATTCCCCAGAATATGGTAAAAGCAGTTCACTAGAGCACTAAAGGTAGGCAGGCAAGAGAAGGGCAGAAAAACGGAGCAGGGAGGAGGAGAAAGGCGTACAGGAGAATCCAGTTAGCAGGTTCAGTGTCTTCAGGGAGCCAGCCACCCCAGGTACTTCACCCTGAGTCCAGCAGAAGACAAGTGGACCTTCCTATGTGTTTGTTTTATGTACTCAACTGGGGTCAATCACCCCAGACTTGTATAGAACTCCTCTCCCTCCCAGGGAGGCAAACTTTCCTGCCTTGCCTAGACCCAGGAGCTGGGATCAAGTGGCCCTCTTCCCTGGAAAGCTTCCTCCTTGTCAGCCAATGATGCTACAGTCCTAGCAAGGAGGTGCTTCAAGGCTCCTTGGCTCCCGTCCTACTGTCAGTTCATGGCTCGGTTCCTCCTGGGTTTGGCCAGGAATGCCTCTCGGGTTGCAGCCAAGGGCACGTTGCCGCTTCGAATTCCTACTCCTAGTGTCTGTGACTGGCTGTGTGAGGTGTGATAACGTAACTCGGTATGCGTTCCAGCTGGAGGAAGCAGGAAGCTCCCTCTAGAGGTCACAGTGTTAAGGATGCAGGTGTTTGATCAACACCCCTGCCTCCCTCCCTTCCACCTCTTCGCACGCCAAGTCTTTCCCTGTGGCCTGTTGCGTGTATTTTCTTGGAAAGGTGAGAGAGATCTTCTGAGGTTGTTGTCTCAATTCTTGTTTCAGCTCCTGAGTGTGCACTTGGAGTCAAATTGCTAATGTTTAACCTCAGATACCTCTAGAAGCCACTGATAGGATGGGATGTCACTCACAAAGGTGCAAAATACACCCCAAATGATCCTCCATCCCATTTCTCCTAGTCAGCTCTGTCCAGCTCCAGGGGCTCCGCCAGAGGCCTGCTGGGAGCCTGGGGCTATTTGAGCAGTTGTAGCCTCAGGAACCTTCCTCTTTGAAGATAGCTCATGAGCCGATTTAAAGCACCTCCTACCACACTTGCAGAATAGAAGATAAAACTACACCCCAGTGCCATTCTCCAGCAGATGGCAATCCAAACACCATTTCTTGGGTAAAATCAGATTCCCCAGAATATGGTAAAAGCAGTTCACTAGAGCACTAAAGGTAGGCAGGCAAGAGAAGGGCAGAAAAACGGAGCAGGGAGGAGGAGAAAGGCGTACAGGAGAATCCAGTTAGCAGGTTCAGTGTCTTCAGGGAGCCAGCCACCCCAGGTACTTCACCCTGAGTCCAGCAGAAGACAAGTGGACCTTCCTATGTGTTTGTTTTATGTACTCAACTGGGGTCAATCACCCCAGACTTGTATAGAACTCCTCTCCCTCCCAGGGAGGCAAACTTTCCTGCCTTGCCTAGACCCAGGAGCTGGGATCAAGTGGCCCTCTTCCCTGGAAAGCTTCCTCCTTGTCAGCCAATGATGCTACAGTCCTAGCAAGGAGGTGCTTCAAGGCTCCTTGGCTCCCGTCCTACTGTCAGTTCATGGCTCGGTTCCTCCTGGGTTTGGCCAGGAATGCATCTCGGGATGCAGACAAGGGCACGTTGCCGATTCAAATTCCTACTCCTAGTGTCTGTGACTGGCTGTGTGAGGTGTGATAACGTATATAATCTGCATAGTATTAATGTATATGCTGTTTCCACATATCCAGAGGAGAAACTGCCTGGAGATAAAGGGTCTGAGTTTCCCGGTAAAGCCACAACTTGCAACAGCACTGTGAAAAGTTGTCCTTGCTCCAGTGGGTTATGACCTGCCCTGCCTGGCAAGGCACTGAGCCTGAGGCCCTAGGCAGGAGTTGGAAGAGGCTGCACTTAGGTGTTTCGCATGAGTTTTATGGTGGATTTGTCAGTTCAGTTCTCTGGATCCTGGTTACTAACTCTACCTGTAACCCCTCATGCTTCGTGGCCAGTGGGAGAATGACTGTCCTCTGGAGGTGAGCTGGGATGGATAAAGGCCATAGTAGCACCTGAGAGCTCAGAGCCTTTCACTTGGTCCTGGGCTCCTGGCATCAGTGAGCTTGGTGGACCAGAGGATGGGGCCTTTTGGACTTGGTTCTGCCTTTTCCTTCTTGTACTCTCATCTCCCGCCCTTGGATGGGTTGCTCCAGTGAGTCAGACTTGACTTTCCCGAAAAGAACCAACCCGTGGTCTGAAGACCATACTCAGAGTTGAAGTCTGAGTCCAGCCTGGGGAAGATGCTAAATCCTCAAGCCTAGCCTCAACCAGGCTGTCTCCAAGCTCAGTTATTGGCAGCCTCAGTTATCGGAATGTGTTCATAAATATATTTGGCTTACTTCTTTCTAGTGCTAAACTTCAAAACCACCTCTTGGAGCTATCATGGTCTCCCCAGCGGCTCAGAGGTAAAGAATCTGCCTGCCATGCAGAAGCCGCAGGAGATGTAGCTTTGATTCCTGGGTCAATAAGATCCCCTGGAGGAGGGCATGGCCTCCCACTCTAATATTCTTGCCTGGAGAATCCCATGGACAGAAAAGCCTGGCAGGGCTAGAGTCCATAAGTTGCAAAGAGTTGGACATGACTGAAGCGACTTAGCATGCACTTACGCATCATACAAGGAGCTATTGCTTGAAATTGTTGGTAATTAAAATACAGTTGACCCTTGAACAAGGCTTGACCCTTGAATGAAGGCTTAATCTGAGTATAATTTATAGTTGGCTGCCATATCTGTACTTCCTCTGTATCCTTGGGTGCAACCAGCCACGAGCCATGCAGTACTGTAGAACTTACTGTTCAAAAACACCTGTGTATACGTGGATTTGTGCAGTTCAGACCCGAGTCGTTTAAGGGTCAACTCTAGTTCAATCCAGTGACCACATTTATAAACCACTCTGGATGCAATAACCCAAGTCAAATTTCAACTTATTAAAAAATGGTCCTAATGGTCGCAGGTCTATTCAACTCATGAGATTCTTTCATGTTCTGGGAAGGATTCAAGAGAGAAACATCACCTCATCTCTGACTCCAGGATCTAACAGAGGCGAGAGATGAACACACCAACAGAACAGCACACAGCCGGATGAAGAGTGATGGGGAGGCTTCCCCTGGTGGTCCAGTGGATAAGGACACCGCCTTGTAGTGCAAGGGGCACCAGTTCGAGCCCTGGCCTGGGAAGATCCCACATGCCGCGGAGCGGCTGGACTGCTGTGTCCAATCACTGAGCCGGAGCTCTGGAGCGCATGCGCCCAGAGCTGGCGCTCTGCAACAACAGACGCCACCATGATGGGAGGCCCACAGGAGCCAAAGAACAAAGACGGATGAAAATAGAGAAATGAAAGACCAATGGAAGTGGCCCGCCCGCTCCCCTCCCTCCCCAACCCGACCCCTCGCCCAAAATAAGTAAATAAATAAATCTTAAAAAAAAAAGAGTGATGGGGGACTTCTGGCAGGGGGCTGTTCAGCATGTGGGTTCCCATGCTTTAAGAGTGATGCCTATGGTCTGTGACAAGCACCGTGAGACCTAAGGCAAGATCCGTGCAGAAGAATGTCTGGGGTGAACCCAGTGGCACTGATTGTCAAAATTATTTTTTAAGGCTGTTCTGTGGATTCTTGGCCTTCACTAATGGCCCATAGTATCCCCTATAATTACCGTGACAACTAGCACTGCCTCTGCATCTCCCTGGGTGGGAGAGGAGTGCTGCCAGGTCACCCCTGCTGGGAGGAATCCAACCACCAAGGGTCTGGGGCTCAACACAGTGGTAAATCCTCAGCTCCCTGCCCCTCAGGCATCCATTCTGGTGCAGTGGTAGAAGGGCAGCACCAGAGCCCAGGTCATGGGTCCAAACCTATCGAGTGTCAGTATCTGCTGTTTGTAGCTGCTTCGCATGATTCCCATCTCCTTTGATTAAAGGTTACCAAAACACTATTTGGTCTCTTCGGGCTCTCAGCCCTCATAGTTTCTGTAGAGTTGACCCTCAGTTCTAAAGGTAGTTGTGTAGGGCTGGTCTGGCCATGCGGAGCATTGCCTTCCCCTGCAGAGCGCAGTTCTAGGAGGGACAGGGACCTAATCAGAACCTGGTCAGAGGCCTTCTGCTGACGGGAGACAGGTTGCCTTTCCTGCCAGATTTGACTTCGGAGATTGGGGTGCTAGGGCTGGTGCAGCCATCTGACGACCTTGCAGGATGAACGTGCCTGAATGTGGAACTGACGCGGCACCTCAGACACAGAGAAACGGACTCCGGGGACACGGGCCCTGGGGAACACGGGCTGCTCCTGGAACAAACCACATCTGGACTGGAACTCTCTCTTGACGTTTACAGGAGTCAGTACATACTCGCTTTGCTTATGCCACTTTGGGTTAGATTGTCTGACGTGTAAACAAAAAGGGGCCAGAAAAAGGAGCTAAATGTCTTCAGTTAGAGAGCTGTGCTGATCAGAGGCAGCAGCCTCCGGGTCCCTGGTCCCTGCCACCACGCCTGTGGGTCCCTTTCATCCTGAACGGCAGACTAGACTGCAGCAGGACCCCACCCCACCTTGGCAGAAGTCAGCATTCTTCTTCTGGAAGGCTGGCTTCCCAGAGAAAGATCCTGACAATCCAGGGTACCCTCTTCCAATCTCAGCGTGTGTTCAGAAAGGGAAATCCTGGGATTGGGAGGCGGTGGGTGGGCTCTAGGATTCCTGGCATCCTGTCTGGCCCCCCTTGTGCCCAATCCCACCTGCATTGTCACAGACAGACCTGCCTGCACCCCCGTCCCCCGCCCACACCGGGGCTGTCCTGCTGGTTTGAACCCGGCTCCTTCTTAAAGGCAAGCAGGACATGAGGTACTCTGTGCGTTCTGGGTGATCACTGGAGTTCAGGGCTGTTCTCGCCCTTCTACTACCTACCCCCTCCTACCCCTTGCTGAAACGGCTTCAGTGCATTCTCCACTCCCAGTCTCCACCATCTGCATTCCCCGCTGCCTCCTGCGCTGGCAGGAGAAACTTAACCACCTCCCTCCCAGCTGGTCTTAACGGATGGGTGTATAAATAACACCCAGCTTCCCCTCCTGGTGGGTGACTAGCACTGCCCAGAAGGATACAGCTTCATCTGCCCCCAGGGGCCACTGCACCTGTTTCACACCTTCTTCCCTACTGGTGTTCTGTGGGATCACCTTGAACTAAGATCTCTCCCTCGGCTGCTCCAGGAACTAGATGTCCAAACCCACCAGGCACTGGCCACAAGGCTGTGAGCTGTGCCCTGCCCTGTCTTGCACCTCCTCCCTCCCAGATGAAGCTGAAGAAAGTCAGTGCCTAGAGACAGGGTGTTCTGGTGGGGGGAGGAGCCAGCTACCTGGGATTACTGCTGGATACAACGTTCACTCAATTAAGTTGTCTGATTCCTGTATTTAGAACAGGAAGGTCTTCTGTGACCTTCTAAGTTTCTTCTGTGAGTGTGTGCAGAGAAAGTGGTCCTCTTTGGGTTTGTGGCCCCAACAGGAAGGGCAAAATCCCCAACCTAGTTTACCTGGGGGGCTCACAAAGTCACCAAGGCCCCTACATCTCCCTTCTTCCCCAAATGCCAAGACCAACCTTTGTGTCTCTGGATAAAATACACTAAACAAACTGAGTTCTTTTTTTTTTGATTTTATTTTGGTGACAGAGAGATCCTTGATGGAAAACTGGATCTGTAAGAAAATAAGCACAGAGTCATTAGTCCCCTGGATATCAATACACTAGACTGCAGCAGGACCCCACCCCACCTTGGCAGAAGTCAGCATTCTTCTTCTGGAAGGCTGGCTTCCCAGAGAAAGATCCTGACAATCCAGGGTACCCTCTTCCAATCTCAGCGTGTGTTCAGAAAGGGAAATCCTGGGATTGGGAGGCGGTGGGTGGGCTCTAGGATTCCTGGCATCCTGTCTGGCCCCCCTTGTGCCCAATCCCACCTGCATTGTCACAGACAGACCTGCCTGCACCCCCGTCCCCCGCCCACACCGGGGCTGTCCTGCTGGTTTGAACCCGGCTCCTTCTTAAAGGCAAGCAGGACATGAGGTACTCTGTGCGTTCTGGGTGATCACTGGAGTTCAGGGCTGTTCTCGCCCTTCTACTACCTACCCCCTCCTACCCCTTGCTGAAACGGCTTCAGTGCATTCTCCACTCCCAGTCTCCACCATCTGCATTCCCCGCTGCCTCCTGCGCTGGCAGGGGAGAAACTTAACCACCTCCCTCCCAGCTGGTCTTAACGGATGGGTGTATAAATAACACCCAGCTTCCCCTCCTGGTGGGTGACTAGCACTGCCCAGAAGGATACAGCTTCATCTGCCCCCAGGGGCCACTGCACCTGTTTCACACCTTCTTCCCTACTGGTGTTCTGTGGGATCACCTTGAACTAAGATCTCTCCCTCGGCTGCTCCAGGAACTAGATGTCCAAACCCACCAGGCACTGGCCACAAGGCTGTGAGCTGTGCCCTGCCCTGTCTTGCACCTCCTCCCTCCCAGATGAAGCTGAAGAAAGTCAGTGCCTAGAGACAGGGTGTTCTGGTGGGGGGAGGAGCCAGCTACCTGGGATTACTGCTGGATACAACGTTCACTCAATTAAGTTGTCTGATTCCTGTATTTAGAACAGGAAGGTCTTCTGTGACCTTCTAAGTTTCTTCTGTGAGTGTGTGCAGAGAAAGTGGTCCTCTTTGGGTTTGTGGCCCCAACAGGAAGGGCAAAATCCCCAACCTAGTTTACCTGGGGGGCTCACAAAGTCACCAAGGCCCCTACATCTCCCTTCTTCCCCAAATGCCAAGACCAACCTTTGTGTCTCTGGATAAAATACACTAAACAAACTGAGTTCTTTTTTTTTTGATTTTATTTTGGTGACAGAGAGATCCTTGATGGAAAACTGGATCTGTAAGAAAAATAAGCACAGAGTCATTAGCTTAGACAACACTCTGTGACCCCAGAGTTCTGGTGGCTTTCCAGTTTTATGTCCTCAAGGTGAGCAGCTAAGATCCTCCTGTGGGAAAATAATTTAGGATTAAAATTTCTTCCGTTCATCACTTCCCCTCTTCCTTTTGTCCAGATTCACCGAGATTTTGTGTTTTCCCTTCACACTGTAACGAGCTTATCCAAACTGTCTGGCAGGAACTGGGCTTGGGTTCCTATTGGCACTTCTGCTTCCTCTCCCTGTCCTCAGGCCCCCAGCAGCTGACAGGGAGCCTTGCTGCCCCCAGTGCAGGCCACGGGGGTGAGTTTTACAATCAGCAGTGCCCCGAAGAGGAGGAAGCAGCCAGCCAATTTTAGTGCTGCAACATTCATTGATGGGCTGCAGAGAGACGGGCTCACTAGACTTTTGGAAAGTTCTAGAAACATCTTTTCCCAGAGAGGAGGGTTTGCCATTGTCCAGAGGGGTCTTCATTCTCTAGAGTGAGAGGTATACCAAATTGCCTCTTTCCCTCGCAGATGGTTTAAGAGCTGAGTGTGAGACTCAGGATGATGACCCAGCAAAAGCCCAGAATTAATCCCTCCTCCAACCACCAACATGCCCTCAGGGCGGCTTTCAGTGGCTAAAATACTAAAGCCAGAGAGGTCTTCAGGCCAGCAGGTCAGTGCTTTGCAGTTCATTCTGCACTGGCTACCTCATCGCCTTAAAATGCCCTTGCTGGTCGTAGCGTGCACAGCAGCTGCCTACTTCCCCCAAATCCACTCTCACGTCTTCTTTGACAAAGAAGGGGTGCGTCCAAACAAAGGGGGCCCCTCCGTTTGTTTGGACGCAGCCCTTCTTTGTCCCCCCCCCCCCCCCACCGCCTTGTCTGTAGGGACGGTGTGTCGGGGGAGATCTAGATTGGTCTAATCCAATCATGAACATTTACCCCTGTATGCTATCAGTTTGCTTAAGAAGGGGCAGGAGACCCACCACAGGGGCTTGTTATCCCAATGAGCTGGCACGTATACCGGGGGAGAGGAATCCAGAGGAGATTCTTAACTCAAGAAGAAACAGGGAGGAGGCGGCCTTTTCCCTGCTTCTGGCTGTCAGGGTGTGCGTGTGTGCTAATTTGCTTCCGTCGTGTTTGATTCTTTGTGACCCTATGGACTGTAGTCTGCCAGGCTCCTCTGTCGCTGGGACTCTTCAGGCAATTATACTGGAGTGGGTTGCCATGTCCTCCTCCAGGGGATCTTCCCCAATTCCGGATGGGACCCACCCACGTCTCTTCAGTCTCCTGCATTGTCAGGTAGGTTCTTTACCACTAGCGCCCCCTGGCTGTCAGTGTATGAGGACGCAATTCTGCCAGCTCTTGCAGCCATCTGCCCAGGGTAGATGGGTAGCCATCTGCCCAGGTAGTGCTCCCTGGGCTGAGGGGGTCAGAGCCGGGAGCTGAAAAGGTCCCAGGTGTCTGATGACACCGTGGAGTTAACCACCTCTAACACTTCCCGGCTATTCTGTTGTTATGTGAGATAATCTCCTTAATATCATTTTGAATTGGATTCTCTGAAGTTTGCAGCACCAAGTAACCTAATTCATTATCTACTTATAAATCAAGTCTTAAAAGGCCTTCTGGCATTTGGAAATCTACCAGTTCACACTTTCATTTACAGCTGAATTAAAAAGAGACATGTCAGAGCAACGCCATTGGTAGAACACTTCCCAGTATTTACTGGGAAGCACCTTAGCCACAGGAGAGAGGTCAGTAAGTTTCATTCACCTGTCAAGCTAAGGAATGTTTCTCCTGAAGCAGTGAGAGCTCTTTGCATTTGAAAGGGTCTCCATGGAGAGCAATGGCTGAGCAAAAAGATGCCTGGGAAGGGGGAGTCCAGTAATACAGGAGGCCGGGAAAGTGGGGGCTCAGTGAACACCAAGGTCAGCCCATCCAGTCAAGAGGCAATGAGACCTGAACCTGGGTGCTGGTTCAAGGTCCTCCCTCTGTTCACTATACAAATGGGGATGGGTTCTGGCACCAGGATGGGGGGCCCACGTCTGTCTGTCCACGTGCAGCAGGGAATAGGCGTACAAGCAGAAATGAGCAGCTGGATCCTTGTGATCAGAGGTCACAGCTCCTCCCACTGAGATACAGCTCAGTGAGCTTTCCAAGCGTGGACATGTGTTGACCCAAGCCTACCTGTTCTCCTCACCTCTGGAAACCTCCTGAGATCCTATATGCTTGCCTAGACTCAGAGAAGACCTAGAGCAGGTGTCTTCTCCACAAGGCCACTCTTCACTTGGCTCTATCCATCTCTCCAACATCAGCTACTGCTAATGAGTCTTATGTTCACAGCTAAGACCTGGCCTTTCCTGTGAGCTCCCTCTACTCCTTGGCTTCCTCGACATCTCCACTTGGTTGTCCAGCACAATTAACAGCAAAACAGAACTCTCGATGTCTATCCCCTCTTGTGCCTTCATCTTCTGTCAGTGACATCCCAACATTGGAGTCACCCTTGAGGCTTCCCTTTTCCTCATTATTTCATCCAGCCGATCAGTCACAGGTTGCTGGTTGCCCCCACAGTATACCTGTTCACTTTCCCCTCCACAGCCATTGTCCTGGGCCAAGCATCATCTTTCACCTCACTAGACCAGTGCAAGTGATCCTCCTTTCCCATTCTCTACCCAATAGGCATTGCGATTGCTTTGAAATCAAACCCAGGACCTTGAAATATTCCTGTTTGAGGGCTTCCCTGGTGGTCCAGTGGGTAAAGAGTCCGCCTTGCAGTACATGGGGCACTGGTTCAATCCCTGGCCTGGGAAGATCCCACGAGCCACAGAGCAGCTGGACCGGTGTGTCCAATTACGAACCAGTGCCCTGGAGTACGTGTGCCCAGAGTTGGTGCTCTGCAAAGGGAGAGGCCACTGTAATGGGAGGCCCACACAGGCCAAAGAATAAAGATGGGTGAAAATAAATAAATAAAAAACCAATAAATGAGGCCAAAATTAAAAAAAAAGAAATATTCCTATTTGAGGGGAGGATGAATGAGTCAATACCGGGTTGGCCAAAATAGTTTGAGGCTTTTCATAATGATATGGAAATGATCTTCTTGGTCAGCTCAGGTGGTCAACCCATGAACTTCTTATTGCAAAATTCAGACTTAAATTGAAGAAAGTAGGGAAAAACCACTATGCCATTCTGATATGACCTTATGATTATACAAATCCCTTATGATCCTCAGTGAGCTTTCCAAGCGTGGACATGTGTTGACCCAAGCCTACCTGTTCTCCTCACCTCTGGAAACCTCCTGAGATCCTATATGCTTGCCTAGACTCAGAGAAGACCTAGAGCAGGTGTCTTCTCCACAAGGCCACTCTTCACTTGGCTCTATCCATCTCTCCAACATCAGCTACTGCTAATGAGTCTTATGTTCACAGCTAAGACCTGGCCTTTCCTGTGAGCTCCCTCTACTCCTTGGCTTCCTCGACATCTCCACTTGGTTGTCCAGCACAATTAACAGCAAAACAGAACTCTCGATGTCTATCCCCTCTTGTGCCTTCATCTTCTGTCAGTGACATCCCAACATTGGAGTCACCCTTGAGGCTTCCCTTTTCCTCATTATTTCATCCAGCCGATCAGTCACAGGTTGCTGGTTGCCCCCACAGTATACCTGTTCACTTTCCCCTCCACAGCCATTGTCCTGGGCCAAGCATCATCTTTCACCTCACTAGACCAGTGCAAGTGATCCTCCTTTCCCATTCTCTACCCAATAGGCATTGCGATTGCTTTGAAATCAAACCCAGGACCTTGAAATATTCCTGTTTGAGGGCTTCCCTGGTGGTCCAGTGGGTAAAGAGTCCGCCTTGCAGTACATGGGGCACTGGTTCAATCCCTGGCCTGGGAAGATCCCACGAGCCACAGAGCAGCTGGACCGGTGTGTCCAATTACGAACCAGTGCCCTGGAGTACGTGTGCCCAGAGTTGGTGCTCTGCAAAGGGAGAGGCCACTGTAATGGGAGGCCCACACAGGCCAAAGAATAAAGATGGGTGAAAATAAATAAATAAAAAACCAATAAATGAGGCCAAAATTAAAAAAAAAGAAATATTCCTATTTGAGGGGAGGATGAATGAGTCAATACCGGGTTGGCCAAAATAGTTTGAGGCTTTTCATAATGATATGGAAATGATCTTCTTGGTCAGCTCAGGTGGTCAACCCATGAACTTCTTATTGCAAAATTCAGACTTAAATTGAAGAAAGTAGGGAAAAACCACTATGCCATTCTGATATGACCTAAATCAAATCCCTTATGATTATACAGCTGAAGTTAGAAATAGATTCAAGGGACTAGATCTGATAGATAGAGGGCCAGAACTATGGACAGAGGTTCATAATATTGTACAGGAGGCTGCGATCAGAACCATCCCCAAGAAAAAGAAATGCAAAAAAGGTGAGATGGTTGTCTGAAGAGAAAATAGCTGAGGAAAGAAGAGATGTGAAAGACAAAGAGAAAAGGAAAGATATAGCCAACTGAATGCAGAGTTCTAGAGAACAGCAAGGAGAGAGAAGAAAGCCTTCGTAGGTGAACAATGCAAAGAAATAGAGGAAAACAATAGACTGAGGAAAACTAGAGACCTCTACAAGAAAATTAGAGATACCAAGGGAACATTTCATGCAAAGACAGGCACTATAAAGGACAGAAATGGTTATGGACCTAACAGAATCAGAAGATATTAAGAGGAGGTAGAAAGAATACACAGAAGAACTCTACAAAAAAGATCTTAATGAGGGCTTTCCCTGGTGGTCCAGTGGGTAAGGACACCGCCTTGCAGTGCAAGGGGCGCCGGTTCGATCCCTGGCCTGGGAAGATCCCACGTGCCGTGGAGCGGCTGGACTGCTGTGTCCAATCACTGAGCCGGAGCTCTGGAGTGCATGCACCCAGGGCCGGCGCTCTGTAACAATAGACGCCACTGCGATGGGAGGCCCACAGGAGCCAAAGAACAAAGACGGATGAAAATGGAGAAAAGAAAGACCAATAGAAGTGGCCCGCCCGCTCCCCTCCCTCCCCAACCCAACCCCCGCCCAAAATAAATAAATAAATAAATCTTTAAAAAAAAAAAAAAGATCTTAATGAATCAGATGACCATGACGGTGTGATCACTCACCTAGAGCCAGACATCTTAGAGTGTGAAATCAAGCAGAGTCTAGGAAGCATTACTATGAACAAAGCTAGTGGAGGTGATGGAATACCAGTTGAGCTATTTAAAATCCTAAAAGATGACGCTGTTAAAGTGCTTCACTAAATATGCCAGCAAATCTGGAAAATTCAGCAGTGTCCCCAAGACTGGTAAAGGTCAATTTTCATTCCACTCTCAAACAAGGTCTATGGTCATACCACCATGAACGCGCCCGATCTCGTCAAAGAAGGGCAATGCCAAAGAATGTTCAAACTACTGCACAACTGGACTCATTTAACCTGCTAGCAAAGTAATACTCAAAATCCTTCAAATGAGGCTTCAGTGGTACATGAATCGAAAACTTCCAGATGTACGAGCTAAATTTAGAAAAGGCTGCGATCAGAACCATCCCCAAGAAAAAGAAATGCAAAAAAGGTGAGATGGTTGTCTGAAGAGAAAATAGCTGAGGAAAGAAGAGATGTGAAAGACAAAGAGAAAAGGAAAGATATAGCCAACTGAATGCAGAGTTCTAGAGAACAGCAAGGAGAGAGAAGAAAGCCTTCGTAGGTGAACAATGCAAAGAAATAGAGGAAAACAATAGACTGAGGAAAACTAGAGACCTCTACAAGAAAATTAGAGATACCAAGGGAACATTTCATGCAAAGACAGGCACTATAAAGGACAGAAATGGTTATGGACCTAACAGAATCAGAAGATATTAAGAGGAGGTAGAAAGAATACACAGAAGAACTCTACAAAAAAGATCTTAATGAGGGCTTTCCCTGGTGGTCCAGTGGGTAAGGACACCGCCTTGCAGTGCAAGGGGCGCCGGTTCGATCCCTGGCCTGGGAAGATCCCACGTGCCGTGGAGCGGCTGGACTGCTGTGTCCAATCACTGAGCCGGAGCTCTGGAGTGCATGCACCCAGGGCCGGCGCTCTGTAACAATAGACGCCACTGCGATGGGAGGCCCACAGGAGCCAAAGAACAAAGACGGATGAAAATGGAGAAAAGAAAGACCAATAGAAGTGGCCCGCCCGCCCCCCCCCCTCCCCCACCCAACCCCCGCCCAAAATAAATAAATAAATAAATCTTTAAAAAAAAAAAAAAGATCTTAATGAATCAGATGACCATGACGGTGTGATCACTCACCTAGAGCCAGACATCTTAGAGTGTGAAATCAAGCAGAGTCTAGGAAGCATTACTATGAACAAAGCTAGTGGAGGTGATGGAATACCAGTTGAGCTATTTAAAATCCTAAAAGATGACGCTGTTAAAGTGCTTCACTAAATATGCCAGCAAATCTGGAAAATTCAGCAGTGTCCCCAAGACTGGTAAAGGTCAATTTTCATTCCACTCTCAAACAAGGTCTATGGTCATACCACCATGAACGCGCCCGATCTCGTCAAAGAAGGGCAATGCCAAAGAATGTTCAAACTACTGCACAACTGGACTCATTTAACCTGCTAGCAAAGTAATACTCAAAATCCTTCAAATGAGGCTTCAGTGGTACATGAATCGAAAACTTCCAGATGTACGAGCTAAATTTAGAAAAGGCAGAGGAACAGAGGAACCAAAGCTCAAATTGCCAACATCTGTTGGATCATAGAAAGAGCAAGGGAGGGCTTCCCCTGGTGGTCCAGTGGGTGAGGGCACCGCCTTGCAGTGCAAGGGGCGCCGGTTCGATCCCTGGCCTGGGAAGATCCCACGTGCTGCAGAGCAGCTGGACTGATGTGTCCAATTACCGAGCCGGAGCTCTGGGGCGCATGTGCCCAGAGCCGGTGCTCTGCAGCGACAGACGCCACCACAATGGGAGGCCCACAGGAGCCAAGGAACAAAGACAGATGAAAATAGAGAAATGAAAGACCAATAGAAGTGGCCCACCCACTCCTTTCCCTCCCCAACCCGACCCCCACCCAAAATAAATAAATAAATAAAATTAAAAAAAAAAAAAAAAAGAAAGAGCAAGGGAATTCCAGAAAAACATTTACTTCTGCTTCATTGACGACATGAAAGCCTTTGACTGTGTGGAGCACAACAAACTGCAAAAGTCTGAAAGAGATGGGAATACCAGATCACCCTACCTGCTTCTTGAGAAACCTGTATGCAGGACA